>CM066255.1:5764126-8164126 GCA_033675135.1 Frankliniella intonsa | reverse complement strand
ACAGCCCACTGCAGGGCAGGGCAGGCGAGACAGCAGGTTGTACAGCGGTACAACTGCCGTCAAGGTCGCGGCTCGCGGCCACGCGCACGGTGTATCGCGCTCCCCTCCTCTCCGCCCCGCCCCGCCCCGCCCCGCCCGGCCTGTCCGCTTCCCTTCACTACGCTGCAGCCCCAGCCTCCCCCGCAATCCCTCGTCCGTCCCGGGACTGATTGGCCAACTTGTGTCCTGCGAGTTGCGGCGGATCAGGAGGAAAAGCGAACAGAACAGTCCCCCACCTCCACCCCCTCCCCCTCCGCCTATGGTGAACTATCCCTCTTTTCTATGCTCACCATCGCGAAGTATGTCTAGACATACGGAGTCTGACGCTGTAATAATGATAAATGATAATACCACTATTATTTTTAACAATTTAAGTTTCTTTTTGTTCTTTGGATTGGCGCGCCGCCGTGGTGCAAGTTTTAAGCGCAAAACAATGGCCAGAGAATGCTGCAGCGCAGCGGCCCGGATCGGAACTTAACGCAACGCAGAGCCAATTGAAACAGCCATATATTGTGCGCGGCGCGACACGCGAAACTTTTGGTCTGGGATTTGTACGCGTGCTAGTGTGTGTTTGAGAGAGAGAGAGAGAGAGAGAGAGAGAGAGAGAGAGAGAGAGGGAGAGAGAGAGAGAGAGAGAGAGTGTATGTGTGTGAGCGGTTTATCAGTGGAATGCTGGGGGTGATTGTGGGGGGCAATACATCGTGCCTTGGCTGTGCCACGGGCCCCTGGCCCCTCCTAGCCGCACACACACACACACACACACACACACACACACACACACACACACACACACACACAGAGCCGCTGCTCCGCACCCACCACGCCACATCCATAACAATAAATAGGTCAGTGGGGCAGAGGAGAGGAGCCAGGGGTGGCGTGGCGTGGTGCAGGGTAGCGGTAGAGAGAAAGAGGTGTATGCGCGTGTGTGTGTGTATGTGTGTAAACGTGGAGAGGGAGAGAGAGACGGAGAGAGGGTGAGGGAGAGGGGGAGGAGAGGGGATGCACTTAGTCTGGGTGTCGCGTGCTCGTGTGTCAAGGCCACGCGCAGCCTCGTGACTCGCGACCGCGAATGGAACACACAGAGAGCTTACCAAAAAAAAAGGTCCGCTTTCATAAGGAGGAGAAAGGGAGAAAGAATGCAAGCACCAGGATAGGGGTGTGTGGTGGGGGTAGGGAAAGTTCAGAGCCCGTGGCATGCAAGTCGCCCGGCCCGGAAGACCACGACGCCTTGTCCAAAGTCCTACATTACGACCCCCAAAATCTATTTTAATTGGAATTTGGGTGAATTTTCAGCATTTTTGGGGGGTGGGAGTATAGGCACAATTGAGTAAAGAATTATTGTCTTTGGAGAACATGCTCGACAGGTATCAAACAAAACCTGAAAATCTTTGGTTTCTCTCCACTTTGGCCCCATCCCTGCCCAGCCGATCCCCTCCCCCACGCCCGAGGGGGAGACTTTGCAGAGGGCAGGACAGTTAAGTAAGACAAACGTCCCGGAACGGAACGGCTCGGCGCAGATACTCAGTGCCCTTCCCTCTCCCCTCACCTCCTCTCCTCTATCACCCCCCCCCCTCTCCCCTCCCCGTCTCCCCTCTCCTGTCCCTGCTGTCTTTCTCCTGCTGCGACAGACTTGCCAGGTTGACCTGGAGGACTTGATACTTACGGCCAGCGGCTGCTGTGGAGGGCCTCCTCGCCCCGCCTCGCTGGACCGTTAGGCCCCACCACCTGGCTGGAGCTTCTCCAGAGGGCGAGGGAGGGCGCAGGTACACGGCCCGCCCTTACAGTGTGTGCTTGCTGCAAGGCGCTTGGGGTACGGAGTTGGGTTAGCTAGCCCCACGTGACCTGGTATAAGCTTAAACTTGAAAAATTACGTACGTGCTCTGCTCTGTAAGTGAAAGGGTGGCGTGAAAACATGGAAAATTTTTGCGACAGTAAACCTCCCGAAGGAGGTTGCGGTTCCCGCCAGGCACAGGGCTTTTACCCCCCGTGGCAGCCAACTACTTCGGTGTTCTTATGGGAACCGGTGCTGTTCTGACTGCGATCCTGTCGCGCAATTCGACAGATTTGATCCCCGTACTGCCAGATTTAGTCGTACGGTGGTTAACCGAACTGCCCTGTCCCCAGGGCATGGAATAGCTATTTTTGGAGCCAGATTCTAGGACTTATGACCCCACGACCGACCACCAGTCGTGGGCATGGGACGGAACTTCCTGGCAACCCGCTGTCGCTACCAGTGAAGAACCTACCTGGGTTTGAACCAGGCCCCATGTGCCGAGTCTCACAGACACCCCACGGCTTTCGCGGCACCACTAGACCACTAGACCGTCGGCTATTCCACGAGGGAGGTCGGTTGAAATGGGGGGCTTGAATTCCACTCTCCAAATTGTCGTCCTCAGAAAAATTAAATGTTTTGGTAAGATTCGAACCTCCGTCCTGCGACTCTCCGCGCGGACACTATGCCGGCACGGCTACGACGCCACGGTACCAGATGCCGGACCACTAGGAGTCATGCTGCGCGAGAAGCCACAGTCACCGAAGAAACGAACCCGGTGTCATCAGTACGCCTGCTCTCCGTGCGTTGCTAGGTCGGCCGCGTAGCGTCATTGGTATCGACACTGCATAGTACTAGGTGGGCAGTGGTTCAAAAACCACGTATGTTTTAATTTTTCTTTATTTTTTTTATTTTTTTGGACCAATTGTTTTTCCCAGCTATACCGTCCTTGTGCCTTGGGCAACTGCAAAAAAGCACACATACCTATAGGATACTAAAGGTATCCGGGGGGGGGGGGGGGGGGGCGGACAATATGTCGTCTCAAAACCCCAACAGAGTGCTTCGCTACGGTCAGCAACAATAACAAACCGACACAAACATCCTCTGTTTTTCAGCCGGACATCGATCTCGTGTGTGTGTGTGTGTTTGCGCGCGCGTTTGTGTGTTTGTTTGTAGGGAGGGGGCGGAGGGGTAGCAGCAACTCTAGACTTACGAGGCTGGAGTCGGCTCGGCTCCTCGTCCGTCTTGTATCTGACCTCCAAAGTGCCTGTAACCCACCACTCCCTGCCTGCCCCGCCCCGCCACGTCCCACCACGCCTCCCTGCCCCGCCTGCCCCGCCCCGCCCGGCCCCGCCCTGTTCATTGTGCCAGTGTGTACACTTCGGACTACTGATTGGAGCCTGATTCAAGTCGGACGAGACCGCTCACCACTCGCCTCGCCTCCCGCGCCAAACTCACGCTGAAGCGGAGATTGGGAATCTTGAGCCAATTTACCGTCCGTCTCCTACCCTCTTTTATTCTCTTCCTGTCCCTCTCTCGCTCCATGGCTCCTTCGTCCCGATTTGTATGTTAGACAATTAGCTATGAAATACGAATCATTTATTTAGTAGCTCACAAAACCCATTTGCAAAGGTTCGTGAGCTTGCAAATCAAATTAAATGCTCCCTATTGCAAAGCAAAATGCTATGTATTATAAAGCAGCCGGATGCTTCGCAACGTGACGAATAAATTTCTTTGCAAGGGTATACCAGTGCCCGCAACAGAAAGAGACTTTCGGTTCCTTCCCCTTGACTCTTTTTTTCTCGCAGTGGGTCGAGCAATGACCTGCTCTCCCCTGAGCTTCGGCAGAGTAAGGCGAACAACCCCTAAGTCCCTACAGAAGGGTATAGGAAAGGGGAAGGAGGGGGCGGGACTCAAGTGCCATCGCAGAGCGACTGAGTCAGCGGTGTTGTGTAGGCCTAAGGCGTGCCCCACTGCCGCCGGCCGCGCCGCACCGCACCGCATCCCCACCCCCACCCCTCCCCGCCCCGCCCTAACCCTTCCGCGCGGTTCAGACAGACCTCTAGAATTTTTAAAGCGAGCATCAGCAAGGTGGCTAATTGTCCTATCATGGTGCTGTCGGCAATGCTCTTCCCACTCGCTTACCACTTACCACACGGCTGAACACTGCTATCAGTCACGGTTCAGCACATTACTATACCACGGTGACGCCCCGCGCCGCCTCGCCTCTCGTATAACACCCAAGCGCCACGCCGCGCCACGCCACGCTGGCGCGCCCGTTTCCCCCTGCCCTGCAATAATTAGATTACCAGAACCGAGCAGATCTGCTGGCTGGGGGAAAGCAGAACTACACCAGGAAGGGAAGATTGGAGCGCCACGGGGTGTCTTGGTATAAGGGGGCGGGGCAGGGGTGGGGCGGGGCTGGGCGGGGGCGGGGGTGGGGCGGGGGGCCGACTTATATAAGCGGAATGATTACCCTTTGCCAGCGCCCCCGCCGCGCTGGGCCGGGCGGGATCAGCTGACCAGTGGGAGGCGGAAGGCAGGGGGAGCAGAGGGCGGAGGGGGGTAATCAGTTCTCTCCTCGCACAGAGGGATTTTGCCCCTCATAATTTATTCATCTTTCATTTAATAAAACATATCCCCTCGATTTCGATATATCCCTACCATCTACTTACTCTTACAAATCACAGGCTGGCGCTGTTTCAAAAAAAAATATATATATATATTACGCCGTCTATTTCTCCCTTTTCTTTTCTCCTCGTGAAGTTGCCGAAAAGACAACGAGGCGCCTCTCTTGCGTTTTTAGCCCCCTTCTCACCTACCATTAACTTCGCAAGACGTCGCCGGTGGGCGAAGAAATCTCCAGAGGAGCGGAGGGGAAGGGAATAAGGGCCGGCGCGGCCCGGCCCGGCCGGCGGGCCAACAGTAAAGAAGCTTCGTTTATTTTCGGAGTCTCCTGCGGTCCCCGTCGTAGGAGCAGGGGGCTGATGGGTGAGAGCACTACAAGGGTGGACAGGCGCTGGGCCAGGCTGGGCGGGGTGGGGCGCCAAGAGGTGTCCTATTTCAGATTCCGGGAGACATGCTATGGAACGAGGCTCATCGAGGCGAGATGCCGGGGCGCGGAGGGAGGGACGGCTCAGCACGGGCCTACGGCAGAATGGAGCTGCACCAGCAAAGGCCGCGCAGACGAGCAGTTTTTTTCTGCCGTTATTGCCGACATGTCACGCAAGTCTTGTCTTACGTTTTGATTTTAAAGAAGTAGAAACGTGCAAGCAAATGTGAATGTTTTGACGTACCTGGCCCCATATTCGTCGATCGGTGTCTACTGCAGGGTCCGTGGCATCAGCCAATCAATCCTGGGGACAGAAAAAAGAAACACTGTAGAGGCTGGAGCAAAGCACTCGCGATGCATATTCATATTTTAAGCTACGGTAATTTTTTACGCTCCGGCGATGCACCCTGGTTCGCTTTTTATTAGAGCGGTAGGGGGTAGGGGGCTGGGCGCCCGCTCGCCGCGCTGCCTCGCTTTGACGCCGCGCGCACGCCCCCCTGCTGCCCTCCCCTCATGTATGGGATGCGCACACACGGTGCCCTGGTAAGAGGCTATTGTTCCGGAGGCCACTCCCGCACCGCACAGCCACCGCCGCCGCGCCGGCCCACTGCATTCTGCCGGCCTGGTCATGATTGGCAGAGAGAGAGAGAGGGAAAAAATAACGCCGTTACGCTGCGATCTCGCCCTGCGGTCAACCGAGATCTGCCCCCTGCCGGACAGAGTCGCTGTCCCACTTAGGTCTCCACCGCCAGTAGAGTTGAGTCGCCGCCCCCTCCCGGGCCGGTCCAGTCCACTCCGGTCCGCGGGGTCAGCACTCCCTGCTCGTTAGACTCCAGAATGGGACGGGCCTGTCCAGGGTGGGGCGGGGCGTGGCGTGGCGGGGTGGCTCCCACCCACGCAACACGCCCGTGCCGCGAGCCACACGGCGCAGCCCTTTCTGCTAGAGTGATCAAAAGCACTACGTGTCCGGCCGGCTGGCCCTCGCTGTGCTCCAGTTGTACGTCTCTCTCTCTCTCTCTCTCTCTCTCTCTCTCTCTCTCTCTCTCTCTCTCTCTCTCTCTCTCTCTCTCTCCCTCTCTCTCTCTCTCTCTCTCTCTCACACACTCTTCTCTCTTTTTTCCACTCTCAAACTTTACTTCTCTACCTCTCGTGTCATCGAGCTCCTTTGCCTGCTGCTGCTGTTTTGCTGTGTTCGGGTCCGGGTCAGCCGCAGAGCGCCCGCGGAGTGAAGCATAGGCAACCCGCCGCACTCGGGTGCAGCGTGCCTAGACGGGTTGCCTACCCGCCGGGCGCCCAGTGCTTCCCTCCAGCTCAGATCAGCTCAGCTCCCGCTGGCAGCCAGCCTGCCTGCCACTGACAGCAGCGCGGCTTGCGGCGTACCCTGCCGAGCGGGCGGCGATATCCAAGCGAGGCGGACGCGAAAATGCAAAATGTGTTTTCAAAATGTTTGTGTCATGTAGCGCACGTTGGAAGGGATAGGGATGGCCGTTGAATGTTTGTGTTTTTTGGGGGTTTTTTAGGGGGGGGGAGGATCGGCCTCGCACCGTGTTCGTGTTGTGGTGGTTGGTGGCGGGCGCGCACAGCTTTGTTGTTTCGGCCTGATTTCTGCGGGGCTCCCAGAGCTTATCGCGAAATGGAACTGGCCGGGCGTGGCGCGGCGGGGTGGGGTCGGCTGGGGTGGGGCGCGGTTGGGCGGGGCTGGGTGGGGCGGGGCGGGCCAGCCACACGTGCATGAAAGGATATATCGAGTAGGCGTACCGTGCCGGTGCCTCTGGGAGGTCACCGCCGCAGGCCAGCCAGGCCCGTGGGAAATGAGCGGGTAGCTGGACTGATGGAGAGGGAGGGGACCGGAGGAGTGGGCCGAGTGGGCCGGAGGAGGGAGCCGGAGGGGACCATGCAGAGGGGGCCGGAGGAGGGGACCGAAGGGACCACGTCGGAGCGGGAGGCTGTGCTAACCCGCGGCTCTGCTGCCTGCAGTGCTGACCAACGCCTATAATTTTTTTCGAGATATTTTTTCATCTGCCCCGCTTTTCCTTTCCTATTTTTTTTTGTGGCAGTGTCATCTCGTCGTGTAATTTGCGGTATCCACCACCTCGGCTAGGCGCGCCGTACCTCATTAGTGGTGGTGCAGGCTGCCACCAGCGCCCGCCCGGCTTATGGCTTCCGAAATGAAATAATATTAATTTTTATTAGAAAAAGGAATAATCTCCTTTTAATTACAGTAGGGAAAAATTAGTATGAAAAATAACCTCACCAAAACTACGGTCACACCGTATATCCGACCTCCACAGCCCCAGGACGTCACACTTGCATAGCATGTGTGACACATATGTCACGTTAGTTTTTTTCCATAGTGTGGTGCATGCAACCGTGAGCTTGGCGTGGACGGACGTTGGACGGCGGTCCTTACCTCGGTCGGTCGGAGTGGCGAGGACATGTCGCGACTGACAGCGCCTGGGGGACCTCGCGGGAGTATTCACAGTATCACACACACACTAACACACTCACCTCACAACACTTATGCACTCCCCACACACCCGCAACGCTTTGCCAGCCCCGCCCCGCCCCGCCCAGCTGCCGGCCTGGGCCAGGGCCGTCGTCGCGCTCGCCTGTCCTCGCGCCTCGCCTCGCCACGCCCCGCCCCACGCCCACGCGCCGCGCCGGCACCGTGCTCGCCCTGCTCTGCTCCGCGCCCGCTGCGCTGCTTCCCTGCCAGGCCGGGGGTTGCGGATGGCGGGAGCGCTCGCCGTAGACTAGGGCTGCGGGGGCCCGCGCCGCCGCCGCCGCCTCTGAAGCCAGGTCCGGCCCGCTGCCACCCTCTCCCTCTCTCCTCTCCCTCTCTCCTCTCTTCCCCTCCCCTCACGACCTTTCTCTCCCTCCCCTATACGCGCAACCCCTCCCTTTCTCTCCCGCGCGCGCGCTCTCTCTCTCACTCCCTCCACCCTCTGTTGGTCGATTCGCCAGTCCGCGGCACCCCTCTCCTCCTCTCCTCCCCCCTCCGCCCCCTTCCCCCTCAGGAAGCCCCCTGGCCTGCCCCACTCCGCTCCCGGCCCGGCCCGGCCCGGCCGCGGGGCCACCGCTGTGCCGAACGCGTCCATCTCCCTCGGTCATTCATTAGGGGAGCGGGGCTGGGGAGGGGGGGGGGGGGGCGGAGGACGCACCCCGCTCCCAGTGCCAATCGCACTCGGCCATGCACGCGAGTAATTGCATGCCCCCCCCCCCCCCCCCCCGCACCATGCAGCAGCGGGTACGCCCGCACCCTCTGCCGTCGATACCGTTCCCGTTCCCTCTTGAGCCAGGTCACGCCGCCGGCCTCCTGCCTGCCCTACCCTGCCCTGCCCTACCCTGCCCTCCCTGCCCTACCCGCCCTGCCCGCCTGCCCGCCTGGCTGGTCCCCTGGCCAGCAGTGTGCCCCACTGCCCCACGCCCCCACACGCCCCCATCTCCCCCTCCTACATTGACACCCCTTCCGTCGCAAGAGGCTTTTTCCCGCCCGCTCTGCGTTGCGCTGGGAATCTCCCACGCTCATGATGCGGCGCCTTGCATTTAATAGAAAATAAATTCACTCCTTTGGTTTGCTCTTTTGAAGGCAACACGCTTAATTTTTGAATGTAATTTTTAATGTGACAAGACCAAACCAAATTGGGTGCTGAAAAACTTTTTTTTTTTTGTCCAAAACTGGACGGATGCACACCAAAAAATTAAATTGAATCGGGGAGGTACGTTTTTGTTAGTTTGCGAGCAAACGTGATAAGATAGGGGGAAATAGCATAATAAACAGTGCTTCCCGGAAATATGTTTGCTGTGATGCAAACCACAAAGAAAAATCGACATCGACTGACAATACCGTGTATAATGCATGCAACAGCACAACAACTCATACCTCGATGTGCAAAAAAAAAAATTTTAACGCGCCGTGATCCGGTTTACGCGGTTTTTATTGAGTTACCCACTCATGTGGAACGCACGGAACTGACCCTTTGTAGTGGGCGCCTGTGCACACCCGACCAACCAGGCATTATCTCGTCCGGAACCCTCCGACTCATCACCCCTCCCAACACCATGCCCCCACTCCTCCTACTCCTCTGCTGGCCTCCCCTTCTACCCCATCCCATGCCGCCCACACCCACTTCTCCCCCTTCTTCCCCACCCCCACCTCCCCTCGCCCTTTCTCCCCCGCCCCCTTTCCAACGGTTTCCCTCGTGGCCTAGTTCTCCCCATTCGGCGCCCTCTCCTCCTCCCCCACCTCTGGACCACCCTTGCCCCATTTTCGATTGCAGCCCCTGTTTTCGTGAGCGGTGCGCGCGGGCCGTTTGAAGGGCGCGGCGGCGGCGGCGGCACCGAGGCGGGGGGCGGCGCCGGGGGCGGCGCGGGAGGCGTGCGCGCGCTCGCTGGGACCCCCGGGCGGGGGGAGGTGGGGGCGGAGTTGGCTGCAACGGGTGGGGGCAGGTTGAGGAGGGGGCGGGGATGACGTCGCCTGGGTGGTATAAATGCTGGGAGGGGGAGGGGGTGCTAAGGGGGTTGGGGTGCTCGCCCAGCCCACACGAGGCGGCGGCGGCGGCGGCAGCGGCGGCGGTGTTGGGCCCAACGCTCCAGTGGGATGGAAAGGGAGGGAAGGGTTGGTGTGGGGGATGCGGCAGAGGCAGTGCTGGCGCCGGGGAAGGGGACATCGGAGGATGAGGCAGGGGGTATCGGGGGAGCTGTGGGAGAAGGGGGTAATTTGGAGGATGGAAGGGGGTACAGCGAGGGGTATGGAGCACACAATCCTCCCTCTACCCCCTCCTCTCCTGCTTTTTCCTTTTGGGTTTGGCCCCCGCAAACGAGACATTGCACGGCGTGACGCGGCCCTCCTAATCAAAGAAAATGACATTCCAACACGACGCGTTGCGGCCGGGAGTGGCTCGCAAGCGCTACAGATCAGTCGAGACCTTGGCAAGCGCTCTTCAATTTGAATGCCGGCCGGAGTAGTCATGCACGACCTGCCTTGTTGTCACTTATTGTAATAACGACAATAATGGTAGCACAAGACTTTGTGCAATTTTCCTTTTTTTCTTTCCTTTTTTGGTCCTTACCCCGTATATTTTTCAAGGCCACAGCGTGGCACTGTCCCATCCCACCCCCTCATCAATTCCCTTCAGGGCGGCTCGGCTCGGCAGGGAGGCTACAGGGCCCGTCTAGGACCGCTTGTCCTGCGGGGGAAGGACTTCCTGCTGCTGCAGGAACGATGAAAAAAGTGCCGCAGGGGGCGCAGGGACGTAGAGCTGAACAGAGCTGAGAGTGACGCATGTCACATAAGTTTTCCCGCGGTATTCTCGCTGTAGCGCTTGTGACCCGTAGCGCTAACGAGCCGTAGCGCTACCGAGCTGTAGCGCTTGCGACTCGTAGCGCTTGCGACTCGTAGCGCTTGCGACCCGTAGTGTTAGCGAGCTGAAGCGTTTTTGTGACTTGCAGCGGTTGTGATCTGTAGCGCTTGTGACCTACGTCCGCGTTCCTGAAACAACCGAACGGCCGGCGAGATACCTCCTGGACTTGTTACCCTCCGGTCTCACGCGTTCCGGCTTTCCTGTACGGCTGACAACTCCAGTCAGCCCCACACTGTGACTGTGATTCATAGCGCTATGCGGTTTATTTCTCTCTCTTCTCCCCCACTTTCTCTGTTCCCTCCCTCTCTGTCCTCTCCGCTTCGTCCTCTTCCTCTTCTAATTCTGGGTCGTGTCTGTTTACTATGCGGCGGCATGCCTCTCGCACCAGGGACCTGGAGCACTGTGCACAGCCTGGGCGGGGCGGGGCGGGGTGGGGTGGGGTGGGGCTCAAACAGATACCTCTATCTACCCGTGGCCCCGACGCTGATATGCAGCTGTGATCATTCTCGCTCCAAAGGCGGATGAGATTGTTAAATACAATGTTGTCTCTCATTCTCCACCCGGGGCGGGGCGGGGCGGGGCGGCGCGGCGGGATGGCGGGAGAGGGGTCCAATAATTTGGTGAGATTGTTGTGATGACGCCGCCGTGGGGTTTCGAGTACGCGAGAGGGCCTCCTCTCGTCCTCTCCTCGGTATTTACGGCCCGGAGATTGCGCTGCTGCTGCTGCTGCTGCTGCGCGCTGCGGGGCACAGGATGAAAGGGGGCGGAGCTGCAGGAGGTATGAAAGGTGTGGAGGGGAGGGGGAGGGGCATAGCTGGCTGTAATTATACCGAGGAGCGAAGCGACCGCCATTTAAATGCAAATGAGTTATTTCTTTTTGTCGCATTACTTTCGTTTCGGCTCCGCGAGAGCGCCGCGCTATCCGATGCGCACCACTTAACCCGCAATGCGCATTTTTTTTAAAAATACCTTTTTTAAAGTATAGTAAATTACGAGTTCAGTTTTCGGTTATTTTTTCCTCCGACATTGCTTCCCAATCTCCTCAATCTCTTCGCACTTCACACGCGTTTGAGGGGTGGTCGCAGCCCTCCCTCAGTCTCTCCTCTCCTTTCTAAAGTACTAATCCAGAGTTTTGTGCCATCGCTTCCCGCCTAGCTGTCGCTTATTTGAAAACCTGTTGCTCGGAAAGCGGCGCCGGGTGGGGCGGTTCGGGGCGGGGCTGCTCGACAGATCCCTGCCCGGCAAGGGCCCGGCCAGGCCCTCATAAATCAAAGGAGCAAACACGTTTGACTACGGAGGGTGGGCTGGGCTAGACTGTGAGGTGATGCGTGCCGTCCCCATCCCTGTCAGGCCCGTCCGGACCCCAATTAGGGTGGCTCTTGATGGGGGTAGGGATATTGCGGGGAGCTAGGGACGGAAAGGACGTTTTCATCAGTTATTTTTGGCCGATTCGCGGGTCACAGAGGATCTCTTTAGAACTCCGAGATGACGGGCTCAGATCAGTTGTATACCAGCACGTGGCAGGCAATGCCTCTATCTTTATTTTTTCAAAGGCATCAAGTCGTATCCCAAGAGTGCGCCGCGCAGTCTCCTTTGTCCGTATTCCGCTCCGACTTAAGTGACCGTCAGTCTGAAAGGTCGGCGGGGATGACGGAGTTGAATCTAGATCGCGAGAGACGCACCAGCCCAGAGTCTGCAGGCAGAGTCAGCTCGTTTTCATCAACTTTTTTCGCTCCGCTGGAGCTAATTCAATCCCACCCCATCCTACATTTTTCCTAAGTCTTTCTCTCCATCTCTCTCAGGCCGCCCAAACCGATGGTCGACTAGCATCTATCTCGCACTCACTTCTTATCCCTCTCTCTGTATGCGAAAATGTGATTGTCCTCCATTTTCAAAGTGGAGATTTCGACAGTACACAGTGCATGACTTTCTTCACCGTCATGCCTCTCCACCCTGGCATCAGTGCTGATAAGATTGCAGCCTCTGGCCTGTTGAAAGAACCCAGGCCACACCAGGCAGGACGTGTACGAGCTGTGCCGGCGCGGCGGCCCAGCAGGCCCCACACCAGACGCTTGCTAGAGGGGGTGGTTGCCAGTGCGGCTGTTGCCAGCAGAAAGCAGGAGAAAAGATGCAGGGTGACGCAGGTGGAGGGGGGAGTAGGAAGAATGGGGGTGCGAGTAGTGTGCTTTCAACCTAGCTTTCAACGCGACTTATGGCGTGGCACTGAAACACCCCGAGATTCCCCCGAAGCGACTTCTGGCTGGGCTCCCTCAGTGGCCTTTGGGCTCTTCTACGGATGGGCCGGCCCCCACTGCTGGCTCTCCTTTTGTGTGTTACTGCTTTAGACTTCAAAAATGAGCCTACCCCGCGCGGCGCTCTGGAAAGACTGACGAGCAGTGCTCCCAGTGCGGGGAAGAAGTAGCCCAAACACAGTGGGGTAAAGCGGGCTGCATCTGCGCCTGCCTGCTAGGCACCATGTACGTACACACCTGTGGTAGGGTACTGCCTGGTAGGCAGGCGCATATGCAGCCCGCTTTGCTCTATGTACCGGGCGTTTCATAAAAGACGCAGGTGCGGGCGGGTTTGCCTACCCGATCTCCCTGTAAGGCGCCATAGCCCCTTGGGTAGGCAAACCCGCCCGCACCTGCGTCTTTTCTGAAACGCCCGGTACAGTGTTTGGGCGACTTATTGCTTACTTTTCTGGCAACACTGTTTATACACATCACGGAAAAGCAGTTCACTTGTCAGTTCATGTTTCTTACAAAGACTCTTTATTTTGTTTCCACCTGTTCCATTGATATTTTATTTCTAATCTGGGCAAGGTGATACCTTCTAGCTTGATAGAGAGCAGATTTTCGTAGAGCAAAAAATCCAGTTGTCAACTGCGAGAAAAGGAGTGCTAGCATTACAGATTCAACTGCTGTTTCAGCAGGGAACGGCCACATTGGTGGACTGAATAACAGTAGGAAATGAAGTGGTAGCTGCAAAACAACTGATAATACCCAAAATCCAGCCAACTCTGGAACCTACGAAAATAAAAAAAAAAAACTACAACTTATTCAACAGTAAGGATAGAAATATATTGTGATATAATAAATAAACCAACCTTTTCGGATAGATTTCCTAAGTATCCCAGGTATAATCGTACAATTTCATTGATTGTCAAGCAAACAATAATTAAAATGAGGATGAATTTGTGGATTGTTGTTAGGTATTCATACTAAAAATGCAGACACACACAGAAAGTCAGAATAAAAAAGAAACACAGTACAAAAGATGCTTTAGATTATTACTTACCTTTAAATAAAGCATTGTAGTTGAAATCAAAACCCAAAACGGGAAAAATATTACATTAAAGTATAAGCTCATTTGCAAAGGCAGACAGGAAGTTATTTCATGACCTAAATTAAAAATTAATGTCTTAGTTGTGTCAATATATAAGTCAAAAAATTAATATGTTGGCTTCATAGAAAAAAAAAGTTTACCCAAACTTAGAAAATCTTGGATTGGCTGCTGCCTCGGTGTAAATCGGTTAACTGTCGTAGAGTGCTTATCACTTTCTCTTAGAAAGTCTGCCATTGTGAAAAGGATATCCTACACGGTGGACACCGAGGACAACACACCACGAAGGTGCAAACGCTCTGGTTGCTCTGGTTCCAGTCCAGTTCCATCCATTCATAAACATACATCAACAACAGATTCGTTGCTATGGTTACTATCCTCTGCTGCTCAGAAAAGAGTGTGCGTTTTTTGATACCAACTACCATACAAAACACTAGAAACCTTTTAATTGAATGCTTTCAATTACATCCGTTACCCAACTAAAAGCAACTTAATTATTGAAGACAATTAATTACAAAAATATAGATTGTATTGTAATTTGTTATTTTCAACCCATCTTGACTATTAATTTTAATGTTTACAGGTGGCTTAGTTACCTTGCCATTGCTGCCCGAGGAAAACATGAGGGACCCCATGCGCACGAACCTGGTGAGGTTAGGAGTGAGGAAATGTTTGTGAAGTCAAGTGGTAAACAAACGTGCAGGAGAAAGTAGATTGAAAATGAGGAACCTGACCGTAAACAATTTCAGGAATTTTGCCATCCCTGGCCTAGAATTTGACAAAAATTCCAACAACTTGCTCGTAGTTGACCATCTTAGAAATTCAATAATTATCCATAGTGGAGGAATAGTGTACAGATTCTCAACCGAAGATGAAGCCCTCGTCGAGTTATTTAGAGTTGATCAGTACTACCCCAACGAAAATGGAACAGCTCCTTCCATCGTCTCAATGTGTTATTTTCAACTGACAGATTCTCTGTGCCTGGCAGTCGACAAAGGAGAATTACTGAGTCTTAACTGTGCTGTACAACAAGAAGTAGAATGTGTTGGTTTTGTCGAGTCCGGTTTGAGGCTTATGGAAGCAAGTCCAGACGAAGATGTTTTAGTGCTATTGACATCTCAGAACACAGTCATTACAATGACAGCTTCATTTGATCCTTTAAATGAAACTGATCTCCAACAAGCAGAGTTTGGAGAAAACCAATTTATTACTGTTGGTTGGGGTAAAAAAGAAACTCAGTTTCATGGCTCAGAAGGAAAAGCTGCTGCTTTAGCCAAACCTTCAGGCCTCAGTTTAGAACCCTCCAACTCTGATGAAGGTTCTCCTCAAATTACATGGCGAGGAGATGGAGCCCTTTTTGCAGTCAATTGTATAAATGAAGTTACGGGCGATCGGTTTGTTCGCATTTTTGATAGGAAGGGAGATCTTATGTACACCAGTGAGAATATCCCAGGTAAATAGGACTTCTCTTGTAACTAATACATAATTACTGTAGTTACTGTAGGTGAAGAATTTTAATGTTTGGTGTTTTCAGGCTTGGAGGGTGTAGTATCATGGAGACCATCCGGGAACCTCATCGCTTGTTCTCAACGTATGCCAAATAAGCATGTCATATGCTTTTTAGAAAAAAATGGCCTTCGCCATGGTGACTTCACTTTACCATTCCCCCTGGAATCAGTACTGGTGCGTCAACTTTTATGGAATGCAGAATCTACTATACTTCTTGTCTGGTGTCAAACTGCAAATGAAGGAACTCCACCAGCTGGTGTAAGGATCAAATTCTGTGACCCTTTAAAGGGCCACCTTACAATTTTTTTCTAGCTGAATTTTATTTTATTGATGCTCTTCTCATTGTAGCTTGTAGGAGGGCAAAGTACATTGCTTTTATGGACTGTTAACAACTATCATTGGTATTTGAAGCAAAGGATCGATTTAAATCTGGAAAACAGTCCAGTTGCTGTGCAATGGGATCCAGATTCTGGAAATTGTCTTCATGTTATCTGTTCAGGAGGAAAATATATCAGCTATGATTTTTCATGGCGGGTAGACCACAGTAGTGGTACAAACCAAAATGATGGCGCATTTGTTTCAGTGATTAATGGAGGTGTGTTTTTGAAACATCTACGATAAAATTTGGTGTCTCCTAGTTTTTTTTTTTCATGGATGCTATTCTCTTCTCTGCCTACAGATTCCCTTCTTGTGACTTCATTTCGATATAATGTTATTCCGCCGCCAATGTGTGGCACAACCTTAAAACTTCCTGCCCCTGCTAAAGAAGTAGTTTTTGCACCTCAACATGTACCGACATCAATAATAAAAGAACTTGAAGGAAGATACCTCAATACAAGTTCAACTGAAGATTCAGGGTAAGATTTTCTCAGAGTATTTTTCAAAAGTCTACCTAGTCTGTATTATTGAATCTGACACTCTTAATAGGTTTGGTGATGTTGTGGAATCATTAAGTTCTAATCCTAACAACTTCTGTGTGGTATTATGCAATGGAATGTTGGCTGCCTTCTCTTATGTTGGTGGTCCTCTTTCACTTCATCCCAGTCATTCTTTAGCTGGTAAGTTTCTTATCCTATTTTAATCATTGGTTTCCTCTCACCTCTCAGCAGTATTGTATTTTTTATTTCTTGATTTTCCAGGTATTTACCAATTAGCATGGCAGGATGAAAATCAAAAAATACCTATCAACTATCTTCATCATTGGACATGGGTTTCTCGTGAAACCATGGTCTGCAGTGCTGCTATTGGAAGTCAGCCCCAATTATGTGTTTTTGACATTGACTCTTTGGGATCGACTGATAACGGGCGTGTTGTTCTCAGGTGAGATTTATTTCAAACTTCGGTAAAGTTTCTTTCATTGCACAAGTTAAAATTAAATGTGTCAAATATGTAATTCTATAAATACGTAATAATAATATTAATAAACTTACCTTGTAGGAAAACCATAGCTGTACCAGGCAGCAATGTGATATCTATTGTGCCAGGTTTGGTGGGAAACACAGTAATTTTACAATTAGTTGAAGGGAGAGTGTTGTCCTTTTCATTGGAATCTGACACTTTCTCCGAGTTGTTTACATTTCCTCATCCTGTTTATAAAATGATGGCCTGCAGACTAGACAAAGACTGTGGAGTTGGAGAAGAAATTATTTTTGGCTTATCAACTCACAATCGTCTCTATGCAAATACTGATGTGGTTATGGGTAGTGTGACATCCTTCTCATTACATTCAAAGTTTTTGCTTTTAACCACATCACAACAACAACTATTTTGTTGTCCATTGAAAAAAACTTCATTGTTGTATTTGTCAAAGCCAGTAGGAGATAATGGAAGGTAGATATGCTGTTGTTCTATCTCATTTAAAATATGAAGCTGATTAAAGCACCCTCATTGGGCTCTGAGACTCAACCTCACAACTTTTTTTTTGCAGCTGTGGTGTTGTGGAGAGAAAAGTTGAGCGCGGGTCAAGACTGATTGTAGTTGTACCTGATGGCAATCGTGTCATTCTGCAAATGCCACGTGGCAATCTTGAATGCATTGAACCAAGAGCCCTATCGCTCTCCCAAATGGCAAACTTATTGAATACCCAGGCATATTATGAGGCCTTTGACTTGGCTCGGAAGCAGCGAATCAATTTAAATTTGTTTGTTGACCATGATCCTGATTTGTTTTTCAGAAACATTGAACTCTTTGTCAAACGTGTTTCTAACCCACAATGGCTATGCCTTTTTCTTGCTGATCTACATGATGAGGACTGTACAACATCTATGTACAAATCTCATTACCCAGATCATGCTGCTACTTCACTTTCAAACAAAGTGGATGCAGTGTGTGATGCCTTCTTAGCAGCTGTAAAGAAAATGAATGAAAGTGATGGTGACAGATTAACTTTGCCTGTCTTAACAGCATTAGTTTTAAAACATACATCAGATGGTCTAGAAGCAGCACTGTCCTTAATTAAAACCTTGAAAGAATCAGAAGAAAAATCTGGGAGCTCAGTATCATGGACGGTGGCATTACGCCATTTACTATACTTGAGGGATGTGAATCAGCTAATGGATGCTGCGCTGGGAATGTATGACTTTAATCTGGTTGTTCTTGTAGCATCCAAGTCCCAAAAAGACCCCAAAGAGTACTTGGCTTTCTTGAATAAGTTGCGTCAAATGGAAGAAAATTATCAACGATATAGCATTGACAAACATTTACGCAAATGGGATTCAGCACTAATTAATTTAATAAAGAGCCCAGGTGATCATAAGCAAGAGCTCCTGAATTTTGTTATTAATCAGGATCTTTATAGAGAAGCCTTAACAGCCCTGCCACAGCATGATGAAAGGTAAATTACTCTGTCAACGCAAGTGTGTACATTGTACACTTTAAATAAAGCATACATGCCGTGTGCACTTTCATAAATGAATACATTACCATACATACTTTAATAAATTTACACAGGCTCATTTATACTCTAATATAAATGTATACATGCTCATGTATACTCTAATAAATGTATTCATGCCCATTGATACATCTTTTAAAGTGTATATAGCATGTAAACTGACAGCAGTTTATGTGTTGTTTGCGTGGTATACATGGGTATGAATACATTTTTTATTTAGGGCACGCATGCCATGTAATGTACAAATTTTTATTGACAGAGTATCGTTGATTCATTTGCAGGATCTCAATTAAATTCCTAATTTTAATTTTACAAACAATTCCTATGTTTCTGTATTAAAGGTTCAAGTTAATTGCATCAGCCTATGCTGATAAGCTTGTGTCTCAACGGCTATATAAAGATGCAGCTGTTATGTATCGTAGAGCTTCAGATTTTCACAATGCACTATTGAGTCATCAGAAGGCTTTGGCCTGGAGAAATTGCATTCAGGATGCCAATGATATTGGTCTTAAGTAAGTTATGGAAAAGGGATGTGTTTAGCAGTTGTTAACTGATTTCATTTTTATTTATATCTTCTTTTCCTTATTTTCTTTTAGTGATGATGAGAGGAAAGAAATATTGTCAGAGCTAGCAACTGCTCTTCAGGAAACAGGGCAGTTTGAAGAAGCTGCAGTGATATATCATCATTACCTGAACCAACCTCTCCATGCTGTACAAGCACTTTGTAGTGCTCATTTATGGACAGAAGCTCTGCGAGTTGCATGTTCTTTAAAAATCAATGAGAGTATTGGTGAGTTTAATTGTAAACTTTCAATTGAATAGATCTCTTATTTAGGTACTCATTTAAAACAAACTTTGCAGAGACTGTACTCCATCCATGTGCGTTGGATTATGCTGATGTGATGTCAGCGCAAATAAAGACCTTTGGTGACACATTTAGTACTCATACAAGCCGCCTTTTAGAGTTGAGGAAAGAGAAGCAATTGGCACATGAGCGTTTGCTTACTCAAGATGGGGATGCCGATGGTTGTGCTGAAAACGATTTGCTGTCTGACACCAGTAGTGTTACAGGTAGCTCAGTCTCGTCCAAAGGTTCATCAAGGTAAATTATTTGCTGAATAAGAAAGCTAGTTTCTAAAGTGAGCTTTTGGCATTTTTTTTTTTTTCACTAGTTCTTAGCTTCCACCTGGATCCATCCAAGAAGTAATTTAAGATTTAGTAATCTGCTGGATGTTGCGTCATTCAGTAGTTTATCTTCATTCCTTTAATATTATCTCTCCATTTAGTTTACGTGATTGCATTGTACCTCTAAAAGTTACTGTAAGAATCAGTAATAGTATTTTTTAAACGATATATAAATGTTGAGATTAGCTAAGAGACTCTTATATGATTTGACACTCAATCTCTACTCAAAATTTGAAGTGTGTTCCCTATGGCAAGACATGGCTGGACAGGACAGGGATACATGCTTCACACCTTCAAGTTCACAAAGTATTGTTTCTGCTTTACAGTCACTCTTCTTCAAGTAACAGGTCAAGTAAGAACCGACGGAAACAGGAGCGCAAAGTCCTTAGTCTGAAAAAGGGAAGTCCTCATGAAGAGCTGGCTCTGATATATGCTCTTCACCAATGCATTACTTCAAGTTTTGCTCTTAGAGGTAAAATTTTAAAGTGATAATTTAAATCATCTTGTCATCAACAGTTCAAATAATCTTTTTGGTATTTCAAACAAATTTGCAGAGGATGTTTACTCTTTAAACTGTATACTTGTGGACTTTGGTGATGACTGTGTTGCACAAGATCTTCAGAATTTGTTATCTGGAATTTTAAGTCAAATGGAAGCAAGCTTTGCAAAAATTTGGCCTGTACAGTTAGTTCAAGTGAATGCCCCATCTGTAAGTTTGTAACATAGATGTTTTAATGAATTTTGAAAGGTACTACCCTAATCTAATCTATTATTTTCTTCTTGTATGTTTCACAGCAATCATTTGGACCCAATGCTACTTCAAATATACTGGCTTCCACCATGACCTCTGCAATCTCAAATCATCTAGATATGTCATTGTTAGGTAACTACACTATTTTATATCAACTTCTGAAGAGTCTTTTAACAAATATACATTTGTCATGCTTGTTTTCATTATTTACAGAACCCACTTACCGTTTTGCTCCTGTGATTCGCCCTATGAAGTGGGAGCTAGATATACTGAAGATAGCACGCAAATGAGTTGGGTTCTATCATAACTTGCAGAACCAACACTTCATTTTAATCCTGTATTGTTCTTAGTAAAGAGAGCTTGATATTCAAAGCCAATTCTAAAATTACAGTTTATATTATATCTGAGAATTTTGATAGTTATTGTTAAGCAGGTATATTACCGGTATGTTTTAGATTCCCTCTGTATTTACGTTTAGCTGTGATTCTTAATTCACACTTGGAAAGTTGAAATGGACAATAATTATGTAATGCTGAATCAGCAAATATATTGACAAATAAAATCAATTTCCGTACAAAAATTGCAAAACTGCTGTTCTGGAAAACATTCATGCAACCCTCGCTGGTCTGGGGGCACACGCCTCGCCGGACGAGTTGCGCGATATGAGGAATGCCACATTTTCTCGCTGAGAACTTTTCGTTCAAATCTACCCTCAAGGGTTGGTCTAGGGGTACATTAGAGTCCCCCTGCACAAACCCCGTCAATTTAGAGAGAAAGTAAAATTCAACCGAAAATCGTAAAAATGCAAAGGCTATAGCCTTAGAGATTTTGTGATTTTCGGCCGAAAAAAAATTCTCTCCGATTTCGACCAAACTCACAGCTTACCTTCTTCTGGGTCCAAAATACACGTCGTAGCACTTCTATCCCGATACTTGACTTGTGGGGTGGCCCCACAATGAACCGCGCGACGCTGACGCTACCCATCACGCCCATCACCCATCATGATGGTTGGTTTGAGGTTCACATCACTGTCCGGCCGCTAGATGGCGCTTTGACCTGACCCAGCGTTGTTGTGCGCGCCGTGCTAGTAAAGCCTACTCGCGCATAAGTACTGTATGCATAGCGTCCAGATCAGAGCGATGTGCTCAGCAGACACTCTGTTGATGGACGGAATGTCTGACGCACTACAATGCCGCCCGTCTCGTAGACAGACGTTCGTCTCATTTTTGAAAACAAATCTGGAACTTTATGCAGTCTTTGATTTATGTGGGATTTCGGTGCAACAGCGGGAAGCAGCGGGCGTGCCGTGGTTGGTCATTGGGAAAAGCGGGAACATGTATTGACGCCCAAAGCAGGGGCGGCCACCAGATGGCGCCTTGGCTTGACCATGCGCTGTTGCTGCGCGGACGGTCCTTGATACGCCAGAATATATAGTGCCCAACACCCATCTGGAAGGTTGATGTGAGGCTCACACCACGGCACGGCCGCTAGATGGCGCTTTGGCGCTGTCCGTCTACTTAACAGACATTCATCTCATTTTTGAAGACAAAGATGAAACTTGTGGCAGTCTTTGGATCATGTGGGATTTCGGAGCAACAGCGGGAAGCAGCGGGCGTGCTTGGTCATTGCTGAGCGCGGAAACATATGTGTTGGCGCTTAAAGGCTGGGCCAGGTTGTGTTTTCCGGGTCGGCCACCAGATGGCGCCTCGGCTTGACCATGCGTTGTTGCTGCGCGGGCAGTCCTTGATACGCCAGAATACATAGTTCAAATTCTCACGGGGGGCACCCGTGAGATCGCTCTTGAAGGGTGGGTGGGCCTTTCTGCCACACCAACTCTAGTTGAGTATTTTATATGCACTGATTTTTACTTGGAGAAAGTCAATGATGCGTGATCGCAACGTTAGCTCTCGCGGCTGACATCAAACACCTAAGTAACCTAGTCAAAGTTCGTTTTCGTAGGGTAGAGTGAGGGTGGGCCCTTTTGCCACAAACGTTAGCTCTCGCGCGGTCCTTGACACGCCCCAATACATAGTTCAAATTCTCACGGGGGCACCCGTGAGATCGCTCTTGAAGGGTGGGCGGGCCTTTCTGCCACACCAACTCTAGTTGAGTAACTTATATGCACGGATTTTTACTTGGAGAAAGTCAATGATGCGTGATCACAACGTTAGCTCTCGCGGCTGACATCAAACACTCAAAAAGCCTAGTCCAAGTGTCTTTTAGTAAGGGTGGTATCAGGGTGGGGCTTTTGCGGCCACACCAACTCTAGTTGAGTAACTTATACGCACGAATTTTTAATGTTGATTGATAAATTTCAATAATTTGTCTTATTTTACCTTCAAAGACACTGAAGAAACAAAAATCGTGCGTATAAGTTAGGTTGGCCCCACAATGAACTGCGCTACGCTACCCATCACGCCCATCACCCATCACCCATCACGATGGTTGGTTTGAGACTCACATCACGGTACGGCCGCTAGATGGCGCTTTGACCTGACCCAGCGTTGTTGTGCGCGCGGTGCTTTTAAAGCATACTCGCGCATAAGTACTGTATGAATTCCCACATGATCAGACCGAGGCCTAGTGCAAGGTTTCTTCGTTGGGAATTTTCTTCCTCAACCAACTCTCTGCGCGTAATTTATGCGCACGAATTTTTCTCGTTGACATTGGCAAGCATTTCTTAAGTTTCATCGGCAAACACACGGGACTAGAGTTGGTTGTGAATCTAAGACCCACCCTTCCACTAAACTTCGAAAAACTTGGACTTGGTTATTTGACGTTTCAATGTCAGAATCAAGAGCCAACGTCTTGTTAGCAATATAATATGGTTCCCTCATCATTAAGATGATCGAAACAAAAATTCGTGCGCATAAGTAACGTGCCAAGAGTCGGTCGAGGACGAAAATGCCCAACCGGGCGAAAAGTACTTGGACTAGGGCCTATAGGCTCTGCCTTGTCGAGGCCTAGCGCGCAACAACAACGCATGGTGGCGCCATCTGTCGGCCGACCTGGAACCGGAGAATGCACACTTGCACAGGAGGCTACCTCCTCGCTCCTGCTGACCTCCGGGTAGAATCGCGTAATTTTTCGCGTTTTTCGAAGCAATTTTCTGGTTCCAGGTCGGCCGACAGATGGCGCCACCATGCGTTGTTGTTGCGCGGTAGGCCTCGACAAGGCAGAGCCTATGGGGCCTAGTCCAAGTACTCTGCGCCCGGTTGGGCATTTTCGTCCTCGACCAATTCTTGGCTCGTTACTTATGCGCACGAATTTTTGTTTCGATCATCTTAATGATGAGGGAACCATATTATATTGCTAACAAGACGTTGGCTCTTGTTTCTGACATTGAAACGTCAAATAACCAAATCCAAGTTTTTCGAAGTTTGGTGGAAGGGTGGGTCTTAGATTCACAACCAACTGCAGTCCAGTGTGTTTGCAAATTAAACATGGGAAATGCTTGCCCATGTCAACAACGAAAATTCGTGCCCATAAGTTGCGCATCTCGAGTTGGTTGGGGAAAAAGTTCCCTCCGCGCGAAGGAAATTTGGACCAGGCCCTATAGGCTCTGCCTTGTCAAGGCCTAGCGCGAAACAACAACGCATAGTGGCGCCATCTGTTGGCTGACCTGGAACCGGAGAATCCACACTTGTACAAGAGGCTACCTCCTCGCTCCTGCTGACCTCCAGGTAAAATCGCGTTTTTTTCGCGATTTTTTGAAGGCGCTGTGGGAGCCGTTTCCGCGTCGGCCAACAGATGGCGCCACCCTGAAACGCCATCTGTTGGCGGACCGCGGTAACGCTTCCGCATCATCTTCGAAGAACGCGAGAAAAACGCGAAAAATTACGCGATTCTACCCGGAGGTCAGCAGGAGCGAGGAGGTAGCCTCCTGTGCAAGTGTGCATTCTCCGGTTCCAGGTCGGCCGACAGATGGCGCCACCATGCGTTGTTGTTGCGCGCTAGGCCTCGACAAGGCAGAGCCTATAGACCCTAGTCCAAGTACTCTTCGCCCGGTTGGGCATTTTCGACCTCGACCGACTCTTGGCGCGTTACTTATGCGCACGAATTTTTGTTTCGATCATCTTTATGATGAGGGAACCATATTATATTGCTAACAAGACGTTGGCTCTTGATTCTGACATTGAAACGTCAAATAACGAAGTCCAAGTTTTTCGAAGTTTAGTGGAAGGGTGGGTCTTAGATTCACAACCAACTCCAGTCCCGTGTGTTTCCCCATGAAACTTAAGAAATGCTTGCCAATGTCAACAAGAAAAATTCGTGCGCATAAATTACGCGCCGAGAGTTGGTTGAGGAAGAAAATTCCCAACCGACCGAAGCGTACTTGGACTAGGCCCTATAGGCTCTGCCTTGTCAAGGCCTAGCGCGAAACAACAACGCATAGTCGCGCCATCTATTTGCGGACCTGGAACCAGAAAATTGCTTCGAAAAACGCTAAAAATTACGCGATTCTACCCGGAGGTCAGCAGGAGCGAGGAGGTAGCCTCTTGTGCAAGTGTGCGTTCTCCGGGTCCGGGTCGGCCACCAGATGGCGCCACCATACGTTGTTGTTTCGCGCTAGGCCTTGAGACGGCAGAGTCTATAGGGCCTAGTCCAAGTTTGCTTCGTGCGGTGGGAACTTTTTCTCCATACCAGGTCTAGATGCGTAACTTACTCGCACAAATTTTTCTTGTTGACATGGACAAGCATTTCTCAAGTTTCATCGGCAACCATACTGAACTTGAATTGTTTGGGAAACTAAGGCCCACCCTTCCATCATACTTAGAAAAAGTTGGCCTTAGCTATTCGACATTTCAATGTAAGAATCCTGAGCCAACATATTATTAACAATGTAAGATGGATCGCTTATCATTAAGATTATCCATATAAAAATCGTGCGCATAAGTTACGCACCGAGAGTTGGTTTCAACCGGACGAAGAAACCTTGCACTAGGCCTCGGTCTGATCATGTGGGAATGCATACAGTACTTATGCGCGAGTATGCTTTAAAGCACCGCGCGCACAACAACGCTGGGTCAGGTCAAAGCGCCATCTAGCGGCCGTACCGTGATGTGAGTCTCAAACCAACCATCGTGATGGGTGATGGGTGATGGGCGTGATGGGTAGCGTAGCGCAGTTCATTGTGGGCCAACCTAACTTATACGCACGATTTTTGTTTCTTCAGTGTCTTTGAAGGTCAAAATAAGACAAATTATTGAAATTTATCAATCAACATTAAAATTCGTGCGTATAAGTTACTCAACTAGAGTTGGTGTGGCCGCAAAAGCCCCACCCTGAGCCCACCCTTACTAAAAGACACTTGGACTAGGCTTTTTGAGTGTTTGATGTCAGCCGCGAGAGCTAACGTTGTGATCTCGTATCATTGACTTTCTCCAAGTAAAAATCCGTGCATATAAGTTACTCATCTAGAGTTGGTGTGGCCGCAAAAGCCCCACCCTGAGCCCACCCTTACTAAAAGACACTTGGACTAGGCTTTTTGAGTGTTTGATGTCAGCCGCGAGAGCTAACGTTGTGATCACGCATCATTGACTTTCTCCAAGTAAAAATCAGTGCATATAAAATACTCAACTAGAGTTGGTGTGGCAGAAAGGCCCACCCACCCTTCAAGAGCGATCTCACGGGTGCCCCTCGTGAGAGTTTGAACTATGTATTCTGGCGTATCAAGGACTGCCCGCGCAGCAACAACGCATGGTCAAGACGAGGCGCCATCTGGTGGCCGACCCGGAAAACACAACCTGGCCCAGCCTTTAAGCGCCAACACATATGTTTCCGCGCTCAGCAATGACCAAGCACGCCCGCTGCTTCCCGCTGTTGCTCCGAAATCCCACATGATCCAAAGACTGCCACAAGTTTCATCTTTGTCTTCAAAAATGAGATGAATGTCTGTTAAGTAGACGGACAGCGCCAAAGCGCCATCTAGCGGCCGTGCCGTGGTGTGAGCCTCACATCAACCTTCCAGATGGGTGTTGGGCACTATATATTCTGGCGTATCAAGGACCGTCCGCGCAGCAACAGCGCATGGTCAAGCCAAGGCGCCATCTGGTGGCCGCCCCTGCTTTGGGCGTCAATACATGTTCCCGCTTTTCCCAATGACCAACCACGGCACGCCCGCTGCTTCCCGCTGTTGCACCGAAATCCCACATAAATCAAAGACTGCATAAAGTTCCAGATTTGTTTTCAAAAATGAGACGAACGTCTGTCTACGAGACGGGCGGCATTGTAGTGCGTCAGACATTCCGTCCATCAACAGAGTGTCTGCTGAGCACATCGCTCTGATCTGGACGCTATGCATACAGTACTTATGCGCGAGCAGGCTTTACTAGCACGGCGCGCACAACAACGCTGGGTCAGGTCAAAGCGCCATCTAGCGGCTGGACCGTGATGTGAACCTCAAACCAACCATCATGATGGGTGATGGGCGTGATGGGTAGCGTCGCACGGTTCATTGTGGGGCCACCCTGGGTAAATGAGGGAGCACAACTACGTGGCAACAGGTGATTTACTGAGTGACTCTTTATTTATTTTCTCAACATAAAGATATACTTTCTAACAATGAGATAATTTTAGAGAGTAGAAAAATATTGTTTATGCAGTCAAGTTATTTTTTGGAATAATATATAGACAGGTAACAAGAGATAACAAGTTTTGAGGCACTGGAATATCAAAACAAAGAAACAATATCACAAGAATCCAAATTGGGATTGCATTACCTCAATCATCTTATTGGAAGATATATAAATTTGATATAAAGCACAGATTGAAAAAAGGGATAGGAAATTTAACTGTGCAGCTTTATGCTTGTGTTGAGCAAACAAAGTTGCAAAATAAACATTGAATAACTTTTGATTAAATCACAAGAGGGCAGAACACCAAATCACATAATTCTATTGCTGTAAGAGTTTTGTACAACCACTATGCACCCTAACTCTAATGCTTATTTCTTTAATCCTATCCAAATACTAATCTTATTTCTTGTGGGAATTGGCATACTTTATTTTTGCTGAATGATATGTGAATACATAGTTTAAGACGGAGGTATAGAGTGAAAGTAAATCTGGATGCATTCACAGCATGGAATTTTTAAAAACATTAGATACACTATTCATCATCTCCTCAACCACAGCTGCCTTAATACTGCTTTCAGAGGAATTACAAGTTACTTTCTTTGTTTACTTCTGTTCCAAAACACTTGGTATAGGAATTTTATATTGATAGTTCAATGCATAGATCAATAACTGACCTACTAAAGAGTTTAAGTTCCACCAGTAACATCTTTCATTCACAGCAGTCTCATCCTGTTTAACGTTTCAAGATACTTCACTTTACTCTTATGCACACCCACATTGCTGCAACTACTATTCTGAACAAGGCAAGAGGTCACTCTAGTGACCAAAAATCACAAAACAATCCACTCGTAATTCAAAATCAGTTCGCAAGTCCAATTTTTTTAGCCTCACAGGAAAAAATAAATGTGAATTCAGTTGTCCAACTTTTCAATTCGTTAACACCTAGAGTTCAATCACATGATATTACCACACAAACGAGATCATCCCCTATCAACCAGTCCCTCAGCTCCACTGCTCTTTCTTGGGGAAGAAGAAGGTTTGCAGGGAGCGCGACGAGGGCATGGACAGCCTCTTACTGCCTCCGCCGCCCGCCGCCCTGGCCAGCTCGTCCACGCTGGTCGCGAGTCGCCGGACGGAGTAGGCGCTGGGCATGGTGTACACCAGCTCCGTGTCCTGGGCGCGGCGCGGGGGCGGCGGGGGCGGGGGCGGCAGCGCCCGGGGCAGCATGGGTAGAGGGGGCGCGCCCGCCTCCACGCCTAACAGCGCCAGAACACGCTGCGGGTTCTCCAGCACGAACTGCTCCAACAGGTCGGCGGGATAATCAGTCTGCAAAAGTCACCAAAACAGAAATATGTATACATTTTGTTTTCGATCGGCTGTAAATTTGCAAAATATAATGGAAGTTCATGAACTTAAGTGTAAACCGGCACCGGCGTCGGCACGTACCTGCGTGGACCTGTCCTGCAGAGGGACGGGGTGCAGCAGGGGGGCGGCCGGCATGGGCCGCGGCGGGAAGGGCGGCGGCGACAGCGGCCGGATGTGTCCGGGCGGCACGGCACCGTGCGCGTGCGCGTGAGCGTGCGCCTGGCCCTCGTGCAGGTGCACGCCGTCCTCCCAGCTGAACATGTCGGGCGGGTGCGAGCTGGAGCGGTGCAGCTGCCCCGGCAGCCCGATGCCCATGGCGGCGTGCGCGTGGGCGTGCGGGTGCCCGACGGGCAGGTTGGGGTTGGAGCGCGCGGGCAGCGAGTGCGGGTAGCACACCGGCCGCGCCGCCGTGCTCGAGGCCAGCTCCTGCAGCGCCTGGATCGCCGAGCGCACCTGTGACGACGACAAGGAGAACGTACAGGTAAAACAGTGGTGTCGTTCTATCGCACATTTTTTGAGCGGAGTCAACTTCCGACCTCCTGGCTGAGGGTGGCCACGTCCTGGTGCAGACTGCTGACGTGGTTGTCCAGCCGCTCGACGCTGGAGCGCGCGTCCGCGCCGCCCACCACGCCCCGGGGACGCTCGCCCGCGCGCCTCGATCGGCCCCCCTCCGTGTAGCGCAGCTCCTCCAGCCTGGAACAGAGACAGGGCAGGGTCGGGTCCGGCAGACCCCGGGGAATTCTTTGAGACGCCGCCTCGGGAGGAGAAAAAAAACACAAGGGAAAGGGCGGAAAGGAATCACAGACGTCAGCCCGTCACCGTCAGCATTACGTTCGGACGCACGTGCAGCGTGCAGCGGGGGAGGGGCGGAACCAACCTGGACTGGAACTTGGCGTGGCGGCCTGGGGAGGCGTACAGGGCGTGCATGGGCGACAGCGGGGACAGCTCCTCCGGCCCGTCCTCGCCCAGGTTCTCATCGTCCTCGCTGATAGACGGCAGCGTGAGGGACGGGCCGCCGTTGCCCTCCGACTCCTGCTGAGGCAGACGGACATCACCGTGTTTCAAACACCAGCAGGAATAAAAACAGTGTTTTTGTAAACTGTCTAAAACTTGAAGCCAGCCAGAGTGCGCCGCGAGGTTACCTCGGCCTCGTAGCCCTCGCGCAGGTTGTAGGTCAGGTCGTGCTGGATGTCGTTGGCGAACTGCGACTGGTACTCGGGGTAGAGGCGCAGCACGTCCACGAGCCCGACGATGTGCAGGCACTTGAGGTCGCAGTAGGTGAGCGCGCGCACGTCGCACGACGACTTGATGAGCACGTCGATGGGCGCCGTGCCGCCGCCCCCACCACCACCGCCGCCCCCCGCGCAGCCGCCTCCGCCGCCGCCGCCGCCCCCCGCCGCCCCGTTGGGGGACTGCAGGAACACGTTGATGTCGCTGCCGACCAGGTCGCCTTTGCCTGTGCGAGAAAAAAGTTGAAGATGCCAAGGTAATAACAAATGGCGTATTTAGTTAAGACGCGCTTGGCCCATAGCGCGACGGCGGGGCGCGAGAGCGAGCGTGAGAGCGCGGCTCGGGAGCAGGGAGGGGAGGGAGGGCGAGGGAGGGGGCATACAAGCCGCGCTCTAGCGCCCGCTCTCGCGCCGCGCAGTCGCGCTCAGGGCCAAGCGCGTCTTAACTAAATACGCCAAAACCGGGTTTTCGGACGAACTGACCCTCGGGGGTTCGTCTAGGGGTACGTAAGAGTCCCTCTGCACAACCCGCGTCATTTCGGAGCATATTAAATTTTTGGCCAAAATTCGCAAAAATGCAAAGGCTATAGCCTTTGCGTTTTTGCGATATTCGGTCGAAAAAGCAATGTCTCCGATTTCGACCAAACTCACAAGTAACCTTCTTTTGGAACCAAAAAACACATAGCAAGTCCTAGGAGACCTATACCGGACTTCGTTAGTGAGAAAATAGGCCCCTAAGCCACCCCGCCCGATCACAATGCGCGCAATCAGAAATACTGCATTGTATCGCAGACAAACCGGGTTTTCGGACGAACTGACCCTTGGGGGTTCGTCTAGGGGTACGTAAGAGTCCCTCTGCACAACCCGCGTCATTTCGGAGCATATTAATTTTTTGGCCAAAATTCGTAAAAATGCAAAGGCTATAGCCTTTGCGTTTTTGCGATTTTCGGTCAAAAAAACAATGTCTCCGATTTCGACCAAACTCACAGGTTACCTTCTTTTGGAACCAAAAAACACATAGCAAGTCCTAGGAGACCTATACCGGTCTTCGTTAGTGAGAAAATAGGCCCCTAAGCCACCCCGCCCGATCACAATGCGCGCTATCAGAAATACTGCATTGTATCGCAGACAAACCGGGTTTTCGGACGAACTGACTCTTGGGGGTTCGTCTAGGGGTACGTAAGAGTCCCTCTGCACAACCCGCGTCATTTCGGATCATATTAATTTTTTGGCCAAAAATCGTAAAAATGCAAAGGCTATAGCCTTTGCGTTTTTGCGATTTTCGGTCAAAAAAACAATGTCTCCGATTTCGACCAAACTCACAGGTTACCTTCTTTTGGAACCAAAAAACACATAGCAAGTCCTAGGAGACCTATACCGGTCTTCGTTAGTGAGAAAATAGGCCCCTAAGCCACCCCGCCCGATCACAATGCGCGCAATCAGAAATACTGCATTGTATCGCAGACAAACCGGGTTTTCGGACGAACTGACCCTCGGGGGTTCGTCTAGGGGTGCGTAAGAGTCCCTCTGCACAACCCGCGTCATTTTGGAGCATATTAAGTTTTTGGCCAAAATTCGCAAAAATGCAAAGGCTATAGCCTTTGCGTTTTTGCGATTTTCGGTCAAAATACAATGTCTCCGATTTCGACCAAACTCACAGGTTACCTTCTTCTGAGACCAAAAATCACATAGCAAGTCCTAGGAGACCTATACCGGACTTCGTTATTGAGAAAATAGGCCCCTAAGCCACCCCGCCCGATCACAATGCGCGCTATCAGAAATACTGCATTGTATCGCAGACAAACCGGGTTTTCGGACGAACTGACTCTTGGGGGTTCGTCTAGGGGTACGTAAGAGTCCCTCTGCACAACCCGCGTCATTTCGGAGCATATTAATTTTTTGGCCAAAAATCGTAAAAATGCAAAGGCTATAGCCTTTGCATTTTTGCGATTTTCGGTCAAAAAAACAATGTCTCCGATTTCGACCAAACTCACAGGTTACCTTCTTTTGGAACCAAAAAACACATAGCAAGTCCTAGGAGACCTATACCGGTCTTCGTTAGTGAGAAAATAGGCCCCTAAGCCACCCCGCCCGATCACAATGCGCGCTATCAGAAATACTGCATTGTATCGCAGACAAACCGGGTTTTCGGACGAACTGACTCTTGGGGGTTCGTCTAGGGGTACGTAAGAGTCCCTCTGCACAACCCGCGTCATTTTGGAGCATATTAATTTTTTGGCCAAAAATCGTAAAAATGCAAAGGCTATATAGCCTTTGCGTTTTTGCGATTTTCGGTCAAAAAAACAATGTCTCCGATTTCGACCAAACTCACAGGTTACCTTCTTTTGGAACCAAAAAACACATAGCAAGTCCTAGGAGACCTATACCGGTCTTCGTTAGTGAGAAAATAGGCCCCTAAGCCACCCCGCCCGATCACAATGCGCGCAATCAGAAATACTGCATTGTATCGCAGACAAACCGGGTTTTCGGACGAACTGACTCTTGGGGGTTCGTCTAGGGGTACGTAAGAGTCCCTCTGCACAACCCGCGTCATTTTGGAGCATATTAATTTTTTGGCCAAAAATCGTAAAAATGCAAAGGCTATAGCCTTTGCGTTTTTGAGATTTTCGGTGGATAAAACAATGTCTCCGATTTCGACCAAACTCACAGGTTACCTTCTTTTGGAACCAAAAAACACATAGCAAGTCCTAGGAGACCTATACCGGTCTTCGTTAGTGAGAAAATAGGCCCCTAAGCCACCCCGCCCGATCACAATGCGCGCTATCAGAAATACTGCATTGTATCGCAGACAAACCGGGTTTTCGGACGAACTGACCCTCGGGGGTTCGTCTAGGGGTACGTAAGAGTCCCTCTGCACAACCCGCGTCATTTCGGAGCATATTAATTTTTTGGCCAAAATTCGTAAAAATGCAAAGGCTATAGCCTTTGCGTTTTTGCGATTTTCGGTCAAAAAACAATGTCTCCGATTTCGACCAAACTCACAGGTTACCTTCTTCTGGGACCAAAAAACACATAGCAAGTCCTAGGAGTCCTATACCGGACTTCGTTAGTGAGAAAATAGGCCCCTAAGCCACCCCGCCCGATCACAATGCGCGCTATCAGAAATACTGCATTGTATCGCAGACACACCGGGTTTACGGACGAACTGACCCTTGGAGGTTGGTCTAGGGGTACGTTTGAGTCCCCCTGCACAACCCTCGTCATTTAGGAGCATATTAATTTTCGGTCGAAAATCGTAAAAAATGCGAAAGCTATTGGCGTATTTAGTTAAGACGCGCTTGGCCCAGAGCGCGAGAGCTCGGCTCGGGAGCAGGGAGGGGAGGGAGGGGGCATACGAGCCGCGCTCTCGCGTCGCGTCGTCGCGCTCTGGGCCAAGCGTGTCTTAACTAAATACGCTTAAAGGGCCTGATAGAAAATAATAAAATCCCCCCACCTGGCCTTCCCTTGTAAGCCGACCCACGCACACTCCACCCCAGCGGACACTCACCCAGGATGGCGACGACCATGTTATCCTGCACCACCTCCATGGAACCGTGGCACAGGTAGTAGATGTAGGCCAACGCGTCCCCGCGGTGGATAAGGTACTCTCCCGGAGCGCAGAAGTTGGAGCGGATGTGGAGGGACAAAAGTTTGAGGCAGCCTGGGGAGGCCGTCTCGAAGATGGGCAGCTGCAGGATCTCCCGGTGCAAGTGCAGGCAGACGTCTCCGCGAAGCTCCTCGGGGAACTCCTTGAGAGTCTGTTGGAGGAATAGCAAACTGAGAAGACTGACATCCAGGGAGCTCGTCTCAAGGAGTTGCACGCGGTGTTACACGGTTCCGTTACGCAGACCCGTTACGGAGGAGCCCAGCTTGTATTTTTAAAGAGGGCAAGAAAGAAGATGCCAAAGAATAAACTCCCTTTTCTTGTTTGTTTTGCACAGCAAATCACCCTTGTCATTCTATTTTTTGGGTCTCCGCTGATGATGGTGGCTTCGACGACAGGGCCGGGCGGGTCGGGATTAAGACACGGGGGCTATGATAAATTGATTCTGGTGGAGAAAGACGGGAGGCGAAAAAAAAAGGGTGAGCGAGGAGGAAAGAAGAGGGAGGGGGAAGGCGAGCTTGTGCGGCGGACAGCGCAGCGCAGCGCCGGCCCGGCCCGGCCCTACCTTTCCTTTCTTCGGGGAGACAAGAGGGTCTCATCGTCTCATGAAAAGCAAGACAGGCGGGCGCGGGGCGGTGGTGCCGCCGCCGGTCCACGAGAACAGACCAGACTCGGTCGGATGTCCTGACCAGCCTCGTCCGGTCTTCCTCGTTGAGCCAATGAGCTCCAACTTCCGGTTTCGATTTCCTCCTGCGCGTCCAAGACTCGCCCTGCTCCTCCCCCGCATCTCACATCCCAGCAGAAGCCACCGCGGTGGAATGAGGTTCGCGTCAGTGGCGATTGGCCTGACGTTGATGGGCAGGGGCACGGCCGGGCAGGGCTGCGACCCGCGCGGCCCGGCGCGGGGTGCACGTTGCCCGATATTCAGGGCATTCCAAACCTGCCTTTACTTCCCTAATCCCTCTTGCGGTGCAGCCACGACCCCCAATACAGTCCCATAGAGCCCCGCCACAGCACATCACCTCACTCACCTCGTGGATGTCGAGGCCGTGGTTGAGCGACCACATGGTCTGGAAGTAGTCCTCCATGCGGCGCTTGAGCTCCTTGGGCACCTGGTGCAGCGCCAGGAAGTCCTTGAGGTCGCGCCACTTGGTCTGGTACAGCGAGCGGCGCGAGTACATGCGCTGGATGATGGCCGTCACGTTGCCGAACACGGCGGCGTGCATCAGCGCGCCCACCAGCATCGTCACGATGCTGAACGTCTTCTCGGCGTACGTGTTGGCCGAGACGTTGCCGAAGCCGACGCTCGTCAGCGACGAGCACGTGAAGTACAGCGCCGTGATGTACGACTCGGAGTGCGACACGTTGGCCACGCTCAGCTTGAGCCGGTCCGCCAGCGTGTGTATCCACCCTGCAAAAAAAAAAAAAAAAAAAAAAAAGAAACATAGAAAAAGGCAACGGTGTTAAAATAAATGTACTGTTTGTCGATCTTATTTTGGTAGATTTTGCGATGTCCTAAATTGCATTCATGCGGGCTGCACAAGAGCTGGAAATGAAAGAGCGAGCTGCGTGAAATATGAGACAATAAGTCATAATGCAAAAGATGGATAGATTAATTTTTTAAAAAATGAAAAGGAAAGAGGGATGTTTTAGACAGCTTATAATGAGCGCACAACGCATGATATTTTTTTTTTTTTCGCCCTCGTTGTCGGCTTCGGCGAAGTGACGCGGGGGTCGGGGATCGGGGTGGCGGCCTGGCCGCGTTATGTCGACTACTCCCTTTTGTCTGCGATGCGCGTCATTCACTGCCCACTCGTTATGGAGAAGACAAAGAGGATGGAGACCTAGGGCGAGAGCGAGAGAGCGAGAGAGAGAGAGAGAGAGAGAGAGAGAAGGGGGGGGGGCAATATATGAGCGCGCGTTTGCTGCCGCGGGCCTGCAATACGAAATGCATCGCCGCCTCTACGGCCATTCCATTCTAGTCGAATAAAACTCCGCGAGGGCCACAGCATGGCGCTATTGAGAAAAAAAGAAAACAAGCAAAATCACAAAAAAATATAAAAAATAACAGGACCACGACGGCCACGTAACAACAAGTGTCTGGGAAGTAATGAATACAGTGGAGGCGTGGCGGGGCAAGGCCGGGGCGGCACTGCCGCTGGCAGCACGGCTCAGACAGGTTCGCTTTCTGCGTTGTGTTGTGCTCCCCGCATACATTGAGCAGCGATGAAAGATAAATAACACACAGAATGAAAAAAAAAGGATAGAATAATAAAAACAAAAAGAGTAACAAACGTGACACGCGGGAATGAAAATTTTTTTCATGTGAGCGGAAGAAAAGGGCGTATCGTATCGGAGTCTCTGCATACCGCGGTACGTGAAACAAGCGCGCCCCGCCGCGGTGCCTGCGCGCTGCGGCTACCCGCTGTGGCAGGCTTTGCTTTGTGCCATCCACTCAGAGGCAGCCCCCCCCTCCCCCCTCACTCTTCCTATTGCCTCTCTATCGTGGCGCTGGTGTGTAGGGGGGTAGGGGGCTCCCTCCGCCGCGGCCCACCCCGGATCGAGGACAGGTTGAATCTCCGACCGGATCTGCTGCTTTCCCTCCCGCCCCGGCCCTGGCCCCGGCCCCGGCCCCGCCGCCCCTACCCACCGGGTCCTCAGTTTCCACGCTAATGGATTGAAGCCAATCAGGAGCCAGAAGCTGCTGCCGCCTCCCCCCTACCCCGCCATACAGCGCTGCTCAGTCAGCTCTGCTCTCCGCCGACCTCATTCACATAACAACTGCTGACAGATTAGTCCAGGTGTCCTGTCCGCGAGAGGCGGCGGAGGTCTGATCTCGCGAAAGAGCAGAGGAGAGAGGGAGAGAGAGGGAGAGAGAGAGGAGGGGGAGGAATGGGGCGGTAATGTCGCTGACGACGTCGAGGATCACAGGGAATTTAAGAGATAGAGAGTCCGCTCCCCGAAGAACTCTCCCCTTGATGACGATTACAGCCAGACCGAGGAGAGCGGGGGCGGGCGGGCGGGACCCTGCCTGCTGGAGAGACGAGCAGAGACGAGGCACCCTTTCCTCTCCCTCTCAATGCCCTGGGCCCGTGGCGCCGCCAGCCGCCGCCCCCGCCACGGGCCCACTGGTCAACTGGGACTGGGGTGCATTGCGCGAAGGGAGCCCTGCCCCCACCTCCCCTCCCACCGCCTGCAACCCATTCCTTCCCCCCGTCTGCCTCCGTTTCAAAGGCGGGGTAACGACGGAACGAACTTTATTTGGCGAAACGGCGATTGGAGTGCCATCTGCTCCCAAACAGGGCGGCGGGGCGGGGCGGGGCGGGGCGGGGCGGGGCGGGGCCGGGCACGGGCCGGGCCGATCGGGCGCTCTTTCAGACCAGTCCAGTCCCGTTCCCGTTGATGTTGATACATGTGCCCGGCCTGGCCCTGCTGCTGTAATGGACAGGCTTTGATTTTCTATTCATTCAGCACGGACGCCTAGGCAGACCAGCTCCCCGGTTAAATAACGAATCGCTGAAACATGCGGTTTTTTGTAACGTCTTTGCGTTTCTATTTATCAGGTCTCAATAAAATAAAAAATCTCAAGAATAACTTGCCAATCGCTTACCCAGGTCCCACTCTTTGCGGTTCATGGAGCGCTCCCTCTCGGCAATGACGAACCACACGCACGCCAGCCAGTGCGCCAGCAGCGTGAAGAAGAACATGAGCATGGTGAGGATCATGGCGGAGTACTGCGAGTAGCGGTCCATCTTCTGCAGCAGGCGCGCCAGCCGCAGCAGCCGCGTCAGCTTGAGGAGGTGGATCTGGCCGTGCCCCGACTCCTGGAACAGCAGGGGGGACTGTCCTTTGTATTAATCACTGCCAGAGACGAGTCGAAATACATATCGAATGGAATACATTTTGAGGGTATTTAACTAAAAAGTTGTCACACTCAGTCTGCCCTTCTCCATGTCTAGGGAGGTGACAAAGAAACATATTCTCGCAGTTTGTGTGTTACGACCACCTGTGCCAAGCCCCACCCGGCCGCCGGAGCGGTCAAGCCCAGGGTCATCCGGCGCGCGGGCGTGTCGAAGCAGTGCCGCGCTCCCCGGCGGCCCGCCCCACCCCGCCCCGCCCCGCACAAGTGCAGCGCCGCCCAGTTGCGGCCGCACCGAGAAGCGCCATGGATTGAAAGTAAGGCAATAAAGCCCGTACCACGCTCGTACATCAAAAAGTTTACAGCCGACGTCCAGCCCCGCCCCACCCCGCGCGGCACCGCCAGCCATCGCAGCCGCGAACCGGAGCCGAGCTGGGGCTCGATATATATGGAGGCGCCGACACACTGCTGACGGCACCCGCCCAAAGTGCGCACTTGTTCGGACATCCACTTTCCCCGCGCGTTCTTCGCAGTATACTTTGCTAACGATCAGTAGCAGAGAACACATACAATAATAATTGGCGAATAAAAGTGAAATAAACATTCATAAAGTTATCCAGTAGATTGAACTTTACGGCTGCCCACGTGCTAAAGTTAATGACCAGGTAATTGTTGGCGTGCTCCCGATGTCGACCGCAGATCGGGCCGGCCGGTCACGTGGTGTGCGTTGTGCGGTGCGGCGAACAGAGGGCGACCCGACTAGATTCGCAGTCTCGGGTTTCGCCATTGAGACCTCCCCGCCCCTCCCCCCCCCCTTCCCCTCCTCCACGCCCACTCACTAAACCGCAGCGTACAGGCCGGCCTGTTTGTGGGTTTCGTGTGGTGGGCCGGCGAGTTTGCAGAGCAGAGAGGGAGGTGGGGCGGGGCGCGGTGGGGCAGCGCGCGGTGGGGCGGGGCGGGGCGGGGCGCGGCGCGGCAAGGACTGTTGCTTTCGTCAACACCCACCGCCCTCGAGGTTTTGAGAAAGAGAGAGGGAGGAGAGGGAAGGAGGCGGAGAGGAGGGGTGCTCCTTCCCTGCGACCGAGAATCAAAGGCCTCAATCCACTACGTGACATCCCATTATTTCTATTTCGGTGCTCGCAAGAGGAGCGGGGGAGCGTGAGGTGGAGGTCGGACAGGAGAGCGAAGGAGCAGCCAGGTCTTGTGTCTCGCGCGCTCTCTCTCTCTCTCTCTCTCTCTCTCTATTCGTTTTTGCTCTCCCTCGCTCTCTCTGTGCTCCCCCTACCCGCCAGGCGCCCCGCCCCTTTACCGCCTGCAGAGCCTGGGGTAGGCCACCCGCTCAGCAGCGGCGCGCTGCCGTGCCTACCCGCCAGGCGCCCCGCCCCTCTACCGCCTGCAGAGCCTGGGGTAGGCCACCCGCTCAGCAGCGGCGCGCTGCCGTGCCTACCCGCCCGGCGCCCCGCCCTGCGCCTCGCAGACTTGGCGATGCGGCGGGGTGCGGATCTTCTCCGACAAGTTGCTCCCCACAGCCGAGCTCGGATGTATTTCGGGAGGGATGGATCCGCAGCAGCGGAGGGTGGGACGTACCCCGGCAGCGGCAGCCCCCCGCCCCTGCAGCACCCCGACACTGTCGAGACCAATTCACTTCCAGGGCTCTCACAACCTGTGGAGCCTAGCCGAGCCAGGCCGGGCCAGCAGCAGGAGGCGAGCGGCAAGAGGCCAGAAAAAAAGACGATACCCGGAAGATTTAGTCGATAACCCCTTTTTCGTCCCACCGGATCCTTTCGAAAGCGAGCTCCGCCAGCCAAGTGAGTCGCATGGACCTTCATCGCAGTCGTCGCCCACCCCTCCGCTTTCAATATGGCCGCCTGGCTGCTGGTGGAGGCGTGCGAGACCTAGGCGCCACGACCCTGCATTACAATTGTGAAGTTTTATCAAAATTTTTAGAACCTGGTTTTCAAAATGAAAAAAAACAAAAAACTTCTTAGATATCATAAACTGTTATAATTACGTTTAAGAACTAGTAAAAATGTCATCAAATTTAAGATATATTTAGCTCTTAAATTTCATAATATTTGCACGAACACCTGCACGAATCACGACCCGCGGGTGGCGTACTGCCGGCCGGGCCCGCACCGCCTTGCTCACCAGGCCGCGACCCTTTACCAGGCCTCGCTTCCGGGGCGCCGCCTTGCGGGTGCTAACGAGTGCGACAAGGACCGCAGCCTGTCTCGCTGCACCGAGCGGGGCGTGGGTAGGGGGTGGAGGCGCAGCTGTCGTGACGGAGCGGCCTGGGCCGCCATATGGTGCCTACCCCCCTCCCCCTCCCCCCCGCACTGACTACTACGCCTACCTCTCCGCTGTACACGTCCGACGCGTACAGCAGGTCGAACGGCAGCGCAGCCAGCAGGTCCACGACGAACCACCCCTTGAGGTAGTTGATGGCGATGCACTTGGGGTGCGAGACCACCTCCCCTTTCCGAGAGACGTAGGTCGTGCGGAAGTTGAAGGCAATATCTGCAACACATAGGAATACGTTTGTTCTTTTTATAAGAACCATAATCCACAACTTTCACCATCACACTCCAAAATATTTATTTGAAAGGTTTTCGAGGAGGACGATACCCACTGCTAGGCATACTACTGTAACTGTTGGCGGGGAAGAATAATAGAATAAGCCCTTAACAGGGTGGCGCCACCATCCAAGGTGAGCCGCGCCAAGTTAGATTATTGTTTTCATAACGGCAGGAGTCCCTACTTGGATTCAGAAGCCTTACCGTGTCGCCCACACGGTCCACAGCAAAAAGAGGAGGCGGAGGGGTTACGAGGGGGGAGGGGGGGGGGGGTAAGAGGGAAGGTGCTGGCGCGGCATAGGGCAGCGGAGCGCAAGAATACGAAACTCGCTTCTGAGGGAGGCCTCCGAGAAGCAGCAGTCGAACGCAGCATGCGCGCGCGTGTTGAGTTCTAGTTATAACCGGGTTTCGGTGGAAGGCCTAACCAAACTACTGAAAATCATGCTTACTTCTGAACAGGCCTAGATAGAGTGATTTTGTAGGAAACTATTGCCGTAAAAAACAAGTTTTCATAGCTCGTATATTTATTTACATGGCCCCCGTTAACGTACGAGAAAAAACGAACGGTGTAGGCGTGTAATGAATTTTATCTGCTGACAATGATCACTAGTCTGGTGTGCCAAGCACAGCCCCAGTGGGTGGAGCGGAGCCGAGCGGGCGGCCGTAGTATCATCAAACGATACACGAGGAATGCGCATGCCTGGAATGCGATTCATTTGATTAAGAGGAGCTGATCAAATACCTTTCCAAGAAGAAAAAAGCATGGCCATGCTCCATCGTTTTCCACGTCCTGGGTGGCATTTTCCCACAAAACGAAAAGAAAAGCGACTCGGCCATTCTGCTTTTCATTCGCATCTTCCCGATCCTTTTGTACCGCGCCAGTGACTCGCTCTCCGCCGCTCCGCTCCCGCTCACACGCGAAACAGTATTTTAATTCTTATCTCGTGAAAGGGGTGCGGGAGAGAAAAATGCCGTCGGGATCGCCTCTCCCGTCCTCTCCTCCTCCCCAGCGCCGTTCGCTGCTGACTTGTTATCTCATGTGCGGGCTTCACAATAGCTTAGCGAGCCGAGCCGAGCCGTACCGAGCCTAGCTGCCGCCCCCAGGGCCCAGGCCCAACACCAACACCAACAAGCTCCGGAGCCGAACCGAGCCGAGCCAACGCGTAAATTATTCCCAAAAAAAAAAAAAAGAAGAAGAAAACGCGTCGCTGCCGCGCGGCCAACGACCTGGTGTGAGCAATTTTGTACAACAAAACCCCGCCTCGTCACAAGGCTTTCAATATTTCAAGCAATCCGAGTGGTGACGGGCACTGTTAGATGGAATTTTTTTTCTCTAGCTTATTTTCTGATTATCGGCGAATGGTCCTTCGCTTTGGCGGGGTCATAACTCACTAAAACACACTCGTGCGCTCCCCCGGGCCGGCTCGACTCCCTGCTAACACGAATGCGAAATTGATACAGAACTAAGAAGAAGAAGAAGAAGAAGAAGAAGAAGAAGAAGAAGAAGAAGAAGAAGAAGAAGAAGAAGAAGAAGAAGAGGAAGAAGAAGAAGAAGAAGAAGGAATGAAACGAACTTTGGGTATCCCCTGGTCCCTACCACACGCGGCGGGACGGCGAGTTTAAGCTGGGAAGAGGTGGGGGAGGGGTTAGGAGGCGCAAGTACCGAAGCGGTAAGCTTCACACGGGCCCAAAGTGGTGAGAGAGAGAGAGATGGAGAGGGAGAGAGAGGGAGAGAGTGGCGAGGGCGCAGGACATGAATATTTCGCGACGTCGGTCCCGGCCGGGGCCGCAGCCTCACTAATCGTGGGTCCGGACGGGGAGCTTTAACTCCATCAGCACCTGCCCTGAGAGCGGCCGAGGCGGCGTGTGGTCGACACTGTCGAGCGGCAGACAGCCCAGCCCAGCCCAGCCGCGTATTAGTTTGCCTTGGCGATCACTTTTGTTTAATCGTGGACGCCTTTCCGGCTGGGAGCCTTAGCCCCATGAGCACCATGAGCACCTGCCGAGCGCAGTGTGGTCGACACTTCGTTCTTTTCTCAATGCATTGACAAAAACTCGTAGTTGCGGCGGGGTTTTGCCAGCCACAGGTCGCCGTAGTTCCGCCGTTATCCGGAGCTGTCGTCGAGGTTCGTGCGATGTCGTGAACAGGAACTATTGGCCCTGCCTCACCCCGCCCCACTACGCCAGGCCCTGCCCCGCCCCGTGCGCTCACCACAACATCCGAACGTCCTGGACATACACAAAGGCAACGACAGTGTGGGGGGCGGGGCGGGGCGAGGGCAGCAGTGGCGGCGCAGCCGGGGGCACACATCCCCGCCCCGCGCCCCCGTCCCCCCCTCCACCCCGCCCCGCTTCGGTCCTCCTGCATACAAACCTTTCAAAGGGGACACGGGATAATAGATTCGGGCCGTCCCCGTCCCGCCACCGCGTTGTCGCTGTCCAGCCCGCTGTCCGCCCCGCCCCGCCCCGCCCCGCCCTGCCCCACCGGGCTCGCCCCTGGTTCAAGGACAGCAGGGCTGGGGCGGGACAGAGCACCAGAACCTCCATCGCATGGAAGCTACAGATACCTCCTACTCAGTCCTCTCACATAGGGGTGGACAGAGAGAGAGAAGGAGGCCGTGATAAAGAGTGTGTGAGAGTGGGAGCAGATGGAATGTGGAAGGGGAGGAGGGGCTTTTCGAGAGCGAGTTTCCTAAACTATCACTTAAATAAAGGCAAGAGCAGGGAAAGCCCAGCTATTTTAAAAAAAAAAAATAGCTGAGACATCTGACTCTTGCCTTAGCAGTGTAATGGCAGAACGCTGCTCGCACGAGTGGCTGCCCCGCCATGAGAGATTGCAACATTTCGATGCCATGAAGTCGTTTTGCAAGAGAATAGCGCTGCCATATAACGCACCACACTCCGGGCGCGAGGCGCGTGGCGCTGTACCCCCTCCCCCGGCCCTCACCCCGCTGCAAGAGCCCGACCATGTTCGCTCATAAACGTTAATTCCAGCTAAATCAAAACGCAAATCACTCCCACATCCGGGACGGCCATAAAGCATACATACGGCTGCCCCGCCCCGGCAGCGAACAGCAGCGCGGTGTGGAGTGCTGCTGCTTGCTGAACCCACCCCGTCCGTCTCACACGCACGGACGGTAACCGGCCCCACATTACAAGCCAACACCGACGCGAGCCAACAGGCCGCTTTGGTTGTTCGGAAATGGACGGGAAACAAAGACGCCACGCCACACGCCACAGCTCGTCGGCCGCAGCGCACTACTCACGGGCGATATGGAGGCGGGATATTTGCACAGGGAATTCGGCCGGCCCTGCCCGTGCCCTGCCCGTGTCCTGCCCGCAGCCTGCCCCTCCTCCATCCCTCCACCCGCCCTCTTCCGGATATCCGGAGGAGAGAGCAGCGGCGCATGCTGGTACTGACCGCACAGACTCCGGAACTCTCCGGGGCTGCGCTCCCCTCTCCGCGGCCTTGGGGTAGTTTGGCCGCGGCTCCCCCCTCCCCCCCCCCCCAACCCCTCTTACTCTTTCCCTCCTCTTTTTCAGTGTCTCACTTTGAGTTGGCTTGGGTCGCACTCGTACGCAACGTTTCGCGGATTCATGCCCCGCGACCTCCGCGCACCCCGCTCCGCTCCTGACGACTCACCCATCATGAACAGGGCCTCGACCACCACGTCGCTGACCATGGACGGCCGGTCCGGGTTCACGAAGGAGGCGTTGTAAGGCACGATGATGGCGACGTAGAAGGTGGCGAGCAGGATGAGCCAGTCCCAGCAGCTCTTGAAGGCGCCGTAGTGCGACAGCACGAAGCGGGACTTCTTGAGGGCCGTCGTCTTGTACTCGGGCAGCGGCGCGCTGTTGGGCTGCAGCAGCGTCTGCGGGCCAGAACAAACCAAATATTGGTGTTTCCGAAAATTACGTTTTCTCGCTGTAAATAAGATAGTCACACGGAGAAATTTGACTCCTCCAGTCACAGTGCTCCGCGGAACCTTTCAACCGCGGGGCCGACGAGTTGTCACAAAAAAGAAACGAAATATGAATCAACTAACGAGGACGGGGTGTGTCCGTCCCTGCCGCGCAGTGCCGGCAGTAAATCTACGCAGCACCTCGAGACAATCGTTATTGTTACGATAAGCCCAATTTGATAAGCAGCGAAAGCAATTACACCAGCAGCCACGCTCCTGTTGGCCGTGTAGGCGTACGTGCCGCGCCGAAGGGCGCTCCGGGGCGCCATTTGGCACCGCAGCGGAGCGCCAGCACTGTCAAGAAAATGCAGAGCTCACAAAATAGGCACTGTGTAAGGAAATAATCTGCACAGTACTACTTATTGTGTTATTTTATCTGTACACTTAGATTAGGGGGACAATTAGTTAAATGGTGGACGTAAGAAAAGTGGGGCGAGCAAAAGGGCTGGAAGGAGCGGTCTAGCTAGGTGCCGTACGAGAGTTGCCGCTGATTGTCGCCCAGAGATTGCGGGAGTGTGTTTGTGTGTGTGCGCGCACTACAGAATTAAGGCCACTCCTTGACGACTCGCCCGGGACGTGTTTCGTTTGAACTGGCGCAGCGTCGGGGCGGCGGCGCCCAGGGAGAGGAGAGGTTGTTCCTCCTGGAGAGAGAGACGCAGAGGAAGGGCGGCCAAAAAGAGCAAAAGAATGTTTTGTAGAATGGGAAACAGAGGAAAAGTCTGGAATCCTTATGCCAGTTATTTCCTTTTTGTTTCAAAATAATAAAAATAAAAAGCCGAGAAGGGTAGAGAGTAAGGGGAGAGGAGAGAGGAGAGAGGAGAGAGAGAGAGAGAGAGAGAGAGAGAGAGAGAGAGAGAGAGAGAGAGAGAGAGAGAGAGAGGCGGGGACAGAGAAGAGGGGTTGGAGGGTGGAGTTTGAGGTGATGACCGACGTCCCCAGTGGCCTCGGCGCCGGGCCGGGGTCAAAGCGAGAACGCCGCACCAGCCACCACAGGGAGGGTAGGCTGGGCGCGCAGAGAGGCTCGGCGAGCCGAGCCTGGCGCCGGAAGTGGAAATAGTTGTACCTGTTGGGCCGGGCCCGGCAGGGCTGTCGGGGAATGCGTGGCATGGACACGGACCGACCGTCAAGTGCGGGGAGGGCTCAGGTGGGCAGACGCGGCACCTCTATCTATCCCTCTATCTATCTATCTATCTATCTATCTATCTATCTATCTATCTATCTATCTATCTATCTATCTATCTATCTATCTATCTATCTTCCAGCGCTGCCTAACACCACAAGTCATTTAGCCCAATATACCGAGCCTTCCGCGGAAAATAAAGTTAATGAAAAGGGACCGGAGAAAGATACTGCCGAATTTACGACGGACAAAGAAAAAGGTGATATAACGTGCTATAAGTTGTAGGATTTACCTACACAATAATACCGAGCGATGTTTCAGCCCAGCCCCCGCGCGTTACGTAAAACGCGCATAGCGCCGTGATGCCGCGCTGGCGAGTTAATCAGGCTTGCAGTTTAGCCAGAGCCCTCCGAGGCCCTTGGCCCGGCCCGCCCGGCCTCTGCTGCCAGGCCGAGGCCCCCGCCCCGCCCGGGCCCCGGGGACCTGCCAGCCTTATTGGGCCGCTGCGGGGCGCTGGATGCCGTCCCAGCCCCGGCCCGGCCCGACCTCAGCCCAGCCTGTCGGCCCTGCGGGTTTGTATCACACAGCAGACACGTTCCAAAATATGTCCTCATTTCGAGGTGGCGCGTGTGCGCTGCGAAGGACCGTATGAATTTCCATTCGTATACATTTGTCCCATCAATACTGTATTCTTAAGAAAATTCACACCTTAACACTCCGTGTACGCAGTAGGGGCGCGAGCGGATACGACATTCTCACACTTCTTTCTTGCGGACCGTGTGGATTGCCGAAAATATACACAAAGCACGACGAGCACGATCAAAGACATGTGCAAGATTGTTGGAGCCAATATGGTGTTTCGGTCGGGATGCGTGTCGATTCCACGTATTGCATGACACAATAATAACGGCAGGCGGGGTGCGCCCCCCTCCCCCTTTCCGCACCGCTCCTCCAATCACTCCCGCAGCGGAAAGCGGTGCAGTGATGATGTCTACTCTCTCTCTCTCGCGCGCTCTCCCAATCACCGCACAAAGACGACGCGAGCTGCTGACGCGCGGAGAGAGCGGGTTGCAACACGGGAGGACACGCGTGACGAACTAAACACCGCTTTTACTTCTGCTGTGCGCTGCTGTGCCATCGTAAAAGTACCGTATCCTCGACGCGTGTACTCGCGTGACGTGAACACTTTTATTTTTTTTGAACCACCAAAGATGCCATCCGACCCGGCACATTTTAATTTGATTTTATTCTTCTTATCATCCCGCGTGTGTCGATGTGTCGCGAGTTAATGGTACTGGGTGGCACTCGACGGCGCGGCGATGGTGTAATCGGGGTGCGATGCTGCCACAGGGGAGGACAGCGTCAGGCCCAGCCCAACAGGCCTGCAGGCAGATCCAGTTAATGGTCTGCTTCTCTCCTCCAGCTCCACCGGCAGCTGCGGCCCGGCCCGGCCCGGCCCAGCGGGGGACCAGCAGGGAGCGACAGGGCACAGCAGGGCGCAGCAGGGCACAGCAGGGCACTTGAGGTATCAGCGAGACTTTGGACAGCTGCCAGGAAGCTCAAGGAGCACGGGTCGGATAAAGGAGATGTCCTTGTGACGCCCAGCGGCGGGGTTGTCTCCTTCCAGCAGAAGACCGCGCAGAAAATATGACAGAAATATTTCCAGCCCTCATCACCGTCTAGAACGCCGATTGAAGAAACGGCGACGAACCAATAAAAGTCCGGAGAGAGAGAGAGAGAGAGAGAGAGAGAGAGAGAGAGAGAGAGAGAGAGAGAGAGAGAGAGAGAGAGAGAGAGAGAGAGAGAGAGAGATCCGACCGACAGTTTCAAGAAGAGTTTTTTGGGTTTTATTTTATGGTACTCATTTATGGACTTTTCTAGCGCTGTCCCACATGTCCTAGAGAGATGCCACGGGCGCGAGCCCGTCACAAGAGGGTTGGGAAGTCAGACAGACAGACAGACAGACGGACAGGGCAAAGGGATAACAGGAATGGTCACCGAGGGAAGCACGGCACGCGGAAAAAGGGGGTGGGTGACGGTGGGGTGGGAGGTGCTGGGTACGACACACACGGGGCCGGGCCGGGCCGGGCCTGGTCCCTGCGGCAGACAAGCGGCAAACAGGCTCTGGGCAAACACCACCCCCACCCCACCCTCTCACAACCGAAGTGTAATCTCATCCCCATGTGTTGTACCAGAGCGTTCGGCACCGAGTACGCTCGGCTCTCATTCCTCACTCTCTCTCGCTCTCTCTCCCTCTCCCATCTCTCTATTCTGCAGTCGATTCTCTGTCTCCCTCTCCGTACTTGTTGAGCTCATTGGGGTGAAATCGAAGCGAAAAGGCAGGGGCTCTCCCGTGCGGCGGCCTGACCCGCCCCACCCCGCCCCGCCGGCCCCGACCCCCTGTTGAAAACGAAATTAATGCGCTATATTCTATCCGCAGGCTGTGTGCGGTCGGTACTCCACGATAATTGATTAGGCCTATATAGTGGTCATTCCCTGCAAAAATAGTGAAATGAGGACTGAGCGAGCTTCAACACCGCAAGTAACAAATCAGCACCTCGAAGAGAGAAAAGATCCCGAACTCCTTGGCGACGGTAAAGAGAGGACCTCCCAAGAGAAGTCCCTGTGCGGGAAAAGACTTTTCCACAACGCGACGGCCGGAAACACTCTGCTCTGCTGCGACTCCTCGCGACCGTCGCGGTGCTATCGTGACCGTATTCACAGGAAAAATAAACAAACGGGCCCGCCCTTCCGCCCAAATACCGCGACATTTTTGACCGACATTGCGTTACTTTGAAAGAGTGTTTCGCTAGCGCTAGCCAGATTGCAAAGTTTAGTATCGTTTACCACGCACGTAACTAAACCTTTCCGTGGCTGCCATAGGAGAAGTACGCACGCAAACCGCAGGAAAAGTAACACCATCCGCCCACTGTGCACATACCCTCAGTAGCGCCCGCCCCGCCCCGCCCCGCCCCGCCGCATTGCGCTCACGTTCGCTCTGCCGGGAAATAGTTTTCGTCTCGCAGCTGCCTCCTGACGCCGCCGCGCCACCGCCAAAGGCAGGCCGCTCCGCTCCTCGCGCGGCGGGGCGGGGCGGGGCGGGGCGGGGCGGGGCGCGGCAGCAGGGATCCCATGAGATTCACGCGAAAGGGCGGGGCGGTCTTGAGTGACAGCAGCGCACAGTCATGAAGGTTGGAGGTGGCGCGTGGGGCGGGGAGGGGAGGGGAGAGGCGGGCAGAGAGATGCGGATGACTCCTCGGTACGTTCCCAAACAAGCTTGTGCTTTCCGCACTGCATCATCCTGTCTCCTGCAGGAGGCAGGCAAGGAAGGGAGGGGCTGGGCTAAGGGCGGGAGAGATAGGAAGAGAGCGGTGCAGGAAGAGGGAGGAATATTTACGAAGATGGGAAGGGAGGTTAGTAGAATGCTCCACAGAAAAAAAAAGGTAATGCGTCGCAAATCTGAAGAGGAAGAAGAGAGCTTTCCCTGTTCCGTACCTTTTATAAAGGGAGAAAAATTATGCCATCCAATGGATTGAATAATTTTTTGGGGCCTTCCTCTGCCTCTCTCTCTCCTCCAATTGTTTTTCCCTTAGCCGTCACGTGCTCCCGTACTTACCCAGCCGTATCGGCCTAGCCGCAATAACGTTTCTATTTTCATTTGGGCCCACCAGAGGATGCGAAAGTAAGCAGCTTGTTGGTTTAGAACCCACAACCCGTCTTAATAACCCACGCGCCTCTCTCGCTTTCTAATCATTTTCCTCTGTATTTTCTTTATAATTTTTTGATGGTGTACTGAGTTTATTCGCAATAAAATTTGCTCTCTTGACCTTGTCTCCAAACAAGACGGGATCAATTATTCGTGTGAGCGAAAGCTTGTAGGTTACTGATCTTTCGAACATTCCGAGCCTCATTTTGGGAAGAACGCAATATAAATTACAGAAGGGGGACACCATTTGGGAATACGGTTCTGCAATCTACGAGGGAAACGCGCTTTTCATTTGGCAGCCACTTGTTTTATAAGCGCAAGCCGCGTCGACGACGAAGCGACTCTTTGAGACGGCGGGCGGGCGGGCGCTCCCCGCGGAGCGGCCGGGGGTCTTGGAGCGATACAAACTACTATAACTGACTGAGGCATAAGACGTGATTTGTGTTTGGGAAACCCCACCCCTTCAGCCAGAGTCTCATTTGAGACGCCCGGCCGGCGTTCTGGAGCGGCCTGGAGGGTTCTGGAGCGGCCTGGGGCGGGCATTGAGGAGCCCGCCTGGAAGAATGATGCGCCACCGGAATGACGCGCGCAGGGGAGGCGACCACCCCTTCATTAGACGAACCGAGAAAAAACCTAGAAAAACGTTCGCAAAATATATATTTACCAAGGCTTGACTTTTTTCACTTTTCCTAGCGGATGTATACGCATTGTAATTTTAAAATAAAAATTTGGCGTGCATTATATGCAGCAATGCCACCATCTTTCGCGCGAAGAAACAAAGTTCAATCGACACAGCGGTCCATACGCGACTTGACGCGTTTCCAGCCCCCCACCGCGCCCATTTCATTACAATAAGCATTGCCCAAAGAATTCGCTTTTCACAACCATTTATTTCACCGTTTTCTTATTTTTCCCCTTACACACCGCCCCGTGTACTGCTTCTTTGCCATGGTCTGAATGGCGAGAGAGAGAGAGAGAGAGAGAGAGAGAGAGAGAGAGAGAGAGAGAGAGAGAGAGAGAGGGGGGGGGGAGGGAGAGTATACGGCCTCTGCTGCTCGATTCAATTCGGCACAATGGGGCAAGTTCCTCAAGCTTGTCCTTTCAGTCACGGAGGAGGTCGACGGGTAGCGGCGAGGAGAGGGAGGGGATAGGGAGAGGAGACGAGAGGAGAAGAAAGAGCGAGAGCGAGGGAGAGTGGGCAGGCACACAACAATCGTAACTCATGGAGAAGGAGAGGTAGTGGCGCAGGGTGCGGGGAGGGCCCTGCAGGGAGGGCAGGCGGGGGCGGTCCGGCTGACACGAGCCGAACAGGGGCTGTTCAACAGCCGCTGTTGATCGACCAGCAGGGCGCGGCGAGCAACTTTGAGTTACTCTTAAGCGGAGGGCCGGGCAGGGCGGGGCCCGGCGGACGGCCTACGGATCAACAGGGTGTCAAGCGGCGATCGGATTTTAAGTTCCCGACTTTTTCCCGGTTTACCCGGACATACGGTGACTTGGGGACCGTTTAAGGATTTCCCGGATTAAATGCAAAATTCCCGGACTTTTCCCGGTCAGATTAAATCCCCAGTTTTCCCGGGTCGCTCTACATCCCGGGTTCCCGCGGCGCGGCTTCGAGAGCCATGATGCTGGTACTCACATTGTTGAGCTTGATTTTCGACTTGATCTTGTCCTGCTTGTAGTGGCCCGACAGCTGGTACAGCACGGCCCGCGACCGCCGCCGCTCGTAGTTGGCCGGCGGTGCCTCGGGGTCCAGGTTCCCGTTGGCATCTGGAACCGCACAGGTTGATGAGAGATGATACACTATACTGTCTGCTGAGCCGAGCGTCAAGGACGGAACAGGGTCCCCCCTCAGGCACGCCCCGGCCGCGGCACGGCCACCCTGTCAGGTCAGCTACCTACCGTTTTCGTAATCCTCGTCCTCGTCGTCCGATGTCTGCTGCGGACCCTCCTTGGAGTGGGTGATATCCTTGTGACTCGCCAGGAACAGGACCACCTCCCTCTTCTCGTTCTTGATGGGTACGATGTCGAGCAGGCACCAGAAGCGGACCCCTGCAACGGCCAAAAAGTGCTTGTCATGATCTGAGATCCACTGTAAATCAAAAGGTCAGACATCTTGCCCTATAAGGGGTGAGACATAACTGTCTGACCGAAAAAGGGTGATACTCCAATGTATGACCGAAAAATGGTGATATTCCAATGTACGACCGAAAAAAGGTGATACGTTCGATGTACGACCGATAAAAGGGTGATACACCGGTAAAGGATGATACTTTTATAAGGAAATCAAGGGCCATCCCCACTGATGTCTGACCTTTTTTCGGTCATACATTGGAGTATCACTTTTTTTGGGTCATACATTTGTGTACGACTTTTTTTCGGTGAGACTTTATGTATCACCGAAATTTGGTCAGATGTCTCACCACTTGATTTGTAGTGTCTAAGGGGGAACAATGCAATGCACAGAATGTCTTAAGAACCGAGTATGCCGCCGTGCGTGAGAATACAACTTTCGCCTCGGATGAAACCCCACAATAGTGAGAAGGGCAGTCTAATCCCGACTCCCCAACCGCAATATTTCCTCCCCCCCCCCTCCCCCCGGCATCGTAATGATGCGATGGAGGTCTGCTTGTTAAACAAGATTGCACGACACCCGAAAAGGCTAAGGCCAGCCGAGCCCTGCAGAAAGGTGCACGCAAGAGGTGGGGAGAGGGAGAGAGGGAGAGAGAGGGAGAGAGAGGGAGAGAGGGGGTGAAATGGGGTGGGGGTTACAGCGTAGGAGAGAGAGAGCAGGTCAGGAGAAAACCTGGGGTGGGTTGGGGGAGCAAGTCCCAGCATTACGCAGGATCAGCAAGCGAAATGGGAAAGGGGACCGGGAAAAGATAAAGCCGCTCCGAGCAGACATGGAAGCGACGACTGAGCCGCAGCAAGCACGCGCGGACCGAGTACCTGGCAAAAAAAAGCTGCAGCTCCAAGCTGAGACAAAAGCCACTCACCCCAAAAAATAAAATTTTTCCTTTTTAATATAGCCATGGAAAACCATAAACTAGACGCGTTAGCTCCGCTGTTGAAATATCTCGAGCAGGATGCGAGTGGTGATGAGGCAGGTATGGGATTTTGGAGGTTAGTTCCAGCGTGCATACGTATCCCAGGGGTCACGATATCGTATAACACGGGGCCATAAAAAGAATCCCCACCGGATACGTGAGCGATGACGTCATCATGTTGCCCGCAGGTACAGCGGAATACTGTAATCACCTGCCATCGGCCTGCCCTCTTCCCCAGGATACTTTGTTAATGCGATGTTTTATGCAGGGGTCCGTACCTTAACACAAACGTGCCTTGTAACGGTATTTATTAACCAAGGCAGACACACAATTATATAAACAACGCGTTTGTAAAACAAAATTATTGAAAAGAAACACACACACGACTTTCCATCACATCACATGGTGTTGTTGGAAAGTTCCTTTCTCCTCTCCTCTCCTCTCCTCTCTCCGGCTGTGTCGCTGGCGTGACACAATAGGCTACTTGAGCGTGAGTAACCCATAGCGCCAGGCTGACCTCATTGCATTTCAGCGAAACGTTCGGCGGGAGGGGAGGGCAGGAGCGGTGAGTGGGTGGGGCGCGGGCGGTACACGGGAAGCCAAGGGGTGTGGGGAGGGGGGGGGGGGGAGGGTGCAGCCTTACGGGCAGGGAAAAAGAGAGACGAGTCTGGCTCGCATTATTTTATCATGGCGATATGAAAGCACTCATGGCACATTTAGGAGCGGGGTCGAGCTGGGAAGAGAGTGCGCGGTAGATATAAGTGAGAGAAACTGAACTGGATGTGGACTGGATGCGAGAGGCGGGGGCGGGATAGGAGGAGGAGCCGCGCAACACAAACGAGTACTTCATATGTTTCATTATTTACGTTTAGTTTGTCAACTCACTCACATTGCGCTGCAGAGATTGCAAAGTAAGCAATGCCATTGCCACAACTCGAAACAACATTTTCCAAAATCATCACAGATGCACACAAGATTTCTCGCCATCATTAGCCTGGGGCATGACGTTCATTCACCTTGCGGGTCGGACCGGGGTGGAGGTTCAATGTCGCGCCAGAGATAATCCCAGCACTGCTCTCCGCACAATCAATTCCCCCGGCAATAACGCGCCTTTAATTATTGAGCTGCAGTGACCCCGTGGATACGACGGTCGCGAGTTCAACCACCCGATCACCAGAGGCGAGGTTGGTGGATTTTTTTCCCCCACAGTGTAGCGGCCGCGGTGCTTATGTCGATAGTGCGCGTGCGCGCACACCCACCGAAGCACACACACACTTCCATCACAGTAATGATGTTGGTCTTTACACAGCCCTTTTCCGTTATTCATTTCGATATCGATCCATATATATAGAGAGATATCGGCCCTACTGTTTATACGCGGCGATTCTTGAGAATTAGTGGAGTTGGAGCAGAGAAGGTCAAGTAAAGAAAGAGAGTGTTTGCAGAAATAAACTTAGCCGTGCATCCGTACCCGCGGGGGTACCGCCCCAGGGAGGTCAGCCGAAGTCAACAGGATAACCCCGCTGACCCGCTGTTGACTGGGGGCAGCAGCAGCCTGTAGGCCTGCCGCCGGGCCGGGCCGCGCTAGGCCGCAGAGCGCCGCCAGAGACACAGCGACCGCCGACACAGCCGCCCCGCCACCATGAGAGTCATCATCCTCTTCGTCTGTCTCATCGGCGTCCTCCTCGCCCGGTCCACCCTGGCCGGGGAACTCTTCGGTGAGCTCAGAGCTAGCTGACAAACGCGGCGGGCGGGAAGCTTTCGTTGTGAGAGATTTGATCTGATTTATTGTTATGAGAGAGAGAGAGAGAGAGAGAGAGAGAGAGAGAGAGAGAGAGAGAGAGAGAGAGAGAGAGAGAGAGAGAGAGAGAGAGAGAGAGAGTTCACTATGAGTAGGGGCAGCCGAGCTATCCGTTCTGTTTTCCAAGACTCTCCAGCGCGGTCCTCAATTTCGTTTTGGCTAATGATCTGATCGGCTAATAATTTGCCTGAAAACAAAGACTGATGCAGCAGAGCAGAGGTCCTCGTTCGATCGGATTTTTTCGACAGCGCATTGGCTGTCTGGTCAACTCTGTGTCGCCCCTGCCGCTCTTTGCCCTATTATAGACTCCTGACCGCAGGCCAGCCGCACGGTGGACCATCAGGGAACGACAGCTGGTGTATCTCTGAATGGGGGGGAGGGGAGAGAGAGAGAGACGTACCCTGCCGGCTGGCCGCCAGCCCCAAAACTGCGGGGCGCGAGCGGTGCGGTCTGCGGGGCGGGCAGGAGCAGAGGGCGTGGCTCGGCGCAGAGCAGAGAAAAACGAGCGGAAATGTGCTTGGAATAACTCAGACTAAAATGAAAATTATAATGAAGACAAATCCCCTTTCCCTGTAGTTTTTATAAAACTCTTTTTTGTATTACTTTTGCAGACATCGACGTGCAGTGCGTGGCCAGCGAGTGCGACCGGCTTTGCAAGGAACTGCCGGGGAGATTGTACAGCGGTGGCTACTGCAGCCGCTTCCAGCCATCATGCGCGTGTCACATCTAAAATAATAAAAAAATTACCTAAAGGCAGCCATTTTACTTTAAATTTTGTTCCAATTCGATCATTTTACCGAGCTACCTGACCTTGAGCATGCCAGGTAAGTTAAGCTGTTATTAAAGGTAAGAACCAGGGCGCTCTAAGACGCCACCTCGCCAGCTCTCTGTTTCACGGTGTTATCAGCCGCGGCCTCGACACACCACGGCCGCGGTGATTGGAAACGTTTGGCACGGTGCCGCGTCAGGAGAAACCCAATCAGTACTGCAGGAGAGAGAGAGAGAGAGAGAGAGAGAGAGAGAGAGAGAGAGAGAGAGAGAGAGAGAGAGAGAGAGAGAGAGAGAGAGAGAGAGAGAGAGACCGCGGGGCGGGGCGGGGCCGGGGCCGCAAAACGCGAAAACCACTCACTGACCGCATTGTATCCGCTGCTGCACTCCGGGGCCGGTGCAGCGAGCGGAATACGGAGAGCTAGGGGGCGGGCGGCGGGCGCCCGTGTTTGATCCTGACGTCACACAAAAGCAGAAAATAGAGGCAAAATAGAAGGTCTTTTCTTTTCCTTTGGGCATAAGTGATGTCGGAGCAGAGCAGAAAGGAAGGGGAGAGAGAGAGAGAGAGTACGAGTGCCGTAAGCGCGCACCGCAAGAGGTGCATCCAGCTGCACCGCCGGAGCCCCTCCAACGCGTCGTTTCTTTCGCCCCAGTTCATTCACGTCGTCCGCGGCTCGCTTTTTTTTTTTCCAAATATACCAATGCCCTGTTTGTTACTCCCCTCTCTATAGCGAGCGGAGGCGAGCTCCTTGGTCCCGTCCTCCTGCTGTAGAGCAGGGCGCGGGGCGGGTCGAGCCCCTGCACAGTATAAGTCGACCCCGTCCCGTCCTGTCCGTCTGTCCGCCCGGCCCCGGCGCGGCCGCTCCCTGGCGGCCCTTCCCTTCCCCGACCTAAGGCAAGGCGCCCGGCCGGGCCCCGCCCGGAGCCATCCCGGTGACTCACGCGGAGAGTGGCGCGGCCCCGGGGCGGGGCGGGGCGGGCGGCCGAGTGTGACGAGAAAAACCCTGCGGCCGCCTCCGAGGCGGCTGCGCGGCTCCATATCTCCCTCCGGCATCGATATAGGAGGCCGCGCGTCAAAACACACCGCGCGCTGCGGACGCAGTCCGGCGAGATAACCGCAAAAAAAAATCCCGTCACCACGTTGGGGCATATATGGGCGCTGGTCCGGCCGGGGCGTCAGTCACTCCCCGACACGTCGCCATGGACACGCCCGCCGCCCTCGCCCTTCTGCTGCTGCTCGGCGCGCTGTGCGCCGCGGCCGCCGCCGGCCCCGTCGAGACCGCCACCGAGCCCGCCGAGCACGAGGCCGTCACCCTCGAGCGCTTCGTCGAGCAGGTCAAGAGCCAGCTCCGCCTGCTGCAGAAGAGGCGCGTCATCGCGCACGACGGCTCCGGTGAGGCCAACAGCAGTAACGAGCAGTGCGCCAGCTGTTAGCACTCGCCTCCCACCCACGCGGGTTTACGACATGGCGGTACGAGGCGGGCGTACAGTATAGCGCTGCCAGAGAAAAAGTCGGGTAATTGGGAGAAATTGGCAGTCGGTCGTCGATCAGCCTGACGGTCGCCCCCCCCCCTCTCTCTCTCTCTCTCTCTCTCTCTCTCTCTCTCTCTCTTTCTCTTTCTCTCTCTCTCTCTTGCTCTGTCTCAGTCCGGTCCATTCATCCTTCCAAAGGGCTAGCCGTCATGGCACTAGGAGGGGCGGGGCCCCATAGAGCCAGCAGGCCCGCCCGGGCGCCCCAAAGGGTTTCAGCAGGCGGGCGCACCGGGCCGCGCCCGAGCTCGAGCCCCAGCCCCCCCGCCGGGCAGGACATCACACTGCTGGCGGAATCAAAAGCGGCATGGCACGCCTATCTCCGGCCGGTGCCGACCCTCTGACGGACGAGCGGTTCCGAGAATACAGGCGGCTGGCAGATGCAGGGCAGGGCGCCCACCCCGCAAGCCATAGTGTAGAGGGACTCAGAGTCTCTCGAGCTGTAGTGTGATGCAGTACTGCAGATACAAGGACCACTCCGTGTTTCACGTTTCCTTCCTGTCACAGTAATACACCCAGATTGAGTTGGTTTTCAACGGCACGAAATAGTTCTGGGAAGCGTGAGGCACACAGCAGTGGTCCCGCAGTCTGCATTCCACTCTGAGATTGCAGAGCACGGAGGAGAACAACTCATTCGGAGCCCCGCTTCCCCCACCACTCCTCATAATGTCTTATTCATTTCTCCAGACGCCGAGGTGGGCAAGCTCATCGCGCTGCTGGAGAAGCTGTCGGCCGACGAGAAGCTGACCCGCGGCGTCGAGTGCGACGACCAGAAGTGCGCCGAGCACTGCAAGACCCGGCCGGGCTTCAACACGGGCTACTGCAACCACTACCGCCTGTGCAGCTGCTACTACTCGCCCTACGTCACGCCCGCGCCGCCCACCGACTGCCCGCGCTAGCGCCGCCCCTGCCTGCCTACCTGCCTGACTGCACGACCTCCTGCCGATAACGCCTGCTTATGGACAGACAATTAAACGCCTGAAGAAAAAAAAAAACTTCTCTCACATTATGTCTTTGCGGGACGATACTTCGCAATCCCCCTCTACCTCAGCAGCAGCAGATTCGTCGCCATGAGATGTTTGTTGTTGTGCTCTCTCTCTCTCTCTCTCTCTCTCTCTCTGCGTACTGGACACCCCACTGACCCCGTGAGCGACGTGCACTCACCGTTACGAAAATAGAACGCCCGCTATCAGCGGGCACAATCATTCTGCCATTAGCACCGGCAGAGCCCGCCGATAACATACCCGACCCGGCCCGCATGCATGAAAGGAACGGAACTACACACACTCGTAGTGACCTACATGAATTACTTTCGACATAGTGATACGAACGCTTATGCATTCCTTTGCTGTGTTTCATATACTACGCGAAGACTAAACGCATGATTTTTCTGCCAGTCTGTTTGCGGGCGCGCGCGTGTGTAAGAGAGAGAGAGAGAGAGAGAGAGAGAGAGAGAGAGAGAGAGAGAGAGAGAGAGAGAGAGAGAGAGAGAGAGAGAGAGAGAGAGAGAGAGAGAGAGAGAGCTCGACTTAATAACACGCTGGGTAGGGCGGGGCGGGGGCGGGCAGTGCGAGGACGTCGCAGGCGCGGCTCGGGTCAGGCTCGGGTCGGTGCGAAGGGCGCGCCAAATGGGCGAGCAGCAGGGCAGCAGGGGAAAGGAGATCCACCTTGGCCAACTTTTTCAATACCGCCAACTTTGCACGGCGGAAAAAAGGTAGTAGCCGCATTTCTCGATAGAGATAGCAGGCCAGGCGCCAGGCGAAGGGCGGCGACCGAGCGGGTCGCGGTGTTGGGGGGAACAGCGGCGTGTCCAGAGCACAGAGCACAGCTGCGCTGATACACTGAACTGACTCTATACGAAAGCAGGGTTCCGAGAAGTAATTATGTACAGCAGACATTTTCGCCCAGCGCATACTAAAATTTAATTTAGGCATGTTTTTAAAAAAATAATTAAAAACACTTGCCTGCAACAAATTGTTTTGAGTGGTGATGAGTAATTTTGTTGGCAGACAATCGAAACAAGTAGGAAAATCCGACTTTCGGCGTTGCCACGTTGTGGGCGAAAAAAGGTCTCTTGTCGAATGCCTGCGTGATTATTGTAAAACAAAATTAGCACATCGAGAAGACAAATTGAGACTATTTGCCCGCCGGGGATAGGCCATCTACGCGCGAGCGAGCTCCCTCGCTCCTTGCGGCAGGAAAAGAAAAATAGTCCGCGTTAGGAGAAGAGTAGGGTAGAGAACGGCGGGGAGAGAGAGTGAGAGAGAGGTTGGCCCTGCGCGGTCGGGAGAGCCCGGTGGACCTGGGTCAGTATGACCTTCGGAAAGTGTACTTTTGCCAGACAAAGAGCGATGATACAGATAAGTTCCGAGCGGAAGCAAGCGCCGCGGGCGGAGCGGGGCGACGCCTTGTATTCATGAGGATAAGACTCAAGGCGCGAGGCGAGCGCTCCAAATCTTGTATGCACAAGCGCAGCCCATACCCGCTGTCTCTTTTTACTCCCAATCTTAAAACATTTTCGCAATGGTATCCCGTAGCGTGACGTCACATATCCGCCCAAGCACGTTCGGCTTTCTGCTCTACATTTCTATGGCGCTCGTTCCGGAAAATGGAGTGGAGTGCAGACCGAATGAATGGGAGTGCTGCTGCCGCTGCTGGCTCAACTTTCTGCCAGTCGATCGGCACCACGGCCGGGCGGGGCGCCCGCCCTGACGGCAGAGCAGCGCCCGCAGCGGGGAGATACAGGGGACAGTGAGTTTAAGCTAATACCAGACGGGAGGAAAGGTAAAGCCAAAGGGTCGAATAGGGATGGGGCGGCAGAGGGGGAGGGGAGGATGGCGTCCATAGGCTCGGGGTCAAGGATTACAAGGGTTAAGGGCAGCAAAACGAACGGACAAAGGGGACAGTTGGAGGGCAGCTTTGCTTTGGGCGCAGCAGTACCGCTGTTGCAAAACGACATCACTCAAGTAAAAGCGAGTGGTACAGCACCGTGAAAATACAAGCCCCTTCCTAAAGCAGGCTGCGGCTTGGTGCCGTGTGCCCGGGGCTGCTGGGCGCAGGCTGGGCCTTAGCACGGCGCACTTCGCCAACAAGCCGCGCCTTTCAGCACACCTGCCCGGTAGTGTTTCGCCTCAAGGAGATTCCATCACGCGCACAACTTTTCATGCCCACGTGCATGAGGTGGGAGAGTGGGAGCCGGGTCCGCCAGCCTCTTCAGACTGCCCCCCCCTCCCTCCCCCGGCCCCAGAACCGAGCTACCCTTCTCTTTCTTTTGCCTCGGCTTTAGCGCTACCACGGGTCTGGCATGAGTCTTGCGCGTGACTTTAAAAAGGGGCAGGGAATTTATTCCGCTCCAACATTGAAAGGGGTGGTCGTAAAAGCGGAGAAGAAAAAAAAAACAACCACATAGGGGCACTTATGGCATTCGCCACGGTAAAAGCTTCGTCCAAGTTCCCCAGCAGCCAGGATTTTCTTATGGAAAAAGTACATTGTAACGCCTTGTTTTTTTTTTTGTTTTTTTTTTTCAAAACTGCTTTGGAAACCTAGTCGTAGTTTAGTAGAGGCCACGCCAGGCCAGACTCACCGTTCTTTTTGTAGAAAATAACTTCGAGCTTAAGCTCAGTCTTGAGCTCCAGGGCCTTGTCGATGGCGAGCTTGTGCTCGTCGCGGGTCTCGGGGCCGTAGAGGAACTTGCAGGCGCAGCCCTTCTGCATGATCTGGGCGCGGGCGAAGCCGGTGAGCTCGCAGAAGCCATCGGAGCAGTAGACAATCGGGTGCACATTGGACACCTGGGCGTTGCCCAGAACAAAGTTGCTGTCTGTAAACACAGAGGAAAAACCGCGCTGTCGTTAGCCAACTTTCATCATAACTGTTATTGCACTGACAACTTTCTTTTATGTGTACAGATCACGGAAATGCCCCTTCGTCCCCCCAGACGCGGACCAAACTAGGCAGCTCCGTGCCGAAACGTCTTAATCGCCAATAGCGACGGAAGTTGGGACTAACGATCCCTTCAGTTTGAGTGGCGCACGCGCCTGTTTGCGGCCACAGGCCGGCCCGGGGCCCGGCTCGGGGCCCGGCTCGGCCCGACCTACACTGTTGCAGAAAAGTTGAGATTATTACTCATCAGGCTGGCTCATAAAACGAAAACGACAAAAGCAGTGTAACCGAGGGAGGCGGGGCGAATAAGGGGTGTGCGACATGCAACTTATACTAAAGTGCGTGAGCAAGAAGAGGAGAGGGGAGAGGGCGTATAGCCTTACACTTAAAAAAAAATGCGGGAAAAATTAGAAAAAGGTGGAGGGCAGAAATGAGGCCGGCGGCAGAGGGGCGATGGAGAAATGAGAATGAGAGAGAGAGAGAGAGAGAGAGAGAGAGAGAGAGAGAGAGAGAGAGAGAGAGAGAGAGAGAGAGAGAGAGAGAGAGAGGGGGGAGGGAGAGAAAGAGTGGGAGGAAACTGTAGTGTGAGTGCGCTCACACGCACTGAAAAGGCTCCCTCTCCTCTCCTCGCGAACGCGAGCAGAAAACTTTCCCGCCCGGATTCGTATACTGTAGGGCTTCGGGCCGGCAGGGCAGGGCAGGGCAGGGCAGCGCTGGGGGCCGGGCCGCCATCAGCGGTACGCTGGGCCACGCCACGCCACGCCACACGAAGGCTTCGCCGCGCCCGGCCCGAAAAACGACGACTTATTTCCCTCAGAGTATTCCCGCTCACTTAGTCTGATCCAAATGCCTCTGTCGCAAACTTTTGGCCAAACCGCTTCCTCCCTCTCTCGCCCACCGCGGCCCGGCCCGGCCCGGCCTGGCCTCACCGGCCGCGTCCGAATAACGATCATCCCTTTTTCGCCCCGAGGCGATCACGCGCGGCTGCTGTGCGGGTCCACCCGGCTGACGCGGACGCGACCCGGCCAGGACACGCCGCCATAAAGGAGGGAGAAAAATGCACCTGGCCGGTGGCCGGGCTATCAATAATAAATCACTCGGGCGAGCGCGTGCTGTCTCACTCGCACCCGCAGGGCAGGGCGTACGGGCGTACAGGGCCGCTTCGTACGCGCCTCCGGTCAGATGAAAGGGCGGGCGGCGCTGCTGTGGGGCGGAAAAACTTGGAAGGACAGCGTGAATAGTGGGGAAGGGAGGGAGGAGGGGAGGAGGGGAGGGAGATCGTGGGTGACAGGCAGGGGAGAGGGGGGCAGGTTGGGAGGAGAGCGGGGCGGGCAACGGGAGGGGGGGGGGGCAGCAGCAGGGGTGGTGGGCCCTCCTTCATGCACGCTCCAGTTCACAGTTAACTTGCAGGCTAGTTTAATCCCTATGACCCACCCACACCGCACGCCACAGCCCGCTTTAATCGCGAGCCCGAAAAAAAGAGACAGCTGTATTAACGCCATGGGGCGGGCATAAGTACATAGTGTTAGTGGTTTGACTCTGTTAACTGTTTTTGTGTCACCACGCATCTTACAATATGCATTGAATGTGAACGGTGGGAATTATTCTGCAAAAAAATATTTGTGGCAGGCCAGAGGGATGGAAAAAACTATACACGACACGACTTATATACTCTCCTGCTTTGCGAAGAATTGTGCAGAAAATCTTGCTATTCGGATCAAACAGAAAGCGATGATCAGTGAGGGGGAGAAAAAACGCGGGGAGAGATATTACGAATACGGGAGGAGAAACAAAAAGAAAGCAAACAGAAGTCCCGATCACAAAGGGCGATGAGGGAAGGGCTGCGAAAATAAAGAACGCGAGGTGGCAGATGCAGCACAAGGTAGAGATTTTCCTTATGCGGAGCAGGGGGAGGGTCTCTAGCTGATGAAGGAGCAAGGGAGCGAGAGAGGGAGAGGGGGAGAGAGAGAGAGAGAGAGAGAGAGAGAGAGAGAGAGAGAGAGAGAGAGAGGGGGGGGGGCGGGGGGTATCCACCTTGATCTGATGATTGGCTTTGAGGGCACGGGAGCTGAGAGAGGTGAATGCGAATGGAACTGTCGCCTACGTCCTCCTCGCCGCGCGCCTCGCCGCCCACCGCAAAACCCACCCTAAGGTCAGGACTCTGTTCGCTAAAGGTGCGCCGGCCTACCCACAAAAAAACACATTGTCCGCAGCTGGAATTTCCATTTAATCAAGCGCAGACAATGTAAGGGGTTGTAAAAGCAAGGAGGGAATCAGAACTTTTCCTTTTAATAAAAAGAGTTGTCTAAGAGCGCAATCACGAATTATTTTTTTTTAAATATGCCTGAAACGGAATTGCAAACGAAACAAGCGGATCCCACCGCGAAATCATTTCCATTTCATACTTTTAATTCGGCATAACAAACGAAGGCCCCTCTGTTTAAGTTTGAACACCACAAAGACCCCCTAAACGAGCCACACAATGCATTCAGGAGGGGAGAGGAGGATTGGGATGGAGGTGGTTAATTGGGATCATGGGAACCCAGCCCAGCCACAAACTCGACGGTCTCCAATTGCCGCAGCGTTTGGTTAAATAACCCGGCCCGGCAAGGCAAGGCTTTTCTGCCACCTCTAGCCCGCTCCCCTTCAATCCTTTTCTCGTCGATATTCAGAGCCTCCTTTCTTTACGGACAGCCCGACCACTAGGGGCAGCAGCGAACTCGGTACTTTACTGCCAAGCCTCACAGCTAGCAGAGTACTCACCTGCTTGTTCGCCAGCGCGCCGCTCGCCAACTTAGGCGCGACCGTCCCGACGCCCCGTCCCACTCGGGGTGTTTAGGCGCGGACATTATACGCCTCCGTGAGCGAATGCGTAGCCTCAATCAGGATGAGGAGAGGGGGGAGGGGGAGCACAGAGACCCTCTCCGCTGCTAAGAACGACCAGGAGCGGGGCGGGGAGCAGGGGGAGGGAGGAAGGGTCGCCGCAAAGGACATCCTCCCGCGCAGGGTCTGAATGGGGAGAGCAGGACGCGGGGCGGGGGTGAGAAATGACATGTCCGTACCTTTCCGCCACGCGTCCCCTGCTGGCCCTGCTGGGCCGCCCCAAGAAGACCACGTCCACGGCTCTGCCGTCCCTCCCCCTAAACCTCCCCCGTTTTTTCACGGGACCACGCGAGAGGGTGCGCAATGACCCTACCGCGAGAATTTCATAAAACTGACGATAAATTAAGCGAGATTCTGGCCGTCAGGAGGGTGACACGGCCGCGGGTATGGCCGGCCGGCGCGTGATTCACGGCAAATAGTTATTCAAACACCTTTGCGGGCTGCGCGCGCGGCCGAATCGGAACTGCGAGCGGCGTTCTGTCCCCGCCGAACCACTTCCCCGTCCTACCCTGCGCGGCGCATGCAGCAGCGACTCTCTTTTTTCCCGCTGTGCGAATAAGGAAAAGCCAACGGCAAAACCCTCGAGGGCCTCGGGGCGCTGAGAGGGCGGGCGGGAGTGGTGCAGACGCTGTGCAGCAGCGCGAGTGCTGCTGCTGCTGCATGGAAATGCTCCACACGAGGGGCGTGTGTGTGAGCGAGCTAGAGAGAGAGAGAGAGAGAGAGAGAGAGAGAGAGAGAGAGAGAGAGAGAGAGAGAGAGAGAGACGACGACGACGGGGGAGAGGAGGGCGCGAGTCTGAATGGGATGATGAGGGGAGAGAGAATAGGGAGCGAATGATAATGGCCGTTGCAATCGATGCTCCCGCTGGCGCTGCCTCCGCCGCTCCCGGCCCGGCGCAATGCGCTGCGGTATGCACACCGGCGCGGCGTACAGGATCAATGAGAATACATGTACCGAGCCGAACGCTTCGCAGATCCGAAGCGCGCGAGCCTACTTCCACACATAAATGATGATTGTTAAATTGAATGAAACTGAATTGAGGCAAGTATTTGGATGAGTATGGGAAGGATATAAAACGGGGTTGTAAATTTCGCGGCAACCAGAAAGCCATTTCTCGCGCTTGGCTCGATCCCATCTCCACGCAGGACGCCAAATCGCCCGGCCCGGCCGGCCTTAAGTCATCACGGTCCCGTGGATCCTTATCGCCGGAGGGGGTAGGGGGTCAGCGGGGCCGGCCTGGCAAGGCTCAACCAGCATCTCCTCCAGCACCGAGGCCACTGGGAAATACTTGATCGCCAGATAAACGCAACCGAACCGCAAGGCAAAAGATACGTAATTTTTTCATATCAGGCAAAAAGCGTGCTTAAGGGGGGGGGGGTAAAGTGAGAAAAGCTGAATTTCTCAAGTGGTTAGACTCTAGAACCTAAAACATAGAAATGGCCTGTTTTGGTCACTTGCTGGGTGTCTTCAGATGCAGAATTTTATTCTGAATTCATTTCTGGTATAAAAACTTATAAAAAGTCATGGGGAAGCCAAGATATTGGCCAAAAACCACCAAAAAGTGGATTTCCAAAATTAAGGCTTGCGCGCAAGATTCTGACTAATTCTGATGAGTTAGAAAGTCCCCGTAAGGTTAATTTGAATCAGAAGATTGAAAACTACAAGACAAGGCAGCCTTTTTTTGTGATTTTGACCTCATATGGATTTTTGTCTTTTACGTTGAGTTCCCAATAAATCATGATTTTTTGGGAACTCAACGTAAAAAGCAAAAATCCATATAAGGTCAAAATCATTAAAAACGGCTGCCTTGTCTTCTAGTTTTCAATCTTTTGATTCAAATTAACCTTACGGGACTTTCTAACTCATCAGAATTAGTCAGAATCTTGCGTATAAGCCTTAATTTTGCAAATCCACTTTTTGGTGGTTTGGTGAATATCTTTGCTTTCCATGACTTTTTATAAGCTTCTATACCAGACATAAATTCAGAATAAAATTCTGCATCTGAATACACCCAGCATGTGAGCAAAACAGACCATTTCTATTTTTTAGGTTTTTGGGTCCAACCACTTGAGAAATTCAGTTTTTCTCACTTTACCCCCCCCCCCCCCCCCCTTAACTTGGTGCGTTTGGGGATAGGATGTGGTGAAAAACCGGCGTGGATGATTGCCGACTTCCACCACGGGTCAGCCAACGTTATTGCGGTCCTTGGCAACACCGCAGGAAGTCACTGACCCGTAGGTATCGAGATATCGTTCTATAACTTGAAGATCCTCCTGTAGAAAGGGAGAGGATCTAAGGGAGGGGGCAGATAGAACGAGAGAGGGAAACTCAAGAGGTCGGAATCCTTCAAAGATAGCGAGAGCTGGAGGTGCTAGAGAGGGACGAGGGGAAGGGGTGAGGTTAGGAGGGGGCATTCATCCCTTTAGCAATATTGGCTGAGTTCCACGGCAGCGGTGGCACCAACACCCCCTCTCAGTCTCTCTCTCTCTCTCCAACCAACACGCCTGCATGCTTGGGGCGAAAGGAAAGGAGATGCAAGCCATCTAGCAACCTTCGCGCGACGAGGCGAGGCGGCTCAAAGCGATCAGGTTTGCCAGCTGAATTTTAACTAGCCCGGTCCGGGTAAGCGGGATGGGGCGGGGGGCGCGGTCGGCCCTGGCGGGGTGGTGTCTAAGGATGCTAATCTCACAAGGCATTTAAAACGCAATTTGACTCATCCACTTTGCGCCGCCCTCCCGCCTCCCGCCCCCTTCCCCTTCTCTCCTCTCTGCTCGCTCGGCTTCACTCTTTTTTTACACGACGGGCCGACAACGTCGCCATCACCACGCCCGGCCCGGCCCGGCCCGCCCCACCCCGGCCGCCATCACGGGCCTAATCGTTCACAGCGGGGCGTCAATAATAGTCGCGCCGCGGTAACAGCTTGATTACAGATGATTACCGTGAATACTTCATCGCGGCCAGCACCAGAGCCTTAAACTATTAACCACGCTAATCTCTCTGCAGTAAAGCCGCTAGCAGATGCAGATCCGCGTGCCTAAAGTCTCCTCCCCCACGCTATATACGGCCACACACTCGCCCTCTCCAGGTAATTAATGGCCCAGAGCCGTGCGAATGGCAACAAAAGGTCCAGAGGCGCGGCGGGGTGCGGCGGGTGCGGCAGGGCGCTGCGGTACCAAGCCAGCCAGACCACTTTGAGTTTCTCCCATCCGCCATATGCCGTTGGTCGGACGCCAAGTTTGGCGCAGCCAAGTCCCCCCTTCTCTCTCTCTCTCTCTCTCCCGCTTGCGGGTGCCCATCGAAGCATTAGTCGGCCTGCATATGGTTATAACTTGGGCAGGTCCCCGACCGCACGCGCGGCCTGCGGCCGGGCTGCCACACCTGCGCGTGCTGTGTGTACGCTGCTTTTTATACCTCGCCCCAAGGCTGCCATTTATACACTTTGTAAAGAAAAGATAGTAAAATAAAACGATAGTGAGGTCTGCGCCTGGACCCTGCGCAGCCGGGCGTCCATCAAAGCATGACCAGAGCGAGAGCTAGGGGTAGAAAGCCAGCTCGCTTTGTCTCAAAGCACCCCCGGGCCCCGGGGCTGGCGGAGCCGGCAGGTCATCAAAGCGCTTTGACACACAGCGGTACGCGGCTTCTGCTTTCCGGCCAGGTAGGCAATTCCCTCCGGGGGCTTCAGCCGCCCGCCGCTGCGACGTTCCGATAAAGACAAGGTAGACCGACATGTTTTTCTTTCTTTCTTTTTTTTTCTTTTAATGACGGGACTGTGACTCCTGCAAATCATCTGTATACGCAATCGGTGCTATCTACGCAATCAAACTAGAAAAACGTTGCCTATTTTAAGAAAAAAAAACCACTTGATTGCGGTGCGTACATTAAACGCGATAAGCCACAAAAATCTCAAAAACATAATGAATTACCAAATAATTATTTCAGTTATATTCAGCGAGGCGCCATTAATCACTAATATTTACGGATAAACTAAAATAAAATAAATGACGCGGAACTACACTGCTGCTGCCCCGCCCGCCCGTCACCCCGGCGCGATCCTTACAGACACCCGGAGGGGGAGGGGAAAGGGCTCAAACTGTCCTGCCGGCTCAGCCCATAGTGGGCGCGCGAGGAGCGGGCGTCGGGCGGCCGGCCCCGCGCGGGCCCGACCGACAGCACAGCTAATGAACAGCGGGGAGAGCGAGAGAGACGGGCAGGGCACGCGGGGAGAGGGAGGAGGGGAGGGGGAGAGAGACGCTTTGAGGGTGGGATGGTTGAATGTCGGTCACTTTTCTCGGGCGCGGGGCGGGGCGGGGAGCGCGGGGGTGGTGGGCACGACGGGATTGAAGTGGTGAAGTGCGCGCGGAACAGAGAACCGTATGTGGCGTGGCTGGCGCACGGACTTACGCGCCAGCGTTCTCATTGTCTCTATGGGGCCAGGCCGGGCCGGGCCGGGCCGCGGCGCCATACCGCATATCCGATGGAGAAGGGAGAGCAGTACGAGCGTGGGGCGGCAAGCCGAAACGCAGGGAGGTGGCGCCGGAGAGGAGGTGGTGGAGGGAGGGGGTGGAGCTAGAGGCGTGATACAGACTGAGGAGTGTCGGCGACAGAAGGGGGAGGGGGATGTGGCGGAAGAAAAAAATGCAAAGAGGTGAACGGAAAAATGGGTTAGTGGAGTAGGAGGAGAGGATAAAATGCAGGAGGGAATAATGAACAGCAGAACGCCGGAGAGAGAGAGAGAAGGAGGGAGGGAGCGAGCGAGAGAGAGAGAGAGAGAGAGAGAGAGAGAGAGAGAGAGAGAGAGAGAGAGAGAGAGAGAGAGAGAGACTGCGACATGGCACGGGCCGTGCGCTTCGCTCCCAGGGGTGTTCGTTAGTTAGACGCACGCTGCACAGACAGCGGCGGAAGGAGCGTCGCCGCGACTGCCTCTCGGAACGGAGATGAGTCGGTGTGCGCACCGCCGGGGAGAGCGTTGTAATGAAACACACACAGGTGCACATCTGCGCCGGCTCACGCAGAGATAATGTCAGAGGTACGCAGGAACTCGCATTCAGTGTAAGATCTCTGAAGCGACCGCGGGAAAATGTTGCGATATTTTCTTTCTCCATTAGCATAGATAGATAGATAGATAGATAGATAGATAGATAGATAGATAGATAGATAGATAGATAGATAGATAGATAGATAGATAGATAGATATGATTATTATTGTTAATTTAAATATAAAGGACAGTGGTACAGAATATATATTTTTGAAATAACTGTAATAATGCATTTAGATGGATGGACGGATAGATGGATGGATGGACGTATAGATAGATGGATGTGACCTGTCAGCCGGAACACACGCCCTTAGCGCTAACGAGGTCTCGTGTCCGTGACCTTCCAGTGGACCGCGAGAGTGTGGTCGTAATTGAAACCAGCGCGGCCTCGCGGCGTGCTGGCGGAGCAGGTGGCTGCACGCGCCAGCAGGCTGAGGAGCGCTCTCGTTCCTCCGTCTTTGTCGCACCCGTGGCGGCGTCCTACGCCATGCATGGCAGCGACCTACGAGTGCGACAAGGACAGAAGATCGCGATCCTCTGAATCAGTCGGCGGTCGGCGGCAGCGAGGCTGCGATGTGAGAAGGAGTCAGCCAGCGGAGCGCCTTCAGCGTAGGCAATGTGCGGAGTGCCGTGCACCCGTGCGCTCCCGTTGCCTACCTCCCAGGCGGCCGCCGCCCGGAGCGCAGGCAACACCGCCGCGCACCCGCGCGCGCCTGCTGCCTATTCTCCCGGCGCCCCACACCCGGCCCCACGTGCGCCCGGGTACATGTGTGGTGGAGGTACGGGGCCGCGGCGCACACGCACACACACACACACACACACGTCACTGGCTACGGGGGCACGTGTTGAGAGATGGCGCGGCACATACCCCAGCGTACGCCCCAGCCCTGGGCCTGAGCGCGCAGCGCGGGCTCCACAGGACACTCACAACAACACGGACCAAACTTGGCGCGCCCCGCCCCGCCCCGCCCCACCCCGCCCCCCCCACGTGCATGCCATGCAAAGCAGATTACGGGAACAGACAACGGCGACGCGGGCGGGTAAAGTTTGGCGCTGCACATGACGGATCGCACGCTCCGCGCCGCGCCTCCCGTGCCGGCCGCAGATAACCGCATGCAAATTTTTTCTATATGTACCTGTTTCGTTTCACAGATGAAATTCTAGAGTGAGTCAGATCGAGCAGAGATAGAAAACGGACAGATACGCGGATATGCTTATTTAAAAGTTTAGAAAGAAAAAAAAAACAACTAAGCGAAACTGCTTGCCTGGGTCGCATAGCCGCGGTGTGATTCATACGAGATAACTTTCTGTCGAGCGGCAGATTTATCACCCCGGACGTGCCGCGCCGCGCCGCGCCCCGAATATGTCGCGCTCCGCCAGCGTGCCGACCGTAATTTTCAATTTGTTACTTCACGGCCGGTCGGCTCGGCACGCTCGCCCTCTGCGCCCGCGCCGCCCTCTCGCCGCCCTCTCGCCGCCCCCGAGGCGCACCAGTCACATTTTCTTTTGTTTTACGAGTCAGCGAAAAACTTTAGCGCATGGCCGCACGGACCAGAGCATGCTGGAGCAAGAGTTCTGCGGGTAAACCAGGTAAACAAGGGTATTTTTGTGGTAAAATACTGCATTTTTTTAACCCAAATGTTTTTATATTAATGAAAATCTACACTAACTGTAACTGCGTTGAGTGTTACCAAGTGAGTGTTACCAAAATTCGCAAGGAGTATTGCACTCTTGGTATCGTTACTCATTCTTAATTGCAAATTACAAATTGCAAATTTGCCAATTGCTGAAAAATTGGCCTTTGTAAATTTTTCCAGAGTGAGGGCGAGGGGGCGAGAGTCTGCTTCACCGGGTCGCAAAGGGGTCCAAAAACTAATTGGCAGACATACGGTTGGCCCCGCCCCGCCCCGCCCCGCCCCGCCCCGCCCAGCCACAGGAGAGGAGTGCTCCACTCGTGACACGTCAAGATGCCGCGGTGGTCTTTTGATTGCCGCGCTGAGCGGCCCAGAGGGCGGATGACAGAACAGGTCACTGGCTGGGGCGGGGCGGGGCGGAGCCTTCTACGGTCGTGTCGGGGAGAATGTTCAGCAAAGCTTAAGTGAATTGTTTTCCCGCGCTATATGCCAGGCCACTCCTACTCCGCGACTTAGAGCATTCATGCTGGCCCCGGAGCCCTCCCACTCGCCTCGCCTCCGCCCCGCCGCGTTGCTGTTCTGCCGCTGCTCCTTTCTTCGGGAAAGGGTTGGCGAGATTTAATGAGTTCTCCCAAGGATTTCCCCCAACTCTTCGCTCTAATTCCCTTACCAACAACGAAACCCCCCTACGGCCCTGCGGCCCGGCCCCTCGACTCCCCCTTAGAAAGCCGCCCCCAATTCCTCGCCCGCGCCCGCAGCCGGGGCCAAGCTACCCCTGCCAGCATCCAGTGTTGTGCGCGGCACACACTATGTGGAACATCCTTCCGCACCCCCTCCCCGCCCCGCCCCGCCCCGCCGCACCCTCCTCCCTCCCGTAATGTGACACGGTGTATCGGACCCTCAACAACTACTACTGTGTGGCTCACATTCGGGAAGCCAAGGGGGCGCGTGCGAGGGGGTTGGATTCCGTAGCCAGCTCCCCTCTTTCTCTATCTCCCGTTTTTCAGGCGGCCGCCGGTAGCCCCGGTGGGCCGGCCCCGGTGGCCGGCAGCCACACAGCTCTGCCTGACGGACAATGACAGGATTAGCGGCGCTGTCAGGACCACAGCGTTCCGTGTCAGTCGGCTGTGAAATGGTTGTCCTGGCGGCGCGGCGGCGTGATATCTATCCGCTGTCAGCGGAAATCAATCAAAAAATAGAGAGAGAGTGACGCGTATCGTTAGGGTGGACCGTTTCCGGTAAGTTGCAAAATGTCATCGGGCTAGCACGGCAAAAGTATATTTTGGTCTTGGGAAACTCAAAGAAAAAAACCGGAAGTCGATGCGACAATATTTAGGGGTCGCGCAGACGGGTCGAAGTTTACCATTGGTTTCTTATGGACTTTTATGCCTAAAACAGAAACTTGAACTGGACTAAATAAATTTTTAAGAGCAAAACCAACACCATATCTGTAATCTACGTTAAAAACTGCATCTGGAGATGTATATGATGCCTTTCCAGCGCCTTTCGTTGCGAGATAAAAATTACCATATTTTGCTAATTTTCACTAAAATATGAAAAATCAATTTCGAAATGAGAGACGCTAGAAAGGCATCATATACATCTCCAGATGCAGTTTTTAACGTAGATTACAGATATGGTCTTGGTTTTTCTCTTAAAAAATTTATTTGCAGTCCAGTTCAAGTTTTCTGTTTTAGGCATAAAAGTCCATAAGAAACCAATGGTAAACTTCGACCCGTCTGCGCGACCCCTAAATATTGTCGCATCGACTTCCGGTTTTTTTCTTTGAGTTTCCCAAGACCAAAATATACTTTTGCCGTGCTAGCCCGATGACATTTTGCAACTTACCGGAAACGGTCCACCCTAGCGTATCGTAGTGAGTGATTGTCTATTTTTCAGCACTGACAATTAAACCGAAAGAGGGTCGGGGAAATAAGAGCAGGGTTCATTCATTACACCAAAGCGCAACGAGAGAAAAAAAAATGTGCATGTGTGCCGTTTGTTAGAGCGGGTAAAAATAGGATATGCGCGGATGGGTTCGGCAAACAAAATACCTGTTTGCTCTGATAATGAGAGCCACCCTCCGACAGCGCAGCTATCGCGCGGAGTAAAATCAATACAGACTCGTGTGTTTGAACTAACATCGATCATTTATATCCAATAGCTGCGGCGCGCGTCTCTATCCCGCCTGTTTCTGGCACAGGTTTGGCATCGAGCGCAATACTCGCGTCCCTCTGTCGTCGCTGCAATGCTCCGGCCGCACCAGAGTCCTCCACCCTCTCTATCGGTTTCCCGCGCCCCGCGCCCCGCGTCCCGCCCTCTCCTCCAAATCTTCCGATACAAAAGCCAGCAAAAGTAAAACGACGAGCCGAGCCAGCAGAGGAGAAGGTTGGGCGCGAAAGCCTACGCTTTACGCAGCACCACACCACACCACACTCCGCTGCGCCCCGCCCCGCCCCGCCGCGCGCGCCACCCACCGCCACGCCACGCCCCGGCCACTCCAGGCAGCAGTAGGCGGAATATAAATTCACCCCGGCGTTAGCGAGCGAGCTGGGAAGGAGAGAAGAGAGGGGGGAGAGAGCGAGAGAGAGAGAGAGAGAGAGAGAGAGAGAGAGAGAGAGAGAGAGAGAGAGAGAGAGAGAGAGAGAGAGAGAGAGAGAGAGAGAACTCGAGGTGGGGGGCCAGGAACGCCCCGCAGCCCCGGCCCCGGCACGCCCGCTCAGCGCATTTCTATCTGGAACATAAGTACGTTTTCACACTACGACCTGACTGCCACATTGATATTCTTTTCAGTACGGGACGCTGTGGATCTCTTTTCACGCCAAACTCCCCTTCTCCCAGTCACTCTCCTGTGCGTTAAGCAGCGAATTTTATTTTCGAGCCGCGGAAAGACGCAAGAAGGAATCATGACGGCACATCTACTTCGCAAGTATGCTTTCAAAAATTCGAATTGGTAGAATGTTAGATGTATGTCCTATGCACACATTCAGACGGCAGAGAAACGAATAAGTATTCTTCAAATAAAATGGGTCGTCCCTTAGCCTTCCGGCTTCTTGTCCTGCCCCCTACGAAACCCAGCCCTGCTGGGCCTGTTGCTGAGGATCGGCCGCCTGTTGCGCGGGCCCTGCTGCTGCTGTATCGATCAGCCGGGCTGCCGGGCCGCGGGGCCGCTCCGCTCCGCCCCGCCCCGCCCCGCCCTGTCGTGTCCTGTCGCCCACATGAGCTTTCTGTGGGCGGGCTGCGCGCCAACCGCCTACCGCCAAGCACCAACATTTTAAAACTATTACTACTTATGCCGAGTCAGTGGTGACGAACCGGCGAGTTACTATATCCACAAACTCCACACTCTTCTCCAAACAAGAAGAGTGCTACTTTCGGAAAGCAGTAAATTTTATGAACAGAGCTTATGCGATTTCGAATCACACGGCGCGCTGACAGGACGAACGTCCGCCCCGCTCCGCCCGGGTCCTAAAGCTCTCGACTCACCTCTGCTCGGCCGCCGCCACCACCCCGGCGCCCCTTTCCCCGGCGCCCCTCGCCTCCCCTCCCCTCCCCTCCCGGCCTCTTGTTCCCGCTACCAGTGGGGCGCGATGCTGTCGCTTCCGCAATCTCCTTGCTTTGCCTTGTTTCAATTTAGTCGGTGGTGGAATCGTTCTGGGGAGGAAGGCAGAGCAGCAGTAGCGCGTCCATTTATAGAGCGAGAGAGAGAGATTGAGAGGGAGAGGGAGAGAGAGAGAGAGAGAGAGAGAGAGAGAGAGAGAGAGAGAGTTAGAGAAACAGGAAGAGTCAGAGGACCAGAGAGAGTCCGAGAGAGAAAACACAGAGCGGGGATTAGAGCTCAAACACGCCCTAGTGATCTTTTCTGTCTCTTTAAAGATTTGTCTCATTTTTCTTCATTTTCAGCGCCTCCCGCTCCGCTCCAGGTTTCCATCTCTATCTCATCCCCCCCCCCCCTCCCAGCTCGTCTCCCCTCTCCTCCACTCCTCCCTCTCCCTCTCGATTAAAATGCGGAGACGCGTCGGCGTGCACTTTGACAAACGCTTTTAATAAGAAGCAATTACATTACGCGGGGCGGGCGATTCACCCGCAGAAAGTCTGGAGTGGAAAGAATTAAAAATAAAGTAGAAGTGATGGGAGAAAATAAAAAGCGAGAGACGAGCGGATGGATTTGATGACATCCGAAATAGAAGAAGAGAACTTTTTCCGGAGACATGTTGTTCAGTGAAACCTCGTTTCCGCGACCAACTTTTGTATGGTTGAGGGCGCCCCCGTGCGGGCTCGCGCTTTTGTTCGAGCAGAGAGCAGGAAAACGCGAAAAATAGCGGTGGAGAGGGGAGGGGGGCGACAAGGAACATGGTTATAGAATGCTTCCTGATGTTTTCTTTTGCACAAACGAATTTCCCAGTATACTTTCCGAAAATAATATTCACGCATTTGGTTTTTAGTTACATCAGAAAAACAGGGCCCCGCACACAGTTATTCTTTTTTATTACAAAGCTCGTCCTTTTCGAAAAAATACACATCCTACATTTTATTTATAACTGGGGGGTTGTTGAGAGGAGGGAGGGAAATAACTAAAAAGAAATTAATTCCCCCCCCCCCCCAACCGGTCCCTTTCGCTCGCGCCCCCGCCCCGGCCTGCCTCTCCTTTCCTAACATTTACTCCGCCATCGATTAGGACCCCCGTCTCTGTAATTTAAGTCGGTCTTTCAGCCGATTGAGGTGGGGGCGTGGCGAGGGAGCGGCTGGGCCAGGGCCGGGGGCAAGCGGAGCGGAGGGGCGTCCAGGGTGATAAGGTCCTTTGACACACGCCTCTCATGGGGAGGGATCCAGCCCAGAGGCGTTATCCCTTTTCCAGCTCAGATCCACGTAACTCGCCACGTCGCGGCCACAAGGCTATAGTCGCATTATTGAAACTGAACGCCGTGATGAGCGAGCGGAGCGCGGGGCTTAGCTGAGCCAGCAGCTCGATATGGCGCTCCTCCTCCTCCTCCTCCTCCTCCTCCTCCTCCTCCTCCTCCTCCTCCTCCTCCTCCTCCTCCTCCTCCTCCTCCTCCTTCCCGATCGTTTGCCCTTCAGCTGCTCGCGACCAAAGTGAATACAGACGCGGGGTGCCGACCTAACTCGCTGTTTTCTATAAAGACACACTAATTCCTTTCGTTTCATTCAGAGGCAACCAGACGGGCTTTACATGCTTAGGCCCTTGCCATCGGCTTGGAGAGGACCGACGACGGTCTCTGGTACACTTATCTTCACCCAGAGGAAGCCGTCGAAAACTTCAATAAGTTTTCGCGCCAAAAGTTTCTTTTCTGTCACGCGACCATTGTGAGTAAGCAAATTTGTAAAGCAGCGCAGGACAATTCTGTACCGTATCGCGTTTTCCTTCGCACTGAACCTGAAAGGGCCGGCAGAGGGTTCGACACTGGACATGGTCCCCGTCCCCATTATAATGAGTTTGGTTAGCTGTCCAATATATACATACAGCAGGCTCGCCTCGCACCCTTCCACCGTCCCCAATTCTCCTCTGCCCGCTCCCGCCTCCGGGCACGTTTCGCGAGAGAGAGGCAGGGAAAGGGAGAAAGGGAGGATGAAAATAAGGGAGAGAGAACAATATGAGAGTGGGAGAGAGAAAAGGGGGGAGTGGACGGGATGCGGGACACGGTGTCGTCGTAGGCGGGTTTAAAGACCCTATTTGCATATTACGCATAGCTATTCATTTGTTTTTGCTCGTCGCGGTTCTTTTTTGCGAGAGTTTGGTTTGGTTGGTGTTCGGCCGACGAGCACACCAATGGGGTGGTCTGTACGTTATTTCATTCGTTTTTCCCCCGCACGCATATCTTACTTTCTAAAAGCTCTCTCGAAGGGTCACGCCCACGCCTTTTTCGGGCCTATGTAAAGGGCAATGTACGGTGCAGGGAATGGAGGAAAAGAAGAAGCAGAAATCACGTGCATGCGACAGAAAAAAATCAACCTGTTTTACAGAAACGTTTTCCTGAAATAATACCTCAACTCCAAGCCAGACTTTCGCCACCGTTGAGCTATATATGAGCCTCGGGCCGTTAACGCAGGTAAGCGTTTGGAATTTCACGTTATTTGGGCAGCGCTCTCCCCGGCGCCGCACCGGGCTTTCATTCATCACGTTTCGTTTATGCGAGGCGCGGCTGATTGGGAGTTGGGTGGCGCTGGAGCGCGAGCTCCCCTCCGATAATTGCGTTGAATTACACATATTATTTGGTACGCCCCGTCCCGCCACGCCTCGCCACGCCCGCCGTGCGAGGCTCGAGAGGCCTGTTCGGCGGGGAGGTCCAGCTGGACCGGCAGCGCGGGAGCGCGACTTGGACCGCGCTCAAGCGGGAAGAAGAAATAGCAAGTGAAAAAAAAAGAGCACTCACGAGTGAAGATCTTTTTGTTTCAGCAGCAAACTGAGAGTTAATGCTGCGGGGCCGTAAAGGGGACGCGAGGGGGCCATCGGCCGAGCCGAGCGGTCCTCGGGTAGGGAAGGAGAGAGAACAGAACTTCAAGTTGAACCGAGTTGGCTGACTTTCTACCTCAAAGCCACGCGCGCAAAAAGCAAAAAAAAAATGGACAAAAAAAGGTTTTGATTGGATGGGTGTGGCGAGGACGAGGAGGGAGGGGAAGGCGACGGGCCGGGACGGGATGCGGTGGCAGGCGTCGAGTCCCGGCAGTCTAGGACAAAGGCGCGGGGATCTCAGCTCGCAAACAAGGTTCACTAGTCGCGAAAACTTCGCCAAAGAGAAGGAGAGCCCGGCGCCGCCCCCGGCCCCCGCGGTCGCCCGCGGCCCACAGCGCACCGTGCTCTGCTCTGGGCCTTGTGGAAGGAAATAAAAACAAATCCATTCAGCAGCGGCCAATACTCACCGCGAGCCCGCCTGACGGGCGTCTAACGAGCTTGAGGGTGAGGTGAATGGTGGTGGTGGTGGTGGTGGTGGTGGTGGTGGTGGTGGTGGTGGTGGTGGTGGTGGTGGTGGTGGTGGTGGAGGTGGTGGTGGGGGGGGGGGCAGAGAGGAGGTCAGGGGACCCCTGGTGCTCTCGGTGGATGCTCTCCGCTACGCTGAGCCGGGGCCCGGGGGCCGGCGCCACACCGGCACTAGCTGCCGCTCGGTTGGCTCCCTGTACTAATGAGCAAAGACCCCAACGGGCGCTCGCCCCGCCCCACAGAGACCTGCTGCGTACAGGAATTTAGCGAACCGTCAGCGGGGAGGTAGTGTCAGCGCGGCGGGCGGGCCGGGCCGGGCCCCCACAGCAGCAGAGGAATTCCAGGGCCAGGGTTAATGGGTTAGGGAGAAAAAGCTGCTGCTGGCGCTACCTGCCTGCGCCGCGTGGGGAAAATCCGATAAAAGTCCTAGAGCTAAAAGTCCGAGAAGTGGAAGGGTTTCCAACAAAAGATCGCGAGCACACGATTTTACCTCCCTCCACCGGCATGAGATATCACTCACTTTCGTCTCAACATTTCGCTCGTCCTCGTTAATGATCGCTAAACTCCCCTGAGCGTTTTCACAGCAGCACGACACGGAAGTTGAGCTGCAGTACTTTTACAGGGGCGCAGGGGAGTAGAGCGATTTCCAGCGATGTACACCGTGCGCGTTTCTAACGTGGGTCATTACAGGGTCAGATGCCGAAACAAAACCCCTAACTATTGATTTTACCGGTCGACCGTCCGGTCGCACTCCCACGGGTCCATGCGGCGGCAGGTAGGGGAGGAGGTGGGGCGGGGCGGGGCGTGGAGAGAGATTCCCAGCGGGATAATCGGACCAGCTCGTCGGGCGCGGTGGGGTGGTGTGCGGCGGGGCGCGGCGCGGCGGAGCGGAGGCCAAGGTCCGTGGGTCCCGCCCCGGCCCGCCCGGCCCGCCCCGGGCCAGCCGTCCGCACCGCGCTCCGCGGCAGCTGTTCGGATGTCCAATGGTCCATAGCCCAATAAGCCGGTCATCCGGCAGAAACGCCCCTCCACCTCCGTTTACACCCGTTGGGACGTTGGCGTCGGTTTAGAACTGAGCGGCATTGGCACGAGAAAGGGCGTCCTTTCTAATGGCACAGGGTAAAGTCCCTGCATAGACAATCTATTAAAAAGTTCTTCACACACACAAAAAAAAAAAAAAACAATCCACTTAAGATTGCAACTGCAGATCCAGCATTTGACATGGAAAATATTTAAAGAGAAGACACGTCAAATCACACCTTTCAAATAAAACGAAAATCATTTTTGGGGAGCAGCGTCACCCCTTCTCTTTTTCTTACTCCAGCGACTGTTCTTGACGGGTATTTAGTGGCTCTCTCGAGGCGTCGCGGCCCGACGCAGGCGGTCAGCCCCCCGGCCGCTAAGAAGTAAGAGACGGGAGAAGGGAAGACGAGGCGGAGCAGAAGAAAAAAAAAAGACGTGCTTGGCGATTGCTGGCATGGGGTGCCATAAACTGGCAAAGTTTGCCGACGTAATCCCGTGCGAACCGTTCCATGTGAGGCTATAAGGGCTCTAGTGAAGACAGTGAGAAAGAGAGAGAACGAAACAGCGGAGGGAAAAAGAGGAGAGAGGACGGGATCAGGGACCTCTCCCCCCTCCCCCTTGTGGCGATGCATCAGTGAACCGCGGCAACAGCGAGGGGCGGGGCGGGGCGGGGAGCGGAGCTCTGTAAGCCGAGGCCCGGCCCGGCCCGGCCGCCGAACCGCGCACACTCCTATGATCTTGAGCCTCGCCCCCGCCTCATCACCAGCAGACACAGCGCGGCGGCGGCGGCGCCCCCCCCCCCCCCCCCACAACACGCGCGGAAGTTTCTGCACGACGCCGCGCCCGAATTTTCAGGACGCGAGTAGTGGTAGTGGGTGAGGTTGGCGGGCGCGGCGTCGGCGAAATTTTCTCTGCCCTTGAAACTTACAGGCAAGAAGCAGCGGCGGCCAGGACAGCGCAGGGCAGGGAGGACGCCCTCTCGCCGGGGCAGGGCAGGGGCCGGACGGGACGGAGAGGTCGGGGCGAGGAGGCCCAGGAACAGAAACTCTCGGCGGAGGCGGCTGCCGGGCGGGGCGGGGCGGGCCGGGCGGGGCCGGGGCGGGGCGGGGCGGGTCGGGGCGAGGCGCGCTGCCCCGAACTGGAGACGCCTCGCCTCGCCCCGCCCCGCCCCGCCCCGCCCGCAGCCCCAGCGGGAGTGACACGGCGGCCCAACAATAGCGGCTCACGGTTGAGCCGGAGGCCCGCGGGGCTGGGCCGGGCCGGGTGCCGGGCGGCGCGCCCCTAACCCCCCTAACCCCTCCTACAACTTACAGCGCCAGAGCGAGCGGCCCCGCAAGATTGATGAATATTATTTTGCCATTGTTATCAAGTTTGCAGAAGACTTTGCGGCCGCGCCGCCCCGGCCGCCCCGCCCCACTCAGCGACGGCGCGGCGCCACAATCCCGCGGGAGGGTAATTACCAGCGGGAGGCTAAGGAAGCGCAGCGCAACTGGGGCGCCCCGCCCCGCCCCGCCCGGCGCCCCACCCCACCCGCCCCGCCCAGAGTGCGGTGGAGGGGGCAGGCAGGGGCCAGGCGGGCGGGGCCGGACCGCGGGGCCCTACCCACTAATTGTTCTCCTATTGTATTATCGCGCTGTTCGTTACGTCACAGGGGTGTCCGGTCACCTTGCAGCACCAGCTTCTTTTTAGCCCACCCCTCTTCTTGGAAAAAGCTTGGGAGCGGGCTTATGTAATCGGCCTTGTGTCTGCTTGTGTGTGTCCGTCTGCTCCACTGGAAAGAGATAGAAATTTCCAGGTATCCTAAAGGGTTCACTCCTGGACACCAAAAGGTTCGGTGCAAATCCTGCCAGCGGATTAATGGGGATTAAAGTGGCTAAAATAATTATTGAAGTTGACCGGCAGGCCAAGCAGGCACGCGCGCCCCCTGCCTCGCACAGCAGAGCTGGCAACTCCAATAAGCGGAAGGGCGGGCCTGCTTGTTCCTCAGTGCCTGACCAGACCAGTCCTAATGGGCGGAATAAGGCCGCAGGCGAAGGCTTGTACCTAAGTTTCTCGTAGTATGACAGAAAATCGTATCGCGTCGGGCTCAAGGCTGATGCAGCGTTGGCGTTGAGGCCGGTTCGGAGCGGGTGCTAAGTAAGTAGTGCGCAGCCACTTCCACTCCCTCGCCGCACCCCTGCTCGTCCAGCAGCCGTCCTCAGAGAGGAGAGAGGGCATCTAGAGCGGCGCGGAATTCAAAGAGATGAGGACCGCCTTCGCAACTCGCGCAACTCTTCTCCCATACTTGGAGTTTTATCAGTTCTTTCCCGAGTCGTGCAACGTGCCGCCCCGGCGCCGCCCTCGAGCTCGAGTGAAGTAAGAGCGGAGCGGACCAGAGGCCCTCCCTCGTGTTTGTAGCCGAGGAGGAAGCGAGGCGAGGCGAGGCGAGGATAAGGCGCCGAGTCGAGTCGACAGCTGCGGCCGCGAGGGGGAGGCGGGGCGGGGCGGGGCGGGGCGAGGCGAGGACAGCTGCTGGCTTGGGCCGGCCGGGCCGCGGCGGATTTTCGCTCGGACAAGAAAAGCAGTGGCGGATAAAACTTTAAGCGAGTAGCCGCAGTCGTCGTCTTTGATTATTTAAATCAAAACACTACATAAAAACCTCGCCAGTGCGGAGTTTTGTAGGAGGGCGGGGGAGAGGGAAGGGGAGGGGAGGATCGCGCGTGGCCTTACATCAGTCGTGTTCCATTTCGGTAATGCACAGATGGCATCGCGCAGGAGAAAGAGGCCGGCCCTGACGACTGCACTGTTTCTGACGAAACAGCACCGGGCGGGGCGGGGTGGGGCGGGGCGGGGCGGGGCGGGCGGAAGCAGGCGACGTCGACGTCGTCGTCGCGCCTTTCTATTTTTTTTTCTTTGACTGTGGAGACACGCAAGGGGATTGACACGAGAGCAAAGGCGCCCGGGAAAAATATAATGGAGACCTCACAAGGACGAACAAGAGGCGAAGCACGCCCCACCCAGCCCCGCCCCGCCCCGCCAGGGTCTGCTGCTCGACTCCGGTGGGGAAGGTGTTCAACAGGTCGCGGCTCGGCCCGGACCGCGCGGGGCTTCCCTCTCGTCTCGAGGCGGAAATATAAAGGGCGGCGGTGGACATGCAGATGGCATGCAGATGGCGTTGTGCATCTGTCGCGTATCATTTATGCTTCTGCAGGACGGTGGATGAGGTAATGGGAAAAAAACGAAAGTCATCAACTACTACGCTAGCCGTGAGCTACGAAGCAAAAACGTATTTCCGGACCTACCCCCTGACCACAACAACTCGTCCTCCCTATTCCTCCCCGCCGTTTCATCCCCCGTCACTTTCGCTATCCCGGGCCGCCCCTGCCCGCCCCGAACTTTCGCCTCTCCCTATTTAACGGACACAAACGTGAAACGCGATAAATCCAACATGTCGAGCAGACGGAATTAAACCGATCATGTTCACAGGACCGCCACCGCCCCCTCGCCCCCCGCTCTCTCATCAAAATTCAGGACGACGCATTAAACGGACGTTGTGGTCTGCTGCTTCGCTGACGGACGGACACAGCAGACAAACAGACAGACGGACGGACGTGACGCGGAGCGGAGCGGTCGGTCGGACGAACGGGGCCCGGGGCCCTGCCCAGTCCTGCGAGGATGACCAACGGATGGTCCCCAAACCAAATGACAGCTGTCAAACACCGCTCGCCTGCGCAGTGCTACTGCAGCCCGGAGCGGACCGGGCCAAGGCCAGGCCTTTCATTATTTCCAGGTCCAGCAGTGCGTCAGCGTGGTTAGAGTGGGGGGGGGGGGGGGGGGGGGGGGGGAGCAGGTGTGCAGGGGGCACACGCGCAGGGGAGGGGTGGGGCGGAGCAGGTGTACGGGGGCGCGGGAGAACGCGCGCGGATTGAGAGCACACGCAGACAGGTTGAGGGTACGTGGAAACCCGAGCGTTAGGCATCCGGATGCTGCTGGCGTGGCACGAGAGGGAAAGCGAAAAAATAAAGCAAAACGGTAAGCAAAAGGGTTGGCGAGAGGGATATATGATAGAAGTTGGAAACAGGCCCGGGCTCTGCGCCTGGCCAGCCGGCCGGCCGGCCGGCCGTCGCCGTGTTGTGTTTTTCTTTCGTAATTAGACCGGTCGGTGCGACCGCAGCGCTCAGCCCCTGCCTGGCCCGGCCAGTCCCAACACCGCAGGCAGGGTTGAAAGCAATGTGATTCTTTAGAAAGAAACTTCTCAAAAGGATGCCGGTATTCCTCTATTTATTCTCCAGATGAAAGAAATGTGTCGAGACGGAGTTAAACGCGTTAAGCACCGCGTCTGATGCTTCAAAGGAACGAGCGCTCGGCTCGGCTTGCAGTGTGCGCGGGGGGGGAGGGAGGGGGGGGGGGGGCAAGAAAAGGGGTGGCTTTGGGTTACTGGTGCCAGTGGTTGTCACGTGAGGGATGAGTAAAAGGAGGAGAGGAAGAACGGGGGGAAAGAGAGATGGAGAGGGAGGGAGGAAGGAGAGAGAGGAGAGGAGAGAGGGAGGGAGGGAGAGGGAGGGAGGGAGAGGGAGAGGGAGAGAGAGAGAGAGCAGCTCAGCTCCAATAAAAGGACGAGGACGCACTTCGGCAAGAAGATGATAGAAAATACAATAACTGCATCGTGGCGAGTGCGCGCGGCGCGCAGAGGCGGGGCGGCGCCTGAGAGAATCATAGAACAATCTGTTTCGTATGGTGCGAACGTTATTCGAGTTCGAGTGCGGCGTCTTTTCTGATGTCGTGGAGGAGCGCGTTGGAGAGACAAGTCTCTCTCTGACTTACACGAGCCCTCCTGGCCCTAAAGCGTCTTCGTCTTATTCGCCGGGTTGACATGTAGCCCGGGGCGCAAGCAGGGAGCTGGTATTGCGCATTCAAACCTGACGGGGAGGCTGAGGCGGGCGGGGCGGGGCAGGGCGGGGCGGGGCGGGGTGGGGCGGGGCCACTGGAGCCAGCCGCACAGCCTTATCCTCGACAATCCCTACCTTGCCTCGGCTGTGGGCGGCTCGTCGCGGCCGGCTGAACCCCGACACGACCTCCAGGGCAATCAAACGGCCGAGGCGGGCGCCTGGGCGCCCCACTCCGCCCCGCCCCGCCCCGCCCCGCCCCCCGTCCCGTGGACCCCACGAGTCCGTCTTTTGTCGCCCTCATTAGGGGGCAGAGCCGAGCGGCGAGACGGAGAGATAGAGTGATAGAGTGAGAGCGAGGAAGAGATAGAGAGACCGCGTCGGCTCCGAAGATCCGTTTTAAAGGTGAGAATCGGAGATAGGCCCGTCCTATTTTTGATGACGCCTGATGGTCTGTATAATTTGTTGTCGATGAGCTATTCCGGGCTATACCTCTCTACGGAGGGCGCAACCCTTCTTCGGCGTCCGTCCGTTGCTCTCTCTCTCTCTCTCTCTCGCTCGCTCGCTCGCTCTCTCTCTTGCTCTCTCTCCCCCTCTCTCGTACGCACCCGGCGGCGCGCGGCAGTCTCTCTCGCACCCACAGCATATCGTAAATGTCATGCGCATGGAGTGTATCCCCAAGGCTGCTGCTGCTGCTGCCGCTGGCGCTGGCGGCTGGGCAACGCTTCAGCTTCAGGCGCTCGTAATTTCAGCGCCGCCGCCGGGATGAACACGTGACTCACGCCGGTGTGAGTAACGAGGGCGTCAACCTCGGCCCCCGGCCCCGGCTCCATGCCCCACGGCAGCGCGGCGCGGGAGACGCGTATCTAATACTGGACACCCTCAGCGCTCCCTACATCTTTCTTTAAACGTAACATCACAGCAGTACCCCGATATTTTAAAAAATCAATTTCTCGCGAGACCATTATACTTATTGTAGGGTCCCTACTGACCCTGGCGCGAGCGTCTGATGGAGGCTTGGTAGTTCTGCATGAGCTTCCAGTGCGCGGTGTGGAGGCGCGGGGGAGGTCTAGTGTGAGCGCTGCGCTGAGAGCGCGCGTGCAACTTCTCGCGCTCGTCCGAAGAGACGGAGGCCGTAAAACTGATATGACGTGACGCGCGTGAGGCGGTGTGATGAGACCTGCCTGGCCTGGGGTATAGGATGGCAGCGGGGGGGTCTTGGCGACATCGCAAGCGCATAGCCTGGGCTGGGCGAGGTGCGCGACCAGAGTGTGTATATATATATACGGCGGGTCGTAAAGTCATTCACAGCGCGCATCCCTGTCTCTCTCGCACAATGTGCAGCGGCTGAGACACTACTTGAGCGGGCCACAAGGGTGCGGCCCGCCCCACCTCGCCCCGCCCCGCCCCGCCCCGCCCCACTCGTCACGGCGCCCCACTTCCAGCGGCCTGCCTCTTCTCCCCTGAGGACCCGGCTGCGCCTGGGCGGCGGAGCAACGCTACGGCGCGCCGCGGCGGGGCGGGGCGGGGCGGGGGAGGTAATTTCTATCCCTCGGCACGGTATCACTGCGTTCCAGAGGCGTTCCGGGCGTTCCAGACAGCGCGCTCGCCGCGCCTCCCCCCGGGACATCGATTCCAGGAGTGTCTCGCCCCGCCCCGCCCCGCCGTGCGCCGCACTACCATCACAGCAACATCTCTCCCCGTGTTTACCCTGGGCAAGCATTTCAGATATGGCAGACAGGCTGGTGATAATTCCTGAAATTCCTGCCAGTCGCCTCAAGCATAGTAATCATAAGGTGGGGGAGGGGGGGGGGGCGCGGCAAGGGCACACAGGTTCAGATTGGCGTAGGGTGGCGAGGCGCAGCCCTTGCTGGCGCTCCCTCGAGAAATCAGCGTAAAAAAATTTTTGGTGTGTACTCACGGGTGCCATCGAAGCGAGTGGCGATGGTGTCGAGGAAGGTGTTTTGAGGCGCCAAGAGTCCCTTGCGCGCCGGCATCCTCCGGGGCCACCGCCTGCAACACAAGGGAGACACTGAATTACCATACTGTCACACTAAAGTCATTCAAAAGCTGTAAAGTTTTAGATATAAGCTAGGAGTTTTCTGAAAAGGACAGGGGCAGTAGAGACTCTTGCCCAGAGGCACGACGCGATGCGATGGCGCCCTTGCTGTCTGCGTTGGGAGACCTGAGACCTTCGCTGCCTGGAGCGGGAACGGTGGTGCTGACACGCCTCGTCGGAAGTTGTACTCCACCCCAAAAACTTATTTATGGCGAGTGTCTAGGCTCTCCCCTCCCCGTCCCCCAGAGAGCGCACCGCACGGCCCGCTGGGTACACACACCAGGCCAGGCCCGGCCCGCCCCTGCAAAGGCCCCGAGCCCCGAGCGATTTCATCTCCTTTGTCAATAATTTGGCGCAAGTGAGTCAATATCACCGGGGCTCCGCCTGCCCCTGCCGAGGCCCCTGCCCCCGTAGCTTCCACCACCGAAGGTATTTGGGAGGGGGCAGTGAAAGACATTTACCCGCTTTCGCATGAGGACGCCATGGCGGTATAAAGTGAGGCCAAAGTATAAAATTGCGAGTCTCAGAATGCGAATAAAGCTGGTGACACAGATTAAGGGGCTCAGGGATCTCAGAGCGACCGGGACGGCCCTCCTAGCACCATGTATACAGAAAAAGAACATGAAAACAGAATCGCGAGCTGAGGGTTTGCTCTCAAGAGCGAATAATACAAAGTGCATCCAGACAAGTAAAATTAGCGTTTTACGGTGTTACGGAACGAAAGTGCGCCTTAGTCTTCCGGCTGCTCGCACACGCCCGGCACGGCGCGGTCCGGCGCGGCCCGCCCGCGGACTAGATTTAAATGCGCCTGATAAAATGGAGCGCGGGATCGTCGCCGTCATTCCGCCGCGCCGCCCCCGGCAAGTTTAAATTAGCCCGATAGAGTTGGCCCGCGGGCGGAAAATTAGTTTCCTGGTTGGGCAAACACCTCCTCCAGTGAAAAGCCAGCGCGCCGCGAGCCGGGCCGGGCCGGAGGAGGGGGAAGGAGGGGAGGGGACAGTCCTTTTAAGACCCTTAAAGGGTCGCGGTGGGCACACCGGAGCAGCTGGCGGGGTGGGGGGAGCACTCCCGCTATCGCATCAAATGCTTCATCGCCACAAAAGAGCCGCCCGTTTCCGATCGCAGGGGAGTTTTACGAGTCACGCTACCGCCAATCACGCGGCATTAATAATAAAACTTGACCGCCCGCAGGGCTGCCATTCACGGCGGCGGCGGCAGCATCTGGCGGGAATATTCAAACGGACGCGCGGCGCATCCCACATCACGCCCGGTGCAGGGCACAGGTAGGGAGGGCAGGAGGAGGTTCGTTTTCAAAACTTTGATGTATCCGATTTGCATTATTTATGACGAGTGAGACGCTCCCTAATCTGCTGTGTTTCAAATACTTTGAAGTGCGGCATTTGCTCCTTTACAGCGATAGGAAAATAATAGCACATTTCTTTACCGCTTTGGAACCATCATGAGAGAAGGGCGCTCTTCTCTCATGGATGACGACTGGTTAGAAAAATAGAAATACCCATCACCGCGGGCACTTCTCCAGCCGCCCCAGAAAGGGTTCCGGGCTCATTTGTGATGCGCGCCCGCACCCGCGGGAACGACACCCTAGCAGCACTGCCAACACCAGAGCCGCTCGGGCGAAACACTGTTGCCAACTTTGGAGTGGCTCCGCCCGCCTCACGATCATTCCGCGCGCTTACGAGCCGAGCAGGGCCCAGCCGAGCCGGGCACGCAAGGCAGAGCCTAGCCGGGCACGCAGGGCGGGACCATGCAAATGAAGTCCTCATATAAGCACTTTGAGGATTACACTACCACTACAGGACACGGGAGCGCGGCGCGGCGGTCCATTCCGCGTAGACCCGCACGTCACAATGTCGGCGGGCTGTTTAACTCGAGGTGAAGAGCGAAAACTACCTGCTAACGGGGCGGGGCGGGGAGCGAGAGGACAGGAGAGAGGGGCTCCCTCCGCCTTCTAGTTTGCGGAAAGTTTCACACCACCGCGGGGCGGGGAAGGCATTGCGGACAGGGAGACAGACAGGCGGGCGCGAATGAAGAGCGTGCCGCCGAAAATGGCGCAGTATTCTTGCATAACCGCACCCATAAGGTTTGTGAGTCAGCAAGTATTATAGATCCCACATACTTCATAACACGAATCTTGACGAAACACTTCTAGTAATTCTTGTCACAACAAAAAGGAAATAATTTAAAGCGGCAAAAGTATTAACCCCGATTTTTAAAATTTTTGCGTCGTGCTATTTGCAAAATGACTCCCAAAACGCTATTGCAGAGCGTTTTGCAGGGCATGGCCTGGACTGCTGGTTTTGGCCGCGGTTCAGGACGGGGCGGACGGGACGGGACGGGCCGTCGAATCCGCTCAGACGATGGTGGTGGGTCGGAAGCACCCGGGCCTCAGTACATTCACTACCGCCCGGCCGGGCCCAGCCCGGCCTCCCGCTGGCAGGGCAGGGGCGCTGCTCTGCTCAACCCCTTACTCTGCTCCTGACTCCAACAGTTTTAGTTTAGCGGACTCTGCCGTGCCGCGGGGCGGACCAACGGTAAATGGTACCTGTTGCCGCGACCTCTCCCGGCGCCACTACTACTCCGCGGGGCGGGGCGGGGCGGGCGATAAAACTCACCTTTATTTGTGCGCGATGCTCCTGCCCCTCGGCGGTTCGCTGGCTGGGCGCGGCATGGCGCGGCGGCGCGGTGCAGCGTTCGGCCCGAGGCGAGGCGGCCCGGTGAGGTGAGACCCGCCGCAGACCTCAACCGGAGCACTAATCTTTCAACTCTATTTTTTTTTTTTTCAGAGCACCGATATTTAAAACCGAAAACGCGAGCTAGTGCGGCAGGGTTGTATTTCCACCACGCGGCCAGGGACCGCACGGTGTCGGCTGCTCGCCGCGATGAACCCCACACGACTGCGTCAACTCGTCATCTGCAACAAAAAGATGGAACACTCATTTCAGGGCGAGCTCGCGAGCTGTTTGTGACAGAGGAGGCCGGCCCGGGTGACCGTGCCGCGGGCCCGGGCCGCGGTGCGCGCGCCGCCGATAACATCCCCCTTTCCCTGTTCGGTCGGCCCTCGCCGCCCCGCCCGCCCGCCCCACCCGTGAGCCCGAATCCAAGTGGGTAATGCGCCCCCTCCATTGGCGTGGAAGAGTCTCTCTCTCTCTCTCTCTCTCTCTCTCTCTCTCTCTCTCTCTCTCTCTCTCTCTCTCTCTCTCTCTCTCTCTGCTAGCGGAGATCGAATGTTGAATGGGCGCCACCCGGCTTTCTAGCCGCCTGCTCGGACCCGCGCCGTGTGGGACGGGACGGGGGCGGAGATACGAATGGCCTCCCACGTGCCGGAAAAGGCCAGGGCGGAGCAGGGCGGAGCGGCGGCCCCTCCACCTCGGAGGAGATGTGGAGGGGTGGCCGCACGGGGCGGGCCCTGGGAGCCCGGTGGGTCATCTGATTCACGGTGGCCAACTCTCCGTGTTACCACCCGGCTCGTCGCGCCCCGCCCCGCCCCGCCCCGCACGGCCGCACCACTGAGTGCCAAATCCCCTCCATTTCACTGACTTCCTCCCGCGCCTACCCCTCCCCTGATTGATTTCATAGCTCAGCGCATATCGCTCTCGCGGGTAATTAATTTCATATTGCGCGGATGTGGGGATGGGGCTGACTTTGAAGGTATGGTTATCTTGATGTACGATACGGATTAAGGGTTGTGACTTAATGTATATTAATCGTGATTTACATAATTTTACTTTATTTAAAACTGCGAGTGGCGTCGGCTTAAGCCATCAGGCCGTCAGCCCGTGAACAAGAGCGCGAGGGTCCAACCTTTGGTCTAATAAGCAGCGCGAACACTGGCGGGCAGAGAGAGAGAGAGAGAGAGAGAGAGAGAGAGAGAGAGAGAGAGAGAGAGAGAGAGAGAGAGAGAGAGAGAGAGAGAGAGAGAGAGAGAGATTTCCCGGAGCCTCCACATTAACATTAACACGCAAGCTTTTGCTAAGGAAATTAATTACCCAAAAGGAAAGGGGTTGGGGGAACGGGGGTGAGCTGTGGCAGGACGGGGTGGAGGCAGAGGAAGAGATTAGTAGGCCGTCAGTGTTGCGGTTGGCGTCACCTCAAAGCGACGTAGACCCAATAACGAGATGCCACGCGCACCCGAGTAGCAAGCAGCAAGCCCATCACCAACTTGCCGAGGCAAAACTGTTTTAATTACTAATAATAGTTAACATTATTAAAAATGTTTGCATTTCCTGATTGTACCACGCGCTTCATTCACATCAAGACAAAGCCAATTCAAAGTCGAAACCACACCTCATTGCGGTAACGGAAAGAAACTGTGATTTAAATATAATGAAACGCAACGAAACACATCCCGGCAACAAACTTGAAATAAAAATAGTACTGCACGAGTCTCTGCAGAGTTGATCATTATTTCCCGTTACGTGCAACTCACTCCAAGTGATGGCAGGCAGGACGCAACACCCGGGCCGGGCAGGACGGCTATACTTCTCCCAGCGCACTGCGTTGCGTTGCGTAATAAGATGCCCTCTACTCGCGCCACCATGGCGGCGTAGCGGTGCTGCTTCCGTCACGTCAAACTAATGTTCCCCAATATAAATCGCACAATTGTCGACATCCCCAGACACGATTGTGTTGAAGGTGTAGGAGGGGCTGGCGTGTGGTGGGTTTCTCAGCTGCCGGCCCGGCCCGCGGCTGTGAACAAAGCCAGAGGCAGGGTAGGCCGAGACGCGGCGGGTCTCAGACGACGACACGTCAGGCCCAGCCAGCCTCCAGTGATCTCGTCGCTACATAATGTGGGTAATTCGTCGTCAATAGGAACACCCTACCGTCGGGCCTTTGATCAGTCAGCAGAGCCTCACCGGTCTGGCTCTGGCAGGAGGCTGGGGCCGACCGGCCGACAGACAGACAGGCAGACAAGCAGACAGACAGACATATGTAGACAGTCGGTCAGATGACAGAAGGACGACATTGCCCATTCCCCACAACTTTGACGTGTATGTTGCGAGGAAACGGCTGTTATCACCGCTCAATATAGGTTTTGATGGTTAAAGTATAAGGGGAACATGCCCGCGCGCTCTGGCCGGCCCCGCCGCGCCCCGCCGGACTCCTATATATGTCCATTTCCTGCTTCCACTGCCATCGCTCATCCAGTCAAACACAACATTCGCAAAGCCAGCCAGCCAGCGCGCCCAGCGCACCTGACATAACAAGAAAATGAATCCATCCCGCTGGGAAAGCGCCCCTCGCTTCCCCCTTTTTTATCGCATTGCTTTCGTCGAGTATTTTTTCTTCCTTTCTCGGCAGAGGGTGCGCGCCGTTCTGTTTCCAACGAGGTAGGTATGAGGGCGCCAAACACACTAATGGTCGGTCCCTAACGACTCGACCAGTCCGAGGGGTACACTGTTGAGATTGGCCGTTACGAGAGGGACGCCGCCGCGACCGCTGGAGCTCTCCTAAAACCACCGTTCTCGCGGGAAAAAAATATTGTCAAGTACGGGAAGAGCCGTGAAATTACGGCGTGTGTGTGTGCGGAAAGTAGGCCAGTCATACATGGTCACGCCAGCACCATGTCGTGAGCAGGCATTACCCTCAATGGGCTGCTCCCGGCTCGGACTGCCAAAACCAGTCTTAGGCAAAGACGCCTGGCAAAGGGCCCGGACGGCTAGCCGGCTAACCCACTTGTGACGCGAAGGACTCGGCGGCCCGGCCGGGCATTCGCGTGGTAAAGAGGGGCCGTAGAGGGCGCCGGAATTGAATCAGGTCCTTTTCGAGGCCGACCCCACGGCCTCGCACGGCGGGGAGGAAATGAAAGCTGGGAGTAAATACGCGCACGCCCGTGTCCGGACTCAAGGAGGGGGCGGGGCGGTGGTCGCGCCTCACACATGCTTCATCCTAGGCGCGTATATCACGACCTGCGATATCCGACTGCTGGGCTGGCCTCGGCCTCGCCGCCAGCAGAGAGCCCCTGTCGCGTAGGCCACCCGCTGCGCGTCGCTGCACATCGAGCCGCGTGTTGCCTACCCTGACGGGGCTTTCACAACGCGCCTGCCGCGCGGCGCCGCCAGGCGGAGGGAGGCTCAGGCGGGCCCTCCCTGCTCTCGCTCTGCGAAGCCCTCTCGGGGGCCAGGAGGGCGGAGCGGGAGGTTAGGATAGGAGTGCCGAGCGCCGAGCAAGTCGAGGGCCGTCTCAAGTTCTTCTCTACTGCGAGTAAACAGTGCACTTTATTTTTAACTTTACTAGGGCGTTCGTCATAATCTCTCTCTCTCTCTCTCTCTCTCTCTCTCTCTCTCTCTCTCTCTCTCTCTCTCTCTCTCTCTCTCTCTCGTAGTTCACTCACTTTCACGGACGAGGACCTATTGTTTGGAGCTGCACTTTTGTTTGGTGCAGGACCTTCGCGTTACGAATAGGGCATAGGAGAACAGGAACATAATAGCTCTCGCTTTCTTTTTTCTTAAAAAAAAAAAGAATTGGTAGCAAAACTGCTAAAAACAGAAACATATGTAGACATTCTGATTTAAGCGTGTCACGTATTCACATATTCACCTCGTACTGCCACCCCCGTCCCCAGAGAGAAAGAGAGAAAGAGAGAAAGAGAGAGAGAGAGGGAGAGGGAGCGAGAGAGAGAGAGAGAGAGAGAGAGAGAGAGAGAGAGAGAGAGAGGGGAGGCAGGGAGAGTTGATAAAGGGGGCTGAGATAGAGAGATGATGGAGGGGGAGAGCGTAGAGAGGGGTATATTTATCGTGGGGAGAGGATTTCGTTCTCCTCCACGCGCCACGCCACGACCAGACCAGCCAGGTCCAGGCCCAGACCCAGGCCAGGCGCGCCCCCCGCCTGACGTGAAATACGCGCAATGCTGCAGTGTGACGGGTGCCCGGGACAAATCGGATATATAGGTGGAAGGGAAGGGCGCGGCAGGGGAGAGTGGAACACTGCTAATAAAAGTCTGCGAAGCATTGCTCTGCATTACAAAGGATTTGCTTTGTAAGCTACGGAACAAACGGGACTACTGTACCTGCAGAGAACCCAGTCAGTAGACCCAAAAAAGAGTTCATATCGTGCGTTTTTGGTGAGACCAAAACGGAAGCTTCACCTGTCTGTGAAGAAAGTGGCTGCGCATGGCAGCGATCGACCGAGACGACATCTCGCAAATAATTTATAGACAAGCCCCAGCCGCCGGGCAAAACACACCCACACACACATTACTATTCACACATACAACGACGCACGCACAGGCCAAACCCCTACAACAACTCACGGCACAAAAAAGAAGGTTCGTTGAGGGAGGGGCGGGAAAAAAATTAGAGCAAGAGCATAGCAGGATGCTACACCCCACCCACCCTCACACCCGTCGCAGCACAACACCCCGCCACGCCCCGCCACGCCCCAGCCGGGCACGTCCAGCCGAGCGCCACGCCCCCAAAAAAGCACAACCAAGACGTAATATTGTCGCAAGAAGGCTGCGTCACGCTGTGAATACAATTACGGACAGGACTGCTGCTCCTGCTGGACTCCAGTTGTGTCCAGCGACGGGACGGGACGGGCGTCTGGAGCCGTGGGGGGAATATACAGTATACGTGCGCCAGCCTGCCCGCCGGGCCGGGCGAACACAGATGCTGCTATTCCGTCGCGATATATGGAGAATTTTCCCATCTAAGTATTAACAAATCAGTGAGAATACAAACTCTTTTCAAGTGTCCTCCCAAGCGGAAAAAGGGAAAAAAGGGGAGGGGGGCGATACATTTACGCTATAAACTGAAAACTACTCGCGTGTCCAAAGGAGACAAAAATGTAACCCTTCCCATCCAGTTCCAATATCCGAACCTATCACCAGGCAGGCCCGTGGCGCTGCGCCCTTGCCGGGCGAGCGAGTCCTCCTGCTGGCCCTCGCCTATCCTATCGGCACTCATCGCAGGCGTCGCTCTCTCTCCCTCTCTCACTCTCTCTCTCGCTCTCTTTCTCTCTGCCGCTCTCTGTCTCTCTATATTTCTCTATTTCTCTCTCTATTTCTCTCACGAGCACCCTTCTCGCGACCAAATAATAATTTCACTGCTCGTTCCGACCGATTGGCCAGGCGGGCGCAGCTCTCGCCTGGGCCACCTAGCGACTTGGGCGGGGACGCACCGCCTTACCCCGCCCCGCCCTTAGAAAAATCGAGAGAGCTGGGCAGGAGGGAAGGAAAGGAAAAACCATTATATAAACTCCATAAAACCGGCGAAGGGGTAACCCCCGCCCCGCCCCGCGCGACTCCCGCTCCCACCCCTGGCCCCCTTTTACGGCGGGAATCCTTGTCATCCCCATTTCCGGATTTACGAGTCGTACGTGTCCAAGTGCCCACCGACGGCCGCCGTCATACCCCGCCCCCGCCCCGCCCGCAGCACGAACGCTCGACAAGCAGTTAACGCTCCTGTAATTCTAAAAGGGAGTGTTGCGTTTGCATATTTTTCCGGATTTTTGTTGGGATTTTATTTGGGGCGGAGCGGGGGCGGGGGCGCCTTTATAGGGTAGGCATTCTAAACCCCAGTCTTTTCGACGCGAAATTTTCGGAGATGGTCGAAAAATGTGCAGCTCCTGGGGTTTGGAATGCCTTTATGCTAACTAGATTTGTATCTTTTTTTGTGAGTGCAAAATCAAATTTTTGCACATATTTGAGCGTTGTTTTGAACGCCATGCGCAAAAAATTGTACAAAACAAAACGTAGGTTTAACTTAGCACAAACGTTTTGTACAAAAACATACAAACACTGTTAGCGTGTCAGGGGCAACTTGGCAACTTTCGGACGCACGACGCCGGGCCGGCCGGCGCCGTATGTTGCCCGAGCAGCACCACAAGCGGTACAACACCCCGCCGCGCCCCGCCCCGCCCCACCCCGCCCTGCGCCGAGCCTCGTTATGTTTCGAGTGCGGTCAGCATAAGCGTAAGCACACAGCTCCAAGAGCGGCAAGGCGAGGGCGCGCGCACAGAGAAGAACAGAACACACGCAATAGAGGAAAACAGGAAAAGAGTGCGGTCCCGCCCCCGCCGTGCCATCCCGCCTCGCATCCCGCCCAAGTGATTGGCGAGGAGGTTAAGGCAAGGCTCATTTACCCGCAGATCATACCACGGCGCTGCCCTTATCACACGCAAAATTTAAAAAATAAAAAATAAAAAAAAACAGTTCCTTGCATCAACGGTAAGTTTTCTGCCGGCAGTGTCCCGCTCCGGTGCGGTACGCCCCGCCCCGCCCTGCCCGGTCGCGCTGCCAGTATCGCCGCACCAGCGAAACGTTAACAAATGATAAATCCTTATCATGCTCAGTTTTCTTATGGTTGGCAGGACCCCGCCCGGCCGGGTAGGGGCGACACGGCCGCATAGTGGGGCGCCCCTCCCCCCTTTTCCTCCCCCACCGGGCTCCTGCTCGGCCACCGTGATGTGCCTCGGAGCAATAAGTAACGCGCCGGGGGAGGGGTAACGCTAGAGGGGTGGGAGGGTAACGCTACGCAGGGTGGGGCGCCAGAGGAGAGGGTGGGGGCACGCGGTGTTAAATGGAACACCTCGCGGGCCCCGGTCGGCTGGAATAGAATGGATGATGTTGACGAGCGAGCTGCACTGTGAGCAGAGCTCAGGGGCGGGGCGGGGCGGGGCGGGGCGGGGCCTGCCTAGGAACTGGAGCGGAGCACACCTGAGAGCACACGGAAGAAACAAGGCCCGTGGCGTGGCGCGGGGAGCAGGGGAGCAGGGGACTTTGAAAAGATCTTGACGCCAATTTTTAAATAGGGGCGTCTTCTTCTCGCGTTGGGGTGACAATTTGTGAGGACCCTTGCGGGGGCACGGAGTGGGGGTTGGGTAGGGACGCTCCCCGTACAGTACTGGACTAAGGGCGGGGGAGGATGACCGTTATGGCTAGCAGCCCAAAAGGCCCAGGATGGGTCGGGCAGGGCGGGGCGGGGCGGGGCTGCAGGCCAAAGGGCGGCCGGGCCGGGGTCGGGCCGAGAGATTTCAATTCACATCCCGCTTACAATGTTGTCGTGGCGAATGCGCGCCACGTCGCCCCGCCCCACCCACGCTATGAAAGGGGCGGGCCGGGGAGGAGAGGGAAGGGGAGGGGCTTCTGTTTCATTAGGCACACTACCCCCGACCCACCAACCCCAACCCGCCCCCGCTACCGCCCGACCCCAGCCTAGCGTCGCCTAGGCGAGTAAGGGGGTGCGTGCAGGGCCGGGGCGGGCGGCAGGGCAGGGCAGGGTGCGAGATACAGAGACCCTTTAATTCTGAAGCCGACAACTAATTTTAGTGTCGCAGAGGCTCACGCTCACGCTGGCCGCACCCCACACCGGCTCACCACGCTTCTGCTCTCGCTTTGGCTCATCCATTACGCTGGAAAAACGAACGTGACGTGCGTCACGCCAATTGATGCGACGGTATTCCAATTTTGTTATACCTCTTTTTTTTTCACGACACGGAGGTTGTTGCTCCAGTTAGTGTGGCCCGCCCCACACTAAATTCTTATGAACATTTTTTGTACTCAATCATGCATAGTTATGCACTTCTACGTGCATGCTGCTCTTCCGTATAAATTTTGTTCATAATTACAAACAAATGACTCAAATTGTTCATAATTACTAACAAAATTGTGCATAGTTATGCATTGAAAATATGCGCAACAGTAGCATGCACACAGAAGTTCATAAAAATTTAGCGTGCCCGCCCCGCCGGCGTCCAGTCAGCTGACCTCCTCCTGCACAGCGTCCGGTCCGGCCTTTTCTTCACCCCAGAGACCCCCTAATTACATTCCAAAAGTCGAGTCGAGTCGAGCCGGCGCTGGCACTGCTGCTCTCGCCCGTTTCCATGTTTCTCATCCCCGCGGCCTTTCTCGCGGAAAGAAAAATATGCTGTGCCTTTCACCGCGAATAAAAACAAAATAAAAACAACAAAAAGGAGAGTCAATTTGAAACAAGTCCGTAAACACTATGACCTTTCGTCCGGTGAAACAAAAGCGCGGGGAGGAAGGGGCCTGGGGCCAGCCGGGCCGGACCGGGCCGGACGCTGCATTCAGCCCCATAGGAAGAGCGTCCCGCCCCGCCCCGCCCCACTCCATCCGTGCGCAGCAGACCGGACCGCCAGCCGGACCCTGCCCCCGCCCCGCCCCGCCCGCTGCTGTAAGCCCACCATAATTTTACGCGTGTCTCGTTGCCAACATTTTTAGCCCCCAGCCTCCCCCTTGTCCTTGCTGACCACCGCCCCGCCCCGCTCCGCCCTTCCCCAGCGCCACACACGCACATTACCCAGTTTCGGCTCCTCCCTTTCCTCCCCCTCGCCACCACGCTTTCATAAATAATATGCCAGCCAACTTTTCTCTGCTGGCCCGCCCTCGGCCCGCCCCCCGCGCCCCGGCCTCTCGCCTGAGCCGGCCGGCATGACGGGGACGGGCCTGACCCCCGCCCCGCCCCGCCCCGGGCGAGACCGCGCAGCCGGCGCAGCCCAGCCGAGCAGACATCCAACATACGAGCCCACCTGTAGATCTGACAGCGCGGAGCAGAGCAGAGCGGCGCAGAGCAGCGGCACTGACCTAAAGTGCGTCCCGTCCGCGGCTATTTCTGCGCTTTCTCTTCCTCCCCCTCCCCCTCCCGCTCTCTCCCCGTCCCTCTCCTCTCCTGAACGCGATGATGTGTTCCGAACAGAACGCTCCCGGCCCTCCCGGCCCGACCTCCGCCTCAGTGCCAAACACTCCTCTCCTGCGGCTTGTTTGTTTCCATATCGCGGGAAGAGCCTTTTAATTGTCTCGCGCTCAAAAGAGCCGCGCCCAAAGCGCCCAAAGCCGCGCTTACCGCGTGTGACCGCTGCCGGCTTGAGGGGGGGGGGGGAGCTGACCCGCCCCCGCTGCACCCGCCCCGCGGGGAGGTTTGAGCCCCCGCCCCGCCCCGCGCATCCACTACAACCACCATGCGGGTGTTAAGCGATGCGCTTGGAGAGAGGATAAGAGAAGAGACAAGGGCAAGCCGGGGGGAAGCTGAGCTGAGGTGAAGCCGGGCTGCGACCAGCAGGTGGCAGGAGAGCGGAGCGGTCAGCACAGAGGAGGAGAGGAGAGGAGAGGAGGGAGGGGAGGGGAGAGGAGAGGAGAGGAGAGGAGAGGAGAGGAGAGGAGAGGAGGAGGAGAGGAGAGGAGAGGAGAGGAGAGGAGAGGAGAGGAGAGGAGAGGAGAGGAGAGGAGAGGAGAGGAGAGGATGGGAGAGGAAGGGAGAGGAGGGAAAGTGAGAGTGAGTTGTTTGGCGGGGAGGGGAGGGGCGGGAGGGAGAGCCTGCGGCACATTGTGGAGAGAGAGAGGGAGAGAGAGAAGGGGGAGGTAGGGGAGAGGGAGGAGAGGGAGGGGAGGGAGGGTGCGGGGCGGCAAACGGGCAACCATCCATCTCACGGAAAACAAATAAAGTATCCATGTCATCCATTAAGCGAGAAAGCGCCGCGTCGGATCACTGGCAAAAAAAGGGAAGGGGGAAAGTGCAGTAGGGTTGCGAGTAATGAGAAAACCCGCGCGCGGTTTAATCTCGGCTATCTTTAGAAATTTGTACCGTTAAGCGTATTATTTTCGAGAGGTTCGGAAGATTTTTTCTTACCGGGGCAGGGGGGGGGGGATAGGAGGGGCGAAGTGTGGCGGAGGGGAAGGACGGAGGGAGGGCCGGAGTGGGCAGCGGCGGCAGCAGCCGATATATCGGAAGATTGCTTTTCCGCCTCGCGAAACGAGTCCGTGATTTAATTAACCGAACGATCTTGCCCGGCCCGGGCCGAAATAGCTCTAGAGCCACAGGCCACAGCAACAACATAGCAGCAGTTTCCAAGTTGAGAATGTCGAATTTAACGGGCCTTATTTCCCAGTTCCCGACCCTGGTGCCCGAGAGCTGCCCGCGCTGGCACCGCCAGCAGGTGCGCGGTGTGGTGCGGGCGGGGCGGGCCGGGGCGGCTGGTCTGGGGGCAGCTGCGCTCTGTAACTCACCCGAGGGGAAAACTCTGAATTTTGGTCAACAAATATCGTAAACTTTTGTGAATTTTCCTCAGTTTTTGTGAATTACTATTGAATTTTTTTTTAGTTTTTTTTTTGCAAATTTTGCTTTGATTTTTCTGAATTTTCCCTGAATTTGTTTCCGTTTATTTTTTATTTTCTGAGTTTCAAGGTGTGCAAAAATGTCAGAGTTGTTTCCCCCGCTCGACCTGAGCTCGGGCTGCGCTGCGCTACGCACACCTACGCACCTACACACTAGCCTCCATGTCCTCTCCCGGGGGCGCACTACACGCACGCCACACGGCCCGGGGCGCGGGCGCGACCAGGTGTGTGCGACACGGCGGCCGTGCTGCACCCCTGCGCCCCGCGGGCGGCTGCTGCTGCTGCGCACACCGCGCTACAACAACGCACATTTCCGAAACTTTACAGCCGCCTCGCCTCGCAGCAAATGAGCAGCGGCGCGGCGCAGAGCGGACCCGGCCAGCAGACCGCACACCTGCGAAAGGGCGCCGCCCCCCGTCCCCCCGCCCCCGCCGCGCCTCGCGCTCGAGAGCGGCCCGGCCCGGCCCGGCCCTCTACCCCTGCGAACCCTTCCGAGCCCTCCCGGCCCGGCCCGGGCTCCGTGAAGCACCCTCCCATCCAGGACCGCCTAGACTCGCCGCCGACCCTCGCTCGAGACCCTACCCTCCTCCACTCCACGGCCCTTCACGTCAGCCGCCCTGCCCCGCGGCCGGGCCGACCTCGCCGTCAGGAGTGGCACGCACACACGCACGCACGCGGCCCGCACGGCTCGGCAGACCCACATACATTGGCCCGGCCCACCAGAAAGATCGGCCTGCCGACTGATTCCGAGGATCGCCCCAGTGTTGCCACAAAAGTAGGCAAAGAAGTCGCCCAAACACAGTAGAGTAAAGCGGGTCACATCTGCGCCTGTCTACTTGGGCAGAGCCCTATCACAGGTGCGTACGTACATGTTGCCTAGTAGGCAGGGACAGATGCAGCCCACTTAACTCCATTGTGTTTGGGCTACTTATTGCCTTCTTTTCCGGCAGCACTAGATCGCCCTACTACCTCCAGCCGTATGCTAAGGGAGGCCCTGCAGTGGCCTAAGAGTGCGACAAGGAGAGAGGTGTGCGAGCGAGAGCGATCCACGGAATCAGTCGGCTGGCGCTGGCCTGGTCGCGCCCTGTGCACGCGCGGCCCTGGACCCTGCGCCCTGCAGTGCCCGGCGGGCGGGCGGGCCCACTCACCGTCAGCGTGGTGTGCGCGGGCGAGCGGTGGTAGTAGGTCTCCGCGGCTCAGGGAGGGCCTCCCGCGGCACCAGCTGCCCTACCCTGCCCTGCCGCCACCGGACGAGACGAGACGAGACGAGCGCGCGATCGCAACCAGTCCGCGGCGGGGTGAGCGTGACGAAACGTGACGCGAGCGTGACGGGGCTCCGCGGGGCCAACTGCTCTGCGCGCGCTCCTACACGGCACTGCGCGCCCCGGCCTGGCCCGGCCCGCGCGTCGGCCCGCCCCGGCCCGGCCCGCCACTGCCCCGGCGAGCCTGCCGCCTCCCGCCCCCGGCCCGCCCCCGCCCCGGCATCAGGGGGCGGAGACACGGCCGGGGCAGGGCAGGGGAGGGCTCCGCTGGGGGTGGAGGTCCCGCGGCTGGGCCGGGGCCGGGAGCCTGCACGGGCACTGGGAGGGGACCGGGCTGGTTGGCTTGGGTTGAGGCCCTGGTCGCGATCTGGGCTCGGGTCGGCTCGGGTCGGGTCGGTCCGGGTGGGCTGGCAGCCCTTCCGGGGTGCGATCGGGGTGGGGCGGGGCGGGGATGGCCGAGCAAGGCGGACCCGCCGGAAGGGTTCCGCCCCCGGTTCGGCCACGGTCTCCTACACGACCGGCCCGGCCCGCCCCGATGAGCTCGCTAGTTTGTGGGGCAGGCGCGGGGCGCGGGGCCATGGGACAGGGGCTGCGGGGCTGCGCCTCCCGCGAGGGAAGCGTACACGCAAGGGGTCTTCAAACGGGTCTTCAAGCGCACCCGTCATTTAAAATTCTCCCAGAGGTGGACCGGGGTGCGGCAGGGGCCCGTTGCAGGCAGTGTAACGAGGCGTGGAGGGGGGGGGGGGCAGTAGTGGCTCACCCCATGGGTCCCACAGGCCGCTAGCTGTGGAGTGGGAGGCGGGGGTGCGCGCCCCGCCATGGCGAATGACGTCCGCGGCGGGCGCCCCGCACAGCTCCGCTCCGCCCAGCCCCGCGGCACGGGGGTGGCGCCGCGATAAGATTCAGCGGTGCTATCAGCGGGGCAGGTGTCAATGCGAACGCAATCGGCCTCGGGCCGGCCGGGCGTTGCGGAGCACAGCGACGCACAATTTCTAGTTTTCCGGGGCTTAGCGGCCGCAGCCCGGCCCGGCCCGCCCTACGGCTCTACTCTCCAAGTTCAAGGGGCGGGACGACGGGGCCGCGCAACAGGTCTACGGGGGGTTGGCTGACCGGACCGGACCGGAGAGGATGGATTCGCGGGGCTGAATCGCAACTTTTTTCACATCGCCTAAGACCGGTGTCAACGCCAAATGAAATTGACCTTGGACATTAAAAAGTGGCGAGCGAGGCGTCCCCTCGGGTCTCGTCTGAGCCGCGACCTGAGGGTTAACCTGAGAGACTGGATCGGTTTCGCCCGAATAGATGGGGAGCCAGGTATTGGACAACTTTCTTCCTTAGAATGAGACCTCCAAAGCTGCACACTTACCTTGATTTCCCCCAAGACATCCTGCTACACGCCACGCTCTACTCGATGACGTTACCGACGGGTCCAGAATCACGAAAGAAGCCCATCTTGATGATCGACTTGAAACCTGGTTGTAAAACGTTCTGATTTTTAACTATTTCTCCGCAGTAATCTAGTCTGAAAGTCTTGAACACCACTCTAGCACTTTCCAATACCACAGTACGTTTCTTTAAGACTACCAAAATTCACGCGAACGACGGCGAAAATGAAACGAGACTTTACTCAACATTCAACCACTCGACCGTTACTGCCCTTCAGAGCTGCCACTACCCCCGGGTTTACATTTCAAGCAGACATAATTATATTAATTTTCAACATGGCGGATATGTGGCTGGTATTGAATGATTTCATTCGCTTCGCAGCCCGAAAACAAAACAAATAATGTTAGAAATACTAAAATTTTAAATTTTTTTTAAAACAATTTGTAGGGGCTGACAACTGTTATTTAACCTGCATGGGGCAGTGGGGGAGTGGGACGCGTGCTGAGGGGGCGAGTGGGGGCTCTCTATCATCGTCACAAGAATCGCGAGCTCTGACAAATTTGTGTATGTACTTATTATGTACTTACTTTGAGAGTGTCCGGTAGGGCTGATGGCCTCAACAAGCCTTCTCGCTCCTCATTTGCGATCCTACGCACATTTGCCACCAGCCCGAAATCCTACATCACTCATTGAGCCAGATCAGTTCTCGACCGACGGCAGGGGTCGGCGGGGCGGGGGCTGAAGAGAACTGCAGCTGCAGGAACTCAGATACGCTTCTTCGTGCAGGTGCAGGGCCCGGAAGTAGGTGAGAGGGGCTAAACCAGAAAGGATGAAGAGGGTATAAAGAGAATGAAAGTTGGATCTGACGCCCCTAAATAGATTTAAAAATAAAATAATGAAACTGCGGTGAATGGAAGGAGTTTGGTGGGAGCATACACAAATGAAAAGGAACAGATGGGGAAATGCATGGTAAGGAAGGGATTTATTGATAACTTTAAATTTATGAATGACAAATTCACATCTTTTGCCGAATACTAAACATACTCCAGACTACTATCAATCAAATATTAGCTAACATATGTTAATAAAAACATACAACTAGTTCCTCCTTTCCTACAACAAGCGCATTCCTCCACACCTACAAGGCACCTTAAAAAAATCAGGGATACCAAACGAAAATTCCAAGGGATAAAAGTATGAAAAAGACAATGTGCATTCGTAGTTCAATGAAATTAGAACATCTGGGATTCTACAAGTACAAATTGTAAGAAAGAGAGATGCCTAAAAATTATAACAGACTAGAAGCTTATTTGTACATCAGACACATAAGTACATTTTTATTATGCAAGGACAAAGGTACCTTCGACAATGCAATTTCTGCACCTTATGCTTTGAAGTGTAAAACATCACCAAAGAAGATATGTTTTATATAAGATAAATTATTTCTGAAATTTATGTTTGTTGTTACTTATAAGAAATAAAAAATTAAATCTAATTAATTAGTTTAGGGTACCGTAGACCGGGGCTACTTTGGCCACCGGGGTAACTTTGTCCATCCCCTAAAACTTTGTTTAAAATGCTACCTAGTAGTTGAAACATATTTTAGGAGTTGGAGGTAACTTTGGCCTATCCCTAAAAATTTGTTTCAAATGCCAGTTCGCATTTTAAACAAAGTTTAAGGGGGTGGACAAAGTTACCCCGGTGGCGAAAGTAGCCCCGGTTTACGGTAGTCCATTAAGATTATACTTCACTAAAAAAAATCAGTCTCTTTAAGCAAGGAAGTTAATTTTAAAAAAACACAAATATTCAAGGCATCATTAAAAAAACTGCTAATGATCAGAAAAATGAAATGGCTAGAAATCATTTCAAAGAAGGTAATATCAAAAATATATCTAAAAGTCTAAAATGTATCTGAGTGTAGTCTCAGACAGAAATAACATTAAATAAAGAGATATAAAGTTAGTACAGATGAAATGACATAAAATGAAAGAGGAATGGATTTTATCACAAAGCAACAGTAATGTATACCACATGAAATGTTTAGGGGGGTTTTAGGGTAAAGAGACAGAACTACAGCCCAGTGCAAAACAAGACCAAATTGAAAGAATACCAGAATCTTCTCCATTCTACTTACTGGTACAATTGCTAACTATGCAAAGCATCATCTTGACTACTGCTGCTAAAAGCTCCTCAGACAGGAGAAACAGCAGATTTCTGATTACTCCTCCTGAGATTATAGCGTGTGCTTACAGAGCTCTGCAACAGAAACTTAATTTGAGTTGATTTTCAAAACAACCAAATGGATTTCTCTTTCTAAACAGATACTTACAGAATTTATTGAAATATCTTTTCTTTTATTAGTTTTGTTTCTTGGTGTGGAGGAGTTGATGTCAGAAAAAACGCCTATTGAGTCATTTTCTTCTGTAGTTGTTTCAATAATGGAAGAAGTTACTGAATCATTAATTGGGGAATTCTCTCTTATAGGTTTGAAGGCAGACTGAGCTGTTGGAATTCCAATATTAACCCTTTTTACAGGGGAAACAGTTCCATTAGTTAAGGATGCAGTTCTTGCTATAGGTTTAATATGAGATATCCTGGGGGAGTTCCGAGAAGTAGGGGTGGATAAATGTTCGGATAAAGAAGACAATGAACTGGTGAGGACAGGCATATATCCCAACCCATCAGCTTCATCAAGACTCTTTTGCTTCTTAGGTCCATTTACTTCTCGAAAAAAAAAGAGAAAAAAAGAGAAAAAAAGGGTAATTAATCACACAAAATATTTAAAATGTATATTCCTACAAAGTCAAATATCAATCTACCTTGGCCATGAATGTGGTTCAAAAGCTCTTCATTTTGCTTACTTATTTGCTCAAGAAGTTGATGCATCACCTCTTCACGATCTTGGTACCGGTAAAGAGTGATTGACAAAACTAAAATGTTAGCAGCAATTGCACAGCGTCGAACCAACCACACCCACCATCTCAGCCGTTCCTGTAGAACCATAATTAGTAAATTTGCAGCACATCTGAGCAATGAGTGGTTTAATATAGTTATGTACACCTACATTTACAATATCAACTGGCTGAAAAGTAGTTCCATCAGCTCCATCACTTAATAGGATGTAAGAGACAAACCGCTCCATGAGTCCCGCAAATAGCAGGACTAAAAGACCAGGTATGCGGGCATTAGATGTTCGCTGTGCTGATGTTAAGAAGAAGACAAATGCAAAGCTTGGGATATAGAAAGCAATTGAATCCACCCAAGAAACTTCTCCCACAATCCATGATTGCAGTGATGAGAGATGATGAAATACCATGCTCAAAAGTCTTTGCTGCTCTAAAGTGGAAGCCCTGTGATGAAAATATTTTAAATTTACAAAACTTGTATTCAGGACTAAGATAAATTTAAGGGGACATGACATAAGACTCATTACCTGAATTCACTAAAAATAAGATTAAGGCTGTCTCTTGAATCATGTAGCATACTTCCTAGAGAAACACCATTTTCTAACAGCTCCTGCTGAATGACAACACTTTTGCGCTGATGCATTAAAAGCTCCTCTTGAAGCTCTTCAGAAGCTTCCAACTGCCTTGCTACATCCGCAGCGCTGGTGGAGAGCCTTGAAGCAAAAATTTTACGATGTTAGCAAATAATAACAATAAAAGAGCAAAGCGAGTAAATTAAAAACAAAGTCAATTGGATGGTTCAACTCAGTCCTCATGAATTTATAACTTACTTGTCAATTGTCTTTTCTGTTTCTTCATGCCAAATCTGACTCATAACAAAGAAGCACATACTTTGGGTATGTGTGAAGAACTCAGTGTAAGCAATGAATGCCTTGTCGTTCATAGTTTTGAGACAGTCCTCCTTCTTCGCAGGCAGAGACTTGTCGCTCCCATCACAGTCGTGTCTTGGAAGGCCTGCTCCTTCCAAGAAGCAGTTGGCAAAGCTAAGGGCGACCTCACTCTGGATTTTGTCATCAAGTTGCTGGCATCCACTCTGCATTCTTTTAATGGCTGTCTTCCAGCAGCTGCCAAATGCAGGCATTGTAGTCTTGGACTGAACAAGGTTATACTGCCTTCTGCCCTCCTCCAAGAGAGACACCATTTCTCTAGGCCGCAGGGGCACGTCGTGACTCAGAATCATGGAGACAACGCAACACACTAATAACACTGATACTCTAAAGTCTAAAACCCACCACGACATTCGAATAAACATGTTTTTTTCAGAAAATAGATGGATAGGTAGCAGCCAGCTTTGTCGGTTTGTTTACAAGCTGCTTTTCAAATACAGACATCCAGGGGTACCAAAATAACGGAGAACTTCTTTTTTTAGGGTTTGAAACTCTACTATAGTATAAAACATCCCGTCTAAAGTGGATTTATTCTTCACTTATAAGTGTTATTGTGATGCTTTTTTAAAATGAAAATTGCTGTTTGTGCCACACCAAGGATCTTTTGCATCGTGTTTGCTCCTGTCGGGTAAATCCTGACTGTGCAAGGCGCGAAGTTTGAATGGTAAAAAAGAGAGGACACAGAGGTGTGAAAGAAAATAAATGAAGGGCCACGTAGCTAACAGTATTTAATATATTTAAAAGACTTAGGTAGCCTATGTTCCACCTTGAAATACTACAAACAATACCGTTATTTGCAAGATTAACTATTGTAAAATACATTGAGAAAAGGAAATGTTATTTTCAGAGCACATCTATCACTAAACAAATGCTTTTCGGCTGAACAAACTCCCGAAGACACTTATATCTAGTATCTAGTCATTTAGTCATAAGACGGTATCGTAGCCGATTAGCTCTACAGTTCGACCCCTTTCTTCTCATCCTGATATCACTCCAGTCACTAAATTCCTCTTTATGATTTTCAATCTACTGATTCAAACAAAACAAAAATAATCACCTCAGTAATAATATTTAAAAACCAACTGTTTTCACAACTTTTCAGTAAGCACTGGAGTGATAACAGTCTCTGCTGCAGATACCTGATGATCACAGGTCATCTGCCCCTGCAATATCATGTTACAATGCAAAAAAAAGTAAAAGCTTATCAACCATATTGTAAGATCGTCCTCAAAATCGTTGCAAAATGCTCCTATCCAGACAATATGCAAAAAAGCATATTAAAAATTAGACCGCCTGTCAAAGACTATTGAAGCCTTGGTGCATTTCAAATCCACTGTTGCTACTCATGTGGAAATTTATTATTCACGACCTACCAGCTTCAGAATGTCTTTAGGAATACGCAAACATGTTAGAGTGATTCACAAAAATCATTTATAAACATGATGCACTGGCAAAATAAATGCAAAGATACCTCAATGGTACTTTTGATCTATTAAAAAATAAGATTAAACAACAATATAGGCAATAGGCCTAGGTCATCGTAACATGAATCACACTTATTTGTCTATATAACGATCATTACATTTTCACACAAAGTGAAGTCCTCCACCAAAACCCAATAAACAAACAATAATCTACAATGGCAATATCAACAATTACATTTGGTTCATTAGCTTTAAGTCGTCACAAACCGAAGTACAAACACAATACATATAGGCCATCTTACAAAATAAATTAGTTACGCATCGCGACAAAGAACAATTATATGATACAACAATATAAAAAGTATAATGCCCCAACTACCCAAAGCTGCGCTATCTTTAGAAACGCGGCAATAGGTCATTCAAATCACTTTACTTTGCTCTCCACTTCAATCAACATACATATTTACACCCTAAACTAGGTCTTCTATGTTACAAACTCCCATCACGGTGGCTGTCTAAACAAAGTATGGGCTTGGTCTAACTCTACAGAGCTGTTGTTGATCTTCTGAGTTATTTTATGAGATCAATGACTTTGATGTCGAGCAAATATGGAAAATTAATGACTGCCATGGGACAGCAAGACCGCGAGCGAAATACTTCTGCCACTAATAAATGCTTAACAATCACTGGAAAAGAAAATAATTTGGAGCACGTCAATGCCTCTCTCCACACATCATATCACACAAGGCACTTGGCTACGCAAAAAATAATATCAAAATGTAATAAGAAGTTTCAAGTATTTGTGCATTTTGAAAGTGATGACGATCCTTAAAATCTAGTATCTTTTATGGATGAAAAACGGAAATATGGCAAAGCAAATATATGTATGTATATATTAGATTTGTTCTCAACCTGTGACCATACCCTTCAAAACATTTCAACTAGATCAGCACATCGATACCTATTAGCAGCCAAGAAAACAATAGGATTAATTCAATGATATGCTCCTAAGTCTAGCGGAAAACCATCGGTGACTTGGAGCGCAAGGGCCCGAGCCGGTGTGGCCGGGGACGTGGAGCAGCAGTGGTTGTGTCTACGTCCACCCCCACCGGCACACCATGGTTCCGCCATAGCACCAATCCGCAATTGGACTTACGCGACACGCGGCATCGCGCGGCTGCCAAAAGGGACAATTTAACTAGGACATTTTCTTTTCAAATAAAAATTAAATACTTGCAACACGTTAAAAACTTTCCCTAGTTTAAATTAAATATTGTCACCGTCCCTTTCCGTGCCTATGATGAAGTACAGCACCAAAATACCACACAAACCTCTACAACCATCAATATGAATACACAGATACCATTCGTCAGGTACAACTTCCCTCTCACAACAGAGTTCCAGACTTGCGGTCCCGTCTCACTGCCGCCCTGTCAACCTGTCCCGCACCACAGCCGTGTGGAGCGGTTTGCCTACCTGGAGCCCGGCAGGCGCTCACTACACTATCTGAAGTTCCAGCTGATAGCAACGCCCACAGTGAGTGAGAACCCCTCCAAAAAGGCAATGCAGTTTCATTTCAAAAGTCACCAACAACAACGCTGCTGAGAAGTTTTAAAACATGCAAGTTATATTATACCTCGGTTTCACCGCGGGCTCCATCGCCTCCTCGGCAGCCTTTCTCTATTTCTCAATGACCTTTTCTTCATTCCCCTAGAGAATTATTACCCGGATATCTCTACTAACTCTCGCAATGACACAGTGTGCTCATCAATAATATTGAAAACTAAATCGGAATCTAATGGTTCACGTGTATACTAGGACATGCGCAGATTCTCTGGATGCTTAATTTTCTATTGCTATGCTTACACGAAGAAAGCACCGATGAGATTTGAAGAAAAACAAGTTACAAGTTTGAGGATCTCTCGTCTCAAATAACACAGTTCTTAACAGTCAAAGAAGGCAGAATGTAATGTTTTTCACATTCCCGAGGGATATCGGCCGTATATTTAAAAGGGCACAATATACATCGTCGTCGTCAAAAATTGTCTACAGTGGGAGAGCTTGCGCAACACGATGGCCTCAAGACTTGTATGTTCATTCTTCCACGTAATAATGCAGAATGGAACATTTACGCAAACGTCGTAGCACATTCATCAAATAACAAAGAACCTTGTTAGCTGTTTGCAGAGAGTTCATTTCTGGTCAATTTTTTCAACGTTCAGCGCGATGACTCGTTGATTCACGCAGTCATGCCATTACTTAAACCGTTCGACAGGCAAAATCTGAAGTGGAATCGAATAAAAACCGCAATAAGGCAGACATTCCGGAGGAAAACTTCTTAAAATCTAGATAAGGTGGATTAATATATGCGTTAAAAGTACACACATAGTATAATGATAAATGTAGAATGGTAATGTGTTATTAATATTCATAATAAGTTCGACACGAAAGCGAAATAACGAATAAAGTTATCCCTACCGTTAAGACACACACAAACGTAGTAGGAAAAATTATAGAGCTACTTGTCAATTTTATTATAAGAGAGAGGTATCAAATCCTAACCGAACCTTGCCAAGACATGCACAAGACTCTCTACCCCAAAGTAAATGTGGTGACAGAAGGTCGCTCCCTCCGCCCCGCCCCGCGCTGCTTTCGCTCCGTTCGACTAATGTTCTGGCGCCGCGCACGAACGCCAGCGTGGCACAGGGGAGGAGCAGCGCGGCCAGGCGGCAAGCGACCCGCCCCATGGGGATGACGACGACGACTACCTTCGTCCATTTGTGACATTACGAAAGAATAATGGAAGTGAGAAATAAAATAATAGCAAACCGAAAGACAAACGTGCGTAATAAGTTGCACCTACGAATCAACACGCGGCTACCACTAGGTTACACTCATGGGGAGTAAATACATCAAAATGTGCAAACTACACAGGTAAATCGTGATAAAGAACTTTGCTCGCGCGCGCAAAAAGCCACTCTAGCATCCTTTCCATACGAATAATAATAAGTAAAACGACGATGATATTTAACGTTAGTAACAATTACAGTAAGTAGTCATAGTACGACGAAGGAACGGCTGCCTTATTGGTGTCAGCTGGCGAGCAGTGAAGCCGTCCTCCCGTGGAGCCGCCCGCCGGCCATTGCGACGCCCCGCGAAGGCATGCCGAGCAAGGGCTCAGGTTTGTCGGCGCCCTGTCAGGTCGCGCTCCGGCCGCCAGGCCCCGACCCGAGGCTAGGCTCCGCAGCTTCACTGCCGGCCGAGCTTCAAGGGGAGTAGGGAAGGGGTGGGTACGAGGCTACCGAACCTACGTACCCGAGAGTACTCGCGGACCGGAGAAAGAACGGACACTCGATACATTTTATACCGATCAGTGTGACGGGGTCGCTCCCCACCGATAACATCGTTTTAGTGCACTAAATTCAAAGGCAAACTGACCTCTAAGTCTGGAGGTGTGAACTGTCACGGAAACCTGTCAGACGTCAAAATTAATAAAATAGACTGCGATCTAACACGTAGTCGACGCACGAACGAATAGCACTAATTTAGTATGCTACATTTACTGTCCCCTTCCGATTTCCAGCGTATGAACTCTCTCAAACAAGTAAACCGTATGCAAACAAGGTTCTGGACCAAACTCCATTAGAACAACACAAAATTGAGACGACGGTGTCAAGTCCAGCGTTTAAATAACAGGGTAACATTCTCTTGCTCATACAGAACGGTTCTGTGTCACTTGATTGTTCACAGCATTGTGTACGTAAATTACTTTCACAACCACTCCTTTGAAACATTTAAAAAGGTACATAAGTCCAACTTACATATAAAAGAATCAATAAATTTAAAGGCCAAATGTGTTACAAGTATCCAAAATGGGAGTATTTCTTAGTAAACGGCTCGTCCACCTTGCAGTCCTCTCTGCAACGGAAACAATACGCATCGTTAGCCACCACAGTGTTTACCGTGCAAATGCCAAAGCGGAACCATCACAACTTACTGATCCTCCCAGGGACAGATCTCGTTGACCTTGCCCTCCTGCGAGGAGCCCCTCTCGACGGACGCCCTCTCCTCACTCTTGGTGGCGGCGAGCGGAGGTGCCTGCGGCTTCACCAGCGCGGTGGCCGAGGCCGAGGCCGTGGCCGTGGTGTTGCTGGAGGGTCCCGGAGGTCCGGGAGGCTCCGCGCCGCACGAGGTGGATGGCCCGGCCGCCGCCGCTGTCGCCGCGTTGGAGGTCGAGGTCGAGGTGAGCGCCGCCACTGGGGAGGGTCCTGCCGACGGCGAGGGCGGCGCCGTGCCCTCGTCCTCCTGCTGGGCGAGCGGCGCGACCAGGCCGGCGTCCTGAGCGTCGGCGGCCGGCGCGTGGGCGGGTGACTCCGTGTCCGAGGCGGCCGAGGCCGCGAGAGCGGCCGCCGAGCGCGCCGCCGCGGCCTCGTCGCTATTGTCGAAGGTGTCGTCGACCACTGAACTGACACTGATGAGCGGGGTGGCCGAGGCCGAGGCCGACGACGTGGACTTCTTGCGGCCGCCTTTCTTACTAGTCCTGGAGCCTGCACAGTGGCCGGGGTCGGCGGCGCACGCCGGGCAGCAGGCCGAGCACTTCTTGCTCTTGTCCTTGTGGCGGTGGCTGCGCGCGATGTCGGGCCCCGTCTGTTGCGCGCGGTCTTCAAAACTGCGCTCCTCCCGCGACTCCTGGCGCGCGACGGCGGGCGTCGCGGCCGCGCCGGGGCCGGGGGCGGCGGGGGCGGAGGTGGCGGCAGCGGCCTGGGCGGCCTCTGCCGCCTCCGCCTCCGGGGTCGCCTCCGGCAGCGGGGCCGACACGTTGGTTCCGGGGGTGGCGGGGCTGGGGGCGGTGCTGGGGGCGGTGCTGGGGGTGGGGGCGGGGGTCACGGGGCTGGCGGGGGCGTGCTCCTCCGCGAGCGAGCGGGACAGGGGGGCGGTGGCCGAGTCGAAGGAGCGCTGCGGCGTGGCCAGGTCCTCGGTGGACGACACGGACTGCGCGCAGGGCCGGGCCGTCACCAGCGACTCGGAGGCCCTGCGCGTGTCCCGCTGCCCGGCCATGAGGCGGCGCGCGTCCGCCGACGCTGCGGGGCTGCCCGACACGCTGTGCTGCTGCACGCAGCACGACTTGCGCAGGCGCTCCGACACCTGCACCAAGGCACACGCCGGCTTACTTTATCGAAACTTCGCACGGCATCGAATACCGCGGGCAATGCCACCACATGTTTTGACTGACCTCGGCGATGGCGATGGAGATGTCCGAGGACGAGCCTCCCGAGTCCAGCTGCGAGGAGTTCTTCCTGGACGTGCGGCCCACCTGGCTGACCTGCTCGGGCGCGAGGGCGCGCGGCGGCCCCGAGTCCCAGGGGCACACGTCGTCCGCCGTGCTCCTGGCCTGGCCGCCGCCCTCGTCCGACGACCCGCCCGGGGGGTCTCTGCGGGGGAGAGCAGCCCGGGGATTAGTGACAGGTGTCCCAGCTTCAGTCCAAAATGTGGAAGTACAGTCGTCCCAGACAAACTTCTCGATTCTTTGCGACCGTGGTCGCCGCTACGTAAATTTCATTATAAAAGCAGTTTAGCAAGCAAAATTGTTCCGGGGGCGGTTTTAAAGCAGTTCGCAAAGAGTCTCCGATATTCCGATGGACCAATTTTAGCGATTAAAAATAGCTTAAACACGAAGTTTACAATGCTGTAACGCGGTGGCAAATATCGAGAAGATCGTCTGGAACGACTATAAGTACAGAGCTGCCTATTAGTACGGCTGCTTCGAATTTATTTGCATTTTGTTTTGTTACTGCAGGGTTAGCTGAAGGCGTTTAAATACCGAGTACACAAGGAGGAGAATATCAGGGATGAGGGCAACAGAGCGCCACATGCCGCCAAATTGTGCCAAGACGTAATAAGAAGAAAGGCATGGGGAGGTAACATTTCGGTAGCGCTTTGCAGAGTACGACGCCCGTGAGAGCGAACAAGAGTTTAAGCCTATGGCAGATATATCTAACACAGAAATAAAATGATACAAAAATATATTTACTTCGGCCAGAAACGACACAGAATGCAGCTACCGACATGATACCAATACAGAAATAATACGAAACAACAGCAATACAAATGTCGAATGAAAAGTAAGGAATGGTGTTCGAGAATTCATGGGACAACCAACCCAAGGATTTTGGGTACAGTTGACACCAGAATATTCGATATTCTGAAACACACACCATGCAGAGAAGTGGAACCGTAATGTGTATAACTGTGCAGACGTGCACCAAAACTACCACCATTGTTCAAAGTATAATTGGAGTAAATAATATCGAGAACAAATGTAAATAATGTTTTTGTACGATTCAGAACTATATCACACACGGTGCAGTTGTTAACCTTCATAAAATCATTCTGGAAAAGCCGAGGACTTTGCAACGGTATTCGTCGACCTCTCAAACTTTTACAACGGCCAGCAAAATTTTTACATATAAGTTTTTAAATCAAAGTTCTTGATAGCTGCTCTTTTAACAAATTGTCATTTTCTATTGCAACAACATAAGCGTTTTTACTTCTATTCGTAATGTTTGTTGAGATCTGTGAGATCTGGTCAGGTTGATGGAAATATTTGACCGGATTACGAGGTCGTGTGGAAAGCGGGAAGACTGTGAGCGTACGCACGGGTCTACGAGGTATAGGATAAGAAGGGGGAAACACACAGAGCAAAAATAGGTAAACAACAACAATATATATAGGGTCACCCACGAAAGACCTAGGCAAGAGAAAATAAGTGGACTTACAGGCTCGACCATATGGCGGGCGCCACTTTGGAGTGGCAAGCAGGAGGTAGGTCTCCCCTGTAATGTCGTCAGGCAGGTGATAAGTGCATGATGATCGTGCGTGCAGTTTGGAGGAGGTTCTCTCCCTCTCTCTTCTCGTGTGAGGTGAGGTCGGTTATATAGTTTCTGTTATCATTATCGTTAGTAACTCTAGACATTTACAACGAGCGACGCCCTATGGGCGCGCCGTGTCAAGCAGTACGCGGGCGCGCGCGGGCGGGGCGGGGCGGGGCGGCACCCGCGGGCGGGGCGGGGCCAGGGCGGGGCGGGCTCGCGAGACTGTCGGCTGCTGCGGCGGCCCGAGGCCCCGACCCCTGCCCCTGGGCAGCCTCCCCACCGCGCCCCGCGCCCACGCGCGCCCTCTAGGTTTAGTTATTTAGTGCTTTTATAGGGTCACGTGACACCGTACCGGTGAGCTCGTCTACCTCTATAGAGCCGCTGTCCTGTCTCCGTGCGTTACCTGTAGGGAATGTCGCTGAGGTTGGACTGCGAGTGGCTGTGGCTGACCGTCCTGCTGAGCTCCTTGTCGCGCACCCCGGACACGGCCAGCTCGTGCGCGGACCCGCTCAGGGACCGGTCGCTGCCGCGCCGCCGGCCCGCCAGCGAGCCCTGCGGGGCACCACGCCGTCGCGTCAGACACAGCTCCGACACCAGGTTCATTCAGGAGAGTAAGGTCCAGAACTACGTGCTCAACAACGTGAAACGTAACGACGAGTCACGAGGCGGGGCGGGGCGGGCGGTGGGTGATATAGCCGCAGACTACAAAGCCGAGCAAAGCGTCTAACCTGTTGTACCTGCTGCGACAGAGACGCAGCGGTGGACTGCTGCTGCTGGAGTAATGCCTGGGGCTGGTTCTTTTTCTTGCCGGGGCCGAAGTTGAAAAACCTGTCGACACAAAATGGATTTAACAACGATCGCCTGGAGTGTACTTTCGTAAGAAAAGCGGAACGGCTCCGACGTCCGAGGAGTCCGAGCGAGGAGCGACAGGGCGGCCTGTCAATCGCGGGATAGGCCAACTGTTTGACAAGAACGTCGAGATAGTTTTGTCAAACCTGCTTACCTTTTCTTGGCGCTGGGCTGCACCCCCGCCGCCAGTAGCTGCTTGTACATCTCGGACCTCCTGAAGCGCGGGTAGCAGTCCTTCTTGAGCAGCAGGGTGTAGACGTGCTCGGCCGCCGGGTCGAACGTGAAGCGGGACGGGTTCTTGAGCTCCTGCTGCGTCCGCTCCATCGTCTTGCCGTCAATGTTCACCTCGCACGGCGCCCCCGGGGCCAGGAACTCGCTGCAAGGACACGAGTCACAGGTTACTCATTGTATCGCGTCGTGTTTTTTTTTTTTTTCTCATTTGCATCCGTCATTAACTAAGTACGACCCCTCGGGAGCGGACGGCGCAGGCTCAGTCTTCCTCTTGTTCTGATTGGCTGGAACCAGCGAGTCCCAGAGGTAAAGATTGTGCGGAGGCTGTACAAGGGGATTGTACGGGTCGGGTCAGGAGAACGACCCTGAACGTTGGCAGCTAACGATACATCAATCGCGAAAGTAAACAAACTCTTGGCTCGGCTCGACTCGGCTCGGCTCGGCTCGGCCGCCAGACTCGACCGCCTTACCGTGCCACTCCGCCAAAGTTAGGAATTGGGGTCGGGACTGGCTAGAGCTGTCAAATCAACTTTGATTTAAAAAGTATGGAGGAGTTAATTCGACGCGTCAAGTTGGTGTACAACTTGTGCAGCCGGGGAAGGACGCTTCGAGTCCTCGCCGCATCCCGTGGCTCGGACGGAAATGGTTTGTACCTTGTTTAAAAGTTTCCAAAGAGTTGTTGTTGACGTTGGTTGTCGAGGTTCGAGGGGAAAGAGCGCATACCTGTAAATGTCCTTGACTCGTTGAGGGATCTCCCGCTGCGAACTTCGCCTGAGATCGTTGACGGCCAGCCAGAAGCGAATGTTTTCATGACTGTACTCCTTGCGCAGGTAGTTGGTGAACTCCTGGAGGCCTGTTGGAACAAAGGGTCAGGGGTGAACGGGAGGAACTGTTGCTGATAAGCCAGACCACGGCCGACAAGCCACTGATTGGCTGCGGGCGCGAACAGTATCAGCGAAGAAATTAAGGGAAGGTTTCAGTTTCACCGCCAACTTAATTATTCAGCGGGGCTCGAAGTAGGGAGTGCGAGAACACACGGAAGGCGGGATGGAAAGAAGAGTGAGGTGCTGTGGAATAACGTCATTGTAACCGGGCCGGGTCGGGCAGAGATAACTCTACTCACCCGTCGGGTCGGAGACGAGTTCCTCCATGCTGATGGCCCAGCGCCGAACCCGCTTCTCCGTCGGGATCTCCACGCTGCAACACAAACAAAACTCAACTTTAGGGGACGAGTCGAAGAGAGGGAGGGGAGAGGGAGAGAGAGAGAGAGATAGCGAAAGAAACGATGCGACATTGACAAGGGCAGCCTACTGCGGCAACCGAAAAATTGAATCAGCTGACCACAGCGCGGCACAGCAACGATTGTAAATGAATCTTTCTTATCAAAACATGAGTGTGTTTTCTTTTTATTTTATCAAGAAAAATAAATGTATTATCTGCTAAAAATCCCCTAAAATATATGAATGAATCATATACTCTTCGAAATGCCTTCTCACGCCCCGAAAAAAAAATGTGAGCCTTTGCTTTGCTTTCTCACTCAGTTTTACCGCGAGATACATACGCGGGGCGGGGCGGGGCGGGGCGGGGCGGGGCGGGGCGGGGCAGCGGAGCACGCTGATGCGTTCAGCTCCTGCGCTCCCCCTCTAGAATTTTGGATACGACAACAACGCAATGTAAGGCAAGCACAGCCAGATGTACGCGAGTAAACAGAGACTGCGCAGACAATGCGATTTGCACTGCCGCGCTGCGAGATTGGGGTGCGCGGGAGAGGGAGAGGGAGAGAGGGAGAGGGGGAGAAAGGGAGAGAGGGAGAGCACCACGAGAGGGGGATGCGACTGTGCTTTCTCTCCTCTCCTCTCCCACAGAAACCCCGCTCTGGCTCGCTCTCCCTCCTGCCTTTTACGTAACCAACCGCCGGCTCTCCTCACCGCACCACCTACTGGCGTTGGGACCGGACCACTACTTTGCGAGAACAAGTTCGGGCGTGGCGGCGCGCGGCGGGGCGCGGTAGCAGAGGGCACGGTATGGGGTGGGGCGGGGCCGGGCGAACCTGCTTCGATTTTATACGCCCCGAGTACACTGTTCTCCGCGCTTCATAGACTGCTGTCCTTATCTGCAAGGCAAAAACGGTGAACGGGGGAGCGGAGCAAAGCCGCGGGAGAGAGAGAGAGAGAGAGGGGGAGGGGGGGCTGATAGCCTTGTGGCCCACCGCCTCGCTAAACAGTTTCATCAAACAGCCCGCCGCGCCCCGCCCCGCCCCGCCCCGCCCCGCCCCGCCGCGCCCCGCCAGGCCAAGCCAATGCGCCCCAGCCCCCTCCCCTCTCACGCCCCCTCCGGGCCGGGTCAGGTGTGGCCTCCATAATGCTTTCAAACCATTGCGAAAGTAGAGGACCGGGGGCGGAACGGAACGGCTGTAAAGAGAATGTGGTGACTGAGAGGGAAGAAAGAGCGAGGCGACGAAGAGGGAGAAGAAGGCGTGAAGAGGTGAGGAAGGAATAGGGGAAGTGCTATGGGTATTAGCATTTCAAATAGCAGTCCGCTCCCCTTGACGTTCTCTTTCTCCTGCTCGCACATCTCGTGCCGGCGCATCTGTCTAGGGGTGAGGGTGCAGAGGGACGGGGCGGGGCGGGGGCTAGAGTCGAATCAAAATTACGAATACCCGAAAGTCTTCCGCCGTGGCAAGCAGGTGACGTGCCGAAATACTAGCCTACAACTCTCTCGTACTCACATCGGACTGTTGATGCTCCAGAAGGTGGGGTCCTCCGACGTCCAGGGATTCGACGGCTGCGGAGGCGTTACCATCGGGTCCCACTCGCAAAACATTTCGCAGTACTGCATCAGCGATTCGAGCGCCACCGACATCTTGATCCGCGTCCTGTCCAAGCATCTCCGCAAAAAGTCCACCTGATGGGAAGATAGTTTACTTTTAGTATTCTCTGACACGGCCCTGCAGAGCGTGCACCGTGCGGCGGCGGGCTCACCTCTCTCTGCACGTCCTCCAGGCTGCGTTTCTTCGGCTTGCTGCTCCTGCTCCTGCTCGGGATGGGGACGTACTCCAGCGAGTTGAGGAAGCCGGGTGGCGGTCGGTTCACCCTCCAAAAGGCGCGTTCTTGCGAGTCCAGCACGATCTTGTCGCATTTCTTCATTCCTTTCGCCTTTTTCACCTGTTCGTCTGCCTGCAGCGTTATGCATTCCCACTTGTTCTTGAGATTGCTCTTAAGGCTGTTGAGCGCCTCCTGCAAATAAAAAAAAAACTGGTTGTAGTGCGCCTCTATGAAAGTTTATTTTTCATCTCAGAGTGGCGGTGGTCCCTCACCATCTCGTAGTCCTCCAGGCCGTGCCGCTGCTTGTTCCTCATGGTTCGCTTGAGCAGGTAGATGGCGTACTCCACGTTGTCCGGCATCTTGTTGTTTTGCCATGGCCAGTACAGGGGCGTCTGCAACAGTACGGCGACCGCCTTTATCGGACCGGCGTCCCAGAACATGCCAGTGCACGAGCAAGGGGTAGTAGTACAGTGTTCAGGAAAGGGTTCAGTAGCAGACGAGTGCAAGTTTGTACAGTGTTTTCTGGGGAATGTCATGGTATATTGGCTAAGTGTGTTTGTGATTCTTGCACTATACTTCTAGTGTTGCATTTCTCATGCCATAATGTTATTGAGTACATTAACTTGTATGATAGGGTCGTGCCTGCCGCGCACGGTACGCGCACTACCAATACTCACCTGGAATCGATAGAGTGAGCTGTCGTCCTTGACCACGAGGTTCTTGGTGTCGCTCACCGGGAAGAAGTAGCCGTACTGACAGAGCAGGTTGCCGATGTGCAGCGCCTCTACTGCGGACGACCGGTAGGAACAGAGGAAACACACCAATTAACCCTGATTTCCGTTCTAGCGACTGGCTAGGCCGAGGGGAGGGGTCATTCTGATTAGAGTAAAACTTTTTTTAAAAAGAGAAAAGGTATAATAGCAGCAGCATGTCTCAGGCAGAAAGGCGAGTGAAAGAGACGAGGCGCTCAGAGGAGGCCGTACCTGACTCTTCGATGTTGAGTCGGTCCATCAGCCACTCAATCAGATCGTAACCTGTTAGGGAAATTGAAAACACTCGGATTAGCAGAGCTCGTTATTCCGCCTGCCAACACACCACCATGTCGGAGCAGACACTCACCCATGAATGCGGAAGGTATTGAAGTTAGAAAAAGTTTCTGGCAGCGCACCGGCACCCCTGTTTCTGGATCCTGCATCTCCCGAACCAGCCCCTCCATCTGAAGAGCAAGGGAAAAATAACATCAGAAAACATGGCAGACTGAATCAGACACACAGACAACGGTTTGGAAAAGTATTTTTTCCCCTGCGCAGGGGCCTATACGATCCCCCCGAGTTATAAATTGTTGCATTCCGCCTCCGCCCTCCGGACGCGCCCCGCCCCACCCCGCCTCGCCCCGCCCGGCGCCGCCCCCGCGCGCCAGCCGCCCCCGCCTTTTCCACCAGCTGACCTTCCAGCAACCCGATACCTTGTGGGGTCGGAGAGTGGCGAAGAAAAGGGGCTGGAAGGGGAGCAGGGGCCGGACGGGGCTGGGCCGAGGGAGGGGGCGGGCTCGCATGACAGTGTAAAAGAGAGAGAGGGAGAGAGAGAGAGAGAGAGAGAGAGAGAGAGAGAGAGAGAGAGAGAGAGAGAGAGAGAGAGAGAGAGAGAGAGAGAGAGAGAGAGAGAGAGAGAGAGAGAGAGAGGGAAGAGCACAGTGTCACTGGGCGCATAGGTAGGTAGCGCGTCGGGCCGGGCCGGGCCGGAGTGAACCAGCAGCATGTGCGAGGGCGTAGGGTAGCGTTACCGACATCTTGCTGGCGGGCACAGGCTCAGAAAAGAGGGAGGGGGAGGGGAGGGGAGCGGAGGGGGAAGGAGAAGGGAGCGGGGAGGGGGTCTTTGCGGCGGAGCAGGGAAGGTGGGGCAGGTAGACGCCACACCAGCCTGCTGGGCAGGGGAGAGCGAGCCCAGTGGGCGTACCGTACCCCGCCCCGCCCCGCCCCGCCCCGCCCCGCCCCGCCCTTGCGCGGTGTAAACAGAGTGTTGGCAAACACAGCGACGGGCAGCCCGGCCCAGCCCCGCCATGACGTCCTGCTTTTAGCAGACCAAGACTCGCTCCGACTCGCCGCGATACGCCACGGAGAGCGGGGGCCGCGTTATTGTGGTAGCGACAAACCGGTCGGAATGAAGTAATAAACGCGACGAACATAAAGTTACGGATTTGTTTAAATATGTTGGTTATCGACCGCAGGCGGTTAGCCGCAGACGCGAACGAGCAGGCTCGCGATTGTCAGTGTTTCTTTTGTGTGTGTGTGTTTTTGCGTGTATGTGAGTGAGAGAGAGAGAGGGAGAGGCATGGGGAGGTGGGAGAGAGCGATCACGCGCGCACCCGCGTGAAAAACGGCTGAGCCGATTTTTCTCCTTTGGCTTTTTATTTCTCTTTTTGTTGGCCCGCTGCTGGGCCACGCTGCGCCGGGCCGCGCGCGCACGGTGAATACGCTCAGAGAGAGGCGAGGGCCTCAGTCCCAGCCTTGCCGAATGCTACGGGGCTGCCCGGAGAGGGAAAGAGAAAGAGATTGGTGAGAGGTGGGGAAGGGGGGGGGGAGCAACAGAAAGGGGCGGGGCTGGGCTGGGCCCTGCTGTGCACCAGCAGGCCACATCCGTGCACAGTACGATATCGTGACCAAACGCCCGACTCCACTCGACACCTGCTGAAAGTCTCAGCGAATAGCCCGGCTCAGTGATTAAACCAATTAATTTTCCTTGTCTTTCTTATTCGTAATCTATGGCAAACGGCAAACTAAGAGGTTTTTTGCGTGCAAAGCACTCTGTCCTTGTGCCGTGAACCCCAGGAGATTTCAGCAGGGCCCCGGCACGGTAAGTATTAATGCGCAATTTTTCCGCAAAACAACGAACAAAAACAACAAGAACGATATACAGTAACCATGAAGGCAGCAAACAGCAGCCGCTGATGGCGGAACCTTTCGTGTGTTTCCGGTTCAGATCAGAGCGAGGCAGGCGCAGGTAATGCATTTTCAAAACGTATATTATTATCGAGGCGGGGTAGGGGGAAGGGGGGGGCATGGCATGGCCACGGCGCGCATTTCATTTACTCGGGCGCTCACCGGCGCCACCTATGTTTCCGAAAGCAGCCCCCCAGCCCCAGCCCGCCTCGCCCCGCCCCGCCCCGCCGCCCCGAGCCACGCGACGAATCAAATTCTAAATGATTGATCGTAGGAATATTGATGGGCGAGCAGCGTAGACGCGCGCAGGGTGGTCCCGCCGTTGTCTCTCTCCCTCTCCCTCTCTCCCTCTCCCTCTCTTCCTCTCTCCCTCTCCCTCCCTCTCACTCTCTACCTCTCTCTAAGCTGCACTCTTACTCCTCTCTCTTTCTCTATCACCCTGATTGCAAAGTCGATGCGTGGAGGAGGGGGCGAAGCTACAAGGGAAAGTGATGCGGGAGGGAGAGAGGGAGAGAGAGGGAGGGAGAGAGAGAGAGAGAGAGAGAGAGAGAGCGAGAGAGAGAGAGAGAGAGAGAGAGAGAGAGAGAGAGAGAGAGAGAGAGAGAGAGAGAGAGAGGGAGAGAGAGAAAGACCAAAGAGATGAGAGAGGATGAGTATGAGGACGAGGGCAGAGAGGATGGCAACACATTGGGCCGCAATGTTACAATAACGCATCCATTGTGTTAGTAGGGAAGGCCAACTTATTGGGCAGCACCTGCACCTGGCTGGCCCGGCAGTGAGAGGGGAGGCCAGGCCGCCGGCCGGCCGGAGGGTGAGGGCTGGCTGACCACTGGGGCGGGGCGGGGCGGGGTGGGGTGGGACAGGGTACCGTGTTATCGGGAAACCGGTAGGAATTGAATTAAGGCAAGCAGAGAGAGAGATAGAGATATATAGAGAGAGATTGATTTTTCTCGTTTTTCTCTGAAATGATGTAGACCTATTTGCATGTGTGTGGTCTGCATATTCTGCGCAAATATCACAGCAACCAAAACAAAACCACACACACAAAAAATGTCCGAATTTGTGTCTTTACCATGATTTTATGGTTGTCCCTGAGCTACAAAGAAGGGATGGCTGCAACAATTTTTAATTTCCTTGAGTCTGGCTATATTGGAAGCCGTTGCCTCATCAACATTAACCAGATAATGCAAGACCCCTTGAGGCCCCTGTCGTGGGAAGGGGTGAGGGGACTGTGCGTGTGTATAACTCTCCGATGTCCCCTCTCGTTGGCAAGTGCAGGTCACTCGAAAAAGTTTTAACGATGGAAGTCGTTAGCTAACGGGCGTTATAAGGGAGAAGCGGGAAACGTAAATTTAAGCGCTTGACTTTGTTCCTTGATGATGAACATCACTCTAAGGGAACGCCTGTCGTTGTGCTTCACGCGAGCGCTCGAGTACCCCACCACAAGCCGTGCAAGTCCCTTCATCAAATAAATTACCAGCCAGGCTGTTACTTCTTTTTTAAAAAAATAATTCTTTTGGCGGTGTACAACACTCAGCGAGAGGACGGCCCGCCGGGTGAGCCAAGTGGCGCGGCAGCAGCACCAGACCGGAGGGCGGAAAAGAGGATGAAGAAGGAGGAGGAAGGTAGACCAATTGGTCTGCCCGGGGGAGGATTGGGGGCAAGGGGAGGGGGGAAGGAAGATATGAGGGGGGTGGGGGTGGGGGGGCAGACAAATGGCCAACGGAGACCAAAGAGCAGCCGGTCTGGTGGGGGCCGCCGGCCCGGCCGAACGCACCGGGCGGTCCGCCCCGCTCTGCTCCGCTCCGCTCCGGTCAGGAAATGAACGGCGAGTTGGCCGTCCAGTCCGAGACCAGGATTGGAAGGAGCACTGTTTGGTGAAAAAGCGGAACGCGGCGCGGCGGGGCGGGGCGGGGCGGGGCGGGGCGGGGCGGGGCGGGGCGGGGCGGGGCTGGAGGAAATGGACAACGGCCGCCCCGGCCCGGCCCGCTGCACGGGGAGAAGATTCCTTATGCCCTCTTTGTGCTTCCGACCGCCGACCACCCCTAATTACTTGCCATGCTGCACGTAATTACTGGCGCGGCGCTCCGGTCCGGTCGGGTTGGGTTCGGGTTGGGTCGCGCACAACGGCTTCTCATCAGTATTGTCATTATTACCGCGATTTCTTTTTTTTGTAAATTCATTTTTCTTTTCTTTTCCTATACAATGGGATGCGGACGCAACAAAACAGAAGAAACAAAAAATGCAGGCAAACCGATGACCGACTTATAAGTGCCAAGAAGAGCCGACCTCATGATACACCTCGAAAAAACAGAAGAAGGAAAAAGAAACTCAGAACATGAAAATGTTTTGCTGAGGCGTGTGGAGCAGCGGTGAGGCGGTGAGCATCACAAACAGTGATTGATGAGTGGACCGGGTGTCAATGATGTTTGCACGGGGCGTATTATTTTCCCAGCCCGGCGTGGCGTTGCGACGCGTGGTGCGGCGGGGCGTGGCGTGGCGGGGCGGGGCGGGGCGGGGGGTGTGTGGGCGATGCGGCCATGCCCGGCGGAGAGTAGAGTGATAACCACAGCGACTCTCTCCTCACAATGAGCTGCGGGAGCGCGGGGCGTAGTGCGGGCGAGAGACAGAGGGAGGGAGGGAGAGAGGGAGAGAGAGAAAGGAACGGAGCGGGAGAGGGGACCGGAGAGCGCGCAAAGCAGCCACCTCCGGATATCCGTCCAACCCCCTCCCCCTTCCCCTTTCGCCCCCTCTTTATCCCCTCCTTTCATATCCCTCTCCCTTTCACTCTGTTTCTCATTGGCTCCTCACTCTGTCTGTCCGTCTGTCTGTCTGTCTATCGGTCTGTCTCTCTCGCTCGCTCGCTCGCTCTCTCCATCACAGTCCTCGCCCCGCGCGGCCGTCATCGCGTAATGCCGCTGGATGCCTTGTATGATTGCGGAAGTTTGAGGGCTCGTCGTCGCGTCGCTCGTTTTCTACGTTCGGCCCCCTGCCCCACCACACCCTGCCACGCCCCGCCACGCCCCGCCCCGCCCCGCCCCACCCCACCTCACCCCGCCCCGCCCTAGCCGACAGCCGAGACGGCTTCCGACGGCAAGAAACTCGCCTCCTCCTCAACGGGGCGCGCGCGCGCGGCTGCGAAAACATTCTTCGCGTCCGTTCGTAAAATTGACTCTGCTCCAGAGTTTTCGGCTCGTCGAGCCGAGGCTGGCTAAAAGGGGGGCGGGGGCGAGGCAGCGGAACGCCACGCGCAGTCAGGGTGGAGGACAGGGGGGGGGGAGGCTGGCGCCAGCAGGCTCGGGCTGTGCTTGTAGTATTGCCATTGCTCGTTTGTAAAACACAGACGGGGAGCAGCCCGCCCGGCGCGACGCGACGCTCGGAGCCAGCACGCCGGGGAGAACTCCTGCTGCACAGCACTTGACTTCTACTACCAATTTGTCCATTAGAGGCCGAAACAGGAAAAGAGGTTGCGAGATGAGCGAGTGCCTCCAGACTAGAGCAATGCAGTGGAGGACTTGGTCTGCGCTCCGCTCCGCTCCCCGCGCGGCGCGCAGCAGCGGGGGCGGCCTCGACGGTGTCTCTGCACTTCCCGTGCCTCTGCTCGCCCCCCTCCCCCTCCCCCTCCTCGACGGTCTACCCCGTCCCGCTCGCCCCGCCTCGCGCCACATGCAAAGCGCGCAGCGCAGACGATAGCTCATCGCCGGCGCGAGGCGCCTGACAAGCGCGGGGTAGACTAGCCCGCCGAGCACCAGTGCGCCCGCGCTGCCTACCTCGCAGGCTGACTGGCCCCGGGCCGCTGTGCGCCGGACACTGCGACACCGCACACTCCACACAGGGACAGGGGGCGGGGCTGGGGCTGGGGCTGAGGCCCGGCCGCCCCTTCTGCTGGGAACAGTTACTGCTGTAATGGCTGTAATGTGTGGCGAGAGGAGCCGCCCGCCCCGCCCCGCCCCGCCCCCGCTGGACCGTTTATGAACCGGTGCGCAGAACTACCCCACTCCACACACTTCTCCACTCGCGTACGACGTTATCCCCCGCCTTGTCTCTCTCCCTCCCTCCCCCTCTCTCTCTCTCTCTCTCTCTCTCTCTCTCTCTCTCTCTCATGCACCCTCCCGATCCACCCCCAGATACGCGCCGCCTCTCTTTGAGCTGACAGCAGGGCAGCTGCGTCCTCCCATAGCAGCAGCAGCAGCAGCCCCAGACCGGGTCTCGGACCGGACCCAGCTGCGAGCGTGCAGGGTGAAGCGGGGAGGGGAGGAGAGTGAGAGGCGAGGAGGGGAGGGGAGGGGAGAGGAAAGGAGAGGGGTCCAGTACTGCTGCATGTGCTCCACTTTGGGAGTAACAGCACAACAAAGCGGGCAGGACGTCGTGCGTGTCGGCATGTGAGTGCGCGCGCGCCTGTGTGTGAGAGAGAGACAGAGAGAAAGAGGGGCGAGGGAGAGTTTTCAAGCGTTTTATTTATCACGCGACAAATTTAACCACCGCAATAACTTTTCCTTATTTGTTTTCTTTCATTTTTATTTTCCTCTCTACTCTCCCCCTCGCATTCTCTCAGCCTCGTCCCTCTCTTTTCGCCTCTCATTATCTATCCCCTCTGTCCGACTGCTCGCCGTGCTGAGCAGGAAGACCAGCGAGGACAAACGATTTGAGGCGAAACTTTCGATTACAGTGTAGCGTAGAAGATACGACCTTTGGGCCCTGTGGCAAGGGGGGCGGAGGTAGGGAGTGGGTAGCAGAGGGGAAAGGAAGTGGAGGGGTGGAAATCCAGTCACGCAAAGCGATCCAGACGTATTCAGAGTTGGGATGGGGGGGGGGGGGCAGGGGGTGAGGAGAGGGTACCTGAATTGTTAAGCAAACCACAAAACAAAAGCGAGGTGCCGTGCCGAGGTTTGTGGGCGTGGAGCGACGGGGTACAGCCGCTGGTGTAGACCTCGCCGGGCCGGCTGGGGTGGGTGGACAGTGGACAGCGAGGTGGGCAGTCCCTGCCGAGGGGTGGCTCCGCAGCTAAAGAGGTTAAAGTACTGCAGTTCTGTTGGGTTGGGAGGATTTTCTTTTGAAAGAAGAATAACTCCAGAGATTTTTCTTAACGTCTGGTCAGGAGCCAGGTATGATTCTGATGATGTCACCTCTCACAGATTACAACCGTCGCGACAGGTCGAGGACGTACGGGTCACAAAGCGCTACAGATCACAACCGCTCACAGGTCACAAACTGCGGGTTACGCAAGCTGATCTGAAAATTACGCACAGTGAAACTCGCCCAGTAGCTCGCTAGCAGGCAGGCCGTGGCAAAAATTAAGCCAAACAACTACGTGTGTTCTGAACCGGTGCTTTTCTGCCCACCTGCGCATTACAGCAGCGCCGATACCAATGACGCTACGCGGCCGGCCCAGCACTGGCCGGAGAGCAGGCGCACTCATGACACCGGGTTCGTTTCTTCCTGACTGTGGCTTCTCGCGCAGCATGACTCCTAGTGGTCCGGCACCTGGTACCGTGGCGTCGTAGCCGTGCTGGCAGAGTGTCCGCGCGGAGAGTCGCAGGACGGAGGTTCGAATCTACCAAGAAATTTAATTTTTCTGAGGACAACAATTTGGAGAGTGGAATTCAAGCCCCCATTTCAACCGGAGTTCCTCGTGAATAGCCGACGGTCTAGTGGTTCAGTGGTGCCGCGAAAGCCGTGGGTGTCTGTGAGACTCGGCACATGGGGCCTGGTTCAAACCCAGGTAGGTTCTTCACTGGTAGCGACAGCGGGTTGCCAGGAAGTTCCGTCCCATGCCCACGACTGGTGGTCGGTCGGGGGGTCATAAGTCCTAGAATCTGGCTCCAAAAATAGCTATTCCATGCTCTGGGGACAGGGCAGTTCGGTTAACCACCGTACGACTAAATCTGACAGTACGGGGATCAAATCTGTCGAATTGCGCGACAGGATCGCATGCCAGAAAAGCACCGGTTCCCATAAGAACACCGAAGTTGTTGGCCGCCACGGGGGTAAAAGCCCTGTGCCTGGCGGGGAACCGCAACCTCCTTCGGGAGGTTTACTGTCGCAAAAATTTTCCATGTTTTCACGCCATCCTTTCATTCGCAGAGCACGTGCGTAATTTTTCAAGGTTAAGCTAGGCTCGGCTCGGCTCCGCCTAACGCGCGGATTCTCGCTGTAGCGCTTGTGACCCTGTAGCGTTAGCGAGCTGTAGCGCTTGTGACCTGTAGCGGTTGTGATCTGTAGCGCTTCCGAGCCACTCCGGACTCGCGAAAATGATACGTCTCTCGGTTACTTTTCACAACGTCATCCACGTTTTGTAATCTCGACAAGCGATCCGTTAAGAGATGTTTCCTCTAGAGGAAAATGGCGGGTGAAAACTCCCCACACGCGTATGCCCCGGGCTGTGTGTGCCCCTCCATCAGAGGCCCGTCGGGTCCCGCCCCGCCCCGCCTCGCCCCGCCGACCAGGGCGGTGTACATTGTGTAAATTTTAATGCGGTCCGCTCCAGCGACCCTTCCCTTCGCTCCTTGACACACTTATGAGATGGCCGGGACGGGACGGGGAGGGTGTGCGGAGCTGAGCTGAGTGGAGTGGAAGGGTCAACACTGTGGCGAGGCGGTGGTAGTGGTGGTGCGAGCTGGACACACAACTGCGACCGAACGAGGCGCGCCGGAAACATTTTCCGTCATATATGAGGCCACCCTTGAATCGTTCCGCTGGTCCTTGAACATCAAGGAACCATTCCCACCGTGTGGTGTGGTGAAAGATTAACTGAGTTCCGCGAGGGGGCGGCAGGTCAGCGACGGACTGGAGAAGAGAGAGTGAGAGAGAGAGAGAGAGAGAGAGAGAGAGAGAGAGAGAGAGAGAGAGAGAGAGAGAGAGAGAGAGAGAGGAGAGGAAGGGGGCGAAGCGGATGGAGAGGGGGGGAGGGGCCCCGCCTTGTCAGGTGTGGATAAAAACAAATCACTTAGCCCTGCCGGGCCGCACAGGGCCGGGGACCGGGCCAGCCGACGTAGGAATTTGCATGTACTCCACGAAAGTTGGGCACAGAAAGCCAAGCGGGCGGGAAATTTTAATTGAATAAGTGTCTTCTCTTCTCTGGCTCGCAGCTCGGCTGCTGGGCAGGGCTGGCCGTCGCGGTTGGGACAGGGGGAGGGGGTGGAGGGGGGGGTGAGGATGCTGACGACTGCTTTGCATAAGCGGGGATCGAACGGGGAGTGAGGGAGGGTAGAGGAGAGGATGTCCAAAACGGATCGAGGACGGGATGGGACGGGGACGGCCTGACGGTACGGCCGCGCCATCGGGATGAATATTCTCCAACCACTCCGTCTAGTTCGCTGAGAAGCAAACTCTATCATTCTCTCTCTCTCTCTCTCTCTCTCTCTCTCTCTCTCTCTCTCTCTCTCTCTCTCTCTCTCTCTCTCTCTCTCTCTCTCTCTCTCTCTCTCTCTCTCTTGCTCTCGCACTCGTTCTCTGCCGCTCTCTCTCTCTCGATGCCCCCTAGGGCTTGATGACACCCTTCGCGCGAGGCGAGACGAGCCCCCCTGGGGCGTGGCGTCCTCATCTGTCAGCAGCCGGGTCCGGGCCTGGGAGGGAGTCAGACGAGTTTGTTCCGCCACTGCGCCGCGGCGCCGCGGCGGCTGCAGCCAGAGCTCCGGGCGTGGCTCCGGGCAAGGCTCCGGGCAAGGCTCCGGGCAAGGCTCCGGGCAAGGCTCCGGGCAAGGCTCCGGGCGGGGCTCCGGGTCGCAGAGGGGTTCAAAGAGCGTAGAGTTTGGTTAAAACACAACAATAGTGATTTGGGAGTGAGTAGAGGAAGCGAGAGAGAGAGAGGGAGAAAAGAGAAGTAGAACTTTGTCGGGCCCGAGAGACCCAAGTCACTCGCTGATTAAAGACTGCAAGAGTCACCCGGCCCGGGCCAGCCCCGCCCCACCCGGTCCGCAAGACTTCCTCCCGCTCCCTCTTTTCTTTCGCTCCGGCTTGTGTCTGTCGCCGCGGCCGCGGCGCCGTGTCGAGCTCAACAGCGCAGCAAGACGCGTTCGCAGGCAGGAGGAAAGATGGCAGGACAGGAGGTTTTATTTTTATTATTATGATTCCGTTAAGAGGTAGTGTGGTAAACTGAACAATTTCCTCAAAAGTTTTAATTTACAGAAACGTTGTAAATTTTATAAAAACCACGTGCATAAATTTTTCAATTTTGCGGAGATAAATTAATTGATAATTTATAACCGTATCAATTTTTTTTCTCTCGAGTTTCTAGAGTCGAGCTTGCGATTTGATGACTCGCGTTGTTACGGAGATTTTCCTCAAAAACGCAGGAATGAATACTTTTGCCGCGACGAATGGAGGGTGGTGAAGAAAGACTAAGGCCCTACCTCCCCCCCCCCCTCTTCATTCAACGCAACGCTATTACGCCCATCGCCCCTTCGATTATTCATTTCGCTGTACTCTTATCGGATTAACTTTGTCCCATCCTCTCTCTCAGCCCTCCTCTACCCCCTCCAGGACCCGCCCCTGCCGCGCCCCCCCCCCTTAACTGTATCCAAGCAGCCCCCTCCCCCCCTTACCACGACGCCCCTCTTCCCCGATGTCTCCTGATCGCTTCGTGACTCCCGAAATAGTGGCAAAAGTTTGGCAGCCAGAGGAAAGAAACGTTATGGTCGCTTCGGTCTGGCCATTTCCTCGCTGGATATCATTCTCTGCGCAAGGCCAGTCAGAGAAACACGTTTTTGTTTTTCATGTCACGCTTTGCTCTAAAACGAGGAAAGCGAAACAGGCAGCCCCGCTATGAAACTCGATACGCCCGTCCCCGTCTCCCTTCTGTTTTAAACCGGCGACGAGTACACAATAACGCGACATGTCACAGACACGCCAACGCAAACGAATGTTGGTGCGTCCCTGAGTGCGAAAGTCACGGAGCCAAGGCTGGACGGGGCGGGGCGGGGCGGGGTGGCGCAGGTGCGGCGGCGCGGCGTGAGATTCCTCCAGACGCCCCCTACCCCTAACAGGTAGCAGGCGCCACCCCTCCCCCTCCTCCCCCTCCCCCTCCCCGCTAACCCCGCCCGCCTCCTCCCCCTGTCCCGGGCGAAAGGGTGGGGGCGCTCAGCTGGCAGATTTCAAAGGAGCGAGGGTGGGGCCGGGAGCCAAACCTCCACTTGGCAGAGCCCGGCCCGGCCCGCAGCCCAGCCCCAAGCGCCTCATCGGGGCAAAGGGAGGGGAGGGGAGGGGAGGGGAGGGGGCGAGCCGCGTTCACACTGAGCATGGCCATGGCCCCATCGGGCCCCATCTCCCCGCGCGTAGCAGCGCCACGCTAGTCCCCCCTCCGCCCCCTCCCCGACTAACCCCACCCCCTTCCCTTCCCTCGCTTTCTCTGTCTTCCTCCCGTAATATCGTCTCGCGGATGCGCCCTGGTCGGCCGACGAGGAAGACCAGCAACAAGCAGCGCGCCCCTCTGCCCGGCAGCTCGCCCTACCCCCTACCTCCCCTCCCGGTTTATTCGGATATTTTCTTTTCATCAGTATAGTCGAGACGACCGGGTCCCACGAACCCTTCAACGGGCCTCTATTCTGCCACCGCCGCACTGCACCAGACAAGCCCTGGCTGTTTTAGTACAGTGCGCCTATCCCTCCCTCCTCTCCTTAGCAGTGTTTCGCCCCTTTTTATGGGCAAGCTGCGGTGCCAGGGATACTCCAGGAAAACCAATACTTCTATTTCTGAGTATCTCGTTCTCGTGATGTTTATCACGGCAGTAGTCACGCAAGTCAAAATAATACAGGGTACCCAAAAGTGTTCAAGTGACACACACTTGCAAGTGTACATGTTGTACGAAAACGAGGCGCGCCCCTCTCTCCCCGGTGTGTCGTCGCCGGCGATACGACGGCGAGCGTGGTTATCGGCGCGATTATCGCCATTACCGAGGTGGGTGAGTGGGGGGGGGGGGGTGGAGAGTCGTGGAGGGGCACTTGGTGGCTGCGATCAGCGCGGATCAGCAGCCGCAATCGCTCCACCAGTCATCACCAGCGCTTAACAGGGCCGCTAACAAGCGAGCAGCGGCAGCAGCATGCACCCCCACCCCCTCACCCACCTCCCCTATCTCACCCTTCTACTTTCATACTCCATTATAAAATTTATCACCCAACGCAGCCATTCAACGGACCCTCCCGAGAATAGAAAATTGCAATAGCTAAAATAATAATATTAGGGGGGGAAAAGAAAGTAATGAGCGAAGGGGTGGCTAAACTTTTCAGCCCCTCAGGGCGCCCAGCCCCTACCCCTGCTGCCACCCCTGGCGTCGTGATGCTGTTTGGCGCCGGGCGGGGCGGGGCGGGGCGGGGCGGGGCGGGGCGGGGCGCGCTGCGATGACGCGGGAGGCGGAGCGGAGGTGTGGCGGGCGGCGGCACGGCCCTCAAGAGTAGTGCGTCATTGGGCTGAGAAATTCCTCGAGTGACTATTGATTGGTCCGAGAGCCTCCGGCACTCTCTCCCTTCTCTCTTTCCCTCTCTCTCTCTCTCTCTCCCCGTTTTCGCACCGCCACGCCACACCACAACTTACTGCTGCTTCACCGGGAAGTAGATTAAGACGCCCGCCCGGCCCGGCCCGGCCCGCCCGGCTAGAGAGGCTGAAAAGGTGGTCGATGGGGTAGGAGGAGCGAGCGAGGGGCGGGGCGGGCTGGAGGGGGACGGGGGCTGGGCTGGGGTGCGCAGCAGGCTGGAGGGAGCAGGGCAGTGCGCAACAGAGAGCTACACTCTGCGCCAAATTCCGAAATCGAAATAAATAAGAAAAGAACTGCAACGTTTCCACCAAACCAACAGGGAAAAGTTTGGACAAAGAAAGAGAGCAGGGGAGGGCGAAGACGACATCAAGAATTTCGACCCTTACAGGCCGTAACAGAACAGCCCTCGGAGAGCAGGAACGCGCACCTGAAAAGGCTTGTGAGACGAGGAGAATGAGGAGGGGTTTAGCAGCTGGGGCCGGGGGGAGTGGGGCTGTGGGGACGTGTGGGGAGCCAGCCTGGCAAAGCAGTCCCCTGGTCCTGGTACTGGACTGGACTCTCCCCTCTCCATATCTTCCTCGATCTCGCAGCCCCCACCAACAACCCCACCCACCCCGCGAGGAATAAAAAGACGGTAGTAAGTCGCCCCCTTCTCTCGCCACCCAGTTCGGTTCGGTTACAGGCTCGCCCGCCCCCACTCACCTCACCCCACCCCGCCCCACCCCGCCCCACCCCGCCCCTCCCGGCACGCCTCACGGAGAACACGCCCGGCGACGCCCAGCGCCGACGCGCCGCAACGAGGAGAAGGAGACCAGCAGGGAGCTACTGCCTTCATTTTTGAAGACGCCAATTTGAGGAAAAGTTGGCCGGGACCGGAAGGCAGCTAAAAGGCCCCAGGGACACAGGGGCCCAGCCGGCACCGGGCCGTGCTGGGCGCAAGGGCGGGGTGGGGCGGGGCGGGGCGGGGCGGGGCGCCGCCACCGTCCTGCCGGATGTGAATATTGCAGCGGCAGCCGAGTGGTGCGGCGGGGCGGGGTGGGGTGGGGGTGCGGCAGGGTTGGCGGCAAGACGACGACTATTTGTTTCTAATTATGGGACAAAGTTAGTTACCCCAAGTCCCTGAATACGGCTCCCTGCCCCGCCCCGCCCCGCCACACCGCCCTCGCAGAATGTAGTTCTGCCCCCGCCCCACCCCGCCCCGCCACTCTGAGCTCCCGCACACAGAACGCCCGTCCCGGCCCGGCCCGGGCCGCCACCGCCTCCTGCTCGCCACGCTACGCCACGCCCGTCCCCGGGGGTAAGGGGTGGGAATTAGTTTGAGGTGATTTACGCGGGGTTCGGAAATTGTCTCTCTTGGCGTCCTTGTCCCTCCAGCAGCACGACGGTCTACCGCCACGGCAGCGGACACTTACGGAGGGGGGGAGGGAGCGAGATGGAAGAAGAGAGGGAGAGGGAGGAGGGCTGAGAGAGAGAGAGAGAAAGAGAGAGAGAGACAGAGAGAGAGAGAGAGAGAGAGAGAGAGAGAGAGAGAGAGAGAGAGAGAGAGACGCTGTGGGGGAGATGACGACGCGTCCCGCGGCCTACCAGACCAAACCGCACGTCAAGGCGAGGCCAGGCTGCTAGGCGTCTCCTCGGTAGGGAGCGAGGGGGTGGGGGGTAGGGGTGGGGTGGAAATCCCCCCCCCCTTCCAGCAGCCCGTCATTTCCGCGTCCACCGTCAGATAAAGACATATGACCCCGCTACAGCGCGCCCCGCCCCCAACCCCTCCAAGAGCGCACAGCGCTTAATTTAGGACCGAGTGAAGCGATCGCACGCAATTAATCAATGTAAAGAGGGCAATGTCGGTGATCGGTTTTCTTCTTGCGAAAAAAAGTCACATGTCCGCGTAGTATTCCGCGAAAATAATTTTGCACGACTTCAGATAAAATTTGCAACCCGGCAATCATTTCGTATTCTGTACTTCGAGACGTTACTTTTATCTCTTACAGAATCGTCAATATTCTGGAACTTACAGTACTACACTGGAAAAACAAGTGTGACTGTTTGTTTTTCCAGTGTATGGACATATTGTACTCACCTTGTCGAAGGCCAGAGGCCTGCTCGTACATCCCTTGCCCTGGTCGGCCGCGGACGCTTCCATGCTGTCCGCCGGCTCCGTCAGGGCGTGAGGGGCGCGGGGGGAGGGGGGCGCTACCCCCTTGGGGAACCCCCTGGGGAACCCCCTGAGGAACCCCCCGGGCTGCGAGGGGGGCTGGGGGGCTGGGGGTGGGTCTAGCCGACCTCCATGGGGCTCTGGGCCCTCCCCATCACGCCAGTCAACGACTTCTGCGTTCTGCAACAGAGAGACAGACAGACAGGGTAAGAAGTGGCGTTAGGTCAGGTCAGGTTTGCGCTACAGAGTGTGACGCAGCGTACGGTAGAATAAGTTTCTTGAATTTCAAGACCCGTTCTTGGATCTTATGGAGAGCGCCAATGGCGTCCAAGACCGCGGCTCTTGAAATTCAAGAAACTTTTTTCTTACCGTGCGGGACGGACTGCGGCAGCGAGATTGCGTTTCTGCTGCAGCTCCAGTGCAGGTCTGCAGCTGTGCGAGCCGAGGCCGAGGCCGAGGCCGAGCCCCAGCCGCCCCTGAGACGAGCACCGGCACCGGCAGAGCGAAAGGCAGAGCGACGGCGAGGCTCGCTCAGGAAAGTTTTGATTGCCATCAGACGTCTCCGCGGTGCGCGCGCGGGGGCGGAGCAGGGCAGGGCGGGGCGGGGCGAGTAGAGGATGAGGCCCATACACCTGAGTGAAGCGGGCTATATCAACGCCTGCCTACTAGGCAACCTCTCCTCACAGGAGAGTTTACTTTGCCTAGTAGGCAGGCGCTTCACAAATAAGGCGTATTGGGCAATTTTTGCCTACTTATCTGGCAACACTGCACCTCACCTCCCTCACCTCCCGCATGATGCGCGGCGCACAGTGGCTGCGGGCCGGGCCAGGCCGGTCAGGGTTTGAAAACCTGAACCTCGCTCCGGCCCGGCGGTTAAACGTTGCCCGGGGGAGCTAGGGAGATACGGACCGTGGAGCCGAGCCGAGACGAGCCGAGCCGAGCCGAGCAGCGGGTTTTGTCGAAAAGGAACGCGAGGGCCCATAAAGTTTCAAAGAGATCTCCCCTGCGCACCGTCCGGGCAGCACGCTCAAGCTCCTCAGCGCTCCTTGTTGCCTGTGGCGTGGCGGCGCTAGTGGCCCGTCCGACTCGACTCGGGGGAGGATTGCTGCAGCCCCGCCCCGCCCCGCGCACACGGGCCCGGGGGGCACAGGGCAGGGCAGAGGGCGGGGTGCGCCGTGCCGCGCCGCGTCTTACTGTCCAAGAAAAGCTCTGCGCGGTTAATTCAGTATGCTCGAGGTGTCGCGGGCCGGAGGGGCAGGGTGTGGGAGGATGCAGACAGGTTTATTGCCGTCTGTTGTAGCAGCGTCGCACAGTAGTTTGCCTCCCTCCTGCCGGCCGTCAGACACGTCTCTGTTCCATGATTCGCGAGGTAAGCGCTTTACCACGGCCACCGCCGACCACTCACAAGCGCTAAAAGTCACAAGCGCTACAGCTCGCTTCAAGGTTAAGCGCGGCTCGGCTCTGCCTAACGCGCGGATTCTCGCTGTAGCCCTTCCCGTAGCGCTAGCGAGCCGTAGCGCTACCGAGCTGTAGCGCTTGCGACCCGTAGCGTTAGCGAGCTGTAGCGTTTGTGACCTGTAGCGCTTGTGACCTACGTCCGGGGACAGCAGAGGGATGAGAGGTGGTGCGTTGGGAGCAGGGGGTAGGGGGCAGTGGGTAGGGGGCAGAACGTCGAAGACGATCGGACCAAAAGGAGGCGGACTCCTACTGTGCGCTCATCGCTCGTGGGGGAACTAATAAATTGAGTTATCTGCGCGGGTGCCGGCGCGCCGCGCCGCACCGCGACGCCTTGACGTGGTTATCCCCCCTTACTGTGCGTAATCGTAGCCTCTCCCGGGCCGGGCTGGGCCGGGCCGTGTCGGGGTCTTCCCCTTTTGGCTTCTCTCAACCGACAACTCCTCTCTACCACGCCCCCGCATCATCGCAGTCACGAGTAGAAGAAGCGAGAGGGCTTTAGCGGCGAGAGGGAGAGGGAGAGAGAGAGAGAGAGAGAGAGAGAGAGAGAGAGAGAGAGAGAGAGGTGTATAATGTGTGGGCGGGCATGCGGCCGAGGATGCATCGCACTTTCCACGACTTAGCCTTTTTTTCGGTGACCCTGAAGGCGATGAGAACTCCTCCATGCGGCAGGGAAACATGCATGCGACAGACAGACAGACAGACAGACAGACAGACAGACTGGCTGACTGGCTGACTGGCTGTCTGGCCGACTGACTGATCGCGAATGTGTGTCGAGAAAAGAGGAGGAAACGACCGGGCGAAAGACAATCGATCGCACATGGAGAGAGATATACCCTGCGCTCCACAATACCAACGCTGGGGGACAAAAATCTGCAGAGCGCAACAAAGACAAAAGAAAAGGAAAATGGCGTGCCCACGCCAATTTAAAACTGGCACAGTTTCACACTACTTTGTTTGTCAACAGAGATTTCAGTGCACAACAGGGTTGTGCGAGGAGGGGAGAGGGTGAAAAGAATTCTTTTCTTTTTGAAAAAGAAACCCACAGCAGAGCGGACACAAAGCGCCCGTCCACACTGCACCCGCTGCATCTTGCTTTTCTGCACGTTACATGCTCTGATGTCGAGGCAGCGAAGAGATAGCGGGGCTGGCGAGAGCGAGAGGAAAGAAGAAGGGAGAGAGAGGGAGAGGGAGAGAGAGGGAAACGGAGAGAAAGAGGCCTAGCAGGGGGTCGTTACGCCTCGGACCGAGCCTTGTTTGTAAAGTTGTGTCATCAAGTGCAAAAGGGTGCTTTCATTATTGCAGTCGTCGTAGTGAGAGAGAAGCACAAGAGATAGAAAAGACGGACACACAGGGACTGCTATGAGTTTTTTTGAGTGTGTTTGGCATAAAGTCAAGTAAAAGTGCGTCTTCGTGTTTCATTTTTTTTTTTATTTATTTTTTTTTTTTTTTTGGAGGAAAAGCATTGGCAAGTGTCGTGCCTCCTGTCTGCTCCGTTTGCAGGCTGTGCACCTCGGGACGGGGACTGCCCTGGAGCCTGCAGCGCCTGGAGGCGGAGCGGGCTGGAGCCTGGAGCAGCGCCAAGGGACCCAGTCCGTCCAGACACAGGCAGGCCAGGGCGGGCACACCAAGTCGCGACCGCATCGCATCAGCAGGCCCCGCCCCGCCCCGCCTCACCCCAGCCTGACGTGAGCGGAACTACTCCGTCTCTCATCAAGCGGGGCATTTCACACTGCAAAAACCTTTAATGAAACTTTGCGAACAACGGTTGTGGTTGAAACCAACTGAGAACTATTGTCTTCGTATTGCGAACAAAATCCTTCGCAATAACGAAGAAGTTTCTTCGTGAATACCTCAAGGGTAAAATTCGAAAAACCCACGCACAGTTTTAACTGAGACACTCATACATCCACTTGCACTACACGCTGGCACATGGCTGGCACCCTGCGCAAGGTGTGGTGCGACTCGCGGGGAGGGGGGGGGGGGACAGCGCACGACAGCGGGGATTATTCATGACGCTTGTCGGACAGTCATGGAGAGCCATGGCCCGGCCCGGCCCGGACGGCCATGGGCTGTGGCTATGGGGTGTGCTGGCTATGGGGGTTATGGCAATGCGGCGTGTCGTGCTCATCGCGCCACGCAGCTGAAAGGAGTCTCTCTCTCTCTCTCTCTCTCTCTCTCTCTCTCTCTCTCTCTCTCTCTCTCTCTCTCTCGCTCTCTGTTACACACACACACACACACATTCACTCACGCACAGCCGGCTCGCGGGCAGGACGAGCATTATGCTACAACAGATGGCAATAAACCTGTCTGCATCCTAACCCCGCCCCGCCCCGCCCCGTCCTGCTGTCCCGCCTGTTCTGTCCTGCCACGCCCACCCCACCTCCACCAGTGCAACGTGCCAACGTGCCTCATCCATTAGCCCTTTCGAGTCGAGGCACACTGTCGCTCCTGCGACGCTTCCAGACAAAAGCGCAGAGCGAGGGAAAAAAAGGAAAAAGGACTTTCCAGAGAATTATCATGGCGGCGACGCTTAACGCATCGTAAGCTGCACGTGAACATTCCGCTAACACGGTGCTCCTTAACCCCCCACCCCACCCCTCCTCTCGAGTCAAGTGCACTGATCGTTAAGACCGACACGGGACGGAGAGACGGGGCGGGGCTCTGCAGAGAGGGGGATGCATTCATACGTACTCCCACCAGGCTCTCCGCCCCGCTGGTTTGTTTCAATGCTTCCCCCCCCCCTCTCTCTCTCTCTCTCTCTCTCTCTCTCTCTCTCTCTCTCTCTCTCTCTCTCTCTCTCTCTCTCTCTCTCTCTCTCTATCAGAAGTACAGCCTCCCCACCTCCCCCTCACCCCTCTATCTCTTTAGAGGAGAGCAGCAGAGCGGCAGCAGAAATAATGCCTGGATGTTGGAAGCTGCAACCTCCGCGATTTATTCCCCGGCCGCCGAGCCTCAATCTCTCTGGGCCCGGCCGCTCGCCTCGCGCTCGCCTCGCCGAGTCTCGAGAGGGACAAGTCAGGAGGGTAGGGGTGGGGGTGGGGATCACAGGGCGCATCCCCCTGCTCCTTGTTACTACAAGTTCGCAAACCCATCGAGCGACGCGACGCTTAGGCGCGGGTGTCCCCGTTCTGGCTGGAAGGAGGATTTCAAGTCAGCTAGTCGGCTGATGGCACGATTTTACTATTATCACCTCGATTGTTTGTTTTGGTTTTTGTGTTTTTTGAGAAAGTTGAGACAAAGTCAACAAAATCCTGCCTGATGCGCGCCGCTACAAAAGACCATTTTATGTCTGATTCGCTGTGCGGGACTATCCTATCTGCTTTTCCTACTCTCTCTGTGCAACGATGCCGAGGCACAAAGACGGTAAAGCTAAAAAGAACAATTGGTCCACAGAAAAAAAAATATAAAAAAAATACGCGGTATTTGAACCACTGCCCACCTGGTGCTATGAGCAGTGTCGTTACCAATGACGCTACGGGGCCGGCCTGGCAATGCACGGAGAATAGGCGTACTGATGACACCGGGTTCGTTTCTTCGGTGACTGTGGCTTCTCGCGCAGCATGCCTCCTAGTGGTCCGGCATCTGGTACCGTGGCGTCGTAGCCGTGCCGGCACAGTGTCCGCGCGGAGAGTCGCAGGACGGAGGTTCGAATCTTACCAAAAAAATTAATTTTTCTGAGGACAACAATTTGGAGAGTGGAATTCAAGCCCCCCATTTCAACCGACCTCCCTCGTGGAATAGCCGACGGTCTAGTGGTCTAGTGGTGCCGCGAAAACCGTGGGGTGTCTGTGAGACTCGGCACATGGGGCCTGGTTCAAACCCAGGTAGGTTCTTCACTGGTAGCGACAGCGGGTTGCCAGGAAGTTCCGTCCCATGCCCACGACTGGTGGTCGGTCGTGGGGTCATAAGTCCTAGAATCTGGCTCCAAAAATAGCTATTCCATGCTCTGGGGACAGGGCAGTTCGGTTAACCACCGTACGACTAAATCTGGCAGTACGGGGATCAAATCTGTCGAATTGCGCGACAGGATCGCAGTCAGAAAAGCACCGGTTCCCATAAGAACACCGAAGTAGTTGGCTGCCACGGGGGGTAAAAGCCCTGTGCCTGGCGGGAACCGCAACCTCCTTCGGGAGGTTTACTGCCGCAAAAATTTTCCATGTTTTCACACCACCCTTTCACTTGCAGCGAGAGCACGTGCGTAATTTTTCAACTTTAAGCTCGAAAATGTCTGGACGCTTTCGATATGTTGTTGCCCAGGTTTCAAAACGCCCCCAAAAGTATATCTTGTGTTAACATTTTTTTTCGAGCCGACACTCAAAACAATTCCAACGAAAGCAAGAAAGTTCGAGAATGAAATAAAAATGAAGTAGGTGGGAATTGAACTCCGGTCCTGCGGTTGACAGTCGGACAACCGATGTAGACTCCGTTCTGCCTGTGCTCGTGGCGTTGTATGTACCAAGGGAACCTATATCATGGAAACATGGCCTCCAGGTTCTCTCAGCAGTAAGTCGGTTGCCTCCGTGCGCCACCGGCCTGGCCTTCCTTGACCGGCCTGTGGCGTTGGCGTGGCGGAGCCAAGGAAGGAAAGTCATGAGGGCGCGGGGAGGGGGGCCACCCCCGCATACCACGGATGTCTCGCCAACCCCAGAGGCCCCACTGCGCTGCTCGGCCCGGCCCAGCCCAGCCCGGCCCAGCCCGGCCCCGCCGCCTGGGCTGGCCGCCACCCCCTCCAGCCGCGCCGCCCAGCAGTCTCAAATGCCACGCCACGCAGCTGGGTAAGGCAGAGGAGGAGGCGGGGGAGGGGGGGGGGTCAAAGGTCCGTGTGGGTGGGAAAGCGCGCTCACTTAGAAATGGGGAACGGGTAGAGTGAGGGTGAGGTGGGGCAGAGGGGAGGGAGTAGTGCGAGTGAGCGGGTGCCTCCTCCTGCTGCCCCACCGCTGGTCCATAGCCACCAGCCAACCCGGGGCGGGAGGGGGGGGGGGGCTTAAGAGGGGCTTTCGCCAGATTTCGGACAATATACTGAGAGTGGGGCAAAGCCGAGCCGGGCGCCGGGCTCCGGCGACTGTTAAAAGAATTACATAGCATAACTGTACACGCATTATTGCATCCCCCATGGCGCCTTACGGCGACATCAGGTGGGCAAAATCGCAAACAGTTACGTGTTTTGTGTTACACTTGGAACGTGTCGTGCGAGGGAGGGCTTTGGCAAGTGTAAACCGTTTAGGCGCCTAGCAGGTAGGCGACCCTCACACACTCATGCTGTGTCGTATAACCACCACAACATGCGGGGCTGAAGCCAGAATACACTACGAAAACGTTTGCAGCCTATAATCATGGTGACTCCACAACCCAGTAAATAACTCTGCAACATTTTCGTCGCGGACGCAACATAAAGAACCCGGCATAACAACGACAAGATCCGCGAGGTTGCCCCGCCCCGCCCCACCGCCGCCACTTGGTGTCTCAGAGCACGAACACCGCAACCATCTCTTAGGGAGTAAGCAGCAGAAGGAATCTCCTCTACTCCCCCCCTCCACCCAACATGTTCTCGCCACAACCACCACCGCCCCGCACCCCTTCACTTCCCTCTGTCCCTCCCTCCTTTCTGCCTCAGAATGTAAGTTTGTTTGCGCAGCAATCACGCGGAACCGAGTCAGACACAAGCAAGAAGTCCACGCGGCCTTCCCTCTCTCCTAGCCTAGACTAGCTGTATCTGCATCTCTCTCGACGCAAGCCTCTAGCCGTTACCATTTCCCCTGCCTTCTCTCTCACTCTCTCTCTCTCTCTCTCTCTCTCTCTCTCTCTCTCTCTCTCTCTCTCTCTCTCTCTCCCCCCCGTTTCTCTTCAAGGCTCTCGATACACACAGTCACACCCGCTCCGCTCGGCCACACGACACCACGTGACCCGCGCAGTGTTTACATCGCGCGCGCGAGGCCCCGCCACGCCTCGCCCCGCCACGCCACGCCCCGCCACGCCCCGCCCCGCCACGCCCCGCCCCGCCACGCCCCGCCACGCCCTGCCCCGCGCCACACGCCACCCCGTACACAGTTCAAGTTTCTCCCACGCACGACGCGGTAAAGTGGCTCCCCTTTCACCCCTCACCTTTCACTCCCCGTGATTTGTGGTCTATGTTGTCGCTCCTCTCTCCCCACCCCCCGCAGGGCTGGGGGGGCACCCACGCTCCCGCTCCGCAGCCCCCCCCCCCCCTCAGCCCCGCCCGCATCACCCCGCCACGCCACGACCCACTGCTTTCATTCACACGGGCGCGCCACTCGGCAGCCCCAGGCTCCCCCTCTTCCGCGCCGCAGTTCTGGGCACGTCATTTACAGCCCGGCCCCCGCCCCGCCTCGCAGGTGGTCAGAAGAAGCCAAGTAGCGCCGCAGTTGGAGTTGGTTGCACGTGCACAGCCACCCGAGGATCGCTCCCGTCCTCTGTCCTTCTCGTACTCGTGGAGCAGCTCCACACCCTGGAGGGGACACCTTTGTGAGTGCGACGAGGACAAAGGAACGGGAGCGACGTTCTGAATAAGTCGACGGCAGCAGAGGAGAGTTTGCCAAAACACGCGCCGTGTTCGGGTCGGGTCGGGGATGGTCGGGGAGCCAGGCGTCCCGCTCCGCTCGCCTGGGCGCGCCGCGTCGTGTCGCGTACCCCGAGGGGTGCGTCCTCTCTCCTCTCCGCCACCGCCAAACCACCGCCCCCTCACTCGTTTGGGAACGCGAGCGTGAGGGAGAGAGGGGGGAGGGGGCAAGAGGAGGGGAGGAGAGGAGGGGCGCCGGGGCGTCGTCGAGGCCAGACCGACGCGCTCTTCCAAGACAAGAAGAGTTGCCAAGGTCACGCAGGCGGACCAGGGCGAGCGGGCGGAGCGGGGCGGGGCCGGGCGAAGCGAGCGCGAGCGGGGCGGGCTGGACCCTTTACGTCGTGATCACACGAGGAGTAGAGGGGGGCGGTGGCAGCCAGGGTCGTGGTGACCGGGTGACCGTTGCTCGTGGCAAATCAAGTACAGAGACAATTACAGCACGTCACGAGACGAGCCTGCACACAACAGACACGCCCCCTCCTCCTTCACCCCCGTCCAGCCCTGAAAGTTGACCGTGAGGTGGTGTAGGGGTGAAGGAGGATATTGAAGACCCCTTCCCTCCCACCTAGACAACCACATCCAGCGCCCGACTCGCGGCCCGGGCGTGTGCATGACTAGGTTACACAGTAACCGACAGTTCCAGTGAGGGAAGAGGTAGGCTGGAGCGCCAAGGCTGCCCATGGCACGGCGGGCAGGCTGGGGAGGGTGTTGGGGCTGACGAGAGTGAGGCCCGTGCCCGTGCGTCGCGCTAGCGCCAGCTACCTCCGGGAGGTCAGACCGGCCGCTCCGCTCAGCCCAGTGGCCCGGCGCTGCGCGGGGAGAGCCTGGGGGGTAGGCACACCCGGCGCGCACCCACGTCCGCCGGGCCGCCCCGGGCCGCGATGGCATCTGACAGGCGCCTCGCCTCGCCTCGCACCTCGACCTTGATTCTTCGCCCCCCCCCCCTCCCCTCGTCTCCCGGGCGATAACGTGCGGTGGGCGGCGCGGGGTGAGCTGATGCGGGGATGGTCGCAGGTTCGAATCGCACGCGCGAGGGAAGCCGGGCGGAAAAGCGCGGGCCGGGCCATTGCGTTCGCCCTCAGCACGCACGCACGCACCGCACCGGCCGTGCTGCCCTCACGTGCATTTGCTGAAAACAGCAGCACCGGTAAAGACCTGCTGCTATACATTGGGTCCGTGGGGATTGGCGTGGCGTTGGCAGAGCGGGGCAGCGTGGTACAGGTACACTGGGACTTGTGCATCGCGTCGCGATGACGGCGGGTGGGAAGGTCGCAAATGGTGTCGGTCCCAGCCACGCCGACAGCCGACACGGCACGGCGGGCAGGACCGGGAGACGGGGAGTCTCTCGCGAGGTGCGAAACAATCTAGTGGCCGCGTCCGGTGGGAAATAGGGGACGGTGAATTGGGGAGAGATGCTGGGTGTGAAAGGAACGACACACGTGAAGGGGAGGCAGAAAGAAGCGAATGGAAAAGCGGAGGGGGCGTAGGGACCAAGACGGAGGAAAGAGAAATGGGCAGTCGGGGAGAGGGAGAGAGAGGGCGGGGAAGGACGCGGGCGGAGTTCGAGGCCATGTGGGAGCTCTCTGGTATATGCGCAAACAATAAACAAGTGGGGCGCGCCGCCGCGCCGCCGCACCCCGCCGCCCCCGGCCCGGCCCGGCCTGCGAGCTCAGGTCGGCCAGTTCAGCCGTGTCCTCCACCGCGAGGGTGCGGGGGGCCGGCTGGTGTCAGGTCAGCAGCACACCCCCGCGTGCGAGGCTGTGGACAGCACGGCCACGGCGTGGTGGGAGCAACACAGTGACGGGCGGGGCGGGGCGGGGCGGGGCGGCAGAGGCAGGAGCAGGTGCGCGGCGAATAGCGTAGGCTAGGCTACTTACTCACCCTGGGAATAAGCCCCGTCTCGCTTCATCCGAGGCCGTCCAGGATCACGCCGTGGCCGCCCGAGCGCGGAGCCCGCGGGGCCCTGTCGCTGTCCCAGGCCGTCTCGCCGAGGCCGAGGGGCGACTCATGGGAACGGCTTGCTGTCGGCGGGGGCGGGGGTGAGCCTGGTGCAGCTGCCGCGGCTGCCGCTCGCACTGCTGGCGCTGCCGATGCCGCCCGCGTGCGCCATGTGGGCTGGCCCTCAGGCCCTGCCCTGCCCGGCCCGGCCCGGTCGTGGGCTGCTGCTGGGCTGGGCTGCCCGGCGAGGCTGGCTGACCAAGGCTGGCGAGGCTTGGCGAGGCTTGGCGAGGCGGCCCTCAGCCCAAGCCCGGGGTGGCGCGGCCCAGGCGTGGCCCTCGCCGCCACAGCCGCTAGCTCGACTCCCGAGCCAAACCCAGCCCGACCCGACCCCACCCGACCCGACACGCCGCGGCAGGGCGGCCGTGCCCCCACCTATCCCACTAGATATTGATCCACCCTGCCCCGCCCGCCACCCGCGAACGGGGCGGGGGACGGGACGGGCCCAGGCCCGGGGGCCCCCGCCCCGCCTAGCGCACCCCCCGCCCCGCCCCCCTCGACGTCCCCCACCACAAACCAGCCCTAGCCCCTCTATCCCTGCTCCCTGGATGGCGGATGGCCCTCGCAGAGACCCCTAGCGGCCAATCACGGTATCAGCGTAGTGTGCCGGGGCGGCCGGGGCCGAGATGCCCCCCCTCCCCCTTCCTGGGCGGTCTTTCACTATCTCTCTCTTTCTCTCTATGGGGAAGTCAAGGGCGGGTCTCTGCTACCCCTAATTTGCAGTTTGCCTACAAGTTTTAAGCGCACAGTAAAAAAAAAACAGGAAATTTCTGATATGGTCTTTTCCGAAATACCGGGATAGGATTTGCTTCGTGGATGCATTCAAATTTCGGGGCACCATACATGAGGGGGTGCGGAAGGGTCCTGGCAAAACAAGGATCCGTACCGCAGGCGCAAATGCAAAATTTTCTGTTGCTATTATAAACATTTAATACAGCTATCGTAAAATTGGTAAAATTAATATACAGTATGAGAGGGAAGTTATTAAAATACAAATGCAACTAACATAATGGATTAAATTAAATTTTTTTTTTTTAATTGAAATTTAGAAATGCAGTATTATTATACAAAAAAAAAGCAGCTGCCCATCTACACACTGCATGAAAAAACAAATTCTAGTAAACGAACGTGAATCGGAATGTGCAAACAACGAACTCGATTCGAGGTAAAATTCAAAAGGGGACCAGTTAATTCATAAACCAAAGTTATTAAGTTGAAGTTGAAGTTGAAGAAGTATGATTATGTGATGTTTGCAATAATGGCAGAACATTTGAAGAATTGCTTACAATTACGTGAGAAGTTCGCACAGTTGTCAGCTGAGTTGTATTTTCTAGAGGTGATTATTCTTTTATTTTGTTACAGCTTCTCAACAAACTCCTCAATTAGATGAATGTTCATTTTCAGAAAATATCAAATTCACTAATGAACAGCAAAATGTTATCAATATAATGAAACAACAAATACAATGTTTATGTGAAAATAATAACTCATCAATGGTTGATGTACCAAAAAAAATTATTGTGCAGGGAATAGCAGGTAAGCATTATTTACAAGAAAATTAATTTTATTACATAAAATATAAAATTTAATATTTAAATATTTGCAACAGGAACAGGAAAAAGTGTTATCATAAGACAAATTACTTCAATTGTTAAATCAGAATTTGGAAATGACTCCATTCTTTTGATGGCACCCAGTGGTATAGCTGCATTGAATATAAATGGATCCACAATTCACAGTAAATTAAACATTATGCCACAACAACAATTTGAACCATTGAAAGGCAATGCTTCAAGAAACTTTGAAATAATGATGCAAAAATGTTAAAGTGATATTAAACAATTGGCAGGTCCAAGTTCATAGTCTTCCTTTTGCAAATGGATTCATGTTTTTCGTGTCGGTTTCTTCGGAATTTTCTACCACAGACCTCGCATGGTAGCAGACTACTTTTAAAATCTTCCCACTCAGCTTCAGGCAATACCTCATACTCCTGCTTTATGTTGACTTGCTCCTGTTAAAAATACGCTCAGTCAGTTTTGGTTTGCAAAATAAATACTTAAGAATCACAATCTTTACATTTTGGTCTTATTGATCGACCATAATCACTCACGACATAAGCAATTCAACTGATTTTTAAGATAGATGTTGTTACAGTAATAGGAACTTCGTGTTTTATGGACTATCCTTACCATCATCTGAAGTAACCCCTCCATCTCGGTTCTAGTTGACAGCAATTTCATTTTGAAGGTTTTTGGAATTTCTTGAGATGTTGTATTTAATTTTCTGATGAGGGCTAAATCATCAAGGTACATTTTTTCAACATGTTTCCATGTGAAACTCTCTACTTTTCTTCCTGTATCATTTTCTACTTCTCTTTCTTCTGTATCTTCTACTTCTCCTTCTCCTTTATCTTTTACTACAACCTGTTAGAAAAACTCATTGTAAATGATTGTCGTGAAATATCTATGAATACTTACAAACTAATATGTTCTTACTTACTTTTTGATTTTTACATTTCTCTGACTGACACAGGCAATCACTGGAACAAAAACTTTTACTTTTTTTACACTTGCACCTATTGTTTTCACAATTTGTTTTCTTGCAACTACATGTGGGCATGATGATACTTGTTTATCAGTGTTACCTCTCCTACTATTAGCATACAAGTGTTTCCTTACAAAGCACTATGGAAAATTGTGGTTTCAACATGATTGTAGTGCTATAATTTAAATGGCAGTGAGATTAAAAGTGAGATTTGAGAGAGATGTCAGAGTATTCCAGATCTAATCTAATCTGACATGAATATTGACTTAGTATGATTAGGCAAGACTCAATTATGTATTGAGTTATCCAATAATGGTTAGGGTTCAAAAGGGAAAAAAAAAAGGGTTTGATTGCAGTTCTTCATTGATATTTAATTCAATTAACAATAAAGTGTTGCATCTCTGAAGAGAGCCTGCTGGGTCCGAGGCATCCCAGGTGTTTTCAGCATTAGTACAATCACAGCCCATGCCCAAAGTCATTTCCTACACAAATTAAATCCCAAATGGCAAGACATCTTGCATCAAAGAATGGTAACAAATTTAAGCCAGCTCTCAGAGATGAAATTTGGGTACAGAGCAGTACACCAAAATCCCTCCAAAGGATATATCTTGCCAGCCCATTTAGGTATGTAAGCTATCACAAACAAGTCAAATAAAACTGAATTTCCAACAAGATCCCAATACATTTTATAGGCTCCAAAAGATAAGAGAAGTTTAATGGAACACACAGTAGAGATATGATGGCTTTCAATGATACCAAGGAGTATAAAATGAGCACATCAGTCTTCAGAAAGAAAACCATTGAACATAAGAATGGTGGCACACTTGTCAAATAAATCATGTATTGAAAAATGAGCACCTGACAAAAATCTACAGGGAATAGAGCAAACTAGATTCAAATATTCTATTCATAAAGAAAACTAAACCTAATATTCATTTTTTTTTCTAAATTTTTTATACACTTTTAAAAGACCCCATTATTGATTTATTTTATTTCAATCAAAAATAACATAAGAAGCGACATGGACATGTGACATCTAGCAATGATTAGAAGTATTACTTTATTTTCCTGAAAAGGCCATTGAAGTGGAAAAAAGAACTTTTGGCTTTTGTTTCTTCTTTTTCTTTCCTCCAGCAGATGAGTCCACAGTAGCTTCATGAGAGGGTCCTTCAGATTTAGCTAAGGCAATAGCTATTGCATCACTGAAGCTTTGACTGAATGTTGGTGCTGGAACATAGCCCTCAGGCTCAGGTTCACTGTCAGATGCAGTGCGTTGTCTGCGAGATGGAGAGCTCAACATTGGTTGAGCAGGATGTGCTGACTGTCGGATCCAAGCTGATCTAGTCGAATATGTGTTCTTTCCAGTACGTAACATCTGTGGACAAAATATTTTAAAATTTTTAAAAATTAGACGGTAATTAGATTGGCATCTGACTCTTTAGCAGTTAACTTATTCCATAGTGATATTTCACTAATAAATTTTTAAGTGCCAGTATACCTGGGCAAATGATGGACCACTGTTGTCTGCTGCAGTTTCTTGTCCAACGGCTGGAAATTGGTCAACCTCTGGAGGCCCATCCAATGTCAAGTTCTCAACAGATATATTGAGAGAGGACTGAGTAGAAGAGCTAGCGAGACTGGAGACTGATGGTGACTTGGGCACAGAAGAACTACAGAAGAAGAAGAAGGAGAAGAAAAAACAAAAAGGTAAAAGTAAGGTAGGCAGTCATTAGAAAAGATATGAACAGTATACTGAATACAAACTTATAAACTTACGAAGGTGGTGATGAGTCATTGCCACAAATTGGAAAATGGTGGTGGGAAGCAATACGGATGTGGGGTGTTGGATGCCTTCCCCAGCGCTTGTTTTCTTCATCATTTATTTTTTTCTCTCGTCGCATTTCCTCACGATCACGCTTCTGCCTACGCCGGCGACGAGCATCTACTTGCTCTTTGAATATGTCAAGTATTTCAAGTGGGATGATGGACTGATCAAGAATTATTTCAACCACTTCAAATTGACAGGTTACAGGTAGATGTTGCATGTAACGAAGGCGCTTACGGAGGTCTTCAGTCATGGAACCCATCTCCTTCTCAACTATGCGCCCCGATATTGTCAATGGGCACTTTTCAAGAGAACCATAAGCCATTTCAAGCATACGAGCATTCAAAGCATGAAGGTATATATGCTGTCCATCCATGGCTAATCCAGAAAAAGATTTTCAGGATGAGTTCACTTAACTGGATAAGTAGAGGAAATAAAATGCTATTGAAAAAATAAAACTCACCTTGGTAGAAATAGAAGTGCTTCAGAGGTTGTTTAAGGGTACTATGTTCAAGATCTTCAGCTGTTATGGCAGTCCCAATATCTTCACTGCTTGTACTTTCAAGGCGAGGTCTACACATTAGAATATGATAGAAGGGAAAAGACAATATTGTTATTGAAGGCACTAATATTTAATATTACAGTTTCTTTGAGTCAATTCTTTTATCTTTTTACCTATCTGTTGTCTTGTCCATGATGACAGTCGCACCTTCATTGAAAACGCCATTTGCTTCGCAAATTTCCTTTCGAGTCCTGTCTTCTGCCATTGGGATTAGGTTGACATCTTGAAGTTCATCCAAAGCTGCTGTTTTTCTTACATCTGATGTTGGTTGATGTTGGTCCAGTTTAACTCCCTGTGTTACGGTTAAATAAGAGTAAATAATTTAGTTTTAAAAAATATTAAGATAAAAGTAGAAATTTGAAAACCTACTTTAACAAGAGCCTCCCTTTCAAGTAGCATTTCCATGGCTTGTTCCACAAAGCACACTTCAGGACTTCCTCCGTCAGTCCTTATCTGCTCTTGAAGAGCTGCCTTCTCCCCTTCCATTATTTTCAGCACCTTGAAAAAAATTACGTACCAGTGAAATAGGGCAATTAATAATAATACTTTACCTGGAAGGACATTCAAATGAGTAATCCATACATCAGATGAATCAGCTAATAGCAATTTTGCATAGAAGGTGTCCACAGATGATTCAGAAACAGAGAGCAGAGGGACTGCAGGACGTAGATCCCACTGTTCAACAGGAACTGCTTCAAGTGAACCACGCTCTCGGCGCATCAAACGCATTGTAATCTCACCACCAACAGAAAATGCAGTTGGTTTCAATGCCAGCACACTAGAAAAACAATTTCACATGTCACACATAACAGGCTTCTAATATTCTAGTATTCTAGAGAATAGAAGAAAAAGTGTACCTCTTCAGGTCGCGTTTGTGAACCGACTCATAGCAGATAGGGCATTTTCGCCAGGACTTGTCAGAGAGTGCCAGGTAGTGAAGGATGCATGACCAGCAGAAAATGTGACCACAACGTGTCATCTTCGCCGCAACAGGAGGGTAAAGGCAAATTGGGCAGTTTGTCTCTTCTGGGCTCATAACTCGCTGCAACAATACATAAAATTAAAGACATGAACTAAAACGTCAATTCAATAATTTACACAAACAACACACTTACTATTTGCTCCACAAGATCCCAATCAACAAGCTGATCAGGGTTGCACAAGTATTGTTTATAGTCTCCGTCAGATTTAACAGCAAATTGACAGCTAAAGATAAAATGTGTGATAAGTTATCAATAATCACTTGAACTGAACAAAAATAAAGCACAAAAACTAACTTTGCCTGCAAAAATTGCTCTTTGTTATATTTATGGGGAGACCCTCTGAAATATCGGGCCAGGCCAGAGCCATGGCCACCGCTGGTATGGTGCCGCCAATTTTGGTGACTTGTTCCTTCTCTCGGAGCATAGTGGAAATTTAACAAATGATTTAAGTTTTGCTTCTTGCTTCCTGGAGCTATGACAGAGCCATACTCCATCTCCTCCACTGCTATCTGCACACACAACAAACACATAACAGCAAGAGATCATTGATAGAACACACTCAAAATGTCTTTCTCATTACCTGGGGACCCTCCTTTCTACCATCCAAATAAGGTCCACGAGGTCGAGGTCTCTTGTCAAAAGCTTTTCCTTTCTGTGTTGATGGTTTCCGAACCGGGTCATATTTGGGAGTGCTTGCTCCTGCAGTTTCGCGTCTTCTAGAAGAGCGGGGGAAAGCCTTTCCACCAGCTCCATCTGCAAAAATAAATTAGAGTATTTTTTAATTTAAATATGTATATTAAGCATATTAGCCCATAATTAAACAAAATAGCTAATTGATACAAAATGTAGAGCTGAGAGAAGCAAATAGCATTAAAAGTATTTAAAAAGAGTTCTTATTTCCTTGTTTTGATTTACACAACCCAGACGATTAAAACAGTAGTCATTATTAAAACAATTTGGACAGTTAATTGGAGTAAACATAGTTGAGGAAGGTTAAGCGGCCTGTACCTCGAGGAGGGGCAGGGGGGCGGGAGAAGTGAGGAGGGTCTAATGTGTTATCAAGTTCTAAGCAAAATTTCAGCTTGATAACACCAGCAAAGGTTTAAATCAAAGGGCGTTCTAAAGAAAAATTGTCATATTCCTCAGAAGACAAAGTTGTTGCCTCATGAAAGCTCAATAAAAATAAAACTACAACCCTGAGATCGTGACGTCGGGATGATTGGACTAAAAGGGTCACAGTCACCTTTCCGAGCTAGTATTACACAATCTGACAGGACACATAAGATGTGCCTTAACTCTCCTCGATTCGTTAAATGACATATCGAACACAAGCATTTTTGACTTAAATATAAATTCCCTTGATGTCAGCGAAAACAAATATGGGCTGCTAGCGAAGTGGAAGATCAGGGAGTGGGTGGTCAGTGACAACCCATTGTTTACCTTGGCTTTTTTTTGTGTCAGTTCCCGGCCCCTTGCCAAGGGGCTGAGCTGAACGGATTGGTTTTTTTTCCATTATGTATTCTTCTAACATCTACAGCAATCACAGTGCAGAGCACTTCTCCGCATGGAGAAACGGTACTCAGCTTCACGGCCGACATTTTCAGCAAGCCATGTTTCAATCTTACTGGGGGAATAAAAAATACCTCTAAACGGTATTACTTATCACTTGAAATATGGGGGTTGGTGGGTAAACCAAATAAATATGCTTCAAGGAGCAGGAAGCTCCTTCCCGTCGTCAAACGACGATTTTCTTGTTGGCGACGAACACTTCTGTCTCGTCGCTAAAATGGCGACGGATCGACAGACAGAAACAACGACACATCTGCTACTCTTCCGGGCGGTTCAGTCGGCCCGGAAGTTAGTACCAGTGATAGTATTTTAGATTTTATTTTAAACGATAAGTTTGAGAGGCTAGCCTTTCAGATTTGCTAACATCAACAGCGGTGATTTTTTTTCTATTTAAAATAAAACATAAGTAAATCCAAACCCTCTAGTTAGCCTCTCAATGGATTGAAATGGGAAAAATAGAACAATGTCTCAACACATCTATATTCATCAGAGCGTGTATGCCAGAAGGAATACAATATCATTTCTGCATCCTCATAACGTAAATCTATTAATTTATCTGATTTATACAACGGTGATTCTATTCTATTCGAAATTTCCGCCACTTTACCGACCGGATAGACCTAGTACTGCTTCCGGTGTCGAAGCTCGGAACTATAACTGACCGGTAGGGGGCACTAGCGCTCTCACAGAACAGTCGGCATGCGGGATTCTTGAACGAACCTTCCTTTCTCACCACGTTTCCTTTGCAGCAATTTCCTGTCTCCTTTCTGTTCCAAAATGCCACCGAAACAATCGAAGCCGGGCGATAAAGCTGGTAATTACTTGAATTTCTTTGGATAATTTTATCTTAACGTTGCTGCCATTGTTACTAAGTTAATTTCTATTATCTAAATAATATTGTACCTTTGGCGGTGTCACAAGTCAAAGTAACGCCGAGTCTACGCTGATGGCCACATGGCCGACCGTGTCTTAATTTATTTCTTGTGTTTCTAAGTTATTCTTATCAAAGAATTTGGCCCCACATGGGGTATGTTAAATTGTTCTGATTATACTCGCATTTCATGCAGCAATCAATCTCTTACTTGTGTTGGGTGCATGAATCCTAACCTAGATTGTTTGTGTTGTGCCATTCGGTACAGCAAGCGGCCCATGTCTTAACTTGAGGGAGATGTTGAATCACCTTGATCTCCTGTTAATACATTCAGCAAAGTGGGTTTCCCATTTGATTATGCCCTGTTTCGTCTGTTTGCTCATGAGGGTAGGCTTAATCCACGCAGCTCATTTCTTAAGGGATTTATCCATGTGTCCATGTTTGTGCAGGCGCTGCCAAGCCAGAGGCCAAGAAGGCTGAAAAGAAGCCTGCGGCTGCCGCTGGAGCTGGCACATCTGGTGCATCTGCTCCCAAGCAGGCTAAACCCGCTGCTGCCAAGCCTGCTGCCAAGGATGCCAAGGCCAAACCTGCAGCCAAACCTGCAGCCAAGCCCGCTGCCAAGGCTGCGGCTAAGGGTGCAGCCAAGCCAGCTGCCAAGGGAGCAGCCAAGGGTGCGGCCAAGCCCGCTGCCAAGGGAGCTGCTAAGGGAGCTGCCAAGAAGCCCGTAGCTAAGGGAGCTGCCGCTAAGGGAGCTGCCAAGCCTGGAGTCAAGAAGACTGTTGCCCGCCCAGTGAAGGGTGTTGCACCTAAGGCCCAGAAGGGTGTTAAGAGTGTGAAGCCTGCCGCAGTGCAGAGAGCACTTAAAGTTCAGAAGAAGGTATGTGTGTTTATGGTGTTCAGACTGATTCTTATCTTTGCGATGATGATTTTAATTGTGGGAATCTCTTTGATTCGATGTGAAACTATTTAACAATTGACTGATGCAAAGATTCATTGGAAACTCTGTCACTGTGATGAGTTTAGTGGGAATCTCTTTGATTGCAAGTGAAACCACTTTTTAACTATATCTGATGTGAATGGATCTGTTTGCTAGACGTTGCATCAGATATGGGTGTATGCTGTTCTATTATAATATTTGCTCTTTTCAGATCATCAAGGGTCCCCATGGCACCAGGGTTCGCAAGGTGAGGCCTTCAGTGCACTTCCATCTTCCCAAGACCTTCAGGCCACCAAGGAATCCCAAATATGCCCGTAAATCAGTGCCAAGGAGAAACCGGTAAGTGCTATCGTTGACTTCTCATCTGTGTAATATCAGGTTTTGTCAAAGCTATGTTTTATATTCCATTCGTTTTCAGTATGGATGCTTTCAACATAATCAAGTTCCCCCTGACCACTGAGGCTGCTATGAAAAAAATTGAAGATAACAACACATTAGTGTTTATTGTTCATACCCGGGCCAACAAGCACCACATCAGAGCTGCCGTTAAGAAGCTTTATGATATCGATGTTGCTAAGGTTAACACACTCATCAGGTAAGAATCATGTCTTCTATCTCTTTAATTCCATTGCGTATCTGTCTTTAACAACATTTTTATTTTTACAGGCCTGATGGTAAGAAGAAGGCATACGTCAGACTCACCAGAGACTTCGATGCCCTTGATTCAGCCAACAAGATTGGTATCATCTAAATATGTATTCCTATCTTGTTAATTAAACTTAAAAAACCCACCCTTGTCTCATTTTTAACCCAATGAACTTAACTGTGTTTAAGCAAAAGCTTCAGCGCCATCTGCATTCATCAGCAGAAATGAAATTGGTATTGGATAGTGGTTGTCTATGTGCCAAATTTTATTACAAAATATTAAGGGGGACATCAGGTAATCAAACATACTATAATCATAAAATAACTTTTCAATTCAGATGTTTATTTTTGATCTGGGAAATGTACAGCACACTTGCCCTGATAAGTATAAAATTTGAGATCTTAATTAGAATATCAGGAATGGTAAGGCACATTTAATACTCAATAAGAACTAATACTTAATTGTGCAAATCACATGGACAACATTACTTCAAGGTGTTTCAATTTAGCTAAATCTACACATTGCCATGTACCAGGACGGATTGATCTGATATCAAAGTCTTAAACTACTTAAAAAACTAGCTGCATGAAGACCAGCCAGCAGCTTGGTATAAGAATTAAATAGCCTTTCTTAATATCTAAAAGTTATTCCACAAAAGTATATTGTGCTTTTTTTCAATGAGTAATATAAAATACAGTTACAAGTAAAATAAATCTTTCATGATGCATGGACTAATGACCATTAAATATCATTACTTTGGAAGAATTCTTCAGAACAGTAAATAAAATTGCAGAGCTTGAAAAAGTGGTAATTAGATTATACAAATAAAAATCAACAGAATATCTAGATCAAAACAAAAATCCTAATAAAGCTGGTTTTTAAAGGTACCAACATGAGACTAGTCTCTTGGCACAACTACACATAGGACGGATAAAAATTGCTGATTAGATTATACAAATAATACAAATAATAAAAATCAACAGAATACCTAGATCAAAACAAAAATCCTAATAAAGTTGGTTTTTAAAGGTACCAACATGAGACTAGTCTCGTGGCACAACTATACATTGGACGGATAAAAATTGCTGACTTCATAGACAGATAAAAAAATATAATTCAAGCAGTTCTTACTATGAAAAAATTCATAGAATTTTGTTCTTGGAATTTTCATTTACAAATTGAAGCACAATACCAAAACAGCAATGAACACATGGGAAACCAAACTTGAAAATGCCACTCCCAGAGCACAGTCTTTAGTAAGATCTACTAGAAATGAGTTTGATATGTTTTACACCCTCTCTTCAGCTTGTGAGTGTAATCCATGTTTTTGAAGTGGAACATTAGCCGATGATCCATCTCCCAACAGCAAAAACTGAAAGTAGGCTTATGGAAAGTACCATAGCACTAGCCTTAGCAAGGCTGCCACTTAACTGTAAGACAGAAACATTGCAGTAAATTCCCAATATGTGTAAGATGTTATATGAAAATTAATCCAAAACACAAATTATTAAAACATACCACAGTACTATGTGTGTATATGTATATAAATAGATACTTACTATAACAAAATAATTGCAGCGATCTCCAGAACAACAATCAGAACACTTCCAGTCCAGGTACCACACGTAGTTACAATATGGCATTCTATCTTTTCTTTCCCGTTCACATTCATTCTTGGTGGCACACCTTTTAGAAACATAATACTGTTTTGGTGCACCAAGCTCCCAGTAGGGTGTACCTGAGGAGATGACAGATGGCATACCAATCACAATTGTATCCTTTTGAGAATTCATGAATTATTCTTTAACATTGATACTTACTTCCCCAACGAATATCAGTTAAACACATATCGTCACCAGGTTCACAAACTTTTATTGTCTTCATACACTTTTCATCATTACCCTTCTGTTTGTCACAAACATAACATTCCAATCCTCGACCTGAAACATTTTACAAACATGTCTTCATTATAATGTAAGGTAAATGATTAACTGAGTTAATTCAACTCGAGTATTTGGTTGGTTAAGTAATGAGCAGAGAATATTAGGTGTGCTTCATACGTGTAAATAAAATTGTTGGTAGTCGGAAGGTTAGGAAATACCATAAATACTTACAAGTATTTATCAAGCACAGTCCGATAAAACAATACAACAAACACACACGTAGAAAATCCATTTGATTTAACACAGTCCCAAAGCTACTGCACAGCAACAAAGTAAAATAAGTACAGAAAGGTATAAAAGATTTGGTTTAAACTTCGTGTGGCGTTCACGCCCAAAAATGAAAACACAACAGCAACAATAACAAGAAACAAAAACATTCTACAACGCCCTAAAACAAAACACTGACGAGGGTGGAGGGGTGGAGGCGGGAAGGGTACGTGAAATCAAACTCGAACCTTCACACCTTCACTCACTTAGTGGAACAACTGTGGTCCCGTCTCGTCCTGGTGAATCAGTTTGAATATTGCTTCACTGTAGCAAAAAAAAAAAATACAAGACAGCTCTATTCGTGTGTTGTTTTGTTGATAAGGAAAAAAATGAAAAAAAAATTTAGGAAAGAAATTTTTTTTTCACAAAATAATTTATTCTTTGGATCATAACATTTCATAGAATCTTTACAGTATAAAATATAATAAGGAGCAAGACATGATTATTTAATGACATATATTTCTATCCTCTTTTACAACATATTCATAATTTCCGAAACGAGTGATGAGGGGGTCCATTTTATCTTCTTCAATGTAACCTGACCACTTCCTCATTAGAAAGTTTCTAACAGCATTATAAACATTTTTTGAATTTACATTTTTCATGTGAATATTTGGGACATGAAGAGTTAACACAAACACACCACGAGAAACCCAAGGTTCCTCAACATCAAGTACATAGTGGAAAAAGGCAGCAACATCAGGTGTCAAATCTTCAACATGCAAGACAACCAGAGCCTTACTATATTCTAACTTTTCCTTCATTGAAATAATATTACTTTTCTTTAATAGATTTCTGCCGTCAATAACTTCAGGTTTAGCAACTCTATTTGTTCTATGACAAGCAACATGTTTAGCAATCTGCTCTGCTAGGCAGGAGGCAACACCATCATAATCATCATGAACAAGAAGTAGAACAAAGGGCTTTTCAGAAAATGATCTACCAGCTTGTACATAGCTCCAAAGTTTGTCAGTTTGCTTTGGAAATTGTTGTTGCAGTTTCTCTTCAGTCTTACATTTAGTTTCAGCTGAAGGAGAAAAGAGTGCACAAAATGGAATTACAAATACAAAAATGAGATAAGGCCAATTTCTTCTTATAAGCTGGAAAATTTTTGAGGAGGAAGCGTGTGAAGTAGGTAGCCTTTCATCATTTAGAGGCAAAGATGAGGACCTTAAACATTCTGGTTCCTGCACAGCACAGTCTGATAAGTTCTCAGTTGCTTTTCTTTGTACCATACTTGGCCTGTTAGTGGTAAATGATTCTTTTGGCTTTCTCTTTTCTCTCAAACCAGATATGTTCTTAGTCTCATCACTCCTAGTGAACTGCTTGGTCTGATATTTTATTCGGTTGGAAGAAAAACCTCCATTTTTCCCTGTATGTACAGAATCATCCTCATTTGCCACGTTTTCAGCTTCATCTGAATCACTGCTATCATTGTTGTGTTTATCTGATGACAAATCAGGAGCGCGTTTTGTCATGTTGTTGTTAGCAGCTTTGATCTTCGGTGGCGTCCTCTCTGGTCCAATCAAACCAGAGAGCTCTGGAGTAGCATTTTGAAGGCGCCGAGACCTTCTAAGAATCTCTAAAATAAAACATGAAAAAGGATATCACTGGAAAGGGTGAAATGTAATCAGTCAATGGACAATTTTTAAATTAAAATTGATAGTTGACTTACCAATATTATTTTTCAATTCCATATTAGAAAGGAAAGAAGAAAAGAACACCATGAACAGGTTTTGTTCACCTGTCTAAAAATAATAATTTTTAAAAAATTAAACCATTTTGTCCCTGCAACCTATGTAAAATGCCACTGTTATTTACTGAATCATATAACCCACACAAACATGCTGACAGGCTAGCGTATGTGGACCATATCATCAAATAATAACTAGTAACTAGACACTGTAATCCCCGCGTACAATGAAACAAGCCGCACCTGTACACAAAAAATATCACCAAACCGCGGTCAACAGGTGCGATATGTAAGAATATCACCAGAAGCCGTTGATCGTTAATTTTTTTAATTTTTTGACATTCTGGCGCGAGGCGCCACGACGGGTTAGGCCAGCAGACGATGCGTCAAAACTGCCAACCCATCATTCTGCTTCGCCGATTAAGCATCACTGATATGAATAACTAACTTATTATTGAAGAGTGAGTACGGCTAAAGTCTCGTTTTGATTGGTTTATTACCGAACAGGAGAGCTGCCTTGTAGAATTCTTCATTCAAGCCTTTCCCCTTAGTTGTGTAGTGATTGGCTAGGTTGGCCAAGGTCTTCCCCAACCTGATGAAGGAAGAGACAGAGGGCAGGTCTGGGCAGATCGGACACTTTATGCGAATTGTGAGGTTATATATTCATTCAACATGTAAATAAACACTGTAGCGTTGCATCTGTTCCACGAAGAAAGAACAAATTTGTGGTAAGACTTTGTCTGTACTCGATATTCTGCCCTTGAAGTGATTTTCACTCTTTGTAGTCTAACGTTTTTCGCTTCTTGCAGTTATCTCCTGGACTGAAAGCGCAGCACAATATGGAGAGGTTGCCCTTGTCATTTATATGTCTTACTCTTTGCTTCATGTTGACCTCACAACAGAGCCATGGAGAGAGTAGTTCTCTAACATTTGACAAATACTTCTCAGAAGGTGGGGGACTAGTGCCCAATTCGGGATCAGTATCAAAACGAAAGGTCACTGCCAGAAAGGAAGCGAATGAGACTGTATCTGTAGAAAATGTTACTGAAGGTGAACCATCACGAGACAGAAAGATTTCTGAAAGAAAACTCTTAAACTTGACTGCAAACTCTGCACACATTGGTAAATATCAATGATATTTTTTCTTTGGTATTTAATTGCTCAAATCAATAATTTATGATTCTTATTTTCAGGACAAAATGTGTCTCATGAGGCTAAGGTTCTTGATGTTGATATCCTAAATAACTCTGCTCCCAATGTGTCACTGACAACTGTTTCAATCAAGAACCCTATAACTACAGTCAATGTATCAGGCCTTATTAATAACTCGTCAGTATCACAAAGAAAGAAGGGGAAACCAGGAGTAACATATGATGAAGACGACTTGTCAACTGATGCAGATGGCAAAATAATTTTACCTAAAGAGAATCTTCTTGGTTCTGGTCCATCCTTCGATTATGTTGTGCCAATAGTTATAGCAATGTTAGCTGTACCTTTTGTTGCTGTTGTAGGCGCATTTCTTTACAAGAAAGGTCGTGATTTCTGGGATAGGCGACATTATCGAAGGATGGATTTTCTAATTGATGGAATGTACAATGACTGACAAAAATTTATACTGCTGTGATACGTAACAAGTTGCTTTTATATCAGGTTTTATAATGTAAACACTCTAAATTTTTGAGGATTTAATTTCTGGTTTCCCAATTTTAATCATTCAACATGTAACATTTTCTGACTGGCATATCTATTTTTAAATTATCGGTTGTTGAGCTCGAGCTATACTCAAGTAATTGTGAAGTAAAGGATCTCTCTTGTGTGACTTATAACATACCTGTTCTACTGATTTTCAATACATTCTTACTCCTAAGGGAAAGAATTTGCATTAGAAATACTGTACATATTACTGACTGATTATCTGTGCCCCTTTCAAATCAGAATTTTGATTCCAGCTCAGTTACCAGACTCTAATTACATTTCGATGAACAAGTAGTCAACAAATCTTTTGAAAGATTTGGAATTAGTATAGACTTAACCATGAAATTTGTTGGAAAATAATTCTCTCCCTGTCTGTGATTGTTTTTATATATTTAGTTTCTTTGTCATCTGTGTCATTTAGCTTGGCAAGTGGTTCTTACCAATCTGTCACACCTAGTGATGTTTCCATTCAGAGTTACATATTTAAACATTTTGAGAAGATCTATAAGGAATAAAAAATTAAATATATGTGATATTTGGTTTTGGCTTGAGCCAGTTAACAAACAAGTGTGTGCGCGCCTGTATGTGTGAAAAAGAATGTGATAAGTCAAATGTAAAGGATAAACATTTATTCATGGAGTATTTTACACTCATGATTTATTACTTTTATTTTGTAATTGAACTGTACATATCAGTATAAATTTTGTCTTGCTTGATAATTGTAATTAAGTTTGTAAGAAATGAATGAAAATACAGCAAGTTAGAAGTTTTGTTGCTACATATTTGTGGTTCCCAGAAGTGCTACTTACATATAATTATTTTAACTAATACACCTTTGATAACCTACTGCATTCCGTCAAAGGAACCAGACTGGTGCAATAAATGTGTAGCACAAACAGGTTTTCCTTAAAAATTTATATTCTATTCCAAACAGTGAGTGAAAACCATAAAAGATTAAAATGGTTAGGTAGAAGGACTTTCCATTTAAGTGTTCAGCAAAAAAATTGATAAAAAAAAGTGGTCCTGGGCAAAAAGATTTTGTTTGCAACACACCAAAATACACCTATACCACATATTGATTGAAGAAGAACACTCCTGAACATTCTGGGACCCAAAGATACATTCTGTAACAAATTACTGCTACAAGGATTGGGTGAAAGGCTTTCCGTTAGATTCTGGGGTAAATTAATGAGAAATATTTATAGCACATGATAATAAATAATGCTAATATCAAAACTTTATATTGTTAAAATATTTAAGACCCTAATTTGAGTGAGATAACAGAATAATGCATTAAATACATGCTTTAAAAGTGCCATTCATAAATCACAGACCAAGGAATCACAATTCAGTTAAATAAAGGTTTGGTTAAAAAAGAAAACAAAAAAAAAGAGGTATAGATGAATGAAATTTGGGATTCACATTTAGCATTTTAAAAAATCATGTAAATGTAACTCCGCAGTCAAAAAACCTCAGATCTTATGTCACAATTGTACATTCCTTATCAAAATGACAAGAGTACAAAACAATGTTGAATTTTAATAAACTTCAAACATCACCAGCAAAACACTTGATATTCATCAATTCCACCAACTATGACATGATTTATGTGCCTTGCATTTGCGTTTCAGTCACATGAGTCATCTGAGACAGATAATAAAAATTCAATTTTATGTCTGCCTCACATCTCATATTATTTTATCACATGTATTACATGCAAGGCTTGAGTGTGCTTAAAACCCTTTTCCTGTGTACTTCATAACATCACAGCCTAGTAAACTTACTTGACTGCAGAGGTACAAGATAAGAATTAAAGTCCAGATTGACATGGCACCTAGATAATTCGAATACATATGTCCGAAAAAGCCTACAGCGTATTTTTTTATGTAAACACCCAAATATATGTTCTAAGTACACTTTTGAGCTACAAGCCACATCACATATTCACATGACAAAAGTTAGGTTTCATAAAATTTACATGATCTCATAGATCTAAAGCCTACTTTAAAATACCATAGCTTATTGCTACAAACAGAACAGGTTACATCTATGATGCTAGGTTCCAGGAAAGCAGTTTGGCATTTTCACTACAAAATGTCATAATATAATCCACTTCAAACAAAACTGGAAGTATGTGTCCTAAAAACAAGCTACAAAGCAAGTATAAAATCCAGAAGGATGTGTTCCACTAAAATTATATCTAGATACTTGTTTTATACAGAAAATTGAAAAATATGGAAGTTAATTTGTGAATACCTTTCAAGTCGGAAAATACTGAAAAGCTCTTGTTTGTGAAAATACACACATAGCTCTTTGTGTGTAGCTTCTTAAGAGAATAATATGGAATTTTTAGGGCAAACTTCTGAGGGGCAGGCGTGTGTGCCCAAATACATAATTAACATCAGTTACTTGTAAACCACAAATGTTTTGTAAAGCATCATGCTTCTGACACTGTTTGATAAAAACCACTGTGGATTTTATAGAAAAATATTATTCATTCTTGGGAAGAAAATATTGTTAGATTAAAACTAGTAGGATTAGATTATGGCAACAAATGTGAAAATCAGAAAGCAGTGCCAGAAGGTTCAATGCAATCAATGGATTGAAATTTTAATTTTGCTAATGAGATTTAGCAAGAGTTGGACTTAACATGAACTGAATAAGTGCATACCTAAACGAATCAAATTGAGATGATTAAGGCCTAACTCCAAATAGTTAATTTGCCTAAATAAATAGGTAGGTCAGATATGTAGTAAAATAAATGGTCAAACACAAATAAATCTTCAAAACCTCAATTGAAAAGCACAAGCTAAAATTTAAGTAAATAAAAAAAATACACAAAATCCTCTTAAATCACAGATGTATAGTGAAGAAGCAAACTAGCAGGCTGCAACGGCGAACATTACAACCTTCAACTTCTAATTACTTTGCAGCTGTTTACAAATGCAAGTAAGACTCCACAAAAATGAACATAAAAATAGAACATAAGAAGGAAACTACACTACAGAAGGGTAGTTATAAACTATGGAGGCCATGTACCTCTAAAGTCCAGATAAAATAATCTTAATAATTAATCCCAATCATAATATCAATTTCATTCCTACATTCATCTCTGATACCCAAAACTTATTTTCCTTTCCCTTTAGTTTCGTCGGGAAATATTTCCCTAGCAGGAGTGAGACTCAGCATCATAATGTGACGGTTGTAGCACCTTGAATTTCGGAACAGAGAATCTGTCCCATGGAAGCGGTCAAGAACTCCCAAAACACCAAAGCACTGGTTAAACCTGAAATATTAACATAGAAACATAAAAATGAATTTTATTAAGGATTTGATTTTAAAAGCAAACATTTATTATTAGTATTGTAGTACTTCAAATGGTGAAAGTCATGAGCTTCTGGTGATGGGAAGAATGGCAAATGGTATCCTGAATGGGCGTTTAGTGTTGAGAGAATAGCCATTGAAAACCAAAGCCATGCTGTTGCAACATGAGAACCCATTAGGAATACTCCAAGCATTGGTGGAAGTAGGTTACTGAATACATGTTCCAAAGGGTGACAGTAGATAGCTGTTACAGCTACAGGAGCAGTCCACTCATGATGTCGTTTGTGGATATGTTTGTATAAATATCGACTGTGTAAAAGGCTGTGGGGGAAAAACATTGTGTAAAGTCTGAGAATAAACAATACTTTAGATCTGAAAAGTACCTTAAAGTGAAACTATGAAACATACCGATGTGAATAATAAAATCCTACTTCTTCCATTAAAATGTGGACAGCCATCTCTGCAAGAACCCAGTGGAATGTGGGTAGTTCTCGCAGAGAGGGATATCCCCGACATTCCATCAGCATGTAGCACAAGTAGCTCACAGGGAGTCCCACAATAATTTGATTGAATAAAACACACCCAATGACCTAAACACATGAATACAAAATTCACTAAATGAAGAAACAAGTGAGCACTATACTTGGAATTGTGAATGTTCACTAACTTTTAGAAGACGTTGCCTGTCAACAGGTTCATTAGTACCCGGCTGAATTTTGTATCGTCGAAGTGCAGCTGGTTTGTTTGTGATATCCAGAATTGTATAAATAGCTCCAAAGATCCAGTAGACTGCTAGAGTTACAACATTGCTCCCTGCATATAAAAGAAGAAAAATAAATAGAAATATTAATTAATGATTTTAAAAAACAAAGAGAGAGAGAAAACTGTCAGTATCAGTTTTAAAATTATCTTTTCTCACCATATACCCAAAGTGTGATTGGATCCTCTCCAATTGAATCTAACAGCAGATCCCATATTGCTTGCCAAAAGTCTCCTGATGCTCCCCAAAAGCGTTGTAAATGCCTGAGGAAAATGGAGAATAAATGACACAGCAAAACTCAAGTTTAAATAAATATTTTTGCATGAGGTTTATTTTTTTAAATTTCTTTCTGCAGTACTTACAGAATTACATGAAAATCTGATGGGAAGGAGTATAAATCAAGCTGGGGTGCTTCAACTTCCATTGTGCAAAATTTAATGTACCAAAATGGCTTGGAGGTCTACAGCAAATGGCATAGCTATTCTACAAAGTACATAAAAATACCTCTATAGAAGCAGGAGAAAGAACTGCACACCCTCTTAAGCACTATCACAATGTCTGATAAATGTAAAATAATTGAGTACAGTGCAAAAAGCAAGACAAAGCAGGTGTCTTTCTGGTTTGAAAAAAAAAAATTAAAAAAAAAAAAGATTAAAAAAAAATAAAATATATGTATAATATATATATAAAGAAACGGAAAGAAAGCATTGATAGAAAGAGACTTGACGAGTACAATAGGTTTGACTTCACTGCCACACATACATACACATAAACACCCTCCACAATCGGATAGAGATTTGATAGCCGATATCCAGATCCATATCCTGCTCCACTATTCACCACTAGCCATGCACCCGTTGAGCGGTGCCCTGCGCGGTGCGCTGTCCGTGTCCAGTGCAGGCCGTGCAGGTGCACCCAGACAAGCCCTGACCGCGCCGTCCTGGTCTGTCCAGTCCGACTGGCCGGGCCGGGCTGTGTCCTTATCCTCCTGGACCCTCCCAGCCCGGTGCGGCTGCTCCCGAGACGGGAGGGGGGGGGGGCAGGGGAGGCCGCTCAAAACGAGAGACGCAGTAGATGTGATCCCCTCCAAGGGCTTAAGTAAAAGTATGATATAGATGAAAACTTAAAAATCTAATACAACGACAGAATCCGACTAAATCTGGCCTATTCCAAGAACAAGAAATAAGCCAACTAAATCGACGTGATGACATGGAGTCACTAACAGTCTCCAGCCCCCGTCCCTTACCCCCACCTTAATGCAGTTGCACGCGATGATGCTAGGCCGTGCTGGTCTGTACCATTCATGTCTGTACACTCTAGAGAGGATGAGCCTCTCAGGCCCGCTGGCCACATGCCCACGTCGCTCTAGAGAGACAAGAGTCTCTCTACGCCGCTCACTACAGTCGGCCCCCTACTCCCAAGTAGAGATTATTTTCTATCACACCATCCATTCTGCATCAGGGAAGTCAAACTGCAGGAAATCAACAGGTCTACTGGCCCAGTGTAGAAAATAAATTCGCATGCTATGGTCAAGGAAACCCCGCTGTACCGGGAGTCGGAGAACACGGAACAGTATGCGGGCTTGCCTACCCGCTTCAGCCGTAAGGCGCCGTAGCGGGTAGGCAGACCCGCAACACTGTTACGTGTTCTCTGAAACGCCCGGTACTGTACTGCCACACGGCACGGCACGGCACTGCAAGTGTTGTTTGCTGGTGGCCGAGGATCGCAGCAGCACAGAGGTGTTAAACGGAAGGGAACGTTATTCAAACACAAGGTCGGTCGGCTCGTCCCGCGCCGCGGAGGGGAGGGGAGCGGAGGGGAGGGGAGCGGAGGGGAGGGGCCCGGCCAGGGCTTAGAGAGGGGCAGCGCAGGGCCGGCAGGGCACCACGAGGATGACGACGGCGCAGAGCAGCTCAGCGGGCACCATCCAACAGGGCAAACGGGCAAACCCGGGCAAACCTGCATGAAGGGAAGTCCCAGCCCGGCGCTGCGCGGGGAGGGACGACCTCCGACGTCACGTCCCTTACTCACTCGTGCACGTGCACCGAGCGTCGAATCTCAAATCGTCGAAAGCCACACTGCAAGAAAACGCTTGAGCAGCTTGAGAATCGTCGGCACAGTGCCCGGCCCGCGAGGTGGAGAACTTTGTTTGCTGACTCGGGACCCCGCGTCGAGTGCAACAGACCCGATCAGGCTGCGCGTGTTGACCCGACCATTATCTCCGCGATATTCTCGGGAAGGCGGGAACATAAGAACATGGGTGGGGGGATAAGGATGGCGAAAAATATAGGCGGTCATCAAAACTACGCCTTAAAGATAAAAATCTCGTACAGCCTAACATAAACAGCCGCGCGAAGTAGATCCTCTCCGCCCCAAGAATGTTCCTTAAGAACCGAGTACTGTCATTCCCCGCCGTTTTGGGGATGTTAGGGAGGGACAATTATTCAGATACAGTCGCGCCCAAATTCCCGCGAGGTGCGTCCGGCGGAAGAGGGCACCGACCGACCGGTCCGGTCGGGACACAACAGGCGTGCGACGTGTGGTGAGGGGCAGGGGCGTGAGGGGCAGGGGAGGGGGGGAATGGTCGAAACTAATGCGGGCTGCCCTGCTAAGGCCCGGACGACAAGAAATGCAGGGAGTGGGGAACAAACAAAAAAGAGGTCTTTAACGTGCGTCTCCCCAGTATTTTTCTCTTTCGCTCAATGAAAAAGAGAATTTCATAATGTGATGAACCTAATCGGGGGTAGGGAAGGGGAGGACTATGGGCTTTCAATAATGATGGTGGGAATGGGGTCACAGACCCCATGAGGGAGCAAAACCAATTTTTCATTGGGGGGAGGGGGGACGCCTTTGGGTGACTTTAGAGTTTAATTTCCCGTTTTCAAGGAGCAGGAATTTAGGCAGTTTAAATTTTTAACCATGCCATTATTAGAGAGATCTGTTGAAAATTAACAAATATTTAAACTGTTCGAGCATAGTGCATGAGATTGAGATGAGAGGCAGGCAGTGTGGTATGCGCAGAAAGCCAATGTAATAAAAACGTGATAAATCTAAAAAATGAAAAAGTAAATGTGAGGAAGTGCAATAACATGAGCAAATCATAAGAATTATGCAGAATTATGTTCTAAGACATCAATTGTCTAAGACTTTCTTACTAATAAAGTATAGGTATTGGGAAGATGAACTATTTAGTCCTTAATCCATTACGCTTACCATGTTAGTGTGTTGCGAAAAGCAGCAAAAGCGATGAGAACTGCACTAATAAGGCACAGAACACTGCAAAGTGTTGAAAGAAGAGTTGCAGGCTGCTGCCCTGCTCCATTTGATGTGCCTCCTGTCTTAGGGAGGGACTGTTGGGCACCTTGTGCACATTTGCTACTGCTGCTACTTGACGACATTATTTTGAATTTGAGGTCCCCGACCCCAATCATATAACTCACTCTGCAAGTAGTAACATAATTACTTCACAGAATGCATATTTAAAAAAAAAAAATTACCACTTAATCTTCCTGTTTTAAATGTGTTGGGAGATATTTGTTTAGGTATTTTGGAAATGTTGGTTCAATACAGTATAACAAGAGGAAAAAAAGTCAACTTTCAAGGTAAAGACATGGGAGAAAAGAAAAATATTACCAGTAAATGAAGAAATTTCCTTCCCAATAGAAGAAACTTACGGTTTGAATGAGAAACATACACAGAAAAGCACAAAGAATGAACACAGAGCTCACAAAAAGACATAAAATCCGAGCTTTGACAGCAACAATTTTTTAGAAAAAAAAAATTAAATAAAATGTGAATCGGATTGACAGGAGGATCCTCCGGCTGACAGATGAGGAAATTTCATAAGAAATTATTTTTTTCTATCTTGACAATTCAGATGCGTACAACCACAACAGAATCAGCTGTAGGGAATATCTCTATATATGATATGCGAGCAGATGACATTCGAAACATTGCAGCAATGTGTAAACGTCGACATCTATTTAGGAAACACAAGAACTCACCCTTAACGAAAAAAGATATTGAGACAGAATGTTAAGACGGAAATGCGAACAGAAACATCGTATTTGCCTCACAAAAGCTTACGATAATAAACATTACACGGCCTTCCTAATCCCTCAGAAACGAGGGCCCTGTCAATAATCAGTTGGGCCAATTTAATGAAAAACCATGTTGCTCGAGTTACGTGAAAGTAAACTGACTTCTATTAAAAATTTAATAATTTCGGGGTTTAAACCACTAAAAGCCGTTGTACCTTAGTTCTTTTGACAGTTCGAAAGTCCCGACGGAAGGTGACTTCTGTCAACATGGCCACACTGGCCATGTCAAACATGGCGGCCGCCCGCTGTTTCTTCCGCTAGGATTTCGTCTTCGTTTCTTTACAGTGTCAGAAAAAAAACAACATCAGAAGAACACCATGATTAGTTTTGATTGCAATTTTTAAGCGACGATACTTGCCATGTTTCAAGAGCATGACAGACATTAGCCAGTGAGCCCTTTAAAAATTGTTGTGACAACGTCTCTTTCACTTTAGGCCTAAATGTGTAATTCCTCTATTAAGGGCCTTGGATCTTGTTGGAGGTTGGGGAGCAAGACTTATGAGCAGATTTTGGCACTGACATCCATGCACCTGGGTGTCATAAGAAAATGTCAAGTGTAATAAATACAACAAATCAAGCGGCTGAAACAGCTGTCACTTTTTCAAGATCTCAAGTACCCGAAGACAGTGAAGAAGATGACATCCAAATTACCTTGGCACCATACATTCAATCCTACCTGGCTCACAGTGGAAGCCGTGTTGGTTGTTGTGGTTTATGTTTCCCAGTACCCTTTGAACGTGCTGCTCATCGGTCTTGGTGGGATCCTCGATTTGATTCAGACATCCTTGAAGGGCAATACAAGCGCAGTTCCTTTCCTCAAATTCGTTTACGATTCCGGTAAGCTTTATGTTCTTATTTATACAGTTTGTCTTTCAAATTTATTTAACACATTTGTAATAAAAAAATTGTATGTGGTGTATTGAAACTGTTAAGTTTTACTTATCTTCTGTTCTCTCCCTAATTTATTTCCCTAACTTGTGCAACAGGTGTTTGTTGTCATTAGACAATTTTTCTGCTCTTCTTTTCCTAATACATTTGTTTTTCACTTCATTTTTGTTCAGGTATGCACTTCTGTACATTCTTCTGGTTTCACTATCATGGCTGTTGTATTTCCTTGTGACTGGATTTCAAGAAATTACCTCATCAGAATGGCCAATCATTTGTGGAACATTTGCTGTTCTGGCTGCAACAACTTCAATCATCCTGTGCTTGACTTACACAGAGTATTATAAAAAAATTCATCTTCCCGTTTCAGTTTTTATATCTCTTATAATTTGTTCATTCTCATTATTTTTTGTGTGGAGTACTACTGCATTGGACATGACTCCAGTTGGTCAGTTTGCTCTATGTATTGAAGTTTTATTGCTGATTTACACGGTGATTCCTCTGCCACTCTATATATGTGTAGCAATTGGAGGAGCATATTCAATAATTTTTGAATGTCTGACGGCATATGTAGATATGGGACCATGCTCGGTAAGCATTATTTTAGTTAGCAGTGCATCTGTGCTGTTATGGTAATTAGACAGGCATGTCTGCTTGCTATTCCGCATTTGTTTGACTTCAGTTGTCATTGTTATGTGCCTGTCAACGTCCAAGTCCTTCATCACTGTTTTTTCTGTTCTACAAAGCACCCCTAATTAGTAGTTTATAATTTCAAATTGTGAAAAATTTGCAGTTATGCTAAAAACCTATAACTATATTTTTATCTGTTTTTGTAGGAGTTTGTCCTGCCTGAGGCTGCAGCTGCAGAATTATCTCGATATGACAGATTTGGTCTTCCAATTCGTATTGTCCTTCAACTTTGTGTCCACGCTATTGGTCTTCATATTCTTATAATGACTCATGTTCGTATGCGTGGTACTTTTATGAAAGTGGGGCAATCATTATTAGTTCGGAAACAGCTTGAAATGGAAAAGCAGTTAAAAGAGAAGATGATTCAGTCTGTAAGTAATCAGTTACTATCAAATTATAATCAAAGTTTAATATTTATGCAGTGCTTTAAAAAGAAAAAAAAAAAAAAAAAATTGTTTAACATTTGTTTCTTTTCAAAGGTGATGCCACCTAAAGTAGCTGCTTGGCTTCTGCAAGAAAGTAGTCTTGGAGATGACGAAGCAGCAAGTGGTGATGGACAACGGCGTGGCTCAAGTGGAGATATCCGATCACTCTTTAGACCATTCAACATGGATGCCATAAATAATGTTTCCATCCTCTTTGCGGACATAGTAGGTTTTACAAGAATGAGTTCCAATAAAAGTGCTGAGGAACTTGTACAAATATTAAATGACCTCTTTGAAAGGTAAGCATAACTTTCAGCTCCCTCTACCTAAGTTTTCCATTATATCTTTTAAACTTCACTCATGATAATATGGTTACTGTTGTAGATTTGACGAACTTTGTGAAATTCATGGATGTGAAAAGATTTCCACTCTAGGAGACTGCTATTATTGTGTATCAGGGTGCCCAGAGCCAAGACCGGATCATGCAAAATGCTGCGTTGAAATGGGACTAGGTTTGTACACTTGAATGTTAATAGCAGATTTTGAGTTTTGTTTGTGTGATATTATACCTCTTATTTTATTTTAGGCATGATTGAGGCTATAAGACAGTTTGATGCAGAGACTCATGAGGGTGTTAATATGAGGGTTGGAATACACACTGGCACTGTTCTTTGTGGCATTGTGGGAACAAAGCGCTTTAAGTTTGATGTATGGTCTAATGATGTCACACTTGCTAACAGAATGGAATCTACGGGTAAGCCAGGAAGAGTGCACATTTCTGAAAAAACTCGAAATTTTCTTGGTGACATGTACATTTTAGAAGAAGGGGAAGATGCACATGGTAAGGCTTTATCTCAATTTGATGATGATACTGTTTCCATAAAATTAACTGATTATCTTAAAACATTTTCTCTTTCAAGACATGAAAACATTCTTTATTTTGGGCCGCCAAGGAGACAAAATCCTCCAAAATTCAAAAGAAAATTCCAAATCAAGGCCATCTTCTAACAATACAACTCCAACAAAGGTAGTTTCACTTTCTTCACCTCACACCCAACCATCTCAGCCTGTTTCTCCTGCCCAACCATCATCACAACCAACTACAAAACAACTACCATCTCCTCCAATGCATACTTTGGAGTCTGTTCACAATTATTATCAGAGAAGAGATCGTGTGTATTCTTGCCATGTCACCAGACCTTCAAGGCCATCTAACTATCTGGCCCTTGCTCCCTTGGAAACAAAAGCTAGTTCCCTTCCAAGCATCCTTGATTCTGGTTAGTTATTATTTGTTTTTAATGAAGATGTAGCTTTCCCAATATATTTATCTGTCTAATGCATGTAACCTCTATCATGCCTTTTAAGATGTTGAAGCTGATGCTGAAGGTCTTGATCCTAAAAAGTTGTCAGCACAGCGAACAAGGAAATTTATTAAGAAGTCCCCACTCCGCACTCCACCTAAAGTTAATTTGGACCATCATATTTTAAAAAAGGTTATTATGTGTGCTCTGTCTCTTCTTGCATCAACAAATTTTCTTCTCTTATTTGCCTACTTTTATCTTCTATAATCCTGGCCTTGTTAAAATAGGAGCTGCATCTAGAGAAAGGTGGTGAAGCTTCCTCTTTGATGGATGGAGTTCGATTGGATGTGCCAAATGAAGACCAGCTTACTAGATGCTATTCTGTTAGCTCTCGCAAGGATTCTGGAATTAGAAGTAATAGTCGCCGTAGCAGCATACAGCAGCAGGTAGGACAACCTCATTAATATAAATTTTCTTAACCTTAGCTGTACAAAGATGATAAGTCAAAAGGGTAATTTTCTTTCAGATATTTGTCATGAATGGTATGACACAAGGTGATCTCCTAACTCACAGAGTAAGCGGTTACTATACTTCAAGTCAGTCATCCCTTGACAACGGTAAATCACAACCATTACTATTTAGTACTTATGTCAAAAATACATTTTTTTTCTTTTTTTTCTTTCTTTTTTTTATCAATCTTTTTAATTATGTGTGTTTTAGATTCTTCAAATGGCAACACTACAAATTTGCCTTCGGGAGATCATATGGGTGATTGCTTTCACCAACTTCGAAAGCAGTCAGACCTCCAGCTTATTCGCTGTGTTCAGGATAATGTAAAATCAAATCGCAGCTATTTTGTGAAACCTCCTCTTTCAAGTATTACACTTTTCTTTCGCCAAAAAGAAATGGAACGTGAATATAGAGACACAGCTCATCGTATATCTGAGAGGCATGGAGACTCTCCCCCAACTCTAGCAACATCAAGATTCAACACCTACTTTGATATATTTATTTCAGCCCTGGTAAATTTTTACTCACATTCACAATTTGTCTCTACAACAGTACACAAAATTTTGTTTAAATAATTAAATGTACTTTTTCAGGTCTATTCAGCAATTGCCATGTCCCTTTTCTTTCTCTATGCTGCATCTCCCATGTGGATTGCTGTATTTGTCACAGCAACTCTGATTCAGATATTTGCTGTCTTCTTGTGTGGGCTTTTATTGTGGACACCTCTTGGTTCAGATGACGGTCCCAAAAGTGTCAATGTTGATAACACTTCAACTGGTGCACACTTTCTAACCCTTTGTAAGACACTTGTTGAGAAGTTTTCTGGATGGTACCCATGGCATGTTTGTGGTGCAATTCTGGTGAGGCCTTTAGTTTTAACAGGTATCTGTAGATGATAAACGTGAAATGGAGTAGTATCTGATAGATATTGTGGAATTTTGTAGGTGAGCCTACCAGCAACATCAGTACTTGCTAATTTTTCGTGTCCTTCACTTGCCCTGGCAAATGGGACTCTTGGAAATGCTGACACAACGCGAGCTTCAGCCATTCTCGAACTGAGTCATGATTACTACTTTAGTTATGTGCTATTTTTGAGCATAGTTCATTTTTGTAACTTTACCCAACTCAATTGCTGGATGAAGAGTTTTTTGGCTACTCTCACTGGAGTAATTTTTATTTCACTACTTGCTAGTCAGGTATAATTAATTCTCAACTCTCCACTCATTTACTATAGGAGGCTAATTATGAATTTTTAACTGTACCATTATTACTTACAGGTTTGCAGCAGTGTGGCTGTCAATGATCCCCTAGTGCCTCAACATTTACGTGCCATTTCATTTTCTGCTGGTGCCAATCTGGATACTAATGAACTGTTTGGCAGTGTTCATATCCCTTTTATCACAGCCAAAGCTAAGCTGTCACTTAATGAAAGATCAACTCGTGGTATTGGGATTGAAGATGAGAGAAATGGAAAATCCTTTGAGGATAATCATGATAGTTTCAAACGGGATACAAGAGCTGTTGTCATTGAATGCTCCCCAAATAAACTCCCCAAAGCAAATTTCCACCAAGCTGAAATATATCTCGATGTTATTTTATTACTTTTGCTTGTGTGGTTCCTGAACCGAGAGTTTGAGATCTCATACCGACTCAGTTTCCATGGCAATGCAGTAGCTATAAGAGATAAAGCCAAAGTACAAACTATGAAAGTAAGTACTGCTCCCATCCACTTATATTACACACTCCAAATTAAAATATTTCTGCATTATTACATAATATTTTTTCTCAGGACCAAGCAGATTGGTTACTTCATAACATCATACCTCGCCATGTTGCTGATCAACTTAAAAACACAGCAAAGTATTCTGAAAATCATCACCTTGTAGGCATCATTTTTGCCTCAATTGTAAACTTCAACGAAATGTATGATGAGACATACTTAGGAGGAAGGGAATACTTACGTGTCTTAAATGAACTAATTGCTGATTTTGATGAGTTGTTAAGCAGGTACTTTTTAAACTACCATTCAATCTTCTACATTCTATATTTCAATTTGCCTAAATTTTTGTTTCCAAAATGAACTTGTCTTGTCTAGGCCTGAATTTTGCAATGTAACAAAGATAAAGACAATAGGAAGCACTTACATGGCAGCATCAGGACTCAATCCTCATTTCCGGAGTATGAACAAATTTGAACATGAACATCTTTTTCAACTCATTGATTTTGCGGTTGCTCTACAAGGTGTCATTGATGCCTTCAATAGAGATCTTCTTGAATTCAATCTTATTCTACGGGTTGGATACAACCATGGCGATATAACAGCTGGAGTAAGTTATCATCTGTTAATTTTTTCCCCCCATCTTTTTCCATCACTGACCTATGAACTGTATTATATGATTCTCTCAGGTAATTGGAACAAGAAAACTGTATTATGACATTTGGGGAGATGCAGTAAATATTGCAAGTAGAATGGATTCCACAGGTGTACCAGGACGCATTCAAGTTGGAGAAGACTGCTTACACATCCTAAATAAGCAGTATGAATTTGAGCGTAGAGGAGTTGTTTACGTTAAAGGTAAAGATAACATGAATGTATATCTTCTTAAAGGTAAAAGAGACAAAACTGATGAAGTCTCTGAAAGTTGACAATAGGCAATCTGCTTAAGTGTTTGAATAAGCATATTGCTTAATACTTTCTACCATTATGTTATTTTGTGTGTTAAAGACAATGTGAATATTTGATCAGAAACAGCTAATTTCCAACTGTGATTGTTTTACTGTACTGTATTTCTAAAAATATTTCTGTATTTCTGAAAATGATTACTTTTATATAGAACAAGAACTGACTGTTGTGCAGTAGCCAAACATAATTTTTGAACTTAACGCAACTTTTGCAAAGGTTTTTTGAGTGCATCAGTGCAGTACTTTTATTCCGAACCTTGCTCTAAAGCATGCTAGAGGGCCTTTTAATTGATACATTTTATACTCATATTTTTCCATACTATAACTGTAAATCCATGTTAAAATGTTGAGACACATCATATATTTTTACTATTTTTAATGTGAAAAATGAGATATTTTTACTATAAGTATATAATTCTATGACTATGACCAATTTAAAAAAACAAAACAAAATACAGTTAAAAATATTTTTAAAATGATTATTAAGTATTTAAACATGGTATGCTTTTGCAGACCTACCAAAAATTTGGGGTGTAACCTTTTATGCTAGACATCATGGTGTAGTGTAAAGGAATGAGGTACACACAGTTAATTTAAATCATTCTTTCAGAAAGATGCTGAAAGATTCTGAGCATTAGTCAATTGATTTCAGTCAATTGGAACTTGTTTTCCCTGGTACCAAGGCTTTGTGGAATTTATTTATTATTAATGGTAAATTTTTAAAAGAGGGTTTTTGTTGTTTTTTTTTTTTTTTGGCTATTTGGCTATTTGTACACTAACCCAATGCTCTGCCAACTTAATATTTTTGGTTTGTGGGTAAGATTTTGATTCTGATTGGTGTTCTTCTATCTACATTCAGTGTGGAAGATTGTTTTCACGACTGGAAAATTAGTGCAACTATATTGTTGTCAAAACACACTGAAGGTGATAATACTGACAGGAAGACAAGACCTGAACTGTAACTGGTGTAGAAAAAAGGAATTTATTGTTTTTATACGTCACACAAATCTAACTAATGAATGAGACAAATTACTTTCTTTTATTGTTCATGAAATACTGTATAGCTGTTTCAATATGGAAATATAAGGTACCTGGATGCTATTTATTGATATTTGCTTTGTGTCTGTTTAGTTTATTGTATTGTTGGCTTCTCTGTTCCTGTTCCTGTTTGACTGAGTGATGAATTTTATTTATTTCACTTGTTAGTGAACAAAATCTTGTGTTCGTCGTGTTCAACATTAATTACACAGGCTACCATGTGTATGTTACCATTTTTGTGGGGTGTGGCTGGGAAGGGTAGTAGCTTAGATTAAAGAGTGTAGAGCTTTTAATGGCATTTTTGTGGGTTTATTCCCAATGAAATTGACCTTGAAGAAAGTATTTAATTTAACCAGTCACATAATTTCAGTGGGCCAGTTGTTATTAAATTTATATTTTGGTTAAGTGTTTGTGTCTTCTGTTTTGGTGTTAGGGAAAGGGCGTAACTAAGAGCATTGAACAATGCAAATTTTAAGTAAATGTTTGTTTTCTTTTCTTTGTTATGGTTTGTTTCAAGTTTTATTACTATTAATGTGTCTGTAAAATGTCATTTCATGTAGTCCTGTTTTTTGTTCAAAGCAGTTTATGTTTCATTTTTAGCTCCTGATGTAATGATTTAATCATGTTGTGGATCTCTGTGTTTTAATATCTATCTATGAGTGAGTAATCGTTCTTGACTACCAGCTCAACAGCAAGGCCAAGCCTTTATAACAAAATTGTAATATTTTTGAAAAGCTTTAGAGAACTTTAGAATAAGGGTCTTTTTTTTTATACCTGTTTTAATTTTGTATTGTTTTTTTTTTCTTTCTTTGCCTCTGCAACAAATTTTATATGAGCCTCTTTTTCATTTCATCCATATCTATTATTTTACAATTATATTCCTGTCCCATATGTATTCATTATTTTATTACTACAATGGAAACAATTTTGAGAGTTATTTATATGTGAGTAGAATCAGTATTTTGATTTAAAGTGTATGTGATAAGTTTGTGCACTCTTGTTTCACTGTATCTATTGTTACCTAATTACCATCTTTGGTTGCTGTTCAAACACTATAACATGAATTTTGACTATACTCTGAACAGCTTGTGTGATGGGTATGATTGTATGATTTCAGATAGATTAAAAATAATGTGACTATCGAAGTTTTAAAACCTTGTATAGCATTTCTTTTGTTTTGTCTAACTCTATCTACAGTTATATTCCTGGTTGTATGATTCCTTCCAGACTAGGAGAGTGTTATGCCTCTATCTATCCTTTCCATTATGTATGTTACTTCTATTCCTATATCCGTACTGTACTTGGATGGTAACATTATTTTCCATGTAATGCTTATGGCCATGTGTCTATTCCATTAAATATAATTCAGAGTGCTCGTCAACTAGTTACCTTCTTTTGTTGATTTCATTATAGTGACGTTCCTTGTTTTTATGAGGCATTCCAAATACTTTATTTATTTAAGTTAATGTATCCCCAATGTGATAGCCACAAATTCATATACGACCCTACGTCTTTTTTTAAAAGTTCAAAATGATGTTTTTAAATTGATTGCATTCATCTCAGCAAGAACCATTTCTCTCCTGTGCTCAAATTACATTTTCATACAAGAGTAAGTGTTAAGGCATTGATTATGCACCAACTGTTTGCCATCAAACATTTACATATTCCTTTTTATGTTGTATGCTTTTTTCCTTATTTATCATGTCAAATGTGTAGTGTTAATATTGCTGCTTTTAGACTTTAGATGTGCAATGGTTGGGGGTAAGAAACTAATTCCGACCAGTCACTCTTCATAGTTTTACCAACAAAACAGCATAAGACTGTCGTTATGTTAAAATGTTTTTCTTTTTTTTTTCCCTGTTCGTGATTACCAAGGATGTGTTTTAAATACATCATTACTATGCATGACCATTAAAATTCCTAAATTAACTTTTAACAAGAGAGTGGCTGGGTCTGGATGCCCCATTTTTCATCTAATTGATTGTTAATGCTTCCTATTTAAATTCCTAGCAATGCTTCCTAAAAAATTATCCTTTGCTTTGTACTGATATAATATAAAAGAATGCATAATTTACTGATTAAAAATCATGAGAAAAAATGTGGAAAAATGACTGTCATGAGAGATGACAAATTATCTGCTTTGTTTTCACATGTATGTGTTACAGACTTTTAAATGATCCTAATAAAACATTTAATTTTTAATTGCCAAAGGTACATTAAGACTTATTCATGTTGAGTCCTCGAATCCATTGACATATCTGCGCGGATACTCAGTAAGGGGCGCATCGCCGAGTTACATTCTTCCAGTACAGTGACTAACAGTGAGTGGTTCTCGCGGCGATTCCCGTCATTCATGGGCGGGCGAAATTCGCGTCCGCCCAGCGCCATACGACCCGACCCGACCCCCGACCCCCCCTCCTGATACTACAGCCTCTTTCTCATGGTTCAAGTGTGCTTCGTCATGTCACCAAAATAACGCTCCTCTCCCCCAATGCTCAGAAAGGTTCGGTTCAAGAAACTCGTTTCGCTCAGATTTATGTTGTGAAGATTGTGGGAGGGGGAGGAGAGGGTCACAGGACCTGCATTGCGAGCGCCTTTGGGGTGAGGCGGGGGGATGGGGATGGGGGCAGCGGAGACTTGCGGCAAAGGGCGGTAATGTTCAATACTCAGTGAGGCTTGCGCCAGGCGCTGATAATAAACGGGTGTGGCAGGGCAGGGGCGGTTTAGGACAGCGAGGGCCTGGAAAGTACATGAAGAGTGACTCATTCTAACGATATCGTTCAGCGGAACATCGGAGAGCGCCCAACGTCACAACGTCAAGAAACTGGAATCGACTACGATATTATATCGTTTTGATATCGGCCGTGCAGTGACTTGACGTGGCGAGAACCAGCGAGGACTGTCCAGGACCAGGGCCTGCGCGGCCAGGCTCTAAGATCCGGGCCTCCTCCTTTTCTCTTTTTCTCCCGCGCCGCCCCCCGCGCCGTCCCCCGCGCCGCCCCCCCGCGCCGCCCCCCCGCGCCGCCCCCGCGCACCCCCACCCCGACCCCGACGCCCTCCCTCTGGGCCTGCGGGCTGCGGCCTGGCGAGGCGGGGCGAGGCGAGGATGAGATATGAAATGCAAGCGAGACCCCTCCAGCCAGATCTCTTATCAGACCCCCGAGCGCCCCCAGCGCCCAGCAGCTCAGATCTGGACCATAGCTCTTGCCTGCTCGCTTCCTCTGTTCGAGACTCCCTGCCGCGCTGCCGCGCCCCACACCCCGGCCCCGCTCTCCCATCCTTGACATTCTTCTTTGCATCTGTGCGTTTTATGGCGATGCCTTTCTTTTTGCTCCCCGCAGGGGGAAGGCCCTGCGATAACACGCCCGCTCTCGCCTCCCTATCCCCCTTCCCCCGCCCAGCTCCGCCCCGCCGCCACCGCTGCGACCCCCGCCCCCATACCCCACCGCCTGCAGGGTAGGCAAACCGTGCTGCCTCAACTTTTTCCCGGCTGGGCGTAAGGGTAGGCAGTCCAATCCAAACGGCGCGCCGGGCCGGGTCTGGCGGGGCCGGACTTTGTTCTCACTATATACACCCCCACAGAATGAGTGTATTACTGGAGTGGGCACTTCCCCTAACATCCTCGCCCTAATGATGATGTACTGGTGGCGACGGCGACCCTGGCGGTGCGGCGGTGGGGGACAACACAGCTCCGCCCGCCCTCATTCTAAATCCTTATGAGTGGAGTCGGGGTTCGCGGGTCGCTTCGTAGCAGAGCAGGGCGAGGCGGAGGGAGCCTTAGTAGCAGGGGCCCCCTCTGTACTCACTCATCGAGTACCAGGAGTGCGAAGGAAACATGACTCGCTAACAATTCGATCCATCGTTTAACTTTCTCTGGTTGCTGTCCACTAGACATAGCCTGGGAGAATACGTAATTTTTGCGCTGTAATGTTTCTTTCTCACTCCCCCTCCCTACCTCGCCGTGTCCCTACCTTCTTCCCTCTCATTCCCTCCAACAGCAGCAGCGGCCGTTCGCGTGAAATCAACCACCGCGGCGCAGCGCAGCGCACCACTGGGGGTTGTAGAACAGGGTGGGAGAGGGGGGAAGGGGGGAGGGGATGGAGAGGGGCGGAGCAGCCCTGCAGAGCGCGTCACACCGGGGGGAGAAACGGACGACCGGAAATTAAGGGGATCCGGAAACACCAGAAGCGCATTATCAGACCTTATTCCTTATTACAGGCCCATCGGGCAGTGATCGAGGGGCCCTTACACGCGCAGGGAGGGGCGGGCAGCCGCAGGGGGCGTGACACAGCCAAAACTTAGCGATCATTAACGGAAGTAAATAATGCCGTTTTTTTTTTCCGACGACGACGGCGATGCTGATGACGATACGTTTGTTGCTTTATTATTTGCAAACTGCGGGACGACTAACTATAACTCGGGATAGGTGAGGCAGAGAGCTGCCTGCACCGCCAGTACCAGTACGGACCTAAAACCACCCCTATGAAATCCCACGGCCCTCCCCTCGCACCGTGCGGCTCGCTTTAACTGTACCCGCTCTCCCGACGAGGAGGGCGGGGCGGGGCGGGGCGTGGTGGAGAGCCCCTCTCCTCTCACTCACCCCCGCTAATTCCCCCGTAATGAACAAGCAGCACTATGAGATAAATATGCTAATCTGCGCGGAGACGTAACGCGACTCTTCCGCTGATGCTCCCCGCTGGCTGCTGCAGCCAGGCCAGCCTCTACTCGACGAGTTTCTTGTTTCCTTTCTTTAGAAAGGTTTCCTCTTGTGCAGATAAGTGCGCTTGCGCGATAGTACCTTGTATTGGCGCTCTTTACATGGTTTCGTAAGGGATGCTGTGTTGTGGTGCGAGTCAATAAAAATGTACAGCCAATGAATGTTAAAAAAAAAAAAAGAAAAATCTCTCTCCCCTATACCTCCCAGGAACGTAACCTGAAAACAATACGGCTACTCCAAGAAAATAAAAACGACGTGGTTTGTGAGCGATCCTTGTACGCCCGGCCCTCTTCCTCCTCCCCAGAGAACTGAGAGTGCGAGAAGAAAATGGGGGCGAGGGGCATGGAGAGAGAAATCTGGACTGCGTGACTGACCGGGGCGGGTAGGGCCCCCGCCCCCGGGCCCCGGGGGGACGCGGATGAGAAGTGCGTCCTCGCGGAGCTCTGGCCGTCGTGGCACTGCTGGCTGTAAGTCCCCCCGGGGCGGGGCGGGGCGGGGCGGGGCCCGGGGGCGTGGCGGGGCAGGCCCGTCCCGACAGAGGCCCCGGAGTGCGTGTCTGAAAAATGCAGCAGCAGCAGCAGCAGCAGGGTCGGCGGAGGTGGCGGGGGCGGCAGAGGCGGCAACCCTCCTGCCTGCACGCCCCCATTCTCTTCCGAGTCGCTCCCCCGCCCCGCCCTTGCCACGCCCCCTCTCCGCAGTGTTCAAGAGGCCTAAAGGTGTTCCCTCCAGGATAAGAGGCCGAGAGCGGGCCGGGACGGGTCGGGCGGGGCGGGGGCGGGGCGTGGCGAGGGAGGAGAGGCGTCGAAGCGAAAGAAGTACGGTGTAGTGCAGGAGGATGATTTTTGTAGGGCTGGCTTGGCCTTGCCCAGCCCCTGCGGCGCGAGAGAGACGCGATTCGGCGCTCGGCCGTGCGGCCCCCGTCAAGAGGAACGCCGCGCCCGCAGCGGGGCGTTCCACGTGGACGCCGTTTGCCCAGGGGGCGAGCATTGCGGGCGGGGCGAGGCGGAGCGGGCATGAGCGGGGGTGCCCCCGCGGGAGACGGGAGGTCCCGCCCCGCCCCGCCCCGCCCCGCGCCCAAAGGCTGCTAAGCGGCCCTCGGCTCCGAATCACCCCGAGCCGACCCTGGCGTGGCGGAGCGTGGCGGGAGGAGTGTCATTATGAATCGATTGCTCGCGGAGCGGGGCGGGGCGGGGCGGGGCGGGACGCCGGCGACGTGCGGGGCTTGCCGATGACCCGGCGGCCCTACGCACGCCCCGGCCCGGCCCGCCACTCCCCGCCCTGAGATTAGCGCGTCGCTCATCCGGGCCGGCCGCGCCCCCCGCGCCGCGTCCTCCGGGTCCTCCGGGTCCAGCGGTGCCAACCACAGCGTGACGGCTCGCGTGCAAATTGAAATCCGCTGCGCGCGTGAGGGGTTGCACTGGAGTGGGTGCACTTGAGAGCTGGTCGTAGAAAAATAGTAGAACTCAACTACTGACACTACTGACTTTCAATCAACGTTTTAAACAATAACATCATTTTCGATGCGAAGAGAGTGCTCCGTTATTAAGTTAATTTAATAGAGCGCTAGAAAGTTTTGAACATTGAAAGTCTGGCTGTGTACGGTGGCGCAACCCGTATATACACATTAGCACCCCTGCCCTGCGGTCTCCAAAGGGAACCTGAGGGTCCGTGCCGCGCCGCGCCGCGACCGCCGCGCGCAGGCTCGCCAGCAGAAGCTTTGATTACCTCATCGGTGGCCGGCGGGCTTTGTTTTGTGGCCGGTGCTGGTGTAGCCACCATCGCCCCGCCCCGCCGCACCCCGCCGCACCCCGTCCACAGTCATTGTGCCCACCCCGCCCGCCCCGCCCCGCCCCGCCCCGACCCGCCGCACCTCACCCCGCAGCGGCAATACGATCGGACGTGCGCGGGCTGCGAACGAGCGATAATGTAATATTCAGAGTAGTTGCCGCCGCAGTCCCGTCCCGTCTTCTTGTCGCGCCTAGTTTGTTATTTTCGAGTGGACTTTGTTGCCCCCGCCTCGCAGGGGGCCCCGCCCGGCCCCGCCCGGCCCCGCCCGGCCCCGCCCGGCCCCGCCCGGCCCCACGCGGCCCGACGGCGCCAGAGGGAAGTCCCACCCCCGTGGCCACGGCATGGGGCCGCACTGTCGAGACCAACATTATAAGACGTGTGCACATGCTCTTCTCACGAAAAATGCCGTTTTGAAGAATAGCACAAGTCTTCGGAAAAGCGCGGGTATTGGGCGCAGCGGTCTCGCTCTCTGGTTCACCATCGTGAAAACAAAATGTCACGTAGCAGGGCGGGGGCGCCTTGCGTCCAAATTGGCGAGCGGCCCCTCCTCCACTTCCCCCACCTCTTTCTCCTCTACTCCTCGACGAGAGCGTTCGGCTGAGAGAAAGAGAGGGAGAGCGGGAGAGAGCGAGAGAGAGCGGGAGAGGGGAAGGGGAAGGAGAGGACAATACATTAGTTAAGTGGCGCGGGGCAGGAGCGAGCCGAGCCCAGCATAAACCCGGCAGGACCCCTTAGCCGCGGCACCCCTATAGCCCAGGAGGAGGGCCAAGCCTCGGCCAGAGAGGCCTCCTCCCCCTCCCCTCTCCTCTCTGGGCGTTAAATATAATGGTTTTGATTACTTCCTCGGCGGACCGCACCTCCGCGCGCACCGCGGGATGGGGCGGGGCGGGGCGTTCTGCTCCGCCCCTTCCTTCTCATCCTTACGTTTTGCACTGCGGTGGCGCAGCGGCCGCAGGTTAAGGAATGCGAAAAGAACTTTCCGGCCAAGCCAAGGGCGAGCAGGGTAGCATGACGGCCACGGATTTTCAACGTTTTATGTGTTCTGGACTCGGCGCGTGTTTGAGCAAGAGATAGGGGATTATCTCTTGGTTTGACAAGAAGGGTTTTTTTTTGGTAAACTTTCCACATTACACATAAAACTAGTCTGAAAGTACACACGACACGCTTCTTCTTTTCGACTGTCCTTTCTTTACTCCTCCTCCCCATTCGCTTTCACGCTCCATGTGTCCTGTCGAGGTGACCCTACAGACCCTCTTGGAGTGGGCGAGAGGTGGGGCGGGGTGGGGTGGGGCGGGGCGGGGCGGGGCGGCTGCAGGGTCCGCAGCGGTGGACTTCGCTCTAATGGCTCCACTCCGGCCAAATACACAATTGCAACTCTATTAGACTTGATTGCACGTGACCACTTGAGTCCGGCAGGGGTCGGCGGGGGGCGTGGCGGGGCGTGGCGGGGCGTGGCGGGGCGTGGTGGGGTGCGCGCCGGGCCGGGCCGCCGCGCCACTGCAGTCTACCCTGCTCCTGCTGGCCCAGTTGCTCCCACAGGAGTGCAGTCTCCTCCCTCCGCCTCCTCATCCCGGAAGGCTGCCCCTCCCACGGCTAACAGGTTATTGTACAACACGAGAGGGAGGGGCTGAAAATGTAATGGCAGGATAAAAGGAGCCCCGCCCCGGCCCGCCCGCGCCCCGGCCTCCACGGCGCCGCGACGGATAACGAAGGCGCACCGGGCGGGTAGGCAACCCACTGGGCAAAGGCAGTCCTCCCGTGAGTCCAGGACGCCGCGGCGGGTCGCACCGCACTGCGCGTGCCACGTGAAAGGCGCCAGGGAGGGACGTGGGTCGGGGCGGGGCGGGGCGGGGGCGGGGGGCAGGCTTGTAGCGCCGCTGTCGCATTTGCAACCCGCCGACTCAGCGTCTTGGTTAGAGGAGTCTGGGAGGGCAGGGGCTGTGCCGAGCCCTGCAGGGGGCCTGGGGGGACACGAACTCGCCGGGCCCCGCGCGGTCACCCCCCGCCCTGCCCTGCCTGCAGGGCCCTGCTCCCGCCCCGCCCCGCCCCGCCCGATGCAGCGCTTTGGATGCAGACTGCACAGCCACGGGACGCCCCTTCCCCGCACGACCCACCGGACCACTTTGCCAGGTTGCTTTCCGCAGCTGACGTCATCCCTTTGGCTCTCCTCACAACGCACCGTTCGTTCCTCCTGCTCGTGTATAACATAGCCGCGTATTTATTTCTCATCTTCGTCGGAGCTCACGAAGTTAGAAAAAAAAACATAACATACTCGAACAACTTCAAAAAAGCACAGCGACTGACTAAAAAAAATAAAAAAAAAAAAGACACATCGACACTTCTCATAGCACCAGGTGGGCAGTGGTTCGAATGCCGGTCACATTTGCTTTATGTTTTTTCGTCAGTCGCTGTGCTTTTTTGCAGTTGCCCAAATCACAACGACGGTATAGCTGGGAAAAACAATTGATCCACAAAAAAATAAAATTAAATTAAATTAAAAAAAAAAAAAACATACACGGTTTTTGAACCACTGCCCACCTGGTGCTATGAGCAGTGTCGTTACCAATGACGCTACGGGGCCAGCCTAGCAGCGCACGGAGACCAGGCGTACTGATGACACCGGGTTCGTTTCTTCGGTGACTGTGGCTTCTCGCGCAGCATGACTCCTAGTGGTCCGGCATCTGGTACCGTGGCGTCGTAGCCGTGCCGGCATAGTGTCCGCGCGGAGAGTCGCAGGACGGAGGTTCGAATCTTACTAAAAAATTTAATTTTTCTGAGGACAACAATTTGGAGTGGAATTCAAGCCCCCCATTTCAACCGACCTCCCTCGTGGAATAGCCGACGGTCTAGTGGTCTAGTGGTGCCGCGAAAGCCGTGGGGTGTCTGTGAGACTCGGCACATGGGGCCTGGTTCAAACCCAGGTAGGTTCTTCACTGGTAGCGACAGCGGGTTGCCAGGAAGTTCCGTCCCATGCCCACGACTGGTGGTCGGTCGTGGGGTCATAAGTCCTAGAATCTGGCTCCAAAAATAGCTATTCCATGCTCTGGGGACAGGGCAGTTCGGTTAACCACCGTACGACTAAATCTGGCAGTACGGGGATCAAATCTGTCGAATTGCGCGACAGGATCGCAGTCAGAAAAGCACCGGTTCCCATAAGAACACCGAAGTTGTTGGCTGCCACGGGGGGTAAAAGCCCTGTGCCTGGCGGGAACCGCAACCTCCTTCGGGAGGTTTACTGTCGCAAAAATTTTCCATGTTTTCATGCCACCCTTTCACTTGCAGAGCACGTACGTAATTTTTCAAGTTTAAGCTCGAAAATGTCTGGATGATTTCGATATGTTGTTGCCCAGGTTTCAAAACGCCCCAAAAAGTATATCTTGTGCAAACAATTTTTCGAGACGACACTTAAAAAAAATTCCAACCGAAGCAAGAAAGCTCTTGAGAATAAAATAAAAATGAAGTAGGTGGGGATTGAACTCCGCGGTTGACAGTCGGACAACCGATGTACACTCCGGTCTGCCTGTGCTCGTGGCGGTGTACACGGATCGGACAAAACGGAGCTCGGACAAAATTTTTGAGCGTATCACGGGCGGCAGAAATTAATTCGTCCAGGTTGGACAAAAAAAGGTCGGACAAACGATATACACCCCTTTATAAGAAGCATATAAACTGAGGCACAAGGAATTAAATCACGTTGAAGTTAAAAACAAAACAAAAATAATCGCTTTATTGACGTCCAGCTACAGCAAACATTTAATTTTCTCCGATATATAATCAAGTATACCCTTACAGCCATTTCTCTAGTGGGGCTCCACCACCGTAGAGTACCGGCCGAGGCGAAGCGAGGCAGGCCCGCCAGGCCAACCCCTTACTCCGAAGATGAAACAACACAATTATTTCCAGGATCGTCCGCCCTCGAGCTGCTGGGGCTTCCGCCAAGCCTCACTGCGCGGAGGTACGAATTAAACGCAACATTATCAAAACGCCCGTGCCTCGGCCGAGAGGGGCAGGGCGTGGCGGAGAGCGTCCCCGTCGGCTCCCCGGGAGGCTAGCACCCGCCCCCGGCCCGCCCCTGGCCCGCCCCCGGGCGCCACTCCACGGGAGCTAGAGACTGGAGGGCTCTCTCCTACAGCCCCTGTTTACAGGCTGTTTCCAAATTGCACCGACGACAAAAGTTTTGAGGGTGGCGACAGCAGCGGAGGGCTCGGGGAATCCCTCTGTTAGCGCGGCCGCCACCATGCCGCGCTCCGCGCCCGGCCCGCCCCCGGCCCGCACCCACCCCGGTGGAGAATCTCGAAAAGATTCTCTACTCTGCTGTTGTCGTCGACGGCGGCGGCGGTGCGCGACTGGTAGCGCGAGCGGTGGGGCGTGCAGGCGGGCCGCGTGTCCGCGAGGGGCGCCCGCCCTCCCCTCCCCCGCCCTCCTCGGCCCCGCGGGCTGTGGCCGCGGACGCGCTGCGCCGCGCTCCTCACACAAGTCACTCCTCTCTATATCACAGATAATCGCCGCTCTTGGCCCGGACCGCTTCCTTCCATCAGCTCAGACGATCTCGGGCGGCACGGCCGGGGCCGGGGCTGGGGCCGGGACTGGGGCCGGGGCCGCGGGCGGCTGCTTCTTTTCTGGCGTGTTGCTGGCGCTGTTGGCGGCGTGCTCGGCGATGCGCTGGTGGCGGACGGGCTTCACGTCGGCCATCCACTGCGCGATGAACTTGAGCTCCTCCAGCATCTCCTCGCGGAACGAGAGCTGCGAAAGAAAGGCCCCGCCGGCTGGGTTACGCGCTCTTCGGGAGATGATCGAGATGAGACGACTAGCACACATAAAGCTTATGGCGCTGTTTCAGCTTTGTCCCTTTCCGCCGCAGTCGACGCCACTCACGTTTTCCTTGGCCGCGGTGCGGTAGACGTTGAGCGCCAGCTCGCCCAGCGCGACGAACACGGCCAGGATGCAGCCGACCACCATGACCAGGAAGACGCCGCCGACGTTGTCCATGTTGAGCTCGTCAACGTCCGTCTTCGTGGACTCCTTGCATCAGAAGCAGTCAAGAATAAAACGACATGATCAGAACTCAGGCGGCCGGGCCGGGCCGGGCCGGCGGCGTCCTCCACGACACAGTGCGGAGCTGTACTCACGATGCAGGCGCCGCCGCCCCGCTTGTTCTTCCACCACTTGTCCTTCATCTCCATCATGCGGCCCGTCTCCTGCATGCTCAGCACTCCCGCGCTCAGCGCGCTGCGGAACGGCGCGTCTGTGGAGGCAGGCCAGGCCAAGGGTTACGTCGGGATGAAAAATTGCGGTGGCATTTGGAACATCCCCATCGGCAAACGCAAACACACACACATACACACACACACACGAGATGACGCCTCTCTCTCTCCCTCTCACTCGCTCGCTCTCGCTCTCTTACTCTTGGCCATGGCGATGCCATAGCCCTTCTCGTCCAGCATGCTGCCGACGCTGGTCACGTTGCAGTTGCGCTCCATCATGTACTCGATGGCCACCGACTCCATGAAGAAGGCGTAGTCGTCGGCGAAGGCGACCTTGTCCAGGCCCTCCTCGTTGCTCCGGGTCATGACGGGGATGCCCCTCCGGTCCCACTCGACCATCTGATTGTACATTTGGCGGTAGATGGGGTTGGTGGTCTCCTGTTGACAACGACATTCGCGGCTAACGTGCTGACGCGTTACTCCTGCGAGGTAGGCAACATTGACTGCGGCACACGGGACTGGGAATATGAAGCTCTTAAAAATAGACAAAATCCCTGATTGCAGAAAGGAAAGTTTTTCTTCTCGCTCACCCTGAAGAAGGTGAGGGTGGACCCGCCGCGCTTGGCGCCGTACTTGATGTAGCTCTGCTTGGCCAGGTCCTCGGCGCTGCTGATGCGCTTGTACTGCGACTCGACGGTGAGGAAGGCGGCCAGGTTGGCCGTGTACGAGGACACCATGATGAGCGTGAAGAGCCACCAGCTGCTGGCGGCGAGTCGCGTGGAGAGCCCGCTGTAAGCAGAGGCGCCGTGTCGGCTAGGATAGTCTCGAGCCCCGCCCCGCCGGCCCCGCCCCGCCCAGCCCAGCCCGCCCCGCCACGCCCCGCCCGGGAGGCAGGCCGCCCGCCACGCATACCGCAAACGACGTGGTGGCGGGGCGGTGAAGTGTCCTCCGTGCTCCGCGGCTCGCGGCTCGTCCGGTTAGTTCGTCATGGCGGTTTTCGGGAAGGGAGAAAGGATTTCCGTCACTTTCTCGCCCGGGCGATCGGCTGCTTGAGTTTGAGTTTGATACGCGGTGGCGTGGCGGTGCGCGGCGCGGTGCGGCTTACACTGTGCTGTCAGTAACAACTTGCAGCAGGTGCACCGAGTTCGCTGACCCGCCCGGCCCCGCCAGACCCCGCCCGGTGACCGGCGCGCCCCCGGAGGGCTCACCGCGCTGCGCCGCGCCGCGCTGCACACTCCGCGCAGAGTGTGTTTGGGGTGCGCGGCGTGGCGCTGCCTCACACTCGCGTAAACACCGGCTCGAAATGGCTCTCTAAACCGGACCGGGGCGTTTATAGGCGGCACGGCGATAAACCCGGCCAAACCGCCTCGTGCGAATAATAAGTTGAGACTTTGATTGCCCGATGGAGGTGCCTCTGCGAATAGTACCGCACTGCAGTGCGAAAAGAGCGCCGACGCCCCCAGGCGCAGACTACTATGCGAAAATATCCCGCGGGTATCCGTCAACAAATGCCGACTTTAATTCAAAGACTGGTGTGTTTTCGTCCGCACCATCGTCTCCAGTAAGCATTTCCCCGTCGATCCGAGGTCAGTTCGTTTAAGCACGGTCGGGACCTTCCTTTCTTGAGAAGGGAAGGGAGAGGGGAACGGGAAGAGGTTAGGACCGGGACTCATCGGGGCCCCTCGCGGGGACCCGTGGAGGGGCCGTAAGGGGGGAGGTGGAGGGTAATTAGTGGGCTGCGGGTGCTAATTGAGAGCTGTTGTGCCTCCAGTCAGTCGGGTCCTGCCCTTCTCCGCCCCGCCCCGCCCCGCCCCGCCCATCGATTTGGTGGCCCAGTAGTCGCGTACCCTCTTTTTCCTGGCGGCGAGGCCGGGCCGGGCCAGGTCGGCCGTGCTCCGGTGCACCGCGCTGCGCCCTGCCCTCGTGCACCGTGTACTCACATGGGCGCGATCTCCGAGCCCTGCTGCATAATGGAGCCGATGGTGAACCAGAAGGCGTTCCGCATGCTGAACTGGTTCTCCAGCTCCTCGGGCTCGTCGATGCACGGGTACGGGTTGTTCCACTCGTGCGGACTGATCCTGGCCATGACGAACGAGAGCAGCGACACGCCGATGTAGGCGGCCGTCATGAGCAGCCAGACCTCGTTGGAGAAGGGCGACATGAAGGACATGAGGCTGGGCGGCAGCGGCTGCGGCTTGCGGTACAGCACCTGGATACCTGATGCACACGCGCGCACGCAAGTTGAGTTGTTTTTCTATATTTTCTTGCCTCCGAATGTTGGGCAGATCGCAGGTACAGGTAGGCGTGCTTTTAGCTCAGCCTTACGTCCACCTTTGTTTTACTATTGTCAAAAAAAAAAAAATAATAAAAAAAAATTAAGAAACTCACCTAGACTTAGGAACGGCGTGGTAAAGTCCACGCGGCTTTCGCGGTCCGACGTGATGGTGAGGTCCACAATGGCGAGGTCGACCCTCTGCTTGATGAAAATTCACAAAACTAATTTTTTGGGGGGGGATAAAAATTGAATTTTTAAGTCGCACGTTTGAGCGACTCGGCGCGGCTCGGCGCGGCTCACCCTGGAGTCGACGGCGAGCATCATGCCCGAGCAGGTGCCGTCGTTGGGGTCGCAGGTGCCGTAGTCGCCGTCCTCCTGCACCTCGAAGGTGTAGTTGAAGCCCAGCATGCGCGCCAGCTCGTCGATCAGCTCGATGCCGAAGCCCTCGAAGCGGTCGTTGCCCGACAGCTTCTTGCTGTCCTCCTTCAGCATGCAGTACGGCGGCGTCTGCCGATATTGCCGGAGAGAGGTGAAAAATTAAGTGGCCCCCAATGAAACTCCGACTTTGCTTCAATTCGTGTGGGTTTTCGGGTTTTGCTGTATCCCTTTACCATCGCGATGAGGACGGTCATGGTCTTGTTGAAGAAGATGGGGTTCTGCGTGGCGGTGAGCCGGTGGGGGGCGGACCAGGCCCAGGGCCGGCTGCGGGTCATGTTGAGGCCCTCGGTCGTGTTCCACACGCCCACGCCGCGGAGGCCGTCCTCCGTCAGCTCCAGCACCTCCACCAGCAGCTGCGAGCGTCGGCCCTCGTGGTCGAACTTGATCAGGCCCGACATTCCCGGCACCTCGGTCTGTAGGCGCAGGTCAGAAGAGTATCGTGCTGAGGTAGCTCTTTCGCGTCAAAGTTGGTTTCGCTTAGGAATGGAACTCAGCGCTAGAAAGTTCTGCAGGACTGCCTAAAGCCTCTACGACACGACCAACAAAATTCCTACAGTCGAAACTTACTTAGTGCGAGAAGAACTAAACTGTCACTCGGCGAGACGCGGCCTTTAGATTTCAATGTTGAACAGAATGGCGCTAGTGAGTCAGCGACACGGGCGCCTATAAATTCTATTAGCGCATAACTTTCTTATGATCCTGGATTCCGCCCCCTCCCCCTTTGCTCGCTCGAATTGCACCACCATGGCGCCGCTCCCAGCCCGGCCCCTACATTTATACCAGCTACTGTGTGTGTGTGTGTGTGTGTGTGTGTTCATGTAAGTGTGCGCGCGTGTGTCGCTGACATTATCCTCGCTCATGTTTCTTGTCCTCGCACGGCTAAACCGCCCAACCCATCTTTTTTTGTCAAAGCCGACTCCGCTCCGCAAGGGGAAACTGCTCTCATGCGCACCCCCTTCACTTAGCATCTGCATATGTAGGGCGGGGCGGGGCGGGGCGGGGCTCTGTGTGTCGCGACCGCACACACGCATATTTACGCACAACACACACACGCAAACAAACACACACACACACACGCGCGCGCGTTCATTCGGCGAGGCGCCACGACGGCACGACTATGCCGTTCAGACACAATTTGCTGGTCGCTGTCCGGCTTGTAAATCAAGCATAAGGGCTCCTCCACTCCCTCTGTCCTGCTCTCCCTCTTTGTCGTCCCTTCCCATATAGATTCCCTCTCCCTCTCGCACGCACAGCAGAAGAGTCGTCTGTCTCTCTCTCACGAGCCTCGCTCCCGTCTCCCGTCTATCACGGCGCAGCTAGTCATAAGGGTCCATGGGGGGCTAGCGGGGGCGGCGTGGAGGGAACGACGCGGGGGCGACGCGGGGGCGACGCGAGGGCGATGCGGGGGCGACGCGGGGGGCGAGGCTGCCGGTAGCTGTGTCTGCTCGGCCTGGCCGTCAGCCAACCGAATCAAAAGGAAGCCCTAACGCTCGCCGAGCTGCGCCGGGCCCGCCAGCCGTAGGGCTCAAGGCGGCGGGGCCGCGGGTGGCCGCGGGTCTCTTTCCTAGCGAAACATGCGCTGCCCGACCATCTGCGTTCTCTCACCGTCCTGATGTAGTTGATGAGGGAGGTGCCGTGCTCCCAGCTGTCGGACGCGTCGCAGTCCAGCGGGCGCGGCTGCAGGTGCTGCAGCTGGTGCAGCGCGCGCGCGATGATCCGCACCCCGTCGTGGAAGAGCGCCGCCTGCAGCTGCAGATGGGGGTGACCGGACCACGTGACCAAACCGAAAGGGGATGAGAGATTTTAGCGCAGCAATGTGGCCGCGGTCCTCACGCGCCGCGGCGCGCCGGGGGCGGCGCGCGCGCGCACGCGCGGGGAGGGAATGGGCACTTTGGGAGGGGCCTTGATGGAGAGGGAGAGGTATGACTCACCCTGGAGGGGCCCTCGTCGTACCCGAGCCCCTCGTCCGCCCATCCTATGCCGAATGGGTCGGGGCTGTTAACGAGCCGCAGGCCCGTCATGTTGGCACCCCCGTATTGGAATGCCGCGAGGTCCAGCGTGGCGAGGTCCTGCGCCAGACCCACCATCACCATCAACCAGCTCATCATCAGTAATGTCATTGCTATTCGTCATCTTTATCTGAAAGTGCTGCACTCACCAGGCTCGTGAAGAAGAAGGAGTAGGGGTGCACCAGGAGCCCGCACTGCTGCAGCTGGGCGAGGACCTCGTAGAGCCGTTCCACGGGGCAGTCCACGACGAAGAAAGTCTCCCCAGACTGCTTCAGCTTCTTAAACATGCTCCTGTAGGCCGGCAACTGTTAAGGCTCCGGTCCAATCAGTCTTCAGAGGGAGCCCTAATAGAGAAATCAGAGCGTTACCGGTAGTCCTCGCCGTCGGGCAGCTGGCGGACCGTGACGGTGTAGCCGCTGTAGTCGTACATCTTGAGCAGGCTGGAGAGCCTGGGCAGCGCGGCCGACTCGGCGTACACCAGGGTGAAGGACGTCCAGCCCAGGGCGGCCACCACGTCGGCGTACACGCTGGCGAGCGCGTGGGTGGACGGGTACAGGCTGACCTGCAGCATGGCCAGGCCGCGGGCGGCGGGGGCGCCGGGCGAGGCGCCGGGCCGCGTGTCCAGGTGCGGCACCTCCATGGCGTCCAGCACGGACTGGATGTGCACGGCCGGGATGGCGCTCGAGGGCCCCACCACGGCCGCCACGCCCCGCCCGAGCATCTCGCACACTGCGCGAGAAACAAGGCAGGGTCAAGTTTGAAATGACGCGCCTCTGCCGCGCTGCTCGCGCAGGCGCGCCTGTCTCTCCTTCCAGCCTGTTCTGCGCCGCGCAGCGCCGCGCACCGTCGGTATAGTGGAACTGCCGAGAGTTAAGTACACCAAATGAGTGAAAAGAATATGCTAGCCCATGAGTGCAAGATAGAGAGATAGTCTACTCTTTCGGTGGGACGACCATAGCCAGATCCCCTTCCCGTTCGCCTCTGTTGTGGGCGCTCCGGGCTGTATAGCGCGACCAACCAGACCAAGCACGAGAGAAGGCGATAAAGTTTCACTATTATTGAGGTTAGTCGTCTAGTCAACACAGTACGCGGTAGGGGGTATGTGAATTGTCCGACCTGGCGATTTCCCCGAAATCCGAAAAAGCGCTGACCGACCTGTATTTTGTCCAACCTTGTTTACACTGGGAAATTGGAGGTAAAACCAAGCTGAACGTCGAAGCCACTGGATTTGCCGAGTCGTCCAGTTAGCTTATGATGTTGCAGTCATCTCAGCAGACAATCCTCATGATACTTGTGATGGATCGAGAGCCCCCCGCCCCGCCCCCCGTCGTGACCCGATCAGGCTCAGTAACAGCTCTCAAATCTGCAAAATTCGTCAAAAATTATACAATAATAATTCACGAAAAAGTGTCTCTTTTCAGTCACGTTAGCTGCTTTCATTGCCAAAATGGTAGGAGGCACATCCGCTCAAATCCGAAATTTTTAATGCATCAGTAACGAGTGTGGTTAGGTTGGATTGAAGTTGGCAGCTCTGCAGTAACGGTTGCACTGCAAGGCCAGTTTGAAAAATGAGCAGCGCTCAGTTTCGCCTCATCTCGTTCGGTACGGCGTCCTCATTCGTTTTCGCGGTTTGAAAATACTTTTAGCATCTGTGCAAAGTATCGGCGTGAACATAAGATATTCAAGTAGTGTCAGATTAGACTACTCTTCGGCAAAAGTCATAAATCGGGACTGTGTGTGTGTGATGTCAAGATCGCCAATAAGATGGCCCACGTCATGTCGCTGGTCACCTATATCAGCTGCCATCTTGTGAAACGTTGACCGGATAAACGTCTCCGGGGGACTCTGCTGGTAAGTGTTTTACCTCGACGGTCTTGTTCAATGTTAGTCATCCTGGGCAAACATCGCAATTATTGTGACTACGGACAATGTCGCGGTGCTCCGGCGGCCGCTCGCGCCGACATGCCCCGAACTGCCCCGCCGGCCCAGAGCGCTGGGCGAGGGAGGGTAAAAGGGTTTCAGTGAACCAGCCCGTCTGTCTCTCTGGGACAGATATGGCGCCACAGGAATAGGTCCTCGTCGCAAACTCCCCTCCCCTCCCTTTCCCATACCGCGCCGCCGCGCCCCTCTGCCTAGAATAATGCGATTAGTTTTGAAAGGTGACGAGCTAGTGAAAACCAGGGGAGGGGCAGGAGCACGTCCGTCCACGTCCAGTGCCGGCCACTGCCCCGGCCCGGCCTAGCCGCGTCCCTCGGGCCCCGGCCCGGCCCGGACCGGCCCGCCCTCCAGAGCGGCTCTGGCGGCGCGGTGCGGCACTGCAGGGCGCCGCGCGGGGCTCAGGCCGGGCTGGGCCGGGCCACTAGAGGGTTACAGCGTTAATTTAATGGTCGCTTGTTTGCATCTCAATGCGGCCCTGCCCGGCCCGGCCCGGCCATGCAGGGTGTCGCGCGGCACACCTCTCGCCCGCGCACGGGGATTTTTCCACCCCTCCCTCCCCACCCCACCCCATCATCATTGTCGCCATGCCGCGCCCTCTGCACCCCGCCCCACGCGCGCGGGGCTGGGCGGGGGGGGGCGGGGCGGGGCGGGGCGGGGCGGGGCGGGGCTGGGCGGGGTGGGGCGGGGTGGGCGGCCTCCCCTTTTTGTTTCGCACTCATCCTCATCGCACTGCACTTTGTTCGCTCCGCTCAATCTCGAGACCATCAGAAGTTTCGCTCGAAGGGACATGATACCCCGTTCGTCCTTTTCCTCGTGTCCACCGCAGCGCCCTGGCCACCCTGCCCTGCGTCGTCTGGTCCACGGTGCGGGACTCGGGTCGACTCCTACGCCCGCCCCGCCCCGCCCCGCCCTGCTCCGCCTCGCCCCGCCCCGCGTCCCGCTTCTCTAGAGACCCCCGTGCAGACGGACGTAAATCTAAAATACTGCTCCCCGTCGGCGCGCGGCCCCGGCCTGCGGCTGCAGCCGTACACTCGCTCTCTCTGTCTCTCTTTCTCTCTTCCTCTCTCTTCCTCTCTCTCTCTTACCCGACCGGTGCGCCTGCAGGGCGTCCAGCTCGGGCACGGTGAGGTTGTCGCCGACCAGCCGGTGGTCCGGGAGGAGGTACTCGTCGGCGTTGACCATGTCTATGGCGCGGAAGAAGGCGCTGACGCTCTGCTCGTCCATGGTGTGGAACAGGCCGCCTGCAGGTTGTTACGGTTGTTACTCTCACGCACCGGCTGCTTCAGAGAACACGGAACAGTGTGGCGGGTCTGCCTACCCGAGGGGCCGCGGCGGCTGGAGCCGTACGGCTGGAGCGGGTAGGCAAACCCGCATACTGTCACGTGTCTCCGTTTAGCCGGGTTTTCATGCAGCGTGGTCAGTGATATGTATTTACCGATACGGATTTCCTCTTGGGGCCAGTCGGCGTCAGTGGTCCGTAGCAGTGCGACAAGCACCACTACAGCCAACCGACGTGCGTGCGAGCCGAACATGTTGGGGCGGGACTCCTTCATCCCCGCGTAAGCACACCGGTGCGACTGAAAACACGCACTCGTTCAAACAAAATAAATGACGCCTAAATTCCAGGTTATTTACGGCTCGCAAATTTTTAGTAAATATTTTTTTGTAAGTTACGAGTGTAAAATTTCAAAATTAAAGCGACCGTTACAACAATTAATTTTCGCTGCGCTGCAATTATTCTCTTTGAAATCATGTCTAGTTCGGGGTGCAGTATTGTCCACCCTCCTCACCTCCTCCGTTTGCCAAGCTGTTTGGCACACTGCTGTAAGCTTGGGCCGCAAGGGGCCAGGAGTTAATGGAGCCCACCCCGACTCACCCTACTGTACTCGCGCAAACTAACCTGCCCTGCCGGTGAATTGGACACGGCCACATGTGCTTCTGGTGGTGCGTGGCGGGGCGTGGCGGGGCGTGGCGGGGCGGGGTGAGGCGGGGCGGGGCGTCTGCCTGCTGTGGCTCTTGCGCACCTGTGGATCTACAAGGCGTCCCGCGCCACCCCTCGGCGACGTCGCATCCACTTAGCATTAGCGTCGACCACTTCCGTTACAAACCGCATTACTAACCGCAACAGCGAGCAAGGGTGCCAACTGCACGCGCCGTCAATGCACAACTAGACTTGCCAAGTGTTGCTACTCCGGCGAAATAGCGACTCTGTAAGCATCTCCACAACTTTATAATGGCATTTAAAAAGAGCGCGGAAAAGTAGACTTCCCAATGCCTACAACGATTCACGCGTAGCCTAGAGGTGCGCTTTGTTCGAAAGTAGTGTTGGTAGCGTAGCGTGTGGCCCGGCCCGCTCCACCCGCGGCGGACTGACTGGTGTCTGCGACTACAGGTCGTTCCCCAGAAGACACGGCGCGAACTAAACACCACGCTGGCCGGTCTGGGCGGGCCGGGCGCGGGCGGGGGCCGGGGCCGGGGCCGGGGCCGGGGCCGGGGCCGGGGCCGGGCGCCGACCCCACTCTGCCACGCCCCCTCGCGCACACCACACACAGGGGCGGGGCGGCAGGGGCGGGAGAGGCCAGTTTACAGGCACGGGAAGCATGCAGATTCCCGCCCAGAACACAGATTTTCCGCAAGCGCAACGCCCTTTCGCCGCTCCTGCGCCGCTCCTCCCTCCTTCCCCTTTCCTTGAGCGCGAGTTGTCCACGAGAAGGAGGGGGTGAAATGTGGGTTATGGAGAAAAGGATGAATCTTACGAATAGAGCGATAGAGAGGAGCTAGGAGTGCGAGAGTTCGGGAGGATTGGGTAAAGGGGTGTGGTGGGTGGGAGAGGGTTGGAGGGAGGGAGGGCAGATTAATGCTTTGGCTCCCGGCCACCGCTCAGCTGTTGTCCTCTTGATGTGGCGGCCGGGCCGGGTCGGGTCGGGTCGCCGCGCCGGGCTCCGCCTGATGGCGCTCAACATCAGCCTTCTTATATCCGCCTCGGGCCGGATCTGATCGTTTCTTCCTCGGTAAGCGCCTCCCGAAATAGCGCGGTGCCCTGGCGCGGGCCGGGGCAGGCGCGGGCCCCGGGCGCGGGCGTTGTAAGGAACACGAGGGGCAGGTTTTGGGACACCGCGCGCCGCGTGTACACTTACCGTTAGCTAATTGTCTTATTAATGCTAGAGATGATCTCTACCCCCCCCCCCTCCCGCCTCTGCTGGCCACGAGCCAAAGATAGCCGAATTCCTATCTTTATTCATCCGTGTGGTCCCGTCACGGGCGAAGAGAGCCCGCACGCGCGTCCTGCACATTCCCATACAACCACCGCCCACACTTTATAATTAATTGAATCCCGCAATGACTGTGATATAACTTATTTTATTTAAGTGCATGCTCCAGCCACCGCGCTCGCGACTTGGCGGCTCTTCTGTCATTGCGATACCGCGCTACACCACCGCGATCACGCGTGCCAGGATGGCGACCAGCACCGCCCGCAGCCTGCGCGCCAGGATGAACCTCCAGCAGAGGGTCACCAGCAGCAGCTGGCTGAGCCGGTGCACGAGGTACATCCTGCCGCCCCGCCCCGCCCGGCAAACAAAGGTGCATTAGCATGTCGACAAATCAAAAACCGAGGGGCCTGGGAAACTATATTGCAATATACACTCACCTTCTCAAGTGGGCCCGAGCCTCTGGGAACGTGCTGGGGTCCTCTTTCAGTATAAACTTTCGGATGCCGAGGACGTAGGTGGTGAGGTACGCGTCCCAGTCCAGGTCGCTGACGTCGAAGTCGAACACCCTGCGGTCCGCGGCCGTCAACTCCGGCAGGAGGGCCTGCACGTTGTCGTTGCTGAACCGCCACTCACTCGTCGAAAAATACCGTAGACTGTCGAGCGCTTTGGATAGCTTCTGCTGGGTCCTGACCATGCTGCGCATCGGAGAGAGATGGATTTATACGGCGGCGGAGGAGGAATGGCTTGTGGCGCGAAAGGCAATGTCGGTGATGAAGGCGAGTGTATGGCAAGCGTCTCACATCGGCTTGTGTCCGGAGAGGTAGGCCGCGGCGTCCATGAGGTAGGCGGGGAGGGTGTGCACGGCCAGGGCGCACATGTCGTGGTGCGCGCGCGAGCCCCAGCAGGAGATGTCGGGGTACCAGCGCGCGCCGCTGTAGGGGTGGCGCCTCAGGGCCGACAGCGACGCGTCCACCATGCGCCCCCACCGGAGCGGGTTCTGCGCCCCGGACACGCAGTTGTACACCGCGGCCTGCGAGACGAGACGAGTGTCAGTCACAGTGACGCGCACAGGAAGTTTTCAAACACTGTACTGCCTTGGTATTTTATTTCGTCTAGAGTAGTGGCTAACCTGTTCGCCAGAGCTCTTCCCGTTCACGTTCCTGGCGTCGTTGGCCGTCTTCCAGGCGACTGTGATGAGGAGGTTAATGCACTTGTCGACGGGAATGAGATCGGCGACCATGTCGCGGCGAATGTTGATCGTCCGGAGCGCGCCGTTGCCCAGGCCCAAGAGCAGCGCGATGGGGCCGTTCACGTTGGCCACCCAGCCGGGCAGGGGCTCCCGCACCGCTGCTGTCACTGTGGGAGGAAATGACTCCCTAACAGTCTCTACTCAGACTAGGAAAATTCGAGCAAATTGTCTATAGTACAGAACTTTTCCCTCGACTTTTCCGCGCCATGCCGTGGTATTTTTTTCTCAAAAAGTGTGAAATAACCCGTTCGTTTAATGGCCCAAGGCCGTGACGTCATATCAACGTCAACGTTCCCGCGGGACGCGACTTAAAATATTCCAGGAGTACCTGTGAGGACTACGTGCGTGGCCCTCGTAGCGGAACTGGCTGTTATGCCGAAGTCCGCCACGAGGGTTCATAAAAAAAATCTGTCGAAAAGGTCTGTAATTTCTTGTAGTCATAGAGGCGGTCAGAGGTCACAAAACAATTTTTTTGTCGCATTTGTTGTGCTGATGGGGTTTTGTTTCTTTACCAATAGACGGCCTGACGATGGCGACCGGGAGGTCTTCGGCCTCCTTGGCGATGTAGATCTCGGCCAATGCCTTAGAGAGCGTGTATGTGTTGGGCCGCTTGCCGAGGAACCTATGAGGGACCGCAAGTATTAGACCGGGCACAGTTCTATAGGGCATAATAATATAACGATTACGAAATAAAATATGTTGGTAAAGCTACAAGCGAGCTCTCGTACTCACTTGGGTGTGACGTGCTCCAGGATGTCCGCGTCCATCCAGTCCACGAGTTGAACGAGCTTGTCCGCCTCTACGGGCGACGGATATACTGTTTCCCGAACCTCGTAGCGGTCGCAGTTGGAGTACGCAGTCGACACGTGTACGAACGCCTGGAGAAAAACGACGCTTCCTCTTTTATTTATTATTTAAAACGGCGTGACGAGCGCCCCCCACACGGACGTGAGCGCTTCCGCCTACCTCCAGCTTCTTCATTTGCTTGGCGAGCTGCAGCATGCGCTGCGTGCCCAGCACGTTCATCTCGACGGCCACCTTCAGGGGCTCGTCGAACTTGACGGTGGCGGCCGAGTGGAAGACGACGGACACCTCCTCGGTCAAGTGGCCACGGTCCGCGGCTGAGAGGCCCAGGTCGGTAGACGTCATGTCCCCGGGGACGGCGACCACCTTGCGGAGTGCGCCGGACCCGCCTCGACGCACCTCGTCGAAGATCTGAAAACAAAGAAGATTAATGATGAAGAAACACAATCTCGGTGCGGTAAGCGGTTTGACACCGGGTCCTACCGAGTCGTTGAGGAAGTCCTCGACGCGGTGGCCCACGTCCTGCCCTCGGTGTGGCCGCAGCAGCAGGTACAGCGTGCCCACCTCCGGGCAGGACCGGAGCAGCTTCTCGACGAGCGTCTTGCCCATGAAGCCCGTCGCGCCCGTGATGAACACGGACCGGCCGCGGTAGAAGTCGGCCACCGAGCTGCCCGCGCTGCTGCCCTCCATCTGATGCGGGTGACATGTGAAGCGCCCCGAGTTCTACTGAATGAAGTGCGCCGTGTGGCCCCACTCTACTCACCTCCGCCATGTCAGCCAGCCGCCCGCGCCCGCCGCGAGTTCTGTGCGGACAAACGTACAGTAAGGATAGCGAGGAGACGGCGTGCCGCCGGGACCAGGCGCAGGCACCGGCACAGGCATCCCCTCTCCAACTCAGGGGCCGATCAAGGTGAAGGCGGCGCCGCGCGAACATCGTTGCGTAAAACTTGAAAAAAAAAAAGCAAGCGCTGGCCAGCACAGCCGGCTCACAGCACGCGATAGTCGTGGGAGTCATTACAGACAAAACAGGTGTATAAGAAAATAAGAAGAACTCGTTCGTGTCCACGGCCACTGATTTTGCATGTTAATCGCAAGGGTTATGGTCTGTAGGAAGCCCGATGTAAACATAGATTCAAAATGGCGCGTTGTGTACGGCGCAAGGGGTCAGAGCCCGCCGCGCCGGCCGAGTTTCTGGGGCGCTGTTTGGAAATCATGTTGACTGACAAGATGTGTTTCTGCGGAGGTGTCTTTGGCCGACCCTGGCGCCGGCGCCTGTGGGCGGAGCGGACCGGGATCGCGCGCATGTAGTAGGGCAGGGTGACCACCCCATGCGCCCCCGGTCGCCGTCCTGCTCCACGCACTCGTTGGCCTGCAGCAGAGCGCGAACCGAATAGGGAAGTACAGTATGTGTATGAGGGGGTTTGGACACACGCTATAAACAGCTTTTGACAACCTGAACATAATTAACATAATTTATAGACGTAAACAAAAACTAGCCTCAGAAAATCTACGACCTCATATCTAACGTGTTAGGGTTAGTACAATCCTTGGCCGCGGTTAATTTGATTTCCTGTAATTCTTCTCCTGTTCCGGCAAATCATGGCCTTCTGGACCGTCCGGCTCGAGCCTCTGTCCTCGGGGCGGGGCGGGGCGGAACGGGGCGGGAGGGCTGGGACTCCTATCCCCTCCTCTCGACTTGTTCAATTTGTTTTATCAGCAGAGCCTCACCGTTGCAACCACATCACCCTGCCCTGCCGTGCCGTGCAGCGCCCCTCAAAAGGGTCCGGGCCGCGTCCGAGTCGCCCTCCCCTCGCGCCGGTGACCATACGCCCGCGGCACGGCCTGCACTTTTCGGACGCCCTTGGGGAGAGGGGAGGAGGGCTATCTCCAGAGGGCGACCTTACAAGAGTATCAGACAGTCGGGAGCGCGGTGGGGCGGGGCGGGGCGGGGGGCGGGGAGGCTGCAGTGGGAGCTAGGGAGGGGCGCCGCGGGGCGGCGCGGGGCTGGCGCTGGCCTATTTGCACCAATTCCATTGTTGCTGCAAGGTAGTGCCTCCACCTCCACCTCACCACTATCTTGCGGCGACTTCTACTTTCGCTAGCCCTGTTCCAAAATGTCTTAAAACCTTTACTTTTGAAGCGGCACTGTTTCTTTTAAATTTGTGGACTTCACGCATGTTTAACCCTGCTTCTCTTTTGTTTTCAGAGGTAAGGGCGCCGAAAAACATGGGGCTTCTGCCGCACCTGGTAGGTGTTTGCCGCGTCGCGTGAGGTCGTGGTTATCGCTGCGAGTCGAGTCGGAGCTCCACGCCCCACCCAGCCTATCACAGCGCCGCACTGCGGGGCCGGGCGGGGCCGGGCGGGGCGGGGCAGCGAGAACGCGGCCCCAGCCTCCAAAAAACGGTGTGTATCATATCATGCGTGTGCAGCGAATGAGATAAGGCTCCGGGCAGGTGAGAAGAGAACAAGGGTGGGCGGGGGCAGGGCAGGGCAAGGCAGGAGGGCAGGAGGGAGGTGCAGGGAGGGTGCGGGAGTGCGGGGTGCAACTCCTCCGTGGTATAGGCCCATTCTAGTCACGCTCGCTCGCCCCGACGGCCTGCCGGGCCGGGCCGGGCCGGGCGGCCCGTAAAACCAGAGGGGGACGTCTCAACTGATTGTGGTGCTGCATCTCTCCCGTCCCTCCCCTCCGCCCCGCCTCCCCCACCGCCGAGGTGATGGTGCCCGCCTCCTCCTCCCTGGTTCGATATTACCCTTCACTGACCCCACCTAACCTCGTAAGCTACCCGCTCCGCGCCGCGCCTCGCCGGCCCCGGTCACATCGAACGCTCGCGGAGCCCCTGATGGGTACACAAGCCCGCCGCGCTGCGGCGCGCGCTGGTTGCCTACCCGGTCAGCCGTAAGGGGGCCATGCGCTTGGGGGCCGGGGAGCTCCGTCAACAACGAACCCCTCGTTGCCGGTCAGAATTAGTACTATGCGCCAAAAAATTGTACTCAATTTGTACTTTTATCCTATCACAGTTTTAGAATTTGTACGAATATAGTAGCGATGCTAACACAAATCGATATTGGGCGGTGCGGGCTAGACGTTTCTATCGCCGAATTGCCGTAGCGCTTTGATAAGCAGTCCATTTCTGCCCGGAAGAATTTGTACTGTTTGAAAAACAGTTCGCAGAAATTTGTAGGACTGGCGAAAAGGCTCAAAATAAGAGACACGCTACGCTCCTACTGGAGAGGGTCTAGATGGACCACCCACACCCACGCGCCGCTGCGAGTCTTCCTAGTGGCCGTGCGGGCCGGCGCTGTATGTAGCAGTCGTGCTCCGGCCAGCGCCGCGCCGCGCCCTATAATGCCGAACACAAAAGCGACTCAACGAGTCATGATGCCGTCCCGGCCGGCGCGGCGGAGTGCGCTGTGGGGCTGAGCGGGGCGGGGCGGGGCGGGGCGGGGCGGAGGGAGTGTCTGCGATCTTATGGCCAGCGAGTAATGTATCGCCCCTGAGCGTAGCGTCCTCCGCCCCCGCCCGCCCCGCCCTGCCCCGCCCCTTCCTTACACACATACGGACGTGGCGTGCCGGGTCGGGCTGGGCGGGGCGGGGCGTCGCTGACGGATGGCGGGGCGTGGCGGGGAGGGTGGCCTCAAGATAAGCCCCATTCAGGAGCGGTATGTACGGCGTGGTGGTCGCTCTGCTGTGCCCGCGGCCGAGCCCACTCTTCGCTCTTCGTCTTCTTCTTCCCCTCCCTCCCTCCCTCTCTTCCGCCGCTCCGTACCCGACCACCAACCCTCTTCCTGCCCCCCTCCCCACCCACCGGCTCGCCACTACCCTTCTCTCCTCTCACTAATCACCCCCACCACTCCCTCCTTTGGAAGGCACCGCCGCGTCCTGATTTTATTTTGATCTTCCACTTTTGGGTTCACACGCCCCCTCCCCCCTCCCCCCCATCTCCTCCTAGGCCGGCACGTTCCAGGGCTGCCCTGAGTTGTCGCGCAAGTTTTGCATGGGGAACAATGTCACTCAAAAGTTGTAATAGGGCAAACTTTTGATATCTGGCCGGGTTGGGGATGGGGGGCGCAACCTTTGAATGGGCGCGGGGCGCAGCCTGGCGTGGCGGGGCGTGGCGTGGCCGCTCTGCATAGTCTACCTAGTGAGCCCCTCGTGCTTGTTTGTCCAGCGAGGCCGACAGCCACATCCATGGAGTGTGAAGCCCCCCCCCCCTCCCCTCGGCTCCTCCCCCTTCCTAGTCCCCCTCCAGCCGCAGCGCCGCCGCCCCGACCCCCGCCGCGCCCGGCACGAAACGAGTTTCGTTTATGTAATAAGGAGGAACCCTTTTGTAATCACAAAGATTTAACAAAATGATTAAGCCCTCGCGCTGACTTCCCCGCCCCCGCCCCGCCCCTCCTCCCGCCATCGCCCACCACTCTGCGAAAACTGTTCCCATGTTGTCGTTATTGCAAACAAATTAGTTTTTGGGACGTAGGTCACAAGCGCTACAGATCACAACCGCTACAGGTCACAAACGCTACAGCTCGCTAACGCTACGGGTCGCAAGCGCTACAGCTCGGTAGCGCTAGGGCTCGCTAGCGCTACGGGTCACAAGCGCTACAGCGAGAATCCGCGCGTTAGGCGGAGCCGAGCCGAGCTGAACCTTGAAAAATTACGCACGTGGCGTGAAAACATGGAAAATTTTTGCGACAGTAAACCTCCCGAAGGAGGTTGCGGTTCCCGCCAGGCACAGGGCTTTTACCCCCCGTGGCAGCCAACAACTTCGGTGTTCTTATGGGAACCGGTGCTTTTCTGGCATGCGATCCTGTCGCGCAATTCGACAGATTTGATCCCCGTACTGTCAGATTTAGTCGTACGGTGGTTAACCGAACTGCCCTGTCCCCAGAGCATGGAATAGCTATTTTTGGAGCCAGATTCTAGGACTTATGACCCCACGACCGACCACCAGTCGTGGGCATGGGACGGAACTTCCTGGCAACCCGCTGTCGCTACCAGTGAAGAACCTACCTGGGTTTGAACCAGGCCCCATGTGCCGAGTCTCACAGACACCCCACGGCTTTCGCGGCACCACTAGACCACTAGACCGTCGGCTATTCCACGAGGGAGCTCGGTTGAAATGGGGGGTTTGAATTCCACTCTCCAAATTGTTGTCCTCAGAAAAATTAAATTTCTTGGTAAGATTCGAACCTCCGTCCTGCGATTCTCCGCGCGGACACTATGCCGGCACGGCTACGACGCCACGGTACCAGGTGCCGGACCACTAGGAGTCATGCTGCGCGAGAAGCCACAGTCACCGAAGAAACGAACCCGGTGTCATCAGCACTCCTGCTCTCCGGTCAGTGCTGGGCCGGCCGCGCAGCGTCATTGGTATCGACGCTGCTTATTGCACTAGGTGGGCAGAGGTTCAAACACCGCGTATTGTTTTTTGCTTGTTGTTTTTTTGTTCCGGACCATGTGCTCTTTCAAGCTATACCGTCCTTGTGACTTAGGCAACTGCAAAAAGGCACTGGAAAGAGCACTTGGTCCAAACAAAAAATAACAAGCAAAACAATACACGGTGTTTGAACCTCTGCCCACCTTGCAGTCGATGCTGACTGGCCGGCCCAGCACTTGGGTTCGTTTCTTCGGTGACTGTGGCTTCGCGCAGCATGACTCCTAGTGGTCCGGCACCTGGTACCGTGGCGTAGCCTGCCGGCATAGTGTCCGCGCGGAGAATCGCAGGACGGAGGTTCGAATCTTACCAAGAAATTTAATTTTTCTGAGGACAACAATTTGGAGAGTGGAATTCAAACCCCCATTTCAACCGAGCTCCTCGTGGAATAGCCGACGGTCTAGTGGTCTAGTGGTGCCGCGAAAGCCGTGGGGTGTCTGTGAGACTCGGCACATGGGGCCTGGTTCAAACCCAGGTAGGTTCTTCACTGGTAGCGACAGCGGGTTGCCAGGAAGTTCCGTCCCATGCCCACGACTGGTGGTCGGTCGTGGGTTCATAAGTCCTAGAATCTGGCTCCAAAAATAGCTATTCCATGCTCTGGGGACAGGGCAGTTCGGTTAACCACCGTACGACTAAATCTGACAGTACGGGATCAAATCTGTCGAATTGCGCGACAGGATCGCATGCCAGAAAAACACCGGTTCCCATAAGAACACCGAAGTTGTTGGCTGCCACGGGGTGTAAAAGCCCTGTGCCTGGCGGGAACCGCAACCTCCTTCGGGAGGTTTACTGTCTCAAAAATTTTCCATGTTTTCACGCCATCCTTTTATTCGCAGAGCACGTGCGTAATTTTTCAAGGTTAAGCTAGGCTCGGCTCGGCTCCGCCTAACGCGCGGATTCTCGCTGTAGCGCTTGTGACCCCGTAGCGTTAGCGAGCTGTAGCGCTTGTGACCTGTAGCGGTTGTGATCTGTAGCGCTTCCGAGCCACTCCGAGTTTTTGCGTAAAGCTCTTGAAGAAAATTGGCATCATCCACACTTTTCGAACAGTTACAAACAACTTTAGTGACAACTGTTCCGTTCAAACCATGTATGTATCATTTTGTGGTGAACAAATTAATTTGTTCTTTTATGCTGTCACAATGGATTTCGCCCCTTCCCCTCTTCAGTTATGTTATCCCCACTGACTGTAGGGGCAAAATGTATAGGATGAAGAGCCAGAGAGAGAGAGAGAGAGGGGCGCTGTAGATTCAAAGACTTGGGTAGTGTCACATTGGGTGAGGGGTAATGGTAATTTTGATTTCGGTGCGTTTGCTGGTGGGGAAGGGGTGAAAAGGAAGCGTAAGACAATAAGGACAATAAGAGCAAGAAGGAGGGTTAGAAAAGAGATAAGAATAAAGGACTGTCGAGGGGGACGAAAGAGAGAGTGGAGGGCAAAAGGGAGGGCGGGGCGGAGGTGGCGTGACGAATCGTGGGCAGTGACGGTGATTGAGACATTGGGGCCTCGGTCAGTCCCCTACCCTCCGGCTCCCCCTCCCTCTCCTCCCCTACCCTCCCATCCGGCCCCCTCTCCCTCCCCTCCCCGGGACCCTCTGGACTAGCGGGTGCTTTGCCTTCCTCTGACCCCGCGATCCAACAAGCAAGAGAGACGGTACACGCGAAGGAGCGAGATAGCGAGGGCGAGAGTAGCGCCTCCGTGACTCGTACCGGAAACCGGAAACGAGGAGCATCTCCCCTCCTTCTCTCGATTCTCTCTTACTGTTTCGCCCCCTCCCCCCACCTCCCATATTCCTCGCGACTCTCTCTTGCTCTCTCACATTTTCCCAGTTCCTAAGAATGTCAAAGTTTGACATTTATAAATAAGAGGTGTAGGGCGAGCTTGTCCTGAAATCGACTGCGCTCAAAACTACAATCCCATACTGAGTGAACGAAAACGGAAACTTTGCAACTGGCGATGCACGACCACACATACACCCCACCCTTGCCGTCCCCAAAATCTTGCATCCCCGCCCTGCTATCCTTTCGGGCCGATCTGTCCTCTGATCGTCTCTGTCAGCAGTGGCGCGGCGTCAAGCCACGTGGAGACATTCTTTCCCCCTCTACCCCTCCCTCTCTCTCTCTCTCTCTCTCTCTCTCTCTCTCTCTCTCTCTCTCTCTCTCTCTCTCTCTCTCTCTCTCTCTCTCTCTCTCTCTCTCTCACCCCGAGAGGGGTGCAGTGGGCTGGAGAGCGATGCAATATCCTGCCCTCCTACAGTTTTCTTCTCTCTGGGCGTTTACGGGGGACACATACACCTCACCCGAGCCCCTAGCGCCTTCCCGTGCCCGGCCCGGCCCAGGGGATCCCAATGGCAGATTTGCGCCCGCCAGTCGGGTCGCTGTCCTGTCCTGTCCTGGCCACCTGAACGACAATTCTGGACACAATGCTACAGGGCCTTGTCTAGCGGACGTGGGTCACAAGCGCTAAAGATCACAACCACTACAGGTCACAAACGTTACAGCTCGCTAACTGTAGCGAGCTGTAGCGCTTGTGACCTGTAGCGCTTGTGATCTGTAGCGCTTGCTACCCACTCCGTGTCTAGCCACGACCTCTAAACATCACCTATTTATCTAATCTGACACACTAGCGCGCCCACCCTCTCCTATGCGGCGTGTCGTCGGCGTGCTCCTTACACGCGCTGGGGACAAAGACGGGGACCTCCGCGCCGCGCACGCAGGAAACTCATCTACTTTGACTAAACGCTGCGCCAGCGAGAGGGGCGAGGGGTGGGAGAGGGTTGGGCGGGGCGCGGTGGGGCGCGGCGGGGGGCGAATGTTTTGACGGAGCGCACCGCTCTCAATTTAACTCATCTCTGTGCTCCTCTCCTCCGCGGCCCCCGGGTGAGATCACAAGCCTCGCCGCGGTCGCATGACTGGCTCCGGAAAGGACGACGACCAAGACGACGATGCCGACGACGGCGCCGCCGGCGAGGGACGGGGCGGGGCGGGGCGGCTGTGCGTTTGGAAGTGAAATCACTTTCTTAAGCCAGCGAGACGCGGCGTGGCGCGGCGTGTGTCTTGGCGTCGGGCTCCCGGATAAACACTGAATTGATCAGTCAGGGGGATAAAAGGCGAAAGGCGGTGGAAAACCAAAGGGATGACGCAGGCGGGGCGGGGCGGGGCGGGGCGGCGGGGCTGGTACTGACTGCAGACTGCAGCAGATTGCGGCCGCTCCGCCCCACCTCACCCCACCACACCCGCAGCGCTTCTTTGTTTGATGTGTGCGTGAGTCGCGGATAAAAATGAGCAGGCAGGGCCTCCGGAATGAGGATGGGAAGCTCCGCCACAAGAGACAGTAGTTTGTTTTGTGCAGGCTTGAAGGGGCGGGCTGTCAGATCGAAAAAAAAAGACACTTCCATCTCGACTTCCATAGTTCGCTACTTGTTTCGTATTCATTTTTTTTAACAGGGCGTTATCATCGGGAGAGGCATCAACCATGGTCATCTCACGGGGAAAGGGGGGGAAGGGGTATCAATTGTCTGGGCAATTTTCACTTTCCCAGTACATTGCGGACTTGCAGTAGTGCTATTGCAACTTACAGCTTCCTCTAATGTATTAATTTTCCTTTCTTCTCTCGAGTAACCTCCCTCTCTACCGCAGTCTGTCACCCCCTCCTCCACCTCCCCTGCGGCGAAGGCCCCACCCCGCCCCGCCCCATCCCACCCCGCCTCGCACTTGTCTCCGGCCGGGCGCGCGCCACAACGCGAAGCGACGGCTCTGAGGACGTCGCTCCAGCCAGCCAGCCGATCCCAAATGAAATGCTCATGGCGATTACTAAATGAGGACGCGGACATGCATAACATGAATAAATGCGCCCCTAACGAGGTTAGGGCTACCCGTCCCGGCCCTGCCCAGCCCTGCCCGCCGCGGGCAGCGCGGCCTGCCGTCTTTAATTCGCATTTTGGCGAGGCCTGGCGGGGCTGCCGGGGTGTGGCGGGGCGTGCGGTAATTCAAAGTCATAAATCGACTCCGCTCTGCGAGGATTAGTATCGGCGACTCGCTCATCGCAGCCGTTATGAGGACTCGCCAATGCGCCGCCCTGCGCCGCCCTGCGCGGGGGTGGGACGCGGCTGGCGCCTACGCCACTTCAAGAGCGTCAAATCGCGCAGAGGATTATCGCCACTGGGAGGGAGGGGGAGGAGGAGGAGGAGAGAGAAGAGGAGGCAGACACAAGAGAGGAGTGTTTGCTTCCGCACCACCTCTGTCTAATTGCATTCCGAATATAGGATGGAGGGTGGGGGTTGGGGGGTAGGGTCGCAATCGAAGGACGACCAATTTAATACAGCTTCTTCTTCTTCTTCTTCTTCTTCTTCTTCTTCTTCTTTCTTCTTCTTCTTCTTCTTCTTCTTTTTCTCCTTCTTTTTCTTCTTCTTCTTCTTCTTCTTCTTCTTCTTCTTCTTCTTCTTCTTCTTCTTCTTCTCCCCTCCTCCTCCACCTCCTCCTCCTCCTCCTCCTCCTCCACCTCCTCCACCTCCTCCTCCACCTCCTCCTCCTCCTCCTCCTCCTCCTCCTCCTCCTCCTCCTCCTCCTCCTCCTCCTCCTCCTCCACCTCCACCTCCTCCTCCACCTCCTCCTCCTCCACCTCCTCCTCCACCTCCTCCTCCTCCTCCTCCTCCTCCTCCTCCTCCTCCTCCTCCTCCTGCCACCTCACCGCCGCTGCTCGCTCGCTCATATCTCTCCGGGTCGGGCTTGCGCGTGCGGGCTCGTACACAATGCGCACTAATATGTAAATTCCCCGGCAAGTGCACGCCCGGTTGTACGCGGCGTTACGCCCCGCTGCCACCGCCGGGGCTGCAGGCCCCACCGCGCCTTGCCACGCCCCGCCCCGCCCCGCCACGCCCCGCCCCGCCCCGCCACGCCCCGCCCCGCCACGCCCCGCCATACGAGGAGATGACGTAATTCTGCAGACGGTGACAAGGCCCGGGGCCCTGCGGGGGTGGAAATAAGTGATGTCTGAGCTGTTTGCCTTCTCTCTCTCTCTCTCTCTCTCTCTCTCTCTCTCTCTCTCTCTCTCTCTCTCTCTCTCTCTCTGTCTCTCTCGCTCTCACTGTCTCGCTCCCCCTTCTCCGTGTGGAAAGGGTTGGTGGGGAGGCGGTCGGGGCATGCTTGTGTCATTATTATTTGTCGCAGCAGAAAAGGCGCTCGGCATATAAGAGTTTGTGAGAGAGGCATCTGGAGCACGGCGACAATTCCACCGCCGCTGCTCTGGGCGTGTGAGTGTAAGCGTTGTGTGATTGCGTTTGGGGTGTAGTCTGTAAGGGTGGAAGTGAAACATACCTCTCTGCTGTCGTAGTAACGACCTGAGCCACGACACGGTCGATTTTGAAGCGCAGAGTACCTAAGGAACGCACTGTACTGTGTAGTTTTTAAGAACTTAAAAATCATCTTTCCCCTTATAAATTTGCTTTTTATGAAGTAGTTTACCAATATGTAAACAGACTTTTGCAGATATCCCGTATTTTTTGCAGTGCAAAAAAAACTTGTATCGTTCACACGCAACATATCAATTTTCTGAGAAATGATGATAGGCCATTTTTTATTCCAGTAGAAAAAAAGTTGTGCACGCGCGGGTGGCGGGCGGTGACTTGTGGAGGCACCCTCTCCCCTCTTCTACCCACCCCGCCCCACCGCGGCCCGTCGCCCACCCGCTTTCCCCCGCTTTTCAACTGGCTCTCCCTTCTCACTGCCGCCTAGCCGACCACATCTACTCGCTCATCTCTCTGGCGGTGATGTATCGCGGCGCTTCAGGGGGCGGTGACGTGTCACCGTGCGAGTGTGTGTGTGTGTGTGTGTGTGTTGTAACATCAACGTATGTGGTCGTATCAACGTGTGAGTTAATGTGTGTGTGTATGTGTGTGCGTGAATACAATCGTATCAAACCAAAATGAAAAAAAAGTTTGCTTTCTATCCTAATAACTTTTAGTGATAGTAAAAGTCATTGCTTGAGAGATGCAAGTCTTAGATCGGTCTTTATATTTTTTAAACACCTTACCTAACCCACCGCGATTTTTCTTCGTTACTACACGGGATGTTTTCGGCGTGCTTTTACTCCTCAAAAGCGTGCGTTTTAGCATCCGATTATGTAGAGCGAGCCCCCGCGGCTTGCGCCGCCACAACACTGAGCCCCGCCCCGCCACGCCCCGCCCGGGGCCGCGTTTCGAACGGGCGCGCTCTGTCGGAAATGGCACGCACTTCAGGGCGCATTCATGGGGCGTGGAAGTGAATGTGAATGTAGATGCGAGTGCCGTGAATGCGACCTTATCCAAATTCACGCCCATTTTTCAGTTCCATATGCCAGTCCGGGCTCGAGATATCAGTCCAAAGCCTTCCCTGGTCCCGGGAACAAAGTCTATGAATCCACAGGGAGGAGCACCTGGGTACCTGAAATCCATCATACCGTTGTGAGAATAGTTCGATTTTTTGTAAAGGAATCGTCTTTAAAAGACCCCTCCCCCGAGCCCATACTGCGTCTCGTACAGCTGTCGTCCTGCTATTCTCGACAGTGTCGTTGGGGATTGCCAATGTTTGGGGTGCTGACTAACGACTGCGTTCGCGCATTGACGGCTGCCGATTAATTTCTCCCCCGTCCGTCTCTCTCGCTCTCTCAGCGCGCACGAGAGCCCTCCAGTCGCGCCGCGCCGAGCCGAGCCGAGCCGACATGACAGTCGGATTGCAATCAAAGAGATGGCTTATTTCGACGAGATATGGGCCTTGCGGCCGCGGCCGGGGGACATTTAGCCGGCAGCGCGCACACGTGAAAGCGATAACGCCGCGCGCTTAATTTTGCGCCAAAAAAAAAAAAAAAGAAAAGCTGTGTAAATTTGATGCAGTTTGTCGTGATGCGTCATTGGCTCGAGACGAGGTTTTTGCCATGCCGGAAGGCTGCTTCGGCTATCCGTCCAACGGCCTCTTTCGGGCACGCGTGCAGACCCTCACTCCGCCCCGCCCCACCCCGCCCCGCCCCGCCCTGCCGCGCAACGCCGAACTCAGGGGTGAATATTTTACTCACACTTGGTATAGCCGGCTCGAGTGATGAGTTTACACTGACTGCGGGACTAGTGCTGTTCAGGCGCCGTAGAGTGACGTAAAGTGCACGCCATGAATTTTTCATTCGCCTGTAAGACCCACCGCGCAATTCACAACTCACAGTGCCCACGTATCGTTTAGAAAATCAAATTCAGTGAGAGATGTTGTCAACGCCTTTTGCCGAATTCTCTATTGGAGTGCTTGTGCTTACAGTATCTGCCACTTATTCACTACGTACGTATGATGTACCTCTTGCGAGTGGATAACGCACTGCCGCACTCTCACTATTCTCACAATTGTGTCATTTCTGAAAAACTTTGATGAAATTGAACTGCACACAAGTATTTTTGACAGCACTACCGTGCTGCGAGCGGCGCGGGGGCGGCTGTCAAGGGAAGTGCCTCCTGCCAGCTGGGGGTGTGTGGGCTGTGAGGTGTGAAGTAGCGACGGCTCCAGTGTGGTGTGGGGGGCCCACCCCGCCCCGCCCCACCCGCCGCACCCCGCCCCGCCCCAGCCGCGGGGCTGAGCGGCGCGGCTGCGGAGAGTCAACAACCTTGGCGCCGCGGCGCGAGGCGCGGGGGCGCGGGCGTGGCCGGGAGGGGCGAGGTGGGGCGGGGCGGGGCGGGGCGGGGCGGGGCGGGCCCGGCCGCTACAACAAAGGTACGCAAAAAGGAGCTGTAAAGGAAGGGGGACGCGGCGGAGAGGAGCAGGAGCCGCGGCCCGGACTCAAAGACCCGCGCTTCCGAGCGGTGAAATTTTCATACGCAATGTGCAATGGCCTAAGTGTGCAAATCGGAAGAAGGGTGCGGTGGGAGGAATGCGGCGTGGATTCAATGCGAGGAGGGGAGGAAGAGGAGGGCAGGAGGGAGTAAGACAGCAGGGAGCGAGGTGGGGAGAGAGAGGGAAGAGTCATCGAATGGCACGTTGCGTTTCTGACGATGATAAATTTATAGTATTAATTATCCCCACGACCGCCAACAATTCTTTTTAATGTGCCGTCCATTTTAATTTCTGCTCGATGCCAGTTGTCGCGTGGAATGTGGTGGTAGCTGCCGCGTGACATGCTCACTCATTCGTTTGACATTCAAAATTTCGACACGATAGAACCTTTAAACGACTCTATATGCTCCCCTTCCCCTCTGCCTCTGCCCCAACTTTAATATTCCAAAACATTTTTTTCCGGGTTTTTGTTAAAACTAATGGCTGTAAGGGATGTGCCACTTTCTACGCGTCGACAGAAGGGATAAAAAACTCAGAGGTAGCATGTGTGGGGACTATCAGTAGCAACTGTTATCGGGTAAACCAAGCACCGTTTTGTGAGGCATATCGCGTATTCTTAAAGTGAAAAAACATCTAAATTTGAAAGTAAAACTGGTGCATTCCCCGAGTTTGCAAAGTCTCCCGGGTCATCGTAATAAATAATGGTGCTTTTTTGCGCGCGTTTTAGTGTGTAGTACAGTTTTGTGTTGAGAACATTGTGACTGCTTGCTACCGCAAGGTGATGGATCTTCCTTGTTCTGTATGACTGCCCGGGCCGGGCCATGCGCCTGCCTGTCCTGCTCTTTTTGCCACTAGTCGATTCAATTAAGGGTGGGCACCGCCCCTTGTTACCAAAGTCCCTCCCGTCTTCGGCGCCTGTCCACCGCTTTGTCAACGTCACCCTTTTCTTTTTTGCCCCACTGTCTCTGTCTGTCTCTCTCTGGCCCCCCGTCCTTCTTCGTGTACTCTGCGACGTCCTGTCTCCTCTGCTCCCGCACCCGCGCCCCACCCCCTCCCCCGTCTCCATCCATGGTAAAGTGCCTTTGGGTGAGTAAGTCAACACACTCAGTTGGAACATTTATTTGAAATATTTTTATTGCAAAAATAAATTAGCACACACCTCGTTCGTTCCCAAAACAAAAAAATAAATCTGAAAACACCCACCCGTCAATTATTTACACATAAGATGCAGCATAGTCATCCGACAGCTTTGAGCAATTGTATTTACATCATTAGTTCTATCAAATTATCCACACAATTAGTTTGAAACCCGCACGATACAAAAGTAGGGCTGTATCAAATGGTGGACGATCGTTTGTCATAAAAACAGGTCTAGGTCTACAGCTGTTATGGCAATATGTGGTGTCCTGCTTTGGTATGCTTTGGTAAAGCCGTGTAGTCTCATAGTCGTTTTCCGGATATGCTTAATATTTTTTCCCCGGAAGTAAAACTTCATAAATTACGCTACTTGGTCATTGCCCTCCGCCGCTGCCGAGCTAGGTGTCCGCCAGAGTGCGCGCGGCCCGGTCTGGCCTGGCCTGTCCCGCCAGAACGGGGGTAGAATTTCTCTCCACTTAGGGAAGGACATTAAAAAGGGCGCAGCCAGCCCTGCCCCCGGGTGCCACGTGCTGCTGAGAGCGGGCGGGGCGGGGAGACAGGGAGAGAGAGAGTGGTAAGGGCGGGAGAAAGGGGTCGAGAGCGAGAGAGAAAGCGCGGGGCGGGGCACATCAGATTCTTTTCTCCAGCCGGCTGGCAGACTTCCAGAGGTGGTGCGCCTGCTGCCCCGCCCCGCCCCGCCCCGACGCACCGGCCGGCCTAGTCGGCTCCCTTTTTGCCCCCCATGCTCATCTTCATCCTCCTTTTGTTTCTTGTTTCTCATCTGGCGCCACCTTTACTGGCAGTTACAGTGCACCCACCTACCGCCGCTCGTATTCTTACCCCTCCGTTTTTTCTCTCCCTCTCTCGCCCCTCCCAACTCTTTCTCTCTCGCTCTCCTCCGAGGTGCTCACTACCTCCCTCCCCGTTTCACTGAGGGCGGCGGCCCAGCCGCGCACTGACTTACATTTTTCCAAGACGTTCCCCAGACAAGAAAAAGAGTCTCCTAAATAGAGCTATTTACTCCCGTTATGTCGTAAAGTCCATTTACGGGCGCTCAGTTGTTGCCAATATTCAACATTAGTCTAGCCACGGCATCAGGGCATGACCGTCAGTGTCCTGGTCTCAATTTAATTCGCGGTCGCGTCATACACTTCTTGAGGCAGTGTCAAATAAATCCTACGTTTGTACTCGCGATGTCTCCGGCCCGGCCCGGCCCAGGGCGTCCTGCTCAGTGGCAGTGGTGGCCGCCGGCGCCGCCGCCGCCGCCCATGCCGCCGCCCTGGAGCAGGCGCAGCGCGGGGATGGCGAAGGCCAGCGTGGACAGCATGAGGGCCTTGCCCACGAGCAGCGCGAGCAGCGACATCTTGACGGGCAGCAGCGACGAGCCGAACACCAGCAGCGGCGCGATGCCGCCGTTCCGCCGCCGCCCGGTGAAGGCGGACGCTGAGGCGGACGCTGAGGCGGGCAAAAGAAAAAGAAGGAGAATTAGCGTTACAGGCTGGGCTGGGCTGGGCTGGGTCGGGTCGGGAGATAAACGGCGGAGAAGGGGTGTGTCTCCTTGGAAGTTAGCCCCGGTGCCACGCCCCCTCCCCCACCCCCACCCCTACCACGGCCACAGCCGCCCACCGCCACCCCCTCCCTCATCCTCACTCCCACTGGAATAAGGAACGCCTCTCAAAGGCGTCTTTGAATGCAGTTTAAGTTGGCGGCATCGGGGCGGGATGGGGTGTGGTGACGTGCGGTGGGGCGCTCCTGAACTTGAAGGTATTGCGGTCACGCGGTCCGGTCTTCGGCCTGCACCTTTGCTCTCCAGAAGTGCCAACCTAACCCCCCCCCCCCCGGCGGCCAGCCGGGCCCCGAAGGCCCTGCAGGACACGCGAGGACCCCGCGACGCCCCCCCCCCCTCACCCCGGGTCGTAGGACCCCGAGGGGGACTCGAACCGGCCGTCCTCAAATTGCCCTACGGGCTGCATCCTTCCCCGCCCGGCCCCGCCCCCAGGCCGGCCGACCGCAGGCCGCCGCAGGACTCCGCAGGGCTCCGCAGGGGGGCCTCAACAGGACCGGATGCCTTTCTCTTTCAGCCACCCGGCTGACCGCTCGGGGTCCTGGAGGTGCGGGGGCGGCGGGGCTCCGGCCAAAAGTTTCACAGTAGCCTCCTCCTTGTCGTCGGCGACCGCAGAGGACCGCGGTGAGGGCCCGGGCCGGGCCGGGCCGGGCGCGCGACAGGACAGGCCGCGGCGTCCGCATTCCTGTGGGCCGAGCCGGGCCGGGCCGCGACGGTGGCGCCCTCACTAGAGTCTTTCTGGCTGATATGAAAAGTATCGGAGCCCTACACTGGAAAAAAAATCACACTTCGGACGAGTGCTGTGCTTTTCATCCCCGTACTAACCGTTGGCCGGCGCGTCGATGACCTCCCGGATGGTCCTGGCGCTTGGCAGCTGCAGGCGCAGGGAGTAGCCCTGCAGCAGGGACAGCAGCCGCGAGCCCAGGGCCTCGTCGCCACTTCCGCTCCCGCTGCTGCTGTCACCGCCGCCGCCCGCCGCGTCCAGCGACCTGGGGCAGGCCAGACCGGGAGATATTGGTGAAAAATCATCAAGGAATTTTTTTTCCCAATGATTGTTTACATCCTAAAGTACGACCGACTGGTGACGGGGGTCCTCGTACCTGGTGGTCTCCTTGGCGTCCGGGACGAGCACCAGCCCCGCGCCAAGGTTGATCTCACGCTGCGCCCTCGCCACGCGGTCCAGGGCGCGGGCAGCCATCGTCCTGATGCAGGCGGTCGTGTCCGGGGCGCTGGAGGAGGACAAGCACTCCTTCACCACGGCCATGGCGGCCTGGGGTAGCTTCCACGACCAGCCCCCTGCACACACGTGCGACAAAATCATAAAAATATTGTGAGGGTACCTTCTTCTTGTTGTCAAGTGGTACTAAAAGTCTTTTCTAATAGAAAAATGACATTTTTAAAAAAGGTCAATCTTTTTATTTGTTGACGTTCAACATTCATGGCTTGCTAATAGTTTAACCGAGGTCTGGCCGACAGTATATCTAATCCAGATCCCTCTACGCCACAACTTGTTGCTCCCGAAACGATAACTAATAATGCATCACTGATGTCACAAAGTAATCCACTGAGTCACTGACATAGATCGCACCAGTAAAGCCACAATGTTTCCATAAAGTCCTTTCTTCTCATCATCCAAAAAAAATGAAAAACTCACGCACGCACTCACACGCACTCACACGCACTTACACGCTCTCACACGCACTCACACGCACTCACACGCACTCACACGCACGACCTCACACGCACGACACTCACTATCTTCGTGCTGGGCTTCTCTGAGGTCCGCGTCGTCCTCCCTGCCCTCGGCCCCCCAGGGCGCGGCCGAGTCCACGGCGTGGAGCCGGACGGCCCGCGTGTCCTTCACCAGGACGGCCAGCGCGACAGCCGCCAGGAGCGCGAGGACACAAGGACGAGAGGCAGCCATGGCTCGAGGACGACACTGCTGCCACTGCGGGTGCAACGCACAACGAAACTGCCGTCCTTCCCCCGGGGCCAGCCCCTTTATATCAAGGTCCTTGGTGCGCCGCCTCGCCTCGCCCCGTCCCGCCCCACCCCGCCATCCTGGCCGTGACTTTGGCTTCACTTTTCTAAACGCTGTCATTTGGCGGGGCGGGTCAGGGAAGACGCCGCGACGCCGCGAACGACGACGAAAGCGAAGCCAATCGGCGACGGCGCCGGGGGGTGGGAGGCCCGGAGGCCCCTCCACGGGACGGGGTTCTCCCTCCCCCACCAGGACGGGGGACGGCGACGATAACCGACGGACGTCGTCCAGCGCAGCGCGGCTCGAAACCACCGCATCTCCCGACGTCGCCCCGCCCGCCGTGCTTTGTCCAGGGCGCGTTCCTGCGGCCGCGGCGGCAGTCCCGCCGGGATCTGCTCGCCGCCCCGCCCGCCCCGCCCCGCCCCGCCCCGCCCCGCCGCAAAGGCCGCCCGCCGAAGAGGTTAGGGCAGGGCCGCGAGGAGCTCCGCGTCCGGCTGCAGAACGACGTGCTTATCCAGCGTGTTAGCCTCTAGCTGCGCGCGTGGAAAGCGGAGGACCGGGGGAACATGTCCAAGAGGAGACGTGGGCGGTGCAGGCTGACACCAGTGCCTCGCGCGCTGGAGCAGGGAGGCTGCCGGGCCTTGCCCAGGGGCTGGAGAAGTTCCGCCACGCCGCGGTGCAGGCTGCTGGCTGGCGAAGTCAAGTTTGAGACCCCCGACTCGCATCCAGCCAAAGGTCCCACGCGCTTACATGCCCAGCAGCTCGCGAGACTTTTCGAACGGGCCGATCTTTTCTATTGACATGTTTCCCGGTTCTTTCGCCGGCGCGGGGCGGCGCGGCGCTGCGGTCACGACGTCCATTATTTGATTCCCGACTTTCTATCACGCCGGGCCGGGCCGGGCTGGGGCTGGCGCTGGCGCCGCCCAGCGACGCGCCGGTCACTGCGGTGAAATGCCGCGCGACGCGTGGCGGGGCGGGGGAGGGGGAGGAGTGTCTGACGTGTGAGTGACAAGCGCGCCGCGACACTGCCAAAAAACAAAAACACACACACTCAAAAGAAAAAAAACGATCCCTAACGTCCTCTAGCCTTTTGTTTTTGTGATGTAAGTATGTCTGCTGTCAAGCGTGTGATTTTCAGTTGATCTCCCTTTGCGCTCGTCTCCATGGCTTTTCGATCCGAGTTATCGATCTTAAGTTAAAAAGACCCTCGCCAATACAATATACTACGTATTCGCCCTCCTCTTTTTTCTCTCGATTCCTGTTTCTCGTCGTCTGGACGGCGAAGCTCTAATGCGATTGGTGAATCATTTCATGCTGAAAACAACTACCCCCTCGCCCCTCGCAATCTGTCTGGCGCTTCCTCCCCTCCTCTCCCTTCCCCCTCCACCCCCCCCTCCGCCTGCCCCTTGCTACCACCCCTTTGCCCCTTTCCCGCCGTCGATGTACAATCGGATCAGTTCCTCTCGATTTGATGGATGCGTCAGATTTAGACTAATGCGGTCTTTGGCTGATCCCGTACGGGCTATACCCTACACTCTCTCCCCTCTCTCGGTGCCATATCGAAACTATATAGAGTTCTCGTCAAAGGAATAATTTAAACAGTTTGAAGAAACACAAAGGGAGCTGAATAATAATACAATTAATAGCCGAATACGTCTTTGAGTACTCCTGAGTTACTGTTACTTCTGCCCCTTATGCTAATCTCGATCCGCAGACTAGACTTCTGCCAGGTACGTAAACTAACGCGATTTTGTTCGTGCTGGGCTAAAACTGTGCTCTCGTCCTAAAAGCAATTTCCTCTTCCCCGCAAATCATTAATTGGACGCTTTTGCTCTTCCAGTGAGCCAAACCGCCGCGCTCTTCCTTCCAGCGACCTCGTGGGTACATTGAATATGTTTTCTGGAGCAAGCGTCTTACCCTACGCTCTTGCGCGATAATACTAGCAAGAAAAATTACTTCAGTGTTTCTTTCCCTTTTACTACGGTTATTCGTTCGCTCTCTCTCTCTCTCTCTCTCTCTCTCTCTCTCTCTCTCTCTCTCTCTCTCTCTCTCTCTCTCTCTCTCTCGCTCTCTCTCTCTCGCTCTCTTTCTCTGTCCGAGGAGCCTGAAAAGTGGACCAGGCGGATAGTTGAGCTCGGTGTCGGGCGGGGAAGGAGGGAAGCATTTAGGCACGAGGGAGGGGGGGGGGGAGGGGACGGGAGAAGGGCGGAAAGAGCTAGATGCACGCTGCCTGCCTACTGGGCTTACGGGGGTGTTGTACATGCAATTTCACGGGCGACGGACTGGCCTGAGCTCGGGGTGCCCGGACTACCTATAAGAGCGAGCGAGAGAGAGAGAGGGGGTAAGGGGAGAGGGTAGGGCCGATGGAGAGGGGAGAGGCCGTTGTTGGAGGCCCCCGCCTTGGAACGACGACCTGTGACTAATTACCCGGCAAAGAAGCCACGGCTGGGACCGCAACGAGTAGGAAAATAACAGACGAGGCGGGGCGGGGAGGAGCGGGGCGTCCCAGAGGCGTCCTGGCGGTGCGGTGGCGTCACAATCGCCAGTCGTTAGCACCCCTCGGGCTGACCCTGCAGTTGTTGAAATAGCAGTACTCGCCCCGGGCGAGCCACGGCCGAACATTCAGTATATTTGGAAAGTTTCGCGGCCAAACTTTAGCAGTGTGGGGGTGCCGTGGGGTCACCATGATGTGCTATCATGAGAGTCCGGTGCCAGCAACGTGCCTCGCCTCTTTCGTTTGCAGGGCCGTCTCTTACTCGACTTTCCCAGCCCATCCCCGCCCGCGCCAGGCCTGGCAGTTTATGAAAGACCCCTTGTGTTTGTTCCGAACGCGCCCCGCCCCGCCCTACCCCTCCACCTCTGACCCAGAGCGCGGCCAGGAGTCTTATTGCCTTGTTTTGAACGGTACCGCGCGAGAGTTCTCCCGCCCCGCCCCGGGCTTCCTGCTCCCACCTCGTGGTCGGCTGGGGGCGGCGGGGGCGGCGGGGGCGCCGGCAAGAGGGGAGGCCCTGCCTCAGGCCCGGCATTAATGGCAAAGTAAACCATCGAGGAGAAGACCCTCTCTCTAGCTGCTGGTTGTGAGGGGAGGCAGAGAGAGAGAGGGAGAGAGGAAAAAGGGGCGGAGAGAAAGAGAGAGGCAAGATAGGGAGAGGGAATAAGAGGGTCAGAAGAATGTGACATTGCAAGGCGTGGGTGCACAGAAACTGGACGCCGGTTAGGGCTGGGCTGGGCGGCGCGGCGCGCGCCCGGTCAGCGGAGGTTAGGCTGCCAAGCGGGCACGCCCGCGGGCGGGCGGCCTACCGCTCAGGGGCGTAGGCGTGTTGTCGAGCGCTCCTGGCCTGGCGGCCGGCCTCTGGCCACGCCGACGCGATCTTGCTGGCCTCTTTCATAAATAAGTTTAAGCATAGAGCGTTGCGCCTTTTTTTTCAGTCCGTCTTTCGGAACGTTGTGAAGCGCCGCGGTGCAAGAGACAGAGGAGTCACCGTGGACTCCCTCCCGCCCGGCCCGGGGCTAGCGCGGCGCGGTGGGGCCGGGCCGGGCGGGGGCTGAGCTGTAGCGGGACAGGAAAGGGTTGTTTCCATGACGTACAGCCTGATGTGTGTCTACTGGGTGGGGGACCCGGGATCCGCCCCCTGGAGCCCGCTGGGACCCCCTTGGGTGTGTCGCGTGGGGCCGCACGGAAAGCCCCTGCTTCCGTCGCTACAAACTGCGCGCGTGTGTGTGCGTGCGTGTTGGTGCGTGGTGTCGGGGCGAGGCGGGGCGGAACGGGGCGGGGCGGGTCACATTCCCGCAGGGGGAGGGGGTGGAGCTAGGGTGCCGCGGGTGCTGGGGTAAGGGGGGAGGGGGTCCCGCCTGACTGATGGCCCGCTCGGCGCCGGGCGGGTAGGCAGCCCAACGCACGCTGGAGCAGCAGGGGCGGAAGGGCGGGCGGCGCGGTGTGCGCTGCGCTGCGCTCGCCACTGGTGATTGCGCTCATTAGGTGGGCAGTGGTTCGAACCCCAACCGATTTCCTTCAGTTTTTTGTTTTTGGTCTGTCACTTATCTTTTCTTGAAATTGTAAACACTGTCAGGCGACGAACCAAAAAAAAAAAAAAAAGATTGGTGGTTGTTGAACCATTGTCCTCCTAGTTCAATCAGCAGTGCAGATACCAAAGACGCCACGCGGCGGGCCTCCCATCGCCTGGAGGACTGGCGTGCTGATGACACCGGTTTCGTTTCTTCGGTATGACTGCGGCTTCTCGCAGCATGCCTCCTAGTGGTCCGGTATCAAGTACCGTGGCGTCGTAGCCGTGCCGGCATAGTGTCCGCGCGGAAAGTCGCAGGACAAAGGTTCGAATCTTACCAAAAAATTTAATTTTTCTGAGGACAACAACTTGGAGTGGAATTCAAGCCCCCCATTTCAACCGAGCTCCCTCGTGGAATAGCCGACGGTCTAGTGGTCTAGTGGTGCCGCGAAAACCGTGGGGTGTCTGTGAGACTCGGCACATGGGGCCTGGTTCAAACCCAGGTAGGTTCTTCACTGGTAGCGACAGCGGGTTGCCAGGAAGTTCCGTCCCATGCCCACGACTGGTGGTCGGTCGTGGGGTCATAAGTCCTAGAATCTGGCTCCAAAAATAGCTATTCCATGCTCTGGGGACAGGGCAGTTCGGTTAACCACCGTACGACTAAATCTGGCAGTACGGGGATCAAATCTGTCGAATTGCGCGACAGGATCGCAGTCAGAAAAGCACCGGTTCCCATAAGAACACCGAAGTTGTTGGCTGCCACGGGGGGTAAAAGCCCTGTGCCTGGCGGGAACCGCAACCTCCTTCGGGAGGTTTACTGTCGCAAAAATTTTCCATGTTTTCACGCCACCCTTTCACTTGCAGAGCACGTACGTCTTTTTTCAAGTTGCAAGTACGACCCTCGCGACCCCTGTCATGCCCGCGAACGACGCAACGCCTACGTGGTAGTTCAGCGCGCCGCAATCCCTTTCAGAGTATATACGTGTTTAATCGGGCAGTAACATGTCGGGCGGGATGGGCGTTTTGCAAATCATAGTGCTGTGATGTTTGATTTTTGCACTTCTGCCCCTCGCTCACTCCTGTCCGTCTCTCTCCACAGGTGACCGTCCGCGTCCACCCCGGGCCGGGCCGCGCCTCCCGCCTGCATATTTGACGGGCGACAGGACAGGGATTCGCGTGGTTCGAGTTAATAATATCACGTTGGCGGTGGCAGGGCGGGGCGGGGCGGGCAGCGGTCCGGTCCCGGCTGACAGCCGATGGAATATGGAGTGACCAGCGGTCGAGGGGACGCGGGGGACAAGCTACGTTACCCTTCAATAACCCTTGCCATCCCGTCCACCGGCCGGTCGTACACACACACACACACACACACACACACATACACACACGCGCGCGCGCGTGCGGCTTGCAGTTACGGGTGGACAGTAGTCATGGCCTCAAAATACTCCCTTTTAAATTAAAAAGGAGAAAATAACACGTGTTTCGCGCTATTTTTTTGTGCACGTGCGCGGGGCGGGGCCGGGCGTGGGCGCCGGGCGCTTGCCTTGTCGACCTAACACGGTCGGACACCCTGTCAGTGCAAAATCAAATAAGTACAACCTCCAGCCCCCAACTCTTTTTTTTTTATTTATTTCGCACCACACGTGACATGAGTCCCCACCGCTCGCCACCGCCGGCGCGTCACAGACGCCAATTACAATTTTACAATTACTGAGTGTCGTGTCCACGTGCACTCTTCATGCCCCCTGGACGGCGGGGGCCCCCGGCACTGCGGATCGTCATCATTTTTTACCGTCAACTTGACGCGACACAATAACGCGCCTGCGAAAAATAGAGGGGTAGAAATACAGACGAAAAAAAAAATTAAAAAAAGGAATTAACAACAATAACATAAAGAGGATGCCGCGACGCGGTGGTGGTGGCGCGTCAGCTAAAGGGAATGAGCAATAAGACTCGGAGTGGAAAAAGAAGAGCAAGTGAGTGTGGGTGTGGGTGTGTGCGTGAGTGTGGGTGTGAGTGGTGAGTTACGTCGGTTACGTGAATACATCTATGTGTGTGAGTGCCGCCGCGCCGGCTAGGCTGCCTCGCCCGGTCCGGGTGACATGTGCTCGCTGTTATATGCCCCCGTTTGGCGGTCCTGGACACGGTCCGCTCCCCGCCGCCTCCGCCCCGCCTCCGCCCCGCCCGCCGCGACACTGTGTGGTGAGCAGGACAATGCATATTAATGCGGCCCGAGCTATGAATATTTACAAACGGTGTACTGCCCGCCACCGCGCCGCCGCGAGTGGGGGTTACGACCGGTACAGTCGACACCGGACAGTGGGCAGTTACGCCCCGCGCAGAGTCTCGCGGGTACCTCGGAGGTGCCTCGCGCGGAACAACGGCCCTGCACGCAACGCAAACGCCACCGCCCCGCCGGGCCGGGCGGCAGGTGTAGTGCGCGTGTACTGTACTTTGGGCTGTCCCAAACGTAAAAAGACGCTGCTGCAGGATCCAGAGCGATGTGTGAGAGGTGTGGGCAAAAGGGGCTGGAATCTATACGCCCGATAGGTGTCTTACAGAAAGGCGCCGTGTCGCTCTGGATCCTGTACTTTGAGGCACCCCCAAAGTACAGTGTAGGCAGCGTCGTTCTCCCTTTTACTGCGCCGCCGTCCGAGGCGGCATGGGCCTCGCGTGTCGGCAGGAGATGGCCGACGACTCGACTTGAGGATGCCAGAGTCCGGTCCTCTTCGGTTGTCATCGCCAAACTTCAATACCACCCTAAAGGGCGTCCCCGGGCCCGGCCCGGCCCCGCCCCGCCCGCCGCACCCCACCGCACCCCCGGCACGCCCACGCGCAGGCGATTACAGGGCGCACCCGAAGGGAATTAGAGCCTCGGGGAGGGCCAGGGGGCGGAGCAGCGCGTCGTCGTCGGCCTTAGGTCCATTCGCCCCCAGCAGAGGCTGCGCCAGGCGAGGCTGGCGGGGCGGGGCCGGGCCGGGGCCAGGGCGAGGGTGAGGGTGCGCGGACGAGGGTCACCCGCCCGCAGGGGCTCAAAGGGTGCAGCGTGAAATGAATGCGACCTGAGACACCATTAATCTTTGACGCGGTCGTCTGACGTCCGCCCGCTGCCGGTCGTACTGCTGGTGCTGGCCGGGGCGGGGTAGAGAGTAATGGGGATGATGGGGTGAATGGCACCCCCGTCACCTGAAGAAGTACGGAGCCCCCGCGAGGAGGAACGCGGTGACAGGCTGCGGGTCCGCGGGACCAAGCCCGAAAACCCTTTACGATTCAACACGCCGTCACAAGTCGCTACGTCGCAAGTTGCGGTCGCAAAATCGCGAACCGGATATCCTCCCGCACTCACACTATACCCGGCGTGTCTACGTGTGACGTGTGTGTCAGTCGATCGCGTGAAAATTAATAATATTAGTGGATTTATAGTCGTATTTACGTATATCTGTGATGGCGTGATATTGGCGTTTGAGTCAAGAAATCGTTCAGAGTGTTAGCGAGGAGAGAAAAATCATCTGTGGGAGGAAACCATTCTAGTGGCGGAGATCAACATCAACATAACCTCAACTGGACCGCACTGTGTGAACTGTGTTAATGTTGCGTTGTACGTCAAAGGCGATTTCGTCTCTCATCCATTTATTGCCTTCAAACTACGAAATTAAAATTTTGGTAAGTCTTGATTGCTTTTTGCTCTCTCAATTTTGTTCGCGAAATACTGATGGGTAGTGTTCAGTAATGAACTGTATTTATTGTTATAGGGTATCAGATTTTTTTCCACCCAAATGTTTTCTTATAATTAATTTTTTTTTAAAATTATTAATTGACACCCTGAAGGTACCGAAATCCGCTCATTTGTAGTCAAGCAAATGGTCCGCCCAAGCCAAAGGTGAGGTGTGGGCGGAACTTTCTAAACATAGTAGATAAAAAAGAGGAAATACTAAGTAACAATAAATGATACATGGGTTATAAAAATTTATAACTCTCCGTTACATTACAGGTGATGTTCCCAAGACTATTTCAAGACAAATAATTATAAGGTTTAACTCTAAAACTTTGCACAACATATGTTGCGATGGATTTTAATTTTAACAAGTTGTCCGAACACCTCTTGTGCTAAGTTTCAGTTAAACGTATGTTGCAATGGATTTTAATTTTAACAAGTTGTCCGAACATCTCTTGTGCTAAGTTTCAGTTAAACGTATGTTGCGATGGATTTTAATTTTAACAAGTTGTCCGAACATCTCTTGTGCTAAGTTTCAGTTAAACCTCATTTTTATTGGTATTGATAGTCCTGCAAACATCACCTGCAAAGTAACATAGTTTTAATTTCTACAATCCATGTGTCAATTATTGTTGCTTAACAGTACCTCTTTTTTACCATTTTAAAAATAATTTCACCCATACCTAGCCTTACATTTAGTTCATTTCTTTGAGGTAGAGGGTAGGGGAGATGGCTGACTGACAATGAGGCGAGTTGGGGTCATTAGTCGAGGCCCGCCGCGCCCCGCCCCGCCCCGCTCCAGCTGACCCCAGCGGGGTTGACCCCGGCCGCCCCGCCCCGCGGTGGGGATGACTTCAGCGTGGTGGTGGGGTCGTCCTAGTCTCATCACCCTCTGACCACAATGCTGCCAGCAGCTCACCCCGCCCGCTCCCAGTAGGCCCACTTTGCTGGCTGTGCGCGGCGGTGGCGTTCAAGAACGCCCCACCCCACCCCACCCCATCCCGCCCCGCCCCGCCGCACCCCTTGCCGTGGCGCCCTCCTGCATGGCCGTGGTCGGGCTGCTAGGTCCCTCGGGGGCCTCCCCCTCCCCTTCCCCCTCCCCTCCCCTGCTGTGCTCTGCTGCTGATCGGTTAGTGATGCTGGCTTGGCTTCTGCTGGACCGGAAGCTAACCTGCTGCAGGCCCAGTCCAGGGCCCGGGGCCCGGGGGGCGACGCGTCCCTGCGTCGATGAAGGTTTCAAGTTTCGTTGCGGCTTGCTGCCTGCTGCGTAACCCTTCCCCTCCCCCACTCTCCCCTCTCCCCTCCCCCCTCCCCTCTCCCCTCCCCCGTCCTCGGCCTCGGCCTCTCTCCCGTGGCGCCGCTTCGCCGTCGTACAGCCTCACACCCCACACCCCTTTCCCGCAGCACTGCTCGAAATTTTCAGAACATGCGAAATATTCGGCTGTGCGGGACTCTTTGCCGCGCCTAACATGACTGGTTGTGTTTTAAGCCTTTCACTCTCAATGATATCTGTTTATACCCCCTCCCCCCTGCCCCCCGTCCCTCGCCACTTTTGTGTGTGGACCCCGGGAGTCACGTGACCCAGCGGGGAGGCTGCAGGCCGCGGCCGGGCCGGGCCGGGCCGGGCGGCGCGGAGAAGCGCTTTCGACAGGCGGCTCTAAAATACGGCCTGAATATTCTAATGCGGAGCAAAGCGGTCGAGTTTCCTGCGCGACTCACATTGCGGGCCCCGCGCCGCCCCGCGCCGCCCCTCCTGCCCCCGCTCCCAGACATCCTCACGCGGTACAGGGCTCTGGCATCCTCGCACTTGTCCTGTTCTGCAAAACGGGCTGCTGCTGCTATTCCGCTCAGATGAATCAGAAATATAAAATATAAAATATAAAATAAGCAATAATGTGGTCCGTCGCAAAAACTTATTTCAACATACGAAACTTTTTTTCATTAATAAATGAAGAAAACCCAAGACAGCAGTTGTTTGCGCTCTGATGGCTCTTGTGTTTAGGTGACCGCCCGGCAGGTGAGGCGGGGGCGGCGCGGGTGACGGCACTGACCAGGCCTGGGACCTCCCCGCCCCACCCCGCCCCACTCAACCCTACCCTGCTCCACCCCGCCCTACCCTGTCGCGTCAAGCAGTGAAACCGCACATGTCAAGTCCATTACCGATCAGCCGTGAGAGAGGCGCTTCCGCGTGTGGTCCCGGCCGGGGGGGGGGGGGGGGGGAGAGACAGAGAGAGAGAGAGCGAGAGAGAGAGAGCGCATACGCAGGGCTTCCTGACACTGCCTGGCATCCAGACAGCGGCGTGGTTCGAGCTGAGGTGAGGTATCATCACCGCCACGTTCCTTGCAGGACGACTCCAGACTGCAGCAGCAGCGGCAGGGCTCGCCTGTCGGAGAAAAAGCAAACTTACGACCGATGGAAATTATTGTCATACCCTAGCGAGCGACACGTAGTGGTGGCGGCGGTGTCAGCGCTAAGTTTATACCGGCGCGCCGCGCCACATGGCGCTGATGCGTGCGGGGAACAAATGAACATCGCGCATCGCATCGCCCCGCCCCGCCCCGCCTCTCTCCCCGCGTCGGACGGAACGGACCGAAAGGCACCGCGCGCCATTTTCCAAACGCTTTTTCGATGTTGTATATGACATCGGGCCGTGACGCGACGTCCCCGTGACTGCGTGGCGTGGCGTAGCGTTAGCGACACGCCGGCCGTACGTCGTCTGCTAACGTTGTCGCGGCGGGCAGGGCCGGCAGGGCAAGTGCAAGGCGCGCATTCCTGCACTTTTCTTTTCGTATATGACACTATAAAAATAACTAGACGCACGAGAAAGAACTCGCTCGCTGTACTTACTTGCGTGGCGGTCTTGTGCGAGACTATTGCGGGAAAAGTGTCGCTCTGTTTTACGCGTGCCCCGCGGCCGCGGCCGCCCCGCCAGGCTGGAAGAAACTTTGAGCCAGCCGCGGCTGCTGCCAGCCGTATGATGCCGAAGTTTGTTACGGTTACGCTATCTGTAACAAGCGCGCGTTACGCGCCGGTGGAATGTGCGCGACTGCTCTGGGCCTCCCCGCCGCCTCCGCCCCGCCAAGGTTAGGCCCCGCCGCGCCCGCGCCCCGCGCGCAGAAGAAGCGGCCGCGGGCGGGGCGGGTGTGCGCCGCCGTGCTCTGCCGCGACGAGAGGGACAATTATTGCCTCGGGTCCGCGGCGGGCCGGGCCGGGCGGGGCGCCTGCAGCGAGGCTAGGCTGCACTGCACCGCCAGACCAGTTTCCGTAACCTTGACTCGGCTCTTCTTGCTGTCCTCAGTGTAGCGCAGGGCCGCGCGCCGCCGCCGCCGCCTGCCTGACGAGGTCCAGAAGGACGCGGTCGCCGTCGGCGAGCCCAACTGGACGAAGGCGGCCCAGCATGGAGAGCCAGCGAAGGAGCAGCAAGGGCAGGCGGCCGCGCCTCCAGCCCCGCCGTAACGGTAGGCCGCACAACTTACTTACAAGCTCGCCTCAGCGAACGTTTCAGATGCTCCGGTTTACAGCCACCCTGAATTCCATACGTCCCTGCGTGAGGCTTTTACACGCCATTTGCCATTCCTAAACAAGCGTCGGGCCCGGCCCGGCCCGTCCCCCGACACCTCCGTGCCCTGCGCCCCTGGCCGAGGGCTTTGGCTCCCGAGCGTTGAGCGTTACGTACCTCGTGGACGCGCTCGCCAATCGGCTAACGCTGGCTCGTACGAGCTGCTGCCCGCTTTATGGGTCGTTAAGGTTTGAGCGAAATTATGAGTGTCATCGTGAAATATAAAGTCCTCCGCAGAGACGCCGCGTCGTCTTATTCCTTTTTCGTTTTGCCTTTTCGGATCGAATGATGCCGGGGGAGGACGGCGACGGCCGCACGACCGCTACCCTCTGAGAAATACGTTTCAATTTCTGTCCTCGCTGCCCGGGAAATTCCTAACGTTAGACATTAGAGCGTGAGTTAGGTCTTGGGCGCTTGCGAGAGGGGGAGCCATGTGTTACACACATTGCCTACTCGCCAGGCGCGGCCGCCTTACTTGGCGCCCTTTTTCACCACTTGTTGGCTGTCGCTTTTCCTTCGACACGGGGATTAATGCACCGCCTCTCTGAGCGGAGGTGCACGCCCCGCCCCGCCCCGCCGCCAGGCCAGGAGGCGTAGAGCAAAGCGCTTCAAAGAGAAACCCCGACTGGCTCCTCTCCCGGCCGGACCGGACTCCACCGGCAAACTCTGAATAACCGATGGCTCATTTCGTGGACGGGTGCCTTTTGCTTTCACTCTGTTCGCATTACATACAGATTGGGATCGGGGTTCGAAGGACGCGCTGCGCTGGGCGGCACCGCACCAACGCACAGACCATTGTGTCTTTTGTGTATTGTTCGCGATCTGATTGGAATTCGGGTCGTAACGCGGCTTATTCGTCGCATTGCATTGACTAACACTCGCGCGCCGCGCCTAGCCTCGCGGCGACCCGGCGCCCGGCCGGCCGGCCGGCGTCTCTAGCAGGTCGATGACACTTTTCACAATGGTGCTGTTCTGGGTATGTGCGCGCTCCGCCCGGCCCGGCCCGGCACAGATAGAGTTGTCTGAGACTCCTCTGCTGTGGAGGAAGGGTGGCGAGGATGGGAGAGATGCGCTGAGCTGACCTAGTGTCGCCCTGGTGTCGTCACGATCGGACCACAAACCCACATGTCATGGCTGAGCGGCGCCGGTCTGGCCTGGCCGGGCTGGGCCCTCGAGTGGTGGCGCGGCCGCTGCCCTGCCCTGAACAAGACCTCTTACCTTTGCCCCTACCGTACTGTCACACTCGAGACTATCGTTAGTCTCATCGGGGAGAAAAAAAATAAAAACACAGAACAAACGCACTGCCGAAAAGTAATGCGCGCGCTCTGCACAACTTCTTTTATTCTCCAGAGAAACTCCCCACATCTGGCAGCGCGCGGCGCTGCTTCCCGCAGTAAAGTGAGAGAAGTCCGCGCGACACGAAACTCCTCGCGACATGCAAAGCAGAGGCGGTGGCGGGCGGGGCGGGCGGGTAGAGCAGGGAAAGGTGGCGCAGCGCAGAGGACTAGGAGCAGCAGAGATGGCGAGACAAACTGATGTCGCCCATCAAAAGTGATCGCCGTCGTTAACTCGACTACAGCGACACGCCGCCAGCCTGACCCAGTGCGGGGCGCGGGGCGGGGCGGGGCGGGGCGCGCCGCTGCAGCGCAGCGCGGAGAAATGCCGCGTGTCGAAAAATAGCGGGGGAGGGAAACGTCGTAACTCCTCCTCATCTTCGTCCTCCCCGCGGTAGCCCTCACCTCCGCCCCGCCCCGGCCCGGTGACTCAAGCCCCGGGCTGCGGTCGGCCGGCCGCTGGTCACCGTTCCGTCCGGCTCACGAGACTCACCGCGGCCCGGGGACGAGTCACCGCACCGCACCGCACCGCACCGCGCGGCAGAGGCTCAGTGACTCATGAAGGGGAAGGGCGTCATCCTCGTCACCTCGCGTCACCTCTAGCACCGGCTCCGTATTCAAAAGCGCCGCGCTGGACGGGATGACGCGTCACCGCTCAGTGGCGATGACGGGCGGGCCGGGGCCGGGGCGGGGCGGTGCTCGCGTTACAAGTTCTTTGGACGCCCCGGCCCGGTGCTGCCCCCCCCCTCCCCTCCCCGGCTCTCGGAAGCAGAAGGCATTACGCCTCACGGTTTGTTTTTGCCCTGCGGACTGCCGCCGGGAGCCGCGGGATAACCGAGGGAGCAGTGCAATACCGACATCCAATCCATCAATCACCAGGAAGCAGCGGCAGGCGGGGCGGGGCGGGGCGGGGCGGGGCGGGGCCTCTGACGAAACGGCTAAAGACTCCCTTTCACCCGTAGCGACTGGAGGGCGCCGTGGACTGGGTGGGCACAGGGCACGGGCACGGGCCTCGCGCTCAAGGCCAATGAGATTTTACTGGACGCAGAATGGGTTGCCTATCCTCCCGGCGCCCATGAGTCACGCGTTCGGAGCCAGTCATCAGCTATTTTATTTTTCTCTCTCTCTCTCCCTCTCTCTCTCCCCCTCTCTCTACCTCTCTCTCTCTCTCTCCCTCTCTCTCTCTCCCTCTCTCTCTCTCCTCCCCTCTCTCTCTCTCTCCCCTCTCTCCCCTCTCTCCCGCTCTCCCTCTCTCCTCTCGCTAGCAGGAGACTTGAGCGCACGACGGCAGACAAGAGCTGATCTTCAAATCAACTAACATCGCGAATAGACAGTGACACTTTTTAGTAACCGTCCTCTTAAAACATGCAGACGTCAGAATTTCCCCCTCAGTGCCGCCTTTTGTCCGAGTGCCACTTCATTCAACGCTATATGTATTTCACCTCGTAAGCGTGATGGTAACGACGACGGTAATGATTGTGATTATTGTTGGGTTTTAAGACGTGAAAGAAGTCGTTGACAAACAAATAAAAGGCAACAATAATATTTAATAACAATGCCGAGGCATTTCCGTGCGCCGTCACGCGTGCTCGTCACGACTACTCGTCGAGCACAGTGGCACCCACTCCGGTCAATTAGCGGCCCACGCCACGCCCCGCCCCACCACGCCCCGCCCCACCACGCCCCGCCCCGCCCTACCCCGCCCCACCCCGACTCGCGCACCGCGCCCGGGTCAACGTCGCGGGGGGCGTTGCCACAACGTCACGTTTTCCCTGAATTTGACGATTATGACTGGCGCTTCCAAATGTGGCGTGGCGTGTCGGGCCTCTCAGCCGAGGCTGCTTATACTTGGGTGAGAATTTATCGTTTTTTTGGAAAGTCACCTCAGTGAGTGCGCCAAGTTTGCCAGTTTGTGTTACCTTGTCTAAGATTCTGTTAAACGAATCCTTACTGAAATGGTAACCCTACTCATATTATTCATGTATTTTTTTTTTCTTGAACTGAGCCGTGACAAATGTGCAGTCCTTTATTTCCCTTCCGTCTCGAAACCTTATGACAGTCAGTCCGTTACCGCTCGCGCAGCCGGCGCGCATAAAAAGAAGCAAACAAAAGAGCAGTGCAGCCAACTGCAGAAAGTGAAAATGGCCTGGACTGAAAGACGCGGTTTTACGGGCGTTCGATGAGCGGCGGGGCGGTCTTATTCATGGCTCTCGGTCACGCCAGGCCAGGCCAGGGCGGCCGGCAACTGGAACACGCTCGAGAAAACTGTCTCATTTCTTTTTGTTGCGAGTGGGAAGAGACCTGTTGAAATTTGCGATGTAGGGCGTAAGTTCGACGCCGATTTCACGATCCCCCAAGCGCGCCGCGCCCGGCCCGCGGCCCGCCCGAGGCCTGCAGACTCCCTTGGTCCAAATCGGCGTCTCACGTCGGCGCAGCTCTCACGAGACCATAGCCTGCCCCGCCGCGCCCCGCCCCGCCCCGCCCCGCCCCGCCCCGCCCCGCCCCGCCCCGCCCACCCCAGCACGCCGCCGCTACCGCACAACCACGTCCTCATCCTGTTCAAATGTATATGTCTCGGTCCTGACACCCGAGTCCGCGCTCACGTACAGGTACACACACACGCACACTCACGGTGAAGAAAACACGTACTGTGACGCAACCGGGTCTCGTCGCTCATTAGCTGCTAAACCCCGAGAGACCTCGCTGCTGCTGCTGGGCCTGGCCTGGCGTGGGCAAAATTCGATCGGTGTACGTCTGTTGGGCGGGCGGCTCTTCGGCCTACGCGGCCTACGCTACGCGGTAGGCCCGGGCGCTGCTGGTCGCTGCGGTCGCGTTAGCACAACTATCATCGGCTGATGGGGGGTCCAGGCCCAGGTCCACTCTGCTGCAGCGGCGTGGCGTGGCGTGGCGGCGCCGCGGGGCGGGACACGTTAGCGACGCTTCGCCTCGTGATTAGAACGTTACGGGCGGCCCGGTGCGGCCCGGCCCGGCGCGGCGGTAATGCGCTCTGTCGACGTAATGTCAGCAGGTGCGTGACAGCGGGGTGGCGTCGTAACGATGTGGCGGTATCGAACCGGGCCGGGTCAAGATTCAGTAATTAACTTCATTTGTGCTGAGCGAAGCGAAGTGACCGCGGTCGGTGGAGATAATGTTTAGACGTGCGTTATTCGTCCAGTGGCTTCAATACTTCCAAAATGTGTTTTTTCTTTGAGACTTTAGTTTAAAAAAAAAGAAATCCTTTGAAAAAAGGGGGGGGGCGTTACGGCTAGACGTGGGAAAATTAACCGAATTGCGATCGTGCAAAAGTCTTCCCCCGCGGCATACCGGCGCTTGAGGCGTCACGCTTGGAGGGAGGAGCCTGTGTGTGAGAAATTCCAGTGCAGAGCTGCTGGAGGATTCCCTGGCGCGGATTCCTGGAGAGTCCTCCTGGAGCTGGAGCGGATCAGTCCGGGAGGCCGCGCCTCTCTCCGCCGCCGGGCCCGGCCCGGCCCGGCCGCTGATTAGGGCCGTGTGCGTTACGCCATCGTGCGTAACTCGCGGCGCGGGGACGCCAGTTGCGTGGATTCGACGGCGTGCGGGTCGGGTCCGGGGCCTCGTTGTGGAAGGTGTGCGCGCCGGCTGCGCTCCGGGCCTGTCCTAAAATGGCAGTGCAGCGTATTATCAGTAGAGGCGGCATCCCAAATTGAGTGAGGGTCACCCCCCTCCTCTTCCCTTTCCCTAATTCACCGACCCTGGCGCAGCTCAGAACACTCATTGGTTCTGCCCACTCGCTTCTGCTGCTGGCCAAAACCCATACGGGGCCTGCCACCTGTATCGTAGCAGTAGATCCTGACAAAATAACTGGAGCAAACCCCTTGCGAAAAGTGGAAACACGACATTTGCAGGCTGGTGCTCTGAACAGACAGCGGAGATCCTTGACGGGGGGCTTAAGTGAGGCCTCGAGCTACCGTCGCGTCGTGCCGACATTAGAAAGTGAACTTGCGGATTCGGGCCGTCAATGAGTCATGATCCGGCGCCGCGGGGGGCTGCGGCGGGCCGGGCCGGGGCCCCGGTCCCCGCGGCGGGGCACAGGGACGCGTTAACGACGTGTTTGGTAACGGGGCGGGGGGTGGCGCCGGTGAGAAGTAAATCCCCCTGGAGCAGGGCGCCGGCCGCGCGGAGCGACGTCGCGTACATCATACCCATTGTGCGACGGCTCGTGTGCCTCTGTATAAAATGAGGGCGCCTTACGTCAAGCGGAGTACTATAGCTTTTGCGTGTGAAGTAATCGATTAATCGCAATATGATGGCTTATTGGGAGGTGGCGTGAGGCGCGCTTTTGAAATAACCTGTACTTACCTTGTTTCGGGGAGAAAATGCGAAAACGTTTTGTCAAGTGGGCGATGTATAAGTCACTCAGTCACTGGCTGTCCAGCCGCCGGTGCGCAGTTTTCGTTAACTAGCCCGGGCCGGGGCGGGGCGGGGTGGGCAGCCTCGCGCGGCGCGGCGCGGCGGTGGTCGGCTGGTCCCCCCTGGAGGCTGTGTCCGTCTCCGTCTCGCTCGTGGCCGCGCGCTCCCCCGCGCCGCTCTCTGTCGCACTCGCTGACCGTGGCCCGGCCGGATGACGAGTCGAGAAACAATTTTGGCCTACGCGCTGCGCAGCGCAGCATGGGCCGCCCGCCTGCCGTCCAGCCGGGGACGGGCTTCTGTTTCGAAAGCAGTTTAGGTCGCTGCACAATGCGAGCCGGGCGGGGCGGAGCGACAGGCAGCCTTGTTACAGTGTGCGAAGGACGCGGACTGACATTTCCGAAGTGGAAATAATGGGATTGGGCCCCCCGTAATCTATAGTGGTTTGTTTTGCCGTCATTATTTGTGTGACAAGGTGTGGGTGAACATTGTTTATTTTTGCTATATTTTATCGATAATGTCCGTTCTGATTTTTTATTTGAAAATAACACTTATAGTAACAAGGGAATTTTTGATGAAATAGGGCTTTGTCCTTACCTCCACGCTGCAAACTCCATCCCACTCCCCACCCCTCCAAAAAAAATTGCTCCGCCTCTCTCTCTCTCTCTCTCTCTCTCTCTCTCTCTCTCTCTCTCTCTCTCTCTCTCTCACTCTCTCACTCTCTCACTCTCTCTCTCTCTCTCTGCCCCCTGTGTGTGCGTTTTGCCGCCCGCCCTGCCACTGCCAATACCGAGATGAGGTTATTCAATCTGACGACACCACCTTCCGATCGGGATTAAAATCACACTAGCGTCACCGGACTGATTTACGGGGCAACGACTCATGCATACAGAATGAGAGCGCGCGCGCGCACACGCACTCACACACACACACGCACACACACTATGACCATCACATTACATTTAGGTCGTATTGCTTCCTCATGGATCGAAATGTCCTTTATCAACGACAACCCCACACTGCCGATGATGCAAACCGCAGAAAGTGTTTTTTTCCTCCGATCAATCTCTTCTGCCGATCCCATCCTGCCAATGCCGATACAAGACATTGTCACTGTTCCTGTCTGATAATGCATTATGGACCACCGCAGGACTTTACTCATCCATTTTCATTATCGCAATTATCATTTCTGTTTGCGTTGTTTCGCGACTCACGCGCTCGTGCCTCTTTTTCCGTCTTGTCTTTACGCGCGCGCGCTTACAAACTCAGAGATTGAGAGAGAGAGAGAGAGAGAGAGAGAGAGAGAGAGAGAGAGAGAGAGAGAGAGGCGGTCAGGTGCGGAGAGAGCAGGTGCAGCTTGTGCACGCTTCCGCTAGACGGGCTTCGGCGTGTGCCGGTCGCACATTGAGCAGGTGTGGCGTGGCGTGGCGTGGCGTGGCGTGGCCGGTTCGCGCCACGCTCAGGCGTGCTGCGCGCCGCCTCAAGTGCAATGCCCGGGGCAGCAAGGGGCCTGGCTCAGCTCAGCTCCGGGGGCTCAGCGCCTGGGAGGGTAGGCAGCGCCGCAGGACACGGGTGCGCGCGGTGGGCACCGGCTGCCTACCCGTCAGGCGGTTAGCATGAGGGGAGGTATGAGGAAGCAGAGCGCTATCTTTGGAGCAAGTTCCCACATACAATGCAAATAATGTAAACTGACTTCCCTTTTTTGGAAGTGGAAGTATTTTATATGGATGAACCGACCCGACGCGACGCTAGTCTAACAATAGTAGAATATGGCAATGGGGACAGATAGAAGGACCTGAGTACGCTTTTGGAAGTCTAGCGTCCTATTCTTTCGTACCACCTCCCCGCTCACCCACCTTAGCCCGCCCCTGCCTCCAGCCCTGCCCTCGCATTGTCAATTGTTGTTTTGCAATCTGCAAAGGTCAGGAGTAGGAGGGCGGTGGAGGGCCGGGCCGGGCCGGGCCGGGGCGTGAATCCCACAGTCATTGTGGCACCAAAGGGTATGAGCATGCGGCGCCGCGGCGCGTTACACGCCCGTTGGAGGCGCTTGGCTGCGGGAGATATGACTGTGACGTCACCTTGATCCGCGCCTGCGCAGAGCCCTTTGCAGATATAGTGCGGGCCAGGGGGAGGGAGGGGGGGGATTGAAACTGAAATTATTTATTTTAGACTTTTTTTTTTTACAAAAAGGCTAAAAGGCCCCAGTGAGAGAGAGAGGTAGGGAGAAAGATAGAGAGAGGGAGAAAGAGAGAGAGAGAGGGGGGGAGGGAGACAAGACAGCGCGCGTTCATGTGTGTATCTGCAGTGGGCAAAAGAAGACGGCCCGGGACGTTATTTCCGTTGGCACCAAAAAGCAAAAGTTGTTATCCCTCGACAGAAGAAGCCATCCCAGGCGCGCCGGTCGATTACTCACGGGCTTAACGTTCGGTGTCGCTTAATCCCGCGAGCTGCACCGCCTCGCCTCGCCTCGTGTGTGTGTGTAGCGAAAATAAACAAGTTTCTCGCACGTCATTTTCATTTTCTTTATCCCTTCTTTTTTTTTATTTTATTTTCTTTCTTTTGGGTTGTCGCGGTTCTTACGCAATATAACTAACCCGACGGACGCGCCGTTCCGTCCAGCACTTAAGGGGTGTCGTCGAAAATAAAGCAAGAAGAGGTGTAGCCGCCAGGCTGCCACCACAGCGCGGCCCTCGCGGCCTGCGTGCGTGCGTGCGTGTGGGGATAAAAAGAAAATGCGGATCGGGAAAATAAAGTGTCAGCGAGTGACGAGGATGGCCGGGTGATGAGGCCATTACAGCTGCTACTACTCGGTCTACTCTGTTTCTACGCCGTTGGATTTTTTTTTTTGTGCTCACGACGTTTATTTCGGCGCGCTCACTGTGTACCTCACGTCGTGGGCTGAGCTGAGCCCCAGCCACCTCCGCCCGCCCCGCCCCGCCGTGTGATGACGGATTTGGTTCAACACGCCACTTTGGCGAGAGCGAGTGAGTCGGAGCCCGCCCGGCAGCAGCGTCAGGAGACAGAGAGACCTTCCGAAACGCGAGCGGATTGCAGTCATTGCTTGATGCTAGGCGAGAGAAAGCCGCTGCAGCGCTACATGCAGGGGAGGTGGCTGTGCACGTGAGCGCAGGCCGGACCGCCCGGGCCCGCCCCGCCCCGCCCCGCCCCGCCCCGCCCCGTCCCGCCCCGCCCCGCCCCGCCCCGCCCCGCCCCGCCCCGCCCCCCACAGCTTATTGCACACAACACGCCAAACATTGCGCTCCCGACAATTTTCACTTTCGGATTGTTTAACCCGCTGGCGTGGCGAGGCGGGTTGTCTAGCCCAACGCGAGGACGGCGGAAACAACTTGTCTGCTGTGAAATCACCTCGGCACGTTTTGCGTAAAAAGAAATGAGTACGTATTGTTACCTGTATCTATACTGCACTCCCTCAGAAGAGTGGTTTCTCGATCTAAGAGTAAAACACTCCCAAAACCATTGAGTGTACTTAATCGAGCGGGGGTGTCATCTTACTTTACAAACTTTTTTAAAACTCTTTTTTCGGTCAGGGCGTATAGTTAAATCCTCGGATGACGTCACTCAGCAGGGCGGTACTACTATTCGTTGCGTCGGCAACTTTTGGACAAGGCTGGACACAGCGCCTCTCCCCACGCTGCTTACCCAACGGTGCGGTGCGAGAGAGAGATAGTAGATGGACAGAGAGAGAGAGAGAGGAGGAGAGGAGCGCCGACGACAAACGAGAGAGAAAATGCTGGCAATGCAACAAGAAGAAAGGAAAAGTCATCGCTATTGCTCGGCCTAGCCCAACACTGGCAGCACGCGAAAATGATCTCCCCGCCCCCGCCCCGCCCCTCCCCTCCGTCCCCCTGAGCGAGCCCATCACAGCCGCAGTCCGCCCCTCCCCCTCCCCCCAATTGCGAGCGGTGACGGCGCGGAGGTCACAGAATGTCGCGTGCGTCGTTAAACGCCGCAGCGGTGCGGGATGCCGCACATCACTGCGTCTTACACAGGTACACTTGCAGAGGAGGGAGACTTAAATGTTAATTGCTAGATGTATTATAGATTTCTTTCGCGTGAACACCATCCGCTTCAGGAAAAAAATAAGAGAAGCGAAGAATCCACCTGATATGCAAACTACTTTCAACACCTGACCTTACAGTCAACAGCGCAGATAAGGGACACTCCCCCTTCCTTCCCTAACCTCCCTCCACAAGAAGACCCTGGTACAACACAGATTCACTTCCAGTGGCGATACAGATAGGGAGTCCCCCCGCCGTACGTGCTCGCTGAGGGCGGGGTGGGGCGGGGCGCAGGCATCCCTTGTCTCCCTAATCTCCCTTTCATCCCCTCGCCCCGCCCTGGTCGGCGGCGCACCGCGCACCGCGCGCCCTCTTCGCCAGATATCGCCGTGATATCTCACGCGATCTCGCCTTACTGCTAGTGTTTTGTTTGAGAGGAGGGAGGGGTGGTTGCGGAGGAGGACGGCGGGGCTCTCAATGTCTCTGTCCGCGGCCTCGAGGCGCTGCTTAGCTGGGGGTCAGGGCGACGACGACAGCGCCCAGCGTCATTGCGTAGTTGTCGTGTGGAAAAGGGAATGTATAGACTGCGGCGCCCATGTCACTTTATACCATTACAGGTATCAAAAGGTAATATTTTCGTTGTACGTCGGGTGGGTGCCCTTGGATTTGTCGCTCTTGATGACGGCCACATGGCGGCGCGTAGCAGTGCAAGTCGGCCGCCCTGGGCTGCCCCCATCCCCTCTCCACGCCCGCTCCGCCCCGCCCCGCCCCCGCCGTCACGCGGGCCCCTGCCCTGCCGCCTGCGGCCCCAGACACCCCTGGAACACCGGAAGCGACTCTTATCGTCTCTCGCAGCCCCCGAAACATCAGCCCTTCTCCTTTCACTATAACCCCTCACCCCTTTATCCCTCCCCTCCCCGCCCGCAGCCGACCGCTCACCCTCCCCCTTCATCATATCAACCCCCCTCACCCCTAAACCACTACCACCCCCCGGCCGTGCGCACCCGCCACCCTTAATTCGTAAAAGCGTTTCACTGCGTCCGGTCTAATGCCTGCCATTGGGACCACTCCACCTCATCTGTGGACAAATTTCGATCGAGGGTGTTAGGCGTTCGAATCGTGACAGTCGCCCAGCCAGTGGGAGTTGCCATTCAGTTTGTAATCCTTTATATCATCTTACTTTGAGTGTGAGCGGGCACAGTGCCTGGAGCGCACCTGCAGGTGACGGCCCGTGACGCGTGCGTGCGAGCGTGCGAGCGTGCGCGCGGCCAGCAGGGAATGACCGTCGCGTTGGGGCGCGAGCGAGACTTTGACGGACGCGTCCGCGCGCGGCTGCCTATGCGGATGCGGCCCGCCCGCGGGGGTTCGGTTTCCTCGTCGGGCCGGGCCGGGCCAGGCCGGGCGGGGTGCTCGCGTGCCCGCCGCCGATTTGTTGCCCGTTTTCGGAGCTGCGCCCCGCCCCGCCTCGCCCTGCCTCGCCCCGCCCCGCCCCGCCCCGCCCCGCCCCGCCCCGCCCCGGCGCCGCCGAGTGGCGAGTGGCGCGCCTTCTACAAATAGACCGAAATAAAGCGCGCACTCCGCGCCCGCCTGCCGTTTTCGCTCACGACGTGATTCACGCGGTACTCGCACCCCCGAGTCAAAGTATTTTGAGCCATAGTAGAATAAAAAAAATTATATATTTTAGTGCATACTAGCGTACCTGCAAGTTATGATATGACATAACAAAGTACTTAAAATTGTTTCTTGATGTCTAAGGACCATTGAACGATTCAAGGACGGGAATAGTAAAGATATATGAGGCCGTCCTCGAGTCCTTCCGATGGTCCTTTTACATAAAGGAGCAGTTTTCGCCGTGTAGGCGTGTCATTTTGCTCGTTTTTTTTCCGCAGTGAAATGCATTAAGGTTCTTGGTGCAAAACTCCTCGCCTTGACTGCGCGATGCGCCCTCCCTCCCTCCCTCCCTCCCTCCCTCTCTCCCTCCCTCCCTCCCTCCCTCCCTCCCTCCCTCACCGCACGGTTGCGTGAGAGTCGCGCGTAGCAGCGGCTAGTCCGTAGCTTATCTAGCGAGGCGGGGCGCGCTCGAGGCGCCGCGGTGCCTCTGTCTCACTCCCTCTCCCGCTAGACGCGCTACGCCGCACGCGCTAGACAAGGACGGGCGTGAGGCGCTCCCTCTGCTATCCGCGCGATCCGTGTCATAGAGCGCCGACCCTGCCAGGCCGGGGTAGGGCGGGCGGCGTACGTCTTGCGTACGAACAAGTGTGTGATAAGGTAAATATGCGGCAAAACGGCACGCACTTCCGCTGAGCCGAAAAGTCGTGTCGTTTTTTTTTCTCTTCGCGTATCTGCGCGTACCGAGCTAATCGTTATTTACAGAGGGTGATTTAAACGAGGTACTATTTGGTGCGGCCCCATCTAAGGTACTACTCACTCCGCGGCGCCATTGTCTCGCCGTCTGCCAAGTCGTGCAGCGGTTAGCTGATTGGCCTTGAGCCTAACGCCCGCTCGGGGTTCTTTATTGAGGCAATCCGGGACGGACCCAGGAGGAGGCGAGGGCGGGGCGGGGCGGGGCGGGGCGGGGCGGGGCAGGCCGGACTTAGCTCGCTGTCATTTAGCCGGCGCACGAAAGTATGCTACACAAGTTTACACACTGATGATATCGCTGCTGTAAACGCTTCGCAGCCTATGCTAAACAACATGCTCCGGCGGCACATCTCCTTGTTTTTTTAATTTTTTTTTATTTTTACCTCTGCTTTCCACCAGGTCGTCGTGTATATTTTAGCGGTGTACCCCTAGGGGTGGGCTGGGCAGCGCTGTATGATAGCTCCATTAATGCATATACACACTGATTCGCTAATGAAGTTATTTTCGCTCAGCCAATTAATCCGCAGCCCCTCGCCCGGTCGCGGGGGCTGGATTTATGGTGGTGTGTGCTCGTCAAAGTTTCGAAAGGAAGGGGTAAGGGAGGGGAAAGAGGGGTGGAGAAGGGGGGGCGGGGGCTCCAGGGAAATCCCGCATATAGGCATTTTCCATGCTGCCTCCATCCCGCGCGTCCGGCTCCAGGACTTTGGGGGGGGGGGGAGGTGCGCGGGGAGCAGAAGCAAGGGTGGCGCTCCACTGTCCTGCGGGCGCACCTTCGCATCAGCCGCCCCACCCTACCCCGCCCCACCCCACGCCACCCCGCCACTCCACGACTTGCGCCGCCACGCCCCGCCAGAGTTGGCGCCTAATGTCGGCAATTAAATCAGCTCTTCCTCAAAGGGACACAGGCGCCGCGCCGACGAGCCTGTGCTATTAGCAAACGCGGCCCTTTGCTTTTGTTTCGACTCTGCAATGGTTTTCCCTCTCTCGCTGCCTCCCCCCAAACCCACGCCCTCCACCCTCCGCCGCCGCTACCCCTTCAATTATCAAAGAGAAAAAAAAATATCATTTTTAAAATTTCTCTTCTATAATTTATTCACATAAAACTTCCGCGGTTGTTAAGGCTGATAGAAGTCTGGCTTTCCTCCGTATGAGATGATAATGGTTTAGACATTTACAAGTATTCCTATATTTTCAGTACCTTGAAAATCGAAACGGAAAAGAAATACGGCTCACCTCCAGAAGGGACGCGTTGTGGCCCTTGCCTGAAATGGGGAAAAGGCTGTAAAATACTCGTCAGCCGCGCGGCCGCGCCACGCTGTGCCGGGCCCGCGTGAGGGGCGGTAAATGTTGCCATGAATGTCATACTCCGGCAAGGCGCGCAAATCTTGTGGCGCGAGTTGTAAATTGATGACATGCTGTCCTCGCCTCCCCCGCCCCCTCCCTCGTTTCATCCCCTCTACCCCTCCCTCCACCCTCCTTGCGTCCTGGTGGCGGTTTCCTCTCCTGCCTCTCCCTGTCAGCGCTTATGCCCCTGTCACTCGCCTTGTACGCCTCGCTTCGCATTCCCTTGATCTGCACGAACAAAATATGCGGCGACAATTTCCTTAATGATATGTGATACAGTTCATCTCTCGGCTTCGAAAACCCTAATCCATATTTTTAAAATTCAAAGAACGTCTGTTTGTTATCAGTGGTCTCCATAAACACCAGTGCCAACCCTGGCCGCCTTACCGTCAATAGCTTCTCCCCACCCACCCACAACCTCACACCGCCTCTTTTGGACATGAACAATAACGGCTATACGTCGCGTATCTGCCCGTCATAAATAAATTATGTGATGACTCGTTTTACGTCCCCGCACGGCCACAGAAAAGGCGTTCTGGTCGTACTCCAGCGCCGACAATGTACGTCCAAAAATAGAGGCTTACGTTCTTACGTTTACGCACGGTTTAGCGCCGCTTTTGTTTCACGCCATCTTTCTGCCTCGGATTAAGAAATAATTCAATGTTACTTATTGTTATGTTGCCCTGGATTAAAGAGCTCTCCTGCTGTACTGTACACCTCGGCACCTTGGCATCTCAAATTTTACAGCGTCACACATGCGATTGAAATCACGCACCTGCAATCGGACGCACATTTCCGCGCAGAGTTGTCCCTTCCCCCCTTCCCCCCTTCGTGTTCCGTTCTTATCCGCCGTCATCTCCCGCGTACGTGTGTTGATTGGCAATGTAATGACCGGCGCGACGCGACGCGCGCCGCCGCGGCGCTGCCGTTTTGGGCGAGACATATTTTTTCCCCGTTCTCTTTCGGCGACCCCCTGCCCTCCCCCCCCCTCTCTCTCTCGATTTACACAGAATGTGTTGTCGGAATCCTTGTAATTACAAGACGCGAGCGGGGCGGACAAGCAGTGCGGGGCCCAGTGCGGTCTGTTAGGTGTAGGCGAAATAAAAAGAACTGCACGACACAGCTGAGTGGAGCGGGTGTACCTAGGGAGGGGTGCGTACTGAAAATCTGCGGGTACTTTTAATGAGTCCCTTTTTATTTTTCGGCGACACCCTGGTGCGAACACCCGCTGAGCGAGTATGCGCCGAAAAGGAGCGGTTCTGGTCTGTGCCGGGCAGGGCGGGGGGGGCGGGCGGGGCCGGACTGGCCCGGACAGCCACGAGTCCGTCTCGACTTTTGCTCGACATTAGCTATGGCACTGCTGAAGGGCGTGGCCGACCGGGCCACAGGGCCCGGCGGAGGCAACGTCCTGCGAAGGAGATAGCCTCCCGTCGCGAACCCCCCCTTCGAAATTAATAACCCGCTCTCATTTGAACCATGACAAATAGAGGTATTAGTACCCGTCCGTTTCGAGTACCTCCCGTGAGCTGCGTCCGAAAAGAAAAGGCGGAAAATGAAAAGGCGGTCGAGCGTCGTGGCGGCACGGGCAGAGTCCTTGTTTCGGACGCGGCCCTTCCGCGGGCGCGGCGGATACCTCCGCGGCCTGGCCTGGCCTGGCCGGGTACCTCCCGACACAGAATGCGATTAGGACCCGGCGGTCATTAGCTGCCAGGGGCGTAACGAAGAGGAAAGGCTGTGGCCGGCCATCTTCAGACCGACTGTCAATGCATCACGTTTGACGGAGCCTGCCGGCCGCGGAATGGCGATCCGAAAACATCCATCCGCAACCGTGCATGGCGGCACTCGGCGCAGGCCGCCGGGGCGGGGCGGGGCGGGGCGGGGCGGGGCGGGGCGAGGAGGGGTGGACGGGGACTGGTGAGGGCCTGCGGAGGGCCTGCCAAAACGCGACGCACATCCTTTTCGAGGGCTGATTAAAAGAAATTAATTATTATTGGAATCGAGCCGTGCTGTTTAGCAGTGTACCGCTGTGGTCAGGAAGGGCACTGCGCGTGCGGGAGGACACGGGGATACAGAGAGGAGAGTGGACCATTCGCCACGGCCATTGTCAAAAGCGGGGCGGGGCGCGGCGTGGCGTACACTGTGAGAAATGGTTGTAGAGGTCCCGGGAAAATTTTCCATGAGAAATATCGTAAAGTTTCAAGCTGCAAAATTACAAAATTGACACTTGCTGTTTACTTGTCACTTTCAAAAAGGACCCAAATTGGTTTTTTAGCAGATGATACATCTTACATCTTAGCAAAAAAATAAAATAAAAATAAACTAAAGAGATGTTTCATCGGCTTGTACTCTCGCAATAGTATAGAGCGGGCCGGGCTGTCACAGTGCTGCGGCGCGTGTGCAGGCCTGGGGAGGGGGAAGCCAGGCGAGGCTCCTACCCATGGTATTGTTGCCTTGCGGCGCCCGGCGGCGCGGTTCTCCCGAGTGTAATTTTTACCCGTTCTCGGGAAAACGTTATAAAAATGAAAAGATGACGTGTGTATACAACTATATAAGACTTCAAAACGGTCACTTCTAAACTATAATAATCAAAATAAATATAACACCATAGAAATTTTCAGCTAGTATAAGATTTCAATATCATCTGCTTTCATTTCCAATCCTGATTGGAATTTTTAGCAGATGATACATCTTACATCTTAGCAAAAAAATAAAATAAAAATAAACTAAAGAGATGTTTCATCGGCTTGTACTCTCGCAATAGTATAGAGCGGGCCGGGCTGCGGCCGTGCTGCGGCGCGTGTGCAGGCCTGGGGAGGGGGAAGCCAGGCGAGGCTCCTACCCATGGTATTGTTGCCTTGCGGCGCCCGGCGGCGCGGCGCGGTTCTCCCGAGTGTAATTTTTACCCGTTCTCGGGAAAACGTTATAAAAATGAAAAGATGACGTGTGTATACAACTATATAAGACTTCAAAACGGTCACTTCTAAACTATAATAATCAAAATAAATATAACACCATAGAAATTTTCAGCTAGTATAAGATTTCAATATCATCTGCTTTCATTTCCAATCCTGATTGGAATTTTTTTTTGTAAATTTACGATACCGATCGACATCATTTGTGAATCATAAATTACAATTTACTGAGATATTTTATGACAGTGTGGCGCTGCTGTCGTGGGGCTAGGTAGCGAGCGCGCTACACGTGTTGACGAGTGACCGCCAGGCAGGCAGGCAGGCTCGCTCGGCCACTGCGCCACGCCACGCCGCTGCCTGTAACATCAGTCACTCTGCTCTCATCTGGAGCCCGCTCTCTTAGACCTCTGGTGCCTGCCTGTGTCATCGCGATGCAAAACGCCGCGTAGGCCGTGAGTCACAAGCGTGCATTCATGCGTCAGATAGTGTTGTAAAATATGCAATTCGGCTCATTTGTGGCCGCGACCTCGGACATGAAATTGTTGGCGCATTATTATTATTATTACTCTTTTTATGTTTCAGAGTCGCCGTACATCACTACTTAGCGCGGGGCTGGGCTGTCTCCAGAAAGCAGCATGAAGGTGAGTCATACACCAGACAGAATCTGACAGCTCGCGAGGCGGAGCCCCTGCGGCGTAGGCACTCCCGCCGCGCGCTGGTGTGCGACGGCTGCCTACCTCGCAGGGGCCCGCGCGGGAGGGAGCAATAAGCGGCTTGGAGCTCTGGCCACCATGCAGCCTTGCAGTCCATCATTTTCCGAAATTTCGAAGAAAGCAAAACCAGAAATAATGCTCTGTTTCCGATGTTGCATATGACAAAAGTTTGATATTTAGCCGATGCGGTCGGTCCGACTGGGTGCGGCCGGGCTGCCGCCTGGTGGGCTCGTCGCGGCCGCCCAGGTCAATAGTCTCGGCCGGCACACCAGGAAGACCCCGCCCCGCGCGAAGGACAAGAGTACGAGTGGCCGTAGAGGAGCAGTCAATGCTATGGGTATTACGCGCATGGCATCTTCAAACGCGCCCGTGAGATGCGCGCGGGGCGGGCCGCGGGGCTCGAAGGCGAGCCGGTCTCTGTCTCTCTCCCTTCCCCTTCCCCCATTCTCTCACTTCCCTCTTCATATTTTTCGCCCTTCACTCCCCCAGTCACATACATTTTTTTTCTCACTCTAGTAGCAATAAAAGAGACTACCTGCTAAAGAGTCCTAAGAATTGCTCCCTCCCATGATAGCTTTTCTTTTTTTTTAAATCCTTTAGACTTTCGCACAACTAAAAAGCGTGCGTGTACTGCACTGCGCAGGCCAAAGCGACGACCTTCGCGGGAGTTGTTTCTGGCGGGCACTTAATTATCGTCTCATTATTAAAGCGACGAGAGATGGTCGTGCAGATTTATCTATGTAGGAGCTAGTAGTTTCAAGTCCGGCCGTGCGCAGTGGGGGTCACACCCCATGGGAACAACGATTCTGAATGAATAAGACGGCGAGTGTGTGTGTGTGTGTGCGCGCGCCCGTGTGTGTTTATGTTCGCGCTTACGTGTGTGAATTCGCCGACTGCGGCGCGGGGCTGGGCGGGGCGGGGCGGGCATCTCAACGGACCTGCTCAGCCTTACTTGTTGGCTCGCGCGCACGCCAGGCCCGTCCCGTACTGCCCGCTCTTCGCATCTAAAAATTGCCGACCTTGGCCTTGGGCGCGAAACACACCCACCAAGAGCAAAAGCGCAGTAAGGCTCCGATCTCGTCTCGCGGCCTCGACACGTACTGTAAGACGCTTGCAGCGCTACTGAAATCGAAACTGCATTAAGATTCGCGTAAATTGGAAGTGTGCTGGACGTTAGTAACACACTCTTTTCTGAGGTTTGCTGCTATGCAATCAGTTTTTCACCTGCAAAAAAAATAAAGCAGTTTAAACATCTTTGTCGCTGCTGGTCGCAGCTCCCGTGCGCGGCGCCGCAGCCGCCTACAACAAGTGTTACGCGCACGCTTGCACAGTTTGAGGCTGTAGCGCTGCTTTCGGGTGTCTCAAGTTGCTGCAGTTGTGACTCGGTGCGCGCCCATACGTGCCGCGGCATACAAGACCGCGCGGGTCATGATTTACGATACGATGAGATCCCTCCCCCTCCCACTCCCTCTCCCTCCTCCCTCCCTCCTCCTCCCCCCCTTTCCCTCCCCCTCCCCTCCTTCCCTCTCCCCTCCCCTTCCCCCTCCCTCTCACTCTTTTCCTTTCTCCGTATCACTCCCTGTGCCTTCCTCCTTCCCTCCCTATTTCATCATTTTGATGATGCGTGCCATGATGAGACGCGAGGTAAGGTCTGTATGTATGAGAGAGGGGACGCGCGCTCATATTCCTTTGGACCAGAGCGATTGAATTGCACAGTATACAAAGGAAACAAAAGACAATTGATCCGAAACACGTATCCCCCCATGTGCAGTCGTCCCCCGTGTGTTTCAATACCTTTTCCTTATGGTATTCACGCAGACGCTCTCGCCAGCGCTGGCAGGCCGCGCCCGGCCCGGCGGGGAGCAGCACTACCGCCTCGCCTCGCCGCGAACAAGTATCACGTTATTCCCGGCGTTTGGATGTGTGTGAAAGTCAACTCGAACGGTTTTTTTAGGGACTCGAATGCAAACTGACAAATTTAAATAATGTTAATTTCCTCATGAAACGAGATGCTCGGATACTTGAATTTGAAAAAGAATTAAATCCATATCCTGAAATAAGTCCTGATTTTTTAAAAGCTGTCGCCATTGAGGAAGATACTCCCGGGTCCTTTCCCACGACCAGGGCGGCGCTCTGCAGGCATGCTGTCCTTGTTCTGGGGCGTCTCTTGGCCCCTATGTGCGTGTGTGTGTGTGCGTGAGTGCGTGTGTGTGTGCGTGCGTGCGTGCGTGTGTGTGCGCGCGCGCGCAATGCACCACCGCAACTGGTTCTCCGGGTTGGCCTGCAGGTCCTCCTGAACAGGGTAGGGCAAGTGGACACACGGCTTTCGGTCGCCGACGGTACTCAGCAAAAAAACATAAAATTGACAAATGAACAAAACAAACAGAAACAAACCTTCTATAGCGGTATTTTGTGGTAATTTATTTTTTTAGTTAAAGGGGTTTTGTACAGACTGCATTTGCTTTAAAGACCAATTAACAGAGTCTTTCCTTTATATGTGTGCGTCGCGACATCCCCGCGAGCGCTACTCGACTGGCGCGCGCGCCCGCAGACATGTGGAGCCCACCCTCCAAGCCGCAGGCTCGTAGGGTGCGCGCCCCGCCCGCGAGCAACACATATTGCCCCATAATATTGCAATTTATGCCACAATACGAGGCGGAGACTACACGCTATAAAAGAGTGTGTGGACACGAGGGAACGGCCGGGCCGCCCTGCCCGCCCCGCTGGAACCTACCCCGCCGCCACGCCTCACCCCATAATATCGTCGTAGACAAGTAGTCGCTTAGCCATTGCCTGCGGCCGCCCCGGGCGGTGCCGTCCCTCTCACCCCGTGCCCGCCCCGCCCCGCCGCGCCGCGCCCGCCCCGCCACGCCCCCAGGCGTGCTGGACATGAGACTCTGGACCCTATAACGTCCACTGCGGCCTGTATTTATGGGTTCGCATTGGAGACGGAGGGAGAGCCAGAGGGCGGGGCCCGCGAGTTATTTATTTATTTGGAGATTTTTTTCCGTTTTTATTCAATAGCCACGGGACACTTTGCATTTCGCTCATAGAAAATTTTTATTCTAATATGCTGTAAAGCTTTAATTTTTCCTTTGGACTTGGATTGAGTCTCTACCTTAATTTTGTATTTTCGGAAGTACTTTACTGATCCTCCCGGCAGGACGCGTGAAGCTTCTTCGAACGCATCCTGACACCGGAACGTTATATCGATTGAGTCGTTTTATTGCGACGCCACCCTTCACCCCGAGCTCCGCTCCGCCGCGGTCCGGCCGGGTACATCATCCCTCGCGGCTATCGGGACCACCCAGTGCGCCCCGCCCCCCCCGCCACGCCCCGCCACGCCGCGCGCCGGCGGCGGCATCGAACGGCCGTGGAGCACAGGCGCCGGCGGTGACAGGGATGCGACCGGACCCAGGCAGGATGAAAGCAGCAAACATTTTATTTTAGTGGAACCGCAGAGTGTACAAAATTTAGATATTTATTTTGTGTTTTTATTTGGAATAATGTCGGGTATTTCTAGCTATCAAAAATAAATTAAACACACTAACTTTTTGGCAGGATTGCTTGTACCTACGTATATCACGTCTATTTTTATACCATGCGTGTCACTTGGAAAGATTTTTGGCTTTGGGTGGGCAGTGCGTTGTAAGGGCGCCGGGTACAAAATGGATAAGGCCTAGTGTCGAAATAACCACTGGCCGTCTGAACTGCATCGGCCGCACGTACTCTGTGTGTGCCCGGCGGTGCCCGCCTCTGCAGATCAGCGGAGAAAATGTGTGTGTGTGTGTGAGTGAGAGAGAGAGAGAGAGAGAGAGAGAGAGAGAGAGAGAGGGGGGGGGTAAATGTGTTTGTGTGGGGGACTCTAGATTACAATAACAACACTGTATTGCGGCGCTACCGAGCCAGAGCTGCTGCTTGCACAAGAAGGCCTACACGAGATGGAACGATTATTTGGATCACCTGAGCGAGAGGGAGCGAGAGGGGAGGGAGAGGCCCGGTGTGGTCGCCTCCTTGAAGCGGGCCGCTGAGCAGCCCGTGGACGATGAAAGTAAACGATGGTTGATGGTCGGATCGCCCGGTGTGGTCACCCTGATTGGCCGGCCGGGCCGGGCCAGGCCGGGCTGCGCCCGCTGTATTAAGTAAGTGCTCATCTCTGCGGCTCGTTGGCCGGTGTGGGCCGGGCCATGTGGATCAAACCGTGTTGCCTAATTCCATGATGGGCACAACCTCTTTCGGCTGCTCTGTAATCGAAGTGGTGGTCCTGTGTGGTCGAAAGCCTGCTGGTGTGGCGCTTTACACCGAAAGAAAAACGAAATAGGGAACGGCGGTGTACCGTTTCTATCCGGAACTATTAAAATCCCCGAATAACCTTAAAACGTTTAGCGTTGGGGAGGTTTTATCCCCTATGATTTATCGCGGGAGCGTGGCCGTGTTGAAGTCAAGCCGCGCACTCAGTGTCTCAGTATTGAAGCTTTCAAGATTAACGCGAGGATTTATCTCGGGCAGCGGGCGTCTTTATTTTTCATATCCTGAAATTGACGTCTATGCTACGCAGTTCTTAAAATCGGCGTGAATTGTAAGCGATAATCATACAACTCTGCCATGCCGCCCCAACCCGTATACCCATATCATGCTCCGTTGCCGTCATGTCGACAGCCTCCCTCCCCTCCCCCGCGGTGTCCGCGCCCTGACCTGGGCGGACTGGACACACCTCGGGCTGCGCCCCGCCCCGCCCCTCACGCCCGCTGAGGTAGCCTAATGGATTCGTGACCTCTGGCCGGCCGGCCGCGGGGGGCGCGTCCGAAGCCCCAGCGCCATTTAACGGCAGCCCGACGCGACCGGAGGCAGCCCATCGGCCTCAGCGCCTCACTAACCCCTTATGAAATGCTCCTCTCAACGGGAGCGAAACTCATTAACTAATTATTGTTGCCGAGCCGAGGCTGGCGGGGCGCGGCGGGGCGCGGCGGCTACTGGGAGGCTTTCATAGCGGATCGCCTGCGCGTCCATTGTCTCCATCGACACCCGCAGCGTAACGAGGTCCTAACCGAGCCCTGCCGCCCTTGACCCAAATGCGCCCTCATGTCGTGTCACGCTATTTAGGCCTCCTGCCTGCCCGTGCCAAAGCGAATGCCTAACTTGTGTGAGAATAGGTGTGTGGCTGATTCTGTGCCCGCTCTGTGGGCAGAGTGAGCGCACCACTCTTTCGGACGAGCACCGAGGAGATGACGTTCCCACAGGCTGTCATATATATATATCGGCGCGCCGGTGAGCGACGGATGACTGGTGCAAGTCGCTTCAGCTCCGCCTAGGACGCTCCTTATACGCTTCTGGGTCGCTCCACAATTCATGGGTTGAGAGGGGTGAGAAGAGAGAGGCGAGGAGAGGAGTGGGAAAGAGCATGAACGTCGGTTTAACCTCCCAGTGAACCGTCGGTAAAACGTCGGTAGAGCATCGGTAACGCACCAAAAAACCGTTCACGCAAAAAAAGAAAATGCGTCTCACTTAAGTTGGGGAAAAGAAAAATAACTGAGACAGCTAATTTGTTTCGCACCGGTACAATATTTTTATATATCTGTTAGCTACACAACTATCTGGTAGATGAGCAGCTAAATACCACTTAGCTGTACCTACAGCAATTTTTTTTTCCTGCAGCCAGTATTTTGGCAGGACGGTTGCTGAAGTGGCCTGCTGAGTCTGTTTGTACGGTACTGCATTTTATCTTTTTTTCCTGTCGGTAAAGCGAATTTTTCGTATTATTGGGCGCCCCTCTAGGGCAGATGATCAGGCGGCGGCGGCTGCTAATAAGCCTCCACGTCACCAGCAGGCGGCGGGAGTAGTCGTCCGGGACGACGCCGCACACGGGGTAGGGAAGCGGGGCGTGGCGTTGTGGGGCGGGGCGGGGCGGGGCGGGCTAGGGCGGGCTAGGGCGGGGCGTCATGCGGCGGGGACACCCACGTCGATAGCAGGAGCCTGTGCCTGAGGGCGCTAGGGCCGTGTATCGCTCCCAAAGTGCATCGATATGCTCCGGCCGAATGCAAAGCGAGCGGCTGCGGGCGAGTCATGAGCAGACGCGAGCAGCCACGAGCAGACACGAGCAGCCGCCAGGCCCGTGCCCTCTGGTGCCCTCCGCTGTCGGATTGGCCACGGCCCGAGTAGGCTACGCACTCGCCACGACACTGCCTGTGCCGCAGGCCCGCCCGCAACTCTTTGCTGGATCCGCGCGTGGATGCTGTAGGGGAGCAAAACTTACCGCCACCCATCGCGAAATGTCCTCATGTGCATGCACTGGTCATTATCCTTGTTCAATTGTCAATGTAGCTAAGTGCTATCATACAATTTCCCGGTTTCTGTTGAGCTGTGTTTTACGTCTAATGGTCTCATTGGAGAGTATACACGGAAGAACTGCCTCTTTGTCCACAGCGGCTTCGCGTTGCTGCGCAATGCCTGCTCCGGTATGCTCCTATTGTCTTTCCCCCTCTCTCCCTCCCTCTCTCCCTCCCTCTCTCCCTTCCTCTCTCCCTCTCTTCCTCCCACTTGCATCTCCCCGCAGCCCCACCTTGCCTCCAACTCGAACAGAAGCAAATCGTTTTGTCGGCCTGAGTGAACGATTCGAGTCTTTTGATGGTTTGGCCCGTGGGCCGGGCGGGGCCGGGCGGGGCCGGCCGCGGGCTGTCTCCGTGGAAGTGCTGGGCTGCGCGCACTGTCCGCGCGCTGAGCGCGCTCTGCTGGTGCGAGTGAGGGGCGGGAGCGGGGAGGTGTGGTGAGAGGACGCGGCCCCGCGGGCAGAGCCTGGCAGTCCCGCCCCACCCCGCCCCGCCCCGCACCGAGGTGTTCGATGACAGGCGTGATGAATGGGCTCTCGGCCTTTGACAGAAGTTAGTCTGCTCCGGGGACCCTCGCGGCGCGTACTCTGACATATATATTTATACATGAACACAACAATATATGCACAATATTTTGTTTTAAATATATCTTTACCGGGCGCGTTTTCTAATTTGTCTCAACTCACGGAACATAATTGTACATACCTAATGTGTTCGCGAACACATTAGGTATGTACAATTATGTTCCGTGAGTTGAGTCAAATTTGCCAGAGTACCGCCCCGAAAAATTAATAAAAAATATCATGCAATTCTGATATTTTTTATTAATTTTTGGGGGCGGTACTCTGGCAAAGGCTTGAGCGGGGAGAAACGCCGCGCAAAATATGTTGTACCGCAGCCTACAGTAGCTCTGGGCTTACCCAACGACAACGGCCGGATGCGAACAACTCGAGCGTGCTTACCCAAGAAAACGCTCGAACCGCCCGTATTGGCCGTCATATTCATAAATCCCTGCGAGCGGAGCGCGCGCGGCCCAAGAAGTCGGTCAAGGGGAGGACGAAAGTCTGCCGCGCCCCGCCCTGCCCCGCCCCGCCACGCCCCACCGCGCTCTGCACCCACCTGCCACAGTGCAACCGCACCATATTCAGGACCCGGCAAATCGGAACGCTGCACCTCAATGCGATCAGCGGCGCCTTGGGACTTGGGCGCGGCCCTGCAGCCGCCGCGGCCTGCGCCGCCAAAGCCGTCGCGGCGTCATTTGCACCGTATTTCTTTTTCCCGCCAAAAAAAGCAGCTTTGCAATTTTGCGTTACGCCCTATAGAAACGCGCAGAGAGTTTCAAAACGCGCGCATTGTGCAAGACTTCCGTCGCGCGAGTGTGTTTGTATAAGTGTCGGCGTGTGCGACCGGTCCTCAGAGCCTCAGCCTAATCAGCCCCACACTCAGTGGGTGACGTGCGGGGGAGCCCTCTCGACTCTATAAGCCCAAATTTCCCTCCGAGTGTCGCAAGTCGTGTGTGGCGGCCCCCCTGATAGCAGTACGGCTGCGTCTCGGAATGGCACAGAATGACTTGTGTGCGGGTCAGAGAGCGAGAAAGAGAGAGAGAGAGAGAGAGCTAGGACGAACGGAAACGGGTGGGTGGGGTGGCTCCATTTGTGGCACCCACTGAGAGGGCCTCAACTGCGTTGGTCTCACCATACGCAACAGTCGCGCTGCTGACCGCTGTCCACTGTTTTTCCTTTTTTAAAATTTTACTTGAAATTGGTCTTTTTTTATTCTTTCTGTCTTGACGCATATCTTTTCCTTTAGAGATCTGTAATTATTTGTGATTTTCAAGTGGTTTGCTTTTATCACAATTCTTTGCTCTGGCGCGGGGATGTCCCACATAAGACGCCGCGCCGTGCTGTTTGTCTTGGGGTTGACAATGGTGGCCATCTGTGGCGCGGAGGGACAGAGAAAGACATTGCGTCGCCCAAAGATCATTACACTGCACGACAATGAAAGTCCTGTGCACAGTGTCGCGTGCGACACAAGTACGGCGGCCCTGGGCCGGGCCGGGCCCTCGCCATGAGCTCGCCCCGGGGGCAGCACGCGGCGCGCGGCGCTGGAGCGGGCTGGAGCGAGCGCACTGGAGAAAAATTATTCTTGAATTGCGTCTACTTTTTTTTTGTGTGTGTCTACGGAGGAGGATCAGCTAGGAGTTTGATAGAAGGCGGACTTCTTTAGGTATAACTGTTTTAAGTCTGCTATTCTTCGCTATCTCGTGAAGCTGCTGCATCCAAAGGACACTCCCTTTTTTTTCCTGTCGGCGCGCACTGTGTGAAGTTAACCGCTAGGAGAAGGTTGCTGCCGCCGGGTACAGGTGCGCCTTGTCCTCGCTCCAGAGACGGGCACATGGAAGGGTCACTGGGGCCGGTTCATGGACTCACACAGGCATGAGGTGGCGAAAGAAAATACAGCGACACGAAAGTTTGCAGGATCAGGGTAGAATAGGTTTCCATTTTCGCGTGCCGAGTGGGGACGTAAAAGACTTCCATATTCTCCGCCTTCGCAGCTTCATTCGTTGCAGTTTATCAGTTTGCGTAGTATTTATCACGATCGGCCGCATGAGGTGCAGGAGTTGTAAAATTTCCGCTACGCGTCCGGGTCCATGTCCCCTTCTTCTCCTCCCGCGGCGGCAGATGCCTGCGCTGACCTCCGTCCCCGCGAGGCCGCCGGCCGCCTCGCCGCGGGAGATTACGAGGAAAACTTTCTTTCCGAATCGGGATGTGCATCCAATGAAGCGGTGGTAACGTACGTGCATTCCTCTGCAATTATCCGCTTGCATAACCCCACCCGCCGCGGCCCGGCCCGGCCCGCCCCGGCCGCGCGCTACCCGCCCGCGAGAATGTTGGTGACGATAAAATTAACTTACTGCGGGAAAGGTTTTTTTTTTCTTTCTTTCTAACATTTAATTATGAAATCCTTTTGATTTTGCGCTTTTAAAATATTGAACGAAGAACTAGTTGCCTATAATTTTTAAGTCGCATGAATTTCATTCACAATTCAATCACTCGCGTCCCAACTCGTGGCGCCGCCAATTTTTTTCCCTCCGCCCTGCAAATTTTCCGCTCTGTGATCGTCGATCGTATAATGCAACCGATTGCACGGCCGGGCTCCGATCACACCGTGTTCTATGGCGTGGCGTGGCGTGGGTGCAGCAGACTGCAGGCGACAACAACACTGTTGTTATGCAGGTCACGAATCTCATGCACATATGCAACATGATGTGTGTCACCGCGGCCGCACCGGGGGCTGCGTCCGCGACCGTGTCCGGGACACACGGGCGGCGCCTCGGAGGTGGACCGCGCGGACCACCCACGGCCCGCGGCGGACATCAGGAGCGAAAAAAGAAAGAAAGAAAAGGTTTACAGTGTAAAGTTTTGCCACTGTGGACCTCGCAAGCCCTGAACGACCTGCTCTGCTGCTTGAGGCTCGTGGAGACCTCAACGCTGATGTCGGATGAGAGTTTTTCTCGAGGTAACGCGCTTACTTTTGTCCGTCTTCAATTTGGCCAGGTTCTATTTTCGATGCCAATCCTCCCCGGCCACGTGTCGGCCCGGACCGCATGATAGCGTCCGCACGTGGCAAAGCAGCCTAAGGGAAGCCGGTTTGCGTAAGAACTTTACCCGGGGAAATTTAAATATTTGACTGACGCCGACCACACTGGTCCAGCCCGAGATAAAAATCTGTCTTCCAAAAAAATTTCCCCCCTTTATCCTATAACTCTCCGGGCGCCCTTGGCGGCGCGTCGCCGTTCCCGTGATGAATTGCAATGTGACGCTAGTTTTACGACAAACGGCGAGGCCTCGTCGTCATCATCATCGTTCATTTAACCACCTTCTCTTTTTTCCTTGTCATTATGATACTCCAGGCATCGCGCCCCGGTCCCGGCTGCTGCGCTGCTGCGCCTCCGAATGGCAAGCTGCACCCTGAAATTATCGGTGACCGTATAACCTGCACGGGGCAAGAGAAAACGACCCGATATACAGCTGTCGCGCGCGGCTGCGGGAGCGCGCTCTGCCGGCGGCCGGCCGGAGGTATTCCCCGCTTTATCTGATATACGCAATAATGTCCCTCTTTAGAGCTGGCGCGTGGAACGCGTCCATCTGATGGCGCGTTTCATAACCGCGCGCCGAGCCGCCGGCGCAGACCGCACCGCCCTCTGTCGACGCGTCCGCAAACAGGACAGGCCGCACGGCTTTTGCCGTATCCGCGGAAAGCCGCCGGTCGCTTGTCTTTTCGTCCACCGTAATGTCAGATCACCACGTGCCATGTGTGAAAGATCAGAGAGCGAGACGAGAAGGGAATGACTTCTTATTGCATTATTGCTGCCTGCAGCTGCCGCCGCGCCGCATGACCGCTGTACAGTTTCGGTTCGGTCAGAAACATGACCGCCGGTAATTATCATGACCGCTCTCTTTGAGATGCTAAAGGCGCGGCTGCGCGGCGGAGCGGACTGGTCCTAAAATAAACTCGGCCGTGTGTAAATCACCCACCGGTGGGGCATTTTGCGTTAGGACCTGCTGCGGGTCGTGTTGGACGAGTACAGGCCCGTGTGGTGTGTTTTGTGTCGGGTCGGATGCTGCTGTTCAGCTCGGAATTGCAAGAAGCGCAAAGTACAGTTAAGAAATACTACTTGACACCATTTCACGCCTTTATTTTACTTAATGTAGGAATATCAAGGAAAATTTACCAACCTGGCGTAGGAAAAACCTGAGAAGAAATTTTTAAATGTGACACCCTGCCTGCTATATGTACACTGTGCCTTAAATGCTACCCGAGGGGGCGTCGTATCGTGCGCCGCCGTGGCCGCTGCTAATAAGCGGGCCAGGCCCGGGCCCGACACATGTAATGCACACGGCGTACAATTTGCGACAATATCTCGAGAGCCAGTGACCCGGTTCGTGACCGGCGTGCCTCGCCCCGTGCGGGGCGGGCTGGCTGCGACGGCGAGCTAGGGGCCGCGGGTGCGACGAGGACGCCATGCGCCCGCCAGGCCGCGGTGTGAGGTCCGTCTCTCCTAGCCGCGCGCCGCGAGCGGGGGCGGAGCGGCGAGCGGGAGGAGGGGGACATTCTATGCAAATCAAATCAATTAAAACTATCGGGTCGGCAATAAAAGGACGACGTCGGAATGGAGCAGTCCTGGGCAGGAGACGAAGAAGAGAAATTTGGTATTGGTAGAATTATAATAGGCACTATTAATCTGACAAACTTACAGAAGATATTCTCACTGACTGTTGGTTTACACCATTCGATATTTAAACTGCCTTAGTTGTGCATATTTTTATTTGAGTATGTGAGATTTGAATGAGATCGGCCCGCCAGCAGGTGCGTGGTGCGTTACGAAGGGCGTGGTGCCGCTGCCCCCTCGGCTTCCCCGCCGTGCTACGCTGTCGATCCTCATCCGATATGCCTGCTGGCCTGCACAGCATGGCCGAGCGTTGTCTGTATAATTTTTCTTTATTTTCTTTCGTTTTGTTTACCTACAGGGGTTGCATGTTTGCTGTACCTTTTACGCAATGTTGCACGGCGCATGATACGCTTCGCCTCGCCAGGCCCGGGATCGCTTTGAATTAAGTGACATGGCCGTGGCGCTTGGGCACTTTGGTTAACAATTGGTTATACTTCACAGCTATTGGTCAGGTTGGGAGTTTTAAAAGTTAACATTTGAAGTGAATTTTAATCAACTATTTATGTACTTCTAAGGTAGGAAGGGGGGTAGAGGTTTGAACAGGGGGGGGGGGGGGCGCTGTGTGGAGCGTGAAGGGCCTCAGAGTGCAGCCCACCCAGCTAAGCAGTCGCGCAGGTCGGCTCCGGTATTTTATTGGCCGGAGGATGCGTGCGTCGCATGGCCAAGGAGTAAGTTATTGATTTGCTACTGCACTGTTTGGCCGGACTTGCATTCGGTTGCGTGTTGTGGACGACGCTGCTCTGGAGCGGGAGGAGCATGTCGGGCTGCATCTGCATCCTGCGTCCGATATGGAAATGAACAAGACTCGGCGCTGTGCTAGTCAACAGTTATACCTGCCAATATATTTTTTCCGCCGACTATCTTGGTTAGAACGCGACACACGTGCGTCTAAAATTCAAAGTAATCTCTAATTTGTTTCTCATTTTGATACGCAAAAAGAAACGCACTAAAAAAGCTTGCTGACACTATAAGCTACAGCGAACCCTGATTCACTAGCTTACGGTTAATTTTCACCAGGGCTCATCACTGTATCTACAGCGAGAGTCACCGTAGCTTACGCAATTCATCGCAAGCTACTGTGCTGCAGGGTTCTCTGCAGCTTACAGTGAAATTGGTCGCCATATTTTCTTAGGGAACGACTGTGTGTGGTCTAGCTGCTACTGGCAGGGTGGGCCGCTTGTCGGGTCGTGTGTCACACTCGCATAGACGGGATGCCGCGGACAACCAAGGGTCAGACCCATAAAACCGCTCAAAGTCGCCTCCTCTTGACGTTCCTTTCCCAAAAGTCAAGGAGCCGCGAGCCGCCGGCGCCGAGCCTTGTGCAACATGACGTCGACAACGCCAACAACAACAGCGGGTGGGGAAACGTCACCAAAACATGACATTAAAATGCACACATTACTGCATCGACGACCAACGTCTTATACTACTCTTTTTTGTAAAGTAATAACGTTTTCATTGCGGCAGGTGCCTTTGTGGCGATTTGGCGTTACTTGCCGCCAATAAAAAGGCCTCGCAGGAACAAAGAGGGGAGAAGGCGGAGGAGAGAGAGTGACCCAATGAATGGGAATGTTTTCATTCATTGGGATAATATTTGATTCTCCGCACAAAGCGGAGGTAATGAATCGCGAAATGTTGATTTACCGAGTCAACGTCGCGGCTCGCGTTGCAACACAGACCTGCTCCGTGCCAGCAGGTGCCATGAAAGAGAGAGAGAGAAAGAGAGAAAGACAGAGAGACAGAGAGCGAGCGAGCCAGCGAGCGGAATGTGGTGTGGAGGGGACACGTGCTCGCGTACTATATGGTGTAGTAAAAGGGGAGGGGCCAGTCGGAATGAATGAGAGAAAGAGAGACGGACAGGGATAGATAAAGAGGGAGTATGAATGAAACGGCAAGAAACGGTTGACGGGTGAGCCGCGTAGGCTGGTCAGAGTAACCCCATAGGCCCGTAAAGGACTCTTGAGGGTTGTAAGACTGTCGAGAAATGTTTTGTATCAGTATGTTAACTTGTTTTTGACAACAAAAATTTGAACTGGCCCATTTAATATAAACAAAAAAAAATACTGCGTTTTAAAGAATATGACGATTGTAGGGTCGAATCGCATACGACCTGTCGTACATTTTCTCACAGACCGTGTTCCCCATTTCCCCCGCAATGTTTTCGTGCGTGCCGTTTCGAGTGCCTTACGTAATGATGAGAAGCGGAGCGCTCTGCGCGACCTGCACTTCTCGCCTCCAGGCCGGATTATGTTTCTTCATCAGAGCGACTAAGCGGCCGCTCACACGCGACAGGAGACAGATGGACCCGTGCGTGCGTGCGTGCTCACCGCGGCGCCGTTGAGGGAAAGTGCCCGATTTTAGCCGTGCGGTCTCTGTCGCACCCGCGGCCTGGTCGAGCCGGGGTCGGCCTGCCTGCGACAGAGTGCAGGCCAGGCCCTGCAGACACACCCGCCCCGCGGTATAAAGTTTGAGAATATTAATAACCTTGTTCCGCTTCGTGTTTGCGCCGCGCACCAGGCGTTAATATGGTGGCGTGTCTCACTCTCGCACCCCGGCGGCGGCGTGAGAGCGACAGAGAGAGAGAGAGAGAGAGAGAGAGAGAGAGAGAGAGAGAGAGAGAGAGATGGCCGTTGCCCCACACACCTCACGCACACTAATATTTCACGCCGAGATACGTTTTAATTTAAGTTGCCCAAAGGTTCTATCATTTTTAGCAGACTACTAAGAGAAGGGGTCTCTATCGATTGAACACACTGACGACCTCAGGCTCGTGCCTTGACCAACGGGTTTATCATTAATATATAAATACTTTTAATGGAGTTAAATTATATTTAATATAAATATAATTATTATTGATAATAATTTAATAATTCCTGACCTTCTTTTCCTAGTTGTAAATTTTCCATATCGCTAAACTGCAAAGCCTTCTAGGAAGCGCTGGTGCTGGTGTCAACGTCAGACAGACGGACAGAACAATCGCTGACCTTCCTTCCTCGAGATTTACTTAGGTCAGGTGACGCGCGGCAGGCGGGGCTAGATGCAGTCAGCTCGGGACAGGTGGACACATAACAGTAACAGCATGGCAAGACGTGCGTTCATCCATCCATCCATCCATCCATCCATCCATCCATCCATCTATCTATCCATCAACCCACCCATCTCAGGAACAGTGTTTCTTGTTATTCACATGATTTTGACAGACCTTGCAGTACCCTTTAACCCTCCCCATTCTCCGCTCCTCGCCACGTTAATATAAATGCTCATGTGCCATTATCCCCTCTCTCCCACATTATAACACATCCTCCCATTCAGCTGCGCTCTCTACGGCTTGCGCTGCTCCGCTCGGAAGGGAAGGACGGCTATGTTCACACCGCTGCACATGTTCTAACGCCACCTTGACGCCGTAACCAACTTAACGGCTTTATAATTTCCTCCGTAGCAGAGGTGTAGGGCGTGGGAGCTCGGGTACATAAAATATAATGTAGTTCTTCGCCAGTTAACTAAGAGACATTGCCACTATAAAACATCACATTTGCGTATCTACAGGAATTAAGGAGAAACACTACGACTGTTATGATGAAATACTTACATTTTCACTCAGTTCACCCTTGTCCACCCCTTCCTCCCTCCCCTTTCTCTCGTAACCACTCTCCTAACCTCGGCTGACTTCTCCATCCTGGCTACTTGGCCTGTTCCCACACAGTTGTTGCAGCAGATGGGTGCTGTTAATGCCTGACGTTGTTGTGGAGGGCGGCGTTTGCAGCGGCAGTAGGCTGACGGCGCAGCTAGACGGGCACACATCTCTCCCGTGTGACCTTTGTGCTCCCCCTAATGGGTTCAGCTGTAGGGAGTGTTGCTGCAGCTGCTTCATTCCAAATTCACCTGGTCACCCTGCAGCTGCGGTGCGCGGAAAGGACCTGTTCTGCTCAGTGAAACTTTAAGCCTTACGACATCATGCTCTCCTCTCCCCCACCCGATCGCGAAGTTCATGCACTGAATAAAGTCAATTACGTTGATCATCCTTTTTTTTTTTTAATTTAATCGTCGTGCTGAAACCACGCAAGTCAGTCGCCGAGGCGTTGGGGTTACATTTACGTTAGGTTGCGTCAGCGGCAGCGGCGGGGGCCAAGTGTCTACGGCATTCCAGTCGGGCCGAGCCGGGTTGTTATGGCGTCTGCCACCAGGCACCGCCACCGGTGGCCAGCGAACTTCATTGCGAGTCAAAAGGGCAGGAGTGAGAGAATACCAATCACTAAATTAAACTTAGACATTCAAATAATTCGATCTGCATATGTTCAGGAAACGTACTACCGCCCACGCGCTGAATGGCCTAGCAATGAGACAGGCGTTACTGCCCTGCACCGCGCTTTTTCCTCTCTCCGCACTCTTGTATGCACTGTCTTTTGACAGACAATGTCCTTGATATCGGCGATAAATAACTGGCGTGGATATAGTGGCGCGGCCGAGGGGTGGAGCGCTGCCAGAAATGCTAGTGACCCTCCTCTCTCCTCCCCGCTGCGCTACGCCCCGCCACGCCCCGCCACGCCCCGCCACGCCCCTCCATTTCTCCGCAGCCCCCCGCAGTGCGCTTTGACAAGCGTTGTTGGGAATGGGACTCCCATATAGCGGCCCTGGAGCACAGAGACAGGGAGAGAAATCAACGACCTTGCTCCCTCTGGGCTGTGCAGAGCGAGGGCTGCGATGTGTGGCTGAAAGACTTGTAAATCACACATTGCTATTTACTGTTTTACGGAAAATCAATTGATAGGTAACTTTAATTCAGAGTCGGGTCGTAGATCGGATATGGAGGCTTGCCCGCATCGGAGAGCCTAGGTCGTCTGAACTGGGACTCATATATTAAATGCAGCGGACGATTAACGTCGCGAGATGGACTTTCTCTGATGTGCAGCCGGAGAGGTGCCGGCGAGCCAATCCTCTCCCCCTCTCCCTCCTCCCCCCTCCCAAACTCTCTTCCCTCTCCCTTTCATTTGTATCCCACGTCTCACCCGTATTCGTCGCGAGCTGTGACTTAACAAATAACCTGGCGCGTCGTCTCACATGTTGCACTTGTTTGTTTTTTTCTTTTTCTTTTTCCGTCTCAAATGTAAAACTCTTTCGCTTTCCAACCGGGTTTTGGTGTTGATGATGTTCTCGCGATGATGCGGCCCGGTGGCTTGTAGTAGCGTCTTCCGAGGTGTCGGGCCAATCACGAATCGGAGGCGAACGGGACCCAGGCGGACGTGGGGCGGGCCGGAGTGTGATGCCCCGGCGAGATAAGCGCCGCCAACAACCTCGTAACTGTGGCGCTGGGAAACAGTCACAAACCGTCGAAACACTGCAGTAGGGGAATTTGAAACTGCATCTAATGGGCCCACTATTCTATCTTTGCATCTGTCAATTTCCCAACGACCGAGGGATGAGGAATAAATGAAATTTTCTGTGTTTGTTCTTTTCCCTGCAGCTCTCGCGGAATGCTTTGCGCTGTGAAATTTATCGCAATTCTGAAAAATCGCACAGATCCTATCGTTATTGTTAGTATGTCTCAGTTACCGTTATTTCCTCTCGTGACCCGCTATCAGAAACCGCAAGTAAGAATCGCCTAATTCGGGAGAAGGCGCCATGCAGTTACCTGTTTTAAGTTTCCAACAGCCATCGTCAGACTCGTCTGAGATTGTCTGCTAATGACGCTTTTCGCGTTGAGGTATTATGTCAATGGGCGTCCCCCTCACTGCGGGAAGCGACGTGGAGGAGTGGAGGGGGGGGGGGGACAAAATCGTGTGGCTGGCGAGCAGACCTGTTTTGACGAAGTGGCCCTGCAGGGAGTGAGAGAGGGGGCCGTCGTTTAATGCCTTCTTCGCGAAACTGGTGTGCGTGTATGTGTGTCTCCCCTCTCTCTCTCACTTAAGCACATCCCCAAATTGAGTGGGAGCGAGTGAGACAGAATGGCCCCGCTCGCCCGCTTCCGAAAACCCCTAAGGTGATTTTTGGCCGAGAAAAAGCGGTTGCGGCCGGCCGGGGCGTCGTCCGACATTTTTACAGCCTGAGAAGAGAGCTGGGGCGGGTAATAAGGGCCACATTCGTTACAAGCAGGGAGTGGGCCGGTGTGCGACACGCGGGGGGTCAGCCGGCGGTACAAAGATGAAAAGTAAGCTCATGCGGTGCCACAATTAGAATATTTACCAGTGCTGCGCTTTTTCTGTCATGCCGCTAGTTGTGCGGCGCCTCGCGGGGGCCGCGGCCGCGACGAGGAAGTGTCCCGGGGCGTGTCCGCGCACGTGTCCGCACGTGTCCGCGCGCCGTCCGCGGTGGTGAAGCTGGTCGGGAGGAAGCTGGACCGGCCGGACCGGCGCGGCTCGCCTCGGCACGCGGCTGCGGCGCGGGGCAGAGCGGCGTCAGTCTTTCATTTGTCGAACGGCGCCTTATGCGGCGTTCTGCTGCTTCCACCGCTGCCCAGTGAGCATCTTAAGCAGCCGTGCGTCGCGGTTAGCAATGCACCGGCTATGAGAACGCGGAACTGTATGCGCGGCTCTGTCTAACCCAACCCGCTCCAGCCGTGAGGCGCCGTGTGGCCCCTGGGGGGTTAGGCAGACCCGCAATACGTGTTCTCTGAAACGCCCGCGGTACACCTCCTGTGCGCTTTACAAAGACATCCCTGGCTGCTGCTGGCAGTGTGCTGCAGCCGTTCGTTCCTTTCTTCTCGCTGCTCACTGTTTGCCCGGGCGCGGCGCGGCGTGGCGTGGCGCGGCGTGGCGACGAATGCTAATCCCTATCCCCGCGTGCCGTGCGGGGCGGAGGCCCCAGGAAGCCCTGCGCTAATGCCACCGCCTGCAGTTTGCTATGCTTATTTAGCCGCACACGCGCGCCGGGCCGCCTGCCTGCCCGCCTGCCTGCCTGCCTGCCTGCCTGCCTGCCTGCCTGCCTGCCCCGCCGGCATCCCCGATAGCTCGATTCCAGTGCGATTTCAAAGGGAGTGTCCTTTTATTTCGATCCTTCCTCTTTTCTGGAAAGCGCCACGACGCGACGGCCGCGTCGCCACCACTACTTACACTAGTGGCGGATGCCTCGTATAAATGTCGACCAGCCTGCACTACGCGCTGCAGAAACTTGCGCTCGGAATTGTAAATCTGTGGACCGCGCGAATCTGAGCTTATAGCAGTTGCAGTCCTCGCTATCCTCTCCAATTTTCGCCATCGGCTTCGTTTATTTTCATCAACCTCTGGGTTGAGTTGAAGAGATGAGAAAACAACCGCGATCGGTCGGTCCAATAAACAACATATATATACATATCAGCATCATTTACATGTTCGATAGCTCTGCGGAGCGCTTAGATAAAAACGTGTTTGAGTCTGGTTGTCGCTCTGCCCGCTCGCCACCGTTCCCTCCGCCCGCAAGGCTCCGCTGGACATGCTCTTCCTTGTGCTGCGGCCACCGAAAAGGAAACATAAAGCCGAGTCCGGTCGGCCGTGGAGCGGAGCGCGCGCGCGCGCGCGGAAAACGGGCAAAACGAATAAAGAGCACTGCCTTTATCGATGCGTTTAATACGTATCCAAGCGTTTGCGCGGGAAGGGAGGACTACAACTACTCGAGCGGGTTGTCATGAGGGGGGCCGCGTATCTGAGCGGCGCGGCTCGACTATATTCTGCCTTTCGTTTGGTCGGTAAGGAGGAGAACAGAGCCAGCGGCGCTATCAGCGGCCGGGAGGCGGGAGTGGCCTTCCTCTGCCTCTCGTGGGGGTCCTAGTAGCGGCCGCTCGAAATGCACGCGTTATTGGGAGCAGATAAGTCGCCGGGTGGGTCGTTACTTCGGGTAAAATCGTAAAAGTGGGGAAAGCAGTGGAGGGAGAAGCTCTCAACACCTTTAAGTTTTTGTCGTTGTGGTCCGTCTCTCTCTCGCTCTCGCTCTCTGTGTGTGTCCGTCGAGCCCGCCGCGCGCAAGGCCACCTGCGGTGTGACCGATTACCTGTTTTCGTCTTTGCAGCTCGGCGCGCTGCTGATTTAAAAACCGCGCGCCTCTTTGCGGTCGCCGAAAAGTTGTGGCGTGGCGTTGCGCTCGCTGTCGCCTCGGGGTCACGTGGTCGCGGTGCGTTTGGGTTGTCAGACCGCACGCGGCAGAGCGGAGGGTCTCTTCCCGTGTGTCACAATTCTCACGGCTCTCCTTTGTAAAACAGAATCGCCGACTTCTCCTGTTCTGTACGGGTAAAAGCTGAAAAGTACATCGTGGTGACTGAGAGGCCACGTGGGGAGGACGGCATTATGGTTTTATCAAAACCTCTGCAACATCGTCATCCGGTCCAGTGGATCAATGAGCTCGAATTTAGAACGTATTTTGGCTTAGTTAACAAGCGCTCGTGAAACGACATCCAGCTCTGAGCCGCCGCCCGCCCTTTCCGTGTCGACCATGCCAAACGCGCGGGGACGCGACGCCGTCCTCATGTTCTGTTAATGAACTCTTTGACTCGGCGCTCGCCTGTGGATCCAGCTAGCTGTGGACCTTCGCCAGGCGAAACCGCGCGGTACAACCGGAAATTCATCTTGATTATTTTATTAGTTTTCGTCTTTCAATCTCCCTGCTGCGCTAAACCTGAAGCATGTGCGCCCAAATTGATAGATTGCCTCTGATCATTAAGACCCACGAGCGCACGAATCTTTGACTTTCCTCGCCTCTATAAATTTGCAACGGCATCTAATAAATTCATCTCTGATCTCTAATTTTTTTATTGTTGTTGTTTCGTTTTAAATATGACACGCACGTACCCTGACGTATAGCTGCTGCCGCGAAGGACACTCCGCTGTCTCTGCCAAGGACTTGCTCTCACCCCCACCCCAACTCCACTCGCACTGCAGGGCGCTCTGGCCTTGTGTAAGGTCTGGGATAAAGTGATTGTGACAGGCTCCCGCCGGGCGTGGCGGGGCGTGGCGGGGCGTGGCGGGGCCCAAGGCGAAGACTCGAGACGGGCTAATGCAGCATCCATTAATCTTTCTTGCATGCGTGCGGATTTGTGCCCTGTTACATAGTGTAACCCTGGTATCCCGCTGTCGGTGCGATGCTTCGGATGGAAGGGGGGCGCGGGCACTGCTGCTGTCTCTATCTACGGACTCTACACTAAGCACAATCACAGCATCTAACATTTAAAAAATTATATTACCACGATGCAGATATTTCATGCACTGGTAAAACTATTGTTACACGTGTCTCACATGCAAGTGTGACGTCCTAGGCCGGTCATATTTATGGTGTGACCGTAGTTTTGATCACGTTTGTCATGCGACCAGGTATACCATAGAGCTTAGCCTCTTAGTTTAGCGACGTGAGGCTTTGAAAGTCGGGCGAAGTCCACTGCACGAGCAGGACTCACGCTGCGTCGTCGTCGTCCAGAGCGATAGCCTGCCGACCGGCCGGCCGCTGGGGCTGTGCTGGGCTGGAGCTGGAACCTCGGCCCTTAGATCTTTGTGCTTGTGTTTGCCGTGCGATTCCGAGAAGCAGTCCGACGAGCGCAGAATAAAACGGCAAAAAAGCGCAACAGCTAAACGCTCATTGTTGTAATGCAATAAAAGCGCGTGCAGGCCGCAGGCCTGCGGGGCCCTGCTGCCGCCCTGCCGGGCCCTGCTGCCGCCGCGCCGGCACGCACGGAGCCCCGCGTCGCGCCGGCCCGGCCCGCTGGAATCGGATTACTGACCGCAAAGCGGCAGACGGGCAACCAGTTTAGCATTTCTCTATACTTAAACTTCTGCGCAATTTTTTGGCGTAGCCAGCTAAGCCTGTGGTATTTCGCAGTGCATGTGATTATTTCCGTTGGGAGGGACAGATTTTGACCGTACGCCCCCCCTAGGTGCAATGATGCAACTCTCGCCAACTCGTGACACCCGACCCTCCAGGGCCTCGGCCCGCCGCCGCGCCCGCCCCGCCCTGCACTGCCCCCCGCACTGGCAGTAGCGGGCACATCAATAAGTCTGCTGCCAGTCTACCCCGGCGGGGCGGGCGGGGCGGGGGGGCGAACCGGCGCGGCTGAACCGGCGGCGCTGAACCGGCGGCGCAGCGGTGGGGAGGAGGAAACCCGCCGGCTAGACTCACTTTCGCACCGACAGCGTTCGACCTTGTGACTCCGCGCGATGATTTTTCAGCATACGCGCGTTTTGTGGTCGCTGGTCGCTCGAGGTCAAAGAGACGAGGTCACCGCTTTTATCAAATTCAACACTCGAGAGCGTGTAGAGTAGCCAGCACGCCCAGGCCGCGGTGCTCCACCTGGGACCCTCTCGTGACTCAATCGTGACGCGAGACTCGTAAGAGTGACCCGGGGCTACTCCGCCGCCGCGGCGCCGAATTAAAACTTTCACCGCTGAGGACGACACCTTTTTGACCCCGTCTCGCACGCTCCCACTCTCGCCGACGTGGGCCCCTCAGAGGCTACCGTACCGGCCTGGCGGGGCGGGGTGGGGCTGGACGCCTCGAGCCGCACATCGTTAGGAGCCGCCGGGGCCCATTGGTCGCACCTCTCCGCGAGAGTGAGTGGAACATGGACGCGTGCGTGGTTTAAAGGCCACCCGCTCTGGAGGCGTGCGCGGCGTCTGCCTACCTGTCAGGCGCCAGCATAGGCCACCCGCTCTGGAGGCGTGCGCGCCGTCTGCCTACCTGTCAGGCGCCAGCATAGGCCACCCGCTCTGGAGGCGTGTGCGCCGTCTGCCTACCTGTCAGGCGCCAGCATAGGCCACCCGCTCTGGAGGCGTGCCCGCCGTCTGCCTACCCGCCGGGCGCCGTCATAGACCTTGCTTTCGATTCTAACGACTGCTCACGTAATAATCGCGCCTGCGTAATCCGTAGCCCGACTTGAAAGAAAACGTGTGTATTTTATATTTACTTTCGTACCAATTGGATGTCCGCCCGCGCTTGGTCCTTTTTGTTTTGTCACTCTCAGGGGCGGAGTGGGATGGGCTCCGCAGGTGCATATTTATAGCCGCGTGTCGTCTCCGACCAATTTGCCGAATGTCACTAGCAAAGGGGACAGATTTACAGTCCCGTCCGGAGACCTCCGTAGTGCAGGCGGGTCCGCGTTCCGAAAACACTGTCGCTCCCACTCCCTCTTTCTCCTCTACAGCCGGAGTGTTTCGGAGGCGGCCGCGGGCTGGGTCTAAGTGATAATAAGGTGTGGGAGAGTTGCCAGGACGGCGACCGGTCCGCCGGACGGCCGGGCTGGGGACGGCCCGGCCCGGCTCGGCTCGGCTCGGCAGGTTTGAGGACCGCGTCTAGAATAACTTCCCCGATGAGCGGCGCAGGGACTTTGTTCCAAGGCGGGCTCGTAGTGCTAGGAATATTCCTCTCGCCTGCTGTAGACGATTCCTCAGGGAAATTCACAGAATCTCTAGAGATCCCTCCTTTATAAGAGCGGATGATTTACGTTCACATTTCGTTTCATATGCGACTTTTCAGTGCGTGTCGAGGTTGCCGGTCACTCCAACGGATTGATACAAGTTGAGTAAAAGTCGCTCTTTTTAAAAAGGAGTCGATTCTGATTTTACGATTACGCGAGGGTCGGGTCGGGAGAGTGCTGGCTCTCCGCTGTTGGCAGCCGGGGATACAACTGCAGACGGAACGGCCTGAGTTAGCAAGCCGCCAAAGTTGAGTCGCCCGCTCAAATGTTGCACGACAGAGAGCTGTAAAGCCAAAGAGCACGTCCTGGCTGTTAGGCGGCGGTGGCGGTGGCGGAGTCGGAGTCGGCGGCTATTGCGGTGCGGTGGGCCATCCCAGGGCCGTTCTGCCGTTTCGTTCTTCACTCCGTGGTCGATTCGTGTGCGATCCGACGAGTGGGAGTCGACCCAACGCGTCGCTCGCCGGCGCGGCGCGGTGTGTCGACAGCCCAGCCCAGCCAGGGCGGACGAAAAGTGACGAGGTCAGCATTGGGGCGGTTAGGTTAGGGTCGAGGGAACCGCTAACGATTTTGTTCGTTATTTCTTTACAAAGCGAACATAGGAAAATAAATAACGTTGTGTTGAAAGTCGCAGGATTTGTAGAGTGGAGACTGCGGTTTTAAATGTGTGCTCTGGCGCCATACCGCGGTCCATGATAATATTGAGAAAATGGATCAGCCACCGCGACCGCTCTGCGCAGGGAAGTCTCGACCGGGAGCCTTCTTGCGGAAGTGAGGCAGACCCTCTCCATTACAACGGCAAAGTTTTTAAGGCCACGGGCTTTACTCTAACTCCGCTGCTTCCCTTTTCTTTCTTATTTTTCCTCCCCGCACAAATGCTTTGCTGTCACCCCCTCGCCGCCTACCCCCGCCGCGGCCGCCCCACCATCACTTAGTGTGAAGTCATCAGCCCCCACTGTCTTGCGACACGCCCCCGCAGCGTCTCTTTTTAACAATCATGCAATGAGGCAGAACATTCGTCGCCCTCCGTCATCGCTCACCTTCCCTCCCCCGCCCGCTACCCTTTGGTCTTCCCCCGGCCGCTCCCCTCCTCCCGCCCGGGGCGAGAGTAAGCAATGAGTACTTCCGACGAAGAGGCGGAGGGGGAGAAGTTTGTTTAATCACTGGTCGCCTGCCTGATGATGGGGACAGAATCTTCCCCACTTTCCCCCTCCCCCGGCCCGCCCGGGGCGCAGCAAGGGTTGTCGCACCAAGCAGTGCCAAGCTCCAAGCCCGACCGGGAGCCAGTGATGGACGGGGTTGCTGCGTCAGCGACTATGCTCAGAGATTGAATTATGGATCGCTGCGCGGGGGGTTTTCCTCCTGCACGCCCTTATTTTTCCCCCATCTTCTTTTTCTCTCTCCCTCTCGCTTTCTCTCGTGCATTTATATCGGTCTGCGCGAAAGCAAATAACCTCCCTAATAAAACCTTCCCCGTTCTCTCTCCTCTTGTGCGAGAGAGGTGGGCGGCTCGTTGGATGACGGATTTACCTCAACACACACACACACACACTCCACGAGGCCGCCTTCCTCAACCTCAACTCGTCCGACGCTCGCCGCCACACCCCGCCACACCCCGCTCCGCCCTGTCCCAACCGTCTTCGCAACGACACCGCGCTCGGCCACAGACGTACGGTACGTGCCCACCAGAGCCCGTGATGTGTATATGGCTATCGGATTTTGTGTTTCGCGAGACTGAAGGTTTCCAATGAGCTCACTCGCGCTCGCTCAAAGAAGCGTGAAATGCGGTGACACCGTCAGATCTCTTGTGTGGCGTAACACTTTGTGCCTTTCCTCGCACTCGCGTCGGCGTGCAGGCAGAGCCGAGTATTGCGGGTGAATGTAGGAATCTTCGTGAAAAAGAGAAATAGACCGGTCGAATTTATTGACGTGCTAATAACGCAAACACGATCGACACAAGGAGTAATCTTCAAGTCTTCCGGCAGTGTGCATTTGTACCACCTCCGGATTTTCATTAGGAGACCGACGCGCAAAAAGAAGAGAAATGGAGTCATTGAGTCCTCGCCCCCTGCCGGTTGCTAATTGACCAGCTATTCGAGCTCCCCCCCCCCCCCCTCTCTCTCTCTCGCTCTCTACCTCCCAATCTTCCCCGATCTCTTGCCCTAAATGAATTATGAGTTTTCACGCAGATTTGCATCTGAAAAGGGCCGAAGCCTTATTCGTAGGCCTGATGTGCGCTCTCTGCTCTAGTTCTAGTTTCACACCCACCCCTACTCCCCTGATGTGACCTCACCTTCACAGCCCCTTTTATTTCCGAACCTTTCTTGTTCTCCGTCTCTCTCTCTCTCTCTCTCTCTCTCTCTCTCTCTCTCTCTCTCTCTCTCTCTCTCTCTCCCTTCCCTGATCTCCGTTTGATCCACTTTCCCTACATGTAGCGAGACAATGTTGCACACGAACGCCCAGGCGCACCGAATCACACATGAATCGCCATGGCTTTTCTAGCACCTCAAGAGTGAGTGTGATAGAGAAGACAGCAGCTTTTGCTCTCACACCCCCTCCCTCCTCTGCTCCTGTCACACACTCAGCTGATATGTCATTGAGAAATGGAAAAAATTACGGCATCTGACGTCCAAACGCGTATAGTCAACGTTACTAAATTGTAGGAAATTGCTCAAGATAAAAATCACTTTTTACTGGAAAGATTAAGTGTCCGGAGAGCAAGTGTGTGGAAGTGTTGCGCACTTGCGCAGCGCGGCCTGGTGGGGGCCTACCCCTCGCACGTGTCTGGCCGCGCCTGACCACACACCTGCACCGCTGCACCGCGGCTCTCTCCACATACGGAGAGATGCAGCACATCGCCATATGTCCACACCGTATATACGATTCAGAGCGGGCACTATGATTTCCTAGAAAGAGGCCGGGGACGCGTCAGCTGTGTGTGTGTGTGTGTGTGTGTGTCACAGCATGTATAATAACACCTTTAAAGATGGATGACTCGCACTGTCCTGCCCATACGTGGAGGCAGGGAATGAATAGTTTTAAGACGGACCGCTAGGTCGCTTCTTCACGCCGAAAGCTGAGGGTACCTACTTTTTGTAACAGATTTAATGTGAAAAATCTGCAATTATTTTTTATTCGTGTCGAAATGTAAAATTGTGAGGTTTAATGAGACTGATGTTTTGCGCGACGTTTTATATGGTTGCTCAAAAAATGTGTTTTCGTCAGTCACTCGTTTTGTTCTTTATCCCGAGCTGGCAGAGTGTTGTCAACGCGCGGTCATTGTTACGGTACGCGATGTGCCGTCGGATAAGACCCGGCCCAGCCCGGCCCAGCCCACCGCCAGCCGAACATGAGCTTCAAGGAGTCATTCTCAATCTGGGTCATAAACGACGACGTTTCGCAAACGTCTTCGGTCGCGCTTGTTCTCAATTTCATCGTTTTTTTTCGCACCCCACCTCGATTTTAGAACGTTTTCCTTGAAAACGTACACACTTGACACATTTGACCTATTTGACCATTATCTCTTTTCTCTCTCCTAAGAGGTGACCACACATGTCTCCTCCTCTACTTAAGTAAAGTAATGACAGTAGTCAAACGCGCAACGCCGCCATAGCGTCGCGTCGTCCGTTGTTCCATGTCACCTCTCTCACTCTCCCCGTCGCACCTGGACGGGAAAGTTGACGTTCATTGTCAGATCCAAAATGTCACCGGCTGCACTTCGTGCTCCGTAGGAATTACGCTTTAGTCATGAGAAACTGGGTCGGGTCACCGCGAGTATCAGGTCGAGCCGCGGGACTGGCGTGTGTGTGTGTGTGTGTGTGCGCGCGCGTGCTAGAGAGAGAGAGAGAGAGAGAGAGAGAGAGAGAGAGAGAGAGAGAGAGAGAGTGAGAGTGACATGAGCAAGCTCAGAGTATCTATTGACAGAGTGGCGACCATCAAGTATCCCTCGGCGAGTTTTGTCGAGACCTACGGTAAGGTCGGTCTAGTTGGATTTTCGCCCGTGGCGTGAGAGAAGGGCTCGCGTGGGGCGTTTGCAGCACTCTCGGCCGGCTGCGTCCGCGGCGCGGTGGGCTGGGGCAAGGTCTCTTGTGGCCGCCGCCGCACGCCGAGCCATTTCTGACGCACCACGGGTCGGATCAGTTGTACCGGATATGGAATGCTGAGCGCCAATCTGCCGGCCCGTCCTTCAGAACGCGATCCTGGCGTACCATGACTAGTTTCAGGTGAAAAAAAGGATAAGCCGTCGCTCTAAATGATGAAGGAAGATCCAGCCAGGGGAAGCTCACGGCGTTTCTCATCATGCGAGCACGCCGTCTGGGAAACATTTTATACATGATTTTTTTTCTTTACACAGCTGAGTTTAAATTGGGCTAACGGTGCTTCGACACTACAAACGGCATTTACCACTCAAGTTAAAATTAACGTCATGTGTGTTTTTTCACAACTGTCACGGACGGTATGAAAATAATATAAGTAATTCATCTCGAGAAGAATTCCCCATTACCCATACGTTACAGGAAATAAAAGCGCTGTTGCCGAAACACGGACGCATATGTGCATGGCATCAGCGGTGTAAATTGACACCGTAATAATGTCTTTCTCTGATCAACGTCGTTCGTTGAACCCCGGGTTAAGTGTAGCCTGTCAGATTGGGGTCCGGTAAGGTTATGATTCGGGAGCGTGGATCTGTCTGGTCTTTTCTCGTACTTTTTAAACCAGCAAAAACTGTTTTGTCCGACATCGTGTTTACGTCAGCTCGTTGGCGCATTGGAGCGAGAAAAGGCGGAGAAAAAACGGTGGTGTTGGCGCAATGTGGGTGGAGCTGTGCCGTGCCCTGCCGCTGGCCCTGGAGGGACACTTTGCGTGTTTGGCGGCACTCCGTTACAAGGAAACGATCTAGGTCCTCGGGCTCTCTTCGACAAGATCGGACTATTCCACGGCAACTGCGAATGTACCCAATGAAAAGTTTTACAGATAAAAGAAAACACGAAAACAGCAGTCCGTTCAGATACTTGATGTGCTTCTTATATTTTTACGTATTTCTTTTGTACCATATTGCGACGTCGCTTTTATCATATCCTGCTTTTAAGACTTACCGACTGATCTTCTTATCCGTCCGAACACCCGTCATCGTCGTCTCAAAATCCCCCAATATTTTCACCTGTCGCACACCTTGGTCCCGCCCTGCTCAAGCTCAGCGTTGCGCGATTTTTGGTGGGACTGGCCGCCCCGTTCACTGTCCAGCCCGGTGGTCGTTCGACCCTATCGGCCTTAAATCAGACTCAGGCCGGCCGGCTGGTGACTTGGACGCAGGAGTGGGCGTAGAGCCTGCGGAAGCCCCGGCCCGCCCCGCCCTGAGCCGAGCGGGCTTATTCTCACGCGGCGCGTACGCACACACAGAGATGCGTTCCCAGAAGGATGCTGTGCTGGACCGACCCGATGCAAGAATCCGAACCATTTCCCGTCACCGCCGGCCGGGCCTCGCCTGTCTGCTGTCGGGCACAAGCCCAGGCTCCTGCTGGCCCGGCCGGGCCGCAGGCAAAGATATTGCGCGGAAATGGCTTTTATTTTTTTCCTCCCAGGTGAGTGGTCAGACTTATCAGTCGTGAGAGGCGGCTCACCGGGTGGCGTACTGGACCGGGCCCACCGCACTCACACCGCTGCGCCTTATCTGCCCCCGGGATCGCGTCGGCCGGCGAGGCCCTCGCACACGGGGGCTTTTTCGATCGGTCTTGACCCTCTGGCCAGAGCGAATGGAGGCTGAGTGGGCGCGAGAGGAAGGGAGGGGCGCCACTGCTTGGCCCTTAGCTAGCCTCATCAGCCGCGTGTACCGCAGGAAACATCCTGCCTCTGCCCAGATCTACCGGGAAGTGAGTCTTGTTTTAGGGAGAAACGCAGCCGCCGCTGTCAGTTTCATACCAGCTCTGGGTCTGTTTTTCCTGCTTGGTAAAACTAGCTGTATTGTGTCATTTTTTTCGCCGTTTTGTATTTTGCACAGTAGGCCGACTGTCTATTGCCTTTCTCTGACGTGCGCAGACAACAAGGGTGCTAATTGTGTCATCACAGCAGCCAGCCACTCGCAAACAGCAGCCTTTGCGGTTACCGCGCCCCGTTCTCTCTCGAACGCATACGCGGATCAAACCTTGAGAGGAAGGGGGAGAGCGAGGTAGCGAGGTGCGACGGGAGAGGAGAGGAGGGCAAGACTGAGCTTAAGTAGGCGGGCCACAGGGCCACTGACACTACAAGTGTTATACGATAACTGACTTCGTCTGAGTGCTGCTTCCATTTTTTCGCACCAATAAAGCAATTCAATCACAATAAAGTACAAGGATTTGATTCCGCTCGTTCGTAATTACAAGTTGAGTGTCAGGAATTGAAGTTCAGCCTTGACGTTCTAGTAGACCAGGGGCATGCCAGCTTGTTCGTGACTCCCCCGCCCCATGTAATACGGCTAGCTGTCGGCCTGTGATTCGGTTTGACAAATGAAAACAAGGAGGTATTTGATCGCCAATAACTTTGCCCGTCTGAGATCCTCTTCGCGCTCGGTCTGCTTATCAAGGCGGTAAGTGGTTCTCTCTCTGATCTGGGGCCGACAGAATGGGTTCTGCCCCTCCTCCTCTCGCTCCCGCGCGCACGCATTCGTATTCGTGACTGTGTGATAGCGCCGCGAGAACCTTTCAAACGTGTATCTACGAAAATGGCGGTGGTCGAGTTTTGAGTGGCGTGTTTTCGGAACTAATTGGTGATAAAGGAATAATTTATCGCTTTGGTTTTTTACAGGATATTCTTCTCTTCATTCCTTGCGAACACGTCGCGTTCGCCGCTGCGAACAACTACACAGTCGGATATGGAACTCTGCCCGTGAGCTGCTGCCGCCGATCACCACCTGTTATTATCCCAGGTATGACGTCGGACTTGCTTCGTTTCCTTTATGAACCGCAGCTGCAAGAGACATAAACCAGACAAATTATTCACCGGACAGTTTACGGTATCCTTAAAATAGTAGGGAATTGGTCATTAAAATAGACTAACGCCCCGTGATAGGAAGCTTTATGGTTCTGTTCAAGTTCTCAAGGACCCCAGGAAGGATGCCCCGAGGCTCCCCGCTGTTTCGTTCGGTAGTTTCTTTGCTGCTCGCTCAGAGGGCGTTCGCGTATCTCGGGCCAGAGATGGCCGGAGGGCGAGAGCGCCTTGAGTCACTGCTCCGCCAGCTATCGCCATCTAGATCCGCAGATCGACGTAACTGTCGCCGACTGAATGAAAAGTTACGACGGTGCCTACTTCGCACCATCCGGATCTGTTCGCCTTTGTGTCTTTATTGGCACTGCCTGCGGTTGCATCAGGGGCGTGCCTAGCCGTTCGGTCACTCTAGCGCTGAAAAACTTTTGCTGCCACATCCGTTTTAGTGTTGCGGATGGCGTATTTCTCTCAACCTTACGTCAGGGATGCACTGGCGATGCACTTGCACGCCACTCGATGGCAATCGGGGATCTATTTGCCGCGTTTCGTAACAGAAAATGACGGTAATTACATCGCGCCGGCCGGAACAGACCAGGGCAGAGAGAGAGAGAGAGAGAGAGAGAGAGAGAGAGAGAGAGAGAGAGAGAGAGAGGAGGGGGGCTCTAGCCTCGCGCAGCATCTCGAGCATTCCGAACGTAATGAATGAAAGTGAAGTCCGACTCATTGGCGCATTGCGGGCATCAGTGCCTTGTGGCACATACACTGCCGCACACGGCTTATGATCTCAGTCGTTGGCCTTTGTATGCGTACTTTTTAAAGTTTTGAAGATTTTCGGAACGACTTTGATTGCTACTTCCATATCATAAACGGCGTAGTAAATATTTGAATTTAAGGACTTGCTTAACAGCAGTGTATAATTATATAGTTTACCAGCGGACCTCTCTTCTTGCGGCAACATAAGAACCACCGTCGCTTATTGCAGCTACATAAATGAGACCCCCAAATAACACACGACGTTCGAAATTTTGTCTAATTACGCAATTCCTAGTCGCGGCTACGGAGCGCTAGAGCCGCCGCTGACGGGTTTTTCTTACGGCGCCGCTCGCGCTCGCCTCCCTGTTAGGGCTGCTGCTGCTGCCGCTGCTGCGCTGCCGTCCCCGTAAAATTTTATTGTATCGGCGCGGCATCTAGTGTGGCGCTGGTCGTCCTGCCGGCGGCCCGGCCCGGACGCGTACTTACCGCCGCGTTAGCGCGTAAAGGAGTGGAAGTGGCCGTGGCACGGGCAGGACCATCGGGAAGGCAGTGCGAGAGCACGCAACCTCTCGCCAAAATTTTGCAGCATTGCCAAACCACTTGTACTGTGCACCAAAAAAAATCTTGCCATTGAGCTCCTACATGATGTTTTCTCTTATACTGTTGCCCTCGTGTATTTTACACTGTTTGACGGAATGTGTTCGTATTTGCCCTTTTACCGAAAATGTTAGGCGCAGGGCAGTGTGTGTCAGCCCCATTTTATTGCCCCACATAGACCGGGTGCGAGTTCTGCTCACTGTGGTCCCCTTTCGTGACTTAGCACCTGTGCGTCGGATGAGGTCTGTAAATCCCCCTGGCCGTGGCCGCTGCACGCGCCGGGCTGCGCTGGGCTGCGGCGGCACAGGACTGCAGAGGGAGGACGCGAGCTGGCGGATATTCAGCACCATGCCGCCCCTCTCTCTCTCCCACTGCCGCAGCCTCCGGACCATAACTCTTTGTCTCCGTCGCACCCGCTGCCTGCGCCGCCGCCAGGCCGCCGGGTCACCACGATGACGCTGCAACCGCAGCCATTCAAATGGACGGGGGGTTCTAGTTCCAACGAGTTCCAATTGAGCGGCGCGACGCGCCCGCCGCGCCCTCTGCCGTTGCGTCACCCAAACTCGCTTTGTCAACCCGAAATGCTTTGGTGCGGCGGCGGTGGGTAGAGGAGTAGGAGGAGGATGAGGGGGGGGGGGGGCGAGGGAAGAGGAAGAGGGCGTCAGCGCGGTCCATCGCAGTCGCACGCACGCCGGGACTTCCTAGAAGGAATTTGACTCTCGCCTGTGTTTGTTTTGCGGCCCTAATTTGACGTGAAAGCGGAGCGGCCGGTGCAAAATGAAGACGTCCCGGATTCCTCGCCTGCGCTCACAAACCCATCGGAATCCATTTTCTTTTTTTTTTTTTAATTGTTTTACAATTTGTGGTGGTCGCAAGCGATTAGGTTTTCCTTGGCAGGGTGTTTTGACAGGGTTGACTGCTCGAGCGCCCTCCGGCGCGCGGCACAAAGTTTGACCGGGACCACCGTCGCTCTTGTTCGGAAGCGCGGCACGGGCCGCGTCATATCTGTCGGGCGAGACAGAAAAATTGCGGGGGACTCGAATCAGCTGTCGCTTGTCTGCAGAGGATGCCTGACTTATTATTACAAGGCTCCCTGTGTCCCCACGGCGAGCGGGCCGGGCGGGGGCCGGGGCATCGGGCGGGAGGATCTGCGAGTATCGTGTCTGATCGGACGGGACCAGGCGGGGTCTTACACCCAAATCCATTAATTTTTCTTTCGAAGAGACGAGAGATGCGGAGAGGGGGGTGAAGGTGGGGGCGACCGGGGAGTTATCAAGTGACAGACGACTCTCCGCGCCCCGCCCCTCTGCCCCCGCTGCCTGTGTGCGCGCGCGCGCGCGGCTCTGGCGGAGAGCGCTCGGATTGCAACATTTTATCAAATTTATGGGGTACTTACCGGGTAAATGAGGTATGGAAGCAGACGACGCTAGGTACACACATGGCCCGGGTCGGCACCCTAATGCGCGACCGTTTGTTTATGTCTGTGTTGCACGGCACGGCAGGCCGCCGGCGGGGCAGGGCGGGCGGGCCGTGCGGCGACATCTTGTCGATGTTGCAAAAATAATGATACGTAATGGATCGTTAGTTTAATAAGGCTCTGGGAACAGTGCGGGTGAAGAAAAAAAAAGATGTGACAGGGTGTAGCTGTACAGTTAAAACGGGTTCAGTATGATGTATATAGGATTGTTATTATTGGAACCATGTATAAACGCGCGAGGGAAAAGAAAAAGCGGGAGTCTGCTGTCGGCCGGCTCTGCCGCTACCGGCAGTGCAGGTGTGCCAACAGCGCAACCGCCGCACCGACCCGGCCCGACCGCCCCCTGCCCTGCATCGTCAAGCCGGACACGTTATTTTCTGGAAACTGTTTTTGCTTATTTGCAGTCAGCGCCTGGCCCGGCCCCAGCCTGTTGTTGGCCTCCTGTCGTGCGCGGGCTGGCCCTTATAATACGGCACAGCTTCGGGTGAAAGTGAAGTGCGCCGCGCACTCTCACACTCTGATACGTACTCAGATTGCATGCTTCTTAGCGCGCGCGCGCGCTCACACACACGCGCACGCAAAAGGTGTGCGCGCGTAGGCACCAGGGGGGGACGCTGTGATGTTTAGTTACGTCCACGCTATGTGCGCACAGCGAGCTGGAATCAAGTGGGAAATATTCGCACCCGATTTTCCTCCGATTTACAGCGCGCTGAATAAAACGGTCCCTTACAGGAGAGCAGTATCTCGTCACTTTTCCGCTGTGCATTCGCGGCCACATGTATGCACCCTTACCTCAGCCTATCACCGCGTCCGCTGAATGGAGCCCTATTGCGTGCCAGCTGATAAGACCAATTCAAAAGTCGCGCGCGCCGGCGCGGTCAGTAGCCTTCCGCTGCGGCGAGGCAATTGGGTCTGGTGAGGGAAGGGGAGAGGGAGGGAAGGAGAGTCCCCAGGACTGAGACGTCCGCGAAATATAGCCGTTCTTACACTAAAGCTGTGCATAGTGGAGCGGAGGCGCGCCGATCGCGATAAGATAGGCCCGGCTTTTGCACGGCCATAAAAATAGCAATAGCAATAAGGGTTTAATTTGGCCCGGGATGTGCACTGACGTCGTGTCGCATTGCAGTGGAGGCTCGGCGCTCGCTGCGCTTCTGCAGTCCACTCTTATTGCACCGCGACAGCAGCCAGGAAGAAGAAATCCTGTAAAGTCCTTGGCATGTTGCGGGGGGTATTCACTGCATGAAAACTTGTACAGAGTACTCCGTATTACACTGTATTCCGCGATATTACACCGTGGCGTGGGCAATTCAACAGTTTTAGAACATATTTTGTTATTTTTTGATATTACATCATATAGCATGCCGTGTAATACCCTGGTCCCGTGTACACAGTATTACAAAAGTAAATAGCCCCTCGGCATTTTCTTAAGAAAAATAAAAGGTAGCACGGATATTTATCTTAACTTCATCATCTTTGAAATTGAATTTTAGAACACTGGAAAGCGGTGGTTGAATTTCAAGTCTTCTTGTCATCTAGCAAATACTCTATAACGTGCACTTATCTAAACAAAGTTGCGAAATGAAAGGATTTAACGTTCCACTCATCTGTCAACGGGTATCAATTTGAATTTTTCAGTGCGGAGCGGGCCTATAACCACTTACGACCTTATCTGCTTGCCAAAACGTCTGCGTGCCGATAGCGACCAGTCCTGAGAGACCTGCCCTGGGGAGGAGTGGGTCGGGCACGGGGGAGAGAGAGAGACGGGCAGAATATCGTTGTTGCGCCGTAGGCTGCCCGGTAGGGAAGACAGGGCAGGCACTCGACGACATGGCTCTGTACTTAAGACGCCGCCAAAGTGAGCGGTTAGTGGCGGCTCGGGCAGGTTGGCAAGACTGAAGTCATACGCGAGGCTGACATCCGCCGGGGACCGCTCCCATAACCTCTTTGAATATGAATCGAAACCTATTCGCTGAGCGGCGGCGTTCGAAACACAAAACTTGTGTGCAGTTTATTTTGCACCGGGCCAGTTGGGCGACTGCTGCGTCCGAAGTCCGCCGGCCGCGGCGCTGAGTGGCCGGGTTGGGGACAGTAGTGCAACTCTGTTGTATGGATAGCGCGGCACGAACGAAAGCTGTTGTGTCATTTGGTTTTGTTCAAAAGCGTCGGCAGCGCCGTAGAAGAAATCGATTGCGGAATACCGGCTTATACGCCGGGCCGGGGACACGAGAAGCAGAACACCTGCTCCAGCGCGGCGTCGCGGCGCTAGCTGAGTCTATACGCTGAAATACCCGCCTGAAAATAAACTAAAAATACATAAAAGTGCAAAAAAATACGAGCGAGGTGCACACAGAAATATTCGAGTGGTTCCTCTTGGGCTGAGTGGCCGAGATTCCCGCGGCTGTGCGGGTGCGAGTTTTGACACCAAAGTATGACGGCACGGACGTCCGTTACTGTTTGAGAGGAAGAGATGGCAGTAGGCGAGACTGAAGAAAGCAGAGAGAGAGAGAGAGAGAGAGAGAGAGAGAGAGAGAGAGAGAGAGAGAGAGAGAGAGAGAGAGAGAGAGAGAAGGCGCGGGAGACGGGGTTTGCGGGAGCGGGAAAGAAAGGCTTTCTCTGATAAACTGTGGCATCGCGGAGTGACTCATCATCCCGCCAGGAAGCAGACGTCTGGAAGTCCGGCCCGGCCCGACCTCGCTCCGTCTCTCTCGACTTCCTGGCCATCTCCGGCCGCGGCGCGGCCCGCGAGCAGGACGGAGACATGGATGGCTCGCTCATTATTCTTACGCGATGTCGCGGCGGCGGAAGCTGAACCGAGTAAGCAGCAGCGCAACCGCGGAAGCAGCCATATTTTTTTTTTGTTTCCCTTCATTTCCTTTTGCTGCCCCTTCGTGCGCCGTCGTGTTGCAGATGGCGGGGCGGGCTCGTTTGCATAAAGTTGGCGATGACACCTGGTTCTGGTTGAGCCGCGGTGGGGACGGTACAGAGCGGGCGCCAATGGGGCGTTGAGGACACGGCGCGGGTCTTCCTTACGCCAGCGCGGTTACAGAACATGTTTTTTTTTCCCGCTCCCTTCTCACTTTTGTCGCCCCTTTTCCCGTCCTGGTTTTGAAAGACTTCGCAACGTGAAAGTGAGAGCCCGGCCCAGAGACAAAGGTAATAGTGCACAAAAAGGCGAGCCGCTCCGTCTGACAGGTGCGCCCTGGACGCATAATTACTCTGATCCAATCGGACTAAGTACGCCCCGGGGCGCGCCCCGGCTACCTGCCAGCGCCCCGCGGCCCGCGGCCCGGCCCGGTGCGTCTATTGGTTGGTAGGTGGGGAGGGGAGGGAGGGGGAGGGGCAGAGATAGCATCTCATCGCAGTCAGTGATCCTGTGGACCATCTAGGGCTCAGATATGAGTCGGTTATGGCAGCGGCGGCGGCGGGGCGTGGCGTGGTGGGGGCCCCGCCGCCCGCCGCCGATGGGTGTGACCCGATGATTCTCTTCCTGGAGAAAATTAGGACGAAAGAGACGCGGGCGCCGCCGCTCTCGTCGGCCCCGGCCGTGGGGGTGACCTCCGCGCCCGAGGTGGTTTACATATCGTATGACTTGGGCTGCGGGAGGGAGGGCTCACGCCGGTAAATCAATAGAAACAACTGTGTAATTAAAAAGTTGCGTTACGGGAAAATGAAGCCGGCCGGGCCGGGCCGGGCGGCAGCAGAAGAGTTTCATCCCACCTTCACTTTCTTGCGGGGGCCTGCTCCTCCCTCCCACCTTCGTATTACACGTGTTACGCTCGGCGACACTGTTTTAATTTTGTTTTATTCTGCTGGTTGTTTGAGAGACGGTCCCCGTGTGTCACGTGTCCGGCGCCGTCCACCCCTCGGCCGTGCGCCGGTCTATCTGTGCTCGTGCCGTGCACTTTCACTCCGCCACCCATCTGTCCATTTGACTCGGCCCGGCCGGCCGGGCCGTGACTTCTATTTCGCGCTCACGCCCGGCCCGGTCCGGATACGGAGGTCTGCCCGCCGCCCTGCCCGCGCCGCCGCCGGCGGATGCGCCGCGTCACGTGGCGCGTCCGCCGCTCACCCCGAAAACTCGCCTCGCACACGCTGCGAAAAAAATTTCGCGCGCGTAGGCCAGAATTGCCCACGATACACCAGTCTGAAGCGGGCGGTGTCGTGCAACGCCTGCCAACTAGGCAAAGCAAACTCTCCGGTGGGGAGAGTGTGCCTGGTAGGCGTCTGTTACCGCCCACTTTATACAGGTGTGTCGGGTTCAAATTTTGCCTACTTATCTGGCAACGCTGGTAGGAATTCACGCACGATATGCTGGCGGATATCTGTGACACTTTTAATAACTCCCCCCCCCCCTCCCTGGGCCGCAGTAGTATGCAGAAGTCACGAGACTGTGTGCTGGGACATGGCGACTGCAACCGTCAACCGCCTTGGAGAGGGACAGGGCGCAGAGATCGTCGAAAAGAAATTTCAAACTTCGCGCCAACCGTCTCCGCGCTGCACCCGTAGGTCGCGCTCGGCCCGGCTCGGCTCGGCTCGGCTCGCGCGTCTTGGCGCTGGCGCGGCGTGCGGCGCGGCGGCCATCCCGGCAGGCGAGGCGAGCCCCCCCCCCCCCTCCCCCTACCACTGGCCGCCGGCCGCTGCCCCGGCCCGGCCCGCCCGCCCGCCCGCCGCGCGCGCGCGCGCGCGTCAGTTGTGCGCCAGCCGCCGCGCGAGTAACAGGCCGTCACTGCGTCGCTCCGCCCGCCGCTGCGTCGCCGCGCCGCGCGTCCCTCGCCGCGAGTCGTGTGCGCGATCGTAACGCCGTGTCAGCCGAGGATAAAAGTGCCTGTGCTACTGGAGTGTGCTCAAGAGCAAAGTGCTGAGCGAGTGTCAAGTGCCGGTGTCGTGTGATTCCTGAGCGTGTTGGTGATCCAGTGCGAGTGATACTCGATAGTGTGCTGCTGATAGTGACGACGACACTGAAACTAAGTGTCGCGACGCACAAGTGCCTTCAAGCCTACTGGCACGGGATCTAAAGCCCGTGCTGCAACCGCCGGCCCCCTCTTTTTTTGGATTACCCTTGGAATTAAATTTTTCATCGTGACACGGATTACAACGGCTTCTTATATGGTATGTTTCTTATGTTTCTATGTTATTTTGGCGCTGTGGGAACATGTCTGTCCTGTACCTCGATCTGTAAAGCATGCCCGAGCTTGGTTCACTCATGCCATCCCTTATCTCGTCTTAAGGACTTGCGTGCCGTGTTGACCTGCCGTCTGGGGAAGTCCACGCGACCACACGTAACCAAAAATATGGGAAAAAAATTAAACACCCGCGGCGCGTTTGTATGGGATTCTTGTTGCGGCGAGATTAAATCGAATTTCACACCCTTGCTCGGGAATTAGGAAAACGACGACTTTCCAAAGCATAAATTACTCCGCGGCTGGGCCCGGCCCGCGCGGCGCAGCGCGGCTTGGTGCTCTATCGCGATTGTAATTGGCGCCGCTGCGGTGGACACCCCCGCCCCGCCCAACCCCGCCGTCATCCCCTGGGCTGTGTGACGTAGACCAAGAAAGTGAGCGAAAACACACTCTCCGAGTTATCTTAATCGCTGATTTATGCATAACTGGGTGGTGGTGGTGGTAGAGGTGGTGGTGTAGTAGACGCTTGCCTGGGTTTGTGGTCTATAAGCCGTGGAGTCGGATGCAAGTCGTTGTTGGCGCTGCTGCTGCGGCGGTGGTGGCGGTGGTGGCGCAGCGTAGGGGGCCGGGCCGGGCAGGGCTGGGCGCCGTAGGAAAAGGGGTATTCTGTTTTTAAATAGCGGCCCGACACGCGGCGTGCGCCCCGCGCCCCGCCCCGCCGCACCCCGCCGCAGCCCGCCGCACCCCGCCGCACCCCGCCGCACCTCGCGAGGGCGTCAGCCGGGGTGACACGCATTGACGCCGTGTTTATTTTCGATTCATTAGGCCGTTTGGTCGACCCCTGGACGGGAAGTAGCCCCCGGTAAACACATCCCGCCGCTGCCCGCGAGGGCAAATATCTCTTGTCCATTTCTCACCCTACAGTCAGTGAAATAACTCCACTGTGGGTAGCTGAAAATAGACCTTCAAACAGCTGCTTTTGAGTAGCGAGTGCCGCAGGTCTGTTTCCTGAAGCAGGTTCCTTGCCCTCCTGCTCGGCCCCTCCGGGCGCGCCGTGCGACCGTGCTCGCATTGAAGGGCGCGAAAACGATATCTCGTCTGTGTGCCTCTGATTTCTGCACCATCGTAGTGGCGGAGTCAGGTTCCATTGAGCGGAAAGTAGAGGTGTCGATTCAGCGTTCGCTCGTCGGAACGGATGAGAAGTAAGAGAGAGACGGAGGGAGAGAGACAGAGACGAACAGAGAGAGAGAGAGAGAAGGTAGAAGGGGTAACTATAACAGTAGAAGCGGGGTATTATTAGCAAAATGCGATTTTAGACGTCTTGGGAGGAGCGAGCGGAGGACGATTTTGGCGGATCGGAGTAAAAGGATCCTGCTGACGCCATACTACTGTGCAAACGCGTCGCGCGGGAAACTCTGCGCGTCCGCCCTCCGCCACCTGCGCGTGGAGGAGCGGACGGGACGCCCGAATCTGAAACTCTACGACCGCGCTGACCAGCCCAAGCCCTGCCGGCGCACTTGTCTTGTCGCGTTTCTCTCGGTGGTGGTTTCGTCCGCAGTGTTCGCGTGCGACTGCCAGAACCGTGCTGCTGACTCTGACTGCGACTGCACTAGCGGAGGCAGCAGCGGGGTCCGCCTACAGGGCAAGGCAGCGAGGGACGGGACCCGGAAGTTTTGGCGCGCAGTCCCTTTTGACAGGATGTGTGCTGGCGAAAAACTGTGTGTGTGTGTGTGAGTTTGCTTCAGTACCATCCTCTGTGGTGGCCTCGTGCACTACTGTAGCGGGCAGTTTCGGCCTTGAAACCGAAAGCGCTGCTGCTTCACCACGCTTCGTTCCTGTGCACGGCGCAGAACTTTAGAGGAGTGAGGGGTCAGGATGAGAAGAGACAGGAAGAGAGAGAGAAAGAGAGCGGGGTGGGGGGAAGGAGAGGGGAGAGGCCCACCAGGGTGAGCAGCGCCGGAAACGTAGTGTAGTTTGGAAGCGCAGTGACTCTGGTCGTTCCGCTCCTGCCCACTGCAATGAGTTTTCGCCGGCCGGAGCTTCTTTCTCGCTCGACTGTACGGCGGTAGTGATGGGCTCAGTGATTTGCCGCTGCAGCGGCCGAACGTACTGCACCTCGCTTGACCTCGGACACCGCAGCTGGTTTCATATATAGTGGCAGTGAGCACCGGACGGAACGGCACAGGGGGCAGTTTGCAGCGCCGATGTTCTCTCTCTCTCTCTCTCTCTCTCTCTCTCTCTCTCTCTCTCTCTCTCTCTCTCTCTCTCTCTCTCTCTGCGCCGCGTTTTAGTTCTTGTGCATTTAATCATTTATTTAGGCCCGTGTGTTTGACGGCGCGCTTAGGCCTAAGCGCTGGGCGCGGCCGGAGGGCCGGGGCATTGCGTGATTCAGTCGCACCTATCTCGTATCTCACCTGCGCTGCGCGGTGCGGCGGGGTAGGCGCGCCCCGCCCCGCCCCGCCCCACCCAGATAAGTTTTGTGATGACGATCTGTCAGACGGAGACGGACAGCGGCGCGCGCTCGCGGGGACGCAGGAAAGCCCCTGTAAAAAAAAGTAAGGTTTGCCTGCCTAGGGTCCCTACCGTATTTTTCATGTAGGGCCAGACAGTAATGGTACGAATTGTACTTTATTGGCTGAGCGATAGCGAAGCCTATTACGCCACTGGACTGCCGAAAAAGTTCCATGTCCGCCTGTCCGTCTGTCTGTTCACGACTCACCGTCAAAAGAATCTTTCGTTGCGGACCAGGCAGCAAATTTACCGAGTGGACCGTAGGCGTTCACTATGGGCTTCTCTAAGAGCGCGCTTACAGGCCGGGTGCCCGGCCCTGCTGTCCCGCAAGGGGTATCGTCGTCAGGTGATAGTGCAATCAGATTACCCGCGAACGCCTTGCAGTATCTTCATGCTGGGCGCGACCGGCGCGCAGACCTGGTGACGCCCCCCCCCCCCCCCCCAATCACCCTGCTCGTGCGCCTCAATTCCCTCTTCTTTCGCGGTTGTCCTGGGGTGGGTATGGGGGTTGAGGCGCTTGCCCCCCCCTCCCCCCCTCCTCCGCCCCCCTTAAAGGTCAACGTCCTAAAGCGACCCCCTTTCTCCCCATGAGAGACTCGGTGGCGGTGGATGGGACACACCCCCTCCCCCGACCCGCCTCTCTTCCAGCGCAAGAGAGGGGGCTGCGTATCAGGCCGGCGAAAGGCCGGGTGTGGTAGGGTAGGGTGGGGTTAGGCCCGGGGTAGCGTGCAGGTGTAACGTGTAACGTTCTCCACACACATACTGGGGCCGGGCGGGGGCCGGGCGGTGTGTGTTTCTTTCTGAAATGTCGTGTTCGCTCCACCCCACCCGACCCCAGCCCGGCCCCGGCGGTGCGCGGCGCGGGGGGCACCGAGCACTTCTACCACGAAAACATTTTGCTTTCGCCCGCCTTATTATATGCATGTCATACCGGTGCGTTGCACTCGAAAATCACAACAATAGCGCGGTGCGGGAGAAAGCCTTATTGTACAATCCGTTATTCTCTTCCTTCCGGTGACTCACACATTTGCGCGCCCGCCCCGCTGCTGCTCCCCCAAGTGCGAGCGGGAGCGGCTCCCGTCTCCGCCGCACCGCGAGCACACACACACACACGCACTCACACACGCGCGCGCTCCGCACGCCACGCCCAGCAGCGCTCATATTGCGTAAAGGAGGAGAATTTATCGGACGAGTAAACCGAACTCGCGGCCGCGCTGCAGGGACGGGCCGGGGACGTGCTGGCGAGAGGGGGGGGGGGGAGAAACAACGCAAACAGCCTCAAAAAGAGCCAAACCCATCCCCCTGTTCTGTCTTTCTTTCTCTGGGCGCGGTTCGGGCGCTCTTGCGGGCGGAATAGAGGGAGGAAGGAGGGAGAGAGGGAGAGAAAGGAGGGAGCAAAGGGGGAGGAGAGGGAAGGAGGGTGGACAGCGCGCGCGTTTTTTCGACAGCCCACCAACACCACGTCGCTCGCAGCGCAGGAATACATTTGTATCGCGGCACTGCGCTGCACGAAATGACATGTAAAGGGCGTTCTGCCGCGGAGCAGGAGAAAAAGGGGAGGTGGAGAGGGGGAGGGGGGTGAAAGAGAGAAGGCAGAAGAAGACTGGGGCAAGGCGAATTGATAAAACATCGGTCGGAAACGACACACCTGCGGGGTGGAGAGGTTGACGTCCAGTGGACCATGCGAGCCGAGCGCTCGGTCTGAAAGGGCCCGGCAACGGAGGAGCTACCGCACGGGGGCCTCGCGGCCGCCTATCAATGCGGCTCTCTCTCTCTCCCTCTCTCTCCCTCTCCCTCGCTCCCTCTCTCCCACTCTCTCTAGTGATACCCACGCCTATGCGGCTGGGAAGCGGGTTGGGGCGGGGGTGGAGTACCATCCCCCATTTCAACGCTTCCATCCCCTATCCCCTCTCGCACCCCGTACCTCACCGCGTACCTCACCCCTCTCGTAAAACAAAAAACGATTTGCCGATACAGGGAAGGGGCGTACCTGGCCCACATACGGATCTCACCCCCCTCCCCCTCCCGTCACTCCCGACTCCGCTGCTTCCCCGCCGCACACCGGTTCTATTTCCCTTATTCTTATCGGTTTGTTTGCCCGCGGGGCTGTGAGCCCGCCGGCCCGGCCCGGCCCGGGCACCTACCCTCGGCAGCGCTCAGAGGTCAAAATGTTTGAAATTGTGCATCCTTTTAAGTAGGTTTGTAGTTGTTAGGGCGTTAATATTTAAAAATAGAAAACCTCCCCCCACCTCTCCCTCTCTCTCTCCTTCGTACTTTACCATTATCCGTCCCGGCACGGCGCGTATGCCCCCACCCCTATTTGTTACCCCAGCTCGACCCCCGCCCCACCCCGCCGTGACCCGCCCTGCCCCGCCCTGCCCCGCCCCGCCCCGCCCCGCCCCGCCCCACCCCGCCCGCACGCGAGCAGCGTCTTGTTCACTCCTCGCGGTCATGCAACGTATAATAATAATAACTACACGACACGTCGTCTGCAAACTTTTCAGTCACCCAAACGGCGCTGTGGCGGGGGCCGGGCCGGGCCGGGCCGGGCGGGCGGGGGCGCCTTTAATCGAGTTAGATATCCAGGCAAGGTGGGTCGGGGGTGGGGGCAATGGGGCCGGGGGGTCGTCTAGTTTGCTGGAAGAGATACGAGAGCGAGCCCGACCTCCCCCACCCCCAGCTGCTTTTAACCCTGTGTTGCTGCGCACCGCCAAAAATGAAACGGAAAAAAGAATTAAACAAAAAACTTGCTTTGGCGCGCAAAGTTTTGGCGAACCGTAAGGCGCTGCTGCGCGTTGCTCCGCTCGGCTGTGCGTGGTGCATATACTGTACGAGGAGGTGGTGAGGTTGGCGACCTTGGCCGCCGCCAAATATAACCCCCTTGACCGGGCCGGGGCGGGCGCGGCGCCTGGCTGGTCGGATGCTCCCACCCCTTCCACTGTGGAGGCGCGGCGCGGCGCGATCGTCCACGCGATGCGGTCAGCGCTAATGGCAGGTTTCATCATTATAATTGCCCGGCGTGGCGCGGCGGGGTGACTTATCTCCGCGCGGCGCGTCTGGAGGGCGACACGGACCGCGGCGCGCCGACTCGCGGGGGCGACCGTCCACGGAGGCGACGCTAACTCTGAGGGCGACTGCGCCCACGCGCACGCGGGAGCAGGTCGCGGTGCCCGGGCCGGGCCCGTGCTGCCCACTAATGACCAGCCTATTAGGGCGACCTTAACGACCCCGGCCGAAAACCTCTGCCAACCTCAAAGGTCAGGAACACAGGTCGGGAACAGAGGGGGTAGTGCTGCCTGCCAGCCTGCACGGGGGGAGGTTGGGGAAAATATATAAGGGTTGCGGGCTGAGAGCTGGGAGACTTCGGCGTCGGGCCGGAGAGAGAGAGGGGGGGGGGGGAGGATCGGAGGTGGGGGCATGTTAGGGGGCACAGCGAGAGGAGCGCAAGCAAGGCGCCCCTGCCTGCAAGGCGAGCGGGGCGACGCGAGGCGAGGCGAGGCGAGGGGCTCAATCAAATCGAAAACTGGATTGTGCCAGGCACCTCCCGACACACTTTCAGACGGCTGCCCCATGGGGCCGGCCCCGAGCGGGGTGAAGCGAGCAGCGACTGACGCAGCGTCTCCACCCCCAAAGCCCACCCTCTCTCGCTCTCTCTCGCACACACACAGACACTTGCTCTCGCGGGGAAGAGGTGAATGCACCGAGGAGCGGAATCAAACTTTTCCACCCCGCCCGCCTTACTCGCAGCTCTGTGCGCATAGCGTCGCGCTCTGCCGAATGTGGGTTACGAGGCGCAAAGCTCGAATGGATGCGACGGAGGAAATATTTGGGAATTTTTTAATGCGGAATTTTACGTTGACTAAGATTATGAACCCCACGTAGATCCTTTTGCTGGATAGAATGAATCCTTTCCCTACTAGCAAGTGTGTATAAAGTGAGTATTAAGTACACACTTGAGTTTACAGTGTGAACGCATTCTGTGCTCCTCTGAGAGAGAGAGAGAGAGAGAGAGAGAGAGAGAGAGAGAGAGAGAGAGAGAGAGAGAGGAGCGGGGAGAGAGAGTTTTGTTTGCAGGTCCCTGGACGACCATTCCGCCACCGCAGCCAAACTAATGAAACCGAAAGTTGGCCCGTGCAATGACAAATCAGCACTCCCCCCTTCTCCCCTAGGGCGGGGCGGGGCGGGGCGGGAGTGTGTGGCGGTGGCTCTGCGTGCCACCCCGGTGAAATTTACTGTACAGAGCGGCTCGAAAAACACGCTCCGGGGCGTGGCGGGGCGGGGCGGGGCGGGGCGGGGCGCGGTGCAACGCAACGTTCCGATTGCCCGTGATTGCCCTCCAGGGGGATGGACCGGGCCGAGCCGGCCGGACCGCGCGCGGCCTGGGGGAGGCCATGTAAAGCAGTGTTGCGGCCGCCACTTGACTACCACACTCTCCCCCCCACTCCTCCCTGCCGCCGCTCTCAAGCACAAAACTGACACAGTCCTGTACCATTCAGGATGGGGCAGCGGGATAGCCTGGATGTGCTCGGGCCGGGCGCGGAGTGTTAAGGGATTATGTCCCGGGCTTCCGTCGGGTATCTGCGCGCGGAATACCTTAAACCTTTTTATTCTGCAAAAAAAAAAGAAGAAAGAAAAGAAAAAGAAAGGCGGTGCTTGCTCGCTCATTATTTCGCCATCGCCCTCCCCCTGACCCCCACCCCAACCCACCCGGCGGGTTTGATCCGTTAAGCTGCGTGCCTACTGCGTGCGAGTTTCTCGATCCGTCTGTCATATTCGCACGCCACCAATCCCTCTCATCTGGCACAGCCTGGGCTGGCCTAGGCCCCTGCTCGTCCTGCAGAACCCACGTTTTGCGCTGATTTTCGCGGCCGATTAGACTTGGGGTGCCTCCGAAATATGGCCCGCCCCCTGGAGGGAGGTACAGTACGTCGTCGTAGAGGCGATTCCGATGCCTGCCGAGGTGGATAGCAGAGGGCCTCTAAGGCCTCCCGGACCCTGCCGGGGCTGTGAGTGGGGGGGTGAAAGGGATTTTGGGAAGCGGGGGAGGGGTAGCGGCGACCGCAGACCTACCCTAACGCAGGGGTACACAGGTGTATGTGTGTGTGTGTGTGTAGATGAAGGAGTTCGGTTCAGTGGCCTGCTCGGTGGGGCGTGGCTGGGCGTGGCGTTGAACCTGTTGAGAGGACGCCGCGCCGGTATCGGTTGCAATAAGCCTCACTTCACGCGACCAGGGGCGAGGCGAGGGTCTCCGCGCCCCACCCCGCGCCCCGCCCCAGCCCGCTAATCGAAGCCGAAGGGGCGCGGCCGGCGTCCAGAGCCGCCACGCCCCACCCCACCCCACTCCGCCCCGCCCCGCCCCGCCACGCAACACTTTACGACACTACTTCCTTCTTGGAAAGTAAAAAGCTCGGTAGGAAGCTTGTGCGAGCCGCAACGATTTTTATTTGTTGGGAAAGCACTCTCCTCCTATTGTCAATACTTTTTCAACGAACAGGAATGCGATGGATCCGTGCTAGTTTTTTAAGTCGCTGACCTTGTGCAAGGTTGTGTCCTCGCCCGCTGGGGGTGGGGGGGTCGTGTCTGCCGTCTGTCTCAGGTGCGGCGCCAGGCTGCTACGTATTGTTATGAATTTTGCCGCACCCTCACACACAGAGTAGGAGTTGAGGGAGGGGGTTGAGGAAAAGACCAGCGCGCACCGCCAGCGTGCCCCTGATTCGGCATTCATGGCAGTTGTACGTCCTCTGTGTGCGTGTGTGCGTGCGCGCGCGTGTATCCGTGTTTGTGAGGGAGTTGGGGAGAAAGGGAGCAGGTTTCCACCACCAGCGCTGCGCCACGCGCGAGTGGGGCGGAGCGGGGCGGGGCGGGGTGGGGCGGGGCGGGGTGGGGCGGGGCGGGGTGGGGCGGGGGTCCGTGGGGGGGATAGTTTGCGTGGTGGTGGGTACGTCCCCGCCCCCGGGGAGGGTGAACGGCGAGCTGCGCGCATCCCTCACCTCAGTGCCGACGCCCCCGCCCTCCTGCCCCATCCTCCCCCCTCTTCCCCCACTCTTGCCCTCCACCGCCTTATCACGCGAGTTCTCTTCCGTGCCTGTCTTTGCCATCGCGGCGTACGTTTTCCTGCGCGGCGCGCCGGGGCGCCGGCCCCGCCCCCCGAGACCCACCGCCCTGTCACAATGCACCACCCCTACCTCTATCTTTCTGTTTTAGGGGGTAGATTTGAGAATTGCATGTTGTGTTGAGAGGAGTCCGTTTTGCCAGGGTCTACTTGTGCCATGTACATTTCCTACTCTGTTAAAATAGAGGTCCAACCTGTGAAAAGAATTAGAGTTTATGTTTTTTTTTTCCTTTTCGAAATACTGTAATTTATATTTTAGGGCTTGTATTTAAAGTCTATCGCATTTCACCCCAATTTTTTTTTTCGAACCTGGCATTTATTTACGTTTTTCGGTGGCGAGGGGTTTCCCTCCTCCTACCCTTCTCCCTAGGCGGCTAGTTTAGAGAGAGAGAGAGAGAGAGAGCCATCACTGCGGACTGCCCCTCATCTGTCGCGGTGATCCGCTGGGCAAACGGCTCCCGAGTGTGTGTTTCGTCCTCCCGCGCCCCGCCCCCCGCCTCGGCCCGGTCGTCATTATGAGCGAGTCGAGAAGAGACGCGCAGCTCAGGGATATCTTTTTGGCGCCCGGGGGGGGGGGGGGGGTAAGGGGGGCATATATCTGTCTCCTCCGCGCATGGGTAATTAGGAGCCGCGAGTGTCGGTGACTGCGTGCGAGAGAGATGGATGATGGATGTGGCTGAGCAGGCGCGGGTGTCAGGTGGGGGTAAGTGGGGGTAGGGGTTAAGGGGTGAGTGCACACTCATAGGCGCGCGCGCGCGCGCCCCAGCGCCGCGACGACTGTGCGATGTGGGCGACTCTATCGGCGCAAGGCTGTGTTTGCGTTTAGGCTGTAGGTGGCTTATTCTGACTGGCTCCGCACTGGCTCCGCACTGGCTCCGCACTGGCTCCTGACTGGCTCCCCGCGCGCGCGCCTCGCGCCCCGCCGCCGCCGCCGCCGCGGTTTAGGCGTGCATGTAGTCGGTTTTGCATAACAGAGGGGTCCGGCGGGTATCGCACTCTCGCGGAATGCTATTTTCCTAAAGGTGCGGCGGGGCGGGGCGTGGCGGCTGTTACGTCACATTCTCTGCATGGAGCCGCGCGCTGTGGCGCGAGTCGGCTTTAAGGGCCCCGCCCCGCCCCACCCCACCCCACCCCGCCGCGCCCGTACGCGAGCGAGGGCCGGACTGACAGGACAAAAGGGTGTGGCGGGGCGGGGCGGGGCTCCAGTGACAGAGCACCGCACCGCGCCGCCCTTCCATCCGCGGCGTGGCGTGGCGTGGCGGGGCGCCGCGGCGAGACTGATGGGCGTGCGATAATAAGTGCCGCCCCCCCCCCCCACCTGGGTCACGCCCGGCGGGGTCAGGATGATGTGAGAGGTACAAGACGTCTGCGACATAGGTTCCCCCGCCGTCCTCAACACCGTATGAGAAAGGTATCGACTGCCCTGTAGTAGAAATACTGCCGTGTTGTGCGCGTGAGTCAACCCGCGTGCAGTTTGGTTTTGATTGAATTTTTCGATAGGCGAGCGCGGGTCCGTAGAGAACGCCGGGAAATGCCGAACTGTCCCGTTACTGTCCTGGGCCTACCCGGCCCGAGGCTCGGCCGGCCGGCCGGCCTGGCCAACACGTCCGTGGGGAGCATTCCTTGGGTGTCGTTTTGATGACAGCACTACTCGTCCGCTGGGCTCAGCTTGGCTCGGCTCGGCTCGGGTGCCTGATGTGAGATAGGCCCCGGCCCGGCCCTGCCGGCCATGAGGAGTGTGGTCTGGGGGGTCTCATCGCGGCGGGGCGGGGCGGGGTCTCCATGAGCACGCGAGCCGTGCTGCAAAGGCCACCGCATGCCTGCGTCATGCCATATCTATAAATCCATTTATTTATCTATTTATTTATCTATTTATTTATCTATTTATTTATCTATTTATTTATCTATTTATTTATCTATTTAACCTAGTTGCTACGTCTATTTGTTCTTCCGCGAGCACATCTGTCATCAAACGTGACGTGGATGTTTTTTTATAGCTCTGCCGCGAGGGCGTATGTGTGTTCCTCGTTCGCAGCGGTGTACTAAATGCACTTGCTGCTGATACGGCAAGGAGCGGGGCGGGGCGGGGCGGGCTGGCGGATAGCAGCTCGCCCGCCATCATCGCGATGGGGAGCACAGGCAGCAGCAGCCCGTCTCGACGCCCAAAGACGTCGTCCGTCGCGTGTAAACGGCGTCGTTGGCGGGCGACTATCTCTCCGCGTCTCTCTCTCTCTCTCTCTCTCTCTCTCTCTCTCTCTCTCTCTCTCGCACGCGGAGGCCCGTCACGGTGCGGGATCATGAACCCTTCTCTTCTCCCCTGACTCCTTTCCGCCCTCTCTGCAGCAAGGATATAAAAAGATGCGGCGGTGGCGCTCCGATAGCCACCCCGCCTCGCCCCGCCTCGCCCCGCCCCGCGCACTGTCGCGCCCGCCCTGTATTTATAAACACCATTCATCGCGTGTCGTGTTCTCCACCGTGCCTGCCCTATGCCTGCAGGAGATTCGTCTCTCGTTGCTTTGCGTCCGGAGACAAGGAGGAGGTGCGGAGAGAGAGAGAGACAGAGACAGAGAGAGAGAGGAGGGCTCACAGAGTTTTGAACGGAGGGAGTATTTCACGTGTGCAAGAGGCTAAGCATCAGGCCCTTCTGACTCTCTTGGGGAGATTTAAAACGATATGTGCCTGTATTTACTTTGCAAGTGGTGTGTGTGTGTGTGCGCGCGCGCGCGCGCGTATGTATGTAGTGCGCCTTTTGCAAACTGTTGTGTACAGTAAAGGGGTGACTGCTCTCTCCCCCCTCCCCTCTTCTCTCTCTCACACACGCACACTCACACACACCTGAATGCTCCACCCGCATCGTCGCCTGTTTGCGTGCCCCTGGCAAAATATGACTTGCTTTGTCTTCCGGTCGAGCCAGTCTCTCTCTCCATCTCTCTCTTTCTCTCTCGGTCTCAGATCCGGTACGAAAGATAAGGCTAATCCGGGATGCAGCCATACGCATCAATAAGAATTAACTCGAAGCGTCTGCGCAAGACGTTTGGAAGGCCAGGACAAGACCAAAAAAATAAGAAAAATATATAAAAGGAGGACTGAAAAAAAAAGAAGTGATTGGAATATAAGACGGTAAAAAGAGGGGGATAGAGAGAGAGGGAGATCACTGGAGGAGACTAAAGGGTAATCGTGTGCATGTACCGCGCCTGGCTCTCAGGTAGAGCAGTTAAGCCTGTGCCCCGTGGTTTTTAACGAGAGCGGCCGCCTCTCCCTTTGTTGTGAGTGTGATGCTCTCGGGCAGGTGAGTCTCAGACGGGACGGGACGGGCCTCGCAGGTGCGGTGCGCCCTCTCTCTCTCTCTCTCTCTCTCTCTCTCTCTCTCTCTCTCTCTCTCTCTCTCTCTCTCTCTCTCTCTCTCTCTCTCTCTCTGGCCTGCTCCTCTGCACGCGATGGCCTGGGCTGATAGCAGATAAGGTGCCCGCTGCTCACCTCACCTGCCCCATCGTCGCCTCGTCCCGGGCGAAATGGTTTTCGGTATGAAAGATTCAGCAGTGTGTCTATAACGCCGCATTCCCTCGCCGCGCTGCGATGTGGTTTCCCTCCCTTCTTCTTCTCGTCAGTCTCGGCTGTCGGAACGCCTAGCCAGGCCCGGCCGGCCGGGCAGCGGGGCGGAGCAGAAACAGCTGACTGACGGCAAAAACGGCTGCTGCTGCTGCCGCCGCTGAAGATCTCCCGTGTGTGCGTCCCTGAGTGACAGCAGGAACGCGCCCCTCATCAGCGGGCTCAGCTCTAGCGGCAGCAGCGGCAATGGCTAGGCTGGCTGCAGCGCGGCGCGGCGGGGCGGGGCAACTTGTCTTGCAACGATGACAGCACCCGCTAAGTTGGGTGCGGGTACAGGGCCCCTCCCTTCCCTTCCGCTGGGCCTGTCGGAGCGGGGCGGGGCGGGGCGGGGCGCCCACAGCGGACGGAAGGCGAGGGTGCGGCGGGGCTGCAGGCAGGGGCCTAACACAGCCTCGAGGCGGGGTCCATGGCCTGCCCGGCCAGCAGCTGGGCTGACCCGGCCGGCGCAGCGCTGGCTACACTTCCTTGTACCAACGCCTTTATCATTAGCATCTCTGGTAATATTAAGGAGGGCCGCGTTCGCTTAATCATTTCCAGAGGTGTAGAAGGACAGTCGTGTGAAACATACTTGCACGCGCCGCCACTGTCTGAATAATCTGCCGGGTTTTATGCTTATGGAATATCGTAGTTCCCACACGCGCGGTCATCACACCGCTCGCCCTCATGAAGCCTCCTTTGAACAATCTGGGCTGCTAAGCTGTCGCCACCAATCACGGTTTAGTTTACTTCACGCATCGTTTGCTCTCTCGCTCGCTCTTTCTCTCTCGTTTTTTTGTTCCCTCTCCCCCCCCCCCCTCCTGTCTCCCTCTCTCATGGCTGACTGTTATCATTTCTGCCGTAGTAAACTATCGTAGCAGCGCATCCTGGCCGGCCAGGCCATACGGGTGGACGGGGCCGACTGATAGGGTTGACACAGAGGAGGAGGGGAGGGGGGGTCGTCTGCTGCCGGCCCGGCGGCGCGGCGGCTCCCTGTGATTCAATAGTCGCGATGATGCGGGCGACCTATTACGCACTTCCTCGGCCGCCCCGCCCCGCCCCACCCCACCCCACCGCGCTGCTGCGGGCGGCTGGTGCGGGGCTAAAGGGGTGACGGCGCGGCGCAGGAATAAGATAAAAGATGCAACATCTCAGTCACCGCACCTCACCCAAAGTGTCCTTTACGCGGCCGCCACGCCCCGCCCCGCCCCGCCACGCCCCGCCACGCCCCTCTTGCCGCTTCTCCCACGGTGCTCCTGGCCTCCCTCGACTCCGCGGCGGCGGAGGCCGTGGTGCGGCTGGCTGTGCGTTCTGCCGTCGCGAATCGCTGGAGCGGGCGCGCCGGCTGAGAGAGTCTTCCCTCCCTGCCTCCCTCCCTGCCTCCCTGCCTCCCTGCCTCCCTCCCTCCCTACCTCCCTCCTCTCTTCCTCCGCGCCCCTCGCACTCGCCTCCTCTTCCCGCACAAAGTCGCCGCATTTCTCCTTCCGGCGAATTAGCGCGTTAGGCTCAATCGACCGGTAATAATAACAAGACAGACGCACGCACACTTTGAGAGTAGTATCGTGGGATCGCCTGCCGGCTATCGGCGCATCGTGTTTACCCGCCGCGAATGTCCTGCCCGCGACTGCACGATTGAGGTGTGTACTTGTGAGTGAGTGTGCGTGTGAGCGCGCGCGCGCATGTGTGTACGCGCGTACGTGTGTGTGTTTTGACTGCCGTCTGGTGTATTTTTATCTCGCGACATTTTCCCCCTCCGACCACACCGGCTGACGCTTTTGGACTCCCCCCTTTACCGTCTCCCTTTCTCCCCCCTCTTGCGCGCTGCCACGTCTTAGCAGCTCCCGTCACCCATCACTCTGTCAACGAGCGTCTTCACTCGCTCCCTCCCTACCCCCTCCTACCCCCAACCGGCCACCAACAAGTCAAGTTCCATTTCTCAAAATATACATAAAAATCACGCCGCGCTCGTGGGAAAACGACTCGAGGGGGAAGAATTATTTACGTTTCGTGTCCGAAGCTGTTTTCCCGGGCAAGTCCTAAAGCCCCCCCAAGCATATCTCCCCTGCCGCCTCTCCCGCCTGCCTCGGGGGGAGGGGGGGGGGAGGGGGCATGTGGCCACCGCTTGGGACAGGCGCAGAAATAAATAGAGTTTATGTTTCAATACGCCGAACGCGCGGCTTACTTGATTAGGGGAAAGGGGTTGGGCCTGACCGTGAAATACGTACGCCGTCTTTACACTTCTTGCCATGTATGACGTTTTAACTCTAGGCATCGTCATGTAGTGTGTGTCAGTTGAACTCTTAAAATTACAGTGTAAACATCTCTCCTAGGGGCTTACGCGCGGCCCCCAGCCCGGCTGGGTGAGGGAGCCGCAGACTGCAGCGTAATAACGTTCAGTCTAATGACCCCGCGCTTCAAACAATGCCTGTGTGACGCCTCTGGTGTGTAGAGTGTTTTTGTTATTGCTCATTTGTTGTTGTTTTTTTGGTGAGACCTGTGCTTGCTGGTCCTGCTGATGAGGGGGGGGGGGATATACTCTGCGCTGCTGTCGGAGCAAGACGGCTCGACACGCCACGGGGCGGGGCGGGGCGGGGCGGGGCATCAGGGCAATCAAGTGTGAAGACATCAAATGCAGTGGTCTGCAGAGTAGCGAAAAGTTATCTCGGGGAACACACTGATCGCACACGGAGTAAAGTCAGCCAAGTGGACAGAGAGCGAGAGAGAGAGAGAGAGAGAGAGAGAGCGAGAGAGAGAGAGAGCGAGAGAGAGTGAAAGGAAGAGAGAGAGAGAGAGAGCTGAAAAAAGAAAGGAGAGCGGTGGGGTAGTGGGCAGAGAAGGGTTTGTGATCCGAGTGATGGGGCAGACGGCAGAGTCCGGGTAGGAGTCAGTGCGCGTGGGAGCCGGGCCGAGCGGAGCAGAACAAGGAGGGGCCTGTGTGTGTCTGTTTGGGCGAGCAGGGTGCTCTATGGCTGTACGTGAAGGGTTCCGCCTCGGACGGGTGGATCATAGTGAAATAGGACAGGGCGCAGGGGCCGGGTGGTGGTGCGTCATGGGGTCTTTTTCTTTATAGAGCCGGGATTGTTGAGTCTTAGCCGGGCCGGGCCGCTGAGAGGCTGTAGGCGGGCGTCTGCTCGCCTGCCTGCAATAACCGCCTGCTGGCTGTCTCCCTCCGGCTGAGTTTGCGAGGCGCATGCGATTGGAGTGGGAAGGCAGAGAGGATGGGATGGAGGTGTGATTCGCCGTGAGAGGTTTTTGGGCTGGGCCCTCCGCTCCGCGAGCCACCCGGCCCCGGGCCCGGCCCCGCCCCGCCCTGCCGCTCGCTCCGTGCCAGCTCATTGAAAACGTTAGTGAATTGCCCATCGGCCGGTTGGTTGGCCGGCCCGGTGCGTCTGTCCGTCTGTCTGTCCGTCTGTCTGTCGGACTGTCCAGTTGCCGCGCCCCGCTCGCTCGCTCGCTCGGCCCCTGCTGGCCCGCGCGCTGGGGCGTGTAGTAGTGGCGGGGCGTGGCGGAGCGTGGCGCGGCGGCCGACCGGAGTCGCTTCGCTTCGCCTCTCCACACCCTGCACACGCGCCCGCCCCGCCCCGCCGCACGCACCGGTCCCGCCCCGCCCCGCCCCGCCCCGCCCGTGCATCAGGGAATGAAAAATCCAACTCTAACCGCTTGTCTGTCACTGGCGCACCGCACCGCAACGCGGCGCTGCGGGGCGGGCAGCGGTCGTAGTGCTGCAGGGGACGGGACGGGACGGGGATGAATATGTATGCGGCGGTCTCCACATATCTTGAATAAAACAAGTGCCGCTGCACCGCCCCGCCCCGCCCCGCCCACGCGCACACGTGTGAGCGCGACACCAGCGCTGTCTCCCGCGCGACGCCTTCAGTGACACGGCACGGCGGTGACCGGTGACCGCTGGACGCGTCGGACGTGTGTCGCGCGGACTGTCACACGCCCCCTCTCTCCCTCCCTCCCTCTCTCTCTCTCCCTCTCTCCTCCTCCTCTCTCTCCTCTCTCCTCCTCTCCCTCTCTCTGTCTGCAGGATAGGGTCGTCAGTTTCATCGTGTAGCTGCTTGCTGGTGTTCCTCTCTCCTGGCTCAACAGGCCGTGCTGTTTCTGCTGCTGCTGTTTGACCGAGGCGAGGTCAATTTTCTGACTTGCTCGAGTAAACATGAATAGTATTACTATCCGCTGCGTATCTTCCTTGGTGCATGTGTGTGTGTGTGTGTGTGCGTATGTGCGTGTGCGCGCGCGCTCTGAAACGTCGAGCGAGTACACAAGTATTCTAAAGGAAATATTTATTCTGTTCCAGGTAAGTGGCTGGCTGCTGGCTCCGCCCGAGGGAGAGGTCGAGACGGGACGGGTCGGTACAGCAGGACGGTAGGTCTCGAGTCGAGGACGGCAAAGCGCCGCAGCGCACACCGCCCCTTATTTATGGGCTTTATTCTATTCATTTTCCGATGAAGCGCCTCCCCCCCCTCCCCTCTCTCTCTGAAACTCACTCTCGGCCCTCTCTCGCTCTCTTCCCCTATTCCCTCTCACCCTGTCAATCGCGTTGCCCCCCCCCCCCCCCCTTTCTCTTCTCTCCCTCTCTCTCTTCCCCCTCCTCTGCGACCGGTCAGGATGAAATAGGAAGGATGTCCACCGAGAAGCTTCTTACGCATTCACCCGGCTGTCTCGGCCGCTCGTCATGCACCTTGCCGCTCTCCCTCTCTCTCTACCTCTCTCTCCTCCTCCCCCCTCCTCTCTCTCTCTCTCTCTCCCGCGCTCGGGCCGCTCGTACGCACCCGCCCGCCTCGCCTTGTACAGGGCGCGGCCCACGCTGCTGCTCCTCTCGGCCCCGGGGCTGCCCTGCCCCGCCCTGCCCCGCCCCGCCCCGCCCTGCCCCGGCCTTGCCCATAAATATACCGAGGCAATGACCGGAACCTGTGGCGTGGTGTAGCGTGGTGGCTCCTCCATCCAGCCGTGCCAAAGGGTTGTATAAATTTAGCGCTTCATCATTATTATATTTTAGTGATTATGAAAAGTGTACTGGAATCGCATGTGTACATGTGACGACGACGTTTTATTAGGAAAAATCTGTAGCTGAATATAATGATTATTAGAAGCTTACAGTGAGGGAGGCAAAGTAAGTAGGAGGAGTGTAGAGGAGAGGGTGGGGGGCAGGCGGGCCCCTCCGTGTGGGCGGGGCTGCGGGGCTGGCGTGTGCACGGGTGCATATCAACGCCTTGTTCGTTTCTTATGTGGGACCCTTCTCGTGCCTGCCTGCAGGCCGCCGCGCCGTCCTTGCTCGCGCCCGTCCCGTCCCGTCTGTCGCCCCTGCCGGCCTGCCTGCCTATCTGCAGGGTCCCCGCCAGCCTATTACGCTAACTTCATTTTTCGGGGCGCCCTTCTTTTCTCCTCCCTTGTGCCGCGCGCTGCTGCTTAAAAAGTATGGCGCAGTACCTCCACTCCTGAGTACTACTACTCTCTGTGCCCCGCGAGGCACTGCGGCGCAGCGCGGCGCGGGGCGGGGCGGAGGAAAAAGTAGAGAAAGAGGGAAATGACGGCGCCACGGGCGCTACTGAAAAGGCATTGGGCGAGTGGAAGGGAAAAATGACGACCGAGATGTAAGAGAGAGAGAGAGAGAGAGGTGAGGACCAGGCCGGGTGAGGTAAGAGGACTGGCCAAGGTGACGTCACGTGACGTGGGTGTCGTTCACCTCGCTGCCCGCGCGCACAGGTGCGTGCGCCACGCTCCGCCACTCCCCGCGGCCGCACCGCCGCGCCGCGCCACGCCGCGCCACGGCCCAGGAGGAGTGAAAATAATGCCCGTCCGATGCCCCCAAATAATGGGTCTCTCGGGCCGGGCCTAGGCGCCCATCCAGCGCCCAGCACCGTCCTGCCTGCACCGAAGGGGACACATTTTTTTTCTCCGGCCCCTCTCTCTCTCTCTCTCTCTCTCTCTCCCTCTCTCTCTCTTTCCGTCGCAAAAAGGGCGGGGCGTCGCCCCGTCGACGTCGTAGTTGTCACGATAATTACACTTCCGCGCGCTCTGCAGGAGTCTCTCGCCGCGCTCCAGTGAGCAGCGAGGGCGGCCGGCCGTGCAGCACAGCGGCGCCCAGGGTCGCGGGTTCGAAACCTGCGCCGGTATTTTTTTTTTGTCCAGCTGCAGCTTTGTTCTCACCTGCCCTCTTCCCCGCCCCCTTCTCCCGCCCTGGACTACCCTCTGTGTGTGTGTTTGTGTGTGTGTGTTTAGGCCCCCCGGCCCGGCGGCGGTCTCCCAGGACGACGACAGATACTGTGTGTTCGCCCACCAGTGCGGAAATCCATAAATTTCAAGTGCGTCGAGTCGCCACAGGTCCTTGTTGGGAATGTGTGTGTGTGTGTGTGGTTCATCGCCGGCCTGCCCGCGGGCGGGGCGGACGGGCGGTATCCTCCCGCCCCGCCCCCTCCCCGGCCTCACATTTGTGTGTGCCCCGCCGAGAATGAATGAGCGGTGGTGCCTGCCCTCGGTGCGTGGAGGTAACCCTTGACGGGTTACCTCTGTTGCCCGGAGCGGAACTTGTAAAGAAGTCTCCGCCGGTGTCTTTAAAAAAATCTCCCACCACTCGTGTACCGAAATATCTGCGCGTCGTTTCCTATGTTAATAGATTGTACAGCGAGCTCCGTTGGTGGAGCAGGGTCTAGCGGTCGTCCCGAAAAATAGATAGAGCAGTGCCCCGTAGCATCTCCTTTGGACTCGGCATTAAAGTGGGAGTGAGTGTGTGTGTGTGAGAGAGAGAGAGAGAATAACTGCGCGTTAAGTAATTTATGGACTGCCCCCTCTTTATCGTGATATAGGCGGCGCCATGTATGCATCTCGTGGTGTGTGATGGAGTGCGTTTAATTACGGCCCTCCGCGGCCCAACCTCCCCTTCCCCCCTCCCCCCCGTTCCCTCATTTTCCTCGGTACGTGTATGTGTATTCTACATGCAGAGGGGTGGGGGAAGGTGGGGGGGAGGGCACTTCTGCCAGGCAACAGCAGCAGGCAAAAGATAGGGGGGCTTTTGCCGCCGGGGAAAAGGAGGAGGGGGATTTAAAAATTTCAATTAATTCAATTTAGGGGGCGTCTATTTAGGTTACTTATACACTATGCTCGGCATGCGCCGCCCTGGCCGCTCCTCGGCCGCTCGTGTGTGTGTGTGTGTGTGCCGGTCGTGAGCCCCCTCCGCTGCTAATTAGCTAGAGCTCGTACTAGCGCCCTATTCTAATCCAGCACTAGGGGCCTCGGCTCCGCCCGCGCCGCCGCCACTACCGCCATTGAGTCGTATTTCAAGTTGGTTTTATATAGAATGCAGTAGTGCACCAGCAGTGGCGGGCCGGGCGGCGCGGGGGCTCCTGTAAGGGGCCTCGTAGTGCAGGCAGGGGCGTCGTAATCCACGTGCTGTTGACTCCGCTGCGCTGCCGGCGCGCCGCGCCGCTCCGCTCCGCTCTGTCGTGGTAATTTGGCATGACATCCGCTGGTACCGCGGGGCGGGGCGGGGCAGCGCCGGCGGCGAGCTCCAGGGCGCTGCCGCCTGCCTAACTGCCAGCGCGAGTGCCGCCCCGCCCCGCCCCGCCCGCCAGCTCCCCCGTCTTCTTTGCCAGCAGCAGGACGGTTTGCTTGCGCGGCGGAGTGAGTGCTTGCAGCGCGCAGGGAGGAGGGTCTGCTCCGCTGACGGCCACGTGCATTTTGATTGCCAGCCAGCCAGGGCGCACGCGGACTGGAATAATGGCTATTTATTTATCATTTCTCATCGCTCGAGGTCTCTCCTGTCGTATACCGAGCATAGTCGACATCTGTATGCACACCGCGCAGGGTGTCAAACATATAGCAGCGCGACTGCAAGTACAGGTGTAGCCGCCTCTCTGCAGTGTATTATATCTGCCGGCCGGCTGCTGTGGGGCGCACGGGGACGTATTGTAAATCTCGCCGCTGATCCCCCACACCTCACCTCACGGCAGCGCAGGTCCACCTTATACCCCTTTAGTGAAACATGGCGTTTGGCCCCTTCTCCGCTCTCTCTCTCTCTCTCTCTCTCTCTCTCTCTCTCTCTCTCTCTCTCTCTCTCTCTCTCTCTCTCTCTCTCTCTCTCTCTCTCTCTCGTCCCTCGTCCACCTAAACGGACCCTGCCACCAGCATCGTCGCCGTGCCGCTCTCTTGACTTATTGCACAGCGGAAGGATGTTGACTTTTTGTCTTCTTCTTCCTACTCTTTTTCTTCGCAGCGTGGGACTTTTTCCCGCCTGTTTTTTTTTCTCCCTCTCTGCGATGCTGCTGCTGCGCGGCGCGGCGACATCTTCACGAGTTAAACTTCTCGGCGCCCGCACAGTCAGTAGAGTGCAAGGTAGTGGAAAGCAGTTGGGGCCGAAGATGTTTGATGGTCAGGTATTTTGCAACCATTTCACAAATGTCTTGCCTGGCTAGTAACACTGTCTGTTAACCGTCCCCCTGAATGGTGGGTTGGGGTTGAGGCCACGGCGGTGGGGATGCGGGTGCGAGCGAGAGAGGGAGATGATATCAATTTGACCCGCCCCGCGCGCTGTCTGACGCGGGCTAAATTCGCGTTTGATTGCAGGCCGCGATAATTATCCCGGGGCGGGGCGGGGCGGGGCGGGGCGGGGCGGGGCGGGGCGGGGTGCTAGGGAGCGGGTACACCTCCGGCCCGTGCGAACTACGCGCGGAGGCGCGGTGCGGCGGTGCGTCGCCCTTCAGCGCGCGCCGTTGCCACGTCTGACGTGAGCCGAGCAGGACTAGAGTGACGAGAGGGTCCCTAGTGACGGCCCTGGGGTCACCCGCCGAGGCCGTGCTCGCCGAAAGACAACGAATCATCTATCTCCTCATTCGTGACTTGCCATAGGGCTGCGCCATGGATCATGAGGGGTGGGTGGGGGGAGTTATTCCGGGATATGTCCTAGTCCTGCTCCTGGAGCTGGACAAGTAAGTGGAGTTGCAGGTGCGTCGTGAAGCTGGCGCGGCTGTTGGCGGCTTGGCTTGGCTTCGGAGTGCGTGTCCGATTAGACTCACCCTTTCGACAGTGTAGCAGCCCTAGATTGCACTTTCCCCCCGGCGGCACCGAGTACCCGCCCGACCGGTAGGGGGCGGGGGGAGGGGAGGGGGGCGTACTCAGAGCTGTACACCGAGTCCGAAATCCAGCCGACGGCGGCGGAGTGGTTACGGCGGCGGCCCGCCTCAACGTCTCACTCAGTGCGGAGGCGGCCGGTGGGCGAGAGTGAGACGGGAGGTACTTTTGGCTGGAGTGTGGCCCGGGCCGGGCTGGGCCGGGTAGTACTCATCAGTGTGGCGGGCTGGCTGGTGGGATGACCCGCGCAGCAGCGCTCAGCTTCTGTTACGTCACCCGGCGCGAGCCGGACCGCTGTATGTACCGCCAGCATGAGGCGAGGGCTAAAGCGACTGCTCGCATTTTTACATTCTCCCGAAGCATTTGCGAAATCAATTTCTGTTTCAGAAAATTTAAAGAGTTTCGCATCTTCTTATTATTTCAGTGGTGTGCGGTGCCTTTCAAAACAGTTTGGGTGCCGCTGCAATGACTTTCGCTCTCGATAAAAGAACCCAAAGGGGGCAGGCGGGCGGGAAGTGGAATTTTGCAGTCGCGCAGCGCGGGGAGAACAATCGCATCGCGCACAGTGGTGGGTCGGTTCGAGCTATCGATGGGAATTGGAGCGAGCGGCCGGACCGACCGCCGCCGCCTATTTTCTCTCTAAAACGATGCCGCTGTGTGCCAATAACTAATCGGAAAGAGACAAAGAGAAGGAGGGGGGGGTAGGGGCACTAGTCCTAGAGGGAGACTGTCCAAGTACACGCGAAACACACACATAGATACGTCAACCGCACGGTGGAAAACTTAATGTGTGTGTGGACCACCCGCGCTCGCGGCCCGCCCCGCCCCGCCCCGGGTTATACAAGGCCGTGCGGTGTTACACAAGGAAGCGCCATCACCTCACCTGCCGCCTGGCCTGCTCTGCCCCGCGGGTACTCACGTGGAGCAAGTGCGGCCGCGGCGCTGGGCCGGGCCGGGGGGCAGAGGGCGTGAGGCGCGAGCCGCGGCAGCAGCGCCCACCGCGCGCTTACCGCCGGCCCGGCCCGGCCCGCCCGCGGGTTCCTCTCAAAATTGCGAGCGAATAAGTAAACATTTTACGTGTATAACGCGGGATGGTTTTCGCGAAGCATCTAATGACCAGGCAACTTCTTCCACCTTCCTCCCGGCAGCAGGAGGATCGGGAGTGATGTGTCCAGCGCCACGCCACGTCACCGCTACGCCACGCCATCGCGCCTGCGGTTTCGAGAATCGATCTGGACCGTCGTGTTGGCGTCATCCCGTAATGGGGGGGACTCGTCCCTCTCGGCTGGGGCTCCGCTCCGCTCCGGGCCGCGGGATGGCGCGGCGTGGCGGGCGTCCTATCCAGCGCAGGCTGCTGCAAAGGATATCATGTTTTTGCTGTAAGGCGCGGGCCTGGTGGTGGAGCCGGCTGGGGCCTGGCGCGGCGGGGGGAGGCAGCTTGCCAAAAAGCCCCCCCTAATGTGCGGCGCACAGCAGGCCTGCGGGCCCTGCAGGCCTGCGGGGCTCATGTGCCGGGTCGCTGGGGGGCGTGGTCAGCTGGGGGGCGCGGCGGATCTGCATGCGACGACGAGTAAACATTTCCGGATAATGTTTACTTTTTTTGGTGTGTGTGTGTATATAGCTGCTGCTGGGTAGGGACACTTGCATTAGGCTGATAAGGTTTTGGCAAGCTTACAGAAAAGGCCGTCGTATAACGGGGTCGTTTTCCCCCAGTGTCTCCCGCCCTCCCGCCCGCCCGCGCGCGCCTAGTCTGATATATAAAAGTCTATGAGAATGATTGGCCTGAGCGTGAAGCAAGTGCACAGTGCAACTCGCGCACTAAGTGCCCTATACCGGTACTGTATATCCCCGGCCGGGCTGGGACGGGACGGGTAACGCCCTCTGCTCTGCCCTACTCGTCAGGCGCCTGCTTCGCCTCCACAGCGCCGCTGAGCCCATTAGCGGCCCCGGCAGGCTAGGCTCCGGCCTGCAGCACCTTGAACCTGGAGGGCCGGGCCGGGCCGGGCCTGGCCGCGGAGCTGACCCCCTTGAGCGCGCATTTTCCTTGCCTGGTGCCTGGCGGGGCGGGGCGGGGCGCCCCGTTTTGCTCTACTTAACTTTGCGCCGCGCCAAAGACCTTTTTATTCCGGCCGATGGGATCGATGAGTGGCGGCGGCGGCGGCGGAGATCGACTCTGGTTTCCCTTTACGGTGAAAGTTTTTGATCGCATTATTGCTATGCGACGCGACGGGGCGAGCCCCGCGAACAAGTTCATGATGTGCATGGGAGAGAGAGAGAGAGAGAGGGAGAGAGAGAGAGAGAGAGAGAGAGAGAGAGAGAGAGAGAGAGGCGATTGTCGCTCTCCGCGGGAGTAATTGGGCGGGGCGCGGAGATGATGGGCGGCTGCGCGGCGGCCTCGACGCGGAGGTGATTGGAGCAGCGCTCTCACCCACTCTAACATTTATCCGTGCGATTTTTTTCTTAAAAAAATATTTATTTTTTTTTCGTGGAAAATATACTTGTTCTTTTTCCTCGTGGAAGAGTCGGCCAGCTGTCGCGGCCAGATGACGTAGTGCTGTCTTGCTGTGGCTTCGTCCCTGCTGGCGGGGCAGGGCAGGGGGTGGCGGGCGGGCGCCCGTCCCCGCTACTTCCCCTTTCCTTTCCCTCTCTTTCTCTTACCGTTACAGCGCCCTTTAACCCTTTCCCGCCCCCGCCCCGCCCCCGCCCCGCCCGCGTCACCTGCCGCCTGCCTGACTACCTGGCTGCCTGGGGCTGGACTCTCACCTCCACTGATGAAAAAAAAGGGGGAGGGGGGAGAACTGAGTCTGTGCTTCTTTTGCCTTTTATGCTGCTGTGTTGTTGCACAAAACAACGTCGTGGTCCATCTTTTCTCTTGTTTAGTGTTTCCCTCTCTTTTTTTTCCCCTTTTCATTTTTTGTTGCGATCGGGTCCAATCAGATTACTGGTGATGCATCACACGGGCATGGGGACTGCTCTATCCTGGTGATGGATGTGCAGAGCTGGGCGCTGCGCGGCCGGACCGGGCCGGGGGCTAGGACTCACAGACAGGTGACAGTGTCAAAGTTCTGCCGCGTCCAGGGGAGTCGCGTCCCGCCAGCCCGGGGTGTCCGGGGCTCTGTGTGCGAGCGAGCGAGAGAGAGAGAGAGAGAGAGAGAGAGAGAGAGAGAGAGAGAGAGAGAGAGAGAGAGAGAGAGGAGAAGCAGTGGGGGTAGTCATCAGGCCTGGCCGGTCGGTCGGTGCCGTATGGCTTCCTCGCTCGCTCCCTCTCTCCCAAGGTATTGGCGCCGGCCCAGAACAGAGAGCTCTAATCGAATTTCTACGGCCAATTTGCCAGCGAGGTGCGTCGCGAGCGGTTCGAGGAGTGACACCCTCCCCCGGGTGCGGTGCGGAGGGGCGTAACTGCCGCAGAGCCGGGCCGGGGCGGGGCGGAGCAGGGACAGGTAGCGCCGTGCGGTTGTGTGCTGGGCGTCGGACATCGGAGTTGGGACGTCCAGTCCATCCACTCCACTGGAAGAAACATCTTTGTGTTCGTTTTACGAATAACATGTCGTTACCAAGGTGTCATTGAAATTGTGTAATTTTGCAAATTGATATATCGTATCTTTACGAAATTTCTCGTGAGAATTATTTCCCGTAGCCCCTTCAGACATTTTTTCACAGTTTGTTGGAGATTTCTTTACGCTCCTCGAGGAACGATCGTAAAATAAATTAAGAAATACAGTACATAGTGGCATGTGAATCACACTCGTCACTCTTGCAAAAAAGGCTGCGAGCTGCTTTTACAAAGATTGTGATGGTCGGCCGTGCTCTGTGCCGTGAGCACTCACCGCCATGTTCGCCCTCGCGCTCGTGCTCGCCGCGCCAAAGTAACTGTGGCGGAATAAAAACCCACACCAATCGCGGCAGCGAAACTCAGCCAGTGGTACGCGTGCAATATTGATGCTGATGTATGAAGTCTGCCGGCCGGGGCGGGGCGGGGCGGGGCGGGGCTCAGTGCGCCGTGCGGCAGGTGGAGCCGCGCAGGGCGGGCTGGGTCGGGCCGGGCTTTGCTGATTACATTTGTCGGCAGTGCAGCTCAATCCTTTTCTGCCGCCGCTGTCTGCTCTGCCCTGCCCCGCCATTTTTAATTTTTTCCCCCGCGCGAGCTTTGTACTTGCGCCCTCTCTCCATCTCCCTGCCCACCTGTGTGTGTTTTTCGTCGGTATGGCCCCATGATTGCCGTGTAGGGCGGGCGGTTCAATGTGACGTGTGCGCCGCGTGAAGTCGCGTGCAATGCTTCTGGGGCGGGGCGGGGCGGGCGGGGGTCAGGGCAATCTCACGGCCGATTTCTTCCTCATGGAGAGGAGGATTTCATTCGTTGGGGGCGCGGGCCTGTCCTAGCCTTGCCGTGGCGGGGCGGGGCGGGGCGGGGCGTTCCGGACGGACGACTCTTCATGCTGGGGCCGCCGTAAAAGGCCCGCTTCGGGATTACACCCGCGGCGTCTATGCGTGACCATAACGTAACGCGTCAAAGAGAGATGAGAGAGAGAGAGAGAGAGAGAGAGAGAGAGAGAGAGAGAGAGAGAGAGAGAGAGAGAGAGAGAGAGAGAGAGACGTGGTGCACCCCCTTGGCCACGCGTCGTGTGCACCTGCCACCCTCCCTTTCGCCTCTCACGCCCGCAGAGGGTTACATCGCGCGGCCAGATATTCGCATGAATGCGGGTCAAAATACCAGTGGTGGTGAGGCGTGGCACGCGCCTTACCGAACCAGTTTTTTTTCATTCCTCCCCTTTACCCTGGTTTTCTTCCTCCCCCGAGCGGCTCTCGGGTCCGGCCCGGGGTAGGGCGCACCCCAGCCCTTCCGCACACGCGCTTGACCGCCCCGCCCCGCCCGCCACGAGCTGAACAAGTGCGCGAAAAGCAGCACGCATGGATTCGTATCTCGGCCGCAAGCAGGAGGCGGGCGAGGGTGTCGCTGATTGTGGGGGGTGTAAATGGGGCAGTCACACACACCCAGCGCCTTCTCTCTCTCTCTCTCTCTCTCTCTCTCTCTCTCTCTCTCTCTCTCTCTCTCTCTCTCTCTCTCTCTCTCTCTCTCTCTCTCTCTCTCTCTCTCCCTCTCCCTCCGTCCAGTGAGAAAAAGAGCAGCCAGCTCGTTGCTTTTAATTTATGTGTTTGCCGATGGGAGAACGAGGAGCAAGGGCGCAAGTGTAAACGAGAGAGTGAGAAAGGGTAGTGGTGGAAGAGAGAGGGTGAGGGAGTCAGAGAGAGTGAGAGAGAGGAAGGGAGAGAAAAAGAGAAGGGGTGAACAACACAATGCATGTGTGCCCGAGCCGAATTTACAAATCGCGGGTATGTCGCCTGGCGGACTTACTTTGTGGCGTGGACTGTCTAGTCATAAATGCCGCATGGTGTGTTTTGTTTTTGATTCATATTGCGCGCTCCGCTCCGCATTGTCTCCTCTTTTGTCATATGGGCGCGCGTGTTAGAGAGTTTGGTATGCGGTACTGTCCTCCTATACACTGGGCTCAGTCGTCGCTCTAAATGATATTTGCTTCCTAGCTCGTATGGACTTTTTCAGTGAAATTAAGGTGTGTTTTGAACGCTTCTGCATATTGTCTCAGATAAGTTTTATTCTTCTCCCTGCGGACTGTGGGGGAGATAGCGCGGGTTGTTCCTCGGCTACATTTGCGCCCCGCCCTGCTGCCCTGTTTCCAGCGTGACCCTTCGTTTTTCCCCATAGCGCAGCGGCGGACAGGAAGGAGAGGCCTTTTGCCTGGGCCTCGGCCCTCGTGATAACGCCCTTACTCTGAAAAATATATTTGTAGATTTACGATAAATTTTGTAAATTACGATTTAAGGAATATGTTATAACTTTACGAAGGACCGTTTTTGCTCATGAATGAATTTTAAGCCGATATGTAGTGCTTGTAATTTTACGATTTGCAAGTGTAATTTTACAACTGCACTTCGTGGAAAATTTTCCCGTGTGTGTGGTCAGCCTGATCCACCCCCCGCTCGCGCCCCGCTCGGCCCCAACCAACCCTTATCGCTTTGCGAGCCCCTCCCCCCGGACATCGCCAGGGTGCACGCTAGGCTCTTTCGCGCATTTTTCTCTCCATTTCTCTTTCTTCAAAATAATGGAAAAGGGGGGGAATGTAACCCTAAATATAAGAAGCTTTTGCGCAACCCCTTCTTTTTTCCTGCTGATAAAGCGCCATAGCTCAAAAGAGTGTAAGAACAGAAAATGTTTTCAATTTTTTTATTTTTAATAATGTGAATGTTGCTTCTGGGCACTGTACACAGTTGTGGGTGATACTCAAACGCCCTATAAAGAAATGGTAAAGTATGTAAACTTTACCACAACACCAGTGTTGGCTGTTGTGACCCCTGCGGCTGTGGGCGGCGCCAAACAGCAGCAGTGCGGTGCAAAACAGGAGGCCGGGCGGGGCGGGGCGGGGCGGGGCGGGGCGGGCCCACAGACTGACGCCGCCGGGCCGGCCGGCGCATCGTATTCAATTAGCGATGGGCCCACCACCTGCCGCCGCCCTGCCGGCGGCGCCCCGCCCCGCCCCGCCCCGCCCCGCCCCGCCCCGCCGTGTCCTGTCGGGCTCTGTACAGCGCTGTGGCGCTATCGTCACGCTGATGACCAACACTCTCTCCAACTGGAGATAAATATGAACAAAATGAGCAATTTTGTACACAATTGCACATTAAATTTTGCGTAATAGTATATCATGTTGGGAGACATCTGTACCTTCGTATTATAAAAATTCATAAGAATTTAGTGTTTATACTCTTGCCCATGTGTTTTTGCTATGTATGAGGAAGTGACAGCAGGTGACGGATGATGAATTGCATGTCTAACTCGCGTTTTTCTTGTCTTGTTGCAGGTGAGTGTACATATCGAGCCCACCCGGTAAGCTGCTGATGATGAGCATCGTACGTGTGTGTGAGAGGTAGGGAGGGAGGGAGGGAGAGGGAGAGAGGAATCATCGGCATATTCGGTGCGCATTACTTCGCGGCCTTGAGTCCGTCAAAACAACAGCGCCTCCTGAGTGCAAGGTCGGCCGTCTGAGCTGTTTGCGAGATCGATTAGCAGCCGTAACTAGTTTATTTTATGCTTTTCGAAATGGTCAAGTATTTAATGACAAAATAATTCTTTGGAATAGTGATGGAGGAACGTCGCGGATCTTTTTGCAGAAACCAAGAGCAACGATCTTCGTGAAACAGTCCGAATTGCATGCAAATGTTTCAGCCGGGCAGGCGGCCTGGGCTGGGTGGTCTCCCAAACGTTTACAGGCCAGTCAGTAATTCTATTCCTTTTTTATCACATCCTCCTCGCTCTCCCCCTCCTCCCTCTCACTTTGCCTCTCTCCATTTTTTTTTGCCTCTCTGGCAAGAGCTCGTCTCGAAAAATGGGAAAGTAAACAGATGGAGGCAAGATGAGAAATTACAGCCTTGTAGGAGTAGGGGTAGAGAGAGGGAGAGAGAGAGGGGGAGAAAAATCGAGAGAGACGGATGTGGCCGCGAGAGACAGAGACGGACTGGTCTGTTCATTAGTCCACTTAAAACGAAGTGTCGCCCCGCTAAGTGTTTGAATAAACATAGCCTAGCCTCTCGCCCCGCTCCGCCGCCCCGCCCCGCCCCGCCCCGCCCCGCCCCGCCCTGCCCGGGCGCCCCTGCCAGCACGCTGCCCCGCCCCTATTCTCACTTCCCCTCCTTTTATTTCGCGACACGCGTCTCTGTCGCACTCGCGCAGGACGCCGGACCCGTCTTCTTGGGGCACCACGGTTCGTTCACCCAGGGGTGCACGTCCGACTGCCAAACGATTTGCCCCCCCCCCCTCCCCCTCCTCTACCCACCCTTTCCCCCTCCCCTTTCTCTCGTTCTGGCATTAAGTGAGATGGGCCCGGGGAGAGAGGGGGTGCTCGGTGTGAGTCGGAGAGAGGGAGAGAGATAGAGAATGGGGGAGAGCATTAATTCGCAGAGGCGGTTGCGCCTTAAATCGCGGCCGCGAGACAACAAACTGGGTTGCTTGAGAAATGGATAAATCATTGCAGCGTTACCCCCTCCTTCAGCCTTCATCTTCATCCTCCGCATCTCATTCCTCTACCTTACTCCGTTTTCGTATCCAATTTACACCTTGGCCGCGGGTAATAATAAGACCTGAAACGGATGAAAGCATACTCGCCAACTGATGCGGCGGGATGATAGTACTGTGCACACTGCGCACAAGACTTTGCGGATTAAATTGGCCCCCCTCTCACACGCCGTTTATTTTTTCGCGTGCCACCCCTTTTTTCGCCCGCGCCGTCATGACTTCCCCGCTGCTGGCACCGCGTGGCCGGCGGGCAATAAAACGCGCCGGCTCTTCTTGCCTTTTTCGATCCGTCCGGGGCAATGAGGGACCGTCCGGCAGCGGCCAGCGCGGACGGACAGGGCGAACCGGCCAAGATATTATCGCTTATTCCGAGTCACTCTGCGTCGCTTTGGCTTTCCTCTGATATGGCTGAAGGTGACGCGACCGTTGGCGAGAATGCGTCTTCCGAAATAAATCAAGTTTACCTTGTCCCACCCCACGCGTAGCCTACGTATTCAAAAGTCCCTCGCCGCTGCCGTGTTTCTGGGCGTTCCCCCCGCGCGTCTACTGGCCTTTGGCACGCAATTGGGATGCGTTTATAGTTAGTGCTGCTGGGTGGAGAGGGAGGTGCGGCGGGGCGGGGTGGGGTGAGGCGGGGCGGGCGGGGCGGGGCGGTCCAGCCGTGGAATCCGCAGAGTAGATGCAGCGGCACAGTGCCTCCCCGCCCCGCCCCGCCCCGCCCCGCCGGCCCCTCGCGGCTAATGTGCCCACTTGACTCTCTTCGGCTTTTACGGTCAATTTGGATGCTGCAGCGCGAGCTGTTAATGGTGGTCATAGTGCGCTTGCAGCGGGAGCGTATTTGCCGGTGGTTCGGGGGGAGCCAGCCCCGGCCTGGCCTGCCTGGCTCGCTGGCTGGCTGGCCCGCTCTGCCTGTCCTGTTTTGTGCAGTCACGACTTGAACACGATCCCCCGCCCCGCCCCGCCCCGCCCGCGCGGAGGGAGGGAGGGAGCTGGCTGCCGCTGCTGCTGCTACTCGCTCTTGCCCGCCTTTACCATTTACACTTCCTTTTCTGGTCGCTGTACGCCCGTCCGCCTCCATTACCGCTATTAGTTTTGATATTATTTCGAACCCTTATAGCTGCTGATTGCGCTAGCCAACAGAGGGACGACTGCAAGAAGTCTGCACAGTCTGAAAGATTCACTTCTGCAATAATAAGCACATCGGCTATCTCGCGAAAAGTTTGTGCAAAACCTACATTATATAACAATAACAGCCCCGTTTTGGAGTCCCATTATCTTTTATATTACCACTTCAGTAATTCCTCGCAACAGCGTACGTCGGTTTGGACCGCGATTTGGAACAGCAGCCTATTATGTATCGGCCGCCGTCTTGTCGTCTCAAAATGAATTCGGCCTCGGAGCCGCCGTCCAGCCTCGCTCCGCCCCGCCTCCGCTGTACCCCGCTCACTGTTTCGCTGTGCGCTTCCTCCCAGAGTTGTGCTACTCGCGGCCAACTTTAGTTTTTGTGCGGTTTTCCTCGTCTTAACGCTAACTGCTCACGCGAGCGAGCGGAGGGGAGGGGAGGAGGTGTTGAGTAACTCACATGCCCTCTCTCTCTCTCCCTCCTTCCGATGAGATGGAGCCCGCCCCGCCGCTTGACCCGGTGGCCCCGTGCTGCTACCGGGTCAGCCGCGCCACGCTCCGCCACCGCCTCGCTTGCTCCACCAGCCGCCACCACACACCTGGTCCTGCCTGCAGTGGTGTGAACACGACGCCCGCAATTATACTGTGCGGACACAGCGGCGCCCCGCCCCGCCCCACCCCGCCCCGCCCCGCCCCGCCCGGCGCTTCGCCCGACATCTCCACCGCGGGAGCAGCGCGAGTTTTCGACACCGCCCGCAAATCGCGCTAATATAAGCTCGCTGCGCTGCTCACTGGAAGCACTTGGCTCTGATGGCGTACGATGACGAGGCCTTTGTGGCGTAACTCGCGCCGGCCACTGTTCCCGCGAGACGCAAATTATCAAGTGTTTCGCGCGTCTGAGGAGGTGGCATAATTCGGGCGTACATGTGAGAGGCAGTTTGCTGATGTTTAGTGTCTGCGGTTAAAGTTAAGATGCGCATATAGGCTAATGACATTTAACGTGTGCATCTCGGCGCCCTGTCGTGTTCCAGCATGGTTCCAGCCCTTGCCCCTTGTTTAGGGCCAGTGATGTGTCTCGGCTTATCGGGTTATTCGTGTCACGCTGCCGTGCCGGGCCGGGCTCGGCCGGGGCCCTGGCTGGGCGGTGTTCCGTTACAGTTTTCTGCACCGATAGGGCTGCGCTGCCGCCGGTGGTCCCGCCGGGGTCACGTGACGTGTGTTGAGCGGCGGCGCGGCGTGCCCGGGCGTGCCCAGGGGGACCTTGATCGGGAGACACGATCCGCGGCCGAAAAGGTTTTGCGACCAATATGTGGGGACATTATGTACCGCGGACTTGCAGTCCCGGCCGAGCACTACTCAGAGAAAAAGAAGGTAAAGAATATACGGACCACTCATAATTAATTGTATCGATGAAGTAAAGAATCGCATTGAACAACAGGTACCGAATGCGATCAGGTTCTCGTTAATTCCAGTTGCCCTTTTTCCCCGTTGGGATTTTTTCCCCTGTTCTGCTTATCCTCCCGACATCATCTGTCCTCCATACCGTGTTCACCGACCGTCCCACTCGCGCACCACGCCGCGGCCAGCGGCGCTCAATTGAATGACAGACGTTGGTGTTGTCCGCAACAGCCATACGGAACGGACTTCCTGCGAATAACGTCATGTCTGTCCCGGCCCGGCCCGTGTGGAGCGCGCACGAGTGGCAATCGCGCGGGAGGGAAGTCAGGGGCGCTACAGAATCAGTGCTGGCCATATTTTATTTATATGTATTTCTGTGGTGACATGACAAACTACCGTAGCTCCACTTTTCCTCCTTCTCACATCTCACCTATGCATGTAATCAGGTTAGAGGTAAGAAGGAGGAAAAGTGGAGGTACGACAGTTTGTCTTGTTACCACAGATTTGTACTCATCCCCCCTCATGAGCCGCAGGGGAAGGGTTGCTCTAATGAGCCTTGATGCGAAGCAGCCCCGCCCGTGTAGAGCAGCAACGACAAGGTCTTGCCGCTCCGCAGTACAGTAGCACAGCAGGCAGAGCAGGCTTTTGTCGGCAATCGCGCAGTATAAAAATTCCCCGGACTGTTGCGGGCGGCGGGCGGATGGAAAAATATGGCGGCTGTTTTGCGTAGTGCCTAATAGACTAGTGTAACGCGCTGTTGTGGGTGGCCGCCGCGGCCGCAGCGCAGCCGCAGCGCAGCGACGGAGTTTTGATATTTATTGCCGCCAACTTGGGGGAATGAGTAGCAGAGCTTTGCTTACACACTCGCGCGTGTGCATACACACACACACACACACACACGACTGCATTGTTTGCCCATGGTGGTGTAGTTTACTATCCAGCTGCAGCCGCAAACCGTTTTAATTTTTAGATAACCTGATATTTTCGTGTGCATTATTTTCCTTCTTTTTTTTCCGATCAGATTATCTCATTTTTAATTTGCCTCTCTTTATCTTATTCTTTCTCCTAAGTAAAACCCGCATTCATGACATAGTATGTTACGTTTTTACGTGTTTAACTTAGCACATCGATGCTACAGAGGGCTCTCTGTGCGCCGTTGGTAGTACAGTACTGGAGTGCGTCGGATAGTGCTAGTCCGGGCCAGCGGGCGTGGTGCTCGGCGAGGAAATGTCTCTCTGGCTGCTGTGCGCCCCTGCAGGAGAACAAGAGCAGCACTCAGGGCGGGGCGTTCTTCCAGAGGCGCTCCAGACGACGACGACGACGACGATTTTCGAATGGGCTTTTGTTTCGGATGCATTAGACGTGTGAACCCGCCCTCCTGTGGTTCCCCCTCGTCGACACTTCGGAGGCCACCGCTGCTGCTGCCGCTTTTAGAGTCGTTTCCGTCATCGAACTGCGCGGGGCTTGCTGAGGACAGGCCGCCCTGCTGGGCCGGGCGGGGCCCTACGCCGCGCCGCCAGCCACGCCCCCAGGCCGTTAAGATATTATTCGAACCAGTTTGGGAGATGTGGACGTGTTTTCTACCGAAAAACAATAAAAATGCCAGACGGCGGAAGCGGGGCGGCGGGTCGGGCCGTGCGGCGGGTGGCTCAAGGGCCGAGCGAGCGCAGCGCTCAGTGCAGCGGCGCGGGGACGGATTGGGTAACCGAGAGGGTTAGGTCACAGTGAACATGCCCGCGGCCTGAGTGAGGGACCCCGGCCAGGGCGCCAGCGGCACTCTTTCACCTTCTAAACTTGACAGAAATTTCGAAAAAAAAAAAAGGTGCGAGATGTTATATTTACACAGTTTATTAGAGATACTGTACACGGGGCCTAAGTTCATTTTTAATTTTTATTCTTATGTCACACCGCGTACTTTTACATTTTCCCCTCACGGCCGACTTGTAGTTTGAGTTTTGAAGCTTTCTACCAGATAATTTTCGTAGGGCCGAGGTGGCTGCGTAGTCGTGTGCGCCCCTCTCGCCTGCTTGTGAATGTCCATGCGAGTACGTACAGTACAGTGCGCCTAAGCGGTTTGTCCTCCTACGTGACGAGGGGCAGCGGGGAGCTGGGGTGGAGAGGCGCCCACTCAAACACCTCCTACACGTGACGGGTCGGGGCCGCTCTCTGCTGCCCGCTCACTGTGTGGAGAGAGAGAGAGAGAGAGAGAGAGAGAGAGAGAGAGAGAGAGAGAGAGAGAGAGAGAGAGATGGGGGGGGGGGAGGGAGAACGAGAGGAAGAGAATAGAGGAAGAGAAGAGACGGGAAGGAAAAGAAAGTGAATGACAGTTAGGGAGAGATTATGGTGCGTTTTGTTTCCCATCGCAACTCAATGACTCAGGGCTTGGCTGTCCCACTAAAGATGGGCCAAGTAGTTTATCGCGTTCTCACGCCCTTTCTGGAAACATTGCAGCTTCTGCTTTGTAATCCTTTTCTTTTGTTTTAATCGGTTTGTTTTGTCTCTTTTGTAGGTATGCGTCAACAAGGGTGCAGATGAATGAGTTTCTGGTCATTGCTGCTGGGCGTGCTGTACCGTGGCGTGAGGTTGGTTCTGTCAATATTTCAAACCATCGGAAAGAACGACACTAGAGCGAAGTCCGCATACCAATTTTCGTGCCCCCCCCCCCTCCGTTTCCTGGTCACTTGCTTGACGTAGGAAAAAAAATATGCAGGAAAATGAGTTTGCTTGAGCAGCTCTTTTTTCTGCACGGTGGGTTGTCTTACCTATTCCGGAGCGCTTCACTATATACTCCTCTGTAGAAAAAAATTCGAGGAGAAGAGAACGGAGAGGAAGGAGTCGATGGGCGCAGGACGATGAACTGCTTGACGGTGCCGAGCGGGGAGAACTTGTTTTTGGCTCGGAAACCGATCAAAATGCTCGAGCGACCGCTGACCAGCGGAGAGAGAGAGAGAAAGAGAGGAATAGAGAGAGAGGGGGGGGGGAGAACAAAGCTACCGTGATTATGGTAGAGCTTGCTGGGAGTCAACTTTAAAAATCATTGCATTTTCTCTTTTTATTTTTGTCGTGTGCGAAACGGGCAACAAGATCAGCGGAGCAGAGGTGGGGCAGAGGGGAAGGGGGAGGGGGGAGGCAGTATGTCCAGTCGGGCTGGTTTCGTTTCGTTTTGGATGCCGCGTGGACGCTAAACGTTGGTCGCCCGGCCCGTCCTGTCCCGTTAGGATTATTTGAGGCTGGAACCTCGTATAAAGTGGACCTCTCCTGGTGTGTGTGTGTGCGTGTGTGTGGCCACCCTGATGCAGGCGGCCGCCTGGCTGGACCAGCTTGCTGAATCACCGCTAATAAGGGTGCGTTCAATTGGCGTCCAGGTCTGATGGACGATATGCCCCGTGCTGTTGTTCCACCTGACTCCGGGTGTTCCGCCCTGCCGCGCCCCGCCCCGCCCCGCCACGCCCCTCCCACGACAGGTACGCCCCAGCCCCTGCCGAGTAGGTGTGCCCGACGTCGGCGCAAGATTGCGTCTGTGACGGGTGTGAGATATGCAAACTACCTCACGAGAGGGGGAGAGAGAGGTCGAAATAAGGACCGAGCTGGGCCGGGCTCGGCGCAGAAGGTTGGCAACAGTGTGGGTGATAGCCGGTGTTGCGCGCGCGCATAGGTTTTTGCACCCCCCGCCCTGACTCCCCCTAAATCCCCTTGGCAAAGTGAAGAAATGAAAAAATGTTTCTGCTGTTCGCCATTTTTATTATTTTCCGCATTTCGTGTGTATGTTTTGGTAGAAGTGCCCGAGGGGGGGGACTACAGCTTTTGGCAGAGGAAGGTGGTCCCATGGCATATGGCGAGCAGAGTGAGAGAGAACGCAGATGGGGGGCACCCCACCCCACCCCGCCCCGTCAGGCCGGCCGGTCAGCTCTTTGAGGGCGGTGGCCGGGCGGGGCGAGGCGGGGCGGGGCAAGGTGGGGCGCGGTGAGCCCGCACCGGCGGTTGATCCCCTACCCTGCTGCTCTCGCGCGCGCGAACTCAAATCCAGATCGTTAAGACCCTGTCTGTGGCCCGCCCCGCCACGCCACGCCACGCCACGCCCCGGTATCTGCCACGGCTGCCGCTGCTGCTGTCCTGACAGTTATCGATGGCCCGCAGCGAAAAGTTTGACGCTCAAAAGTGGTCTTTTTCGTGCGAATATGACGTGGCTGCTCACGGCACGGCCTGCCTGGCGGGGAGGGGGCCGGCCGCCGCATGATTATTTCAGCAGAGACCCGCACCGCGGCTGTAATCGCTGCCCGGAGCCGCCCCGCCCCGCCACATCCCCGCCCCGCCGGGTTTTCATCGCGATTTATATTGTGTCCCCTTTTGTTTGAATGTCGACGCCCCCGCCGCGCTGCTGCGCCCCCGCAGCCGCTCCGTTTCTCACGTATATATTCTTTTGTTTTTCTTCTCTGATAAGACTTTCCAGGTAGGCGAAACGCCAGTTATTCCGCGTGTTTTCAACCCCTCTCTCTCTCCCTCCTCGCTTTAACTCCCCCCTGCCGCCCGCCCTCCCCCTTGCTCCCTCGCCGATTGCTACTGGCAAGACGCTATATAAGGTGGAAGGGAGTTCCGGGGGTAGGTGAAAGGAGGGGTGCGGGGGTGGGAGGGGGTAGATTCAACACCCCCGGGAAATGAACCCCGACCTCATTCATTAGTAAACGTTATCGGGCTGGTGGCAGGAGAGAGGGGAGGGGAGGGGGCGGAGGGAAAGGAGATTCAGTCCTCCCCTTAAAGGGCCCCTAACCAACCCTTTCCAGCACCCCCTAGTCGCCTCCACCAACTATAGCAGCGGCTGCTGCTCTGGGCTCAACTAACAGCAGACTTCTTTTTACCTTTCGTTTAACTTTTTTCCTCTTGCCATTTGGCTAAACGCACCAGCTTATTGGCCTTGGTGTTATTGCGGCTATAGAAGGGATACGCCGCGTCCTCTGAAGATCGCGCCCCAGTGGCCGTTCTTTTCGTTTCGACCTCGATACTTTTATTTTTTCCTCGTCTTTTTCTCTTCGTCGCTCTCGTTCGAGTCGGCATGTTCTGTGGTGACGAAGAGGGGAAAGCTAGTGGTGGCCCTACGCTGAGATAAAAGCTAATCTGGAAGGGCATCGAGTGAGGAAGAGTGAGTGAGCGAGCGAGCGTGTGTGAGAGAGCGAGCGAGACGGGGAGCATGACTGTTGCGGTTTCCGAACGGACTAGCCCGGGCGTAAGTGGGCAGCCCGGCTTCCGGTGACGCCGACTGAATGGCGGCCTGGCCTGGCCTGCCATCCCCATGCAGGCCTAGCAGCGCTGCCAGTGTTTCAGACGGCCAGGAAACCACCACGTCCGTTAAAAAATCCTTTTTGAGTTGGATGTTGTACCGGGTTTGCGGCACTGCATGCTGCTGCATTTCAGATGAGAAGTTAGTGGAAATTTTACAGTGTGGGGAGATGTTGAGGCCGAGTGCCTACGCTGTTGTTTGCCCTGTCGGTCGGGCGGGACGCGGGGCGACAGCCGGCGGGGCGGGGCGGGGCGGGCGCACCTGGTCCGGCCGGCCGGCCAACCCCTTCTCTTGTGGGAGGGAAGGGGAGCTGTGAGGCTTGTTTGGGCTACTGCAGTCCCGATAAACAGAAGGCAGCGGCCATCCAAATTCGAGGAGGAGGGACTGACGCTACCGCGTACAGCACAGCACAGCTGCTAGCGGCTAGCGCGGGGGGAAATGTGTGGGAATGGTCCGGATCACTTGTTCACAAACAACACAAGAGTTCTATCGGGTCATTCACTCGCATTCACTGCGTTACCCGAGCAAACTGGCATGGCTTCAAATACGGGACGAGACTAGTGTGCGGCGGACAAAAACCACTCAGTAGCGTAAAAAAATTCTGTATACTGTTTGCCGTGTACCCCCCCCCCTACCCCTCTCAGTACCTACCCCGCAGGACCTCAGCCTGTGGTAGCTCTCCTCTGCTGTCCTGATAAGATTGTGCTGGCACGGTCAGTTACGCCCTCTGTCGTACCCCCACCCCCTCCCCTTTTGCTCTCTCTGTTTCTCTGACTCTACAACCTCACACATACTCGTGTCACACACACTCAGACTTTGTGGCGAAGGCCCACCCTCAACTCGGCGGAGCGGAAAAGGGTACAGTTGCAGAGCGCAAGCGCCAACTAGTAATTTCCCAACTCTCCCTTCATTCGTTACAGGAATGCATATTAATTTCGCATCTAAAAAATATATCTCATCGTACCTTATTTTTGTGAGGCCAAAGGTCTGCCCCCTCCCCCCTCCTACCCATATCACAGCTCCCTACCCCAAACCCTCTACACCGTCGCCATCAGTGTCGGTGGCAAGGGTCGGGTAGTTTAGTTTCAGCCCCCCTCCCTCCCTGCTGGTCGTGATGGCCGCACGGGCCTATCCGCCCCGCCCGCCCGCCCGCCAACTCTCCCGATGCCAGTGATTACTCGGATGGAAGTTGGGCCCCACATGCAAATACACCCACCTCGAAAAGACTCTCGCCCAACATTAGGGGGTGGGATGGGAGTCCATCATGAGAGCGAGGCGAAGTGCGCGGCGTGGCGTGTGGACTGGGGCGTGGCGGCGTGTGGCGGGGCGGGGTTGGGTGGGGTGGGGTGTGGTGGGGCGTACCACTCTGCCCTTGAAGCGTCCGACCTGCGTGCGTGCTCGCTGTAGGAAGTCGCAGACCCCGCCCCGCCCTTCTGAATGCAGACCCGTCCGCCCCGCCCTCTCCCCCGCGCCAATGACCTATCACCCAATACTGTGTAGAACGCGAGGGCGTGGCCCGCAGAGTGTGACTGTAGGAGAGAGAGAGAGACCCGCTGCAATTGAATGGGCTTCCAACTAGGACGCCATGAACTCTGCACTGGAAGACTTTCGACCAGGTTCACCTCATTCAAGTGTCGCGTTGCCGGCCATGCCGCCTCTCTCTCTCTCTCTCTCTCTCTCTCTCTCTCTCTCTCTCTCTCTGTCTCTCTCTCTCTCTCTCTCTCTCTCTCTCTATGTTCCCCCTTTCTCCCCTCCCTCTCTAAATTTAGGCTGTTGGTTGTCTTGAAGTTCTCTGAATTTTTCTGAATTTCGAGTTTGTACAAAAATTGTAACGTGAGTTGTTTTCTACCTTTCTCTCGACCTGACATTTCGGCCTGACTCGCCTAGCCTCCTCGCGTGTGCTTGTACGCGTTGACTGTCGCGGCGGGCGGGGTGGGTCGCGGCGCGGCGGCCTGCCTCCCCCCGGCGGCAGCGCGGCACCTGTTGCACTGCGGGGCGCCGCCACGCCGCGCCACGCCCCGCGCGGGGGCCCTGGCCCTGGAGGAGAAGGGCGTTTGCGTTCGTTATCTCGGTGATTAATACGATATTCATTACGATTGTTTTTCCCCCGGGTAGGAATACCCGTTTCCCTGCCGCTCGTCCGCCCGCCCGCACCTCCGTCCGTCCGACACATTTCTGTGCGCCGTGACAAATGACCTGTGTTGATCCACACACTCTTGGGTTATTGTTTGCCCAGCGGGAGGGCCGCGCGGGGCAGGGCGGAGGTGTGTCTGCTGCTGGACTGGATGTGCTGGGCCGGGCTGGGCCCTGCCCTGCGCGCCCGGGTGCCCGGCCCGCCCGGCCCGGCCGTGCTGTGCCCGCGTGTGTCTGCCCGGGGCGCGGCGTTGCCACGTTGTGCGGCCGGCCGGCGCGGCGCGCCTCGCCGGGTCCCCGCGGCGTTGCCACCGCCCGCTGCTGCAGCGCCGGTCCGCCCCGCCCCGCCCCGCCCTGCCCCGCCCGCTCATTGCTGGCTATGATGCAGGAATATGCATTGTGTGGGCGAATCGAGTACCCGCCGCGCCTGCGCGCCCCACCCCGCCCCGCCCCGCCTTACTGCCCCGCGTAGAGCCACGTTCAGCCTGCGGGGGCATAGGAGCGGGGCGGGGCGGGGTAGCACGCCTGTTGGGCGCGCGGCCGCACACTGCAAAAGTGCATCCCATTTTGAACACGGTTGTAAAGGCGTTGTCGCCCCGGGCGAGCGGCTGCAGGCAGCAGTCTTCTTCAGACAGACGGACAGACAGAAGGACGGACGGACCGTCAGACAGACAGACAGACGGACGGACGGGCGAGCGGGCGTGAACGCCTACCGTACCGCCCCGCCGCCGCGTCGCGCCGTAGTGACTTGACAGGACGGGACGGAGGCGGAGGGTCCACGAAGATTGACAAGTGTCCCCGCGCGCCCCACGCCCGCCCGCCCCCGGTCCCCGCCCCCTGCCTCCGCCCCTCTTGCTCCGGTGGGGAAGTGCAGTGCGGTGACCCTAGCCGAGCCGAGTCAACTCCTGCGGTCGCAACCGCAGAGCCGAGCCGAGCCGGGCGGAGCCGAGCCGGGGCGACTGGTTTGCTGCCGCTGGACCAGGGCTGCTGCGCCGCGCTGCGCCACGCCCCGAGACAGGTGCGGCGGAGGGCCCAGGCCGGCTGCCAGCTCGGTCCGCCCCGCCACACACACACACAGTGCGAAACAAAAACCCATTGCGTCGGGGCCGGGCGGCCCGAGCTGGCAGCCGGGCGAGTGGCGGCGAGGGGCGGCCGAGCCGGGAGAATGGCGGGTAGAGGGCGCTGGTGCCGGGCCGGCCGGGCCGGGTGAGCGTGGCTACCCTGCCAACGGGCGCACAGTGTCGCAAACGGACTGGGGAAAAAGTGTCGTGGATTTGGTTCAAACTCTTGGACGCGATGAGGAATGTCACTCGGCATGGTCCGTGCGGGGCGGCCCCTCCCACGCCACGGCCGTTCTGCTCGCGACGTTTTGTCCCCCGGCCCCCATTGTCCCCCCGCTGCGCAGCGCACCTGCATATATACGTATATATATTTCCCGTCTGCCTGGCCGCCCCCTCGCTTTGTCCTCCTCCGACTTGGTCCTCCGCTCTCTGCTCGCCCATTGACGGGGACCTCGCGGTCTTCCTCGAAGCTTCCCTGAAGGCCTGGACGGGACGGGACGGGGCGGCCGCTCGTGCGTAAGTAAGCGGCTCCATTGGCTCATTGGCACGGTGCGCACGACCCCGCCCCGCTCCGCCCCCTTTTCCCCTACCTCCGCTGGTCGTCTAGCCAATTTCTCATCCTTTTAAAAAAAATAAAAGGGGGACCCCGGAAAAAAAATAGGTAAAAGAATGCTGCAGCAGCAAGGAAGCCAACCATCGCCGCCTTCCTCGTCTGAATAAGAGCGCTGTGCTGTGTGTTGCTCTCCATCCGTCTCGCAGCAGACCCGTCTTCTCTCTCTATTTCTCTCTCTCTCTCTCTTTCTCTCGCTCCAGTCCGTCTCGTTAGTAGGGCAGACTGTCAAGGGAGGCACACACACACACACACACACACCTACACCTGCCTGTCTCTCTCCCACCCCCTCCGCCCCGCCGCTGCCGCTGCGTCGGCCTTTGAGGTGAGAAGGCATAAAAGATGGATTCAGACAGGACGCCCTCCCCTCGCCTCTCCCGGCATTGTCTGTTCCCGGGGCCCAGGTGGCCCCAGGTAGGCCCCAGGTAAGCCCCAGCTGGGGTCACCGCCGGCGTCATGTTATTTTACGCACTATGATCCCCCCCTTCGAGCGCGTCTTTCGTTTACTTTTATTCGGTTCCCAATATATCGATAACAATGATGTAGGCAAACTTCTTTGATGATGCATTCGAGTGACTTTTGACGGTCGTGGCAAAAGGGATGCAAGGGCCATCGGGTGACTTGCAGGACGCCGCTATGCGTCAAAATGTACGGGTGATACGCCTGCTAGTGGGGGTACTGCATATCGGGTTCCGCGCACATGTCCCTGTTCCTTTTTCGGTAATTTTCCTAGTTGCTGGAGGAAGCCGACACCATGATAAGACGCTTGAAGTGGCGGAGCGGGGCGGGAGTGTTGTAATCTCCATACAGTGCCGGACCCGCATGCCTGCACTGCACGGGGCTCCTCGCCGGCCCGGCTGGTGCTGCAGGATGCTGCTGTGCAGCAGACAAGCGCTTATCTCCTTCGGGCTCGCGCGCGGAACGGGCACGGGGGAATATCGTCGAAAACGACTCTGTAGGCGGAAATTACAAGACGTTCTCTTCTGTCTTGAAAAGGAAAAGGCGGACGGACGCGACACCGCCCCTCCCCGCCCCGCCGCCTGAAATCCTTTTCGCCATGGCACCATTTCTCTTTGGCCGTCCCCGCGCGGCCGGCGCGGACCCTCCGCTCTGAGTGTGCATATAATGTTTGGTGTCCGGAGCGCGGGCGGGAGTGTCTTCCTCCCGCAGAGCGGCGTTCAGTAAAGTCTCTTTTATTTTTTCCGTGGCAGTGACGTTATGTCCGCGGTGAGGGGAGTGGTGGGTGGATGGAGCGGGGGGTTGGGGAGCCCCGCGGAGAAAGAAGTGAATTTCCACGCTCCGCTACGCCACGCCACGCTGCGTGGAGAATAGGCCGGAAGGGATCATGGGGATTAGTTGTGTCATGCTCACCTGCTTTGGGTGCGAGAGAGAAAGAGCGGCGTGCCGGGGAGGGGGGGATTACCCAGCTATCTGCAATGGGTTATTTTGACCTCGCAGGTCGCCGCCGTGGTCGCGGCTAGGCATACGCCCATGGGCATTTCTTGGCGGGGAGAAACCATTTTCTATAGTTGTCGCAATAGCTCCCCCTGGTCCGGTCATTGCACTCAATTTCAAAAAAAGTCCGCTTTTATATTTTCGCTTTTCAACCCTCCTTTTTCTCTCTCTCTCTTTTTGAATCGTAACAGGTGAAGGGACTCGTCGGCCCGTAAAAGCCTGCTCCCCCGTCTAATCGCCTTATGTTGGGGTAGGCCGGGGCGGGCAGGGCTGGGGCGTCCGGCAGGTGGTGGGAGTGGCGGCGGTCCTGTCCCTCCAGGCCGGCCCGGGGCCCGGGGCCCGGTGCAGCTCGGCCCGTACCGGCCGGCCGGGCGACGCGACATGGCCGCAGCGCTGCTGCGTCACAGGCGTTGTAAAGCGTAATGGGCGGCGGGACGCCTGGGACACGCTCAGTCAGGGGCACCTCTCTCCCTCCTTCTCTCCCTCTCTCCCTCCCTCTCCCCCTCTCTCCCTCACTCTCCCTCCCTCCCTCTCGGTCCCTCTGCCTCTCCCTCTCCCTGTCCCTCCTCATACGCCCCTCTTGCTTTAGACCAACGCCCGCCGGCCGCCACCATTCAATTAAAATTTTGCTAAGTCTGCAACTTTTCTAAATTGTAAGGCGGTGCGCGGCGCATTTTCTTTGGCACACTTACTTCCCTCCTTCCCCCGTCCTCCGCCGCTTTTGCCGTTTCCTGCTCTCGCTCGCCTACCCCTTTATCCATCCTCAGTGATGGAGGAGAGAGGAGGAGGTAGCGAGTGTGGTGGGGATGGAGAGAGAGGGATAGAGAGAGCGCAAGAGGGTTGCTTGTGGAGAGATGCTCTCGGTCAAAGTAATCAGAAACGCCGGAGTATAAAATATTTGGTCCGCGGGAAAGTTGGCCACCACGGCCGCAGCCTCAACCACCACCCCCACCACTAGTGTTACAGCCCCTCCCCTCACCCTCGCTTCCAGTGCAGCAGTGTGGGGCCGGGGGCCCGCGGGGTGGACTCGACCATAGAGAGGCCTGTGCAGAATGTGTCGACGCACAATTTTACGAGAGGGCCGCGTGGGGCGCCCCGGAAGGCTGTGATAGAAAATTTGGGTCGAGGAGGAGGGGTTATTGACGTCGATAAGTTTTGAATTGGGGAGGGAGGCGCGGCCGGGCCGGGAGGGGCCAGAGGGGGTCTGGGGCGGCGCTTGGGGCGGGGTGGGCTGGCTGGCGCTTCAAATCTCTCCGCAAATCTGCCTTCCCCTCGGGTCTGTGGCTGTCCAAAAGTGGATCTTTTTTTTCCGTCGCCGGCCTGCCCCCCTCACAGAAAAAAATACCCCTCCTGGCGAATGGAAATCAAAAGTTAGATGCGGTCTGAAAGCCCCATGTGTGTGTGTGCGCGCGCGCGCCGCGTGAGCGTAGCATTTATTCAGGATTATGTGATGTGTGTTATGGCTTATTGAATACGTCTGGGGTGTCGCCCGTCGTCCCATATCTTACCCCCCGCGCCGCGCCCCGCCCCTCCTCTACTCCGTTTTCTCCGCAGTTAAGCCCTACAGCATTGGGGCAGCGGGACGCGCGCGGGGCGGGGCGCCGCCGAAAAGGTTTTTACGACCCCGGTATAACGGGAAGGTTCACGGCCGGGGTCGTCGCGCCCCGCCACGCCCCGCCACGCCCCGCCACGCCCCGCCACGCCCCGCCACGCCCCGCCCCGCCACGCCTCTTTCCGCCGCTCCTCGTGCGACCTGGGGGGCGTATGTGGTGCGGCCGTGTAGCACCTCCTGGGCGAGGGACAGCACAGTGGAGACAGCTCTGCTTATACGAGCGTCGCCTCAGCCTCCGCTTCTGCAGCTGTTAGTATGCGCCCGCGAATAATCGTCATCTCAAATGATCGCCTCACATCGAGAAAGCGTCGCGCAAAAACAAATCGACCGATCTAATTTTGGCAGTGTGTCTCGGGTCTCACCCCCCCCCCCCTCCCTCCCTCCTTTTCCCCTCTCCTCCCTCTTCTCCTCCCGCGACTCGGAAAAGTCCCCCCTCCCTCTTTTCTGACTTACTATCCAAAGCTGCGCAGCCCAGCGTAGCCGCGGCCCGGCCCGGCCCGGCCCGACTCCAGCCCTGTTCAAGGTCACGACCGCGGGCCCGAGCCGCGGGGAGGCAAATTGCCGGGCCTCGCTGAGCCACACGCGGAGCTTAGACCCGGCCGGTAGGCACGGGGAGGTAATCGCCCGACGAATTTTGCTTTATTCGGCGCTCCGCCACGCCCCGCCACGCTCCGCCGCGCCACGCCCCCGCGCGAGTCGTTACATCGTTTGGACGAACGGGTAGGTAGTTGTGTATGTGGGTGGGCGCGCCGAACTGAGCCGAGCGAGCGAGCGAGCGCGGGGCTCGCAGGGGGAAAACTACATCCAAACATTTTGTGAAACCCGCCCAAATTGCGTGCGTGACAACGATCAGTGTGGTCCGTTTCGAGTTTCCAGGCGTGAGACCGTTTATATTTAACTGCCGTTCGTATTTTGAGGGGGGAGCTGCTTCAAAAACGCAAAGGTTTTACACGAAATGTCGGGAAGACGCGAGGAACATATTACTCCTTCCGTCTACCCACTGATGAGTCGTGGTTGAGATCTTCGCAAGCAAATGTGTTTGTTTGAAGTTATTTTTTGTCAGAATTATGTTGCGGAGCTGCATTGCCGCGCAAGTCTTGGGGTATGGCCTTTCGAGTGCATGTCGCAAACATTATCCGCACCGCGGGTCTTCCCTCTCGCTCGCACGCGCACGGACCGCGGACCGCGGGTCTCCCCTCTCGCTCGCACGCATGCGACAGGTGCCGTTTTTACTCGTCTTCGCCATTTGCGGGTCGAATGGAGCGGTCCAATGTATCAAAGAGAAGGGGATCCTCTGTGTCAACACGTCCGCGCCCCGCCCCGCCGCGCACACTGTTGAAAACGACGCGGGCGCGAGGAGAAAAGAAGTGTCGACATGAGAGAACGGCGTGCCACCTGCACCGCCCCTGTCCAGGAGCGCGAGTGGGTCGCGCGACCCGCCGGGATAAAATGTGGGAAAATAATGAAACGTTTATTGATTCCCTCTCGCGCGCGAGCAGCGTTTTTGTTTTGTTTGTAAAAAAAAAATATATCTGACGGCAAATGGTGTTGGGAATTATTTCGCATTAGTCCTTGTCTAGCCTCCGCGCGCCTGAAATATTGTGTGTTGCTGGGTACAAGCCTTTGCGTGGGCTTTCACACCACACACGGCCCGCTGACTTGGTCTCTGTGTGTTTGTGTGTTTCTGTCTCTCTCTTACACGTACGGAGATGGGGGCGCCTCAGGTAGGCGGTGGGCGGGGGCTTAAATATGACACGCTTCATCTACAGCCACGTTAAAATTTTCCAAAAGAAAACTATCATAATTCTCTGTCTCTATTTTTATTCTCCCCTCTGTAAGTTTATGCTGGTGTACACTCTCCTGTTTTATTGCCGTAATGGAATGGACGACGAAGTGACGAACGCTTCCTCTGCGTATCGATATGGTGTGTAATAGCCCACCAGCACGAGAATGGGTAAGGGAGGGGGGAGGTGGGGGAAGAGTTAGGGGGGCAATGTGAAGGAATGGGGGAGAGGTGGGGGGGGGGGCGAGGTGTTCTGCCGTTATTAACCCTGCAGATTGCAGTTATTACACCGCACGGCCCCGGGGGAAGAAGCGTTTAGCCTGACTGATGCCCCCAGTGCGCCGTGGCACGCACTAAGTTTGTTTCAAAAAAAATTGCAATGGGCTGTTGGGGCAATGCCACCACGCATCACCCACGTCTCAGCACTCGCTATCAACTTCAATTTTGCCTGTGCACGCCCGCGTGGGCCTTCTCAGGCAGATAGCGCGCCTGGTGTATAGGCAGCCCACATGGCACCGGAGAGGGAGCCTTCGCTTGCTTCAAGGGCGCTGGAAATGTCTATGATGGGGATTTTTTTTTGTTTTGGGACAAAAGACTTACAGAATATTGCCGCTAAGTCCCAAATGTCCGGCTCCTGATGTGCCCGTGCGCTATCCGTCCGGACGGGACGGGCTGGACCGCCCGCGGCCAGGCCACGACATCGCGTGTGCGGAACCAGTTGCATCTGCCGCGTGCTCCGCTCGCAAAATGATCCCGGAGAGAAACGCTGCCCGCCAGCGACCTCTGTGCATGCGGCGCGGAGAGGCAGGTAATCAAGTCATCGGTCGAGCGCTGCGCACGGCGGTCGCGTCACCCTGCAAAAAAAAAGCGGGGGAAAATAACATCTTTGTGACTTATTGTCGCCATGCAGGTATAATAGCGATATAAAAATTTTTAGAACTTTGTTGCTTATTTTTTCATTTGACGTAAGGGTACTATACCCGAGAAAGACAACCATTTCTAAGCAAAGGGTAAGGCATTAACATTTGCGTAGTTTTAATTTTTTTTCTTCATATTATTTTTTTGTCGGACACCTCATGCAGAGCATGTTACAGCCGGATTATGCAATGAGGACAGCTTGAACCTCAACTCTCCCTCCCCTCTCTTTTCCTCCTCTCTCTCCCAAGAGACAAGGACGGGAGTTCGTTACCCCCTGCGAGCTCATCAGCTCGTAATTACTCACTTTTCTACACGGGGTATGGACAGCGTGAGTGCAGTGGTCGCAGTCTGACCGAGGACTCTGAATGATTAAATGATGGCATACACAGGAAGAATATCTGCCGAAGCAAAAACCTTCAGTCGTATTTTTCGTTTTATACAAATTAAGCCTTTCTCATTCTAGATTCAAACCGCCTCTGCAGACAGCAAACTCACATAACACCTTCTCACTCCTCTATCTCAAGACTATCTTCATCTTGACGTCTTTGGACATCCTCCTCCGCCTCAAGTTTCTAGTCCACGGCTCATTGTGGAGGCGCGCACCGCACAGCGGGACGTCCACCCGCCAGTCCGTCTGTCTGTCTGTCTGTCTGTCCGTCCGTCCGTCCGTCAAGTTGTAAATGTCTAAAACTGCACCAGTCATGGCGACAAACGGTCCCCGGGCCGGCCGTTGTGCGCCTCCTCCTGCTCTTGCTGGCCGGGCCGGGTCTGACTCGTAATGTCATGTCTTCCTCTGCTCTTGGCTCGCATACTCGCATGTTTGCTCCTAGTTGGCCCGACCCGGCCGGCGAGCTGAGCTCTTCATTTAGCGAGCGCTCAGCGGCGCTATAGTCACCCACGCCCGGCGGACCGGCAGGAAAAATGGGGGTTAAACTTCCATGTGTGCAGAAAGTAAAGCGCGCGCTCAGCAAGGCGGCTCCTCGCATATTACGCTTTCATCACGAATATTTGCGTTTGATATGTCGTTTATAGCTTATAAACTAGTTAACAGTAAGTGGTGTTCTTTTAGAACAAGTTTCGTGCTCCACTGGTCTAGATTAGCTGACGTCTTACGCCTTCGCGTTAGTTTGGCGGCGTGTCTGCGGCGTTAGCAGCATGTGATCAGCATAAAGATAATTTTTTTCGGAGCTGAACGAGCTGACTCCGTTCCTGCGCCGCTAGCTTAGCTTTCAGTACCGCGACTAGGCTGCCAGTGCTGAGCCGACACCTTGCCGAGGTTTACTCTGCCAGAACTCTCGTCTCGCGTATCATGCAGATAACTGGTGAAGGTGGTCCCGGCCGTGGGCGTTTCAGACCCGGCAGCCCGCCCCGCCAGTGCCTTATGGCGGAGGATGCAGCGGTCTCGCTTCCGGCGACAAAGGTTGCGGGTTCAATCCCCGTCCGGGGCCGACCCGGCGCCGCGCCGCGGATGACGCCAGCGGAACGGAACGGGACGCCCCCGCGGCGCCACGCCCCGCCACGCCGCGAGATGTCAGCGCGCGAGTCCGCGAGGCGCCTCGAGATTGAGCATCTCGACGCGTGGGCGAGCATGCGGGGCGGGGCGGGGCGGGCGGCGGGGCAGGCTAAGCGGAACGCTTACTTTCGTCTGGCACGCCCCGCCGCACCCCGCCACGCCCGCCACACCCGAGGCCCTGGGCTGCCCGCCCGCGATCTGCCGTACTTATTCTCTGCGACACCCACACTGTGTCTGTGGGTCATGAATGCAGCCCAGAAATTACCGCGACAAAAAAGAGAAAGGCATTTTGTATAATTTAGTTCAGTTATGTCGGTGGTTGATGCTTTGCGAAAGGCGGAAACAGCAGCTGAAAAATCGTAGAACCACACAGCCACTACATTGCAACTTTGAGGGGCGTGGAACTGTGCCACACGCCGCTTTTCATCAGTCGCCTTCACCTTTTGTTCGGCTGGCTGGCCAGAAGTATGCCGCACCGCACTCGTAGCCAAACTTGCTGAGCCGCGCCTTGCTTGGCAGGTGCCCGGCGCGGCGCGCCGCCTGGCCTGCAGTCCGTACTGCAACTTTACTGTCTGTCCGAATTGGGCCGCACTCGCTCATGGCCCTATTCCTCCGCCCGTGGCCTTTGTGGGTCCCGCCCCGCCACGCCCCGCCCCGGTGTGGCGCTGCGGCGCTCTCGTCCGTGTACTCTGTATTCTGTCTGACGGTGTACTTTCTTTTTTTGTTGCAGGTAAGCGCGGCCGACGGTATGGTTCTGGACACGACTCCTGCCCGGTGTCCCCAAAATTAAACGCCGTCTGCTTGTCGGGTAAGCGCGTTGCACAACCGGCAATGAATTTCCAGCGCCGGTAGCGGAGAAAAAAAATAATACTTTGCGGTATTTGAACCCACTGCTATCTAGCCGAGGGCCTTGGGGCTGGGGTGTGATGGATGCGAGCAGCATTATTGATCCACTCAGACTATAAACGCCTAGTAGCCTTACTGCCCCTGCCACTCACCACCCCCTCTCCACTCTCTTTCGGCAATCGATCGACCGCGAAATTGCAATTAAAATGTGGGTCAAGCTAGTTGTAATAACTTTGGTCGGGGGTGAGAGCTTAATGATCTCCCCCCTCCCCGTTCTCCTATTCCCTCGACATCGAGTCTCTTCAAAAATAATTTGCATGGAAACTGGGCGGGACAACGTCCCTTCTCTATCAGATTGATTTTGAAGCCTACCAGTAGGAACCTTGTGGTTCAAAACGTGTGACTCACAGTCCACTACTCCGTCACTCATTTCTGTGAGTATAAGGGGGGGGGGGGGGAGGGGCAATTAAACGCGAACTCTAATGCGGTTTGCTTCTGATGATCTCGCTTCCCGAAGTGCGATGCGCGGCCGAGATTTTAATCCGTTGCTGCTACTCGGAAAATGTTCACGTCACGACTTTTTACAAGTTTTTACATTCAGTTTATTTCGAAGTGCACAACATTTTTCAACGGGGTCCTGACGAGCGTGGGCGAGGACAACGTGCGCTCTTGGCGTGCGGCGCTTACATTGAGGTTCAATAAACGGATAATCGGCTATTGAGTGATCGGGGCGGGTGACACGCGCCCAGTGCGATTACTCCCTACCCCCCCCCCCTCTCTCTCTCTCTCTCTCTCTCTCTCTCTCTCTCTCTCTCTCTCTCTCTCGTTCCTTCCTTCCCGCATGATACGTTATGCCTGCTCTTCACCTCCGTAGAGGAGCATTCCCCGACAATGAGCTGCTTCGCTCCCGCCCCCGCCTCGGCCGCCGTGCGGACGGACATGTGGATGCGCGCCGCCGCTGCTATAACGCACCGCCCGGCCCGGCCTCGCTCGGCTAAAGTGACGCCGGCGGGCTATTGTGACCCTCGTCACAAGTGGGGTGTTATGTTATCATTGGCATACGGAGCCCGCCCCGCCCTGCTCCTCCAGCCAGCTGTGTCAATGAATGCGATGCTCCTGCCCGCCGCGCCGGCCCGTTTAGTGTTCCGGTGTCATCCTCCTTGTGCTCCAGCTCGTGTCGCCGCGGTCTCGAAAACTCCCTATAGGAGAGGTGACCGCAATTTTAATTGATGACGTCCATCAGCGGAGTCGAAATATCCGACTTGTAAAAGATGAGACTTGTCATGAATGTTTTTCTAATTTCGCTGTAAAGTCCTAGTATTATTATTATTTTTTTTAGTTGGCGCGGTTGCGTCTGTGTGAGTGTGGGTGGCAAGGGGGGCACTATAACCGACAATGAGGCGTTCGCTGGATCGGAAAACGAATGCATCGGCCACGCAGCGAGCGGCCGGGGCGCGGCGCGGCATTACCATATTTAATTAGCCGGTTAAGGGAAAGCGTGGTGGCGGCCGGGGCGCGGCTAGAAGTGTTGCCAAAGTCCTCTGAGCAGCAGAAAAGCTCTGGCTTTCCTCGACGAGCCTGTTAGAGCACGAACGCGTTATCCATGGGTGTAGGATTGGACGGCATGACGGCTGTGTGTGTGTGTACTGGGCGATGCGGAAATGTAAGTCTGCGATGCTGTATGTATGAGCTTCGTGGAGCACGCGGCGTCGCGTCCCCCCGCCTGGCCGGGTGTCCGGCCGGCCTCTGGGTCCGTCGGGTCCGATTTCCACGCCGCACTTGGTCTAAATGTTTAGCCTCAAGTGCCACAATATGATTCGCCACATGTACAGGGGGGGAGGCACGACCCTCCTGGGCCCTCCCCCTTCCTGTTCCTGTAATAAAAGGAGGGGTGGCTGGGCCGGGGCGGGGCGGGGCGACAGCCTCCGGGGTCCAAGGCGATATTTGCTGGTTTAGCACGCACCCGGAGCGTGCGGAATCGCGTGCCTATTGGCGGGTCCCATACACGCACACACACGCGCTCACACATACGAGCGCATGGAGTGTGCGAGCTCGTGTGGTGTGACCTTTTATAATTCGTCTCTTGGCGTAGTTTTAACCGAAGTGAAACTACTGTTGTTAGTGCAACTTTAAGAGGGGTCTGTCGCCCGCCCCCGCCCCTTCTCTCCGTGCCTCGGCACCGCAGGACGACGCCCTCGGCTAATAAACGTCTGGGAGAATTACACCAAGATACATCAGGAAGCTGCGGCCCGAAGAGCGACCGCTTTTCCGAAACCACCCCTCAGCCCAGACACCCCCCCTTCCTCCCTCCCAGACTGCAGAGGGTACGCGTTGGGGTAATGCCTCTCTTTCTCCCAAACCAATAGCAAAGCAAACGGGCTACTTCGATGAGTGCATTTCGATTTTTCGAGTTTTGGTAACTTTCTTTTCAGTATATTAAGTTTCTTTTAATTTGTTGCTCCTCTCCTACTTTTGCGCTTCCGTTTGTGCGACGGAATGAAGGCAATGGCGGGGTTATAGAAGGAGAATAGTGAGCAAAAGAGAGAGGGAGACGGAGGGAAAAGGGCGCCCGACCCGAGGTCCTTGTCTTTCTTTTGCTCGTACGACGGAACAGGACAATTTTCGCGTACAGCTACCGCCGCCGCCGTCGGTTTGCTGAGCTAAGGGCGGACGGCTTGGCTGCCTGCAACTCATTTAACCTCTCTCTCTCTCCCTCTCTCCTCATTTCTCTCTTTACCTCTCAGCCGGGCCCTCTATCCTTTTCTCTCTCGTGACAAAGACAGGACACACTGGCGGCGTCTCGGAAGACGGCTGCCGGGGGAAATGGTCGCACGTACAATGGGAGGGTTTCCGGCGGGCAAAAAGTCGTGAGTTGGGACTCACACTGGTGGACGCCTGGGCCGGCCGGGAAGGGCTTGGCCGGGCTGGGCTGGCCGCGCTGGCCCCTCGGCTTTCTCGTCCCGGAAGTGGCAAAAGGGGCCCATGATGCCCTATAAAGCGCTTCCGTTCTTGTAAAGCGCGCGGGCAGTTTAATTTTTTTGAAAGGGCCATGCAAAGCGCGCGCCTATCGGCTCCCCTGTCCGCTAACTGGAAATTTACTTGAACTACTGCGTGTTCAAAGCTTCCACGGCACATGCAATTCACTGTGAAAAGCAGCTCTTGAAAGCCGCACCGCCGCCCTCCTGCCTGGACGGTGGGTGTGGGTAGTACTTACCCTTTACCTTGGCATCATTTCCAAAGCGCCACTTTATTCCAGCGTTGCGCGTTGACCGTTGGAGCGCGACGATGCGTCATCCTGTTTCTCTCTCTCTCTCTCTTCCTCGTGGACGTCGGTCCGTCCCCTCCTCGCGTGCGACAAAGACGGAGGAGGAAACGAGTGCAATCGCAAGCCAATGATAGTGCATCGCTAATTGAATGGTCTGGTTCCATGCGACTGCCCAGCGTCAGCGTCTTCTGTTCGCCCTGCCCGTCTCTCTCCGGCGCCGTGATTGGAGTGCGAGAGAGAGAGAGAGAAAAGCGAGTAGGGATGTGCCAGCGGTTCGGACGCTCACCACGCGACGCTCATACGGACCCAATGAGTGGCACACGTCCGTGTTCACTCGTGCGTTGTAGAGCTGCCCGTCTCTCTCTCTCTCTCTCTCTCTCTCTCTCTCTCTCTCTCTCTCTCGCCCCGCCCTTCTCGTTCTCTCCCGTCTGATGACAAACGCAGCCCGCTGTCCATCAGACGGGAACCCGCAGAACGCCGTGGTCACCGCAGGAAGCAGGGCGCTTATCCGGCAGCGGCACAGCGCTCCTGGCTCCAGGAGCTTGTCAAGGGAAGCACGTCGGCCGCCAAAGAAAAGAAACATTCTTAGCTCTGACTCAACAGTCTGTTTCTAGTAGATGTTTTTATACTTTGGCCTGAAATGACCATCCTTGTATCCTCAAATTTTTGAAATCCTGAATTCTTAGCCCAGACTTGAATTAAAATTGTAATTAATTCAAGAGGGCCACAACTCCGTCCTGCAGTGTACACCGGATTGCTATGATTCCCAGATTGCTTGTGTATTTTTGGGGTTTTACAAGCCAAAACGCAAAAGGCAACGAGTATGCCTCTGGCACCGTGTTTTTGTTAAGATTGCCGAAGATTGTCCGTGGATTGCCAGGGGCCAGGAGGGTGGGTGTACATACACCGGTTTGCCCGAGTTGAAGCCCCCTCGATTCGGACGGTGTTGTTGGGCAGTATAATGACACGGATTATGGCACGTGCCCTCCTTCATATGTCGTTGCCGTTGCTGCTTTTGCCGCTCGGAGTTCAATTAAAGCTCACCTGTACCGTTCCTTATTGGCGGGCGGGGACGCGATTGAAATGTACCGCGTCGGGCCGAGCTGAACTAACGGGAGGTGAGTGAGTGTGTGTGTGTGCGCGCGCGCGCGCCGCGAACCTCAATTGGCATTGCCGGCACGGCACTGCACAGCCTGGGGCCACTTTGTGTCGCGTGCCAGTGTACGTATCGCAGCAGGTTGCCTATCCAGCTGCGCAGACTGCCGGTACATTTTTTTTCAATTTCTGAATTAGAAAGAAAAGTTATCGGTGACTCGCATACTAAGCAAATATCGCTTTGCAGAAGATGCGTAGCATTTTGAGTAATCCTTACTGCTATGTCCCCTTATTTTTTCGAGCAGCTTGTTACAATTGGGTCCGTGCATGGTGCGCGTAGTGTTGAACGACCCGTGAGTGCCCCCCCCCCCCTTCTCTCTCGCTTCGGGGCTTTCTCTCCTGGTTCCGCCCCCGTATTTAATGAGAGGAGCGCATAGCCTCGTTAGCGGTGCGTCTCTACTGCGCATGCGCTGCCCAGAGCCGCAGCACTACCCGGGCAGGGGAAGTCCCTGGAAAACGGATTCTCTTAGGGGTTCAATGTCGATTCAGAAACATTGTCGACGTCTACTGTACAACAAAAATAAATGTCTCAGCAGAATAGATGCACTGATATAACCTCAGGTACACACCGGCGTTCTCGTTTGTCAATATACTAGCAGTAGGTAGGATTGAAAAGGATTCGCTTGAATCCAGCGGTAATAAAAAAGAAGGAAAGAAAGAAATGAAAATGTCTGGCATCAGGCCTAGTTGGTTCCGAGTTTGCGAAGAGAGCAGTGCATAATAAAACCCCTAGGCCTCCTCCCCCGCGCCCTCTTGTGTTTATCAGCAGTTGATTAGGTTTGCACAACCAGTCAACTTGTCTGCTGCCGTACTTTATTTTTTATTTCTTTGCCCATTGTCAATTTTTTTTTCGTTTCGCGTATCGCTGCAAGGACCCTTTTGTAATTTATGTATTGCAGCCGGCTGTCGCCCGGCCCGGCTGGCGTCCGTTCAATCAAACTGGAGTAGCAATGAGTTGGATGCAAACGCCTCGCCGTGTAATTGGTATCGCCTTTAATGGAGGACCCCTCCGTCTACTAGCAGGCGATTGGCGTTGACTTTATGATCAGCTGCTGTGGGCGTTATCAAGCGCGGGGCGGGAGCGGGCAGCGAGCCCCAATGAGCAGGACACTGTGTACCGCGTATGATCAGGTACATGAGTTTAAATTTAAACCCAGAAGAAAACGTTTCTTGATCCAAGAACAAGGTGGCCCACCCTAGATCAAATTTACTCGATTGAAACAATTCAGAGGGGCTTATTATTTGAATTTTTTTTTTTATTGATCTGAGTATATAATACTACCCCGGTATCAAAACTTTTGTTTAAGTAAATGGTAATGTAACATTTTACCTAGCATGCTGCCGTTGGTTTCCGTAAAAGTTATTGCCCGCTTGTCAGACGGAGCAGGAGAAACCGGCCGTTGTCTGTGAGGCCCGACAAGGGGAGGAAGAGCTGACGACAAGGCGAAACACACGGGGAAGGCATTCGCCGGCTCTGCACGGAGCAGAACAGTACAACAAGCGCACAGATGCAAGACAGATGGCAACAAATTGTGTCGCGATTTGCCGTTATAGAGTAGAGCGAGACGGCAACACTCTATTTCTATTTATAATTTATTTTACCGTTAGCCGAATAGGAAATGCGATGCTGGGTGTGTGGGCGTCGGGGTTAGACGTGTCAAGCCGCAAAGGGTTAACGCAGCGAAACCCAGGAAGCTAACAAGGAGAAGGACCTCCCAAGCGGAGCAGCCTGCTATGGGGCGCCCATGGGGGCCCCTCGCGACCTCCCGCCCCGCCCCGCCTGACCGGGGCCCCGCGGAACCATATGGAAGCCGCAGGCCGGGCCTCCTCGCCAGACTGCGGTGTGCCCACGTGCCCTTCTCATCTGTGAAGTTTGGTCACGTCAAAAATACATGGGTGTTGCATTTCTCACAGTTCACCGTGGGAAATGCAAAATTCGACGCATTTGGTCTGCGGCGGTGCTGTGCGAAATGTCTCTGCTGCAGAATTCTGGAGCGTGGCGGGGCGGGGCGCGGCGGGGGCGCGGCGGGGGCGGGGCGTCGAGGTGAGGTGGGGCACCTGCGCTGCGCCGCTGCGTCGAGCCAAACAGGACCGGTGCCAAAGCCACTACGGTGTGCATCTCCGCAACGCGCCTGGGGCCCGAGGGTCTGGGGGCCGAGGAGGAGGATCGTGAATATTATTTTAGCGGTGTACCCGTCACTCGACTTTGCAGAAACGCTCTCCTCCCGACTCTTGCGGCGAGTAGAAAAAGTTGTGTAAGATATGAAAGCACCTGAGAATGTTACTAGGCTCTGACTTACAGTGGAGTATGTATGCGCCGGTGTCGCCAGCACGGAAGTACTATACTTGTAAGCTAGTTTAATTATGGGGGAAGAGGGAGAGGGAACAAGAGATACAGGAGGAGAGGGGGAGAGGAGGGGCAGAGAACGGCAATTATCCTATGACAGCAGTACGCTTGTTGGTCGCTCGTTTTGTTTCTGCGATGGCTGTGATCGATATGGAAGCCTGTTGTGTTCGCAGAATCCAGGGCCACAAGTTTCGGTGTTCCGTGTTCTCCAAATCAGTTACAGTTGCAAATGTATGGGTTTGTGAGTGAGTGTGTGTTGTGTATGTGTGTGTATGTGTATACGCCTTTACGTGCACTACGGTTTGTAGCAAGAGTAGTGGGGAGCATGGTGAGAGATAACAGGGGACCAAACTCACTTTTTTTTCCCCCACAGAGTTTTTTCTCTTTGCTTTTATTGTGTCTGGCCAAAGCAACCGAACGTGTCAGAGCGCGGGGCGGGTCCACCCACCTCTGTCGCGGTGTCCGCCCTCGGCAATGCCAAAATGCGCCACGCCCCGCCACGCCCCGCCACGCTACGCGGCCCCGGACATAGTGCCGCGTCTAATTGACATTCGATAGGCGTTCGATAAGCCCACGCCACTTCGTATTCTAGCCGGTCGGCGGCCAACCCTATCCTTCTGCTGGAAAAAAAAAACTGCAACTGCACGATGTAGCAATACGTGCAACGCATCATTATTGCGAGATTTTTTTTTTTTAATACTATGACTTATTGTGGAGCTGTAAAATTTTGAAATGTTTGTAAATCGTCTTCATTTTCTGTACTTTTCCTTGACAAACTTCTGAAGCCGGCCCACTTTATAAAGTGAGGTGGGAAAAAAAGTGTCGGAAGCAAAAATCCGCCACTAAGCCTGTCTGTGGAGGGCGCGCTGCAGCCCAGGGGGTTGATGAGAGAGAGAGAGAGAGAGAGAGAGAGAGAGAGAGAGAGAGAGAGAGAGAGAGAGAAGGGTGAGGTAGTAGAGAAAGACGTAAGAAAAGCCTCTTCGGAACAGGCTATTCGTTTTCACGGCAGAAAGCGGCGCTGCGGGGGCGTGGCGTGGCGGGCGGTGCCGCACTGATGTGGCTAATTAATCCCAGAGGGTAGCACGCCCCGTAACATTGCCCGCCCCGCCGCGCGCTGGCCTGCTGGAGGTAGCCTGGGCGCGGGGCTCCGATCTGCTCCGCTCCCGCGCAAGTTGTCGATGCCGTATCCTGCGACCGCCCTGGAAGTGTGTGAATGTCGCACACCTGTAGACGTGTGTATGTGTGATCAAGGGCAGCTGCCACTTTGATCGCGGATCCCCTCGCGGTACATTATCCCCGTGTAACAGACCGCTCGGCTCGCGGCCCCGCGACCTGATCAGCGGAGGCCACTGGTGCATATAAGGCGCAGCGCAGCTGCCAATAACCGATCAATTGCCCTTCGTTGCGTGCGTCGATGGGCGTTTGTTTCGCGCGGCTCGTTATTTTGGTCTTCCGCGTCGCGGCTGCGGGGCGTTGGCCTACTCGACTAGTTACTTACTTGCTAAGAGAGGAGAGAGAGAAAGACAGAGAGAGAGAGAGAGAGAGAGGGGGGGGGAGGTGGCGCCGAGTTTCATCAGCGCCATCACGCATTGTTTGGACATGATGACCCGGCTCCGGCCCGGTCGGCCGTACAGCGCAAAAAATTACTTTAGAAGGTTCGCATGCCCTTGGCTACATTTGCTTCGCGGAGAAAATCTTAAATGTGTGTCTGTGGTGGACTCGTCAGATTACTAATTCAAAGGCGTGGCGGGGCAGAATCTTTTTGCAGACTGCCTTTAGCGGGTGTAGTGCGGACTGCACCAGTCGCCTGCCTCGCCGCGGGCGCTGCGAAAGTGGCCTGCCGTGCCGCCGCGTGGGGATTTGAACCCGGGGCCGGCCGCGCGCAGCGGCGTCGTGGCCGTTTTGCAAACTGCAATTACGCCGCGCCTAGGGCGCCCTACGCGCGCGGCACAAATACCTATTCATATTGATATCGTTTGAATCTGAATCCGACCAAACATCGATCGTAGACTTCGAATGTTCGACTGTGTTCGAGTATTGCCCTGGCCGGGCCAGCTCAGGCCGCCTCAAGGTCAGCACGGGTGTGTCTTGTCTTGTCCTGCCGTCCTTCCACGCAATGGTGATAGAAATCGTGTCCGCGCCCGCTCTCCGTCTCTCTCCGTCTCTCTCTTTCTATCTCCACCTCTCTCCCTCCCGCTTCTCTTGCTCTCGCTCTGTCTCCCATCTTTCTCCCTCTTTCCCACTCTTTCCCTCTCCCGCTCGCGGCCGAAAAAGGGCGTCGCAGCGGAAACGTATACACGACGCGGAGTGCTTTTGGGCCCACGGGTCCGCTTTGCATTCGCGCTCGACCTTGCAGCGCCAGCGCCAGACAATCGCCTCTTGATTTTGTCGATATCGACTCTATGCCATCAGACGCATTCACCTTCTCTCTCTCTCTCTCTCTCTCTCTCTCTCTCTCTCTCTCTCTCTCTCTCTCTCTCGCTCTCTCTCGCTCACCCCCACTCCTGCTACCCGCTCTCGCTCTTTTTGTCTGAAGGCTATGGAGAGCATCGGTTGTCCCCATGCGTGATGGTTTTGTTACTCGGCTCGCGGCCGTCTGCTGCATGCGAGGATCCGCGTTTGCGCTGCGACGAGAACAATGGAATTATTTTTACGTGCCGCGTGTAAAATCTTCCTATATTTCCCTCCAACGTGAAGGGCGGTGCAGACATCGCGTATTTTTTAGGGGCGCTCAAATTTAAGCAGCGGACTGGCTAGTTTGCCTTGGCGAGGTAGAGGTGCCCTGCCCTGCCCTGCTGCTCCTGACCGGCCCGCCCCGCCCGTCCCGTCCGCCCGACCTCGAAAGTGATACCGCCCGCGCCACGCCCCGCCCCGCCGCGGCCTGAAACCCACACCGCAGCTGGGCCTCCTAGGGCCGCGCCGCCGAGGACCATTACACGGAAACCTACCAAAAAAGTTTTTGTTTCATTCGCCAACCAGTAATTTTCATTATCATGCAATTTCCAATTACGTGATCGAGGGCCGCTTTTGGCGTTCGTAGGGTGTCTGGATTAGCCTTACTACTCATGTTACATGTGAGACAAAAATATCGCCCTTTTCTTGTGGTTGTGCTTCGGAAAAGAATTGAAAAGCGAAAAGGAAGAGTTTGTCGGTGTGCGGCATGGTCGGTCGGTGCGCAGGCAGACGAACCGGAAGCAGGCGGCTGCGGGGCATCAGAGAGAGGGAGTCAGGGGGGCGGAGTAGGGGCATAATGGACTCTCGGCCTCTCTTATCCAATAAGCCACCGCCGCGCCCTGTAGCGCGCGCGCACACACGCACACACTCGCAGACCCTCTGCAGGCTAATTCAGTGAGCTGCATGGTGATGCGTCTGCATCGGACAGGGGAGGCTATGGCGGCACCGCTGAGGGCCGGGCTTCACTGCAGTGCAGGCTCCAGAGTGCCAGTTGAGCCTGGAGAAAACCATAGTAAATCTGTTTCCTGGGACTCCCTAGAAAAGCTGGTAATTTTCGAGGAACTTTCCTAAAAATGTACAAAACTTCCTGAGATCTCAGGAAGCATATTTACTGCGACCATCTTCACAGTCAGCTGCAAAAATATTTTAAAGCGCGCCTTGATAGTCCCTGAGAAACGTATAAGCTATGTTGCAGGAATGAGCGCCAATGCCGTGAGGCGAGCTCGTTTATTTTATCCCCGTGCTTTGGGATTTATTCTTTTTTTTTTCTTCAAATAAAAACTCCCAGCTCGACTGTTGTGACCGGGCAGTGATGGATGCGCCCGGGGGCCCCGCGCGGGGGCTAGCCGCGCCGGACCTGTGGGGCCCCGCGCCGCGCTGGGGGCACCGCGCCCGCCGGCGGGCAGCAGGGTGGGGCCTCATTGAGGGGCCTTATTTAAATTAATAAAACGCGGCGGGCGATTTATGTCGGTCGTGGCTGTCAGGGAAGGAGGCCCCGCTCAGCATTGTGCATCAAAGCGACGATGGGATGGTACCGGCCGGGCCGGGCCGGGCCCGCGAGGGGGAGCAGCGGGCCGGGCGCGGGCCGGGGGTGGAAGGTTCGGCAACCCCCCGAGCCAAACAAACCCGGACCCTTATCAAACTGGGGCATCTGGTCACCCTCTCTCCTACCCCGTGGGCCTGAGCGAGCCACCCGGGCGGGCCCGGCGCGGCGCGGCCCGGCGCAGCAGCAGCGGGGGGTCAGTGTGAAAGGGATCAACGACGGCGAGAAAAGTGGACCTACGAAATGGACCGGAAGGAGGGCGGGCCCCGGCCCGAGCTGGAGGGTACCGCACCCGGCCTAGGGCCGCGGTCAGAGAGAGAGAGAGAGAGGGGGGAGGCGAGGGATATGAGGGAAGACCTCCGATACGAAAGGGAAGCTCGCTGCCCCGATGCCAATTTCCCAAGAGGACGTTGGTGGTGGCTACGCCGCTGACGAAGAACCCGCTGCGCTCTTCCCAATCTAGGGCTGATGCTCTCTCTCTCTCTCTCTCTCTCTCTCTCTCTCTCTCTCTCTCTCTCTCTCTCGCTCGCTCGCTCGCTCTCGCTCTCGCTCTCAGTGTTGTGGTGTGTTAGCGGCTTGGCTACTACTGGGGCACTGTGGCTGCGCCGAGCGAATCCGACCTAAAAAAGCCAGACTCGTTTCCGTCCTTGGTCCTCTGTTTCCCTGTCTCACCCCTCTCTCTTTCCCTCTCACTCTCGCCATCCACCCCCCGTCCTCTATCTCTCTCCATGGTTGTCTCATTTTCTCCCGCTCCCACTGTAGTGCACAAAATTTTCAATATCGCGGAGTGTTGCGCCACGCCCCGTCCCTCCGGCCGCCGCGCCGTCAACAGTTTGCCGGCGCCGCGCTGTGGAGGTTCCAGTGAGACGCGCAGCCGGGGGCTCGAAATTGTCTGGCCCGCCTGCGCTGCTGTGGGATCGGAAAGAATGGAATGAGGGTCCTTCCCCATCAAACATTGCGAGTCCCCGCATTTTCAGTGTGAATACGTGTGTGAGAAGGGGATTGAGAGGGGGGAAGGCCCAGCGAGTTTTTCCAGTGCGACATGGCACATGCAGAAGTGTGCGCGTGGAGCTTCTCTCTTTGATTGGTGCACAGTGGTCCGGGGTAGCGGTGTGTGGCTGTTTGGACAATTGAGGAGAGAAGACGAATAGTAGAAAGACTCGAGTGTGTGTGTACGTGTGTGAGTGTGTACAACGAATGGTAATAGGTCGCGGGGTGCCTCCATCGGCAGAGCCAGTTCTTGTATAAAACATCCTACCCCCTGTGTTTCCGCGTTTCCGTATATTTTGCTCTCCCCATGCCCCGGCCGTGTCTCCCCCACCGCTTCCCTCCTATTGCGGAGAAAACTGCCATGCTTCACCCCTAACCTATATGACCATTATTTATCTGTGAACTTGGGAGGGAGAGAGAAAGAAAGACAAGGTGCTGTGTGTGTTGAGGGGAGGGGGAGGGGGATACGCGTTCGAGAGTTGTATCGTGTTGCGTTCTCCCCCCAAAAGTTGGCCTCATCCATGTTTTTTTTTTCCTTTTCGTTCAGGAAATCACACACCATCTTTATCTCTCTCGAAGTGTGGTAGTTTTTTTCCCCCCGCCCACAAAAAGGTTTGTCTTTTGAATAACTTTTTGGCGGGAGAGCGACACCTGAGATAAGGGATGAAGGGTCGCGCTGTGTTGCGAAAGTGACCGGCGCGGTGGCGTGCGAGAGAGAGGGGCGCGAGAGTGTGGCAGAGACGGAGCGGCGAGTCTTATCTCTCTGTCTCTCTCTCCTCCTCTCGATTCGTTTCTCTCGCTCGCTCGCACGGTGATACGCGCCCCGACGAGCGGGCGGGCAGTCGGTATAAAGTAGAGCACGACACGGGGGGGACTTGTCCATCGCGCTGCGGGGCCGGACTGAGAGAGAGAGAGAGAGAGAGAGAGAGAGAGAGAGAGAGAGAGAGAGAGAGAGAGATTGTGGTGCAACCTGCAGCAGCAGCAGCACGTCCAGTCCAGCAGCTTTGAGTGAAGAGCCAAGTCGCTTGTGGTGCGGTCGCGGGGCAGGTGAGAGGGGTCCCCTTATCGGAGCTCTATCGCTCGCCACGCCCCGCCCCGCCCTGCCTCGCCACGTCCCGCCACGCCGCCGCCCTTCTGTTTACCTATGTCAGGGGTCACTCTCTTCTCTCTCCCTTCTCTCACACTCTGACCGAAAATACAAGAGATGTGGCACTCACTGTTTTCCGGCAGACCTCAAGTACAAACCTCCGCACCGGATGCAAAACGTACGTCACGTTTGCCTCACAGATGCGTTCGCACGCGCCTCGTGTGCGTGTGTGTGTGTGTGCGTGTGCGTGTGTGTGAACATAAGTCAAATGCCGGACGCCGAAGCCAGTGGTAGATCTCGCACGCGTGGACAGGCTGGCATAGGAGACTTACAAGCACCCCGGCCAGCGGCGTCCTCGATATCCCCCCCACCTCTCCGCCACTTCCCTGTGATTGAACACATTCATATGGACAATGTGTGTGTGTGTGTGCGCGCGCGCCCGTGGGTGAAACATCTCTTGGCCGCTGCAACGAGCCGTCACACATTCCTGCCCACCAGCGCATGAATGATGTGCGTAGGTGTGCGGGCCGGGCTGGGCGGCTCCCTGACGCTGACGAACAACCGCGCGGCTGATGATCTCCAACAAGCGGACGGAATCAGTGCGGCGGCGCGGCGCGGGGCGGCGGTCATCTCCATGTGGAGCTGCCCTCTGCCTGCGCGTCCGTTCTTTTCGAAAGTGGGCGGTAAAGGGTCGTCCCAGGACGTGTTAACTATCCCAGGCACCGCCCCCCCCCCCCCTTCTCTCTCTCTCTTTCCCTCTCTCTCTCTCTCTCTCTCTCTCTCTCTCTCTCTCTCTCTCTTTCCCTCTCTCTCCCTCTCTTTCCCTCTCTGTGCCTTATCGCGGTATGGCTGCGGGGCGCGGCCCGCTCGAGTGGAGCGAGATGTGACATCGGCTGCTGCTGCTGCAGCCTGTCTGGCCCGCTCCGCTCGGGGAGGCCCTCCCCGCCGGGAGATTCTCCCATCCCTTGTGTTTGATAAGATTCGGCCATCACCTTCAATGACCAGACAGCGGGGGAGAGAGGGAAGGGTGAGTGGTGAGGGGGAAGTATTGGAAGAGCTAGCGCGGCCGGGGTGGAGGGGTGGCGCGGGGCGGGGTGGGGCCGGCCACAACTCAGGGGATTGCCGTGATTCCAGCACATCTGCCGCTGGAGGGAGCAGGCGAGGCTCCAGGAGGGTATGAGGTCCGGCGGCGCGGCCAGGCGCCGTTAGCAGTTTCAACCCCCGCCCCGCCCCGTCCTGCTCGCCCAAATTTGTCGTTATTTATTGGTCAGCGACGCGGCGCCCCTAGCGTGTGTATTTCTTTAAATCGTTTTTCCGCCTCGGCTTTTGGCGTAACGTTTCCGCGCTCGTATCGGTCATGTCCAGGAGGGCGGCGCGGTTTGAGGAGGAGGGGGGGAGGGGGCGGTCGTGTCGGGGTGGGGAGTTTTTGACAGGGTGATGATAGCATGGCATGGTAGCGGGAGAGGGGCGCAGCGCAGCGGACAGATCTGGGGGAGTGGCCGGCCCGGCCCGGCCCGGCCGGCTAGAGAGAATAAACGAATGACGTGCTGTGATGGAGTAGTTTGTGGTAAGTGCGTACAACGCGCGTGAATGGGGAGCCTAGAAAAACGAGGAAACGGGATCGTCCGGCAGAGCGTGTGGGGGTTGGAGGGAAGCGCTTTATGGCTGATATCCATTATGCTCTTCCATTATTACGCCAACTATTCTTTGGAGTTCTGGGGACTCGCGCCGCGAAGCTTCAACGGAATGAATGAATGTATGAATGAACGAAAAGCGTCGAACTGACGCTCTTCATAATTTTAATAGTTTTCCTCTCTTTTTTTTCGTTTTTTCTTTTTTTTAAACTTTTTCCTTTTTAGTTTCAAGTTAATGTGGGCTATCCAGCTGGTTTGGCCGCGCGGCCTTCTCCGGTAAAATGCTGAGAAAAAGGACACATGAGGATGGCACTTTCTACTCGTAATAGTAGCCACAATACAGCACTTGCACTTCTCTTATCTCACCTTGTTCTCTCTCCCTCTCCCTCCCTCCCTTTCTCAGTACATCAGAATCAGAAAGTCGTGACGCATATTCGCCGCTGTGGGACGGATTGTAATCCCCCCATGCCCGTGCAATGTTTACGACTCCGCCTGGCCTGTCTCTGTGCCCCGCCCCGCCCTGCCGCTGATCTCCCGGCTCGTCTGCTTATTTTTGTTGTAAATAATTTTTCGCGTCGCCGTACCACGACACACGCGTGCGTAGCCGACGGTAATCCCCACCCTCCCCGCAAAAAAAAACAAAACAAAAAAACGAAGCCCCGTCCCGTTCCCTCCCGTTCCCTCCCGTTCCCGCCCAGCCCCACTTTGCCGCCCCGCCTCGGTTTCCGCTCTCCTACGGAAGCGGCAAGGCTTCGGGGCGCAGAGAACGGAAAATGTGATGTGGTACGTGCATATAATGTCGCGTTCGAAATCACTGTAAATTGGTTGGCGTCTAAAGACACCAAAATCTTGGCGTCTTAAGACGCCAAAATTTTGGTGTTTTAAGACGCCAAATCTTGGCGTTCTATGACGCCAAACGCGTCATAAGGACGCCAAAATTTGGTGTTCTCCTAGAGAACGCCAGTATTTGGCGTCTTTGAACGCCAAAATTTGGCGTCTTTTGACACCAACATTTGGCGTTCAGAGAAGAACGCCAACTTTGGCCTCAAAAGACGCCACGCAGTTTTCGGTGATGTCGCGTTATTTTGCGTTGATGATAACTGTAGACGCTGTCCGCGGCGCTGTCCTGCTCGGCTGTGTACTCCACCCGCAGGAGGCGGAGGGCGCGGTCGAGGAGGAGGGTGGGGGTGTTTGCCTCTCGGAGGCCACGTCCCCAGCAAGCAGCAGCGACGTCGTCGTGTCCTTCGCATCGATTTATATAATTGTCCGAGTTTTTCCCAGCGAAAACTTAACGAAATGTGCAAAAGTTGCTTCGCGGGCCGGGCTGGGCCGGGTGGGGCCGGGGCGCCTCCCTCCCCCTTTCCAATCCCAAAAGCGCCCCGGCCCGGCCGGCGGCCCCCGACTTCGGGATGGGATCTATACAGACGAATATTTGGCTGCGACGCGGAATGTTGTAGCGCTCAAGTTATACGTTTCTTCTGCTTTCATTCTTCTATCTCGTCTAACGTCTCGTTATGACTTCACGGAGGCGGCTCGCCCCGAGTTGCGGCGCTGCTGATATTACCGTCGTTTCAATGTGTTTGCCTTGGGTTGTAAGACCCAGCTGCAAGCCGTATCGTTATATTTCCCCCCCTGCTTTTTACAGAGCTGTGCCTTTGTGATGTGGTTTGTGACTTTTGCCTTTGCCTAATGTGCGTGTGGTTTTTGTCTTGTTGCAGGTAAGCTTGAGAGAGGCGCCACAGCGGAGAGAAACAGGAGAGAGACAGAGAGAAAAGGGAAGAGAGAAGTCATGGTGACTCGGGTAAGTGGAAGGGAGACGGGCGGGCAAGGGGGCCGGGCGGAGACGGGCGGCGGGGGGACATTTTACGTCCAACAAAACAGTTTGTTGTTGTGGGCCGCAGCAAACCACAGGAGGGCAGTCGGGCCGGGGCCCCGGCCACATGCGGTCGGCCCGGGCCAGGTGAGTTGGGATAACCCTTCCCTTACATCTCGTTGCCGCCCCCGGCGCCCCTCCTCGATACCCTAAACCTCCCCTCTGCGCCGGGCCGGGGGGATGATACGGACAGACCGACTGCGTAGGCGAAGTAGCGAAAAGTATAGCAGATTATCGTAACCAAATTTTAGCCATATGGCACCCGAAGCAAAAACTAAGAAAATGAACACTGCATTCCTCTTAATATCAAGCTCAAGTTAATTATAGATCTGTCATGAACAGATTAGCAGATACAGCCTATACTTTACTTTTCATTTTTTTCCCGCTTGCGGTCTGTAGTTGCGCTGGTGCATTGACAAGGTGGCTGGCGCCCTGCCCGCCCCGGTACCGCGCGCTGGTGGTCCGCGCCGCCACGCCGCGCCACGCCGCTCTTGCCCTGCTGTCTTTGCTGATGCCGGGCGGCCGGAGGACCGTATCTAGGCCAAACCACCGCCGCAACGGCAGCAGCTGTGCGGCGGACTCAGGCGGCCATACCGCACAGTCGAATAAGACAATCGGGTCAACACGTCACGTGACATCCCTCCCCACCCCCTCGGTCCCTCTCCCGTTCTTGGCCCATCCCTCTCTATCTATTTCTCGGCCTGTTCCATCGTAAATTTTATTATTTAGCCGTCTGTCGTCTTATAAGCGATTCTTCTTCAGAAAATATTTTTAAAAGGTGGGGAATGGGGGTGGGGGTAAACCTAGAAATACCACGTGACTTCTTGTCCCCCTCTCTCTCGCCTCTTCTACCTTCATAATTTACCTCCGCTCTGGCGGCAGTATGTGGTCTGGTGCTGAAGCGCGTAACGCAATGTTCACTGCCGTACACTGGTTGAGCAGGACACTTGTCGCACCGCATACATACTCGCATATGGCGGCAGCTACTGCGGCTTTTGAGCGAAACGGAGAGAGAGAGAGAGAGAGAGAGAGAGAGAGAGAGAGAGAGAGAGAGAGAGAGAAGACGCTGCGTGTGTTTGGTAAGTTGCGCAGGTCCACTGGAAGCGGCTCGCGCACAGGCAGGCAGGCGGGGAATGTGGTCTAGCTGCAGCAGCTGCAGGAGCAGGGCAGAGCAGGGCGCGTCACTGTGATCGATGTGTCGGGCTGTGTGTGTGTGTGTGTGGCAATGCTCAGAATGGGTCTGTCTCACATAACCGTTGCGTTGCCGCTGGTGCTGCTGCACGCGTATGCCGCTACCTTACTATATAGCGCAGACGGTTGTTTCAGCAAATATATAATATCAGGTGTGAGAGTGTGATAGGGAGAGAGGGAGGGAGAGAGAGAGAGAGATAGAGAGAAGTTTCACGCCCTACTGGCTGCTCTCTCCCTCTCGCAGAGGCTCGCGGCCGTACCGGAGGCGTTGTTAGAAACGGCCAAGAATTATCGTTGGCGGCCGATCTCTGGAATCGCGTTGCGGGTGCGCGCGCGCGCACTGTGCCTGGTGGCCGCGCAGGCCGCGCACTATTTGGGAGGAGGTTGCGCAACGCGCTGTGTGAGCCGTGTGTCCACTTCCCCTTGTTTTGCGTAGAACACCATTGTGGACGGAGTGTGCGCGTGTGTGTGTTTTAGACGAGTGGAGGCCGTGGAAAAATACGCCTATCATCTTATCACTGCGCTCTATGGGCGTAAAATAGTAATTTTTATTTTCGTCTGCTTGCGTAATTTTGGGTGTGTGAAATCGTGTGTGGCGATCTTATTCGAGCTGTATATTTTTTTTTTTTGTATTGTCTTGCGCCTCTGCCCCTCTCTGTTTTATATGTCACACACACGTCGTGGTGTGGCTTTTGCGCGGACTTTGTGTGTGTATGTGTGAGAGAGAGAGAGAGAGAGAGAGAGAGGGAGAGAGACGGGCGCGCCTGGCAGACGACCTTGGGGCGTCGTCCTCGCACCACTCCTCCTAGAAGAGGGTGCTGGTCAGCTTCGAGCCGTAAAGTCGCGTCGCGCCCTGCGGACGGACGGGGCGCGTAAACATCGCCCTCCCGCCAGGTAAACAATCCGGACGCCCTTGGGGGGCCGGGCGGGGCGGGGCACGCTGGACGCTGGGTCACCATAGGGACCGCCCTGGTCAGTGACGTCTGCCAGGACAAGGAGAGCGATATTGATCTAGAGGGTAGTCGGGTGTGCGAATATGTTTTGGGGTTACTGAACTGACAGCAATAAGGCTGTCTTGCTATGATTTTTCTGCTGTTCGCCTCTTTCTGGAGACCAGATTTTTTGACGTGTCCCTTCCCCGCACTGCGGCAGCGTGGGGCCGCGCGGGCGCACACCCAGTGTGTATATCCATTTTCGGGGTCGTTGCAACAGCGAGTGCTTGACCCGTCCAATTTTTCTTGCGCTTTTACACGCCTCTCTCGTTAGGTGGAGTAGGGCCGCGTCCGAAGGGGCGCCCTATCGGGTCTGCGCGCCCTTACTGCCGCCCTTGTGTCTGTGCGGCGCTCGCCCGCGCCTTCGAACGCAGCCAGAGCAGCTTTATGAGTGCTTTAATGAGCGCCCCTCTTTACTGTCCCCCCTGCAGTGGTGGTTTGGCTACCCCGCCCTCTCTCTCTCTCTCTCTCTCTCTCTCTCTCTCTCTCTCTCTCTCTCTCTCTCTCTCTCTCTCTCTCTCTCTGCACATCCGGTTCCTTCCTCTCATGTTAGGCCCTCCTCTGGAGAATCGCGTGCTGATATGGAGACATTTTAGTCACGTGGCTGAAATGGTTTTTTTTATTGGCGCGTCTCTGTTTTAGTCTCGTCAGTCCCTCCTTGCGGTTTTAGCTCCCTGCAGGAATACCTTCGTCTTCCTGACGCGCGGGTCTCTTTCTCTCCCCTTTGGCTGCGGTGCCGCCCTGTCGTCCTCCAGGAGCAGGTTGTCGCCTTTTACTGTAGGGATTTCATCCCCCTCCCCTCCAACTCCCCTCCACCTCCTTCCCCGCGGTCGCCGTGTCGCGCGCGGGCAAACCGTCCCCTGAGGGAGGTGTCGAGGATCTCCTCCTCCCTTCCTCCCCCGAGCGCCTCCTCAGCGCGACGCCGGCGCGGCGCCGCCGTTCTGCAGGAATATTTTCAAGTGAGTCCCCCGAGAGCGGAGCAGAGGCGCCCCCGCCGTTTTCCAGGGGAGGAGAGAATTCGGAAGGACGCGGCGGCGTGTCGTGTAATCGCGTGTGGCGGGAGCAGACGGCACGGCACCACGACCTTGGCGCAGTTTGCTTTCTGCTGCTGGGAGTTGTCTGAGGTGCGGTGAGGCGCGGACCGCGATCAGCAGAACCGCCTCTATTTTAGGTCCACCTGCTTCGCACGTACCGTACCGCCACACGAGTATACACATGCAGACAGGCGAGTACAGCAGGCGTTAAAATCCTCGTAAAGTGAAGTTTTCCCAGGGAGAGTTGTGCGCCAGGTTTCGGATACACGAGCCCTGGATTACGTTGGCTGCGGGAACGTGTAATGGCCCGATGCACGGGCGAGAGAGAGAGCGAGAGAGAAAGAGGGAGAGGGAAACATTCAGGGTCAGAGCTGTTACGGCGCGCCCGTTTCGTGTGTGTACCTTTTGCCCGGCGGTGGTCAGTTTTCCCGGGAGTTTGGTTTGCAGGCGCGTGGTGAGCGTGTGGAGGGACGCACCCTGCGAGGAATATCATTGGGAGCCTCACTGCGCCCTACCTGAGGTAATTGAGGAAACGGACGTCGCAAATGGACTGCTTGACGCTGGCATTTCTAAAACGCTCAAACAGATTCTCTAGAAGCCCGCTGTTTAAGAAACCACTTTTTTAAGCGTCACGCCGCAAGACCTCCCTTCTAAATTTTTCTCTGTAATAAGGACGTAGCCGTAATTTGAGCGCGCAGGTCGCTCTGGTCTCCGGCTCGCGGAAGCGGCGCGGCGGTGTCGTCCGAGCTGAGCCTCACCTTGGCCTTCTAGTGATTGAGCTGCGCCTCAAACCGCCGCGCCGCGCCAGGCCGCGCCTCTCTGAGTGCACGCATAACACGCGCAATTTTCGTTGGGGGATCGCAAAAAAATAACATGTAATTAAAGGGTAATTTTTTCAAACTGAGATTGTAGCATGAAAATGCTAGCAAATTTTGCAAAACAATAATTTTTCTTGAAAATAAAAGCGATGTTTTTAGACTGATAAAGCTTTTGTTTTTGGTGCGACTGCAGCGCAACAACTACATTTTTCTCACTATGGCCGCACATGTCCTGGGGTCTCGTCTAGTAGCGGTCATCAAACGGAAGGGGGCCGGCCCGGCCCGGCGCGGCGCGGCTCGCGGTCCGAGCCAGAACAAGGGGGATGCGAGAGGGACAGAGAGGGAGACAGAAGGGAGAAGGGGCAAAGCAGTATAAAGCCGAAAGGGGGGAGGGAATGGGAATGTGTAAAACAGTCCATTTCCCTCCAGCGTGTAATTCGAGTCTTCCGGACTCGTAACTTATTTTATCTTTGGGACGCGTCGCTTTTTGTTTCAATAAAAATGCAGCTGAGGGAGTGGGAAAGGGGGGGGGGGGTATATTTTGATGAGAGGACGAAGCACCAGCATCAGCGTGCATGGCAGAGAAAATGAATAAGAAATCTTAGTGCCCAGTTCTGACTCACACGAGAATGGTTTTCAGAATATTGATTCCCCCCCCCCCCCCCAATCCCTGTTTCTTTGGTCGTTTGCGGTTTCCTATTAGTGCTGTTTTGACTTTCTGACCCAACTCTTAATGGTCGCTACCGAGGAAAGCAAAGTGTCTGGAGCGGTCAAAACAAAACACTGTAAGGGGCTGGCGCGCGATCTCCACAGGTATAACAATTTGGGGTTGCGGTACATTAAAAAAGGAAAGAAAAAAAAAACGGAGAATACCACAAAGGGAAGGAATAAAAAGATGAAGTATGAAAAGAGTGATGCAACATCAGCGCTCTCGTTCGGGCCCACTTATCAGCGCTGCTCCATCGGCGTAAGGGCAAGGCAACGCAGGTAGGCGCGGGGCGGGGCGAGGCTCGCGGCCCAGACCGGACTACCCCAATAATTACAGGCAAAGGTGCATTCCGGGCGCCAAGCCCAGGCGGCGGGCAGGGCGTGCAAAGTGAGCTCTTGTGGGCGTGGCGGGGCGTGGCGGGGCGGGGTGGGCGCTGGAAATTGAAAAGGCGCTGACGTTGTGAGGGTAAGCAGACGGCTGACAACAGGTCGCATCGCTGGACTGGACCCTTAGTCCAGAGAACGGACACGCCTCTTCCTCTGCGACTTCAAAATAAAAATACTAAATAAGTGAAATATTTGAATGTTCCATCTGCATACGCGCGTACAGTATAGCGTGCCGCACGGTACGGTGCACGTGCGTGCAAGTTTTTCTTCCCGCTCGCGGGGGACGGGACGGGGCGGGACGGGCGGACGTGAACGCTCGCGGAGTAAATATTCGACGCGGCCAGCACCGTTAGCAGTGCAGCGGCCGACACGTACGCCCCGAGTCGTTCACTCGTTGAACGCGCCTCGCTGTACGCTGTAACGCTGTACGCGGTAACGTTACCGCGCGCCTCTTTTCTACTCCTTTTAGTTTGCGCTCTTTTATTTTTACGAACCTGCTTCTGTCGTGTGTGAGAGAGTTTGCACGCTGGGGGCAGGGAGGGAGGGAGGGAAAGAGAGAGAGTTGGATAGAGGTGTGCGTGAAAGAGAGATGGGTAATAGTAATAGTTAGGGCGTCGCTCCTTGAGAAAGGCTTAAGCAATGAGAGGAAAAGAGCGAAAGAGAGACGGAGAGAGGGAGTCGTCTGGAGTGAGAGAGCGGGACAGAGAGATGGAAGAGGTGCCCCGCCCCGCCCCGCCCCGGGAGCCGCGCCGCCTGAAGCCCACGTGTGTTTGCTATGCAAATGTGCGGGTAAGGCTGCTGTGACAAGTGCAGCGGAGCCCGCCCCGCCACGGATACCTTTCTTCTCCCTCTTGCGCCCCTCTGCCCCCCTCTATCTCTCTCTTTCTCTCCCTCCTCAGTATTATGCAGTGACTCTCCCACCGCGCACTCAGCGCCGCCCGGTAAGGGTCAGTGCCGCAGGCTTGACCGTGCTCGGTTGAGAAGACTAAAAAACAATTCTAATAGGTCTTACATTTTTTAAAAAAAAATCGCTGAGTTGTTTTTTTGCTATATCATGAAGTGTGCATTTCTTAGAGTGTAACGGCGCCCGCGCGCGCTCGCTGGTAAAGTTTGCGGGTGCTGCGCCGCGGCGGCGATTCGCGCCCAGGGCGAGTACACAGTACACCTCCCGACCCACGGTACACTGAAGTACTACATGGGACACCGCGACGTACCTTTCAGATAATTGGCGTCGTTTACCTCGAGGAGGAGGTGGAGGAGGGGCCCGATAGCGGCTGTGTTCCGTCCGGTTAGAATGTTCGTGTGAAGAGCTCCCGCCCCGCCGCGCCCCGCCACGCCCCGCTGTTTCCGGGGCGCGCGCGAGAGAGTCTCATTGGAGTGAGTGCTGAGTGCCGAACCCAGCGGCCAGGCCCGGCCAAGTACGCAACGACAAACGTATCGGGAGAGGTTGAGGGGGAGGCGGTGCGGGGCGAGACCCTGGCGCCGTGCGAGACCCTGGCGCCGTGCGTCTAATGCGTCTGACGATTCACACCCTTCTCCTGCTTCACGCCGCTTTAGGAAACGGTGTGTGTGTGTGTGTGTGTGTGTGTGTGTGAGAGAGAGAGAGAGAGAGAGAGAGAGAGAGAGAGAGAGAGAGAGGAGGGCGGGAACGTAGACACTCGCTCCCTCCCTAGGCTAGCGCGTCAGTCTCTGCTCTCTCGCTCTTCCTCTCCCTCGCTCCCCCCGTTCCCCTCTCTCGCTCTCCCTCTCTCTCGCTCTCCCTCTCTCTCGCTCTCCCCCTCTCTCGCTCCCCAAGGAGCTCCCCGACGCCCTCACGGCTCTTCTTCCGGACTCCCCCCTCCTCCTCATCTCCCGACCTAGTTCCGTCTGTCGCGGCGCGGATAGTGGCTTCCTATCCATCTATCCCCGCCCGTCCCGTCCCGGGCGCCTGCCTCCTCGCCTAGGACGGCTAGGCCACCACGCGCGGGCGGGGCGGGGCGGGGCCGAGGCTTACGCGATTGGCCGTCGTGCGCTGGCTTTCGGCTCAGGTCGACGCTTCGCTCTCAGACCGACGGCCGACGCCCGCCGCTGCGAAATCAATTTGAGGCCGTCGGCCCTCTCCTCCTCCTCCTCGGCCCGGCACGGGGTGGCGGCGCGTGTATTTCGCGCACTTGCTCCGCACTAAGGTCCTCTCCCTCCCCGTCCTGCTCGTTCGCTTTCCTGCTGTCACCGCGCTCGCCCCGCCCCGCCCTGCCCGTCCAGGCGGTGTCGATGTCACTCACTCACCCGGCGCAGCCGAACGGCGGTAAGAGAAAACCAAACTCAAACTGCGCTCGCGCCAGACTAGAGCAGACCGGAGCCGGCTCCGGGGCCGGGGGGATTCCGAGTGACAGTCCTCTTCTATTTCCTATCACCGGCGCGGCGCGGGTGGCCGCTGCGCTGCGCTGCGCGTCTTCGCGGTGCGCCCGGAGACGGAGATAAAGTTGAAAACTGTGTGACGAAAACGCCATCGAAGTTTCATTTCATAGGTCTCCTGAAAAATATTTTTTTCAGAGAGGAATATAGACGGTTGATTTCGCGCGTCTTCGAAAAAGTCGAGAGGAAAAGGAGAGTGTGTCTAACGTGCATGCGCGCCGCACCGCCTCTCCCTCTCTCCCTCTCCCTCTCTCCCTCTCCCTCTCTCCCTCTCTCTCCCTCTCGCTACCTCTCCCCCTTCTCTCCGGCCGGATCTAGGTACGTCGCCATGAGGACCGTGGAGTGAATGGGGGGCGAGGCGGCGGCAACAAAAGAAGGCGTGTCGATCAAGTCGCAAAGGGCAGCCGTGCATAAGCAGGTGCCCGCGCGCGCGCCCCGCCCTACACTCTCATTTTCTTTGGTTCTTTATACTTTTACATGAATAGAATGCGACTTACTGTACATGTGCGAGCGAGTTACCGCGGTGCGCTGTGTTATTGGACCCCTGAACGGTACCGGTACGGTCGGCTTTCCTACCTATCCGATTTACCGGAACAGAAAACCACACGCGCGCACCGCGAGTACACACACTCGTAGGCACGAAATCGATATACGGCTCTTCGATACGATCAGAGTTGTCTGTCAATACGGAAAAAAAATTTGAAGAGCTTTGGGGGAGATGGTAAGGCGGAGAGGGAGAGCAGGAGAAAAAGAGGAGAGAGAGAGAGAGAGAGAGAGAGAGAGAGAGAGAGAGAGAGAGAGAGAGAGAGAAGGGGAAGTGGAAGGGCGCTAAGTCATCCCGAGCGTGCGCGCGCACTCGCCGGCCCGGCACGGCCTCAGCGCCGTCATGAGGTGAACTCCACGTGAAAAAATGAAAAATGGCCTGTGATTCGTCACGGTAACGTGGCTTATTGCGTCGAGGGCAGAGCGAGCCTAAAGAGAGTTCGGCCCGGGAAGATGGTGGGAGGGGGGATAGGCTCTATATCTTGGACTGAGACGTGGCTTTTAAACGCGGGCTTGAAAGGATCCGCGAACGCAAGAAGACTTGAACGTCAATAAAGTTTTCGCCAGTTATAAAGTAGCAGACCCTAGAAGTTCTCATTCATGTCATGGAAAATGCCATAGAGCGCGCAAATCGTCCAAATGCCGAGAGTGTACGAGTAGCAACGGCAGCGGTGGCGTGATTACAGTTAGAGGCCCTTTAACTTTTTTTCCCTACCCGCCCTCTCTCTCTCTCTCTCTCTCTCTCTCTCTCTCTCTCTCTCTCTCTCTCTCTCTCTCTCTCTCGCTCGCTCGCTCGCAGCCTCTCTGCCGAGGCCCGGTGATCATCTGTTCGTTGATCTGCCTGCTCCGCTCGGTGGCGGCGGCGCGCGGTGCGGCACTGAGTGCGAGCGAGACGGAGAGAGGAGTCCGTTTCTTATTACCATAAAAAACCCTAGGCCCTCGCGACTTGTTCCGCGCCGGGACAAATGGCCCCGCCCCGCCCCGCCCCGCCCCGCCCTGCGGTCTGGCCTGCCTGGTCTGCTTTGCGGGTCTCCTCTGCTCGTTGCCGCGGTCGGCGCCGCGCCTCGCTTCGCCTAGCCGCGGCCGCCGCGTTGAGGAGGACGACCAGGTTGCAGTAATACCGGCGTAACTCTTGACGCGGACGGGATCAGCTGACTGAGCTGCGACTGTCGGCCGGGCCCGCCGCGTAACCTAACGTAACGTCTCGTGTGCTGTAAGAAAAAGTTATGTGCGGCCGGAGCTGTGAGTGCATAGCGCATGTCCGAGGAGCAGGGTGCGCCCTGCATCATGTCTGAAACTGTCAGGCCGAGAGCGAGACTGAGAGAGAGAGAGAGAGAGAGAGAGAGAGAGAGAGAGAGAGAGAGAGAGAGAGAGAGAGAGAGAGAGAGGACCGGGCCGCGCTTATCTCTGTCGGGAGCGCGCGCGCCATGCCCCCGCTGCAGTTCGGTCGGCGCGGTGCATCGCGATGGGCCCATTCCTTTTTATTCCCCTTCACCCTCCTGCAGTGTACCGTACACATACCGTTTCGCACCGCACACCGCACCGCCTGAGCCTGAGAGTCTAGTCCGACCAGTTTGTCGCGCGCACACCCGCAAACTCGTCATACCGTTTTGCAAAAGAGTTAGTTTGAAAGTCGACGCGCGCGAGGGAGAGAGAGAGTAAAGAGACGTTCTTTTGCCCCTTCCGTCCGAGTTTGCCCTTTCCTTGCATTTCGCCAGTGTAAGTCGCGACTGCCGCTGCTGTGTGTGTGTGCGTGTGTGCGTGTGCGTGCCAGGGGGCCTACACTGCACGTGCCAAAACCAGACTCCCCCGCCCTCCCCTCCGCCTCCCGCCGCGCGCTCCCGCCCTGATTTGTTTCCTCCTCCTCTCCTCCTCGCAGTGCGTGTCTTCCTCCGTATTGGAACGAATCGTAATATCGTCGCCCTGCCGTAGAGCGAAGTCTCAAGCCCGCCGCTTCGCTTTGTTCCCGCAACCTCTCGCTAACCCCCCCCCCGCTCCCCCTTTTTCCCTCTCGCTCGGGTTGGCCCAGCCCGGCGTCTCTGCGCCCCCCTTCCCACTGTCTCTCCCCCGCCCACCGCGTGTCTCCCTTACCCCTGGTGTCTCTCCCCGCCCCCCGTTGTCTCTTCCCCGTGACAAGTGTCTCGCTCCCTCATCTCCTCTCTCTCTCTCTCTGAAGGCACAACGCAATAGTGGACCAGTTGTTTGCCGTGCGGCGCCGCGCGGCGCACACAGCGGGGTCGCGAAACAAACCACGCAGGTGACAACGGCGCTGCTTGTACAGAGGGCAACACGCGGCGCGACGGGCGGACCGACAGACAGACAGACAGACAGACAGACAGACAGACGGACAGACGGGGAGAGAGGTGGCCGCGCATAAAGGAGCAAGTGGGACCGGTATATATACCAGGAGGGGCTGTGGGGTGGTCCGGTGGGGAGGTGTGAATCACACCTTTGATCTGTCAATACTGCGTAATTAGCAGACGAGCCTGTCCCCGATACCCTCCGCCCCCACCCCCGCCCCCAAACACAGAATGTCAGCCACAGAGTTCGTATCGCAGCCGTGGCCTCGTGGGTGGCAGCTCCACCTCGCTCTGCTTTGTCAAAGGGAACTGCAAGAACGCAGGCGCGCGACCGACACACTGCGCTATGTTCGAGGTAGCTCATCTCCCCAGCAGAGACCGCCTCCCACCTACTGGCAAAAGGTGGAAATGTAGGAGATGGAAAGAAAAAGCGGTGGAAACTGTGGGGGGTGGGGGCGGAAAGTGAGTGTGTGTGTGTGTGTGTCAGAGGGCGCTGGGAAGGGGTGAAGAGATGGGGGAGGGGGTGATGTACGGTGTGGGTGGGGCGGCGGCTAAGCGAGTTTGAGGGACACAGTAACACAAAGACCTCCGACGCGCTGCTAACACAGAGGCCCCTGCAGGGTGGGAGGGGGCTGTCGGGGGCCCTGACGAGGTGAGGGGGTGCGGTGGCGTGGCGTGGTGGCGCGTCGGTTTGAGCGGCAAAAGTGGAACAGTGAAACCTCCTGGGCCCCCGGCCGCCCCGGCCCGTGGGGGGTTGGCGCGGCATGTTAAATATGCCGAGGGCTGACGAGTTGCACGGACTCACACGTCTCCGCCTGCTCGCCCCGCCCCCACCCCCGCCCCCGCTCCCGCCCCCGCCGGCGCGTCCCCACGGCGACGCCCTACACCTCCGGCCGGCGCCGCCGTGGACGCATCCTACAGCCCACACGGGTCGCCCGGCCAGCCCACCCCCTTTTCCCCGCGAGCGGCGATGTTTGTTGCGGAACAATGTGCGTTGTGCCTCCAGCAGGCCGGGCTGGGCCCCGTCCGGGTCGGCTGGTTTCAGTCAAAACTTTTAACTAGGCGACTTGTGCCGTCCCCCAGAGGAGGCGGCGGCGGCGGCGCGGTCGGTACACGTCTCTGGGGCGCTGCGGCCGCGCGGGGCGGCGTGGGGCGGCGCTGGGCGGCGTGGGGCGGTGCGGGGCGGGGTGGGGTAGGAAGGGGCTGGGAGGGAGCGGGGCACGATTGTGTCCTATGGGGCCTATCGTATTGTGTCGAGGAGTCTTCTCTCTCTTCATCTCCTCCCCCCCCCCACTCTCTTCTCCTTCTCTCTCTGGGGTGGGGGGTATTCCTTCATAATCTTTCTATAGAATCATGTCACGTGACCCAAAAATTATGAAACTTGCTGAGGCGCGGCAATATAGCGGCCCTGTTGTTATTTTGTTCCTTTTAAAGGCTGGCCTCGCCCGGGCCGGGGCGGGGGGCTCTCTACTCCCTAACCCCCTTTTGAGGGAGAGAGAGGCAGGTTAGTTGCCTAGAGGCCTAGAGGGAAATTGCCGCCCCAGCAAAACCAAGGCTTTGCGCCCCGTGCCCCCCCCCCCTCCCGCCCCGCTACCCCAATAGGCAGCCGCGAGTCTTTGACGTGGCCCGCCCCGCCCCGCCCCGCCCCGCCCCGCCCCACCTGGTCTGCTTTGCTTTCAAACTGCGCTGATCCGTCGCCGCGCTGCTGCTTTTAACTGAATTTCCCGCCTCTGCGCGCCCCGCCCACCAGCCAGCGCGCCTCGCCGCTGACCGACCCGGCCCGGCCCGACCCGACCGCGCCCGACCCTACTTTTCCTCCTTCTCCTCCTCATTCTCTTTCCTGATTTGCAAGGCGCGGCAAGGTCGGTGCTCGCTGGTCCCTGAAACGAGTTCCTGGCCGATTATGTCAGGCATCGATCGGAAGTAGTGCAGCGCCTGCTGGTAAGGGCCGGGCGGCGGCCTCCTCACCCCCCGCCCCGCACCTTGCAATGCTCATTTGCTGCTTCCCCTCCCCCTCCCCTGCTTCCTGTTGAGTAGCTGCTACTGCTGCTCCTATTTCAGACAAGACGGCGGCGGGGCGCCTCCCGACCCTAACACAACGGAAATTAGGACCCCTAACGACTCTCCGATGTCTCTAATCCGAGAGATACGATAACCCGGCGGATAGTCAGGCCGCCTCCGCAGCCCGCCTCGCCCCGCCTCAGACGCGCCAGATGCGCGGCGCACCCGGGGCGGGGCGGGGTGGGGCGGGGCGGTCTGCGGTGTGGCGGAGCGGGGGTGAATCACCGCTGAATCACCTCACCACCCCGCCCTGTGAGTATCGCGCATATTTGTCGCGCTGCCACCTAACGCGATTTTAATATGCTGCTCGTTTACACTTCGCGCCCTCTCGCGCGCGGCTTGCATGATTTTGTTTTACAATAATTCCATATCCCCGTGCTCCTTCGCGCGCACACGGTTTGAAGTCGTTTGGCGCAATGCGCGCGCGGGCGGGTAAGTCGGCCGCGAGGGCGTTTTCAATTGGGGTACTCACCGCCCTCGCCGCGGAGAGAGTTTAGGCGGCGCGCGAGGCGATTTGTCTCCCAACGCGCTGCTGGAAGGCGGTGGTGTGGCGCGCGCGCCGCCGCACGGAAAGTTGTCGAAAACTTGTCGTATCGCGGCGCAATCTGCTAGTCGATTCGGAAGGCGACGATGTGATTTTGCGGTGAATTCGTGTCGCTTCCCCACGTGCCCCCCCCCCCCCCCCCAGCTTCCTCCCCTCCACCGGCGTTCGTGCTTAAAATCTTCGTGTCGCGCACTAGGCGGAGCAGGCCCGCCCTGCCCCGGCCCTACCCCGCCCCGGCCCCGAGGTTTAATCCACTCCATTGAACGGCTGTCGCTACAGAGTTAAGCCCCCGGGCGCGAGCGAGGGGCGAGTGGTTTTTCTTGTCGGTGGAAGTGGTAAGGGATCGTCTCTTCGCCAATCGCCCTGGCGCTGTCGCCTCCCCCTCTCCTCTTTTCTCTCTTTGGCGCGTCCCGCCCCACCCACCTGCCAGCCAGTAGTGCCTGGCCCGCCTGGCCCTGGCCTGCCCGCTTGGCACCCTCAAGCATTCCCTCATCCGAGTCCGCCTCTTTTTCTCCAGCCGCTCTCCCCGCCCCCGCCCCGCTGTCTCTCCCGCTCTCCCGCCGGCTCGTCCTGGAGAGGCTTATTCAAACCACGCCGAGCTTATGTTGTCGGCACTGCTCCAGCGGGTGCCAGCGGGTCGCGCCGCGCCGGCCCGATCAGTGAAAAAAGTTGAAGGGTTTACGGCCGGTATCCGCTAGCTAGCCTGGTGTTGCTGCTTTTGCACCAAGAAAATGCGGGGGGAAAAAATCCCTGAGGAACTTAGTTTGTAAAGGGTCAGAGGTAAGGTGTCTAGGATGTGGCACAGCCTTTTCCAGCCGTGTAGTGTTAGCCTCGGTGCTCGCCTCGTAGCCTCGCCCAGGGCCCCGCACACGTATGCACCATCACGTAGTGGAGAGAGGCCCGAGGTGACGCGGTGGAAAGGGGCAGGAGAGGGGTGGGGGGCAGTGAAGAGGTCCTAAGAGGCATTCCAGGAACCCGTGCCTTGCTGACGGTAATAGATGAAAGCCTTTCCTTACCTGTCAAGGCTGCGGGCCAGTCCTCGTCTAGCTCGCGTACAGTCACTCATGCGGCCATGTGGGTAATTATACACATAATTGAGACTTCGTTTCACCCGCGCTGTGCCTATCATATTCTGTTCCCCTCTCTCTGCATTAACGCATTTTTTTAAGTCAACTTTAAAAAGGTCAAATTTTATTTGTCTTGTTTTTTTTTTGTGTTATTTGCTACGTACGCTGTGACGGCAAGTGCTGTAAAAGTCACCACACAGCAGAACTGCGAGCTGCGTGGAGATCTGCCGTGGGAATTCTCCTCGATCCATACGCTGTTGAGGGGCGCAGTGCGGCGCCCAGCCCAGCAGGCCCAGGGGGCTGCACAGCTGGACTTAATGAGACACATTATTGGCAGTTCATTAAGCTTGAGCTCCCTGTGCGGTCAGCCCCATGTGCGGGCCAAGGCACACCCCCAGCCTCATCCCGCTCTCGCCCTCTGCTCTCTCCTCTCTCTCTCTCTCTCTCTCTCTCTCTCTCTCTCTCTCTCTCTCTCTCTCTCTCTCTCTCTCTCTCTCTCTCTCTCTCCCTCTCTGTCTTTCTCGCGCGCAGACTCCCATCCTCCTCTTGGCACGGAGCACAGAGGGAGAGGAGAGAAAGGCCACCTGCTGGCAAATGTTGGGACAAGGGGATTCAGGGTGTCCAATGAAAAAGAATGGGCGCCCTGGAACATCCAGTTTCACAATTCGTCAGTTTGTTTCACTCTCTAGAGACTACAGCGTCCACTGAGGAATGCGTTTTGATTAAATAGTAGAACCCACTCATACCAAATACTACCATAAGAAATAAAATAAATTCACCCACACGATAGTAAAAATGAGAGTCTGAGGGAAAAACACAAGTAGAGAAAGAGCCTGCCTGAGGCATGCACTCGCACCCCCTGGGCCCGTGCCGCGGCCCGTGCCGTGTTGCCTGCTTCCACCGATCACTGACAAGTCACTAAGGCTCTGCAAGGACCCGCCTGACACGGCCCGCTCAACACTGCAAAGCGCGCGCCTGTCGGCATGATAATTTAGTAGAGAGAGGGAGGAAGAGAGATTTAGAGAGAGAGAGAGAGAGAGAGAGAGGGGGGGGAATACCCCTTTCCATCCCTGCTCCCTCCCGCCTTCCCGAACACTGTGCCATTCATTTCGCAGGCGGGGAAATGTCGGTCACTCACTCCGAGAGGGGTGGAGGTGGGGGCCACGGAACTCTCGCCCTTCCTCGCCCCCTCCTCGCCCCCTGCCGCCCCTGTTCCTGCTGATGCTGCGCTTTCGTGGCGCGCCCCCCGCGTCTGGAGCCGCCGCTTTGTGCCCGCTGCGGATTCGGCGTCGTCGTCCGTCGTCGTCTTCCTCCGATTCCAGTTGAAGTGAAAACCCCACGGCAGGGTGGGGTGGGGCGGGGCGGGGGTGGGTGAGCTCGCGCACTCCTCACCACCCCTCTCCTGCTTCACCCCTTTCTATAGCGGCCCGTCCAACAGCCTATGGGCTGGGTTGTAGTGCGCCGCGCCCCGCGCCCCGCGCCTTCAGTCCGCTTCAGCAGGGTCGCGCTTGACGCGGAGTCCAACCGCGGCCGCGGGTGGAGCCGCCCCAGCTGGCACAGGCAGCCCTAAATGTCTCGCAGGTTGCCGCCTGGGTGCGCTTTTCTCTCTCTCTCTCTCTCTCTCTCTCTCTCTCTCTCTCTCTCTCTCTCTCTCTCTCTCTCACTCTCACTCTCACTCTCTCACTCCCTCTCGCGCTCGTGATTCTCCCAACGCCCCCTCACTCCGCCTACACGTCGCACACTTGTCCTCTTCCCACATTTTTGATACGTGATACGCCCCTTTTGCGGCGCCGGCTCGTTGCCGACACGATCGCCTTCCCCCGCGCCCCGCGCCCTCCCCGCGGCCTATGCCTGGTTTCCCGATAATTCTGCCACAAAGCACTCCACAACGCCCTTTTCTCCCTCTTCTCCGTCACCTTCTCTCTCTCTCGCTCTGTCTATCCCTCTCCCTCCCCCCTTCCAACCGCCTTTCTCTCCTTGTTTTGCGCCCTTAATGAGACATGCGGTCTCTTTCTCACGGGGTCGACTTCTCCCGCCACATGACACTTTCCACCTTCAGAGGGGAGAGAAGGAAAATAAAAAAAACAACGCCTCTGCTGGGCGTTGAACCCGCGCCGTGCCGCCGTGCCGCGGCCCGACCTTGACTCATGTGTGCCTCGCTGACCCGTTACGTTTCCCGTGTGTTTCAGGAGCGGTTACGCTGGCAGTCGCGATGCTGACGCGGCGGCGCGCCTGGGCGTGCCCCAGCCCCCGCCAGGGAGGCCCTCCCGGGGCCAGGCGCTAGTCGCGCAGCCATGGCCGGGGTCCGGGACTTGCCGAGGACCTCCCCGTCGTCGTCGTCATCGTCGCCGTCGTCGTCCTCCGCCGGCGTCCTCGTCGCCGTCCTGCTCGTGGTGACGGGGGCCTACGCGGGAGCCTGGGTCCAGGACGTGCCCGCCAAGCTGATCATCGGATATGGTGAGTGTGAGTCACTGCGGCGGGCTGGCCGGGCGGTCCGGCGCTGGGCCCGGCGGGCGCCTGTGATGCGCAGGGTAGGCAACCCATCCGACTCGTGCGGGTCGAGCCGGCCGGGCCTCCCCAACTGGGCGTCCCGAAAAAGTATTCCTGTGCTGGGAAATGATATGAACAAAGTAATATTTGCGCCAACTTCGCGAAAATAAAATTGCAAGCACGCTTCCTGCGGAGAGGTACTCGGCGGGAGGCGGTACTGCGCACGTCACGTGACGCCGCGCCGTGTCCTCCGCCTCATCCTCCGAACGTGATTTGAGGCGAATATCGAAGCGTCGTGCATGACACTGTTTGTGGAGAGGTGGATGGCGAGGGGCGTAGGGTAGGTAGTACACCCTGCTGGGGTGCACCCTCCCCCCACCCCTCCCCCGGGTTCCCCTTCTCTGGGACCATTTCCTCCCGTGGCGTGGTGCTGCGGTGTGGAGATGGAAGGTATTTTCTTCGCATCGCTTAATCTGCCCTGCTCTGCCCGGAGCGGGAGGTGGGAGGGGGGGGGGGGTCTGATAGGGCGCATACTATCGCTCGAGTCGCACCCGCCCTGCTCCCCCCCCCCTCACCTGTCTCCTCTCCCCGGTGCGGAACCATCCCCTAACTCGCCAGCGGAGCAGCGCGCGGCCGCCCGCTGTATATATACTGTATATAGCAGAGGATGCCAATGAGGGTGCAAAAGGTTGGAAAGCGGGGCAGTCGGGAGAGAGCGAGCGTCGAGATAGAGCTAGTGCGGGGAAAAAATGGAGCAAGACAGAGAGCGAGATGGGGAGGGGGAGGGGGGCAGCGAGCGACAGCGGTTTTGGTTCTTTGCGGACCTGCAGGCCGGGGGCCGTACCCACCTCACGTGGAAGATGACAATAGCTGCATTGCAGTCCGTGGGAAAAAGGATTGTCGCTCTGGAATAGCCTTTGCCGGGCGGGAAATGGCCTGGCCCCGTCTATCTCTCTCTATCTCTCTCGCTCTGTCTCGCTCTCTCTCTCGCACGCTCTCCCACGTGGGACACTGGAGCAGAAGCGTTCGGCGCCCCGAGGGATGGAGATTTAAACAGGGCCGCTCGCGACTTCTCACGTGGAAAGGGTGGGAGGCGTGAGTTACTGGAGCGCTGCTGGAGGGAAAAAAAATAAAATGAAACGGTCTTTCTGGAGCAGCGGTCTTGTACGAGAGATGCGTCGTCGCGTTCACCTCACCTACAGCTCACATTTTTGCTTCCGTCGCACGGGATTCTTTTTTTTTTCTGCTGCAGACTTGTTTTGTTTGGTAAAGAGATTAGCGACTTTTGAATAGCGCAACGGTGTATGTTTTGTGTCTGTGCACGAGAAGGCGCGTGCGGATCATGTTCGTGTAGGTCGGTCTTTTCTCTCTTTTGTCGGAGAAACGCATGCGGTCTGCGCCTCGCAATGTGACAGTAGTGGGCTCTCTCGCGGGGGATGGCTTAAATCGTGTAATAGAAGAGTCTTTGTTGGAAAAGGGAAAGAAATAATTTCGTCGGTAGGATATGGCGCGGTGCTGGCTGGTACCGCTCCCACAAAAGGGTTAGAGTGGGAGGCGGAGGCGGCTGTGAGGCCCTGGCCCCGCCCCGCTCTGTGAGAACCAACGCAGCTTCCCTTTGAATTTCCCGCGCAGCGGAGCAGAGCTGCGTGTAAGTCATGGAGATAAAAGGCGCACGGCGATTTACTACATATTCATTTGAAGCCGACAACATGAGCTCTTCTATCCAACATTGTACGCCGAAAAAAAAGATCGCCACTGTCTTCCAGCATGGAGGAAAAGAAACAGCAAATGTGGCCCATTCAACGCGCCATGCACTCGTGCCTGCGGTCTGGGCGAGTGTGCCAATCGTCTCATGACGACTGTGCGAGGGGGAAACGACAACTCTGAAATTTGTGTACACCTCGTAATTCAGAAACATTCAGAGAAATTCGGGAAAAACAAAACAAAAATAGCAAAACTTCTATAAAAATTAACAAAAAATCGGGACAATTCACAAAAAATCACGAAATTTGTGTAGCAAAATCCAGAGTTGTTTCTCCCTCGCGCCTGTGGGGTGGATGGGTATAGGCTACCCACCGGTAGAGTATAGCTGTACGAGTCTATCGCAGGGCCGAGGTGGACACGTTAAAGTTAAATTAACGGTTCGACCTTTAACGTGTTGAGCCTCTCTCGCGGTGTTTGTGCGCTTCCGGTCGCGGTGCGGTGTGTCTGTGTGGCGGGGAGAGGCCTGTGGTCGCGCAACGCACTCAGGTGCAAGCGGGTGACCCCAGTTAGCAAGCACCCCCCCCCCCTCCCTCCACCTCGTGCCCCGCGCTGGATGATTGTCCGATCAATCACTCAATCGTCGTCGTCTGTGCTGCGTGGTCCTCGCCATCAATCAAAGAGCAGGCGCGCGCGGGAGAGAGAGAGAGAGAGAGAGAGAGAGAGAGAGAGAGAGAGAGAGAGAGAGAGAGCAGCGCGTTTGAAGCAACAACGCACTCTGATCGACTCTCCTCTCCTCCACGTCCAGCCCGGAGCAGCGTAGCGTTGCCCACGGGCGTCAGGGCACCGCCGAACTTTCCACACCAATGCCAGGAAAGGATGGGGGAGGAGAAAGAGTTGCGAAAGAACGATCAGAGACTGAGAAACAAATTTGGATGAGATTACGATTCCACACATGACATGAAAAATCACGCCGATTTCTTCGCTCCACGCAACGAGTTGTTTCAGTTTTTTTCTTTCTTTTTAACTGCTCGCTCCAACCAGCCGGCACATTCGATGGCTTCTGGGAATGCAAGACGGAAGCGCGGTCGGTTGCAGGATATCACCTCCTGCAACGCCCTGGAATATCTCCTCGTCTGTAACACACTACAATGGCGTGACGTGGCGGCGCTGTCGCTACTCCTGCCGAGCGCAGCGGCACGCGCGTGAGGCGCTCCTTGGAGGCGCGCCGGGCCGGGCCGGGCGCAGCACCAGTGCCCTACTTAAGCCTCGTTGTCCGAAGCTCACCATGCTGGCTGGATGGGTACAGGCATCGATGAAGACTAGAGTTCCCCCCTCCCCACTTGATTGCCGAGAGTGATTGGAGAGCCAGGGCGGGGCGCCGGCGGCGCGAGGGAAGCACCAGCATCACGTGACGTGGTGCCTGCCTGCCAGCCCGGGCTGTCCGGCCGGCCGCGCCTGTAAAGGCAGGCCCTTCAGGTGGACAGGTGGCGCTGCCTGCCAGCCCTGCCTGCCCCGCCCCGCCCCGCCCCGCCCCGCTCTGCCATACTAGATGAGGTGCTGTGCTGTGCTCGGCGCTCACTATGCGCTCCGCAAACCGAGTTGTCTGCCCCCCCCCCCCTCGCACCCCCACCTGTATGGTAGGCTCGCATAATACTCGAGTCGCGCTCTCACGCACACACACACACACGCACACGCACGCACGCACAATCGAGTATCGAGTGTCGCGCGCGACGTCTTGTGCTTGACTGTGTCAGGCCATCTCTCTCGCTCACGCACTCGCTCGCTCTCTCTCTCTCTCTCGCTCGCTCTCTCGCTTGTCTCCTTATCGGGTCGCGCGCGCGCGCAGCAAAAGCTCTTCGTGTTTGCCTTGGAGGCGCCCCCGGAGAAAGTAGTAAGAGGATGCATTGCACCCGTGACGAAATCAGCTCCCACCCGCCTCCCCCTCCTGTCCCCCTGCTGCGTCGGCTGCTCGGGCGCCCAAAGAGGTCCCCCTCATTATGTCTATCTCGCTCCTCAGCTTCACAGGGCCTCCCGCACCGTGGAGGATCCAAGCTCCACCAATTTGTTTTTGTTCATTATATTGACTGCTGCCGCCGCGATCTAAGAGTTGTAGGGGAAAAAAAATCTGGTGGAGAGAGAAGGGGGAGGGGGAGAGGAGGGGGAGGGGGGTTGGCGTGCGTGCCCCGGTGGCGCGCGCGTGAGGGATTGGTGCCGTATGCGTGTCTCCGAGGCGGGGCGGGGCGGGGCGGGCGCCACGCCGCCGGTTCAATCGGAAGTAATCAATCAGCTGCGATTTCTTCTTGCTCTCTCTCTCCTCTCCTCCTCTACTTCTCCTTCGTCTCCCTTCTCGCCCTTTGCCTACTTCTTTCGTTGTCGCGTTTCCACTCCCGGCGTCGGCGTCGGGGCAGGCGGGGCGGGGTGACGCCCAGGGCGGCGCCGCGGCGGCGGCGGCGGGGCTGCCTCCAGGGTGGCGAGGTGGGGTGCGGCGGGCGGCGGCGGCGGGGCGTGGCGGGCTAATGAGCTCCCGCCGCCGTCCAGCACCGCTGTGGGAGTAGTGACCCCGTGACCTGCATTTGGGCCAAAAATAAAAATATTCTCGCAAACTAGTTTTGGTCCCTGCCTTTACCGAAATTGTACAGAGTTTGCTGTTCCGTACAACACAGTCTTTAGTAAATTCTCGTTCCTGTTCGGGTCGCAGTTTTCAGTAATTTTTTTTCCTGCGGCGCGATTCATCGCGGGTACAATGCAATGCAGCAAACGGCCGGAGGACACGGCCGAAATATTTCAGAACACTCCGCAGGTGTGGCCCGGCGCGGCGCTTAATGACACCGCTACTATTTCTACTACTACTGCTTGACTTCCAGGCCGAGTTTTTCTCCCCCCGGGGGCTTTGACAGTGCGCCGGGCGGGGCGCGGGCGTGGGGGTCACGCGACGTGGGGGAGGGGGGGGGGCGCCTGGAGGCCGGCCAACAGGGCCAGGACGGGGACGAGGACGGGGCTCTCGAGTCGACTTTCGTTTGCGTGCGGCCGGCCTGGCCCCGGCGGCGGCGCCCTGTTGTGTCCGGGCCAGGCGTCGCGGAGGCTCGGACTTACACGAGCAGCAGGGGGAAGAGGAGGAAGAAGAAGAAGAAGAAGAATAGGTCCGGGACAAAGACAAGAAAATAGAGAGACGGGACAGGAATCGGTACGTGAGAGCTGCATGACGGACGGCGGCCAGCGCGCGCACAATGGAAGTGTGCTGCGCCTCTGCGCACTCGACTTGTGTTTTCACCGCGCGCGGCCGCAGCGGGCGGGAGTCGAACCCTCGCCCACGGAGATGACGCGCGCGACGCGACGCCGGGGCGGGGCAGCGCCGCGCAGCGCAGGGCTCCTGGAGGAGGTGGGGGTGGAGGTGCTGGGCCGCCCCGGCCCGGCCCTTGACAAATGACCCGCCGCCGTCGTCCTGCTCTGGGGGAAAAAAAAAGAGCCGGACGGGATCTGACCGGGCGGTGGGCTTATTGCCACGAGCAGCTCCCTGCCCTGGCCCTGGCCAGCCGTCAGGCTCTCGCGTGCCGTGACCAGACTGTGGTCGTGCTGGCCAGCCTGGCCCGGCCCGGCCCCGCACGACGTGGCCCGCCCTGTCGGGCCGGGCCGGGCTGGCCGACAGCAGGATCCGCAGTAAAAAAAGAAATGTACATAATGCTGGTTTCTGAAGCGCTTACGATACACTTTTTTACGAGTTTTCACAAATTGAAATAACTTTTCCGTTCGTGATGCATTCGCTCGCTGCGCGCGGCGTTGATTGAGACGTAAAGTTTTGTCCTCCTCCCGATGGCAGCGGTGGCGGCGCCGCCGATCGGAAAGAGCAAAGTCATACGCCCCGCCCCGCCCCGCCCCGCCCCGCCCCGCCGCGCCCCTGTAGGGTCGCCCGCCCCCGCTCTGCCCCGCCTCGATATCGGAGGCGCAATCTTAATGTAGGCGTCTTGTTGTCTCTCCTTTCCGAAAGCAGAGCAGAGTACCACCACCAGCCTGTTTTGTTTGTGGCCGTCTAATTGAGTCTCGGACGATGAGATTCGCGAGATGGCAATGAGCGAGGGAGAAAGAGACCGAGCCTGCCAGAGGGAGAGAGAGGGCGTGAGTAGCGTGCGGGGGGAGGGGGCTGGGAATAGGCGCAGTGGTGGTGCGGCGTCGCTGTTCGCGTCTTTGACGAAAGTTAAATGAACAATCGAGTCTGGTGAATCGTCGATATGATTAAGTGCCCGCGCCGGACCGGGCCGCGCTATCCTCCTCCTCCTCCTCCTCCTCCTCCTCCTCCTCCCCTTCCTCCTCCTCCTCCTCCTCCTCCTCCTCCTCCTCCTCCTCCTCCTCCTCCTGCTCCTCCTCCTGCTCCTCCTCCTCCTCCGCGGGGACGGCCAATATATCCCGCCCCCGCCGCCGCACTGGCTGTATGAGCGGCACGTCCTGTGTGCGCCATTGTTTATCCTAACGAGATCTCGCCGAACGCTTTCGGCCGCCGCCGCCGCAAACCTGAATAAATTAATTCAGGCGCAGAAATTGGTGAGCTGCGACTGTGTGTGCCGCGTCCTCAGCCGCGAGGTCAGGTCCCCCCGCTCGACCCCTCATCTTGACCCGCCCCCGCTCGTCCTCCGCTCCAGCCCCCCGGGGGGCCTTTCAATAATATCGGCCGCGGACGCACTGCGGACGCGAAAACTAACTTTGAGGTGATAACGATGTAATCGTTACCGCGGCCGCCCGCCGCTAGTGCCGGCGCGCCCCGCCCCGCCGCGCCCCGCCCCGCCCCGCCCCGCCCCGCCGCCCGTACCAGCCCGATGATGTCGTTCGTCGTGTTATCGCCCGGCTCTTAAACTCTCCCCCTCCTCCCCTACCCTCCTCTCTCCCTCTTTCCATCCACCTCCCCACCCCCTCTGCCCCTCTCCTCGCGGCGGCTGGACACGGGTTTTGTGTGACACAAAACCTGCGGGCGCCACGCGGAGTAAAACGTGTTAATCGTTATAATAAAATGAGAAACAGAAAAAAACAAACATGGGGAACGGCCGGCCGCGCCGATACGTCTCTGCGCCGCGCTGCAACTGTTAACGCTCATAGTTGTTTGTTTTGATTGCGGTCCGGTTCGGTCGGCGACGCGCGGCAGGGAAGGCCGCTTTATAGTGTTTCTAGTTTTTGGGCCGTTTTTAATGGTGGACGAGAGAGGTGACGTTTGTAGCCCATAGGGCGGCGGAACAGTATGATGACATTGAAGGCGGGGTGCCCCGCGGAAAAGTCTACGAAGTTTGGACGTACATATACGAATGGTCTGGAGTGTCCTCCACCATTAGCGGAAGCTGGAGAAGCATGTTGAGGTTCGCCGGGTGTGTGGCAGGCCAGGGGCGCCGTGTGCTCACTGCTCATCCCTCAGGAAGAGGAGATTCAATTCGCCCGCAAGTGGTCCCGAAGTTTGGTAATGAACAGCTCTGCGCCGCGGGGGGTACGTACCCTATCCCTCCTCTTATCACCCCCCTCGTCCCACTCGTGGGGGGTAGAGCGGGGGGCTAACGAACCCCCTCCGGCCTCGGCTCCCTCTACAACGAACGTCATCCCCTAAAACGGATGAGTTCCGCCTCATATGCAGAACTAATGCGCAGTGCGCCGCCACGCCCCCACTTGCCCCGCTGTGCCCCGCCACGCAACAAGCTCAATAAGTTTGACCGCCTAACTGTGATCCGTTTGGGCGCTGGTGCAACGCTATTAAAGCGCTGTTATTACAAATCGTAGTAACATTGTTTACTATAGACACTAACAAACGGAGCCTGTTACGGCGATACAGTACCGCCTGAAAAGCCTGGTTTTCTCGATGGAGGTGCGGTTTTTTCCCTACCTTTTCCGTACCTTCCTTAAGTATATTAACCACGGTTTCTGTGCAAGTTCGGTAGAAAGAGATACAAGTCTAGAGTTTGCTGTTTAATTTTTGAAAAACTTTATCCTTACGGGATGTCGCTTTTGTGGGGTGGGGGGACTTCTGGCGCACGGCAGCAATCTTAATTTCTGCAGCACAGCCATCTGCTCCGGCTCATCTGGACAAAGTTTTGCATCGGCGCTGCACTGCACCGCCCAGAGCGAGCAGCTGCTACTGCAGTCGCCTGTTAGTTGTGTCCTGATTTCCAACTTATTGTGGGAGGCGGTCGGTCTGTTTCACGAGGCCGCATGTTCGCTGCTGCTTCTCCCGACTCCATTCTTGTTCTTCTCCTTCGCCTCCGCGCGCAAGTTTGAGTTTTGCCCGTTTGGTTTTCGCGGTGACTGCTTGATAAAGCGCGCGGGGGGGAGGAAACTGCGGTGCACCCAGTAAACTCTGCTATACGCGTGCCGGTGAACACGTAAAGAAAGAAGAGAGAGAAAAATAACTTAACATGCAAGGGAAAAAACTGGAAATTTTCTCCAGATCTCATGTGTTCTGCGCTAAGAAAAGCTAACAGTGGCATTCACCGTAAGCTTTCCAGAGTGTGTTTGGCACTGTGCGCGCAGCGAGCACTCACGCACACACACACACACTCCCCCTGATACGCCGCGCCGCGCCGGGACGTGACGGCGGGGGGACGCTCGTTGTGCTCTCCCTTTTTGCCTGCCGGAGTGTGAATAGGGTAAGTGTACCAAACATGGATCATTTTTCGTGATATCGCCATTTTAGGGGTAATAAAAGCGCGATGAGCATAATTTTTTTTCATAGCCGTGTAGTTTGAAGCTTATAGGAAGGTATCCCGAAGAGATCAATTTTCTAGCTCAAATACTTTAGAAATTACAGGGAAATCCAATGACCTCTGATTTTGATCCATGTTTGGAGGGGGTACCCAAACATGGATCACCAAGCTAGAGAATTTTTAATCATATGAGTGTCATGTACATAATATACAGATGTGGGAAACTTTTTTTTATTCACATAAAACAACCCTTTTGCATTTTAGAGGGGGGTGATCCATGTTGGGACTCTGACCCAAATGTGGATCAAAACTGCAGCTTCTTTGAGAACGTTTTGAAGGCTTTTCTGTAAAGGCAAGTATAATTTTCCTTTACCAACGTGTTCCCCTGACCTTTCTGCTTTTGACTCTACAATAAGCACGCGCCCATTTGCATAAAAAGGGTGGTTCCAGCCCCTCAAACTATGTCATTTCAATTCCCCGGAAATTTCAATTTTCCTGCGTTTCCCTTCATAACTACGCAAAGTATGTACTCAGCAGCCAGCTTTAAATGTTCCTCAATATGGGCACCTTCAACAAATGAAATTTTTTTGAAAAAAAGGACAATTTTGGGCCGATTTATAGGATTCTAAGGCCGTTGGGGAGCTGTGAAAGCTAAAAGGCGTGCTGTGGGTTGCCTACCCGGACCTCCCGTAAGGCGCTGTGGGGCATTTAAAGTTTTGTAAAAATTTTCCTACTCAAAATTTTTGATGGATTTTTGCGTCGAAGCCTTTATTGTGGTCACATCTTGCCGTGTGAAAAGTGAAAACACGCGCGAACGATTTACTTCTACCGATATTGAGGTGCCAACTAATATTGTTACTTAGACAAGGACTAATTTCTTAGTTTTCACCCCTACCCGCATTTCGAAAATACCGACAATGACGATTTAAACTCTTCAGAATCTTAGAGGGCATATATTGAAACGTCTTCTCGCTGATTTTCAAACGATTCCATACATTAGTTTCCGTACAAGCAGACACTGAATAGGCCCATCTCTCTTTCCCTATCTTTAGACGCGCTCTGACGAGGTCTGCTGAGAAGGCTGTTTTTTGGCGCGCTGCATCTGGGACTGAGAAGTCAGTTGTCAAACATTCACATACACATTTGGCTGAATATATAGTCGTCTACGTGGGGAACTTTGAAATTTTCCATTCGGTCTATCCAATTGCCAGCTAGAGCCCGTCAAACAGAAATGATCCATATTTGGGGACTGATCCATGTTAGGTACAGTTACCCTAGTGTGACTTGGGATTATTTCGAGACACGTCGGGGCCTTGTCACCCACGGCCCGGGGCCCGGGCCGGGCGAGCCTAGCGGCCCTCTCGCTCCACCACGCCCCGCCCCGCCACGCCCGCACGCCCTGGCCGCTCCTTTGGTAATGGATTGCTGACCCGGAAGAGCCCCCCTCTCCTACCCCCGCCCCGTCCCTTTCCCCGTCCACCCTGGCCATCTAGGAGGACAAACAGTGCCTCGCCTTGGCTGATCCACTTGGCTGCCCTGTCGCCAAATGAAATGGCCTGACGTGTTTGTCGAACTACACTGCCTAGCGAGGGGAGGGGGTGGGGGAAGGGGGTGACAACCGAGGCCGCAGAGCAGAAGTTCAAAGCGCAAAAATAAGAAGAAAAAATACGATTTCACGAAATCCTGGTAGGCACGAAGTATGTTTTGGTTTCATCAGAGTTTTTGGTGGATGGTCTATGTAGAAATTGAGTTAAAAATTTCCAACCAATTTACTGAAAATATTGATTTTTTTTTTCTTCCGAGTGTTTGATAAGCGACATAAGATTAGGTCACAAGCCAAATTTGAGCTCGTTTGCTTTAACGACTTAGAAAATAGGTTCTCAGTAAGGAAATGTCCGATCAGCTTGATTTTTAAACTACAGGCTCGTTGTGCAATTAGCGTTCGAACACTAAATTCACATTTTTATTCGGACATGTTCTTTCAGATTTTAGTTTTTAAAATACTGTACATGACTTGAATCAACAGGTCCCCAGCCACGGTCCTCCTCCCCCTCTCCTGCGTACCGCGCAGAGGGGCCGAGCCGAGCACCTGCAACAATACCGATTGGGCTCGGCTCCCCTTCTGAACTCGCACTATCCTGGGGGTAAACAGCCCGTAGGGCGTCGCGGTAGACAGAACGCTCCGTTTGGGGTGGGAGTGCGTAGTCCTAGGCTAGAACCTCCACTCGACAAAAGAAGGCCGATGGCTCGGCGGCTAGCGCATCCACCTCGCGACTTTAACTCTTCATATTAGGTGAACGAAATGTTGGACAGTCTAAATGAATGTGTAATTATCAGTTTTGGACCTGCGGAAATCGTTTCGAAAAGTTTCACGAAGGTTCGTCGAGAAGGAAAAAAAAGTGTTCCATAAAATGGTTTACGTAAAGATACGCAGATGTAAACCAGTTTTATTCCTTCTCGCCAGATTGAAGTCAAACTTTGCCAAACGATTTCCGCAGATATGAAACTAATATTTCCGCATTCAGTTCCCCTTGTCAACGTTTGGATGACATTAAACAATGAGTTAAAGTCGTGAGGTGGACGCCGTCAGCCGACGACCGTGGCAGAACATGGCCGAGGAAATGCCGAATGACAGTCTAGCCAGCAATGAGGAGCCGCGGCGGCCAGCTAGTGGTCACGTTCGAAACTGTCCCCGTGGTGCATCCTTACGCACGGCGCGAAACTGCGATGATTCTGACGTGACCACTCCTTGCGTTGAAACTTTTGGACGTCGAGGTACAAAGCAACAGGCGAACTTTCTCATTGGTTGGAAAAAGGAGCGAAATAGTGTTATTGGCCAGAGCCGACTCGGCTCCCCCTTTCCACGTTTGTTTTTCCATGACGAGTCGAGTAACACCATAGAAACAAAGATTTTAACTCAAAATTTCTCAAAAGTGGCCCTTCTTCTGATCCACTTGGCTGCCCTGTCGCCAAATGAAATGGCCTGACGTGTTTGTCGAACTACACTGCCTAGCGAGGGGAGGGGGTGGGGGAAGGGGGTGACAACCGAGGCCGCAGAGCAGAAGTTCAAAGCGCAAAAATAAGAAGAAAAAACTAATCTCCGTGGCAAGGTAGTCGTCTGTCTAGTCTTTTTCATTCTTGTGACGTGCTTGCCTATACAGCAATTCACCTGTCATTTGTCTTACTTTTAGGTCTACCTATCTCGCGTTTTCGCTGTTGTTATACTTTATTGACGTGGCTTCTCACTCGTGGGTGCGTTCGATCCGTGCAACACTTTTTGGCCGTGCACCTGTGACCCAGGCGGGGCGCGGGCAGGTTAGAGCTACCACCACTATCGCGGGGGCCACAATAAATCTAGACCATAAAATGACACGCGTGTTCTCTCTCTCTCCCTCTTCCCCCTCCCCCTCTCGTTTCCATCCCCCTACCGCCGCTCCCTCTATCCAGCAGGCCTTAAAAGTGCAAGCGGTATACTAAAACTGTGATCGTCCCTCTTGCGGGATTTTCCTTCTTTATAGCCACACATGTCAGCGAATGTATGCCGTAACAATAATTATGACCAAATTTATCTCCTTGGCGTTTTTGTTGCACCGCGCGCTCCTGCGCCTTTCTTCGACCCGGCACTGCCTTGTCACCAGGCCGGGCGTGTCTTTTTTTTTTTCCTGTTTCAGACTCGATATCACTCACGCGAAAGACATTACCCCAAAATATTCATATTAACCCTCTACTTGGAGCACCTACCCCCCCTTCCCCCGTCCCTACTGCTTCTTGTCTCTCGTGTATCGCCGGCTAACGGCAACTTGTGCCTGCGAACAGGTGTTCCGCAGCTGCTTATATTTACGATTTGCGAAGTACGCGAAACGCTTTCCGCGTCGATAATTAACCGTGCCGGCTTGTTGTTTTGTTTGCCGTGTGGACCGCGTGGTTCGCACGTCCAGGGCCGCCGCCGCCGTGCGAAAGGGCCGATAGGAGCGAGACCCCCCACCGCTCTATACTCTCTCATCCCTTCGGCCTGATTTATAAATACATAGACTTGAGAGCTTACTGCAGTTTAACAGCGCGGGAGAATGAGAATGAGGCCATGCTTCGGGTTATTCCTCCTGGTCTCCCGGGTGAAGTTCCCGTACCTCAAGAGCCACCGCGGGACCACGTGACTTGAGCGATCTTCAGTCTTGAGAGGGATGAGTCCCCCCAGCCCAGCATAGTGCGGCGGCTCGGCTCTCAACTTCGATATTACGCTGTAGGAGGCCGAGTCTGGTCGGGATTAGATCCCCACCCTGTGCCGCCATTTAACGTCTATCTCGCTCCCTCGCCTCTCCGCCTTCAACCCTCTTTCTACCCCCACCCTCCCCTTCCTCTCTCTCTCTCTCTCTGTCCCTCTTATGGAGACAGAGAAGGGCCTAAGTCTGTACGTCGCAGTGGGGCAGTCTAATGAAAATGCGGCCAAGGCTGACTCCCCCTTCCTCTCTCTCTCTCTCTCTCTCTCTCTCTCTCTCTCTCTCTTGCGCGGTCTCTCTCCCTCTTTCTCCTTTTCTCACTCTCGCAAAGGAACCCCACCCCTAACCCTATCCTTATCACACTCATCGCACATTCCAGCCCAAGGAGAAACAGAGTGGGACAGAACGAGAGAGAGAGAGGAGGGGGGAGGGGGGTAGAGGAAGAAATACAGTCAGAGGCGCGACGTGTCCAATATATCTCGCAGAGATGCACACACCGTGCTGTGCAACAGTGAGTGCAACAGTAGTGCTTTCTGCGACCCAGACAGATGGAAACAGGATGCGAGACTAGCAGCCGTGATCAAGGTCCCTCCCGCCTGGATGCTCCGCGGCCGCTCCACATTTGGTCGCGCGCGTGCGCGGCCGCTAAGGGCATAACGCAACGCGGCGCGCAGGCGGAGCGAGCGAGTGACCTTGCAGTGGATGCGTTCTGCAGAGCCGGCCGGCGAGCACGACACTGCGAGCAGACGGGACACCCCCTCCCCGCGCCCTAGATCGCAACACGCGCCGGCCGGCCGGCCGGGTCTCCGGAGTTAATTTTGCTAAATAGCGGTGCATGTCCCGCACAGCCGGCGCGGCACACAGCGAAAACTACGTCCAGGTTTCCAAGTGTTCTTTTTTTTCCCTCCCAAAAACCAAGTTGCTTATGTAGCCCTTTTTTCTGCGTAAGGGTTTCTGGTTGGCTGCGTGGAAACCTGGACGGATATGATTTTACCGTGCAGCACAGTTTGTCACCTTCTCTGTCCCGTAGCGCCCCCCGCCCTCAAAAAAAGAAGACGAGAATGGGAAAGTTTAGTTGTGTAAAAACGTTTATACCATGGGGACAGCACCCCCATCCCCATCGGCAATACCCCCCGCCCCGCGGGCCACGCCGCCTCCATTATTGAAAGACCGGACGCGCGACTCGAGAGTCTCGAGAGTGTCTCGTCTCGAGGTCTCGCCAGACAGGGGCCGGCCGCTGGCCTGGTGGCGCGGCTACCAATACCGGCCACCCTCCCCCTCGAGTCGCCCCAACTGCCTCCAATGTTGATGACACACACGTGTGCTTCTAAGTTTCGCTGAAAGTCTGGTGGCGAATACGGAAGTAGAAAAGAAAGAAGAAAGAAGACTTAACATTTCATAATATCAGCCACGGGCTTGCCCTGCTGCTGCTGCTGTTGCTGCTGTTGTTTGCGGTGAGGTAATATCTTTCGCACCAGATCGCCGCGGGGCTGGGCGGGCCGACCCGCGCGCCAGCCTAGTCTACCGTTATCACCATCAGATTTGTTCTGCTTTTTCTCATCGAATGCGTTTGCTAAGGTGGCTGTGAGTGCGCAAGCAGTGGGTAGGTCGGACAAAAAAAAGAAAGATCTCAGAGGGAACACGATTGGGAGGAGAGAGATGGGGGGGGCGTTCTAAAGGCAGCTGATGAGGGCGGTACCGTTACGTTCACTATGCCGCGCCACTGCTCCGCGCTTATCTCAGGCCTTATTCATATTTATCAATAAACTATTTGTTTCTGTGTTCTGCGTGTTTTAAAAGTTTCTCAAAAACATTTCTGCTTTTTTCCCCTGTTTTTTTATTCGCGTGGAGCAGTCTTTTAAACAAAGCCCAAATTTTACCAGAGCACTTTCACTGTCACTATTCTGTCGCTCTGTTCCTGGAACTAAACCGTGGTGTGTACTACTCGGCCTGCACCGGCTGGCTGCCGTGGGATGGCACGGCACGTCTGTGGTCGCAGAGAGAGAGAGAGGACAGATGTATGTGTTTTGTTGGCGCGCGTCCCGTCTCGTCTCGTCGGGGCGGGGCGGGGCGGGGCGGGGCCCCTAGGGTGTGGCGCGTAGGGGCCTGGAGGGGCGCGTAGGGGCCTGGAGGGGCCTGGAGGGGCCTGGCCTGGCCTGGCCTGCGCCGCGCGGACGGGACGTTGATCGATAGGTCTCCATATGGGGGGACAGCGATGCGACTCGGAGCGACGCTAACGCCGCTAGCGGTAACGGCCGCGCGGTGGCATCGCTATACGCCGGACTCGTTAGAGCGAGCAGGGCGCAGGGCGGGCGCGAGCGGGCGGGGCGGGGCGGGGCGGGGCGGTGGGAAGTCGCGACTGGACCGCGCCAGACGAGCCGAGCCGTGGGGGAAAAATATACGTCCCGACATTTTGTTCATCGGTGATATTTCCTGGAGAGATGCTGGACTGGCTGGGATCATGACGGCCTACGTCCGAACGGAATTTGTCAGTTGCCACGCCTTGCTCTGTGCGTCTCTCTCTCTCTCTCTTTCTCTCTCTCTCTCTCTCTCTCTCTCTCTCTCTCTCCCTCTTTCTCTCTCTCTCCCCACTTCCTCTCCTACTACGCTGCGCCATCCCATCCTCCACTCCCGCTTCCCCTCTAATCGTCCTTTCCTCGCCCATTTGTTCCCGCGAGGTGGCGGGGCGAGGGGGGCGGGGCGGGCAGGCATCTGGGCAGATCGTCTCCAGGAGGCCTCCTCGGCAGCCGCCCCGCCCCGCCCCGCCACCTCCCGTACAATGGCTATTGTTCAACATCGTTAGGCTGCGGAGGGCCTAAGTGCCGCGTGCATGCGGACGAGTTGCGGGTGGAGTGAGGGCATGGCGGCCGGGCCGGAGGAGCGAGTGCGCGCCCGGAGTCCTGCTGCCCGGAGGAGCGAGTGCGCGCCCGGAGTCCTGCTGCCCTCGCCTGGAACCTCGCCTCTTCTCGACGGCCCGTCCGTCTTGAGCGTACGGCCCGTCGCGCGAGGCTAGATCAAACAGCAGCTCGGCTCGTGCTGTCGAGGTTGCCTCTAGCAATTAGAACCCCTCGTGTCTAGCTTTACTTTTGTGGCCGAGCGGGCGAGCAAGCGCGCCGCACCCGACTAGTTCCGTGGACCCTGTCTATTTTTCAGCTCCCTAAGTACACCGCTAGAAACTGCGCAATATTTCTTTTTCTGGAGAAGTGTTCCTGTATTTTCACAGGCGGTTTTTCTTCGTAATTTTGAAACGTTCGCTCTATGGAAAAAATTGTGCCATCTTGATGTACTGGAGGCAAAATTGTGTTGTTATAACTGTTCCGTCAGTTAGTCGTGTCGTGAGTGATTCGCGGGCCGACATGCGCGCACCGCTCAGTGGGATGAGCATCCAGTCTCATATGCACTCCCCCCCCCCCTCGGGCCTGCACGGCTGCTCTTGCTGTGATTTACAGTCAGCGGCGGGGCCGGTCAGCCGGGCCAGGTGTTGAGGTATTAATGGGATGTTGTTAAAATACGGCTCGCCTTTGAGTCGGCGGGCGCTGCGCGGCGGGCTGCTGAAAAGCGTTTCTTTTTTCCTGGGAATAGGGTGCGCGGTGCCCTCCACGAGCTTTACGACCGATAGCCTGGCCTGACCCAGGCCTTGTAATGCAGGAAATAAAATGGAAAGACTGAGGTGAGAGGTGTTTAGCTCAGAAAATTTCCCGCCCTCCTCATATATATCACTATTTTATCAGCCCTGTACCAATGCGAGTCACCTCCACAGGACAAAACTTGCACTAAAAGATAACCCGCCCAACTTTCTCTATTTTATGTCGACCCCTCCTCATTTTAATAGTCCCTTCCTTTATCAGATTTCTGACCGGAGCATACCCCGCCCGCTTATGCCGGGGAGTGTCCATGTGGACAGCTCGCTGTCAGCCGCGATGCTCCTAGCCAATACATGGCCGCTCCCACTTGTCTTATAATTTATTTAGAGTGACCCGATTCTTGGGTGGAAAGAGAGAGGGAGAGAGAAGGAGATATGTTCCTCCTTATACCCTTATCTTGCTCATTGATTTCTCGATGCCACGTAGAGAGAGAGAGAGAGAGAGAGAGAGAGAGAGAGAGAGAGAGAGAGAGAGAGAGAGAGAGAGAGGCAGTGCATCTCCCCAGTGGTTCGAGATGAAGAGGCAGATTAATAAATCGAGCCGGAAGCTGCGGGCGCGCCGCTTTGTTTTGATTCATTTCTCGCTTCGAGAGAGGGAATTCATCTTTCACTCGGTCTCTCTCTTTCTCTGAATAATTTCAGAAGGTACAAGATCACCTAAAATACTTGAGTATTAAAATGAGATTTCTTATCAATCTGACTGTCGGGCTAGGGTTACGCCTCATACGTATTGCTCTTACATTTGTTTTTCCTTCTCGTGTTTCAGGTAAGTGCTGTTAGCTGTTACTATCGCCTCCGTTGTCGGCGCGATACTATTGAGTGAGTAATAATTGGGTTACTCCGGCACCACGCCTTCAATATCCCCGTCCCTCGAGGGACAGCTGCTGTGTGGATCTGTGTATTGTTGGGGTAATTCATGGATTGATTGAATCCTTTCCTGCCGCGCGCCCGCCCCCTCCCCGCCCGGCCCTGGCATGCTATGTTTATCCCGCTCCGTGTGGGAGAGGGGACTGGGCTTTTCTCCCGCTGCCTCCTGCTGGGCGCCCTGGTGCTCGAGTCATAACAGCGAGCCCTGCCGGAGAAAAACAGGAAAGAAGGGAAATTGGTTTTGCTAGCTGGCAGGACAGGTGTCATTGACCTATGTCGATATTTTGCGCAGGCACCCGCCGTCGAAGCTGCGCGGGTGAGGGTTTTATGTTTTTCCCTCAGCCCTCACTTTAGTGGAGAAACTACCTCGTTGAACTCTTTATTAGCCTTTCCGTTGGGCCGAAATTTTTTCTGCGGTGATGAGGGAGTGCTGAGCATAGCACTGGGGGTGGGATTTGCTTTTGATAAAATTTTATCCGAGTTGTACCTGTTGTGGCGGCGGCGGGGTGGGCACGGGGGCTGCGAGTCGGAGATAGCGGCGCCCAAAAAGGGGACGAATGAAATCGGCGTGGATAAATACCAAGTTAATTAAGAAGTTGGCTTTGGCCCGGGGAGTGCTGGGCGCAGCGGCTCAGCCGCCCGTCCCTCCCCCTCTCCCCCGCCCCTCTCTCTCCCTGCTCTGTGTATGTGCTCCCCTCTCTCCTCGCTGTGTCCCGCTCCCTCGCGCCGGGAGCGCCTGGCAGCGTAGGCCACCAGTATCTCTCGACGCAGCTGTGCGGACGGGTTGCCTACCTCACAGGCGAGTAGGCGGGCCTGTATTGTGGAAAGAAAGGGAGCTGATTTGGGAGGAAAAAACTTTTTCTGTTAAATATTTTTCTGACAAGAGCGTCTCTTCCTCCACATTTCGTGCGGAGTGTTGCACCCCGCGCGCGACGGCGGGGCGGGGCGGGGCGGGGCGGGGCGCGGCGGGCTTTGCTGCAAGTTATGCTATGCTGTACGTGGCGCAGAGCAGGTCTGCGGCAGAGCGTTGACCCCCGGGGTTCAAACTCTCCATCCTGCCCCTCACTCCTCCCCCCCTCTTCCCCCTCCCCCTCTCTGCCCCCTCTCTCCTACCCCCCTACTCTCCCCCGCCTTCTCCGTGGGGCTACAGAGACCTTTGGACGGGCTGCCGCCGGTGAAGCACCCTCTTGACTCTTTTGTCATCCGCACTCTGCAATCAGGAAGGAGGTTTACCGGTTCATCCCTCGGACCTGGCAGACATGGCGGGGTGCGGCGGGGCGTGGTGTGGTGCGGCGGGGCGTGGCGGGGAGCGGCGGGGCGTGGCGGGGCGTGGCGGGGAGCGACGTCGTTGACACAGACATCAGGTGGGACTGCGGGCGGAGGTGTAGGGGCGGCAGAGATGCGGGACTGGGTGATTGGTTTTGTAGGTCGCCCTACGCTTCGCCCTTATTTCTCTCTACCTTTTGCTGTTCTCTGCCTCCCCTGCCGTTCTTCTTCTCTTTCTGTTTAACTTTTTTCTCTCATTTCCCGTCACGTCTCTATAAGGGAGATAACATTCATACGTATAGCCTTCATACGTTAAAAATAATTTACCATACAACATTCCATGTACTTTCCGGTTTTCTTTCTTTTTTGGAAACTTGACGATCGGACTGCTGTGTGCGATGAAAAAGCAAAAGAGTAAAGCCAATTATTGTAGCGACGGTAAAGTGCGAGAAAGGTCGTCGCCTCCCTCTATGTTACTCTCTTTTTTTTCCCCTCTCAGCCCCTCCCCCCCTCTCTCTCCGCACTGCACGCGCCCCCTCGCAGCTCTGCGCGCCATCTCTCATCAGACACCCCTCTCTCCCCCCCCCCTCTGCCAGCGCCACCGCGACGGCAGTTTAAGACAATACACCGCCGCGCCCGCCGCGCCGGCCCAGCGCGTCTCCATAAAGAATGGAATTGGACGCGAAAGCCACGGGCGGCGCCGCCGGCCCCGGCCTGGTGCGGCCCCCGCCGGGGCCGGGCGCGCAGATATTTATTTACGCATTTATATAGCGGGCGCTGCTCCCCACGGCACCCTGCTGCCCCCCTCTACCTCCTCACGCACGACCCCTCACTCTTTACCCCCGCGCCGAGGCCCCCCCGATACTATTCGCGGGACTCGGCGCGGACCGGCCGTCCGCCCGGAGGTACGCCCCCTCCCCCCGCCTGCACCGCAGAAATGGCTATGAAAGGAGGGGTGGGAGGGGCGCGGCAAGACTTTTCGGGCGGGAGTAATAACTCACCAATAGCGCTGCGGGCGGGGCGGGGCGGGGGAGGCGCGCGTGCTTCGGTACAATTAAGCTGAGAGGTTGCCTACCTCCTGTTTGCTCGACGATAGGAAGATCCGCAGCGCCCCGCACCCCCGCGCAGAGGGGTGCCCGGCACCGCCCCGCCCCCAACACCGCCCCCCGCCACCGCCAGACAATACTATTGCGATGCGTGCGTGCGGATTGACACAGCAGGGAGGGTTTGGGTGTGAGACGCGGAGAGAGGGTTGCGCATCTCGGCTGGTGTGGGGAGGTAGGGATGGGTGGGTGGATAGTGGGTAGGGGGCGAGGGGCTAACGCGGTTGTGGTGGTGGTGGTGGGGCTTTTGTGTGAGAACGCCTGCGGACCGCGAGGGGGGCGGGGGGAGGGGGGGGGGAGGGGGGGGACACGTGGATGGGCATGGGCATTTAGGCGTGGGACGTAGGCAGGCGGCAGTGATAACAGCTGCTCATGGTGAAAGGACTGGGGTGGCTGGGAGGGAGGGAGGGAGGGTGCTCCGAGGGGCCGGGGGGATGAATACGGAGATGGAGTCATGAGGGAGTGGGGGAGGGCCCGCCCGGCCCCTCTGGTCCGTCAGCGCAAAACTAATGCAGGAATTTATTTCCGCCGGCGGGTGGCATGAGTCGAATCCGACGTCGAGTTTAAGATGTTTCGTAAAAAGCTTTTTAAAGCTGGAACCTCTGGAAACCGTGTGCGTCTGCCATTCACTTTCCCATCGCCTTCGTGCGCAGGCAGACCGAGGTGCCCGGGGCGTGGCGGGGCGGGGTGGGGCAGGGTGGGGTGGGGTGGGGCGCCCGCTGGATTTACACGGGGCACGGCGAGAGAGCGTCCGCACCTAATCGCCATAATTCACCCTTTCGAATGAAGACCTACGGCCGGCCGGGGCGGGGCCGGGCGGAGCGCAGCACGCCGCACTGCCAGCTGTCGTGGGTGTTCTTCTTTAAGAAGACCTGCACCGCCCCCTCCGCCCGCGACCGCCCCCTCCACCTCCCCTCGCACGGGTCGATGTTTCCACTTTAAGCAGCCCGTCCCGTCCCTAACGTAAGAACAAGGCGGAACGTCGAAAAGTACCCGCCCGGCCCTACCGGCCAATGAGGCCGCCTCGCCCCGCCCCGCCCCGCAGCTGTTCCCGTTTTTTGTGTGTTCTTTCCTTGGTCTGTTTGTCTTACCTATGTCGACGGTACCCATGTCGAACAGGTGCATGTCATCTTTTTGTTTGCTCCCCCTCTCCGTCCCCTCTCCGTCTCTCTCTCTCTCTCTCTCCCCCCAACCCTCCCCGCGGCGCCGCAGCGTGCCCGGGTGCAGAGCGTGCTCAGCCAGGCGTCGCGTGAGTCTGCCTGTCTTGCGGCCCGTCTGGTCCGGGTAGGTGCGGACAGAGATGCCTCCTCCCCCTCTCCACACCCCCCAACAGGAAATCCGATTATACGTGAGATATGTAAAGGCCCATTGTCATCCCCCTGGTGAACGCGGTAGGGAAACGGCCCCGCATATCCCAGGTGAACCTAATGGCTCTATGCACTGCGTGCGGCGCGCATCCATTCAACTACTTGGCCTTTTTATATATCTTGCTACTTGTGCTTACCTTCAGTTTGTTCCCCGCCCCATCCCCTGAAATTCTCTTATTTCCTAACTCACTTCGCTGCTGCTGCTACGATCCGCGCGAGAAGCGAGACGAAAATCTGTCAGCTGAAAACTCAGCAGAAACTCGTGAAGTGTCATTGGGAGCGCGGTGGTATTGGGCGCGCGTCATTTATTTAAGAGGGATACCTCCGTCCTGAGGCTCTGCTACCACATTAGGTTTCTTTTCCCTTGCCGCCGCTGCAGTGGCGCGGGGGTCGCTTCTGCGTGGCCCAGTTTCTCCCCTTTCAATCCAGCACTGCTGCCACCCTCTCCCCTTCCCTCTCCCCCGTCCCTCTCCTACTTTTGCCACTTTCCCGCCGCCTGCAATCCTGAGCTGTTTAAACTTTTCTCGCCGCACCAGGCGCGCGCGACGGTATGAAAAATTGCCTGTTGGCGGGGACATCGAGACGAGGGAAGGACGGATTTGCGCGGTGGAGGTTTTCGAGGCGGGATTGAGGCTGGATGACGAGGGGGGGGGGGGGGGGGGGGGCAGGTGACCTTGCTGGGATCTGAGCGTAGTAGTGTATGAGCGGCAATACTGCACTTGACTTTTGCAGAATTTTCCTACGACTTTAACGTAAAGTTTAAGTTGCGGGAGGGCGCGCGCAGGCTTGTGTTTTACTGTGCCCTGTTTTTAAATTCTCTCCGCTCCCCACAAACACGACAGTTCCTTTCCTTTTTTTCTATTCTTTGTCTCGGGCCGGCGCGCCGTCTCTTCGTGTTTGGCCCACGCTGATCTAGTCAAAGCCGTAGGCTTGCCGCCGTCCGAGCCGCGGCCAGAAGGCCCATCCCGCCCCGAGGGGGCGCGCGCCGCGCCTCGGAGCAGGCAAAGAGGATCAAGAACTTGGAGAGTGGCGGATCGACACCGACCCGCCGGCCAGCCACTCTGCAGGAAAAATAGCACTGGTGCAGTAGGGGGCTGAAAAAGCGGGGGGCAAAGGAAGGGGGAGTAGAAATAAAGAAAAAGAGAAAAGGAGGGGCGGTACTTCTGTTATTCCCGCTCTTTCTCGCTGCCAGTCAGTTGGCAGGCATTTCACTGTCATTCAAGACGTCGCATTCGCTAGAGTGTGAATCTTGTCGAATTTCTTTTGAACGCGAATCGATGCTCACTACCGCCACCGGCCCCCGTCTGCGTCGGAGTGGAAGCGCTGCTGCATTCCCAGGGGTTGCACCGGGAGAGTGATGGAAAGAAATCCGAAATGGCCCATTTAAGCTCCCCCCCCCCCCCCCGTCACGCGGGTTTCCTTATCGCAGAGGTCGGCTGTATGTGTGCCGTCGTGTATCGGAGCAAATTGTCCGGCATTAGCCGCGTTCACATGGCCCTCCGAGAGAATCAATCCCATTTGCATAGAGACGCGTGCAGCGCGTGACGATGCTCTGGAGGAGGAGGAGGAGGAGGGAGGTAAGGAGCCTGGCCCGGCCCGGGGATTTGTCATGGTCGGAGCCTTGATAAGCTTCCGATAACCGGATCAGGGGTGGCGGCGGGGCGGCGCAAGGAGCGAGGACGAGGAGGGTTGCGACGAGCCAAATGTTTCTGCCCTTTTTTTTTCACCCCCGGAATCAGTGAGGCAGGGCAGGCCTTGCATCCTTATCAGAGGGTGGGGCGAAAGTGATACCAGAGGGGCAGAACGCCCGAATGTAAACTGTTGCAAGCATGGAGCGCAGGGAAAGGTTTTTCCAATTTTCGTATCGCGCAGGCTTGAAACGATAATTACTTTTTGCGTGACTGCAAGCGGAGTTCGCGAAATCGTAGTGCAAGTTTCACGTGCACAAATTTTTTTTTTTAAAAATTATCTTGTCGGTAAAGTGCTGATTTCTTCGCCTCGTGGAAATCCCGCCGCCAGCCCGATCCGCCCCGGCCCAGCAGAGCGCGGAGAGTGCGAGATGGCGCTGCGGCGGGGGAGGGGGGCGGCTTCTCCTTAGATTGCTGTCTGATAGCGCCCTGATGGGGAGGGGCGGCGCCGGGCCGGAGGGGGCGCGTTCTTCTCCGTCGCTCCGGCGCTGGTGACAGAGACGGAACGCTGTGCGTTTCGGTGCAGGGCGGGGCAGGGGGCCACGCTGGCTTTGATGCCGGCCAGCCGGGCGGGGCGGGGCGGGGCGGGGCCATAGAGAGGGGCTACTCCTCCGAGGCCCCCGCCCTGCCCTGCCCCTGCCCGCCTGCGCCCCCGCACACCCGGCGCGCGCTCGGGGGGGTCGGTCCTCGAGGGCTTACAGCCAAAAGTTGGCGACTCTTGGCGCTTTCCGAAAAGCTGGAAAGAGGAGTAGGAGTAGCAGCGGGAGGAAGGATCTGGCGGTCTGGTCTGGTGTGGCCCCCGCTGTCCCCGCTCCCGCTGTCCCCGCCCCCGCTGTCCCCGCCCCCGCTGTCCCCGTCCCCGCCGTGCCCCGTCCCCGTACCTTGAGACCGTGAGCGCTACGGCCAAGTTTGTCTTTGGAAATATGAAGCGGCTATCGATGGGGAAACTGACCCAGTGACGTCTGGAGAGCGTCTGCCGTGCCCTGCCCGGCTGGTTGTTTCCACTGTTTCACTCGATATTTTTTGGAAGTGGGATCTCACGATTTCACTCCAGACTTTCCTAGAAGCTGCGCCACTAAATTCTTACAAAGCAAGCGCTTTGCAGATTGCGAAGAGTTTGCTGTATTGCAAGCTGTAAAGAAATGCTTCGCAATCTACAAAGCATTCACATGACTTGAAAGAATTAACAGTGAGCCTTCTAAATCCTGCAAGTACAATTAACGTTGTTGCTCTAGCAGACGATTCTCCTTCAGGGGACCTTAATGTTAAATGCATGCAGTTCTCGTAAGCTTTTGCGATTTTCTTGCTCTTTACATGAACGACACAGTACACAGATCCCCCAGCGTCTCGGCGTGTAAATTGCAGTGGCGCGCTGCAGGCAGGCCGGGCCGCGCCGAGGCTGACGGCCACGCAGCTGACTGGGCCCCGCGTGGATAAGCAAATTACCAACAGATTGGGAAGGGTGACGGTGAGCTGGGGCGGGCGGGCTGGGCTAGGGAAGCTGCTCCTTGTGATTGGGATTCTGTTTGCCCCGAGATCCTTACTGAACTGCTCCTTTGGGGATGAGGAGGAGACAGAGCCAAGGGCGAGGCGGCGGGGTGCGGCGGGGCGGGGCGGGGCGGGGCGGGGCGGGGCTCTATGCCATATCACCGGATTGTGTGTGAAGCAAAGGAGGCGGTGGAGGCGGAGGGGCTGCCGCTGCTGCTGGCGCTGCCCTATCGGTTATAATTTAATTTGGGCGGGACGGACCCGCTGCCTGCTGCCTGCAGGGTCAGGGGCGGACAAAGTGACGTTCATTGCCAAGTTAGGACCCCGACCCCGACACCGTGACAAATAATCCACTTGGGCCGCCTTTATACACGCGGGATTTGCGCTTGGAGGCGCGGCGGGCCGCCGCTACTTATTGAAAGGGGCTGATTCCAGAGTGGCGGGGCGGGGTGCAAGGAGCTTCTGCAGGGGGGCTGGAGGAAGCGAGAGGGAGAGGGAGGAGAGAGAGAGAGAGAGAGAGAGAGAGAGAGAGAGAGAGAGAGAGAGAGAGAGAGAGAGAGAGAGGGGAGGGGGGGGGGGGATGGAGTAAGTGTCGGGGAAAGCACTTATTTACACCCCTAGTATTGTGAGGGCTGATCTCTTCTCATCCCTTCCATCTCAGTGTCTCCCAGCAGCATTGCAATGTGCACTGAGCTCCAAGGCGGATGCGGGGCTGCTATAGCGCGCTACCATACCGACTACAGCAATCATTCCGAAAGGGAGGCGGAAGGACAATCCTGTATTTTACTATGAGGTGCTGTATGAACCCCCTTTAGTATATTAGAACTGGAGCTAGCCTAAGTTCTGATACAAGGCCTTTTTCTTTGAAATTTTTTCCCCCTCCGCCTCCCTTTTTTTCGCCCAGATAGCTGACTCGTGGGGAGGCGCCCGCCTGCGCGGGCACGTGTAGCCGGGGCGGCTCTAAGTTACGGCCATCGATATATGCGTCGTTGAGAACCGCTTACTGGACGTTTTGATAAGGATTGTGCTGGCCAACGGAGGGGAGAGAAGGGCAAGTGTGTTTTGGCGGCCTCTGTTAAAAAGTAGACGGTTAGAGAATAAAAAAAATACCCTGTGCTTCGCATACTTTTAAAAAACATACGGAACAACGTTGTTCCGTTTTTTAAATTGTTATTTCTTGAAGGGGGCCTCATTAGCGACAGCGACGACCTCGGCGTGCCGCAATCTCGCAATACGTTCAAGGCCGAAACGTATTTTTTGTCTCCTGATCATTGGCACAATCCCTCGGCGCCCCGCCCCGCCCCACGCCCCATACCGCCCCGCCCCATACCGCCCCGCCCCACCACGCCCCACCCTCTGCGGTGCGGCTGTAGCGCTCCGCCGCGCCTCGCACGATTTCGGCCAAGATAGAAATAGAGATGGAAAGAGATAGAGTTAGGAAAGGTGGGGTGGCTGCGGTGGTGGCGGCGGCTGCGACGGCCGAGAAGACCAGCAGTGGGGGCAAAAATGAAACTCTATGCCCTGTCTTGGAAGATTTCCCGATGGTGCGGGGGGCCGGCAAATCCGATTACTGGCGAATCATAACACCACGGGCTGCCTTATTCTCTCTCTCTCTCTCTCTCTCTCTCTCTCTCTCTCTCTCTCTCTCTCTCTCTCTCTCTCTCTCTCTCTCTCTCTGTCTCTCTGTCCCTCTCCCTCTCTCCCTTCCCCCTCCAAGGCGTCCTGCTCTCTTTTGTGCTCGTGTGTGTCGGATTTCGCAGCCTTCCTTTATATCGCCCTATTGTCGACTCGCGTAAGGTTTTTTGATAAGTGAACTGTGTCCAGTTTGGCGAGGAAACATTCAAGAGCTGTTCGCGAGAGCTAAGTTACCGCAAATGCTTGCTACTCTTTTCTGTCCCTCTCGGTATCCCTTCCACTCTTCGACTGCCTCTAGACACCGACATGCATTGGCTTTTTAGTGCACTCCCATGCGCCACTCAGGAAAGGGCATAACGCGATAACACGATTTAGACATTTCCGAAAAGAGCATAGAGGGGAGTACACTGCTACTTCGCTTGCTGTTCGGTCAGCTCTCATCCTGGGCATTCTCATAGCCAGACTGGTGAGAAGGAGGTGAGAGAGAGAGAGAGAGAGAGAGAGAGAGAGAGAGAGAGAGAGAAGGGGTGGCGACAAAGTAATGAAACATAATTGGATTGTTCGCGCTGTCAGAACTGTTCACTGTATAACCCCCTCCTCCTCCTCCCTCCCCTATTCGCTCTTGTTCTCTTTCTTATTTTCTTCGCGCCTTTTATTCCTTTCTTATGTAACTCCTTTTTTTTAAAAAAGATATCAGTGCACTTGTTAAACGGAACCTTGATCTTGCATCGAATTGTGTGTGAGTGAGGTCAGGTGTCGGTCGTCGAGATGGATCCGGAGCCGTCGGGGCAGGCGCGAATGTAATCTCATTAAACGCAGGACAAGGGAATGTGTTAGAGAGAGAGAGAGAGAGAGAGAGAGAGAGAGAGAGAGAGAGAGAGAGAGAGAGAGAGAGAGAGAGAGAGAGAGAGAGAGAGAGAGAGAGAGAGAGAGAGAGAGAGAGAGAGAGAGAGAAAGCTCGGGTGAGTATGGAGTGAGGAGCAGGGGAAGTCTAAAGAACGCTGCCTGACAAGTAGGCTAAGCCCCTCTTTGTCCTTCGAGCACCAAAGATGTGAGGTGGGGAAGGAGGAAGGATGAGGGGGGCGGGTGGTGCGCGGGGGATTTGAAACGTCCCACTGACTATGCCGGCAGTATTTTCATCGATTTTCGTTCGGGAGAGGCTGACTTCCGACCTGTCAGCCGGCGCGCACAGCCAGGGCCCTTCCCCTTTCCCTCTGGCTCTGGCGTGCTAAACTGATGCAAGCCCCCTCCCATCTCCCCACCCCGCATCCCCTGTCTGCCTGTCTGCCGCCAGTCTTGCAATTGCTGGCGAATCTCTCCCTCTCCTCCTCTTTCGCCACGGTGGTCGCGATATGGCACCACACACACACACGACCGCATCCAAACACAGAGGCAAATTCCCTGCACTGGCGGGCGGGCGGGCATGCAGGCGGAGCAGTGCAGTGCGCGTTATATTAAGTTAGCCCGGCCGTGCTGCGCGGCTGCGCGCGCGGGCTGCCCTGTCGCCTGCTGCTTTTTGTCTGCTCCCCGCACGGGCAGGACAGGGCAGGAGGACGCTCTGCTCTGCTGTGCGTCTGGGGATGACGGTTGGCCGTGATGGATCTGGTTCTAATGACGGTGATGACAGTGTGGCTGCTGCCGGCGATGTTGCTGCTGACGTGATGACAATGCCGATGGATAACGCAGATCCCTGCTGGCTGGGCCTTCCCTGTATAGTTAGGTCGCCATGTGGTTGTGCGCCATGAGGATGATTTGACTCTGCGCACGCGGCGTTCGTCGCGTGAGAAGCATTTAAGCGTGTTGTTTTTTTTTCTTCTTTCAATTTCCGCTTGTGATGGATGATTTTTCTATTAATATCGCACAATATCCTGGCTGGGCTCTCGGATATTGCCGCGACAGAGCAGACGAGCTGTGCCCGGCGGCCGGCTGCGCTCCGCTGCGTGTGACGCCGCTGCCGCTGTCTCACGGGGGATGCTAATCTAAACGCCTTTCTTTTTCTTCTGTTTCCAGGTGAGTTACCGCCCTGCGGCCGCACCGCGCGCGTGGGCCTGGGAAAACGGAAACAGTCCCGTCCCGGCCGGAGGGTATAGCAGGGAGATGCGTGAGTACATAGTAGTGCGCGAATATAAAGATTGATTTAGGTGATTATAATAATTTCAAAAAAAAATCGCTTGCTCGCTGCTCGCTTGCGCGCACGCTCCCCATGCCGCGTCCCGTCCCGTCCCGCGCGCGCCTGACAGTCGCGGCCAAACTAAAATTGATCCCTCTCGGTTCGCTGACCGCGGCTGCATGTGATGTGTGCGCCCGCGAGCGAGAGAGAGAGAGAGAGAGAGAGAGAGAGAGAGAGAGAGAGAGAGAGAGAGAGAGTATCAGTGTCTGTGGTGGGAGATGGACACACACACACACACACTCGCTCGCGAGTCCTCTTGTGGCTCTCCAGTCGGCCGTGAAACAGGCCACGGCGCGGGCGGCGATAAGACGGTGTGGTCTGGCTTGGGGTTGGAGCGGAGCGTGTGAGTGTAAGGGGTGCGGGGCGGGTGCGGGAGCTGCTCACCCTGCTGCCGTCCGTCCGGTCAGTGTCCGATGCCCGCAAAGACCAGACACAACATGTCACAATTGTTTTTTTGTTTTTTTTCAACCTTTTTTTATTTAGTGGATGTGTAGAATGGCTTTTTTGGAGTAGTGTGTCCTCTTGCTTGCGTGTGAACACGCTGAACAACGCCAGGTGGGCGCAAATTGTAATGCAGATTATTGCACCCTGTTAAAAATTTAGGAGTAGGAGAAGGGCTGACCGACCACCGACCGGCCCTTGCGGGCTGCTGATAATACGCGCCGCGTATTTATTTTGGTCGTCCTGCGCGCTGCAAATCACGCGGCCGGCAACAATAATATAGCAATCCGCGCGAATTATACGCGTCCCCTGTGGCGCAATGATATCTCGATGATCCCCTGCGCCGCACAGTCCGTGCGTGTGTGTGTGTGTGTGCGTGTGTGAAAGAGAGCGTGTGCGTCACACTCGATGATCCTTATATTGCCTAATTTTCACAACCGCCTCCTATCCCCCACCCCCGCCCCGCCCCGCCCCGCCACCCTCCCCACGCTACGCCACGCCACGGCGCGGTGCCGCGCGGCGGCGCCTACTACATGTACATACAGTACGGCGATAAATATTGTCACGATTATCTGGCGGTGCCGCCGCTGCAGATGTAGCGCTATCTGTGTGATGAAAGTCCCTCCAGTGACTTGGTTGACGCCCCCGTGGCGCGGCGTGGCGGGGCGTGGCGGGGCGTGGCGGGGCGTGGCGGGGCGTGGCGGGGCGCGGCGGGGCCACATGGCGGTTGCTCTACAGGGTGTTGGGGGGGCAATTAAGCGCGGCACAGCTAGTGGCGCCAGCGGCGGCGCCCGCCCCGCCCCCCGCCCCGCCCCGCCCCGCGGCCGATATTGCTAACGATATGTGGCCCTGCTGTGGTGCGGCCGTGCGGGCTGTCGTGGACTTTAACCCTCCCCCCCCCTCCCCCACAACCACCCCCTGGACTAGTGCAGGCCGCGGGGAGGGAGCGGGAGGGAGGGATGTATGCCGATGTGAATCTAAATGTGACTGTCAGGAAGATAGGGACGGCACGCCGGGCCGGGCCCTGCCGGCCCTGCCGCGCCGCGCGCTAACCGCTCCAGCGACCGGCACCTACCGCGTGTTATTATGCTAATAAGCGATATCTGTGCGGATCTGGCCGTCCGTGTCTGTCTGCCCGTCTGTGCGTGCGTGCGTGTGTGTGTGTATGTGACGTTCCAAGATTGCGCGTGTGTCTAATCCTAACGCACCAAACACTCAAACAGAGAAGGAGAGAGAGCGAGCGACGGGGAGAGCTAGAGAGACTTGCAAGGTGCAGCAGGTGATGCTGGGACGGGAGGCGCTTGACTCACTTATTAGAGAAGGCGGAAACTTAATAAGACGGGGGGAGAGAGAGAGAGAGAGAGAGAGAGAGAGAGAGGGAGAGAGCGAGCGAGCGAGCGAGCGAGAAAGAGAGGGGGGGGGCGGGGGAAGCAGAGGCCCTCTTACACTCTGCCTAATCCCGTCATAACCTAGATATGTTCAACAGCGCGGGGTGGGTCGGGGTGGGGCGAGGCGGGGGAGCCAAGTAGCAGTCGAGGCTGGTTTCTACTTTGCGAGTTGAGGCTCCCCGCAGTCGTCTTAGATGTGAACTGGTAGGACTCTGCAGCAGGCTTCCGTCTTCGTCAGTACGTACTCCTCACGCTCCCCCCTCCAGTCCTCGTCACGACGTACTTGGCGACTTTTATGCCCGTCTGTCCTCTGCTGCTGGACTGCTTAACCCCTAAGGGGTTATACGCTCTAGGTTATACGTTTCCTCTTTAGGGCCTGGAAATTAAATTAATTCTGCCCCACTCTGCGTCGCAGGTTTCAGATTTTCAGTTGAAAATTTAAAAAGTATGTAATGAAAAAATATTACACCAGCGGCCTGGCCTCGCTGCCGGTCTGATGCACTGCCATAAATCCCGAGCGTGTGTCTGCCTTGGGTCGCTGCATGACGTTTGCACGTGTATATCGTTGCCTAACACGTCGATGGGGTGGTCGCCGCGGCGGCGGCGGTAAACGTTAAATCGATCCAAGAAATTAAATATTAGAGAGGTGGGCGTTCCCCGTCGACTCTGCTGTAATATGCTGCCTGCCGCCTCTCCCCATGGCACCTCTCTCTCTCTCTTTCTCTCTCTCTGCCGACCGGTTCTCGTCAGTCGGGCGGGCCGCGCCGCCGCCGGTTGTCCCTTAACAACTATGCGCGTCGTAACCGAATTTAATAATTTTTCTGCCGCCTTTCCTCCCTTCCTCCCTCCCTCCCGGGTTTTCCTCCGCCTCCCGCCCCTGACACTTATTCGATGCAGCGCGAAAGTGGAAGCGGCAACTCGATCTCGCTAAGCGCCACGCCCCGCTCCGTGATCGCGCCCCGCCCCGCCTCGCCCCGCCCTGTGGAACACCTCACGCGCTGCAGCTCGCGCGGGGGGAGCAAGTGGATCTGATATGGCACTTTAATAACAGGCTGACGCGTGGCCGCAGTCGTGGCAGAACCTGGTCGTAAGTTTGGCACGGAACGGGCGACACACAGGAACACACGTACACTCACACACATCCGCACGGCTCGGTCATCGTTAGCCCCCCCCCCTCCCCCCTCCCTCTTTACCACTATCATCGCGTCTACATCGAGGGCGTTATGCTAATCAAGGGTCAGCACCGGCCACATGCACCGACTCTCTCTCTCTCGCTCGCACTCACACACGCACCACAGCTTAAAATTCTACTGCAGCCCTCGGACATCCGATAAATCATCCTTAACCGCGCTAATTTGCTGGCACTTATTAACAAGCGGCGCCCTTTGCCTACTTTATTAGCGCGAAAATAAATAGGTGAAATGCATATATGATTAGCGGACTGCGGACGCATTAGTTCTAGCCCCACAAGTAGAACCTCGTGGGCGGCACAACGTTTTTCTTTTTTTTTATTTATTTATTTATTTATTTTTTATTTATTTATTTATTTTGCGTGAACGGGGGAGAGTGTACGCAGCCGGGCACCGAGTTTTGTATACCGGCGCGGGGAAAAAACAAGGGGAGAAAGGTGGGAGTAAAACGCCGCCGACGTCCAGTAATGTATGCATCGACCGATCGGGGCAAACGGACACGGCGGCAGAGAGGCGCAACCGTGTGAACTGGAGGAAGAAGAAGAAGAAGAAGAAGAAGAAGAAGAAGAAGAAGAAGAAGAAGAAGAAGAAGAAGAAGGGATACGCCCGCCGATGAGCCGGTGGTAGCGGTGGTTCGGCAAGTTATATCTACTGCAATGGCCTTTGCAACGGCAATTGAATCGGGCTGATGGTGTGTGCCCCGGGGCGGGGTAGGGCGGGCCGCTGGTTGTGGACGGTCATGCAGTGCCTCCCCGCGCAGGGCCCCCGCAGGGCAGCTGAGCTGCAGACGCATTGTGCAGCTGGGGGGCAGCTGCGGAGACAGTTGAAGTGTGTTTGTGTGCATGTCGGTGTGTGTCTGTGGTAGAAGCGTTTGTCTGAAAGCTTCAACCCCCCCCCGTCCCCCGGTACCCCATCCCCTTTCTCTCGCCTTGCTGTCCCTCTCCCTCTAAACAACAGCTTCAGACTGGCTGCCCTGTCGGCGGCACAATGTGCGCACAACCCGCACACATACCCGCCCCGGGGAGCACTCGGGCTGTCCGCACTATGCACATCCGTCTGTCCGCCCGTCTGTCCGTCCGTCCGTCCGTCTGTCTGCCCGGTGGCGCTTCCTGATAATTTGGCGGGTGCTGAGCTGAGCCCGGCGTGTCGCGGCGCGCGACGACGTCTGGGATGACGAGGGGATGATTCGGCACGAGGCGGGACGGGGCGGGGCGGGGCGGGGCGGGGCGGCGACCACCGGCACTTAACCCGTCCCTCCCCAGGGAGAGGGAGGCCCGGCCTGGCCCGGCCCGCACTAATTAGCTACAAAGACAGTTGCTCAAACAGGGGCGGCCGTAAGCGGCGGTGAAAGGGTAGGACAGAGAGGGGGGGGGGCTGCAGATAGGATGAGGCATGGTCACGAAATGCTACACCAGTCGTAGTACTTGGTCCTAACTACTTACAAGATGTTCCGCGACGCGCCTAGGTTAGGTTCCCACTACCTTAATAATTGCTATTACCTTTGGAAACCATCAAGGAAAGTATGAATTGCGAACGTTACGGATTGTATTGAAGTGGTACGACCCCTTTTCGCACAGGGCGGGTGACTGTGAATGTCGCGTCGTTCCGGGCCGTCCCCTTATTCTCTCCTTCCTCCCCCGAGACGGCCCTGCTGCAAGATGGCACTGCGCCACACGATATCAAAGTTGATGCCGAAATTAGTCCGCGGAAGGCCAGGCCAGCAGGCCAGGCGGCCGGGCCCGCCGCAAAAACAGCAGGGCAAAGCCAACTAACTGAGGCGGTCTTGGGCCGGGAGTGGTGCGCGCCGCCCCTTAGGAGGGCGGGGGCGGCGTCCGAAAAGCCGCGCCGGCCTTGTCACAATGCCACCCGCCCCGGCCCAGCCGCCACCCTGCGCAAAGCACCCGCCCGCACCCCTGGGCCAGGGCGGGCCGGGGCAGCGCGGGGCAAGCACCTCCAACAACTCGAGGGGGCTTCATTTAATACGCATGAATATTTAAATTGCTCATTACCCTCTCATGAACACATTGGCGCGAGAAGAAATGAAAGAAGAGGGCGATGAAGAAAACTTGTGATCCGTGTTAATGTGCGGGGCTCCGCGCGGGCGCGGCGCGGGCCACTGGCGCCCACTTCATCCCCGCTTTGTGTGCAGTGCTTTACATTTTCTCTTCCGCTGGGCAGGGAACAGTGTTGCGTGTATGACGCCTTTTTCGGGTTTTCACCTGCGGGGTGGGGTACCGCCCTGAGGGAGGGAGGAACATGGGATTCCGGCATGTATCCCCGGTGCGTTCTCCTGACATTTCACGACTTTGGGTCGCGCCACGCATCCGTGTGGTGGTGGTGGAGGCGCAGGGCGGGCGGGAGGCTCTGCTGCTCGGCCTGCCTGCCTGCCTGCCTGCCTGCCTGCCTGGCTCGACTCGGCTCGGCTTATTACAGTTGTGTTCAACTCCTCGCAAGTCGCTTTGCATAAAGTCCCTCCGTGTCGATGGCTTTCGCCACCTGTCGCCCTCCTGTCGGCTCACATCCCAGACACCCGCTCCTCCCGCTCCAGCCGGCATGCGGGCGCCGAAAACCGCCCCCGAAAATGTTTTACAGCGAATATGTATAACGTTTCGGGGATCTATTTTCAAGGCAGCATCTCCTCGGTTCGACTTCGGAAGATTCCTGCGTATGACTATTGCTCGCCAACTGGGCGGCATGTCCGCGGTATCCACTTAGCCATAAAGGGTCTCGGCTACGAAGGGAGGGGGGCTGCAGTTCCAGTTTGGGGTCCCTCCTTAACGAACTTGGGCTGCAGTGAGCGGGGCGGGGCGGCCGTTGCACTGGAGCCGGCCGCGTAGAGAGGGAGGGACGAGAAGAGGAGGAGGGGGTCAAAACGAGGTCCGTCTCGGGGAGCGGGGGCGCGGGGCGCGGCGGCCGGCCCGAGTCGACTATAACACCCCTTGTTATCCCCTGGCCGTGGACCCCGCCCCGCCCCGCCCCGCCCCAACGCGCCACGCCCCGCCACGCCCCCGCCCGTCTCGCTACGCGTGGTGCCCCGTAAGCCCGAGCTTGAGGGTGCATTACGCTACCTACCCAAACCAACCCTTTTCCCCGCTCGAATATGAGCCGGGCCTGGCTCAGGGACCGTCCCAAAACTGCGCGTGACCCTGCTAATGCTGTGTGGCGTTGCGATTGCTAACAAAAATTAGTCAGCAGCTCTCCTTTTTTATTAGCTTTCTGATTTTGTTCTTTCACCTGACAAGAGACTTTGAGCGAGTTATCGTATTGTATTCATGTTTAAGAGCCCTCGCTCAACCTCGCGGCGCGCTGCGCCCGATGCCCTCCGCCCCGGTGGTGGTGGGCGGCAGAGGGCGCCGAGCGGTCAGAGAGGGTAACGGACACCAATTACCACGACCAATTTGGACCGCAGCGGCGCTCTGTTGTAACCGAACCCCTTGCAAGTCATTTGGGTCGCCAAACGATGAGATGGGAGCGGGAGTAGAGGCCTAGCGGCCTAGTGTAGTGGCGGTCCACCCCGCCGCGCCCCGCCGCGTCCCGCCACTCCAGGACAGGGTCAGGCTGCTGGAGACCTGCTCCGCTCCGCTGTGTGGGTTTTCAGAGCCGTGAATCTCGATCGCTCAGCCCTCCACTCCCTCCACTCCTCTCCCCTCTCACTCGCACAGACAAGCGCGCCACCAGGAGTGCTTCGTGCGCGGTGCGTCGGGTCCACTCACGGGTCTCTCAGCAGCATCCCCATGCTGCCCCCGTCGGCCGGCCAGCCCTCATCTTCACCCTCTCCGCCTCTCTCTCTCCCTCGCTCTCTCCTCTTCTCTCGCCCTCTCCTTTCTTTGCCAAAAATCCGATGTGCTGCTTTTATCTCGTGTCGGCCATGCAGGGCCCCTCCTCTTGGCCCTTGACACTTGATTATCGCTGGCCGGCCTGCACTCGCGCGCGCGCGCTCCCGCAGCGGTCTCCGGGGCGCAGATGGTGGACGCGGCGATTGGTCGTGACCGGTGCAGATGTCGACCCAGCCAGCGGCCGCGCGGCGCATCCGCAGCGAGGAGGGCCGGGGCTCGTACAGTGCGGCGGGCGCAGATGGGGCAGCAGACGGCGCAGGTGACCAGGCCTTGCCTTCCCTCCCTAATGGGATTGCCCAGGTGCGCGCGCGCGGGGGCCGGGCCGATCCGGGCCGGGGCTCACCGCCGCGGCCCACTCCGGTATCGGGAATAAGGCGATGAAAGTTTCATGCGGACCGAGAGATGATGACGTCTCGTGCTCAAAAAGCGTGTGTAGTGTTTGTGGGAGAGGGAGGGAAAAAGAAGGAACATCCCAGGTCAAACTTCATCTGAAATTCAGAGCGAACGCGTTCCTACTTTAGTTTTCCTTTCCTTCTGCCTGCCAGTATGGTAGTGCCAATAGTGATCAATCAAGATCACGCGGATAGTAAGCTTCGGGTCAGGTTTGCTGCTTTGAGATGTGTGTTCGTGTTTTTCGTGTCGGTTCTTTCTGTGTTTTGTTGTGCGAGTCTTCGTCTCCAACTTTTTTCTGCTGCCGCAATTTGACGTTCCACCGTTGCGCGGCACTCGAAGATTTCAAGAGCGGGCCGGGGCCCGGCGGCGGGGACGACAGAGCTGGTCTTTTTGTCCGATGTGCCTCATTACGATGTGAATACCAGCCTCATTGTTGGAGCCGCCATGAGACTATTGTTGCCTCTCATGGCGGCGCGCGCCGTGACGGTTTGGATGAGACAATCATGGACGACAAGGCCAGTCTGCCATGGGCACACGGCGCGAGTTCCCCCGGGCGGGACAGCGCTGTGCAGATATGAGCTACTGGCAAGCTGGGTTCTTCTCTCGGTGTCTGTGTCCACAAAAAAAAATCATCATTTTTTACGAGCGCTTTGAATTTATACTAGTGAGAAATATTTCTCGGTAAGCTAATGGCCGATTTTCTTTCGTTTTTCAGGTGAGTTCCTGCCCGTGTGATTTTTCTGTTACTGATCATACAGTTGTGAGTACGCAAAATCATCGTCCCTTTTATTTTTCGTTGTAAATTATTTTCGTCGTAATTTCGGTGGGTCGTAATAACCCCGTCCCCGTTTGAAAATTACGTCACTACTTGACAAAGTTCGTAGTTAATGAGAGAAGCGCGTATGTGGTGTGTGTCTGCGCGGAGGACCTTTTGTGCGTAACGTAATGAAACGAGTATCGCTTCTCTACTTTCCCATCTCCCTTCCTCCATCGCGGTCGCGTGGGACGGCCAGGCCCTCTCCAAGGGCGAGCTGGATAGGATGGAGTGATTGACCACAAAGCCTTGTGTGCCCAGCGGTTCAATCAGAAACCTACCTGGCGGTATATTCGCCGCAGGGAAGCACTGCCTACAGGCGAGATCTAGCAGCATGGGTCATTTGAATAGACGAAAATTTAGATACCTCCTCTGTACTGTGTAACACATGTGACACGGTCCCGTCCCAGGACCTTTTTACGTAAGGACCTCTGTCCTTGCTTCACTGGCCCTCCGTTACGGCCTCCCCTCGGGCTCCCCGGTTTTCCTCAGGAATATATGTATCGAAAACTCATACGTTACCGCCGACCTTACGATGGAGTCTTATTGAAAGGATATTGGGAAAGTATGGTCAACGCAATCAGAACCTCATGCCCCTAAAACCCTCTCGTCCTTCATCGATTTGCGGTAAACAGTTGTCTTAAAATCAAGGCACCAGATTTAATTACCTGCTTTTTAACTTTATAAATATCCCTTGCTCTCTCTCTCTCTCTCTCTCTCTCTCTCTCTCTCTCTCTCTCTCTCTCTCTCTCTCTCTCTCTCTCTCTCTCATTCTCTTCCTTTACAGACACACACAAAAATAATTGCACGAATTATCAGCAATCGCACTGTCGTCTTGTAACCGCCTTTGACTTGTTAGCCAACATCGGTCGGGCAGCGTACCCTTCCCCCCTCCCCCCTCCCGTTGCTCCCTCTCCTCCAATTAAAGGTGTGAAAAACATCATTAGACGAGGAGGAGGGATTGATCACATCTTATCAAGGCAGTGTCACGCGACCCATTTGCTGGTGGTGTGGAGGGGCTGGGCCGGGCCGGGCCGGGGGTTGGGGCTGGCTGAGGGACCGGAGGGGAGGGGTGCAGGGGACTGAAGCGCCCTTATCTGTGGTCCTGCTCCACTGGCCGCTGGGGATTAGTGACCATGCGTCATGCGCAGCGATACAGCTGTGGGTGTCCGCCTGACCCCCGCCCCGCCCCGCCCGCAGCGGCTCCATGACCAAAGTCGGACGTCCACACTTTGTGGTTGAAGCGTGACTTCGAATATTTCTGCAGTCTGTTTATTATTCAAACCTTTGGGTAGGGGGGAGGGGGTATACACGGGACCAGTTTTTCGACCCGACTGCCTGCGCATTTTCACCTAATTACCGACAGGAACGAATGCATCCTTCGTTTGGTGCAACGTAGAGGCTCTAGCCCCGCTATCTGCGATCATTTGTTTGAGCGTGTGAGAGAGAGAGAGGGGAGGGAGGAGAATGGGAGACAGAAGGGGGTTTGGCGAGGGGCTTGGAGAAAAAAAATTGGTCGGAGGCGATAGATGTTGTAGGAAACGAACGGCATCGCGCACCTCACACGCAAGAGACTGCGCCAAGGAGGACTGGGTCCGAATGTATCTGATCGTCCAGGTCGATGACAGTCGTGAAATAGGAGAGCAATTAGACTAGGCTCCGTCCGGTGGACGCGATTAGCTTTATTTATTTTTTCCTTCGGGGACGTACAGGACGCCCAAATCTTTACCGCTTCAATAACACGCGCCACAAATGTTACATGTAAAACTTGAATATTTTTATTTTTTGCACCCGATTAAACACCTCCAGCCGATGTCGTTTGGGTCGGGACGTCCTGCCACAAATGACCGGCGGTGGAGGCAGCGGCATTGACTTAATGCGACGCACGCTGGGGCATTAATCCAGGCCGGTGACTGATGATGTTTAAACGACGTAAAAGGTCGTTAGAAGTGCGAATGCAGCGCCAAGCACCGTCATTGCGTAAGGGGAGAAGGAATAGGATTTATCGACATTTTTTTCATAATTTTTTTTCCATTAAAGTCGCATTTGTTGTGTCTGGGGATGGCTGTGCTGGCACGTTAGTGCCATGTAGTGCACGTGTCTTTGCTTGTGTCCGGTAATCACGGGAATTTAGTCGGGGTGGGTGTGGGTGGGTGTGAGTACGCGGCTCGCTTTATCCTTCATCGCGATCAAACAGTAGTGTTTCAGTGGTATAATTAATTTCTCTTGACAGTGTAGTGTGCGGCCACCATGGCCGCTATAGCTAATGCATGCGGTAGGTGGTCGAACTCGATAGTGATATACATTTGCGCGTGTGATGGATTTCTCGCGGGGTGGGAGGGGGGGGGGAGGATGCACACCGCGACAATTACCCCCGCGTAATGAGAGCCGTAATTGAAATTACAATCTTCAGCGAGCCGCGCGCTCACGTATCGATTCAATAAAGCGAAACAGAAACCGCGAGGGGCTTTTTCTCTCCCATGGAGCATCAAACAAATGCTTGCTGCGAGTGCGAAACGCACGGTAATTTTTAGTTGAGGGCTGTGCGAATAAAACAAACTAGAGATTCGCAACTGAAAGTGAATGCCAACCCAAAGTAATCTTTGTGTACATCGTCCCCTGGCGCTGCGCTGATCAGGCTGCCCCTGGTCGTGACTGACCTCGCCGAGCGTTTGCGACCACACCGCCAAAAGCACAAAGTGGAAAAGCAGGAGAAGCTCCTATACTGCTGCTGAAATAGTTATTGTTTTGCTTTGTTTTGTGACGGCCCTGAATGTCTTTCAAGTATTGTGCGCAAGCTCTCCCTCCCGTGTGGTGTGTTGTACCATCACCGTCCGCAGCGCCCCGTTTTCACTGCGCGCCCGGGGGGCCCTGGGGGCCGTGGGGGCCTCGGGCCCGTCCTCATGCAGACCCGTGGTCCACGGGCTGACCACATGTGGTCCCCGCCCAGCCTGCCCGGCCAGGCCAGGCCCGGGGTCTTACATGCTGATTGCGAGCCGTGTTCTGCTATCGACAGTGATTCAATCTGTTTGGTCTGGAGGGGCCCCTGCTGGAGCCTGGCTGCTGCTGCTGCTGCTGGAGTGTTGGCGAGGACTCGCGAAACACCCCGCCTCGCCCTGCCGCGGTGATAGTGAAACTAATCTCTTATGCAACACTTCTTATCGGCGATAAATAGTCCCCGAGTCTCTCTCGCTCGCTCGCTCGGCCCCCGAATGATGAAGGTGGAACCTATCCCTGCTCCCTGCTGCACAGCCCTGGTCTCGTATAGCGCCGTTAAGAGGTATACTAAATTTTTCGTGACGTCAGTGATGGTTCTTAAAATTGGCTGGTTTTGTATTTATAGCCTGTGTACAATGCAAGTACGTTTTCCATAACCCAAGGCCTTACAGTATTTATATTTTTTTACTAGTGTTCTGCTGCGTTGGTAGCGCTACTCGCCGCCGCAACGCGTTGTTAGTAAATGACCTGGCCGCTCCTCTCGCCGCCAAACACGGAATGATGTGTTATTAATTTGACGGCAAACGGGGACCGCCTCAAAGAGGAGGGGACTTTCGTAACGAGGGAAAAAAGAGGAGGGGGGGGGGCGTTAGTGAGGGGCAACTTGAACTACTGTCAAAAATTCTACGCACCGTGCCTCAAGGAAGCTTTGCCGCGACTCTTGTGTTATACTGCCGTATATGTACTGTCGCGGAGTGAGCGCGCAGAGCCCGCCTCGTCACGACTGTTTAGTAGTCATAATTACAGTCGTGGCTCGCAAGTTCCGTCACAGATTGTTAATAGTACCTTTGACGCGTTTAACGAGCGCCGCCGCCCAGGTCCTCGCGAGGTTCCAGTTTGGCCAGCGGCTCTGCCTGGCCGGCCCGGCCCGGCCCGGCCCTGTCCCGCTGTCAGCCGGCGCGGACGCTTTATCTTGTCTCATTTATCGCATCAGTTTGACCGCGGCGATGTTACGCAATAAACGCAAACCGAAATAACGACTAAAGCAAACAAAAAATGGTCAAGATAGAAGAAAAAAACAAAACAAATATAATTGGTTCTGAGGTGTGTCAGACACTATTAAGAAGCGCTTTTGTCCGCTCTGTCATTTAAATTAACACCCATGTGATCGATTGGTCGTGATTGGCGTTAATGATCGGGCTATCAATGCGATTGCTTGCTCCTTGAAATAGTATCGCCGTGGATTTTTCTCCACTGACTTCATCGGCTGGTATGCGGCCTTGGCGTGTCGATACATACGTGCAAGGAAAAGCGAAGCACGACGACGCGCCGCCCCAGCTGCCTTCCAGGCTCCTTTGGCCATCTCCGATATTTTTTCCCCCGATATCTCTCTGTCTCCGGGCCGACGATGACAGCTCGCGGTCTAGTCCCTGTCGGCTGCCGTATGCGCAGTCATTTTTCACGCACTCGTGAATTATTTTTTTGTCCCTTTCGCCTCGTACTTTTTTTTTTTTTTTCTAACCAGCACTGAGCTTTGCGAGAAAGGTGCGGGGCCATTTGTAAGTGAATCGATCCGGGAGCCAGAAGCAAGTAGGAGACCTGGAGGGAAAAAAAAAATATCCAGGCAGTCGGCTCCAGCTGGCTCCGGGCGGGGCGGGCAGCGCGGCCGGGCCGGGGTCCACGGGGCCGGGCCGGCGGGGAGAGATAGATCCGAGGCGGGAAACGACTGATCCCCGTCCCGGCCGGTCCTCTCCCCCTCGCTTTTCTACTTATTTCCTCGCCTCCCCCGCGCCCCCGCCCCCGCCGGCTGGCTATCAGCCCCTCAAGGCCAGCCTTTGCCTTGCGCGAACATTTGGCGCGTCGCCCCCCGCTGCCCCACCCTACGCCCCTCTTAAAGAGCGGGCTCAGCATTTGAATCCCCCACCCCCCACCCCGCCCTACCCGCCGCCGTGCGGTCTGCCTATGAGCAGGGTGCGCTGTATTTATTGGTCAATTGTCGTTGTCGTTGAATTTTGTGGCCGCCTTCTTCTCCTCCCCTCTCCCCCCTCTCTCTCTCTCTCCCTCTCACTCTCTCACTCTGCGCTTGCGCCCCAAGATGCGACGGCGAAGGGGTCGTGCCGACACACCGACCGACAATGGCCGTCATCGCCGCGCGAATCGTCTCGTAGGGCGTCGTGGCGGGTCTACCTTTAACGCTTCACTACGGCTTTGCAAAAAAACAAAAATGTAAGGAGACGGTTGAGATAAGTTTAACCTGACCTGTTTTAAAAGTAAAATGGTAAATTGATTATGAATCAATGATAGTATAATCTAAATCGGCTTGCATTTTCCTACTCGTCTGGTTCTGTCAGTTTTTAAAAAAGAATCCGTAGTGGCAGAACACGGTACACTTCACACCCGCCGGCTGTGCTAATGACAGGTGAGGCGCAACTCGACTCGGCGAATAAGCGATTCGAGGCTTATTTGCGCAAGTTGCACTGTGAATAATTGCGAGGCTGGCGCTGCGAACAGGCGGCGGCGGCGCAGGCACTGCCGTGCCGGTGCCGTAGGGTAGGAGCGGGCTTCTGAACTGCAGTGGGTCGAGTCAGCCAAGGGCGCTAGACTGTTCTCTCTGCCTCTCTGTCTCGCATCCTCGACAACTGCAGGCGCGTAAGCAGGCGGTGGCTGGTGTCTTGCGCCCTTGGAGCAATAGAACAGTAGTAAAGAGGAGAAGAGGGGGAGAATAGTCTGAGAAAAGGAAGGGAGGGTGAGGGAGGGAGGGAGGAAACTTTGGACGTAAATGTGCGAACACGTAATCGGCAGGAAGAAAGAAGGGGGGGGTGGGGAGGGGAGAGGCATGTCTGCAGCGTGTTCATTGATTGATTGCAATTCAGATAAGCCGCGAGAGCTGGGAAGGGGGGGCACTGGTGGGAGAGAGAGAGAGAGGTGTGAAGCGGCATTTGAAGGATGACAGGAAACGCACTTCTGGCTGCAGCACAGAGAGAGAGAGAGAGAGAGAGAGAGAGAGAGAGAGAGAGAGAGAGAGAGAGAGGTGCAACGCCAGGCGAGAAAAACATGTCCTCCGCGTCACACCACACCGTGGACACGCACGAGAGCTAATGAATGTGCCGCTCCCGTTTCTTATGCAACGATAACCATCCAAATGCTCCAGTAATGGGTGGACCTTGGACGATAAAAAACTATAAAAATTCCAAGCCACATTGCAGAGGAGTAGGGCAAAACTTCTCGAGGGTATAATACTACCTCTCGGCTTGTTGTTTAATGCGAGTAGCTGCTGCTCTCTCCGGCGCGCCGCCAGACGCTGAGCGCGGTGCTGGTGCTCCCCCTGGAGGCCCTGCAGCAGCTCTCCCCCGCGCCGCGGCGTGCCCTGTGCATCACTGATGCCACTGTCCTGCCTCCCGCCTAATTTCCGCGTCGCTACTGTGTTTTAAGTGGGTTTCTTTGGACGCTGAGCCGTGAGCCTCTGGCTGCTGCTGCTGCTGCTCAGAGGGATGGTCTGTGCCGTCGTTCACGTTGTCGCCAGGCCCCGCTGGCCCCGGCTCGGCTCGGCTCGGCTCGGCTCGGCTCGGCTTGTTAGAGGCACGCCGTCGTCGCCGGGGCAAAATTAAGGTGCCGGACGCGCTCGCAAAAACGAGCGCACCAGGCGAGAAATGACACGGGGGGGCGGAGAAAAAGTCGGGCTGGTTGTGAAAAACGGCGCGGAGAAAAGAGCTGGAGAAAGAGGCTGATAAAAGTCGTCGCGCTCGCGCGCGGGAGCGGGCACGGACGGAGGAGAGGAGGGAGATTCGGAGAAAGAGAATGAGAAGTTGTCGCGCGCGACGCAAACGCTTATCAGGTATTTCCGTTTGTCCCCCGGCCCGGCCTGCCTGGCGCTCTGCCGCCGCCACCGCTGCTGCCTCCTCCTTGTGTACGGCAACCCTGATTATTGTTGCTGTTATATCATCGCGGTATAACCATGAGCTGTCTGTGCAGCATGGCGGGGGGCGCGGTACAAAGCGTGCTAACACGCCAGCCCCCCACCCCCTCCCCTCAGCCATGGGGCGGAACGTCATCACCACGTGCAAGTGGCGCCGGGGCTGCCTGCAGCAGCTGTGTCGTGCGCCGTGCTGCCTGCCTGCGCTAGTTGTGGCGGCGGGGCCGGGCCGGGCCGCGCGGGGCCGCTGATATGGCGTGGACGGGACGGGACGGGGCAGCTTCGTTAGCCTCCCCTTCCACCTCCCCGCACACTAATACTGGAGCGGTATGTGTCATCCGCCGTTGCTGATATGTGTCGCGGACCGCGGCACGTGGCGTGGCGTGGCGTGTGCGCCGTGACCTTCACGGGTCGCGAAGGAGGAGAGTGTCACTTGTAGTCAGTCCCGCTACGGAGACGCTATGGAGAGCGCGGCTAAAAGTCTGCGCGCTTAGGCGACCCGCGCTGCGTCCCTCCTCTCAGTGCACTCGGCTGGCCCTGCCTGCGTCGCTCTTGCGAATGACAGTTGGGAAACTCGAGCCGCGACTGCGCTGGCGGCAGGCGGGCGGGGCGGGCCTTTTAAAGGCGTGGCGTGGAGTAGTGGTGGTGGTGGTGCAGGGGGGGTAGCTCCTCGGGGGCCGCCTTGGGGGTGCTAACGAGGAGGGGGGAGGGGCTCTACGAAGCGAAAGGTGCGCCGGTTCCCACGGCCGAGCGAGCGAGTGGAAGTCATGCGCGTGGCCGCCGGGGTGGTTGTACCGCGCCAAGTGGCTAACCATCGGGCACGGCGCCCCGCCCCGCCCCGCCCCGCGCGACCCACCCGGGCCTGAGATGGGGGTTGTAAACTCATCTACAGTCGCGAAATGGGTCGGTGAGAGGGATGACCCCCGGAAAAGTGAGGGAGGCGGGCGAGCGTGAGAGGAGGCCTGCCCCCGTCGCCCCGCCCCTACCGACGGGGCGGGGCAGAGATAGGGGCGGCGAGTAAACGCCCTGGGCGAGGGTCCTGGACCCGCAGGACCCCGTTAGAGCAGGTGCGGCCGGGCCCAGGCCGGCCCGGCGGGGCGCGGCGGGAAGCCCTTGTCTGCTGACCATAGCTGCTGGGCCCCGCCCCGCCCCCGCGCCGCCCACACCCTCGCCAGCCGAGTCGCGGTCAGCTTCTGTTAATTGGGAAATGGTGTCCCATCTGACTGGACAAGGACCCCCACCCATGTTTCCAATCTCGTGTTCGTACGGAATCAGCTGTTTTCCCCGGCTCCCGCCCCTCTCGCTCAATCGGTCTCTCCCTCCCTTCCCCCTCTCTCTCTCTCTCTCTCTCTCTCTCTCTCTCTCTCTCTCTCTCTCTCTCTCTCTCTCTCCTGCTTCTGCCCTCCCGGCCGGCCTGCTCGGCTACGAGTCATACAGTTTGCAGCGAGACACTCAGACTGCTTAGCGAGCGTGGGCGGCGGCGCGGGGGTCGCGTCGGCAGCGTCCTGCGAGGGGTTGCTCGGCGGAGGCGTTACCGTGGCGGGGCGGGGCGTGGCGGGGCGTGGCGGGGCGTGGCGGTCTCCGATGTCGACACGGCGGCTGACACCTCGGCTCCAAACACGCAGAGAGGAAAGGTCAATCGCGTCGCAAAAGGAGGGAGGGAGCGAGCGAGCGAGCGGGTGGCGGGAGACATGAGGGTGGGAGCGAGATGGGGGAAAGCAAAAAAGAAGAGAGTGAGAGCTTTTCTGGCGATAAAACTGTCTGGCGCACGTGGTGCTCCTGCGGGTGCGGGTCCTGCAGTCCTGCCTGCCTGCGGACCGGAGCTGTCATCAGGACATCACGCCGCGACCCTCGCGCCGGGGCCGGGCCCGGCCGGGGAGAACCTCCCCTCTCTGCCTGCTGCTTTAAATCCGCACGGTCGAGCCCCTTGCGCCTTCCCCGGGGGCGCTATCCCCCCCTCCCCTCTCTCTCTCCTCTCTCTCTCACACACACTCACTCACTCACTCACTCTCTCACTCTCACTCGTCGCTTCACCTTATCCTGACCCGCGGCTCATCTGCTTTTCGGCCTTTATTTGATATCCTCCCGGAACGCTTGTGATGTCATCTACATATTCGTGCCGTATCCAGAGCCCCCCTTTTAGAACGTGAGAGTGGCAGATGGGGTTGGCCCCTTGTCGGCTGCTCAGCCCTGCAAGATTCATTTATCTGAGAGCGTACGGTCCCCGTGTCCTGCGCCGCTGCGCCGTTCGTAATTGACACATTGCAGTGTCAGCCGCCCCGCCCCGCCCCACCCTGCCCCACCCGGCACGCCGGTGGTTCTCACCCTCTGAGCCGCCGCGGCTGCTGCGCCGCCCCGCCCCGCCCCGCCCCCCCGCCGCTCCTCAGGGATTGCAGTCGCGCTGCGCGCCGCGGCGGTACGGCACGGCGCGGGGCAGCTCAGCTCAGCCGCGCTCAGCCGCGCTCAGCCGAGCGCAGCCCTCAGGCCTCGACACATGGTAATAGTTTCGAGTGGAGTTTGAAATGGATGATGGCGCAAGCACCCCGCTGCACCGCGAGGGGCGGCTGCAGGCAGGAGCAGCGTCAGCAGCGGGTCCTAGTTATTGAAAATAAAAGGGGGATGATCTGATCCGGTCGGATGAGTGCGGTATTGCGGAAAATTGCGTTTGAATGGCGTTGGAAAGAATGATTGCGGGATCGACTAAACTCGTGAAGCTGGGGATGAAGGTGGGGATGTCGGGACCGACGGTGTTGGTAGTGGTGATGATCTGCAGCTGTAGAAATGTAGTTGTTTTTCGTAATGTGTTTTATGAAAATGAAGTGAGGTGAACTTGCGGTGCAGATCACGTTCTGAGGTCGGGAAGAACAACCAAAGAAGAGTCGTGGCAGGTGGTTTGTTTTCGTCACGTGACTCGGCCGGGGCGGGGCGCGCGCGGGAGCTAGGGGCGAGCTGTGTGGGCGTAGAAAAGATCGGGGTGGGAGGGGAGGGGACTGTTGGGGGCGAACAATCAGCACGCAACCCTATTAAAACGCAATAAAAGTATAGCGACACCGTTGCAGGCCGTAATTGCAGGGAGAAGGGAAGTCCCCGAGGCGCCTCGCCCGCCGCCCGACTCGGGGCGGGGGCTCCCCTAGTCGCCTTGCACCCCGCCCGCGTCATACGCAGACGCTCTCTCTCTCTCTCTCTCTCTCTCTCTCTCTCTCTCTCTCTCTATCTCTCTCTCTCTCTCTCTCTCTCTCTCTCTCCAGGGAGCCGAGTCGCAGGAGCATGCGACTAAAAATAGAGGTTTCCTCCCCGAAATTGGATGAGAGCCATATCCCTTGTCTTGGCGAGATACGAGATTGCTGTTTGATGCGGCGATTTAGAACTGGAAGCTCTTTTTTCAAATATTTTCATGGCCGCACTGCTGCACACTGCTTTTTTTATGAGTTCCGGCGATAAAGGTTATTTTTTTCACTCTTCTAAAGTGTGTGTAATCTTGAAAAGTTTTTAATATATTAGCACGATTAAGGAAATGAAGTGACTTATTTTAAAATAAGAATGCTCCCTTGCCCACTGATTAACAAAATATTTTCTTCTTTCAGGTGAGTTACCTGCACACTGCACACGAGCCTGATGCGCGCTTATGTAAGTACGCGTTAAGCTTTCTGCGCTGCGTCTGGCAGGGTCCGCCCAATAGAGCATGCAGGGCTCCAACACGTCACCGCCCGGCCGGCCATCAGCCTGTGCTGTGCATAGTGTAGAGCCAGCGGCCGTCGCCCGTCGCTCGCATCGCCTGCCCTGAATGGCTGCAGAGCCGTGATGAGAACCCACACCCCACCCCTTCGTGCCTCCGGACCCTCCCTGCTAGTATAGAATATTCTAGAGTTAGTTATTCACCTTCCACTCTCCGCTGCTGCACTTTGTCCATCTCTATTAACTATTACTGCAAGGGAAAAAAGGTCTATATACATTAGAAGGCCGTCCAATCCCCGTTCACCCGAGGGCCTGACCCTTCCACCCCCCACCCCCTCCCCCTCCCCTTGCCTCTATCGCACACGCTCTCCCACTCTCTCCCGCCGACGTTGCTAAATTAAAGCGAAGTGAACATGAAGAACGCGTAGTTAGCGTATGCTAATGCCTGCACTGCTCTGGTGGACAGTGCGACGGCGGACGGCGGCGGGAGCCAAGTCAGACTGTCACTGACTGTGATACCCGGCTCAGCCCCAACTCTTCACTCTGGTCGCCTTTCGCGCGTTGGCAATCGCCAACTTTGTGAATGTGGTCCTCGTGAAGTACACGGTGTTTCAGTGAGCACGTAACAGTATTGCGGGTCTGCCTACCCATGGGGCCACGGCTCCTCACGGCTGGGACGGGTAGGCAAACCCGCACGCACTGCCAAGGGTTCACTGAAACACCCGGTATACGTTTGCATGCTGATGGAAGGCAAGAACTTTTCTTTTTTGCAACCAAGGCGTGGGCTGGGCTGTCTTTCTTCCACCTCATAAAACTCCGTTTTTTAATTTTTTTCGCATCCCCCTCTTTTCTCTCGCATTTTTACATTTCCTCCTTTTATCACCCCCGTCATTTTTCCCCAGGCGGCCGGCGGACTCAGGAGGAAGGCCGAAATTGATTCGAGTGGGGTGGTCAATAAAAACCGCCATAAATTCCGTTTTCTGCGGCTGAAATTTATATAGTGGCTCACGGCAGGAGGGGGCGTTCACGGTTGAGCGCCCTCTCCTCCTCCGCCCTCGCATCTCTCCCCAGGACAACCAAGGTGGTGGAGTAAGCCGCGCCGGGGCTCAAAAACTGACCGCTGGCCGACCTCCCCCCACCCTCTCCCTCCTCTCCTTTCCTTGCTCCGTTAATGACCTCACCCTCTGTTGTAGGAATTTATCTTTTTACTTCATTTCACGACTGCCTGCTGGGAGCGCGCATGTCGCGTTTATCAAACTCGCTTGATGAGGTTAATTAATTGTTGTGTCGCAAGATATACTTCTTTTCTCCCCGCTGCCCCCCCCTCCCTCTGCCGCACCGTGCTGCTCGGTGCGCTTGTGGCTACTGCCGCACGTACTCCGTGTGGTCGCGCCGCGCTGGTGGGCGGTCGGCGGGCGAGCTGGTAAACCTAACATAACCGACAGGCTGCTGTTGCCAGTGCCTGGCGCAGGGTTGTATCAAAGGCTGGACTCGACTTTCGAGAACCCCGATGCACCGATAATGCTACTCTATCCTCCTCTATTTGGTCCTGTGATTTTTTCGACCTCATGGATAATGAAAGCGGCAAATGATTACGTGGGACTGCGGGTATCAGTGCGAGGCGGGATGTGGAAGCGGGTGATTACGAGGTGGCGGTGGACACCGGAGGGTTCCCCGGCCCGCCGCCAGGGGGCAGCAAACACGCGGGGCGCGTGGAGTGGACACTCACGGAGGATTAAACGTGAGCAAACATGAGATCGACTAAATCGTGTGTTGCTCTCTCTCTCTCCCTCTGAGCGACACAGGGGCTGAGGTGGCCACTGCAATCAGCACTTGCCAAGGGCGAGGGAAAAAATGTGAACACGTCGCCTGAGGGTGTGGGGGGTGGGTATAAGCGGTACATCCCCTCGGTCCATCGCTTCGAGCCATTTTTTTCGTCCCTTGTGTCAATGTTGTTAAATTTGTTTTAATTTGTATGTGACGCAGATTGACGCTTTGAGTTGATGAATGCACGATATCATCTCTTAAATAAGCGTGACTAGTCCTTAAAAAACACGAATTAAAATAGTCCAATATTGAGACCAGTTAGGTTCGAAGGCTGCAGTGCATTCTCCCTTGCGGCGCGCACTTTGCTCACGGGCCAGACCGCGGCCAGGAGCTCTGCTATTGTCGTGATGCAAGCGCTGCCCTGCCTGTTGCTGCCCGGTATGACAAATTGCACTGACCGTTCCGATTAATTTCTCATCACGACGGTTAATGAGACAGCCGGGGCGCCGCGCGGGGTGGGGCGGGGCCCAAAGTGCATTCCGTCGAGTGCGTTTGACAAGGAAATGAGCCCTAATTGGAGGGTAATTGAAGTGCGTGTGTTGTTTTTTCTTACACCGTGGTCGCCGTGTGAGTCGCCGCGCCTCGCTGGTCGCTTTATACCGCTGCTGCTGGCGTGTGTGACTGCAATAAGACCAACTCTGACATTTTTTTCCGGTCTCTAATGTTTGCAATTCCAGTCTTGCGATTAAAAGTGCCCACTACCTAAACTGCCCTGGCAAGGCAAGAACGAAATCTGCGTGGGTGGAAACTCGAAGATAGTCGTTTATTCCTATTTTCTTTTGTTACTTGCGCGTTGTTTTCGACGGTGTAGGCCGTTAAAAGGCCACTTTGTCGCTTTTAAAACAGGGCGGCGTGAGGTGCTAGCCGAACAACAAAATGTAACAAGGCGTCGGAAGGTAAGCAGCCGAGCGGCCTCGGTTCACTCCTGCCTCCGGCACCGGTGAGAGAGGGGATGGCTGGGTCGTGAGTGCGTCATAGTTGTTTTAGAATACGAGAATATTTGGTGGTCAGAAGTGTTACTCTTTAAACAGCTGTTACATTTATTTGACGGATGCTCAAAGGTAGCGCAGCCCAGTAGTCGTCGACGTCACCAGAGGAACGCCAGCAGGGGTCGGGGAACGAACTCACAAAGGGAGACCGAGGAAGAGAGAGGGGGGGGGGGGAGCATTATGCTAACTATATTGGAGCAGCGTCGCGGTTTTGAGGGTCTGCACTGCCTTGTCCGCGCGCAAGGGCGCGTGTGTGTGTGTGTGCGCGCGGCAGGCTAAAGCACAGTCGAGTGTGCAGAGCAAGGGAAGTGGAGGGAAAAAGAGTAAGTAGTGTTGGCTCGGTCGTTGGCTGCCAAAACTTTACTCTGCGCCCAACACATACTTGCTCGCACACGCACTCACACAGACAGACTTGTGCGTAGCGCGTACACAAAAGCCGACGCGGAGGAAAAGCGTTTGGAGTTTTGAAAACGTTTGGGAAATTGATACGCGCGCTGCTCTGCGGTGCTTGGGGTTCATTGACGCAGAGCGCCGCGGATGACGGCCGGGCGGGGCGAGCCCGCGCGCAAAAGTCAAGTCGTTGTTGGGATTCGGCTCGTCATGAGTTCTGACTGCGGAGAAGAATGTCTCTCCGCCTCATTAGGCCGCGTGGGGTTCCCTATCAACTTCATGGCGCTCGCTCGCTGTCTGCCCCAGCAGCAGCTGCAGCCGTGGCCAAGAGAAAAAGCAGGCGAAAATGAGAGGGAGGCGTGTGTGTGAGGGCGAAAGAAGGAAGGAAAAAAAATTATTTTGAGCCTCGTTCTCAAAGGGCCAGGCGATTAACTCTAAAGTCAGCAAATCTTTTGCGGTCGCGCGCGCGCGTGCGTGTGTGTCTGTGTGTGCATGCGGGTGTGTACCGTGCGCCAGTGCGGTAAAGCCGGTGGGTCCTTATCTTTTGTCCAGAGTCAGCACGCTACACCCCCGCGCCGCGCCGTGCCGGCGCTAGGGTGGCCACCCGGCCGGCCGGCCTGCAGCAGGTCACGTTGGTTGGCAACCCTATGCAGCGACGCGCTGCGGCCAAACGAGCCGATGGGATGCGAGGCAAGGCGAGGCAAGGGCCCTCGGGGTATGGTCGAGCAAGTCCGTTGACCCGGGCGTGGCGAGGCGGGGCGTGGCGGGGGCGGGCCGCGTGGATATGGGAGGTGGACGATGACGGGGACGGGCGGGCGGGGTGCGCGACACAGCGACGCTCAGGAGGAGGAAGGAGGAGGAGGAAAGAAAGCGGTGTCGCTAAAGCCAAACGAGGTTTAAAGGGGTCGCCATCCGTCTCGTCCCCTGCGGTGATGTCTCGCGGAGTGCAAGCGGGCCGGGCTCACCGAGCGCAGCAATCTCTCTTGGCGTTTCCATATTTTTCTCTCTTCTTATACGCGTATGCCGAGGTGCGGGCTCATCGCTCTCGCTCTATCCCTCTCATATTTACACTCCTCTCTCTCTCTCTCTCTCTCTATCTCTCTCTCTCTCTCTCTCTCTCTCTCTCTCTCTCTCTCTCTCTCTCTCTCTCTCTCGCTCTCGCTCTAGTTCGCCTTCTCTTCCTCTCTCTTGCTCGCTCTCGTTCCTGAAACGGACAATCATCCAGTTTGGCTGAACGCAACTTAGAGGGTCAGGCGGACCGTGTTAAGTCGGCGTCTCGTTAGCACCACCATTGTGCCCGCCCCGCCGCGCCCCGCCGCGCCCCGCCCCGCTACTCCACGCCACTCCACGCCGCGCCGCGTTTGCCAGGCGCCAATGGAGACACCCCGCCCCGCCCCACCCCGCCCCGCCCTCACCCCCAAATAATTACTTCTTTGCGTCTCTCGCGTGTGTCGCCGCCGAGACAAAACTGGAGGACTTCCCCCTCCCCCCACCCCACCTCCCTTTCCCCTTCTCTCTTTCTCTTTTTTCACTCAGAGTACTGCTGCGCGCGTGGAAAAGGGGGTGAAAGGGGAGATATTCTTTTGTTCGCTAATTTTCTCATCCTTCTTTTTTTTCAAACTGCAGAGTCGTCGTAGCCACGCGCGGCGCCTCACATGAAGGGACGCCGCAGGGCAGGGCGGGGCGGGGCTGGGGTGGGGTGGGGCGTGGCGGCGGGTGGCGGGGCGCTCTGTTGGACCCATATTATAGCTCGTGAATCAGCTCCTGATTCGGATTGCGGTTCGCGTCGCGACGTCGTCTTTGATGAGATTGGCGCGAAGCCCTGTGATTATGATTGTGTTATGGAGGGGGGGGGGGGGATGAGGTGGGTCGGACCGGCCGGACCCGGCCGCTCTGCTCAGCCGCTGCCGCTACTCGGCGCAATGACTGCAGGTGTCACGAGCAGCAAGGTTATTGAGATTCACATTCGCGCCATCTGATATTCTGGTGTTTCCTCTTCTTTTCCTTCTCTCCCCCCGGCGGCAGCGCGATGTAAAACGGGTCGGCTTTTGCATATTGAACACGGCCGTGCCGTGCGTGCGCGCGCGTGCGCTGGTCCTTCCCTCCCAGCCCGGCTAGCTCTCCTTCTCTAACTCGTATGAATGGGTGGTGGGAAAAAGAGTGGCGCGGGGCGCGGGAGGGTGCGGTGCGGGCGGAGGGGCTGCAGAATAGGGAAATGTGCTGGGATTCAGAGGGGGTGGGGGCGGGGGTATGGGCGTGGGGGGACAGCTGTAATGCATGGTCTTCGTACCGCCCCCGGCGGGCCGGCCAGCCGGGCGCGCAGGGACGGGACGGGCCCGGGACGGGGGTAGTAGTGGCTCGTTGGCCCGTATTTTTATATTTTACTGCATTCCGTGCGTGGCGGGGCGGAGCGGGGTGGGGCGGGGCGTTCCCACAGGGGATGACGCGTGGAGGCGCCTGCATGCATTTAGGCCGCTTCAGGTCGCCGTTGTAAAGGGACCTCCGGCGCTGGGGGGGTTATTTTTGCCGTCTGCATTGCGGGACACCGTCTGCATACTCATGGAGCCGGGGGGTCATGGAGGCGAGTATGTGCGTCCGCCTGCGGGGCCGGAGGTGAGACGGCTCCGGTGGGAGTCGAACCCGCGATGTGACCCGCCGCGGTGAGCCGGTGGCTGGTGGCGCGGCGCGGCGATCGAGAGAGGCACGAGTACACAGAGGGAAGTGGTGGGGACTCTCTCGTCAGGATCTTGCCTACCGCACTGTAAACGATGTTGAAACTTTGAATGCCTAAACTTTGGCATTCGTCTTGAATAGTGAAATTTGACATGCTCCAAGGAAAAAATGCCACTATTTGGCATTCTTCCTGGAAAAGGTCTAAATTGGCATTGAAAGATGCCAAAACTTGGCATTCAAATTTTCCAGAAGAATACCTAAATTCCGGCATACAAACAAAGTGGCCCTATAGTGCGTGCTTTCTCGCTCGCGTGTCTGAGCGTATTAGTGCTGAATATTAACCTGTCGCGCATTTAGCGTTTGCGTCTTGTTTATGTGTGTCGCGATAGGTGTTTGTCGTGAGCATCATGATGTGTGAGTACTGTACGCGGGGGGCTGTGTGAATGCGGAGGCATCTGATTCTGTACCTGTACCTGCGCCTGTTTGTGTGTTTGTGTATATGCAGTGCAACCCCGCACCCTGAGAATACCACCGCGCGGCGTCTGCCTGTCTGTCTGTCTGTCTGTCTGTCTGTCTGCGTGAGTGCAAACAAGAAGGGAACCGCAAGGATGCGCGCTGCTTCTGCCGCACATGTGTGTGTGTGTGTGTCTGTGTGTGAATCTGTTTGCAAGCCACACGACATGTGGGAAATCATACATACATGACGGTGGCGCTCTGCGGTCACGCACCGCGCCGGCCCCGGCCTTGTTCCGCGCGCAGCTGCAGCTGTCGCATCTGCGGATGCGCCGCGAGTATCATTGTGGTATGACCACCGCCAGATGGAGTGGAGTAGTGTACTGGAGTGAGTGAGTGAGTACGTCAAGGCTGCGGAGGAACTTGTGAGGAGGAGGAGGAGGATGACGCGGAAGGAGTGAGCTGCATGCTGCATGCATGGAATGGCAAACTAAGCTTGCTTCATTTCATATCGAGCAGCCGACCTCCAAACACAACTCTCTTCAAAATAATACTTTCAAAAATATTATTTTCGTTAAAAAAAATCTATCTTTTCAAAAAGTCTGTTGCGAAAGTTTTCTTCTTAGGGCATGATATGTTTGACGGTTCTTGACGGAAATAAATGGCGAATCGAAGGCGTGGCATGTAAGGCTGCAGAAACTCGACGCAAATCTCCAGGCGCCTGTCCGTAATGACGATCAGCTAACGCTCCGAGTGCTGGTCCCCCTCCCCGTTCCCTCCCCAGCTCGCACCGCGCAGGCTCGCCTGCTGCAAAAGGCCCCCTGAATGATGTCATACTTCGCAACTGACAGTCTCAGAAACCCACACGATCAGTCTCCACCCCGCGTCCCTTTATTTCATCGTCGAAGCCTCATTTTCTTACGTCTGCTCCCCTCCCTTTCACTCCCTGCTTACTCTCTCTCTCTCTCTCTCTCTCTCTCTCTCTCTCTCTCTCTCTCTCTCTCTCTCTCTCTCTCTCTCTGTCCCCTTTCTCTGTCTCCTCACGCGTTGCCATCGCTCTACTCGATTTCACCCCATGAATATGACTAATGACACCTCCGAAATCTCGCACCCTTCTCCCCCTCTCTCTCGCTCTCATTCTGGTGTGTCGGGTATTAATTCCCGCCATTCTTCCTCGCGATGAAACGCTTGGATCTGCTGCATTCCTGGCCATTCGTCACTCGTTCACTCATCCGTACCCGTGATGTGCGTGCCCCGTGTGGATCCGACCCGGCGCCAGTATATGTGCTTTTCGTTATACTTCTTGTTAAACGCCTAGCAGACTCCCTTCTGCTTAAAACGAAGCAAAAATCAATATAGCAAATTTTACACGCGAAAAAAGAAGTGCGTGACGCAGCCTGCCTGACTGGTCAGCAGAAGGCCACGGCGCGTCGCGACGCTCAGGGACGCCCAGCGACGCCCAGCACCAGCACTTGTGCCCTCTTATTCACCCCTCCCCTTTCCTCTCCCTCCGGCCCTCTTGACCCCCGTCACTGCGGCCAGGGGGACCTTTTTACTGATTAAGCGTCCTGGTAAAGAATACCCCGCTCCCTTCTACCCCGTACGTCCCCTGCCGTTGGCGAAAAAAAGCAAAAAAAGAAGGATGTGAAGTTTAATGGTTCGCCATCCAACGCATAGTTGTCGTGTATTGTAGGGGCGTCTGGGTCTGGACAACAAACAAACTGGAGCGCAAGTGCCTTCCTGTCCAGCAACCGCAGGGGAGAGACGAGAGAGACAGAGACTAGAGGGGGGGCTGTCTGGGAGCGGCGCGACTGAAGGGTGTAGTACGGTGGTGGCGAAGGGTAGCAGAGGCAAAGGGTAACAGAGAGAGAGAGAGAGAGAGAGAGAGAGAGAGAGAGAGAGAGAGAGAGAGAGAGAGAGAGAGAGAGGCAGGCTTGCTGGGGAATGAGGAAGCCGAGAGGCGGCGGTGGGAGTTTCGGTCTGCAAAAGGAGTAGGAGAATGGTTGTTGGGGGTCGTTCGCCGCAAAGAGCGTGCCTAGGCTCTTACGCCCCGCTTCGCGGCCAGCCGTTTTGTTGGCTGTTAGCAGGAGAAACAGAGGACAGGGCGGGGTAGCCTTGTCACTCGCACAGTCTGACGCACAGAGGTGCAGGGATCAGAGATTCGCTCCCTCTTTATCCCCCGTGACACTCCCCACACTTTTCCGGAAACTCGGACTCGTACCGTCATGGTTAGGCAACATGCCTCTGTGGCTGGTGTGGCGGGCCGGTATCCCTGTGCCCCTGCGAGGGGCGAGGTAGGCAACCTGTTCACCGCGCGTGCCCGGCGGGCAGGTATCCCTCTGCCCCTGCAGGGGCTGTCGGTAGGCAACAGTGTGTGTGACCTGCATCAACAGGGCGCGGTCGGTCACAGCCCGAAGGAAGATGAAATTCAAATTATACAAAACGTATAGCGATTGCCAGCAGGGTAGGCGCCGCCCGGTCTTGCTCGTGCGGCTGGGCGCGGCGCGGCATGCCTGCGGATTCTTCTCGTCTCCCCACCTCTCTATCGCACTCATCTATAGGTGTGTCCGGGAGATGCGCGAGGCGGTGCTGCCAACTCCACCGCGGGATGCGTCACTGCACGCCCCACCTTGTTATTGTGTGCGAATAGCGAATCTTTACGGTTGTTTGCAGTCACGGAACGTTTAAAGACACAATCGTTTCCCGGAAGAAAAAACGTCGTTCTCTAGCGGCGTTATTTTTTTCTTGTGGTGTGCATCCACGGTGAAAACATTGTATAGGTTGTCAAGCAGCCGAGAATTTCTTATGGGAAAAATAGGTGGCAGCGTCTTGGTTTTTTTCCAAAACTGCTTGGAAACCTATACAGTTTGCTGGCTGCACGTGGCTGACATTGCTACAGTCGGTCGTAAGTTTGTAGCGGTCACCCTGACAGACTAGATGCACTCGGCTTGAGTGTGAAGGAGAGAGAGATAGAGATAGAAGGGAGGGCGAGGCGGGGACCGGGCACGAGTAATTGTATCGCTTGTGTCAGATGGCGTCAGCCGGGCGTAATTGGTGGAATTAAAATCATTTTTCCCGTGTGGAATTCCCTCTCGCCGGGGGGAGGGGCGCTGCAGGAGTGGGCCGGCTGTCATTATTGGCACTCGCACACCGCGATAGCCGAGGTGTTTGACCGCGCCGCTGCTGCTTATCCGCAGTGCGGCAGTACTGTGCGGAGATGCACACAGCAGCAGCGCTTATCCGCAGGTTTAATTTAGGTGCGAAGTGCGGGGCCTTATTTGTAGGACAAAGCGGCGGCGCGGCGCCACACGGGGTAGGTCGTGCGGTGCGCCGCACCACGCCGCGCCACGCCATCCCTTGCAGTGCGGGTAAACAGAGGAGATGTAATCAGAAGATGAGGCTGAACACCCTCCTACCCCCTACCCCCTCCCTACACTATCGTCACCCTCTCAACAGTACCGCTACCTCTGCCCAAGTTGCCTCGCGTAACCTTTACCGGCCCGACCCGCCCCACCCCCCTGCTGTTACCCCTTTATACCTACAACCCCCTCCCCAACGCCTCCTCCTGGTTTCCTCTGGCCAAACTTGAAGGAGCCGACCCCTCAGTCACCTACCTACCCCTCCGTCCTTGTATGCTAACACGTGCCCCACATTCTCCACCCCTCCCCTCCACCCCTTCCCCCACCCTTTCACTCTCTCCCCTTTCTCTGACAGGCCATCGGCTGGCTTCACCTGTCCCAATTTTGCCTGCACCCTGCACCCGCCTTCTCCTAGTGTACCATCCTAGCCCGTGCGTGCACCTGCTTCCTTGTTGTATGAAAATTAGTAAGCCAGTTGAACTCTTGGGTAGGTCAAATGAAATCGACCCCTGAACACGTTCTGTTTCTTTTTCTCAAGTCCATCGTACAAAACTCTGCTTTGCTTTAAGCACCGTGCAAAAACTACACATAAAACGAAATAAATGAAAATAAAAGCAGTGCGGGCCAGCGGGCTGTGTGTGTATTGTCGGTGTCGCAGCGTCGTCGAGTCAGACCTGCGCACTGGCAACGGGGCTGTCTCTAAGTGAGTTGCGGCCCCGCGCGCGTTTGTGTGTGTGTGCGTGTGTGTGTCTCGCAGATGAGAGGTGTCGCGTTTACCTTGAGGCGCGGAGCGCAGCAGGTGTCGGGGCCGGGGAGATAAATAGATGCAGCGGAGATGAGCGGGTAGATAGGCCGGCCGCACCCACTAGTGCATCATGCTGATTGATTTGGACGCGTGCGCGGCCGGCGCGGCGCGAAAACTGACGCGGTCGCGTTGTACACCACGCGACCAGGCAGCGCGACGTAATGGGAAAAGAGTAGCGGCGCGCAGGTATGGGCACTCGCCACATAAAGATCGTGCCTATTTTCACAGACATATCGTATGAATTTGTGGAAATGAAGGAAAAATATCCCATCTCTACATTTTTTTTTTTTGGGGGGGGGGAACAAAGAAAGACGATATAAAAGAAGGGAGGGGGTACGGCAACCAATATTCAATCACACGGGAGGGCGGGCGGCTGCGTGCGAGCGAGCGGGTCCACACACGCGCAGCCGTATTGGGAACGCAGCCGTGCGGTGTAATTAAAATACGAGTGAGGAGGCGGTACCGTCCCTTTATTGGGGCGATAAAGCCCACCAGTTGCCCGCTTCTGTGGACCAGAGAGAGAGAGAGATAGACAGCTGGCCAGCTCGATACGCCCAGACTCGGACTTCCCCCATTCTCTCTCTCTCTCTCTCTCTCTCTCTCTCTCTCTCTCTCTCTCTCTCTCTCTCTCTCTCTCTGTGGCGGTAGACATTTCATCAAATCTCCGTGGCACAATGCGCCGTAAAGCCTGTCACACTGATTCAATAAATGCGCGCTCACTCTCTGACTTATTCTCCCCCGCCCCCCTCTCCGCACGACAGAATCTGATTCCGCGTAGGCATCGCCCCTAGGTGATGATTTAAAGCCGCCATTCTGTTGCATCTTTTGTGGTCGTTTTTTGTGTATTTCCATCGACAGAAATACTTTCATTTATAAAGTCTCAAGTTCCAAACATGTGCTATGCGAATGATATGGCCTACTGTAATTGAAAGAACTGTGCTGCATTTTTCTTATTATATTAGTATTATTATAAAAGTTGATGTGTAGAGCGGTCTGTGGTGGGCAGGGGCGGGGCGGGGACGAGGGGGTGCTCGTCCGCTCGGGAGATTGAGTCGTGCCCCTGGCGGGTAGGCCGCACGCAGCAACGCTCGGACGCCCGCAATCCATCATCCCCCCTCTCTGTCCCGCCACTCTCCCTCCGCCCCACTTCTCCTACCCCCTCCTCTCCCTTCTACGTCATTCTCTCTCTCTCTCTCTCCCTCTCTCCTTGGCCCTTGCCCCCTCTCTCTCTCTCTCTCTTCCACCAAAAATGGCGACGCCCTTTTCACATTTTGTAAACAGCCGCGGGGGGACCCCGGGCCCCGGGACGGGCGGGACGGGCGCCGGCCGGGCTTATAATGCACAGGGTCCCAAGGAGTTAGGCTCGTCTTTCTCCTCAGCCCCCGCCCCGTCCCCGCCCCGCCCCCGCCACTACGCCCCGCCACCGCTAAACTCGCGGCAGGGGAGCCTGGCCTACTACACCACCCTAGCGGAGGACCGGGGATGGGATGGAGTCTTCCATCAGTGTTCTGTCGCGGCCGACAAATCTCTGGACGGCCTCGCGTGATACGCTTTCTATCTTTTCCCCTTTCTTCGTGTCCTTCTTGAAACACATGTCTTCTACTTGTCGTGATCAACACACGCGTTTCGAAACATATACATGTGTCCTAAACATATTTTTCGTTATCGTTCATGTGTGAGATTGCCGCCTGATAGAATTTCCATTCAGTTAGTCCATATCGTTCTGACCATCTATCCCCTGGGTGTTCTGTCCACTATCTATCCGTCCCTGTGTGTGTGCGCGCGCGCCGCCGCCCGTCTGGCCGGCCGGCTCGTCCGCCCTCGCGCGAAACACCCAATGCAAATTGCGTATCCCGGTGGTCAGGAGGACAAAGAGTCGTAAACTGAAAGGCCAAGGGAAGCACGACGTGAATGGTTAGATGGATGGATGGATGTTTGGATGGCTGGTTAGACAGGCGGATGGGCTCGGATGGACGGGCGGGGCGGGCGGGGCACGCCCCGCGCCCCACAGCACGCCCGCGGCTGCAGCGCCGCGGCGGCGCCGCCTACAAATCGTTCATTAGAAAAAGCGCGTCCTTTTTATTTTCCTGTGCGGTTCCCTTTTTAAAAATTCTGTTGGTTTTTTTTTCAGTCATTTTTCCTGCTGCTACTGCTTTTGTTTCTGCGCGCGTCCCGCCGCGAGACAATGTAGAAATTAGCCAAGCTTATTATCATTCTCCAGGGACAGTGCGGCCAAGTCACCGGCCCCGTTTTACTACGACGGTGTTTTACTTTTATTTTTATTTTTTTGTCCCTGTCGAGCCAAGTGAGTTTAGGGTGTCTCCACTATCTCCTTTGCTGCTACTACCACATCCCTGTCGCGCCACCTTTTTGAATTCAATCGCGCGCGCCTTAAGGGGGGTTGGGAGGGTCATTATCATAAGAGTCATACCTGAGTGACACCTGCCTTCACCGGATCCACCCTTTCACTATTTCACCCCTGACCCTCGCCGCCGCGCCATCTCCATGGTAACAGGGCAGCATCTGTCAGAAATGCTCTTGCGTCGACTCTCCCCTTCCCTCGCCTGTGAGTCAAATCCACTCCCTCATCACTTCTCTTTCCGCCCCCAATGTCCCCGCCTAGCCCACCTGTCCGCACATGGAGCCCCGCACCTGCGCCCGAGGCGTCGCGGGGCGTGGCGGGGCCGCCCGATCAACGGAGGGATGAGTACTTCACCTTTAAACTTTCATTCCCCGGGTGAAGACCCACGACGCGTCAAACGTAGCAGCGTTGCTTGCTTTGTAAATCTTTGAAAACTCTGTACGTAGTCGTCGTTGGCTGTTGAGGGTCGACCCACTGCCCCGGTGAGCGCCATAGGCCGAACGCTCCCAGAGAAAGGAGAAAATTGATACGGCAATCTTATTATTCGACGGCGTGCGTAGGTATGCCGAGAGCTGAAAAACCGAGCGGGTATGTTCGCCAGTTTTAGTTTCTCCAAACTTGCATAGTTACGGAAACTCTCTGAACTTGAGCTGAGCCCTGGTGCTAGGCTAGCGTACAGTGTTCATATCACTCCTCACTCCCTTATACCCACCCCCCATCTCTGCTCACCCTTCCCCTCCCCACCGCACCAGTCTTCCCACCCACCACCCTGCGGCGCGCTGGGCTCGTGTCCCGGCAGAATTTTTCTCCCAATTTGACATTCAAATGATATTGCGTTCCAGACCAGCTGGCCCGTATAAGGTCGGTGTAGAATCATATTTTGTTATTTGTGTTCGATTGCGGAGGCGGGGTGGGGTGGGGTGTAGGGACGAGGGCATGACAACTGTCAAAACGCGAACAAAAAGAAATCAAATCGAGCGCTATGGCAGTGTGGGTTTAATATACGGGTGCCCGCGAGGAGGGGTGCTGGCCGGGTGAGTGAGTGAGTGAGTGAGCGCTTGTGGGCCGCGTCGTTCCCTTTTCCTCTGACCGCTTTTACCCGCTTTTTATCTATTGCTGACTAACGTTTGCCGTATTTTTATTCTGTTTACAGGTGAGTTGCCGTTCTGAGTATTGTTCCATTTGACGATCCTTGAACACGCACGCGTGTGTTTCCGGGAAGGCCCCGCCCGGCGCGTGGTAAGCTGCATCGCTTTGTGGTGGTGGTGATACCTGTGACCGGTGCCGCGGGGTTACGGCCCCGGGGGTCGCCAGCGCCATTGTCCGCGGCACTTTTAACTGTGTGGCGCGAGAGGCGGACGCGTTCCCGCATCATTCTATCTGTCTGTCCCGCTGCTGTCGGATAGCCATCTATCCCACACGGATAGAGGTGTGGGGACGTCGTGTTCCGGTTTCCCGCGCGGTGCGCGCCTCCCGCGCTTCGTCTTTCTATTTCCTGTGAAACTGAATAAAAAGAGCCGCGCATCTGGGGCTCATATCTCGCGCAACTGCTTTTGGTGTGTGTACCAGCAGCGGAGGAATAAGGTTCCTGAGGCCATTCTACGCTGTACGTTACTCGGTAAAAGCAATGCCTGTTTGTTTTGTTCGAGGAGAAAGGGAAAACTTCGAGTACTTTGAGTAATTCCATCGATTTGAGAAAAGGCCCTTAGATTTTGAGAAGTGCCCTCAGAAAATGAGACACGCTAAAATCTGAGGAGTTTTCCCTAAGATTACGAGACTTGCCCAAAGTTATCCTTTTTTCCCTCGAAATAGCAGACGTTGTTTTTGCCGTAAAGGAGGTTTAAACATGGAAACGGGTGCATGTATTTATTCGAGACAGCGTGAGCTGGCTTAAGCTTTAGTATAGATTGCGTATGCTGCCTGTTCATTCCCAAAGTTAGTTTAAATTGACGCTAAATCGAATCACCCTCCGGAGGCGCGCCCGTGTGTGTGTGTGTGTGTGTGTGTGTGTGTGTGTGTGTGTGTGTGTGTGTGTGTGTGTGTGTGTGTGTGTGTGTGTGTGTGTGTGGTGCTGCGTTAGGGTTCGATCACCCCTTATGTTCCGAAACCCCCCAACCCCACCCCCTCCTCTCTCACTCAGCTTTCCCCGGAAAGCCTTGCTTGCCAACCAAGTTCAATTTCGTGAATCTGTTCGACCCCCTCCCTCGCTCCGCTCGCTTCTCACCCCGTTCTTGTCTTTCTGTGCTAACCTCTCGCAATCTACCTAGGCGCGCCTAGAGTTCAAAAGCCGACTCTCTTAATTCGATTGGCTTTGCGATGTTGGCTTGCGGGCTGAGAGAGAAAAGGGGGTGGGGGTAGCGAGTGAGAGAGAGAGAGAGAGAGAGAGAGAGAGAGAGAGAGAGAGAGAGAGAGAGAGAGAGAGAGAGAGAGAGAGAACGATAGTAAGAGTGAGACTCATTGGAGTGGCGTGGAGAGGGGTTTCTACGCCACGGATGTGATTTTCGAGGGGACTCGCCCTCGCCCCCTCCACTGCACCTCACCCTGCGAGTACCACCACCACCACCATCGCCACCAGGGGCCTTCCGCAATTGATTTTCGATTGTCTGTAATTGCTTTTCAATCGTCTGAAGCCAGGACGTGGTAATTGCGCTTTCATCCTCCTTGGCGGCTGCGCGGAGGGGGTGGGTGGATAAGGAGGGAGGAAGGGGAGGAAAAATGAAGAAGTAAAGCGAATAATGAGAGCAGGGTAGAGCGGGGCGGGGCGGGGCGGGGCGGGAGCGGGGCGGAGCGGGGCTGGCCCGCGGCTCCTCCACTTGACGCAGAGTGAATCGACAACGATCGAGAGGCTCCCGGGGCAGGTTTACAACTCGGGAAGTGAGACCCCAGGGCTTTCTTTTCCACCCTCCCTTCCTCCCTCCCTCACTCCCGTCCTCCCTCGCTTCCTCTCCCTACATCCCTCCCTCCCTCCCTCCCTCTCTCCCTCCCTCCCTCCCTGTTTCCTCCCTTTCTCCACCCCTTCTATGCTTCCCCATCCCTCCCGTACACTTTCGCTTTACTCCCAACTACACTGACTCTCTCCAATCATCCATATCCTCTTTATCTTCCCATCTAACTTCAGCGGAGGTTCGACGCTTTCCCCCAATTTTCCTCATTTTTTTTTATTTTGTTCTGACTCTTCCGCCGCTTTGATGCCATTTGGCAGACTAAAGTACTGTGGCCGAGCCAAAGCGTTTTGTATCGTTGTGAAATGAAATCGCTAGCTCTTTGAAAACCGCCGCAGCCGATTGGTCGCGCGTCCTGTAGTGTAGTGTCCAGCTGCCACTCCTGCCCGTGTGTCGGTCGCTTGGCGTGGCCTGGCGCTGCGTTTAGTCATTAACTAGAAACAGTCGCCGCTCCGGTCTCTGCTGACTCCGGTGGACCATCGCGGGGAGGGGACGAGGGGTGGCGGGGTCTTCCGCAAAGACCTTCGCCATGGCGACGCGCGTGCTGGCCGGGGCCGAGGCCGGGGCCGGGTCGCGGCGAGGGCCTCTGCTCTGTATAATTAACCGCATGCTGTTAATCTTGGCTTGCGAATCCGGTAAATGTGCGCACCTCAGCCGGGATTAGGAATTTCCTTGGAGCGGGGGCGGGGCGGTGGCGCTAAGGCTGCTCGGTGCTTAGCCCCCTGCCCCCCACCCCCCGCCCCTGCAGCCCCCAGGCGGCCAGGATTACCTCCGAGGACCAGCGAGGCTACTCGCGGTGCCCAGTATACGACGCCTCGGCTGCGGAGCATAAGACCCGCCATCGACCTGCTCTGTGAGGCGAGCGCGCGGAACCGATCTGTTGTCTCGCTCGCACTCGCACCCGGCCCGCAGCCCGCGGCAAACTGTCTCTCTCGCACCGCAGCGGCGGAACCTCCTCGTAGGAGTGAGTGAGGAAGGAGGGTCGGTCAGGCGGGGCGGGCGCGGCTGGCTGTTTCGCGGGGCGCCCAGTGTCGTGAATTTCACGCTACAGAACCGCGCGCGCGCCTGACCCCGTTTCCTCACCCTGTCCGTGGCGCACATGCTTACGGTCGCCGCCTCACCGCACCGTACCGCGCGAGCGCTCCTAGCCCGGCACGGATTATGTGCTGCAAATTAACCGCAAAATGCAGTCTGTAGAGAGAGAGGTGTGAGGGCCCGTGTGTCGAGTGCCCGGGCGAGTCGTGTGGGCCCTACCAAAAAGTCGCATACTGTGTGTAGAATAATCGCCGAAATTGCCGTAAATAAATGCGCTCATTGAACGGTCTGTCGTGTAATCACGCGAGTCACATCCCCCGGCTGGCTGCTTGTTATAATAAGGTCAACGGGATGAATAGTAATACCGCGGTCCGGGTGGGCTGGGCCCCTGCGTTGTATTTTAGTTCGCGGTTAAATAATCGATTCAGCCTAAGGTGAATAAGCATCGAATATATCGGCATAATTTTGGGGGAAGGGTTCCGGCCAGGCCCGCCCCGGCCCGGCCCGCGCCCCCGCGCCGCCTTGCCCCGCCCCGCCCCGCCCCCACGACGAGCAGCGCCTCTACCGACAGACTATTATCCCGCAGCACCGCGACACGAAACGAATTATGGAGTGAAATATTCAGTGACCCCTAAGGAGGGCTGGCGCGGCGTGGCACGGCACCAGGGCGCTTTGCGCTTCAATATTCCGCCGCCCGTTCAGGAGGGCGCTGCCTGTTCTGTTCCTAGGGCTTGCCCACCGTCTATTTTTAATTGGCGTAATCTCCCCTTTTCCCTCTTGCCCGCTGCCTTGCCCGGGCTGCTCGCTCGGGATGACATGATGTCTTTTCCGGTTGGGGGTGGAATTGTTTTAGGCGCACCTGTGATTAACCTGGCTGGCGAGCGTGAGCGCCTCGCAGGAGTCGGGGTGCGAGGACGGCGCGGGGCGCGGGGGAGAATGCCAAAGGATTGTTTTTGACATCGAGCATGCTTAATCACCCGGATACACCGGCGCGCCGCGCCCGCCCCCTTGGGTGGCGGTGGAGTTAAGTGGGTTTTAGGGGGAGTCGCTGTGAGGCTGGGGGATATAGAGGGGGGAGGGGGTAGTGAAAAGCAAAATAAAAAATATATACCATTAAAACGAGATTAGGATTGTGGGGGAGAGGGTGCATTCTCTGCCGGCACCCCACTGATACATCCACGACCACCCCTTCGCTCCGTCCCTTAAATATCCTCATACCCCGCTGGCTTTTCTGTCGCCTCCCTTGCTCGCCCCGCTGGTGCTGCGGGGGCGGGGGTGGGGGCCGTCCACAAAGCTTTTGTATTATTGTCACCCGCGCCTGCTGGATGCGGGGTTGCTTTCGTTTAGTCCTCTTATTTTTCCTTACAAAAAAATGCTGAAAATTATAAATTAATATAAAAAGCAGCATTAAAAAACTATAAACTCCTTGCTATTTGCTTTGCTATGAAAAGAGAAAGTTATTTAAACCGAAGTGAAAAATAATCACAACCGCTGAAAGGCGCCTGCTAATGTAGTGTGCCACGATTCCATGCGCGCGCAGACCCTTCTTCTACTTAGATTACCGGAGCTATTTGATAATTATTAAAACCCCCTCGCTACCCTTCTCAAAGTCAATCTTATCTTGCTCAGGCTGGCTGCTGCTGCTGCCGGCTGACCCTGCCTGCCTGCCTGCCGGCCCAGAGACTCTCTGCTAGACCCTTTTCCTCTTCTTCCTCCTCCCCAGCCAACCCCTGCTCTGTCTCAATAGTAGTAAGTCCACGTTGAATAAAGGAAAGGGATGATGGCAGCCTAGCCGACGCCTCCCTTTCATCCCCCCTCTTCTCTCTCTCTCTCTCTCTCTCTCTCTCTCTTTCGGTCGCTCTCTGTCGCAGAGCATTACATATCACGCACCCCCTCATTTTGACGCACATCCTGCGGTGCGCTTTGCCTTCGACACCGGCGCGAGTAAACAAACAGACTCTCTCTCTCTCTCAGACTGTCTCCCTCTCCCGCCCTCCTCCTAGGGGATGTCATACTCCGTGGAGGCGATCGCATTGTGCCGCCGCCGCGCCTCTGTCAACATGGCGGCCGCCGGGGAGAAAATGAAAACATGGTCGGCTGCGGGAGGCAATATGGCACCGAGGTCGCGGCCGGCCCGCCCCTAGTCGCGATTCTGAATATTTCAGGATGTCCGCGCCGCCTCTGTGGGGCAGCGCCCTGCTGTCCGCCGGAGGAGGAGGAGGAAACTATTTACCGCTCGAGAAAATGTTGACACGCAGCGCCACACTTTAAAAAGATGAAAGTGTTGCGATAAGTGGTTCGAATTCTTTACGATTAAAAAGAAATGAAAAACGGCGTTTGGCGGTGACCGATACATTTTTTTTTTCTTTGGTGGTCTATATAAGACATTGGAGTGTCATTTGATCTCATCAAGCAGGCTGTGCCTCTGGATGCAGTGGGGCCGGGGCGGGGCGGGCCCCGGGAGCCCCACGCCGGGCGGCGGCAGCTGCTGGGCCCGGCTGGGGAGCTGGCCCAGCACGTCTTATTGCCAGCTCGTCCAGCGCCAGCTTGTCTTTTCAATATTTTCTGTCTCATTGTTGCAACATTAAACGACGACACAAAAACAAAGTGGTGGGGAGAGAAGTAGGGGGGGAAAATGTAGGAAAAGGAGCAAAACGAACGTCGCGCTGTGCGGCGCGCGCGCGGGGGAGAAAAATGACGCGCGACCAGCAAGTGGGAGGGGTGGGGTGAAAAATAAGAGCAAAAAGATAGCGGTTTTTTCTTTTCGTCTTTTTTTTTGCGACGTCTGTCCCCGCATCGGCAAACGTTCAGCGCGCAGCTTTCGCGATTTTATTGGGAGTGATTCTGTGTCGGCGCTGCGGGTTCCTCCTCTCTGCTCCTCGTCGCCTGCTCCCTCTCACCCAGTGACCTTTCTCCCGCTGTTCTCCTTCCACTGCTCTCAAGGGCTTCGCTCTGGGCTCCCTCCGCGGGGGCACGGGGCACGGGCGCCGCCAAACACCGTGTGACCGCCATGCCTTCAACAACACAGGCCTCCGTCTCTTCTCAATGTGGGGCTAAAGAATGAGCGCTACACCCGCCCCGCCCCACCCCACCCCGCCCCGCCCCACCCCGCCCCGCCCCACCTCAGGCTTAATGAGGGTAGCGGAACACCCCCGCACGCTCCGGGTGCGCCGCGCCGCGCCCTTCGCAGCTGCGGATAAGTGGAGCGTGCTTCTTTGCAAGTCTCGCTTCACCCCAAAATCCACAGCGTGCACGCTCTCTCCCTCTTCTCTCTCCTCTCCTCTCTCTCCTCTCCTCTCCTCTCTCCTCTCCCGGCATGTCCGCCCTCTCCCACCACCCAGATGTCACTTCTACCTCCGAGACTCAATTAGGGTCCGGAAGGCTCGTGCGGCGGGCGGGGGCGCGCGGTGGTCTCCGCGCAGAAATCTGACATGACAGCCTTCTAATCAGGGCGGAGCGGTTCACTTGCGCGGGCTCAGTAGGCGGATTATGAAGCGCAGATTGTCTCGCAGGTGTAGTTGTCAGCTTACAACACGTGACCACTTACTTGCGCTGTCGGCGTTCTGGTTTGGTATGATTCTTTACCGCGTAGGATGTAGGGGGCCAGTATTCCTCTTTTCTCTCCTTTTCCTTCTCTTTCTATCGCCACTGATAGCCCTCGAGTAGGCCGTCTCCCTCTATATCGTTCTCGGCCGTTCGGTCGTGTGTACACGACAGTTGCTGGAGGGAGGGCTGGGCGCGAAGAGGAAATATTGAATGTCCCCCGCCCCCAAAGTGAGCCACTCCGACACCCCCGCCGCTCCCACGGCACAGTAAGTGTGAGGGGTGGGGCCCTGCTCCTGTCTCCTTGGCTACAGCAGTATTTTTATAAACTATTGGATTCACGCGTGAGTTTTAAAATTTACAAATTTGATTCTCAAACTCTAACTCTAAAAAGAAAACTAGCTTGGCGCTTGTTTTCTCGGTACAACACGGCCGCCCGGACGGAGGCCGTCCGTCTGCCGTCGCCCGCTCAGGTGAAACTCGTTTCCGGCATTAGTATAGGTGAAATATCCGGGGCTATCTCACCCATACTCAAACACCTCCGTACAAAGGCGTGTGCACACACACACACACACACACGCGCGCGCGCGCGCACACATGCACTCGCAGCACTGTGACGAACTCCTCTACGGTGCGGTCCTACCGGGGGTGGGGGCGGATATTGCCAAAGAGCGGCTCAGCCACTGCTGCCCCCGGGGGGCCCCTGCCCTCCCCCGCCACCGAGTGCGCGCCCCGAGTGTGGCGGCAGGAGGGGGGAAGTGGAGGGGAGGGGAGGCAGCGTGGCGGAAGGTTTACTGGCTGCCAACTTTGCGTATGCAAAATGCAGCAGTCTCTATCAACTCGCGAAAAGTGTGACGGCAAATTCCCACGGCGTGGCGGGGCATAGCTGAGTGGGTAAATCCCGGCCCGACCCGGCCCTATTCAATGGCAACCTGCAGCGCCATGGATCCGCTTGCACCACCCGTCGGCGAAACTGTCTGCGCTTTCTGCCACCCCTTTTGTGTTAGGGTTTTTCCGACCTCCCCTCTGCACCGGAGAGAGAGAGAGAGAGAGAGAGAGAGAGAGAGAGAGAGAGAGAGAGAGAGAGAGAGAGAGAGAGAGAGGCGTGCATCTCTGGAGGTAGTTACGATAGATGATAATAACCAGCAGGGCCGCCGCCTGCCGGCCGCCGCTGCCCGCACCGCAGCGCGGCGCATTCTTGGCGGCGGCCGTTAGGGGTGGCTGCTGACGGGGTAGGACGGCAGCCGCCACGCCCCGCCCCGCCCCGCCCCGCCCCGCCCGCTGTTGGGTTTGATTTAATCACAACTCCACGCTCCTCTACTCCTGGAGTATTCACTTACCGCGTGGCAAAATTCGATTTACCCCCCCCCCTCTCCTCTTTCCCGCCCCTCCCCTCCCCCTCTAACCCGCTCTCTTCCGCACGCACGACTCCGTACAAAGGCCTGCTGCCGGCGAGTATGAATGTGATGGAGAGATTGTGGTCAGCATCTGGACGCCGAGTCCCGCGGCGCAGCGCTCGCAGCAGCCTGCGAAGGGCCGGCCGTGTTTAAAACAGGGTATGGTATGGGAAATGAACCCCCAGTCCAGCTCCACAGGGATGCACCGCCTCGCTCCCGCCAGATGTCCCCCGTGGATAATGTTCTCACACTTCTCATTAAATAGACCGTACGGTCCGTATGGGGTGGCCCCGGCCGGCCAGGCGCGGCGGCCGAGTGGCCGCGTAGGCTGGGGGCTGCCGGGCGGGGCGGGGCGGGGCGGGGCGGGGCGGGGCGTGCCGGCCGCAGGCACGAGCTGGGGCCCCCCGGATTACTACTACCGCACCGCATGTTTTTGTTTTTCCGGAGATTTGGCTTTCCCCCAAGCTGACCCAAGAGAGAAAGGATTGCCTCTCGAAAGCCGACCGGCCGGCCGGCCTGCCGAGCCACCACCGTCCCCTGCCCTGCGCCACCTGGCCGCCCCGCCCCGCCCCGGTCTGCGTGTTTTAACGCTAATGAAATTGCTTAAAATATGGTGGTCTGCACACGCCCTGCTCGGCCCCGCCCCGCCCCGCCCCGCCCGCTGTATGAGTGTGTGTATGCGCGGCGGTGTAGGGGAGTTCACCAGCCGACCAACCCTTTGCTGGCACCCCTGCCTGCCCCACCGCCTTAGCCATCTGTACTTCTTTACACTCTCTGCCTCTCTCTCTCTCTCTCTCTCTCCCTCCCCCTCCCCTTTCATCCCCTACTCTCTCGTGCCTATTATTGTGCTCTCCCTCTCTTCCCCTCTCCGTATGTTGCGCCTCCCGCTGCGCTTGTGCAACGCTCGCTGCCCCCCTCCCTCCCCTTCAGCCCCTCCGCGCTGTGTCCTCCCCTCGACTCGCCTCTCTTTGCACTCTCTCTCTCTCTCTCATTCTCTCTCGGTCACACACGCGCCAGGCGCAAAGTTCATTAGAAAGAAATGAAGCTTACATATGTTTACTTCTCACGCGAGTCCCTCCGCTGCCGGTAAATGACTGCAGCGTGTGGCCCACCCCGCCCCGCCCCACCCCGCCCCGCCACGCCCCGCCCCCCCCTGCTGCCCGCCGGGCATGCGGCCCGGGCGAGCCCCACCGTGCGTTGCAGAGTGCAGTGCACTTATTCTGTTGTGATTTGATCGCTATTTCGCCCGAGGCCCCCCTTCTCTCGGCGCGATGATTCGTTACGGTCTCTTTCGTACAAAAGCAGTAATGGATTGCAGACATTATTTTCATTTTGCGAGCACTCGATTAACAATCAACACATTGCAAATGAGTCATATGCAATCCCAGTTTTTTCCCTCTCCTGTTTTCTGAAACAGCATTTTAATGTGCTTTCCTGTTCTTACGCTATCTCGTTCCCGCTGTGTTTATTTTAAGGGGTCGTGTATCAAATTTGTTAGCTAACTTTTTTGTTCTCTGCAGTGCATTAGCGCCGCAAAAGGCCGAGATAACCGGACCAAAATCCTTTTCTTTTTTATACTCAACCAGCGAGGAGGGTGGGCCAGGGGAGAACTTGTCAGACGTGTGTGCGTTTCGAGGAGGGTTAGGAAAGCGACTAACGCGGGGCAGCGGGAAAGAGAAAGAGAGAGGGAGAGGAGCGAGCGAGCGAGAAGGGTAGCGGTTGCGCAGTGCATGCTGACTGAAGGGCGGTCGCGCGAGAGGGCGCTGCTTTACGTGGTCTATTCCCCCCGCCACCCTCCTTTCCTCCCCTCTTCCTCGCCTCTTTTTCCTCCTTTTTATTTTACCAAAGTCGAGGCAACCGAGCTGAACGAGAACCGGTCAGCACTGAATGGGCTAGGGAAATCTCTCACTCGGAGTGTCGGCCCCGACACGAGCCCAACTAGGACCGCGAGGGGTGGAGCGAGCGAGCGCGACGGAGCGTACCCGCTGGAAGAAAATAATTGTTCTAGACAGAAGTAGGTTACACATTTACCTCTGGGTGCTGCTGCGCGAGGTTTTTGGTCAAACACGCGGCTGCTCTTCAAGTTGCCGATCGTGTTTTTGTGTTTCTGAATTTTGTTGCCGTTTTATGCTTCTTTACGCAAAAGTAACCGTTGTTGGTGGAATTGCTGTATATTTCTCTCTCTCTCTCCCTCTGTACTGACCGATCCATATGCATAACCGGTCGGTCTGAACGCAGCCGCCTCTATGAGAGCCTCGGCGGCAAACGGCCGCTGCGGAGCTGTGTTATTGTTATCATTTTTTTTGTAACAATTTTTTTTTTCCGCCGCGCTGCTCCAAGATGGGGTTGGCACCATGTCGCACTAAGCGTCGTTTAATGCAGATTTGACAAGGCCTGGAGAGGGCGAGGCTCACATTAGTGTGACCCCCATAAATCATCAGCTTTGTTATTGAGATAAATGATGAGACGAATGCATATTAGACGGCGGCGACCGCCAGTGGGCGCCAAAAACCAGTCCGCTGTATCTCCTAGGAGAGCCGGTCGGTCTACACGCGCCGGCCTCTGGCCGCTTTGTGCACTAATGACTCAGCCCTGTGATCCTGCAGAACTGCGTAGCGAACAGATTCCAATTCTTATTATTTTCGAAAATTCTCAAATCTTGTCTTGCCTTACGAGCTGCGCGAAATCCCTCGCACTGTATTGACCAGCGTTGGCTGGTTTCCCTACGACCCCTCATGACGAAAAGAATTGCGCTGAAACATTATCTTTGATTTACCGGCTCGAGTTTGCCCTCCTGGACACCGGCCCACCAGCCAGCAGCCGCTCTGGGCCGGCCTGGGGCCCGACCGTCTCTCTCACTCACATTATAAGGGTAGCCGCCCTTTGGAGGCCAGGCCCTCCCCTTATACCGTCTCCCTCTTTTGCGAATAATCAATTTTTATCGAAGAAGTTAATACTCCGGGAGCTTGCGTGATTTATCTGCGACAGCGAGGGAAACCGCTGACCCCCCTCTCCTCCCCTCCCTGTTTCTGTCGCACATACTAACGCGGTCACGACGGGAGGGAGAGAGCAACAGAGAGAAAGAACATCGTAACTCCAGCAGCCGACCCCTTTTCCTTTTACAAAACTTCCGTTGTGTGTGTCTGTGTGTGGTGCCATGTTGGTACGACTGCTGGTGCGCGTCCGGCACAGGGGAAAAAATGTGAATGGAGAGAGATAGAGAAGGAAAAAATTAAGGAAGCGCTGCTTGGCTGATATTTATGGAGCCGTTGAGAGGGTGCATAGAGTAGGGCCCATTGTGGCCCTTCAGTGACATACGGAGGGAGGGAGGGAGGGGCGCGGCTCCGGCGGATGTCCCAAAACACGATGTTGGCAGCACTTTAGCAGAACTAGCAAAGCAAGGCAACTGGGAGGGGCCGGGCGGGCGCCTGTGTGTCTGCGTGTCCGTTATTGAAAAAATGACCTCACAGCTCCGTAATGTGAAACCGTCAACCCGATGCCGCCGCCGTTGCCGGAAGCGGACCCCGCACGAGCGCGCGCTCACAGTCATCCAGGCTCCCAGTCACTGTAAAACATATCTTCGAAAATTGACAACATTTGTCGAAATTCGTTACATTTATCACAGTGGAGGTTTAAACTGACGGGCCATTATGACGCTTTAAATAATGGGAGTGGGCGTGATTTCTAAATATTAAAAAAATAAGAACAAACTCTGTATCGTTCGTTTCGCGCAATTTTATTTTATGTAGATAATGCCCGCCTGGCTGTATTTTTTTTTTTTTAATTGTCTTGTAGTTTCACTTTCTGAATAGCATCGCGTCTAAATAAACCTCATCAATTTCCCCCCTGTATTTTTGCCTGTGCCGTGTAAGCCCAGTAGTAATAACATTCGCGGCAGGTAGGCCAGGTGATGTCGCCTGGGGAGCACGAGGAATCCCAGCGGGTGGGAATCCATGACCATACCCCCTCCCCTCCACCCCCCGCGCACTCTGCAAAGAAAAAAAAACGATAAGGGAGTGACGTGAATTAATTCCCTTTTTTTTTTTTTTTGGTCGGTGCGCGGCGCCGCTCTGGGGAGCATATGAAATGAGGGGAGGTTATTGTTTGTGAGGTGGGCGAACTCACGTGTGGCTCAGAGGGGTGTGACTCTAGGCGCGATGCTAGCGTTAGCTCCAGGCGTGACGCTATGGCAGCAGCACGCCGCGTCTGCTTTGCATTCTTCTACCCAGCCGCAGGTCGTGTGATGGACGGCGTCTGTCACTGGCCGTTGCCGATTTCTTCGGTCGCAAGAGGGAAGGCAAGAGTGACGCGGTCGTAAATTTGCGAACTTCCGTGCCGCGGAGACTTTTGGCCCGGGGGCCCGGGGGGGCTGGCTGCGCTGCGGCGCCGTGTCGCGCGCGGCCCCGGGCCCGGGCGTGGTGCAGCGTGGCACCGGGCCGGCGCGCCGCCAGCCGAATAACAACAATACCCACTGGAGAAACTGAGTATTTATGATTGACGATAATTCATGGCAATATTCGTGGCCGCTGCGATACTGGATAGCGCCGCTCGCGTGACCGCTATGAAGGGTTGGCCCACGTGTCTCTGCAGGGGTTGGTGGGGCGGGGGTGCGTCAGACGCGACAGGGTATGACTCTCTCTCTCTCTCTCTCTCTCTCTCTCTCTCTCTCTCTCTCTCTCTCTCTCTCTCTCTCTCGCTCTCTCTCTCTCTCTCTCTCGGGCCGGGTGTGCCCCGCTGCAGCGTACGGCCCCACGGATGCTATATACTCCTTGATGAATGGCGGCTCACCTATCTCCCGCCCCCTCCCCTCTCTCACACCTCCTCCTACCCCTTCCTGGACAGCAAGTTCCTCCCCCTCCCGCCCCGCCACCCTCCTACCTCGCTCTGAAATCCGAGCGCTGCCTGTCGCTGTGTCGCGGCCGGCCGGCGCGTCCTACAGCAAGCCCTCCGGTTGGGCTTGGCTTGTGCGCGCGCTGGATTGGCACCGAGACGCTCCGCAGACAGTCTTTGCCGCGCCCCGCGCCCTGTAGGATACTTTCTCGCCGACCACACGACTCCCCCTCGCTGCCGTAGACGCGAAGTCGTTTTCGCTCGACATCTCAATACATTTTTTATTTTATGCTCTTTTTGCCTCCTCGGTCGCGCCGGACTAAGTTTTGGCGCAGTCGACCGATTGACTTGTGCACCTAACGAAGCGGGCTCAACCCCCTGCCGGGACGTGGCGGACGTGGCGTGGCGTGGCGGGGTGGAATTGGAATTCTCTGAGGGCCTCCACCCCCTCCCCTCCGCTCCTCCCTCCCCCGGCGGGCCTCTGCCGGCCCTTTCTCCGCGGGCGTATTGTAAAAATCAGGACAAATCGCGCCATGTTTAAGTAGCGTCTGCCGCTACGTGACAAACCGGACGCCAAACTGTTTCTTCTCCTTCATCATTCCAACTTTGTCGCCGTCCCCTTGCACCTCACTCCTCCGCCCCTATGAAAAATAAAAGTCTTTCGAAAATAAGCGGAGAAGAGAAATATGACAAGTGGTAAAAAAAATATTTGCGCTGAAATTTTTGGTTTTGGACTCCTTTTTTGTTGTTTTTTTCCGTCCAATTTGTGTGACATTTCCCTCTCGTCTGTTGCAGGTACGGCCGTGCTCCATTATTCCCCGGTCCAGACGCGTGGCCCCGGCGGGTCACGCGCAAGGGCGCCAGACGGACCGGCACCGGCGCGTAAGAAATCTCTCCCTCCCCCGCCCTCTCTCTCTCTCTCTCTCCCTCTCCCTCTCTCGCACGTGCAACACGCCCCGTCTCCCTCTCGGCGACACACACGCAGCTCTTGCAACGTACCGCCGACGACTGTAAAGAATTATTCGGTGACCTGTACGTGTGCGGAATGGGAGTTTAAGCCTAGTCCTCCCGGTGGGGCGTGGCGAGGCGGGGCGGGGCCGGGTGCTGTGGGGCGGGGCGGGGTGGAACTGTGTCCCCGGGTGGTCAGTCGGGTCCAGCTCATCGCATCCCTTATTCCCCACCCCCATCTACCCCGCCGGAACCGTTCTCGCACTCTGTACCGAACCCCCTGACTCACACACCTACCCGCATCACCCCTTACACCAGACCTTAGGCCATCATCTTGCCCACCCCTTCTCCTTCCACCCCCCACCCTCTCTCTGCCTCTCTCGCATCCATTTGCCCCACGCCCTTCTCCCCGTCTCCATGGAAACCGGAGCCGCTGTGTGCGCAGTCGAGGGGCGTAAGTGACTGGGAATGCATTTTGTACAACGACCGGATCGGGTTTCGACTGCCTTGGCTCGGCCCCGTCACCCTTCGCGTCCCGGTCCTGCCGCAGATTATGTTCTCGCGGAGGGGCGCGGCTTTCAGTCCCGGCTGCTGCTGCTGCTAGCCGCCCCCATCAAGCAGCTATTCGCTGCCAGAAAGTGCGGGGCAGGGCGGGGCGGGGCCGCAAGGAGGAAAAAAAGAAAAGTGCGAATGCACACGACTCTCTGACCGTAAATGAGGGAAAAACGCGGGTTCGCGGCGGCCGGGTCTACGTGCGCATGGAGGAAGGAGGAAAGGGTATGGGGTAGGGAGTAGGGGGTTGTTATACAGAGCAGAGATGGGAGGGGGAGAGAGACTTCTCCTGGGATTCGAAACTTGGTCCTCGATGAGCGAGTGTACCCATGTGACATGCGTGCACGCAGCGCTGAGGGACGCGCGGGGCGGGGGGGAGGGGAGGGGGGGCTTGTCAGGGAAGAGCAGCAACAGCGGCAGTGGAGTAAAGGGGGAGGATGTCTTCCCAGCAGAAGTTTGTTTATGGCCGGACTGGGGCCCCGGCAGGACCCGCCCCGCCCCGCCCCGGCACGCCAGCCGAAATTCGTCGCGAGGCTGTTTCCAACGCCCTTGTGTCTGCGCTCGTGTGTTTGTGTGTGTGTGAGCGCGCGCACACCATGCATCTACGATTAAACTTGCCTCGTCTAACTACTGTATACATTTAGCTCCGCAAAATTGCACACCTCTCGTTTCTTTTTCTTCACTTTGTCGCGCCATTTGAAATACTGTTCAAAGGTTACTGACTCGATATACATTTACGCCCTTGCAAAGCAGCGCGCGCGTATCTACGAATTATTTTTAGGAATTCTAAAGGTCAAAACCCGATCTGTATTCGCCGAAGTTGCAGTTGCGCGTTTATTTCCCTCCTATCCCGTGAGTGAGGGGTTGTCGATCCATCGGCAATGCTGTGGCCGCCCCGCCCCGCCACGCCCCGCCCCGCCTCGGTGGGGCTGTCCTGACTCGGCTGTGACGAGAGTGCGCGCCCCCTTGCCCCGCCCCGCCCCGCCCCGCCCCTGGGGCCGTGCCGACGGGTGGGGTGGGGCGGACGCGTCCGGACGGGGGAGGCGCGCTGCAGAGGGTTTGGTTTCGGGGGGCAGTGACTGGGACTTTGAGGTTCCGGATCGAGGGTCCAGCACGCCCCGCCCCGCCCCGCCCCGCTCTCCGGGCCCCCTCGGCAGGGGCTCCCAGGGGTGCCCCACTCCTGCACCGTCTCGCCCCAGGGGTGAGGGGTGGGGAGAAGGGGGCAGCGGCCAGGCCAGGCAAGGCCGTGCTAGCCAGTTATTTTGTCATGTGCGAAACGTTTTGGGGTCGTGGGACGAATAGCAAGTAGCCCACATGCGATAGTAGCAGACAGCTAGAGAGAGAGAGGGAGGGGGGGGGGCCTTCCTCACCCCCCTTTTACACGCGCGCGCTGCTGGCTGGTGGACGGTGGTCGAATAGTCTCCGGGTCCAGGGAGTTAGACAGATAGCCCGGGGCGTACTTTACCATCACGGTTATATATACTTTCTTGTGGTCCGGCTGTCTGTCCGGGCGGACACCATCCCTGATGGATTTCCCGCTTGCTCATGTCTCCTCAGGTCAAGTGATCACGTGCTCCAGTATAGCGGAGGGGCGGAGAGAGAGAGGGTGGGGAGGGGGGGAGAGACAGAGAGATTACGTCGGTACGCAATTTGTCGCCTGTTTCCCTCTCGCTCCTTTCGCTTTTTTTGTCCGTTTCCCGTAACGCGCTCGCACATGGGAGGCCCCCCTCGCCTCCCAGCCCTGGCCCCGTGGTCACACTCACTCTCACTCTGTTTCGCTCCGGATCTCTCTCCGTCTCCCCCGCCGGCACGCACGCTCCGCGCTACAGAGACAGAGTGCCGCGCCCCGCCCCGCCCCACCGCGCCTCTACCCCCACCACAGTTCGCAACGAACTTGGAATTTTAGAGTGGTCACGAAACGATTTGAATACTGCACGGGTTGAGAGTGCGCTGGGACAGAGAGAGAGAGAGAGAGAGAGAGAGAGAGAGAGAGAGAGAGAGAGAGAGGTGGAGGAGCAGGAGGTGGCGGAGGGGTTAATGGCAGTGGTCTGAGGCGCTTCGTGCTGTCGCCAGCAACGAGGGTGGCGACGGCGGGGGACAGAAAAAAAATGCGATCCCCAATACAAAGGCCGACGTGCAAGTGTTGATTTGGTTGGGCAAAAATCAAAATGTCAGAATGTAAAAGCGCCGCAGTGTCGTAGGAGGGCGGTGGTGGTGCAAACGCACCCCTTGTCCCTGCGTCTCATCACCCAGGAGAGGTTTGCTCGTTCCTCTCCGATTTGAGAAAGACTGCGACTGATGACGTCGACGGCATGCGCGCAGGCCTGCAGACAGTCGAGCTGATCGTGCGCCCCATGACTTCCCGCGGAGGGGACCGCAGCTTTCAACAGCGCCAGAGACGACTCCGGTCATTGCGGCCTGGTTCTCTCACGTCAAGTGTCAAGTCCACGACGGACACTTTGACGGGTGTGGGTGATCCAGTGCGCTCGGCCTCGCCCCCGCAGCCTCGTGTCTGCTCGTCACCTGCTGCAGCGAGGCGGGCGGCAGACGTACGCGGTGGTGCTGCAGACATGCGACCCGTTCGTCTCCCCACTGCACGCGCCCCGCCCCGCCCCGCCCCGCTCCGCCCCGCCCCGCCCCGCCCCGCCCCTAGCCCAGCCTCCGCCGCCACCCCTACCGCTTTCCCCACATTATCCGTTACATTATTCAGCTCTTCCGGAGAGCTAAATTGTGTACCCGCTCTGGTTGGCCCTGCATGGCTCCGCCCCGCCCCGCCCCGCCACGCCGCGCCCGGATGGAGCAGGTCCGACGACTGAGCGATTCGATCCCCCGGATTTTGGATTTGCCCCGTGCTTATAGCCCCCACCATGCGCCCCCATCCCCTCCCCCCACCCTCGCCAATATCGGGAGCTTAGCGGCTTCCGGACAGTGTCAGCCGGAAGTGAACCGTTCAGCAACGCCACAAACTGCTGCCGGCGCGCGCGGCGCGGCGCGGCGGGGCCATCTCGACCGGACAGCGCCCCTCCCCCGCCCCGCTCCGCCTCGCCCCGCCTCCCAGTGTTGCTCTTTTCGCTGCTGTTGTCGTGTTGAAGTGGAAATCATTAATTCATAAGTGAATACAACTCGTGTTTGTAATAATCGTTTTGCTGTAATAATAATCGTTTGCCGTAAGTCGGAGATGGCGCTCGCATGCGCTCCGTTCGCTCGCGGCCCGCAGGCTGCTGAGCAGCAGTCTGCAGCGCGATCTATTGTTTTAGTCTAATCAGATTAGCGACACTGCTGCCGCGGCGGGATGGATCCCTCGCGCATCCCGCCCGATCCCGCCCGATCCCGCCTACAGCGTCCCGCCTGATCCCGCCCGCCGCGTCCCGCCCGTGTCCGCGCCGCGTGTGTTGCGGGATCACACACACATACTCACTCACTCACTCACTCACGAGGATCGCGCTCACGGTGCTAGGATATGCCTGAGCTATGCAAATGAAATGTGGTTTGCGTATACTGACTGAGAGGCGTTGATTGCGCAGGAAATGAAGCTAGCGGCGGACCACTTTCTCTCTCGCTCTCTGTTTCTCTCTTCCTGCTCCCCCTCCCTCTATCTCTCTCTCTCCCGCTCCCCCCTCCCCAATCCAAATAAGCCCGGAGGGTGCTGATGGACGGTGCACGGCGCACGTGTAGCCGTGTGTTGACCAATGCGCAGCACACTTCCAGTAATTGTGAAAATTTTAGTTATTTTGTGGCGTGTGTAGAGATTATCCCCCGCCCGCTGCTCGATATTGTAATTCGAGGAAACATTTTCTGGGAACGGTTTTTGCGCGCAAAAAACAACGGCAATGCAATTTGTCGAATGGAATCCGCTCCTTGCATTGTTGCACTTCTCTTTCCCTCTTTGTGGCCGCGGTGCTGCCGCCGCTGCAGCTGTTTATCCGATTCTCTCTCTCTCTCTCTCTCTCTCTCTCTCTCTCTCTCTCTCTCTCTCTCTCTCTCTCTCTCTCTCTCTCTCTCTCGCTCTCTCTCTCTCTCTCTCTCTCGCTCTCCTTCCAACTTTTTTGTTTGGCTCTGCGGCGACCCGTACTAGTTTAGGCATGTAATGCAATTAGTGTGCACCAGACCCCGGGCCGCGCGGCGCGCCGTAACTCGATTGGGCTTTGGCGCGAGTTACGGCCCTCCGGATTGGTCCGAGCCGAGCCGCGGGCTGGTCTGAGGCCAATCCGTGTATAGGAGGGGGGCTTTCGAGCGCATATATTGAAGCTCAGGCAGCCCCACCCTCCCCAGTGCGTTCCCTTCCGCTCCGCGCCCAACCTAGTCGTGTCGTGTCGTGCGTCTAGCTGCGAGAGATTCCTAGAAGAAAATAGCCCAGCCCCGTTCTCGACGTTCGGCAGGGAATTCCTCCGCGCCCCGGCCAAGGAGAGAAGGGGACGCACTCGGGGCGTTTGAATACAACGCAATGAGGGGCGGGACGGGGCGGGGCGGCCGAGGAGATTGTTATGAAGCGGCGGGGATTAAAGTGCGAGCCGTGCTTGAAATGGCAGTGCGCGATCCCCCAGCAGGAGTGAGACGCGGTGGATTTTCGTATTATTCTCCAAAAATCTTTCATCCCCCTACAAAAAAAAGGGGACGTAGTGCGCATACAGCAAAATATTTTGAATTTAAAAAATATTAGAAACGGTAGAGAAACAAAGCTGAATCATCAATATCACAAAAAAAATGTATGTATGGTAGAGCCCCGCCGGCACCGCACCCACCCTTCTCTCGCCAGCGCGCTGCTCCGGGCCGGGCGTTTAACCTGGCGACCCTCCTCTCCTCTCCTCTCCTCTCCTCTCCTCTCCTCTCCTCTCCTCTCCTCTCCTCTCCTCTCCTCTCCTCTCCTCTCCTCCCGCACCCTCCGCGCCGCTCCGCCCGCATCCAGGACATGTGTCGCCTGTATTTACATACACATACGGCGCGTTGCTGCTGCTGCATGAGGCTCCCGCAGGCGGTCAGGCCGGCCGGGGCGGGGCGGGGCGGGGCGGTGCAGGGCGGGGCGGATCCGCTGGGAGCGGCCCTCGGCCAAACACCAATTACAAAGTATATTAGTGCCCCATATGGACGGACAACGCGTTTTTGGGGGACCGAGGCCCCGCACTTCTCTCTCCCTGCATATATCCTCTTCGTCTGTGTGCATGTAACGACGAGGGGGAGTCGGTCTTCTTCCCTCTTCTCTCTCTCTCTCTCTATTAGTCTTCCTCCCCTCTCCTCCCCTTCGTAGTTTGCCGGCCACCTGCTGTCCCCCGCCTGCTCCCTCTGCCCCCGGGGTAAGTCGCTGACGCCGCGGGCTGGGGCGGTTACCCCCGCCGCAGTTACACCTGGCTGAAGGTAACTGTTGGGGTGTAATTGTCCCCTCGGTGCGCCGGCTAGGCCCCGGCCCCGCCCGGCAGGTCCCGCCCGGGTCGACTGGTGATTATTCCATTTCAAACGCGGGTGTAATTGGCTGAGCAAACTGTACGCCCGCGCCGCCCGCCGCTCGCCGCCGTCGCTTGGGGACGTTTTGGCGGGGTTGGAGCAGCCTTTCAAATGTCGGGGGCCTCGGGCGGGGCGGGTTGAGGCGGGGCGGGGCGGGGCGGGGTGTTCTGCGCCGCCGGCCCTTTCACGCGTGCAAGAAGCGTGCAGCAGCGCGGATTCCCCGACGAAACTCGACTAAACTGTGTGAAACTCTTGTGTGTGTTTTGGTCTTGTGCTGCACGGCGCGGCACCGGCTGAGGTTGGCCGCAGTCTGTACACACTCGTACACACACACACACATATATATAGCTGCACACTTGACCGGCGCGGTACCTCCAACCCAATGGCCACGCCACGCCACGCCACGCCCCGCGTGAGAAGTCGGGACAGCTGCGGGTAATGCTGAACATGTGTATGCACAAATTGGATACCGCATTGGGGCCCGCCTGCTGCCACCACGCCGCCCGTGCTGGCGTGGCGGGGCGGGGCGGGGCGGGGCGTGGCAGGGCGTGGCGGGGCGTGGCGGGGCGTGGCGGGCCCGGGGGCGCCTGCACGCTGGACCCGCCAATTCAAGCCATTATTCCCACTTGCGTATTGCCATGCAGAGCGGTAAGGCCCCCCGGCGGTGTGTGTGTGTGCGCGCGCTCGCGAGCGCCCCTCATGCATGTGACATTCACTTTCATTTGTAAGCGGCGGGGCGCCGGGTGTGCGCGGTGCGCGCGGTGGCAGAAGTGACCATCATTAGGACCGATACTACACGTCGATGGTCGGCGCTTTGGTCGACGCGTTGCTCACTCGTACTGCTCCCCTATTGGACGCAGCCGTACCACGTGGAGAGAGCGTACTGCCAACCAATCGCGTGGTGCGGTATTTGTTTTAATAATTTTCTTACATTCATTGGAGAGAGAAATTTTTTAAACTTTAACATAATTGTCTTAAAAAAAGTACCTTCTTCTTGTTACTGCATTCTTCCAGCGAGCTGTTCGCCTCCGGATAGCGATAACCCTTTATTTTCGCTTTTCCAATCCCAAGAGCGCAGACCTCCCATATCTCTCGGCCGACAATTATGCGACTGTTAGAGAGATCCCATCTCGCTGACCTTCGCTTGAATCTCTCTCTCTGTCCTTCTCTCTCTCTCTCTCTCTCTCTCTCTCTCTCTCTCTCTCTCTCTCTCTCACTCTCGGTTCGCGCCAGCAGCTGACCCCTCTCCGGGCAATCAGCCACGCCACGCCGCGCCGAAGCGGGCCGCGCGAAGCTGGTTTCATTCACGGTCAAAGCTGGTCAATGAAAAGCGAGAAGCGAGGGCGTTACTCAACACTCTGACGCTGTCGGCCCGGTGGCTATGTGAGAGAGAGAGAGAGAGAGAGAGAGAGAGAGAGAGCAGCGCGCGAGCTGTATACTTTCTGACTGATTTTATAATTATTCCGCGTCGTGGCGCGGCGGCCACTTTGGTCCGATTTCAATTAATTTTCGGCAACTTGTCCAACACTGCGGTGCAGTCTGGTGGCGGGGCGTGGTCGCGGGCGCCGGGCGGGATTCTGTCGCAGCTCAGCTCGGGGCCCCTGGCCTGCGAGCCGCGGTCCTTGTCTGCGACGTTCGCTCGATTAAATTGCATTCTTGCAGCGGGGTGGCCGTTAGCCGCGCGGCGGGGCTATCGCTGAGGACCAACCGGGCGGGGCGGGGCGGGGTGGGGCGGGGCGGCGCGGGCCACCCTACCCTCCGCTCTCAGAACCGATCGCGCGGACGGCGGCGGCGTCCTCTTGTTGACAAAGTTGCGTTATGACGTTGTAAGGGCGGGGGTGTTTATGGGCTGTGTGAGCACGGCGGTGTGGCGGGGCGGGGCGGGTTGGGGCGGGGTGGGGCGGGGTGGCGTTCCCTGATCATCAGCATGTTGTGCCGGCGTCGCCCGGGGCCCCCACTGCAGCCCCTCTGCCCGCCCCGCGTCGCCATGATGGTGTACGGGATGCTGACCTGGCCTGTGTCCGGGCCTCCCCGCCCCGCCCCGCCGTGTGCCCCCGGGCGTCTCCGGGTCCTCCCTGTGCCGTCATGTGTGTCCGGGACGCCGGTCAGGACGCCCCCTACACCACCCCACCCCACCTTCCCCTGGCGCTTCCTCCTGTTATCTTCCCTTAATCCCCGCAGCCTCCTGCTCCCCCGTACCCCCGGCCTTAAGGAAAGGCGATCTTAAAAGAGGATGCTGCTGCAAGCATAGCATGATGGTCATTATTATGCAAATGCCCCCGCCCCTCCCCGCCCTGTCCTCCACTACTACGACTACTACAACTACCACTCCGGCCGGCCCTGCGCGCTGCATCCTCCTACGCGCTCATTCATTATTATTGCCTACCTTCAGAGACGGGGGGAAGGGGGGGGGGGCTCTTTCGCGTAAACCTCTCCCCCCCCCCCCCCCCCCCTCGGGGCCCGTGCTTGTATCGCTCCGGGACCAAGAGGGGTCAAGCGGCGCTTTGCGCTTGTCTAGCACGGTCGCTGGCGGGGGAGCGGGGCGGGCTTAACCGTTGTATTGTGTTATGATGACCAGTTTGTCTTCACCGCGCTGCACCCGCGCGGATGCACGCCGTGCGCCTATCGCTCGCTCTGAAGGACGCCTCGGATGGCTCACGTACGTCGCAGACGGCCTGCTGCGGCTGCAGGGCGTGTCTCAGTGTCTCTGCCTCCCTCCAGGGCCGCTCCCCCTGCAGGTCAGCCGGCCGGAGGGTGACGGAGCAAGACGTCGCGACGCGCGCCCTGCCCTGCCCTGCCCTCTCCCCCGGTGCGGCGCCGCACCCCTTCCCCCGCCATTTTTTTTATTCAATTTATTCAATAATATCTGTCGCCGCAGTGCCGTCGTTTTCATACATGCGGCAGGAGCAGGCAAGGGAGCGGACACATGTGTGGGCGCCCGTCTGTCTGTCTGTGCCATCCTTTGGCACCCCCGCCGTCCCTCTCACGCTCCTTTAGCCGGGGAGAGCCCATCTCTCTCTCTCTCTCTCTCTCTCTCTCTCTCTCTCTCTCTCTCTCTCTCTCTCTCTCTCTTTCGCGCGCGCGCTCTCTCCGCCGCCCTCTGTCTGGCACCATGCAGACATACGTATCTACATACATACATACATGAGGGGCTGCCTGCCGGCCGAGTCCCTCTGTAATGAACTCTCGGCTAAATCAAACAGGTGCCGTTCTGCGAGGGGCGGAGGAAGGAGGCCGGACAGGACCGGGCCGGGCCGGCGCGTATGAGAGCGGAGCGATCCGGGCCCGGGCGGGTGTCCGTCGCTTTGAGACTGACCCCCCCCCCCCCCGACACACACACACACACACACGCACGCGCACACTCTCTGTGATGCGGGTCTGCCTAACTAACTATACCGCCCTGGGCTGGTGGTGGTAGTGAACTTCCCCCCGGCGGGTGCTCTGTCTCACTCTCTCCTTCTGTCACTGCTTCTCGCCCAGCCTCTCTCTCTCTCGCGCGCGCGCGGCACATAGCTTATAAAGGTGTGGCGAGATCACAGATCACATATATAAAATGGTCTCGATCATTGGAGCGGCGACCTTTGAAACTCCCGCGTCGCGGTGCCCGCTGCTATAACTCGGTATCTCGGCGCTTTTCCCCGCTGTGCTGCGCCTCACGGCGGCCGCCCCGCCATGCCCCCCGCCCCGCCCCGCCCCGCCCCGCCCCGCCCCGCCCCGCCCCGGCCACGCGACTGATCAAGGACCTGCTGATCAGTCGGGATCGCACGCGCGCCGCCACGCCCCCGCAGGGCCAGGGGCTGCGTCCGCACAGCCAGCAGCCGCGCCTCTCTCGCGTATCCCCCTGGGCCCTGGGCGGCCAGGACGGCGATATTCGCACGCAGCACCAGTACTCGTGCGTCGCCCAGGGCGGGGGCGGCGTCGCCACGCACCGGCGTGGCGTGGCGCGGCGGGGCGGGCAGCGGGGCGGAGCAGGGTGAGGTTTCCGGATCGTGCTCCCCTCGCTGCTCCGTACCAAACGAGCCTCATGATGGGGTAATGCCGAATCAAGTGCGCAGCAGCAACTCAGCGAAAATAAGAGGCAAGGCCGGGTGGGGCGGGGCGGGGCGGGGCCACAATCCCCTGCCTGTCTCTCGCGGCATATTGGGCCGCCTGGGCGGGGCGGGGCGGGGCGGGGCGGGGCGGGGCGGGGCGGGGCGGGGCGGCGCCCCAGTGTGTAGCGCCTCGACATTGCGCCCGGCCGGCCGCGATGCAGTGCTGCCCGTGCCTCGTCCCGCACGTCCCCCACCCCGCCGCGGTACAGTCGCACGCGTTTTTATGAATGCAGTAAACTCACTCCAGTCAGCAGGGCCACGCCGTCGTCTGTCTGTCTGACTCTCTGTCTGTCTTTGCGCCTAAGAAGTCTAGCGAAATACTGCGGATTTTTATTTTTTTCATGTCCGTGGAATTATTGCATGAGTGCAATATCCTGCATTGAGGAAACGTGGAACAGAGAGGACGAAAAAACATTTTTCCAAGTTTTCAATACAGTTTGAATTTTTTTAAAATGGTTCTTGTCCATTTTTTGTTTTGAAGAAGTCAGCCCTATGTCATTTTTTTCAGCGTGTAGACCGAGAGGGGTCATCGCATCGTAGCAAACTGGTCTGGCTCACAACAGTCGGCGTGTCTGTCTCGCGTTTCCGCCGTCTGTCTGTCTGTCTGTCTGTCTGTCTGTCTGTCTGTCTGTCTGTCTGTCTGTCTGTCTGCGTGGCGTGTCCGGCTCAAGGATAAGGACGCCTTTTAGTGTTCCGTCATTCCAGTTTAGTGCGGGCCGGGCCGTGCGCGTCTGATGGGGCTGCGCGGGGCCGCGGGGCCGCGGGGGTTAAGCCCTGTCTGCGTGTCGCTTTATTCCTCATACGCAGCGCGCGCCGCCATTTCTCATATTGGGGATTATTAGGCGCGTCGCGCGCTCTAAGCGGCGGCAGACACCACCCGGCATCGAAATGCCTCATTAGACCTCGCCTATTTTTTTCCCCTCCACCTCTTTTTTGAAAATCCCGCGCGTCATTTTGAATGCGGCCCGGCCGCCCCCTCCCTGTCTGTCTGTCATATTACGCGGCGCCAGTGGGGCGTTCATAAACTGTTCTCTTCTTTTGCTCCCCCCGCCTCCCCCTTCTCCTCCCTCTGGAGACAAAAGAGGGTCGCGACCGCTTAGCGATATTGCGAATCGAGTTTCATATTTGGCGCCGTTCAGGAAGCGTGCATGATTATTGCTATTTCTTTTGCAATCCGCCCGCCCTCATCACACTCTTATCCGGGCGAGGAGCGCCAGCTGGAAAATAATTCCAAAATATTTCATCTCCTCCTCCTTAGTATTCATTGCTCCCAACACCTTTTCCTTCCCTTTCTTATGAATAAAAACTTCCCACTTATCCTTCTCTCTCTCTCTCTCTCTCTCTCTCTCTCTCTCTCTCTCTCTCTCTCTCTCTCTCTCTCTCTCTCTCTCTCTCTCTCTCTCTCTGTCTCATTTCTTTCTTTTCTCTAGCGTGCGGGCCCCTCTCTCTTTGCCTTGTGTATTCTACCTTCTGAATAATCTGTATTTATATCCGAACGGAACAGACGTACAAAGAGAGTACTCCTGTACGGAAAAAAATAGTGTTGCCCATCGTATTCCTTTCCTTATACGGGGAAAATTTTGCAGTGCAAGGCAAGACCTCATGTCTACAGTTTAAAGTCAATAACACATCCAAGGGAAAGCCACGCTTACCCGGTACCCCTTAGCGTATGCCTTGTAGCTCACCGCCGTGTGCCTCAGCCCGCTGCAGTGCGGCCGAGGGTCTCCCGGGCGCTCATGTAAGGCGTAAGGCCGGTCCGTGCCCGCGTGCCCGCCCCGCGCGCGGAGCCCGTTCTGCCAGAGCGCCAGAGCCTTAATTTAAGAGGGAGCGCGCGGAGCGCGGGGCGCGGGGCGGCGGCTGCAGAGATTGCCGGCTTAAGACACGCTGCCCGCCCCGCCCCACCCCGCCCCGCCCGCTCCGCTTCGCTCTGCGAATAAAAGAGAGGGCCCTGGGGCGGGGCGCGCGGCCTTACCTTACGCTATCGCGTGGAGGCTACACGCGCGCGTCAGAGGACTACACCCCGCGCGACGCGTGCAGACGACTCCATGTCCCGCCGCCGGGCGACAGGGAGGGAGGGGCGTGGGGAAATAATTTAGAGAACACCCCGAGGCGAAGGTAAATATCAACAACGTGTGTTTTGGCGCTTCCCCACCCCACCGACTCTTTTTTTTTAGGGGGGACTTGCTTTGGCGGCCGCGCGGTGCCGCGCCTGGTGTACCGACGCCCGGAGGCGCCCGGCGGGGTAGGCAGCCCGCCCGCGCGCGTCCGCGCCGGGTTGCCTATCTGCAGTCGAGCCAGGCGTTCCGTGGCGCGCCTCTTCCGAGGGTGCGTTTCTGTTTCATTGTAGAACGTATTTTCCTTAGATATTCTCTCTCTCTCTCTCTCTCTCTCTCTCTCTCTCCTCTCCTCTCTCTCTCTCTCTCTCCCTCCCACTCAGTTTACCTGCATCTTCTACTAGGGCGGCGCCTTCAAGTGCCTATCCAAGAGGCTTACTTTCGTGAAGGTGTCCATACAAGAGGAGGCAAAGGCGTTGAGGGAGGAGGAGGTGCAGGGGGATAAGGAAGACCGGAGACGCACAGAGAGAGAGAGAGAGAGAGAGAGAGAGAGAGAGAGAGAGAGAGAGAGAGAGAGAGAGAGGCAAAGAGGAAGAGAGAGACAGGCCACGGGGCGAGCGGAGTGGGGCGCGGCGGGGTCCGCACGGCCCCGTCCGGACGGTCCCCATTTTAGATAACAAGAAGGGAATTGTAGGATAAATACAGGGGGAAGTGTGAGAGTGGCTCTCGCCGTGAACGCCCTGTGGTGGGGCGGGGCGGGGGCGGGGCTGGCGGTCCGGGGGGAGAAATCTCCAAGTTGGGGTCGCGGTGCGCGGTGCGCGGGGCGGGGCGGGGCGGGGCGTCCTCACCAGCCTCGCCCCCTCGTCGCCCTGCCCTCCTCAGAGCGACGCGCCAAGCCTCGCCGCACCGCTTTAGCTGCCCTTTCCCCCGCAGAATGGTCGCGTAGGCCTATCTCGACGACCACGTCCCGCTCTCTATCCGCGTCTCTTTCTCTCCTTCCCCCTCTCTCTCTATCTCTCTGACTCTTTCCTCCCTCTTCTCCTCCCGCCGAGGGGCGCCGCCGTGCCACTGGGGTGGGATCAACCCCCGCCCGCCCCTCCCCGCCCCTGCAGAGTGGCGGTGGTGTGGTGGTTGTACTTACTTTGTGGTGCAGCGCGGTTGACTGCCCGTCCAAGCCCCGCCGCCCCGCTGCCTTGCCCCGCCACGCCCCGCCACGCCCCGCCCAGCTACAACACGTGTCTGCCGTCACAGACTACCAGCTCATGCATGTAGCTCCTCGGTACACTGTGTGCGCGGCGTGCTGCGGTGCGTCGCTTGTAAGGCCCTTTGACCTCGACGCGTCCTGCGCACGCGCGGACTCGAGCGTCCCGACGCCTCTAGAGGTGCGAGAGAGAGAGAGAGAGAGAGAGAGAGAGAGAGAGAGAGAGAGAGAGAGAGAGAGAGAGAGAGAGAGAGAGAGATCCCTTACCGTGTAGCCCCGAGTGTCCCTTAGTGTTACCGCATACATGCTTTTTTCTTTCCTTTTTTTTTCCATTTCTAAAACTTAGTAGGTGCTGTTTGAAAAGAACTCTTGAGGAATCCCGCGCAAATGCAGAGCCGCGCTGTCGTTGGCTCGGCTCGCTCCCCTTGTGCGCCCCGCCCCGCCCGGCGCCTCCCTCTTTTGTTGTATTTTTAGTCCGCTTTACTGCGCGAGGTTATTGCAGGGCGCAGCACTAGTGTGTGCGCGGCGGGATGATTTGCATGGGAATGGCTGTGTATCTGGTGTGGGGTCAGGCCGGCTGGCCGGCTGGCCCGCGTAGCATCAGTCGCTATGCGCTCGCTGTCCGTCTGTGCACGCGCGTGTAGGCAACCTTTGTCGTGTAGTGCGACATCCCCGACCGATCGAACAGCTGAATAGAAATTATTAGAACGAAAAAAAAAAGATCCCAAAATACCGATATGAAAATCGAAACCGCGCGTGCGGCTGAAACGGTGTCGCGCATGCATGTGCGCTCCGCTCACGATATTGTGTCCTTGGCGCCGATAAATCTCCCGCGGTGTGCTTGTGCTGTGCAGTGCGCCGCGCGCCGAGCGGAACTCTCCGCGAGGGTCACACTCTCTAACGGTCTAACGGCGACGCCTTTCTCTGTTTCAGGTGAGTGTGCCGAGCCGTGCCAAGCGGCGGGACGGGACAGCAGCGGCGCTCCTGCACGTGCGCAGCCGGCGCAGCCGCAGCCCAGTTACAAGTTTGAAAAAAAAAACAGCAACTTTTTATTTTCTGCGTAAAGTTCGTCTGGTTGAAATAACTCACGAAATAGTTATGCTTACGTAACCTAGCGGCATTGTTTTACGGTGAATCTCGCGGTGAGGCCGTACCGATGGTGGCAATGTTTTATTTTTTCCGCGATCCTACAAGGAAGTTTTGGAGCGCGACGACAATGTTGCGGCGGGCGTAATGATTCCTTTTATGATTATTATTGGCGAGTGCTGCGTCGCCACGCCGCAGCCCCTCAGCCGCCTCTTCTCTCAGGGCGGCCAACCCCTCGAGCGTGTGGCGGCATAATGACCCACACACAGGGGGCGGGTGAGAGAGGGAGAGGGAGGGAGGGAGGGAGAGGGAGAGAGAGAGAGAGAGATGGGTGTGAGGAAGAGGAGAGACTTGAGGGGAAGAAGGTGAGGAGAGGGCAGGTGGGGGAGGGGCCGCCGCTGTGTGCGGCTGGCTGGGTCACACCTCATCCCTTTGTGTCACCGACAGGCGCCGCCTATCTTGAGGGAAATCGCTCGAGACAGAGCGGGAAGCAGGTAGAAAAGGTCGCGATAGTGTGAGCAGAAGAGATGGGGAGAGGCAGAGAGAGAGAGAGAGAGAGAGAGAGGGGGGGGGGGGAGAGTAGGGGTGAGTTCTGTGGCGCCTGTGTCCACGGTCATCACCATATCGACGCTCGTGCGCGCGCCGGAAATGAGGTCATCATAACACCATCAGAGAGAGGGTCCTTGAGCCGCGTACCGTACCGGCCGCCGGGCCGACACGCGACGGTCCTCGCGACATGTCTCCGTGCAGAAGGGTTGGCGGGGCGGGGCGGGGCGGGGCGGGGCGGGGCGGGTGGTATCGATACTGGTACAGCAGAGGGCCGCGGCGCCGCGCTGCTCCAGCCCGCCTGGAGATGCGCGCGATCTACATTTCAAAGCGGCGGAAGCGGTCGAGAGGAGCGCGCGGGCGCGTCCGGCTGGAGCTGCATGGGGTGGGGTGGGGCGGCCAGGTGCAAGCAGGGCGGTCCCCTCCCCCCCCCCCCCCCTTTCCCCCGGGCATGGCGCTCCCAAGTCGGACCGCCCTCAGCCATAGCAGCTCTACGGCGTCCCTATCCGGCCAATTTTCATTACGCCCTTTTCGAGTGCGCCCGGTCCAAAACGAGCGCGGCGGTACCCCTCTGCTCCGCGAGAGCCAGGAGCAACATTTCAATATCGCTAGGTTCGCTAGGTAAGAGGTAAGAGGGGATTGAGGCGCTTGATGACGTTATAGGAGTTGAGGATCGTTGGTTTACTCTCTTTTTTTCTCCCTTTAGCTTTTGCTAAATTTTTGCGGTGTTATGTGGAGTAAGGGGGCATTGTACGGCTGCGGGAAGGTGCGAGGCGATGGTCGCCGGGGCGGCTGATAAGACGCCGCCGGGCCCGGCCGGTGGCTCTGCGGGGGCCTGAGGGACGCCCCGCCCCGCCCCGCCCCGCCCCGCCCCGCCCCGCCCCGCGCCGCCGAGTGCTGCACTTAAGGTGCGCCTGTGGCCGCGCATTAATGCCGCTCTTCCAGCCCGCCGGGCCTGGACACAGAGATACGCCCCGCAGCGCCGCGCCACGCCTCGCACTGTCCCGCCGGGATAAGGGAGTTGGGTCAAAAAGTTTCAAGTCGCGCCTCGTTGGGTGCGCGCACGCCTCTGGCACTGCTGCCCGGCCCGGCCCGGCACGGCCGGCCAGCGGACTGTGAAAGAGCTGATTCGAGGGAGTTTGTGTGTGTCTCTAGAGCGCGGGGTAGAGACGGGGCGAGGCGACCGCGAGCGCTGCTCTGTGTGTGTGTGTGAGCGCACCAGCAGAGTCTCTAGAGCGCGGGGTAGAGCTGCGCGCGCCCAGCTCCGGGCACTGGCGCTTCCTTCACGACGTCGTGCGGCGGGGCGGGGGGTGTCCTTGGCGGGACGTCGCCTTGGCAGCAGCCGTCGTGTTGATTTGGGCAGATAGTGGGGGCGGTGATCAGTGAGACGGGAGGGGAGCCGGAGAGGAGGCTGGGGGCGGGGCAGGGGCGGGCGGGGCGCCGCAGCCCCACAGCACCGGCCCACCCGTGTTCTTGTGTTTTTCACACGCCCAGCCTATCAGCGATGAACCCTTTGGCCGTCTTCCATATGGAAGGAAGAGAGAGAGGAAGGGACAGCAGAGAGGAGGGGAACAGAGCGACCACTGCGTCTGTGTGTGTGTGTATTTTGGGGGAAAAAGAAATGCAGGGGGCCTGGCCGGGGTGTTGTACCCCGGGCCGTACGTGAGAGAGACAGCGGGGGGAGGATGCTCTGAGCTGGGGTGGGGGTGGGGGGCGAAAAGGGGCGGGGCGGACCCTCATCCAACACAGTATCACATAAATCAGCCGCGAAAGGAGAGCTCTGTGTGTGTGTGTGCGCGCGCGCGCGCAACACCCATTCGGTCGTCGCATTTCTCGCTGAAATATATCGCTAGGAAATAATACATAATACATGGACTCTTAAAGTCGCGCTCATTACGCCTGTCCGAGCAAATTCGCCGCAGTGGCGACCCCTCGCGCCGGGGGTAGCGCCGCGCGCCGCCCGTCGCGTCGGCACGGCGGGCGCGGGGTATCGCCGGCCGGAGCGGAGAGGAGCGGAGGGGTCACGACCGCTGGCTGGAGGCCGACCGGCTCGACATCGCGGGATCAGCGGCGGCGGCGGAATCGCGTGTCGAGCGTGGGGGATTCCGGGGGGATCTCCCGCCCGCTACATCTCTCTGTCTCTCTCTCTCCCGCTCCCCTTCTCTCCCTCACACCCACTCTCTCGTCGTCTCTGCAGGGGAGCTCCGCAGGGGGCGCCTCTAGTGTACTGTGATAAATGGGTGAGTGTGACAGTGTGCGACGCGTTCAAAACGGACGCGCGACGCAGCGAAGGGCGTCAGCGCGAACACCAAGGGCGGGGAGGAGGGTTCGTCCCCTGCATCAGATAAGCGCCAAGGGAGTCCGGCGAGTCCGGCTCCGGCCGGCGCGACCGGCGAGGAAAGGAAAAGGGTTTTCCGATTGCCCTCTGCCTCCCCCTCCCCCTCCCGGCCTCTGCCGCCCTCGCCCTGTCCGCCCCCGCCGCGCCGGCCGGCCGGCCCTGCTGCTGCTGCTGCGGCCGGTTTGGCTAATTCCGAGGCCGTGCCGCTCGTTCGGGGGGCGGAGGCCATTTGGCGCAGAGGCCGTGGCTTGTTTTATACCGCTGGCCCGGCCCGGCCCGGCCGTCCTAGATGGGACTCTCGGAGTCCTCGATACCAGTCATGTATCTCTGTCCCCTCCGGCCCGTCTGGCCTCGGCCCGGCCGCCAGGGCCGGCCAGGGGACTAAGGGAGGCCTCGGCCCCCGCACGCCCCCGCCTCACCCTGCTCCTCATCGCCACGCCCCGCCGCCCCGCCCCGCCTCGCCCCCGCAGGACCAAAAGAGTTTTTTGTGGAAAGCTGCCTGTTCCTCGCTGCTGGGCGTTTGTTTTTCTCCAGGACGCGCGCGCGTTAAGTTTTTTGTTTGAAATTGTGACTGTTTATTTTACAATTTTGCCAGACGCCATAGTTGCGGGGGAAAAAGCCGAGCCGGTGATAAGTTCCCCAGCTCTATTTGAACGCCGGTACCCTGGCCATGCTCCGGGGGTTGCCTACCCTGCCGGCGTGCGGTGTGCGCCGTCACACCTCGTGGGCAAGCTCGTGGGGAAGTCTCTCTAGGACGGGCCGGGTCGGGCCGGGGGCAGAGCGGGGCAGGCGCAGCTGGCCGGCCGAGGGAGACGGAGAAAGGTCCAGTTCGACCGGGCCGGGCCGGGCCGGGCCCAGGGCCCACCCGCAGAGGAGGCCATAAATTGCGAGAGCCCACCCCGCCCCGCCCTGCCCCGCCCTGCCACCATCCCAGCCGGGCGGCCGAGCGCGCCACCCCCACACACTAGCGCGCCCTCATAGTCTCTTATGCCCCTTGTCACACCAGTTCTTGTTGCCAGCGCGCGTATGTGTGTGTGTGTGTGTGTAGGCGAGGCTCCTGCGCGATGAGTGTTTGCCCGCACATTCGTCCTCTCCACCGCAAACCGCACTTTGGCTCGAAATTCTCTATCGACCCTCTGTTCCTTTTGTTACGTTTTACTCGTTTTATTATTTTTGTTCCTCCTCGCGGGGTCGTGTTGTCTTTGCACGCGGCCCTTGTTCGTGGCGGCGCCCTGACTCACCCTCTCCTTCTTGTGTCCATCGTCCGTCTTCTTATTTTATTCCGTAACAGTGTGGTGTGTGTGCGCGCGCGCGCTCCCCGCTCCCCCCTATATACCCAGTTTGATACCCTTTCCCCTCGGCGCGCGCGCACACACACACACACGGGCGCACAGACAGAGGCGCATAGTAGCGCTACCGCAGAGAGACCAAACGGCATATTTCAGCAGTGTCACTACTGTCATTCCCTTCTTTGCCGGGCTATAAATTGTTGAGGCTTGGTGGTGGGGGGAAGGGGCGAGGGTTCGGGGGGGGGGGGGGGGCGTCCTGTGGCGACGCCCCGGGTGACACGCCGTGCCCCCTGCCCCCTCCCCCCCTTCTCCGCCCCTCCCCTTTTACATCCGCGGCGGTGGTCGCTCTTCTGCCGCTGCTCCTTGGTGTGCAGGGCCTTGAAAGGAGAGCCTGGGGTTTTCAGGCTAAAGCCCTTTGAGGTCTGAAAGATTACCCGCGAATCCGCTGCCTGCCTGCCGCTGCCGCCACTCCGCTGCAAGGGAGAGGGAGAGAGGGAAGAAGAGAGAGAGGGAGAGAGGGAGAGGAGCGGGAACAGGAGAGAAGGAAGGTGAAGGGTCACGGAGCAAAGGCTGCGGGAGATTGTATGCACGCCGAAAGGGCCGGCGGCGCTGCCCCTCCTGGAGCCCCCCGTCCCACCACGCCCCGCCCCGCCCCGCCCCGCCCCCCGGCCCCGCCCGGCCCTTCTCGCCCTCCAAAGCCTACATTTACCCCTGCCGGCCTGTCCCATAGAGCACATCCCTGGCCCCGGCCCGGCCCGGCCCCACATCCCAAACACACACAGACGGGCGCGCGCGCGCGCACACACACTGAGGCAACTTCCGCAAAAGAGAGAACGGCGCGAGCCGAGCAGGCCTTATCCCCGTGCTCTGCTGATGCGTGCCTCTTTCCGCACCTCTCGGCAAACAGAGAGGAAGAGTTGACTCACTGTCTTTGTGTAATGTCCAAAGTGGGAAGGGTTCGGTACTTATATGTGAAAAAAAAACAATATTTCTGAATCGACATGCGGGGCTTGGAGGCAGTCTCCTTGAGTTGGTCCCCTTCTCTTTACACACTTCCCTGCCTGACCGGTCAGCATTCCCTCGGGAGCTACTGCGACGATAAAATCATTAATTAAATTAAAGTTGAACGAGTCAGCGCCGCTGCGAGTCCTGGCGTATCTGTTTCGCTAGCTGTAATCAAATCACTAACTTAGTAAAGTTATGGTTAGAAAAAATGTTAGCATCGCGTTTCTTATGTACCGATACTTTCATTAGAGATCTTTTATTCTCAAAAATGTCCTCGAATTACCTTTCCCAGGTCCCTCCCACAAATTTTGCCGTAACCCCACCCGCGCTCGGGGTAGGCTTTCATGTGGAAGGTGTAATGACAGCACTCTATCAACTGTCTACTGTGTGTGTAGGGGAGAGCGGGCGAGAGAGAGGGAGAGGGGCGCCCCTGTGGATAAGCACCCGGGTGGCAGTGATGGTGCCTCGTTGTGGAGAGCAAGTTAACCGTGGCGACTCGACCATTTGGAGGTTTCTGTTTCGGCCGCCGAGTGATGCGGCTCATTTTTCACCATTTTTACCATTGCTCTAATGAGCCGTGGTTGCGTTTTGCGCGGCACAAAGGAGAAGGCGCAGCATGGTGTGTGAGGAAAAATGGGGAGCACAGCCGCTCTCTTTCATTTTTCTCGTACAAACTTTGAACTAATTGCGTGAGTTACGCGGCTGGCGTTACGTGCGATGCGTTCTGCGACGCGTGTTTTGAGCCGTTACGCGTTGGGCGATCGCGGTCCTCATCGCCCGGTCCTAATTGTATAATGAGGTGACCAGTCACACGCGAGCGCTATAATCACAGCCGTCACGCTGCGTCACGCGCCTGTCACGCCACCGTCACACGAGCGTCACGCAAAGGGCGCGCCGGCGACGAATCGATACCCGGAGAGTCGCGTACACTGTCGCCTTTGGGTGCTGGAAGTATAGCATGTGGCAGGTGCCATCTGCCACGAAGATACTCGCTAAAAAAACCAACTGCACAGTGAAGTTTTTTTTTCGGGTAATTAATGAGATAAAGTTTAAATGTTAGCACTGTATTATTCGAATGATTCCACAATTTCTGTGAATTTTTCCCCGATATTCCTTTCGGCGTATTGCCCCCGACCCCTTTTTCTTTTGTCGCAACCCCCACCCGGTCCGTCTCTCCTGACATTTGCCGTCATCCTGCCACGCCCCACCCCGCCGCGCTCCACCCCGCCGCCCCCCACCCCCCAACCCCCACCCCCCACCCCCACCCCGCCACGCCCCGCTGCCCCCCGCCCGGCCGCCTGACGGGAGGGAGACTGACAGGGGTAGGCTGGCGGTGGTGAACCCTGCTCTCTCTCTCTCTCTCTCTCTCTCTCTCTCTCTCTCTCTCTCTCTCTCTCTCTCTCCCTCTCTCTCCACCCCTTTCCCCTCATCTCTCTCTCGCCCCGTGTTCCCACCTCTTTCATGTTTAGCTCAAGCCGTCTTTTTTTATTCCGCATTTTAGCAATGCGCCGCTCCCGTCGAAAAAAAAAAACGACACGATTGTTTTAAAATGCGGCCGAGTCAGGCGCGAAGCGGTGTGCGGTTGTCAAAGAGCCGTTTAATTCGGAGATGGAAGGTCGCCTGGATTAGCACTGGCTCCGGCCGGCCGGCGCTGCCAACCCCTCACTGCGGTCAGGCCACGCTGGCTGCCGCCTGACCCCTGCCTCCCCCTCCCCCCGCCTAGTCCCCACTCCCACCCCCTATCCCCCTTTTCACTTGATATACGGGCGCGGGCAGCCAGGCGGATCCAATCATTCATTAGTTTACCATAAATCAGCTGTTTGTTGGAGCAGGTCGCTAGGGCCACACGAGTCCTCTCCCCTTTACCCCCCGCCCCCGCGTCCTCGCCCCCCCCCCTCCCCCTGACCCCCTCTCCTTTTGCTCTTCGGCCTCATCAGTTACCGTTCATGTTTGCGACCTTGAACCTGCACCATCTGTCATGGTCAAGCGGTCGAATTTATATTTCTACGAAAGGGCATATTTTTGTTCACAATTTCGAATACGATGAGAGAGCGACATTTTGTGTGTAATACAGACGGGGGCCTCGCGAAGCGTGTTTTGTGATGTGGCTGCAGGTCGTCTATCTCGTGCATCTCTCTAATTAGTATGCAAACGGCGACAGCAAAAGCCGTGGTCGTAGCAAGACTACGAGGAAGACAAGAACGCGAGGGAGAGAGGGGAACGAAGGAGGGACGGGGCTAGAAATGTAACGCCCGCATGGGAGCTTCTTCGGGCTAATCGATATTAGTGCGGCCTGTTCGACTTTTAATCGGAGCGTGATCTGCAGCGGCCGGGCCGACGCACATAAATTATGTATAAAGTGCGGCTCCCAGACGGCAATGGCCGTGCATTTGGGAGGACAGCTTGAGAGAGAGAGAGAGAGGGAGGGAGGGAGGGAGGGAGGGAGGGAGGGGGAGGGCAAAAGAGAAGGGTAAAGATGGCACTGAAATATGCATGACCGCAGACGTGTCGCTATCTTGCACTAATGGTTCATCTTCATCGGCCTGCCGTGTTGTGTGTTCCCACGAGACGGCTGTTCCCGTTTAGTCCACCATCGTACATACGTTTACACTTTTTTGCATCACTTATTTCGTTCTGACGTTGTTTATGTTTTTATTTATTTTCGTATATCGTTTAAAAGCACATTTTCTATATATTCCATACTGTCATGCCGACAAAAAGAGACTTGCGCATTCATTTGTGTTCCATTTTAATTGAGGCATTGAGGCGCACTGATACCAGTCGTCACGGCCTGCCGCTACATGTCGCGCTGAACTGAGAGGAATAAGGAAATTAATGAGGAAAGGCGGAAAAGGAGAGAGGGAAAGACTCGCTGATCCAATCTGCACGGCTAATAAATCCTGAGGCACAGTATCGACGATGAAAAACTCGGCGGTCATAAATTTCATTTCGACGCAGAGCTTTATGCAAATCCCTTTGCGCATGTGCCGCCATGAGGGTCTAATTGTGGCCAGTGAGAGCCAGTGGGGGAGAGAGAGAGAGAAAAGAAAGACGAAGAGAAAGGGGGAGGGGGTATAAAGAAAGAATGAGAGATAGAAACAAAGAGATGATGAAGGATAAGATGCGGTAGGATAAAATAGCCCACCCACATTCCAAAATTGCGTCCACTTCCCATGCAAAAAAGGCTAGTAGACCTCTTACTGTTGCAGGATGTTTCGTGTGGTTGCGTGATGAAAAATTCAGAGATTTGCCTTATGTTTTTTCTTTATTTTGTCTTTTCTTTCTCTTTGCTCGCCAAAGTGCCTGCGCGCTGCTGCCGCCGCACCAGCAAAGATCACTTCTTGAAATGTTTGACATAAAAGTTTGGTGCGAAACTGTCGGTCATTCGCCCGTCGATAGCTCTGCTCCCTGAAGTCGCTCAACCGCGAAAAGGAGAAGTTGGCGAAAATTAATGTGCAGCGCCGAGAAGGCAGGCGGGAGACCGCCCCACTCCCAACCCCTCTTACTTTCCGCCTTTCTTGTTTCTTTTCAACATGTCGTTTTGAAATGTCTTTTTCGTTATCATTTATTTCCTGCGCCTTCTTTATTTTGCATTTTTATTTGGCCTGTGGACGTTTAAATCAAGTTTCCTGCAGTCATTAAAGTCGGCGCCATTTCTCACACGATTGATCGGCGTCGGGTCAGACAGCCCTGCAGCAGGACTGGGTGGCATAGGCCCTGTTCGTGACCTTTCCAATTCCTCTGCAGTGGCTCTGCACCCACTTCGATGTCACCCGCTGAAAGACAATTGCTTTTTGCTTTGCTTTTCGTCGAGAGACACGCTTCCTCTTAGAGATTATAAATGAACTGTATACGATTTCTGTCGGTAGTTTTATGAGTGCTATCCTTAGTGCAGAACAATTCCTCTGCAACATTTTTGCAGAGTGACGCCGTGCATCGTATCGCGTGCTGGTAGATGTGACAGCTTGCGTGGAAGACGGGAGTGGGGCTGAAGGGAGGGAGAGGGAGCGGGGGCAGAAGACGATGGAGGCGTAGCGGGAAATGCAAATAATATACGGCTGTGTGGTACGCGGTGAAAAAAGTTTTCCTCGTAATGTTCTGGTATTAGGCGGTTAACTGCTGGATGGCATGGGAAATATTTTGCTCCTCATCGGAGACACGTAAAAGTAGGTCGCACCCTGGCCCGGCGCGGCGGCCTCCCTCCCCCTCCGGTGACACGCCGTCGCCCGCCTGATGTGACCTTTGATCGGCAGGGGAGTAGTTATACGACCGGTAGCAGGGCGGTGACATTTCTCTGACAGCCTTTTGCCTGCGACACTCCGACGCCTGCTGACAGATTAGAGAGTGAGTCACGTTTGTGTCTAAGAGAACGACTTGATGAGTCACACTTTACGCCGTCAAAACCTTGGGAACGATTGTGGCTGCTTTGTAATTGCGAACCAAATGCAAAACATGATTTTCGTCGTATTGCGAACAAAATTCTTCGTCCTTTTGCTCTCTTCTCTCTCGCTCCCTTTCTCTCCTCGCCCTTTCCCTTCTTTCTTCCCTTTTACGCCTTCTCCTTCTTCTCCGCATCGCTAATTGAGGGACGCTCTCGACCTCCATATGCGTTGAGGTCTCCAAGTTGACATATCCTATATTTTTTAAAGTTTTTAGGACGTTTTTCATTACGGGTAAATAATTTTACACCGTCGACTGTTCTGATTTTTGAATATAAAGGGCTTATATTTTTTAAATTATGTAAATTTTGCGAAGGCCTAATAAACAGTGCCAAATTCTAGGTTGTTTTTACTACGCGTGTATGGTCATGTCCCGTGGTGAACATGACTGCGATTTGCATCGGAATGACTCCAAGGACGAGAAGTCCCGACACATCTCGACCCCCTCGAGTCAGTGTCTCGATGTGCAGTAGCGGAGCTGAATGTGAATGTGGTTGTAAAGGTGTGAAATGTGAATACGAATGACGCAACAACATGTGCGGCGCGGACCTCAGCTGAGATACGTTGGTGTGTTCTCGTGTGGCTAGAGCGGCTGCCAAGTTGGTACCGTCCGGTGGCAAACAGCTATGCGGTAAGGTACTGCTTGGCTTCATAAAACACTGTAAAGTTTGAGAATCATGCCGTTTTTTAAATGGCCTATGTCCTATTTTTGTTTTGAGATAATTGTGTCTTAAAAGTAGGAGGTATACAAACTATTTTAAAATTATATGAAAGACATGTTCCCTGCATACGGTTGCCCTGCTCTGCACTCTTTCCCGGAGTTACTTGGCGCCTATTCATTAAAAGGAAGGAGAGACGCTTTATCTCTCGTCATTACGGTCCGGTTTTTCGCGCCCCCTTGCAAGTCCAGTGCTCTGATTCCGCCAGAAGATATTGAACTGTTTATCATAATACCCAAAGGCTACGAGGGGAATGGAGAACATTGTTGCTTCGTCCTATCTTTAGTCTCCTATCTTCTGCAGAGGATGTGTGCAATTTGCTTGTGATCTGCGAAGGCGCTAAAGGGGCTGAATCAAAAGTGTTTGCGGTGAAGGAAGGGAGACGGGGTGAGCCTTGGTGCTTGAAAAGCGACAGCTGGTGCACGAACAACTCCCCCAAGCATAGAATCGAAATTTGCATCTTTATTAAATGTAGTCCACCACCTCCGCAGTAATCAGCCTCGATAACATGAGCACCGTACTGCCTTGAATAAAATAGATGATCTAGTAGGCCAGAAGCTCGGACAAAACTTTTGTGCAGCATGGCACCCTCCTGTACTCGGTGTTATCTGCTTTATCGCAGAGAATTAAAAGGGGTAGAAAAGGGCCTCGGCGTTCCGACAGGACAGCGCGAGCAAGGCGGGGTTACGAGTGACTCGTTTTGCACCTGCTCTCGGGACGGAATTAGGCTGTCGGCGAGATAGGGCGTTATCGGCCTCTCACACTTAATGATAGCGCCTGTACGCCGGCACCTTAGGTCTATCTGTAGGGAAGGGCCGACTGGCTAAAGAAAGGAGGAAGGTGGAGGGGGAGGAGCGAGCGGGTGCAGACGGTTTGCAAAACGAAGAGAAGGATGGATCACTCAATGTCGTGTGGCCGCCCGGCCCGGCCCGTCCTGGCGGGAGCCGGCGAGGAGATGGAGGCATCTTGATAGCGACGGGTAATGGAGTATACCGCACCCGAGAGCTAATGAAGCATACTGCATCAGCTCACGCAATAAGACTCGTAACGAGCGCCGCTGCGCCCGCCCGGCCCCACCTGCTCGCCGCAAATAGTTTGACAGATGCTCGCGGTAAAACAAACTTACCCCACAGAGTAATTTTGCAGACAGATAAAAGTATAGTACGTTTTAAACCATTTTATTTTCCTTTCCACGCTGACTGCTAGGAGTCCATTTCATACCTTTCGCTTCTCTCTGTCGTGCGCGCCTTATTTTTCGTGTGATGGAATGTCAGTCATACCTTTGTGTTTATGTTGAGATGTCAGCCTGGCTTCTTCCCTATATGTATAACGAGCCCTCTGACGTGTGTGTGTGTGTGTGTGTGTGTGTTCGCCCGCTCTTAAGCGGGCCCCTATACAGTTGATTGAACGCTCTGGTCTGGTTGTTCTGTTGCAGGCGATGGTGAGTCACCGCGCGGTGTTCGTGCCCTGCCCTGCTCTGCCCTGCTCTGCCCTGCTCTGCCCGCAGTGCAGCAAAGAGCGAAGCGGCAAAGGTTTGAAAAGGGAGACGACTGCTTGTCGAGTCATGGCGTCCGTGCAAACCGGGCTGCTTCGATCTGGAGCTGACAGCTACACTATAAATATTTTTTTTTAATTTATAATTTTTAATTTAAATTTTGAGTGCGAGCGACTCCTACTACTCTATGATTCTGTTGATAAGAACTTTGGAACTTCTTTTAAATTTTTTGCGCTCTGCAGACTAACGCCCTGACTCGCTGACTGAGTTTCGTCGCCTCTCTTCCCCCTCTTGCACATGCGCGCGTGTAAGGCGATGACTTTCCCATACGGGACGCGTTATTTCGCCCCTCCCACGGGATCCCACACCTGCCTCAGCCGTAAAGCCATTCCGCTCCACGCCGCTGCCGCGCGGCTTTACGGAGCTGTGCAGCGCGCATGTCGCCCGTGACTGCGAAATTAGGTTTGATGGTCGCGCTGCGCAGACGCGTCTTCGAGTCGTCGGTCTGCAAACTTTTTTATTGGTATCGGTGCGGGCCGGGCCGACGCGCAAACAGTAGTGGTGGAGCTGTAAAACGCGCTCCCGCCTGGGGGGCGTGCGACCGGCGCGACCTGCACCGCCCCGAGCGCAGTCAGGAGCATCCAATGAGTTCGGCATCCTGGCCCGAGTCCGGTACTCTTCACACGGCGCTCTTTATGTATTATTTTATGACTGCACAGTGTCTAGTACGCACATATGCTTTGCTTGCGTAATGTGTTCAAAGCAATAAGCTCGTACTTTTGCAAAGTGTTCCGACTTTAGTGTACACGGTTTCGTGTTTATTTAGGGAGTCTTATATAAGTGTGGTCATTTGCACAGACCTTGGTGCGATATATTCATCGAAAGTATCGTACCCGGGTATGTCTGGGCGCTCAACGGCTATTGGACGGCTGGCCCTGACTCCCTGATGTACGCAATGGCGAGGAGAGAGACTTCGCAGCTCACTCTCTCGCTCGAGCAGGCCTCTAGAGCTAGAGAAAGATGAGAATAAATCATTGAGAAGTACAGATGTAATATCTATATATCTTTCAGGCTATGGTCGCACTCTTTCGCCTGTGCCAGCCGAGGCCAAGTACCGACGCGGTGGGAGTGGCCGGGACGGCAAGCAAAATTACAAAAACATTTTGCGCCCAACCTTATTATACGGAAAATTAAAGAGAAAAACAAAGTACAAATGTTTAAACTTTTAAGAAAATATATGTTTTAAAAAATACGACATGGCTCGATTGGCGGTCCGGACTGTTTGGCGCAATCAGTGCGTCGTGTGCAGTTGCTTTTAATGACGCGCTGATTGCGAATGACAAGCCGGCCGAGTTGTCGCGCCGTGGGCTGACCCACATTTAGGGCACTGGCGGCACTAGCGGGGTCGGGCTGAGCCTTTACCAGCGCCAGGCAGCGCGCGGTGCGCTGGCAGCGACCGTACCGGCTCACCTTTAGCTCGCCTCACGCACACACACACACACACAGGTATGCACGGGCTGGGCACCCGGCCAGCTGGATAGCACAACATTAGACTGCCTGGCGCGCATGCGTAGACAATGCGATAGGCGAATGGCAGCGCGCAGGGTCAGCGGCGGCCAACAGGAAACACACTGGCACCGCAAGGCTGTTTTATATTTTACCTTTTTCAGTATAGACCACGTACAATTGATTTATTTAGTTCTGAAAAAAAATTCGCGTGTAAAGAAGTCTGTCATTAGAATAGTTTGAGTACATTTTGTGACACGTTTGATGAGGAGTGCGCCTCGTGTAGGAGTGGCTGCACGTCGCTGCACTCGCTTCTTCCCGTGCCGCTGGCATTCCCCGCGCGCCGCGCCGCGGACCGCCCATACGGCGTGCAGCGGTGGTGGTGGTGATTGACTTGGGCAGCGTGTAAGGCTGCGCGTGTAATTAAAAACACGCGTTAAATTCTTCATAAGACAGTAATGATACGCCGCCCGCCTCTCTTGCATCTCGTGTGTGTGTGTGTGTGTGTGTGTGTGTGTGTGTGTGTGTTCGTGCGGTGACGGTTGGGATATGCAGGCTCTCATCGCACACACGATTTGCGAGCACAATTGCTTCTCTCTCTCACTCTCTCTCGCCCGCTCTCTCTTTCTCTCGCGCTTACTCACTCACTCGGCGGGCCCCGCCCCTTGTCTGATTTGAAAAGGCCGCCGCCGCCGCCGCGGAAGTGAGTACACACCTGCTTTTGTTTCATTACGCCATTGATGAAATCAGGGCCGCTGGCAAATCGTTGTGAGTGCCCTTATGTAAGCGGTGGGCGTCTCGCCACGCCGCGCCACGCCGCGCCACGCCGCGCCACGCCCGCGCTGGCTCGGACTATCTGCGCGAGGCTCTCAAACAAACGCCGATTGAATTCTTGGCTTGACCGTGACGGGGATCGTGAGCGGCGGCGCCTTGTGAAAGCAGAGAGGCATACTAAGGAGACATTGTTGTACTTTTGTTTCTGTCTGCGCGCGCGCTTTTTGAAAGTTTTTAGTTTGGTGTAAAAAAAAGAATGAATGCGTAGCATTCGGACTGAAATGAAATCCTCCTGCAATACATAGTGAAATCAAACTAAGCTGGAAGCGTTGTTGCATGTTTGGTATTGCCGTCGTATTCGCGTCGGGGTGGTACTCAAAATGAAGGGTGGGATTGGTTGGCGCCACCGCGGCCGCGCGACGACCTTGGGAATAGTTGGCGTGCTGCTCACTTCCATTAGGACGCGTCTGCCTTTCCCGAACTGTGAGGGGCGCGGCGGGGCGCGGCGGGGTGGGGTGGGGTGGGGTGGGGCGGGGCGGGGCGGGGCGGCCAGGGGCATGCGTGATTTCATTACTCGGCATCCCCATCCCATGGCCCGCGCGTGCTGCGGTGGGGCGCGGGAGTGCGGCCCGGGCGCTGCGGAGGGGTTTCGAGGCATCCATTAAATCACCTAATTGCCGCCGCCGCGCTGGTTTTAAGGGGAAATATTTACGGTTTTGATTTAGATTTATCATTTTGTCAGCGCTTTGACCTACTTTCGCGCGCTCAAGTTTGTAATACATCACACCCCGCTCCTTGGCCCTCCCGTCCCGTCCCGGTCAAGCGCCGGCGCCTGCGCTGCGGTGGTATCTCTCATCCCCGCAGAAAACCTTATTATTTTCTCCAGAAGATTCGCCGGGATCAATTTTTCATGTGGTTGAGAGGAGGGAGGTGTGGCGGGGTGGAAGTGGGGCGGGGCGGGGCGCGGTGCGGCGGGGCGGTGACGCGGTGGTTGTCTGCGCCGGAATGAGGGATTTTCTGCGTTGTTGTGGGCGGTCGGTGTATAGTGGAGTAGTGCGTGCGTGCCGAGGGAAATTTTATGAAGACGGCGTTGGCAGTGCTGTTGGGCGGGGCGGGGCGAGGCGGGGCGGGGCGGGGCGGGGCGGGGCGGGGCGGGGCGGGGCGTTGTTCATTTTGCTGCGCCAGCATTATTCACGAAGGGCTGCAAGTGAAAAACACGTAGCGCCGGCGCCGTAAGGGGTATGAGGGGGCTGCCCCCCGCCACACCCCGCCCCGCCACGCCCCGCCTCGCCCGGCCCCACCACGCCCCGCCACGCCCCGCGACGTGTCCGCAGGGAGCTTTGTGTCGGTGGGAGGCCCCGCCAGTGTACAGCTTATGCCCCCCGCCCGCCCCGCCCCGCCCCACCCGTGTTTGCGCCCCGCCACACTTGTATATCCCGTTGACACACCTGACTGCGTGCGCGCGGTGCCTACGCGCGCCTACGTTGCACAGTTACGCGGCACTAGTTGCTCCCGCCCCAACCCCCTACCCTCCTCCTCCTGTGATGTAACCTGGAAACAGCCTTCGTGTATGTTTCAAGCCTGTCAACCCGTCGTCATTTACATTGCATTCGTTTCTGTGAGATACCTACGAGGGGTTTGTGTATTTTCGTTGCACATTGCACTTTGTTTTTGGTGGGAATTACAATGCATCTGTGTTGTGAAGTATTTCATCTGTGTTGTGAAGTATTTCATCTGTGTTGTGAAGTATTTCATCTGTGTTGTGAAGTATTTCATCTGTGTTGTGAAGTACTTCACTTTTTTTTCGCCAGTTCTCGAGTACGCGTTTTCTTTTTTTTCGAGTCGACCACCCCTTGGTGTACTACCATTGTTTTTTGCTGCCTACCGTCTGCCGGGGGCCGGGGCGGGTGTGCGGCGCACAGCTGCAGTAATGCGCGGGTCGCCTGTGATTACATCCTGCCCTCACGTGTCCTTCCCCCTCTGGGTGTGGCCGTCCTGTGTGTGCGACCGATGTCGCGGAAAGGACCAGATGGACGGGTAGATGGATCAATCGCGAAACGAGGTCGCACCACTTGGCTGGAGGGGCTCTAAGCGCGCGAACGGCCCCCCGCCCCTCCGAAAAAAAAAAGAGCGGGGTCGTGATATTTATATGAGAGAGAGAGAGATGTGGCAAGAGATGTGGAGATAGATAGAGCGAGAAGCGAGAGACAATAAAACAAGAGGAATGACGCGGTGGTGCGGTGTTAAATGCTTACCCTCCCCTCCCTCTGTGCCCGGCCCGGGGGTTGGGGAGTACCGCAGGGTACAAGGACGTAAGGCCATGGCATGTACATGCGGTTCCGGGAGGGGTTGGGGGGTGGGGATGGGGGGTGGTCCCGCCGGGGAGTGGGGGAGGGGGGTAGGCCCGTGCCCCTCGTTGTGATATACAGTGACACAAAAAGGACAACTCAAAGCGCCCAGCAGCGCGCGCGCGAGGCAAACAGAGAAGGAACAGCAGAACGAAAGCGGGCGGACGAAAATAAAATAATGAAAAAGAAAAGGGAGGGAAAAAAAACAAACGAGAGGGAGCAGTGCGACCGCGCGGTGCGCCGCGCGCGCGGGCACAACTACAGTAATTAGAGCGATTAATCGCACATTACTAATGAGGAGCGAGGAAGCTGTGTGGTGTGGGGAGTTGCACTACTGTTCCGTGCAGTGAGCCGAGGGAAAGACTGGGCTACATAGAGAGCCGCTCTCGACACTGGGAGGGCAGAGGGCAATGTGGGGTCCGGGGGCGGAGGGGGGTGGGGGCTCTGACGGTGGTCGCCCGTGCAGGCATACCTTGCACTACTCCGCACCACGCCACGCCCCTTCTGTGCCGCGGGCCGCGGCCGGAGGATAAAACGAGCCGGGGTTACAAGAGACGAACGAAACGCCGATTCTAGTGAAGGCAGCCCTGGCCTGGCCCGGCCGGCGGCCTCTTGTTATAGGTACGCGCCATTTGCTAGAGAGAGAGAGAGAGAGCGAGCGAGCGACGGGATTTTTACGGCGCGCGGCTGTAAAATGAGCTTGTGCGGACAGGGGGGTGTGTGCGCGGCGCAGCGCAGGAATGCTTATTCACGAACGGAAAGTGTGCCATGAAAAGGAAAATATGGATAGTCCGGGAATCGTGATGCTGTGGACCCGTACCCGACTTAAATCACAAGCACACGACTTTTAAAAAAAAAATTAAAAGATTTTTACTAAATTGCACTTTTTAACTTGTGTGGGTGGCTTTTCGCTACGCAGTCCTATGGGGCCCAACACGCAAGGGCTCAGTGCGCATGCCCTTCCCCCCTCCCCCCACCCCTCCGCCTCCCTCAGCGACCCTGCCCGACTCATTCACTAATTAGAAAGCAGAAAGGTATGCGTGCGTATTTGAGTGCGCGTGTCGGGCATTCTTAAGGATAGATGCCGGTGTATAAAGACGGAGGCGGGCTGGAGACGAGGTGGGGCCGTGGCGGGGCGGGGTGGGGCGGGGTGGGGCGGGGCGTGGTGATTAAACCGTCGTGTGCCGGGAGTAGATTACGAAGTGAGGTTAGGCTGACCGCCGCACCGCGGCGCCACGCACGCCTTATTTTTCCCTCTCCGACGACCATCAGCTGTTATCAATTTATAGCCGAGAGGTTGAAAATAAAAATGTAATAAAAAATACTTTTTTACGTAAGAGCAGTAAGATGCTGTGTACACCACGGGCAAAGGCGCAGAATTTTTCTGGTCCGCTGCCAACTCCCCGCAGCCGGCCGGGGCGGGGCCGGTTGATGAAGTCTGCTTTCTGTCCGTCGCAGGCTTGCGGCGCACTGGGCTACCTGCCTAACCTAACAAGCTCATTTGTGGGAAATGGGATTTTCCACTTAGATGGCGTGTGGGCCGTGCTGGGCCGCCGGGCCTCAGGAAAAGGGGGGGCTGAAGTAGTGTGACCCATGAGAGGAAGTGGCGTAGGACCCCCTGTGAGCGCGGGTAGGGGGCGCCGCAGGGGCTCGTGAGTGCTGTGCGCTATGCCTGTTCACTCGCACAGCTTAAACTGCTGATTTAAAAAAACTTTTCACTCCAGCCGTGAGAAACGGTCGCCCTGTCATAGCCGAGAGGTTCCCCGCTACGCACCCTCCCCCTGTCCTTGACCTGCACTTGGCGGGAGGCAGTGAAGGGTGAAACTAACCCACCGCGGGAAATCACATTATCATGTTGGAGATGAGAAATTCCCGAGTAGGTAAAGTGATTTGAAAAGTAGGGCGAGAAGTGAGGGCGACGCCGCCGTGCTAAAACAGCGGGTCAACTTGTAAACTCAGTCGAGAAACGAAGGCTAAAAGTAGTGACAACTGATGTGAATTCAAAGTAGGGAGGTACCACTTCCGACCGTCCCCCCTGCCTTTTTTTCTGATCTCAAGGTTTTTTTTATTTCCCCGTCACTCCCACGAGCACACACAATGCCCGCTGGACTGAATGAAAACGAGACGGGTCGCACCTAATTTAAACCTATCAAAACTCAGTAAGCTCATTTTCAGGAGACTGTATTAATGTTGCGGTTGAATTTCGATCACTGTTTGTTCCACTTTTTATCTATTAGATAATCACGCTCCATTCTTAAAATGGAAGGTTTTGGAGGAGTTGCGCTGTAGTGGGACTGCTACCGTAGGGAAGGGGGATTTTCCCCACGGAAAGGGATCGTCATTGGCGATAATTCGCCGGATGGATTTCCCCCCTATCCGCATCTCCAGCCCCATAAATCTTAGCGACACACACCGGCTGTACGCGGCGTCGCCCTCACCGGTCGGGCTTGCCAACGCGCACTGCGGGCGGGGGTAGCGAGGGGACGGGGGAGGCGAGGGAGAAAGGGAGCGGTCTTTCTGCCTTGATGCAACCTAAACGGGGTGCTTGTAAGTTGGTGCGGAACAATCCGAGACCCCTCTTGCTTCTCTCTCTCTCTCTCTCTCTCTCTCTCTCTCTCTCTCTCTCTCTCTCTCTCTCTCTCTCTGTTTCTCTCTCACTCCCTCTCTCCCTCTCCCACTCTCTCCCTCCTTCCCTCACTCTTTCCGCACAGTAGCGGACCTCCCCAGGTGTGAAATGAACAAGGTGCACACAAGAACACGTGGCTGGAATTACTTCTCCCAACTATGCGCCAAAGTCGGTCGGCCGCGCGGAGGCCAGGGTAGGGTACGCCGCGCCCACCGGCCCGGGTCGGGTCGGGCGGTAGAGTGTGGACTTGGTGACTGGGGCAGATGCTTTCAGCCAGCTGCTGGCGTCGGACTGCAGGTAGTACAGTGGGTGTAACTCCTACGGACCCCTTACTGTGTATAAACGCTCTTTTGGGAGTTTTCTAAGGCAAATATTATTTGATGCCCCTCAGAAACGGAGTATGTACTGTTTTGTAAAAAAGAACTGGCAACTGTTAGTGTGCTGGGCGCAGAGCGGGCGAACAGGTGGCATTTAAACTCGCACCTCCTCTGCGATTTATCGCGGACCCCGTCGCCCATCTGTACAGCACCGAAAGAACGACCCAACCTTCGGGCACGGGCGTCCTCCTGGGTATTCCAGAGAGGGAGAGAGAGAGAGAGAGAGAGAGAGAGAGAGAGAGAGAGAGAGAGAGAGAGAGAGAGAGAGAGAGCTCAGTGCGATAACGTCTTCTTCTCCCCCGGCTCGCTTCCGCCTGTAGCTGCAGGACCGCCGCCCCGCTCCCCGCTGTGGCCGGAGAATTATGATCTTGACACTCACATTTGGGCAATAAAGGCGGCGAACCGCACGCCAAACTAGAACGTCGCGGGCAGCTTCTTTTTATTCGTCAGAAATGCAGCGTCAGTGCATTTAAATTTAAAAGTTTTTCTTGCCCTAGCTGTCGTTGGGTGTCCCGCGGCTGTCCCGCCCAACATGACGCGGCCCCCTCCTGGGCGGCCATGTCATCATGGGTGGGGCGACGGCGGCGGCGGCGGCGGCGAAACGGTGGGAATCGCACGCCTCACGGAAACGATCACACCTGATATGGCGATACCGATATGGCAGCGCCCCGCCGCGCTCCGCCACGGTCCCGCCGGGCCCCGCCGCGCCCCGCCGCGGCCCGCCTCGCGACGCCACGCGCCGCTACACCACGCCATGGCGTCGGGTCGAGCTCCAAATAGGGCGGCGGTTTTCATATTAAGTCGGGGGTTGGGTTGGGGTCACGTGACTGTGCACGGGGTGGGGCCCGGCCCGGCCCGGCCCGGCCGGCGGCTTTATGAGGGGTGGAGGTGGCGCTGCCGCCCGCCCAGCTGGCTGACACGCGAGCCACGGCTGCAGGGGAAGAACCCTTACCGAGGGCAACGCCCATAGGATACCTGTACACCTGTTCCGACCAGACCCGCGAGCCGAGCCACTCAGCGCACTGCGGAACCGTTCCCGCCTTGTTATATACGCCCGTATACCGCACCGCTCGTAAAAGTACAATTATTATTTTTTAAATATTTTTTTTTAGTGGGAGGGGGCATTACTTATGTGGTTGTTGCTGTTTTGAAGCTGCACTTGCGTGGCTCCCGGGAGCATTGCGTATATAGAGGTCGCGAGCAGAGATAGGGACTTTGTAGCGCGATGTAGGTGGTCCCCGGTCAGGCCTGCTGCCAGCAGGTCTAGTGATGTGTGTGGCACGCCTCTCTCTGTCTCTCTCTCTCTCTCCCCCTCTGTATCTCCTGCTTCGCTTCTTCTGCTGAGACGTCGGAGTGAGATAGAGAGAAGTGGCAGGCCTTGGCGACCGTAATAAGTCGATCACGCGTCATGCTCTCTCGCTCTCTCTTCCCTTTTCTCCCTCTCTGTCTCTCTCTCTCTCTCTCCCTGCCTTTGGTCGTGATATTCATTTCCTCGTGGGAAAGTCGATAGCCTCCAAGTAACGCGCACCCCGACTGCCGCCTGCTCGATGGACACGCATATTTATACCACATAAAATGTAAGCCGTGCGCAACATGGAACGGGTTCATTCTGCGTGTCCGCGGCGCGCGTGACCCAGTGTCGCACCTGAATGGAACGACTCGCCCGCCGACGTAAACTCTGCCGACCTGACCTGTCCCGCTGCCCCTCCTCCCGGCGCCCTCACACACACACAGACACACACACACACACACGCTCACACTAAAACACAAATGCCGAATCATTAAGTGCTATCCGATTTGCACCGCTCCACTGCCCTCTCCCCCACCACTCTTTAGGCACTAGGACTGCTGCACTTTATGCCCCTCATTTCCCGTCATGAACGAGAGCGATCGCTGTAAATCAACGCGGTTTGCGCTCTGTGCTTTTTGGGGCGTGAGCGGTGGGGCGCGGCGCGGTGGCGGCTGCTGCGCTGCGGGCGATGCTACTATTTTGAAACGAAAATTCGTGCATGATATCGCGTCGGCAGCAGAATTCCTATCCTAGCGCGCGGTGCTGGTGCTGGTGCTGTTTGTGATCCTGCTCGTGGCTTGTCCGATCTGTAATGAGCCCCCCCCCCCCTCTCTCTGTCTCTCTCTCTCTCTCTCTCTCTCTCTCTCTCTCTCTCTCTCTCTCTCTCTCTCTCTCTCTCTCTCTCTCTCTCGTCGCTCTCTTTGTCTCTCCATCTCGCTCACCCGCAAAACACCCAATTTGTAATGACTATCTATGCATTTGCCAATTCGGTTTACTGAGCGGGAGCGACAGATTTATTATCGCACATTAAAACGCGGACTTATAATTACTCTCCTAGGCGGGCCGGGCCGAGTCTCTTCTCGCGGCGTGGCGGGGCGTGGCCGTGCCTGTGGACCGCGGGGCAGTACCGGCAGCAGCACGATCCTTTCTCTTTTTTATTCCCTGCGCACCGCACAACAAACAATGCTGCTGTCGTAGGGTAACACGCGCAAAGCGTTACAGCGTTACTAGGCTGCCTCTGCTCCCGGCTGCACTCGCCTCTGTATTTTTCCACTTTTATATAAAATAAATATGATGCCCTTCTTTGAAATGAGCGTTGTTGCTCCCGCTTTGCGTCGTTAACGACGGACGCTCGCGGCCGATAAACTGCACATTGCGCGCGCGGAAGACGTAAAAGACTGTGCACAGTGAACATGGCATGTAATATAAATATGATAAAAATGTTCGGTCGCAGCCGGGCCCGCGGTCAGCAACATTGTAGAGGCTGGAGCGCGCGGCGGGGCAGGATGTGGAACAAGTGGGTGTCCTGCCGAGTGAGTGCGCGGGCCGCATTAGTATTCATACAATCGTGTGATTGGAGCAGTTATTTGCGATGCGATCAATACGTATTACCGAAGAAGAAAAATAAAAAGAATACGATCTTCGACGACGACACGGTTGTCCAGCAGATGATGACGATGGAGCTAATTTGTGCAGTTGCAGTCCCTTTTTCCTCGTGTCTTAGTTAAGGCGTTTAAGAGCGGCTCTGTACCTCAAAAATTCGGTGTCAGTCTGAAGATATTATTTTTATCAAGCGCTTGTCACCGCCTGCTGTTGAGGCGAGCTGCAGGCAGGGTGCTTCCGCGCGCGCGACTTGCTACACGAGCGGCGCACGCCCACGACCTCCTCAATCTCAATGTGAATCTCCGCCCGGCCGGCCGGACGCGCTGGCCAGCTTTATTTATGAGAGGTCCAGCCTTACTCAGTCTCGTCTGCTGACACGCTCGCGCGCGTCCTGCTTCCGTCGTGCGCGCCACACCAATAAATCAATATTTTGTATATGTTAAGTACTTTTTTTTTTCTGTCGCGCCACGTCTGCTGCGCTCGCGGTGCACATCCACTATTAATAACGCCCGCGTTGACATTTTAAAACCTGTTGCCGCAGTATTATAATATCGACTGCGGCGCGTAATGGCGCGAGTGTGACACTCTGTCCCAAGCGTTACAGTGCCTCGCCTCGCCTCGCCTGCTGACGGTCGGCAGTGCTTGCCGAACCTGCTGCTGCTGCCGCGGCCGCCTTGTTGCCGCCGTGCAGACGACACGAGCAGACGACACTTAAGATGGACGTCGTCTGCTTGGACTTACATAAATGTCACACGCAATGCGGCGGCTGTGTGCGTGCGAGAGAGTCAGTGTGGGTGAGTGAGTGAGTGAGTGAGTGGGTGTTTAACACGAGGATTGTGTATTGTCATGCTTGTAAACAGGCGGTCCAAATTTGGGAGACAAACCGTGTACTCGAGAGCGTGCTTCACGGGGAGCCATAATTATGTCGAGCTTTTTGATGTGCGGATCTGACGACTGATTCTGCCAGGCCAAGCGCATTTCCGCGATTCATCTTTCGCGCGTAAGCCGATTTGGGAACATGTAAAGCATTTCCGACACGAGAGGTATTTTGTCCCGTCTCGCCGCTGCAGTCCTTGCCATTTAAGTCCACGTTCATATTCATATTGGTGTCCGTAAACAAGCATCCATCAGAGAGGCATTTGCCCGTTGCCAAGACAAAGTGGAGGAACCGGCTCGGCTCGGAGGTGTAGGGCGGGGGGCGGGGTGGGGGCGGGGCGCGGGGACTTGCAGCCGGGCCCGGCCCTCGGAGAAGGATTCCACAAGGAGGACGGCCAGGAATAGGAGGACGACAAATGCATATTATTTAGTAATGACTCGGCGAAACTCGCCAAACGAAATGGACTTTGTAAAAACGGAATGAGGTTGTGATAGCGGCGCTATCGAGCAAATCATAAAAGAAGATCGACTGTATGTGGCGGGCAAGCAGGCGCGGTGGCTGAGCTCTCAATCCGGTGTACATACGCGACCGGGCACGGCTGGCGTTCAGGAGGCCGCTATCAGCAGGGATTTTAAAGGAGACAAGCCGCGCTGCTAGTACTACTTGCTGCAAAGATTTGAAAGACATCGCGGGTTGAAACTGTATGGACACCTAGTTTATCATATTACTGCTTTTCTAGCGAAAATAGTGTTCGTAGAATTTCGATGCCGTACTCGTCTATGCATTGAATGGGGCGGGCGATGTTCCTTGTCGAGCATGACACTGCCCCGCGGCCTCCAGGCACGTGTGCAGTGCGGTGCGGCGGCCGCCTGCGCCTTTACGATCATTTACAGCGTAATGGAGCGACTGGCGGAGCTTACGGTCTCTCTCTCTCCGCTATCGCTAGCCTTGGGGCCAGACCCGCAACGTTGTTCTTCACTATGGGACCTGGCTCTGGCTGGCTGGCTGGTTACACTGCGGACGAAGTGGACGGAGGGTGACGGCCATGTCAAGAAAACAGCACCCTAACAACTCGATTAATGGTTTGAGAAACGACCCTCGAAACGATAAAATCGTATAGCAATATGGCTTCCTTGAATTAATACTTAACCGTCCCTATGGCTGTCTACTCTAGATTAATTGCATTTTCTGGTGAAAATGGTTTGCGTAATGTTGATGTGTACCGACGCAGCGCGGCGCAGGGCAGGGCTCTAACTCATACCTGTTATCCTATCCCGTTCCTCCTCGTCTCATGACCAATGCAGGAAACGTGCGCGCCGCTCGACGCCATGAACGGGGCTTTTGCTATTTTGCATTTCCCTATTAAGTTACTGACTGACTTCTTTTTCCTCTGTGTGTCTTCAGGTGAGTTTACCCGGAAAGGCGCAGAGGTGCCCCGCAACCATCGTGGCCGTCTCGGTGAGATTGGAGAGAGAGAGAGAGAGAGAGAGAGAGAGAGAGAGAGAGAGAGAGAGAGAGAGGGAGGGGGGGGCGTGGTAGTGGGCAGCGGGGACGCGCCGCAGCGCAAATCCACAAAATGTGGAAGAGGGCGGCTGTGACTGGCAGCTCATCCGGAAGGAGATGAGATGGGACTGACAGCGGCAGCCGCGGGAAATTTGATTGAACAATCACCTTAAAAATAGACCCGGTCGGCCGCGCACCGCGGAAAATCCGCCTGTGCCATTCTCCACCCGCCCGATTGCGCGGGTAGTAATTTATAACCGCGCGTTTGAAAGCGGACAGCAATAGTCATAGCTGCCCTCCTCTGTTGTGCGGTAATGCACTATCCATGTGGGTCAGTCGTGTCAAAGTGCAAGAGCACATCAGGCGGGGAGTGGCCATGCAGGTTGCAGGTGTTCAAGCCGCATCGGGCCGGGCCGAGGCGCTGTCCACTACCGACACGTGGCCGCACATTTTCGCCGCAGATATTTTGAGCCGTGGTCGTGCAGTTCCCCTTCTTTATGTTTAATGTTTTTAAACCTTACGGACAGTATATTCCGCTCCCGCGAAAGAGCAATGTGTGGAATGATATCGACGCGGAAGTGCAGTACTGTACCGTGTGTGGGACCTGCAACGGGACCCACCGGCCCGGCCCGGCCCGGCGTTGTGGTGACACTGCGGGCGCGCGCGCGCGCACACCAGAGATTTGAGATACTCGCTGGGGCAGGGCCGGGCCGGGCCGGGTATTGTCTGGTCGGCCACTTCCTGCCGCTGCCTACAGCGCATGCGCCCTGAGACACCTGTCGGCGTGCAGCCCTGCGCACAGGTGCAGCGGGCACAAGTGTCCGACCCAGAAATATACGTGATGAAATGATTCAGTCCGAAACGCTTTTTTTGGTAATGCTCGCGTGTGTTGTCGGATTTTCCCCGAAATTCGCGGCTTTCCGTACGGCAACTTTTTATTGCAGCTCTCGTTTGATGAAAAAATGTATGTCATACCCATCCCTCTGCAAACGACTTTAAAAAAACCCAGGCCGTCCAGGTTCGCTGGCGGCTGCTGCGGCCGCGCGGGTCCCCCCGCCCCCCTCCCGGGCCGCCCACCTCGCTCCTCGGCGGCTCGTGCCCGCCCCGCCCCGCCTCACCCCGCCCCGCCCCGCCTCACCCCGCCCCGCCCCGCCCCGCCCCGAGCCGTGTTTTATCGCACTGCAGCCTACGGTGCCGGCTGCATATATCATCTTCGCGTCTGCCGCGCGACTCGCCTGCAGGCCGCGGGGCGGGGCGCGGGCGGGGCGGGGCGGACACCACACACTGCGAGGGATAAAAACTGAGAATGGAGAGGAGGGATAAGGGGCGGTGCGGGTTCTTGTTGAGGACTGGAGAGGATAGGTTGAAGTTTTTTTTTTGCATGAGCAGAAAGCAGACGAGCAAGAAAGCTGTGCGACGGGACGAAAAGTCATTTTCAAAATAATAAAAACTAAAAGTAAATTATTCGTTTAGAAACAAATCGCTTTAAAAAGTTGTACTTGTTCGTACGGTCCTGCAACTGGATTTGATTTCGCTGACGTTCGCAAAACCTTTCGGCCCCCTAACAGCTGTGCGTGGCGGCGTGTGGCGCGGAGGGGCGCGGCCGAACTCGCTGCTGCTGGCGCTTACCGGCTCATTGCCCGGTCCGACACGTACCAACTTAACTACCGGGACAATTTCACAGCTCGGGCTTTCACCGTGAGAGAGAGGGAGAGAGAGAGAGAGAGAGAGAGAGAGAGAGAGAGAGAGAGAGAGAGGCGCAGGGCTCGTGCCTGCACGGCCACACTCGCCGTTTCCGTTTTCTTGCCCTAGACCACGGAGACATGCGATGCCATCCATCTGGCCCCGGTCCTGGACCTGGCTGGACGGTACGTGCCACATAAAGTAACAGAAAAGGCCGTGGGGAGGATCGACATGTCGGCGCGTGGATGACAACGCGACAAATAAATGTGGCAGGGCTTTACACATTACATTTTCCTGGCGGCCAACGCGCTGCGCTATACCCGGGGAAGGACTGGCTAAAGCCCGTCCCGAGACGCTGCCCCCTCCCTCCTCTCTCTCTCCTTTCACCTCCCCTTTCCCCCCGCCGCCACTGTGACTCTTGCCTCGCCCCGCCGCCGCGCCAGGCACGGCCCGGCCCGTATAGAGATAAATGGATCCTTGCGAAGCGCAATCCTAGTCCTAGCCGTGTGTGGCGGGGCGTGGCGGGGCGTGGTGGCCCGCCGCAAGAGGCTCTGTTAGCGGAAGCAGATATAACGTGTTGAACGGCTAGCACGTGGAGGAACGCAGGGTATGTCCACTACTCTCTCTCTCTCTCTCTCTCTCTCTCTCTCTCTCTCTCTCTCTCTCTCTCTCTCTCTCTCTCTCTCTCTCTCTCTCTCTCTCTCTCTCCTCTCCCTCCCTTCCCCCTCCTTCTCCGGCTTGTTCAGGAGAAGCATCCATCGTTGCACGAGGCGACAGAGCGTTGCAATATTTTCCGACCAGTCCGGAAAGCAGCAACTTGCGATTTTTCGTGCTTTTTCGTGCCGTGCTTGACCTAGGAAAAAAACGGGGGTACTTGCTTCTCCTGCTCAGGCGATTTTTCCTCCTAGCCGTCTCAGCCGATATCGATCCCTCATTAAGACGCCCAGCCCCGCCCCACTCTGCCCCGCCTCTTTCGCCTTAACCCCCGCCCCCCTCCGCCGCGCCCTGCCGCGCGCTCCCTGGTCAATTACCTGGTGCGCGCTGCCAGGTGGAAAATCGCCTTGAGCCCTCCAGGACACCACGGAAACCGCCCTGGTATCGCCGCGTGTCCCGGAGGATATTTTACTTTTGCCTATCAACATTTTGGAGCAGTCGCTAAAGAACGAATTTTTTTAAACCTTTAATCCGCGTCTTATTTTGAATTTTATATAAGTTTTCGTACGATCACTTTCTCACCTCTTGTCCTGTTCTCTCCTATCCCGTTCCATACGCCTGCTCTTCCAGTATCGGCCGCTCCATGTTTGCTTCATCAATTCCTTCTGGTACATCAACTTCGACTCCGACATCCGGCGCTCTCTGGTCGGGAGTTGCGGCGGGGCGGGGCGGGGCGAGGCGGGGGAAAGTGTGTTTGTGTTTGCGGGTGTGCGTGAGGCGCAGATCTACCCGACTGGATTTTGCAGGCGTTGGCCAGTCTGGAGCAGACAATGAGGGGTACCAAGCCGAGCCCTTCGGCGGGGGAAGAGGATTGCAGAGGACGGGGAGCGATAGAGAGAAAAGCAGAGACTGCAGGGTAACGACGGGGCAGCGCGGTTGGCGCTTGAGAAGGCGCCGATAGCGTCGCCACTCGAGTTGAAAATTTCTCCGAAAATAACGCTGGGCGCAGCGCAGCAGAGCGCGGTGTCTGAGGCGGGCGGGGCGCCAGCGATGCGGGTCGCTGGGCCGGGAGCGCCGTGGAGGTAGGCCGGCCCGCCGCGCGCGTCTGTCTGCCGGGCTGGCCTACCCCGCAGGCGGACCCCACCCGCCCCGGGCTGGCCCCTCAGTAATCCGATTGCCGCGCTGCCGTTGCGCTTCGCCCGGCCCGCCAGGGATTTTTCCCTCGCCCCCTCCTTCTTTTTATTTTCTTCTCTTTGTCCGATTTGTTGGGCAGTGCACCATCAACTCGCTCCCTACTAGTCTCTCTCCTTATTCTTGCCCCATCTCCACCCCTTTCTCCCTCTGACGTGAATATATACACAATAGTGAGTCGTCGTAGTGAACGCGCGGAAAATTGTACGATGTGTGTGGGCGCCTCCGAATGTCACGAGGCTAGTAGTAATAATGCGCCCGCACAGCATCGCACAGCAAACTTTTTTTTTTTTTTTTTTTCCCCCACACTTTAGCTTTACCCCACCCCCCGTCCGCCACTTGCGGGCGCAGGCCCGTTACCGCCCCGCCGCTTCGCTCCGCTGCGCGAGACGTGTATATGGCGATAATTCGCCTCTCGATTGGGAATTCTTCGAACGCGTCGACGTCTCGACGGGCTGGGGCAGCAGCAGCAGCAGCAGCAGCCAGCCAAGTCGCGGGGCTCGTTGTCACGTCCGAGTAGGTCCCCGTGCTCTTAATATGACCCCCAACCCCTCCTCCCACCCGCGCCCTCTCCCACTCCGTCCCGACACGACTGCCTGCTTCCGAATAAGAACTCGGCTTCCCTTCGACCCGCTCTCTCTCTCTCTCTCTCTCTCTCTCTCTCTCTCTCTCTCTCTCTCTCTCTCTCTCTCTCTCTCTCTCTCTCTCTCTCTCTCTCTCTCTCTTTCTCTCTCCCCCTTGCTCCCAACATACCCCACAGCCCTGCCCTGTACCCCAGCCCGCACCTTCGGCGCGCGTCGAGTTAAGCGGGTCTTGTAAAATCCTTACGAGCGGGCGTGGCCGGGGCGGGGCGGCGTGGCGGGGCGCTTCGAACGCGCTCCACGCGCGGCCAGGCCGCCCGCCATTGGAACCGACTCTATTATTCGCCGCGCCACGCCGCGCCACGCCGCTCGGGCTGGTGAGTGGGATGCTGATCGGGAATTGAAAATTCCGGCCGCGGGGGGCTGCTTGGTGGTTCGCGCCGCGCAAGCTCCCTCTCTCCCTCTCCCTTCCTCTCCTTCTCCCTCCCTCCCTCCCTCTCCCTCCTCTCCCCTCCCTCTCCCTCTCCCTCTCCCTCTCCCTCTCCCTCCCTCTCCCTCTCCCTCTCCCTCTCCCTCTCCCTCTCCCTCTCCCTCTCCCTCTCCCTCTCCCTTCCTCTCCTTCTCCCTCCCTCCCTCTCCCTCTCCCTCTCTCTCTGGCCTAACAATGAGAGAGCGAGAGGAAGGAAGAGGGAGGGCATTCCGGAGCGCAAGCATTTGATGGGAGAGGTGAGTCGTGGTGGAGGGGTGAGGTGAGCCCTTCGACGCGCCGGGCGACAGGCCCGCCCCGCGCCGCCCCGCGCCGCCCCGCGCCGCGCGCTCTCTGATTGCACCTCCACTCCACTCTGCTCCGCGGCGGTGGCATACCTCCGCGGCCGCCGCAGGGGGAGCAGCCGGGCCGAGCCTGTGAGGAGGGCGCGGGCACGGGGTGGCGGTCTGCCCGGCCCGTGGACAGTAATGTACACGGTAAAAAAAAATAAAAAAAAAGTCTGATTATTTTCAGGAGGGAAATTCCTCATATTTTGAGAAAATCTCCAGTAAAGGTAGTGAAACTTCCTCAAAGTGAAGCACTGCCTCCACAAAGTTTTCACTTTTTCCTCCAAGAAAAATCAGAAACTGTTTTTACCGTGCGCTTGCGTACTGCTCTGACCCGTACGAGCGACTAGTTTCCTCGAGGTGTCCCTCCGCCGGGCGGGGCGGTGGGGTGCTGTAACGTGCGGTGTGGCCCCCACACTGTCCACATGCTGCGGTCTTCGGTGTCCGGCCCGGTTAGCAGGACGGGGTGCAGCGGCGTGGCGCGGCGGACGAGAGAGAGCGAGCCACCCGTCAGCCCCGTGACAGGGCAACGGGGCGACTCGCCCCGCCCCGCTCCGCCCCGCCCCGCCCCGCCCCGATGGTGGTTGCGACCGCACAGCCCTTGGGGGCGGCAGGGCGGGGGACGGGGACGGGACCCCCTGAGGCCCTTCCGAGGTAATCAATGATAGTCATGTGGTTCTCATCCCGCCCCCGTTACTACTTTTCCCCCGCTCCTTACCCCGCTCGCCAGCCCTCTCTCTCTCTCCCTCTCTCTCCACTTCCACCCCTTTCATGATGTCCATCATCGTCTACTTTACCCCCACTATCTCTCTCTCATTCCCCATCCCTCATCTCTCTCCCTCTTCCCTCTCTCTCTCTCTCTCTCTCTCTCTCTCTCTCTCTCTATCTCTCTCTCTCTCTCTCTCTCTCTCTCTCTCTCTCTCTCTCTCTCTCACTCCCTCTCCTTTTTGCGGTGCGAGCAGAGTTAATTTTGAAATGGCAAGGCATAGTCGTGCGTGCCGTGCGTCCCAGCGGAACAGAGTCCCCCTACGTGCCCGCCACAGGACACGTACCCTGGCCGCCGCCCTCCCCACCCCTCTCCCTCACTGCTCTGCCTGTGTCCTGTCTCTCAGTCCAAACTCCACCACCCTGCTCTTCATGTTGGCCGCCGCCCCGTCCCCGTCCCCGTCCCCGGCCACCACCACCACCCCGACATGCACTGCACTCAGCGGGCCTGGCCTGCACGCCCCGCCCTGCCGGACCGCACCGGACCTCCCCGCTGTACAGTACACACCCGGACGCGCCGCCGCCGCACCTAAAATAGGCAGTGCTAGCGGGAAATGTTTGCGTACGACAATAAAGCAAAATTACACTAATACCTTATTTTTGCTAACCTTTACTCATTTCCTTTTTAATTGTTTTGCACACCAACCCCAAACGAAACAATCTGAAAAAAAAAGGAAAAAAGACGATAATAATAGTAATAATAATAAAATAAATTGCCGTGTGATGCGAGTGGGGGGGCGCATCACACATGCGTCACGTACTTTTGAAAAATTCCCTCCCCCCTCCCCCTGCTCGTTACCTCACTGCCTGTTTATACCACGCAGCGCGTTTGCGTGGCGCCGCCAAGGCTGAATTTTTCATCATGTCGAGGAGTCGGGTGGAAAGTCGTGCAGTCGCGCGCCCGAGTGGGGCGGGGCGGGGCGGGGCGGGGCGGGGCGGAAGGGTGAAGATAAAACGTGTCGGAGCGGGGCGGACGGGCTGCGGGGTGGGTGGGGGTAAACAGCCACTGGGGAGCAGACTTGGTGCAGTATCAGCTGCAAGGGCCTGGTGCGCTGCTCTGCGCTGCGGTCAGCTGTGCAGCTGCGGTCGCCACCCCCAGCTCCCCCCCCCCTACCCCTACCTACCCCCTACCCCCTACCCCCCCCCCCCCTTGCTACCTCCCACCCTCTACCCCTTACCCACTCCAACCTCTGCAGCTGCAGGCAAGACGCAGTGCAGTGCTTTCCGATTGTCTTGTTTGTCTCCTGCTGATGCTGACCTGTTCATTTCGCTCTGCTGCAGCCGTTCTATTTTGCCCCCCCCCCCTCCTCCCATGTTTTTTTGCTCTACGTTTCCTTCTCTTACTTTCCCAATCCTCCCCCTCCCCCATCTCACTCCCACCCCCGCGCCCCGCTCGCCTCTGACGCAGATATATGTGTGTCACCGCCCCCTTGAGCTTGAGCCCTCCCTTACCTGGCTGGCCGTGCCGTGCCCCGCTTCTCGTGAGCGGGCGGGAAGGCGAGATGCAAATACAAGGAGGGGGGGGGGGGGGGGGCGACGATTTTCCAGGTAAAGACGCACGGCCTACCCCCCGCCTTGACGACGTCAGCGTCTCGCGCTTCGGGTGAGATAGTTTTACTGACAGTGTAGCCCCGTCCCACATACATAGTTGCTCGGACAAAAGGAATCCCAAGGCGTTATTATTTGCTTGCGGGATGGGGGTGTTGACGGGAAGCCTCCGCCGCTCGTGCGTGCGTGTGTGTGTGTGTGTGTGTGTGTCGTCATCTTCACGTTGCCATCCCCCGTGTGTACAACAATGCTGTTTATCGCATAATCGTCGTCATCCCAAGGCCACTGTCGGCCAACAATGCCTTCATGCTGGTGTGTCCTCTCTCTGTGCGCTGCTGGGGCCCTTTGTCATAGTCTGGCCTGACGAGGGCGGAGGGGAGAGGGGAGGGGGACTTTTTTGACACAGCAGCATAGCCATTGCCATCCCGTCACAAGCCAGCCACTTCCGTACCCGTCGGGGGTTTTGTAGAGGGGGTTGGGGGTGGGGTTGGGGGTGGGGTGGGGGGGGGTGTTAGTGGGGTGGGGGAACCGAGGGACCAGCTACCCTTGCACGTCATGGGTGGTGGAAATTTTCACTGTTCCCTATATGTGTGAGAGAGGAGGCGTTTTATGCGCGGAGGGAGGGAGAGGAGGGAAGGAGGGAGGGAGGGAGGGAGGTTTCAGGGGGGGATGAGTGAGTAGGTGGCCCTCCTTATCACTCGCTAGATGAGGGCGAGAATGCATTGTATCGGTGTGCATAATGCTGCGCACTCAGCGCGCGGGCTGTTTGTGTTTGTGTGTGATTTCACATGTGCACCTCGTCTCTGTTTGCGCGCACGCGATTCCCCGCCGCGATACCGGTGTGTTTGCGGCGCTGGTGCTAAAAACGTCACACACGCAGCACCCCCGCGCCCCGCGGCCTGTAGCGCTGCGCTGGCACGGGTGGGGCGGGAATGTTTAGGGTTGGACAAGTATTTTGTCGAGTGGACAAGCCTTTGGTTATATGACAGCGTCTATTTTTGTGTACAATTCAAAACGCCATACCCCCAAAACGGAAGACCTTAATCAAGACTATAGCCTTGAAGCGCTCAAGAAGACCCATGTACTTGAATCAAGTCTGTGGACTTGAATCATATGAAATATACTTATTTTAAGGTTATTTAAGTCTTGAATCAAGTCTTCGATACACAGGCTTACGACAACGGTTTTCTGGGTGGCGCAGCATTTGGATTGTTTTTTTGCACGATGCTGTATCAATATATTGCTAGTGCCAGTATTTGTATTTTCTGTGTGGTTCTACGGGCCGATATTGGAGGTGAATGTGTGTGTTTTTGTAAGCGCTGCTCGCTCCGCGCGGGGTGGGACGAGGCGGGGCGGCGCGGGGCCCTCTGTCCGTGCCGGTCGCCGTCGCCGCAAGCTATACCGTGTATTTTAGACCGCTGTAGAGGGTGGCGCGGGGCGCGGGGCGCGGCCGGCGGCTTTTGGTGTGTGCTGACCGTCACGAAAGTGCAGCACGTCATAAATAGAGCAATTACCCTGTCACCTATAGAGGGCTGGGGGTCGGGGGTGTTGGAGTGGATAGGCTCAAGGGGCGCGCCCGTCCGTCCGTCTGTCTGTGTGTGTGTAGGTGTGTGCGTGTGAGTGTAAGTGTGAACGCTGGGTCGCCGCCCTACCCTGCCCGCCGCCGCCGCCCGCTAACGTCTCCTCCAGCAGGCGATAAGGCGTTTCGGAAAATTGCTGCACGACGACGTGGTGTATTTATATCTAAACCCTAATGCCCCCCCCCCCCTTCCCAGGGCGCTCGCATCACGCAAAGTGGATGAATTATGAACGCGCCGATGGTAAAAGTGTTATGGCAGCCCAGGTGTGCCCTGGCGGGGCGGGGCGGGGCGGGGCGGGCGGGGCGCGGTGTCACTCCAACCGGCACGAGCGTGTGCGCGTGCGCGTGTGGGCTCGTGATCGGCACGTAACATTACTCGGCAGTAACGTCTTCCCAACGAGAACATAATGTCAAAACTGGCTCAAAATGGGGTCCTTGACAGTCATCATGACGTCTAAGTACCCATCTTGAAGGACTATAATTTGACAAAAAAGGTGAAAATGATATCACTTTGAAGTCATTTTGACTTCAAGTGTTCTTCTTGGGTTACCCATCAATGCTATAGTGCAGTGTTTTACGTGAGTATACACCCAGAAAAATCGTGTTCTTGAATGAAGAATCTTTCTAGAACCGACAAAAACATTATTGCATTAATTCAATGCAATGTCCCCCTGTCCTAGAATGATTCTAGATTCAAGAACGGATTTTTCTGGGTGTGAGAAGAATTTGGTACACTTTTATACAAAAATCAGCGAGATGGTTATTGTATTTATGTACCTTTTACGTTGATGATAAGGAGTCATGCAACAGCGAGTAGCAGTGCGTCGTGGCGTGGCGCGGCGTGGTGGCTGGTGGCAATTGCAACACCCCGGATGCAATCTGTGGCGGGTGGGGTGGGCCTGCCCTGCCGGGCCCGCGCACGCCAAACGGCGGGGCCCTTGCCGGTGGCAACAATCGCACACAAGAAATATTGCATGTTTGTGAAATTGGTGGCGGAGTAGGGGTGGGGGTGAGGGGCTGGGGGCGGGGGGCAGACATGATAATGATATCATTCCACAAGCGCCGTCACGCACTGCACCCTGCTCCCGCTGCACCCGGGGCTGCACCCGCCCCACCCCGCCCCGCCCCGCCCCGCCCCGCCCCGCCCCACCCCGCCCCACCCCGCCACGCCACGCCACCATCCATCAACTTGAGAAGGAAACAAAAATCCCCGTCTGAATATGAATTAGTCTGCAAACGAAACAATGTGCACGCCTAGACCACCGCAGGGGGGGCGGCTGGCTAGGGGCGCAGTGTGGAAGAGTGAGAGGGATGAAAGGGGGCGAAGGAGTTTACCAGGGGCGGGGGGGGGGGGCATTTTGATGTTGAAATAATGGGGTTGATCCGCTTGGCTGCCCCGCTCCGCCCGTCCCGTTGGCGTGGGCGTCAATCATGAGTCGCCTCGCCCCTCGTGCCCCCACCCCTCGCCCGTCTCCCCCTACGCCCCCTGCCCCCTCCCCCTCCCCCTCTCGCTCTTGCTCCTCTCACACTCTATGTACCGTCTCTCCACGATAGCGTCAAACCCCGCCATCATATTCTCACAAAGTATCGCTGTCATTAATGTTAAACTCGTCCGGAACGACAGTTTTCAGCCGGTATAGCAGCTGCCGGCCGGACGGGGGAGTTTCTGGAAAATACGTCTGCATTGTCGTGCGGCGTGGCGCCGGGCTGGGCCGGGCTGGCGTGCGGCCCTGGCGCGGCGCGGCGCGGATCTTGAGGCGCTGATAAGGCCCGTGTTGCGGGGGATGATTAGACCGTATTGAAACATCACAAGTTCCCTGGCCTGGATTACCCGCCCGCGAGCGCCGCTGACAGCGGACCGGCCCGGCGGCGGCGAGCGACGGGAATCGTGTAGAGAAAAACTGACGGAATCTAAAATCTGAGGGGGAAAAATCAAAACGCTCCCTTAATCAATTTTTTGTTTTTTTTGTGTTTTAAGTTGGATCCCAAGATTTTTAGAAGCATAGGCGTTGAAAATTGTGAAAACAGAAAAATGTGAACTTGTTCTTTAAAAATATTTTTTCTGCGACCATTTTACACTTTGGGCGAGAGATAATAAAACGGGGAAAAAATGGGTGTTTTTACGAGGAATAAAAGGCGGTCGGCGTAAATCGTCGGACGATGGGGTCCTCTGCTCCTGTCGACGGGGAGGGTAGAGGAGGGGCGGGGCGGGGCGGGGCGGGTGAAGTCATTGTGCCTGGTGTTATTTGGGCTGCGCTGCTCCCGTCTTGGCTGATATCAGCGCAGCGCCGCCTGTCCTGTCTCGGTCTGTAGGAACAATGGCGGCCGAATATAAGTAAAAAAAAAAGCATAGAAAGAATAAGTTGCCTAACCGAGAGGCGCAGCCTGGCCGGACCGGGCCGACAGGGCGTTGTGGGGCGGGGCGGGGCGGGGCGGGGCGGGGCGGGGCGGAGCGACAGACGGACAGACAGAACAAGAGCAGGCTGATGTGATTATCAACTTGCAGCTGTCATTCCCTGGCGTCCGCCCCGCCGCGGAACTTATCGCGAGACAACAGAGAGGCCTCTCCTCTCCTCTCCCTCTTCTCTCCTCTCCTCTCCGCGCCTGCGTCTTCTGCTCGACGGAGAATTTTAATGGACCCTGATCTGCTGAAAACTTTTTTTTTAATGCTTCTACTTTTTCTTCTCCGTCCCGTGGACTTGAGCCGAGCGGTGGGGCTTAGCAGACGGCTGGCTCAGTGTCTGTAGGATGCACTAGGCGCACTGCTTGCCATCTTCATTGCCTCGGCTCGCTTTTTTCCTTTTATCTATCTGTCTATTTGTCTATGCATCTATCCCCCGCGCACAGCAGCAGTGCCCTGATGCAGAGTTTCCAAACTCGAACGGCTCCCCGGTGGCCAGTAGCCGACACCACCCCACCGCGGCCCAGCACAGCACCCCTGACCCTTCGACCTGACTGACCTCAGTGTCCTCCTCTTGCCATTGCAGTGACGGGAATGTAAAACATCGCTCTGGCGGGAATTAAAACGTTGTAAGAAGCTATCTAGCTAGGGACTCCGAGGCACGGCTGATTGTGCGACTGAACAAATAGGTATTTCTTTGCAAAGTCGCACGTGTCCTCGAGAAAGTTGCCGTCCCTCTGTAATATGCGAAACATATAACAGCGAGAATAAATATATATGTGTGGGACAAGTTTGCTGGGGGAGTCCCCCGTGGTTGTGGGCCGCGTTCGAAAGACAGTCGTTTTTTCCCCTCTTTCTCTCTCTCCACTTCGTTCTCTCTCTGTCCCACCGGCACATATTTGCATGTGTGTGTGTGTGTGTGGGCGTGTCACCTCGGCAGCAGCCCTTCGGGACACTCGTGGGTGGGAACAGGGGGCCGCACATAAATAACTCAACCTGATGGAAGGCGATGGGACGTGGAGGGGAGAGAGGGAGAGAGAGAGATGGTGGGGGGGATTCAGAGCGGTACGGGAGGTGAAAACTTTAATGCTCGCTAGGGTGTCAAAATAATTCGTTTTCCAAAAAATAAGAGAGTGCAAGACTGCCAGTGTTAAAAGTAGTTCTTAGACGGTACCTATTCCCTCCTCTCCCGAGACCGCCCCCCCTCCCCCCGTGTGGCGGCTGGCTGGCCTTTCGCACGGGGGTCGCACAGCAAGTCGTCCCTTCCGGCGAAAAACTTTTCCCTTGTTTGCTCTCTGCTGGCCTGTGCAGACCCCATACCCCTCCCCCCCCCCTTTCCCGCCTCAATCTGAGACAACTTTAGGGTTCAATCGCACAAGTTGCAGGGCCCGGCCGGCCCCGGGCCGGGCTGCAGTCTGACTTGCGAGGGTCAGGGAGGGGCCGGGCCAGACGGAAGTGGGGTTTAACGTTGCCACTCAAGTGCGCAACTAACCCTCACTCACGAGTGGCCTGCTGCACTGGAAAAACATATCCGAGATGTGCACAAAGGCTGGGAAACTAAGACTTGTCGGTTAAACATAATCACTCTTACAGAAGTTTTTTGCTGAATATTTTCGCATCTTTGCTAACTGTATGTGCGTCTTGTTTTTTTTCCAGGGCTCGAGGACGAGGTCCAGATGTTCAAGGGCAACGAGTCCCACCGCGACCACTTCAAGCTCCTGCAGAGGGAGGGCTCGGCGCTGCTCGTCGGAGCGAGGTGAGGATTTAACCGCAAAGTGACATTTTACCTCGTAGCAGTGCAGCGTGCACCCGCCTGGACTGCGCTGCCGGCTGGTCCAGTAACGGGTGGAGGGAGGTCTAGGCATGTGTGTGTGTATGTGTGTGGGGAGGGGAGAAATGTGTGTGTGTGTGTGTGTCGCGTGTCAGGTGTCCGCCGGAGTGACGTGAGCCTTGTGCATCATCATTACGTCTAATTATTCCGAATGGGACAAATCGCAACAGTGTGTGTGTGTGGGTGTGAGTCTGCCATGTGTATGTAGAGAGACAGAGGGGGAGGGGGAGGCATAACGAAGGCTTGCGCTGTGAGGAAAGCACGCCGGCCCGTCCCGGCCGACAGGACATGGTCGCTTGTACTCGGCACTCTCGCCCTCACCCTCCGCCCCCGGACACCCACACACACACACACACACGTGTGTGCCCGCACGGAGGGCGTGGGTCTTTATGGGTGCGCATACATCACGGAGCTGGCCCACCAGCCCCGGCCGACCCGGCCCACCCGGCCCCACCCGGTACCATCTCTGCGCGCCGAGCCGGGGGGCACCTTGGGGCGGGGCGGGGCGGGGCGGGGCGGGGCGGGCTGCTCAAGAAGGACCGCCGAAAATACGGACAAATATGGAACACGCAGTGGGGTGCAGAGGGGTGGAGGGATAATGCGAAGGTGCCTGCGGTAAGCTGAGCTTTACAAGTGGGAAGTGTAACTCGACAAACTCAACGTTCCTTCCTATAAATATGCAGGGGAAAAACACAATTCGTTTTGTGTTCGAGACAAGGAGAGAAACTTCCGTACTGTACAGTACAGAGAGTGTGTGGTGAGGTCGCAGCGCCCGGCCGAGAGAGGTTCGACTCTGTGTTACAATCAGTGCTGCTCTGCGTCCCCAGGGGAGGTGAGGTAAAGTGAAGGGGGGGATTGAGGAGGAAGGGAAGAGAAGGGGGGGTGGGGATCAAATCGGGTGCCGTGCAAGCGCGGGAGAATGGAGCAAGATAAGACGCGGGGTCACCACGATCGGCGTTGAAATTCAAACCACGGCGCCTCTCCCGCTCTCTCTCTCTCTCTCTCTCTCTCTCTCTCTCTCTCTCTCTCTCTCTCTCTCTCTCTCTCTCTCTCTCTCTCTCTCTCTCACACACACACACACACTCACTCCTCGGGTGGAGAGGCACCTTTGCGCCAATTTGCTCAAGAGCACACACTCCGCAGCCACCTCGCCTTTCCCAGGCCGCACTGCTCCTCTCCTCTCCTGTGCTCGCCTCTTACCTCCCCCTCTCGCGCTCCTTTTCCATTTCATCAACTACAGCCTAAACACCGACCAGGTAAAAATTACATGCAATTATATATTTTTCTTTCCCAAACTTAAAATAAATTTTATTCTCTTATCATTCTTATTTCACCGTCGTATAAAAAGCGTATCGTTCACTCGGGGAAAACGACGTCATGGTTTCCAAGCAGTTTTGGAAAAACCAAGCAGCTCTTATGGAGAAAATACACTGGGTTTCCGGGGCTGCTTGAAAACCAGGACGAAGTTTTTTTTTCCGTGCACGGGATTCATTTCTTCTTCTTCTTCGTTTTCTTCCCTTATTTCTTCTTTTCTCCCTAGTTTTGAAACCTCGGGGTCTCTTTTCTAGTGGGCGCTTGTGTGTGGAGATGGTCTGAAGTGCGTGCGCGTGCCTCTGACCGCGTGTCGGTCTGCAGGACAGGCGGGGATCACGGGCACGCGCGTGACCCGGGCGGGCCTAGCGCACGCACGTCACAGTCACGACACTGCGCCCCGTACCGCCCCGGGGCCCGGCCTTCCCCCGCTGCGGGCTACCCCCCCCCCCCTCTCTCTCTCTCTCTCTCTCTCCTCTCTCCTCTCTCCTCTTCTCTCTCTCTCTCTCCTCTCTCCCGGGAGAATTCCCCCCGCCCTACTCACGCTTTCGAACCGAGAGAGCGGGCTGTGTTCCTCCTTGGTAGAATCATATAGTGATTTTGCACCATTTCTCTTGATTTATTGTCGATAGGGCCCCCGTGCGTGGGGTAGTCTCAGTGACGCGCTCCTGCTCCTCCTCCTCCTCCTCCTCCGCCTCCTCCTCCTCGCCTTCGATATTTCTCTTCCCTTCCCCCTTCCCTTTCCCCTAACCCTCCTACCCCCCCTCCCTCTCTCCCTCTCCTACACGGCAGAGAGCGCGGCCTAAAGGTTATGTGTTCTGTTTAGCAGAGTAACAACTGCTCTTCATATTCCGAGCAGCTTACCTATACAAATGTCAAGGGCAAAAAAGGTTGGGCGATGAGATAAAAATGGAATAGCAAGTACGGGAAAAGAAATCAGAAAGTGGGCGGAGAGGGCCGGGATTTGGGGGGGGGGGATAAAAGAGGATGCGATACCCCCTTTCAAGGGTTCGTCGAGGCTCATTTTGCCGAGGCCTCGCTCTGCCCATCGGACAAGCAAGCAATCCCTTAGATGAACGTGCTATATATACCGCCGCAACATCTCAGTTCATCATGTTTTTCTCCCCTTCCCGCCCCACTCCCCGCTCCGCTCCTCCACCCCCCTCCACCCCCTCCCGGCCCCCGGACGCCCAGCCCCTCCCTCTGTCTCTCCCTCTCTCTTCTTTTATTTTCTCGCGCCTCGTTTTTCTCTTCGGTTTGAGTTCTCTCTCAATTCTCGATTTATAGCGTTTCGTGTCGAGATACCAGGGGTCTTTAGTCCTTGTTCTCCGTGCGGCGGGGCGTGGTGGGGCGTAGCGTGGCGGAGCGGGCCTGGGCGTTTGGACCGCCTCCAGATGGGACCGCGGCGCGGCGCGGCGGTCTCCTCGAGCAGAGGGCCCATGTGATCCGCCAGCAGTCAGTTTCTCACTCCAACTTTCCTCTCACCGTCTCTCTTTTTGCTTTTGAGTTTTGCCGCCGGTTCCTTAGCTCACTTTACTCTCTCTCTTTTAAAAGGTTGGGAGGGGAAGGGGGGGTGTGTCTGCTTTCAAACGTGAGCGCAGCTGCAGCTGTGGAGCCAGGGTGGGGCGTGGTGGGGTGGGGCGGAGCGGGCAGGTGTCTGCACCTGTCGAGCTGCAGCTGGGCAGAGTAGAGGACTCATCCAAGTTGGGCCAGACGCTATTTGTCTCTTTGTTCTTGTTCTTCTTTCGGCATCACGGGCGGGGCGGGTCGGGGCGGGATGGGGCGGGGCGGGGCGGGGCCGTGTTTTAAAGAGCAATGCAGGGAGGGTGCGAAATGTACTGGCTGCTGGGCGGGTGGCGGGGGAGAGAGATGCAGGCCGATTCCAAGTGTCGGAATGAACAACATATTTTAAACGCCCGAAAACACTATTCCTGCTTAAAATTGTTTTTCCTCTCTTAACTTTGCGGCGGAAGTGATGTGGCTCACCGAAACTCGTTTAACACGGAGAGCGGCACTGCTAATTACCCCAAACTAATGAAGTTTCTCTGTAACTGAGGGTTGGGGTCTGGCTGGGCTGGGCGAGGCGCTCGCGTGGCCGACGCCCACACTGTGGCCGCAGCGCAGGCCGGGCGGAATACACTAAAGCAGGCGAGAGCTCATAAAACCAAACGTGCTGCGGTCAGTGGGTCAGGAAGATACGACAAGGGGGGGAGAGAGAGCCGCTCGCTGAAAATCTGGAAGACTCCCCTCTCTCCCTCCCCTCTCTCCCGCCTCTTCTTCTGCTTTTCCGCCGTTCCCGGCACGCAAACACCAGTGTGTGGTCAGACTTAAGGTCGTGGAGGGTGAGGGGTGGGGGAGGGGGAGAGGACCGTGTCTAGGGTGACCACGGGGCTGACCCGGGGGAAGTGGGGAGGGGGGCTCATGCGGTATCAGCCCTCGCCCACCTCCGCCCCTCCTACGGGCCGCGTCCGCACGGCCGAACCGAAGGGGATTAATTTTTTATGCTGTGCACCCATGTGTTGTGGATTAGCGTGTTCATGTACACCGGCCGTAAACCTCTCAACGAGGAACAGTTACTGGCCTAGCGTTTCACCTAGTGGGACTTTTTCTTTGTCCCGTTCTAGACTTTACGCCGTTTCAGTAAACCCACTGCGGCGATATCCTCTCTTGGTTTACTTAGTTTAACAACCCTTCTTTCTTTATGCTCGCAGGAACATCGTCTACAACATCAGCCTCCGTGACCTGAACGAGTTCTCAGAACAGGTAAGCCCCGACACCTGCTGGACATTTCTATTTGGTTGTGCACTGTGAAAATTGACGTCGAAAAGAAATGCTGACGCGAGTTTGGTGTCGATAAAAATATAGTTAAAAACAACAATTTTACCATAACGCTATGGGCGATGGGCGACGCATTTTTTATCCACCCGTTCTACTTGCACCCGGCCGTGCAGAAATAGTGGTGATGCGGTTGCCGAAGGGGAAGGGAGAGAGAGAGAGAGAGGGGGGGGTGGAGAGGGCTGAGGTGCGCGGGTGAGGGTGGCGGGTGGAAGGTTCGCTGGCAAATTTAGCGCCGTCGTGGGATGACGTTTTATGCCCTACGACGCCGACCTTCGCCGCGCCTAGGCAGCCCGAGCCTGGGCGGGCTAAGCAGCAGCACGCGATGCCCGTCCCGTCCCGTCGCTCCTCACTCTCCCGTCTGCCCCTGCCGCTGCTGCTGTCACGCGTCACGCCGACTGCACTGCGGCACCGGGCAGACTTACGCCGCGAAAATAGAGCGAGGCGAGAACAGTAATGCGAGACTGTATTAAAAGCGTTTGAGTGGCGGACACGCGGCGGGCCGGCCGCCCGTTTTCGATTTATGGTACTTTACTTTGCACAGTGCGGTATTGCAAAGCGCAAGACGTCTCTCTCTCTCCCTCTCTCCATCTGCTCAGACAGTACGATAACAGTACGAGGTCGCGCCCAGCAGGGTGACTCCGGACGCCGCCGCGACGCCAGAGAGGCCGGAGGTCGCTTTATGCATTCATATCATTATTTTGATAAACTTGTCCACTCTCTCGCCTTGGAGTGCTTCCCCCCCGTCGTCCTCTCTCGTCTAATGTGGCGACCCAGAACGCGCGTTCTATTCTTCCCGCTGTGGCCGTGCATTGCTAGAGTCATTGTTTTGATTATTCAAATGAGACTGCGCTCTCTATTCTGGCCCGCGACTCGGCGGCATCTATCTTGTCTCCCGCGAGCGGCGAGGCGGGGTGGGGCGGGGCGGGGCGGGGCGGGGCGTTCTGCCCGCCGCCGGTGTGCTGCACTGTGACTGACGCGTCTCGCCTTAGGAAAGCCCCTTTTACGCCAGTCGCCTGTAATATGACCTGACACTAATGACGCGGGGACTGTGCATCGGAGGCCTATACCTCACGCACAAGTAGGCTGTCGCCTTGAGCGCGGGGCGGGGCGGGGCGGGGCGGGGCGGGGCGGGGCGGGGCGACCCGTGAGAGCTGCCGCGAGCAGATAATACGACGCAGCGGCAGGGAAAGTCGCTTTGGAACTCGCCTCTTCTTCCTCTTGAGTAAAGCCTCAAATCTTTGGCTCCTCTCTGCAGAGGGGTGCCTCCCCCCCTAACCCCCCTACCTCACCTCCTCGCCCCTCCCCCCCCCTCCCCCTCCCCCTCCCCCTCCCCCTCCCCCTCCCTCGCAGTTATGGCTTTGCTGCTGCCGTTAAGTGGGTCAAACTTGTCGGGAAAGAATATGCAGCGGGTCGTGCCACCGGCCCGGCCGGGCCCGGCCCGACGACTTTGGCCAAGTTGTGTGCGGCACACACCGACCATTGTAAATCGATTAGACCGGCCCGGCCCGGCCCGGCCCGGCGCGGCGCGGTCCGAGTTTAGACTCATCGTCCCTACAGGGGGCTGGCGGGCGGGCCGCGAGGGGGTCGCGTCGCAGTGGCGTGGCGTGGCGCGGGACTGATGTTTAGAGAGATAGCTTCCTCCCCCACCTCCTCCCCCCGCTCTGGTTTCAGCCGTGACGCGAATATCTCAACCTCGGTACTACAAGAGCCGTGCACCTCTCTTTCTCTCTCTCTCTCTCTCTCCCTCTCGTTTGCTTGCTCCTGCCGTGACCCTGCCAGCGAGCCGGTAGGAGCCGTCTCTTAAGGGAGAGAGGAATAAATAGAGAGGGATACACGGTAAACGTTGTGGAGACTTTGAAATTCTTCTAGGAAAAATGCCAATTTATGCCAACGATCGTAGGTTTCGTATACATTTTTTAAAATAGAAGAAAAATGCTTGCGTGGAGATAATCTGTTTATCTTCCAGAATGACCGTTCTTGTGCCCCACGAAGAGGGAAAAGAGTGTAGCGACTGGGTGGGTTAGAAGGGGAAGGGAAGGGGGTGGGGAGAGATGCTGGAAGCTAATGCAAGCGACAGCGTTAATTCCGAGTGAGTTGCTTGTCGCAACGGCGGACGTGTTCAGCGATGGTATGGCAGGCCAGTCCACAGAGAGGAGGGGGAGAAAGGGGGGCGGTCTGTGTTGGGATAGGGAACTGTGCAGGGGGAGGGGGCGTAAACAATGCAAAAATAAAAGAAAAAGAGAGCTGGGAGCGCGCGGGGCGGGGGTGCGTGGCTTGGGGCGGGGTGCAATGGACAGAAATGCGCAAACCATGCATGCCATTAGTACTGGGCCTGTCACGGGCGGCCGCCGGACGCTAATAAAATGCGCGGCGTGCTGCACTGAGAAAGCGACGAGCTTGCAAAATCTCTATCGGCAAGCGCTGCATTTCTGCCCCCGTAAAGATCTCTATTCCATTTTTAAGCCCCCGTTAGGAATGCCTATTGCACACGCCAGTGAGTTTTTTTATTTTAAACATATATGTATAAAAAAAATAGAAATAATGTGTAGTTACTTCTAGTAAGAAGTGTGGTGGCTGTGACAAGTGCAGCGCTGCGGGCGCTGGGGGCCGGCGCCGTGCCCCTCTGCGCACTGCAGCAGGCGCTCATAATAATAATATCTCGATGGGGCTGCTTCGCCCCGCCACACCACGCCCTACCGCGCCGCGCCACGCCTCGCCCCGCCACGCCACGCAGGGGCTGATGCTGCTACTGCGGCCTGGATAGGGATAGAGAGAGAGAGAAGGCGGGGAGGGAGGGATAGAAAAAAAAGTGGAGGAAGAAGAACGCAATTGGAGCAGACAGGATTAGAATCTTCCGCCGGGCGATAATTTATTGCAGCTCGGACCCTCATTTACAATACGGAGAGGGAGAGAGAGAGAGACGAGGGTTGGATCGCGGTATGAGAAATTTATGAAGATGTTAGTAGACGTGGTGGTGGCGCTCTGTTCAGTGACATGCACTCCTTTAAAAGGGCGTTGGTTCGCAGCTGATCCCAACTGCGCGGAAAAGGCGGAAAGTGGGTTGCCTTCAAATTGGTTTGGACTTTGATCAACTATGAAACCAAAACCTCTCGAGGACTGGTTTACCGCCTAGGCCGCTGCGGGCAGAACCCTGTCCTCGGCAGCTCACTCGCTGTAGTATTCCCACCTCCCATTCACCTCACTGCACCGTGTCGTCTCCATTAAGGAGAGGGCCCGAAGCACGAGACTGCCTCCCGCGACAGGCAGAGGCGGCGCGGGGAAGTCGATCCAATAAGTACTTGCTCACGGATAGTTCGTGACCAAGTGCTGGCCGGGGGTGGTGTCACTTGTCGGTCTCAGAGGCCCTCAAACCCGGATTGAATTTTTAATGGTTCGACGAGTGTCTATATAACGACTTGAGGCCAAGAGGAAGCCTTAATTTGGTAGGCTCGGGGTGGGGCGGGGCGGGGCGGGGCGGAGCGGGGCGGGGCTGCAGCTGTGTTGGCTTTGAGGGCCGAGGGAGCTAGGGGCGCGGCGCTGAGCCAGACAGGAGGGAGATGAAGCGGCGCCGAAGCCCTCCTAGTCAGTGATTGGCTGTTGGTCCGCCAATCGCGTGATTGTCAGACTGATGAAACCGAATGCAGATCCCCTTCTTCTTTTCCCCCCTTGCTGCCTCGCGCCTTTTTCCCCCGGCTGCTTCCACGTCTCGTATCGCACTACCAATTTAATTTCTTGCTTATTCTATTCTACAATAAATAGAATCAGTTGTGTAAATGGTAGGAAGTACAGTACACGTGGTGGTGTAATGTGGCTTGGCGACCTCGCGCTGCGCCTCGCTGCTGTTTGGAGCGGGGAAAAAACCGTTCCGAGTGGTGTGGCTCCTGGGAGGAACTGTGGGGTGGGGTGGGGAGAGTACGCCTCAAAGGCGCCAGAGGTATCATAGAAGCCCGCCGCCCCGCCCCGCCTCGCCCTCGCCCCGCCCCGCCGCGACCTCACAAAGGACGACTCGACAGAATTGCAAGGGTGTGAAATAAAAATGTATGTATTCCGGTAGGTGGTGGCGTGGTAGGCCTCTCTCTCTCTCTGTCTCTCCTTATTCCTCTCTCTTTCTCTCGCTTTCTCTATCTCTCTCTGCGGAGTGGGGGTGCATCCTATCCTTTACGCCTCTTACTAAAGTAATAGGTGGTCTTGAGGAACAATTATTAGATAAGAGGAAAGAAAAAGGAAGAAGAACGATGGCAGAAAATGTGAATTGAGAAACGCCGGATAACTGTAAGTGGCACGAGGTGGGGATGGAGGGAGGGGAAGGTGAGGCTGGAAGTGGGGCAGAGGAATATAAAAGAGAATGAGTGGAAGAAAAACTGAATGCTATGCGAGAGAAAGATTTCACAGAAATGAAAGGAAGAGAGCCTCCCCTGTGTCATTTCCTGTTCCGGTGGGGCTGCGTGTGATTAGGCGGAGGCGGGGCTGCATCGGGGAGATCCACAGGTCGACGCTGGGAGGCGGGCTGCGCGGCGGAGGGGAGAGCCAGAGAGCCTCTGCCTGCTTGGCGCCTGCGATGGTAGGCCATCCCGCCATACACGGTGTCTGCCGGGACTGCCTACCCCCCAGGCGCTCGCTGTCCGTGCCGTGGGATTATTACTCCAGAATCGGAAATCAGGATATCAGTCGCCAGCATTCTGTTGTCTGCGTTTTCAAAAGACTGGTTAGGCGAGTGAGAGAGAGAGAGAGAGAGGGTGGATGACGAGGAGCAGGGAGTGGGGTGGTCGCGGTCTGCTGCCCGTGCCAAGCCGATGTAGGATCGCCTGTTGGTGTCGATGAGGTGCGGTGTATGTGTGTGTGTGGGGGGGGGGGGAAGAAAAGTGTGCGGGAAAAGGAGATAAAAAAATAGAAAGTGAGCTGGACGCCAAATGAGCCAGACCTCCTCTCCTCTTCCGGCAGAATGAGTCTTTCCCCGCCCCCGCCTAGTAGTACTCGCTCTATCAGAGAGGTTCGGGCGGAGGGAGGGAGGGACGGGTCGACAGGGGTAGAAGAGAAAGGGGGTGAGAGGGGCTGGGGTAGGGGGAGGGGGTGACAGGGGGTAGAGAAGGGAGAGGGGTTGGTTTGGCACAGTGGTATCGCGTCCAGTCCGCTCGGACGGACCGTTCGGGCTGTGCCAGCCGTTTGTGGCAATGAGGTGTGCACCGGGAGAGAGAGACAGAGTAAAAGAGAGAGGAAAGAAATTTAGAAATAATTTTAAAATTGTGATTTTGACGTAAGTGTCAAGTTTGTTCCTGCCACCCGTCTCTTTGGTGTTATCTGTTTGCGGCGGGGGCGTGGCGGGGCGTGGCGGGGCGCGGCGTGGTGCTGCGGCCTCTTAACACCAAACGGCACACATATCGCAGTGATTTACTGGAGCCGTATCGACAGGCCCGGCCTTTTTTTCCCGCTTTTTTTTTTGCTCTATTTTCCTTGCTTTGGCAACTGAACGACGCGAGTGGCGGGGTGTGGCGGGGCGTGGCCAGATTATGGTGATTAGGTGGCGCTGCGCGGGGGCCGGCCCGGGCCGGGCCGCGCAGCGCCGCGCCGCGAAAATGCGCAAAGTGTGGAGGGGGCGTCATTAATCATTGTGGAGAGGAATTTCGTGGCGGCGGCGCAGTGCTCTTGGTGCGGCCCACAGCCCCTGCCCTGCCTATATAAAGCCAAAAGAGAGCTGTTGTTAAAATTTCACGTGGGTTTGGCCCGCGCCCTATTTGTATTGCTTTGTTCTGCCTCCCACGTCAACTTTAAAAATGTTCCAAGATTATTTTTTTCTAAATCATTGTGTGTGACTCGTGGACCCAGCCCTGCCTGACGTGGCCGGCGCGGCCGCCACGTGCACGTCACGTGCGTTTGACGTGCGATGCACTGGCGCATGCATTGGCCGGGCCCGGCGGGGCTGCGGGGACCACTCCCTCAGACAGCTATAACTGGGGACGGTCAGTCTGGCTGTAAAAGCTGTATAGAGTAGTCTGGTCACTGCCTCCGCCGCCGCGGCGGCAGTAGTAGCAGCAGCGGGTCCAGCATCCAGCCGCCAGCGCGAGGTCTTCAAGCCATCCTTGGAGATGCGGGGAGGGGAGGGGAGGGTGGTCGGGGTGAGGGGGGTCAGATCGTCGGTCAGGGGTGGAGCTGTGTGGCTGTGAGATGAAGGTGGGGTTAGGCTCCCGGTCGTCAAGCTTTTTCCTTCTCTCTCTCTCTCTCTCTCTCTCTCTCTCTCTCTCTCTCTCGTGCTCGCTCCGCGCGTGGGCGACTCTTCAGATAGGAAAGGGCGGGTAGGGCAGTAGAAGGGGATTTGACCGCCTCCGCCTCCGCCGCTCCTCTGCTGTAAAATGACAGGTGCTCTTACCTCGCGGCCGCCCCTCCCCCCCTCCCCTCTCCCCTTGCACTGGGCGCGCGGCGCACTCCACTCCAATCCGCACAGGCCAGCAGTAAACTGGATCGTAAGAGAGGGAAGAGACAAAGTCATACGGAGCCGTGGCGGGGAGGAGTGGCCCCTGTGTGTGTCACATGCTGCCGTCTCTCTCGCACTCCCGCGGAGGCGGGGGCGGCCCTCTCTCCCTCTCTCTCGCACACTGGGTGACACCCCGAGTCAACGCGAGACGTGGGTCGCGTGCAAAAACCGTACAAAAAAAAGTACAACAACATGGGGAGGTGGCTTTCGTAGGAGACCAGCGTGACTCCACTGTTAGAAATTGCCACTGTAATTATTACTATGGAATTTCCCGTCAATTTTTTTTTACTAGGTTTGGCCCGTTTTTAGAGTGCACGGAACGTCTTTCCTGACGAATTTTAATTTATACCTTAGCTGGGATCTACGACGTTCAAATGACGAGTGATGGATTTTTATGGAAATAATAGTCGTGTCCCGGAGTGTCCGGCGCAGTGAGTTTGGGATTTAAATGAAGCAACAGCGGCGTGGCGGCTCGGCCGCTGCTCCCCGGGGGCCTCCAGGGGCCTGCCCGGCCCGCGAGCCTCCTGAGACGTAGCGGCGGCCCCGTGGCGCCTCAGGGTGGCGGTGGCGCCCGCATACAGTGATCTATTGCCTTTCCTACGCCTTTTTTTTCCCGCTCCCGCTCCCTTGTATTTGCTCCTTTTTTCCCCTCTGCTGTCTCGCTCTCCCTCGGCGGCCACTTGCATTCTTCCACCCCGCGCGCGCGATCGCCCTCTCTACCAGCGACCACCCTCCGGACCAATCACAATGCACCGGCCACTGGCGCTCGTTTCGGGAAAGAAGGAGAAGACGAACAAAAAAAAAAATCGGACGTAGGAGAGGAAAAGTGGTGTAAGGAAGGCTGTGAAATTTGTCTCTTTCCTACTCGTCGCAGTGTTCGGGGGGATGGAGAGATAGACATAGGATAAGGAGCGGGGCTGCGGGGGAGGGGAGCGGAGTACTCGCCCCTGAAGAGCGCATGTCGATATGGATGGCACTTTGTCAGAGCACTCTGCCCTGCGGTGCGGCGCTCCTTTTGTCGAGTGTCTTTTTCCCTTCGTATTATTAGTTTGGGCCGGGTCTTCTGCTTCAGCCGTTTGGCCAATTCCGTTATCGTCGTCATCGTCGGTATAAATACATTCATTCCGAAAAAAGTAGTAAAAAAGCGCCGCGCCGGCGGGAGTGCGACGCGGAGAGTGCGGAAGAGGGAGAGAGAAAGAGAGGGAGGGGAAGGGGGAGGCGAGGGCGTAAACTTTGTGCCTCGGCGCGGCGGCCAACAAATCACGGGGACGAGGAGGTCAAATACCCACTACGCTCTGCCACGCCCCGCCCTGGTCGTTGCTAGAAATAATGAACCACGCCATGCATACTCTAAGAGCGGGCTGCGCTAAATGGCAACAAGCAAGAACCATTCCCATGGAGAGCGAGAGGGAGAGAAAATAAATAAAGTGAAATGTGAAATGAAAAATAAGCCGGAATAAGGGGGCCGGCCAGGGGCAGAGGGGCGGGATGAGGAGAGAGGGGGCGAGTATTGATGTTGTTTGGGGCCAGCCCTTAGGGGTCTGGTTTTATGATGCCCGGCTGGAGGTGACATTCTGATGAATCGCACCGATATATTCGCACGTTATGCAAAGTCGACTGCTTTCCTTTATTTTTTAAGTATTTTTGTTTTTGTTTTACTTTTTTGCGGCGACTGTTATGCCCGCGTGTGTCGTTGGGGTTCTCGCTTCGTTTTGTTCTGGCCGGTGCCCCAGCGCCGCCTCTGCCTATTTGCACGGCCCGCGCACCCAGTGTCTGAAACTGCCGCCGCTCCTCATAGGCAAAGTACTTGTTTCATGATGGTTTATATGCCGCATAGTGTTCCTGCTTCGCCCCCTCGTCCTGTCGCACGTACGACACCCCTATCAGATAGGCGTGACGTCTCTCGGTAGTAAGCCAGTGTAAACGTCGATACCCGCCCGTCTCCTCTAGTAGCCACTCCACCTCGCGTGGTCCTCTCAGGGACGCCCCCTCCTGACCGAAATAAAGCGCTATGGTCTCGTCGGCCCGGGCCGCCGCGCCGCGCCTGTTTGATTACTCCGAGGCCCTGCTCCAGCCTGAGAGCAGCGCGCTGCCTGGAGTGGAGGGAGTTGAGTGGAGTTGAGTGGAGTGGAGTGGCGCCTCTCCAGTAATTGATACGATTGACATGTTGGCTCGTTGACAGCCGCGCGCACTAATTACCCGCCGGGCCGAGGGGGAGGGTGGTGGCAGAAAGGGGTTAGTGGCGGCGACAAACTAAGGAAAAACAAGTAACGGCCACGTCCGACTTTGGGTAACTAACGACGCGCCGCGACGCGGGCCGGGCGGGGCTGCGGAGAAGATGAAGAAGCATCGGAAAGGGGGCGGCTGCGTCGAGAGAGAGAGAAAGAAAAAAAACGACAGAGGCTTTCGCTGAAGTTCGACCTCTGAAAGTCACGGTATTGTGCCTTGATGAAACTCGGAGAGGTCGAAGCAGACACCTACATGTGAAAGAGGCGGAAGGAATGAGTAGCTTTATTGCTTACTTTTTAATCCGAGAACTATATATATATAATTGTAGTGGAAATTTCCCATCGGCGTTATACTGGGCGGGTAGTTTTCGTACAGCAATACCCTGTGTCGGCGCGAGCGTTATCAGGTGGGCCTATTGAGTGCGACCCGAGTTTATGTCGCCCATTGTAAACTTGAACCTTATCGGAGGCCTCTGCGAGCGATTAGCGTTAAATCGACTATAACTCTGTTTGAACGGCGGCATGGTGAGATGAGGAACATTGAGAGAGAGAGAGAGAGAGAGAGAGAGAGAGAGAGAGAGAGAGAGAGAGAGAGAGAGAGAGAGGCATATCTCAGGGGTCAGCAGCCTTGATATCCGGCCGCCACCATGGCGGATCTGCCGGTCCTAATGCAGCACAATAGACCGCCAGGAGGCTAAACGGAAGGCGGGAGGGGGGCGTGGGCTCGGCCTCGTCCTCGGCCTCCTCTTCCTCCTCGGCTCGGCTCGGGCATCATCCCATTCGCTCGCGAAGGATATTGGAGTCGATTGGAGATGACATCTGTACCCACACCATGTCTCCTCATCCTCGGGGAGGCAGGGCCAGGCCGGGGGCGGTCAGCGGGGCCGCGGGGCCGGGGGGCGGGGAGCGGGGCGGGCACGACGTCGCCGGGTCGTAGCCGAATGTGTCGCAGACACTATCTACTCGTCCATCTCGCATTACGACCACGTAGGCTACACTTATCTAGCCAGCTGAAGCTTGCTGCGACTGCTTCAGATCATATGATCTCTTTTTTCCTCCCCCCACCGCCCTCTTTGATCTCAGAAACACAAAACAAGTGCTCGCGCAGGCTAAAGGTGTTCAGAAACAAGTTGACTCGCTCTTTTCTGTGTCTGGCGGGCGAGCGTCTGCGGTGGCTAATCTCGGATATCGACGCCGCTGAAGAATATCGGGAAACTCTAGCAAACTTCGAACCTGTTACGCCAGCCCAGCTTGTCGGTCGCGAAGTGCGGGTGCGGGGTTATTACTTTTAAAGAGTTTTAAAATTTTATATTTTCATGACATCAGCTATTCCCGCTCGTCTCGCCTTCCTTAATTGGTTTCACTTTATTCGTATCCCTCTGTCGGCCGCGGCGAACGTCACACGCCGACAGATTGATGGCAAAGAAAGAAATCGCCACGTGACGTGCCAGCGGTGGCAGTGTACTTTCTCTTTTTGATAGCCGCCGCGGGCGTGCGTCCCGTCTGGGGCGCCAGTCCGGCAATTTGTAACCTGTTTGGTGTGCTGCATATCTGCTCGGGCGCGGCCTCCGCACGCCCCACCCCGCCACGCCCCGCCACGCCCCGCCACGCCCCGCCACGCCCCGGCGCCGGGCAGGCACCTCCCTGAGGGTCTCGCCTGCGGCCACTCCTGCTAGGCCTCCCCCTATACCTCTCTTGCCCACTCACCTCGCACCCTCCCCTCTCCCCCCTCCCTCTTCGCTCCCCTCTCGCTCCTTGCGCCCCGCCAGGAAATCGCGCATTTATTCAGCGGCCCGTGACAGATTTGGCAATAAGGGGTACTTTGTAGTTTCCCTTTGCTCGGGGGCGCAACTTTTCGGTGCGTTCGCCTACGACCTTCGCCCTTCCGCCCCCGAACCCCTCCCCCTCCTCTCCCCTCCTCGCGGACACGGCCAGCCTTCGCCTGGTCGGCCTTGCCCTTCCCACCCGCTCGCCTTATAGGCTTCACACCGCCACGGCCCTTTTCCATTTACGGTGCCTCCGGTTACAGATTTAATCTGTTTTGAATTTAAATTGCCTGTAATGATTGGCTCGAATGTGATTACAGGCTCCAACTAGTATACTCTCCAGATTCGTATAGAAGTAAGCAATGTACGGAGTTTGCAGAAAGAGGGTGTGTCGGGCAGCGGGGAGAGAGGCTGACGGCTCGTGTAGGGGCGTAGCGGGGCGCCGCGGCCGGGCGGGTCGGACAGAGGTGGGTCGTCTGCAAATGCCCTCCGAGGCTGCGGGAGACCCCGGGGCCATGACGAAGAAAAATCCGCTCGCCAGATGGCAGGCTGGAGCTTATTCGCCCAAGCTCCGCGCCACGCTGTGCCCTACCCTACTCGTACGCTCGTCCCGCTTGCCCGGCATCTACCAGAGGGCTGCGCGTGGTCCCGCCTCGCCACGCTCACAAAACTAACTTTTTATTTTATTTTATAAAACCACATCGAGTTGCGATGTCGGTTCGCTGCGCGTCAATACGACCCACCTGACTCAAGCGCCTCGTGTCGGCCCTCTACTACCTCCCGCCCCTCCCCTCTCCCTCTCTCTCTCTCTCCTTAATTCGTCCGCCTTATTCTTCAACTTTTCTCATTACATTCTCGCCGCTGTTGTTTTATTTCCCTCTTTTTCCGATACCGTGGGCCGAGCGGGCCGGGCGGACGAGACGGCGCATGCGACAACGCTCCGGTTTCCTGTGTGTCCCGAGGAGATGCAACGCCCCGGGGCGTAACGAAGGCGAAGGGGAGGAAGGGGGGGGGGAGTTGAGAGATTGAACGTGAATCCGGCCCGCAGGGGCGTATTGCTTTTGAAGCGAACGTTAATAACATCCTCTTTGTTGTAAGATTACCTTTGTGGTATCACCGCATCCCCCCCCCCCCTCTTCCTTACCCCCATTCTCTCTATATCCCCGCTTCTTCCCTGATCAACTCGCGAATATTTGAAACTTGCCGCGCCGAGCCCGCCGCTCAGCTGTTCAATTCGTTTTCATGTCTGCGGGGCCGCGACATTGCGGCGTAAGTGCCGTGTTTCCCCTCGGCCTTAGGGGCAGCCCCACTGCTTAACCCCGCTACTCTCTCTCTCTCTCTCTCTCTCTCTCTCTCTCTCTCTCTCTCTCTCTCTCTCTCTCTCTCTCTCTCTCTCTCTCTCTCTCTCGCACTCACTGCCCCGCGAGAGTCGCGCGCGCGAAGTTGTCGCAAGTGCAAACCTATGAAACGAAACGACACTCGGCCACTTTGGGCTCAAGTTGGGCCATTCTCCTTCATTTTCGGGGCCCGCCCCGGCCCGGCCCGCGGTCCGCTCCCCTCCGCGCCTCTCCCCCTTTGCTGCTTTATATATTTTGTGGGCAGAGGAACAACTTTTATTGTCGCCCGTTTAAGCTTGCGCGGGGCGAGTCCCTGTTTTCTGCAGCTACTCTTTCCCAACTTGCGTACACGCTCTAGATATCATTTCAACCCCCTCTATCGCATTCTACTATTCCTCCCCCGGCGCTCTTCTCTTTCTCTCTCGCTCTTTCTCTCTCTCGATGCGCCCCACGCTATTGGAAAGGGATGAAGAATAAGTTGCTCAAACTTTGCGCTGCGCTCTCATGTCGCGATGGCCTCAGCCCTAAGCTGAATCCCGTGCACAATACGACGCTCGCAGGGATATTTTGGCGGCGGAGAGGAGAGGAGGACCTCTTTTTGGGGCAGTGAACCAACCTAGAGAGGAGAGGAGGAGAAGAAGAGAGGATGAGGGGAGAGAGTGGGAGAGAGAGGGGGATGGCGACCGTTAGATAACGCCTTACAAATCATTTGGTCCACACCGCGTTCTAATCGCCAACACTCCCGTAGTCGGCCGGATGTTAATGCCAGTTGCACGAGACACTTCCGGAAATGACTTGAGGGGGGAAAAGAAGTTTCCTTTTTATTTATTCTCCCTTAGCCCCTCTTTATTTCGCCCCAGATACTCTGGTTCACTTATCTGGCCAGAGCTGTGTTTCTATCGCACGTTGCTGCACCCCATTCAATTTCAGTAATGAACAGAGGCGCGAGTCGCCCTGTCCTGAGAGAGAGAGAGAGAGAGAGAGAGAGAGAGAGAGAGAGAGAGAGAGAGAGAGAGAGAGAGAGAGAGAGGCGGCGCTCGCGGCGAGCAACTGCTGCGGCCATTCGTCAGCTTACTTTTATCGGTACGAACGATCGCGTCCTCATTTTTCTGTCGCCCTCTTTTCTGTTTCGTCGCGGTTTTGATTTTGACCGCGTACGACACAAAAGCCGGCTGGGAGGTGCCCTGTCAAATTTCGAACCAGCTGACAATTCATGTCCGCCAGAATAAAGAATAGAACATCGAAAAGGCGAAATAAATTAGTTGTAAAAACTTTTTAATTCGAACCTTTGCCGCCCCTTGTCTGCGTTCTTCTTCCCCCGTCATTAAATACACCAACAATAAAAGTCATCCTTGCTGAGATACCAAGAGATGATGAATTGCCACATAATCGGGGGCGGAGTGCTTTGCTAACGACCGAACCATCAATTTTCTGTCTCGCGAAAATTATTTTATTTTTTGCTCCGCGTCCTCTTTCGTTGCCTTTTGTCACGAAGTGTTCCCGCATCCCTCGCCTGACCTCTCCCTGAGTGGAAAACAAAAGATAGCATCTGCCTGAGAATAAATAAAATTAGCAACAAACTCCCTTTCCCCTCCTCTACCCTCCTTGCTCTGCGTCACGCGGGCTGCGCCGGAAATATGGAATTGTGGAAACGGAGCGACCTGCGGTGTATAAGGTCATGTCGTCCCTGAGGCCGACCCTGCTGGCCAGGCTATCGGCCGCGCACCCTGGACAAGGACAAGGACCCCACCACCCTGCCGCATATATAATGCAGCAAACAATCCAGACGAAGGGGGGAGAAATAAAAGTATCAATGCGAATGCGACGACAGTGCATATATATCTCGGTCGGCAGTAAGCTGGTCCCCGCCTGGGTGGGGAGGCGCCGCACTTGAGGTGAGGGCGTGTTTGCTCGTCTACACTGTAAAAACGTTTGCATTGGAAACAACTGTGGTCAATTCTTAAAATTCTTAAATTCTTAAAATATTGTTTAGAAACGTGAGATGATGTAACTCGAATGATCTTCCAAGATAAGGACAAAGTTTATATATTTTATATATTTTAAGCACGGCATTGCAGTTGGTTGCGCAAGCAGAACACACACTTTGCTCAACGCGGTAGGGGATGAAGCCCCCTAATCAATGACTGTCGGGGCAGTGCACTGGCACTGCATAGCGGAACGCCCCCAAGCTCGCTCGCCCCGCCCCGCCCTCGCCCCGCCCCACCACGCCTGGCCGAGGCAATCGGCCCCGGCACCGCGTCAGACCCCTAGTATACATGTGGCTTAATTCTTTATTTATATCAATTGCCTGCCGCTACGGCGCACCTCCCGGCTCCACCCCCTGTGCGGGTGCGAGAGAGACGGGTAGACTGGACGTGGAGTAAACGGCACTGTGTGTGTGAGAGAGAGAGAGAGAGGGAGGAGGGGGGAGGGGGGAGAGTTAGAGGGTGAGGAGATGCCTACGGTCCCTAGCGCAATGTGTCGTTGCAAATGGCTCAGGGGGAGGAATCGGCTCAATCCGATATGAATCCCCCGTATTCGAGGGGAGCGCGGGAGGAGGATGAGAAGAAAAACAGAGAGAAGAAGAAGAAGAAGAAGAAGAAGAAGAAGAAGAAGAAGAAGAAGAAGAAGAAGAAGAAGAAGAAGAAGAAGAAGAAGAGGGATGGGCAGAGCCTCACGTCGGCCGCCTCAGCTGCTATCCTTCCGCGGTTTATTCACCATCCCACAATTTAATTAAAATTTGATTACGTCTCGACAGCCTCATTAGAGGCGCCCTTCTTATGTAATTCTTACCCCCGCTGCCTGCGCCCTGGGCCCGCCCCTGCACCCGCGACCTGTCCGTCCAGCGCCGCCCCGCCCACCACAGGAAGTCTCTCTCTCTCTCTCTCTCTCTCTCTCTCTCTCTCTCTCTCTCTCTCTCTCTCTCTCTCTCTCTCGCGCTCTTTCTCGCTCTCTCTCGCTCTCTCGCCCTCTCACCCTCGCCCCCTCGATAAATCCGGTGATCGCCTTACACTGCTAATGCTCCCGTATTAGACATGACGGGACGGCACGGGGCGGTGGTAAATGAGATGGAAATCTACCTGGGCTGGGCGCGCCTACTCCGGCTACCCCGTTCTCCCAATTCCACTAGTACTCCCCTTCCGTCGCTTCCCTCCCCCACCCCCTGTCTCTTCATCTCTCTCAGTCCCTTCCCCTTCTCTCTCTGAAACACCGTTTCGGTAGACGCATCAAATAGTACCCCGCGTAGGAAATTAATAGTTTAGCTCTGCACTTGCTCTTGCTCCTCCTCGGTGCCCGCCGTGCGAGCAGGGAGAGGGGCGCGCGCACACGCACACGCACGGCAGACTACCAGGCAAGCAGGGTCGCCCCGCCCCGCCCCACCCCGCCCCACCCCGGTCCCGATGATACAGAGACGCATCGTGTTATCCGATAATGCACTGCGTGTAATCCCCCGATTCCTACACGGCTGCCGCCCACCTTGTCAAACCTCCACCGATACCAGCCCCTTACATTGTGTGCCCCCGCCCCCCCCCGGTCCCCTACCCGCACCTCCCATCAGACGAGCACGCACGCGCGGGGTCAAACACTCCAAGAGTACAAAAGGGGATTTTTTTTCCGATACATCCTTTATGTCCACTGCCTTTTATTTGCCGATGCGACCAACGCGGCATTAGCTGATTTTTTCTTTTTTTTTGTACTCTCCTATGCCTATTCCTGTCCTGCGCGACCCGTCGCTCTTCTCTTCGGTATCTCGCTCTGCCTCCTCTTTCGCTTTTGCTGTTTCCGGTCTGGATCCAGCCGGAAGTGCCGGCGGCGCCTCAGGAGGAACCCCCCGGAGATCGGAGCCTCTCTCCGGCACTGGACCATCCGGGGTGGACCGGTTCGGCAGCTCGGCTCCGGGGGCCGGGGGCCTGGGCGCCAGCAGAGCCAGCGAGGCATCGGTCCCTGGCGTGATCACTGAGCAGTGCAGCGCCACGACCCACCGCACCCCGCCACACCCCGCCCCACCACACCCCGCCACACCCCGCCACCCCCTACCCCGCCACGCCCCGCCACACCCCGCCACACCCCGCCCCGCCACGACAGGCTTCGTCCTGGGAAACCGGAGCTAATCGAGCGGGCCTTTGGTTGTCGTCAGAGTGAGCAGTATGGCCGAGGCTCGCCCCCCCTCCCCTCTCTCTCTCTCTCTCTCTCTCTCTCTCTCTCTCTCTCTCTCTCTCTCTCTCTCTCTCTCTCTCTTTCACTGTCTGTCCTATCTCTCCTCCCGAGGGTCGCTCCCCTCCGCAGTCCCCACGGATCACCCGCCCGCCCCAGCCTGCCCCGGCCCGCGCTGCCGTTCGGAATGGCCCAGTATTTATCAGTCTGATTCCTCATGCATTGGGGCCTTACACACTGGAGTAATGCCACTGCAGGAGCTGCTGCAGCATTACTTATGCACTGGGGACGCGCGGGGCGGGAGGGGCCAGACCAGAGAGATCTTCTTTTACGATGGCGGAAAGAACACGGGGAGGTGTGAGGAGGCAGGAGGCGTTTGCGATAGATGCCTTCGGTCTGCCACGAGGTACCGGACCGGGGGTAAGCCGCTCGCGGCCCCCTTCAACGGAGAGATGAATTATTTTACGTCACGTGACACAGAAAGGGGGAAACGGGTAGAAAGCCGAAAGCCGGGCCGGGACAGCGAACAGATAGAGACGGACGTCCCGACGTCGCCTCGCTTCCTCCCCAGAAGGCGGTGCGGTACCCTACGCCCGCCCAGACCAGCACCCTCTTTATTTCTCGAGACAGAACGGAGGTCTGCTTCTCTCTGCTGTGTGGCGCCCCCCGCCCCCTCCCGTCCTCACACGCTATTTAGTTTCACCCCCGCCCCCCGCACACATACCCCCTCACCGCGCTCGTGTGCAACCCTTTCACCGGCATCTCGCCTCCTCGCCTCTAGGGCCGTGAATCACCTCATGAAGACGCCTTCTTCCTCTTCTTAGGCCCTTCACCCCCTTCCCTTTGCCCCGCCACCCCCCGTCTCAGCGGAGCCTTGTCCGCCTGGCCAACGTTGAGGTTTAACGCTGGATGTGCACACAACTAAGGTGCTAGAACTATACGGAAGACAGAAAAATTGCCTTCTTTGATCCCTGTGTGTCGTCTAAAATTTTTCCCGTAACCCCTGTGAAAATGTCTCACATTGCTGCCTGATTGCGGCCTCTTTAGCTAATCGCGTTAGCTACGCGTTATCTACTAGTTGCACCACCCCTGTGCCTATCTTTGCATGCGGGCCCCGTTCGGTGATCTGCGCACTGCTGCTGGATCAGATGATACTCCCCCCCCCATCCCCCGCCACCCCGCCCCCCGCTATGTCCGAACCATCTTTCACCCGCCGCCCCCCACTGAAACCGAAATGAAAGTAGGCCTCGCGCCCGAATAGATGGCTACCACTGCCCGGCCCGGCCCAGCCGCAATGGCCTTCTGGCAGCGTCCCGCCCCCCAGCCCTCTCTCTATCTCCCACTTCCTCCCTCTCCCCCTCCCCCCTCTCTCTCTCTCTCTCCTTCCTCTCTCTTTCCCCACGATCTCTCTTCATCCCTCTCTCCTTCCGGTTTGTCGTCGTCTGCCTGACTCAGCAGTCGTGTCGGCTGTAGCAGCAGCAGCGGCAGCAGCAGGCCGCGCGCGCGCGCCTTGACTGACCCATAAAGCGTGCTCCCTCCCCCCTCCCCCTCCCCTCTCTCTCCCGGAGACGACCCCGCTGAGCTGAGCGCCGTCGTTGACTGTATTACGAGAATGGAGACGTGGCCGCCGTGCCGACCGCAGTCGGCCGACCCGACCCCTCCCGCCCGGATACGGAAATTTGTGTGCGGAAGCAATGGCGAAAATTCTTTCCTGAACATGGGGGCGCGTGGTGGGTGTGTTCTTATTTTTCAAAAAAATTCCTGGTGTATTTTTATTATTTTTAAGACGTTGATGAGATGGGAGGTGGATGTGAAAGGAGAGTGAGGAGGGTACTGGTGTGTCGGAGGCGCGCGGTGTACGCGTACGTGTGCCCTCCTCGCCCGTGCAAAGCCAGTCGTCGTAGGTAATCCCAGGCGAGTGGCGGGGCGGGGCGGGGAGCAGCCTCGTGGACCTCATATCCGGGTCAGCCAGCAGGGATGCACCGCCGGCCCGGCACGTCCTTCAGCTCCAGTCAGATCTCCCTCCTCCTCGTCCTCCTCCTTGTCCTGCTCGTCCTGCGCTGCCGCGCCCGAGACCCGAACCCTATACCCATCCGGGCCGGGCCAGGGACGGGTCGCCTGCGCCGGGCCGGGATCCACCTTGCTCTGCTGCTCGGTGCAGCCCTACCCTGCCGCTACCTTGCCCTAAATATACGTAAGGCTCATCTACACTACCCGCTTCTGAAAAGGAGCAGTAAACTGCGTTGGGATACGTAGGATTATTTTTTTAAATATCGACATGCGGTTAATTATAGCAAATGTTGAACTTCAAATTCGGTAGCGTGGTTTCAGCGGGTGCTGGAATGTCAACACTTTTTACTGAGCAAAGTCGTTGCAAGAGCCGACAAGCAGTCTTGATCGTCAGCGCCTGCGGAGTACAAGAGAGAGAGAGAGAGAGAGAGAGAGAGAGAGAGAGAGAGAGAGAGAGAGAGAGAGAGAGAGAGAGCAGCCAAATGTCGCGCAGTGCAATGATCCGTGCCGCCAGCCATTCCGCCAAAGTGCACATCACCATTCCAATCCTCCGCGAAGCGAATAAGCTTTTGCCTCTGCCGTCTCTGCTGAAGGCCTCGTCCCCCCCCCCTCCGCCCCCTCTCTCTCTCCCCTCCCACTTCCTGGGGCGCCGTGTAGGTTTGCCCCACATCTTGATCGGTGGAGTGTCGGTTTGGGCGCCTGTCGATGGCAGGGTAGGCCACCCGCTGCGCCCGTGGCCTGGGCGCGCTGCCTACCCTGCGGCGCTGCAGGCGTCTAAGCCGGGCGGAGGGCCGACTTTTATTTCTGTTTTCGACGTCCTGGTCGTGGAGGCATGGACCCATCCCCTCCTCCTTCCTCTCCGCCCTTACACCGCCTGCTCTTTCACTCTCTCTCTCCTCTCTCTCTCTCTCTTTCTACAGGGGCACTCCCTACCGATGAGTATTGGACCAGGTGCGCCCGCTGCAGGAAACTCACTTTTTATCCACTTCTCCCCACCATATATATACAATACCTAGTCACTAAACTTTTTATTTACCGAATAACGCATATTTCTTATAATTATTTCTGTCATGCAGCTGTAAAATTATTTTTTTTTCGATTGCACCATAAAACTACAAGAGTTTTTACTCGAGGAGTGCTTGGTCGTCTATAGGCGCGAGCGGACGCCAACAACGGTAACCGTGCTCCTGTTTGCCGCTCTCTCCCTCCTTCTCTCTCCCCCTTTTGCTCTCCCTCGCTCTCTTTCTCTGCGATGTCACTCTCTCACTCTGTCACCGCTCACACGCACACACACACACAGACACGAGGGGTAAAATGCTGTGTACGCCCCATTCCTCATGAGTGCCCCGCCCCTCCCCTGCCCCTTCCCGCCCCTCCCCTGCCCCTGCCCGCCCAGCCCCTGCCCCTGCCCCTCCCATTACCGCTGGCATTAGTGAGACATGCCCCTCATTACAGCAGGACAGGACATCAGATGCGCCCCCCTCCCCCCTGTCTACCAGCCTGCCAGCTCCCAGGCTCAGTGTTCTGCTCTCCGCCGAATCAACAACAATAATATAAAATTTAGCACTCTCTTTTGGGCAGTCTTTTTGTCATCGCAATTTTGGTGGTATGGCAGGCTATTTTCAGTGCTGATGGCCTGAAGCAGTGTGTGATGGCTGTTGTTCTTGTATTTGTGGTCAGTTGAGGGCAATAATCCGTGTTGATAGTGTGCCTGAGTAGTAACACTTGATTTCTTTCTGCTTCCAGAGAATCGAATGGCGATCGGCGGGACCGCACAGAGACCTGTGCCTGCTCAAGGGCAAGGGCGAGGTAAGAACCGACAGTATTTTAAGATCACCTACGTTAAGTGTTTAAAACCGAAACAAATATTTATAAAGGAATATGTATAACATCAAGTTCAACATTTTTGAAAAAGCCGTACCTCTTCTGGGCTAGTGTCGGGGTGGGTTGAAATAAATACGCCTAAATCCAAGTGCATGCCGCATCAGTGGGTGGAAGGGCGAAGAAGGCAGAGGCAACATCAAAAGTACGCCAACAACAAGAACAACAACGAAGCTGGGGCGACAAAAGGCGTGGGAGGAAACAGTGGCCCATGGGCCAAAAGGCCCGGACAACGGCGGAGCTCTGTCCCTGTCACGCCTGGCCGGGGCTTCTGCACGCTGCTGTATGGTGCTCGGTGAGAGAGAAGGAGAGAGAGAGAGAAGGGGTCGGAGCGGGCGCGGACAATGGCCCAGCAGGTGACTGCGTTGTGTTGCGGTTGCGGCGTCGCCCCCGTGCGGTGCGGAGGCAGAAATCTTCCACCGTACCTCGCGTGCGACTACTTTTTCGGAGTCAACTAGCCGCAGAGGGGAGGATCGTGGCTTTCGTGCGGTTGAATCTGAATCTGAATCCAACTCCTCCCCCTCTCACTTACTAAAAAAGAAAGCCTGGCTCCAACATCTTGAGCACGTGAATTGTTTCAAATTACTGTCGTAAAGGATTTGCAAGTTGTTTTTTGTATCGGGTGGTTAGCGAGCCTGGTCGCCGGGCTCGGTACGACTCGGCTAAGCCCATGCAAGCTCCGGGCTGTGCGGGCGGGGCGGGGCGAGCCTCGCCGGAGCCGGCGGCGGCCAGCAAATATTCATAACATTTGTAGAGTTGGCCGCCTCCGCCCGCCCCACCCCGCGCCTCCTCCGACTGAAGGTCCGACAAGGCATGATTAAGTTAGTGGGCGACTAGAGCAGTGCGTGAGGAAATCCCAGCAGGTGTGTGTGTGTGTGTGTGCGTGTGGTCCAGACGAAGATGGAGGAGCATGGACGCAAGCGCTCGCCCAGCCAGCCTCACGCAATGTGCTCTCGGACGCCCCTGGCTCCTCATCTCATCCCCGTGTTCCATCCATCCAGCTCTCCTCTTTTGTTCTGGCCCCGTCATTCTCATCGTCATTATCATCGTCATTCTCGTCCTCATTCCCATCGTCATTCTCATCCTCATCATTCGAAAAAGTACTGTGTAGAGTGCGGTTATTTTATCAATGCGCGTCTCACATTAGAGACATTATTCGTGTCAAACCTACCAGTACACTTCTCTGTGTACTGTCCCTCTTAGTTGGCATTTGAGTTGTCCGCTGAACGGTTGGGGGCGGGCCGGGCCCAGATCACTCTGAATGAGCCACTGGCGGGCGGGGCCGGGCCGGGCCGGGCCGGCTCTCTGTGGGTACAACTGCTGAACGGACAAAGCGCGCTCGGCTATAGTAACGCGCGCCGACCTCCGCCAATAGCGCGTCGACAATGGCAGGTTCTCAAGGGCTACTGATTTGGGCGGCGAGGGTTCACCTGTCGGTGGGTCGTTTGCGCGCGAACTATATAGCCGTCGAAACAAAGGGATATGAGGTCAATTATGTACTAAAGGATTCACTTCTTTTATGAAAAGTGAGGGGGGGCTGGTCTTAAGTTTTAAAATGGTGCTTGGTCAAAGTTCTGCGAGCCGAGTTAAGTCCAATGAGCGCCGCGGGCCGGGCGTGCGTTTTCCTCCGCTGTAGGCAGAGGGTTGGCAGGCCTGCCGCGCCACAGTTTAATTTCCCGAGGATGACGATGGTGACACTGATTCAGACGGTGGTGACATATGATGAACGATGGCACCGGCCTAGTTACAATAACCTACGAACTATCCATCCGCTCACAGCCCCGCACCCTTCGCCCCGCCCCCAGCCCACCCTACGAAGACGGCCCCAAGGCCCACGACCTCTTCAGCGCCGCCCCTTGTGCCTCACCCCCTCTCGCTCACTCTCTCTCTCTCTCTCTCTCTCTCTCTCTCTCTCTCTCTCTCTCTCTCTCTCTCTCTCTCTCTCTCTCTCTCTCTCGCTCACTCTCCTCTCCTTTGATCAGGAGCCGAACAATGGTGGTATTCTCTGTGATATATTATGAATTACTCCCAGCAATAGGCGTGCGCCACCCCCTCCCCCTCGCCGCTGCTATTCTCTCATCCCGTGCAGGGCTGCCACCACACAACGCCAATCGCGTATATCTATATATATTATTCCGAGAGGCGGCAGCGGCCCCAGGTTTGCCAACTAAGCGCGAGCGGCAGCAGCGGGCGCAAACCTCCGATATTTCTCGTCGCTCGGTTGGCAGCGGCGAGGCCATGGTCTTGTGTGCGCGGAACGTTGGTACGCCTCTGCTTGTTATTACTCATTCACTCATTCCTCTCCCTCCCTGTGTTCCAGGACGAGTGCCAGAACTACATCCGCGTCCTGGCCAAGATCGACAAGAGCAAGATTCTCATCTGCGGGACCAACTCCTACAAGCCACTCTGCAGATACTACGCGTACCGGGTGAGTACACGCGTTTTTATTACTTTTCTGCGCGTGGAAGTATGATAATATTCAGTAGCGGTCAGAGGTTAATTTAGGCAAGATTAAACGACTGCCTGTTTTAAAGAATATTAAGCACGAGCCCCATATTATGAATTTGACGTTTGAGAGTGGTGCGTCGCGCTTCGTTTACTTTTCGTCGGGTTCGTCAAACTGAGCCACTAGTTGGCACCCCTCGCACGGCGACGGGAATCCCCGGGATCGAGGCGTGAGTCAAGAGCAGGCAGGGTCTCACTTGGGCCCTCTTGAGACCTCACACACACACGCACACACACGCGCGCGCGCGCGCCCGTGCAAAACTCACCCCCAACCCTACCGTTACCTCCCCCTTCCCCCCTTCGTTTGCCCGCGGTCAAAGGACGTGGGGGCCTTTTACCTCCCCCCCTTCCTCTCTCTCTCTCTCTCTCTCTCTCTCTCTCTCTCTCTCTCTCTCTCTCTCTCTCTCTCTCTCTCTCTCTCTCTCTCTCATGCACGCTCTGCCCCCGCCGTCTCCTGGGACAATTCCACTGTGTAAGCGCCATCCTTACCTCCCTCTCCTTCTAAAGGTCCTCACCCCGCCTCTGCCCCGCCCTGCCCCTCCTTTTGGTCTTTGCTCTGTTCCGGAACGCTAGTAGGGTCTCTGGGGCTGCTACCCTGCACCGCCCCACACCGCCGCTGCACTCCTATCGCCCCTGTCCTCCTCTCGCCTGTCGCCTATAATAATTGGTGATGATCTTATTGTCATCGCCACACATCCTAGTTTTTCCGAGGGTTCTACCCCTTCCCTACTCTCTTTGCGGCAACCATATTTATCTGACCCTCTCTCGCGTCGTCCTCTCTCTCTCTCTGCTTTAGTCGTCCGAGGAGCCCCTCTCCGACGGACTCAAGAGTCTTGCATGGCGGTGAGGCCACTGGCGGCAACCTCTTGGTGCGCGATCGGCCTAGTTAGTTATGGCGCCTTCCCCGAGCAGTAATTTGAGAGAGAGAGGGGGGGAGGGGGGAAAGCCATTTTGCTGGCTGGCTCATTATTTGGCCAGCAACGGGAGACAATCAGGGCGTGTTGACTCGGGTAGAGGTGCACCGGCAGCGGCACATTGCCCGGAAGGCAGCACAGCTCTCCCTCTCTCCCTCTCTTCCTCACTCACTCTCTCTCTCTCCCTCTCTCTCTCACTCTCTCTCTCTCTCTCTCTCTCTCTCTCTCTCTCTCTCTCTGTCCCTCTCCTCTCCTGCTCCCACCCACTGTTCCCCTTCTCCCCCGCCGTGTTACCTTACCAAAGTTCAATTATAATGGAGTTTGAGCCGAGTCATTTGGACGGGCGGTGCGGGTGCGGCGCGCCGCGGCGCTCATGCGAGTCCTGTTGACTCAAGTAAGATCACCCCCTGGCGGTCGGGATTCAAACTGCCGCCCCCGCCCCGCCCCGCCCCTCCGGCCCCGCCGGACCGGACTGGAATAATAGAGCCAGTGCCGTTTGACCCGCAGTCACTGCTGCGCCCGGAGTACAGGTGAAGCGCCACTGGAAAAGGGGAAGGGGGGAGGGGGGAATATATCCAATTGTCCAAGGCCGCAATGGTAGGAGACCTCATTGTTCCGACCAAACGAACGAACGACGAGAAAGAGGATACAATCTGTGGAGAGTAAAATTTAGGCTGCCTTAAACATTGTATTATCTCGTGTTTCTTTGTAAAGTAGTAAATTACTCCCGACAAGGATAAGGGGTTGTGAGTCAACTAACGATTTCTTTTCATCCTGGGCGGTATCCGATGGCAGAGGAGAGAGGCTCCTTGGGCGCTGTGGAAATAAGGGAGAGGGGAGGGGGGGGGGTTATGTCAGGGTGAGGAGGGAGGCGCGGCGGTGGGGTAGGGTGGGGAAAACGCAGTACCCCTGAAAGGTAGGCAGCACCCAATAATTGGCATTTCGCCGAGACAGCTCAGTTAAGCCCTCGCAGCACAGCAGTGGCAGCAGCTTTCCCCCCTTCCCCCTCGCTAAGGGCAGGCGCAGGGGGTGGGGGTAGGGGGGTGCTCCCCAGGGGGCGTAACGCCAGCCTGCAGGAGGGAGAGAGGCAGAGTGACTCCTCCGGCCTGGCCTCATGTTTGAAGGAGCAAGGGGAGGCAGGGGCGGACTGAGGTCCGAGGGGTGCGAAACGTGATTGGAGAAACACAAAGATTTATTTTTTTTACCCGCGTTGCTCCGGGTTAAACTTTGCGGCCCCGTCGTGCCGTGGTGCGCCGTGGTGCCACTGGCTGCAAACTGGAGAGCAGGCGGTCCAACATGTAAAAGGAGACGTTAAAAAAAATTAAAAAGCTGTTTTGTTATATTTGACGCATCATACGAGTTGCACACGTGGGTAAATGCTGCTTGGAGTTGCCAGGCGCTAGTAATAAGGAAGGATCTGCCCGTGTATAAGGGACAGCGAAGACCGGGGAGGCGAGGAGGAGGGGGAGGGGTACTAAGATGTTGAAGGCAACCGGGGTGGAGGGTGAGGTGTTGCTGGCGGCAGCAGTAGAGGGTCGCCAAGTGCAGGCGGAGACAGAAGGGGAGCGGGGCGGGGCGGGGCGGAGGAGGCCGGCCAAAACGCCAGCAGAACTTTGCATCAGGACCCGTTCCGCCCCGCCCGGCCCGGCCCGGCAGGGTAAGCCCCCATCCCCCTGGGCTACCTGGTCGAGGAGAGGGGGGGGGGTGCCCCCTCCGCCTTGCTCGGATGGATAGGCCCAGCAGTGCGGCCCGTCCGTACCACGCGGCCCGCTGACACCAAGCCAGCAAACTTTCTCTCTCTCTCTCTCTCTCTCTCTCTCTCTCTCTCTCTCTCTCTCTCTCTCTCTCTCTCTCTCTCTCTCTCTCTCTCTCGCTCGCTCGCTCCGACGACGACGATACGACGTCCTGGACTCGAGACAAAGCAGTGTTGGAGATTTTTGGCAAAGGAAATCGCCCTGCTGCCCTAAACCCCCTCCGCCCCGCGCCGCCCCGCCCCAGAACCCTACCCGTCGAGCAGTCGGGCAAGTCTGCTATTGCCGATTCAAATAAACGGAAGTCTGCCACCCCCAAAGGGGGAGGGAAGGGGCGGCATCGAAGGGAAAGGGGGTGCAGAAGTCGGTGCAGTCACCGTGCGCCCTGCTCTGCCCCGCCCCGCCCCGCCCTCGCCCCGCCCCGCCCCCGCCCCCGCCCCGTACCGGCCGCTCTGCCAGCTGGGCCCTGCCTACCCTGCCGCGGTGTGGCTGTGAGCAATGGCTCTTGCTGGCCGCGGGGATGTTTGAGTTATGGCGGACCGACCGGAAAAGGAAGCATGCGCGCGCTCGCCTAGCGGATGGTGAAATTTGAAAGGATGTGATCGGTCGTAGTGCCCTGTGTGTAGTGCAGAGGGGTGGAAAATTGAGTACAGGTCGGAGTTGCCGTATAGGGACGCATTGCGCACCTGCCCCAGCAGACAAGTCGGGTGGCACACGGTCAAAGAAAATAATGTTCACGAGTTGAACACCGGGCCGCCGATCAAAGGGAGTATAAAGAGAGGTAGGCGGTTTGCTCCGGGTGTGCTGCTGACCGAACACTCTCGTATGTCGTTGCGCTCATTCTCCTCTCATTTTTTCAAAGATATATTGTTTCCTTCCCCCACCCGAGCTCTTGTCTCTGTCTCTCCCGGGAGGGTTTCGTTCGGGAGACTGGAGGAGCGGAGAGAAGAGTTTAATGGGAGAGGCATGTACCGCTCAGGGCCCGGCCCGGCCCGGCGGGGCAGCGGTGATACGGGGGAGGTAGTCTCACACCGTAAACCCTCGGAGAAAAACATACAAATCCCTACGTGCGTAAATAAATAAACCAAAAACTGTAGCTGGCGACCCTTTGATAGCGCGGTACAGTGTGTCACTATGAGGAACACGTGTGGAGCAGAGAGGCATGCAGTAGAGCCGGCGCGGAGCTCACACATGTAGATGGCTTTTAATCAAACTAATTCATCGTGTCGCGTCAAGTGTTCAACACGGTGCTTCTTTCCCACCCGCTTCCCCCGCCGACCCCACCGCGCTGTCCTCCGTACTGATGCATGGCGGGCCGGGCGGGGCGGGGCGGGGCGGGGCGGGGCGGGGCGGGGCGGGGCGGGGCGGGGCCGGGCGGCAGCAACGCAGGCGCGGCGAGGCGCGTTTATGTGACAGTTATAACACACTCTGCCGCGCGTAAATCCTTTTGCTGCCGCCAGGGCGCGCGCGGGGCGAGCCCCCCTCAGGCCGCGCCCCGGCGCGCTACCCCCAGCGTCAGCGTGCCCCCCGCGCTCGCAGTGCACCCCGCCCGGCCCCGCCCCGCCCCGCCCCGCCCCGCCACGGCCCGCGAGTCTCACACCGCTGACGTGCCCGTGGATGCCCCGGGGCTGCAGGAGTAAAAACTATTGGTGTGCTGCCGACTGTCAGTGTCAGCGAGGCGGGCGAGAGGCGGAGCGCGAGGGGGAATGGATGGACACGGAAAGAGGGAGGGAGGGAGGGAGGGAGGGAGAGGGGGGTTGATGCCGGGGCGCGCTGACTGCAGTGGGTGAGCCGGCCCCGCTGACAGCAGCGGAGGAGTCAGGCGTATCACTGGGGTGTCAGGGGGCGTGATGCTCTCACCGCGGCGGCGGTGCCGGGCCGGGCCGGGCCGGGCCACGGACTACCCCTCTCTCTGCCCCCACCCGCCCCCACCCCCTCTGCCCCCACCCCCTCTGCCCCCATTCCCGGCGCTCGCTTTGGTCTCATTATCATACTCGCACGCAACGCACACCCCGCGCGCGCGGCCGGCGCCGCCTCCGAACTTCTCATATCCCAGGGCGACTGCGGCTCGGCGGCGTCACCGGGCTGTCTTACTCGCACGCGTCCTCACCGCCCCCTCTCCCCAGCCGGGTGTGTTACTGCTGCTATAATACAGTCTCGGGGCCAGCCCTCCCCCTCCCCCCATCCCCCCTGCGTTCTACTCCTTCTTGCAGGTCTCCTTTTCCTCCAGGAGGGGTAGGTAGGTAGGGGGTATGTATGCAAGGGTAGCAGCGTCCCTGGCACGTCGGGCAGCTTGGGGTAGGGGGAAGGTTGTGACCCCCATCGAGTCCAGGAGCCCGCTCTGACTTGCACCGCGCCCCGGCCCGGCCCCCGGGTGTTGCAGTTAGATCTCTCTCACACACACATGCCGCGAACCACTGCATAAAACGCAAGTAGAGTTGAGACACTTTTCGTTCAGAGCGTAACGGCGTATAGCCGTCAGAACGTACGCCGCTCCCGCACGAGAACTTGAGCGTCGTGCTTCATGCGGGAAATTGTTTCATTTCATCACCGCCTCCATCTCCGTATACCGGCCCTCCTCCTCCGCCCCGCCCGACATCAGATTACCGTTAGGGAGGCTCTCGCTCCTCCTGGCCTGCTGACGCTGCCTGGCGGGCCTGGCCGGGCCGGGCCGGGCCCCCGGGAGGTATGCAGCCCGGCGGGCGGCCGTGTGCGCGTCGCGCGCCTCTGGCCTACCCCCCGCTGGTCAGGCGCTGAGCCTGAGCCCGGGGATGCCGAGCCGAGCAGGGCCGAGCCAAGCCGAGCCGAGCAGGGCCGAGCCAAGCCGAGCCGAGCGGAGCCGAGCCGAGCCGACGGATCGAGTTTCGTGTCTCATCACTCATTTAGGATGAGCACTCGGAGAATCGTGTTTGCCACGGTTTAATGCGCACTGTTAAAACCTCGCGGAGCAATGCTTCGTATTACAAAGCAAATACTCAGTAAGCATTTTGGATGCTTTGTAGCACAAGGCATTTGCTTCGCAGCTTGCAAAGAAATTTGTTCGTAAGGCGGAAGGTTCGTCAGCTTATACGAACTTGTTTGTTTGTAATACAGACAAATTCCTCGCAATTTCGAAGAAACTAATTCCTTCGTAAAATTGCTTCGCAATAAGGTTATTCCGGGTGTGACTGAGGAAAAATACAAATATTCACACTTGTGTCAGCTTGAATTAAATTTAAAATGTAGCTCGTTTCGTTTGCGCCTGGCGCTCCTAATGTGCCGTGGCATGGCATGAGATACGTTTTTGTCATCTCAGCTCCGCCAGAGCTTTCCCGCCCTGCCCTCCTGTCATCCTGCATGGTGAAGCCACACACCTTTTCACTGGCTGATTGCCCAACTTGTCATGGAGGCCTAACGAGTTGGCCTGAAGACGTGCCCCCTCCTCTCCCCCCTCCCCCTCCTCTCTCTCCTCTACTTCCTCTCTCACTTTCAATCCCCTCCCCCCCCCCCCCTTTTCCGTTGCTCCCTCCCAACTTACGGACAGGGAGAGGAAGGAGGGGAGGGGAGCAAGGGGTCTGATATCGCCTAGGGAAATTTGCGTTTCGCAAGTTCAGCGTTTCTCCCGTGTTGCTTTAAGGTGACCCCCCTCCCCCCTGATCCCGATGGCTTGTCTCCACCGCTCGCCTCGCCTCGCCTCTCGCTCAACACGCGACTGTGCGGGTAACCCCTTGTTCTGCACGGTATGACTCCTGGGAGAAAATGGCTTACACGGCTTTTTCTTCACAAAACATGGAACTTGGTCCAAGCTGTCACGGTCACGCCAAAATATAATGACGGTCAAAAATGCTTTAAAACAAAAGCCATAAAAACGAGACGGCTTCCACTAGAGTTATCGCCTTCCGTTTTTATACTTCCATTGCATTCGCTCCCGCGCGGTCCATGTTGAGCGCCATGCTGAGGTGGATATGGCTTAATTTGCACGGCGAGACGTTTTATACCGCGACTCGAGTCTCCCCCCCCCCCCCCCCCTTCCCCCGCACCACCATCTCCACTCGGCAGGCCAAGCCGCTCGTCTCGCTCTTCGCAAATCACAATGAATTATTCAAATTCCTAGGCGGGTATGCTCCTGCGTGCGCCTGGCCTGGACCACCGGCTCTCGGCCCTATCTCTTTCTCCCCCTCTTTCTTCTTTGTATACCCCATCTCCACTGCTTCAGCCGCGCCTGTTTGACCCGCCCCGCCCGCCCCGTCCCTCTGCTCCCCGGTGACCCCTGCCTCGCCCCGCCCCGCCCCGCCCCAGGAAGAGAACCGACCACCTCAGACTGACGCCTCACCTCACATTTTACAAAGAAATCCCACAAAAAATGCCTCCTCAAAAAGGGGGAAAAATGTTTTTTGAGCTGGTTGTGAAAAACCCAATGCAATAAGCAGTCCCTATATGATAACTGATATATTTTTTTTTTCGAATGCTTTTAAACCCAGACTCAATATAAATTGAGTATCGAATCACTGCTGATGAGTTCAGCGTCCAATAGCTTTAAGTGAAGTCCGAGAAACCTGTGGAACAAAGTCCAATAATATATTTGGCAAGTGATCGAAAAAATGGATAGGGTCCTAGTGGTGTAGGGCAAGCAGGGAGGGGGTGGTGTTGGGGGCGGAATTGGAGAGGGGACTGGTGATCGCATCCTGATCGACCACATCTGCCGATGACGTTTTTGTGAAGGATAGGGCGATATTACCCCCGCCCCACTCGGCCCCGCCCCAGCAGCCCTCGGCCCCAGCGGCGGCAGCCCCCGGCCCAGCCCGGCCCGGCTCTGTGAAATTGCCTGGAAAATCCTACTAGTGCCCTGGAAAGGTTTGCAGGGGTGTCCTCTATGTCGGATGGGACGGGCTAGAGGCGAGCGCACGATGGATACTATTTGAATGTTCATTTTGTTTTCCGTTAAAGAGAGTGCCAGCGTGACGCTAGCACAGCAGGTCCACCAAGGCAAGCGCCCCGCCCAGTCCCGCCCCGCCCCGCCCCGCCCCGCCCCACCCCGCCCCGCCCCGCCCCGCCCCGCCCCGCCCCGCTCCGCCCCGCTCCGCCCCACCCCACACCTCCCCACACCCGCAGACCGACGCCTGCGAGATTTGTCTCTCCTCCGGGAGTCGTTTTGTGTTGGAGCAAGTGTCGCGCCCGCCACTTGAGATTCTCACCCCTCACTTTGGTGAGTGTGTGTATGTGTGTGTACTTTTTAGCAGATGCTACCTTTAAGCACCTCGACTAAACATATTTTTTTCCTCCTAAAAAGTCCTATTTGGCTCATAGTGACTCGCGCAGTAAAACACGTGAGGCCGTGCACTCATAGCAGCAGCAGCAGCACGACAAGCAAGCGAGAGAGGAATGCCCGATTTCGTCACGAAAACGAGTTTTTGCCCAGTTGGTAGGCGGGGCGGGGCGGGGTGGGGTGGGCCAGAGGGCCGGCCTCTGCTCCGGCCAAGGGCCCGGCTGGGCGTCCGGCCCTGGCCGGCTTGCCCAGGACCCAGCCGGGCCGGCTGGCGCACAGAAACTCGACTTCCATTCTGAGTTGCACGTTGCTTGTGGTGGAGGCGCGGCCGTGGCGGGTCTGGGGGGCGGAGGCTGAGGGAAGGCCGGCGGGGCGGGGCGGGGCGGGGCGGGGCGGGGGCGCGGCACTCTGATGCTGCAGTTTTTGCCCTTAGGCTTCTCTTCCCCGCTCTTCGACCTCCTTGCTCTCTTGTCCCCCCGCGCGGCCCTCTCCCGCCCGGTGACGTCACGATTGAAAAGTTTCTGGCCGAAGTGTGACCGGCATGTGGCACTTAACAGTCCCTCCGCGCCCCGCCCCGCCCCTACGCTGCGACACAGAGGGGAGCAGCGGCAGCTGGTGTAGTGTAGCAGAGTTGGCGCGGCGCGGCGGGTTCATCCACCTTGATAGGAAACCCACTGTTTGTATGTTTTCCTTCCGTCTGTCTGAATGTGTTTCGTTCTGCTTTGTGTGTCCCTGCAGGATGGCGAGTACAAGATGGACAAGGAGTACGAGGGCACCGCGCTGTGCCCGTACGACCCCGAGCACAACAGCACGGCCATCTACAGCGGTGAGTCCAGAGTCCAGTCGCACACCGCGACCGGGACCGCACACCAGGAAAAAAAGAAAGAAAGAAATAAACTGCCCAAGTGTTAACACGTTCACGGTAAAAACCACGTCGTGGTTTTCAAGACGTTTTGGAAAAACCAAGACGCTGCAATGCATTTCCTCCATAAGAAACCCGTGGTGTCTTGAAAACCAAGACGCAGTTTTTCCCGTGTTCAGTTCGCGGGGTTTGTATTCCCTGTGATTTAACACGGGAGCGTGAGCACGAGGAACATTTAAACATGTCGTCACGTAACGTGTGGACCCGTAAAGTGTTAAACCTCGGCGTTACTGCTGACTTGCGTTGTTATTATTTTCGGACTCGGTCCGGCCGGCCGGGCCGGCATCTCCTCTACGCCCCCTTAACTTGAGAACTTCTTGGGGCTCTCATTGACGACGACGCGGCAGGGGAGGGGGGGAGATGGCGGGAGGGGGGAGGGTCCAAAACCACCGCGGAAGGAGGGGGAGGAGGGGGGGGGCTTGGCGCGCCGCGACCAGATTAAGGAAACTTAATTTAACCATTACACAGCCCCGCCTGGTCGGGCCCTGTATCGCTATGGGCGAGAAGGGGAAGGGGAGGGGGGGGGGGGCTTCTTGGTCGTGAGGCGGAAGAAAAGGGGTGCTGACCCCCAACCCCCTCCCCCAACGGCCCCCAGCCGCAACCGTCTTAAGAAACAAAACAAAGTGAGGGTCATCTATGTTAAAATCTTCGACCCTCTTGCTTCTGGCTTCATTTTGCGATCGGGCGCCTGTGTGAAAGTCCTGTGTGGCGCGGTGTAAAATGGAGGGCTTTGTAACTCTAACAGCTCGCGTATCGTGTCTTCTTGGACTTGGGGGGGGGGGGGCGTTCGCTGTCTGCTACAGTGACTGTGACTGGAGCCAGGGCGGCGGCGCGCGCTTTCTTCCTCCGAGCAGGGGAAGTACTTTTTGAGCTTCTGGCGCGAAAACCGACCCGGGGGGGGGGGGGGTGAGGTGAGGGGTAGGGTAGGGTAGGAGTCGGCACGAGCAGCAGTCTCCCTCCCCGGGTGGTTTTTCACCACTGAAAGGAGCCCCAAAGCCAGGGGTGTGTACTCTTAGCCCGGCCAGGCCTGGCCAGGCCCCACCAGCAGCAGTAGAATGGCCACTTAAGCCCGCCAAGGACCCCACGGAATGGCCCCGCCCCCGCCCGTCCTCGTCTCTTTGTGTCTCGGACACATTTTGTGCTCGCGGGGGTGGAAGGGGGAGGGGAGGGGAGGAGACAGAGACAGCAACACTACTTGTATTCAGATTCAGTTTCAGATATCTCTCAGGTCGTTGTTGTTCTTGTTGTTGTTGGGGAGCGACCAGAGAAAGAAGAAGCCTTGCCGGGCGACTGGAGGGAAAATTACAGTTTGCCCGATGCTGCCCCTCCTACCCCTAATCTCCTTGCTATTTTTTTTACCCCATGTTATTTCTCCTTTCTTGGGTAGGGCTAGAAGTGGGATGGGTAGGGGCGGGCTGAAAGTCGCGGCTAGCTTTGGCTTTGGATGCAATGATTCTCACCGGAGTGTTGACGCGCGTTACCGGTTCCAGTGCAGCGCATTTCCAGCAGACCACGCATTAACAGTTTGCGGGTCTGGCTGCCCTGCCCATGTCCGTCATCGTCGGGACGCGTCCCGGACGGGACGGGACGGGACGGGACGGGGACGGGCCCTCCAAGGCGCCGGGCGGCCTCTGGACTAGACAGGCCCGTGATTTCTATTACGAGGGGTACATCGACAGCCACTGTAGCCGGCTTCACCACACAAGTCGGGCCATCCCCCTCCCCTTTCCCCCTCCCCTCCCCTCCCCGCCCCGCCCCGCCCCGCCACCCTGCCCTCGCGACGCCTGGAACCGTTTTGACGCAGTTATAGGCCTCACAGAGCTGCCAAAGGTTGAAAGGAGTTTAAGAACTTGTCGTTCCATTCTCTGCCCCTTCTGTCCCTCTCTCTCTCCCCCCACCCCCTCCGCCCCCACCCCACTCCCGTACCCCGCGACGCTCCGCACGCGCTACAATTCTTGCCTTCCTTCCATTCCCACAGCTAACTCCTCTCTGCTACCGGCCTGGCTGCGGCTCGCAGGACATTCCGCCTTTGTGTTTTGCACCCGGACACTTTTTTAAAAAGTCTGCAGCGGTCTGGTTACTGTTCTTGTAGCACCCCTCTGCCCCCCTTTCCCCTCTCTCTACGCCCACCCGGGTCTCTTTTCCTCTGCACCTACTAAATGCGGTTTCCCGTTTCGTGTTGTTTACCAGATGGCCAGCTGTACGCCGCGACGGCGGCGGACTTCTCTGGCGGTGATCCTCTCATCTATAGGAACCCCCTTCGAACGGAGCGGGCTGACCTGAAGCAGCTCAATGGTAAGTGGGGCAACCTCCCATTTGTTATCCTTTTACATTGCCTTGTTCTCTCTTGATCTATACAAATCTCTTTATTCATTATTGTATTGTATCGTTTCAGGCCCCAACTTTGTCAGTACCATGTCATACGGAAATTTTATCTATTTCTTCTTTCGAGAGACAGCAGTCGAGTACATAAACTGTGGAAAGGTAACATTTTCCATGCACAATTTTTTTCAGTTTTTCTGTTTTATCATGAAAATTGTGAAATGTTATCTAATCAGATCACAATGTATGTTTTCAAACTTAACACGATTATCGATATCTTGATTGTTCTTGTCTTTAGGCGGTGTATTCTAGAGTTGCCCGAGTGTGTAAACAGGACAAAGGAGGGCCCCATCAGTTTGGAGACCGTTGGACTAGTTTTCTCAAATCACGGCTCAACTGCTCTGTGCCAGGAGACTATCCCTTTTATTTCAACGAAATTCGTAAGTTTACCATGTAGCTGTTGTCTTAATTACATGCTATAGAACATCAGATAAGATTCCTTGTTTTCTATGTGAATTTTTGGTTTTGTTTTAATGAAAGTGAAATTGAATGTCTTACAGAGTCCATGAGTCCCATAATAGAAGGTAGATATGCTGGCCAAGGTGAAGAGCTTCTGTATGGAGTGTTCACAACACCTGTGAACTCCATTGGAGGGTCAGCCATCTGTGCATTCAGGATGCGAGATGTTCTTGCCAGTTTTGATGGTCCATTCAAAGAACAGGAGACGATGAATGCCAACTGGCTACCTGTCCAATCCATAAAGGTGCCAGAGCCAAGGCCTGGAACATGTGTCAACGATTCTCGGACCCTCCCAGATGTGGCTGTTAATTTTGTGAAGTCTCATACACTTATGGACCAAGCGGTCCCTGCTTTCTTTGGAAAGCCAATATTAATCAGAGTTAGCTTACAGTAAGTATTGTCCATTTGCGTGTTTTATTTTCAATACAATGCAGACTTAAAGTTCACTTGTCATTTTTTAGATACAGGCTGACTGTGATTGCAGTGGACCCTCAAGTGAGGGCTCCTGATAACAAAGCATATGACGTCCTTTTTATTGGCACAGGTAACTATACTCCACATATTCATCATCAAAAGAGGACAAATAATGTTTTTTCTTAACTTAAATTGTATGTTTTAAATGTTTCAGATGATGGGAAGGTTATTAAGGCATTAAATACAGCTGCCCCAAGAAACAATACAGTCAAGACTGTTGTTGTTGAAGAAATTCAAGTTCTGCCCAAAGAATTCCCAGTTAAAAATCTCCATGTTGTTCACTTGGATGTCCCCTCTGGACAACAACGCTCTGACCTGGATGATAAACTTGTTGTGGTGTCAGATGTAGAAATTATGTCCATCAGACTCCAGCACTGTGATAAGGTTTCGACTTGTGTGTAAGTGTTCTGAAAAGATTGTATGATTTTTCTTATTAGTGGTAATCTATGATATCCTATGAAAAAGTAAAAGTCAAAAGTATCAATTACTAACTCAATTTTTTATTTTTTTGATTATTAGGGATTGTGTTGCTCTTCAAGATCCATATTGTGCATGGGACACCAAGGAAGAGAGGTGTGTTACTAGTAGAGGAAACATTGATTGGAACATGAAGCGTTTCCTCCAAGATGTTGAAGGAGGGCAACCGCGGACCTGTGGTTCTTCAGGTGTGTGCTTTAGAATTAATTAGTGGTTCCTCTATCACATCTACCCTACCACTTAATGTTGCTCAAGTCTTAGTGCAGTAACTTTAGTAGAATTTAGGAAGTCTTAAACACTTTGAATTCTAAATATTACTGATATAACGCTCCCACAAAACAGCTGAGCAGAAGATGTATGTAACGAAGTCATGCTCACTCTGACACTCACAAACTTTTTATATTTATAATGTGTACATACTTGTTATCCATGCAAGTTTCAAGCTTGAAAACTACATTAGATTAACATAGAAAATATTAACATTGTTTATGAATAGAACAATTGCACCAGCATTATACAGGCTGCTTCAGGCATTATTGTAAACTGTCTCTGCTTATGCATAAAAAACGCTTGGGAACATTCTGATATGAGATCAATGCATTCAGTGTTTTACATTACCTTAATGTCATTCACATTTCTTAAATTACAACCAACTATGTACTTGTTGGGTTTCATTTTGACAGTTTCAGAAAAATTTTGTTTCACCACTTCAAAATTTCAATAAGTGTACCTTGAAGATGGAATTTTAGTGTGTATGAAGTCCTTAGGCTTGTGCTGGCTTTTTGTGCTATAGCTTGTCTTACGCTTGCTTTCAGTTCGTGCGCCGCAGGAATCCCTATCTCGGGACTACAATAGAGTAACTGGTAAGTAAATATTTATATAGGTGGATAAATTTTGGTGTGTAGGTCCTGTTATATGTTTATACATTAGGACACACTATCACATGAATAAGTTTTATGGAATGGTTGCCTAAACTTTCTATACTTCCTTTAATTGAGGATTCAGGCCTGGTGCTGTATTTTTCTTTGAACCTCTTAAGTCGTAATTTTAAAAGTAACATAGTTTTCTTGAACTCTAATACATCAGAACTAAAGCATATTTCACAATAAATTTGCACTTAGAAAAATTTGTGCAAGAATGTTTATATTTGTAAACTTAAAGAAACATATTATCTCTTTTTTTTTTTATAAATTAAATTTTGCATTACTGAATACCAGGTTCAATGGCTAATTTTTCTACAGAAACCATTGATGTATCAGACCAAGATGTTGATATGGGGAAGAAAGTGGCAAACCCACCACCTCAAGCCTGTCCAGTATGCCCCATATGCCCCATTTGTTCGTCTGCTGCCTTGTGTGCCTCTACCACTACAGCCTCCACTACATCCTCTCCAGAGGTCCCCTTCACAACTGTGCCCATGGGTCAGTTGCGATAATTTTTGTTAAATCCATTACGCTGAGTCAAGCAGTGCTACTCTAACATCGGTGGTGCATTTAAAGGCAATCACAGCTTGGAAAGGAGCTATCGTAAAATAAATTTCTTTTCTCTCATAATTAATACCTTATACTAGCAGTTTTACTTGTCCATATCTTACTCATACAAATCATTAATCTGGTTGGTGAATTTGGTGGTTGGCTCTTGGGTAGTAGCAGGCATTCTTTACAGACTTATTGTGCTTCTCTTTTCCCTCATTTTCATATAATTTTCTATTCATCTTGTATGTTGTATTTTCTTTTCTTTTTTTCTGTTAATTAAAAAGAAATTGGATGGAATTGATGGATATCTTTGCATGTCTTACTGTACCAAAACAGGAAGCAACAACACTATGGAGACTAAAACTTCTTTTCCTAATAACTTGCATTGCACTGCTTTCTTTGTGCACTAGTGAAAGAAATTATTTCTGAATCTTAACCAACAGTCAGCCATCATATATCATGCAGAAAGACAGTTGCTAGCATTGGTGGTGGTATATGTAGATTTGCACTTCTCATCCTCCTTAGTTTGGTTCCTTCTTCAGTTATAATGTAAATATTTTGTAATCCTCGTTGTTCTCTTCAGATAACGTGTAGAATGTTTTTAATTCTCTGTACGGCAAATATCTCTTAAATAGTAATAATTTATCTAAAATAGCATTACCATCTTTATAAAAATTGCCACAATATTTGGTCTCAATCTTTGATTCATGATGGTATTCTTCATTCTTTTCACCATGGGCTCTCTGTGCTTTGTGTGTTTTCATATCATGTTTTCATGGCTAATGGTGTTTGCAACATGCTCATGTCTTGTCAGGCGCTGCCTCTCCTGCACATACCTCTTTTGTCCATCACTCACATGGGCTGTCAGAACCAGATATTCACAATGAAATTGTGATTCAAGTGGATGAAAGAAACATCATATCCGATACCCTTGCAGGGATCAGTCAAGCAGGTAAGATAGTCTTGGGTAGTCCACCATTAACCAATTGATTTTCAAAGTCCCTTTGATGGTGTCTAGCCCACTTAATCTCATTTTTTGGAATGCTTACCCTGAAAAAAATTGCATGCCACTTGACCACATTACAGTTGCAAATGATTTACATACAATCACATCATTCAACTTATTCTTCAACAATCACTGTTTGGCTTTGGTTATTCTCTTTTCTCCATGTGTGTTTCTTTTTCTGTCATCCTTTCAACTATTTACTGTATTAGTAACAAGATTGTCTATTTTAAAATGTTTTACCTGGTACTGCTATTGTTTTTATTATTTCTAATGTGTATATTAATTTGGTTCAAACACTTATGACAGCTGTAGTATCCATTTTGATTTTTCTTTTATTAGATTTGGGCATTCATATACATCTTTTGTCATCTTGAGGACGTATTAAACCAAGAATTTTTAAGTCCTAAGATTTTGTTTCCTTTTTTGTTGCAGGCTCCAAAATGGCACCAGCCCAAATACAGTCTCCATTCTACTCTGCCCAGACCCTTGTAATAGCAGTTGCTCTAGCAGTTCTTGCTGCTCTTGTTGTTGGTTTTGTTGCGGGGTTTCTTTTTTCAAGGCGTTGTCGGTCAGACGAATACACCGACATGCCCTTTCCCGATCAGAGGCATCAACTCAACAGGTATGTCTTAAATATTCAAGTATGCACTGAAATGTTACCCTGTTTAACAACTAATTTATATTGTTCTGTCATGACATTTGTACTTCTCTTTATTTTAGACTGACAGACGGCAGTCTAAATCCAGACTCAAGTGCCTATTTGGGTCCTTGTACCAACAACAAAGCCATCAATTTAGTGCTCAATGTGCCCCCCAAGAATGCCAACGGGAAGAATGCGAACTCATCAGCAGAGAACAAACCAATACAGAAAGTGAAGAAGACGTACATTTAGCAGCAGGGTGCCCTCTCTCTGGCGGTCAGGCTGTGTGTTGCCAATCCCGTCAAGAAGTTCTTGCGTGTCCGTCGGAGGAGGAAACATCGAATTTTTGAACTTTCAAAGGTCAAATCCCTTTAAATGGACTGGGTGACCTTTGATGAAAAGTGCTCCTATGTTTACCAATTGTGAGTTTATCTATCCCTGTGTAGGATATTGATTCCCTTTGAGTAAAAGACTGTGCGTGTGATTCTGCATTTAAGAGGAACTTAACAAGCCACAGGAGGAACTCGATTAAGAATATACTTGTGCTTGCAAAATGGATGTAGTGCAGTATGTGTGATTATAAAAATAGCTGAGAAGCGAACTTGTATGTGATAAAAATCTATTGCTGCTCTCTTATATTCCTGACTGCTGCAAATAGTGACGATGCTAGTTTTGAGTGTGTATTGTGGTATTTTCAAGCCAAAAGGCACTGTTTTGGAAGTAGATTCTGAGGTAATTTGTAGCACGTCCAGAAAGTGTTTTTGGTGAAAGAAGACAATATGTACAATTTTGCAGCATTTCATACAGGAAATTTTCATCTGTTGAATTCTAGCAGGGTAAGGCCTGGGTATTGTATTATTTGTATTTGTTTACAAAGCACACAAAGTAATTATGATATTCAGGCAAATGTTGTGCATGCTTGACTGCAGTGCCAATCTGAATCATGTTCATCAATTAACATGTCAAAGTCAAAGAAAACATATACCTGTAATAAATTGTATGTATGATGATTGTTTTTTAAAAGTTTAAAATTTTTGCATATAGAAATTGTTTGTGTTCACAGTGATCATGTGCTGCATTTTAATTTGTTCACATAGTTGCCGTGTTAAACATACCAAGGTGTTATAAGAGAAGATGAGAGGATCACTACACTGGATGCTTCTTGGTGCATGTTCATTTTTATTATAGCAATGCTTAGATTTTGTGGTTCATTTGCTTTTGTACAATTTATTTATAAGAAACACTGTGAACACAAACAAATTAAGTCATTAAAATTTTTACTTGTTTTAATTACTTTATTTCACAAAAATAGTGAATGTATCATATGTATTTAAAAGAAATTATTATGCCTTTAATTGATTTTAAGCTGCAAATTTTAAAGCAAGTATTATATTTCTTATCATTAGATGAAAAAGCCAATTTTGTACAGGTATATATTATGGACATTTTTAGTATACTCGCAGCATTAAGCCACCTTTTTGTACATGCTTCCATGATGTCTCACTAGCACGACTTTGGCATTAACATTAAGAAGCTGTTTTCTTGTTTGGACCATCCAATAATTCAAGTAATTATTAAATGCGATTAAATGTCTTGAAAAAGATTACTATTGTAATTTGTTTGTACATACTTCTGGATATTTGATTTGAACAAGAGTCGTGCTGTGATCTCAGTGTGATGTGTCATGGTGTTTTGTTACGTGATGGCCAAAAGATTTGCAGAAATTGACAGGTGTTATTCCCCTGTAATGTCTTGGAAATTTTATTACGTAACATTTGTACAGTACATTATGTTAGATATTAGTCTTTAAACTGTTCTATTTCTGTCTTCTTAAGGCTGATGAGTTCAGAGCTTAGCTCTTATTGCTCTAGTTTGTGAAAGATGCTTTTTGTTAATGGTTCTTTGCTGGTCTTCAGGAAGTTGAATGACTTTTTTGATTCCCAAGTTCAAGGAGTATAAGTATTAAAATACTCATCTAGCGTTCCATTTTTGTTTACAAGTGCAATGTTTTAGTTTAGTGCAACATATATTTTAATTTGAGTAAATTTATTATTTGGAACTGACCCGGAGACATTTTGAGTTTGGCTCAGTTACAGCTTATCCTGTTACCAGTCTCATGACTAAGTTTTTGAAAGAGTGACCATGCACTGCCTTCTTTCTCAGTGTTCTTATTAGTACAGTTAAACTAGCTTATAACGTAACCGTTCGGGACCGACCATAGATTATGTTATAATGGGGATTACGTTATAAGCCAGTCCATGTGAACACTTGAAATAGCGCGCGGGATTCGTAAAATACTAACTAATAACGGGTATTACGTTGTATCGGGATACGTTATAAGTGGGTTTGACTGTATTTTGCTGGGAAACTTTGTGTGAGTCATTTTGGTGCTTTATCCATTTTAGTATATTTTTTTTAGTTCTGAAAAGGGAGTGGATGTGGATGGCATTTGCATTATCATGTGATTTTTATTTAAAGAACTGCCAGATGCCTCATACTTGTCTAATTGACAATAATTAGCTTTACTTTTAAAAATTTTATACTTATTGTACTAAAATGTTGCATTGCAATTGATTGAAGCTTGAACATCAGACATCATGAAACAAATGTTGAGGAATCAAGGCATTCTTTTTTTTATTTTTCTGTTTTCAATTCCAACATGATCTCACTCTTTGTAGAAGATACAGATAAATGCAGAGATTATTTGATTATTGTGAGGACAACCAACATTGTTTTGGTCGGCATTGAGTTGAGAGATGTTTAAAGAGAAGGCGACTTGTCCGGTCCTCTCCTGCTATATGAGTCTGTCTCCGTCAGCCAATGAATAAGATCTATTATTGTGTGGGGTTTGGTACTTTTAAAGTAGCTTGGTTCAGTTTTGCTAATGGTATTTATTACAAAAATACCTTGGGCATAACCCTGTCTAAACTCAAAAATGTTTCTAAATCAAATCTGTTCACCTACTCCTTGTATTGGTCAGGTACAGTTTAAGTTTTTAGAAATGTTGTTTGTCAAACATGCTTGTCTTGTTTGCTTTCATATTGCAAGCAGCTTCTCTTATTTTGTTCTATTATTTTTTTTTTTTTGGTCAGAATACTTGGGCAGCAGTTAGAGATATAGAGGACCAGAAAGTGTAAGTAATTAATTGTAAAACTTACACTATATATTTTTCACTGGAAAGTTTTTATGAGTGCATTTGAAATTTTTCTGTAGTTTCCCTCAGTTCAGAAGCCTTTTCACTTGATATCTTGTTTCATTTTCAAACATTAACCGTTATTGTGTGGGAAAGATATATTTTGTTACATCTATGTACTGAGTTCCACATTTTGGTCTCCTACAATTAAGATACCCTCTCCCCCTCACCCCTTTTTCATTCAGAATCCAACAGTATTAACTTCCATAATTAGCAGATTATAGAGCAAGTATTTTAGAAGAGCAAAAGCTTATTGACATTTCTGAACAGTCAATTTTTGTGTCTGTCACAATGCCATAAAAAGCAAGTGTCCTCGAGAAGACACTTTCATTGATAGCAGTGCTTTGAAAACTGGAAGTGTTGTTTGTAATATTGATATAGATATAAAGATATCTATTATGACCATTGCTGTTTAATTCTTAAACTGGCTCTTTGACGTCAATCATTTCAATTTTTTTAGGATAGAAGTTTTGTCATAGAAACATTTGTTTTTAGTTTTTCCCCCTAGGAAATTATATTGCCTTCATAGTCTTCATATGCACTGCAGTATGTTCAAAAGCTTTTTAAAGCTAAGCAGTTGAGATTTTAAGGTAAAAATTTAATTTTTATTGACCAACAAAAATAAAACAACACTATCACTTTGCATTCAATCGGCTTTCTCCAAAACTTCCATATCAAAAATGATATTTTACTCATTTTTGTTTAGCTGTCCATTTGAGCTGAAGGTCAAATTTGATAAAAATAAATGGTCATCACTGTAAGTAGTCTTTGGTTTTATTGTATGGTTTGAAAAAGTGGAAAATTTTGTAAGCAAAGACTGAGAGTTGATGAATATTTGTTGTAAATAATAGCGGATGTATATAAACAGCATTGTTAAATGATGATTTTAAAAATAAAATTAAAAAAAAAAAAAAATCACATTTTATCATGCAACGAAACATTTTTCTTACACAAGTGAAAGGGTGGCATGAAAACATGGAAAATTTTGGCGGCAGAAAACCTCCAGAAGAAGGTTGCGGTTCCCGCCAGGCACAGGGCTTTTTCCACCCACTCCGGTAAGTTTACGTTAGTAATTATTTAATAAGTCAACTGTGCTTTCTTCTTCTCTCTCGATATATTACTTGTTCTTGATTTCATAGTATGAATCCAAACGCGAAACCCAAATGCTTCTTCAATAGCCAAGTGGAAAATCCAAATACCTGTATAACTACCAGGTTAGTATGCTCCTTGTTGACTGTTTATTTTTAGACTAACGAAGTCCGGTATAGGACTCCTAGGACTTGCTATGTGTTTTTTGGTCACAGAAGGAGGTAACCTGTGAGTTTGGTCGAAATCGGAGACAATCTTTTTTCGACCGAAAATCGCAAAAACGCAAAGGCTATAGCCTTTGCATTTTTACGATTTTGAGTCGAATTTTTACTTCTCGCCAAAATAAATGTGGTTGTGCAGGGGGACTCTAACGTACCCCTAGACCAACCCCCAAGGGTGAGGTCGTCCGAAAACCCGGTTTGTCTGCGAGGGAATGCAGTTTTCGTAATAGCGCGCACTGTGTTCGGGCGAGGTGGCTTAGGGGCCTATATCCTCACTAACGAAGTCCGGTATAGGACTCCTAGGACTTGCTTTGTGTTTTTTGGTCCCAGAAGAAGGTAACCTGTGAGTTTGGTCGAAATCGGAGTCATTTTTTTTTTCCGACCGAAAATTAATATGCTCCGAAATGACGGGGGTTGTGGAGGGGGACTCTATCGTACCCCTAGACCAACCCGCAAGGGTCAGTTCACTTTCACGTGAGCGCTTACGCTGGCTTAACTTTACTCGCCTGGGTGGCTGGCGACGATCAGGGAGCGTATAGGGAAAGGCAAGGTGGTTGAACGTGCCGCGCCGCTGTCCAGCCCGAAGATCGATCCTCGCTACAGGAGCGCCCTCTGCTGGGTGTATCGAGGCTGATCGAGGAGACAAACCAAACACAAACACGTCAGGCTGGTCTGTAACTTTGTATTGTTTTGTCAGCGTGAAAGGATGATCCTACCTGGATGTTCCTCATTTTCTTGAGATCTTAGAACTACTGGACAGTTTTGGGTGTGTAATTCTTTAACGGAATTGATATGAGCGAAATTTTATAATCTGTTTAGAACGGTAGATGGTGACAAACAGTGTCGTAGCCTAGTGCAAAGCTAAAACAAAGCGACATAACCTGATCGCGAAACCCTCTTTTAAGTAAAAGGTTTTTCGAGCTTTTATCGAATACATTTCCGTGAATTGCACGCATATTGTATGATTAAAATTAATTTAAAATATACCTCTTCCAATGTAAACGAAATTTTTCCATGCAGCTTGCTGCTTTGTTGTGTACAATTTATGTTTGCAGCCTGATTTACTTTTTCTCTTTTGGTTTCTTTGTATAAAATATCTTTCAATACCGTGTGTCGTAATTTTTGATGTAAAGATTCTATGATCCACTTTGTCCTGCTTGCTAGTTTTTTGCGTACTTCTGTGAGAGAAGAATATGGTTACGGAACCTGCAAAGTTTTCACTTTTCTTTTATTTTGTTTCTCTTTCAGATTCTTCAGAAAGAGTATTTGAGGGAAAATCCACTTGCTACTCGAGCTCCCAAGTTAGTGTCTCACCTCCACCAGGATATGAATCTCGATGAATCCCTACCTTCTCTGGTAAGTTTACATTAGTGTAGATAGCGTAAAATAATTTCATTAGTCTACTGTGTTTTCTTCCATTCACACATGTCTTTATATATTTGTTGCTCTTGATTTTACAGTGTGAATCCAAACGGAAACCCATATGCTTCTTCAATGGCGAAGTGGGGTGTTTATCTCCTCGGACCGTCGGATGTTTGCAGTGTCTGCTGTGATCATGCTGTTGATTTGAAGGTGAGCAATGTTCAGAGCTTACGCATTGATTTTGGAAATAAATTTGAGAAGCAAGACAAGACAAGTATTTTGATTTGCACCCACCATAAAGTAATATTTTGAGGCATCTTTGTTTGTAATTGGCTATTCCCTTAGCAAAGAGTGAAATGTCTAAGCTTGCTGCTGTTCCTCTGGTAACTGGAGCAAAGTTGTAATTGGGACAATAACTGCTTTTTTTTTCATTAAGAGTGGTGCATTTATTTTTCTGTACTTTTGCCTTTGGCTTTTCTGACAACTTCATCCTGATCTGTCTTTGACTTTGTCATGCTAATCATAACTGTTGTTTTTCTTCAGGTGTTACCCTTTGCTTCAGTCGTCCAATTATGTAGATGTCCAAGCATTATAAAGTTTGTTGCATTACTTTCCAAAAACCCATGAAGTTTCTTCTGATCTCTACTCCAATGTTGTGATTGCAATGATGCTGTAGTAAATGGTGAGAAACACTTTAATTTGGAATCATCTTATCTTACCTATTTTGAAACCTTTCACACACTGATTTCATGCTGTCTTCGTTTGTTCTTCAGGATGCTGATTACTGTGACGGAACTACTGCAAGCCTTCTAGATCTTCCGGTCCTTTTGGTTAGGATTTTTTGAGCTGCTTGTGATCCCCACAGCACCTGGTATGCATTTCTCAGTTCACTTAACTTCATTATATATTTTGTTTAAATGCTAGTTCCCCTATAAGATAAAAGTTAACTTGGATGTCAATTTGCTAATGGCATGGATTTTGATTTCAAATTGAAATGCCATAGCAAGGTCCCCTGTGAGTTTGGTCAAAATCGGAGACAATTGTTTTTCGACCGAAAATCGCAAAAACGCCAAGGCTATAGCCTTTGCATTTTTACGATTTTCGGCCGAAAATTAATATTCTCCGAAATGACGGGGGTTGTGCTGGGGACTCTAACGTACCCCTAGACCAACCCCAAGGGTCAGTTCGTCCGAAAACCCGGTTTGTGTGCGAGAAAATGCAGTTTTCCCGATAGCGCGCAATGTGTTCGGGCGAGGTGGCTGAGGGGCCTATTTTATCACTAACGAAGTCCGGTATAGGACTCCTAGGACTTGCTTTGTGTTTTTGGTCCCAGAAGAAGGTCCCCTGTGAGTTTGGTCGAAATCGGAGACAATTGTTTTCGACCGAAAATCGCAAAAACACCAAGGCTATAGCCTTTGCATTTTTACGATTTTCGGCCGAAAATTAATATTCTCCGAAATGACGGGGTTGTGCTGGGGACTCTAACGTACCCCTAGACCAACCCCAAGGGTCAGTTCGTCCGAAAACCCGTTTGTCTGCGAGGAAATGCAGTTTTCCTGATAGCGCGCAATGTGTTCGGGCGAGGTGGCTAAGGAGCCTATTTTATCACTAAGGAAGTCCGGCATAGGACTCCTAGGACTTGCTTTGTGTTTATTTGGTCCCAGAAGAAGGTCCCCTGTGAGTTTGGTCGAAATCGGAGAAAATTGTTTTCGACCGAAAATCGCAAAAACGCCAAGGCTATAGCCTTTGCATTTTTACGATTTTCGGCCGAAAATTAATATTCTCCGAAATGACGGGGTTGTGCTGGGGACTCTAACGTACCCCTAGACCAACCCCCAAAGGTCAGTTCGTCCGAAAACCCGGTTTGTCTGCGAGGAAATGCAGTTTTCCTGATAGCGCGCAATGTGTTCGGGCGAGGTGGCTTAGGGGACTATTTTATCACTAACGAGGTCCGGTATAGGACTCCTAGGACTTGCTTTGTTTTTTTGGGTCCCAGAAGAAGGTCCCCTGTGAGTTTGGTCGAAATCGGAGACAATTGTTTTTCGACCGAAAATCGCAAAAACGCCAAGGCTATAGCCTTTGCATTTTTACGATTTTCGGCCGAAAATTAATATTCTCCGAAATGACGGGGGTTGTGCTGGGGGACTCTAACGTACCCCTAGACCAACCCCAAAGGGTCAGTTCGTCCGAAAACCCGGTTTGTCTGCGAGGAAATGCAGTTTTCCTGATAGCGCGCAATGTGTTCGGGCGAGGTGGCTAAGGGGCCTATTTTATCACTAACGAAGTCCGGTATAGGACTCCTAGGACTTGCTTTGTGTTTCTTTGGTCCTAGAAGAAGGTCCCCTGTGAGTTTGGTCGAAATCGGAGACAATTGTTTTTCGACCGAAAATCGCAAATACGCCGAAGCTATAGCCTTTGCATTTTTACGATTTTCGGCCGAAAATTAATATTCTCCGAAATGACGGGGTTGTGCTGGGGACTCTAACGTACCCCTAGACCAACCCCTGAGGGTCAGTTCGTCCGAAAACCCGGTTTGTCTGCGAGGAAATGCAGTTTTCCTGATAGCGCGCAATGTGTTCGGGCGAGGTGGCTTAGGGGCCAATTTTATCACAAACAAGGTCCGGTATAGGACTCCTAGGACTTGCTTTGTGTTTTTTGGTCCCAGAAGAAGGTCCCCTGTGAGTTTGGTCGAAATCGGAGACAATTGTTTTCCGACCGAAAATCGCAAAAACGCCAAGGCTATAGCCTTTGCATTTTTACGATTTTCGGCCGAAAATTAATATTCTCCGAAATGACGGGGGTTGTGCTGGGGACTTTTAACGTACCCTAGACCAACCCCAAGGGTCAGTTCGTCCGAAAACCCGGTTTGTCTGCGAGGAAATGCAGTTTTGCTGATAGCGCGCAATGTGTTCGGGCGAGGTGGCTTAGGGGCCTATTTTTTCATTAACGAAGTCCGGTATACGACTCCTAGGACTTGCTTTGTTTTTTTTTTGTCCCAGAAGAAGGTCCCCTGTGAGTTTGGTCGAAATCGGAGACAATTGTTTTTCGACCGAAAATCGCAAAAACGCCAAGGCTATAGCCTTTGCATTTTTACGATTTTCGGCCGAAAATTAATATTCTCCGAAATGACGGGGTTGTGCTGGGGACTCTAACGTACCCTAGACCAACCCCAAGGGTCAGTTCGTCCGAAAACCCGGTTTTGTCTGCGAGGAATTGCAGTATTCCTGATAGCGCGCAATGTGTACGGGCGAGGTGGCTTATGGGCCCATTTTATCACTAACGAAGTCCGGTATAGGACTCCTAGGACTTGCTTTGTGTTTTTTGGTCCCAGAAGAAGGTCCCCTGTGAGTTTGGTCGAAATCGGAGACAATTTTTTCTCGACCGAAAATCGCAAAAACGCCAAGGCTATAGCCTTTGCATTTTTACGATTTTCGGCCGAAAATTAATATTCTCCGAAATGACGGGGGTTGTGCTGGGGGACTCTAACGCACCCCTAGACCAACCCCCAAGGGTCAGTTCGTCCGAAAACCCGGTTTGTCTGCGAGGAAATGCAGTTTTCCTGATAGCGCGCAATGTGTTTTGGCGAGGTGGCTTAGGGGCCAATTTTATCACAAACAAGGTCCGGTATAGGACTCCTAGGACTTGCTTTGTGTTTTTTGGTCACAGAAGAAGGTCCCCTGTGTGTTTGGTCGAAATCGGAGACAATTGTTTTCCGACCGAAAATCGCAAAAACGCCAAGGCTATAGCCTTTGCATTTTTACGATTTTCGGCTGAAAATAAATTTTGCTCCAAAGTGACGGGGGTTGTGCCTCGGCATTTTAAACTTCCCCTAGACCAACCCCTGAGGGTCAGTTCGTCCGAAAACCCGGTTTGTCTGCGAGGAAATGCAGTTTTCCTGATAGCGCGCAATGTGTTCGGGCGAGGTGGCTAAGGGGCCTATTTTATCACTAACGAAGTCCGGTATAGGACTCCTAGGACTTGCTTTGTGTTTTTTTGGTCCTAGAAGACGGTCCCCTGTGAGTTTGGTCGAAATCGGAGACAATTGTTTTTCGACCGAAAATCGCAAACACGCCAAGGCTATAGGCTTTGCATTTTTACGATTTCGTGCCGAAAATTAATATTCTCCGAAATGACGGGAGTTGTGCTGGGGACTCTAACGTACCCCTAGACCAACCCCTAAAGGGTCAGTTCGTCCGAAAACCCGGTTTGTCTGCGAGGAAATGCAGTTTTCCTGATAGTGCGCAATGTGTTTTGGCGAGGTGGCTTAGGGGCCAAGTTTATCACAAACAAAGTCCGGGATAGGACTCCTAGGACTTGCTTTGTGTTTTTGGTCCCAGAAGAAGGTCCCCTGTGAGTTTGGTCGAAATCGGAGACAATTGTTTTTCGACCGAAAATCGCAAAAACGCCAAGGCTATAGCCTTTGCATTTTTACGATTTTCGGCCGAAAATTAATAATCTCCGAAATGACGGGGGTTGTGCTGGGGACTCTAACGTACCCTAGACCAACCCCAAGGGTCAGTTCGTCCGAAAACCCGGTTTGTCTGCGAGGAAATGCAGTTTTCCTGATAGCGCGCAATGTGTTCGGGCGAGGTGGCTTAGGGGCCTATTTTATCACTAACGAAGTCCGGTATAGGACTCCTAGGTCTTGCTTTGTGTTTTTGGTCCAAGAAGAAGGTCCCCTGTGAGTTTGGTCGAAATCGGAGACAATTGTTTTTCGACCGAAAATCGCAAAAACGCCAAGGCTATAGCCTTTGCATTTTTACGATTTTCGGCCTAAAATTAATATTCTCCGAAATGACGGGGTTGTGCTGGGGACTCTAACGTACCCCTAGACCAACCCCAAGGGTCAGTTCGTCCGAAAACCCGGTTTGTCTGCGAGGAAATGCAGTTTTCCTGATAGCGCGCAATGTGTTCGGGCGAGGTGGCTTAGGGGCCTATTTAATCACTAACGAAGTCCGGTATAGGACTCCTAGGACTTGCTTTGTGTTTTTTGGTCCCAGAAGAAGGTCCCCTGTGAGTTTGGTCGAAATCGGAGACAATTGTTTTTCGACTGAAAATCGCAAAAACGCCAAGGCTATAGCCTTTGCATTTTTACGATTTTCGGCCGAAAATTAATATTCGCCGAAATGACGGGGATTGTGCTCGGGGACTCTAACGTCCCTCTAACCAACCCGCAAGGGTCAGTTCGTCCGAAAACCCGGTTTGTCTGCGAGGAAATGCAGTTTTCCTGATAGCGCGCAATGTGTTCGGGCGAGGTGGCTTAGGGGCCTATTTTATCACTAACGAAGTCCGGTATAGGACTCCTAGGACTTGCTTTGTGTTTTTGGTCCCAGAAGAAGGTCCCCTGTGAGTTTGGTCGAAATCGGAGACAATTGCTTTTCGACCGAAAATCGCAAAAACGCCAAGGCTATAGCCTTTGCATTTTTACGATTTTCGGCCGAAAATTAATATTCTCCGAAATGACGAGGGGTGTGCTGGGGACTCTAACGTACCCCTAGACCAACCCCCAAGGGTCAGTTCGTCCGAAAACCCGGTTTGTCTGCGAGGAAATGCAGTTTTCCTGATAGCGCGCAATGTGTTCGGGCGAGGTGGCTTAGGGGCCTATTTTATCACTAACGAAGTCCGGTATAGGACTCCTAGGACTTGCTTTGTGTTTTTTGGTCCCAGAAGAAGGTCCCCTGTGAGTTTGGTCGAAATCGGAGACAATTGTTTTACGCCCGAAAATCGCAAAAACGCCAAGGCTATAGCCTTTGCATTTTTACGATTTTCGGCCGAAAATTAATATTCTCCGAAATGACGGGGGTTCTGCTGGGGGGACTCTAACGTACCCCTAGACCAACCCCCAAGGGTCAGTTCGTCCGAAAACCCGGTTTGTCTGCGAGGAAATGCAGTTTTCCTGATAGCGCGCAATGTGTTCGGGCGAGGTGGCTTAGGGGCCCATTTTAGCACTAACGAAGTCCGGTATAGGACTCCTAGGACTTGCTTTTTGTTTTTTGGTCCCAGATGACGGTCCCCTGTGAGTTTGGTCAAAATCGGAGACAATTGTTTTTCGACGAAATAAATCGCAAAACGCCAAGGCTATAGCCTTTGCATTTTAACGATTTTCGGCCGAAAATTAATATTCTCCGAAATGACGGGGGTTGTGCTGGGGGACTCTAACGTACCCTAGACCAACCCCCAAGGGTCAGTTCGTCCGAAAACCCGGTTTGTCTGCGAGGAAATGCAGTTTTCCTGATAGCGCGCAATGTGTTCGGGCGAGGTGGCTTAGGGGCCTATTTTATCACTAACGAAGTCCGGTATAGGACTCCTAGGACTTGCTTTGGGTTTTTGGTCCCAGAAGAAGGTCCCCTGTGAGTTTGGTCGAAATCGGAGACAATTGTTTTCGACCGAAAATCGCAAAAACGCCAAGGCTATAGCCTTTGCATTTTTACGATTTTCGGCCGAAAATTAATATTCTCCGAAATGACGGGGGTTGTGCTGGGGGACTCTAACGTACCCCTAGACCAACCCCCAAGGGTCAACTTTCTTAAATTGTAATAATTAGTATTCTACTTCTTCCTTGGCAGGGCTATTATCCTGGCCCCTGCTCACTTGGCGCCCCAGGATCCCAGGATCCACTGGCTACTGCTCGTCAGGAGAAAATGCAAAATGCAAATCTGCAAGGTGAGCAATCACTGAGTTGGTGTCACAGCAATTACCGCTGATCTAATTTTTGAGGCTCCTGATAGGGGTGCCTATTGCTCATGCCTGTGAGCTTTTAAATTTTTTTTTCTTGTTTAAAGTCATTTTGCGTAGCCTATTTTTTATTTTGCTCTCATAAGCTTTTTGCTGGCCAGACTTTGTTGGCTATTAAAAGTTGCAAATTAATAACATCTCTTGTAGCTTCCCCGAGGGCTGGGGTGGGTGAAAAAAATCCTGCAGTTTGGGTGTTTTCCACACTGTAGGTGGCCTGGCGAGGCCGTGTCGCCCCCTGGTTGTTGTGGTTAAACAACCCCATGGTTGCTATGGTTAAAGCAAATACTCTTTGCCAGCTAGAGTCTAAACTCGGCACCAGACGGCTCTCACCCAGAGGATAAAGGGTCCCCCCAGAGCTCTGCTAAATGCTGTCCTAGTTGATTCGGTCTTCCTGGGGGTCCCAGGCTGGGACGGTGATTTGGCAGAGCTCTGCTCGTCCCCATATTACTTAACTTCACTTCACTTGAGTGGTAACCACTGTGACACCAACTCACTTTTTTTGAAATTTCTATGTTCTAGGTGCCTACGACTACCTGGAAGGACAGGACCTGCTCCTCAAGCAACATCTTTGACAGCAAAGGAGAAGGGAAGAAGATTTAAAACAATAAATAACCTTACAACATTTCTTTGTTTTATTTCACACGCATAATGTGAGAGGTTCTTCGATGAGGAAGCAGCTTGGTCGGGATTGGTGGATTTGATGAGGTACAAATTGAAACTGAGTTTATATTTTAAAGTGTTGAAATAATTTTTTTTTTAAACGTACAATATTTTCTTCTGACCCAGGTTTTTCAAGCAGCGTTCTTGATTCCCTTGTGAAGCAGTGTATGGTTTCGCACATGATGTTTACTGCCGTCTGGCTTCCATGACTTAAATGTTGATCGGCAAATCTCAAAGAAAAGAATCATCTTGAAGAAAATAAGTGAGCCAACAGACCTGACAAGAAGAAAACAATTGTAAGTTTCATAAATATTATTTCTAATATTTGAAATATAATCCAAGTCATCATTCTCACCCTGATGTTTCATCTTGATGCAGCTCCTCAAGGCTTGATCCAACTCGGTAACAGGATGCACCACGTGGAGGCCCCCTCCCCATCAGCCTGGAAGGAGAAGAGTTGTGGAACTAGGAGAGCCAACCCTGTGGATGAGAAAGTATCACAATAAAAATTCAAGCGATAAAAAGTGCGCGTAAATTTTAGTATGTCCCCCACCCGCAACCCCCCCACCGTCTCGGGGATCCCCCCCGAGAATTAACAATATAGGAAATCCTCTGTGGGCACCAACCGCGCAAAAAAGATGAGCGTCCGGGTCGAGCGCCACCTAGCGGACGACCCGGCCGAAAGAATATATACCTGTCTATACTCGCCTTCCTTCAGCGCCAGAGATACTCCACCACTCCCGCGCACCGATGACCAATGCCAAGCCTGCGAATGCTGCTCAACCACACTCAACGTCACGGCGATACTCCGTCAACCACGACATTCCCTTCTCGGGAGGGCTTCATACGACAGATCACTGAACGGCCGGGACGAGCTCTGAAACGCAAACATGACAAATTTAGAAAACGGGCGCGGGAATTAAACAAAGAACATTTCGTCATTTCGGAGAATATTAATTTTCGGCCGAAAATCGTAAAAATGCAAAGGCTATAGCCTTTGCGATTTTATGATTTTCAGCCGAAAAAAAATTCTCTCCGATTTCGACCAAACTCACAGGGGACCTTCTTCTAGGACCAAAAAACACAAAGCAAGTCCTAGGCGTCCTATACCGGACTTCGTTAGTGACAAAATAGGCCCCTAAGCCACCTCGCCCGAACACATTGCGCGCTATCAGGAAAACTGCATTTCCTCGCAGACAAACCGGGTTTTCGGACGAACTGACCCTTGGGGTTGGTCTAGGGGTACGTTAGAGTCCCCAGCACAACCCCGTCATTTCGGAGAATATTCATTTTCGGCCGAAAATCGTAAAAATGCAAAGGCTATAGCCTTGGCGTTTTTGCGATTTTCGGTCGAAAAACAATTGTCTCCGATTTCGACCAAACTCACAGGGGACCTTCTTCTGGGACCAAAAACACAAAGCAAGTCCTAGGAGTCCTATACCGGACTTCGTTAGTGATAAAATAGGCCCCTAAGCCACCTCGCGCGAACACATTGCGCGCTATCAGGAAAACTGCATTTCCTCGCAGACAAACCGGGTTTTCGGACGAACTGACCCTTGGGGTTGGTCTAGGGGTACGTTAGAGTCCCCAGCACAACCCCGTCATTTCGGAGAATATTAATTTTCGGCCGAAAATCGTAAAAATGCAAAGGCTATAGCCTTGGCGTTTTGCGATTTTCGGTCGAAAACAATTGTCTCCGATTTCGACCAAACTCACAGGGGACCTTCTTCTGGGACCAAAAACACAAAGCAAGTCCTAGGAGTCCTATACCGGACTTCGTTAGTGATAAAATAGGCCCCTAAGCCACCTCGCCCGAACACATTGCGCGCTATCAGGAAAACTGCATTTCCTCGCAGACAAACCGGGTTTTCGGACGAACTGACCCTTGGGGTTGGTCTAGGGGTACGTTAGAGTCCCCAGCACAACCCCGTCATTTCGGAGAATATTAATTTTCGGCCGAAAATCGTAAAAATGCAAAGGCTATAGCCTTGGCGTTTTGCGATTTTCGGTCGAAAACAATTGTCTCCGATTTCGACCAAACTCACAGGGGACCTTCTTCTGGGACCAAAAACACAAAGCAAGTCCTAGGAGTCCTATACCGGACTTCGTTAGTCAGAAAATAGGCCCCTAAGCCACCTCGCCCGAACACATTGCGCGCTATCAGGAATACTGCGTTTCCTCGCAGACAAACCGGGTTTTCGGACGAACTGACTCCTGGGGGACGGTCTAGGGGTACGTGAGTCCCCCTGCACAACCCCTCGTCATTTCGGAGCCTTCTAATTTTCGGCCGAAAATCGTAAAAATGCAAAGGCTATAGCCTTTGCGTTTTTGCGATTTTCGGTCGAAAATAAAATTGTCTCTGATTTCGACTAAACTCACAGGGGACCTTCTTCTGGGACCAAAAACACAAAGCAAGTCCTAGGAGTCCTATACCGGACTTCGTTAGTGATAAAATAGGCCCCTAAGCCACCTCGACCGAACACATTGCGCGCTATCAGGAAGACTGCAGTTCCTCGCAGGCAAACCGGGTTTTCGGACGAACTGACCCTTGGGGTTGGTCTAGGGGTACGTTAGAGTCCCCAGCACAACCCCGTCATTTCGGAGAATATTAATTTTCGGCCGAAAATCGTAAAAATGCAAAGGCTATAGCCTTGGCGTTTTGCGATTTTCGGTCGAAAACAATTGTCTCCGATTTCGACCAAACTCACAGGGGACCTTCTTCTGGGACCAAAAACACAAAGCAAGTCCTAGGAGTCCTATACCGGACTTCGTTAGTGATAAAATAGGCCCCTAAGCCACCTCGCCCGAACACATTGCGCGCTATCAGGAAAACTGCATTTCCTCGCAGACAAACCGGGTTTTCGGACGAACTGACCCTGGGGTTGGTCTAGGGTACGTTAGAGTCCCCAGCACAACCCCCGTCATTTCGGAGAATATTAATTTTCGGCCGAAAATCGTAAAAATGCAAAGGCTATAGCCTTGGCGTTTTTGCGATTTTCGGTCGAAAACAATTGTCTCCGATTTCGACCAAACTCACAGGGACCTTCTTCTGGGACCAAAAACACAAAGCAAGTCCTAGGAGTCCTATACCGGACTTCGTTAGTGATAAAATAGGCCCCTAAGCCACCTCGCCCGAACACATTGCGCGCTATCAGGAAAACTGCATTTCCTCGCAGACAAACCGGGTTTTCGGACGAACTGACCCTTTGGGGGTTGGTCTAGGGTACGTTAGAGTCCCCAGCACAACCCCGTCATTTCGGAGAATATTAATTTTCGGCCGAAAATCGTAAAAATGCAAAGGCTATAGCCTTGGCGTTTTTGCGATTTTCGGTCGAAAACAATTGTCTCCGATTTCGACCAAACTCACAGGGACCTTCTTCTGGGACCAAAAACACAAAGCAAGTCCTAGGAGTCCTATACCGGACCTTATTTGTGATAAAATTGGCCCCTAAGCCACCTCGCCCGAACACATTGCGCACTATCAGGAAAACTGCATTTCCTCGCAGACAAACCGGGTTTTCGGACGAACTGACCCTTGGGGGTTGGTCTAGGGGTACGTTAGAGTCCCCAGCACAACCCCCGTCATTTCGGAGAATATTAATTTTCGGCCGAAAATCGTAAAAATGCAAAGGCTATAGCCTTGGCGTTTTTGCGATTTTCGGTCGAAAAACAATTGTCTCCGATTTCGACCAAACTCACAGGGGACCTTCTTCTGGGACCAAAAAACACAAAGCAAGTCCTAGGAGACCTATACAGGATTTTTTTTTGTGATAAAATTGGCCCCTAAGCCACCTCGCCCGAACACATTGCACGCTATCAGGAAAACTGCATTTCCTCGCAGACAAACCGGGTTTTCGGACGAACTGACCCTGGGGTTGGTCTAGGGTACGTTAGAGTCCCCAGCACAACCCCGTCATTTCGGAGAATATTAATTTTCGGCCGAAAATCGTAAAATGCAAAGGCTATAGCCTTGGCGTTTTTGCGATTTTCGGTCGAAAACAATTGTCTCCGATTTCGACCAAACTCACAGGGACCTTCTTCTGGGACCAAAAACACAAAGCAAGTCCTAGAGTCCTATACCGGACTTCGGTAGTGGTAAAATGGGCCCCTAATCCCCCTCGCCCCGACACATTGCGCGCTATCAGGAGAAGTGCATTTCCTCGCAGACAAACCGGGTTTTCGGACGAACTGACCCTTGGGGTTGGTCTAGGGTACGTTAGAGTCCCCCAGCACAACCCCCCGTTATTTCGGAGAATATTAATTTTCGGCCGAAAATCGTAAAAATGCAAAGGCTATAGCCTTGGCGATTTTGCGATATTCGGTCGAAAAACAATTGTCTCCGATTTCGACCAAACTCACAGGGGACCTTCTTCTGGGACCAAAAAACACAAAGCAAGTCCTAGGAGTCCTATACCGGACTTCGTTAGTGTTAAAATGGCCCCTAAGCCACCTCGCCCGAACACATTGCGCGCTATCAGGAAAACTGCATTTCCTCGCAGACAAACCGGGTTTTCGGACGAACTGACCCTTGGGGGTTGGTCTAGGGGTACGTTAGAGTCCCCCAGCACAACCCCCCGTCATTTCGGAGATTATTAATTTTCGGCCGAAAATCGTAAAAATGCAAAGGCTATAGCCTTGGCGTTTTTGCGATTTTCGGTCGAAAAACAATTGTCTCCGATTTCGACCAAACTCACAGGGGACCTTCTTCTGGGACCAAAAAACACAAAGCAAGTCCTAGGAGTCCTATACCGGACTTCGTTAGTGTTAAAATGGGCCCCTAAGCCACCTCGCCCGAACACATTGCGCGCTATTAGGAAAACTGCATTTCCTCGCAGACAAACCGGGTTTTCGGACGAACTGACCCTTAGGGGTTGGTCTAGGTGTACGTTAGAGTCCCCAGCACAACCCCGTCATTTCGAGATATTAATTTTCGGCCGAAAATCGTTAAAATGCAAAGGCTATAGCCTTGGCGTTTTTGCGATTTTCGGTCGAAAAACAATTGTCTCCGATTTCGACCAAACTCACAGGGGACCTTCTTCTGGGACCAAAAAACACAAAGCAAGTCCTAGGAGTCCTATACCAGACTTCGTTAGTGATAAAATAGGCCCCAAAGCCACCTCGCCCGAACACATTGCGCGCTATCAGGAAAACTGCATTTCCTCGCAGACAAAACGGGTTTTCGGACGAACTGACCTTTGGGTGTTGGTCAAGGGGTACGTTAGAGTCCCCCAGCACAACCCCCGTCATTTCGGAGAATATTAATTTTCGGCCGAAAATCGTAAAAATGCAAAGGCTATAGCCTTGGCGTTTTTGCGATTTTCGGGCGTAAAACAATTGTCTCCGATTTTGACCAAACTCACAGGGACCTTCTTCTGGGACCAAAAAACACAAAGCAAGTCCTAGGAGTCCTATACCGGACTTCGTTAGTGCTAAAATGGGCACCTAAGCCACCTCGCCCGAACACATTGCGCGCTATCAGGAAAACTGCATTTCCTCTAAGACAAACCGGGTTTTCGGACGAACTGACCCTTGGGGGTTGGTCTAGGGTACGTTAGAGTCCCCAGCACAACCCCGTCATTTCGGAGAATATTATTTTCGGCCGAAAATCGTAAAATGCAAAGGCTATAGCCTTGGCGTTTTTTGCGATTTTCGGTCGAAAAACAATTGTCTCCGATTTCGACCAAACTCACAGGGGACCTTCTTCTGGGACCAAAAACACAAAGCAAGTCCTAGAGTCCTATACCGGACTTCGTTAGTGATAAAATAGGCCCCTAAGCCACCTCGCCCGAACACATTGCGCGCTATCAGGAAAACTGCATTTCCTCGCAGACAAACCGGGTTTTCGACGAACTGACCCTCCGGGGTTGGTCTAGGGTACGTTAGAGTCCCCAGCACAACCCCCGTCATTTCGAGATTATTAATTTTCGGCCGAAAATCGTAAAAATGCAAAGGCTATAGCCTTTGCGTTTTTGCGATTTTCGGTCGAAAAACAATTGTCTCCGATTTCGACCAAACTCACAGGGGACCTTCTTCTGGGACCAAAAACACAAAGCAAGTCCTAGGAGTCCTATTCCGGACTTCGTAAGTGATAAAATAGGCCCCTAAGCCACCTCTGCCCGAACACATTGCGCGCTATCAGGAAAACTGCATTTCCTCGCAGACAAAACCGGGTTTTCGGACGAACTGACCCTTGGGGTTGGTCTAGGGTACGTTAGAGTCCCCAGCACAACCCCCGTCATTTCGGAGAATATTAGTTTTCGGCCGAAAATCGTAAAAATGCAAAGGCTATAGCCTTGGCGTTTTTTGCGATTTTCGGTCGAAAAACAATTGCCTCCGATTTCGACCAAACTCACAGGGGACCTTCTTCTAGGACCAAAAAACACAAAGCAAGTCCTAGGAGTCCTATACCGGACTTCGTTAGTGAGAAAATAGGCCCCCTAAGCCACCTCGCCCGAACACATTGCGCACTATCAGGAAAACTGCATTTCCTCGCAGACAAACCGGGTTTTCGGACGAACTGACCCTTTGGGGGTTGGTCTAGGGGTACGTTAGAGTCCCCAGCACAACCCCCCCGTCATTTCGGAGATTATTAATTTTCGGCCGAAAATCGTAAAATGCAAAGGCTATAGCCTTTGGCGTTTTGCGATTTTCGGTCGAAAAACAATTGTCTCCGATTTCGACCAAACTCACAGGGGACCTTCTTCTGGGACCAAAAACACAAAGCAAGTCCTAGGAGTCCTATACCGGACTTCGTTAGTGATAAAATGGCCCTAAGCCACCTCGCCCGAACACATTGCGCGCTATCAGGAAAACTGCATTTCCTCGCAGACAAAACCGGGTTTTCGGACGAATCCGACCTTGGGGTTGGTCTAGGGGTACGTTAGAGTCCCCAGCACAACCCGCCGTCATTTCGAGAATATTAATTTTCGGCCGAAAATCGTAAAAATGCAAAGGCTATAGCCTTGGCGTTTTTGCGATTTTCGGTCGAAAACAATTGTCTCCGATTTCGACCAAACTCACAGGGGACCTTCTTCTGGGACCAAAAAACACAAAGCAAGTCCTAGGAGTCCTTTACCGGACTTCGTTACTGTTAAAATTGGCCCCTAAGCCACCTCGCCCGAACACATTGCGCGCTATCAGGAAAACTGCATTTCCTCGCAGACAAAACCGGTTTTCGGACGAACTGACCCTTGGGGGTTGGTCTAGGGGTACGTTAGAGTCTTCAGCACAACCCCCCGTCATTTCGGAGAATATTAATTTTCGGCCGAAAATCGTAAAAATGCAAAGGCTATAGCCTTGGCGTTTTTGCGATTTTCGGTCGAAAAACAATTGTCTCCGATTTCGACCAAACTCACAGGGGACCTTCTTCTGGGACCAAAAAACACAAAGCAAGTCCTAGGAGTCCTATACCGGACTTCGTTAGTGATAAAATAGGCCCCTAAGCCACCTCGCCCGAACACATTGCGCGCTATCAGGAAAACTGCATTTCCTCGCAGACAAACCGGGTTTTCGGACGAACTGACCCTTGGGGGTTGGTCTAGGGGTACGTTAGAGTCCCCCAGCACAACCCCCGTCATTTCGGAGAATATTAATTTTCGGCCGAAAATCGTAAAAATGCAAAGGCTATAGCCTTGGCGTTTTTGCGATTTTCGGTCGAAAACAATTGTCTCCGATTTCGACCAAACTCACAGGGGACCTTCTTCTGGGACCAAAAAACACAAAGCAAGTCCTAGGAGTCCTATACCGGACTTCGTTAGTGATAAAATAGGCCCCTAAGCCACCTCGCCCGAACACATTGCGCGCTATCAGGAAAACTGCATTTCCTCGCAGACAAACCGGGTTTTCGGACGAACTGACCCTTGGGGTTGGTCTAGGGGTACGTTAGAGTCCCCAGCACAACCCCCGTCATTTCGGAGAATATTAATTTTCGGCCGAAAATCGTAAAAATGCAAAGGCTATAGCCTTGGCGTTTTTGCGATTTTCGGTCGAAAACAATTGTCTCCGATTTCGACCAAACTCACAGGGGACCTTCTTCTGGGACCAAAAAACACAAAGCAAGTCCTAGGAGTCCTATACCGGACTTCGTTAGTGATAAAATAGGCCCCTAAGCCACCTCGCCCGAACACATTGCGCGCTATCAGGAAAACTGCATTTCCTCGCAGACAAACCGGGTTTTAGGACGAACTGACCCTTGCGGGTTGGTCTAGGGTACGTTAGAGTCCCCAGCACAACCCCCGTCATTTCGGAGATTATTAATTTTCGGCCGAAAATCGTAAAATGCAAAGGCTATAGCCTTGGCGTTTTTGCGATTTTCGGTCGAAAACAATTGTCTCCGATTTCGACCAAACTCACAGGGGACCTTCTTCTGGGACCAAAACACAAAAGCAAGTCCTAGGAGTCCTATACCGGACTTCGTTAGTGATAAAATAGGCCCCTAAGCCACCTCGCCCGAACACATTGCGCGCTATCAGGAAAACTGCATTTCCTCGCAGACAAACCGGGTTTTCGGACGAACTGACCCTTGGGGGTTGGTCTAGGGGTACGTTAGAGTCCCCCAGCACAACCCCCGTTATTTCGGAGAATATTAATTTCCGGCCGAAAATCGTAAGAATGCAAAGGCTATAGCCTTGGCGTTTTTTGCGATTTACGGTCGGAGAACAATTGTCTCCGATTTCGACCAAACACACAGGGGACCTTCTTCTGGGACCAAAAAACACAATGCAAGTCCTAGGACTCCTCTACCGGACTTGGTAAGTGAGAAAATAGGCCCCTCAGCCACCTCGCCCGAACACATTGCGCGCTATCAGGAAAACTGCATTTCCTCGCAGACAAACCGGGTTTTCGGACGAACTGACCCTTGGGGTTGGTCTAGGGTACGTTAGAGTCCCCAGCACAACCCCCGTCATTTCGGAGAATATTAATTTTCGGCCGAAAATCGTAAAAATGCAAAGACTATAGCCTTGGCGTTTTTGCGATTTTCGGTCGAAAAACAATTGTCTCCAAATTGGACCAAACTCACAGGGGACCTTCTTCTGGGACCAAAAAAACACAAAGCAAGTCCTTAGGAGTCCTATACCGGACTTCGTTAGTGGTAAATAGGCCCCTAAGCCACCTCGCCCGAACACATTGCGCGCTATCAGGAAAACTGCATTTCCTCGCAGACAAACCGGGTTTTCGGACGAACTGACCCTTCGGGGTTGGTCTAGGGGTACGTTAGAGTCCCCAGCACAACCCCGTCATTTCGGAGAATATTAATTTTCGGCCGAAAATCGTAAAAATGCAAAGGCTATAGCCTTGGCGTTTTTGCGATTTTCGGTCGAAAACAATTGTCTCCGATTTCGACCAAACTCACAGGGGACCTTCTTCTGGGACCAAAACACAAAGCAAGTCCTAGGAGTCCTATACCGGACTTCGTTAGTGATAAAATAGGCCCCTAAGCCACCTCGCCCGAACACATTGCGCTATCAGGAAAACTGCATTTCCTCGCAGACAAACCGGGTTTTCGGACGAACTGACCTTGGGGTTGGTCTAGGGTACGTTAGAGTCCCCAGCACAACCCCGTCATTTCGGAGAATATTAATTTTCGGCCGAAAATCGTAAAATGCAAAGGCTATAGCCTTGGCGTTTTTGCGATTTTCGGTCGAAAAACAATTGTCTCCGATTTCGACCAAACTCACAGGGGACCTTCTTCTGGGACCAAAAAACACAAAGCAAGTCCTAGGAGTCCTATACCGGACTTCGTTAGTGATAAAATAGGCCCCTAAGCCACCTCGCCCGAACACATTGCGCGCTATCAGGAAAACTGCATTTCCTCGCAGACAAACCGGGTTTTCGGACGAACTGACCCTTGGGGTTGGTCTAGGGGTACGTTAGAGTCCCCCAGCACAACCCCCGTCATTTCGGAGAATATTAATTTTCGGCCGAAAATCGTAAAAATGCAAAGGCTATAGCCTTGGCGTTTTTGCGATTTTCGGTCGAAAAACAATTGTCTCCGATTTCGACCAAACTCACAGGGGACCTTCTTCTGGGACCAAAAAACAAAGCAAGTCTTAGGAGTCCTATAGCGGACTTCGTTAGTGTTAAAATGGGCCCCTAAGCCACCTCGCCCGAACACATTGCGCGCTATCAGGAAAACTGCATTTCCTCGCAGACAAACCGGGTTTTCGGAGGAACAACCCCCGTCATTTCGGAGAATATTAATTTTCGGCCGAAAATCGTAAAAATGCAAAGGCTATAGCCTTGGCGTTTTTGCGATTTTCGGTCGAAAAACAATTGTCTCCGATTTCGACCAAACTCACAGGGGACCTTCTTCTGGGACCAAAAAACACAAAGCAAGTCCTAGGAGTCCTATACCGGACTTCGTTAGTGATAAAATGGGCCCCTAAGCCACCTCGCCCGAACACATTGCGCGCTATCAGGAAAACTGCATTTCCTCGCAGACAAACCGGGTTTTCGGACGAACTGACCCTTGGGGGTTGGTCTAGGGGTACGTTAGAGTCCCCCAGCACAACCCCGGTCATTTCGGCGAATATTAATTTTTCGGCCGAAAATCGTAAAAATGCAAAGGCTATAGCCTTGGCGTTTTGCGATTTTCGGTCGAAAACAATTGTCTCCGATTTCGACCAAACTCACAGGGGGACCTTCTTCTGGGACCAAAAACACAAAGCAAGTCCTAGGAGTCCTATACCGACTTCGTTAGTGATAAAAATAGGCCCCTAAGCCACCTCGCCCGAACACATTGCGCGCTATCAGGAAAACTGCATTTCCTCGCAGACAAACCGGGTTTTCGGACGAACTGACCCTTGGGGTTGGTCTAGGGGTACGTTAGAGTCCCCAGCACAACCCCGTCATTTCGGAGAATATTAATTTTCGGCCGAAAATCGTAAAAATGCAAAGGCTATAGCCTTGGCGTTTTTGCGATTTTCGGTCGAAAAACAATTGTCTCCGATTTCGACCAAACTCACGGGGACAGCATGACAAAGTCAAAGACAGATCAGGATGAAGTTGTCAGAAAATTGGTCTAGGGGTACGTTAGAGTCCCCCAGCACAACCCCCGTCATTTCGGAGAATATTAATTTTCGGCCGAAAATCGTAAAAATGCAAAGGCTATAGCCTTGGCGTTTTTGCGATTTTCGGTCGAAAAACAATTGTCTCCGATTTCGACCAAACTCACAGGGGACCTTCTTCTGGGACCAAAAAACACAAAGCAAGTCCTAGGAGTCCTATACCGGACTTCGTTAGTGATAAAATAGGCCCCTAAGCCACCTCGCCTGAACACATTACGCGCTATCAGGAAAACTGCATTTCCTCGCAGACTAAACGGGTTTTCGGACGAACTGACCCACGGGGGTTGGTCTAGGAGTACGTTAGAGTCCCCCAGCACAACCCCAGTCATTTCGGAGAATATTAATTTTCGGCCGAAAATCGTAAAAATGCAAAGGCTATAGCCTTGGCGTTTTTGCGATTTTCGGTCGAAAACAATTGTCTCCGATTTCGACCAAACTCACAGGGGACCTTCTTCTGGGACCAAAAAACACAAAGCAAGTCCTAGGAGTCCTATACCGGACTTCGTTAGTGATAAAATAGGCCCCTAAGCCACCTCGCCCGAACACATTGCGCGCTATCAGGAAAACTGCATTTCCTCGCAGACAAACCGGGTTTTCGGACGAACTGACCCTTGCCGGTTGGTCTAGGAGTACGTTAGAGTCCCCAAGCACAACCCCCGTCATTTCGGCAAATATTAATTTTTTGCCGAAAATCGTAAAAATGCAAAGGCTATAGCCTTGGCGTTTTGCGATTTTCGGTCGAAAACAATTGTCTCCGATTTCGACCAAACTCAAAGGGGACCTTCTTCTGGGACCAAAAACACAAAGCAAGTCCTAGGAGTCCTATACCGGACCTTGTTTGTGATAAAATTGGCCCCTAAGCCACCTCGCCAAAACACATTGCGCGCTATCAGGAAAACTGCATTTCCTCGCAGACAAACCGGGTTTTCGGACGAACTGACCCTTGGGGGTTGGTCTAGGGGTACGTTAGAGTTCCCCAGCACAACCCCGTCATTTCGGAAGATTTATTTTCGGCCGAAAATCGTAAAATGCAAAGGCTATAGCCTTGGCGTTTTTGCGATTTTCGGTCGAAAAACAATTGTCTCCGATTTCGACCAAACTCACAGGGGACCTTCTTCTGGGACCAAAAAACACAAAGCAAGTCCTAGGAGTCCTATACCGGACTTCGTTAGTGATAAAATAGGCCCCTAAGCCACCTCGCCCGAACACATTGCGCGCTATCAGGAAAACTGCATTTCCTCGCAGACAAACCGGGTTTTCGGACGAACTGACCCTTGGGGGTTGGTCTAGGGGTACGTTAGAGTCCCCCAGCACAACCCCCCGTCATTTCGGAGAATATTAATTTTCGGCCGAAAATCGTAAAAATGCAAAGGCTATAGCCTTGGCGTTTTTGCGATTTTCGGTCGAAAAACAATTGTCTCCGATTTCGACCAAACTCACAGGGGACCTTCTTCTGGGACCAAAAAACACAAAGCAAGTCCTAGGAGTCCTATACCGGACTTCGTTAGTGATAAAATAGGCCCCTAAGCCACCTCGCCCGAACACATTGCGCGCTATCAGGAAAACTGCATTTCCTCGCAGACAAACCGGGTTTTCAGGACGAACTGACCCTTGGGGTTGGTCTAGGGGTACGTTAGAGTCCCCAGCACAACCCCGTCATTTCGGAGAATATTAATTTTCGGCCGAAAATCGTAAAAATGCAAAGGCTATAGCCTTGGCGTTTTTGCGATTTTCGGTCGAAAACAATTGTCTCCGATTTCGACCAAACTCACAGGGAACCTTCTTCTGGGACCAAAAACACAAAGCAAGTCCTAGGAGTCCTATACCGGACTTCGTTAGTGATAAAATAGGCCCCTAAGCCACCTCGCCCGAACACATTGCGCGCTATCAGGAAAACTGCATTTCCTCGCAGACAAACCGGGTTTTCGGACGAACTGACCCTTGGGGGTTGGTCTAGGGGTACGTTAGAGTCCCCCAGCACAACCCCCGTCATTTCGGAGAATATTAATTTTCGGCCGAAAATCGTAAAAATGCAAAGGCTATAGCCTTGGCGTTTTTGCGATTTTCGGTCGAAAAACAATTGTCTCCGATTTCGACCAAACTCACAGGGGACCTTCTTCTGGGACCAAAAAACACAAAGCAAGTCCTAGGAGTCCTATACCGGACTTTGTTAGTGATAAAATAGGCCCCCTAAGCCACCTCGCCCGAACACATTGCGCGCTATCAGGAAAACTGCATTTCCTCGCAGACAAACCGGGTTTTCGGACGAACTGACCCTTGGGTTGGTCTAGGGGTACGTTAGAGTCCCCCAGCACAACCCCGTCATTTCGGAGAATATTAATTTTCGGCCGAAAATCGTAAAAATGCAAAGGCTATAGCCTTGGCGTTTTTGCGATCTTCGGTCGAAAACACTTGTCTCCGATTTCGACCAAACTAACAGGTAACACTCTTCTGGGACAAAAAACACAAAGCAAGTCCTAGGAGTCCTATACCGGACTTCGTTAGTGATAAAATAGGCCCCTAAGCCACCTCGCCCGAACACATTGCGCGCTATCAGGAATACTGCATTGCCTCGCAGAAAAACCGGGTTTTCGGACGAACTGACCCATGTGGGTTGGTTTAGAGGTACGGTAGATAGTCCCCCAGCACAACCCCCGTCATTTCGGAGAATATTTATTTTCGGCCGCATATCGTAAACATGCAAAGGCTATAGCCTTTGCGGTCTTGCGATTTTCGGTCGAAAACAAATGGTCCCCGATTTCGACCAAACTAACAGGTTACTTTCTTCTGGGACCAAAAATCACATAGCAAGTCCTCGGAGTCCTATACCAGACTTCGTTAGTGAGAAAATAGGCCCATAAACCACCTCGCCCAAACACATTGCGCGCTATCAGGAAAACTGCATTTCCTCGCAGACAAACCGGGTTTTCGGACGAATTGACCCTTTGGGGTTGGTCTAGGGTACGTTAGAGTCCCCAGCACAACCCCCGTCATTTCGGAGAATATTAATTTTCGGCCGAAAATCGTAAAAATGCAAAGGCTATAGCCTTGGCGTTTTTGCGATTTTCGGTCGAAAACAATTGTGTCCGATTTCGACCAAACTCACAGGTTACCTTCTTCTGGGACCAAAAAACACAAAGCAAGTCCTAGGAGTCCTTTACCGGACGTCGTTAGTGATAAAATAGGCCCCTAAGCCACCTCGCCCGAACACATTGCGCGCTATCAGGAAAACTGCATTTCCTCGCAGACAAACCGGGTTTTCGGACGAACTGACCCTTGGGGGTTGGTCTAGGGGTACGTTAGAGTCCCCCAGCACAACCCCCGTCATTTTGGAGAATATTAATTTTCGGCCGAAAATCGTTAAAATGCAAAGGCTATAGCCTTGGCGTTTTTGCGATTTTCGGTCGAAAAACAATTGTCTCCGATTTCGACCAAACTCACAGGGGACCTTCTTCTGGGACCAAAAAACACAAAGCAAGTCCTAGGAGTCCTATACCGGACGTCGTTAGTGATAAAATAGGCCCCTAAGCCACATCGCCCGAACACATTGCGCGCTATCAGGAAAACTGCATTTCCTCGCAGACAAACCGGGTTTTCGGACGAACTGACCCTTGGGGTTGGTCTAGGGGTACGTTAGAGTCCCCCAGCACAACCCCCGTCATTTCGGAGAATATTAATTTTCGGCCGAAAATCGTAAAAATGCAAAGGCTATAGCCTTGGCGTTTTTGCAATTTTCGGTCGAAAAACAATTGTCTCCGATTTCGACCAAACTCACAGGGGACCTTCTTCTGGGACCAAAAAACACAAAGCAAGTCCTAGGAGTCCTATACAGTACTTCGTTAGTGATAAAATAGGCCCCCTTAGCCACCTCGCCCGAACACATTGCGCGCTATCAGGAAAACTGCATTTCCTCGCAGACAAACCGGGTTTTCGGACGAACTGACCCTTGGGGGTTGGTCTAGGGGTACGTTAGAGTCCCCCAGCACAACCCCCGTCATTTCGGAGAATATTAATTTTCGGCCGAAAATCGTAAAAATGCAAAGGCTATAGCCTTGGCGTTTTTGCGATTTTGGTAGAAGAACTATTGTCCCCGATTTCGACCAAACATACAGGGGACCTTCTTCTGGGACCAAAAAACACAAAGCAAGTCCTAGGAGTCCTATACCGGACTTCGTTAGTGATAAAATAGGCCCCTAAGCCACCTCGCCCGAACACATTGCGCGCTATCAGGAAAACTGCATTTCCTCGCAGACAAACCGGGTTTTCGGACGAACTGACCCTTGGGGGTTGGTCTAGGGGTACGTTAGAGTCCCCCAGCACAACCCCCGTCATTTCGGAGAATATTAATTTTCGGCCGAAAATCGTAAAAATGCAAAGGCTATAGCCTTGGCGTTTTTGCGATTTTCGGTCGAAAAACAATTGTCTCCGATTTTGACCAAACTCACAGGGGACCTTGCTATGGCATTTCAATTTGAAATCAAAATCCATGCCATTAGCAAATTGACATCCAAGTTAACTTTTATCTTATAGGGGAACTAGCATTTAAACAAAATATATAATGAAGTTAAGTGAACTGAGAAATGCATACCAGGTGCTGTGGGGATCACAAGCAGCTCAAAAAATCCTAACCAAAAGGACCGGAAGATCTAGAAGGCTTGCAGTAGTTCCGTCACAGTATTCAGCATCCTGAAGAACAAAGGAAGACAGCATGAAATCAGTGTGTGGAAGGTTTCAAAATAGGTAAGATAAGATAAGATGATCCCAAATTAAAGTGTTACTCACCATTTACTACAGCATCATTGCAATCACAACATTGGAGTAGAGATCAGAAGAAACTTCATGGGTTTTTGGAAAGTAATGCAACAAACTTTATAATGCTTGGACATCTACATAATTGGACGACTGAAGCAAAGGGTAACACCTGAAGAAAAACAACAGTTATGATTAGCATGACAAAGTCAAAGACAGATCAGGATGAAGTTGTCAGAAAAGCCAAAGGCAAAAGTACAGAAAAATAAATGCACCACTCTTTATGAAAAAAAAAAAAGCAGTTATTGTCCCAATTACAACTTTGCTCCAGTTACCAGAGGAACAGCAGCAAGCTTAGACATTTCACTCTTTGCTAAGGGAATAGCCAATTACAAACAAAGATGCCTCAAAATATTACTTTATGGTGGGTGCAAATCAAAATACTTGTCTTGTCTTGCTTCTCAAATTTATTTCCAAAATCAATGCGTAAGCTCTGAACATTGCTCACCTTCAAATCAACAGCATGATCACAGCAGACACTGCAAACATCCGACGGTCCGAGGAGATAAACACCCCACTTCGCCATTGAAGAAGCATATGGGTTTCCCGTTTGGATTCACACTGTAAAATCAAGAGCAACAAATATATAAAGACATGTGTGAATGGAAGAAAACACAGTAGACTAATGAAATTATTTTACGCTATCTACACTAATGTAAACTTACCAGAGAAGGTAGGGATTCATCGAGATTCATATCCTGGTGGAGGTGAGACACTAACTTGGGAGCTCGAGTAGCAAGTGGATTTCCCTCAAATACTCTTTCTGAAGAATCTGAAAGAGAAACAAAATAAAAGAAAAGTGAAAACTTTGCAGGTTCCGTAACCATATTCTTCTCTCACAGAAGTGCGCAAAAAAACTAGCAAGCAGGACAAAGTGGATCATAGAATCTTTACATCAAAAATTACGACACACGGTATTGAAAGATATTTTATACAAAGAAACCAAAAGAGAAAAAGTAAATCAGGCTGCAAACATAAATTGTACACAACAAAGCAGCAAGCTGCATGGAAAAATTTCGTTTACATTGGAAGAGTGTATATTTTAAATTAATTTTAATCATACAATATGCGTGCAATTCACGGAAATGTATTCGATAAAAGCTCGAAAAACCTTTTACTTAAAAGAGGGTATCGCGATCAGGTTATGTCGCTTTGTTTTAGCTTTGCACTAGGCTACGACACTGTTTGTCACCATCTACCGTTCTAAACAGATTATAAAATTTCGCTCATATCAATTCCGTTAAAGAATTACACACCCAAAACTGTCCAGTAGTTCTAAGATCTCAAGAAAATGAGGAACATCCAGGTAGGATCATCCTTTCACGCTGACAAAACAATACAAAGTTACAGACCAGCCTGACGTGTTTGTGTTTGGTTTGTCTCCTCGATCAGCCTCGATACACCCAGCAGAGGGCGCTCCTGTAGCGAGGATCGATCTTCGGGCTGGACAGCGGCGCGGCACGTTCAACCACCTTGCCTTTCCCTATACGCTCCCTGATCGTCGCCAGCCACCCAGGCGAGTAAAGTTAAGCCAGCGTAAGCGCTCACGTGAAAGTGAACTGACCCTTGCGGGTTGGTCTAGGGTACGATAGAGTCCCCTCCACAACCCCCGTCATTTCGAGCATATTAATTTTCGGCCGAAAATCGTAAAATGCAAAGGCTATAGCATTATGTTTTTGATTTTCGGTCGAAAAAATGACTCCGATTTCGACCAAACTCACAGGTGACCTTCTTCTGGGACCAAAAAACACAAAGCAAGTCCTAGGAGTCCTATACCGGACTTCGTTAGTGAGGATATAGGCCCCTAAGCCACCTCGCCCGAACACAGTGCGCGCTATTACGAAAACTGCATTCCCTCGCAGACAAACCGGGTTTTCGGACGAACTGACCCTTGGGGTTGGTCTAGGGTACGTTAGAGTCCCCTGCACAACCCCGTCATTTTGGGATAATATTAATTTTCGGCCGAAAATCGTAAAAATGCAAAGGCTATAGCCTTGGCGTTTTTGCGATTTTCGGTCGAAAAACAATTGTCTCCGATTTCGACCAAACTCACAGGGGACCTTCTTCTTGGACCAAAAAACACAAAGCAAGTCCTAGGAGTCCTATAATACCGGACATTGTTTGTGATAAAATTGGCCCCTAAGCCACCTCGCCCGAACACATTGCGCGCTATCAGGAAAACTGCATTCCCTCGCAGACAAACCGGGTTTTCGGACGACCTCACCCTTGGGGGTTGGTCTAGGGGTACGTTAGAGTCCCCCTGCACAACCACATTTATTTTGGCGAGAAGTAAAAATTCGACTCAAAATCGTAAAAATGCAAAGGCTATAGCCTTGGCGTTTTTGCGATTTTCGGTCGAAAAACAATTGTCTCCGATTTCGACCAAACTCACAGGGGACCTTCTTCTGGGAGCAAAAAACCCATAGCAAGTACTAGGAGTCCTATACCGGACTTCGTTAGTGAGGAAATAGCCCCCTAAGCCACCTCGCCCGAACACATTGCGCGCTATTTGGAATACTGCATTGCCTAGCAGACAAACCGGGTTTTCAGACGAACTGACCCTTTAGGGTTGGTCAAGGGGTACGTTAGAGTCCCCCTGCACAACCCCCGTCATTTCGGAGCATATTAATTTTCCGCCAAAAATCGTCAAAATGCCTTCGCGTTTTTGCGATTTTTGGTCAAAAAAAAAAAAAAAAAAATGTCTCCGATTTCGACCAAACTTACAGGTAAACCCTCTTCTGGGACTAAAAAGCAAGTTGCATGTCCAAGGAGCCCGATACCGGGCTTCGTGTAAGAGAAAATTGCTGTTAAAACTAAACTAGTTAGGTTTAATATCATACATATTAATGACATTTGTTTAAGAAATTTTGTTTTTATTCAAAAATTTTATATGTTAGTACATAAATACAGACTGTTTTGCTGATGAGAATAATTCATACTCTTAAATGAAACTTTAAATATTGATGACTCTTGAAAGTTTTTGCACCCTATTGATAAGCAAATCTCCCTGCTTGACTGTGGCTTGATACTGCCAATGCTTGGAGTCTGTTCTTCTAGAACGATTTGTCTCTACAATACCACCAACCTTGTCCACTTTGCAGTGGAGACGGCCAGCAGCAATAAATCTTGACAGTTCTCTGTTCAATCAGAGAAACATCCATACCAGTGAGACAAATGAAACATTTTTGACCAAGAATGATATTATCTTACATAGCTTAATTCACTTACTGGTCGATGAAGTCAACAGTCACACCAAAAGCCTCAGCCATATACTGAAGTGTTAGGCTGCGATATGATTCCAGGAGCTGTGTGTAGGCCAAAATTCTCATTTCTCGCACATAATATCTGAAGTGAGGAGCAACCAAGTAGTCTCTTCGAAGCAAACCTTCAACTACCGCTGTGGAAACAGAAAGATACACTATAAGCTAACACCCTATTTCCAGTAATGTGCACAGAAAGAAATTGCAATCTGATCTCTTACCAAGATTTTTGAAAAAGTCACTGTAGTGGCAGTCATATAAGGAGAATAAGTAGTTTTTAAGATCAGCATTAGTGTGAAGTACTTCCAAAATTTCAGATCCTTTGATAATCTATGGAGTCAAAGAAAATGTAGAAAAACTGTACGCTTGATAAAATTAACATTACTAAAAGTGATATTACATAACTAAATACCTTGTCTCGTAACTCATTTCTTGGTAGAGCTATCATGCTGACATACACAGTATAACGTACAAATGTGTTGTAGTCCATTAGCTCATAGGAGGTAAAAGTTGAAACAGTATCCAAAAAGAAGTTGGCAGCCCCCTTGAAATCACGTATGGAGACGCAGTAAAGCCCTTGGTAAACTTTCAACCTGTTGCGACGGTCCCAGTCACCACCTTCTTCAATTAGGCTGTGGAAAAAAAATATTAGCAATAGTTTGACAATTTCCAGATTAACATAAAGTGTCAGAAGAAAGTTACCTCTTGGCTTTTTCAATGTTTCTTGTGATTAGGTCATGGTCCAGGTAGAACAAACCAATGCGCAAATTATGAAAAACAATATCAAGACGATGGCCCAGAGATACAGTTTTTTCATAAGTTTTTCTGAATGCTGAAATAGCTCCTTCCTAGAACACAGAATATACCAAGCCCATCAATTTAAAACATTTCCAGTTTCAGTAAGATTAGACTTTGGTAGTTAATATAAATGTTTAGTTAAAATAGAATTGGGCATGCAATAGTAGCTAAAATATCTTATAGAAAATCGGTTTCAGTCTATTCAAGATTTAAATAATACAAACCTTATCACCAATCCTACACAGATATTCCGACTTCTTGAGGTTGGCTTCACGTACTTCCATTTCACCAAGGTTCTTATCTGCATCTTCAATGGTTTCTTCCAGCTGCTTTAACTTTTCTTCGTTAGCTGCCTTCATTTCAGTAAGGAGTTTCTGATCGACTGGCCAGTTTAGGTCCCGGCAAACCTCTTCATAAAATGGTGCCATGTCTATGAAAAAAGTATTAAAAGTTTAGAGAACTGTGTAAACTAAAAGGTTAGGGGGCAATGGGTGACAAATCACTTCTGATTCTGGGAATAATATCAACTGCTGATTGAGATGTTGGCAAACAAGAGAAGAGTCTCCTACTTTTGTGATATGTGAAAAAAATTAACCGTGAGATAAAAAAACAGTGTGTAAGGCCGGCAATGACAATCCCACTAATGGACCCAGAAGAAACGTCAACAAAGGCCACTTTGGCACAACACGCAAAACAAAGAAAACCATTAATGGAGCAGTTTTTTTAACATTAACTAGTATAATTTAAATTATAAGAAAACTTACTATCCTGTTTAATGGCATCCAATAAACGGGTTTGCAAAGTTTTGTCATCTTTGTGCTCGCTGAGGCTGAGCAGAAACTTCCACTGGGCGAGTTCCAGGTTCGGGTTCTTCTCAAGCCCTTGTTCTTCCAAATTTTCCAAAGGCATTTTAAACTTCTTTTTAAAACTATGCTATTTTGAATGTTAGTGTACTTTTGTCAGTAATATAATTTTTTCTGACAACTTAGAGCGGCCTGACAACGCTTTACTACTGACTGTCTAGTCACCTCAGAACACAGCCTTGTATTTCTAAGTAAAACAGCACGCCGTGATGGTCTTCCTTACGTTTTCTTCCCTTTCAGTAGAACAACGGGAACAACAACAACATATACTTCCCTTTTTATTGTTAGGATTAAGGTATCACGTGACTTAGTCAAATCCTAAACAGCAAAGATGCAAAGCAAATAATAACGATAATATATATTAGCAGGTCAAAATTGAAAGAGAAATTTTGTTTTGACATGGGAAGGTCGTGCGAGATCGAAATATCTAATGTAACTAACCCACTTGACGTTTGCCGCAGACGCACAACAAGAGAAAAAAAAAGAGGAACAAGGAAGAAACAGCTGTGATATGATTTTCAGTTTCAGTTGATGTCAACATAGCTAACCACAAACATTGGAATGTTTTAATTGTGGCACTGTTTCTTCTTCAATAATTTTTATAGTAAACAGTTTGAGGGTGTGTAAGCTGAGCAATTAGATTTTGCAACATATTGAACTTTTGGCAGTACCATTTTTTGTCACCAACCATAAATCCTGTGACTTGATGTTAGATGTCTATTGAAACTAGGTCTAGGTCTTCTGATCTGAGAAAAATAAGAAAAACAAGAAAGATCTCTGTATGAGTTTTAGTGTCTGGTAGTCCTCCCAATGAGGATGTATCTATTGCTATCTTATATTGAAAGAGAATGAACGCAGAAGCAATTGCTAGTTTTAAACCAGGCCTTCTCGCAAGGAAATGGGCAAACAACCTTGGTCAAAGCCAAAGTCAGTCTCAACACCAGAATGGTCGTGGTCCAACCACTAGTACTGAGGAACATGAAACGGATGGGAAAGTTAAAACCAAACTAATGTCTATGTGGAATAACATGAAGTACGGTAAGATCTTGTCTGTAACTCAGTTTTTTCACATTCCAATAGCAAGAAACACAACTCCTTTTTTAAAGTGCCTATTCTGAAACCAGAAAAATTGTTTTCCATGTTTTCAGGCTGGACAGTAAAAGTAAAAACAAATTTTTCCAAGGACTCACCAGTTTGGTTATTGGGACGCTGTTATCATCCATCAGATCATCATCCTTTGGATGATACTCAAGCTATTGCTTGCAGTGAAGATATGTTGGGGGTGTTTGTGGAGGAGGATGGTATTGAGGGTTTTCGCAATGACTTCCAAAGTCGTCTTTGGCTTACTTACCGCCGTGAATTTCCCATATTGAATGGTTCCAATTTCACAACTGACTGTGGATGGGGATGTATGCTTCGAAGTGGACAAATGCTTCTAGCCCAGGCTTTGGTTTGTCACTTTCTGAGCAGAGGTACATACATTTCTCTATTAAAATTAATTAAAAACCATCTATTTATTTTTCATCTAAATTTGTATATTTATGAACTAAATTTTCATTTCATAATTAAGACTGGAGATGGCGTCCAGAAGAACCTTTAACAACTGGACTCATGCATCGTACTGATAAAATGCATCGTACAATCATTAAATGGTTTGCTGACATCCCTTCACCAGTGAGTCCTTTTTCTATTCATACTCTAGTTCGTCTGGGAGAAGAATCTGGTAAAAAAGCAGGAGACTGGTATGGGCCAGGATCAGTAGCACATTTATTAAGGTAAATATTAATGATAATTTATGTAACATGATTCAAATCCCAAAATTAGTAATAGTAATTATACTTAAGAAAATAATACTTTCAAATGCCTCTTTAATAATAATAATTACTATTACTATTAGAATGTCAGTAAAAGCAGCAGCAGAAGAGTATGATGAGCTTGAAAAGCTTTGTGTTTATGTTGCTCAAGATTGTGCTGGTAAGTGTTTCTGATTATGAACAATAAATTACTAAACACCCTTAATTAATTAATTCTATAGGTATGTATTTTTTCCTCTTAAGTTTATGTGCAGGATGTAATTGAACTGTGTGAAAACAATGACAATGTAGGAAACAGAAAACATTGGAAATCTGTTATCATACTAGTCCCTGTTAGATTAGGAGTTGAAAAAATGAACTCAATATATGCCCCTTGCCTAACTTCATTGTTGACTCTGAAGCATTGCATTGGTATAATTGGTGGAAGACCAAGGCATTCACTTTACTTTGTTGGCTATCAAGGTAATGTCACTTTCAATTATTATACTGTTAATGTAAATTTTTAATGAAGGGTTTATACTAACCAAAATAATTCAACCATTATATTTTCCACTTTTAGATGATAAACTTATTCACCTGGACCCACATTACTGTCAAGAGCGTGTTGATGTGTGGCAACCAAATTTTCCCCTATCCTCTTTCCATTGCCGATCACCAAGAAAAATGCATTTGTCAAAGATGGATCCTTCCTGCTCTATTGGCTTCTATTGCAAAACGCGAGAAGATTTAGATTCCTTTGTTCAAGATGTTAAAAAGGTTTGTCTTTAATTGTGATACTTTTTTATACTTGTTATCCTCTCTTTTTTGTTACCTGTCATTCTTCAATTTTTGTGATACAGTGTCTTGTACCACCTAACCAGAAGTCAGAATACCCAATGTTTGTGTTTTGTGATGGACGCAGCAGAGATGCTGTTAGTCTCCCTCGGTTGAGCATCCCTGATGACGACAGTGCTATTGGATTCGACAGTGATAATTATATGGAGTGTGAGGAATTTGAGATCTTATGATAAGTTTACAGAATGCTGTGACTCTCCTGTGACGTGATTTACAGAATGTGAGGGCCTGAATCAAACTATTTATGGTAATACAAAGCAATTTTAAAGCCATGTTACATGATCCATAAAGATCAAAGGAACTATTACTAAGTGTTGATGTCCTTGACAGTTAAAGGGTTCCAAGTAGCAGGATATAAATATTTTCTTTTCTTTTTCTTAAAGGCATTTTGAGTGAGAATAACATGTTCTAGTTCATCTTCTGTTTCTTACATAAATAATGCCATGAAAAAATTATTAAGTGAAATCAATTCCTTTATATAGGACTTGTAAGACTGTTTGTTAAAGCAAGTTAGGGAAAAGTTATAAATTTTGAAACAGAATGGGACAAAATAAATCTATGCTTCTGAATGAATGCAACAATTCCTTGCAGGTAGCTTTTATTTTTAAAAACAATATTTTAAATGGAAAGAAAAGAAATTTGAAATCTTTTACTTTTGATTTTTTGTTCAGTTTTCGCTTATACCTATGGTAACGCAGTCTGTTACTTGCATGTACTGCTTTCTTTTTTAAAAGGTACAAATACCTTACCTAATTGATCTCAGAAATGTTTATCTTTTCCATCTGTTGAGGAAATCCCAGGGTTTATAGATAAACAATTATCACTTAATGATATTTCATCAACCATGTTATCTCTTATTTTTTAATTAAATGAGAGGACAAGTGCCTTGAGATTTTTTAAATATGCTAGGTAGTTGAGGAATTAAGCATATATATCTACAAATTACTTGCTGGTGTATCCTATCCTATTGGTACTGCTATGATAATTCCTAATACTCCTATTATGCACTTATTAGTTCTGAACTGTATGCTACTAAAGTTCCTTTATCTAAGATTTATCTTTAAGGTATGCTCTCAAAGCCATGCTCTCAAATTCTCAAGGTAAACAACAATGTCAACATGTAGGTACCCCCCAAAAATATGCCACCAGTCTACGTATGTCATCCATTTATTGGGGTTCTTTAAAGGGCAGGAAAGAAACAGGCAAACTCGAATTGAAGGTTTTGGTGACAATATATGGTACTTATTTGCATAGCAATCAACAGATAAAAGTCTGCAAACAGTAGTAATTTTATTTTTTAAATGTGTTTATTTGTTTTGAGTGTATAGATCACATTTGCTCTTTGAAGGTAGCCTTAAATACCTTTTTATGTGCAAATAACTACTAGCTGATTTAAAGTTTCCCCCCTTCTATCTCGTGTACCCCACTAACATATGTAAATTCTTCTCTTTTTGCATGTGATAGTGTAAAAAGTCTGTTACTTAAAAATGTGGCTTCTGTGATTTTGATGTGTGACGTGTGTACCAACTTTATTTGTAGTCTGATTTTGTATAAATTACATAAATGTAATTGTATTATTTCTGTGAAGTAGTTCTTTTAAGGAAGTCAAGGCTTTGACTGGTAGTTTAATTTTTGCCCATAATATTTAAAGATTTCAAGACAAGAGATCGTTGTGATGTTCCTGTTGGAAAATTTGTTATGGCTTGAGCTTTAACTAACTGTAGAAAAAGAATGTGATGTTTTACCAATGATTTAGGCAGTAATTTTTTGTAGGGTCCATCTTAAAATTTTGTTAGGAACCTTTTGTTGAATTAACTACAAATATGCTACCATGTCGTACTATGATGGATGTTAGCAACCTCCTATTGTTTCTATTAAGAATATTTTACCTCTGGGTTTTGATTGGAAAACTACATTATCAATGTCTTAATTTCAGATATCTTTTTGTTCTTCATTAACTAAGTGGATTATAATAATGCTCTTACACCCAAGACAACTATTTATTGCTTTCTGTTTGTTGTTGTGAAAAATAACTGTTACGACCTCAACTTATGTTATGTGACGCATAAGTTCTTTTAAGAATCTCACGCTTATAAAAGCATCTGTATACTACACCACTGGTTTCTTGGCATACCTAATTTCCTATGCAGGTAGCCTTTTCCTTTATCATTGATAGTTACTAAAATATCAGTTAACATAACTTTTAATTTTATATACTAAAAGGGTGTAAAGTTTTTTATTTATTTAAAACTTGTATTTACAATAATCACATCAAAAAGTAAGGGAACTATTGAATATTCAATTGTGTGTTACACAAGGAATAGGTTTTGTAAATTGTAACAAGAAGCCATTAAAGGATGGTAAAAATAAATAAAATGTCACCAACTTTCAACATAATAAATTGTATTTAGTTTTAAAAGTTTTGTATAAATACTCTTTAGGTAAAAGCAATCAACTTGAAAAAAAAATATCACATTTCAGAGTACACAAGGAATGCATAAAATTATTTATATGGCACATTCAAAATGCTTGAATTCCAGTTATTGCACGGCCCAGGATGAGAGCATGAACATCATGAGTTCCTGAAAAGACAATTAAAAACATTTATTGCACCATATCCTATAATCTAGCTCTCATAATACTACTGAGAATATTGACCTTCATATGTGTTAACTGCCTCTAAGTTCATGCAGTGTCGAATGATGTGGTACTCATCAGAAATACCGTTCCCACCAAGCATGTCACGAGCGGTGCGAGCTATTTCTAAAGCTTTTCCACAAGAATTACGCTTCACAATAGATATCATTTCAGGACACAATCTGTAACATGCAACTTTTTCGTTAAGTAATCTGGAAAAATTCAACCATGGATTTGACTGAACAGCATCGACTAAACTACATACAATCCCTTATCTTTCAGACGACCAAGGTGCAAACATGTTGTGAGACCAATCGATATTTCAGTAAGCATGTCAGCCATCTTCTTTTGCATTAACTGAGTTCCTGCCAATGGCCTCCCAAACTGTTGACGATCAAGGGTATACTGACGTGCTGCAGCAAAGCAGAATTCTGCTGCTCCCAATGCACCCCAGCTTATCCCATACCTAGCATTATTCAAACAAGAGAAGGGTCCCTGAAATAAATATTAAATAGATGATAAAAAAAGGGTCAAGTTAAATTTTAAATAAGAAACTACGACAAAAGAAAGAGAACTAACTCTCATGCCTTCACTTCCAGGTAGCATATTTTCTTCAGGAATTTCCACATTATCCATGAGAATCATGCCTGTAGGTGATGCACGCAAAGAAAATTTCCCTTCAATACGTGGAGTACTAAAGCCCTTTGCTTTTTTCCTTTCTATAATAAAACCCCGAACTTTTCCTCCCTCTGTACGTGCCCATACAACAGCAATGTCAGCTATGGGGGAGTTGGTGATCCATGTTTTGCTGCCATTAAGACTATAGGTTTTCCTTTCCTTGTTGTACACAGCCTTAGATGCCATTGTCCCAATATCACTGCCATGATCAGGTTCAGTCAAACCAAAGCAGCCAATTAATTCACCTTTTGCTGTGAAAAAAAAAGTAAAACCAATAAATGAAAAAAATATTGAAGACACAGAAATAATTCTGAAGTCATATTGGTACTAAAAAAGAGTGTGTCTAACCAAGGCCTGGAAGATATTTCTCTTTTTGCTCTTCTGAACCAAAATGATAAATTGGTCCCATTACAAGTGATGACTGCACACTCATAGTAGAACGGTAAGCACTGTCTACTCTTTCTACCTCACGTGCAGCAAGACCATACGCAACAGAGGAAACCCCAGCACACCCATAGCCTTGGAGTGTTGATCCAAGCAATCCTATTGAGCCCATTTCCTTCATAATTTCTTTGTCATAGCCTGGAACAGAGAAATAAAATGTAAATCATTAAGGTCACTGAGGGGTGTAGTGCTCAATTTAAAGGCAAGTATCGTGATTGATTTTTCAACTTACTCTCATTGCGATTGGCCATTGTAATGCGGGGCATTAATTTTTCCTGACAATAAGCACGGCATTGGTCCCGCACAAGAATTTCCTCCTCAGTAAATTGTGAGTCCAGGTTCACAGGATCCTCCCAGTCAAATTTAGGATCTGCAGACCAATTAAAATAATAGAAGAGACAATATATATTTTTAAAGCACTTAATGGTAACATAACTATATAAGATGACTCACTCTTTGATTTCCCAGCTGACGACAAACCTGATTTTTCCTTAGTTAAGATTACACCTTTTTACTTTAATATTTGAGAAACATCACAGTGGCATACTGGATACCAAGTCCTCCCAATGTTAAGATCCCCAATCAAACAGTTTAAAAATGTGACATGCATGGCTGAAAATTGTGAAACACTCACTACGAAATAAAATTGAGCTTGTTATGTAACATTTACACTATAACCTTACAAACTTGTCACAAAGGATACATCTCGATGTTCCTCTAAGAATGCTGTTCAATCCGAAATACAAATTTGCTTTGCGGAAGGACGCATTGAACACGGCCGCAAACGATGCCATGATGTCAACTGACTAAACATTCGGGACCAATTGAGAGAATTTGGACGGCGGCTCGTCCTTGTCGCCTCATCTCCCAGAGCCAACACCCCCTCCTCGCTGTTGCGTATTCGTATACAGCTGATAACCTGACGAAGATGTAAACATCTGAGAGTCTCTTGGCCCCGGGATTACCCCACGCCAGGCGGCACTACTCCCTGCTCGCAGAGCGAGGGTATCGCCACCCCCCCCCCCCCCCCCGCCCTTCCCCTTTCCTATACTATAAAATTAGCCTAGCTGTTACTGTTGGCCAGCTGTAACAAAACCTGGTGACTCCTAAAAACAACATTTACACCGAATAAGAGTCCGAACGACTAGGCGCTTGAAAGTGCGATCCGTGCGATCGTGCACAGTCGCCTCTACTTAGCGACGAGTCCAGCTGGCAGAGGGAAGGCCCGCGTACGCAGCATGTCCGGTCCGGTCCCGTCCCGTCCCCGCCACGCTTTCCGAAAGCGATCCAGACCAGCAGGACTCTCGCGAATACCGGAGCCAGTTGGGAAAGCAGACTGGACCCGGGCTGCTGCCAGCACCATGCCCTGCCATGCCATGCCATCGCCATAGCCTGCAGAACTGTAGACTGTACCGTCGTCGCTCCCCACCTCTCCGCCCTGACTGTAACATAATTACGAAACGCGTGATCCCTCCTCCGCGCCGCGCCGCGCTCATCCAGCCGGACTCGCATCCCTTACGTTTTCCCACGCCACGCCTCGCTACGCTGTGCGACCAGCGTGTGATCGGGACGCACTCACACGCCACGCTCACCTCGTCTGCCACTTCCACCACACCAAAACGCCACCTCACCCCCCCCCCCCCCGCAGCAATTTCATTTTCACCCCGGCAGCACTAGACCAGGACGACGGCTCTATCTCATCGGCCTGCCCGTCCGGCCCGGCCAGGCCCGGCCCGTTTTCGAATGATATTTAGATTGGAGTTCCGGTCCAGACGAATGTCTCGAGCCCTGGGCCTAAGCCCCTTGCACTCCCCCGACCCGAAGCAGATGATGGCCGCTGTGCCCGACCCGACCCGACGTTCTACGTTCTCCTAACGTCGACACGACGCGACGACCCCCCGAGCCGAGCGGGGCGCACGACATGCAGAAGACATATTGGTTGTGACTTGGTGAGTCGTCCACATCGGAAATAGATGATGAAGCGCCCCCTGCTGCCCCCCCCCCCCTTCCCCCGGGGGAGGGCTCTAACCGTCTTCCTGCTGCCGCCCCTTCTGCCTCCGCCCGAAAATAAAATAGCCTCTCTATGAGGTGGCCTGCACGCCCTGCGCCCCTGCAGGAGAGGCAGGGAAGGGACAGGGAAGCCCCCATCGGCTTCGCCTGGCGGGTCTTTCGACTTCGAACAGGGAAGCGAGAGCGACCCTCGTCGAGTGGGGGGTCGGCCCCGGTGGTGGCCCCGGGGCACGCGCGACGCCCCCCCCCCCCCCCCCAATTGTGACTATCTTCATCACTTTAGTGGGGGGCTTAACGCACGAGCGGGGCGGGCGGCTGACTTCTTCGACCCTACTTGTACCCAGCCTCTCCTCCCGGTGGCGCGCGGAAGACATCGCGGGCGGGGCGAGCGGCAGAGCTACGCCTTTCTCTGCCTCTCTCGCACGAGGCACTTTGACCCCGGGGCCGGGCCGGGCCGGTCGCCGCGGTGCGGCGGGACCTGCTCAGCTATCCTTAGCTTTCAGATCAGCGATCGGCCCGGCCGACGCGGCGCCGCGTCAGCGTTGTCAGCAACACGACCAGGCAGGCAGGCCGAGGCGAGCGCAGCGGGCCGGGCCTGGCCGGGCTTTGTGCTCAGGTCCGATAACCATCCCCTGCGCGGGGCCGCGGGGGCCACGGGGCCATGGGGAGAAGAGAAGGGCAGCCCGACCAGGCCCGCGCCGGGCCGGGCGTTGCCATGAGAACAGCGCGTCCCCGCCCGGCCCCGCCCGGCCCCGCCGCCTGCGCCCACCGCAAGCCCACGGCACGGCACACGCGCTCGGCCCGGCTCGGCCGACAGTTTAGCTGACAGCAGGGCAGGGCAGGGCAGCGCAGAGCTGACACGAGCTGAGCCCGTCAGTCCCGTCTGGTCACGAGCGCCGTGCCGTGGCCTGTCACCGCGCTCTACCGGGCCGGCCAGGGCTCCGCGCGCCGCCCCCGATAGGCAACCCGGTGCGCGCGGCTGCGCGGCGGGCCTGCAGGCGTGCGCTCGGGCACGGCGCGCGCCGCCGCCTGGCGGGCTGGCGCAGCACACAGAGCCTACGGGCCCCCCAGGAGGAACATCACTCTCGGTCGAGTGTTTTTAGACGGTTTAGCGTCTAAAGAACGGCAACCAGCAGGCCTTTTCCGAACCTCGATGTCTTACGTGCGGTTCGAGCGCTGGACCATAGGGAGGAGGGAGGCCCCGGGGGAGGGGGGGGGGGGTACCGCCATCCTCCGCGAATGGGGTATACGAGACGAGGCGACGTGGCAACCCCGCAGGACCCTGCGGCGGAAGTGCGGCAGCGCCGCTTGTTACGAATGGGAGGAAGGGCGAGAGAGTGAGAGAGCAAGGGGAGCGAGCGAGGAGGACGGAGAGGGGGAAGAGAAGGATGAGGGGAGGAGAGAGGGAGAGAAAGAAAGGGATGAGAGCACGGAGCGCCGGTGGAGCGTGAGCCACGGGCCACGTATCGGGTGGGATAGGATGAGGAGGAGCCGGTCCGGGGACCGAGCCGTAGAGGCGCAGAGCGGAGGAGGAAATAAAAAAAAAGAACAAGGAAGAAGACAGTGGGGCTGCCCGCCCCGCACCGCCCCGCACCGCCTGTACGCCACTACCTCCAATTTCCTATCGTGAGCCAGCACTTTTGCGCGACAAGTTTTTCATCTTCCATTTTCATCATCCTCCCTCGATGGTAATTACAACACACCCAGCGCCAGCCCGTTCCCCGCAGGCCGCCAGCTTCCCTCTCATTTCCTTTTCATTCTCCCTCCGCGGCGCTTAAAAATTCCGCCACCACACCACTCGGTGAAAAATTTACGCGTCGGGGCGTGGCGTAGCGTTGCGCGCGTCGTCTGCTGGGCTCGGTCCGGTCCGGCCGGGGGAGAGATATGTAAGCACGGTTCCGTGTGCCCACGCTAAATGGGCCTTTCATTATAAATGAGGTTAAAAGATGGCGGGGGGCGCACGCGGCCTGCGCGGGGTGGGGCGGGAGGCTCAGGGCGCCGGTGACGTCGACCACGACCACGACGGCGACGTCGGGCCGGGCAGGCCGCGTCTTTGTCCCGGCCGGAGCGAGTCGTGGCGAAGGGCGGGGCGTTTCGGGCCTGCTGGCCGGCCAGGGGGAAAGAAACAAGACCACGACGGCGTCGGAGTCACGCACGGGGGAGCAGGAGGGAAAGATTCCGAACGTAAACAAGAAACAGCTGAGGGGCGGGGCGGGGCGGGGGCAGCAGAGCCTGCAGGCGGTGAGGAACGCCTTACAGCAGGCCCGGCCCGGCCCTTACACCTGGCTCTGCGTTGAGATAGGCGGGGCAGGGCAGGGCAGGGGCGGCAGCCTAATGCCATCAGTGCTTCCTGCGCCCTGCCCCATGCCCCCCGCCCCCTCCCTCCTCCGTCCGCTTCACGGACAGGCTTCTCTCCCTACCGACCATTAGTTTGGGGGCCGCAGCAACCTGAATCAGGAGTATCGTTATTCACCAAACTACGCCAGCGTGATCCATTGTGGAAAAATAAAAAATATCCAAACCCCCTGTACATTTCTTTTTTTTGTTTTGACGATTTTTGAGGGTAAGTCGCGGCGGTAATCTTCGCATTATCTCCGGACTGTGCTGGAAGGGGAAGGGTCAGGCGCAGGGCGAGTTTAGCAACGCGGTTGTTACAGCAGGGGCGGGGCGGGGCGGGGCGGCCTGACGGAAGGGAACAAGTGCGTAACAGCGGCGGTGGCCCGTCAGCAGCAGCAACACTGCAGCCTGCCAGGCTGCCAGGCCCGAGCCGCCCCCCGGGCCCCCCGGGCCGACAAGCTACAGCACCGAGAGCATTTTTCACACGCCGCAAAATGGCGCATTTCGCTTTAATTTTTACGAAAGAGGGGGAAAGGTGTGCTCGGCCCATGACAGCGATAGGGCGGGGCGGTCCCTTCCGACAGGCTCTGAAGGTCGAAAGGCCCTTCCTTACCCCCGGGCCGTGCCGCAGGCCGCAGGCGCAGCAGCTATCAGCGCTGATCCGATGCAACAGAAGTCATGAGCGCTCGGCCCGGCCCCGCCCCGCTCGGCTAGCTCAGCGCCTCTCTGTTCCGCGTCCCTGTTCTCCTGCGGCGGAGCCCTTTGTTCCTGCTGCCTCGACAGAGAAACACCTCGTTTGGAAAGGGCAGGCAGCGCACTCTGCGACGAGCCTGCTGGCATGGCGGCGCAGAGGTCAGGCCCGGCCCGGCCCAGCCCGGTCCGCCGCCCGCACAACGTCCCCGTCAGAGCCGACGGCGTCCTCTTGTCCTGCCTTTAGCGGGCCCCCGCCGCGGCCCGCGGGGTACTGGCGCTGGGGTTCCGGCGGGGATGCAGACCGCTCGGCTCTACGCCACGTCCTCGGCGGGGTACCCTGAGGGGATCCCCCTCCCCCATGCGGGGCCCTCTGGTGGGATCGTGAGGCCGATCCTACGTGAGATGGGATCCTCGTGGGGCCCCACCCCGCCCCGCCCCGCCCTGCCTGCGATGGGATCCCCGCTGGGGCCTCGCTGGGTCCTTGGCGTGCCAGTGTGCCGGGGGCCCCTGGAGGCGGAGGCCTTGGCGAGTCCCTGATGGGGCCTTGATGATGAGGGACCCCAGCCCGGGCGGGGCGGGGCCTCCAGGTACGGGCGACGCTACTCTACGCCACACCACGCTTTGCGACGTGAGACCACAACGTCCTACACTTGCCCTTGACGGGCGTACCGGCGAGGTCCTGCCCTGCCCCCGCCCCCTCTTCCCCTGACGCCCTCCTCCACGTGCCATGGGCCGCTGCCTCCGCCCCCCCCCCCTCCGAATCCGCCCGCAGGTACGGCCGACATGAGCCACGCCGGGCCCATGCCAAGGGTGTCGTCCCGCTCGCTACGCAAAAGAGCGAGCGCCATAGTTACAGCTCATGACCCCTCCCCTCCACCCACACACTTTTCCTAGCTCTCTCCCTCTCCTCTCCCTCTCACAGCACGACCTAATCGACCCCCCATAGCGGCCGCGGCCGCGGGCCGGGCCGGACGAATGCGGAGCCCTGTCAAACATTTGCTGTACAGAGAAGAGATTCGGCCTCAGTGGAGTTATCCGGAATAGCAACGCCATGAACCGCGGCTTGGCTCAGATAGAGCCGCGTGCCACGGCCACGCAGAGCACTTCTGCCGCGCCGCGTGCCTCTGTCCAACAAAGACCACAGCGACAGAACCTGGAATTATTCGCGCCTGATGGTCTCTTTTCGGCTTAAAATTTATTCAGATTGTAGGCAGGGCACTCAATGTCCAAACGCTATGCAAACTTTTGATAAATTTTCAGCTTTATAAGGCCAGAGAAAAAAAAGCTAATACTGTAGCTAGAAAACATACACACGCCGACGAAAGTGTTGCCGAAGAGAAACAAATAACAACAATAATAGCGCGGCACTGCTACATACTACAACGCCTCCGCGGCGCGGCCAAAAGCTCTCTCTCCCACGCATGTCAATTAGAGATGAAGAGCGGAGCGCAGTTCTCATAGCACACAAAGCACACTCACTCCCAGCACAGAGCGCCCCGGCCCCCTCCCACCACCACCACACCGACAGCCGCCAGATGAAAAGAAAATCTTTGCCCCAAACTTGGAGTAACATTATTTTTGCTCTCACATAGAAGCCGTTCAATATTTCTTTTCTCTGGGCGCTGGGTGAGTAGAGTGCTTATTTTTTTTTTTTTACCTGCGCCTCTCTCTCTCTCTCTCTCTCTCTCTAGCAAGGTAGGCAGGCGGGCGGACGGTCTTTCTGGCACGAATGTACCGTGTCCGATCGAAACCCACCACCACCACTGGCACTGAAGCACCAGCCCAGCCCAGGCCAGGCCAGCCCAGCCCAGGCCACTGCTGCGGCCCAAAGACGAATCTCTAGCAGCACTCGCCTCGCCTCCAGCCAACCTCTCCAGCACGAGCTGGCCGCCTGCCTCCAGCCGAGAGCGGGCCGGACGGGGCCGGGCGGGGCGCAGGGCGGCCATCTCTGGTGAACTCGATACCCTCTCATCATGACTCCCATGATGCTGGGACGAGAGGTAGCAGTGGCACATCTCGACACGGGCGGTTCAGTTCCAGGAGGCACGCTGCTACAGCGGCTGAGCGCTGCGCGTGTGCGTGGGCGTGTGTGTGCGTGTGTGTGCATCCTAGTGGTGTAGAGGTTCCAGGAAGGCGCTGGTGTACCAGTGGGAGTTTGGATCTGTTCCAGCAGCGGCGGAGCGGCGGGCGTGGTCTCTTTCACCGCTATAGAGTAACCAGCCGGCGCTGCTGCGCTCTGCGCTGCAAATGGAGAGGCTGGGATCACGCGGAGAATTGCGCTCAACTCCCCCGCCGGCTAAAAATAATTTCAGCGGCGGAGCAAAATCGTTTTTACGGAGAAAGAAAAATTGTGTACCCGCGCGCGGCTCCGTGGGCCCGCTCCCCGCCGTGCCTATTCTTTCTCCCTCGGTTAGGTGCACACCATTTGGTACCCCCTACCCGGGCCGGTACCCTCCGGTACCCTCGGCTGGGCTCGGCGAGCGGAACTGAGCCGCGGTGTACCGCGGTGTACCGCCGCCCCGCCCCGCCCCGCCCCGCCCCGCCCCACGACTTGCACACCTTACAGAGCAGGGAGGCCCAGATCTGGCCAGAGGCGCCCGGCCCGCGGCCCCAGCCCGGCCCCGCTGCGCTACGCTACGCCACCCGCGAGGCCCGCTTACACTTACCGAGCCGGAAAACCATTCCAATCTCATGCTCGTGTCTGAGAGTGGTACAGTAAAACTGTGGTCCGTGCGGCCAGCGCCGGCCAGCGCGCACTGTCCCGAGAGGCAGGGCAGCTCACCAAGACTGCTGCAGCGCCCAAATGTCAGAACGTTCGACCACTACCGCGCAGCGCACACGACCGAAAAAATAATATAAAAAGAGAAGAAATTACAAAGGACTGACGCGGCTGTATACCCATTGCCCTCTGGCAGTGGCAGATCTAGTAGGCACACACAGCCTTGGGCAGCAGCACAAGTCGCACAGACCAATCAGCTGATTTTGATCGGGGTCAAAGAACGGGGCGCGCAGCAACAGCTGTAGCGCGGGGCGGGGCGGGGCGGGGCGGGGCGGGGCGGGGCGGGGCGGGGCGGGGCGGGGCGGGGCGGGGCGGGGCGGGGCGCATCGCCTGGCTGCGGTGCGGTGGTGGCACACGGCGGTGGCGCTTTGCTTTTGCAATTGCGATTCCCATCTCGGGCGCGTGCAACACAGTTTGAGGTTCTACCAGCAGCAGCAGCTGCAGCGGGCCGGGCCCTGGGCCGGGCCTGTCTCATTGTCATGGCAAAAGTTTCCCAGCAGTCGGCTCTGCTCTGCTGTGCTCTGCGGTGGTAGTGGCGGAGGGGAGGAGCTGCAGCCCCCCGTTACTATCCCGCGCGCTACTCGTGCGTTTCACACCATTCGCCGGCCGGTAACGGCTCATAGGCCACACTACACTGGAGCACCGTGCACAAACACACACACACACACGCCCCCACATCAAGATACAGCCTCCGGCGCGGTCGCGTCGCTAGAGCGCACTACCCGTCGCAGCTACACGCTACAAAACGTCCTCATTTCTTGCCCGCCGAGCCGCCGCGCTGCCGCTGCTGCTGTTGCGTTTTGCACATTACTGTTGCGGACCACGCTAACGGCGAACATACATCGCCAGGAAACGGGGGAAGGGCGAGAAAACATTTCGAAAACGTACCGTCGTGTGTAGAGGATAGACACCGCAGTGAAACGGGCCGCCCACCTTTCTAAGGCTCTGCGCCCGCCGAGTCGAGCGTAGGCAATCCCGCTTCACAGCGCAGTGTCCATCCGTTTACACACGGTGCATAAAAGATACTGGCGATCGTACATAGTGATTAGATACGAGAGGACGCGATTGGATGACGTGTGTAATGACCGTAAAGGAGAAGCACGCAACATGCGCGACCCCCAACATCACACCACACTTCTAGCTGGTTTTTATTTTAAACACCTCTGCGGACTTGTTTTCGACTCTTTGGCAGGCCGGGCCGGCCGGGCACGGGTCGCGTCACCGGCCGAGCGACGCGCTGGAGCCGAGCCGAGCGGAGCGGAGCGGCCTTGAGGATGGACTCGCGACTCGCTGGCTGGACATGTGCGGCTTCCTTATCACAGCAGCGCCTTTTCTTTTTCTTTTTTTATTATACGCGACGACCGCGGCGACCTCCCTGCCGCAGCGGTAGAGAGGTCTTCAGCCTCCAGCTCAAGCAGCATGCTGGAGACTTCATGGTGAAGCTTCATGCAGAAACTTCATGCAGAGGCCTCCTGCTGGAGCCTCCTGGAGCCTCCTGCTGGAGCCTCCTACTGGAGCCTCCTGCTGGAGCCTCCTGCTGGAGCCTCCTACTGGAGCCTCCTGCTGGAGCCTTCGAGAGGAACCGAGCGAGGCGACCCGCCTGTGGAGCGTGCGCCTCCGAGAGCAGCACCGTGTAATTAAAGGGGCCTGTCCCGGCCCGGCCCGGTCCGGCTCCGGGAAGCGAGGAGGAAGAAGGGACCTCGACGGGGGAAAAGAAGTGAAAAATGTGTGTGCACGCGTCGCGTCGTGTCGGAACGCCCGGCAGGGTAGGCAGCGTGCTCCGCGCGGCTGCCCGACGGGACTGCCTACCTCGCAGGCGGTCCGGTCCGGCCCGGGTCCACCGCACCGCACCGCGCGCCGCGCATGCTAAGTGGAAGTTAAACTCTGGGCGGGCGGAGCGGAGGACACGGGCACGGGCCTGCTGGCGCACCGCAGTCCAGGAGGGGCCGCTGCGGCGACCTTCCAGCCAAATACACAGGGAAAAAAAAAGTTCTATTGTGCAGCCGCAAAGATTTGAATTATCAGTGCAACATTCAGCGGTAAAAATGAGTGCAGAGTGCAGAGTCCTTCTGTACAAAATGCACGCTGATTCATTGTACTACAGATTGAAAGATGTTGCGACGGATAAAACACTCATTTCAACGATGTGAACCAGCCATGGGCTATTTGCTCACAGAGCAGAGTCATGGACGACGCGCGTACATCCGTTTGGTTTCCCCGTAGAACGATTCTCATCTGCGTGGGAGCCCGCGCCAAGCTGACGGCCGAAACTCGTCTACCAGCCTCACCTCACCCGTGCGGGCGGGTCCGGGCCCGGGCCGGAGCCAATGACGCTCGAGACGAAATAGCTATTAAAGCCGGGCCGGGCCGGCCAGACCTTCCGGAATATTCCGCGACGCAGCTCCGCGCTCCCGCCTGCATCTGCGCACCTCCACCCTCCGCCCCTCAGCCCGGCTCCGGCCTCCGGGCTCCGCGCCACCGGATGGAATGGCGATAAAGTCTACGCCCCGCAACATGGAGAGCCGTTTGGCGTGGACAAAGTAGTGTCGTATACAGGGCAGCGGATTGGAAGGAGAAAGACGCATTATTGCAGTTTAGAGAAACCAGGAAGCCAGGAAGGTAGTACGATGATTTTTTTTTAGCCGTGGGCAATAGTCAATAAATTTGTAAAATCGCAAAATGATCCAAACTGAGCAAAAATAATTTCTGCGTTGGAAACTGAATCTTGGTGTTTAAACCCTTCCCCGAGCTCTCCGTCTCGCCCGTGTCCCCTTCAATACAATGCCTATAACTTTTAAGGGTGGCGTTTCTCTCCCATGCGAGGTACAAACTACGTATCATAACGGGCACATCGCATCACGCCCCGCCCGGCCCGGCCCGGCCCGAGCGAGTCCCGCCTGCTATAGGCGCGGCGGCTAGCCGAGCCGCGGCTCCTGGAGGCACGATGACGCACCGATTCGCTGGAAGCAGCAGCAGCAGCCGCGCCTGCCGCAGCCCAGCCGCCCCGCCCCGCCCCGCTCGGCTTTGGAAGCTGCTGGAATAAGCCAGAGCTGACCAGAACAGCCGCAGCCGAGGCGGGGGGATGGTATCAGCAGCACGAGTAAGTGTGCAGCGCCACGCCGGGCCCTTCTGTCACAGCCCCGCCGCAAGCTCGCCCGCCCGCCAGTTTTACGTGTGGCAAAGTCGAGTTGGTGGCAGCAGTTGCCAAAGTAAAAGCTGTACACGAATAAACCCTGCGCGTTAAACGTCAGGACTATTTTTACTTTTTTACCACAGGAAGTAAGCAGAAGTAATACTTAGTTTTATTTTTTGTGGCAACTCCACAAATCACTTTGCGAAAAGACGGCTATAGATATAGACCCAACGCGCGCGCAACAGCCCCATATACCCCTGTCGAAGTTGAAAAAGCCTTACAAAAGCCGAGCCGTCTGGTCTGCTGAGGCCGCCCGGCTCGGCACGGCGCTGGCACGGCGCTGCCGCACCATAGCCGCTGATAAGGTTGCCGATGATGACGTTATCAATACCCGCTCCCTCCCCACCTAATCAGCGCGTCGGAGCCGCGACACGCCCGCCCCGCCCCGCCCCGCCGAGCCGGCCTTTCCGTGCCGTCCATCAATCTATCTGCTCGTGACAGGGGGGGGGGGGGGCGGACCAGGGCGGGAGCAACAAAAAATAAATGAAGCCCGCAGAATTCGATTCTCGCCTTGCGCGCCGCGCCGAAAAGTTGACCCTCCTCGGCAACATGTAAGAGACAGCAGGAGGGCATTAATTGATATGAAATCATGTATCGGAGAGGTTTTGCCACCTTGGCTCTGGCAGTCATGACATCGACCCCTACCTCAGTGCGCCCTGCGGGTTAGGCAGCCCGCGCGCCTCCATGCTCAGCGGGTTGCCTAGGCGCGCAGAGCGGGCGGCACACGGCTGGAGGCTGTGTGTGTCTCCTCCTCCCAGTCCCCTTTGGCCTCTCTCCGTCTCCTTCACCCGCCCCTTTACCACGTCGCCTCGGCTCGGCGGCGCGCCTGCTTCGCTCGTTATTCTTCCTAGTTTCGCTTATTACCGTCCCGCTCTGGCCGACCACCTACGTGTGTGTTCCGCGTCCCGTCCCGCCGTGCACTTTAGAGAGGGAAGCCAAATAATTATTAACTGGTGCGAGGGGGGCGAGGCGACTGTAATGACTCGACCCGGCGCCGCCGCGCTCTCCCGCATCTGCAGATGCAAACACAGCGCCCTCCTCACACCGTCACGTCACAGGTGCTCTGGCCTCTGCCAGTGCGTAGCGGAGATGTTTTCGAGAGATCGTCACGCGCGGCAACGTGCGGCGGCGCGCCATCTGAGCAAATACTTGGGTTGTCACGCCGTGGCGCGCGGTACGCCATCGCGCGGCGTCAATATTGGCGCTCGCGTCGGAGCGTTACTCCCGCGGTATTCACCTCCGCCGCGCCGCGATATTGTCGCGAATAACACTCCAGGTATTGGCAGTGTAAGAGCATGCGCGCTCGACTCCTTTCTCCTCCTCGTTACCTATCGACTCGTCGCGGGCCGCGTGCGAGTCGGCCGCGGGGCGGGGCACTTATTCCCCCGCACGCCTGCCCCGCGACCCGTCGCGCACGCAGCCGTCGGAACGAGAAACAACAACAAGATTCCCCCGCAAGATATTGCCGAGTCCCGGCCCCGGCCCCGGCCCGTCCCGGCCGCAGCCAGCCGGCGGCAGTGCCGTTCGGAGAAAGAAATATGGCTGTCCACGGCCGCGAAACGACCTAACCTCACTCAGCCCTGCCGCGCGACACTTACAGAACCTCATTTTTGCCGCAATAGTCAGGTTTTATATATTAACATCAGCAGACAAGTGCCCTTTTGCCGTGCACTATTCCGCCGCGCAGTCGCAGACGCGTCACCTCCACGCCTTGACGCATTACTTTACTATTAAAGGAATGCGTAAACAGATCATCAGAGGAGAAAATATACGAACACGCGCGCACACAATATAATATAAAAGTTGTTCCAACGGCGCGTGTTGTTGAGGCGGGGGAGAGCGGAGGATAGGGTCGGCTCGCTCATGCAGCGGGGCGGCCGCGCCGCGTCGGTGTGATTTATCAAGACCACATTAATCTTATTACTGGATAGGTGTGGGGCCGCGTGGGGCGGGGCGGGGCGGGGCGGGGCGGGGCGGGGCGGGCCTGGGCCCATCTGATATACGGCGCGGCCTAATTGTGCCGATTTAAATGCACCGATACATGCTTCCCTTTGAACCGGTCGTAGGTACGGCACACGGTCCGCTGCACGACCAAAATAGTTGCTGTGTACGGGCGAGCGAGGGAGGTAGACAGAGAGAGGGGAGCTAGGGAGGGGAAAAAAAATAGGCCGCTCAGAAACATTTCTGGAATCAGTTAAATCCGCTCGCTCAATATTTGGACAGTTAATTGCCTTAATTGCCTAAACTGGAGTAACGTCGCTACGAGCAGTGAGGCACATGCGGGCGGCTGCTGCGACTGACCGGAATAATTGGAGGGAATTCGAAGAGCAGCGAGTCTACGACCGTTTTTTTAGCGAATGACAACTACTTAGTATCAGCAGCTTGTACAGTCGTAAAGTTAAAAGTTGAAACGTCGCCAGTAAAGATTGTCAAAGTAAAAGTTGTCTAGCGTTAGGCGTTGAAAGGTTACAGTTGACAATGCAGTTGCCTATGCATGGTGGCCCGTTTACGCCGGCGTTATTGTAAGTAGGCAACCCGTCTCATTCCTCCGAGAGCAAAAAATGTATTACAATACCCCTGGGGGGACTCGAACCCCCAATCTTCGGTTTAGGAGACCGACGCCTTATCCATTGGGCCACAGGGGCAACTGCAGTGAATTATCCGTGTCACGCCTCAAGGGCTCGGTCTTATCAGTGCATCGCACAACTGCACAACTCACCGAAGGTCGCGGTAAAATGTAAGACTTACCCCTGGAGGGACTCGAACCCTCAATCTTCGGTTTAGGAGACCGACGCCTTATCCATTAGGCCACAGGGGCTGCTGTGTGCGGCCCCCTCCACCGCGCGTCATGCAGCCGAGCGGCGGCCGAGGCGAGGCGAGGCTCGCGCGAGGCGAGGCGAGCGGCGGACGGGCCGGGAAGCGCTGTCCTGCTACACTGCCAACAAACAAACACAAAATCTTTTTGTGAATGCGACGTTGCTCCAGAATTGTGAAGAAACAAAGGGTGAAAGCGGTTGCTCAACCTTTAACCTATGCACACAAGCAAGACAAGGACAACTCTAGAAAACACTAGAAAGATAAACAAAAGTGCACATCTCTCTATCAGCTGCTGCCCAGCGATAGAGTGCAACACGAGACTAGCGTAGGCAAATGTGACGCTCCCCTCGTTACTGGGGAGATGGATGGAGCGCGGGCGGGGCGGGGCGGACAGATTCAATAACCTGCAGTGAACTTTGCCCCTCCGCTCTTGAGAGCGCTACGCTACGCCGAGGCGAGCAGAGCCGAGGACTTGCACTCACTGAGGTAGATGCGCGCGTGACGTCAGCAGGCCCGCCCCGCCCCGCCCGGGCTGCTTGGCGACAGAGCAAATGCACAGGTCCCCGATGATAATACACCGGTTTTGTAATATATTTTTTTCTCTTTGTTTGACGTTGCGGCATTTCTGCAAGGTCGTCGGTGCGACCGAGAGACGGTTCTGCCACATAGATTTTTTTCTCCTCCTTTTTGTTTTTAAAGCAAGTCAGGAGACTTGTTAACATTTCTATTCTATTAAGTAAAAAACTTTTTTAGCCAGGCAGCAATCCATCCATCTATCCAACTATCTAGAACTGCTCTGTCTGCAATGGCCTCTCCGTGACGCGCCGCGATCACGCCACAGGGCACGCCCTCAACGAAAATGAGAGAGAGAGAGAGAGAGAGAGAGAGAGAGAGAGAGAGAGAGAGAGAGAGAGAGAGAGAGAGAGAGAGAGAGAGAGGAGAGCGAAGAACGCCAGCCACACCCAGGTTGATGGTCCTGATCCACTGTGGCTTATGGGCTGCTGATCGTGCCGAGGGAGGGGCGTGACCCCGCGGCCCACGGCCCGCGATGATAATGAGAAGGATAGTGGTGAAATTGATGATGACCGTCTGCCAGTTAGATCCAAAGAATAAAATCATAAAAAAAAGAAACAGAAGAAAGGATGATAAAATGGTCTAAAAATGGCGGGAGTGCGCGCAATCAGCGGAAGTTGCAGGTCGACTTGAGGTCGACACCACCACACCGCAGACAACTGCAAGCAGCAGCAGCTCGCGGGCGTTGTCCCTGGAGGGCCCCAGGACAGGAGCCTGCCCGGCCCCATAGAGAGCCTCCTTAGCTCCGCGTTAATCTGCAGAGTGACAGTCGCCTCGACCCGACGGCCGACGGCCCTTCCTTCCAAGAGCCCCCGCCCGCGCTGCATGGGAGCCACACGTGGCGCCGGCCGGGCCGGGCCGGGCTGGCGGGTGTTTGGGAGTTCCCCTCTATGGAACAGGCGATCAGTTCGCCGTCGCCGCCCGGACTACCGTCGCAAGAGAAGTGCGTCATCAACGAATTACCTGCTGTGGCGCAGCGGCGCAGCACGGGCAAATCTGCGCGCCACGCCGCGCCGAGGCAATCGTGGTGGTGGAAAAGAAGAAAAGAGGAAAAGACCCGGGGGAGGGGGGGGAGGGGGTTACGGTAGCGAGCGCATCCGGCCGATTCGCGAAAATAAAAATAAAAATGCACAGCGAAAGGGTCTGGGATGGGGATGGGAGAGAGGCGAAAGAGGGGGGACGGAAATTGGGTGGAAAGGACGGTCGAGTCGGCTCGGCAGGGCAGGGCGGGGCAGGACGCCCGGCCTGGCCACCACCAGCAGGACGTCCTTCGAGGCGCCAAGGTCAAGCCGCGAGTGCGATGCGCAAATAATATCTGGCCTGCCTGCTGCCCCGCCCCGCCCCGCCCCGCTCTGCGACGCAGTAAGAGCCGGTCTCCAGTCTCCGTGTCGCAAAGCGCTGCTTTCGTCCGCGCCCCCGCCGCGCCCCGCCGCGCCCCGCCACGCCACGCCCCGCCCCGCCCGCAGCGCCACGCGCGGCCCGCGATGGGAATTCCGGCACAATTGGCGATAAAAGTCGCGTGGCGGGGCTGGGCGTCGCTGGCCGTAAAACATCAACAATAACAATAACTAGAGCGACGCCTGCTGCTGTCGTGGCGTAACCCGGGGGCGGGGGCGGCTCCGGCGTTCGGCCCTACCCCCACCTCCATCCGCACATTTCTCCAGCCGCTCCCCCTCCCCGCCCCCCAATATCCAATATGGCAGCTCGCGGCGTTGTTTACTGTAAGTGCTGTAAGACACCACCTCGCTGTAGTGACGGGGACTTTACACAGAGTGCGAAGCCTTATACAGTTAATCGAATGAGAGGGTGGCATGGGTGAGAGAGGATACTTCCGACTGACCGGCGCCGCCGGTGAGAGGCGGGGCGGTGGCGGGCGGCGGCGCGGGAGGCCCAGTTCCGGGGTTTATCCGCCGCCCCTGCTCTGTCTTAGCCTCACACACACACACACGCACACTCCACGCCACGCTCCACCCCGCCCCGCCCCGCCCCGCCGCCTGCGCGCCAGAGCACTCCACACCGCAGAACCACTGGCGTGTGTTGAGTTCCGGCCGGAAGCAACATTCTCATATCAGCGGCGCGGCGCAGCACCTGCCCGTCACAGCTGCCGCCGCATTTCCATACGGCGGGGAGAGCGTTACGAACTGGATCCAGTACTACCTCGACGAGTACCCACCGGCCCATCACGCCCACCGGCTACCCTCCTTCCTGCCCGCCCCGCCCAGGCTGACACAGCGCACCAAAAGATATTTTAACTTCCTCTCTTTCGTTCGTTTGCTCCTCGACTCCATCTATTCATTCAATGAGCCATTCATTAAAGTTCCAAGCAAGTTCGTAGCGACCCAGGCGAGCCGCGCCGGCCGCTGTGGCCGAGTGGAGCGGAATGCCATTGCTGAAATTTCCACGAGTTCCACTTTGTGCGACTACGCGTGGCCGCACGGCCGCACAGCCGCACTCGCACCGCGCGAGCCAAAGAGATTTGGACTCAAAAGGAGTATATGTCCGTATATTGTATTTTACATGCACTCGAAAAGTTCTACGACGGGCTAAGCGTATAGCAGACATCGTGGGAATGGTCTAAGCTCTAGAATATGGCTTTTAGAAGGTGAGCGGCGTAGAAATAATTTATATTCCAGGGCGTTGCGGACATCACTAAAAACGGACAAGAACAATACACTTACGAAGACAATTTCACAAGAAAGAAAACATGCGCAATTAAAGAAATTGGCTGCGGTAAAAGGTATGTACTTTTTCGTAGCGCTCGATTCGAGTCACGAATTTCTTCAGCGTGTATTTAAATCAAATGCCAAACGTGAGTCGTAAGAGGGAGAAATGAGAGGGGGAGAGAGAGAGAGAGAGAGAGTGAGAGAGAGAGAGAGAGAGAGAGAGGGGGGGGGGGGAGGGGGCTCGAGAAAGGGAAGGAGCGCAAAGAGGAACAAGCAGTCACGTATGACTGTGGGGAAGGGAACCCGAGGGAACCACCTGATGAGAATGTAAGGTACTGCCGAGAGGCAAAAGAACAAGGAGAAGAGGACCGTGACTCCTCCGCTCCGCTGGAGGACGTTTGGAGGGCACGCTACAAAACACAACAACTGCCACATCCTGCCCCTCCAGGGCCTCCTCCGGGAGTGCCTCTCCCCACGCGCACAGCTTTCTTCATCATTTCTTCCATCTCTTTTTCTCCCGCTCTCTTCAGACTACACTACTGCGCGTCCAACCACAACCGATCAAAACAATAGCTAGTGTATGCTAGATTCTTTTCCAGCCCGCATCCTGACTCACACGTGGACGTTCAAGGCCACGCGGGATGGGATGGGGCCCTCGGGGGGAGGCCCGCGGCCCTCACCAGCGGCCGTCCTATCCCGGCCTGCCACGCGCCCCGCAGTGTCGCTTCAACAAATAATAAAAATATCAATCAGATAAAAGCTACATCGAGAAAACAAAAAAAAAAAAAGATCTGGGCCCCTCCGGGATTTGAACCCGGGACCTCCTGCACCCAAAGCAGGAATCATACCCCTAGACCAAGAGGCCCTCACGGCTCGCTGGTCTGCGGTGACTCAGTCGGATGCCGCGCGCGACGAGCCGGCAGGCGAGGTCTTCTTATCCCCGCCTCGCCCCGTCGTGCCGTCCGCGGGCTACCTGAGTAATGGTCCACAGGAAAAAAACCCGAATCATTACACGAAAAGTTTGGTGAATTTCTAAAACATACTGACTTAAGTTAAAAGAGTCTACATTTTATGCGGCCCCAGTTATATTTGTCCGCGTGGTGGAGACGCTAAGAAAAGCACGACCTGGTACTGTATTTCCAACACTTTTTCAGACAAATCGATACGGCCCTGCTGTATGCCTTCCCCCCCATCTCCACATTCCCTCTCGCTGTAAAAATAACGCAACTATCGACACGGAGGAACTGGGGTAGGGGGCGGCAGACGGTCCCGCAAGGGATGTGTTCCAATATATGTGGAGCGGAAAAAATAATAAAACTAAAACAGACAGGCTGTTTTTTGTTGTTTTTTTCTTTTTCGGGGGAGGGGGGCGGTGAGAAAGGCATTATACGCTAAACTTAGGATCGAGAGCACCGTATAGAGATATGCCTCTTTTATAAGAACAAGAAAAGGGCCACTCTTTTAGCTGAAATTATTTAATTTGCGCAGCACCCCCACTTTATATAAACTTAATAGTTCGACTACTTCCCTACCTACGGATTCAAAGTTCCTCTTTGAACATTAATTACGTCACGATTGACCAACAAACAGTTCAACCGTCAAATGCGCCTCGTGTTTTTGCCGTTGTTGCTTACGGACATCAATCACCCGGCGGGGATCGGCCACGTAACGCCGGTGGACCGGCTTGGCGCGGCAAGGCCCGGCCCACCCGACTATGCGGTCCACCCGTCAGCCCAAATGTGGTTTGGTTTGCGAGCAGCGGCCGCAGCGGCACCAGCAGCAGCAGCAGCAGCAGCAGCAGCAGCAGCGCTCGCTGTTTCGCCCCGAGACGCGCGGGGCGGCCCGGGCCGCAGCAGCGGCAGCAGCAGGCGAGCTGCTTTAGCCCGTTTAGCCAGTTGGTTGGCCCGTTCGTCTGATCGTGCGCCTCCCCTCCCTCCCTCCCTGTCTCCCCCGACCACTCTGATCACCCAGCCTGGGGGATAAACAAAACCATCAAGCGTCAGCCTCCCGTCTGTTCGCGTGGTGGTGTCGCACCTGGCCGGCCCGCGTTATACCTGTACTCTGTTAAGAATACGACAGCAAAAACAAGAGTAAAGAAAAATTTAGACTTTTTTTTATTTATTTTTTAGCATAATAAATCGTGTATCTACTTTTTAAAAAAGAAGAGAAAAATATCGAAAATTGTTGAGCTGAGTCGAAATTTTGAGCATTTCTTTTCAGATTTGGCGACTAAATTTTTAATCTTCCGTCCCTGTCAGTTTTCACAGCTAATTTTTTTTTCCTGAGGGTGACAGAAAATTCCCTACCTTACACCAGAGTCAATTTGCAGCTCCATTTATTTTTTCCAGAGTCGGTAGATGGAAGTGAGTCCCCGCCCGCCCCGCCCCGCGCATGCACGCGCTCGACCGGTCTGCCGTGCCCAGCCCTGCCACCCCTCTGACATTAACCACCCCTATGCGGAGGCAACCCCCATGCAGTTCCATTGCGACACCTAGACCAGGTGCAGCCATAGCCGAACACATTAGCGAGGAGCCGAGCATTCCGACACACAGCTTGGGGAGGGGGGGAGGGGAGACAATTGAGGCTTCAACCGAGCGCAGGGTAGAATTACGTATGTATCCGTGGCGCGCATCTTCACGCTTCGGGAAGTATTAGTTTAACTTGTCCACTCTAAATGCATCGGCCCGGCACTGAGAGGCCGAAGAGCTGAGTTGGTGTGCGAGCGAGACGTAAACCCACCCCAATCCAATACGGGGTTTTGAGCCAAGTTTTGCGTGTTTTTGAAAGGAACAATTGAAACGGCAAAAACGCAGATGGTAGGTGGTCTTGATAAAATGTATTTATTAATTGTTCATTACCCACAACGAGAAAATATACCCCGCATTTGTTACGTTCCAAACACCTAAAGTAAACCCAACGAGCAACAAGGCAAAATGTAAAAAAAAAAACATCCCCCAAAAGAAGATTTTCTTGTTTGGCTGTCTGCCATCGCGACTTGCATGGGGTTGTTTATCGGATGACGTCAGCAGTCCCCCCTAGGTAGACGCGACCGCGCCCATCCGAGGGGCTGGCCTCCCTCCCCTAGCGGAGGTAGTCGCGCCCGCGCCCCCTCGGAGCCGCTCCCGGCCGCGCACGCGAGCCAGGCCGAGGCGCGGCCAGGGTGACCTGCTCGCCTCATCAGCTTTTCAAAACGCTACTTCCTCTCGCTTTTATCCTCGACTTGCTTTGCCTGCGTGTCGGCTTCTTCGGCAAATTACACAGACACACACATACAAAAACACACACACACACACACACACCCGGTAGCGCGTGACACGGGCCACGTGCCCCCTCTTCCCTTACCAATTTTTATTTAGCACCCTTCTTGAAGAGGGCAAAGATATACCGTCTAGCCCCCTCGCCTCAGATCCCCCCCCCCCAAAATCTCGGAGTTGGACCCGCGGCCGCCGACGGCACGCGCACGTGCCATCCCTCCTCCCTCCCCCCCAAATACAACGCGAGCAGGGGCGTGGGCAGGACACGGGGAACACGAAGTACGAAATGGGAAAAAAGGTGAAAATTATTAATTTGACAGCTTGCGCGCCGACAGGACGCTGGCTTGATTCTGCGAAATGAGAAAAGAGAGGGGGAGGGGGAAGGGGGTTGGGCCGAGAGGGCGTCCACGAGGGGCCCGGCCGCGGCGAGATAGCAAGCCTGCGAAAATTAATTTATTTCAAACCCCGGCCATGGCCTCGTCGGCGCGGTGTATTCGCGCGAGCAGGCGGGCGAGCCTGGTATGGATACTATACATTCTGCTCGATTTCGCCCATATTCGCATCGAGAGCGAGGTGGGGGGGGGGGGGGGGTCCGCCCGCGCCCCATCAGCCGCCTGTCCTGCTGCTGATCATATTTTATATTTGTTTCAATCCATCGCTGCCTTGTTACTATATTATTTACGACCCACGTAAAAAAAAAACTTTTATGTCTGCTTTCGATCGAGTCCGGCTGAACATCCATCCTGCTCTGCGCCGACCAGCACGCACGACGAGACCATGCAGCGGGACACGACAGCCCGCTGGCGCGCTACACTACAGTCTACAGTGGCCATAACCCATTCGCAATAACTAAATCAACAGTAATAAAGATCGTTAATAAAGTTACGGGGGACGGGCGAGCACATTCGGTAGGCAGATGGGGGGCCGCCAGCAGCGCACCAACGTCGGCGATATACGGAAAATTCGGCGAGGGAATTCCAGTTTGCGCCAACATGGCTGTATAGCCGATGTCCTGGCGTCAGCCCCGCTCCTGCCTGATCCACTGCAGTAATTACCGTCACGACCACGACACGGATCGGGCCTGGATCGGGCCGGGACGAGAGTGCTCGGCGGATCGGAACGGCTGAGATTTCTACGATATCCCCTCGGGACGGACCCGGTTGGAATATACGTGTACGTGGCACGCCGGTCCGGTGCACTATACTCTATAAAGCTTACGGCGAATTTCACTGTAAGCTACGGTGAGCCCTGCAGCACTGTAGCTTACGGTGAATTTTTTTTACCGTAGCTCTGAAAATTCGCTGCGAGCTACGCAGTGCTGCAGCAGGGTTTACCGTAGCTTACAGTGTAAATCACCGTGTACTTTTCGAAGTGTATCACCTAGCTCTGTCTGGCTCCCTACTGCTCCTAGCCGGCGCGGCGTTCTCTTTTTACCGGTTGCCCAACAGGTAAAAGGTGTCCCGGCTGAGTCACTCCTCTCCTCCCCTCCCCTTCCACAACCCCTTACCTCCGCCCTGCTCGCTCGCGCACGCACCTAGCAACACACACGCACGCATGTACACGCACGCGCGCGCTTACACACCGACGAGGAACTTTTCCACCCCTCAGTCAAGCGAGTTTGTTTCCTCGCCCACTAGACCCCATTCCCTCTCGGCTCACCACTTTTTGCTTACGCATTTACACGACAAAACTAGTTACAATTTTCCAACTCTTCTACAAAGTTTTTTCATATCATTTTTTTCATTCCCCTCCAGGCTGTCCTCGTTTCACGACAATTCGCCCATCTCTTTTTCTACACAAGCAATTGGCGCAAGAATACTACGACAATTGAAGAGCATCACGCATCGACACGACGCAGTTATCTTTTTTTTTTTCGGTCTCAGCCTCTGTCTCTGTTTTGTATCTCCAAAGAAGTCATCAGCGCAGCGAAGCTGGGCCTGCCGCAGGCTCTGCTAGGCAAGTCGCCGCCTCAGAGTTGCAAAACAACTTTGTCGAACAGACAAAAAAGGGTTCACAATCTAAGGCGCGGCTGCTGGGCGTGGCGAGGCGGAGGGCGGAGCGTGGCGGGGCACGCGGCGCGGCGAGCTGGTGCTGCTAATGGTGGCCGCGCTGCCTGTACTCATAATCACCTCCCCGCTCCGCGCCACGCCGCGCCACCCCGCCGCGGACGGGGTTGCAGCTGCCCGGCCGACGACGTCATCAGGCCTTTTGTGTTGTCCCACACCCTCCACCAGGCCACTCGACGGGGACGCCCGGGGACGCCGCGGAGGCTCCCCGCCCAGCAGCGCGGCGACGCCAATGCGACGCCAGCGACGCCACCCTGCCGGCCTCCCCTAGTCGCGTTCCCGCCCCGCCCCGCGCAAAGAGCGACGCTCGTCGCAGGCTACTCTTTCATTTAGCAAGTCAATATTCAATCCACAATTTCTATAAAAATAAAAAAAAAATTGGCATCAAGCACCCTCAGTCTTACTGCGAAAAACTGCTTGACTTCGCTTGACTATGTACAAATGCATGCACAAAATTGTTCAAATTACCGCGCAAATTTTTGTAAAAGATTTGTTTAGAACAATAAAAAGATACAAATCCAGGTAAGTGTGAATTCATTTATGGGGCAACAGCAGCCTACACTCTCGACGCGTACAATAAAAATCTCACACGTCCACTCGAAAAACAACCAAAGCAGCGCAGCGGCCCTGTCCTTCTCCTCTCCGTGTGTAATTGCACGCGGCGCTGTGCCATTATTACCCCGTCACGAAAACTGGTTCTAGGAGGCCCCATCGCGATATCCTCCAATTACAGGCAAATGAAAGCAGCCCAGCCCGGCCTGGCCCGGCCCCGGCCCCCGGGGCTCTTAGGCTCCGCTAGGCTGTGCTCTGACCAGAGTGACCTTTGCCGGTCCCCTTGCTGGACGGGCCGGGACGGGCTAGCGAGCAGCAGGCTCGGGAGGGGCCTAGAGCCCGCCTACAGACCGCCTAGAGACCGCCTAGAGCGGCCGGGCCCAGGCCAGGCTGCAGGGGAGTGGATCTAGTTTCGCCGCACCGTTGCAGTATCCATAGGCACACTCAAACGGTGCGCTATCCAGTGTCGCTGGAGCGAATCCGATATGTGACGGGCGTGCGGCCGCTGGAGAACGCGCCTGCCCGCGGGTGCGTTACACGCGCAACGATCGTAGTGTGACGTGACGACGACGACGACGACTTCCATGTATTTTCGACTCGCTTCGTGGATTTCCTGGCAGGCAGGCAGGCAGTGTGTACAGTACTTCTAAATGTCATTCATCTTCCAGGCATCGAGGGGGTGGCTGCGCCACGCCGTACGCCTCTGCTGCAGCATCAATTTGAGTCATGTTGCTGATTCTTTCTCAATAAGAGCGAAGTTCCTAAAGTCTCACTTAAATGGGGCATCAAAAAATAATCTCGCTCTTTTTAAATCAGACATATTACTCTCGCATTTCCAGTGATCCAGTGTCGCTGGAGCGAATCCGATATGTGACGGGCGTGCGGCTGCGCGGCTGCTGGAGAACGCGCCCGCCCGCGGGTGCGTTACACGCGCAACGATCGTAGTGTGACGACGACGACAACGACTTCCATGAATTTTCGACTCGCTTCGTGGATTTCCTGGCAGGCAGGCAGTGTGTACTTCTAAATATGTCATTCATCTTCCAGGGGTGGCTGCGCCACGCTGTACGCCTCTGCTGCAGCAGCCGCCCGCCGGCCCGGCCCGGCCCGCCCTCCTTTCAAATGGGCACAGCTCTACTGGGCCGTCGGGCAGGTGCCGCAGCGGCCCCGCCCCGCCCCGCCCCGCCCGGCTCTACCTGGCTGGCCGCGCCGTGCGCCGCGCACACCGCCGCCGTCGCCACCGCCGTCCCCTGAGGTCACCGTCTACGACACTTTTGTGTGCCCGGGGCCGGGCGGGGAGTGGCGGTGCAGCCCAGCCCAGGCCGCAGGTCGACCCCGTACTGTATTCAGAGCCAATCCGGTCCGCACACGTGCACAGGTAACAACACCATCAAGCACAGGTAGGTGTGCCGTGCCTGCCGGTGTTTGGTACACTGGGGCAAAAAAAAAATTGAAAAAGAAATCGATGATTGTGCTGCTATCACAGCCAAGTTACAAAATCAATGGCCGTTAGGCGGCGGCACGCTGTAGATTGACGTTGCGCTGCCATGGCGACGGAAAGTTAGTCTCTGGTTCCTCTCGCGAGTAAGCGAGACAAACGGAGATAACAAAAACTCACGGCGACGCACATTAGCGAATCTCACTGGATTTCTTCAGCAAAACAAAGGAAAACTACGGCGGAGAATGCGTTGTGAAACGACCTACCATCCATCCATCCATCCATCCATCCATCCATCCATCCATCCATCCATCCATCCATCCATCCATGTCCGGTCCGAGCATTCGGGGCAGACGATAAAGCCCCGAATAGCGGTCTGCGGTCGCAAAGAGAGACACTGCAACGCAAATCGGCGACAGCGACCGACCATTTCAAAATGTTCAACGTTTTCATTCGTTGAAACTGAACCTATTTTTCCTATGCCGCGACCTGCTTGGTTTTCTTTGCAGTGGAGTAACAGCTGTTCGCCTCGCTCAGGCAGACAGAGCGGCACGACAACGCTCGCCCGACTACGGCACAAGCCGAAAACAGGGCCGCGAAACAACAACTCCGACCCTTCCAAAAAGAGAAAACAAAAAAAAAAAAACTTTCCACACGAGAAAGGAAATAAAGGGACCATCTTCCTTGTGCGACACAAGAGAAATAGGGACAGTGAAAAGAGCGGGGAAGGGTGGCTTCTCGTAACACACGGTGTGTGGAAAATATCGTTTTCGGATAGACATCCACGGTAACGCACTTCACTTGACTTGACTGAACCAGGCCGCCTGTACTAAACCCTGCTAGCTCTAAATCACTAAGAGCCCTTTCTCCTGCTGAGCGCCAGGAGCACAAAGAAGATGAGAGGAGAGCACGAACTAGAGGGAGGCGGTTGAAAGAAGCCCGAACCAGCGAAGCTCCAAAACGTCGTTCGAACCCGCGTTGGCGTCGCTGCTAGCCGTAGACTCAATACATAAGCTACCGTAAGAGCCTTGAAAAGCTCAAACTGTCGGAGAACCTTCGCCCGCCGAAACAGAACGCCCCACGGGGGAACTTGGAAGCGCCAGCGCCCTTGTGACGGCCGGCGCCAACGTCACGTAGAGCCGCGGCGCCCTCCGACGGCCAGGACGACGGCTTCCTTTGTCTCCGCGAGCTTCGCGGACGCTTTTTCCGGCGGGGCCGTGCGCGGCGAGGTCCAGTCGCGTCTCCACGCGCCCCTCCCCACCCCGCGCCCTCCCCGCGCGCGGGGGCAGGGGGCGGCGGCGGGGCAGGAGGGGTGGCGTAGCGGGGCGAGGAGGAGGGAGGGGAGGGGCCGCGAGACCCCGGGGAGATCCGGCAACACCGCCGTTGGGGGAGCGAGCTGCGGGCGAGTCGCGGGGGCCGTCGCTAAGCGCGCGGGCCAGGCGCTGCGGTCGCGGGCCGCGGGGCAGGCTCCGTCGCGCCGGATGGCAGCGGGGTATATTAAGACCGAAAAGGCGTGCCAGCCGGGGGGGGCGAGGGGGGACCAGGGGGATGCAACTCCCTCCTGACGAAGACGACTTCCGCCGGCCGCGCCCGACGGGCCTCGTCATAACGCCTTATCTTCACCACACGCCGCCATAAGCTACACGCACGCACTCACTCACACACACACACTAGCGCGCCGCGCCCGCCGCGCCCCACCCCGCGGGCCCAAAAGTGGCCGCGGTGCTTAGAAGGCCCCGCGTCCCGTCGCGGGTACGTCTACCCCGCGACAGCGTGAGCGTTTTGCAAACTAATCTCTGCCTAGCGCTTCTCGGTCTCTCCCTCCCTCCCTATTTCTCTCTCTCTCTCTCTCTCTCTCTCTCTCTCTCTCTCTCTCTCTCTCTCTCTCTCTCTCTCCCTCTCTCTCTCTCTTTCTTCCATTCTGTCACGTCCGTCTAGTCGTGTCACGCTACGCGTCACACGTCACGTCTCATCGCCATTTTCTCCAGCAGTATACAGCGTTATCCCCGTCGCTGAGGTGGCGTTCCTCAAACCTCGCTCGCCTGCCTACCCTCTCTACCTGACTGAACGTTTTCTATCAACACCTTTCCTTCATCTCCTTCTTTCTCTCCCGTCTTTCTTTGCCCCGGCCGCGCCGCACCGCCCCTCTCACCCCCTCCCCCCACCTTGCATCTCTACCTACCTACACCCACTTCTCCGCGTCACGTTCCACCGTCACGTTTTTTCTGCTGTCCGTCACGTCTCGTCTCGTCACGCGTGACGCCGCGGTATGGTATGGTAGTCCATGGCCAAAGACTAATGACAACAACAATAGCGTCGCAACGCGTCAGGCGTGGCGCGACCAGCCCGGCCCGGCGCAGCACGGCTCTGCACGGCGTCACGAAGGCCACAGGAGGTCTGTGACTCTGCGTTGCAGGCGGGGGACCGCGGGGGACGCGGGGGAGCCGCGGGGGCCGCAGGGGCCCCGCTATCACGCAGAGCAGTGGCCACCCGCTTGCAAAGTGCGAAACACGACAAGCGCGGCGAGGCCTGTACGTAGGCATTTGCTGCACAACCTCGTGCACAAAAACGCAATATATGAAAACACAAATGTGAAATAAAGTAATTTACCAAGCCCCAAAATGTACAAGGCTTAACCTTTTTCCATCGATTCGACCCGCACCGTGTACGAAAAGGACAACTTCGTTGGCACCGAAGTAGGATTCACCTTCAACCTCGCGGCGGGCGGGCAGGGGCGGCGCCGGCGCCGGGTGGACCTCGCGACTCCAGGCCGGTGCAGCTGGTGCAGCTGGTGCTTAGGCCCGGCCCGGCGCAGCTCGCCTTTGCAAAACAGTCCTTCGTGACTCTTGTCCCAAACACGACTTGACGCGATGCACAAAGGCCAGCCCCGCTCTCCCACGGCCCGCTTTACCAAGAGCCTGTTTAGGAGGACCGAATGCAAGACTGCCGCGGGAATTTCGGTTAATGCGAAAAGCGCTCTCCCCCTCTGGCACAGGATTTGTTTTTTGCAGTGTGCCCCCATTGCTCCTTGCGCGCGCGCACACACACACACACCTGAGCGACGGGGCGCGGCACTGCTCCACCCTTATGCAGGTTTGCTTCTTATCTTCTCAAAGCCGCGATTCTGTGTGCCGACTGTCTGCTGCACGCATAGCGTGACCCGGAGAAGAAAAGATGGAACGCAACGACCCACCCCCGCTCTCATATACTCCATCTCTCTCGCTCCACGCCCGCCCCCTCGCCCTCTCTGTCGCTCCCCGTCACACCGCGTCCGCTCAGCAGAGGCAGCAGCTGCCCCTGCCCGGATGCCTGGCCGCTTTTGGAAATCCTTTGTCCTCGTGATGTGCTCTTCCCTGAGGCTGGCAGGCGAGGCGGGCAGGCCCAGCCCTGCACAGCCCTGCACAGCCCTGCACGGGCAGGCAAGTTGTTGTTTGGGCTGCGGAGGCGGGGGCGGTGGGGGGGGGGACAGGTAATGGTGCGGGGCTTTCGTTTTTACTCACCTTGCGGAGGTGCTGGGCTCCTCATTGTGAGCGCCGAGAGAGGAGGGGAGGGGAGGAGGGGAGGAGGGGGAGGAGAGGGGAGGAGGGGAGGGGGGCGGCTGACAGCTCGAGCAGAGGGTGGCCAGAGGTGGGGCCCTGCCCATAAGTATAGTGGTTAGGGCATTGAGGAGGGCTTCGGCGGGGGCAGGGGGGGGGGAGGGGGACCGGGATCCACACTATTGCACTGCTCGGGGGCGGCGGGGGCGGAGGGGGCGGGGACGATGTGAGGAGCCGAGAGGAGCAGGAGGTACGACGAGCCGACGACTGTCGTTCATTTTCCGCCGGGCCGGGCTAAAACACACGCGTCTCACGAGATAAAGAGAGGACTGGAAAGGTAAACGCTTCAACTAATTCTGCTGCTACTTCATTTTTTCCTCTACCTCGCCTCAGGCCCCGGGCGGGGCGGACGGCGGGGCAGGTTCGAGCCTGAACCGGCCTGCCCTTTCGCGTTGCTGGCGCCTCGCCTCGCCTCGCCTCGCCTGGCTTTAGGCCCCTACCCACCCGCGGGGCCCAGGCAGGCCCAGGCCGGGGCCCCGGCTCAGACCCGACCGCACCCGCGGCGTTGCCAGAGCGCCAGAGCCGCTGTTGCCGCTCCGCCAAAACATTGCAGCGTTGCACCGTGGCGTCCACCGCGGCGGGGGCGACGTCCACCGAGCCGTGCCGGCTAGTGCAGGCCGGCCTTGTTGCACCCCTAGTGTACCACGGCCTCGCCTCGCCTCGCACGGCTACACAACGCGCTCCCCCCGGGGGTGCACACACCTCCCCCTCTCCCTCAAGCACCCCCACGCGCCGCACACACCCCGTGCGCACCTGGTGGGCAGGTGTGGAGTCCGGCGGCTAGCTCCTGGAGGCGAGGCGGCGGAGGGGTGGCGGGCGGGGCGGGGGCGGGTATGCCGTCCCGGAGCGTCCGGGGAATTACAAACGCGTTCCCCGCCGCGCCGCCGCCCGACGGCTCCGAAAGCGGAAAATTTTATGACATTTTCGGAACACCGAGACGTCTCAAAATTGGCGAGGATTCCAGCTGGAACGAACACGGAGGGCGGGGGGATGGAGATGGGGGGAAAGGGGTAGCGTAACAAAGTCTGCGCAATTACGCACTGCTGCGTTCCGACAATGCCCCCTCCCTCCCGTCGCCCTGCCCGCCCTGCCCCCCGCCCCGCTCACCGGCACGTCGCGCCTCCTGGACCTCCTGCAGGGGGCCAGGCCGGGCCGGGGCCAGCCGGGGCCGCAAGGGAAGCCACAACAATACGTCGTTATCCCCGGCTGGGCTGGGCCCCCTCCCCCGCGGCCCCACCCGCCCCGCAGAGGGGCCTAACCGAGAATGAGAGGTGTTTGCGCACAGTGTAGGGCAGGGCAGCCCGACACCTTTCGGGTTTCTTCACGTCGTGGGCCCCGCCGCGCCCCGCCCCGCCGCTGCAGGCGAGCCTGGCCCGGCCCGGGCCGTGCAAGGTGAGTGGGCCCCACTCGAGCCCTAGTGGGCAGGGGGGCAGGGGCCCCGGCCGGGCCCTCTTTCGAGTTGGGGCTGGGGGCCCGGGGGCCGCGGGGGCCCAGAGGCAGGGCAGGGAGGGGCGGGGCCTGGCCGGTTATACTGCCGCTTCTTTGTTTACCACTGCAGCAGGGCCCAAGTCTCGTGTAAGCCCTGAACAGTTAAGAGGCTTTTGCCATCGCGGGGCGTCTCCTCTCCTCTCCTCTCCCGCCGTCCCGTCCCGCCGTGTCGCCGTCGTCTCTTTGGTCGTGTTGTTTTGCTCGAGACACCATCCCCCTCCCCCTGCCCCCCGCGCCCTGCTCCACGCCCAACACAGAGGCGCCTGGCAGAACACAGAACACGCAGGGGCTGGGCTGAGCAGGGTGCACTAGCACTAGCTCTCCCATAGGTGACACAACACCTCGCCTCGCCTCGCCCATGCTCCATAACCCGTCCACCCACTCCGCACACCCGCGGGCAGCTAGAGATATGAGAAAAAGCTAACGCCTCATACACAAATCCCTCGTGCGCGGGGCGGGGCGGGCCCCGGGCCGGGGCGTTCTCCAAGTACCGCCCACTTGTGACCCACATCACGCGGCGAGTCTGGTACCGGGACCGGGCTGCAGCTGCTGCTGCACCGAGGAGCGGTTTAATCACGATTCGAAGGCCACCCCACCCCGCCCCACCTTCCCCCCCGACAATAATGAGAACCCTTTTGCGGCCCCAGGGGCCCGCTGCCCCACCCCGCCCCGCCTCGCCCCGCCGCACACCGCAGCTCTGCATCCATTAAAATAGTAATCTACCTTGGGCCCGAAATGGGATTTCTTTTGTCTCGATACGGAGGTGAGTCGACGGGACAGGACAGGGGGTGGCGCTCTCCGGCGAGAAGGAGGCGCGCCGGGCCGGGAGACGGGGGTGAGTGAGGAGCACGGCGAGAAGCTGAAGTTGCTCCTCCTCGCGAACGGAATACAGTAGCACCTGGGGACGGGCCGGGCGTGTAGTATTAATTCACGTATGCTGTTTCATTTTTATTGCCCTTCTTCGAGAAAAAAGAAAGACACAAAAATAAACACTTGGACTCATACAGGTTTACTTTATGGTCCGGTTTTCCTTCCCGATGCTCTCCGCTCGCGTCGCCTTTCTCCCCCGTCTCCCCCAACGACTCGCAGCTGTCGTCCTACTGCTTAGGCCCACCCTGCCCTTACACCTTACACTCTCAACTTTTTACTAAGAGATTTCCTTGTATTATTACTGACGACCACTTTTCATTTTCACGACTGCCCGCGGCTAGAGGACCGCTGTCGACATCCTCCTCTCCTCTTTTACGATCCAAATTGTGAACGGCCTTGAGGGCACGCGGGGCGGGGCGGGGCGCGGGGCCATAGGCACGGGGCCTGACCTCAAACACTCCCCCTGCATATAGATGGGCGCGGCGGTCCTACGACGTGTTTACCTCGCCATGATGAGCCCCTACAGGGAGGAGCAGCGCACCGTGCACTAATGTACGCCCTGTGTGTGCAGTGCATGGCGCGGCGCAGGGCCAGCGACCTGAATAAAAGAGGAGGAGGAGGAGGAGGAGGAGGAGGAGGAGGAGGAGGAGGAGGAGGAGAAGGAGGAGAAGGAGGAGAAGGAGGAGAAGGAGGAGAAGGAGGAGGAGGAGGAGGAGGAGGAGGAGGAGGAGGAGGAGGAGGAGGAAGAAGAAGAAGAAGAAGAAGGAAGAAGAAGAAGAAGAAGAAGAAGAAGAAGAAGAAGAAGAAGAAGAAGAAGAAGAAGAAGAAGAAGAAGAAGAAGAAGAGAAACCCCAGAGGGTCACGCGGAATCACGCGGATCTCTCTTTCGCCGTCCGGAGTTCTTTTCTTTTTTGCCGGCGACAAGAACAGTACTTGTCCGAGCCCGCCAGTGCGAGACACACGGGGTGGGGCGGGGCGGGAGAGGGCGGACGGGATGGACAGGAAGCGTGGCGACACGACGCCCGGAGACACGGGGCGCTGTGCCAGGACGCCCCGCCCCGCCCGCCACGCCCCGGCGACACGCGAGGACGCCGTCGACGACGCCCTGCGAGTCGATGCCCTACATCCCGGCGGGCCGGAGGGTCCGGGAGGGTCCGGCGGGGTGGATGGAGGTGCCAGGCAGTGCGGCCAGGAAGGGCCGGACCGGGCCTCTGTGGCCTAAAAGCAGCAGAGCGCAGAGCGCTGGGGGACGCGTGTCCTGGTGATCGTTAGGACCCGCGTGCTCAAAAGTACATGTACGAGTTCGTACGACACATCTAAATGCACCTGAGAGCAGCACGGCGCGCCCCGCCCCGCCCCGCCCGCGGTGCCCCCTCCCCCGCCGCCCCCGCACCGCTGCCCACCGCCGCGCTGCTCCCAGAAAGGAAAGTTGCACAGACGTCGCGCACCGGGTCGGCCTGACCCGGGCCGGGCCGGTCCCGTCTCCTGCATGGCGGGGCGGGGCGGGGCGGGGCGGGGCGGGGCGGGGCGGGCGAGGGGGCGGAACGAGGACTCGCCGCGAGGCCCGGCCGCGCTGGCCCGGGGATCGGAATCGGGATCGGGACGACATCGGCCGACGTGCATTGCGTGTCGTCACGAGACGTCCGGGATCACAAACCACGGCGTGTGTCTTTACTCCTCTTATGTTACTCTGCGAGGAAGTGAACACCGCGTCGAAAATAAACACTCATAAAAGAGCCAGCCGTCTTTGCCATGCCATGGCATCGGATTTGTTCCGTTTTCAAAATGTTTTAAAGAATCGTGGTCGCCGAAATAGATTCTTTTGAGGCACAAGGCACACTATATTTCAAAGGCTTTTCCAGACAATTAGAAACTCAAGAGTGTACCAATTCTCTTCCCGGCTGACTGCGCGTGCGGTCACCCTAGCCGACGTTCACCCCCGCCCCGCCCCGCCCCGCCCCGCCCCGCCGGCCGGCCTCCGGTCGCCCCACCCCCTCGCCCTGGATACGCCCCTGCAGGCGCAACCACTGCGGTTTCAACGGCCGGTGAAAAGGGCCTTTGAGTGACACTCCGGGTCGAGTACACAACACTCCACTTCCGTGCGGGACCGACCTTCGTGCCTCTATGTGTGCGAGAGAGAGAGAGAGAGAGAGAGAGAGAGAGAGAGAGAGAGAGAGAGAGAGAGAGAGAGAGAGAGAGAGAGAGAGAGAGAGAGAGATTGCTTCCCCCAAGGCCTGGCCTGGCCTGGCCGCCGGAGACCAGGAGCTTCCCCAGTCTCACCACTTCCACCTCGCCGCGCCGCGCCTACGCAGTGTACAGGTCCGAGCTGAGCTCGAGGTCGAGCTGAGCCCAGTATCTCCATCGTCCCCCTCGTCCAGGTGCAGAGCAAGCCTGCTGCAGGCGCTCACACACACACAGCGATCCACAAAGGCATCTGTCCTGACCCATTTCGGCGACAAAGACTTGTCTAAAAACGAGACGCGATCGTAAACACGAGCGGGGAGGTGGAGGACGGGAGGCGGGGTGGCGGCGAGAAAAAAGGTGAACTGAGGTGAACAAGGTGAACACGTGAGTGGGCGGGGGAGCGGTGGAAACTGGCGGTGAACACGCCGGTGAACGCAAAGCGGGTGAGTGTGTGTGTGTGTGAAAAGGGAGGGGGGGGAGGGGCTGGGGAGCGTGTGTGTGTGAGCAGCACTCGAGTGCGACGGTGCATACGAGCATACATGCATACGGGCACACCACAGGGGCAGGGCAGGCGAGCAACCCGAGACGTCGGGGGGCCTTTAGAAAGGGGGAAGCCGAGACGAGCCGAGTCGAGCCGAGCCGAGCCGACCCATGCCGAGCCGGGCCGGGCACGACCACGGCCGGTACCCAGTGGTACCCACCCAACCCAGCCCAGAGGTACCCGTCCCCTCCCGTCCCGTCGCCATGGCCCTACCCGCCTGTGTCGGGGCTCGGCCATGCATGCATCCTGCTGCAGGCCGAAAGGTGGACTCCCCTCCTGCCTCCAGCCGTCCAGGAGGACGCCGTGTAAACCGAGTACAGCGTATAGGGTAATGACAGTGATTCCACGGGGCACTCACCGAAACGGAGAGAAAGACCGGACTCGGGCCCAGCCCGGCCCTACGCGGACGGACGTTACGGGCAGGCCGGGCCAGCGGGGGAGGTGGAGACGCACACGTAATTTCATACCGAAACAGACACTCCCAGACGGAACAGTACGGATGCAGTGCATTTTCTTTATTCTGCACCACCGGCTCCTTATTTTAGTGTTTTCCACGACTCGAAATCACAGTGTAGCCCCCCCCCCCCCCTCACCCGCGCACACCGCCTGCGCTGCCAGAGCAACGGCCCCCTGGAGTGAACAGGGCGGCTACTGCTGTAGTGTGTAGAGCACTACAGCGCGGAGCGGCGGAGTGGGTGAGCGTGGTACAACAACATGCTCCCTCCGCTCCTCTCTCTCTCTCTCTCTCTCTCTCTCTCTCTCTCTCTCTCTCTCTCTCTCTCTCTCTCTCTCAACCTTCACAGAGGACTTTGACGTGTCAGTCAGCGCTTCGTGCCTATTCATACGCACCCAAGGCGAACATATACTGCTCCTCGCCTTCCACAGTGAAAAATAAAAATAATAAACATGTCCGACGCCTGCTTGTAGACTCTAATTGGAGTCAAAATTTGCCGCTCAGTAGAGATCTATAAGGTACTGTCTACAACTACAACCTACAGCAAACAGGCAACACTATCCGACAGGCAGTTCAACACAGGAAGGGGTGGGGCGGGGTAGGGTGAGGTAGGGTCAGGTGGTGGTGAGGGGGAGGCAGGGGTCCGTGTGTTCTGGAGCCGAACGGTGCGGCGGGGTTGGAGACTACAAGCAGTGCACTGCCACTGTTACGCTTTTCCCTTAGTTTTTTTTTTTCGTCGTCTTCTGCACGTTTCGAGTGTCTCCGGTTTCCTCGGGCAGTGGCGTGGCGGAGCGTAGCGGACAGCTGTCGGTGTTGCCAGGGCTGGGGCCCCAGGGCTGGGCCCCAGGGCTGGGCCCCAGGGCGGCGTAGGCAGCCCGTACGCACGCCCCATATGGTCAACAGATTGAAAGGGGGCGACTGGCAGCCCAGCCCAGCCCGGGGGGCCCAACGCACCAGACCTGCCGAGGCTGACACAGTTTCCGCCCAAGAAACGCCAAAGATAGGGAGGTGGATCGAGGGGAGGGAGGAGGGGGGGGGGCAGAAGGAAGGGGGCCCCGCACAGCACAGCCCGGATAAATTATGCATTTCGATCCATCAACCCTTATCGCATGTCACCATACACGGCTTTGTGGGTCGCACTGATATCCAAAACTATAAGGTTCACATAAAATCCTCGTACTTATTCATTATTTAAACATTTTCCAGCGTATTGGAGAAGGTTAAAGATAAACGGCAATACATTTTTTTTTCGCACCCCCATCTGCCTTTAAAATAAACCCAGTCACCCAATTGCCTCCTTTTTCCTCTGGCCTGTGGTGCGGCAGAGATCGTATACATATGTGAGTACCGCGCCACTGGCCGGAAACCCCTTGCGACTACCGTGTCGGTTTTGTGGGGCGCGACCCCAGGCGGCGCGGCACGGCCGGCCCGGGCTGGCGCTGGCGCTGGCCTGGCGGTGTTGTTCTAGGTCGCGGGCGGGCCGGGCGGGCCGGGGCGGCGGCGGTGCAGCGGCGGCCCGCCCCGCGGCGCGCTCTGAGCGCACTCGCCGACCTCAAGGGGTTTGCGGGTCACTCTGTACCTCTAGGGCCCCAAATACTCCGCGGCGCGGGGCCCCGTACCCCCGCTCCGTGTCCGCGAGGCCCCCGCCGCCCCGCCCGCCCGCGGCCCGGCCCAGCAAACAGACCGGTTCCTCACAACGGGACGGCCCGGCTCGGCTCAGCCCTGCGCGCCGCTGCACCGCTAGGGCTCGGCCCGGCTCGGCGCGCCCCTGACTCGGCTCGTCTCGGCTGCTCTGAGGTGAGGAGAGCTTTTTGGCCTTCGCTTCAGCAGCAGCAGCAGCCAGCCAGCCGCCTCGCCTGACACCCATGCCCACTTGCATCGACGGTGCGGAGCGGAGCGCGGTGCTGCGCGGCCCCGGCCCGGCCCGGCGCGCTTTGCATCTGTGCCACTGTGTCAGATGGGAGTGCAGGTGCAACCATACCGCCTGCACCGCCTGCACCGCCGATACGGGAAACTAGCGGCATTTTAATTTGAAACACGTCCCGAAAGAGGGCAGACTGCTGCTCTCTCAGGTGGCGGCGCGGGGCGGGGTCTCAGGCTCAAGCCGCAAGAGTGCGAATCCCGTCAACACCGTCATGTCGATTTGAAGCGCATCCACATATAAATCCGGCAGCAGGGCGCGTGCGGCGGGCGCGGGTAGGACGAAGACGTGCGCGGTGTACTTATGAAGAGGACTCTCGACTCGAAAGCAGAGCAGAGCGGGGGCGCACCCTGCCAGCCAAACACCTCGCCTGGGCTCGGCGCAGACAGGGTTAGTGATTATTTGGGGGAGGGCTGACTCAGGACAAATCCCAGGCCAGGACCTGGCCCGCCCTTCACGCTCTCTCTCTCTCTCTCTCTCTCTCTCTCTCTCTCTCTCTCTCTCTCTCTCTCTCTGAAACACACACACCGCCATCAGCATAATGTGAACGCTTTTGGACTGTCTCCAAACGGCGTGCATGGCATTGGCTGGGGACGATGCGCGCGGGGGCTTGCTGGGGCGGGGCGGGCTGGGGGGCTGGCTATGGCCGTCTGCTTGTGGGGCGGGGCGGGGGCGGGGGCAGGAGCAGGGCGCCCCCATCGCGAGGGGAAAGTCGTCTAAAGAGGAGTAGGGGGAATTATTGGGGGAGGCGGGGAGAGAGGGAGAGGTCGAAAGAGGCCCATGTGCAAACTCGACAAAAATAAACCACATTACGTCCCCCCCCCCCCAAAAAAAAGAGAGAAAAGTAATTTGCCACTTTGGTACCGCTTTGAAATGTTCGATAACAGCAGCACCAAAAAGTGCTCACACATCTTTCATTAAGAGATACAGTACTACGCAAAAGAACAAAATCGCGCTCCAAGTTTTGAAGTTGCTCTCTGAATAACAAACTAGTATAGACTGCGTTCCACCCCCTCCGTCCGTGCAATCTGCCCTGCCGCTGCCGCTCCAGCTCCAGGCTCCAGCAGCTGCGTAGGCCGTGGGCGGCGTGCGGGGGATCTGCACGCGAACGTCATCGGCTCCCCTCCCCCCCCCCTCCGCCCCACCCCGCCCACGCACGCCTCGTCCCGCCGATGGCAAATCCTGCCGTTATCGATCGGCTGGCAGGCTCGGCGACCCTCCCTCTCTTCTCCAGCTCCAGCCGAGCCTGCCTCCAGACGAGCCGCGCCGGGCCCGGGCCAGGCTGTTGGGGTGCCGCTTTGTGTACGCCATACTACTGCTCCATTGGCAGAGCCAAGGGGTTGTGCGCGGAGCAGGAGTAGGCGCCCTGGCCTCTCTCTCCCTCTTTCCCCCCCCCCCCCCCACCTCTTACTCTCTTACTCTCTCTCTCCCTCCCTCTCTTTCTCCCATCAGCTTTTTGGACACGCCACCTCCTTTCCCCTCCCCCCCACCACGCGTATCGCTCGCGAAATCTTTGGCACACGCTGCGGCCCGCGGCCCCCAGCGCTAGGCCGCGCCGCTCGGGCCATGACAGCTCGCCTCGCGAAGTGCAAAAGTAATCAAAGTATCGGCCGCGGCCCCGACGCGACGGCCGACGGCGCGGCCCTCGGGTGGGCCATGGGCCCGGCCGGCCACCGCCCTCTGGGCGCATTACGGTGAAGTTCACGGCGATGGTTAAAGTGCTATTAAAAACCGACGGGCACCGCTACCCCTCACCGCGGCCGGCCTTCGTACCGGCGCCGGGACGGACCAAGACAAGCCAGCTCCCGAGGGCGAGACTACAATCTACTCCTAGGCGAGCCCTCCACGGGGGCTCTTCGGGGCCCGGGAGATCCCAGCGTCTGGGTGGGAGCCGGGCCCGGCGGGGCGGCGTGGGGCAGGGCGGTTTGGGGCGCGGCGGGGCGGGGCGGGGCGGGGCGGGGCGGGCGGGCTCCGCGCCCCGCCCCTCGCGGGGGCTGCTGCAGCAGCGCAGCACCGCCTCTGGTTTGGGGTTGGCCCCCTCTCCTCCCACCCCAAAAATGTCTCTCGTTTCACCAAAAGTCCACTTGACTGCGGAAAGTGGCTGTATTAATTCTACCCAAATGAGCTCCCGCCCGCATCAGCCCTCGCCCGGCCGGGCCCACCCCACCCTCTTACTCTCTCCACAGCCTTGCTGTATGCAGCAGCAGCGGCAGCCCGGGCCCGGCCCGCCTCAGCAGCGCCTTCGGAGACTGTTGCGTTCCTCTCAAAATAGAACCGTCAACCCTCAAGGCTCGCCCCCGCTCCTCCCCTCCCCCTCTCGTCAGGGGCGAACCAGGGAGCTCCGCTTTCTTTCACAAGCCGGAGCAGCGATGAGAAGGAGTGTGTGTGTATGCGAGAGAGAGAGAGAGAGAGAGAGAGAGAGAGAGAGAGAGAGAGAGAGAGAGAGAGAGAGAGAGAGGGAGAGATAGGCCACCTGGCAGTCGTCCCGGCAGAGGCCATATGTGAGAGAGGTAGTTGAGTAATTGGTGATGGGGCGGTTTTTTTCGCCCCGCCCCGCCACGCCCTGGGATCTTCCTCGGCGACACAAACGGGCTCTCGTAAAGCGCTATGATCCCAAAACGGGAGGGCAAGCTTTTAATTATTTCTGGATCGTCTTGTACCGAATTGCCTCGGAAGAGTGTTACCGAAACGACTGGGCTGCTCAGCTCGTAAGCTCAGTGCAGAACAAGCAGTACAACACAAGCCAACACGCAGGTAGGCCATGCCGCTCCAGGATGTTACTCTCACCCGGCTTCAAGTTTTGCATAACGTCATCATCAACCTTATCCGCGACTTATTTCTCTGCGGCGCGAGTGCGTTACATTGTCACACAACACGTCCCGGACCTGCCGCGGGCCTGCGGGCCAGCGCGGCCCGGCCCGGCGAGCCGAGCGCCTCCCCACACGCGGGCCACCCGGGCCGGGCGGGGCGGGCGCCATCTGCGCATGCGCGAACCAAAGGGCGTTACGCAACGAGGCGGTGGCGACGCGTAGCGGGCTGCGTTAATGTATGACAGAAGGGGGCTGCTTCATTGCACACAGCCTTTACAAAAGAATTGCGCATACGAGAAGACAGAACATAACACCACACTCTTATAGCTCCAAAGTGTGTTTCTCATATCTCGAAGAATCGGGTTCGTAACGTCCAAAGGATCTGAATCCTGGATCAACCATATTAGAAACTAAATTTCTTGATTATTACGCAAAATATTGGTTTAGGAACAAACACCTTTGAAATACCAAGAATTTGTTTTGTATACGTTACAAAGAGCAGTATCTTTGTAAAAAAGGAAAAACCTGAAGTGCGCTTTGGAATCGCTACTGCGTTGCTCTCCTGTGGAGAAGAAAATCGCCGAAACGGGATGGCAAAGCTTTCGACATCCGCCCCAGCAGCCGGCTCCCCGGCGCATAAGAGCGTAAGCCGGATAGGTGGGCACTCGAATCACGGATCACGCGACACGACACGGCACAGCGCGACCCGCCCGGCCGGCCTCGCCCGGCGCGCCTCTATCCCCGTCCCCCGCGAACCACACGATAGCGAGACAAACAAGCCGGCGAGAGCCAGGGCGAAAACATGGCGCATACTACGCATCGGCCGGCTATTTTTAGAGCAGCCGTGGAGAGTACATATACACGCCTACATGGAACACGAACGCACGACTGGTTTGTTAGGCTTCGCGTGCGCTAAAGCGCAAAACGCGAAGACTCAAGCGACCGTCGTGGTGTTTCTGACCAAGAATTTCCCGTACGCTACCTGCTCCCCAAAAATCCACTAGCAGCAGAGACCTCCCGCACCAAAAAGGAGGGTCCGGGTCGGGTCGGGGGTGGAGACGCTCTGCGGGGGCGGAGGGGACCCGTCCTTTTAAATGAGCGGAACGAATTGACGAGCCTGACTGAAGCCCTGTTGGGAACTAATTTTGGTTCAAATATTCGTTAAATCGTGAAAATTGTAATTGATTTGTGTTTCTCGGTCCTAAAAACCCTGCTTTCAAAAAAAAGTTGATGGTTTTACGATATATTTGATTAACTTGTGTCCCTTGCCCCCGCCCCTCCACCCCATCCCAAAATTATCGTATTAAGATGCCGCGTTCACAGAAATACTCGTTTTTTAAAATCCAAATTAAACATTAAAGAAGAAAACGGAATTTTCAAAACAGTAAAATTTTGAAAATTGTCACTTTTAACTCCCAGTGGGTTTGCCCTGCCTGGCCCCAGCTCGACCCTCGGCCTGGATGTCGCCTGGGCAGCTGGCCCCGCACAGCGGGGGGCGTGGCCCGGCGTGGCGTAACGAATTTTGGCTCCTGACTGAAGGTCTCGTAAGTTCCTATCGTCGTTCAAATTTCAGTCTGGCATAAAATATCATTGCGCGTTTGGGTCGACTGACCTGAAAAACCATATATTTAAAAAAAATTGGATGATTCTAAGACAATTTTGACCTTACTGCGAATTCCGTTCGCTCTCTCCCTTAGTGATCTCCCCAAGACGTTGAGCTGGCCACTGCCCACACCAAGCACGCGAAGCCTTTTTGGTCCACATTGAGTAATGTGGACTTGACGGATTTTTTTTTGCGAAAAACATAAAAAAGAGTCGTTGTCGTGCGACACAAGGGCGTGCCATAGGCGGTGCAGTGCGGTGCGGGGCGGGGCGGAGCAGTGCGGGGCGACTAAGGGGCGGAGCGCGGAGAGGGGGTGGCTGCCGGCGGCGAAAGCGATCGACACGCGCTAATGTCCGTCTTCCGGCGCTGCGCCGCGCGCGCCGCCGGCCGGGCCAATAACGCAGGCTGGTCATAAACAAAAGGAGAGAACGATATGGCGGTATACGGGGGCTGTGCAGTCGGCAGTGAGGGCAGTCGTAGAGGACGGCAGGTTGCGTACTTACTCTTACCCCCACATCCAGTACGTAGTCCAAACCTTCAGTAAAGCAAAGCTCTCCCCTAGCTCACGCCCCGCCTCCCCCTCTCTATCTCTCTCTCTCTCTCTCTCTCTCTCTCTCTCTCTCTCTCTCTCTCTCTATCTCTCTCTCTCCCTCTCCGCTTCTGGTTATCGACGCCACTGCCAGCAGCAGCGGCCGGGCGTTTTATGTAGAAATGAAAGTGTGTGAGGGGAGCGGCCCGGAGGACATGCGGGTCATAGGGGTGTAAAGCACGCTGATCTGGTGCAGCATAAAACAAACGGGCCCTGCTGCCGGCATAGTGGCAGCAGCAGCAGCAGCCGAGCATAACGGCCCGGTCCGGCCCTGCCCGCGCGTTCACGACCGCGGCTTGGCTCCGACGTGCCGCTGCCGCTGCGCTGAAATTGGGGAACGACCAACCCGCGCGGCCGCGACTCCTCCGCCTACCCCATCCCCCGCCCCGCCACTCCCCTCGGCGCGTAGGATATTTTCGTCCCCTTTATCGCTGAGGTAGGTCGGGACGGCCAATCAGAGGGCAGGCAGCGGGCGTCCGGCCCGCGGGCCGGGCCAATCAGGCGCGAGCTGTCCTGCAGGAGGTACCCACGACGGCAGGGACCTGCTGCTGCTCTGCAAGCTGCAGGGCCCCGCAGGACATGTCGCGAGGGCGGGCGCGTCCCGCAGGAGCATAGCGACAGCGAACACGGTAACGGCATCATAGCGCCACATCGGACAGAGGCGAGGGGAGGGGAGGGGGGCTGGCCGGTCATGAGGTCGCCGATGGGAAGTGTAACGGGCAGTGCGAAGTAGGCGGAGAGAGAAAGGCCAGCGGTACGGGCGGGCCGGGGCCGGACCGGGCAGGCCGCCACGACAACGTCCCCTACAGCGGAGCGGAGCAGGGGAAGTTTTAAAATCAGACGCGGAGTGCGCGCGTTCTTTACGCCTCCGGCCCCGGCGACAGCGCACGTCGGTACAGTGAGCGGGGCGGGACAGGGCGGGACAGGGCGGGGCGGGGCGAGGCGGGGCGGGGCGAGGTGGGGCGGGGCGGGGCGGCCCTCGACCGCCCTGGGGATTAGGCATGTCGTGGAGCGGGAGATGTAAGGGCGCCCCGTGCGACCTGGGACTGTGAGCTGAGCCGGTGGAATATTGCAGCGCACGGTGGGAAATCCCTGATTCGCGCCCCGCCCGCCCCGCCCCTCCCCGCCTCGCCCTGCTGAGACCCTTCTCCGGCCGACGGGGGGATCGACAGTCAGACGGACGGACGGACAGAAACACTCACCACTCATCCTCCTGATTTGCGCGACAGGTGCACTGCTCGGCGGCGCCGGTCGTTCCCTGCAACAAAAGAAATGGTAAAACTTGTATAAGTGTGTGGTCTGGGCAAAATTGGATTATCAAAACTTTTACTCGAAAATTGTCACACGCGCTTGCAGGGCAGGCCCGAAACAACCGTAAAATATAATCGGAATACTCAACCCGAACGGTGACTATAGCAGTATGCATGTCGCTCCGTGAACTATTTACGGACCTGCGGGGGAGGTAGAGGTGCAGTGCAGCAGAGATCTTCGCTTTCTCCTTTACCGTAGCGCCCCGCCCCGCCCCGCCCCGCCTCGCCCTGCAGCTGGCTGGGAGCGCTCTGCTGGTACCTCCAACAGCAATCTAATAGTCTAATTACTTCATTATCGCGAGACTTATTTGCTTATTGCTGCTGCAGGAGAGGCGGGGGAGGTTATCGTGCCTCGTCGCTTTGGAGGGGGAGGCTTTAACTATCAGGCGACCAGCAACGGGGATAGAGAGAGACGGCAGGGGCAGGGGGTGGAGGGGGAGGCACCGAGGCACTGCCGCTCACGATTTCCCAATCAGATTTGCTCTTACAGCTCTCATTCCCTCTATCGCTGCCAGCTTCTCTCTCCCTCTTACCCCTCTGTACTTTGCATTTTGGTGTCCCCCCAAGCGACCCCATCCCCCCGGGAACCACCGAGCGGAGCTAGCATCCCCCTTCTCCCCTACCCCCGTGCACAGGGCCGGCGCACCTTCCTTTTGTTCTTTTTCCTTCGGCCCGCTGCGTCGCCTGGAATAGATTGCAGGGCCATTGTCCGGGCCCGCCTGGCCGGCAAGATTCTAACGATAGAAGGACGCTAGTCGCGGGCGCCGCGGCGGGGCGGGGCGGGGCGGTCCGCGCCGGCCGCAGCAGGGACGGCCCCGGGCCGACGCGCTCCGCGGCGCATAGCGGCATAGCGCATCGAACCATCGACAAGTCGAGAGGAACGACATCGTCGCGACAGAGTCGGCTGGCGTCTCGTCTCGCGCAGATGACTGCCGCTGAGACTCATCCCCGCAGAACCCTGCGCGACTTCACAGCCAGGCTTATTCACGGTAAAGAAAGCGGCGCTCTGCGGCGTCGTCGGGAATAGGAGGGTCCTGCTGGCTCCTCCCAGCTGGGACGCCCTCGGGACGCCGTCGGGACGCCGAGCGACGCACGCTCCTTTGTTTGTGTACCAACAACTGTGGTCGGCTGAACGGGGTGCGGGGCGACGTGGCAACGACGCAAGCTGGGCCGGGCGTCGCGACGCGTCGCAGCGGAGCCGGCAACGCCGCCCGCCACTGCCACCTGCGGGAGCCATGAGAGGAGAAGGGGAGGGAAGGGAAACGGGCGTCCTCCACTCCTCCCTCCCCCTCCCCCGCGGCGCTGCTGGACAAGGCTCCTGGAGCCGCTCCAGCCAGCAGTGGCTCCAGGCTGGCCCTCCAGGGCTCCTGCCGCTGCTGCCGCTCGGACCCGCAGAAGGGTTTTTATTTTGCGATGATTTGCTCTCCAGCGACTGGAGCCCAGTCCAGTTCCAGTCCAGCGCAGCCTGGGCTGTCAGATTGGCCAGGCCAGGCCCTGCAGCCCGGCAGGCCGGGCCTCTGAGGTTCTTTATCCCCGCAGCACGGCCGCTGCTGCTGCCGCTGCTGCACTTGAGCCGGGCCGGGCAGTGCCACTGCTGCAGCTGACGAGCCGAGCAGGGCCGAGCAGGGCCGAGCCGGGGCAGGCCGGACCGAGTCGAGCCGAGCCCGCTTGTGGAGTGGGAGGACCCCGCCGCGCTGTGCTGCTTCGCCCGCGGCGTGCGCTGAGGCAGTGGACCTGCTGGCCGAGCCGGGCCGCGCTGGGCCCCTCAGCGCCGGGGGTAAATACACGAGCTGGCTATTTCCCCCAGTTGGTTGAAAAGCGCGACGAAAAAGGCAAAACGGGGGCAGCAGCAGATAGAACGAGCACCGCAGATTTGAGCGGGCGCTGGAGACATAGGTCGCCACACGTCACAGGCGCAGCCACTATCATCACAGCTCCCGACCGCCCCGACCCGCCGACCCGGCCACAGAGAAGCAGCTCGAAGCGGGGCGCGGGCGGAATTTTCACAACAGAAGCCCAAAAATGATAACTGTCTTTACTGAGCCACCCGGCCGCGGAGCGGCACGGGTTCAAATCTCGCCGGCCGCCAACCGATTCGGGTCGCACGCACGCACGCACCGCGGCGGGCCGGGCTGTATATGCAATGGTGTGAAGGACTCCAGCGTGCTGATGATATCCTTCGGCCCGTGCACAGCCCGGCACAGCCCCGCCCACCTAGGCCCGCAGGACGTCAACACGCTGGCATACGTGACTTGGCGCTCGTGAGCGCTACAGCGATATGGCTGTGCGGCGCGCGGCCGGCGCGCAGGGATATGGCGCTATGCGTCGGCCACACACACAAGGCAGGGCTCGACCACGCAAACAACTCGTCTCTCTCCCTCCCATTAGCGTCCGCGGCGAAAAGTGTGACAAGGATAGCAGCGCCCGGCGCTACTGGCCAAGCGGCTGCTCTCCTCGGTTCGAAACCACCCCCAGCACAATCCGCTTTTCGCGTCAAATTTTCGACGGCGTCTCCGACGCAAAGCTGACAGAGGGTGACGTCAACGGGACGGAAACTCGCCGCCGCCAGGCCGGGGGTGGGCCTGGGAGGCGGCTGGGCGAGGGGAGCGTGCGTGGGAAGTGCGTCACCGTATCCGCGCCGCAACCCCCAGCCCAAGCCCGCCGCCGGGGGTGGCTTCTAGCGCGCTGGAAACGGCCGCGACGCGATGTTTACCCCACGTTGGCGATCTCTCCCCGCAGGGCTTAAGCCTCACGTGGCTTTAATCGCGATTAAGGAAGCCGCTTAAGCAATACCGAGTTCACAGGTTTCGCGCGGACAACCAAGGGTGAGATTTCGTGACGTTGGTCGTACGGCGGTCTTTTATCCGCCTCGCTTCAAAAGTTTTCCTCAATGACCGTATCCAGAGTAACAAACATATGGTAATAGTAACAACAAAACGTGTTTTGATCGAGAAGCGGGCCTCGGCTGCGCGCTCCACTGCCTCAGCGCACAGGCTACCTCGGCCCGGCCCCGCTAGGCACCGCTAGTGCTGTACCGCGGCCGGGCGGTGGGGGAACAGGCGAGCGCTCCCATTGGCCGGGCGCCGCAGCCATCTTTGGTGCGGCTCCCGAGGCTGGCCCCGGCCCCGAGCCCAGCCCAGCCCGAGCGCACAGACAGACAAAGGAGGACGGAGCGTGCGGACGTTCCCGTGAGCGTGTGCGTGAGTGTCGCCCTGGACCGGGGTCGGGAGAGGAGAGGAGAAGAAGAGAAGAGTTTGTGAAGTGAGAAGGAAGGGGGGCCAGGAAACAGTGTGATACATCTAGTCGTGCGTGCGTCAACCGTCGTGTGATTTTTAAGTGTGAATGTGCGTCAGTCCAACAACATGAGGCTCGAAATTCATTCCGCTGTCAACTTCCTGGTGCAGCTACTCCGGCTGCACCACAACGGCTTGAGCGAGTCTCAGCTCGAGATGTTCAAGGGTTCGCTCAGTGAGCTGCTCTCCCACCGGTACCGCTACCACTGGTTCCCCGACAGGCCACACCGCGGCTCTGCCTACCGGTGCCTGAGGATCAACGGATCCATGGACCCCGTCATCGCCGAGGCCGGAGACGCCGTCGGCCTGCCCGGCTCGTACCTGCACCGCCTGTTCCCCTCCGAGCTCACCATGTGGATCGACCCCGCCGAGGTGTCGTACCGGATCGGCGAGAACGGCTCCATCTGCGTGCTCTACGAGGACCTCCGGAGCGAGCCCACGGCCATCGTCACCCTCCCCCACGAGCAGGAGCTGCTCATGGAGCGGGTAGGCAACAAGGCGCTGCCCACCAGGCCGCTGCAGCACGGCATGCACGTGCCCCACCAGACCGTGCAGCAGAAGTACGACCTGAGCACGTACGCCTCCAGCTGAACCCGCTACCCCACTACCCTTTTGTCCCGCGTCCTGTGATCTCATTTAACTCATTCCCATTGATGTGGAACATTTTATTGAATGGCCATAGCACAACAAAGTTTGTTTTGTTTTTGTGTTTTGTTCTCTTCTGTCTCTCGCTTAAAAGGAGAAGTTTAGGTTTTGATTTTTTTTCGCGTTTCGTTTTGACAGAGCTATGTTTTGTTTTGCGGGACGGTAATTGTGAAGCTAAATTTTGACAAAAAAGGAGAGTTTGCGGAGAGAGAATTCAAAGGCATGGACAGGCCCTAAAAGGTATTTTAACACCGTAGAGATGTATTTGGAACTTTGTAATAATTAACTTAACTGTGTCAGTTATATTTATGGTGATAATAATTTTAAAAGTGTATGGTTTAGAATCACACATCAAACGAAGCAAATTTATACATGCATACCTAGCATTTCCCATATATGTGTAGTGGTAGCTCTTTTTCAAAATTTGTTTGCCTTTATGTTTTAATTTCTAAATATTCTTTTCTGTGTGACTTGGTGTATTTGGTTTCGACATCTTGCTGCAGTCTGCGTCCACTGCTGTGGCGGTAAAGATTGTCTGTGACCTTCCATTGCCTGCCTGCTGGATAAAAACGTAAAGTTCCATGAAGTACAAAACAATACGTAGTTCATGGCTGATATAATTGATCGGGATTCATCGCGGAGAGGCGCATCTGACGTGTCCATCAAATTGCTCCTCTGAAAGACTGCCTCGCCGTTCTCAAGGCTGCATCCGCCACTGGCGCTCTAAATTAACGCGCGGACGCAGCCCGGAGGGTAGGCCATACCCGTGGTGACGTCATCTCCGCATTTCGACGCTGCGATGACGTCAACCGTGTTACCTACCTTTTGAAGCAGTGCGAGGAGGCAGACTCAGGTCTGCGGGCTTTTTCTATGCAACTTGTTAAAAAAAGCCCGCTATTCGGTTGGAGTTCAAAATTGCATTGCGGTGTGTATGTGATTGTTGAATGTTTGAATCTGTGTAGCAACGTAGTGTCAGTTAACGATCTCGTCTCCAAAAACCTATTTATTTATTCCGTGTGAAAGGAACAGTGTGATTATCGTGCGTATCCTGAGAGGGTTTCGCTGCATTGTCTCCTGATCAGTTATTGATACTGTAAGAAAACTAGCGTAGATGAGAAATCATACCTTGAAGCGATAGCCGGTACTTGCAAGTACTGATTGGGGGGTTAACTCTCGTTTCTTTGCACTATGTGCTCTTGACTGTGTTAAGTTGTTTACAACTACTCTAAGAGAGTTTAATCTCTTTCATCAAGTACTCATCTTGTCAAAACCTGTACAGAAATTGGAATTTATTATTTATCGAAAAATGAAATCACAGAAAGCTTTATCTTATATCTCTATTCGAAGCGAAATTAAAATCTATATGAATTTGTATTGACTGTGTTCAAAACGCCAGAATGAACTTTACCAAATGTCAATTTGTACAGAAATTATTTAAATGATTCAGATTGATCTATGGTAGTTTTAAATACATTTATTTGATCAACACCTTGCATGTCAAAGATTGCCCCATATATTTATTCATAGTGGTATGACTTTTCTCTAGTGAGTGGTTTTCAATCGTTGATTTGTTGTGTATTTTATATTCATCGGCGAAAAATCTCTCTGGAGTGTCACGGTAGTGCAATTTTATGAGTCTCTTGAGTTAGCGAACTTCTTGTGATTTTTGGTTGATTAGGAATGGGTGGACGAAAACGATACCTGGTCTGTTCGAAGAATGGCATCTTTCTTCGTCGGAAAGTAGCGTGCAGCGCCATAACCACCGTAATGTAACCATAACATTGTGATAGCAGGCATTCTGCGCCTACCTTACTTTGAAGCCTCCTCGACGTTGGGCCAAAAGTATTATAAGTAAGCGGACTTGAGACTCGCTCCCTGTGCAGACGACCTTTTCGGTCTGAACGGGAGCGAGTTGAGAGCAGTTTCTTTTAATTGTGATCAATCGCTGACCAGTCAAAAAAAAACGGGCACAGCGAGTCGAGGTTCCGTCATTGTGATCTGATCCCACCCAGAATTGTACAGTTTATGTGGCGAAGGGCGGAGTCAGGGTAGGTGCAGACCAAAAATTGTATAGATTGTAAAGATTCTCTCGAAAATTGTGATGTTGCAGACCAGGGTAAGAGGAAGCACGTGGCAGCATATGGTATGAACTGTACTTATTATCAGGCCGATAATGTAAATGAACTTCGACGTATGCAGTGTGACCTGACCTGACTGCCTGCCTGCCTACCTGCCATACACGATCGAACTCCTTAGCATGGCATAAAACATTATTCTATCGAGATAGAGACTGCAGTAGGTTTATATTAAAACTCTTCAGGTAAATGGTACAAAGCTGGCGACAGCAGTCTGTGATGTTTTGATTGCAGTATTTAATATAAGTCCACTGGAAGTAGGTAACTACATAATTATAGTTTCATTCATGCCTATGTTCATTCGTGTAAGTTTGCTTCCAGTGATTTTCAATTATATACTAAATTTAAAAAAAATCGAAAACGGCAAAAAAATCAGAGATTAAGATTTGAAGGATTTTATTGTAAATTTCTAGTTGAAGATGCAGTCAAACTTTGTATATTACTTGTAATGCTTGTAAATATTATCTGTCCTTCATTTGTTAATTTCCTCAAAGTTCGTCCATGGATATTTTTTGTGAGCTGATGTTTTGTACAGACAAAATAAAGCATAATTTGCAGAAAAAATTAGCTCAATGTCTCTTAATTTTTCCATGATCAGGTAAATGAGAGGCATAAAAAGGATACAAGCAAAACAAATAGTTACATTTAGTGCTTAGCATCGAAAACTTAAATTATACTTACCAGAGTCGAACATAATTAGATACTTTACATAACGATTCTCCCAACAGGTGAAATACAATGGAATTTGTGATGTAAACTCACGAATTTCCCCAGTCTCCGCAGAAACAATACAGTGACCAACATCAGTGCAAAAAAATTGAGTCGAAAGTAAAGCTGATCAACTAGACCTGTGGATTACTCTGGTTGCTTCACCACTTTCGCATTCAATTTGTGATTTCGGCGCCAAAAACACGTGAAAGTACCTGTTACCAGACGCCCATGGATTACTGGATCAGGTATACTCTCACGGTGTTAGTGTGCTAACAAAAGTGGATAAAAGTGATAAAATATGGTGATTATTTGCTACTTGATTCCTGGATACGCTAGTGCAAAAAATCCCCATATTCTGTGCGAGAGGATTACTCTCCGAAACACGAAGTCCTTATCAATTTCGGTGGAATAGTGGGCCTAGGAAGGCCAAAAGTGTGCAAAAGTGTGTGTCTCGCAGTGGTGTGACAAAGAAGAAAGAAGATCTGCCCCGAGTTGCCATACAGAACAGTCATCGGAATGAGTTGTTCCAAATTTCCACACATTAAAACATTGAGGTAAAAATTGAACAAATAAATCTAAAGTATCTCGAAACGTAATGAGCTTAAGTTATAGTAAATCTTACTCACGCTTTTAGATAAGCTCGCGGCTATAAGACCGTTAAAATAAATGCTTTTCCTTCGGGGCGTAGGCTATTCACGTAGAACGCGAAGTTTGTAAGTATTTTTTATAGAGAGGGGAGGGGGCAACAACTCCTAAATTTTTTGCTCTTTTCCAGCTAAAGTCTTATGTAGCATTAATCCATACTGCTTCCTCCACCGTTCCCTTTAAAAGTTAAGTAATATTAAACCTCTCGGAGTGTATCTTGAGGCCGTTTCAGTTTATAAAGACGCAGCCTTGTGCGGGAGCCATTTGACTTGACCTGGCTGCCAGCTCGGCCGCCGGTTAGCTGCCAGCTTGGCTGTCTGCCTGCAACAGAGCGCGGCCTCCAGCCAGCTCCGCAGGCCTAACGTCTCGGCTGTTTCATCGCAAGGGTCTATACACAACCAAGTTGAAAAAAAATGCACTTTAAAAGTACCATATAACTAGACCAGCCTGTCGGGTGTTTATCTTGACAAATCGATTGTCCCACTCCAGTTTAGCTACGTGGTCATTTAGTAGAAACGCGACCCTCCTTATCGACTTAGTTCACTAGATTTAGCCGTGTGGAAAGTCGGTGGTTCGAGTCCCAGGCAGATGTTGTTTTTTTCTCTCTCGCTCTTCTTGTTTCTCTTTCGCATCTCCGAGGTCTGGCTGGCTGGCTGGTTGGTGCGCGCCGCCGCATTGCACAAGGAGAGGTTGCGAGCCGAGGCGAGGGGGCGCCCCGCAACGCTCAGACCGAAATTCGAAGCGCGCCCATGAATGTAAAACAGATTTCAAAATAAAAATAAACCCAAGCCGAGACGCTAGTCAAACTATCGAACAGCATCCCTAGTTTAACGTATGCCGTTTTCAAAGTGACGAGTTAGAAAGGGATCAGACAGCCCCCTAGCGTCCTCTTCCCTCGGGTTGACGACGTTCCCCCAGCTCAGGTCCCCGCCCACTCTGTTGTGCTGGTAAACTAAAATTAAAGCTCCCCATCATTTAAGCCCGCCCCCTCCCTCCCCCTCTCTCAGTGCTCAGAGAAACTCGCGGCGCGGGCAGACACACCGCGGCGCCGAGCAGCGCTGCGCCGCTGCGCGCCGGGGCCCGGCCAGGCAGGCAGCAGGGCGGCGGCGAGGCTGGCTTCGGTTCGCTTGCTTTCTCTTCTTTTCGTGATTCGTATGCTGCTGAAACAGGCGAGTGTCACAACCCAGCCAGACTGCTTGCCAGCCAGCCAGCCGCGCCAGCCAGCCCGGCCGCCCTGGACCAGACCAGCCCTGACCATAACTACTGCGGGCCGGGGCCGGCTGGGGCGGAGTACCGAGAAAATAATAAACAATATGGCAAAGAAAAGAAATGAAACGGCTGGTGGTGAAGGGGGTAGGAAAATTTTCGACTAGCGACACTAAGAGGCTAAGCAGTAGCGGAGCCGAGCCGTTCCGCGGCCGCGACGACCTCGGCGGTGGAGCAGGGGCCGGGGCCGGGCCGGGGCGCAGTGCGCAGGGCTTCTGATTTCAAGTCCAACGCCTTTCTGTGCGGTAGCGAGGTGGGGCTGGGCCTGGCGGGGCGGGTCGCGCCATGCATGACTTTCGCAACGACTCCTCCCAGGCTCTCGTTCTGATCGAGAAATCGAGATTACTCACAGCGAGCCAGAAACACGTTCGGGGCGGGTGTCTTGTCCGCGCGGTGGGGCCGGGCCGGGCCGGGCGGTGACTGGTTAGGACAGAGGTGATGATGGAGGGTGGGTGGGCGTGGCCGTTGGAGACAAAGAGAGAGACAGAGAAATAGGCGAGCGCGGCTGGGAGAGCGAGTGAAACCGCGACAGACGGACTCCTCGCGGTCGGTTTGGTCTGGTTCAATTTCGTTCGACTCGGAGGGTGACGAGAGTGTGAGGCTGGCCGGCGGCGGCCGGGGGGGCCTTGTGTTGCGTGCGCGGAGGCGCGCACACACACACACACAGCGGTACGCTGGTCATAGAGAACCCACGGCCCAGTACAGTAGGACTGTGAGGCCCGCACTGCCAGGCCAGGCCAGGCCGGCCTGTGACCAGTCGCACCATTAGCGCGCACGCAACGCCAGATATCAGTCGATATCGACAGAGCACGCAAAGAGCACGGCTCAGGCTGAGCCGAGCCCGGCGGTGACGGTGGAGGCCCCGCCCCGGGCCAGCATGCTCGCGTCCAGACTGTTGGGGCAGGTTTGGTTTGGGCGCGACCGGCCCGGCCCGACGGCTATGTTAGACGAAGCGTTTGCGTCGTGAGCAAATAACTTTTCAGGCTGTTCTAGAAAGGAGACACGTGACAGTGCAGGGCAGCAGAGCCGGCCGGCGCTGCTGACGCGATAGCGAGCTGAGCTGGGCTGGGAGCCGCGGGGCGGGGCGGGGCGGGGCGGGCCGAGCTAGCTCCGGGCAGGGCAGAGTGTGTCCGCCCCGCCCCGCCACGGCCTCAGGCTTATCAGCGCACCGGGTCGCTATCGTCTTAATACACGGGGGATCCGAACGCTCCGAGCCGAGCCAATAGCCGGCGGCCGCGCCCCGCTACCCCGCGCCCCGCCACAGCTCCCGCCCGGCCTCGCGCCCGCGGTCGATTCGGGGCTTTCCCTATACCTGCGTAGATGAAAGGCATGAGCGAGGGAGAGAGAAAATGAGAGGGAGAGAAGGCACGTCAACCTTTTGCGGTGGTAGCTACAGCCGGGGGCAGGCCACGTTGCCCCACAGTGGCGGTTTTATAGGGCGATCGCCCCCGCCCCGTCAAGTCTCAGGAAGCCCCTTCAAAGTCGGCAACATGGACTACAAACCCCGTGAGTTTAGGCAACCCACAGTTCATCGTGCCTCGCGTCAGCCGGGCGGCGCATGTTGCCCCAGGACCCTCCTCGGCGACCTAACCCACGGCCATGACCGCCACGTGCGGGTCGCGCTACATATGACGTCGACCTGACGTCGACGTGATGTCGTCCTGACGCCGACGCCGCGGCCGACGCGGCGGGGTGGGGTGCAGACTTGGAGGAGACCTCTGACCCGAGCAAGTCCCCCTCCGCCCCGCCCGGGCCGGGGTGGCCGTAGGGGAGCTCGTCGACGATAAAAGTATTGCGCTCCGCCGGACGTCAGCGGGCGCGGCGCGGACAGACAGCCCTCCACGTTATCTCGACATTTTGGGAAGTCGCAGCAGCTGTTTCCGCGAGGAGCTGTTCCCATGCAGCGGACCCCGCGGTTGCGGTCGAGGCGGCAGGCTCTTGTGCGCTATGACGCCCCCTCCCCCAGAGGCGCCACCTGCCAAACCTGCTCGGACAGGACAGTCACACGACGCCCACGGCAGCGGGGCGCGGGCGCGGCAGGCCTACCGGTTCTGCACCTCATGTAGAGCCACCTGCGCCCCGCTTCGTCACGCCTGCCCCCTTATCCGCGCGCACACACGCATGTCCGCTCGTGACGCGCCGCAAGGCGCAACGGTGACGGCTTCCTGACCTCAGGAACGCTCGTCACACCGTCGTTTATCGTCGGCCAGGCCTCATTGTGACGGCTTCCTGGGCTCAAGGACTCTCGTCGGTGACGAGTCGTCACAGTGCCCGTGGTCGCCACGCAGCCTGGGCGGGGGGCGGTCGGTGTGACTGCGCCCTGACTGACCCTTACTAGTCACGCCCTTACGGGTCGGGCTGGGCTCATGGCGGCACTCGAGCCTCGCCTCGCCCGGCCCGTGGGCGCAAGCGACCAGGATGCAGATAATGCTTTTGTCTCGTATCTCGAGTACCTGCATGGCCGAGCCCAGCCCAGCCCTGGGACGGGACGGGATGGGCGGACCCATGGGACCCAGCAGAGGCGGGGCGAGGGGGAAATGGGACGGGGGGGGGGGGGGGCGCCGGAGAGAGCTGGCTAAGGTGCGGGTGGAGGGGCGGAGGGGCGTGGCGGGGGAAGGATCCGGGATGCGCGCACTGCAATCTCATAAGACCGCCGCTAAAGGATTTAGTCGTTTTACGGCCGAAAACGTTAAAAATATACGTCATAAAGTAATGGATCAGCCAGCCAGCCGACAGCCGCCCCGCCCCGCCGCGTAGATAAAGCCACGAGCTCGATACGTTAAGCCCTCCCACCGACGAACCCTGCAAAGATTACCAGGCGAGAGTCGAGTCGATAGCGATGCACTTCAACGAGTGACGACGGTGAGAAATAAAATTTCTCTGCTTGTCGGCTGCTGTTGCCGGTCATAGCCACCAGCCACCACGGGCGAGCGAGCAGCCCTAGAGGCCTAGGCCCACAACCCCCCCCCCACCTTTGTCCTTCCTCCCTCCCGGGGCCTTACACCTCCCACTGGGGGCGAGGGGGTGGGGAGGGGGGAGGGTATCGACCGGTACACTGCAAAGCTGCTGTAGGCCGCGAGGAAAAGTTTAAGCTCGCCACGCGATTCACACCACAATAACCGCGCCGCCCAAGTAAAGGTAGTTTCAAGGTAGTCGCTGAGGTACAGCCGAGCAGAGCCTCGCCACAGGCCCGCCTACAGTCTGCCGCCAGGCCTACAGGCCAGGCCCAGGCTCCCACACAGACCGCCAGGCCGGCCAGGCCAGGCCAGGCTGCTTTGTAGACAAACTTCCGCCCGACGCATTCCTTTCAAGGATACGAGTGCTACGCAAGGCGGCCCGACCCGCATTTGGTTTTCAAACGGCCGGGTGCGCTCCGCGGGTGCGGGCCGGGCCATGGGCCTGCGGCCTGCTCACAGCAGCGCCCCGCCCCGCACAGCCCCGCCCCGCCCCGCCCCGCCACCACGCACCACGCCACCAAAATAACATCGTAGCCCAACGCATAGAGCTGCTTTCGTGTTTTGAATTTTCGAGGGGGGAACCTATGTTGTTGACTACGACGAAGCGGGTTAGTTACGAGTGGCTTTCTGGCACCTTTCGTTGGGGCGTTTGTTAGTAAGAATTTGTGACCACGTGCCACACCAAGGGGTGGGATGCGGGTTGGCGACTCTCAAATTTTGGTGCCCGCGGGCAAAATAAAAATATGAAATAATTTAAAACCTTCTAAACTTGATTTTTTGGAAAAAAAAGAAAAGAAAGCAACCAAACGATACAGGAAAACTACTAAAAATGCAAGGCAATTCCGAATCACAAATTTGTTTCAATCCAGAAAAGTCTAGAAAAGTCAATAAAGTTATAGAAAAGTCCAACAAAATCTAGGAGGAAAATTTTTCTTTTAAGTCTTGCACGGTTTTGCGAGCTCTCGAATACCAGTATAGAGAGGGGGTGAGGTTGAAGCTCAGAGCAGTTTGGTCTGTCTGTCTGCTGCAGCTAAACACACAGGCCGGGCCAGACAGCGCGTCGCAGCGCAGCGGCCGCGCGCGTAGAGCGGGGGGCGGGGCGGGGCAGGACGCCACGCCGGTCACGTCACCGCAGTAGCTATCCGCCACGACACTGGCACTCAAAACCATCTCGAAAACGCTTCAAAAAATGCACGTCAGTGGAAATATTCCGGCAGGGCCGCGAGGCGGGGCCGCCGCCCCACCCCTTCCCTCCCTCCCGGGACCCCGCCCCGCGCCGCGCCGCGACGCCCACTATGCTTATCCGTGCTGGTCGTGCAGGACGACCATTTCTGCTCTGTTTGTCGCTGATGTCGTCAGCCCCCCTCCTCCTCCCCCTCTCTGCCGTGCTGCTCTGATGTTGCTTTTGCGTCACCGTGTCACTTTGGGTCGCCGGCGCGCGCCCGCGCGCGCTGTGCAGGACATTGTGTGTTCACTGACCCTACCCTCCCCCTCCTCCCCCCCGGGCAGCGCGCCCGGCGCGCATGCAAGGGGCACAACAGCACAGCACCGGGCCCCGCCCCGCCCCGCCCCGCCACGCTCCGCCACCTCGCCGCGAGGTCACTAGAGTGCGTGCCATGCATACCATCCCGCCTTTTTTGCATTTTAAAAAGTCCCGCGCGCTGCGATTCTCATTTGTTCCGCCGATAAGAGGAACAAAAGCAGAGGAGAGGAGCGGCGCTGAGCGCTGCTGTTGGACCCGAAGGGCTCCGCCCGGCCCTGCCCGGCACGAATAACTTATGCCTATCGGGCGGGCCGGGCGGCAGGAATCAGCATCCGCTATCCGCACGTATCTTGATATGCAGATGGATTGCTATTCGCGCCGCTGCCGCCGCCTGCCGCCGCGGGTTCAGATTCGGATCGGGGTTACCAGTCGTGAAATGAGGCACGACTGGCGCATATACGTGCCAAAGCGGAGCAGGGCGGGGCGGGGCGCGGCGGGGCTGACCCAACCCGCCACACACGCGGCGCCGCTAAAAAAAATTGAGCCCTCGCGGCGGCAGCTGCGGCAGACACCTGCAGCTGCTGGCTGCTGGGCCGGGCCGGGGCGGCGCGGGGCGCGCACCCCTGTGGTCACACATCACAGGAATACATGCATGGGGCGCGCGCGTCGGCGTGAGAGAGAGAGAGAGAGGTGGTCAGCTCTGGCCTCGATATTCAAAAGCTGTGCAGTGTTACCGGGCCCGGTCTGCCTGGTTGGCTCAGGGAAATGCAAATACAGTTCGCCGCCGCCCTGCCACTGGCTCATGCCAGGCCAGACCAGGCCAGGCTCGGGCCCGGCGCTAGAGCTGTGCAGCGGCGCGGGGTTGTGCAGCAGGGGTCGCAGGGGGGGTGACGCCCGCTGGGGCCCGCAGGGGAGAGCGCGGCGCGGCGGGGGCGTCTATTTCGAGGGCAAGAACCTCAGGACTGCACCTCGCCTCTGCAAGGGGTGAGGAGGAGAAGGGAACATCAATGGAGGGGGAGGGGTGGAGTAAGAGGTGGACGAAGAAGCGGTCGGCGCAGGGTGCGGAAGGATAAGGTACTGCTGCAGGTTGGGGCGCAGGCAGGGCGCAGGGGCGGGGGCGGGGAGGGGGCGGAGGGTGGGGCGGGGGTATGGCCCGCTTGGGGGGAGGAGGGGGCGGGGGCGAGTGGACAGAGGTGATGTATGGGCGCGGGCGCTGGGCTATATTCGGGGATCGGGGTGACGAGGTACATAGGACTATACGCATTGCAGTGATGGATGATGACGAAGCGAGCAGAAATATGGCGAGCCGACCGACAAAAGAATAACGGACAAAAGTTGGGGATGCCGAGCAAGCAGGGCGAGGCGAGGCGACAAAGCGCGGGCGCGCCAAAACTTTTTGGGGGCGTCGCGAAAAACAAAAGTTAAAACAAATGTGGCAGCGTGCTGCTGCACTTGCCTTGTGTAACAGAGGCTCGCGGTGTACTCTCCGGCTCCTCCGGCCCGCCCCGCCCCGCCCCGCCCGCGCCTCACGGTGGGCTTACGTCACCTCCGCGCGACTGCGCGGGGGTGGGGGGTCCCAGGCCCGTCCCTGGCCCGTCCCCGCGGGTCAGGAGAGCGTCACTGAACTGCCTGCGACCGGCCTCGGTACGAAAACCGACCGAAAATACAATCCGACAGTTCTAGTTCTACAGAAGGCGTCACAATTTCACTTCTCTCTACCGCCTCTCCTGGCTAAGGGCGTCTTTTCGGCGGTGAGGGTGGACGGCGGTGGACGGGGGCCCCGTCCCGCCCCGCCCCGCCCGCACTAACGCAGGCCGGGGGCACGGCACGCCCGCCGTGATAAAGGACTCGCAGTTTCTTTCTCGTCCTCTCTGACCTGTGTGAGACCTTGCGGTGCTTGGCGTAGGCCGGCACGGTGCGGCGCGGCGCTCCAGACACCGCGATTCCAGACCGCTATGCTTTTCTTTTATGGCTCGAGCGCTCGCCGCGCGGGTTTAAAGCAAGAAGAAGAAAAGAAAAAAAAGGTCATTCCGTTGGTAGCTCGTAGGTTGGGTCGGGTCATGAGTCGGAACGGTCGATCGGGTCATGGAGTGGTCACGGGACGGGACGGGGCCTATTTGATGCCGTTGACGTTGTTACTGCCGCAACGGCTGGCGCTGCGCCACGCCCACCACGCCCAGCAGCACGCCCAGCCCAGCCCAGAGCCGCACTTTGGAGGTGACTTTCGGGAGCCCAGCCGGCCCGGGCCGGGAGCAGCGCAAACACCTGTGACGTCCACCGTTATCTAAACCGCGTCCAGCCGAAGAGAACCACCCGCCGAAACCTTCTGTCTGCCCTCCCCTCGGTCGGGGTCCGAGGCCCACCCAACCCTGAGTCGTGCCGTTTGTTTTCTCTCTCAGTGTGTGTCGAAAGAGAAGGAGGGAGAGACAGAGAGAGAGAGACACACAAGGAGCACAGGACGCCTGCATCCTTCTTCCACCACCTTGACGACCATTACCGCCCATTATCGCTATGGCAGTAGCCAGACCCTGACAGAGAGTAACAGCGAGACAGAGAGAGAGAGAGGGGGAGAGAGAGAAAGAGAGAGAGAGGGAGAGAGGAGAGAACCAGGTCGTCGTCGCTTGGCCTCTATGCCTTGCGAGTAAAAAGAGCTGATCGGTCGCTACCGGCGCGCCAGCCAGGGCCGCAGCGCAGCACGGCAGCGGACCAGGACCGGCAGACCAGGGAAAAACGATCAACAATTCACGAACACTGTCAAAAATCGTTCTTCCGGCCTTCCGCGCGCGCAAAAACCAGACTCGGCGGGCGGCGAGGGGGCCGGGACGGCATGGCAGCGCGAGTTGGTCTGGGGCGGACTTCCCCTTAAACATTTACGCCCCTCGTCGGGATCGGTCTGCGCGTGCGAGAGGGAAAAGAAGAGACCTAGCCCTCGCTGGTTGGATGTGTGTGCGTGTGTGTGTGTGACGCCCGGGCTAAGCGGGGATATCAATTTTTCACGGCTGTTATCATCCATTATTCTCAGTTTCGATCCAATATTTGCAGTCGCCTGATTATTACACGAAGAGGCTGCTCTGTGCACGGCTGCACGGCACGCCATACCGTGCCTGCGGCTGGGCTGAGCCTGGCTGGGCGCAGCGCACAAATAAACTTTCTACTCCGAGGATTCGCACTGTGCTTGTGAATGATCTTCAAAGTCTACATTTAAACAACGGTGGCTCCGGGCCCGTGCTGGCGGGCCAGGCGGGGCGGGGCGGGCACCGACCTTGCTCGGGCACGTGTCACGGCACGTGTTAACTACACCACGCGGACTTCCCTGCCGTCCTATTCCTCGACATCACCGTCATCTCTGTTTTCCCAAAGAAAGTAAAAATATCGTCGCTTTTGTTGTCGGCCCGCCTGGGAGTTTGTTCAGCCTAACTGATCGGAACCTCCTTGCCTCACAATAGACACTGTTGACTCGTCGAGAAACGCCCTCCGCCGGAAAAATCACATTGGCTTTGTGGTAATCGCAGAACAAGAACAAAGATTCCTATCGGGTTTTATCGTTTGGAGAAAAAAAAAGTAAAATGAAAGTATAGTGACGAGTGGGAGTTGTGGGTGTTTGAACCCAAAAAGGTGTTGGTTATCTCGGTCACGGCGGCGACTGAGTCGACGCTATGTTGGCAAGACTGTGTCAACATTGTGAGTGACCTTGTGTTAGGCGCTATCTAGCCATGTCGGTACATCGCGTACACCTCAAGGGCGTGGCGCGGCGTGGTGGCGGAGTGGCAGTCTTATTGATTCCTGAATATTGAATAAGGCAGCCAACCGCGTGTGTCTGCAAACATGTCCCGGGGGCGCCCCAGCCCCAGCCCCAGCCTGCCCCAGCCCCTGCCGAGCGCCCGGCGCTTCGAGAGGCGAGAGCGGAGGCGCCAAGCCGAGGGGCGCGAGTTCAAAACTTGACAGCTCAAAAAAAATGACATTGTCGCTATGAAAGACAAAGGCCACCACACCGGCTGCGGAGTGGGAATGTGACGCAGGTTCAAGAAATGGGCATACACGCTGCTGACTCAAGAAAAAAATACTGGGAAAGGATTGCACAAAACATGAAGGCAGGAGAAAAGATTAACCCTGAACCGCCTGAAGAATCAAGCGAAAGACGAAGGTACGCGCTTGTGCTGGAGTAAGGGGCAGAGAGGTTACGTGGAGCAGCCGAAGAGATAAAATACGGAGCTCTGAAACACTGCAAATTGGTTGGCGTCTAAAGACGCCAAAATCTTGGTGTCTTAAGACGCCAAATCTTGGCATTCTATGACGCCAAATGCGTCCTGAGGACGCCAAATTTTGGTGTTCTCCTAGAGGACGCCAGTATTTGGCGTCTTTTGACGCCAACATTTGGCGTTCAGAGAAGAACGCCAACTTTGGCCTCAAAAGACGCCACGCAGTTTTCAGTGAATAAGCACAGCTGGCATGGCGATGTACCCATCGTGTCGCACTATTTGCCGTGACGGCGGGTTTTGGGTACTCGGGGGTACCTCCCCGCCCCCCTGCGCATCTGCGCCTGCCGCGCTGGCTGGAGTCGTAAGTAGCGAGCAAGTAGGTCGAGATTCCCACACGTACCCCCATCTATAGGGTACTTGGGCGACACCCTCTCCAAGGTACCCTTCCGTGGGCGAGAGGCGCTCTGGGCCGGCGAGTATCGAACAGCTGAGGGGGGGTTGGAGGGGGCGGGGGCACAGCAGCGGGGGCGGCAGTGCTGGCGCCTGGGGGTGGCCCGGGTAGGGCACGAGTTCAACGGCCCCTCTCTGGTTCAACAGGGGAAAGGCAGGGAGGCAGGGAGTGAGGGAGGGAGGAAGAGAGAGAGATCGCGGGGGAGGAAGGACCGGCGCAGGGATGAGAGAGAGTGAGAGGGGGCGACACAGGGAGGAAGGAAGAGTCGGCGTGGAAGAGAAAGGGAGGCAGAGAGATGGGGAGGAAGACCAGGTGGGTGGTGGCTGCGGAGGGGAGGGCAGGGGAGGGGCGGCAGGCCAGTATCACCAATCGACCCGGCCCGGCGCGGCGCTGCGCGGAATGAAGTGTGCTCCTGATGATGATTCGCTCATAAAGAAGAGGAAATAAAATGGAAATGTCGCTACATCCGCACAGCGTCACAGGAAAAAGAGAAAGGGAGGGAGAGAGAGAGGGAGGGGAGGGAGGGAGGGAGGGAATAGAGGAAGGGAGGGGGCGGGGGCGGCGAACCAACCCCGCACTGTCAGAGTCGCCGTCATTTCACGGCGGACGTACCAAATTACGGCATTAATGCCAATCACTGAACCCGTCTGTATAAATATGTATTAGACGTTTGTTATTTCGGCTGACTAGGAGGGAGATTGGCTATGTTCTCTATGGTGCAGGGCGAGGCGGGGCGGGACGGGGCGCAGCGTCCGCCGTCCCTTCGGTCTCCTATAGGCCTCGCGGGGCCCGCCCCGCCTCGCCTCGCACGGCCCTGCGACAACAGCAGCAGTGGAAGCGCAGACCAGACCGGGTAGGGTCCTTGGCCGATTTTCGCTTTCCGGCTGCTGCTGCCCGGCCGGGCCGGGTAGCTGCTCTGCTCTGCCGTCACTGATTCCCTCCCTCTCTCTCTCCCTCTCCTCATCCGCCGCCCTCTTTCGCCCCCGCCGCGCCGGTCGCGTTCGTGTTCCGAGCCGAGGAAAAGGGACGGAAAGAGGATCGTTTGACTGACAGCCCGACGGGCGGGGACCCTCGCCTCCTGTGAGAGAGCCTGCGAGTAAGGGCCCTCCTGCCGGAAGGACGCCTCCGCCGCACACGATACACCGCCAAGCCATCCGAATATCGTCGAGTATTTTATTCTTTTCAAAGCGAACAAGATGTAACACTAACGGTGGGTTGTCGTCCTCACAGACAGGACAGGGCAGGACAAGACAGGGGGCGGTGCCGGTACAAGGAGGACTACAGGACCACCCCGGTAGAACAGCCTGCAGGCTGCAGGACAGGGGCTGGAGGGAGGAAGTACCTCGCGGCCAGGCCCGGCCGGGCCTTCCGCCTATCGTGAGTGCGTGCGTGTGTCCGCCAGAGCGTGCGCATTTCAATTTCGTATCTTATTTGCTTGAACGGAACGGGTGAGGGGTAGACGGACGAAGGACGACGGGCGGGCGTAAGGAGCGGCGAAGTGAGAAAGAGAGATAGAGAGAGAAAGAACGCGAGAGAGCTGTGCTCCCCATGGACCCGGCCCGGAGAGTAGATATCAGTCCAGCGGGGCGGGGCGGGGCGGGCAGGACGCTCGAGCCTTGGCCGCGTTGTTATCCCCCCCTCCCCCCCAACCCCGCGACGCGTGACGGCGACATTACACTTCCCATCAGGCCGCGCAGCACATACTCGACCCCGCGTACATGTATGTAATGCGCGCTCCCGCCCCGCCCTACCCGAGCGGCCGGCTAAGGAATTACAATTACGATTCGTAAAACACTCTAGAGCATCCGCTCTCCTACCTGCGATTACATTTCTTTAGCATACTTCTGGAGCAGCAGGCTAAGAGAACATCACGGGTAAATGTCGAGAAAGAGAGCAAGACAGAGGGAGAGAGGGGTTGGGGAGAAAGGGGGGAGGCAGGTAAGAAGCGCGGGCGGGGGATGAGGTGAGGGGGTAAGGTATATGCGTCCTGATGAAAAATGCCCTTTGTGTTTGCTGAAGTTTGCCGCGGTCTCCCCCGTAACTCTTTGCGGCCATAAAGGTGCCCCCCACCCCCACCTCCACCCCCCAATCCTCCGCCTGCCCCGGCTCCGGTGCGTCGAGGCCGCGCTCCCCTGGCGAACCATATGCTTACGCAAATATGGCGCCAGGGAAATTAATGACGAAAGTACACAGGCATAAGGTCCAAATTGTTTATTTATGGCAGTTAAGGAAGCGGGCCCGTGGGGGCCGGGCGGGGTGCGGGCGGGCCGGGCCGGGCCGGGGCTTGCCGCAAGAGCAGTGGCGGCGGAGGCGTGGGGCAACGCACAAACGCACCGCCCCGCCGCGCCACGCCACGCCGCCGGACCACAAGAGCGCGCCGTGTAGCCCGGCCCTGCCCAGCCCGGGCAGAATGGAGGCTAATTGTATCGCACGGGGCTCGTTTAGAGTCCATGGCACAGCGACACGTCGGCCCGGGCGGGGCGGGGCGGGGCGGGGCGGGGCGGGGCGGCCGGGAGGGAGGCTTTCTGCGCAGTGGCGTGTGCAACTGTCACTCTCGAGTATTGATCGTCGGCGGCGGACCACCACCCCGCCCCTCCCCACCCCGCCACGCCCCGCCCCGCCCCCACCCCCGCCCGGGCACGGCCGCCGCCTCATCACGGGGCGGAGGGGTGGGGGGCAGCCGGGGGTGGGAAAAAGAGCGGGCGAAGGGACAGGGCTGGGCTCGGAGAGAGGCGGGCCGGGGCGGGGCGGCTGGGAACAGGGGCTGAAGCGGGCTCGAGAACGCCCCCGCCCCCGAGCCGAGCTGAGCCTGAAGTGGAAGGGAACCAAGGCCTGTGAGGCTGTAAGGCCCCCCTCCCCCTCCCTTTCTTCGTGTCCGGGGGACGCAGGGCGAATGAGGGGGCGGTGGGGAGTACTGTACAGCGGAATGAAAGCGGACGAGGAAAATCGGTTTTAGAAAAGAAGAGAGAGAGAGGGCAAGTTTTATTTTGTTGTGGGGAAGGGCGCGAGTGGTCAGACAGAGAGGCGCGAGAGAGGTAGAGACCTTTCGGAGCTGCAAACAATGACGGGCCTAGCCGTGCTTGGTCCTACTGGTCCTGCTGCCGACTGATTCCGAGGAGCGCTCTCGTACTTTTGTCCTTGTCGAACTCATATAGCACTGCTATGACCAGCGTAGGGCACCGCCATAGGTGCGACAAGGACGGAGGCACGAGAGCGATCCTCTGAATCAGTCGGCTGGTCCTGCTGGTCCTGCCCGAGCCCCCGCCCGCAGAGGCACAGGCACAGCAGGCCACAGGGCGCCAGCTGGAGCAGGGCCCGGAGTCCTGCAGGACTCAGCCGCGCCGCCAGTCCCTCCCTCCCTCCCCTTCCGCCTGGCCATCTCCGCTAGTGCTACGCAGTGTGCGCTCCCGTGCACGTTTTGTACTGTGGTCACACTCACTTTCACCTCCGTACAAACACATACGCAGGCGCGCACGCCTTCCCACCACCCACTCCCCCACACCACACCCCGCCCACCCTTCCACCACCCCCGCGCCCCAGAGACAAGGGCCAAGGTTACATGGGGCTCGGTAGGGCTCCAGCAGCTCGCCTCGGCTCCAGCCGCCGCCCCCGCCACCCTCCTCTGAGCATCCCCTTCCCACCCTTCGCCTCCGGACCCTCCCCCTACTCTCTCCTCTTCCCCTTTCCCTTTCACCCGCCCCGCCCCGCCCCACCGCGGCGCGTTCAGCCGGGAACATCCAGCTGCGCAATTATGGGATGCGTTGTTAGAGGAGAAGTGTTAAATTGGCCCCCAAAATTACCCCTGTGAATGTACACGGTACACAGTGAAATAATTACTCAAGAAATAAGTTGGAAAAAAAATATATCCGAAGATCCGTCTGTGCGGAGCCGACGGCGCGGAGGCCATCAATGTCCATCCGTATCCGTCTTCCTTTTCTCCTCTTTGCATACGTAACCATGGTTACCATCAGGCTGGCTAGGGGCGGGCCGGGCCTCTGTGAGTGTGTGTGTGTGTGTACACAAGTTTTTGAGGAAGAGCCATGCGTAGCGCCGCGCCACGGTCGTGTGGCATAGGGGACACGTCACGTACGTCACGAGCGCGGCGCGGTGCGGCGTGTGGGTGCGATGCTCCCTGCGCCGCGACGCCCCGCCCCGCCCCGCGCCGGTACACTCCGACAGTTTTTCTCTAATTATCATTTTTCCGTTCAGCAACCTGCTGCGGGTGATAAGCTAAACGGGCCGGCGGCGCGTCGCTTTCCTCGCGCAGCGCACACGACACGACACACATTGCGACTCGTGACCAGCCTAACCTCGTTCGGCACGGCGGCAGAGAGGCTCGCGGGGGTAATTACGAATGTTTTAACACCGTCCCGCCTCGCCTCAACGCAGCGCCACTCAGCATCGCGGGTTTTTTTTTCTCTCTATTCTTTCTTTCTTTCAGCTCAGCCCGTCTTGTTCTTCTTCTCGGCTCGGCGGCGGCTGCTTGCTCAGCCACGGCTCAGCACTGCGCAGCCAAGGCCAGGTGAGTCACCCAGCCGCAGCCGCGTTTGCCGTCCTCGTCGCGCGCGCCCGGCCCGCGCCCGCCGGCCTCCGGTGCGAGAGGGAGAGAGAGGGAGAGAGGGAGGGGAGAAAGAGGGGGAGAGGGAGGGAGGGAGAGGGAGGGAGAGAGAGGGAGGGAGGGAGAGAGAGAGGGAGCGTGGCGGCGGGGAGGAGGGATAGAAGAGGTGGGACCTGACAAACTTATTGCCCAGCTCGCGCTAGGCCGGGGCAGCCTCCGCGCTCCGCTGGACCACGTCTGCCGGGCCGGGCGGGGCCGGGAGCGGCTGGAGCCCAGGGCTCGCTCTGAGTCAGACGGGGAGGGCTCCTTTCAGCGCGCTGCTGTGCGCGATGAAGGGACGACGAGGGGCCCGGCCGGCAGGGGCATGAAAATGTGTATAGAGAGTCGGAGATGTTTTCTGGCCGCAGGGACTGAAAAGGGATTCGCTCTCGAGCCACACCGGGGATAAAAAAAAAATATATCCTGGGGGTGGTTTATGAAGGGACGGTCTGGAGTGGATATGAGAAACACTCGGAGTACAGTAGATCGGCGGGAGGGTGTGGATGGGGCGGGCGCGGATAAAGAGGCCGCGGCTCAGCTGGCAGGCGCCCGGCCCGCGCTGGAGCTGGAGCCGCTGGAAGCAAGGCGCTGGGAAGGCGCCTGGCGCCTGGAGCGCTGCCGTAAGCCCACACCTCTGTCTGCTGGAGAACAGGGGGGCCCGGCCGGCCGGGTGGGCAGACGGGAGCGGTCAACTTACTTATTCATGGAAACTTTCGTTTCCGGGTCGCGGCCCTGCTGCCTATCCTGTCCATGGAAATCCATTTTATTCCCCTCTTTTACGACGCCCCGCTGCAGCTGCAGCAGCTGCGTCACAAGGAGTTCATGAAAGCGCTGCGTCCTTTTGGTAGGTTTCCAGCTTGGCGCCGCGTCTCGTGCGGTTAGACGAGACCCGACAAAAAAAATGACGAATGCGCAGTTTTTTTGGGGGAAGAAGAACTAAAAATTGCAGCTGACAGCGCAAAGATTATTGCGCCCATACCGCAACGGAGAAAGACGACTCCTGCGCCGCGGCAGTAGAACTACTCTGACAGGCGCCGCGGAGTAGGCAAGCCCGCGCGACACTCGTGTGTTGAAGGCAGGCGGTTGCCTACCTCTAAGGCGCCCGCCTTGGAACTCACGCGCGGCCCGGCCGGGGAGCGGCAGGCGTCAGGGTAGGCAAGCCCGTTCGACACCCAAACGAGAGGGTTGCCTACGTCGCAGGCGCGCTCCTAGGAGACGACGCCATCGCGTTTGCGGTCGGAGCGCGAATGAGACAACGAGCAAGTGAACCGGAAAGAGAGGAGCAGAAAGACAGACAGAGAAACAGAGAAACGGACAGACAGACAGACAGACAGGCCCGGGTCCCGTACAGCAGCCAGTCGATTTGGCACCACCAGCCGTGCGAGTGAGCATTCTGCACTGCACCCGATTCTCTCTCCTCCCTCCCTCCCTCCCTCCCACTGGTGCTCCTGCTCCGCGGGGGAGCGGAACCTCACACCACACCAGCGCGCATCTCTCTGTCACTGTCTGTCTGTCTGTCTGTCTGTCTGTCTGTCCGTCTGTCTCTCCCGCTTCCCCTCTCGCGCCCGTCTAGACGGATGGGGCCATAAGAAGTGGGCCCAAGGAGAGACGAAAACAGTTTGCACTCTACCGCACCGACCCCCAGCGGGGCAATCTGCAAATAACAGGAATGAAATGGGGGCTGCGGAGCTGCGGGGCCTCTGGCTAGGGCGCACGGAGGGGGCGGGGCGGGGGCGGGGCGGGGGCGGGGCGGGGGCGGGGCGGGGGCCCTGTGCTTGGGCCCAGCCCGCAGGCCCCCAACCGGGGCCCAACCCGGCCCTTCGCTTGCGGTCAGGTACACTGCTCTCAGTGCACGACCGAGTTTTGAAATGCCCTTTTGTTATTGATGTTTTATTTTGCAATATAGCATATAGCCTGACCTGTTTGGGCGATCTCGATGCCCCGCCCCGTCACACACACGCACATACAGCCCCCCACCCCCCCCCCCGCACTCTCACACTGCATATTTTCGCGCCAGAGTTAGTGCGGTGTTGGTGCAACGCTGCTTTTCATCAGATTGGCCCGGCTGTTTCGCAAACGGCTCCCTAATGCACCCGGCCGACCGGGCCGGCCCGGGCCGGGCCCCGCGATGCAATATCAACGCGCGAATCACTACACATTTATTAATGCGATCGGCTCTTACTCGTAGGCGGCGCGGCGGCGCTGCTTTCACGGACCACCGACCACTCTCCCCACAGCTGACCACGTTAAAATTCGGCAACGGCAAAGAGTTTTTTTGTTTTTATTTTTTGGGGGGAGGTAGGAGGGGGGGCGAGCAGGCCAAGAAGGTAGGAGGAAAGCCTCGCGGACTGTGGGTTCGTGAGCACGAAGATGAGAGAAAAGGAGTTGAGTGCGCCCCACCCCTTGCCTGTCACACACACACACACACACGCGCGCGCGCGCGCTCACACACTTCCGAACTCCATTAAACTGTCTCTCTCGCACTCCCCCACCGGCCGGGCCCGCGCGTCCCTGGGCCCGCCCCGCGCGCATAAACTACAAGAGGCTTAAACACAGACATTAGCGCGGCACGCCCGCCAGCGCTGTGGTCACTCCAGCAGCGAGGAAAGCGGAGTGGAGGCTGCGGCGGAGGCTGCGGCGGAGGCTGGGGCGGAGGCTGGGGTGGAGGCTGGGGCAGAGGCTGAAGACGAGGCTGAGCGGGATATAGGACTATGGAAAAGATGGATAGGAAGCTGAAGAGAAGCTCTGCAGAGGACGCTGCAGACAAGGCTAGAGGAAAGGCCGACTGGATTGGAGTCTGGCTGAGAGAGGAGGCCGAGGAGGAGGAGATGTGAAGCTGAGGCCGCGGCGGGGCACGGAGCGCAGCGGAGCAGAGGCCGCCGGCTGGAGCACCGCCATTCAATTTATCTTTATCGAATTGCTCCTAATGGCTCGCAGCAGCGTGTCTACTGCTTTGCACGCGCTCAGCTCAGCCCGGCTCGGCTCAGCTCGCGGATGATTGCGCCGTGGTCGCCTCGCCAGCAGAGAGAGAGGCGCCCGGCTCGGGCTCACCGTGCTCCTGGCGCCGGCCGGGCCGGAGAAAACTGCACACGGCTCTTGCAAGAGTATTGCGCGTATCGAGAGGTCGTTTTCTAGGGGAGCAGGGAGTTTGAGAGGACATGGAGTTCGCCGGGAGTTCGCAAGTATTTATCAGAGCTCCCGCAGGTGCAGCGGGAACTGTGTTGTTGTAAAAATAAAACCACGGGTCGTCACGTCAGCTGACTTCAAGGGTAAGGCTGTTTTCGGACTTGCCTTTGGCCTTTGGCGCAAAGACAAAAACAAATTCGATCCAAGATGTCGACGCGACGCCTTTATGTTTTTATGCCAGCCTGGCCGGGCTGGGCACGACTTTGGCCCCCATAATGGAAAGCACGGATGGAGAGAAGGGGGGGGGGGGGCTCGACTCGACACCAGCGATAACCCTTCTATGGGATCATCGTTTTGGATATCTCGGTGCCCTGCAGCGCGCCGCGTTTTCGCCACGCCTCCCGATGGCCCCATTGGGGTGTGCGGCGATAGGCGAGCCCCGCCGCGCCGACGTGACGCGCCCTCCAGAGGAGAGTTTCAGTCCGGCGTGGCGCGGGCCGCCAGGCCGTGCACACCACGACAAACTGCACACGATAATAAAGTTAGTTTCAGCTCCACATTGTGATGGGATTCGCGCCGGGCGGGGCGGGGAGGGGCCCAGCGCCGGCGCGGGGGGCTTTCGCAATAGCGTGCTAACGCCTGTTCGACGCGGAAGCAAAACACCTCCGTCGCGCTGGCACTCTCCCTCTCCCTCTCCCTCCCTCCCTCCTGGGCGTTTGTAGCTATTGCGACCATTAACCCGGGGGATAATTCGCAAGAAACACTGTTAACTGGAATAAGCCTGGGCAACGGACCTGGCCGGGGCAGGCCGCACACCCCGGTCGCCACGCCCCGCCACGCCTCGCCAGTGCGTTCTACTTGGGTTGAGCTTTCGTGTCGTGACCGCCCTAAGCCAGAGCCGAGCCGAGCCGAGCGCAGACTCACCCGGTATGGGCGCCGCGCTGCACTGCAAGCAGACAGGCAGGCAGGCGGGCGGGCGGGCGGGCGGGCCGGGCTCACGAGTACGGAGTAAATGTCATTAGATTGTGCTGTGGGCCCCGCCCGGCCCCGCCCGGCCCCGCCGCACCGTTAAGGCGGGCTGAGGCACTGTTAAATTTCACTCCGCGTACGGCGCTGCGCTGTGCTGCCTCCCGTCCCGTCCCGCGAGTAATTAACGGCCAGCAGGTCGCGGGGGAGACGGGGAAAAGTTATTCCAAGCTGTTTTTCGTTTAAAAGGCACGAGATTTTGATTTCAAAGCCATTCTCAAGTTGTTTGTATTTTTTAACAGCTACCGCGCGGTATTTACGCGCACTTGTTCGAGTGCCGGCGGGCCGGGCGCCCGGGCGCGTCGCTATCGACATAAGCACTTTCGATATGACGAAGACGCGCTGTGGCTGTGAGCGCATGGAGCACGAGACTTGGGTCACAGAGTACAGCCCACCGCAGACGCAAATAACAATCATTGTTCGAGTTGTTTTCGAGCGGTCCCGCGCGGGGCCGGGGGGCGCGGAGGCCCTTCCTCTTGGCCCCGTCCGGGCCGGGTCGGGGCGGCGGTGGTCCGATCACCTCGCTATCTCTCAAATAAACACCGATAAGTCGGCGGCCCGGCCCGTACCGGCACTGTCGTGTGTAGTACAACTCGAGAGATAAAAATCTGTTTGCGCCAAAGCGTCGTATTTCGCCGCGCGCGAGGCGGGCGGGCGGCGCGCGGCCCTCGACGTGAGAGCAGGGCGGCGCGGCGCGGCGGGCACGTGCCCTTCTTTTGCGCAGCAGACGACGCGCCGCCGCGGCACGGCACTATGAGCCCCAAATCTCAAAAGAATTGATGGATTTCGGGTCGCAATAGACGCCATCACAATTGCAGTTGTTAAAAAAAAAAGTTGCGAAGGGTTATTTTTTTCGCGACTCAGGAAGGCTCAGATTTGATTTTAGTTCCAACGGCGTTTTCAATACACTAAGTCCAGCGTGGTTTTCCAGCAGTTTGTTGCAACGATTCCATCATATACAGGCTATTAGTGGCGCAAAAATTCGGTTGCCTTTAGAGAGACGGCGGCGTTGCCAATCACCTCTCTGGCGAGTACCTGCGCCCGGGCCGGGCCGGCCATGGCGCCACCTCTGGCCATCTTCCACCTCCCTGCGGTTCGGTTCGGCCACTACATTTTCTCCCGTCACACTCGTCACAATGCCGTGACACGCAGTTCGTTACACACGGCCGCTGCCGCCGGCGCCGGTTCGTCACGGCCGCGTCACGTCACGGAGTGACAATGAAAGGCGCGACGCTCCGAGGCCGCAGCCACCGCCGTGCTGCGTCTTTATCATTTTATAATCCCATTGATTATTGCCTCCTTTATGAAATCCTCCGCCGAATCGAGGGGGAGAGAAATGTGATGTTCCCAATCCAGTGTAAATCGTAAAGATGACGGTTTGAATTTTCTTTTACAGAGCCACCGCTGCCGAACGAGGGCAAACCGAGCTTTCTTGGAGGATCAGGAAGACAGGCCGGCCGGCCCAGATCCCTACGCGCTGCCTTAGCGGGCCGTGGCCGCCGAGGGCCGGGCGGGGCGCCGGGCGGGGCAGGACTCCCACGGCGTGCGGTGCGCGCGCGCGCTGCCAGGGGTCCGTAACTTAACATAACTTTGTTTTGCGTTGAAAACAAAAGTTAAAATTACGGGATTTTTAAAAATCACCTTTTTTCGGCACACTCAAGTCCATAACCGAACGTTAAGTTGATCGTCCATAAATTAAAAGTTATAACCTCAACGGGTCCAATATAACGTTATAAGGCACTTCTGTGTTAAGTTACGGCCCCCCTGCCCGCTGCCCCCATGGCCAGGGTCCCCTACTGGTGCTCCCTGGCCCCCGCCCCGCCCACGCCCCCGCCCCCTCACCTGTCCTCGCGACCTTGACTGGTCGCCCACTCACATTATGTCACGCTAAAATCCTTCCCCTGCTTCTCTCCCAGGTCTAGTGTCGAAGAAAAAAAAATGCCGTCGTCGCCTACCTTTTGTCTGCGCTCTCCTCGTCGTCGACCTGGCTGCTGGCTGCTCCCGTGCTGACCGAGGCGAGGACAGGACGGCCCGGGCCCCGCCCATGGAGCGCAGCTGCCCTGCCGCCCTTTGCCGCCACTGCTGAAAAATTAGGCAGAAGGGAGAAAGCATTAAGCAGGGGCCATTAAGCATACTCATGTCAGCCGCGGTCGCACACCGTCCGTCTCTGTCACGCCCGACCCCCTCGGTACAGTACACTGTCAACAAAGTGCGGTGCGGCGTGGTGACACAACAGTAACCCCATGCGCAGGGGGCAAACGACTGAGGTAATCCGGCTGACACGGCCCGGTCGGATTACTGGTGGTAGTCATAGGAAATTTTGATCAAATTTAAAGTAATTTAGGCATTTAAAGAAAATTAAAACTAATGGTTATCGGAGAGGTATTCCAGGTAATCCGGGCTATCTGCGTAATCCGGCCGGCTGACACTGAAACCTTTGAGTCATATCCTCCCCTCGTCCTAGACTCTAAGTAATTCAGCAGCAATTCAAGGCGAAAAAGAGTGCGGTCGAGGCTGCTCGTTTCCTTTGCGAGACGTGAGATGAATGTGCTGAAAAGTACGGCACCAAAAAAATGCCTTAAAAGTACTATTTCTTTTTAATTCCAGCAGTGTGCTGGCGCGGCGGTGCAGGGCGCAACGCTCTTCCGATGACCTCCTTTTGAATGCCAACCGTCGCCAAGATCCAGTCTGTCCGTAATAAGAAAACCGGCGGTGCGGCGGGGCGGGGCGGGGCGGGGCGGCCGCAGCGGTGTCGCCTCGTGCTCGATCGCACCCCGCCCCGCCCCGCCCCGCCCCGTCGCGATTATAGGCTATATTGGCAGGCGCACGACACTGCACCGCATGATGCTCCCCGCTGGAAGCGGGTCACGCGGAGGGCCGGGCCGGGCGGAGGCGCGGACAGGACGGGCGGGGGCAGAAAAACAACTCGGTCCACACACGCACGCGGCGTGCGCTGATCCCTTGTACACAGACCGGTTCTAAGTTGTTGCAAGTGTTTCATTTAGTTTTTTTTTAAATCCCCACTAAACGCCTGAACGGTGGATATGATATCAGTCGGCCGCCAGAGACCTCTGCTGCACAGACACCTCTCGCCATGCGCTGCGGCGGGGCGGGGCGGGGCGGGGCGCGAGGGCCTCGGCCACGCTCTCGCACGCGCGCGCCTCGTCCCACTCTGCGTGCGCGTGCTAGTGTGTGGGCTGTAGTCTCAGCTGGCGGGGCGGGGCGGGGCGGGGCGGGGCGGGGCGGGGCGGGGCGGGGCGGGGCGGCCCAGCCGACGGAATAATTGCTTGCTCGCGCAGCGTGAAAAGATAAGTTCTAGCGCCTCAAGCCTGAGCGCGCCCCGCGAAACAAATAACACCTGAACCGCGAGCACCCGCCCGCCCACGGCCCGCGCCACGCCCCCGCAACGCCCGAGTAGAGGTCGAGAGCGGCGAGAACGACGACCCCCTAGCCTAGCGCGTCGATACGGGCTGCACCCGCGGGCGGGGCAGAGCGGGGCGGGGTGGGGTGGGGCGGGGCGGGGCGGGGCGCACTCCACGCGGCCCCGTGCACGGTACATAAGCACCCTGTCGACAGACTCGAGGGATCGCTCTGGCAGGCGATGGCACTGCCATTGCCACATGAGTGCGACAAGGACGGGGATACAGGGGCGACGCTCTAACTCAGTTGGCTAGCGGTGTGCGGGGCGGGGTGGGGCGGACCCCGTGGAGCGACGGCACGGCAGAGCCTAGCGCCGTGGAGGTAGGCAGCGCCCAGGACTGCGGCCAGCCGTGCGCGGGGGTCTGCCTACCTCCACGGCGCTTCGAGACGCCGCTCCCGCCGCGCCGCCGCGGAGCAAATCAGTCGCGGGCGGGAGAGGCGGGGATGGGAGTGGAGTGGGGCGTCTCGAGGAGGATCAAATTGGAGGGGATCAATTTCCCTCGTCGGAGGTGGTAAAACAAAACGACGCCTGTTTTCCTCGGGTTTTCTCTCCGCCGCGCCGCCGCGCCGGCTCCCTTCCACTCCACTACCACCTCCTCCTACTCTGCGGGAGTTCTTCATAACCGGGGGCGGGTCGGTGCGACCGACCGGCTCTGAAGGAGCAAGAAGCCCGGAGAGGAGGGAGGGGAGGGCGGAGGGAGGGAGAGGAGACAATAACGAAATCGAAGGGCGGCCCGCGACTCGCCTTCCGGGCGGGCTTCCTGCCAAGTTGAGAAGTTGTGTCACGACCCCCGCCCTGCCCGCCCCGCCCCGCTACCTGCCTTGCGCCCCCCGGGGCCTAGACCGGGATGAGCTGGCACCACACCCTTCATGGAGGCAGGCAGGCAGGCACGTGGCACGTCTCACTCCGGCCCGGCCCGGCCCGGCCCCGCCCCACGACAAGACAAGTATCGCACACAATGTCGTTATTCGCCCATGCTGATACCGTGTCTCTGGAGGTGAGGTGAGGTGAGGTGTGAAAGTCTGTGCGTGTGGGGCGGGCGGGGGCGGGGTGGGGTGGGGATGGGGGCGTTGGCTACTGAGCCGAGTGCGGTGCGAGAGGGTTGACGTCACGGCTACGGGCCGCCGCCCTTGGCCAGGCCAGCCGACCCGCACCCCCCGCGCACGGGTGTGCGACACGACGGTGCAGCATCATGACAAAGCACAGGCAGGCGGCCCGGCCGGCCCGGGTGCATGAACGAACGAGGTTTACACGCATGACGGAGGAGGGTAGGCCTGGTTACGCAGTGGAGGAGGAAGGGAGAAAGAGGCGGGTAGGCGTAGAGGGGAAGGGCGGGGCGGGGTGGGGCGGGCGGGAGTGGGCGCGGGGCGCGGGCCGAGAGGAGCCCGCCGCAATCCATTGAGGTTGCCCTGCCCTGCGGACAGGGCAGTGAATAGATGGCATGGGGGTAGGCGAGGCCAGGCGGCGCCCCCGACCCACCCGGCCCCGTAACAGCCCCAGTCACGTTTCCCAACTTGGCCGGACCCCGGACCGTCACGTGGCCCGCCGCGCACCACCAGCACAACCCAACTCGTGCGCGAAATCGCGCGCGCGCGTCTCAGCAGGCCCTCTGCTGCTGGATAGAGAAAGGGCGAGGGAGAGGGGGAGGAGGCGGGAAGACCTCGCGATCCCGGACAAAAGGCCGCGGCTACTACGTAAGCAAAGCCCCACGCGGCGCGGCGCGAGTCCCTCCCCTCGCAGGACGAACTTAGCGTGAACCTGCGGTGTCCTCGTTATTCGACTGTCGCTCGGGAAACAACAAGTTACGTACGCGTGACAGACGCCCCCCCGCCACCCCCTTTTACCCTTAAACCCCAGCCAGTGCGGCGCGGCTTCGGTTCGGGCGTTGTGTTTGAATTGTCCGCAGAAAGATCGCGTCCATTCACAGCCCCGTACCCTCGCCGCGCCCCACCGGAGTCCCGAGGGGATGTCAAAGGGACGGGACGGGACTGGCGGGGCGGGGCGGGGCTCTGGTTATGAAATAGTATGACGCCCAGCCCGGCCCGGAGGTGGCAGTGTTACGCCTATAGGCGTGGGCTGGGTGCAGCCCGCCCCAGCCCCAGCCGCCCCGCCCGCGATGACCGCGCGGGCGCGGACGGTGTTGTTCTTTTCCTTTTCGCAGCCCGCGGTGGAAGGTGGGCGACATTTGTGAAGGTGACACGACGGAACGGGACGGCGCGGCGGTGCCCGATGTCACCGAGACGCTTTCGTCGTCCGTCCACTCTACGGGAAGGTCGTGACGAGACGATACGCGCGCGCGCACACACGCACCGCCGCTCCGCCCGTGCGCGGCACGCCGCGGTACTCATACTGCCATTACAAATGCAGCAGAGGCATATCGTAACAGGGTAGAGGCTTGGGCACGCGTGAGAGTGAGAGAGAGAGTGCACTGTTAAAACCTTACAAAGCAATGCTTCGCAATTACAAACAAAATGCTTCGCAATTGCGAAGGATTTGGCTGCTCTGTAATACAAAGCATTTTGTTTGTATTGCGAAGCTTTTGCTTTGTAGCTTGCGAAGCATTTGCTTCGCAGCTTGCGAAGCATTTGCGAAATGCTTTGTATTACAAACAAAATGCTTTGTAATACAAAGCATCCAAATGCTTTGCAAGCTTACAAACTATTTTGTTTGTAGGGATTTAACAGTGTGTGTGTGTGGGGGGGGGGGGGATAGTGTACAGTCAGTCGGCGCCGCGTCTCGTCCCGCCCCTGCGCCGTCCACCAATAATGGATAGGACCGCACTCCGCGGCACGGGACGGGACAGGCCGCGCCATGGCCAGACGGACGGACACGGACGCGTTTTCGATCCTCCGTTTCGCTCCACGCCAACGATACGATAAATGTCGCTCCTGCCCCTCCTGCCGAGCCGGGCCGAGGGGGGCGGGCGGCCCCGACGACCCGTTCCAGCCACTAAACTCGTGGACGAGGTGCTCTCGCACCAACCCTCGGCGGAGCGCGGACCGAAAATTGATTCGGCTGTCATTGTGAAGGGGCGGAAGAAAGGCCTTTCAAGCACGCGGGGGCGGGGCGGGCCCAGGCGGATCGTAGCAGAACTTGCTTTAAAAGGTCCCACAGGGGTGTGGGAGAAGAGAGGGAAGTCCCTTCCCTGGTGTTGGGGATAGACACAGTGGTCAAGATGAAATGCTGATATTGCATAGGACTAGTGCTAGTGGCGCATTACCCGGCGCGCTATCGAGCTTTTCTCAATACAAGGTATTAGTTGACAGCACCCCGTTCGATATGTATTTCACCTCCCATAAGTGTATTTCCCTCGTCCCCTTCTCCCTCTCTCTGCTCCCCCTGGAACAGTGCTGTTTAGTGTACCGACGAGCGATTTTTTTCCCGGCAGTGTAAAGATCTCAACATCGCGGAACAGGGAACAGGAAGGTTGGCGCTGGCGCTTCGGGTTGAGCCTCGGCCGCTGCGCGCTGCGCCCAGGCAGCTAGTTGCAGGCCGGCGCGGCGCGGCGCGGCGAGGAGAACCCGAGGTCGTCGCCGTGTCTTTCTCGCTCCGACCCGACGGGCCGCCCCGCCCTCTCCAGCGAGTGGGGGGGAGGAGGGGAGGAGGGAAGTCTCTTCGCCTCCTCTCCCCTACCCCCTGCCCCTCTCGTCTGCTGAAGTGACAGGACCATCGGGTACGGCACAATCGGGCACAGTCCCGTGGCCGCAAGACCACCGGGCAATCACTTATTTCGCAAAGGACTTTTCCGTTTTTTTCGTGTTTTTTTTGTTTGTTTTTTTTCAAATGTACTTGTCATTACATTGTCAATATTTACTTTTCCTGATTTTTTTAAAAAAATTATGGAAGCTTTGCAGTTGAGAGCAAGACACATTCATAGCCTACGTAAATGATGATAATGATAATGATGATGATGATAATAAAATGATCTTGCTTTGTGCTCAGCATACATTCTAAATGACCTGGGACAATAATGTAACCTGCTGCTGATATTTAAGAGCTCAGTTAGCTTTTTGATAAAAATTTCTGTGGCATTTGAAACAAGAATGAACATTATAATTAATGTAGTTCTGATATTGTATCTGAAGCTAATCATGCGCATAAACATCACTAACAGGCTCCAGTATTTCCACGGTCATTTAGAGTGTTGGAATGTTGAATGGGAAAAAAAACTTACATATGCCTAGCAGGATAAAAGTTCAGTGTCATCAAGATAGGGCTCCTGTGGCTTCTGTGCAGGCGTCCTGTATCAATGCATTTCTTTTCATATGGGACTTTATACAGGACAGTGGTTTGGGATCTAAGTCAACTGCTGTTATTTTAAAAATATACTTGGTTTTTGAAGTTTCATCTTCAACAATAGGTAAACCTAAAGATTCAGAACTATCATCTTTTCTGGAAAAAAAATAAAAATAATGTTATTTAATTCACAATAGCCTCAACAAGAAAGAAAATCTTGTTGTACTTACAACTCTTGGAAGCATATAAGTAAAGAGCAGTCTCTTACAGTTGCAGAGATAAGGTATAACTCAATGGGACTCAACTGAGAGCTGTATTTTTTCTTTGCAATATCATGGACGTAGTCTGTGTTAGAAGTAGCATTTTTACTTCCTATAGCATTTTGAAGGTTTGGATCACTCATTAGCATATTATAGACAGCAACAACACCATACTGGTCCAAAGACTGTGCTCTTGCTAAGCGATGCAAAATGCAGCCCTACAAAATACCTCAATTAATTATGGAAAGCAAATAAAGTGAATAAATGTAGGTGGATCATATTATTACCTCTGGTAGCGTCTGCCTTAGAAAATTACAGGGTTTTTTATTGGTTTGGGGAAAGTTCTCGTTTCTGGATCCATATTGTTTAATTTTCCTTAAAAAGTAAAATAGGACATGTAAAAACAAACCAAAAAACAAAAATAAAGCAGATGCATTTTCTCTTAACTTTTACTCATAACATTTTACCTTGAATCAAGACAAGGGGCACCATCATGAGACCATAATCTAGGTGAGTTTGTCCTTTTATCACAGTCATTGTCAACTTTCATAGTCAGAGCTTGTACTAACAAACAGGATAATCTTTCAACTGAATCTGACCTGTAATTAGTGAAAGGGATGTTAAAATGTTACATGCAGCACTAAACACAACATAGGAAAAAAAATTGCATGTGCAAAACAGATGTTTTTTACCCTGCAATATGACGCATCCACTGAGAAATAACTAATTGTAAATCCTCAATAGAATATCCATCACCATAAGCAAGATTACCATCCTGAATTAGAAAGAGAACATGGTTATAGCCTCCGACACCAAGTGAAAGATCAGATTAAGCAGTATCTTGAAAGAATTTTAAAACCATACACAGAAGATCCTTAAATTGTTTTGAGGAGTCAGAAATAGTGACCTTAGAGCATGTATCATTCTTTCCTGAGACCCAGAAAACATATCAAGGGGACAATACTTGCTCCTTTCAAAGGCACTACCATCTCTCAGCTAAAAAAAAAAAATAATATTTAGTTACGTTAGAGAAAGAAATCAAATATTATTATTTCTAAAAAGATTTATTTGAGATGGTTCTTTTCCCACTCTCCTCACCTTTAGCTCTTGTTTACAACAGAAAGCACAATTCCTCAGTTGACTTTCAGTAGGAGGAAAAATTCCTTGTTTGAGTTTCAGTTCAATGCAAACAGACTGATTTTTACATTTTTCTGATATTTCTTTGGGAATGAATGCATGGTCATGACAGATTTCCCCTCCACAAAATGCTAGTTTCTTGTGCTTGCGACTTTCTATGAAATAGGTGTCTTAATTTTAGTTTGAGTAATATTTGTACAATAGAATCCAAAAAGTAAGTCATGACGTCAAACAAACCTGGTCGGCACGAGTCTAATTCCTTGTTCAAGAATTCAATTTCATTGTGTGATAGGTAAATTAGAGAGGGGGTAGAAACAAACATTGGCCCTAAGATCTGCTTCATTACAACAGAAATAAATAAAATGTTTGTAGAAAGACTCCTCCAGGATTCCACCTCTTGTAAGTTTGCATCACTTCCAGATTTTGGTAATCGAATGAGCTGCCTCTCCTGTGAATTTTGATGGAATGTAAGAGACAGATAGACAGTTTGAAATATTGAAGTGACTTTCAGTAACTTACATCTGGCAAACTTATAGCAATATTAGCGTTGCCCTCACCACGATACTTCCAATTATGTTGGCTCAGTTCAAATATGACTGCTCCAAAGTCCTCTGGACATACAGGTCTGAAATCAAAACACATATAAAGATAAGAGCATACAGTAATATGGATAAGCGTGTGCCCGAATTCTCGTGCCGATTCGTAGCGGTACGATGGATACGATTGAGAATTCAGATGGACAGGCGATACATCTTAGCTTATGTCCTCTCAACCTAACCTCGTATAGTTTCAAATTCTAAAAGAAATAAGTTCGTGCGCAGGGGCATAACCACATAATAGTATGGTGAAACTAGACTACAGTCTGGAATGGGCACCATTGACATACCTGTGCTGCCTGTACTTTCTCAGTCAAGACCTTAGACGGTTTTACTCACCCCGACATTCTTTGAAAGTTTTCGTTACGTCGGTGCGCAAGTTCTAAATTTGGCGGTTACGGCCGTTACGGCCATTTTGTCGCAGAAAACAAGTGCGCAGCAGGCTGGAGCTCACTGCCTGCTAGATATAACTTCAACAACAAATGAGTGTAGCTAAGTGATCATGGCGGCAACTTTGAGATGAGACCCAGACCAACCCGTCTTGGCTTGGCGGTCACAAATACTCCGTTTCTTTTCTTTATTTCTGAATCTGTTCCGTGACTGAAACGGATACAACTCTCCAATTTAGCCAAAGGCGATTGGGTGAATAATTTCTTGAGAACCCATGATGAGGTCTACTGTTACTTTTATTACATGAAAATGCTTTATGTACACTTGCAGATTTGACAGTATACTAAGAAGACAAGACTTTAAATTGGCCCAACTGGCCTGATTGCAGCATTTACACTTCAACAGATCAACAAGAAGACTATTCCAATCGACCAATAAGTACAGTACAAATTCATCTTCTTGGTGGCACACATGTTTATGCCATATATTTCACTAGGACAACTCGCAGAGATATGACATCCACAAAGTTGCCCATTTAATGAGCTTCCAAATTCAAACATAATACGCATTTGCTCTATTATTAACAGTCCCATCAAAACTGGAAACTTTGAAATATGAAAACCAGTAAATGCTCAGTTCAAGGAATTCAGATGACCCACTTCAACTTCACATACCTCCAAGACTGTGGTATCAAAAATAAAGAACATCCACAAAGAAGAGCTTTCCACATTTTATTATGAAAAGAGCAAGACGCCGGCCCACTGCCTAACAGTTTCAACACATCCAATCAGGAAGCAAATCCTACTTTAACATGTTACTAAACAAGTGGGGTTTGAACGGTGATCACTTCATGCAGTGTCGAAATTGTTCTCAGAACTGTAAGAATAGGAAGAGGACTGGTGAAGACCATGTACCATCTTTTGATCTAAATTTTATTGGCAACAATACATCTCCACTCAAATTACTACCTAGAGCTCATGAATACAAAAGTACAGCAGAAACAAGCGGATTACCACAGACACACAGCAGCCAAATAGCTGCCAAATCAGCTAACAATAGAACAATCCAAAAGGATTTCTCCAAACCCTATTCTTGCATCCACAGAAGAAAACCACCGTCCATAACTGGTCTCGGACCAGACCTTAGCATAAAAATGCCTATTACATGCCAAATGCATGTACAAATAACCAGCCTTGTTCACAAAAATCATTTGTATTGTTAAGTTACTTTGTATCAACAAATGCATTAATTCTGAACAGGGCTGAAGGTGAGTGACAATGATTTACAGTATAAAATTATTTTTCCACAGCACCCCAGAAGTGTGCACACAATTAAAAATTTTTAAACTAGCAAAAAAAAAAAAACACGCACACAAGTTGAGGCTATTCAAGACGGCATATGGTAATTACCAAACACTGGGTAAATTGAACATCCAATCTTTTCTGTAAACCATTTGGCAGTTCAAGAGACAAGAACCGTACTTCGGGTGATATCGAGTGGGTTTGGCATTAATTTAAATATATATCACAAAAACTGCATGGACCAAGTAAACCATAGCTACAAAATGTAACAGATTTCAGTCCAACACTACAATGTAGACAGCCTGATAATGGGTCTTACAACCACAACTCACTTCATGAGATGAAATTCGAATACAATGAATGATGGACACATATCAATGACATTAAATGGTTGTGGCGTGAGTTAATAGCAAGATCCATTATAAATTGTGAGTCGAGAATAATTAAGACCACTCTAACAGTTCACTCCTCAGGCGGTCCAAAAATAGGATTCTTGTCAAGAGCTGACTAGCGACCCTGCCTGTAGCGACCGAACGTTTTTCATCCTAGAAGCGGAAAGCGAGCAGCCTTAGCCCAGAGAGGGGAAGTCATGCTCGTCATCAACCTTGGGTGGACGAGCATGAGGCTTGTTGAAATCGTTGCGGCGCATGGGAGCAGGGCCAACAGGGCCACCAACTGGGCCACCGGGAGGAGGACCACGAGGCTGGAAAGACAAAGAAAAGTAAGTCAAGGTTAGACCCAAAAATTCTATTGAAGGCCAGACACGCAAGCAGGCATACACAGCCGCTCACCTTGCCCCGCAATCCTATTCTGCTCTGATAATTTTCATTGTACTGATAGCAAGAACAGAAGACAGAAGGTAAGACAAGACAGAAAGAAACATTCAAGTCCTAATTCCAGCACTCGAATTATGGACGAGAGGCGAAGCCAGAATAGAAGACGGTGAAGAAAGAGTGAAATTTAGACAAACTTGACTTACAGAGGTAGCATCAAAGTCACGGTCACGAGGAGGTCCACGGGGTTCGCCACCAGGGCCGCCTCGTCCACGGCCCATGCCGCGAGGGCCACCCCTGCCGCGTCCACGTCCGCCGCGTCGGTTGTCGCCAAAGACCACTTCAATATCCAGAACATGCTTGAGACGTCCGACCCTCTGGGGGTACTCTGCAGAGACATCATACTCCTCCAACAGAAGTAGAAACAACAAAAGGTCAAGCACCACAAAAAAGATAAAATACACCAAGAAAAATTATCAGAAAAAATAGAAACCTCTTCCTCCTCTTCATTTTCCAGTTCTTCCTTTTTCTTGTCCAGAGCATACATCTTTTTCCATTGTGATGGGTCTTCACCTTCACCAGCCTTGCGCAAGTTGTACTGGGGCTTGGAGCGAGATTTCTGTAATGCCTTCCACTCATCAAGTGTCAGCTCCTGGGGTTCTTCTTCAGCAGGGACAGCTTCCTCACCAGCCTCAGCAGCAGCAGCAGGAAGAGCCTCTCCCTCCCTAAGCAATTATGAATGTTAACAAATAAACTATGGATAGGCAGATCTATACATTACAAAGTAAAACTCACTTAGGCTCAGATACAGCTTCAGCACTTGTATCCTCTGGCTTGTCCTGAGACCAGTCAGGGTTCTCCGTGGCGGATGAGTTCAACTCCCTACAAACAAATGTATTGTCAGGACAAATGGCATAGGATAGGAAGTGGCAGAAAGAAAAGGGAAGGCTTTGAAAGATGAGGCAGACAAGGTTATTTATCTTTACAAGCTAGGACTAGCCCAGATTTAATGCAGACACAAATAAAGCTCACAGTAAAGGTGGTAAGGTGTATAGACTATTGCTGAGCTATCTAAAGCAACATGCAAAGCAGTGCAAATGGCTAACTCACTCAATGTCGTCACGGTGACTTCCCCAGTTGTGTGCGCCTCCTCCATCGCGTTTGTCGACAGCCTTCACCCCCCTGAAAGTACCACTGCTGTCATTATGAAGTTATCCTGGACTCGTTGAGATTAAAGTCCCTACATATATTATCAAGGAGTAACCCCATTTAGTAGACTGATAACTAAAAAAATATTAGAAAGGGCGGCTGGCTGAGAATTATCCTGCTGATATGCTACTTTGCAAAGAAAAAAATCTTAAGCCAACACCGGGCACTTAGGCTCACAGGAGGCAGGCAGATTGTAGGCACAGTGATTTTTACACAAGCCGATTCAAGCATGCAAAAGACTATAAAACATCCCCAGTGAGTAATGCATAGCAAGTTACATGTGTCCCTAGAAAATTAGTACACAAGAAATTTAAGTGCATAAGATAAACTGAGAGCAAACAGGGGGTAGTCAATGTACTGTATACTTCATTAGACCTCAGCAATTGATGTTTTGTTCAGTATGAGACAATCTGCATACCAAAAATACCTTACTACAAAAAACACTTGACTCCTACATAAACTAAAGGGCAAACAACAGCCCTTAATGTGATTAAAGTTACTGTTACATCATGCTCATTATCTATATGAGGGGTTAAACACATAAAATACTCACGTCTTGTCGCTGCCAGATTGACGGTCAAATTCACGTTTGCCACGGTTGTCATAGCCTCCTCTGCCCATGCCCCGGCCGCGTCCCATTCCTCTGCCCAAGCCGCCACGGCCTCGAGGAGCAAATCGCTCGCCATCGCCACGAGGTGCTGCCTCACGGTCCCTACGATGAAAGCCAAAGATGTGAAGAGTACGCACTTCCAATACCAATCAGGGCAGTGTTCGGTTGAGAGCTATTACCTAGAGAAGAAATCACCACCAGACTGGTTGAAAGGTCGGTCTTCACGGTTTTGCCTGTTATTCCTCTCTTCACGAGATTCAGAAGAGAACTTCACCGTTCTGTCATTGCGTTCCGGCCTGTCTCCCACTGGACGGTCTCCACGAGGTGGTCGTGGGCCATCAGGTCTGGGGCCACCAATGCGGGGCTCCTTTCCCTTCAAACCTGCAAGAATTATAACATTTGAAGACATGTTTGCAATGAAACTTAAAAATACAGTGAAATGGATAAGAGATAAGCTCTCCGCCAATACCAAGTCAAAACATTTATCACAGCCAGATAGGAAAAATAAGGCAGTGCTAATCAATACATATGCACTTCTCAGCAAAACCAACGAGGTGGCCTTGAACCGGCGCGCGTCTACTCCCGAAGTGTAGGAGGGCACAGCGAAGGTAGGTTAGGGCGCTGCATCGCATTATCAGCGTTTAACGCGATTCGAAGTCTCAGCAACAATTTCGGTGTAGAAGCGAAAGAGCTGATCAAATGCGGCGCGAAAGAGTGGCGCGAGAGGGCTGCATTGCTATTCAGCTGACTCGAAAGGCGGATCACCACATGGTTTGTGACCATACACGGCATGGGCCAAGGCATGGGCATGGAGCAGCTAAAGGTGGAGGGGGTGGTGGACAAAGGTACACACCGCGCATAAACTACACAAACACACCCACTAGAACAAACAGCGTAAAACGAGTAATGGTAATCTGTATAGCTTGCCTCATGTTCTAAAAAAGTTACACTTCCACCCAGAAGAGGTCCCATTAAGAGGTATCGCGCAAAAAAAATAACGGACATGTTTTCGGAGAAGAGGCGTCAGCTACATTGAGAGACGTAATAGTTCGGAAAATGTATTGGTCGCGAAGTTAAGGTGATAAAACAAAAACTTGGCACGAGCAAAGTCATAACGGAAAAGAAAGGACACTCATGGTCGATAAAAAACCGGCGTGTTCTTGGCCCACCATGGTCGCCAGGGGAGTCAAGAGAACACGCGATTGTTCGAAGATGTAAAACTTGATGACATACCTTCCTTGGGTTTTCCGATGCTCTGGGTCTTCACATTAGAGGTTTCCTTGATTCCTTTCCTTTCGTTGGGAGCTGCTTTTGCCTTAGTTTCTGGTTTGCCCTTGTTTTCCTTCTCCGAGATCTTCGTCTTCTTCTTCGCCTCCTTTTCTTGCTCTTGATTCTTCAAAATCTCCAGAGGATCGTCTCCCTCATCAAGAAAGAGATCGAAACGATTGGTTATACCAATTCCGTACGATTGCTCCATCTTTTACACACCAAAACCCAAGGATGGTGAGGGATAAAGTTTAGCTCCTTTGAGCCCTTCGCTGTGTTCTTCATCCAAAATGGCGTGTGCGTGAATTTCAGTTTCTCCTTCCTCCGCACGAGGTCTGCCAAACATTGATCGGGCGACTCATGCGCAGACCGCTCGTTGTCAGGCAGAGATTGCCTGGTCACTGCACACTAAGTTTCCTGTGATGTTAAATCAAGTGGCCCTATGCCACTGAAAAAGCACTTTGTTTTATTTCATTAGAATGTTTTCTCTATTGAGGTATATCGTAAAAACTAAAGTTTGTATATTTCTGAAAATTTTGGACCTCAATCGGTTGTTACCATCCAAGGGGTAGGTTTTTGTAAGCATCGTATCATTCTCTGCCGCATGTTCCATTCAGCGATCAAATTGTAAAGCCTCTCATGATCCCTCGTCGGCCATCATTGAATTTGGCGGGAATCCAACATTGAAGACGCTCTTTTGTGCCTTCCTTGGCAACCAAACTTTCTAGTTCTACGCGGTATTACTTTTAAAGTTTCATTCATACGTTTTCTTGCAACGTCGATCACAAATGTCGTGAGAACCTTATCAGAAACTACAATATTTTACAACTACGTCTATGTTAAGTTGGCTCCGCCCCCTGTGTTTGGTCGACCAATCAAATTAAACTCTCTTTCCGCGCGGGATTTTGTAAATATTTTGTTGGCGGTAAACAACATGTGAAGGGTTCCCGCCTGATGGAGGTGTTCGTATTGCGAATTTGGGGGCCGAAATTTAACAAATTTGGTGAGCTAGAGGAAGTTTAGGTTTCTAAATTATGGCTGGGAATGTGTTAGAGAACCCGACAGTGCCGGATTCTATGCTATACCCTTGGAATTGGGCTGAAGATGCGCGAAAAGCTGATTTTGGTAGCCCGGCTAGCTCATGCGGTTCGCCAGACCTTGCTTCTGCACGCTCCGAGTTGAAGAGAGGCAGGCCTAGGGCTGATGCTATTACTAACCTGATGAAAGAAGGTACAACCTCCCCGAGTTCCATCAAGTGTCGGTACTGCAACAGAGTATTTCCTCGCGAAAAATCTCTCCAGGCTCATCTAAGGACTCATACCGGTAAGTATGAGGCGTGCACGCCTCGCCCGGCGAAAAGTTATCTGTTATTATTGCGTCACAGATATATCGTATTCACAAATTTATTTTGATGCTTTTCGTATTATTTATCGTATAAGTGTAACCTCTTGCGTGGCTCTCGTTTGGTTCCACACTTTGAGAGATGAGTTTAAATGGAAGTTGAGGTTGGGCGTCCATTGTGTTCCTTTGTCATGGTGTGCATCTACGCCATTATCAATTTTTCCACACCCGCCGCCACATTTTCTTATTGTTTGCGTCTTTCAGTTATTTGATAATCTTTCATCGTGAGTAGTTTTTCTATGGATTTAATTTTTGCATCCTCATTTACAAATTCATATTTGTTTCTGTACAGATATGAAAAATGGTCTCTTTAATTTTTAGTTTATCGAGTACTCATATGATATGAATGAGCTGTGGTTTTCTGGGCATTGTGTTCCTTTCTATTTTTTTATCTGCTTTATCAAAAATGTTTTGAAAACTAAAAATGAATTAATTACCTGCTGTTGCACAACTTCGTCATAAATTTCATATGTATTTTGAATATTTGTCTGTCGACAAACCAACATACACTGCTACTATTGTGCTTCTGAATCTAGAGTGAATTTTTCTTACCCTATTATGGCAATGTATTAATTTTTTGTGTAGGTGAACGCCCATATGTTTGTGACTACCCGGGCTGCCCCAAAGCTTTCTCTCAGAGTGGTCAGTTAAAGACTCATCAACGTTTGCATACTGGAGAAAAGCCTTTTAAATGCACTGGACCTGGGTAAGTGTAAAAGTTTTGCAAAATTTATTATTGGTGGTAAGACAATTTATTTTTGTTGTCATTGGGATGTCTATTTTTGTAGATGCTTAAAGCGATTTGCACATGCCAACCGCCACTGTTCTGCTCACCCTTATGCAACTTTAGCAAGGTGTGATGATTATGTTTTAAGACCTAAGGTTGCTAACGCAGATCAAGCTTCTGATGTTATGCTGTGGTTTGAGAGGTAACTGCCCTGTTGAGTTAATGCTGTTACATATTTTGAGCGTAGCTCCTTCATTTTTAAGTGTTTTAAATTATTATTTTAGGTACTGTAAAGACAGAGAGGAAAGAACACCTTGTAAAGTTAATGAAAACTCCAATGGAAAATCGCGAAAGAGGTGTAATAGTAATAGTTCTCCCACCAAAACTGTTCCCATCTCAATTAATGGAGATGTGCCTGGGTCAAAATCCCGAGCTCGCAAAGGTCTTATGGCTGAAATTGAGCAACAAGAAAACAGGCTCACTTTTCCTCAGAATATGCCCTTGACTCCCCACACCCCAAACAGGAATTTGGCTCTTGGAACAACCACGAGCACCCCGCAGGTACAGCACACTCAAATTGTAATTTTCCCCAAATTTGTATTATTAGTTTTTAACTCTTGCTAATCTTTTCTTGTGATTTGCAGTGTGGTACATGGTCTGAATTCTCACCTGGATCAGACACTGATTACTGTGATTACCTCGATAGCTCTGTAGAGGTTGATTCTGCTCGCAAAGCAAGTGAAGTCTTTAGTACCAGGAACAGTAATACACAACAGTCCTCACCCATTTCATCCCGCCTCCAGCAACCAAAGAAGCGTTGGCTTCGAGCAGCTTGCCAAGAACTTAGTCTGTGGGAGGATGCAGATAAGCAGGTTAGTATTTAAAATTACTGACATTTGAAGATTTTTGCACAAGGGCTATCAGAATCACATTCATTTGTCTTATTTTCATTCAGGAACTTGCACGACCTCTGAAATGGGATAATATTGAAGAGCCCACACCTCCAAGCTCTGAAGATCAAGTCAACCAAATTTGCAAAGTTGTGCAGCCTGATTTAGCAAACCTTGGTCGTCCAACAGTGCTGATGTTAGCCGGCCGTGATACCAATGTTACTCCCACTGTTCTGCCTGGAAAGACAGAGGATAAGAAACTTATGGGTGCTCTTGCTCTAATGCAACTTTCAAAAGTTCAGGCTCAGGAGGAGGAATGTCATGAAATTGAAAATAGTATGCCCAGAACTGTACCAATGCACTACCTTCAGTTGTGAAATCGGGTTTCTTCCATTTCTGTATTTTTGTATACTTACTTTTTTGATATTTTCATTATGTTGTTATTATGAAGGATTTGATCAAGATTCCAGATTTTAATTAGAATCAAAGCTTTAAGTTGATACTTGCACAATTCCTTTAATGATCTGTTAATACTTAGTCATGTTTTGTATTGCTCTTATCATTTGAGGGTTTTAACTTTTTTTTTTAATTGTGCAGAAAATTATTTGCAATCCTGTGTAATTTGTTATGTTGCATTTTGTTTTCTTTGTGCCAAGATGTAGTGAAGAATTAATTGTAGTGTATGTATTTTGCTTTTACATCACTCTAAGTGGAGACCATGTTTTCTTAGCCTCAATGAACTGTATGGCTTTTTTTTTTTTTTTTTTTTTTTTTTTTTTTTTTTTTTTGGGTGGGGTGAAACTGTCATCTAGTTGTGTGCAAGTAGAGCAGAAATTAAGTATTAGAAACAGGCTGCTGTAGTCATGTGTCTCCAACTTCAATATTTTTTTTTATTTAGTCATGCTGACAGTGATATAATCGTATGTTCTTTTTCTTTTAAATCATCATTCTTTGTGACAGTGCCTTTAAATCATGTATCCCTGAATGTATTGACTGATAATCTGCTCATGATTTTTTACATTCTACTTTTTTGAATACATTTCTAAAAAGAGCGAGCTATGATAATAATATCCACTTCTAGTACTTTTTGTCATCATTGTGCCTTTTTTGTATGTATTTACAAATGAATTTAACTGTGCTTTGTCCGATTTTTGTATGTTTTCTTTGTTAGCTCAACCACTTTGTTTCTTGTGTGAGAGTTGAGTGGTTGATGATAACTGTAAATTGTCATTTCTGTTTATGGCTTATTTGCTGTGTATAAAGGATTTATCAGTTAAGTTTAAAATTAACCCAATCCTTTGTGCCCATCCAAATGATGCAGGTGAAATTTCAATCTAATCCTTTTTATTCATTGATTTAGAGAGTTAGATTGACCTGTCACCTTTGAAATATAGCTTGTATCTTTTTTATTATTGAATGAATGAGGGATGATTGTGGCTGTTGACATCTTCATATTCATGATGTGTTATCACATTCAAATTTTTATGTGGCTGTTTTGAACGGGTAGCTATTATCTTATCTTATCCTACCCTAACCTTCCATAAGAAATCCTGAAAGTTTGTTTTCTCTGCTACCTTCTGAAGTAATTGATATGTAATAGCAGAATGTTGTGTGATAATGGGAATTTCGCTTATGTAAAGTGGAGTTTTAAGGTGATGTTACCAATTTAATAAACTATGGAAAGCTTTTATTCTGGCCTCTGGCTGCTTCTATTTTATCATACTCAAATTATTGATTATTCAATGAGTTTTGAAGAATGGCACTTGTTGCAACTAGGCAACTTGCACCTTTCAACTGTAACATTGTTGCAATGGAATCAAGATGACATCTTGAACCAAAAATGGGAAGCAAGGCTTCCCAAAGAAAAACTTGAAAAAAAAAAAATGTAACATTTTAAAAAAAGTTAAAATAAAAAAAAAAAATAAGAAAGAAAAAATTCTGTACTGCACCTCAAGGAGATTCTGCAGTCAGTATTGAAATTTTGTAGGCTCTTGTTTATTGCATTCCTCTTCAACTATGGCAAGCAAACGGATACAAATAACGTTTGAGTTAACATCTGAGAAAGAATGGCGTGATTTTATCAAGCAGCCAGGATTAATTGTAGTGGATCTGTATCGTGACTGGGCTGGTCCTTGTGTCGCCATGATGACACCTTTAAAGCAGCTAAAGGTGGTACCTTGCAACGCGACTTAAATAGCAATTAAACACCCGCACTCTCGACTCATCCCCCTTACACTCCTGCAGACTTCGGAAATGGCCTATGAGTGGATGCACCTCGCCTCAGCTCCGTCAAGTATAGTGCCCGACCTACAGCGTCTGAGTGGCTCCCAGCCCACCTTCGTCCTGCTCTCCGGCGCGAGGCTCGTCAACGTCATATTCGGATGCAACGCACCGGAGGTCGTGAGGATCATAACCGAGGAGATAGAGAGGTACAAAGAACGGCTAGATTCCCCAGTGCAAAACGTGATGCTACATCCAAACAAAATACTCTCCGCAGGGAGAAGCGCGCGGCTCAGGGGCTGGAGAAGAGGAAGACTGTCTCCTTGACGAAGCTGTCGCCCGCCGAGGTGGAGTACGAGGAGCGGGTGTTGGGCTCGGAAGGCGCCCGCCTGCGAGACGAGCGGAACCGCGCCCAGCTGGAGGCCGACAGGATCCTGCGCCGCATCCTGGACGAGATAGCCGCCAACCTGCCCGACACCACGGTGGTCGTCCTCTTCCCCTACGCGCTGCAGTCGGACGCCTGCGAGGAGATCCTGACCTCGCTGCGCGACTCCTGGGCTGCGCTGGGCTTCACTGTCGTCCGCGAGGAGCAGGTGTGCGCCCGCCCTGACCCTTTAGTGCCCTATGTACTAAGCGCCCCCCCCCCCCCCCCTTTTCACCGCGAGTTTCCCGCTTCCCGCCTCCACAGATGGAGCTGACCCGCGAGGCTGCCGACCTCATGTTCTGGGAGAGGCGCCTGCCCCAGCACGACGTGCTGCTCGACACCGTCACCCAGGGCATGTCCCTCGTGCTCATGCTGGAGCGCGAGGCGGAGTCCTTGGGTGAGGAGGAGGAGGACGACGACGAGGAGCAGCCGCTCGACGCCCCTGCCGTGGACGTGGAGCACGTCATCGCCAAGTCCATTTACGGCTTCCTGCCCGGCACCGGCTCCTCCATGGAGCTCATCACGCCTGTCGACAGCGAGACGCCTGCGGAGGAACCCTCCCTGCTGGAGGAGCTCGTGGAGGACGGCGGGGTGGACGGGGAGCGAGGCGAGGAGGCCGGCAAGGGAGAGGAGGGAGACGTGGACGGGGAAGCGCAAGAGGTCGAGGACGAAGGTCTCGGGCCAGAGGAAGAGGACGGTGAGGAGGATGGGGAAGAGGGTCGAGAAGATGAGGAGGAAGATGACGTCGGCGAGGACGAAGGGATAGACCGGGATGGAAACGAAGACGAAGAGGAGGAGGCCGAGGTGGAGGAGGAGGAGTCCGGAGTCGACGGGGATGTCCGGCCGCCGCCGGGGGCGCAAGACGAGGAAGACGACGACGAGGGCCTTGTCATTCCCCAGGAGCCCGTCCGCGTGTGGAACCCCCGTGAGCTGCTGCCCGCGCTGGACAGCGCCGCGGCCCGCCTCCTGTTCCGTGCCGACGAGAAGGGCCCCGTCCTGCCCGGCGTGTGGACGCCGCTCACGGCTGTGTCCAAGGCCGCGGCCGTCAAGGCCCTGTTCGAGGACGTGGCCGAGCCGCTCTTCCACCCGCCCACGCCGCCGCCTCCGCCGCCGCCCGAGTCCACCGTCATCTGCTTCGCGGGCGACAAGCGCGACGAGGTGTTAGGGCTGTCGGAGAACTTCCCCTCGGAGGTCACGCGATTCGCATTCTTTACAAAGGTAGGTTCTGGTGAGGTTCGTCGCGAGAGTGAGCGCATCTACTGGAACGGCTTAATTCACAACAACCGTCACTTGCCGCAGAGCCGGAAGCTGCTGGCCAGCTCGCGCGCAGACTACGAGAAGCTAGTGCGCGGCGGATTGCAGACCGCCAAGACCCTCGTGGTCCTGGAGGTGACGCGGGTCCGGAGCGCGCCGCTGCTCGAGCTGGCCACGGCTGGCCCGCTCTACATCAGCGCCACCCCCGCCATCGCCAAGGCGGACGTCGACGAGTTCTTCGGCGCCCGCGTGGCGCGCGCCGGCCAGGACGACCTGCGCGAGATTGTCAAGGTGCAGGAAGAGGAAGTGGAAGAGCCGGTCGCGGCCCCCGCCCCCGCCAAAGACACGCCGAGGACGCCACCCGCCGACGCGGACGAGGCCGGCGAGGGCGGCGAGCAGGTGGAGGGCGAGGCCGCCGTCGTGGAGGGTGGAGCGGCCCCGGCCGAGGGGCAGGAGCAGGGCCTGGGCGACGGCGAGGCGGTGCTCCTCCCGGAGCAGGAGGCGGACACCGGGGTGGAGGGGATGGGGGCCGAGGAGGACCTGCTGAACGAAGCCGGCGAGGGCGACGCCCCCGAGGGTCCCCGCAGGCCATCCGCTGGAGGGGAAGGTGACACTGTACCAGCTGCAGAGGAATGAGAAAGGCAAACCAACAAAGTTTCTACAAAAACGCGATCCTTGCACTGTATCTTTTGTTGTGTTGTCGACTTTGTGTGTTACTGCACGAGGAATCTCATGAGGCCAACATGAGGGAGAAACAGAAATAATGACACCCCACGCTAGACAGAAAACGGCGCTTAAATGTTTGATTCGGCCTCTTGATTCACGCCGTGCAAACACACCCAGGCCAATAAGATACGTCCCGCTCTTCCCTCTCTAATGACCCGGGGGAAACGTTTCGTGCCCAAGTCCCGCGGTTTCCGTATGTTGGCTTTTGGGGCGGATCTTCCGAAATGACAGGTCAGCGGACAGGACGGCGCGCGTGGCACCCGTACATCCGCGGGAAGGTGAGCCACAGGGCGTTGCAGCCGTGCTTCGCGATGGGAGAGGCAAGCACTCCGGCGCGCCCCTCCGCGTGGGTGCTACTAGCGCGCGGCCTGGGCCTGGCCCCGACCCCGAGGGCGGGCCCCGAGTCCCAGACGCTGTTCGCCACCAACCTCACGCTGCTCCGGAGCACGGGCTTCTGGCGCGAGCCCGCCACAGTCACCCTGGGCTCGGACAGAGCCGGGGGCGGCACCTGGGCCCGCGCCGCCGCGGCCGCGCAGCGGGCGTACTTCAACGTGAACGTGGGCTGCAACGTGGCCTTCCTCTTCACCAAGCTGATGCAGACGGCCCTGGAGACGGACAACATCACGAGCATCACGGAGAACCTGAGCGACGTGCTGTGCATCGCATTCAGCCTCCTGCAGCTGGTCGTGTTCATAGCGGTGGAGCCCAGGGTGCTGCGGCTTCTGGACAGGGTAAGCCTCTACTGAACAGAACACATTAGTACGAATATCAAATTGGGCCAAATTCCGCGTGAGAAACCCGCTCGCCTCCGCGCAGATCGACAAGCAGCTCGTACACGTGCTGGACGCGACCGGCGCCGGGGCGGAGGGGCTGGTCCGACAGCGGAGGGTGTGCCGCAGCGTGGCCATCAGGACGTTTGTCGGCTTCCTCTTTACCGGGCTCAACTTTGGCGTGGTAGTAACGGCGACGGGCAAGAGGAAGAACACTCTGCCGATTCGCATCTGGACGCCTTTTCGTCAGGTGTGTGGACTTCCCTGCTGTGGCCTAGCCTGCCCTTTATTACTGGTGGTAACGATTGTCTGATGGCCGGGGCTTCATACCTTAGGACGACCCGGGCATTCTGAGCATCCTGCTGATGGTGGAGGCCGTCGGCGTGGTGCTGACCGTAGCCGGATCCGGCGCCCTGTCCGCACTCTTCCTCAACAGCTTCATGGTGGTGCAAAACCAGTTCTGCGCTGTACAAAGCTACTTCCGGATGGCGGTACGCCCGGCCCAAGCGCCCTCCGGTGCTGGCTCGGCACCTCTCACACTCGATGTCAGTTTAACATCACCGTCCTCCTCAACAGGCCGAGGGCCTCCTCGACAGCGCCTGGGACGGTGCGGAAAGGATGCGAAACGAGAGGAGGCTCATAGAGGGCGTCAAGTTACATCAGGCCGTTCTCGGGTGCGGCATTCAAGTATGCATCATTATATCCCAGTCCATAGTTCCCTCAACTTCAAGTTTTACGCTTTGTTCGCAGTCTGGCCGATGAGACATGTGCGGTACTATCCCCTTTCCTGGCAGTGCAGCTAGGCACGATTGTCTTTATGATCTGCGTTGCCCTGTTCCAGATTTCTATAGTGAGTAATGTCTGCAGTCTGCAGGCCCTGGACAGAGTGTATCGGAGTTGGCGCGTCTATTCCTCGTGCAACATTGCCTGTGCACGATTTAACTTTCTAGTATGTCACTCCTGTTATGAACCCTGCAGGACCCGCTAGACCCTGGGAACAGTCGCTTCGTCGTTCTCGCCACCTGCGTTACCGTCGAAGCTTTCGTTCTCTGTTACATGGGCACGCTGCTCAGTGATGAGGTGAGACGGGGAAGCAATTGAACATCTTTCAATTTCCAAATATTACTTTATAGACACATTTTAAGACCGGTATCAGCTAAGGGCGATTGTTTGATGCAGGCCATGGACGTGCAGCTCGGCCTTGAGTTTGGTAACTGGTACTTGCAGGGGAAGGACATTGGTTACATCGTTAAGTTCGTAAGCATGCGCTCCCAAAAAGCCCCTGCAGTGGTGGTGGGAAACGTGCTCGTGGGACTTCCACTGTTTCTCGAGGCAAGTCGATCATTTTGTTCAGGTGTAAGGTTCAGATGTAACTGCCCATTGAGTTTGCGCGCATGATGGTGTTGAAGTTGGTACCGTATCGAGTCACGCAGGTCAAGAGCGCTGGGGAAATGTCGCCGCCTGGTGGATAGGCAGCCCACCTGGCGGATGCCCCTACGTGCCTCGGGCGCGTAACGGCCACCTCATGCAGCTCGATGCAACTAGATTAATTCTGTAAGTTCTATCCTGCAGATCATTCGTTCGTCGTACTCTCTCCTTGCCTTCCTTCAGAAGAGAGCGAGGGGCGAAGACGCATGAATCTGTGCTTCGTGACAACTTAGAGAACTTCAACTATTCACATCACGACTTCGAACAAAATGTCATCGAAGTGAATTTCTGTCTGATGTTTCTATTCATTGCACAATAAAATGGCTTAGTAATATACTTTTTTTTGTAGTGTACCGAGACCCGCGGGGCGGGGAAGGGGCGGAAGGGGTATTCCTCTTTGCAGAACAGTCATCTCCTGTAAATAAAGTTTTCTTTGACACAAGGGACATAAGGGACAGTGCGAATAGTGGTCGTCCTGGCATGGCTAGGAGTCCTTCTTACAAAGCACGCGATTCGTGCTTTGGCTACAGTCTCGGTCCCGATCTGCCAATCAGGAGAATGCGCGGTTTCACACCGACCAATCAGCGACGGCCGTAGAAAGAGACCAGCATTCTGCGCACCCCTCTAGCTGAGGAGGAAATCAACATGGCATCCGACAGAATGCGAAGTCCTGCGTCAAGTGAATTTTACAAATCTAAAAGCAACACTTCGCACGATCTTGATAAAACTGTGATTAATTATGATGCAACGAATGATGAGGTGAAGAGGGGTTTGCCTGTCAGCGCTCTAGAAAAGCGTGAAGCCCACAGTTACCGGAATCTTCCTGGTTTGTTGGAAACGGCGTCATCTGCGGACTGTGTTGTGAGGAAAATTGTAAACACTGAGTTGCACCATGAGTCCCAAGAAAAGGAAACTGTTGATGTGGGCAGTAACAGTTTAAGCTATGGTTCTGAATGTCGTAAAAGTGCAACTTGCGATCTTTCGTTCTGTGCAAATGAGAGTGGAATGGCGAAACCTACTGCTTACCCTCGGGAAGGTGGACATGTCTCGAAGTCGGCAATTACAATCTCTTCAAACGGAGATTTACCAGGTATTTTTTTAAAGACACGTTTCTTAACGCGACTGTTCATATCTACTAATGTCCTTCCAATGATCACCATTAGATATTTGATTACATTTGAAAGATTTCTGGTTGTTGTTTATGAATTGCTTTCAAGCTCATAACCTAGTAATCTTGCAGTTATGCCTTGTTCTCACTTTGGCTCTGTGCTCTGTGTGACAAATGATGACTTTTAATCAATTCAGGTGTCACTGCCATATACCTACTCTTCCAATTTGGCTCTTTGCAAACTTAATTGTAGTACTATGAGGGACTTGTTAAATGATTTTTATGGCTGAATCCTTTCTTTTCCAGCGCAATCAGTGAAGAAGACCACTGACAGCCCTGATTACAAGAAACACAAGAAGAAACATAAGGAAAAAGATAGGCACCATGAAAAAGACAGTTCTCGAGACAGAGACCGAAACAGAGATCGTGATAAGGATAGGGAGCGAGAAAAAGTTAGAGACAGAGAAAGGGACAGAAACCGTGACAAGGACAGAGACAGGGAGAGAGATCGGGACAGAAACCGGGATCGTGATCGTGACCGAGAAAGACACAAGGACAAGGACAGAACAAGAAGTCATGATCGAGACCGAGGTAGAGAAAGAGATAAAGACAAGGATCGTAGTCGTGTGAAGGAAGTAGACAAAGAGCAACCCAAACCTAAGGAGAAAGATAAATCACCTTCCGTAGAAAGAAGAAATGACTCTGAAGAGGATCATCCAACTAACAACCAAATCATATGTCCTGAAAATGTAAGAGAATCTAGCTTATCAGATGTCACATATTATCTTTATATATGTACCCTCATTAACTTGCATTATTATTATTGATTTTTCGCAGGCTACACAGCATCAAGTCAACTGTCAACCTGCAGAACTGCCATCAGAAACAACTGTCACTGCATCTGTCTCTCCTGAGGAAACTGCAGAAGTACCTCTCTCTTTGCACCATGTCCCTGTAGCATCCCTGCCGGAGTCTTATGTCAGTGGAGACTTATGGGCTGGAGAATCCACCTCTGGGCCTACTGTAGGTGCAGAGGTATTAGTTTGTCATCAAGAAGAAGTTTGTAATGAAGTTGTATGTGCATCAGAAGAAGAATTGAAAGACACCTGTATTGATGAAGTCATTAAGGAAGAAGTAGTTGAGCGGATAGAGTGTCAAGATGTGCAATATGAAAGTAGTTGCCTTGTTGAAAGCAATGGCTCCCTACATGTTAATGCACTTAGTAGTGCTGAACAGCTGCTGCCAAATAGTGATAATATTCCTTGTAAAACTGAAGGAAACAAAATTAATAGCTCATCCTCTAAACAAACTATTGATAGTCTTAGCCCTACCTATGTGAATAACTGTGGTGAGCAGACTTCAGGCAAAGAGGATGGGAATGAAGCATTTGATATTAAAACAAATGAACTTTTTAAACCGAAAGAGGAGAAACAATCCTCAGTTGACAAAGCCAAAGCTGATGTACCAGTCACTGTAAAGGAGGAAATAGAAATTACTGCTGATTCTAAAATGAGCGCTCCTGCTAAAGTTACTGGAGAGAAAAGACAGTCCACCGAAGATTTAAAGTTGAAAACCGATACCACTATTCCCTCCGTGAATAAAGATAAACTACCCAGTAGAAGGCCCAGCAGTAGTGGATCAAGTAGTCACAAAAGTAGTCGTCGTGACTCGGATAGGAAAGATCACCGGTCATCCTCTCATCACTGCTCTCGATGTTACAAAAGATCAAAAATCAAGCGAGCTAGTATTGGAGTTCAGTGCAGAAGAGACAAAAGTATAGGGAAGCTTTTACAGCCAGCTCCACCCCCACCACCATCTGCTATGAATTGGCACCCTGCCCAGAGACCGTCTTCAATCAGTTCCATTTCTAAACCAGAACATTATAGTCATCCATCATCAGACTTGTACCGGTATTCCCGGTATATGTATATCGAAACACATCCTAATGGTGGGGCTAGTGTGGTTCACATGTATCAGGAAGATCTTAACCATTTAACTCCAGATCAAATGAATGAGCTTTCTGATGAATTCTTTAAGGTAAGAGAAATTACTGTATCTTTGTACAAATCAATGAATAATTATATTTTCTTAGAACTAACACTTCTTGGATATCTTTTAGGTTGTTTTTGGAGAAGATGAAAATGGCAATGCATTTCATGTAATGGGTATTGTGCACAACTCTGCATCCTACTTGCCAGATCTCTTGGATCACATGGCAGATCATTATCCAACATTAACAGTTAAGAATGGTGTTCTTGGCAGAAACTCAGATATTGAAACAACTAATATGGCAGCGTATCGAGATCAGGTATGAATGAATTTTTCAGAACACAAATAGCTTTGAGTTTCTGTTTATCTCAAAGTTTGTATTTATTTGACAGGTGTACCGTACTTATGGGTATGGCACAGTTAGATATGGTCCACTACATCAAATATCATTAGTAGGGACGGTTACAGAAGAAGTTGGTGGGTTCTTTCCAGATTTTTTGAAGCGCCTTGAAGATAATATATTTTTAAATAAAGTAAGTTTAAAAGAATAATTCAATTTCTCTTTGTGGAAAAGGAAATGGTCAATTAATTAAGTTTTCTATTATCAGACTATGCCTTGGGGTCCTTTATCTGTGGTACAAATGGATACTCCATTAGAATCAAATGATGGACCAATTTTATGGATAAGACCAGGAGAACAGCTAGTGCCAACAGCTGATATGCCTGCAAAGTCCCCTTTTAAACGAAAAAGAACTGGTATTAATGAACTACGGAACCTGCAATATTTGCCTCGTCTTTCAGAAGCAAGAGAATACATGTTTGAAGACCGTACTAAAGCTCATGCTGATCATGTAGGTCATGGGCTAGATCGAATGACTACTGCTGCAGTTGGTATGTAATATAAGAAGAATGAGAATTTTGAAGCCTTATTTTTGCGGTGTATTCACCAATAAAACTTTTTCAATTTCTTTTTTAGGCATTTTGAAGGCAGTGCATTGTGGTGTTCCAAGTTCTCAGAATCGAGTCACTAAAGATGTAGTAGCTTTTTATGCTGCAGACTTTCCTGATCTTGTGGAAAAATTACAACTTGATCTTCATGAACCACCAATATCACAGGTGAGTCTCATTTTTTCATTCAGTAGTAAACAAATTTGTGAATTGTATATTAATTTGGAGTTTTGGTTTCAGTGTGTGCAATGGGTTGAGGATGCAAAACTGAATCAATTGCGGAGGGAAGGTATTAGATACGCCAGAATCCAACTTTATGATAATGACATTTATTTCCTTCCGCGGAATATTATTCACCAGTTCCGAACAGTAACAGCTGTGACAAGCATTGGTATGTAATCTGTACAATTTTCCTGCCTTCATTTTTAATTAATTCTTCTGTTATCTAATTATTTCCTTTTGTAGCATGGCATGTTCGCTTGAGTCAGTACTATCCAGAGTCGCTATTGAATCAAGATATAAAACATTCAAGAGTGGTCACTGGAGTAAACAACTGCCATATTTTTCGCGAGAAGAAAGATTTACCTGATCAACCTGTAAGATCACATCAACCTATGTCTTCTGAGCTTGTGCTTAGTGAAACATCAAGTGACGAAGAAAATTCTTCTCCCCGCAAGAAACCTCGGCGTAGATCTTCATCTTCCCCAGATGTAAGGTCAGATCGTAAGAAAAAGTCTCACAAAGATAAGAAAGAAAAGAAATTGTTTGAGAAGAAAAGTGAAAAGTCTAGCAAAGGAAATCAGTCCAATGGGTCGCTGGAAACTATACCAGCTAAGAAAGATTTCACTAAATCTTCTAGTGAAAACAGCAATGCCACCACCAATGGCGTCTGTGTCCCGTCAGAGCTGAAGCCAGTGGATAAGATGCACAAAAGTGTTAACTTGTTCAGCTCAAATTCTGTGAAACATACCAGCAGCAAAGAACATAAATTGAGTTCTAGCTCTAAGCACCATGGGAGTAGCAGCAGTGGCAGTAGCAGTCAAAAGCATAAGGAAACCAAGCACAGTAGCAGGGAAAGCCAAGTAGACGGCTCCAAAAGCAGCAGCAAACCGAAAACAAGTAGCAGCAGCAGTACCAGCAGAAGTAGCAGTAAACATAGAGACAAGCATGGAAGTAGTTCTAGCACATCCAGCTCAACCTCAAGGCTGAAAGAGAATAATGCTGTTCGAAATCTTAGTGAGGCTTTAGAGGAAAAGACACCCTCGTCTGATAGTGTGAACCTGAATGATACTGTAAAACCATTGGTTAACCCTGAGTTAAAGTAAACCAATGACACTAATAATATAGGCAATACTTGAGGTTTATTGAACTTTTGTTGCAAATATATGTAGTATCACCGTTGAGTACAGCACTTACTTTAAGGTCCAGAAATTTTGTTCAGTTCATAGGCCACTGATGGTGTTACACTTTGTTTTGTGTATAGAAGTATATCTTTGTTTCTCATACTTTGTTTTGCGGAGAGTGGCAAGAAAAGCTTAAGAATCTATATTCCCCTTTTTTGTTGCAAGATAGTATTCACTGTGTGTATCCACATGCTTTTACTCATTCTGATAGTTCTTGTTTGTTAGGCGTTTGTATGATAGTATATTTTAACTTTTTTGTTGTGGAATCCTTGTAGATAGATATTTGTTGACTGCCAAATGAATTAATTTACTTGTAGTTTTTTTAATCTTTATTTTAGGATGCTGTGTCATATATTTAGGCAGTATACTTGTTTTCCCTTTTTCTGCAAACATTTTTCTGTTTTGTTTTTGTTAGAATAATGGTGAAACTAACCAGTGCACCTGGGACATGATTTTATCTACTGCTACAACTTAATCGTAGCCCAATGAAAATTATAACTTTTTTTTTTTTGTTTAATCTTATCTTAACATTTTCTTTATTATTTTGACTTTGCTTAAATTTCTCATTTTGATCTGGTCAGTTCATGCTTTAGACTACCTATTTTATTTATATATCCTTTGATTGAATTGATAAAATTAACTTCAATGAAGAGATGCCATATATTTGGCTTACAATTCTCATCAATGTTGCTTAGTTAGTAAGCTGTACAAGTTTGAAGGCTACTTCCAGTAGGTCTTAAAAGGCTGTGTAACCACCAGAAAAGCTGTGAGGTGGAGTCCTGCATACTTGTAGATGTCAGTAGATGTTGAACGAAGCATAACTATATCCTGGAAAATATCCGATTAAGCTGAAAATTTTCATTAGGTGGGTGCTGTGTATTAGGTGATAAAGGTTATGCACTGTTTTGTAGTCAATTAAATGCAATTTCATTTACATATGATACAAAATGTGCATAACTGCTTTTTAATACTACATACACGTAGCCATAGAAAGTTATTCATCACATGCTTCCAGCCGACTAACACATCATAATCCTTTTACCCTTAGTTGCATATTAGTTTTGTTCAAGCTGTACTATTTAGCATTCTAGACAGTGTCTTCTTTTTTTTTTTCCTTCTTGGTTTTTCTTTTCAATACTCTTTTACCGTCTTTTAAAATTGTATCAAGTAATGGAGCTCCTGCAAGTTTGCCCTTTTCACACATCACAGCTTGAAGTTTGATTATTGCTTATACTTACTTAAAAAGAATTCTATTTTCTATATTAAAAGTGAACATAACATAAATAAATTGCGCTCCTCTTAAGATACTATGAATCCTACTTTGGATTGTTCTTTGGTTTTCTGATATGTTCCTCTTTTTTCCCAGTAACTGTAAACTTACGGTTTATGGTTTTTCAGGGTTATATTCTTTTAAAATATGCAGTCAACTCTTTTAACTGAATGACACAAGATAGTATTGATCACGTAAGTTTTAATAATGTAGTATTTCCCCTGGCGTTTCTTTCCATTTTTTGTGGTCTTGTAACCTCCATCACGTTATAATTAACTCATCAATCATTGTGAAGGTACAAATTTAATTTATCTTATCTTAGATTTAGTTAACGTTTGTATTAATCAAACTTATTTAGATGTCTTGTGTTGACAAATTAGGATCTGTTTTATGATAGATATTGGGAATAGGGACTTCTGTCTAGATTTTATAAATTGATATGATACTGTACCTAAGGTTTTGTTACCTCAGCATAAATTAAAGCTCCGTTTACATAGATCTTTTTTCTTATGGCAATAATTCAAAAGAGTGCTTTTGCTCTCATTTTGGGTCTTTCAACAATTTTGCTGATTCTAAAGTATCTTTGTAGGGTCCATTTGACTGATTTTCTTTTCCTTTTTTTTTTTTTTTAAATTGAGGCAAGAAAAGTTTTTTCTTTTTTTACCTAGATTTTATAAAAGTTGAACTTCTTGACCTTTTTGTTCAAAATGAAGCGTTAAAAACACTGTGGATGTATTTGCTAAAACACTACTTGCAGTGATGTGCTTGACAAATTTTCTTGATATCAAATGTCATCAGACTTGAAGTCTGGTGCTTTGTCTTGCCTTATCTCACTTTGCTGAATCTTTTCTAGCTAAAGTAGTTTCTCTTTTCATGATTTGTTCATGGGTTTTCATGGCCAGATTTAAAATTTTTATTTGTGAAGTCATATCATCTGTTGAAAGGCACATGGTACTATATAAATAACTAACATCAATTTCTTGACTGACAAAAATGACAACCTTAGTGCTGAGTGGCATCAATCCTCACTTAAAAATTGATTGTTCTTTTTGTAAACCTTCTGACCTAGTACAAATAATCATTAGTCATTAGAGTTTTGCTTTTGGTGAGAAAAAAATCCTTCATGGTGCTATATAAATTTATGCTAAAGAAAAACTCTTTATTCCCAATATTAATGTTTAGAGAACATCTTTGCAAGGTTTGTATTAGCTCTTTATCAAGCTGATGGTGAGATGAGAGGTGATGCAGCTGATGATAAAATCTTAAAACCAAACAGTACATAGAGAGATGCAACATTATACATATTTCAAGTCTGTTCATTTTATGTCATTCAGTGCCTGTTTTTTGTGTAGTTTACATTTAGAGATGATTTATGCATTGTTCAATGATGTTATTTTTTATGTAAGTTCAGGCTGGGCGGTTTAGTGTAAGTTTATGAAGACTGGGTTTTATAAACAATTCAAAAAACCAAAATAAAAATTGGATGTAATAACATATTTGGTATATTCTGGAACCAAGACATCTGGTCCATCAATCTATATTCTTGAACATAAAATGTTGCTGCTCTTACAGGTACTCCAAAGACCTTGTATAACCCTGATAACTGTTGAATTATTGATCTATTGGCAATAAGATTCCTCTAAATAATGTGTCGGCAAATGATTTTTGTAGTAATTTTCATGAAATGCTTCAAACCCCAGATGTTGCTGTTGTTTTCCACATGAAGTTAAGAAGGCCTTTCAGGCTAACTATTTATTGTACAAGATGTTTATATTTCAATAGAGAAAAGTGGCCTTTTTATGTTGTTACAGTTTGTGAACAGTAAATATGATACACAAGAAAATACGCATTTTATTCCAACCATATTTAGTCCACCTTAACTAAGTAAAACAGTCTAAAAAGCTAGACAGTCATACAAGAATTTGCTACAGATCCACACCTTCCACACCTCTGGGCTGGTCCCGCCCATCTACTAGAACATCTAGAAGTTCCCTCTGTCTATCGCTCTCTACACCCCTCCCCTCCCCCTCCCACCCATCTCCCACCTCCTCGATACCCGCTCTACTTTGCTCGCAGTAAGGTAAACATTAGTGAAAATGTCAAAATATTTTTGTTTGCGTTGAAGAGTTACGTTAGTAATCAACCACGTGAAATTTAAAAAGTATCTATAAGGTTAGTGAATGAACCACATTCAAGCAATAAAGGGTTCTTCACCTCTCAAAAGTATAATATTGTTTGTACTTGGACCTAACCTAATTTTCTGTTGCTATCACCCAATCTACCACTTAAAATTGACAACTTTATTTTTTCCTTTATCTTTTCCTATTATTAAAGTAGAATTGTCAAGCTTCATCCCAATTAATTTCCTAGTTTCATCTATTGACTGTGTCATTCAAGATATCCAGCCTCAAAATTTTCAGTCATCTCTTTAATTTTTCAAACTTTTTACTTTTACAGGAAAATGAAGATTAATGATAAAAATTTATCGGCTTTTGCATCATCAGCTACTCCAGTTGACAAGGAAGGGTGGATGGTGAAACGGGGAGAGGTTAATAAAGCGTATCAACGCCGTTGGTTTGTTCTGAAAGGAAATTTATTATTTTACTTTGAAAAGAAGGGGGACAAGGAACCAGTTGGTTTAATTGTTCTTGAAGGCTGCACTATTGGTAAATTCTAGAACAATTTTCCTCCAGCATAATATTTTAATGACAATTATTAACATGGCTATTTATCATCTTTCAGAACTTGCAGAAGATGAAGAATTATATGGTTTTAAGATTGTATTCCATGGTCAAGGGAATAGATCCTACTCATTAGCGGCTGATTCACAAGAATCAATGGAGCAATGGATGAAAGCATTGGCCTGTGCTCCCTATGACTATATGAAGTTAATGGTTTCTGAATTACAAAGACAATTGGACCAAATGGATGGTAAGATTAGTAATTCAGAAATTTTTCACTAAATTTGTGGTTTTGGATTAAAATTTAAATGATGTTTCTACAGACTGCAGTCCAGTGTTACCTACTACAGATGTGGTTGAGATGAGGAGAGGGGAAGCCAGCGATTCCCCACAACCTCCACCAAGACAACGGCACAATCCTTTCAATCGTACAAACTCTGAAGGAATGAGATCACATTCTGTCCGGTCTGCTCCTGGTAGAACAGATGCTGCTTCCCGGGCATCTTGTAGGTCGTCTGTAGACATTAATGTCCGCCGCTTAACATTCCGAGAACTCCATACATTGTATGGAAGACGAGTTCTGAGCGACAGAAATGAGTGGCGACATAGTCGAAGACAAGATTCTCTTATTTAGTGGCTAATAGGAATAAAAGTGTAATTATAAAAAATTTACTTTGTGTTAGAAGTGCGAATTTCACTTTTGTCTATCATAAGCCAGCTGGAAGAGAATTTAAAAATCATATTGATACATATATCAATGTATCAGTCTCCACATTTTATCTGAACCTAGCAAAAAGAACCTAGAAAACTAAAAAAGTTTTGATCCTATTTGGCTGTGAGTGGATTAAGAGGAATCAACAGAATTATCATGGGAAGGATGTAATAGACTTAAAGAGGGAACTATATTTCTCACAAATCATATGCAGAAAGATGTTTTACACTAATACCTTTAAACTTCATACATATTTATTCTATAACATCCATATAGTTCTTTGTCTTAGCAATTACAGATCAATTTTGTTTCAACCAGAAACAAATTTCTGTGTTTTAGACATATATTGATCTTTAATTTGATGTGAATTGTTGTGTGTTCTTTAATTAGCTAATTTACCAGACCATAACCTTTTTCAAAAGATCTCCATGTAATCTTGTAATTAGAAAACATCAGCAATCTTTTTATGTGATGGATCAGGATCAGGCATCTTATCGTATCAAACCAGGTGCTAGATTATTAATAAATTTTGTAACATCTTGCTCACTCTCTTTCTGCTGGCAGACTGCAGAGTATATGTGAAGATTAATCATTTTACTTCCGTTTGTTTATATCTCTTTTTGAGCATACATTCATTGTGCTACATGTATATCAAAATGTTATCTCTGTATGCAGGCTGATGTAAGTTTTTTGTTTTTTAGCTATAAGCCTGTAGATGTGATAGTTCTTACTCATATATTTTTACTGTTAAATTTTATGAATGTTATCTAAGGCAATTGAATCATAATCAATAATATGACTGTTTTTATAACAGGCTTCCATTCAGGCATGCTTTACTACCTCACCTGGAAGTATGATGATAGCTGGATTTGTGTACAGAAACGTTGAGAGATTAACAAATGAACACTAAGTAATAGGCAATAGGTATATTTCTCAGCAATGTGTAATGTTTTGCATAACTGACAAAGAAAGATTTAACACAATGAGGAGTATAGAACCATTTGCAGTACAATGTGTAATGGCGTAATTAACAATCTTACGGCACAAAAAAAGGCAATTTCTTCTACAGTGTGCTTTAACTTCATACATTTTAAGTGTAGAAAAATTTATAAAGAAAGTAGTACTGAGTGAGATTCACTAAAATTCACAACCAATGAAAATCTTGCAAATCAAAATTACCATAAGTGCATTTACAGTATTTATTTTTTAATATTATTTTTTTAAAGAAGCAGCATGAAAAGTATGAAATGCCACTTGAAAAAGATGAAGAATATGGGACAAAATTTATTTAGAATGGACATGTTTCTACACACAATGTTGCACCAAAAACAGTAGGGGAAGGATAAGATAAAACTATCAGAGAGTTGAACAGGTTATAGTTAAGCAGTAAAATTACTGTGGAGTAAGCCAAAGCCATACAAATGCATTTTAAAATGTTGAAAGCGCTAAACTTCACACACTTACGGAAGGAGAAACACAAATAGTATGAGTACTTGTTTGGGTAGTGACAATCCTAGAAGATAAACATCACAAACTACAATAATTTGGTTTCACACAAATCCATACAATGAAAAATTCTGAAGATCCTATAATGTCATTGGAATAAAAAGAAACGTAGAAAATTCTAAAGGGAATCAACGCCAAATTTTCAGTCAAGACTTGGGACTTACTGAAGGTGAAGATTATCTTTTCTTTATGGTGCAAGCTTGTACATGTACACACTTTGTGCAAACAGAGAAGGTGCAAAGAAGGCACTTTCACAAAACAATTGCAACAACAAAATGTCCAGAAATGACTTCGGAATTGGAATAACATTCAACTTACAAGAAATTTACAACTTACTTCATTTTCAAAATTTTAGACAAAAGCAACTTTGTAATCTTGTCATTCAATTAAATCCAATTGACATTTTCAACAAGTTCTTTACTAAATAAATCACATACAAACTCAACACAACCTCAAAGTAATAAATTTCATAAACACGCCTCTCTTTAATAGTGAACGCACTTAAACACCAATATTGTGAAGTGCAGAAGGCACTGAACATTTAATATTATGATAATTAACACCTCCTAAGAAAATGTTGCCCGGTTTCCTTATAATAAATGGCTCATGCAACTAAAGCTTGAGACAGCAATCCATATCACAGAGTAATTTGTACAAGAAACTGAGAAACACATGCTATTGATTTTGTGAAGAGTGCCAGTTTCGATAAGTACATGGGGTTCTCAGCCCCCTCCAACAATCTGTTCTGAAAAAGGAAATCAATGGTGTTTGCACAGCCAAAGTTGACAGCTTTGATGAGATATGGCATCACAGAACAGAGGAAATCAGGCCGATCCAGGTCCACTTTCTAACTGTAGTTAGAGCTCACAATAAACTTACTCTACATTTCTAGTTGTATAGAACTAAGAAGGAAGTCCTAAAATATGTGTCAGGACCGAACGGAAATACGGATAGCTGCAAGTAACTCAGCAAAACAAGACACCTTTTATTCAACTGAAATGATGTTAGACTGATTTCTTAGATATATAAAGGAAGATTTTTCAAAAAAATAGGGGAACTAACAGAAGTATTTCAGATTGATTTAATTCACAGAAATGAATGTTTCAGATGCATTAAATTCCATCATAGGTAGCAGCAAGTTTCATTCATTATGAATAAGTGGCAAATACAGCACACCATACATATTTAAAATTAAGCAAAACAAATTTTACAGAAAGGTTTTTACCAATATTTGTATCCAGTATTTTGCATTACGCTAAGTAATCAGCAGTCCACTTAAATAAAGGCATGAGCAAATACAAACAATTAAAATCACTTCCAAGAGATCTTGTGTTAAGAACCATCATAAACTCACAATTACCGTAATACTTCTGCCTCCAATGAGAATTTTTTCAGGCCATAATGTCACACAGGAAGTCTCTTTTCACATTCACCAATGTGCACTTAATAGTTCTTGCACTTGGATGTTGGTGAGTTTATTTTAGAGTTTTGTAGAAATGACACAATTAGTTGACTAGGGTATGTGTCACTTCAAAGTGAATACTCCACAGAAGTATTGTTGAATGAGCCATAAAAGACTCGTCCAGCAAAAAATCTAGTCTTGGCGACCAGCTTTTCCACTGGAGAAAACCGGATGTCATACAAAGTCAAGATCTGATTTGATGGACCGAAGGCGGCTCTCCAAACGCCTTTCAAATAATTTCTTCAGTTCCGAAAAAATAAAAACTGTTGATGTGAGAGCAACAAGGAAAAGTATGTCTAGGAAATAAGAGAAGAAAAAAATAAAATTAGGGATAATGTTATGAAATGACAAGCACTTAAAGCACAATCTAGTTTACGAACACTTACCTGTCAAGTGCAAAGCTTCTGTCTGGAAAACCATTTGAAGAGGTGGGAAGTAGATGACCAGCATCTGCCCAACTATAGAAAGTGTAACAGCCACCAAAAACATTTTATTGCTGAATAAGCCAATCGAAAAGACAGACTTCGTCTGAAAATAAACAGCATATATTAGTACCAGGGTAAAAATAGGACTTAAGGCTCACTAAATGAAAAAAGCTAACCTGAGAGCGGCAAGATAATGCATTGAACATGTCAAAAAACACAAAACAAGTGAAAGTCATTGTTGTGTCTCTCTTAGTGATAAAATTGTCACTCATTTCTCGTTTGAAGACCCATAGTGTTCCCATAATAATAATAATAGCAGATGATAAAACATTTACAATAAGAGACTTGGTGATCATGGGTTCTCGAACATTTCGAGGGCGTTGTTTTACCACATCTTTATCCACAGGTTCAACTCCCAAACTGAAACCAAAAAATTAGCACAATTAGGTTAGCGGAAATGACAGTGAATGTTTTGCACTTAAATATTCCATAACAGACCTCTGCGCAGGTGGGCCATCCATGATTATATTGATCCACAAAATTTGCATTGCATTCAAGGGGTTTGGTATACCAAGAAGAGTAGAGAGAGCAATTAATGATAATGCAGCAATGCTGGTGCTCAACTGAAATCGAACAAAATTTCGAATGTTGTGGAAGATGCCTTTCCCTTCCTCAATAGCAGCTCTAGAGTAGAACAGAATCCAGATATAAAAATATTTACAAGGAGGTTTAACAAGTTAATGTAATAGAAAGGGTACTATTACTTACATTATTGTCTTAAAATCGTCATCAACAAGTATCATATCAGCAGCTTCCTTACAAACATCTGTTCCATTTTTCCCCATGGCAATACCGATGTCAGCTTTCTTCAATGCAACACCATCATTTACACCGTCACCTGTCATACCAACAATAATCCCATGTTTCTGGAAAGCCTGAAAAACAAAAACGATAATTAAGTAACAATAATACCACCAAGGATTTTCTTTCAAATAATTTATGGTTGTCTCACCTTCACAATGCATAGCTTATGTTTGGGAGTAACACGATAAAATACACTGACACTTTTAATAATTTGCTCAAGCTGCTGTTCCCCCATTTGATCAATCTGATCACCAGAGAGGGATTGAAGGTGGACTGTATCCAAGCCCACAGCAGCAGCTGTGGAACAAAAAAGAATAAGTAAATAAAAATACATTAAATATACACTTCTCATATTGATGTATACAACAGGAGTCATATATGTACCGATGGCTAGCGCAGTTTCCTGTGAGTCTCCAGTTACCATATTCACTCGCACACCAGAATTTTGCAACATCTGCACTGCATCTTTCACATGAGGTCGAGGGGGATCACAGATGCCAACCATACCAACAAAAACTAAATCCTCAAGAGAAGATCCTTTGGCCATTCCAATCACTGAAAACAATACAATACAACAATGTACAGCACAATACCATTTTTTGTGTTTTAATTGCTTGTTTCATTATGAGACAAGAGAAGTTTGCATGTCTACAGAGTGTAAGTACCTCTTAATCCTTTCCTGGCAATATCATGAGCTTCCCCTAAGTATTCTTGATGCTTTTTGGCATTAAGAGGGTATGTTGAGCCTTTCTGAGAAAACTTGGTGCACAGAGGTAGAATCTTTTCCATGGCACCCTTAACAAAAAATATTTCCTCTTTGGTCTGAAAAATGCAAGAAGATAAGATAAGGGAGTGTCTTTGAGATGGTTTATGACTTAGGTGACATGTAGAAAACTCACATCGTCATATTTTGGTACGCATTTTACTGCCATGATTTTTTCTTCTGAGCTAAACGGAAACTCTTGTAGTCGAACATACTTTTGCTGTAGATCATAAATTCCATGCTGCAAAGTGCATAAATACAAAAATGTCAAATATAAAATGGGAAAAATTCAAATTAAATAAGAATAATTAATAACATTAATATAAAAGCAAACCTTCATGCCAGCAACTAATAAGGCACCCTCAGTAGGCTGTCCCATGAGCACTTCATTGGTGATTTTGGCATTATTGCAAAGGCAGCCCACTTCAAGAAGCCTGTAAATGGATTGCCAGGCAGTCTCCATGACATCACAATTGTGGATTCTGATTTCACCTTGGTCATTGTATCCAGCTCCAGTAACCTAAATGTACAATTTAAAAAACTGAGACAATGGTCCAATACATTTTTATTTATTTATTTAATTGATTGTTTATTTTAAACAAACCTCAGCTGCGTATCCATCAGAAGTTAAAAGCTTGGTTACTGTCATTTCATTTTTGGTTATTGTGCCGGTTTTGTCAGAACAAACAACATTTACGCAACCTAGAAACAAATATTTAAAAATAAAATTGCAAGTAATTAAATGAATCCAGGATCTAAGGCCAATCAAATGAAAATTACCAAGAGTTTCAACAGTAGGGAGCTTCTTTACAATTGCCTTCCTCTTAGCCATTCTCATTACACCTAAAGCAAGGGTAACTGTTACCACAATCGGAAGTCCCTCTGGAATGGCAGCAACGGCCAAACTGTAGAATATCAGAAATTTAAGTAGTTGCTTGCTACAGAAGTTTATTATTTAAAACAATAAAGTTTTAAAACTGGAGAAAGACATACCTTACGCTTATTGTAAACATGTCTAAAGCTGGTCGACCTTGTAACCAGCCCAGAAGCATTATGACACCAATAATACAAAATGAGTAAAATGAAAGCTGTTGGCCAAGCTTGTCCATGGATTTTTGCAAGGGTGTCTTGGGTGCTTCTTCTGCTTGCATCATTTTAAATACTTCCCCAAATTCAGATCTTTCACCAGTATTGATAACAATACCCTGATAATTTTAAAAATAAAAATAAATTTTCTGTGGGAAAACAGAGATAGAAAAGTAAACAAACCTTAAAGTTACCTTTCCATTTCCAGACCGAATTAATGTTCCCATGAATGCCATGTTAGTCTTTGAGCTGTATCCATTAGACTTCGTTATGGGTGATGTACTTTTGACAGCTGGTTCTGTTTCGCCAGTAAAGCTACTTTCATCAATTTCCAGCTTGATGGTCTCAAATAGCCTCAAGTCAGCGGGAACACGATCTCCAACAGAAAGGTACACTATGTCTCCTGGTACCAACTCTCTGGCAAGGAAGGTTTCCAACTGTCCTTCACGTACACTAAAAAAACATAAAAATCCGTCATGAAACGTAAAAGTCTACTGCGCCCCGCCCCCCTTTTTCTTTTTCTCTTTCCTAGACTTACCAATGACATGAAGGGGGAACAAGCTTTGTCAGCTCTTGAAGTGACTTTTCAGAACGGTACTCTTGAACAAATGCCACAGTAACCACAATGATAATGGCCTGCAAATCAAAAAGGGGTGATGTGATACATGGCTAAATTAAGTTTTTCAAAACATTGTAAGAAAATTCCAAAACTTACAACTGTAATGGATACTGCATCATCAAACTGTTTCATACAAATGCTTACTAAAGCTGATCCCAAGAGCAACATAATCAAGGGGTTTTTAAACTGGATAAAACATTACAAAAATATGATTAAGATAGTGCACCAAAATGCCTCTGAACTGCAATGGCAAATAATGGCAAAACTTACTTGTTCTATATACTTTTTCCATGTTGGATCTTCCTGAAGAACAGCAAGCTCGTTTACACCAGTAAGAGATCTTCTTTGTTCACTTTCTCGCCAAGATAAGCCAGTTCGAACATCTATTTGGAGTACCGATGCAACTTCCTCCACAGCCATGGAACTGGCTTCTCCCGTTGATAGCCACATGCTGAACTGTTCTTCTGGGGGAAGTTGTTGCCCTGGTCTGTCACTGATATGCTGCTGTTGCAGCTGCTGGGCTTGTTGTTGCTGCAAAATGAAATAAATGTTTTGCTATTATTTTACAAAATTGTTGCAAAATGTGATAAAAATTCTTTTTGATACTAGAGAGGAAGTAAAAAGAAGAAGCTGTAAATTAGAGAACCTCTTTCACACATGTTATTACCACAACCAAATACTAACAGCACAAGACATCAAGCCATGCTTATTTTTGCTTCTAAAACGTGTAAAGAAAAAATATGGCAAACAAGCAAGTCAAACAGAACTTTCCAGGAACAAATACCTTTTCAAATGATTTCATACAGCACCACCATAACCACTTGCCCTTACTAATCTAAGTAGAATAAAATATTACATCCACTTACAAAATAAATTACTTGTTAGAAAGTATATTCTTCCATCTTCATATCAAAGTCACTAGTCAAAGAATTGCAGAGGTGAAGTTTACACCTGGAACACTGTTTAGCCGTGGGAAAGATGTGTAAAATATAAAGAAAAGAATAAACTGAAAGCTAAATTACATCTGACAAAAAGCAATATGAACCGATTCTAATTGTAAATTGAGTTCAGCTACTTAAAAGTTGCTAAGTTTTTAAAAATGTATTCTTATGCCTCTTTTCTCTATCTTAAAATAAAAGAAAGATCTAAAGTTCAGAAAAATATTAATTTTTCTCCTTTAATTTTACAAGTGCTAGAGCATAAAGTGTAGAAATCTTATTTCCTGGTGGTAACAAAAATCAGTTGAGCAAAACTTAAAAATCTTGAAAATTTAAGGACTACGTGAAGCAAAAATCAATTTTTTGTGCAAATACAAAAAGTGGCAGTGTACAGACTGATAAGTGCAAAATAAACTACTGAGTAAGTAAGACAAATGTTAGGGCCAGGTTCAAGAAAACATAACTCATTCTTTCTGGCCTCAAACCCAATTACCTTCTCATTTTTCACAGTAATTCTCGTCATGATGAACTAGAAAGGATTACAATCCGAGGGATGCGGCTACTCTTTCCAGAACTTGCAGAGAAACATTCCCCACTAAACCTGAAATATAGTGCCACACAGGCAGGTCTGGGCTGACTTGAGCCTGACTTCTTTCTCTGCAAAGCCTCTTCGCGCACTTTAACCTCGCTGGACCGCAGTTTCCGACCGCCACACGTCAAATTCCGGGTAGGGTTAGGCTCCTATTTGTTGACGACAACACTGTCAGCCGCCACGGTCCAGTCCAGTCCAGTCCAGTCACCACACTTACAGATACGCCCCTTAAGAGAGTAATACTGCGCTTAGTCGCGCCAGGGCGCCTGCACCGTCGCGTCGTCGGGGCATAAAAAATGCAAGAAGGGGCCCCAAAGCGAATCGATACCGCGCGGCTCGGGTAGGCCAGGCCGCGGGGCTGAAACTACGCGTGCGGGGTGTGGGGCAGGGGGCACGTAGGGCACTACCAGGGGCCTAACCTACTGGCGCCTGGCGCCCCCGGGGCTCTCACCTCTCCGCTGGAGAACGTCATGGACTGCGTGGCCGCGCCGGCGGTGGGGCTCTCGCGTACGGGCGACAACTTGTCAAATTTCTGACTATTTGCCTGGTTCATCTTTTCAGACCGGTGGCGAAAAGGGGTTGCTTTTAAGCCATAGCAGACACGAAAACATGACGGCTTGACATGACAGAACAACACACACACTGGCCTGGCTGGCCAGTCATTGGCCAGGTCGAGTACAGCGATCCCCTCCTCCCTCCCCTCCCCTTGTCCGGGGTAACGCGACGAAAGCAGAACGGGCAAAAACACGCCGCCTCCCCACGTCTGCCAAACTTGTCATCGCAGAGTTTCAACTCGATGGGGCGAGTAAGGTTAGTAGAATTAGCAGCAGACAGACGTCACGTTGGTCAAATCGTGTGCCGATGACAGCGGACGACAGTGGACGGCGAGTGGTTTCGAGTGGGCAGGCTGGTATGACCCCCCCCCCCCTGGGGGGGTTGCGCGGGATGATTCAAAAGAGGTTATGCGACTGCGGGTCGTCTATCGGGGTATGGTATGCATAGGGTGATTGAACTGGGCGCGCGGTCAAGCTGCGGTCAGCTGGGAGGAGAAGTCGACTTTGCAGAGTAATGTCAGTCGAATGATTCAGGAGATCGGTCCCATGTCTGTCCTTGTCGCACTCATGGAGCAACTCCACACCCTAGAGAGGGAACACCTTTGTGAGTGCGACAAGGACAGAGGCATGGGGGCGATGTTCTGAATCATTCGGCAGAGTGACGAGCCACGCAGACGCCGCAGGCAACCCGTTGTCAAACGCCAGCGCGGCGGCAGCAAAACATTTTCAAGGCCCGGCTTGTCTTCTTGTCTTAAACCAAAAGGCCTGCCGCTGGGTTCAATTTTCGGAATAGCGTGGCGTGGGCGCCTCGCAGCTTTTCTTACCCCCATAGGAGCTTTTGGGCTCGCTCTCCCCTCCTCCCGGCCCGGCCCGGCCCTTCTAGTGCCAAATCTAGCTCAAGTAAGCCCACTGGCGCGCTAGGGACCCTGAGTACTGACAGTAGGCGAGGGCGCCGTGCCGCTGCCGCTACCCGCTACCGAGCGGACAGTCCAAGCGATACTGGCCTGCCTGGCAGGGCAGGACGCCGGCTGGGCTGGCCCCGGCCCGGCCCGGCTCGGGCCGCGGCCCCGCGAGGTAGGCCCATGGGTGGGCCCGCCCCGCGGCCGCGCCGCCGCTGCCTTTAGCCGGGCGCCGCACGCCGCCCCAGACCAGGCCACAATTTCAACTCGAAAAGCCCGGGCTATCTTTTCGTAGTCTGGCGTAGGCGCCCTGTGGGTCGCCTACATACAGGGGCGTTGTAGCTCAAGTTGACTACCTTTCAGGCGGTTTACTAGAGCTCGACAGGGGGCGACCTCAGCGTACAGCGATACGCGGATGCCGCTCCTGTCGGGAGAAAGGCGGATGAGGGGGAGACACGTCAGCACTATCTCGGCCAGGCAAATCGACAGACGATCAATAAACTATACCGTGCGTGTCCGGAGGAGGGGAGAAAAAAAAGGGGGAGACTTAAACAGACAGACAGACGGGGGAATCGATGTAACGATTTTGTTTTTGTTAGCGGCGAAAGAACTCGTGATCTGAATGAAGAGAGGGGGAGAGGGGGAAAACGGGGAGCATTGATAAAGTTGCGATGTATCACGCCGTTGATCGGTGCACCGGGAGGCTGCGTGCCCGGCGTGCCCTTGCGACACTCCCGCCCCCGCCCCGCCCCGCCCCGCACTGTACTCCCGCTGGAGGAAGGAGGCGGGGCGGGGCGGACGAATAAAGTGCAATAGCGCGGATGCATTTGCCGCGCGCAGTTTACCACTTCTCGCCGCGCTCGAGCGGGGGCCTTCGTCGTCGCGTCGCGTGGGAACGCTCATCATGAGGAGTTACGGGAAAGGCGGTATAAGGATGGAAACGGCTGCCTCGGACAGCACGAGCACGGCTGGGCTGGGCTGCACCCGGCTGCACCGCATCGCCGTCACCTCACGTGCGGATGACTCGGTCACGGCCACGCGCCGCCCCGCCCCGCCCCGCCCCGCCCCGCCCCGCCCCGCCCCGCCCTGCCCCGCCCCGCGTCGTGACGTGACGTTGAAAAAGCCGCACCAAACTTTATCAGCATGCAGGCTGATAGCACCAGCTCCCAAGACTGACTGACATATACGGGCGGAGCGCCAGTACGAGGATGTATGGCCTGAGCAAGGGGCCGCCGGCTCGCGGAAATGCACGTGGAGGTGGGGAGCACGACGGGGACAGGGTCGCCCTCGCCCAGCAGGCATATGGCAGGTGTACTCGCCCCGCCCCGCCCCGCACGCACCGAAATGACTAGTGGCCAGCACATGTGCCAATAATATTTTCCGGCACAACACTACAGGAGACGTAGGAACACCGAGCCATGCACCAGTTTGCATGCATTCGTCATGCGGGACATGATATAAAACAGCATGCGCGGTGAGGGCCATGGGAACTGGACGTGCGTTTCTTATATGACGAGCTGCTCGCTCACCCCCAGCCTAGGCTGCGCGGCCCGCAGCAGGCCCGGCCACAGGCAAAGGTTCCCCCCCGCACCCGCCCGGCCTGCCCTCACTCCGCACTTCCATTTTCTTTATTACTACCCGCGTCCCCCATAAAACCGCCCTCCCCCCGCCCCACCCCAGCCGTGCGTTCAATATGATTCAATAATGCGCATCGACTGTCGCCCCGCCCCCGCCCCGCCCCGCCCCCGCCCCCTCTGCCTACCCGCATATGTCTCTTGCTTCCCCGGAAGTAGCGACGACGTATCGGAAAGGGAACAGAGAAGTGGGAGGGGGGGGGGGGGAGAACGGTGTCAGCGAAAGGAAACAAAAATCCCGTGTGGGATATACGTGACTTACCAGGACGGCCAGGAGGCGGCCGCACCGTTTCCGGAGCGCCAGGACGCCGTCGCAGCCGTAGTGGCGCGTGCGCTTCTGGTGCTCCAGCCACAGGGGGATCATGGCGCCGTGCTGCGCCGTGCTGTCAGCGCTCAGCGGCTCCAGGGGCCAGGGGGAGGCCCGCAGCGGAAGCCGGGCTCCGGTCCGGGTTGTTCCGGCGGATGCGGATGCGGCGCCGGGGGCGGCGGCGGCGGTACCCTGCTGGGCGCTGCGGCTGCGCGGGAGGGAAGACCGGGCCGGCCTCGGTACAAGGTCGCGGCGCGCATCAAGGCGGAGGCTGCGGCACCATCTGGACGCACGCCCGGCCCGGCCCGCCTTCTCATATAAAAAGACAGCGACCTCCTCGCGTCCCGCGCCGCACCGCACCGCACCGCGCCGGGTCCCCTGTCAGATAGCGGAAGCCCGCGCCGCCCCGCCCCGCGGTACAGAGCCGAGCCGGGCGGAGGCAGAGGGAGCCCCACGGCAATGCCCTGGCGGCTCGGGGGCGCTGCACTGCTTGGGCCTCCAGGCCGCGCCCGGCCCGGCCTGGTCCGGCCTGCTGCCCGCAGGGCGCCGTGAATTACGAAAAATACAGCAGGAGAGGCCCGGCCCGGCTGCGTCAGAGGAGAGGGGCCTGCGCGTGGAGGGAGAGAGACCCGAGAGATGGTTGCGGGCGTAGACGCTGGGCCCGGCTGGCTCGGGCGCCCATGCACGAACGACGCACTGCTGTCGCTACGACGTTGTTATCGGAGCAAGCCGGCCACGTGTTAAAGCTTGGGAGAATAGCTATACTCTCAAGGTTAAAGGTTTGCGTCTCGAGCCAGGGTGCCCACCGCGCCTGGTGTCGGGAAGTGATTGGATATGATGTGCAGTGCAGGCCGCGCAGCGCAGTACGATACGATGATTCCGCTCAGTGGTCTCGTCTCTCTGTCCTTGTCGCACTCGCGTGGCACGGCCATAAGGAGCAAGGGAGAGGACACTACTAAACGCTGCTCGGAATCACCCCGCAGGCAGGCATAGGCCGCGCGCCGAGGAAGAGCGGATAGGCAATCCCGGCGCGCAGGCGTGTGCGACGGGACTGCATAGCTGCACGGGGCTCTCCAGCGCTCCGCGCCTCACCCAGCCCCCTGGCCCTGGCTCAGCACGCATACCGAGGTCAACGAAGACGCGGGTCATCGGGCGTGTCACGGGCCTAAAGCAGCTGAGTGCACAGCATGCGTGAGGGCGATATCAAATGGAGGGAGGGAGAGTGTCTGGTGAGCTGCGGCCCCCGCCCCGCTCCGCCCCGCACGCAAACACCGTCCAGCCGCACTGCGTCACGCCCGGGACGCTGACCGGTAGCTGCGCCGCCCTCCCCCTCGCCGAGTTTACAAACAATTAGTCTAAAGATAGTCCGGCCAGATGAACGGCAATGCACCAGGGTCAATCAACCATGCATTGGGGGGAGCGGGTAGTCCTGCTCGTTTTTACTGTCAATTTTCTTCTTTTTTTTCGTTTGCGGGGTCTTTCGCAGGCCCTCTTAAATTAGTCCCTTTGTTCTGGAGTGGCGTGGCGGCGGGGATTTCCATGTCACGTGAGCTTTCTGCTCGAGCGAACCCCGCCGCGCCGCGGTTCGCTACGCCCCCTCGCCCCCCCCCCCTTCTCCCCCGGCCCTGCACACCCTTTGCCTCTTGTTGACGTGCCATGAGTCGTCCTGGAATCGATTCGGCGCAGCCAAGACAACATGCCGCAAGTCGAAAGAACAGAAGTCTAGTGGATGGGGTAATAAGTCGCTGTGGGGCAATAAGGAGTTTGGCCCAAGTCTACGTTTTGTGGTTGTCGTGGTGTCGAGAGTGCCTCGGGGTGCCACGCCATACTATACTAATTACAATACATACAATATGGGGGGGTTGAGGGGAAAAAATGCAATGGTAGTTTTTTGAAAAAAGGATCCATTAACCAGAATTTTGAATAAATAACATTACATAAACAATCTAATGAGAGGTGTAAAAATAACATTTCACATTTAGGGGAAGAACTCTTACAATCCAAATTTCATACATTGTAATAAGAAAATATTGTTTCACAAGACAGACAGCCTTTGCTCTCAGCCTCCTTCAGACGTAACTTGTGTAAGCTGAACTTTACTCTTGGATCAGAAGATGAAAGTCTTTTACAATGCTTTAATGACAAATAAGAAAAATGTGAATATTTGATTTCAGTAAAGTTTTAGTATAGTGACTTATCACAATTTTTTAACACCTACCTTACAAGATTCCCTTAATTTCAAAGCATCTGGAATAAGCTCATCAATTGCCTTTTGTCGAGTTTCATGAGATGGATGGGAAGATAAAATCTCCATAGGTGCTTCTTCACATCCAAGCTCCTCACGCAAAGCCATTTTGGCCCAAAATACACTTGCTTCACGAACATCAAGACAAGCCTGTTGAAAGGGAAGATTGAAAGTAAACTGAGAGAATAAATGCATGAAAACAGGCCCATAATGAAGTCAGAAACAGAATATAATTACCTTTGCAGCTAAATTTAAACCGACTGCATCAGCCTCAGACTCCATGAGCCTACTGAAAGGTAGACTTATAAATATTTGTGAGCAATTTGTGGCGAATACATGGGACAAGAAGGCAGCAAAATCTGGGAGCACTGCCCAAATGGCAGTAATGATAAAAAGAAAGATAAAGCTGCTGAGGTGTTCTTTGCTCAGAGTTTCTGCCTGAAAAATGCTTGAAATGTAAGAAACTACTACATTAAATTAATCGCTGCACAAACATTTCATACTTTACCTGATGATTTAGTAGAACATGGGCAACTTCATGAGCCAGAATTGCTCCAAGCTGATCATCACTGGAACATGTATTTGCAATGCCCGAGAAAACAAAGACCGTGCCATTCTGCAAAAAGGATTTTAAGTTTGCAAGCTCCTAATGATGATAAAAAAGACCAATGAGAAATAATACTGACAGGAAGAACCATGGCATTACTGATGTTTGGTTCATCTAGAACATATATATTCCATGAAGTCACGCCACTATCAACTATATCCTGGTGATTAGCCTCCATTATTTGGGCCATGACTCGTACAATTGTGCGAGAAAGAGGGTGATTAGGGGGAAGAACTTTTGATTCTGAGTTGGATAGAATCTGGAAATTAAAACAATTTCATTGCTTTCATCATCCTGAAATTTTAAGCCACAGGTAAACTTTGAGTGTACCTGATGAAAAACTTACTTCTTGTTCAGCTTGGACACAAAGATTACGCATATCTTGCCTAGAGAACAATATAAATCTTTTTCGTTTTGAGTATGGAGCCTCTTCTAAGTGCACAAGAACATACAGAAGTAGACCTAATGAGAGAGCTCCAGCAGCACCTGAGAACAAAAAGTCCAGGTTACATTGTGTCATCAATATGGCAAAAAATGCATATACTTCAAATTAAAATCATACCTAATATTTTGCTCCTATTCCTTTTCAGTCGGGAGATTATTTTGTCTCTCTTCTCCTGGGACAGTCTTTTCCAAGCCTTCCTAAAAATGCGTCCAAATAGCACTGCTGCTAAATTAGCAAAAGGTCTGAGAATCAGCCAAACCACAGGCGGAATCGCCTTTCTGGGTTGTGAGGTATGGAAAAGTCTGCATTGTGAAGGTTGAAATAAACTGCTATCAGAAATTCTCGAAGCAGAATTTCCAAATCTCCAAAGAGACAATTGTTTCTTTGGGCAGCACCATGTTTGTGGCACCAATACTTGCTGCTTGTTGATAGAAGGATGTACTTTATTCTTGTAGAATATATCTTGGGAATATCTTGTTCTAGGAAACGTTGAGGGTAGAGATTTGCTGTAAAGTTTAAGTCCACAATGGGTTCGTAGACTTTGAATAGCAGAGAAGATTGTTTTATAACTAGCCATAGCGGAATAAAAAGTTGAAAAATATTTCAATTAAAACATGTCAAGAAAAAAAAAATCAACTTCACAGCGTTTTAAAATTGGTCGACTTAATTCTCATATTGTCACATGTTACAAGGACGTTGAATAAATCTGAAATCAGAGAGAATTAAATTAAATCATTCATAGTTAAAATTGCAGGGTATACTTCTACTACTCACATATCTAATGTTACAAATGACATTATATTGCCAACTGGAATACAGTGAGCAGGACATATGGATGTAGATTAAGAAAAATAGCTTCTGGACAGCAGAAGATGAACTTTATTCAGGGCTTATAAAATAAACTATACAAACACAACTTACCAGCATCCTTTCCAAAAAGTGTCCTTGTTTAATTATCAGACATGATTGTGCGATGCCACAAGCTTAAAACAATTAAATTCCACAAAATATATTTGGTTTGGTCATAAACACTGTGGATGTGCAATCAACTGTCAACAGTTGACCAGAAGACGAGAAGAGAAACAGAAACAAACAAAAACAGAGCCGGTCTGTAATGTCATATAATAATAATTATTTGCAGTTTGACTAAAAAAACAGAAAAAAGTGAGATTTGATTGAAACCTTTAGAAGCACACCCTTCAAATATTTTCGTTTTCGTGTAAATTTCTCCCCAATATACGCATGTACTTTGAGTTTTCCCTTCTGGTGGTATAGGTAGCACACATCTACCGATTCTTTGTATCGTTGGCACCCGTGAAGAGCTTGAAGCTCGAAGCGCCATTTCTGTCGTATGGCTGCGTGCTTTTGTAGATTTTGACAACAGAGAGTAGTTTGTTTTTCTTTTCACGTCCAAGGCTATTGACACTTAATTTATCTGTAGGTATCTGTATGTAAGTATTTTTCTGCATGACTGGCGCGATTTTCATTCATTGTCACCGTTTTCCTGACCTGGCCTAACATTTAGAGAGGTTAGAGGCGGCTCCAGCACCATGGTTATCATCACGAACTATGTACCCAATGATGAAGAAGTTATTCGTCACCAGCAAGATAACACAGCTGTTCTGATGAACGACAGAAATGTTGGTAAAGGAACTCTCTACATTTCGGAAAGGTTTGTATACAGCTTTTATCAGTTAAGTTGCCTTATTGACTGCACTGCTTTTCAAGGTGTAGTAGTTTGTAGTTAAAGTGGCTCTTTGAGTCTTATTATGGTTTTTCTTTTTCAACTTTTCTCCATTTCAGTCGAGTTTCATGGGTTAATGCATCTACCCGGGAAGGCTTCACTCTTGAGTATCCTAACATCACTCTCCATGCAATATCCAGAACACCGGAGGAGTGTCTTTACATGATGTTGGATACCAATCATCTCCCTATTGAAGGTATGTCATTTAAGAAAGAAAATCATTCTTTCCACTTTTTATCAGAGCAACACTAAGCTTTGATTTTTCAACAGTTCCAGGCTACAACAATGACAAGGAGAGTGGAGATGAGGATGATAGTGATGAAGATCCAGAAGATGGCCAGAACACTATCTTGAAATTTTTACCTGATGATACAGCAGCTTTAGAGGCTATGTATCAAGCTATGAGTCAGTGCCAAGCCTTACATCCTGACCCTGAACAGGAATCTGATTCAGATCCTGAAAACATATTTGTTGATGCCGATGGAGAGGAGGAGGTTGAGGGTGAAGATGATGGCCAAGATGATGCTGAATATGATGGTGTGCTTCTAATTTATTACCATAGTACTTAAACAATTCATTATTTATTAATTCAAAGCAGTGAGTTATTGATTTAATCCTTGTATGTCAATTTTCAGAGGCCCAGGACTTTGAACCAGGAACGAATGGTAATGGTCAAGCCACAGATGAAGCTATGGAAGTTGATTCAGCCCAATTTGAAGATGCTGATAGTGATATTGACAACTAGTTGATTTTTTTCTCCTATTTAAGACTATAGACAAATGTTATAGATTTTATTTAAGTCTTGTAAATAATTCTGCCTAGGCCAAGTTTTCTAAATTAATATGATTTGTACTACTTTTTCCCATTCCTTTGTAATTGTTGTCATGCAATGAGTTCATGCCTTACCTGTAATGTATTTATTTACCCACTTAATTTTGCTTGATAGGTGGATTAAAATTAGTTTCATACAAGATTACTGTTTATTTTCATAATTACATCATTACCTTTTGTAATGCCTGTTTAAGTACTACCTTATGTCTTACCCATTAACTTATCCCCTGAGGTCATACCAATTAATTCAATTTTTAATTCAGATATTGATTGAATATAGGTATGTCTTTCGTATCTGCACACTCTGACCAGCATGGATTATCACTAAGTTTCAAACTTGCCTCTTTAACTTCTAAACCTAATAAATCCTGTACAACTTTATGAAAGTTTTTTGAATCGCGATCATAAGTCATAGTCTTGACCTTAAGTTCTTCAACTTCAGTCATAACTTTCTTCCCTATCTCCATTGCACCCTCAAGTTGATTAGCCATAATAAGTTCTTCCTGTAAAGTATGCTTCAAAAATTCTGCCTGTGAAAATGCAAATAAATAATGAAATAACTTTTCAAGCGGTATTGAAAAGAACCATCAGTAAAAGTGCCTCATACCCGTCTGTATCTTGATTTCAGTTTGGTCAGCTTTTCTTTCTCTCTTAACTCATCCTCTTCAGAGTAACTATTTCTATGAACACTGTCAGTGGGAAGAAGTACGTAAGATGGTATGCTAAAAGTACTGGATATGTTTTCCTGAAGCAAAGAGGTGTTACGTAATAAATGTAATGCGATTCACGAGGGAGGCATACAGCATTTCAAAAAAGGTGACGTCTATAAAATGTAACTTACCCGTAAATTTTCTAAAGCAACATTTGACATTTCCCCGGACTTAGCAATAAACTCATCAAATGCCTTTTCAGTCGCTGCCTTATCTTCTTCACACTTTTGAAGTTCAAGAAGTGGTTTTTTAACCAATTCAGTTGAAGATTTTATTTCATGAAGCATAAGTTCTTTCACTGAAAAAAACAAAAAGGAAAAATGGAGGGGGGGGGGGACAGTGTGAGTGACGAAACAAAATTTCAAGGAAATTCTGTGAGGGAATAAAAAAAACACACTAAACACTTACAGTGGAGAAACAAATCATGGGAACTAAACCCATATAACTGAGATTCATATTCGTCTGACCGTGAAAATCCCGGTATACTGTTTGTTGCCATGATTAAAAATAATTTTTTTCAGAAATTTCAGTTTTTTTTCTCAAATTGTACCCAGAAAGCGAAAAGAAAACTAACAAACCGACAAACAACGTTTGAATCTTATACCCCTCTCTCCCCTTTCCCCTCTTTTCGAGAGAAGAAAAGAGAAACGTAAAACAGTAAAAGATAGCCACCAAGGAAATAGATAGTGGGTGACATTTATGTATTCTCAATCTGTACTTTGTGGAGTCATGTTCTTTAAAAGATTATTTAGGTGTCGATTAAATATTTTATATAAAATTATGCCACACAAAAAAATGATTTTTTTGTTATATTGAATGTATGACAATATTTCAAAATGTTGGCGATCTTGTATTTGAGGATTTGCTTTTCTAGCAGACGACAAAGACTGTATGAATTACTCAGTTTCGAAAAACACGCAACAGTTTTAGTACAGATGGACTTCTTTCGAAGAAATGTAGTGGTTCTTACCAATAAATTAACCATAAATTTATTCACTACATTCAAAAATCGCTGAAAAATAAGCTAAAAACTGTTCCCAAACGGACACACCCGGCTTCTTTCAGAGAGGGAAACCTAAAGTAGATTCCTACGACCGAAAACAGCACAGGAAAAAGTATAATTCCAAGTTTTCTAAAATTGAGACAATTGTCAATTAATATAAATATTATTCGAACGGTTCTCCTATCATCTGCCCTAACTTGAATGTTTGCTCTTTTATACGAGTTTTGTTTTCGGTACTGGCAGCGCCGGGCACCGCTCGCGCAGAAGCAGAAGATTGTTCCGTTGGGACGAGAAGGCTGCGCCATCGATCCCAGATCACGCCACCACACTCCCACCGACGGCAGCTCCTGATTGGTCGGCTGGTGAGCGGAGTGAGAGGAGGTGCGTGCTCCAAATACGCTCTATTTTTATTGAAACACGTAGAAGAGCAGTGTGAGCCGGAGCGTTGCTGAGTCAACTGCAGCATCCCCGACGCAATTAGCAGGTGAGAGAGTGTCTTGCCCTCTGCGTGGAGACTGTGTCAGTTCCTTGGTTCAGCTGCTTAACCCCTGCATTTTCGCGGAGAAATCTCGTGTCGTGAGGAGAGTCTGTTGGTTGGACCACAAGGGCCGATCCCACTCTGTTACATGCAAATTTTGATTTGTTAATCTTATCCCAGCAGCCAATTTTGACTGTGTAACCCCTGTGCATGTCGCCCGGGGACACTTCTTGAACCGGTGTAGGCTTTTTGACGACGTTTAGATCCTCGTTCGCCCTGTCAACCGCCTATTTGACTCCTCGTGTTTGGCATCGGACCTGGGAGCCTGGCATTTCATCATTTAATCATGATGTGGTTCAAAAGAGATTTGTTCTTGTTAACCTTGCATGATCCAATCCTGAGAATGACCTTCCATCCACGAAATGTGACCAGTTCATTTTATTTTGTTAAGAATTACCTCATGTGATGTCATGCATGGGTCCTTGCAGGTACATCCTAGCTTATCATTTTACGTCATCTCTTAGGTTGTATACCAGCCATTGTCGGAGCTGTTTGGGCTGGTTCTACAGCTAACTGTGTTCGTCCTCTGGTTCTTTGATCTGCAATCATACCATGGAGCGGAATGGTGAAGGTACAAATATCCTGTTATCTGCATCCTAGCTCTATTTGCTTCTGTATGCGGCAAACTACGGTACCTTCTTTTGTCATTGCAAGTTTTCTCTTGAATATTTCTTTTACATCTTTTCTCATTTCACAAGCTCATTTAGTCTTGCATGCTTCTTCATTGCATGTCTGTTATACTTTTGCCACTTTCTACTATAACTGAATCAAATATATTTTTTTAATGGCATTTCTCCAGTATTACATTTACTAGCGTTATTCTTAGCATGTTCCGGCTGAGGCTTTAACTCAGTTCAACCTATTAGTAGAACTGTGCAGTGTCTTGAAATTTGCTTTGAGTGTGTTGAGAACTGATGGTGGCAGGTGCTTAACACCCACTCTGAATCCTTATCAGTAACCTTTGGGCAAGCTGTTTTCTAATCTCTACCTCACTGCTGATAGCTCCAGGTCAAAGTTGAATCATGTGCTTCTTTGTAGGAAGCCCTTGCATTTATCCTGAAAAGAATACTGTGCCTTTTTTAAATTTATTTGATCTTTTCTTTATTGATGTTTGTCGATGGCAGTAACTTTTTTCTTTGTAGTGCATGTGATTACTCTGACCTAAAACAAGTCTAATGCAGCCCCTTCCCTGTGTTCCTACCCCCTTTCCCCCATCCAGCCAGCCAGCCCTCAATCTCTTTTCAATTGGAATTATCGATGCGGAATAGTGAGATTATGCAACAGCGCCGCTTGAGTGGCGTGTTTGCCGCCTCTGTGTGCTGGGGGCAAGGGGGGGGGGGGGTGTACGGCATAGGGCACGGGTCCGTCACGCCACGCCGTTTCCCGGGCCTCATCCTCGTTACGGGTCAGCCTCCGAGATGAGATGCACTCGTTGGTCACATTGAGTGCAGCTGTGGGCGCACACACATGCCCAATGCTCCCCGCGGGACCTGATCATGAATTAACTTTATGCACCTGACGCGCTGCGCCGCGGCCGCGCGCCGAGCACATGGTAGGGTCTCGGCTTCTCGCTGTGTATCCGCTGGAGAGGCTCGCTCCGTGTACGGGTCACGTGTAGACGGCATGATGTGTTCGGGCAGGGCCGCGGGCGAGCCGAGGTCAGCCCGCTTCCGGACTCCAGCCTCGCGGGACGGGCTGGGCCTGCAGCCAGTGGAAGTGGTCCACTCTGCTCTCGCCACGCCTCGGACTAGGGCAAGGGGTTCGAACACGGCCGCGCTCCCCCCGGGTCGTCCCCGCCCCGCCCCACCCCGCCGCGCCGCGCTGGGATAGGATAGGATGGGCTCCGCGTTGACGTGGCGGCGCGCGGTTCGTCGGCCCCTCCTAAGGGAAGTGCCTGTTAGCACAGGAAGCGGGCGGAGGACCGTCCGTTTCTGTTGGCAGGGTAGCCGTCCTGTCTGGGCTCGGCTCGAGTGCGGAGCCGCGTGCGCTTGAATCTTGCATTTCCTATTTTTTTCCCCCTCTTCCGTCCGTCTGGGACTGTCATGCGCGATTCGAGCGTCGTGGAATTAATCACGTCATTGCGAGGAGAAGTGCGTGAAAAACTCGCTTTGCATCGGCGGCGCGGTGTGTCTCGCCGTCATCAGGAGGGGTTGGACCTGCGCGTCAGCGGCGGCGGCACGCCTGTGCGTGCGTCGCGTGGCGTCGCGGGGGTCGTCGCGGAAAGTCACGCGGCCGCGCCGGGATTCGAACCTCTGACTGCGCGGGGCTCGCTCGCGATTGTGGGTCGCTGGACATGCGCGGGGCGTGTGATTGCTGCCCCCCCCCCTTTGGCGCGCTCTGGCCGTGGTGGGCAGGCTGGCTGGCCTGCCAGCCGCGCTTGGATTGGACGGCTTGGACGTTGATCCACGCCGGTTTCCGTCCAAGGTCCGAAGGTAGCTCGCGCCGCGTCTCCGCTCCACTCGAGTCCTCCCCGCTGCTGCTGTGGCGGGGCGGGGCGGGCCCGCCGGGCCGGGCGGCTGCACTGGGCTCAGTGTGCACCGCCGGCACCGCCCCAGTGCCTCGCGCGCCGCCCGCGGTCCTGCACGCAGCCCACCCAGCTCCATCCCCCCCTCGGCCCGGCCCTGACATTGGCCCACCGTTTGCCTTAGCAGTGCGTGCGCGCGTGCAGCCATCGCTTGTGCCCCGACCCGACCCGTCGCGACGCTCGCTCAGGTCTGCTTCCGAATGGACGCCCCCCGCCCCGCCGCCCGCCGCCCACGCTTCTGACCCTAATTGTGCGGAGGGCCCTGGGCCGGGTCCTTCTGGGCCCGACACCGTCTGTATCCATGTGACTAACTTGTCTTGGTGTGTGCTTGCAGAGGCCATGGCGGACAGCTTGTGGGTCGGAGGTGCCATCGGGGCCATCAAGGCCGTGGCTTTCTTCTGCGACATCGTGACGTACCCGTTCTACCTCATCCTGCAGCGGCCATGGGAGAAGAAGCGCATGTCGGAGAGGACCAAGGTGAGTGCAGCGCTGTGTGCGCGGAGGGGAGGGGCGGGGTGGTAGGGGGTTGGGGGTTGTTTTGGGACCGGCTTTTGAATGTGATATTGAGCGGAGGGTATGGCTGTAATGGACGTGGGCAACGTGGCCCACTGTCTTGTTGGGACTCTGGGTCACGACTACAGATGCTGAGGGCAACCCCTCCCTCCCCCCTCGGTGCTTCGGTGGTGGCACCTGTTGAGTGACGCAGGTCTTGGAGGCGGCGGGAGGGTCGGGCTGGGGTGGGCTGGGTTAGGGGTGAGAGGGAGTGGGCGATAAAGCCCTCGATGCTCTCTGAGGCCGGGCCGGGACGTGACACGGGACCCCGCCGCGCCCCGCCCCGCCGGCAGCCTTGAATGATAAGCCTCCCTCTCAGTATTTCTATTGGCCGAGGAGAGGCGGCGAGAGCCTCTCGCTGTTGATTTAATTGTCGTGAGATTGAGCTGTTCTTCTCCCGATACAGAGGGACTACTGGTGCCCCTATGGCCGGGCCGGGCGGGGTGCACGGTCCAGAGGGCGGCCGGATGGAGGTCGAACCTCTCTGCTGGAGTTCGCTCTCTCGCTGCTCGTAATTTTCTTGATTTTATTTTTGACGGACCTCGGATTGTTGTCACTCATTCAGATAACATGTCCGCCCCCCCCCCCCTTTTCCCCGCGTGCAGGTGGGTTGACTGGAGGAGGGGGTACTGCATAACGGGTGAGGGAATGACCGTTCGTCGTGGGAAACAGCGCTGTTGTCTTTCGATTGCGCTGTTTGAGTTACACTTTGCTGATAATAAAACGTTGGACATTCGGTCGCGTGCGCCGATTGTTTACTTTGCACCGATCTGTGAAGAGGGGAGGGGAGGGGCTCGGTCTGTGGCGGACAAGTGCGTCACTTCGATGTCGTGACGAGGGTGACGTGACGGTGTAGGGTGGAATTCGAGGACGCGCCAGAGCGAGCGGGGCTCAGTTTCCTTGAAATCAATCTTCCCTCTCTGCCAACCCCCTCTTTTCCAAGCAGCACGCGCGCCCCCGTCCACTCCACGTCCCGCCCCCCGGTGGCTGCTCCACCCCCTGGGCCCGCCGCCCCCGCCTTGTCGCCCGCCGTGCTCATGGAGGCAACTACCCGCGAGTGGCTCGCTACATAAATACAGTGACCTTTGCCGCCATCCCGGGCGGGGCGGGGCGGTGGCGTGATGTTCGTGGGTTCGCGCGTTCATCTTTGCACTCGGGCGTGGCTGCGGGGCGGGGTGGGGTGACGCGCTGGACGGGATGGACAGGTGCACGGCGCTGAACCGGTCGGGCTGGTCGTGTCGCCTCGTGGCTGTGAGTGAGCTCTTTGCTCTGGCTTTGCGCTAGGCTAGCGCCGCGTTGGCCCGTATGGCGCCTCTTTTCTCCTGCACGAGTAGGTCGCTGCCAGTCCACCGGACCTGGACTTGGCCTGGACCTGTCTGTCCGCGCACGCGCGAGCTGGCCCCGCCCCCCCCGCCCCGCACGGCACGGCACGGCACTATCGCACCCCGCGTGACACACAGCACAGCACCGCGGGGTGCGGTGGGGCGGGGCGGGGTAAACAAAGTCCACGACCGGGGAGGGAGGAGGATGGCGGGTCTGCGTTCGACTGTCATCGCGTGAGTCGCATTAATGGAAAGTCGCAGCGCATGGTGTAGTTTTTTTCCCCCGTTCCCTATTTTTTTCGCGGTGTACTTTCATGATCTGTTCCTATCAAGTAGAGGCGGCGGCGTCGTTGGACTTGTGTGTCGCAACGGCGACAGACGAGGCGTAAAGGTCGGGAAGTCGAACTCCCCGCCCCGCACCCCTACCTGCCCCACCCCACCCCATCCCTCCCTCGCTCTGCTCGTGACCTGACCAGTACCAGTGACCCCCGCGCATCGCACCGCGTTTCGTGATGACGTTCGCTGTGGTTCGAGCGTCAACGCGGAAGGAGACCAACAGTTTTGTTTTTCTTTAGTGGCTTTGGTGTTTGAACGCGCTTTTAATCTTATCTTTCGCACAGTGGTGTGCGATTTTCGGCGCGCGGGGTCAGGTCGGGTCGGGTCAGGTCGTGTGGACCCCTGCTTTTATAGACTTGTCCGCGGCGGCGAGTGGGTGGGATGGGGGGTGGGGGTGGGGCGAACCGAACGTCCTCGCCGCGCTGGTCCTTCCGCCTCCGTCGCGTGCCCCGGCCCGGAGGACGGTACTCTCTCCCACCCTCCAGCCTGGCCATTAGCCATCGGCAGGACGCTGCTGATGTGCGCAGCGCAGTGCACTGATCTGCCTCTGCCCAGCTGAGCTCGTTTTGCCTCGTCTCTCTCTTCCTGACCTTGCGGCCGGATGGACGCGATAGATGCGGACACTCGGACAGTCCGCTGTCCGTCTGTCCTCCGCCCCCTGTCCCTGTCCTCGCCTTGTGGCGCTCTGGCTGCTAATTACAGCGCGTGGCATGACGGCCCGGGGGGGGGGGGTATTATTAGTAATGATAGCAGTACCCCCGCCGTGGCAGGGCGGAGACGCGGCGCGACGACGCGACGCTCGTGCGTGGTTGTCGAGAATGAGGCGTTTTTCTCGTCAAATTATCGACTGTATTTTGATGGCCGCGGGCCCGGAGCACCGCGCAGCGCCGCGTCCTTGTGGCGCCGCCGCGCCGGCCCGGGCCGGGCCAGGGTCCAAGTCACCTTGGCCGTTGGAGGAAAACAGACCTGGCGGGCCGGGCAGCTGATCGGCACCACGCGGTGCCCAGGCGCCTAACGAGGTGGGGGTAGGCAACCCGCTGCGCTCCGCTGTGCGCCGGGACTGCCTGCCTGCCGCGACACCGGTAGAGTCCTAGACACCGGAGGCTGGCGCTGCCGCGCTCCTTGGCTCTACGTTTCGATGAAACGGGGTTTTAGAGGAAACGCATTCGATCTGGAAAGCCAAGCAAGCAGTGTTTGACTGCCGAACCCAGCCAGTTTGGGACCCTCCCGGTCCCGGTCGTGCCCCCTGGTCTGGTGGAACCGGTTTGTCCTGTATGGGGGGAGGGGGGGGGGGGACTAGGCCGTCGCGGGGAGTGCTTGTAAGCGAGCTCCTCGGTTCATCAAATTTTCCAAATGATTTATTTATGACTTGTCACCCGCTTGTTTTCACTACTAAAAATACTCAGTGCACTTCTATCTTAATCTTACGCTCGCTATCTTTTCGCTGGTCGGGTCGAGTGGAACTGTCTTTCCACATTATGGGCCGATAGGCAGAAAAAAACTTTGTCCGTAGTGATCAAACTGGGATCAGTATTTGTCTGCTGTTGGGTGTCAAGCACCTGATAGGGCTTACTCAGGTACGCGGGCCGAGATAGTGCCGGCAGAGGGCCGGTTTCACACGTGCCGTCGGATCGGCACTTGTCACAGCTGGATTACTCTAAAGGCACAGATAAGGGATGATTAATGACTTAAAAATTCCATGGAAAATACCTTTGAATTTTTTTTAAGTAAAGGAACTCCTGAATCAAGGACCAATTCCAAACACCTTTAATAATTCAGGATCACTAAATATGATGCTTTTGTTTTCAGGCTGTCGCAGTCTCAAAGGAGAGCAAGTCCATCACATACCGGAGTATACTTCCTCCTAACAACATTCACCTTACCTTGCTTCGTGAAGGGATTAATACAATGGATTTATTGGTGCGATACTTATCCCAACGTTACCACTCTCGTCGTTGTCTTGGTACACGCCAAATCATAGCGGAGGAGGATGAGAAACAGAAAGATGGGAGGTTGTTCAAGAAGGTAATTTTTTCTTAACAGAAATAAAACATTCAAGTTTATCTTTGAAAAATCAAGTATCTCATGTTCGCTTTTGTTTTAAGTATGTACTTGGAGACTACCACTGGAAGAGTTACACACAAGTTGATCAAGAATCTACTGGATTTGGTAATGGACTCCGCATTTTGGGCCAAGAACCTCGCAGCAGTATTGTCATGTTTGCTGAGACTCGTGAAGAGTGGATGATTGCTGCTCATGGTTGTTTCAAGCAAAACATTCCAAGTAAGTTCATTACTTACATTACTACATAACTTATTCCTCTTATTTTACGTGCACTAGATGCTTATGTTTCAACCCTCTTTCAGTTGTCACAATCTATTCTACTTTGGGGGATGAAGCCATTGCTCACGGCATTAATGAAACTGAAGTTACCATGCTTATCACTAGTCATGACTTGCTGCCCAAGTTCAAGAAAATTTTGTCGATGTGTCCTAAAGTTCATACTATCATTTACATGCGAGATCAGTTAAAGCACACTGATACTAATGGTTTCAAGGAAGGTGTCAAAATTGTCAGCTTCAATGATGTCATCAAAATGGGTGAAGAGTCTGCCAGTACGGTTGTTGCTGTCCCTCCAACACAAGATGACACTGCCATCATTATGTACACCAGTGGTTCTACGGGAGTACCCAAAGGAGTTATTCTCACCCACCGTAATATGATGGCTACTCTTCGTGCCTTTTCTGATTGTCTTGAAATCAGTGAGGATGATGTTTTCCTTGGTTTCCTTCCTCTTGCTCATGTACTGGAGCAGGCTGTTGAAAGTGCTTGTTTATTGTATGGTGTACCTATTGGTAGGTATTATTTATCACTCGATACAAAGATTTTAAAAAAATCACTTTTTAATGGTTAATTTATTTTATTAACATTTCAGGTTATTCCACACCCTTAACGATGATTGACTCATCAAGTAAAATCAAGCATGGTACCAAAGGAGATGCATCTGTTCTCTGCCCTACTGTGATGACCTCTGTTCCTTTGATTTTGGACAGAATATACAAAGGTATTAATGATAAAGTGTCAAAGAAGGGTGGCTTCTCTAAGGCCCTCTTTGAATTTGCTTGCCAATACAAAAATAAGTGGGTCAGGAGAGGATTTGACACTCCTCTCATCAACAGGTTGGTTCATTTCTTGCTTAACTTACTTAACTTTTATTTAGACCCCAAAAATAATTTTTTTTTCCTCCCCCATATCAGGCTTGTTTTCAAGCCCATCAGATCCATCCTTGGTGGTCGTATGAAGTATCTTCTCTGTGGTGGTGCTCCTCTATCCCCTGATACTCATGAACTGATCAAGAACTGCCTCTGTGCTACTGTACTCCAAGGTTATGCCCTAACTGAAACTACATCCTGTGCTACTGTGATGGACTGTAAGTGTACCTCTATTTCACTTCAGTGCATCTAAATGAGTAATGTAGATTAATCAGTATCTTTGTATAATTATTTTTTGTTTAATAATTTTCAATTTTTTTTTCTAGTAAATGATAGATCATTAGGCCGTGTTGGTAACCCTACCACAGTCACAGACATCAGACTTGTGGATTGGGATGAAGGCAACTACAGGGTGACTGACAAGCCTTACCCTAGAGGAGAAATCATCATTGGTGGTGACAATATCTCACCAGGATATTACAAGATGCCTGATAAAACCAGAGAAGATTTCTTTGAGGAGGATGGTAAAAGATGGTTCAAGACTGGTGATATTGGTGAATGTCATCCTGATGGAGTTTTCAAAATTATTGGTGAGTTTTCCTCTAGAAATTTTTCAAACTTCCGATTTTCCATGTTGCTGACCCAAGTGTCTTTTAATTTTTCAGATCGCAAAAAGGATCTAGTCAAGCTTCAGCTTGGAGAGTATGTTTCCTTGGGAAAGGTTGAATCTCAACTCAAGACTTGCCCACTTGTGGAAAATATATGTGTATATGGAGACCCAACAAAGCACTACACTGTGGCTCTTGTTGTGCCCAACCACCCTCATCTTGTCAATCTGGGAAATACTCTTGGTCTCACCGGTGCCACCTTTGAAGATTTGTGCTCAAATCCAAATGTTGAAAAGGCCGTGCTACGGGAACTAGGAGATCATGCCAAAAAATGTAAGAACAGTTTTCGTTTTCATTGTCTTTTACAAGTAGTGAAAATTAGCATGGTATCTAATACTTCAATTTTTCAGGTAAATTGGAGAAATTTGAGGTACCAGCTGCTGTTAAACTATGCACTGAAGTTTGGTCACCTGATATGGGATTAGTAACTGCTGCCTTCAAATTGAAACGCAAAGATATTCAAGAGCGGTATCAGCATGAAATCAATCGCATGTATGCTTCATGATAAGTTGGCCTTAATGAGCCAAGAACCCAGTGTGTGAATGTGTTAGTGCCCTGTACATAATGTATGTATTTGTGTCGAGTGCAATGTGCTATTGTGAGCCAATTCTTAGGTTTTAGAATTTTGTACATTTCAAGATGATCACTGTAAGAAAGTTACTGATACTCATAATGCTTAACTGTGAAAAGTCTTCTTTATCATTTTGGTTGTACTTGTGCAGTGACATATCGTAAATGCACTACTGTAACTAAATTTAATGAAATCTTATGTGGTACAAACAAAATGGTTGTGTATGTTATTGTAAGCTCTAAGAGCATTTTTTTTCAGAAATTCCTTGTAAATGAAATCTGTATATATTGTATATGTATTAGCGTGGAGATGAGTGCCACGCTGGCGTGACATCACAGCAGGCCTGCCCTGTTACTTATTTATTGTAAAATGAAGAGTCTTTTTATTTAGCTAAAGTTAAAGACTGTTATTAAATGTTAAGGGATAGGCGGAGCGATGGTCTCTGTAAGAATCGTGATATATGCTCTAAATTTTGTTACATCAATTATGCTTGGAAACAAGTGCTTCATTTTTATCTTGATTTGCTGAGTCTTCCCCATTTGGTCCTTCTATGTAATATTAAATAAATCAATTTGAATTTTACCCTTGTTTAATACTTTTCCTTCTTGTACATTTGGTTTAAAGCTAGTAAAACTTAAATGCAATAGCTAATGAACACTAAGATCACAAAGCCTTAATTATAATGAGTAACAAGTCTCTTTATATAAACTAGAGTTAACGAGTGATCTTACTCTTCGGTTGAGCAAGACGAGTCTGACGACCAAGGACACTAAGTGGACCTGTTGATACTTTCATAGGTTCAATAGGTGGCAATACTACACTGGACCTCGATGTTTGAGTGTTGCCTCTAGACACAGTAATTCTTCGAGGTAAAGGCGACACTCTTAGTAGGCTGCCTAATTCAGGTTCATGAGCTACTGGCTGCTTCCTAATACTGTCCTTGCGCGCAGACTGTCGATGTGTCAAGAGTGGTTCACGATGAGATAAACTAACAGAAGGTAAACTTTCTTTCGCAGATTTTGCTTGCAAGCCAGCAATAATTTCTGGCTGCACTTTTAGAAATAACTTTTCCATTACTTGACTCCTCAATTGCTCTTGGAGTTCCTTCTGTTCAGAGTTATACCTCTCATCAATCTCTTCTGTGTACTCCCCATGTGAAGCATATACCTCTTCTTGTCCCTCCTCCTCTTGAGTAGGTGGTGGTCCCATAGGAGGCTTTGTACCACAAATTCTGAGGTGGGGGAATGTTGCTCGCCATTGTGCCACCTCTTGTCGAAGGGCAAGAGGCAAAATTTTGGGTGAGGCTTCACCATATAAGACACTATCAATGTCTTCAAGTTGTTGCCACAATCGCCCAGTGGCCTCTCCTTCAACATCATCTGACCAACTTGCTGAGCTAGACCAACTGCGTGACTCTGCATCACATTCCCAGTCCACTGAGCTGTTATTACTTCCTGACAAACTGGCAGTATCATTTGCTCTTGAAAACATTTCATTTTCATAGCATGGAAACAAATTTGGTTTAAGTCTGCACAGAGGAAAGGGCAGTTATCATGATTTTATAGTGTCAAAATTCTGAAAATTAGTGCCAATGACAGTTATTGTTAAAACATGCAGAACATCTTACAATCATTTGATGAGACAGAGGAATAGGCTGAACTAAGTTTATTAATTTCCGTGACTGATGCTGTAACCTCGTCAGAAATTTACGTTTCATTTTCACATTTTGTGGACAAGAATGTTCATCGTAACACAGCTGATAACAAACAAATAAGCAGAAAGCTGTAGGCTGTCTTGTTTAGGTTTTCGAGCAAAAGTAGTTGAAAAATGACACATTCCTTACTAAAAGGCTGTACTCGTACTGCCACCGTACCTTTCGAAATGATCCTCGTATTTTCTCGGAAAGTATTGATTATCGCCTTTTCTCCTGATTTGAACGACAAACTACTATATTTAAGCACCTTACAGATTTCACAATTTTGTTTTGCATTGCAAAGAGCCAATTAAAATTCATTTCAGTTTCCAGAAAAAATTCGCATGAGTTAGTAGCCCTGAAAACCGGTTGCCCCCTCACACCCCCTCCCTCTCTTTGAAAGTGGCGTGGCATAGCGTAGTGTAGTGGCGTCGGTGAAAAGTCGTCAGCTGTGTATTTTTTAGCGCCTGTTTTTTGATCAAGTTATTCAGAAAGTGTCTACATTTTTAATGTAGGAAATACGCCACAGGGAAAATAGAATCCGTAAGTCAAAGTTGAACTATAAATTTATTTGTCAACTTTCGCTGTTTTATGCAATATGCAAAATACTCTAATCTTAACCTGATGATATTTTACACATAATTCTTACAAACCTCATTTTAAGATGGTAATTTTATAGCATTTTGTTCAACCAATTCTTTTCGTGTCTCCGAAACAATTATTATCACAAAGTAGTATCCATTAGGAAGTGAATATGCATTTGTTGTCTGGGGTCCCACAAGCTTTTATTTAATGTACAGATTTATGAAATAACTATTAATTTTTTCTCAATTCTGCAATTCTTTTGTACATTTGGGTAGTTGAATTATTCCAAGAAATCTGAGTTGTTAGTTGTTAAATGCAGAGTAGCCTTAAAATTTTGTCTCAAGCTTGTTCTTTTCTTGCTTCAAAGATAATAGTGACTTTCCATTGAATAAACAGTAAATACCAATTGCTTCAACATAGAAGTATTGCTATCAAATATCAACAAGTTTGTAATTTCAGGCGATGCAGTCAAGTGGTCCTCCTGCCAGTACGGCAGGTACCTCAGGCCCTACAAACACCACATCTCAGTCGGTTGGAGGCATTACCGCCAAGCCAGGTAAAGGTCTCGAAACTTTCTTCTATTCCTTTTCCGTTCATTTCTGTCCATCAGAAGTATCAGGTTCTCACAGTCAATATCTATTACAGCTGGAAATGTCATCAGGCCTGCTCAACAAACATCGTATCATGTTCCCAGAGGTAACAATCTACTATTGTTGATTTGCAGGAAAACAATCCTGATCAATATTAACATTTTATTCTTGCTCTTTTCTTATACTTAATTTTGTGTAACTATTTTTTTTCTTCTTTTTCTTTTCTTTTCCTCTCATTTTAATAGGTGCAGCGGCTGTGGCTAGTATTGCTATGCCAAGACCATCGTCATTAGCTACTGTGCGCTCAGGGCCAACTGGAAGGTTAGTCTGCAAATCTCCTATTTTGCTTTTGTATGTAAAGTATTCTTTGATCGGACCTTAATAAAATTTTTAAAATTGCAGCCTTGTTAGTATTAGAGGATCCAGTCGAGTACCCAGTCCAGCACCTCCACAACCTGGTCAGGGTCCTCGCACTAGACCAGCAAGCTCCCCAGCACACTCAGGTTGTTATTTCTTGCAATTTCAGAAGTTACTGTCAAAAGTATGCTTAGAACAAAATATTAACATTAAGTTTTTCTAGGCACTCGCCCTATCACCCCTCAGCGATCAGATACTCCTCGACCAGCATTGGTAAGATTAAGCAATTTATCATTCAAATGGAGTAAATTTTTGTTAAATAATGAAGTAATAAAAATAGATCATTCAAATTCATGAACTGTGCTTTTTTTTTCTTTTTCCTAGAATTCAGGCCTGGAGAAAACATTTGGAAAGAGCACTGTGCCTCTTCCTCAAGTACAGGCACGCACCACTCCTCTTGTTGGGTAAGAAATACATGTCACCAGTTACTTTTCTTGAAGTGTATTTTTAGCTTTAATTACATGAAGTTTCTTTCTTATAGCCAAAGTAGGATTGCCGCACCACCTGCCCTCTCTGCACAGCCCGTTCAAATCGTCACCCAGGCTGTGACTCTTGCTACATGTCCACCTGTTTCTCAGCCAGGCACACCTATTCAAGTTGTGACTCAAGGTGTGACCCCAATGCAAGTTGTAACCCAGACTGCTCACGGAACTTCTACGTCGACTGGCATTCAACCTACACTGTCTAGTGTCAGCTCTGTTGCCGGAAAGCCACGGCCAGTATCACAGGTGTGGTTTGCTTTCTAACTGTAATCAATATTGTTTAGTCTCTCCTTTTGTTCACTGAAATTTAAAAATAAAAAATTCTCACTTTTCTCTAAAGGTTGCACAGGCTGGGACAGTAACCACCATCCCAACTAATACACCAGCTGTGGTCTTAGCAGCTCCTGCTCGACTTGCCTCTCCTGGGTTGATAGGGGTGCAGACTGGTACAGCTCGTCTTGCAGTTGCCACAGCACTCCCCGCATCAGGTGCAAGAATTGTCAGCCCATCGGCAAGGGTGCCTCAGGGACGAACTGTCACTTATACAAGTACGTTTTCTCTACTCTTTGGAGTGTTCTCATGTAGTATTTGATTAATGATACGTTAGTTATGACAACTTATGTTATCTTCTCACTCCAAAAAAGTGGAGAGTTATGCTTTGCATAACCAATCAAGCTTTCAAATGATGATTGTAACCACAAAATTAGAACAACCAGTAATAATTAATATGAGGTAGTGCCTAACACCACATGTATTGTGTTCACAGCCCATTAACTTTGCTTTGGCTAGTAGTGGTTTTGTAAATGAAAATGCTGTAACATCGTGTACTTGCATAATTGACTTCTATGCAGCTTATTGCCAATATCTATTGGTTCCAAGCATGTTGCCCTACACCTAACCACTGGCCGGCTTCTAACCAAATGATTCTTTGCCTTTCCTCAGCCCCTGTACGTTTGGGTGGCCGTGGAGTAGTCTCCCTGCATCCTGTGATTGGCGTGGCTCCCTTAAAACCAGCACCAGCACCAGCACCAACATCAACAGCTTCCAGTCAAGCTCAGCCTGGGGGACAAGCTAGCGGCCAGGTGTCCATCCCAGCATCAACTGTGGTGACCTCACAGCCCACCACTTTGCCATCACTTCAGCCTGCACCTGTTCGGACTCTTCCTGGTCAGCAGAAGGTCATGGCTTCCGCTGTGGTCACTGTGGCAGCAGTTGGAGGAGGCCCTCTGCGTTCTGTCGTAGCAGCAGTACCACCTGGCTCCACATCTGCCTCCTCTCTGGCTCCAGCCACGTCTATCTCCACAGCGCAGTCTTCAACTTCTGCTGCCAAACCAGGTTAGTTGTAGAACAAACCAAAATTTGGTTTTATATTTTTTCAGAAATTTTTGGCGTCCTCTCACTTTCTTTTTTCTGCAGTTGCTGCTCGCCCAGTTGCAGTTGCAGGCCAACAAGTTCGTCCCACTCCAGGGCAGCCCAGTGTCTATATTCAGACAGCAGCTCACAGAGCATCTCCAGGTATTGCTATTATATCAAAGATACTTTCGAAAACATTGAGTTAAATTCATATTAACTGTGTCATGTACTTATGTCAGGACCAGCAGGGGAACGAACTGGTACTTTCCCCATACAATCTGCTGCCTACTTCTATGAAACGCAACCAGGATCCTTCCAGGTAGCCAATGTTTCTGGACGTACTTACACAGGTGGCCCTCCATACATCGTACAAGCAACAGCGGCCAGACCTGTCTCAGCTGCGCCCCAGCAGCTACATGGTTAGCGCCCAAACATCCCTTTCTTTCTCCATGCCTTTTTGTTTATTTTTCTGAAAATAATTGCTGATTCCTCTGCCCTATAGCCATCGCATCGACAGCGGGCTCCACAGTTTCGGGCACGAGCACCACCAGTAGTGTGGTGACGAGCGTGGTGAGCAGCGCGCCCGGCAACTCGGTGAGCACCATCACCGGCAGCGTGGTGAGCACCGTGACTACGGGCCAGCCCGGACAGCCGCCGCGTTTCAACTCCATTATGGTGCTGGACCCCTCCCGCACCGCCCTGCCCATCCACGCCGTCGTGCCCGCCGAAGGTAACTGTGTAGCGATTCGGTCAAGCTCAAACACCTGAGCGCGCTGCCAAAGCGGAGGCTCTTCACGAGTACTCCTGCCTTGTTGCAGGTGGGGCTACAGGGACGACCTACATCGCGGCCGATGGCAGCCTCCTGCCGGTGCAGACGCTCCCTGTCCCGGTGTCGGCCACGGCCACCCAGGCCGGGTCCAACGCCCCCGCAGCCTCCCAGTCCAGCGCGCAGGCTCAGGCCGGCTCCCAGGACACGCAGACGTCCCAGACCCCAACGCAGATCGTGACCCAGGTCGCATCCGTCGTGTCGCAGGCGGTGACGTCGTCTACTACCGGGCACCAGCCGGTGCAGATCCATATGGTGCCCACCCCTGTTCATATTCAGATGCACGCGCAGTCCCAGGCTCAGCTGGCCAATCCCATACCTCAAGGGCAGATTCATCACTCAGGCTCGCAAACTGTCACCACATCCCACGTAACGGTTCATTCTTCTCATCCTACTTCCCTCGCCAGCCATCAGTCATCCCAGACGCAAACTCCATCCTCTGCACCCTCTGTGCCAATGTCATTGGCCATGTCTCATCAGGTACTGTCTCATTCCTCTTCGTCTCATGTATCACCCCTGCCTCAGCCATTACCCAACTCATCTCTTCACCCATCTTCTCAGACTCATACTTCCCAAGGAACAACTCCAACCACACCAAGTAAACTTAATGCATCTCCTCGTCCCAGTATCCTGCGGAAACGTGATAATGAAGGGTATGTTATCTTCCATTTCTCAGCTTTTTATCAATTTTTAAATTACTTCTACATAAATTAATTAATCCTTTTTTTTTCTTTTCTTTTTTTTCTTTTCCCAAATTGATTTTAGCTCTCCAATGAAAGCAACAAAGAATCTGACACCACTACTCCAGAGTATGGGCTCTACAAATCCCATCCCTACTACAATCCATTCCAGCTCAATCCACCCACCTTCACCACCATCACCACCCAAACGTCCAGACTCTGGCGGACCGCAGTCTAGTGGGTCAACTACTATATCTGCTACATCTTCACCTGGTCAAGAGTCTCCACCCCCTGGGGCTAGTCAGCCTCCACCTTCAGCTGCAAGCATTACAGCTGGGTTGCATGCTGCTGGTTTGCATGGCACAGAAATGAGTCCTCGCAAGAAGCCCCGCAAACAGCAATTGTAAGTTTATTCACATAAGAATTTGGCATCAAATGAAGTCTGGTCATCTCAAACTAACTTATTTTGTCCCTTCAGAACTGGTAACGAATTACAAGAACACAAAGCAAGTGATGAAGAAATGGAATTCATGGCTGAAGACAATGGTAAATAAATTTTCCAATGCTTCATTCATTAGTACAGGTTTCTTATTTTGAACAACATTTTAAATCCAATTTTCTTTTTCTTTTCTAGGTGATGATTTCCCTCTGAACCCACAGCCACAAGAACCTCAGCAGCTTCACCAGCAAGTTTTGCAGCAGCAGCAACAATCCCAACAGCAACAGGCAGCTCTCCCTCCTCCACCTCCTGCTCCAAGAGAGTTCACATTAAAACGTCCAAATATTTCTTTGCTCAGCACGTATCGGTATTCCTGGAAATCTAGGAATAATCACTTTTTACGTCATAGTGATGTAAAGCCAAAGGATGAAAGGCGGCCTTCTGTCAATGAATTAGCTTCTCAAAGACATATTTATCAGCGTCTTAATGGCTGGAAGGTTCATCACTTAACTGCTCAGATGGAAGATCTGGTAAGAACTTTTTGATCTTTTGCCTTTTCACTGATTTTGTATTTTATTTCAATCTCATACACATTCTTTTATTTTTTAGGCTGATGTGGAGTCTCAAGTCTGCCAACAACTAGAGTCTATGCTAGGTGTAATGGAAAGAAAAGCACAACAGGATGAAGATAAGGATGTTAATAGAGTTAATGAACTTATTAAGGTATGGTAGCTAGTTTTATGTTTAATTTTTCAACAACAATTTTAAAATGCCATCTTACATGACCTATATATTTTTTGTTCTTTAAATTTCAGGGAAATATGCAGAGAAGTCGAGTAATTGCTGATCAGCTAAAAGAAGCAAAAGCTACTGTTATGAAAATTTTCGACCATAAACCCCATGTAAGTGATATTATTCACCGTAGTTCAGGAAAAAGGGAAAGAATATTTAAAAAAAGGGAAAAATCCTAGTTTATTTGTAATTTTTAAGTTTTACCACAGTTTTAAAAAACTCCTGTGAATATTCATGTTTTATTATAAGCTTAGTTTCAACTCTCTGTCTGTAGAATAAAGATATGGAAAGATTAGCAGCAGCATTGTTTTGACCCCGACTCAAGAGTAACCCAAGTACACTACGCAGATAATGGAGAGTCAGGGGAACAAAACAATGTCTCTAAAACTGATCTGTCTGAGTTGGTGGCATGAGCAATAACGAAGTCACCGGCAGCTCCAATGTCCATGGAATGCAGTGCTAGACTAGCAGCTTGCTTTACTACTTCAGCTTCGCGTATCTCCAACCATTTCTGAAAAAGTAAAATTTTTACAAGAATTAAAGCATTCAAGCCGAAGGCTTGCCTGGCTAGTATTTCATCGCATGAGCCCGCACAGGCATCGAGCAAAAGTACTATCTACTGACGCACTTTTAGTTGATGTGGATTTGCGTCGTTGAGGCCGGTCTCGCTCGCGCTTGTTTGCATTCCGCTGCCCTCGCACTCCGGCGCCCACTGAGGTGCCCTCTGCCCTGCCAGGACCGACCAGACAAAAACCCTTTACCTTCAGAAAATTTCTGGTCATGTGCAACCTGCCCAAAATATATCGAACAGCCGCATGCAGGGTCGCTACAATTGTTGCAAAGTGTCACAAAGAAGTAAAACATAATTGCTCTTCTCGTGTCATCTGCGCACCTGGGTCCGAACTGCTCCGCAGCAGGCTGTTGAGCTCGGCCTGGTGCAGGGCCTCGAGGTCGGCGGTGGAGCGCGCCACCACGGCGCGCATGTCCCTCCGCAGCTCGCGCTGCACCTCGGCACGCACCTCGGCGCGCAGCCGGTCGCGCGCGCGGCTCAGCGCAATCACGTGCTGGTCCATGAGCTTGCCCACGGCCTGCAGGTGGGCCGCGTTGAGCGACTGCACGTACCGGTGGTGCTCGGCGCGCACCGTCTGCAGGTGCTGCTGGTGCTCCAGGCTTTGGGCGTGGAGCCTGGCGGCGCACTCGCGCGACAGCGTGCGCTGCAGGCGCAGCGGCGAGAGCAGCGCCTCGCGGGGCGTGTTGGGCGGCGCGACGGGGGCGGCGCGGGGCCCGGGGGTGGCGCGGGGCTCGGGGGCGGTGGGGGCGGCCGCACGCCGGCGCTCCAGCAGCAGCTGCCTGGCCAGGTACGGCACGGCGCGCAGCAGCATCAGGCACTCGGCGCCCGGGGCGCTGCAGCCGCGCTCGCAGCCGCGCAGGCCGGCCACCACCTCGCACACCCTCGCGTCCAGCTGGGGGAGAGCCGAGCCGACGCGACGGTTACTCGGAGGGCATTGCGGAGGCGGAGCGCGCCCGCGTGGGATGTGTGCTCACCTCAGCTAGCTCGTGGTCATCCGGTGCGCCCTCCACGAGCCTGGACGGCGTGTGGTCCAGCTGCTCCTCCGACCTGCAACAACCACCTGTGGTGAACCACCTGCAGAAACGAAGTCGGCTGGTTCAGGGGTACCACTGATGCCTTACCACCTGCCGCTGCTCTTGTCGCTGCTCTTGTCGCTGCGATCATCGCCCCCTTGTCCCGGAGTCACCACTTTCTCCTCGCAGTCGTCCGAGGTCTCCTGCTTCTTGTCCTCGTCCGCGAGGGGAAGGGTCCCGTCGCTCTGGTGCTGGCCGAGTCCGGACACCTGTTTGTCGCCGTTCAGCTGGCCGGTGAGCTTCTCGTGCACGGAGCGCAGGGCGGCCAGGTCCCTGGCGTTGACGGCGCTGCAGTGGATGAGCTGCTGCAGGCGCCGCTGCAGGAACTCGATGTGGCTCCGCGCTCTCCTGCGCTCCTCGTCGGCCTCCTGCAGCCGCGCGGTCAGGTGCGCCGCGCGCAGCCGCAGCGCCGCCCGACTCCTTGTGGTGCGGAGGCAGTGCCTGCTGATCCCCTGGAGGTGGCGATGCGCGGGGGCGGGGCTCGGCGTCACGGAGGTCACCGGCCTCGCCAGACCCTCCAGGGACGCGCGCTGCCAGATGTGCTGGCGGACCCGGGCGCGCAGCCGCCTCCACTCCCGCGGCCTCCAGGACCCTGGCCCCTGCCGCCGCCCTCGCCCCCGCACCGGCCGGTGCTGGCGTCCACGCGGCGGCCGTAACGGGCCTTGACGATGTCGAGACTCGCGACGCGCGGGTAGATGTCTGACGAGGCGCTTCGGTGCGCTGAAAAAGTATAGGGTTAGACCTCTCACCGCGCCGACTTCTCGTAGACCGGATAGTGCGGCTGCACACCATCGGCGAAGTAATCCTGGCACCATCCCGGTGAGCGAGCAGTTGAGCGCGGCGAGGGCGTGCCGTTCCAGCGACAGGGTGCCCTGGAAACTGCTGAGGTAAGGCTACGACTCAACCCGGCAGCTTTGTGCTGATGTCCATCAATGCCTTTACCTGGAGATAATCTACTAGTTCCCTCCGCGGCCTGCTTCCCGCCTGTGTCCCCTGGGATTGCTGCTCCGTTACCCGGCGATTGTCCTGCCCCTCTATTTGGACTTCCTCGGGATGGACCTGCGTCCCCTGCGAGCGCTGCTGCAGCTCCTGCGCGCCCCGGCGGTCGCCGTCTTGCAGGTCGACTTGCATGCTCTCGTCGTCGTCCTCAGCTAGGGGTAGCTGCGGCGTGGCCACTGGATGTTGTTCGTCGGACCCAGGGGGCGTGTCTGCATGTCGAAATAAAACGTCGGTAAAAGAAAACATCTCTCAACGTCGCGCCGATTTCATACGACACACCGTACCGGTCTGCGTGGCGGTGCAGCTGAGCCTGGAGCGCTGCGCCAGGTGGTTCTCCAGGGCGGAGACGAGCCTCGCGCGCACCGCCGTCAAGACCCCCTCCAGGTCGTCCAGGCGTCCTGTGTCTAGAGCCTCGAGCTCATTGGCGCAGTCTGGCGGGGCCGAGGGCGGCGGGCTTGAGGGCGGCGGGCCTGAGGGCGGTGGCGCCGATGGCGGTCGCTCCTGCTGCGGCCTCAGCAGCTCGTCGAGGCGGTCCACGCTCACGTCCAGCAGGTTCTCGGTGGGCACCTCTCGAGGGGGCGGTTCGGCCCCAGCTGCGGCGGTGGACCTCGTGTCCTGACGGAGACATGCCGCAGGGTCGCCGGCGCCGCCCACCGACCCCTGAACGCCGACGTCGACGCGCACCACGGCGTGGAGGAGGTCCGTGCAGGTGCCCCGGTGACGCTGGCGCGCGGGGCTGGGGCGGGCGGTGGCGGTGGCCGCGTGGCACTGGCGTACCGGCTCGCACTGCACCGCCCGGGACAGGCAGCGCGCACCCAGCTCCGCCTGGACGCCCCTCTCGCTCGTCTCCGCGGGCTGCTGCTGCTGCTCCTGCAGTCGCTGCTGGAGCTCCTTGTACCGGACCATGGCCTTGCTGAAGGCCGCCCGCGCGCGCTCCTACCCAAGGACTTTGCAGTGAGACGAGACGGCAAGCGCCTGGTGGGTAGACTCTCCCGCTACACGCGCGAGCGTGCATTCGGTCGCGGTTGCCTATCCCTCGATTCACAGGCGCTCCGCGACCCCACCCATTTGACAAGCCAGATTTATTTTCAAAACGGGGTCGGACCTGAGTGTTCTGCAGGTCTCGCGCCGCCCTTTCCGCCCGCCACCTCCAGCACTGCGTCTCCTGCCCGCTGTCCACCACTTGCTTCCTCAGCCGCGCGGTCAGCTCGCCCAGTTGCTCCACCTGGTGTGAGCGGGAGCGGGTAAGGACTCGAGACGAGACGAGGACCAGCCAACAAACGCCGCGCGTAGTTTTCCCCGGCGCTGACCTCCCTCTGTAATTCCGCCCTCTCTTTTTTCCACTGCTGCTCGCTTTCGCGTAGTTGCTTCAGCGCGTTCGACTTGTCCTCGCGGCACCGGTCCCGTTCAGCCTGAGAAAGAACGGAAGGGTTGGGCGTGGCATGGCGGGGCAGGGCCAGAGCGGGCAGGGGGAGGAGCCAGACGTGATTCGACCGCGGCCCCCGCTTACCTCGAAAGTGTCAACCTGGGCCTGGACGTGCGCCAGCCTCTGCTGCCACTCGAGCTCCTTGTCCTGCAAGGTGGCGGAGAAGTCCCTGACCATGGTCTGCGACACGAGGTGGGCCGCACCGAGCTCCCCGAGCAATGCTCGGCACTTGCCCTCCCAGAACAGGGCATCGGATGTAGCCTGCAACCGCGATCCCTTTTTTAAAAAATTATTTTCTTTTACAAATTTTAAGTCTTTTACGTGCTTATCATTCCAACTAGGACTCCCACCGCGTTGCTGTCACAAAGTACGTGGTCGCCATGTGCCTGCGCGAACCCCCCCGGGTCTTCTGGTCTTTGTAGGCAGTTCAGCAGCGCCTGAAAGAAAATGCAGTTCTGTGGGTTTCCATCTTTTATAGCCTACGAGGGAGAAAAGGCTAAGGCCAATACCATCGCGCGCGGGCGGGCCTGGCCGAGCCGAGCCCAGCCGAGCCAGGGCCGCCGGCCGCCGCCAAGGGAGGGTTACCGTGGTAACGGTGAGTGCCACTGAGAAGTACAAGAAGGGAGCGAATTGATGGAATTGATACGTTCATGTCAACAAGTACGGGAAAAAACCATTGAAATCGGCATTCGTGGTGTCTTCAATTCCGTCTGTTGTTGGGTGAGACGGGTATCGGCCCCTAAGCACGTGCCTGTTTGTGGCCACAAAGTTTTAGCTACAACAGGCGCCCCAACAGATAGCTTATTCCGAACCGACTATAGAGGATGAGGAGGTCAGCGAGCAGGGAAGGAAAGCCGCGCTGGTTGAACGCCGCTCACACACGCCTGGGCCAGAACTTGTGAGGAAAAGTAAGGGATTGGAATCAGTGGGAGCGGGGAGGGAAAGGGAAGCCGCGGTGGTTGAAGGTGCCGCGCCGCCATGCTGTCTCAAATTCTTGCCACATTCGCGCCTGAGAGGTAGGCAGACCATTTGACGCTGCGACGAGAACAAATACGAGGCGTTTGGAGGCAGTTTGACCCGGAGGTCAGCGGGAGCAAGGAGGTAGCCTATCTCACTTCGCCTTTGGTCGCAGCAGGGAATCACCAGATATATATGGCTGGTGTGAGGCTCACATCACGGTACGGCCGCAAGATGGCGCTTTGACCTGACGCAGCGTTGTTGTGCGCGCGGTGCTTTTAAAGCATATTCGCGCATAACTACTGTATGCATACCCACATAATCAGACCGAGGCCAAAGACCGTATTCTTCATCCGGTTGGAAAATTACATCCTCATTCAACTCTCGGCGCGTAACTGATGCGCATGAATTTTTAATTCGATCATCTAAATGATGAGAGAACCATATTATATTGCTAACAAACGTTGGCTCTCGATTCTGACATTGAAACGTCAAATAACCATGTCCAAGTGCCTCGAAGTTTGGTGGGAGGGTGGGTCTTAGTTTCCCAACCAACTCCAGTCCAGTGTGTTTGCCGATGAAACTTAGGAAATGCTTGCCAATGTCAAAAGAAAAATTCGTGCGCATAAGTTGTGCTATATTCAGTTAAGGATTTGCTCTGCGTTTGCTCTGCGTTTGCTCTGCGTTTGCTCGACGTTTACTCAATTTTTGCTCAGCATTTGCTTGCTGTTCGCTCGCTGAGTGAACAGAGAGCAGATGCCCAGAAAATGCTGGGCAAACACTGAGCAAACGCCGAGCTAACGCCGAGCAAACGCCAAGCGAATCCTTAACTGAATATAACATTGCGCATTTAGAGTGGGTTGGGGAAAAAAGTTCCCTCCGCGCGAAGGAAATTTGGACTAGGCCCTATAGGCTCTGCCTTGTCAAGGCCTAGCGCGAAAACACAACGCATAGTGGCGCCATCTGTTGGCCGACCTGGAACCGGAGAATGCACACTTGTACAAGAGGCTACCTCCTCGCTCCTGCTGACCTCCGGGTAGAATCGCGTATTTTTTCGCGTTTTTCGAAGCAATTCTCCAGTTCCAGGTCGGCCAACAGATGGCGCCACCATGCGTTGTTGTTTCGCGCTAGGCCTTGACAAGGCAGAGCCTATAGGGCCTAGTCCAAGTACTCTTCGCCCGGTTGGGAATTTTCGTCCACAACCACTCTCGGCGCGTTACTCATGCGCACGAATTTTTAATTCGATCATCTAAATGATGAGGGAACGACGTTATATTGCTAATAAACGTTGGCTCTCGATTCTGACATTGAAACGTCAAATAACCAAGTCCAAGTTCCTCGAAGTTCGGTGGAAGGGTGGGTCTTAGTTTCCCAACCAACTCCAGGCCAGTGTGTTTGCCGATGAAACTTAGGAAATGCTAGCCAATGTCAACAAGAAAAATTCGTGCGCATGAGTTGGTTGGGGGAAAAAGTTCCCTCCGCGCGAAGGAAATTTGGACTAGGCCCTATAGACTCTGCCGTGTCAAGGACCGGCGAGCATCAATGACAGCAATAACGCATGGTCGCGCCATCTGTTGGCCGACTTGGAACCGGAGAATTGCTTCGAAAAACGCGAAAAAATACGCGATTCTACCCGGAGGTCAGCAGGAGCGAGGAGGTAGCCTCTTGTACAAGTGTGCATTCTCCGGTTCCAGGTCGGCCAACAGATGGCGCCACTATGCGTTGTGTTTTCGCGCCTAGGCCTTGACAAGGGAGAGCCTATAGGGCCTAGTCCAAATTTCCTTCGCGCGGAGGGAACTTTTTTCCCCAACCCACTCTAACCCAGGTAGCACAAATTTGACCAGGCTATATCGCTAAATTGTCGCCGGCGATTTTTATTTTTCGCCAGGATATCGCCGGCAATAACCTGTGAATATGAGTTTTGGCACAAAAAGCCCTAACGCCTCGATATCGCTAAATGTTAAGGGCTAGACATCCTCGTGGCGATTAATGCTCGAGCACTCACGCCCAGATAATTTGGGATATAGATGAGCGACTGGTCATTCCACAGATTATTTCCAAAATATATCGCCAGGACAAAAATTGAATAAATATAATTACATTTTGCTCAAATTTTGACGCTGGAAAATCGCCTTTCTTTCCCTCCCTGAATGTTTACGTGAGAACAACCTTCTGATGTCTGGGCGATATGTCTCAGGAATGAATGTCAACGAAGTTGTCGCCTCGAGAACGCTATCCTGGCCTATTACTGATATGTTGCGTGTGTTATCTTAGCGACATCCAGCCGATATTTGAAAACCAAAAAATTCGAAAACAAATATTGTTTTTGACGAATTTTGATTTTTTTCTTTTACGCCTTGCTGATGCTCGGACTCGAACCTTGAACCTGCTTGCTGCTGGACGGCTGCCTTGACCATTCGGCTACGGGGTACCTGCTGGGGACTGCGTCAGCCACCGATGTTGACCCTCGGCCACTCTGGCCCATGTTACAGATTTCTTCACTTTGCCAACATGCAGGCGAACATGTCTACAAATTTCCCTCCAGCAGCAGTGTCACCCCCAAGGAAAACGTTTTTCTCACGATGACATAATTGTGATCTTTTCATGACTTACGAGGTCACGATTTTTGCACATATGACGTCACTGGTGATGTCAAAAAACGTCACAGGGACATCTTTGTGACACCCGTGACGATTTTGTGAGTAAAACGTTTTCCTGGGGCCATCCTATCCAAAAATTTTATCTCAGCGATATACTACCGACTATCGGCTACGCGATATAATACTACCGATATCGTAGCATAAACTTTGCGCATCAAATTTTGGTTTCGCGCGTCGTAAATAGCAGAAAGTTATCGAAAGTATATTGTCTGAGCACCATGCATATAGGTAGATCCGAGCGATAAACTTTGGGCGACTAAAAATAACAAGATATTTCAAATGTCTATGCGATATCTGTTCGTTTCCTTGAAGGCGCAAACGCCACGAGTATGCCGAGGCGACAAACGAAGGCGTCAGCTCAGCGACATTCTAAACACGTTATCCCTAGAACATCAGAGCGATATCGACAACATCAGTACTCGCGGAAAATATCGGTAAAATAACGCTTCGCTGTCTGTCCGAAAACATCCATAAAATGCACAACTTAGCATCTTTTTGCTTTCACGGTGTGTATTCGATTACTATTGCATTTCGGCTATCATCCGAAGTATAGCCAAAGAATTGCGCCTCGCAGCCCATCCGGCCTTGTTTCTGAATGCTTTTCGCTGCTTTAACGCCAAACTATCATGCAGGCGAAGTTGCCTCCTAATCTCCTTCCAGCAGCATTGTCGCCACCTTATCTGAACATTTTATCTCAGCGACATGATACCGGCTAGAGGGTCATTAGGGAGCTCCCCGCGATAGTCTCGAACGGGCTACTTCCGGCGTCGAGTCCCATTTAAAATACACATGACTCGAACTCGAATCGACCCGGAAGTAGCCTGGTCCGGGGAGCTCCCTAATGACCCTCCTAGCGGCTGAGCGATATAATACTACCATTATCGTAGCATTAACTTTGCGTATCAAATTTTGGTTTCGCGCGTCGTAAATAGCAGAAAGTTATCGAAAGTATATTGTCTGAGCACCATGCATATAGGTAGATCCGAGCAATATACTTTTGGCGACTAAAAATTACAAGATATTTCGAATGTCTATGCGATATCTGTTCGTTCCCTTGCAGGCGCGAACGCCACTAGTATGCCGAGGCGACAAACGAAGGCGTCAGCCCAGCGACATTCGAAACACGTTATCCTAAGAATATCTGAGCGATATCGAAGTCATCATCAATTGCGGAAGATATCGATAAAATATTGCCTCGCTATCTGCCCAAAGACAGCCTTTCAATCATGTCGCTGAGTAATCGCCATTTTATATTCTAAGCGACCCATCATCGCCGGATATCGCCGTGCTACCTGGGAAATGCGCAACTTATGCGCACGAATTTTTCTTCCCCAGGAAAACGTTTTACTCACAAAATCGTCACGGGTGTCACAAAGATGTCACTGTGACGTTTTTTGACATCACCAGTGACGTCATATGTGCAAAAATCGTGACCTCGTAAGTCATGAAAAGATCACAATTATGTCATCGTGAGACAAACGTTTTCCTTGGGTTGTTGACATTGGCAAGCATTTCCTAAGTTTCATCGGCAAACACACTGGACTGGAGTTGGTTGGGAAACTAAGACCCACCTTTCCACCAAACTTCGAAAAAGTTGGACTTTGTTATATGGCGTTTCCATGCCAGAATCGAGAGCCAACGTCTTGTTAGCAATATAATATGGTTCCCTCATCATTTAGATGATCGAAATAAAAATTCGTGCGCACAAGTAACGCGCCGGGAGTTGGTCGAGGACAAAAATTCCTATCCGGGCGAAGAGTACTTGGACTAGGCCCTATAGGCTCTACCTTGTCAAGGCCTAGCGCGAAACAACAACGCATCGTGGCGCCATCTGTTGGCTGACCCGGAACTAGAGAACGCACACTTGCTGGAGTGGCTACCTCCTCGCTCCTGCTGACCTCCGGGTAAAATCGCGTTTTTTTTCGCGTTCTTCGAAGATGATGCGGGAGCGTTACCCCGGTTGGCCAACAGATGGCGTTTCAGGGTGGTGCCTCCGTTCCTGCCTCTTGGCCCGGAAAACGGTCGGTAGATAGGGATTCCAGTTCGCATTGCCGTGAGGTGTGCGTCCCGCCAGCCGAGATGGTTAACGCACCTTCCCCCTGTCCCAAATCATCTCGGCTGGCGAGACGTTTTGCAGGTTCAAGTCTCGGCCGTTATTTTTTTTTTACGCCTCCAATATGACTGGTATTGTGCAGGGGCACGCTTATGTACCCCTAGAGGAATCCCGGGGGTTAACTTGTCCAAAAGCCAGCGTTCACATCGGAAAAAAAAAAGAAAAAAAATCGGTCGGGATCGAACCCGCAAAACGTCTCGACAGCCTAGATGGTATTGGGACGGGGGGCAAGGGCGATACCACTAGGCTGTCGTGACGCACACCTCTCGGCGATGCGAACTGGAATCCCTATCTACCGCATGGACGGGGCCGGCAGAGTCGACTTCGGCTCCGACTCCGTTCTTGCCTCCTTCGCTAAAAATGGTCGGTAGATAGGGATTCCAGTTCGCCCCACTGTGAGGTGTGCGTCCCGCCAGCCGAGATGGTTAACGCACCTTCCCCCTGTCCCAAATCATCTCGGCTGGCGAGACGTTTTGCAGGTTCAAGTCTCGGCCGTTTTTTTTTTTTTTTTTTAAATGTCTCTAATATGGCTGGTGTAGGCGCCAGGCAGGGGCACTGTAATGTACCCCTAGACCGATCCCCGACGGTTAATTTGTCCAAGAGCCAGCGTAGGGAGGTAAAACGGGGTAAAAGGGAGTTATGCAAAGGGGCTTGCAACCCTGCCCAGAAAAAAGTCTTGGTGCAACTACCGGCGTTGTCTGCTAACGTCCCGAGCGCGAGCTATATTTGATGTATGTGACCCCTGTTGTGAATGAATGAGGGAGGGGGAAGAAACATGATAGATAAATGTGAGGTGCACGCAAACAAAATGAAAGATATAATTATCAACAATTTAACACTACAGCTTGAAACATGATACACACACAAACAAACACAACTTGAAGACAAAGCAAACGCCACCTTTCCAAAAGAATCAGGCATATTAGAAATTGATAGATCTTGTAATGTTCTTTTTAAAAAAATTGATAAGTGGTAAACCATAAATGACATAATGGCCATGGATCTCATTGGTAATTATGAAGACCCCTTAATAAATAAATAAAAGTAAATCTACAATAAAGTTAACATATTGATTAAACACAACAGTTATTTCATGTGTTTCCACAAAACACATACTCAATTGATATAGAATTATACATTCCTAGACAGTCTTGTTGTGTCAACACATGGTAGACAGAAAATATTGCGAGACAAATACACTAGTTAATGGTAAAAATACTTAAAAGTACTCCAGTTAGACCTTTAAAAGAAAAAAAAGGAAGTGAGGTTTTACCACTTCCTTTCTAAGGCATCCAAATTTTTAACTATGATTTCTCTATCCCGAACAGCTTTCCAGGCTGCATCTCGTTCTAATTTTGACAAAGGTTTTCTCTTTTGCTTGGCAGCTGCAATTTTACGATAATTCTCCAAAATCTGTAACAGAATTTTATTTTAAAGGTAAAATTTTGTAAAATTAAATAACAAGTGAAAGGCAGATTAAAATTAGAGGACATAAAATAAGATATACCTCATTATCTTGTTGTTTTAGTTTTCTGCGAAGATCTTGATGTACCATTTCATCTTGTAATAACTTTATCATAGCCCGTAGTTGCCTTTCATTCTCTTGAGATAAAACTTGGAGCTCTTCTTGACATCTATGGAGCTCTGAGAGAACGCCATCTTCTTCCTCTTCCTAAGAATGTGAAAGCAAAGTAATTTGTAATGTCAAAAACATTGGACACAAAGGTAAGATAGGTATAGAAACAAACCTTCTTTACTTCTGGGGCATCTAATAATCCTTGAGCTTCAAGTTGGAGTCGCAGGCTTCTTTCAAAGCAAGCTATTACATGTGGCTTATATGGCACAATATTTTCTCCACCTGAGGAGAGCAGAAAAATGATACAATAAAAATCTTGAGTTAAAATTGAATTTCACAGGCTGAAAGCTAATTTACTACACTTACCCACAACTTTTGCAGTGCTTCCAGTTCGAACTCTGTCTTTCAGTACTCTCTCACCAGGCTCCAACTTTATACGTTTGGCACTGGATGTTTCATCATCATCATTTTCCAGCTTCACTGTAAAATTACAAGAAAAATTCTAATAAACACAAAATACAAACAGAGTTTTAATATATTTGTTTTAACTGATCAAGACATACAAACCTTTAACTTTATTACACTCTGTCGACTCATGCAATGGTGTCACAGGATTCTCTTGAATTAGTGCTGCTAAAAGCCTATTTGCAAATGGTCCGGGTCCGGCAGTGGTAGTTTGTTTCTCAAACCTAGAAAATATTTTAAAAATTCGTTTAGAAGCAGAACAACTTTCAGAACAATTTTTATCGCAGATGAATTGACCCGTACCCAAAACGAGCACTCCTTTTTAGAAGACTGGACGCTTCTTGAGAGTTTGGCAGGGGGGTATGTTTCCGTCTTTGTTTATTCATGCTAGCAGCTTCCTGGGCTTCAACTAGTTCCTGGAGAGCCCAGTTAACACTATAATGTTCCCCGAGGCTTGGTGTCTCTAGGAGAGACTGCAAGCTTGACTGATTGTGATGAATCAAGTCTTCCAATACCTGAAAATGGATAACACGGATGATAATTGAGTAAAATTATATCAAAACTTTTAACGTGAAATCAATATTAAGTACAACTGGTTATTTACCTTAACATGCTCTTGATTAACTTCTGAACAATAAGGATCAACCGAAGCCCAAAAGCGATTTGGGGCACTGTTTTTGCTAACAAATACCTTAGGGGCTGGAGGCTTGGGATCATTATCCGGAGGTACAACCTACACAAATGAGGCGAAAGAATCAATGAATGACAAGTACATGATGTGGTGTGGATGTGGAATACAACTGAATTGAAATTATCCAACTTACAGGCACAGACCCAGCCAGAGGAGCATGTCGGTAGAGTTTCTTTGAATGTTTAGAGCTTGAGGAGCGAGCAACATCACGTGTTTTGGTAAGGTTTTCAACAAGTTTGCTTCCTCTTGACCTTCCCTTTTTCCCAGGAGACGACTGAACAAAGAGATTGAGCATTTTGAAAAGAGTACTAGTTTTCAAAAAGGCATTACAACTTAAGAACACTTACAGCTTTTCCTCTATCCACATTGCTCTCAGAGTTGTTCAATGCCTGAATCTCACTATGGAGAAGACGCTGACGGACAGCAACCTTCGATAGAAGAGATTCCAGGTCCATTTGGAGCTGGTCTAAGTCATCCATCATAACTCCCTCTTCCTCAGTGCGTGTCAAAACTTCAAATGTAACAGTAAACATTAAGCACAAGTCCATGAATATCTGCGGTACCTTGTTCCACATACACTTTATGTACACCGTCTTTTCTTACCGACATAATAACGAGGCAGTGTCCGACTTGTGTCAGCAGTTTTAGTAAGCGGAAAAGTAAGAGCTGGTTCCTCTCGTATTTCTGTACTGAGGGGAGTGTCTAATCCTGATGCCACAGTTCCTAAACTGCTAGAGCTAGTAGTAGCACTACTACTATTGCCACTGCCATTTCCAGATTTGCATTTGCTTTTATCTTTTGGTTTACCACTACCTTTCTTGGTAGCTGGCTTTCCCTTGGAAGCTGCCATTTTAGGCATTTGTTTAGGGGTAACCGTTCTGAAAAGATTAGAGAATGGGTATTACAAGTTTTGGTGCTAATAAAATTTATATTAAGAAAAAATAAACTTCTGTAAAATAATGCTACAAACCGTGACATAATTGACAGATCTTCACCAACGCTGCTCCACGATATTGTACGCCACAATACTCTGTAAAAATGAAGCACACAGTGATGAAAACGTTAGACAGAACAAATTAAATTTTTCAAGGTACAAGGTAACTTCACATCCAAGTTCGAAAAGCTGTTGGATCAGAGCTGATATTTCGCAGCCATACAAGCTTAGGCCAAATTACAATCTAGAGTTATAAATTTAAAAATCAAGAAATAAATTACAAATCTGATTAAAGAGCTGAAATTACAATTATTAAAATTGGAACTAAGATATAATATCTTTCTCAGTAAATGTTAGGTTAGAAAATAGTGAAACAACTCGGCATAACCAATAATGACTCTATGGTGTTCATCTTTAGATGATTAATTACCACAAAAATACAGAGTATGCCCTGTTTGATGAGACACAACTACCTATCTGGCGAATCACACGGCTTCATATAACACAAATTCATTCGAAGTAAACTCGTTCTCTTACTTAAGTCCACTGATAACGCTGTTCATTTATTCGTAAATTGCTGCATTCCCGTTCCCTGTATCTGTACATGCGACAGAAATCAAAGGCCAATGTATGTAAGTATGAATGATTATTTGACAAGTCAAAAATCAAAACATTAGCAAAGCATCAATGATAGGCCCTGCGCCTACCGCTTTGCTTTCCTGCCTCCCTCTCTCTCACTCCACTATTTACAGACCAGTACAACGTTTGCTCCTTACGCTATTCGCCGGTATCGTGAACGCGGATTGGTCCAAATGGGCCAATGAACTGAGAGCTTGGTTGGTGGCGACGTGCCGACGGAACCGCCGGAACACAGCAGACCATAGCAGACGACGGGTTAGTAGAAGCCTCTGGAGTTTTACAGCTTATAGTATGCTATTGTACATCCCCTGAATTATCAGGCTTGCCTAGCTTAATCCTACTAACTGCTAGTAAACCAAAATTTTGAGGATACAACCGCTTTGATTTGTTGTATACTGCCTTATATTGTACATTCTACTTAAAGAGGTTAAAGGGTATGGTTGACAACTGACATTACTTTCAATGTTTATCAATGAAAACTCACCTCTTCGCCTGATTTCGTGTGTTTACTGTGTCTTTATTTTTTCCTCTTCTCCATTCATGTTTTTTATTTTGTTACCTGCGAGTATAAGTCCTTTGCTCTCAATATACAGAATGAAAACTTAATTATAGTTTTCTATCTCACTCACAAGGATGTCCAATTCCAGGTTTATCTTTATAAAATACCAATTAATTTTATATTTCCTTTTCAGATCTGTTTCAAAACACTGCAAAAAAAAAAATATCGAGAGATATGCTGAACTCCACAGCACACATTATTATTCTAGCATGCTTTCTATCTCTTTTTATCTCTGCAGAAGTAGATGTAGAAAAAGTCAGCCAAAAAGTCACTGATAAATTTGTGGAGAAACAAATATCAAAGTCAACCATCCTTCCTCCTTGTCAAGCCTGCAAGGCTTTAGTTGGATCATTTTCTAAGGTATGCTGGACCAAATTTTATTGCACTCACATCGGAAGTGGCATGGACCTTCTTGTAGTAATTCCCTTTATTGACTCCATAGGGCATGGAAAGGACAGCCCGTAATAAGTTTGATGGAGGTGATGCTGCCTGGGAGGAGGAGAAAATGAAATCTTATCGAAATAGTGAAGTCAGATTGGTGGAAATCCAAGAAAAATTATGCATGGACTTAGAAAAGGGTGAAGACCAAGTAAGTTCTGTGCTCTGTCATATATCTTTATCTCACATGTAAATGATTAAAAAAATAATGATTCTTAACAATACTTTCAGTGTCACAAATTAGTTGAAGATGCAGAACCATTTATTGAAGACTGGTGGTTCAACAAGCAGGATACTGATTTGTATGAATTCTTATGCATAGAATCCTTGAAAAGTTGCTGCCCCAGTGATCATTATGGACCAGAGTGCAAACCTTGCCCTGGATATCCTGATAGAATTTGTAGCAATAATGGGAGGTGTAAGGTATGTTTCATGCTGCTTTCTTTTCTCATGTAATGTAAAGAAAATTTTTATGGATTAAATATTTTTTTTTTGTAGGGTAATGGCACTCGTAAAGGTAATGGAGCATGTGCTTGTGATAGCGGATACACAGGGTCCATGTGTGACTCTTGTGCAGATGGCTACTATCAGGCATACAAAGATGAGAAAGTAGTTCTTTGCTCGGCTTGCCATGTATCTTGTCAAGGAGCTTGCACGCAAGCTGGTTCAAAAGGTAAGTTGTGTTTTATTTTGCCGTCAGAGGTGTTAACTCTGACACCTATATTTGAAAGTTTTGTTTTTAAATCAAATTTTATGTTGTGTAAAGTTAAATAAAATTTTAAAACTTTAAAAACAATTTGTCAGGCTGCTTAGCGTGCAAAGTTGGATACAGAATGGATGCAGAACATGGGTGCATGGACATAAATGAATGTGCAATAGATGATCATGGCCCTTGTGGTTCAAACCAATTTTGTGTAAATAATGATGGCTCTTATTCGTGTCTGGGTACGTATTGATAAAATTTAGTTACCAATGGATCAGAGAGAAAACAAAAGAAAAATAAAGCAGCAATCGCTTAAAATAATTTTTATGGATTGTTTCGAATAGATTGTGATCGGGCATGCAATGGCTGTGATGGAGATGGGCCTGACAATTGCTTTTCCTGTGCAAAAGGCTACTTTATGAATGAGCAAATGTGTGTAGGTAAGTTGAGTAACTCCCCCAAAAAACTGTTAATGATATAAATTTGTTCTAATTTTACAAATTCCCCTTACTTTTTACTTTCATATACTTTTCAGATGAAGCACAGTATTCTCGAGATCGCCATGTAGTATTTGCGCGGTATGCTGTGTATGGAGGACTCACAATTGCAACGTGCATTATATTCCAAAATAGTCAAAAAGTTGCATTTGGCATTGGACTGGCTGTCGCTCTGTATATAGCAGCATCTGAACATTATATAAGCCAAAGCAATCAGAATGCAGGTCCAAAGTTACCAATGGGTGATGCCAGTTTGTGATAGATAATGTATTGTAAAATGACTGCACAAACTATCTTACCTGATGTGATACCTACTGTTTAAGAATTTTCTGACACTGTCCCTATTTGTTGATTCAAATGATTCATTTTTATTTGGTATTGTGTTGTAATGTAACATTAAGTCAAAGTTTTGTAGAAGAAGAATTTGGTCAATATTACAAACTGGAAAAGTTAATGTCTTCAATCATTTTTGCAAACTACTCCATTTATGAGAAACAAAGTAAACACTGTTTGATACTGCAAACTTGTACTAAAATGGACCACATCTGCTTCAAACTCTTTGTAAACCTTATTAAAGGTAACAACACAATCTTGAAAAGCATTATGTTATAAGTGGGTTTGACTGTAGTAAATTTGTAAATGTGAATTAGTCTCAACATGTTATAGCATAGACTTCCACACTACCACTGTCAATGTGGTCAATCTAAGAGTTTTTGTACTTCATTTTTTGTGCTTAGTAAGGCAGTTTTGTAATAAAGTTTTAGCATGTTATTTGTGCCAATCTGTGAGGTCAAGGCTCATCACCGAGAACAATAAGCATTGGTGATGACAACAGTGACTTTGTTTGAGGAACCCATGTATATCTGGTCCTTAGGTCACTTGTAGACTGAAGTTCCTCTACAAACATGTTTCTTTACCTACTTAGAAATGTAAATTTGACAAAGAAAATGGGAAATTTGAAACGATTGTTGGAAGTAAGGAACATTTAGTATTATTTCTGGTTTTAAAAAAATGATCTCAATAAATAATGTATCACAAGGAAGGATTCTACTTTCATTATAACATAACATAATTCAATATATCCCAATTCAATAATGTTTTAAGTTTAAAAAAAATCAAATCACAGTAATTTAGCTGATTCATTTAAAACAACTTGTTCACAGCCAATGATTGCTTTAATAGAGCATTTCTGGTTTATCTATTGTTTTAATATGCACATGAAATACCTCCAAGGTATGCTGAAGCATACTTCTGGACACACATGGAAACTAGGGAACAACAGACAGCATACTTCAAGGGGAGGAAAAATGGGTGAAAAAAAAAATTCATAAGATTGAGCTCTGTACAGAGGTAGAAGAACTAGCAACACAACAAGCATTTTCTCAAATACGGAACCAGGGAAAGTAGGAAGGAAGGAGATGACAAACGTCATCTAAACATTTATTGTTTTCCTTATTTTAAAAAAGAAGACATTTTGTTGTCAAGTTGCCTTTTATTTCTGCCAGATGCAGTAGACAGAGAACAAGAAATACACAGACTAAATGTAAGGGATCACTTGCAAAGTGATTACTGATATCTTACTCAGTTCATAGACTGTACTACCAGTCAACTTAAAAAGAGAAAAGAAAAAGAAAACTATACACAAAAGAACAGAGTAAATGAAGTAATGAAGAGACATGAACAGAAGAAATACTGATGAGACATTCCGACACACAACTACAAAAGACACAACAAAAATACTGGGGTAGCAAAATAGGCATCTACTGGTTTGAAAGAGAAAGAACACTGAGGATGAGAGGTACAATAAGGTGTTGGCATGCACTACTGCACTGTTTCCTTGGAGCAATTGAAAAGCTTCAATCCAAAAAAGAAAAGAGACATACATGAAAAGAGAATGTACGAATATAATGGCGGTGGTATAAGTGCCTATAAAGTACGGCAAAATTGAAAAACAACTATATTTAACATTACAACATATGTGGAAATAATATACTAAAAATTTAAAAATATTTTAAAGATCCACAATCTGTTTAAAAATCCTAATTTAAAATAATACTTGTGACAAAATCTGCAATCACTCGGGCTTCAGGCTTAATGCCCTTAATATATAACACAATATCTACCCTCAGGATAAATCTCAGTCCCATTTAAAGGTACAAATACTGCAAAATATAATTATCACATCTTCAAACTCAGGCACACAAACACAATCTTAAAATACATTTACTTAGGACAAGAATCCTCTGTGGCATAGGTATACACCTAATTGTTTATGTAATGCATGAAGATATGTGGATTTTAAAACTCCTCAAAAGTTACAAAATAAAAATTGAAAATTTCATGAAAATTTGAGAGCAAACAATAAAATTAATGAAAATTGCCCACCCCTTTCCTACTTTACCCACACCTGAAAGGCATGACAATATAACAAGATATGTAAATTACAAATCAAATTAAAAATATTGATTGGTATATATATTTGAAGGCATAAATAAGAGTTCATTAATAGGTACAATACAATTGGAGTGAAATCATATTAAACAGAAAACATTGAGAAGTGGTCTATGATTGCCTTCAATTGTCAAGACATGTAACATTTATAGTACACAAAATAAAATTCTACACTAAGATAGACAGTGAAGCAAGTTAGGAAACACAAGAAAAAAGTAGATGTGAAGTAAGGGACTTTGTGATGATGTCACAAACTGAACAATTTCTAATGTGATAACATAAAAATCAAAGTGTGTAGAATGTATGATAATGCATGAACAGATGATTAAGATCTAATATAAAAAAATAACTATTAAATGATCTACGTCAACTATTGATGGTAATAAAAAAAGTCTAAAAAACATTAATACAACAAGATAGGACAAAGGACAGATCAAGAATGTTAAGGTAAAGCACAAAAAAGTAATTAAGAAAGAAGATAAGAGGATGAAAAATGATATTATCTTCACAGGGACGATCAAGAGATCTAATAGGTCGACAGAGGTACAAGAAGATTCAATTAGCATAAAGATAACATTGCCCGCAAAAAAAAAAAAAAAAAAAAAAAAAAATATAATTCATGTGATTGTCATAAAAAAATCAAATAATAGTCTTAATAAATCACAATAGTTCTTAAATCAGTAATATAGCAAGAATCTTATCTACACATAAAAATTTAATTTATGATAACATGTGATGTAATACCCAGCTAGCTCAGATGAGCTTGCTTGACTCTAACATGACTCTAAACCACACTGATAACTTCCAAAGTCAGAAGACAAAAATGTTTAGGAGATCTTAGGAGCAGAAGAAGAAAGAATTCTCTTACTCTAGGGTACCTGATGGTACTAAGTAACTAAATTCAAAGTGGATTGTTGGTCCATGTTAATAGCACCCTACCCTACCTAACAAGAATTCGTTAAAATTAATGTATCATAACAATTCTTATATGTTTGGTCACAATTTTACAACAATGTAAACAACCAGCTGTCATGATTGGCTTACAGTAGAAAATTATAATTTAAAAAAAGAAACCAATCACAAGAAACTGCACTCATACATTGCCATAAAATGGTACACTTTGTAGTCTTTTAAGCATACAGGCTAACAGAACACCTTGCTCTTGGAATAAACTAACAATGGTGGAGAAAAAAATCTGCTATAAATTAAAGCTACAAGCGCAAATAGAACCTAAAATGAGAAAAAGGCTGCCCCTCTACGAATACACAAAGTAGAGCGGCTGGGCGATATGTATCCTGTAATCCTCCACTCAGGAATGCTTTGGTGCAGTTTAAGGCCCTAATTCTTCTTCTTTCGCTTGAAATACGAGTCTGCATAGTGGCCTCCCAGGCCCTGCGAGTGCTGTCCGATGTAATTTCCCTCCGGCGAGGGCTCGGGCGACGGCAGGATGTGGTTGTACTTGCGCTTGTGGCCCACGGGCGTCATCATGCCATTGAGCGTGGGCGACGGCGATGGCGACGGCGACCACAGCCCGGGCACGAGGCCGCCCGAGTACGGCGAGAACATCGGGCCGACGCCCACCGGCGATGGCATGAAGCCGCCGCCGGGCCACTGGCCCGCGCCCGGCACCTGCGCGAACAGCGGAACCTGCGCGCCAGGGTTCGGGGCCTTCATGTCCAGGAAGCCCATGGGCTTCTGCATCTGAATGGGGCTGCTCATGAGGGAGCGGGAGGCGGCGCCGGCCCACGCGTCCGCGCCGGGGGGCGGCCCGGGGGGCGGCCGCCCGACGAACGGGAAGTGGCTGGCGGGGGGCGGGACCGGCGGCGCGGCCGACGCGTGCGACCCGTTGCTCTGGATGGCGCTCGACAGCGTCGCCATGAGCTGGCGCAGGTTCTGCTGGTTGTTGAGGATGCTGTTGATGGTGGTCTGCAGGTCGCCGGGGCCGGCCGCCATCTGCAGCGGGTCGGAGGGCGGAGGGAAGGCCAGGCCGCCGGCGGCGTCCAGGCCGGCCATGAGCAGCGGCAGCCCGCCGGCCTGCGCGCCCGACGGCGGCGAGGACGTGTGGTGGCGCGGGTGCGGGTGCGCGCGCGGCGGCGCCATCCCCATCATGCCCACGCCGCCCCACGCGGACACGTCGCTGGGCGTGGGGGACAGCGCCACGCTCACGGGCACGCTCGCGGCCTGCTGGGCCTGGCCGGGGAGCGGCGGCGAGCTCAGCCCGTGCCCGCTGGGGTTGGGCAGCAGCGGCACCTGTCGACACGGGGCGCGGTTCAGCCTCGAGGCGCTCGTGCTGGTCCCCACCGTCCCCACACCGCTACGACCGACAACTACACCTACACAGCTCCCCCCGGCGCCACTTACCTTGGCGGGCTGCTGCGGCTTGAGGAAGCCGTTCTTGCCGTGCTTGCCGAAGCCGTTGTGCTGCGACTCGGCCCCCTTGGGGCCCTGGCCCTGGCCCTGGCCGTTGACGCCCGACCCGGGGCCCTGCGGGCCCTGCGCCCCCTGCTGCGCGCCCTGCTGGCCCTGCGCGCCGGGGCCGCCCTGGTTCTGCGCCTGCTGCTGCTTAAGCAGCGACTGCAGCGACGCCAGCATCTGGGGGTTCGCCATGAGCATGGGGTGCGTGCTGGTCAGCTGGTTCTTGAGCTGCTGCATCTGCCGGGGGTCAGTCAAGAGCGCGTGAGTGAGGCGGCAGGTCGCGGGGCCTGGAGGAGCGGGGCGGGGCGGGGCGGGCCGCCGGCTCACCTGGCTGTCGATGAGCCCGTTTGGGGGCGTGGCCACGGGCTTGCCCTTATTGGCGCTGGGCTGGCTGGCCGCGGGACCGCCTGGAGGGGTTGGGGAGCGCTGCTTCCCTTCGGACTGGAGACTCTGGATCTGGGTCATGATGATGTTCTGAAGGTTCTGCGCAACTGAAACAGGTGGGGAGGGGGGAGGTCAGGAGGGGCGAGGCGAGGTGACGCGGAGGCGAGGTCAGGTCAACGAGGCGCGCACAAAAACTTTCCGCGATGAGTGGAATATGAAACCGTGGAATGGCAAAGTTGTGCCAAATCACACAGCAGCAGTTCACGAGCTGCCTTCTTTTTTTAACATCTGCCCAATCGATAGGAAAACGAAAATAAAAGCAATAGAAAGAGAACGAGGCGTGTGGGGCCTGGCAGCGTTGACTTGGACGGTAACGGGAATGGGGGAGGGAGAGAGATGAAGAGAGAGGCAGGGTGGGCCGTTTCAAAGGGAGCCGCTCGAATGTGTCAGGTGTCAGGCGCAGCCGCCCAGATCGCGCACCTTCCCACGGGAGGGGATGGGGGCGGGGGGGCGGGGGAGTAGACGGGGTTGCCGCAGAGGGTGGTCTACCAGACGACGGTTTGCCGAGACAGCGGCCTGGCCAAATGCCGGAAATACGTACAGACGGGGTTCTGCTTGGCCAGAGTTTGGAGCTGCTGGAAGACGGCGGGCGCGGTGGGATCCGGCAGCAACCCGCAGCTCTTCTTGTTGCTCTGCGGAGGACAAGCACACATGAGTTTGCTAAGAACCGTCCCAGCTGCGCAGCGCACTGAGCTAACAGAAGCACGCCAGAGTGAGAGAGCGAGCAGAGTACGCACCGACTCGTTGAGCAGCTTGAGGTACAGGTTGATGGCGCGCACGCCCGGCATGTAGTACGACACCCGGATGGGCTGGCCGCACAGGATGTAGCGGTTGAGCGACGACTGCGCCGCCTCGGCGTCCTCGGCCGAGCTGTACTCCACCAGCCCCCAGTCTTGAGGGCAGCCATTTTTCAGGGCAATCTGCAGAGAGGGAGAGAGCGGGGGCGCGCGGATGAGAATGGTCTTGTCCTCGACGGGGGAACATTTTTTACTCCTCCATCGCTGGGCGCCGGCGAGGCGCTGCTCACCTGGCAGTAGGGCGGGCTGACGATGGCGCTGAACACTTTGCGGAACTGCCCCATGTCGCGGAAGTCCTTTGGCAGGTGGTCCACAAACAGGCACTTGGAGTGCAGCGACTCGAACGTCACGTGGCTCGAGTCGAGCCAGTCGCAGCACAGGACGAGGTCCTCGACCGACTTGCGGTCCAGCATGTTTTTCGCGTGGAGGGCCGTCTCTTTGCTCATGTACTCCACGAACCCGTATCCTTTACTCTCACCTGAGGAAGGGTTCAAAAGCGTTCGGAGTTAAGTTGGTCCGGGCCGAAAGACATGGTTCAGGCGACCTATTCAAACTTCATTCCCAGAGAAGAAAAAAATCGCACAAAAATTCTGCGAGCAGCAGAGCCCTCAGCACTCACCAGTCTTCTCGGAGATCATGAGGAAGCAGCGGCGCACCTCGCCGTACGAGCGCACCAGCCCGGTGAACTGCGACTCGGTGTAGTGCAGCGGCAGGCGCGCCACGCACAGCAGCATGTCGGTGGGCGTGGGCGCCACGGGCACGCGCTGCCCGCGCAGCAGGAACAGGCGGTCGCGGTCCCACTCCTCCAGCATCTCGGGGTCCTCGAGGGAGGCGCGCGCGACCCCGGCGCCCGTGCCCGACCCGCACTGCAGCTGCACCGACAGCACGGGGAAGTCCACCAGCAGCTCGCGGATCTCCTGCAGAGAGGGCAAACAATAGTGGGAACTGTTAGTGAGAGCAGAGGGGAGGAGGAGAGAGGGGGAGGAGGTACACGAAACGACGCCGCCCACTGTAAATAGAGATCCCAACCCCTTGTCGATACATATCCTCCGGCCCGGCGGCATAGACAAGGACGGGTCCGGGAGCGAGAGACAGGGGAGGCTGCTGCGGCGGGGGCGGGCGCGGGGGCGGGCGCGGGGGCGGGCGCGGGGGCGGCGTGCGGTTGCTGCTGGATAGCCTGTAAGCCTGTCATCGCCCCGGGCTGGGGGTGCGGTGCGGCGCAGGGGCGGGGGGAGCGGAGAGGAGGGGGAGGAGGTCAGGTCAGTAACGCCCCTCTCTCACTCCACAGCCGGCGGCGGTTCGGCCGATTAGCGCTCTCCTCTCCTCTCCCGTCTCGCGCCCCGCCCCTTCTCCCGTCTCCCACGACGGAATCAGACATCACCAGACAGACAGCTTCAAAGGGGAGAGTGCGTGGGGCCGCCCCACCCCGCCCCGCCCCGGCTCACAGAACAGAACAGCAGCAGCGCGGCCCGGGGGCGAAAAAGAGATGAAAAATAAATCGTAACAAAAAGGCGACAGCGACCCGGCGTGTTCCGCCCCGCTGCTGATGCCGAGCGAGCGAGCGGTAGTGAGCAGAGCAGAGAGTCAAGATGAGCAGCAGAGTGCTGGGAGTGGGTCGGGTCGGCGGGGGTGCGGAGGGGGATAGGTGATTTATCTCCCGGGGCCGGGCCGGGCCGGGCAGCTGTGGGTCACGCGGCAGCTGCTGCGGGCGCGGCAGGTGTCGGGCTGTAAGTTGACACAATGCCCACCACTGTAAGCGATACCCGAAATAGTTCTTTAGCCGGGCGGCCGGGCCGGGCGCGTGTGCGCGCGTCTGTCTGCAGTGGAGACTGGGGAGAGGAGAGTGCTGCCCTGCCACACACCGCCACGCCACTCACCAAAGTTGTCGTCCTGCTTCCCGCCCGCACTCGAACAAAGTTTCTTCCCCGGATGTTACCGCAGTGTCCGCCTTGGCCGGGCTGGGCCGGGGCGGGCATGCCGCCTGTTCCTCTCCCACACCCCCGCCCCGCCCCGCCCCACCACATACGTCCCAATATCCGCCGTCGCGTCGCATCGCGGCGTCTTCTTCATATCGAATCAGTGAGGGGGAAGAAAAACCCCCCGAGTAAGGCGTGGCAGCGGTGGGGAGGGAGGGAGGGAGGGAGGGCGGCGCTGTCCGCGTGCGCAGCCCACCCGCCCACTTTCATTTTGGCTGCTTTTCTTTTCTTTTCTGTTTCAAATTCATGTTCCCCTAAACAAGCGTTTCTGAAAGAAACAGGGCGTCGTTGTCGTCCTGGTCAGTGACACGGCGCGGGCACGTGAGGACGAGCACGGCGGGCAGAGGGGCTGGCCTTCCTTTTCTTCCTCGACACGTAATTATCCGACTCAGGCAGGCAGAAGTTTTTCACCCCACGGCGGCGCGGCGTGGCGTAGCGTGGCGGCTGCAGAGCAATAAAGGAGCTAGCCCAACGCCCACAAAGACTCGCGGCGCTGGCAGCAGCATGGCGAGGGGGCGGGGCGGGGCGGGCGTGGCGGGGCGGGAGCAACCATAGGCAACCCGGCGTGCACTGATACCAGACCAGCGGGCTGGGCTCGTTACTGCCGCACTGTATGCACCACTCACACACGAGGCGGGGCGGAGCGGGGCGGGGCGGGGCGGGACCCGCGGCAACGCGATGGCCTATAGTGAACCACCGCGCCGGGCCGGGCCGGGCCGCACCGGGCACAATGCGCTCTGGCGCATACTAATAAAGCCCCCCCTCTGTTCGGACGGGGGTGTGCAAGGCATATTTATTATACGACGATTCGATGATCCCGCGAGCAACTTGCAGCATGGTGGGCCGGGGCGGGCCGGGGCTGGGTGTCCTTGTGGACCACCCTGCGCCGCCCTTCGATAAACAACAATACAACACGGCAGGGCAGGTAAGTCCGAGACAAACTTGCGCACCCCGTCCCGTTCCGCCCCGCGGACCGGCTGCTCCGGGTCCCACGTGAGTCCACTGGGCCCCGCGCCCTCTGCCCTCTGCCCCGCGCCCTCCGCTTCCCGCCCCGCGCTCCGCACCCCGCGCCCTCCGCTTGCTCACCCCACCACATCTAGATCCGCGTCGAGCCGTGTCTCCCCTTCCCACCTCTGCGGCGCCCCAAACAACTTCTGGAACTGACTGTACGAGCGAACATCTCCTGCTGGTCCTTGCTCTTTGCATTAAGCCCCTCCGCCTCCACCTCCTCCCCTGCCCCTGCCTTACCTCCACAAGGGATGAAAAGGATTGCGGCGGTGCGGGTTGGGGCGGGGCGGGGCGGGGCGGGGCGGGGCGGGGCGGGCACACCAGCCATACATCCACCGCAGAATGCAGCGGCAGCAGACTGCCACACTTTTAATTACCAGAAGCGCCTGAGCCTGAGGTTTGCGCCGCCGGGATTCTTCGTATTCTATTTCACGCAGCTCGCGTTATTGTGATTGTTTTTTGTTACTCCCCCCTCCCCTTTTTTGTTTTCAATTTTTTGCCCTTTTTAGCAGCAGTGTGGAAGTCAGACGGCGAGTTCCAGTGAAACACAGAGCTAGCGCAAAATGCCTGCAGGCGAGCGCGGTCCCAGAGCAGCGACGAGATGAATGAACTGCACCGTATCCTATGGGCTCAGACTGGCACCAGCAGTACCGCACCGCCGCGATATCAAATTATGAATACAAAACTTGCTGATGAAAAAAGTGCTACTGCACGACTGTATTAGATATTTTTTTGGAGGCAACTCGGTTTGTAAGTGCCACACGGCGAGATGGGGCAGACAGGCAGGAATATGAATTACCCAGCGGGCAATAACACACTCGTATAAATCGAGTACCATCACGGCGAGCGCGCAGAGCTCTGCGGGGAGCGCGGTGAGGAGCGGGGCGGAGCGGAGCGGGGCGGGGCGGGGCGGAGGTGCGGCCGACGACCTGTGGTGGCGAGTGTCTTGAGCCGGTCCGTGGCGAGCCTACCCTAGCCGAGCCGAGCCGAGCCCAGCCAGGTCTACGAGTCGAGCAATGCCACGGTCATGGTCATTGCCATTGCCACGCTGTGCCCCTACCCCGGGTACTCCGCGGGCGAGGGGCGCGCGGGTACAGCTCTCCACACGAACGTCTTATGGAAGTGCGGAGCTCGAGCGTGAGCCGTCAGCAGATTCTGGTACACCGTCGAAGAATATTCGAAAAACGATGAGCCCGAAAGAAGAGAGATTCTCATCAAGTGACAAACAAAACGACAATATGAGATGTTAATACCCCCCCCCCCCCCCGCCCAATTTTCTGGGCGATTAAAACCCCCCCGGTATAGAACGCCTATGTATCTTGTACCACCCTCGGTATACAGGTGGGTATTAATTTTCGGGGCGATTAATCTTTTCTATCGTTGCGCTTTTGTTTGGACCTCGTTTAAAACTTTTTCGGGGATTAAAAAATTTACATCAACATCATAGCGTAGAAAATTGAAAAAAAATGCTCAAATGTATTTTTATTGTATGTATTTTATACCAAGATTACGCGGGGTAAAATTTTATCGAGAGAGCCTGGCGGGGAAAAATAATTTGACGCAAATCGCCGTCGAAGCACAACGCACGCTCCTGAAGGCGACTGGAGCTGACCAGAACGCCCCGCCCCGCCCCGCCCGGCCGGGCTCTTCAACCACAGTGCCATAATAGCTCCGCTGGAGGGTCCACGACCTGGCCGGGCCGGGCCGGGCAGGTCCGGCGCGCGGGAGCCTTGGCCGGTGAGGCGCGTCGGGCCGCGGCGTCGCGGATGGCCGCCGGCGCCGTCAGTGCTCCGATACGCGGTGCCGAAAAGAAGGCGCAAATAGAAAAAGTCACAGCAGAGTAGGACAAAAAATAGAAATATCTCGCGAAATCAAGTTGGGAATTCAGAATGGAGCACTTCTTTTTTTCCCTTTTTTAAAAATATTTTTTTTATTTTGACGACAATGTGAAAGGAGTACCGCAGCTCTGCCAAGCACCCAAAAAAAAAAAAAAAAAAAAAAAATCTTTTTTGAGGAAATGTATACAAGATTTAACTGAATGGACCACGCGGTGCGATTCTTACTGTTTGCCTTTAATTCGTAGAAGCGAAACCGCAATGATATGTGGTACCGTACAGCAGTAAAAATCCCATGTGATACAAAACACTTCCAGTAACCCGACATTTTTTTCCCTCTCCCCAAACTTTGTCGTCTCCCGTGCGTGAATAGAAAAGGGGCCAGGTGAAGGGAGGCAGGTCGGGGAGGGGAGGGGAGAGAGGAAAAGCAGCACCAGTGATTGGACACTACGTCCGGCGGGCCGGGCAGTGCGGCGTGGCGTGGCGTCTTGTACCTCAGGTCCCACGCAGCGCCTCGCCGCAGCCAAGCAGCAGCGCTTCAATAGTAGGAGGTGGGAGGGGGGGCGCTTTGGACGGGACGGCGCGGCGGCGCTCTGCGGCGGCAGAGGTGAACAACCCAGAGGCAGCAGGCAGCAGCAGCCATAGCCAGCCAACCTGTACAACCTGGCCGGGCCGGGCCGCTACAGCTCAGCACCACCGCGCGCCCCGCCCGGCTTCGCTGAACCAGCGCATCTCCTTTGACGTCCTGTCCCGTCGCCCGGCCCGGCACCGGCACACAAAAGCAGTGCCACAACGCGTCGGCAGGCAGAGATAACACCGAGGCACCGGGCGGGGCCGGCCAGGTCTCTTTTCATCGGGTGTCACCGCCATGGGCCATGGGGGCCCCGCCCCGCCCCGCCCCGCCCCGCCCGGGCCCAAACCGATACACACCTGCGGCACCACGCCCCGCCCCGCCCCGCCCCCCGCACTGCGCCCGCGCCCTGGACCAGGACCAGGACGTGTGGAATCACTACACTCGTCTACATTCTCTTCGCATCCAGTCATAACGGTAGTATGACGTTTGCTGAGCGGGCGCAGCGGCAGCTAGCAGCTAGCACCCTGCCAGCGCACAGCGCGCGGGCCGCATTTCAAAAAAGAAGTCTCCAGTGAGTGTGAGTGATTTGGCGCCATCACCGTCATAGCCTCCTCCTCCGCCCCGCCCCGCCCCGCACCTGCAGATCCGACCGGCGGATAACTAATGGCGCAGAGGTAACGGGCCGGACCGGACCGGGCCGCATGCTGGCCTGGCCTAGCCTGGCCGCTCTGCCCGCGAGGTACACCGTCATATTTTTATGTCGCTTTAAAAATAAAACGGTTCCTATACGCGGCGATCTATTAATTATTACACGCTTCCCCCGGACGGCCCCGCGGCCTCCTCTACGCTACGCTGCTCAGAAACACTTTTCTCATCTGGCGCTGAAATATCACCTCGCCGTCCACGTCCGTCCACCCACCGCACACCTCTCCAACACACACGCTACGCTCTCTCACTTAGAGAAAAAGTCTCTTCCGACTTTTTTTTTAATTCCCCTAAACATTCCCTCTGACGCCGGGCTGGGCTGCTTCCCTCTGCTCCGCTTCAGGTGGCCTGGCCTGGCCATCCCCCACCTTGCGCTTATCCATCCAGCGCGGGGTAATGGCATATTGAAGTGCCCTGCTGTGCTGGGCGGTGCGGCGCGGGGCGGGGCCCGGGGGAGCAGGGGCGGGGCGGGGCGTGGCGGGGGTTGGTAGATAGCCGTGCCCCGCCCTGCGGCGCTCTGGGCCTCACGGGCCCATGGCATGGCCCCCCAAAGGCACAGGCCACACGGGTTTGTTGCTTTTTCTTCTCTTTCTCGACTGGCGGGGCGGGGCGGGGCGGCGGGCGGCGTGACACCGAGGAGAGGCGAGGAGGGGAAGAAGGGCCGAAAAGCGATTGTCAGCAACGGCCCTTTGTACTCGCCTGCTCGCCCGCCCTCGCTCCGCCCCGCCGCCACCATACAGCCACCGGCTGCAGGGGCCGGGGGCCAGAGGGATGCCGCGGGTAGGAGGCGGGGGTGCTTATGGACGTGACCTGGATGGTACCGGTAGGCGGCGACCCAGCTGGGTACACATGGGAGGGCCGGCGGTGCGGGGCGGCGGAACGAGAAAGGAGGGAGGATAGAGAGCAGAGGAAAGGCATTTGATAACATTTCACAGGGCAGAGGGAGGAGGGTGACTAGTGAACGGACACTGGCGAGCGCCACACACATTCCAGCATTCCGACTTGAATTTTCTGCCCCCCCCCCCCCTCTCCCCCTTACACACACACGACCTACCCGTCTCTCAGGAAAGTGAGACAAAAAAAAAGTTCCCTGACAGCACGTTTCTGAAAGTTTCATTCCGCACTGGCCATGGAGCACCACATCTACACCCCCGGGGAGAAGAGGGAGTACACCGGCTGACCGGACCGGGCGGGGCGGGGCGACCACACTGGGACCAACGAGCAAATAAAGATAACGGGCTTGTCCTGCCGCCCCCGTCCCGCCCCACCGCGAGGGCGAGCGGCGCCTGTTGCGCTGCCCCCGGGGAGCTCCGCCGCCCCCGCGCGCCGCCCCCACCTCCAGCACCCGATCAGTCCAAGGAGCGAAAGGGACCCGGCGGGGCAGATAGAGGAGCCCTAGGGCGGGGCGGGGCGGGGCAGGGGCGGACGCGGCTTAAAAGCATTTCATGGCTGGCGGTCGCGGACGCCCCCGGCATATCAAATATGAACCTATCCGGTATGCAAATCCCGCTGAAGCCATAGCGGCCGAACCCAATGCTGTACCACGGCGGCGATGCGTCTTGTAGCGGCTGCGGGGGGGCCTCTGAGGAGGCGGCGTGGCCGGCAGCACCAGCGCATGGCGGCGGTGGTCAGGTGGTCACACACTGTCCAGACCGTGGGGCTTCCGGTCCTAACAATCTGCCGCGGAATGCCGCCCCCACTACTTTGGGCCGGGCCGGGCTGGGCCCAGCCGGCCAGCGCTGGAGCCAGGCGGAGCGCCCTGGAGGTAGGCAGACCCGGCGGACAGGCGCACGGAGCGGGTGGCCTACCTCCCCGGGCGCTCCTGCTCCTGCTCTACTCAGAAGGACTGCAGGGCTCGTCGCCTCCCCTCGGCGAAGAACAAAACCTGCTGCAGAGCAGGAAGGCGGCAGGACGCCGGGCCGGACGCTTCCCCCTGTCCTGTCCTTTCCTGTACCTGTCCGACCTCCAGGAAACTGAAATGTTTAATATCCGGGAGCTCCCTTTTCCCTCCCCTCCCCTCTCACTGCAAACGTGATCCACTCCAAGCCCGACCTGGCCCGGTGCCCCATCTTTCTCACGCACGTCTCGACCCGGCCCGCCCCGCCCCAGACAGATCACAAATAATATCCATCCCCTGGCCTAGTTGTCCAGGACAGACATCGGGGCTGTGCTCTACGCCTCGTTGCTCCGCGCCAGGCCCGGAAATCGACTAGGTCGTTCTCGTCCCGCACCATGCAGACGTAAGTTCTCGAGGGAGGGAGGGACAGACCCTGCGCGCTGCAGGCCTCCCCGCACTCCTCCCGTCCCTCCCCGAGTACCTCATGACATAAAAGGCCGAAAAAAGTAATACGCAGGCCAATCCAAGGGGGAAAAGAAAGACTCTATAAAGATGAAGGGAGAGGGAGTGAGAGCCTGTGTGTTTAATGTCGTACCTTCTCCCTCTCTCCTTTCCAGCTTTCGCGTACGAAGAGCAGAGCGTCATCTCGGAGGCTCGACCACGCCGCGCCGCGCCACCCCAGCCCACGCGGCCACACGGAAGGGAATAATGAGGCAGCCACCCCCTCCACCATCCCCTCCCTCATCCCGGTTCTTTATTCAGGCGACAAATTAGGGGAGGTAAAGCCTACCTAGCAGCAGGATCGATACGAGATCACGAGGGAATGATGAGTCCATCTTCAGCGTTCCATTAAAACAGACTAGGAAATGTGTCTCTGTTTGTGTCTCAGCGGGGCACGACGCGAATAGAGACTACAGACCGTCGAAAGGGGTGACGAGGAAAAGCGTTTCGCTTAGGGCTTCGGTCTGATCCGTCTCGCTCCGCTCCCCGCTCTATCCAAAGACAAGGGGAAGTCGAATCTATTGTGTATGGAGGCAGCCCGGCCCCAGGCCAGGTCCCAGGGGGCCAAAGGCTGCGCTTTCAAAAGTCTCCCTGCCAATGTCAGCGACCGAGTCAACCCCAATGAAGGGGATGCGCAGTGATATAACCTTGCAAAGCAAATTTGCGAAAGAATTGATCGCTTCGCAATTGCAAAGAATTTGTTTGTATTACAAACAAAATGATTAGTATAATAAGCTTACAAACAAATGCTTTTTATTACAAAGCACCTAAATTCTTCACAATGCTTTGTGATACGAAGCATCGCGGTCTAATTACATGCAGTGTGCCCATTGCTTTGCCCCATACTCGCCCTTGTCCAAACGACAACGTTATACCCGCAGCCTTCTGTGCCACCCTCTTCTTCCCACCACCCCTCATCGTCAAAGACCTTGAATACAAATTTCTGCAGTACATAAAAGTAAACCACGGAGACCAAAAAAAAAGAAAGGAAGAGAGAGGGCGGTGCGTTTATTATTGCTCGTTACCTAGGATAAGGTCCTAATTAGACACCTCCGCATAGTACTGGCTCCCCGGGGAGTAACGAGGAACTCGGAGAGCGAGAGAAGGAGAAGAGAGCGCGAGGAGAGGTAAAGGCGCAGAGAGCGAGCAGATCACAAAGAAAAACAAAAGCACCGATTTTGAATATTCGCCGAGAGCGGCGCGACGGCGGGGGCGGGGGCGGCGGCGGGGGCCGCATCGCGGCACGGTGCGGAACAAGGGTCCACTCCAGACCAAACCAACACTGCGGGCCCGGCCCGGCCCGGCCCGCCACGCCCCGTCGAGAGCCACATATTGTTTTCAGAGGCAACACACTGTGTTATACATGGCAACTGCGGCGGGGCGGGGCGGCACGGCGGGGGAGAGCCCCGTCCCCGCCTCGCTGTCAGAGGGGTAGGGGCGGTGCGGGCGGACACGGAGAGACGGCCATTAAAACAAAATGCACGAGCATCAGAATGCAGCGCGGGGGACAGATAGTGCATAGCAGGGCGGGGGAAATGCCCAGCGTCCTGTAAAGTTGACATTAATTACGGTAATTACGCAAATATTTAGTTAAAATTTCGTTGTTTTGTCTTCAGAATTCCAACAAGGCAAACTGGCGATCGAAAGAGTCCACGGCTGGGGCTGGGGCGGGGCGCTCAGAAGTTGCATAAGTTATTGCTACACCCGCGCCGTACCGGGGGGTTCCGGCAGCCTCCCCAGCAGAACCTTCCTTCCCCTGCGGCCGCGAGCCAACTCACATACAAGACCCGCGGCGGGGCGACACAGCGCGCTGCAGCGGTGCACAGCGCGGCGAGGCGGAAAACTCGTCGCGTTAGGGGCGAGGCGGGGCGGGGCGGCGGTGGTAAAGGTGTCACTGCGGCGGCTGCGGACCATTCGGATAGGAGGAGGATGCCTTCATGATCGTGCGTGAGATCGTTCCACCACCAAGAAATACGTCGGGAATTGCCTGCAACGCGCTCGTCTCCCTGCGGGCGAGACTAGGCGCGGCCTGCTGATCTCCGTCGCAGCACATTTCCGTCCCTCCCAACCGCTCCTGGCCGTGGCCCTAATGTACTTTCACACACGCCCGGGGCGGGGCGGGGCGGGGCGGGGCGGGGCGGGGCGCGACCCGGGGGCGTCACAGGCTGCCACACCAGCGGCCCCGCTTCCCATCCCTCCAACCAACCAACCAATCGCTTTTCGCAGGCAGCTAACTCTTTGAGGAACAGTGCTGAGCGGATTTCACTGAATCCATTAGGTGCCCTGCCGCAGCCTCCCCCTCCCCTCCCCCCTCCACTTCCCAGACTCCGTTCGATCGTCGCGACGCCATGCAAAGAGGGCGCCGTGCGCCGTGCTCGCTCCGTCTCCGTCACACTTACGCCCCGAGTGACGCGACGCGACGAGACGAGGCGACGACGGCGACGACAAAAAAATAACATCATCAGTATTCACACCCCCACTCCGTCCCCCACACCCCCGCCCCGCCCCGTGAGGCCTAACGGCAGCCGTCTGTTTTCCTTCAAACTCAACGTCGTCGTGTACCATAAAAAAGGCAAATACGACAATTTCAGCAGCAAGAAAGAAAATCAATGTTGAATAAAACAAAAAAGCCGTATAAAGTAAGCCTCAGCAGCAGTGCACAAACTGTGCGGGTGGTGGAGGTGGGGGGTATACAGTTGTGACCCTGCTATTATTAATCTCCATTTAACGTGCTGCTGTGGCGCTGGCAGGTGGGGGGAAGTCGGGAGGCGGGTGAGGTGGGGTTAGTACAGGAGAGAAGAGAAAGGGGAGGAGGGCATTACATGCATGTAATTAGAAGGCCTCATCATCAAACGGCGAGCAGAGAAATAATAATAATAATATAGAAAAATGCCCTGGTGGTATAGTTTGGGCGCGTTTGTTAGAGGGAAGGGGAGGGGTGGCAGGAAAACCACATCAAAAGTGTGGGCCGAGCAACCACGCACGCCGTTCGCCCATAATCATTTCCCCAAAATAAAAATTGAAAAAGAAAACCGCGAGAAATCGAAGAGATAAAAAGTTGGGGCTGCTTTTGTTGGCGTGCGCGCGGCTCTCCCCCGGCCATGGCCATGGGGTCGTTGGCGAGATGGACGTGTGAAGCGCTGGAGCTCCTCCTGCAATATTGAGTCCGGCAGCAGCAGCGCGGCCCCGCCCGGCCCCGCGCTACACTCTCCAAAATAAACCACACACACACACACACACATACACGTCGAGTCGAGCTCGCGGTCTTAGTTATTAACGGGGCGGCAAACCAAGTTAAAGTTGAAATTGAAGTTGAAAGCGTCGGCCGGTCCGGGCTGTCTTTTAAACAGAGTGGCTGGTGAAATAAAAAATGCAACCAGGATATTCGGCATAGAATCGTCGTGAACTCTGTCACAGTCGGAGCAGAGTTTGAGCCGGGCCGGGGGGCTGCAGTACGGAGCAGGAGGGGTGAGGGAGGAGGGCGGGGTGGGGTGGGGTGAGGGAGGGGCGGGGTGGGGTGGGGTGGGGTAGGGTGGGGTGGGGTGGGGTGGGGTGGGGTGGGGCGGGGCGGCGCCAGAGCGTGGTGGTTTGCGGTTTATTGCTCCTGTTGACTCAGCCCAACTCAAGCAGCCGTCTGTCTGTGCCGAGCCTAGCGCTGCTGCGCGCGGAGCTAAATACCGATTGTTTAAAAGTACGGGAGGACGAGCTCGGCCGTGTGGCTGGCAGGGGCGGCCGGGCCGGGCTAGGCTAGGACGGGGGCGACGCGACAGCCGCCGGCACGAATGTCACGCTAATTATGCGACTATAACGCATTACGGTCGCTGCCCGCCCAATAACGCCCTAGCGCACATCACGCGACACAAAGCGCGCTCTCTCTCTCTCTCTCTCTCTCTCCCTCCCTCCCTCCCTCTCTCTCTCTCTCCCTCTCTCACTTCAGCTCGGATGAACAGCGGCAAATAATGGCGGTCAGGGGTGACGGTGACGGGCCCTTCTGCAACGATATGGTGTTCTAGCGTTATTATTAATAAAAAAGTTAAATTACCACGAGCAGAACGCCGCAGCGTCGCGTCCCCCGTGTCCCGATGCATTATTCCGAGAGGACAGGGACAGGGACGCCCGGGCCGAGCGCCCCCCGTGCATTAGCCAGGTGTAGATTGCGTTGTTGTCACGCGACAACCTGCGAGCGTGGCGTGACCCCGCGCGCGTCACGCGTGACGGGCCGGAACGTTACAAGTGTCCCCCGTTACTGCGGCGCACGCCAGAGAGTGGACGGCGCGCTTGGGGAGGGTCCTATCTCCTCACAGCGAAAAATATAAATCCACCAACATCACTTTAAAACGGTATTAATTGCTCTCACATTCTGCTGCATTTTAATGGGGGAAAAAATAATAAAAAAAAGAAGGCAGTGCTTCACTAGGCCAAAGTTACGGAAGCGGAGGCGAGGGAGAGCAAATTCACCCTCCTCCACGTCTATACACCCACCCGCCTGCTGCGCTCCGAAGCGATGATGGAGCGGCCCGGCACCGGGAGCGAAACAAGTTCCGGAACGAGAATATAAAATGAAATGAAAAATTATAATAATACGAAAATAATAAAATAATGTGACGGGGGGATGCCTAAGCGTAATGACTCCTTGAATGGCGCTCGCCCGCTTCCGCCGCCGCACTGAACCAATCAAACTCGCGCAAACAAAATCTGTTTCGCGGCGGCGGGCGGGGGCGGGGGCGGGGGCGGGGGCGGGGGCGGCGTCGGAGGCGCGCCTCTCCAGGACCAGACTCAACCTCTGGGGGCTGGATGCGAGCGCGGCGCAAAGTGCTGATAACAGTGCGCGCGACACACGACATGGGGGCGGGGGAGGGCTGAAACACGACAAACCGTAAGGATTGTCAAAGTACCAAAGTCTGCCTCTCGCTCTTTTTCCCTTCTGTAAATACCTTCCTCTTTTTTGTGTGACTGCGTCTGTCTCTTTGTCCGCGCCCGGCCCGCTCCCCGAGCGGCGCGCCGTACGGTATGAAGCGATGCGAGGCCACGATACGCGTGGACAGCAGACGACGCATTACGTTAATAAACTACCAGGCCAGCCTGGCGGGACATTCAAAGGGGCGTGACCAGATGGGGATTGGGGGGGGGGGGCGGAGTTTACACCTCTATCCTCGTATTCCCTTTCGCTTTCCTCTCAGGCTGTTCGACTCATCTCAATTTGATTAGCGGAAGAGACGCGCCAAAGTAAAAAGACGCGAAAAAAAAGGTCAGTGAATGGCTTCAGGATCATAAGTGACATGCACCCGCGGTACAGCCACGGTTGACATTAGATTAGTAACTACATCGGCTAATGACCAGCTACAACGATCGGCTCAACAACACGACTTGTTAAAACAGTGATATCATTTTTTTTTTGCATTGGAGAACGGGCGGCAGGGCCGGGCTAGGCCGGTCCACTCTCATCAGTCCGGGGGATGATGGAATAATCCTTTTAGATTTTCGGCAGGTGCCGTGGCACGGCAGGGTACGGCAGGGCAGGGCAGCCAGAGGCAAACGCCCAATTTCTTTCAAATCAGTTTAGAGGGAGGAAAAGCTGGATGGGGCGGGGCGGGCGGGGCTGTGGTAGCAGCGGCGCAGCTCAGCAGAGGGGAGGGGAGGCAGACGGTGATCTACTTATTCCGCGCCGCGCCGGGGTGCGCCAGGCAGCCAGACTGTTGTGTCACTGCAGGCTCCACGCTGCTGCCGCCCTCGCGGTAATGCAATAGGAACTCACCTGCAACACACAGAGAGGCACACGTATAAGCGAGTGCGGCATGCAATCAGGGGGCTGGCTGAGCAGGGGGTAGGGCCGGGCCGGGCGGGGAAAAGAGACACCCGCAGTCGGAATCACACACACAGTGACAGAGAGCGGGACCCGCTTAAACACGCGCGCGGCTAAGTGCTCGTATAAATATAAAGTCACTCAATTTGAAACGCCGCCGCGGAACATGTGCGCTCTGCTCTGCACGTCGGGTCGGGACAGCGTCGTCGTCGTCCGTGCAGCGGATGCCGTGAGTTTAGTGCGGGAAACTGAATATCATTTTGAAATGCTCTATATGTGGCATGTAGAGGGCAATCAGCGATATAGGCTGTTGGAGGCGGTGCGGCGCGGCGCGGGGCGGCCCGCTATCACCGGGGGCGTGGCCCATCCGCCCCCGCCCCGCACACCTGAGCGCTATGTGCATAAGTTATAACCCGCGGGGGCGGGGCGCGGCCGAAGCAGAGGTCCGGGCAGGGCAGGGCAGAGGGCAGTCATGAGGGCCTTGAAGAGGGCCATGAGGAGGAGGCCGTGAGCGTGAGGGCCCGCCGTTGGGGTGACGCATCCCTCCCAGGGGCGTAACCGTAGCGAGGAGCCGCGTACATAGGAGGGGGAGCGGTGCCCGCCGGCACGGCCGGTAGGTGCGCAGGCCATGCGGTGCGGGCCAGTAACAGCGCAGGGCGGGCGATTTGAAAAGTGAGTATAGCGGCAGTGAAAGGCAAGGGAAGAGCGGCGGAGTTGAGGGGTTTTGGTCATCGACCCTGAGAACGCCCGGAAGGCGCGTCCTGGAAGGATCCTAAATCTTGAGATTTTTGGGGATGGGGCCTTCGAGTGCCTAACGCAGCGGGGCCGCTCACCTTTCTCTCGACCTCTCAGCCCGCTCTGTGCGCTTTGCCCATTTTCATTTTAAGAAGATTCCCCATACTTTTTCCCTCTCCCCATCTTGAACGTTGGCGTCCGAATGGCAGCCTGAGGAGAAAGAGGATGACATCCAAAATGCATGGGTCGGCCATTCCTCCCAACCTTACCGACCTACCCGACCCATCACCCCCGCCCCCCACCTGGCTGCTCCTCGGTAAGCAGGGCCCGCCCCGCCCCGCCCCGCCACCCCATCCATATCAAATAAACGTCGCGCTGGATTACGATTCAAAGGATCCCCCGCTTTTTTTTTATCGCCCCTCCTTATTCCAGAGGCATGATGTTCCAAGTATAACGCGATAAAGCATGACGGAGTGGAAGTGGGAGCTGGGGAGGGGGGGAGGGGGGGGAGAAGCAGAGAAAGGATGAATATTTGTAGAGCCACCCCCAGCCGCCCGGCCCGGCCCGGGCCCCTTCACACAGCAGCACGCCGCGTCCCGTCCGCGGAGGAGGCTCGCGGGGGCGCGGAGGGCGCGGAGGGCAACTTTAATAATTGCAAGTTTGCTGTGCGGCGCCGGGGCTGAGCTGCGGGAGGCGGGCGAGTCGAGGGAAACCGCACCGACATTCATAGAAATGGCATGGCGAGAGCGCTATGGCCACAACTTTTTTCCCAACGCGACGTCTTTCAAAAAACTCCTCCTCTCCTCCCTCGGACGGGGGCGGACGGGCACGCTGCGCGACCGGGGCAGACACACACACGCACACAGACAGACAGGCAGGCAGCCTGCCTGAGTCAGAGTGACATCGCACGCAACCGCGCGCGGCACTGGGACGCGTTCCCGGGCGAGTTGAGCTACAAAACGACTCCATCGACGTCAACGCCGCGCAGAACAGCCGTGCAGACCGTCGCGTCGGCAGCAGCTGAGCTGCTCCAGCTGCGGGTGGCGGGAGAGCCCATAGCTGGGCGGGGCGGGGCGGGGCGGGGCAGGTGCGGGCGGGGCTACTGCTTGTTGGTATTGTCTCAGGAGAGGAGAGCGATGGCGCGGCAGGAATCTCATTTCCCTACTCATTCTGCTGCCGAAGAGAAAGCAGCGGGGTACAGGGGGTGGCGGGGGGAGCTGCTCTGAGCGGGGGGTGAGCGACTTAATAGGGAAGGGTGAGGGTAGAGGGCGGAGGGTACTAGGTAGTGAGAGCGAGAGATATAGAGGCGGAGGGCGAGGCGGGGCGGGGCGGGGCGGGGCACACCGCGCCAAGGCCGACCGGCTGGCGATCTACATTGACAAACGCCCGCTCCTGTTGCGGTGGGCTCAGCAGAGGTGTGTTCATAGGCGGGGCGGGGCGGGGCGGGGCGGGGCGGGGCGGGCGCCCCGCCAGTCGGGCTGAGCGTAACGGCGGGGCGGCCCGCGTAAATCAAGGAGACTATTGGCGCTACGGTATATTGGCAGGACGGACTGGGGGATCAGGGGGGGGGGGGGGCACCGCCGCCTCTGATGAAGTCAAACGAGCGACAAGCGTCCGCAGGGGATGGAGGGTTTGTTGACTATCTCGCTCCCGCCTAGGTTCAGCACACGCTCGCTCGCTCGCTTGCTCCGGCCCCGCGCTGTTTAAACCGGGCGGAGAGTAAGAGAGAGAGACAGTGAGAGTGAGAGAGAGAGTCTGATAGAGGCTAGATCGGTCGGAAGAAAGAGACAGCAGGACGTTGGCCTACACCTGAGGGGATGTGGCGGGTGCCGCGGGGTATAGTTTGCTCAGAGTGCCAGACGCGCAGCCGTTCTCGGAATCAATCCGGACACAAAAGAACATCGCACACACGTATCCGCCATCCGTCTGCCCTGGGCACGAGGCTACTATAGACATGGCACAAGAGAGAGAGAGAGATGGCAAAATCAAAGGGAAACAACAACGATGATAAGCGCTCGCCTCTCCTATTTTATTTGTGTTCCGTTCCAACGACAGAGACGGCGGCTGCTCGACAGACGACAAGGTTAACACGCCAACGGCACGGGGGGGGGGGGGGTAATGATGGATGGGGTGCGTAAGTGGAATGGTCGCCCTCTACCCCTCTCGTCCCTCCCTCCCCCCTTCTCAGACTCCTCTTGGTTTCACTTGGCGCAACCCCCTTCATAAATCTCCAACCCCTTTGTGCCCCCCCCCACCCACACCGACGCGACGCCCCGGGGAGGAGCGGGGAGGGGCGGGGGTGCAGTCTGCACGTCACGTTCCGATCAGATTATGATCAGCTCCGACACAAGTTGGGTGCACACGAGAGGATTCGACTAGACGGCGGGGCGGGGCAGGCAGAGAGACCGGCCTGCAGTCTGTCCCTGAGGGTGGCCGCTGCTGACCACTACCGTTACAGCGTTGATCGCTAAACTGGCCCATCAAAATATCAGACACTCTTTGTGAAATGCTTTAAAACCAACCTCTTAAAAAAACATTGCGAGCGACTGTACGGCATTCCAAGTGCGGCACGCAGAGGGCAAAGCGCAGATATACATAAATGCAGGCAGAACGGGTCGGACGGAAGCCGAGCAGACAGCTTGCGACAACGGCGCGGCCGGGCCGCCGAGCTCAGCCCAGCCCAGCCCAGCCCAGAGTAGCGCCTGTCAGTGAGAGATATACCTGGCGGCCCCGCAACACTCCGGAGGCGAGCGGGCTGCCTATCTCAGCCCGACAGGCGGCCCGGGCGGGGCCGGGCGGGGCGGGGCGCGGCGGGGCAGCAGGCATGGATATAGACAGAGCCAGATAAAGGTCTCGTCCCACCCCCAGGCAGCAGCTGCAGCCCGGGCCACTCGGGCCGGCCGAGCTTCACAACTTTCGCCCGCCGCTGCGCCGCTGTAGCTCTGCCGCTAGTCTCCCTCCGAGTCTCCTTTTGTTTCTCGCCCATTTCCCTTCCCGCGTCGTCTCTTTTTTTTCTGGCCCGCTCCCCTTTCTCTCGCCTCCCTTGTTTCCGCCACGCACACATTTCCATGGCCATTTGATTAAGCAGCTTCCCCGCTAAAGAAGCGCCTGGGCGACCAGACAGCAGGCGCGGGGCGCGGGGGCCAAAGGGAGCGGGCCGGGCGGACCGAACGAGGTCAAACCAATCGGACCTGGTTGAAACAATCCGAGGGAGGAGAGAGACGGAGAGGGCGAGGGAGAGGGGGGAGAGAGCGGGAGGGAAGGAAGGAAAGTAGAATGAGAGAGAAAACCTATACGGGGGAGGATACGCAAAACCAAACGCAAGAAATTACAGGCAGGGCAGGGCAGGGCAGGGCTGGCGGGGCAGGGAGTCAAGGTCGGTCTCGGGGACGGCTCCTCTTCAAACCCTCTCTGACAGGCATGCGCTGCGCTGCGCTGCATTCTCTTCTCCGCCCGCCCCGCCCCCGCCCCTTCTCCCCTTCATCGGGGAAGTTCGCGCTCCAAGCGAGCGAGAAGCGATGAAGAGCCGCTAACCTGCCCGGCCCCGCCCCTCTCTCCCGCCCCCAGCCCGGCTGGTGCAATGCGCGCCGCTGAAAATACGGGGGGGGGGGGGGGGGGGCAGCTCTGCGCGTGGGACGTGGAAGGAGGAATAGAGGAGAGACGGCGGAGAGGGGAAGAAATACCGAGTTACCCGGTCAGATCAGGTTACGCCGTGAATGCAGTTCCTCCCGCACTCGCACAACTCTCCCACTCTCTCACTCTCCCACGCTCTCCTCTCGCCCCTACTGCCGCTCTTTTACTGTCCCAGTCGGGGGCGAAATTGCAGTAAGGAGAGTAGCAGCTTCCCAGAATGAAGGTAGGCCCCCCCCCTCCCACCTGCATTCTGGGAAGCTGCTCCTCTCCTTACTGCAATGTCGGATAGGGAAAAAGTTTTGGCCGACAGAGGGATAAGCTGTTTGACATAGCGGTCGTGTCCTGGTACGCATACACACACACACACGTGCCGCAGAGCGGGGCGGGGCGGCGTGCGGCACTTGGCGGGAGGCAAACATTGTGATCAAAGGCCAGTGCTTACGCCCGGCCCCGCCCAGCCCCACCCCGTCCGACTATACACAACACTCCTCTTCCTTCACCGCTATCCCCGCCCTAACCCCCCGCCCTTCCACCTGGCTCCCTCAACGCCCCCCCCCCCTCCCACAGTCCGCCATCACCACTACTTTTTTCATCGCTTACGCACACGGTGACGCCGCTAATGGCGATATTGGAACAGTCATACCCCTCTAATTAAACCAGGCGGGTCCGTGTTTCGCAGCGCTGCAGCACAAAAAAATGAAAAAAATTAAAATAAAAAAAATACACAGGAAAAAGTGACAAAAAGCGAGGAACGCACACGCTTTGCCTACGCATTTATTTGAGTACACGGAAAATTAAAGACAAGAGCAACGCGACCTGACACGGCGAGCCTCGTCTCGCCTCGCCTTTCCCGCCGCCAGCCCACCTCGCGCAACATGAAAAGAAGCGTCCTGCGCGCGACGCGAAAACACAACAGGGTTCCGAGCTGCCGCTACCTCGCACCGAACTACCCCCTCCCCCTCCCACCCCAGCAGCGCATGTGGTCCGTTAGGCCCCTTTCAAAATGACACACAAAAGCTTCCCCCTGCGCCACGGGGCGCTGCATCTGGTGAGGGGAGGGGGGGGGGCGGGGCAGAGGAGAAACAGCACGAGAGGGAGAGAGAAAAAGAGAGAGGGGTAGGGTGGAAAGGCAGAGTGAAAGGACGTCGTGCGCGCCATAGAGCGGGAGGAGAGGGGGATGAGAGCTCAACTGGACAGGCAGGCAGGCAGCGGCGCGGCCCGGCGCGCCACGGGCGACAGGCGCCCGGGGGTAGGCCACGCGCTCCGCTGCCGTGTCGCCGCGTGGCCTAACTCCACGGCGCGTCGCTCCGAGCGAAGCCGGGCCGGGCCCAGTGCCTCCGCTCCGCTCCGGTCTGCTCCATCGCGCCCGTTGTCTTGTTCGTTCTCTCTGTCGCTCGCTCTCGCTCTCTCTCTCTCTCTCTCTCTCTCTCGCTCTCCCCTCCCTACCACGGTCTTTGTCACTTTCCAAGCCCTTTCGCCCCACCCTGCTGGGCAGCACCACCGCCCCGCGCCCGCGCCGCGGGGTGTAAAAGACCCCGTGCAACAAGTAAGACAACAGACTGCCAAGGCTCCTCCCCCCGCCCCGCCCCGCCCCGCCCCACCCCGCACAGCCCTGCGAAGCCCTGCCGCCAAGCTGTTGCTGCCGTCACAGCAAGGCGGCGAGGTACTCGTTCGGGCGGGGTGGGGTGAGGCGGGGTAGGGCGGGGACCTGTTCGGGCGCCCTATACTATAATCGAGTTCAACTAAGAGGATGACGGTGAACAAGCCCTTGCCGCGCGGGCGGGCGGGGCCGCGGCGGGGCTCAAGCACGCGACCGCTTTTCCTCCTTACTCCCCGGCCCGGCAGGGACCCTGTCACTGTGAAAAATACTTGTAAAGGTTACGGGAAAATTTTCCAAGATAAATATTGTAAAACTACAACTTGAAATTGTAAAATTACAAGTACTTTGTATCGACTTAGAGTTCCCAGACGAGCAAGAATGGGCGGTCGTAAATTTACAACACGTTTTGTAAATCGTGATTACAAAATATGTTGTAAACTTACGACGATATTTTTCACCGTGTGTTCTTCTCGCCGACATCTTACGTCACACGTGAGTGAGGATTCCCCACTCTGCCCTACGCGCCTCGATGACAGAGAGAAGAGGCAAAAAGAAAAGCCTCTGGCCCGCGAGCAGAAGCCGCGGCTAAACTCGGTCGAGCGCGTCCACCTCGGTCGGAGAGTCCGATCCGTGTGCCCGAGTTGATGGCATAATTAATTCAATTGGTGTGGCGGGGCGGGGCGGGGCGGGGCGGGGTTCGGCTGGGTGCGTCCCGGGGGAGGGATGGGCGGGGCGGCGCCGTGGCCGTACTTAACGCGAAGAAGCTAGTCATGCACATGCAGTGGAGTTAGCGGGAGGGTGAGAGTAGCTCTCCTCCGGCGCGTTTACAGGCCGAACCTCGACGTCCTCACGACCTGCAAAGACAACAGTAACGCCCCAGGGGTCCGCCACGTTCCTATCGGCGCGTGACGCGTGACGGCGCCCGCGTGGCGGGCGCGTGTGTGACAGGCGTGGCGCCGTTTGCAGCCCGCCGTAACGACGTAACGCGCCGTGACGCTGCGGGGTCGCGGTTAATTGTAACGCGGCCGGGAGAAGAGGGATGCCTCGCCCCTCACCCCGCCCCACCTTTCCGCGGGGCGGGGCGGGGCGGGGCGGGGCGGGGCGGGGCGCGGCGGGGCCAGTAGTCCGCACCGTGAATCAACGCATCAGAAGGCCAGTACCGGGCCGGCGTCAGCGGCGGTATGTGGATGTACGGGGTGCGGTGGGTTGCGGGCGGGGCCCTGCTTCCACATCGACAATCCTTTGGCAAGTAATTCATTTAGGGGAATGGTAGCCGAGCCCAGCCCAGCCCAGCCCCACTCTCCACCCCGCACGGACCATCAGTCAGGGAGCAAATTCAATCAAAGCCTTGACGAGACGGGGCGGGGCGGGGCGGGGCGGGGCGGGGCGGGGCGAGGCTAGCCAGCAGCGGGCGGACAGCGCTGGCTGGGGCTGGGGGTTGCGCACGCACCGTCACTCCCCCTAACCCCCCTGCCGCCCATGCCGTGACGGCCGCGTGACGGCTGCACGCCGCCGGACCGGACCGGACCGGGCCACTTACCTCATATTACACAACCCACCCACAACCCTTCGAGCCCTCCCTATCCTCCTGTAATCACCTTGAAAGTACGGCCGCGGCCCCGCGAGATATAAATACTCCATGCTATAATGTCGCACAGTCGCGTGCTAGACGTCTCAGTTGCGCCACCTTAAATAATTCATCCGCAAATGAAAAAAAAAAGAAGAAGAAGAGAGGAATGCCCATGTACTCTGCGTCGTCTCTATCCGCTGCTCGCCATATCGATAGGCCGGTCGAAACACAATTTCAACGAAATGAAAACGCTTCTTCCCTCCCAGCCCCACCCGGGCCTGGCGCGAGTGGCAGTGGCGGAATTAAAAAAGAAAAATTAGCGGCGCCGGCGCCAAGCGTCGCACTGCGAGCCGAGCCAGCCAGCCCAGCAGGCCGGGCAGGGCACTAATGGCAGTGACAGAATCTAATTATGAGCTGCTACCGCGGTACTGCTACTGCAGGCCTGCCCCCGGGCCGGGCCGGGAAGGGGCGGAAGAGAAAGAGTAACCCTCGCCGTGGCGAAACTTTAAAAAGAATAAAACACACACACACTGGACGAGCTCAGTGCATTTGCGATGGATATAGAGGCGGGCCGAGGGGAGGGAGGGGGTCGAGCGCTGATGGTCTGGTCCCCTCGTCCGTTTGGCAAACACCCACTGAGGGCTTAATTACAGCCCAAAGGGTGTTAGCTACCCCGCCCCACCCTGCGGCCCTGACACTATTGCACTCAATTCACGATCTTAATTTTTCTACCCCGCGTCGTTCTAAACAGAGGGTGTCGTTGTCTCTTTCTCGCAGCCGTGCGAGGCAGCCATCCCAGCCCAGGGCCGAGCCGGGCGGCACAGGAAAAGCGCCCCAGAGTCAACACCTCATTCATTTCCCGTCGTTAAACGTTGCACAAAGGGTTGTTGCACAAGCGGCGCGGGGCGGGTCGGGGTGGGGTGGGGTGGGGTGGGACGGGGAGGGGTGGTGTGGGGCGGGGCGGACCGCAGCGGCACTGGCAGTGCCCCGCCCCGCCCTGTCCGCAGCGCAGATCTGTCCTCACGGTCCTCATCCATCATGAGCGGGCCTCCGTCCTCAGATCTTGGCGGGGTCGGGTCGACATTTTGGCTTCGGCACTAATGTCTTCTCCCCCTGCCTGCCTGCCCCCCGGCCTGCCCCCCAGCCTGCCCCCCGGGCCGGCCCGGGCGGGCTGTCTAAACTAGCCTAGTCCGGCGGGGGCACAATGTTCACAAAGCCTCGGCCTGCCCCCCGGCCCGGCCTGCCGACCGAAATAGACGCCGCCACAAACTGCTAAAAGCGCAGGACTGACGGCCAGTGCCGACAGACGGGGCGGGGCGGGGCGGCCCAGTCCAGCGGAATGCCTTCCGCATCCCCGGCTATTCTTCACCCTCGATTCGTCACTAAACATAACAAGGAAAGCACGGAGTATTCTCCACTACTAATTACGTCTACGGAGAGCGGTATGCCGTCCGTGACAGGGGAAACCACTCGTGTAATAATACACCTCAACCCTGTAATACGCGGAATGTAAATCCAAAATTGGTAGAATTTGGGGTGTTATATTGGCGTAACACCACGTTACACAGGTAGCGACTGCACGGAGCCGCGGACCGGAGCGGTGTCGCCACGACCCAAGTCAGCCTGGGGCGGGGCGGGTTGCGGTGGGGTGGAGCTGGGCGGGGTGGAGCCGGGCGGGGTGGCGCCGGGCGGAGTGGCGCAGGGCCGAGCGGAGCACCACTCACCCCCCGGCATCCGCTCCCCGCCGGCAACCAATAAGGGTTCGTGTACCGCACATTCTTTCTGGGCGCGGCAGGGCGCGGCGCGGGGCTCCGTGTGGTGTGGCAATACACCAGCAGCCCTTCCCCGCCCCGCCCCGCAGCGATCAGGACTCCAGGCTCCGCTCCGCTCAAGCGCCCGCCCTGCCCGGCTTTTAAAGGGGCGCCAGCGGGTAAATAAAGGGCTGTGTACGGCAGGGCAGGGGGCGGTGAGGCGGGAGCTTATGGAAATACCAGCGACCGCACACACATACTCGCCCGGGCCCGGGCCCCTCCCCTCACGCCGGTGGTAAAAAAGGTACAGACAGTTACAGACATGAGCATTTCCAAACTGACTTATATGTACTATAGTGTAACTATGGACTATTATTTTCTGCATGTATTTGAAGTTTTTCTTTCATAACTAAGACCCCCTTTTTTTAAATGTCTGTCAAGCTATGCAGAGAGAAAATTGTATGTTTGTGTAGTCAATTCGGTCCATATTATACCAGTACATTTAAGTTAATAATATATATGACAGAATGTCAATAAGGGTCTGAGAGTGTGCGTTGCGCGGAGCGGAGTGTTCGAGGTGATTACCCTCGGACCGGGCCGGGCCACACACCGCGCTATACACTTGCTGCCGGTTTATGACCCCCTCAAGACCTTTCCCACCCGACACCACCCTCGGGCGAGGACTCGCGCTCCTTTTCACAACAAAACTTGCCAAAACGCATTTATACAACTCCGCGCCGCCCTTTTCAAAGTCGAGGAGCGCACGCAGAGCACATGGCAGGCCTGGCAGGCAGGCGCTGCTGGTGGTGCAGCCCTGCCTGCCCCTGCCGCGCCGGCAAGCAGGCAGCCTTGGCTGTTTTCTTGTTCGCTGCGACAGGAATAACTTTACAGCGCGCGTACTCCTGGCGCGCGCAGGCAGGCAGGAGGCTCCAGCACAGCTCATGCGTGGAGCAGCGCTACCCCGCTCACCGCGCCTTCCTCGCCTTGCCTCCCGCCTCTGCCCCTCCGCGCTCGACCCGGCCAGTCCAGTCCAGAGTAAAAAGGGACAAAAATGAGAGGCACTCTTTAGCGGGGCCGGGCCGGCCCGGCGTAATGCGCTAATCTCCGCTCTGCCGAGAGTGCGCGGTGCTGGGCGGGGCGGGGCGGGGCGGGCTGACGGGGTGATGATAAAACATTAAAAAGCGACGCTTTAGCTGTCCGTACCAAGCCCTTTCACTAACAAAACATTTCCATTCGCATTTTAATAAAACACGCAGGTCAAACAAGATCTTTTTCATATGGACAAATAAAATCCAATGAAACAAAAGTCAGATATGAATTTCCTTCTTGTTGTATTATTATTTCACGCCGCCGTTCCGCATCCCTACTACCATTTTAACGAGTCTCGTTAGCCAATTCGCCCTGCCAACGTGCCAGCCTCTGTGCGACGGGCCGGGTGGCAGTGGGGAGGGGTGGGGGCGGGAGGAGGGGGCGCGCGGCATGACAATCCCAATTCGAATCCATGTTTGCACACGGCCGCGTGCCGCCATGACACATGAGGTGAAGGACGCGTACTCCCTCCCCTCCCCCTCCCTGCCGCCCGTCACCAAGCCCGGCCGATTACACTCTAAACCTCGGTCCTCCCGCTCTCACCTGCTCGCTGCCGCCCCCTCTACACATTAGCGAGACAAGGGCGCAAGGGGCGGGGCGGGGCGGGGCGGGTCCGAGGCGGGGCGGGGCGAGAGGTCCTACAGCACACCCCGTGCACACATCACGCAGCCGTGGAGCGAGAAGGGAGCTGAACCGTACCGGACCGCAGCGCAGCAAGGATAGGGGCGAAACGGCCACGACGAGTGCAGCTCGGTACTCACCTGGAGAAAAGGGAAAGAAAAACAAAAATTAGACACGACTGACAGATTTACACACACACACACATAATTACAATCGCTTTCTCGTGCTCCGTCAGGCGATACAGGTGCCTGCCCTGCCCCCGGGGCCGCGGAGAACCACCCGCGAAATCTTTTGCATGGAGGTAACATAACATGTGTGTTTGCATACAACCCTTTCTGTGACCCCCAACCAACCACAGCAACACCCATTTTGCGCATTTCTTTGAAACAAATAACAGAGGGAAAGGTGTAACGCGTCGTACGGAAGGCCGCCGTTTCAATCCACCTTCGATGCCGTTGGGCGCGTTGGCCTCTCACCCGACCCCTCCCCCCACCCCTGCCGCCCCCGCCCACCCACTCCAACCGGCAGGGGGCTGATGGATGGTCCAAAGTCCCACGCCTGTCACGAAATGTTAAATAAATGCCTACAGATTTCAAGCCGCCATGTCGCACTGATGGACGGCGACAGCTGCGCTCTCTTTCTTCCCCCCCCCTCTCTCTCTCTCTCTCTCTCTCTCTCTCTCTCTCTCTCTCTCTCTCTCTCTCTCTGATACCCGCGCAGCACTACCCCTATCCTGCCGGCGCAGGCAATTGACACTTGAGTCTGAGCGGCTCTGACACTGACAGTGCACTCGTTGGAGCAGGAGACGCCGCGCTGGCCAGTGACTGACAACCTGTGTCACACTCACAAAACGTTTCGCAGATGAGGCTGGCCTGCCCTACAGTCAGGCAGGCGTCCTTGTCAGGCCGACTGTCGCATTAGACGCTGCGCTGCGCCGCGGTGCCGGGCGCCTGGCCTGGCCCCGCGCCCCGCGCCCCCCATCCCGTATTTATAGCCTTTGGCGGCTCACTTAGCGCCCAGATCTCCTCTGCTCTCCTCTCCCACGCAACACGGCGATGGTCCAGCGGCGCCACTGACACGCCGCCCCGCCCCGCCCCGCCCCGCCCCGCCCCGCCCCAGCCGCCGCCACCGACTTACACCTGCTGACTTTTACGGCTCCTCGAACGAGCTTGCTGAGATCAGCGGCTCGCCCGGGGTATCGAGAGAGCGCAGTGCGGGCCAGATGGGGGGAAAACTCATCAATCTTGAGAGGGGAGGGGAGGAAAAACAAAAAGTTTCCATGTGAAGAGATGCTTTTCCACACACCGCGCGTCTAGCCCCGACCCTCTTCCCCTTCGGGTTCTGCCCCGTACAGCGTCCCACGAGTGCCGGGCCGGCCCAGGCAGGGCGGCAAAAAGTCCATCGGAACAGCAGCAGCTTAGAGTACTTTGCGAGGGGCTCACACAGGGCCAAAGCTAGGCGACTCGGACCCACTGAGCTGATAAGCAACAGTCTCCCCGACGCAGAAGAGCAGACCGCCCGGGACAAAAAGGTCTCGGTGAAATGAGAATTACGTACGGGACGTGCTCCCTTTGTTGCCTGTCACGAGGATTCGCAGAATCATATCGGAAAATGACAGCGCCCCGCCCAGAGGACACACACACACGTAAGAGCATTTTGAAACCAAACGCATATAAGCGCCCGGTGAAAATATATAACTCAAAGGGTTTATATGGATGGGTTCACGACAGAAAAGTTGCATGAACAAACAACAAAGGTAGCAGCAGGGGCGGCAGCGGGGCGCCGCGCGCGCACCAGCAGCACCAGGGTAGCGGCGGGGGCTGGGTAAATTACCAGCACCGGCGAGTTATTACACCTGGGCCGGGAGAGAAATATGGCGAATAAATTCTTCCTCCCTAGCTCGCTCTTTCTCCGGCAGGCCCGCTTTATCCCTTTCGCCCTGCCCCCTCGTCCATTCGTCATACCTATGTAGCCAGCTCCGCTACACTCCGCTCCGTTCCCCTCTCTCGCCTCCCGCCCACCCGCCGTCTACGGTTTCCTTTGCGAAAGAAAGACAACTTTGCACCACGGGAAGCCGCAAAGATCCGAATTCAAGGGCCATCCAAGAAGACGAGTTGGGGGATGAAAGTGAGAGAGATAGAGGGAGGGAGGGACGGAGGGAAAGCAGAGAGAGAGAAAGAGTGAGGGAGAGGGGGGAGGGGGGCGAGCAGAAGGAAGGACAGGCCCTGTCGAGCGCTTGACAACTTCCTGACCCAGACGCGGTGCAGTATTCCGGGAGCCTTTCCGGCCCGTCCGCCAGCGCGAATGAACACGGCGCTATGGGGCCTGCTGCTGCCTCATGGGCCCTGCCCCGCCCTGCCCGCCCTGCCTCAGTAGGCTAATCGAGCAGCCATCATCAGAGCAAAAGCGGATTCAAAAATAAAATATTTTTTTTGTTGTAAAAAAAAAAGGGGAGGGGGGACTGTTTTCCCACGTGCTACCTTGCTAACCCTGCTCGAGGTCACCTACCGATGCCATCCCCCTCCCCCTCCACGCATACTCCAGCCCCACCGCCCCCTCCTTCCGCCGTATACGCAAACCCATCCCCTCCTGCACTGTCACGAGCTCGTTTTACCTCCCCCGCTCCCTATGAGGGAGGAGTCGGTTACTCAAACGCCTCTCACTTTCCTAAGGGCGCAACACACACACATACACGTACACCCACACGGTGAGGGGTAGCGCGACGAGCCTCAGCAAGCAAGACTCTGGTCTCTGGCGGTAGCTCTGTTGTTTACAGTCCCCTACAAACTCTGCCCCTCTCTCTACTCCCGGCCCGGTCCCGGTCCCGGCCCGCCCGACTCCGTCTCCCACCCCACCCCCTCTCCTCCTCTCCCCGCCTGTATTTTCAGGCGCAGGTGGCACGCTGCTCAATGAGATCAGGGGAGGGGGAGGCGGAAGGAAACGGGCGGTGGAGAGGGGTGGGGGTGGGGATGCGCCGAGCGAGGCGCGGGGCGGGCCGCTTCTGCTGCCTGGCCAGCGATATTAATCAAATCAGAGGAGTATATTTCGGTATTCGTCGCCGCGCCGCGGCGCCGCGCCACGCCACGCCACGCCCCCCGAGAGAGGCGCCGGTGGGCTTGCGCGAGGAGGCTTAATTTACGGGCCTATGTGCGCCGAGCCGAGGAGGGCCCGTCAATAGGCGCAAGACCGCCGTCAAAACCTCGCCCGTCCTTCTCCTCGGGGAAGAAATAGTAGCAATTCAGTTCACTGGCACTCAACGCGAGACGCACGTCCTGAGATATTTTTCTTTCCATCTTAATGTTAGTTTTAAGGCTCTAGCTTGTCCATCCATTTTCTGTCTGGCGTAGCCCGAGAAGTCGCAAAGATTACACGAGACGAAGGGGTAAAAATAGTGACGGCGCGTGCGCAGGGCGGGGCGAGGTCGGGGGCGCCTGTGCTCGCTGCTGCTGCGCGCCGTCGCACTCTGCGCCGAGCACCCTCCAGATTCCCAGGAAACACTTGACTCGCCGTCTTTTGAAACGAGAGAGTGAAAGCAAAGGATGGTGCGGGGGCGGCGGCGGGGGCGGGTTGTCGTGTTAGTTATCGAGACACACGGGGCGCGACGCACTGCAGGGGCTCGGCGGGGATGAGGGGGCGGGGGAGGTCGGGTGGAGGGGAGACAAGGGAAAAGGAGAGAGAGAGGGAACGAGAGAGGTGGACCCTTCGGTCCGACCCCGAAAGCAAACGGATCCACAAGGTTTAGCCGGCTTGGCCCGGCCCGGCCCGGCTGGCAGGTGAGCCGTGCGGCGCGGCGGGGTGGAGGATATACCGACCTGCCCTCCGTCTATACTCGATCCCTCTTCATTATTTCTATCTGCTTCGGCGAAATAACAGCGATCGCAATTCGGCGGGGGAAAGGGCGATTGGGAGTAGTAGGAGAAGCAAGAAGAGGAGAAAAAAATTAGCGGATAAGCGCGAGGAAATGATGGAGCTTTAGGAAAATCTCATCGAGAGGGTGAGGGGAACGGGCGAGAGCAGAGCTACACATTGGATAACAGAGAAGAGAGAGCCCAGAAATAAAAGGGGAGCGGAGATAACGCTGAGCGGTCGTGTGGCAGATATACGATCCCGTAAACGCGCGGACGACGGCCGCGAAAATGATAATCCGGAGGGTGAAATTGCGATGACAACGGACCACTTGGAAAGAAAAACTTTTGTACTTCCTCCCCCTTGAACACGAGCCCGCCTCCGGCTGCAGCGCGCGCGGCACGGCTTGACGCCCCATCGAGTCACTCCACCTCGCCTAGCTCTGCTGCAGAGCCGGGCCGGGCCGGGCCGACAAACTTTTTAATTGAATTAATATCTGATCCGTGAAGGAGGCAACGAGAGAGAGTGAGAGAGAGAGACGTCACCGGGGATGCAGAGTGCGGGAGCGGGACCCCGGTGTCGGCTCCGCCCTGCCGCACCGCACCCTCCACGACGCCATCCTTCAATCTCTGGAGTGGTCCTCCCACCCCAGCCGCTCTGGGCGTTTCCTGCTTCAAGTTCCTGACTGACCCGGTTCCGTACAGGTTCTTCTTCTTTGGCGGTGACAGGCAGGTGCTCCGGGGCTGCGTCAGGGATGAAGTCCACTGCCGGGGGGGCGGGCCGGGGCTGGCCGGAGCCAGGGCTGGGCGAGGCTGGTAGCCCCTCCTCCTCATGACGCGCCCCGGCCCGACCCGTGCAACTGGTACTGGTTCTTGCAGCCCCCCGGGGCCCCTCTGGGGCTGGGGTTATCGACAATTTGGACAAAAGGGGCGGCGGGGGCGGCGCGTTGTACGCCCCGAGGTGAAGTGAGAGGAGACGACACCAGCTCGCCGCGCCCCGTACTCATGCAGGCCCCGCACTACAGAGACGAGCCAACATTTTTTTTTCCCAACTCAGTGAGGGGCGGCAACACTGAACACACGCACAGCCGCCTCCTCCTCCTCCTGTCCCAACCACGCTCTGTCTACACGAACCCCAATGCGAATGTGTATAGGAACGACGTGAATGTGCGAGTGAATCTGACAGCTGTTATGCCCCAGCCAGCACCAGGTTAGGACCGCAAGGGAAGGGGCAGGGACAGCAGGGCACGGGCGGGGCGGGGCGGGGCGGGGCGGGGGGCGGGCCCGCTACTGTCACATGAATGAACACTGCTGCACGCCAACAAAACTACCGCACTATCGACAAAAAAATACGCAGCGAGAAACGCGCAAGATTTTCCACTTTGAAAAACCGTGTTGTAACGTGAAAGGATTGTCAGCAGGGTAAACGCCAGGCTGCTTTTCAATATCCGTCGCTCGCACCAATACCCAGGCGGCGGCGTGGCGGCGGGGGCCTGTTCTGTAAGGGCCGCAGGGTCAGCATGTCAAAGGGTCATGGCTTGTCTATAGGGCTCTGGGGAGAAAAGACGTATAGAAGGGGGTCTAGCCAAGGGCTTGCCTGCGCCCGGCCCCGAGCCGAGCCGCGACTGCGGTTATCGGATATTGGCCAAAGGGCCCGGCGCGCAGACGTGGCGGGGCGTGGCGGGGCGTGGCGGGGCGTGGCGGGGCGAGGCGTGGCGAGGCATAGCGGGGTAGTGGTCCCAGCTGCGACGAGAGTGTGCCGAGGTTTGCAGGGGCGGAAGCGTCGCGTCGACATGTAACGCCCCGCCCCGCCCCGCCCCGCCACCGAGTAGGGTCGGGAGCGTCGAGCGGACCCGGGTGTAAAACGTGCGGACGTTTATTTGCATGTTTCAAACACACGTACAAGCGCGCGCCCGCTTACAGACCGCGAGATGGTTTGAAGCCGCGGCGGGCTTGGAGAGGGAACGCAAACGCAGAAGACAAACAAAAAAAAAACACCAAAAACAATCAAGATCACACTCGCTGCTCGCTGTCTTATGTAGTGATATTTTTGTTTTCAGCTTGAATGTATCATCTGCTAAAAAATGACAGAGAAAGGGCGTGAGAGAGGAGGGTGCACATGTGTGAGTGCGCGCAGGAGATCCCGCCGAGCTCATATATGCCGACGCCTGTTTCTCTCGTATAAACGTAACCGATAAAAAAATAGCAGCCCTCAATGTCTGCGCTGCGCTGCGCGCGCCCCGTGACCGCCTCGCCTGGCCCAGGCCGGGCCGGGCGCTAAGGACCCTACCCGCGGGGCGGGCGGGGCGGGGCGGGGCCGCGCCTGCCTGCCCGAGCCGCCCTTGGACGGCGCCCAAACCGGCGCGCCCAAACCTTCCGCCATGCACACAGTGTAACACTAAGACACCGCAGACCGAAGGGGAAAAATTGATTACCGGGCCGGTATTTGCACAATCGCGCGGAGAGAAAAGACTTGCTGCCGCAGCTAACATCAAGGCTAATATATAGACCCTACAACCTAATTTTCCTACGTCAGCAAAAATAAAAAGTAGCTGCGACAGCAAGTCTCTTCCCTCCGCGCGTGTGCGGGAGTGTAAGCACGGCAGCGAGCCATGAGTATCACGACACGGAGCAAAAAAAAATAAAAACATGTGACACTTGACTCCTTCCAGCTGTTGTCAGCCGCCAGCAGGCTACGGGGGGCGACGATAGGCAAGCCCGCCCGACACGCCGGTGCTGCGGTACAGCCTACCTCCCCGGCGCTCTCCACGCCTTTCTGACTCTAGCTCCGCTGAGCACGCTTCATTGTCGCGCTATATATCTCTCTCTTCGCGCGACGGGGTACGTTTACGTTAACTTCTGCGAATGAAGAGCGAGAGAGAGAGGTAGTACACAGGTTCGTATGCGAGTTGCGAGTGTCGCTTTACGGTGACACTTGTGTTGTATGCGGAGGTGAAAGAAGGGGACGAGAGGGGGGACGGGACGGGATGGGAGTGAGGAGGGGGAAGGGGGGGGGGAGAATGTCGTCCCGTGCCAGTCACATATATCCATCTCCGCATGATTCCCGTGGCATGCATGGCTTTACGAGCCAGTAAAGTCCCACGGCCCGCCCCTCCCCGCCCCGCCCCACCGAGCACATCGACCATAGCAGCAGCCCCAACCGCGCGGTTAATATCCCTTGTTTCCAGGCACACAGCACAGTGCCCCGCGCTCGGCTGGGGCACACGTGTGCGCCACGTCCCGTCCACGAGCATAGAACCAGGACAAAGGGGACTCCTCAGTCCACCTCACTCCTGCCCAGCCTAGCCTAGCCCAGCCCAGCACGGGAGAATTAGCTTATGACAACGGTCGGGGCGGGATGGTTGACAAGAGACGGCCGCGGCAGAAGGGAGAGAAGCAAAAGGGAAAGGGGGGGGGGGGGAAGGGGTATGTAAAAGTTGACTCCGGCCCCTCCGGCCGGCCCGGCCCGGCCGCACTATGCGAGTGGGGTAGACCCGAAGCGGGTCGGATGGCGGGCGGGCGGGCGGAGCGCTAGCTCGTGCACTCAGCTGGATTGACAGCAAAGCGGGGGCTGCGGGAGGCCGCCCCCGCCCCTCCCTGCCCCCACCGTGGCGCCTGACACTGCTCCGGGGGCGTAGGGGCGGAAAGAGTGTGGGGGGGCGTGGGACAGCGATGATGTCGCCGAAGGGGAGGGGGAGGCGGCGTTCGGGCGACAAAAACACCCAAAACACGCTTGCCTTTGAGGAACTTTTCTATGGCCTTGCTTCGTACCGGCACCGCCGGCTTCGACCGCAGTTCAAGCTGCGCTGCTGCCAGCCAAGAGCGGTGATTTGCAATCCGTGTGCCTCGCCCGCTCTCTGAAAACGTTGAATGCTAAAAATTACGACATTTTCCTAGCGCAAAAATGACAATTTATGACCTCCTTGTAGTCCAAAATTTGGCATTTTTCCCGGAGAAGGGCGAAATTCGGCATTCAAAGATGGCGAAAATTGGCACTTCAAAAGAATGCCGAACAAAGTTGCCATAGCGTTTACAGTGCTGCTTGTGAGACTGCTGCTGAGTGCGACCCGATCCAGCCTGAAGTCTGCGAGTCTTTTGCATTCCCCTGTTTAGCTATAATGGGCCATGCTGCTATTCGGAGGGGGAGAGGGTGGGGTCGGGCGGTTCGGTTCGGCCGTGTCGTTCGGCATCCGAAGGCCGACCCGACCCGTCTCAAGAGCGCCACACACACGCGAGGCGCCCCGCCCGCAGCTTCCAGACTCCGACAGCAGTTCCTCCCCGCCCCGCCCCGCCCCCTCAGTCGTCCTTACATTCAGAGCAGGCGGGCCGGGCCCGTTCCATATTAATGCCAGTGGAGTACCGAACCACCACGCGAGAGTCAGTCAGAGCGGGCCGGACCGGACCGGACGCCTCGGCCTCGGCTCAAAGCCACCCGAGCGCAAGATAAACTCAAACAGCAGTTTGAAACAGGGGTGGTGGCCGTTAAGAGCGGGCGGGGCGGGGCGGGGCGGGGCGGGGCGCGGCGGGGCGGGGCGCGGCGGGACGCCGTCGCGACGGGGCATGGCGACCAGCGCCGCCCCCCTGCCGCGCCCCGCCGGCCGACCGTGAAGAGAAACAAGAAATAAAAAGAAACTCGCCACCACTTTGGACTACTTGACCCGGCCGCACGCGGCCGCCCAAGTTGGCATTACTTGGGACAATTAAAACAAAAACACGGCCAAGTTTCCGCGCCGCGCCGGGCCGCCTCCCGTTGCTCCCCCAACCCCTCTCCGCGTAGTTTTCATTTCCAGAAGAAATCTCAGCGGCGACGGCGGCGCCCCCTTCTGCGGGAGGCACGAGAGTTAGTACTTGGCACGGCGAGGCTGTCAGCACCACTGCCAGCGGCAAGGCATACACTCCACACTCAAGTGTGTGAATAATGTTGAACGCTTGCAGGTGTGCGAGGATTCCCTCACACACTTTGGGTTTCCAGTGTAGCAGGGGCGTGATGGTCCGCCTGCAAGGTTGGCCCCAAGCCTATCAGAGGAATAGGCCGGGTGCGCTACCCACGGCCGTGTCGTCTCCTACACACGCCCCGCCACGCCCAGCCCACCCGCGAGGTGCTCATGTAATACTCCAGCACCACCACCAGGACCAGGCCCTCCGCGACCTCCGGCGCGGCGCGCTCCCGATAACGCGCCCGATCCTTCACGGCCCTCACGACCCACCCCGCCCCGCCCCACCCCACCCGCGGCCGTGACCGCGAGGCCGGCCCGGCCCGGCCCCGGCCCACGCCACGGCGCGCTACAAAGTGCTACACGACAGCCAGCCGTGCGTATGTTATAACCCTCCTCTCGGCTCCACCGCCACACCACCCCGCCCTCGTGAGGCGAGCGCCGAAAGTCGCACCCCGTGCCTCCTCGTCAAGACCACTCTTTCCGTTTACCCCACTCGCTCCCTCTCACGCGCGAGCTGAGTTACAGGCCGCACAGCACGAGGCGAAGGGAGAGCGAGAAAGCGAGAGCAAGAGCGGGGGAGCGAGAGAGAGGAGGCGGTGCACAGCACTGCACGCTCGCTCGCACTCGCACCAGGCGGCCTGGCCGGGACGCCCCCCACAGGTGTGCGCTCGGGGGGCATCTACATGATGAAGACATACACCCTCCCCTCCACATCCCTCTGCCCCCGCACCCGCCACCGCCCCCAGCTCCAAACGCCATCTTTCATGTTCGCGGGGCGCAGAGGCGCAGGGGCGCAGCGCAGCAGCCTCGAGACAGACGACATGGGTCCCCCCGGGGCGCGCGCGCCCACGCACACACGCACATGCTCCGTCTTGCGCGATTTAATGCGGGGTGGGGGCGATCGCCTTCATCTCTCTGAAGTACTGACGTCCACGATAGTGAGCCGCCTGAAAAGTAGGCAATGCGGCATACAACAGCCCGGTGCGTAGGCAACTTCACGTACACCCCCCTCCCCAGGCTGCTGCTCGGCTCTACACAGCGGCATGTGGCTCCAGAAATCTCGCCGAAAGACGTCATGTCAGATGAGTCGAGCCGGGCCGGGCCGCGCGCCGGGTGTGGGCCACGGGAGATGGAGTGGGCGATGCCATTCCCACGCGGAAAAGCGAATGAACTCATTCCAAACATCCGGCGTCCCGTCCCGACCCGAACCCGAGGCCTGCGCTGCGCCTGCTCCCGCAGTGGACACGTGACCCTTGGCCTGCTGCTTCGGCCGCCTTTTGAAAATAACGACCCCCAGCTCCTCCACTTGGCGCATCTGGAAAGCGTTGAGTTAGTGGCTAGTCGCGGGGCGAGGCGGGCGGCCGCCCCTGCGCGTGCGTGCGAGAGAGACGGACAGGACAGAAGCTCGCGGCTGGGCTCGTCTCACCCATCCTCTTGGCTACGCCGCCGCGGGGCCTGCTTCCTGTGACGCACCCTGACTCGCGATGGGCCCGGCCCGGCCCGGCTCGGCTCGGCTCGGCTCGGCCCGGCCCGGCTCGGCTCGGCGCGGTCAGTCGAGCCTGGCCACGCCCCGCCCCGCCGCGGCATCGCCTTGCACGTCTCGACGATGTGAATTGTTTCGGATATGAGCAGGGAGGGGGAGGGGCCGTCCTGCAACGCAGAGGGGAGGAGGACGAGGACGACGAGGGGGGAGCGGCCGTAATCCATGATGCCACGACTGCACGCCACGAGACGAGACTCGGGCCCGAGCTGGAAATTATTCAACGACCGCATGCGCTGGTAATCGAGTTAGGGCCGCGGTGCCGCGCGCACAGTGGGCTTCGTTACCGGCCCGGCGGGCGGGGCGTGGCGGGCGGGCGGGGCGGGGCGGGGCGCCATGGAGTGCGACGCGACGATGAGCTCAAACAGCGGCGCTCAGCAGACCAGCAGCAACACGCGCCGTGGACCGTGATGCACACGTAGCGCCGGGGCGGGGTGGAGTGGGGTGGGGGGAGGGTAGTCACCGCACAGGACGACGACACTGGCCTCGACGAGGTGAGGTGACGGCTGCCCCCTGCCCGCCCCGTCCCGCCCCGCCCCGCCCCGCTTGAGACGTCCGCCGGAGGGAAGTCCGCCCGCGGGGCTCGGGGCGGCGCGGAAAGCAGCTCCCCGACGAGACGCTACAGGCCAGTGTCAAGGACAGGCTGCGGGCTGCCTCAGCTCGCCGGTCACGGCCCAGCGCACGGTGCGAGGGGGGCGTGGCAGGGCGTGGCGGGGCGGGGCGGGCAGCCAGGTGAGGAAGCAGGGGGGCCTTCCGTCGCCTTGGCAGCAGCAGCGCCGCCGCGGAGGCTCAGCGGAGTGACCCAACTCGTCCCCCACCTGCTCAAGGCCCCCACGCTGGACTGCCGTGGGACCTGACTGGACCTCCACGGCCCCCTGCAGGCCCGTGGGCACCACACTCGGACCCGAGCCCGCGCCGGCAGGACAGCAAGTGCATCGCCCCGCGCGCCGCGCCCGCACCCAGCTACTCCCAGAGTGGTGACGTGTGACGAAAACCTCAGCTCTACCCTCCCCTCCAACGCTGCTTGTAACCCTTGCTTAATCCCCACCTCCTCCTCTCTTGTTTGACTTCCTTCTCCACTTTGCAGCAGCAGCGTAAGGCAACGACACGTCATTGGCTGCAGGGCGTTCAAACGAGTTCCACGCAGCGCCGAACAGGTACCCGTTATTTGGTGAGCATCCCGCGCCCCACCTCACCTCACCGCCGCAGCCTGCCCTGCCCCGCCACCTCGCCTCTCCGGGGCCTACCGACAGCCTGGCGTGCGGCCCGCGGCGCGGCGTGGCGTGGCGTTGCGGCGCGGGTCAGCGCCCTCGCGCGGCGTGGCGCAGCGCGGCGCGGCACTCAGTCGCGCCCGGCCCGGCCCGGCCCGGCGGGCTGCGTGGCGCTGGAGACTGTACCGGGCAGCGCCCGGCAGCCTCGTGTAGCACCTGCTGCAGCAGGGAACCAATGAGGCGTAGCCTGGGGCCGGGCCGCGTCGCGCCGCGGTGGGGTGACGACAGTGCGACGCCCGACGCGACGCCTCGCCTCCCCGACTCGACGTCAGTCAGGTGTCAATGCCTTGGCGACGCCCTCCCGCCCCGCCCCGCCCCGCCCTCCCCGCGCTGCCTCCTCTCGGTGTGACACAAAAGCGAAAAGCACAAAAGTACCGTGCTAGCTGATGGACGAAGGCGCTGCTGCAAACAAGCTTTACATAACGAAAATAGCCGTAGGGAAATAAGAAGAAAAAAAACATCTCCCAAATCCCCCTTGCAGTCTAGTTCATCCATGGAATTGGATCACGGCGACAGAAATTGGCTGTCGGTGGACACAAGATTGGGTTTATGGCCCGGCCCGGCCGAGCAACAGCAGAGGCGGTGGAGAAGAGGGCGCGCGGGCCGGGGGGAGAGGGCTGAAATGGCGTGGAAGGGTTGCTGTGAACGGCACGGCGGAAACGACGCTATAGGTGCATGCAAAAAAAGGGGGCGCGCAGCAAAAAAAAAAAAAAAAAAATGGCAAATGGTCGGGTACGTACACCGCACTCCGCTCCAGCCGGGGTCCCCCGCCGCCACGCCACGTGTCCTCCAGGGAGGAGGGACTTTTCAATTAGACACACTCGCTGCTCCCCAATTTCAATTTCGCAACACGGTAGCGTTGGTGGCGCTACAGAAGCAGTACTGCAGAGGAGCAGTATTCATATTCGAGAGAATCGCTCCCCCCCCCCCCCTTCCCCCTCGGAGCCCTGCCTGTACCGGGCGTTTCATAAAAGACGCGGGTGCGGGCGGGTTTGCCTATGCCTACCCGATCTCCCCGTAAGGCACCATAGCCCCTTGGGTAGGCCAACACGCCCGCATCTGCGTCTTTTATGAAACGCCCGGTACTCCGCGCTGCGCCATAGTTGCTGTATTTCCCAGAAGTAACTCGCGAGGACGCCTAAGGACGCCCAGGCCCCGCCCTGCGTGCCTTCCGCTGCGGCCTTCTCCGTGAGGACCACGGCGGGGCACAAGGTGGAGGTCGGGAGGGGCGAGCGCGGACCTCCACCCTCTCGAATCAAATCAAGGAGTGGAAAGAGAAATTGGGGGGGGTGGAGGCCGGTCTGCGACCCTTACGACGCACCTCACCTCCACGGCGCAAACAGGGCCAATTGTTAGCGGGAGGTGAACCGGAGCCAGCCAGCAGGCTGAGGCCCTGGCGGGGCGGGGCGGGGCGGGGCGGGGCGGGGCGGGGCCGGGACAGGCCCTGCGCTGCGGGCTGCCTAACAAGACGGCCCAAATAAACCCTTCCCTCGCTGCCGGCCGGCCGGGCGGGGGCGGGAGCGGGACCGAAAAAGAAGTGCCGGCGATAAGAAAAAGAAAAGGGAGCCGGAGGGATTTGTTTTTTCCCCTTTTTCCATGTTATGTTTGGTTGGTTTTGATGAGAGAGAGAGGGAGAGATAGGGCGGACAAGCAGTGCGAGCAAAGGGTTCGTTGGGGCTTCGTTGAAAGCTTAATGCGCAAGGATCAAGAGTTCCCGCGGGCGAGACCAGTGTAGTACTGGTGCTTCGGTGTGTCGGCCTCTGGTATGGGCAGGGCATGGTGGGCAGTGCGTAGGGGAGCTTGTCAAGCGCGGATACGCACGCCCCCGCGAGTACCCACATTTCTTTTACTGCCTTGTACCTGTAATTCGGCGAGGCCGCCCCCTTCCTCCACAATAAGTTCGCCACAAATTATCTGACCACTTTTTCCCTCTTTTCCGTCTAACGCCTCATCCTCGACTGCGCAATCCCTCTCCCCTCCCCTCACCGACTGCCTACCCCCGTCCCCCACCTCTTTTTCTTTAGACTTCTTATTTCCGATCTTTCCCTCCATTTTTCTGGTGAAGGATTCGATACAAAATCAGCCAGGCGTGATGCGTATCCGCCGTGGCAAAGTGCTGCCGCCCTGCTCAGCCCCGCCGCGGCCCACGGCGTCACGGGCGGCACTCAGCGGGGGCGAGTGCGTGACAACGTGACGGCGTGACAACGTGACGACGTAACGGCGGTCGTAAACGGCACGGCACTGCACGGCCAAAAGTGAGGGGCAGTTACAGCCGCGATATGCACCGCGCCAAGCCACGCCGCTGGGCGTCGTCCATCTCCAATCAGCCCAGCCAGCCCAGCCGGCCCACGGGGACCAGAAGGGGCCACCCATGACGGGGCCGGGGCCGGGGATCTTCCCTCCTGGGGCAGTGACCACTTGACCCCAAATCTCATACTGGACGTGGGGCACTGCGACGTCTCTAGTTCGCTCCGAGCCCGACAGGGGCGGGGCGGGGCGGGGCGGGGCGGGGCGCAGGCAGGCCGAGAGCCGAGCAGGGGCCTAGCGCTGCGCTGCGCTGCCGCCCCGCCGCGACAAGAAGGAATTCCACAGGTAGTGGACCTGGTTGGGCCCGGGCCGGGCAGCGGTACGGGACGGGGTACGGCGGCGTGCTGGCGCGGCGCGGCTCGCCACGGCCCGGGCGGCGCGGCCGCTGGCCGTGGCAGTGACTCAGGTTGATAGCCCTGCACGCGGTGAGGTGAGGTGAGGCGAGGTGGGGTGGGGTGGGGCGGGGCGGGGCGGAGCGGGGCGGGGTGGGGTTGGGTGGGGCGGGGCGGGGTGGGGCGGGGCGAGGCGGGGCGGGGCGGGGCTCACCACACAATGCTGTAACACGGCCCACGCCCCGGACCGCCCGGCTGGCCCTACGTGGTATTGAGTAATAGGCACATGTAAAAGGGCCGAGGGAATCCTAAAGGGAATAAACCTGCCCTGCCCAGCCCGGCCAATCCCTGCCCTGCCGAGGCGGACTGGACGGACACGTAACAGGCGAGCACCTGGTGCTCGACGCGGGGCCGCCCGGGGCCGGGCCGCGCCGGACGCACGGCAGGGCCTAGGGATTTGCAGGGGCCAAGGACGTTCCCAGGACCAGTCTTATCTACAGCCCACTTCCTTCCTCCGAAAAGAGGAGAGGGACGAGAGGGAGGGAGAGGGACGAGAAAGAGGGAGAGGGACGCGACGACGGAGTGCGCCGACAGTTCACCCCCGCGGGGGCCCCGCCTCTTCCTGCCTCAGATAAGACTGACCGGAGCGGAGCGGAGCAGGGCCCACAGCGCTGGGCTAGGCCTAGGACACCGAGACCGTTCGTCGACGTCCAGGTGTTCCTGGACCTGGGGCCTTCCCAGTGGAACACAGCCCGCCCCCGCCAGGCCCCCGCTCCAGGAACCCTCCAAGCTTCCAGAGCGAAACGTCACCGTGATGTCCACGCGGTCCACGGCCCAGTCCGGATCACGCTAGCAGCCCCCGGGCAGTTAAAGGGAATCCGTAAAAGCTTGCTCTCTGTATGCCCCGGAGGTTGTGCCGGCGGGGTTACACACGCGCCGCCCGGCCCCAGCAGCCCTCTCCTCTCCGACCCCCAACAGCGCCAGGGGACCGCGCGCCCCGGGGCGCAGCGCGGCGCCGCACAGGGCATGGCATTACAGCCGAACTGAACCCACCCCCACGGCCCCCGTCCATCCACTATCCAGAGCAATATCAGAGGACACACAGCTATGCGCGCTGCCCTACCACGTCTGCGCTGCTGGACATTCAATAGTCGGGCGAATGAGATGCGCCCCGCCCCGACTCGCCCGATGGCGCCTGAATAGCGCCGGCTAGCCAGGGTGGTCTGCTAATGCCGCGCGCACATCAAAGGGTAGAGGGGAGGGCGGGAGGCAGCGGGCGGGGCAGCGGGGGTGAGCAGGCGACTCTGAGCCGCGCGAGATAAGCGAGCACTTCCGAACCCTGCTCACGTCCGCGCCGAAAATTTGCTCAAATAATAGCGCCGGCCGAGGTTCAAATCCCCTTTCGCGCCGTCGAGTTTTCTCCTCCTCTCCTTTTTCCCCGCCATCCTCCTGTCCTCCGGGCGCACTTACGTGGCCTGCTGGAGGCGCGCCCTCCCCTCCCCCTCTCTCCCGCCATGCTGCCCCCGCGCCCTCACCAGCGCCATGCACTTGTTGCTTCAGCCCTTCTTTTTGCGCCATTTTCTTGCCGCAGCCTCATTCCCGCTGCGTGACCCGCATCCCGTACGTGGCTGGGCTGGGCTGGGCTGCCCCGGCGGGGTGGGGCCCATCGCCCGGGTCAGGTCTACCCCGCACCTCTATTCACTGTCAGCCGACCTGCGCCGCGCAGACCGGACCGGCCGTCTACTTTATTCCATTCCACCCCGTTCTCTCTAGAGCAGCTCAAAACTTTCCGCGTGGATGTCACGCCGCGAACCCCTTTTCTCCTCCCCTCCCTCCCTCCCACTGTCCCAGACCACCGCGCCAGCGCAGCGCGGCCCAAGTTTGGACAGCATTTTGACAGGACTCTGAATTTTTCACCGATTTTCCAACAGGCAGCAGAAATAAGCGCGCTGCGCCAGCCTGCCCCGCCCCCGGCGTGCTCTGCTCAGGCTCTGGAAGCTGTCAGGCACTGGTGGGCAGGGGCGGGAGGGACAGGCTCACCGGCACAGGCACCGCCCTGGCGGCCGCGCCCGCAGGCTCTGGCCGACAGCCGACGGCGACCAGGCGGCCCGGCCTGCCCGGCCACTTGTTCCGTATCAGTGGCTACCCTCACCGGCCAGACAAGGCCCTGTCTCTGCTCTACATCATTTTATACACCACTTTGCCGCCACCCTATACCACCCCTCCGTCCACTCCGCCAGCTGACGCGCGCGCTGGGCTAGCCCGGAGCTGCGCGAAAAGCGTTAGCACCGCCTCCACCCCGCCCCGCCCCGCCCGCGGGCAACATGCCACCGCTCTACCGCTCTGCATTTTCCGCGCGAACGGGCAGGCCGATACTTAGCACAGATTCGGGCGCATTTTTATTTCGTCGTCCTCCCTTCACCGCTCCGGGTAGATTTCCCATTTCCCCCGCATCTCCCCGCGTCCCCCAGGCCAGGGTCATCAAGCGCGCACAGAAGGATCCTTGCACTTTCGTTTCCGACGAAAAGTGACAGTGTGGGGGCACCCAGCCAGCCCCTCCCCGCCTCGAACCTGTGGCGCACACACACACACCTCTCACTCTCAGACGACAATCTCTGAGGTTGGGGGAGACCACAATGACCCCGCAGAACGGCGAGCGTCACCTTCCAGCGCGCCCTCAGGGGTTGGGGTTCACTGTACAACGTCGGTCCGACTGCCAGTTTGCACCCCATTCAGACGAGAGCCCCTGCTTCAGCTCCGACCCTTCGCCTCCCGCTCGCCCCGCCCCGCCACCAGCTCCACTCGGATTCCAAGGCCCTCCACAACCCCACCGAGGGCCTCCAAGGGGTCTGCCGGACAGAATGTGACCCGACGCCGCCCGCCCGACCCCGCCCGGCCCCGTTCTTGTAAGAAAATGGATGGGGGTCGCGGGGGTGAAAGGGGTCGAGTTGGCCCGTGCTGAACCCCTAGACGGGGCGGGACGCCGGGTGGGGTGGGGTGGGGTGGGGCGGGGCGGGGTGGGGCGGGGTGGGGCGGGGTGGGGCGGGGCTGGGCGGGGCGGTTCTCGCGCGCAATATGCCCCGCTCGGCGACGCCCTACCGCCCCGCCCGCCCTGCCCGGGGGGCTCACGTCTGAAGCCAAGCATCATGGCGGGTGGTGTGGTGTGGGGCGTTCCGACCACCGCAGGCACTCCGACAGTGGAGCCCACCACGGGGCGCCCCCAGCCGAGCCGTGCGGGGCGGGGCGGGGGGGGGAACCAGCAGGGCGATAGCAATTTCTCAGCAGCAGCGAGAGGGGGTCGGGGGAGCGGAGGCGGAGGGGTGGGGATGATATGAGTCTAAAACCTGAATCCACAAGAGCGCGCGCGCCCCCGCAGCGGGAGGCTAAACAATAACAGGAAGAGAGCGGGGGACGGGACGGGACGGGACGCGGCGCCGGGCCGGGGCGTTGTGTCCCCGCTCCCCTGGGCCTGGGCTGGGCCGGGCCGGGCCCCCAGCCCCAGGACCACCGTGCCCAGCACCCACCCACCCACCTACCCTTCACGTCGATGTTTTCTCTTTAAAACACGGAGAATGCGAGTTATGAAAAGCGGGAGGGAAAATAAAGGGGACATGAAACATATAAAACACACTTCGTACGAAGCATGCGGCGTCCACGGCCGGGCACTATGTCGTTGTAGTGAGCAGACGCCCCCTCCATCTCCAACGGTGCTCGCCGCACCTGGATCCGCCCCGAGCGCAATGTGTGGTATCAGGTTCCGGTGGCGCGCGACGCCCGGCGCGTCGTCTGCATTGCTGCTGACGTGCTGATACGACGAATATAAATAGTCGGAAGAACCGTTACTAAAAGCCGTCGAGGCCAAAAAGATCCGACCCAGACCGTCGCGCGTCGTCAGCCGTCAGTGGTTGGGGATGAGATTTATTTTTTGGCCGCGCCGAGCGCTCTGGGAATCTCCAATCGCCGCGGCCCGGCCGGGCCGGCGCCGCCACGGCCGCGCGGCGTGGTCACGTGGGGCCTGCAGGACACCGACCCCGCGAGGCGAGGCGCGGCCCGCCGAGCGCTTCTCGTCTCCAGGTGGACCACGCAGCGCGGCGCGCCGCGAGCGCTCGCTCGCTCGAGGTTTAAAATCCAAGGACGCGCTGGCCGCTGTCGTCATGCTCGGCGTGCTCTGCTCGCGGGGGCCGCGGGCCCTGCCTTGCCGCCCTTAGACTGGAGGGAGGAAGGGAGCGCTAGCGCTAGCAGCCTACTCCGCACAAGCCCGTACCGCGTTGTTCAAGCCTCCGGTAGCACGACGGCCGCGGCGCCCTGCTGGGCCCAGCTGACCGACAGGACAGGCGCCGCCGCGCCGGTCGCCTATCGGCCCCGAAACCATACGCTCACCCGCGACAGCCTCCAAAGTTACGACAATCTCGTGGCGTGTCGTCCCCAGGGCCCTCCTGTGCTGTAGTAACCCATCCCCTTCGGCACGGCCCCGCCCTGCCCCGCCCCCCGCGCGGACCGCATAGTTTAAAGTTTGGGCCCCTAGGAGGCGGGGCGGGGTGGGCCGGCGAGGGGCCGAGCCGCGAAGCCTCAACAGGTTGCGCCCACATCGCGTGGCTACCGAAACAACAGGGACCCCGGCCTGCCCATGGCCCCGCGCGGAGCGCCTGTCGCGTCCTGCGGACAGCGCGAGGCCACAGTGTGGCCACACGAGGAGCACGACGGAGGCCAGCCGGCTCCGTGACTGCCAGCGAGAGGTTCAATGGCAGGACGATGAGCGAGCGAGACAGTGATGCAGCCCTCGCCTCGCCCCGCCCCGCGGCTTGCTCGGAATGCCTTCCCTCCTGCTGGCTGACTCGACGGTCGCCTCGGCTGGGCTCGTCCGCCCCGTCCCGTCCGGAGTGAAGCAGGAGGAGTTGGCTTCTTTTTAGACAAAGAAGCCGGTCTGAGTCGAGTCGAGCCGAGCCGAGCCGAGGCAAGCCGAGCTGAGCCCGGCCCGGCCAGAACGTCTCCTCCGTCTTGGTGCTGGTGCTGCTCCGCTGCTCCCCGCCCGCCTCCTCGCCTCGCCGCCAGCTGGGCCGCTCCGTCCCCCTCCTCTTCCTGCCCGTCCTGCCCCGCCCCGCCCCCTCCCCCTCCGGAGCACGCACCGGCCGGCCAGCCACACAAACCTCCAGCGTTGCCAAACCCACGAGGCTCCTCACGCTAAGCGGGTGCACCGCGCGGGGCCGGCCCCTCACACACATCACATCTCGCCGGGCCGGCGAATTTGACGGCAACAACACGCCAGGCCAGACACGCCGCCTTGCCTACAGTCAATGTCAACAGAACAGTCCCTGTCGGCGTGCAGACAGTGCCTCGCGACGGGCAGGACTCGGGCGCAGGAGCGTCATGTCACTCATGTCACACCACGCAGGGCGATTGCGTTTTTCACGTGCGTGGCGTGGGGCACAGAGACTCTTGTCTGCGGGGCGGCGCGGTGTCTCCCCCTTTCTCGCAGCAAGGGGGCGCTGCCTGGCCGCGGGATACTTTGTCGTCTCCTCGTCAACCGATTCTAAGAATCCATCAGGACGTGCCGTGCGCCGCATGTTCCATGGTGGGATCGTGACAGCCGCTCCGCTCCGCGCGTGCGCGACTTTTCAGGAATCATTCTCTGCCCTCTAGACTGCTGCTCTGAAAGCTGCACTGGAGCTGAGCTGCGCGTCGAGCGTGGCATTGGCCTGCAGCAGCCTCGGGGCCTTGCTCCGGCCCTGCCCGGCCCGGCCCGGCCGGCATCCAGACAGCCGCCCGCCCCGCCCCGCCCCGCCCGGGCTGCCCCTGCCCTTGGGCCGCGCAGAGGAAGGAGGGGGGCTGGTGCCCGGGAGGTACGCCTGATACTCTACCTTCCTCACCCTCGCCTCGCACCGCCCGGCACTTCAACTTCAACTTGGTGCCCACTATTACTCGCCAGGGCCGGGGTTGGTTCGGACGCCGTGGACCGCCATCTTGGTGAGGCTGGTTTGATAGCCGTGGCCCCCTCGCCTCGCCTCACCTATAAGCCCCCCCGCCCATTTCCGGCGCGGCAATCAAGGCCCTGACTTGGAAGGAAGGGGGAGAGGTGCACCCCATTCAGTCCCAGTCGTATCCGCTGCGGCGGCCCGGCCGGCGGCGCGAGTACGTACGCCGCGGCGCGGAACCCCGACCGCAGGCACCCCAGTCTGAGGGGTGGCTATAGCTATTTTCCAGCCCCCTCCGCCCCCTGCCCCCGTGTATGTAGATGGCCATTGTCCAGCGGCCGCGACACAAGTGCACCCGCAGGGGCCGTTGTGCGCGCCCCTGTAACGCTGGACATTTTGGAGGCACCCTGCCTGCGGGTAACATGGGCGAACAGGAGCGGTAGGGGTAGGGGGTCGCGACACGGCACGGCCCCCCGGAGACGTGTTGGGGACGGGGCGGTCGGGCCGGGCCCGGCCGGGCCGCGGGGCAGGGCAACCACTTCGGCATGCTAACCGCCCGGTTAATATTACACAATCTAATCTGCGAGCGGCGATGGAGCCAGCGTCATCCATTATGGAGCGCCGAGGAGAGGAACCTTCTGAGCTAACCGCTCGGCAACGACACCCGGGGGCCGGGCCGAGCCGGGCCGCAGGGCGAGCCGCGCGTCACGATTAAAAAATCGCTTAATTCCTTTATTTAGATGAGTTAGGCCCGGCCGGGCGTCAATGGCAGCGCCCAGCCAGGCCCAGACGCGTTCGACACAATGGCGACGGGGGCGCGCACGGCGCGCACTGGTGACCACGCACGGGACGGGGGCGGAGAGGTCGGGGAGGTCGGAGGAGAAGCAGCATGCAGGCGCCCGTATTGGAACCCGCTCCCGCCGCCCGACGCGACGGATCAAGATTAATCACACGAACTGCCAGCGGCGCGAGCAGTGTCCGGGCCGCGGGCCGATCTTACTTTACTGCTGCACATGAATCATTGTCGTCGAGCCCCTGCGTCCAGGCTCGTCCAAGTGCGCACCCTTAGCTTTTTGTTGAGTAGGGTAGTTGACTTGGACTCCCTATACGATTCGGCACTCTGGCCTGGCGCGATTTTGAGGAAAGAAGGGGAGGGGGAAGGGAGGGGATGGAGGGCCAACCCCGCACTCACACACTTGTTGAATCACCCGGGCGCGGCGCGGCGCGGGTCTCGCGATCTGCCGGCGCGCGGCGCGCCCCTGACCGTCCCGTCCCGGGTCCCCCTCGGGCGCCCCTCCGCCCCTCACTCCTCAGGAGGGACAGGGCGGTGCACTCTGCTCCCTCCGCGCATCCCATACAAAGCAGGAGAGGCATGGGGGGAGGGGGGATCCTTACTCGGCGAAACGGCGGCCGCCGCAGCGTGCAACGAACTCTACGGCGCGGTCAAGTAACCGTTACAGAGCCGCGGTGCCGCGCCGTGCCAGCCCCCCGTCCCCCCGCGGCTCCCGGCCTCCTCCAGCTCCCTGCCGTCCCGTGCCGCGGGGGCACACGCTCCCCCGGTGGACCGTCCCGGAGGTCCTCGCCGAGGACACGGCGGCGTTTGTGAAGCACTCACCTCCTCGGTGACGTCGCGGGGCAGGTGCTTAATCTGCAGCTGCCGGCCCATGTGGAACTTGGTCTTGAGCTCGAGGACCTTCTTCTTGACCTGCTCCTCGGGGTCGTCCTCCCAGAAGCCCTCGGTGGACGCGGTGGCCATCACCTCCGTCGCCCAGGCGAACTTGTCCTGCGCCGGCTTGAGCAGGCCGCCGTTGAAGCAGCCGAGCCCCGAGGCCGGCGCGCCGAACGACTCGGTGGAGCTGGCCGCCATGGTTGCGGTGCCCGGGCCGGGCCGGGGGTTGCACGGGTCGGCTCGGGGGTTGCACGCCGACGCGACGCGACGGTCAGGGCAGCGCGACGAGACGCGGGCCGCTCAGGGCGGCGGGCCGGCGACGTCGAGGGCGCGGCGCATGGACAGAGACAGATGTGGCGCGCACCGGAGCAACCGAAACACTGGCGGCGGGTGGTGGCGGCGCGCGGCGCGGCGCGCGGAGAGGACCGCCGCACTAGCGCGCCCTACCGGCCGCCCTGCCAACCACGCCCGTACCGCGCTCGCCCGCCCTGGCCCGCCTGCCGCACACTCACCTGTCACACGTCCGGCCCAATATTTTGATGTCATGTCCCTCTACCGACATTTGGCCGCAGCTCCCGGAGCTGTCCACGGTGAAGCTAGAATGTCCGACCTATCTTAGCCCGACCTGGCGAGGTTACCAGCGGCATGACGCGGGCCATATCTTATTGGCGATCTTGACATCACACACAGTCCCGATTTATGACTTTTGCCGAAGAATAGTCTAATCTGACACTACCTGAATATCTTATGTTCACGCCGATACTTTGCACAGATGCTAAAAGTTGTGTTCGAACCGCGAAAACGAATAAAAACGCCGTACCGAACGAGACGAGGTGCCGTTGAGCACTGTTCATTTCAAACTAACTGTCCCTGCAGCAGCAGCCGTTAGTGCAGGCAGTGCAGGGCTGCCAACCTCAATCCAACCTAACTACACCCGTTACTGATGCATTAAAAATTTCGGATCTGAGCGGATGTGCTTCCTGTCATTTTGGCAATGAAAGCTGGTAACTTGACGGAAAAGAGACTTTTTCGAGAGTTATTTTTCTATGATTTTTGACGAATTTTGCAGATCTGAAAGCTGTTATTGAGGCTGGTGGGGGCAGAGGGGGAGGGGCAGGGCGGGGGGGCTCTCGATACATCACAAGAATGAAGAGGATCGTCTGCTGTGCTACGACTGTAACATCATAACCTAATAACTAGGGACGACTATCGGAAAATCCAGAGGCTTCGACGTTCAGATTGGTTAAAAAGTAATAGACAGATTCAATACGATTCAATATACCATTCCGGTAAATCTGAAACGAACAAGATTACGGGGAGAAAACGGAAGTCTCCATGTTATAGCATAGTGATTACCGTTTCCTTATTTCCCGCATTCTTTTTTTCAGCGTTTCCGGAATGTTACAATGGGAAAATTTGAATAAAATTTTGGCACGGCGAAATAGTTTTGGCGAACCTTGTTCCGATCTGCGTGCCTCTCCTCTCACCTCCCTCACGCAGTTTAATGTCGCCCGGAGCATTATGGGCCCGGACCTCATCGGATAGGGGAGGGAGGGGGGGATACAGGGGGCTGACTCTGCTCATCACAGCACGCCTGCATCATCCGACGAACAAATTTCATTAAAGAGCGCCGGCACGGCGGAAGGAAGGGTCTGCTGATGTGGGTGCGCGGGGGTGGGGGTGGTCCGCGGTGGCGAGGGAGGGGGCTCGTACCTTATTACGCCTCGGCCACTGCGCCCCGCCGCCGGGGACGTAGGCAACCCATCGGGCGCGCCACGGCACCAGGCCAGATCGTCCCACCCTCACCGCCGCTGACTGGGCCCTTGTCCTCGTCAGCAGCGGCGAGCTTGCTCGTGTCAGGCGATAAACCCTCCGCTAAGTAAGCGAGCAGGCCCGCTTGTTTTCACGGGCGGGGCGGAGCGGGCTAAGCGAGGTGGGGCCACGATCGTTGTAAGGGATTAAAGAGGCGTTGACGAGCCTGCCTTGCCTTGCGCCCTGCTCCCGCGATATCTCTTCTCGTATTCAAGTCAAGTCCACCCTTCATCTTTCTCTCTCCCTCTCTCTACCTTTCACTCTCCTCTCACCTCCACCTCACGTGGGTGCACGCACGCACACACACACACACGCGCGCGCGTACGCACATTCATCTCCCTGACTGCGGGCTGTCTCACGACCCGTCCTCAGGGGGACGTAGGTCACAAGCGCTACAGATCACAACCGCTACAGGTCACAAGCGCTACAGCTCGCTAACGCTACGGGTCGCAAGCGCTACAGCTCGGTAGCGCTACGGCTCGCTAGCGCTACGGGTCACAAGCGCTACAGCGAGAATCCGCTTGCTAGGCGGAGCCGAGCCGAACTGAACCTTGAAAAATTACGCACGTGGCGTGAAAACATGGAAAATTTTTGCGACAGTAAACCTCCCGAAGGAGGTTGCGGTTCCCGCCAGGCACAGGGCTTTTCCCCCCCGTGGCAGCCAACTACTTCGGTGTTCTTATGGGAACCGGTGCTTTTCTGGCCGCGATCCTGTCGCGCAATTCGACAGATTTGATCCCCGTACTGTCAGATTTAGTCGTACGGTGGTTAACCGAACTGCCCTGTCCCCAGGGCATGGAATAGCCATTTTTGGAGCCAGATTCTAGGACTTATGACCCCACGACCGACCACCAGTCGTGGGCATGGGACGGAACTTCCTGGCAACCCGCTGTCGCTACCAGTGAAGAACCTACCTGGGTTTGAACCAGGCCCCATGTGCCGAGTCTCACAGACACCCCACGGCTTTCGCGGCACCACTAGACCACTAGACCGTCGGCTATTCCACGAGGAGCTCGGTTGAAATGGGGGGCTTGAATTCCACTCTCCAACTTGTTGTCCTCAGAAAAATTAAATGTTTTGGTAAGATTCGAACCTCCGTCCTGCGACTCTCCGCGCGGACACTATGCCGGCACGGCTACGATGCCACGGTACCAGGTGCCGGACCACTAGGAGTCATGCTGCGCGAGAAGCCACAGTCACTGAAGAAACGAACCCGGAGTCATGAGTGCGCCTGCTTTCCGGTCAGTGCTGGGCCGGCCGCGTAGCGTCATTGGTATCGACGCTGCTCATAGCACTACGTGGGCAGAGGTTCCAACACCGCGTATTTTTTTTCTTTCTATTATTTTTTTTTTTGTTTGGACCAAGTGCTCGGATTCTCGCTGTAGCGCTTGTGACCCGTAGCGCCACCGAGCTGTAGCGCTTGTGACTCGTAGCGCTTGCGACCCCGTAGCGTTAGCGAGCTGTAGCGCTTGTGACCTGTAGCGCTTGCGAGCCACTCCGCCTCAGGGCAGTCTGGCAACCACCAGGCCTGTCACGGCAGATGGGTTGCCTAGCTTTTCGGGTTTTATACCTGTCGCTCGCGACAGACTGTTTTCATTTCAAACGTCGCCGTGTATCCATATATAGTATTTAGTAATATTACACGTGGACAATGCTGACCGTCTGTGCTTTTAGACTCAAATTATTCCCCGGAAATATTACAAGACACTACGACATAACGTTGCCTTTTTGATTATCCATTCTGTCATTCATTTTGATTTTATTATTACAACGGATGTTTAAGCTCTGCTAATTGCTAACCCCTGGATGTCATTGTTTGTGGACTATCACAGCGTCCCGAGAAAGAGAATCTTTAAATGGAAGCACTAAATGACAAACCGAGTACTTTGATTGCCCGTACCCAACCGTACCCAGTTGCCGCTGGTCTGGAGTGTTGGCACAGGGCGATCACAATGAATGCGCTGTGGGTCTCACAGCACAGACGAGGGCGAGGAGGGCTTCTGCCGTGCTCCCCCCGCCACGCCACGCTCCGGGACAAGAGGATGGACGGACGGGAGGGGTTGGGGAAGTCGGAGGACACAAGTGCAAAAGCGTGCTCGTTCGCGCGCGCAAACACACACAAGGAAGTGCGTACGCGCGCGTGTGTATGTGAGGTTGGAGAATGGGGCGCTCACGCTCGTGTTTTGGGCCACCTCTTGGCGACAAGCGGGCTGAAAGATGGTGCCCCCTCCCTGGGACTTACAATTACGGGAGACAATGTCAATTAAGGGCGATGTGGCCCTGGAGGAGGAGAGCAGGAGGGAGGGAAGGCTGCCGCGGCTGCTGGTTCCGAGAAGAGCGTAGCGCGCAGGGGGTAGAAAAGTACACGCTGCAAAATTGCTCACGCTACCCAAGGGCGGCGGCGGCAGCCCCTGGTCTCTCACCTCGTCTAAGTCGAGCGTCTGTCTGGTGAGGAAGTTTAATACCCCAGAGTTCAACTCTCGCTCCAGCAGAAAAAGACTTGTCGTGTTTCTTTTCCTGGCGTCAAGACGCGGAACGGAACGTCCAGGACACGCGTGGGGGTGGCGGCGGGAGGACGGGGTGGGGGTGGCTGGGAGAGAGAGAGGTGAGATGATATGAGAGAGGAAGAGGGAGGGATGTGGGTGAGGGAGGGGAGGTACCGTTCTAGTGGAGATGCGGTGGAGACGCGGGGCGGGGCGTGGGCTATAAATACGCCCTGCGCTGCGCGCGCTGCCGGCCGGCCGGTACGGCGGCAAAAGTCCTCGTCGGGGAGGTGTCCGCCGGGCCGCGGGCCGAGCACCGCGCCGCCACCGTTGCTGCACTCTCTTACTCAGTGTATTGGCCGCGCCGCCGCGGCCTGGTCCTGCTCGAGCCCCTCGAGGCCTCCAGCTCGCACCGGCCGGGCCCGGGCCCGCCCCAATGACGTGCGCCGCGCCGCGCCGCCCTGAGCTGAGCTGAGCCCCGGCCCCCGCCCCGGCCTCCGCCCCAGCCTCCGCCCCGGCCCCCGCCCCGGCCTCCGCCCCGGCCCCGCCGCGCTCCGTTTCTCCGGTTCCTCCTCTCTGATCCTCCTCGCCGCCGCCGTCACCGCCAGGATGCCGCTGAGGAACGAGCCGCCCTCGCTCCGCAAGGCGGCCATGACCGTCATCTGCGACCACTTCGAGCCGCTGTGCTACGGCTACTCCGCCGAGGAGGTGGCCAGCATGATCGATACCGAGGAGTACCTGGACATCAAAGGTCCCTTCGAGGACATGCGTGAGTTTGTTGTCCTTGTCGGGTTTAGTCGCGGGGAAAATGGGTGAGGAAAGGCGTACTTTGATCGAGAAAAAGGAGCAGTTTGCCGGTGGACGGTTGCCACTCGTTAAGGGCATTAATTACAACCAACAGGAGTCTTTCGATTTATTCAATAGGGGGTCCGCGCATGATATTCCAAAGTTTTAGCCTCGTCGGTTTCTATTCTGAGAAAAACCTTCCTTTTGCGTTGTGTTATGTAAAAATACAGTCAAAATTTGAACCCGTGCCAGTCAAATGGCTTTGTGGCAACAAAAGAGTACAAGGGGGCCAAAACACAGAGGTACTCGTACTCGGCGTGCGGTCGGCTGGCCTGCGGTGCGAGGGTTTCTCATACAGTACCTCTTGCACCGCCTCGGGCTGGGCGCCCCTGCACCGGCGGGGCATTACCCCCTTCTCTCTCATTCTCTCTCTCTCTCTCTCTCTCTCTCTCTCTCTCTCTCTCTCTCTCTCTCTCTCTCTCTCTCTCTCTCTCTCTCTCTCTCTCTCTCTCTCTCTCTCTCTCTCTCTCTCTCACACACACACACACACACACACACTCACTCTCGTCACTTTAGCTCTATTTTCGGCTTGGCCGTTAAATCGCAGGTTGTACTCCTCCGCTGTAGTGACTGCAGCAGGTGGGCGTGTGTTTGCGAACGCGTATGTGTGTGTCTGTGCGCGCGCGCGTGTGTGAATATTATGAGAGAGTAAGTTTGTGCCTTTCGCACCCGTTCCACCACTCCTCTGACACTGACCCTCGTTTTCGCGGAGTAATTTGCTGAGCGTAGCGAAGCACTCTGTTGGACAATTATGCAGCCAAATTGTCCGGCCCTAAAAAAAAATTGTTCACACAAGATATACGGTTTGGGGCGTTTTGAAACCTGGGCAACAACATATCGAAAGCATCCAGACATTTTCGAGCTTAAACTTGAAAAATTACGTACGTGCTCTGCAAGTGAAAGCATGCCTTCTAGTGGTCCGGCATCTGGTACCGTGGCGACGTAGCCGTGCCGGCATAGTGTCCGCCCGGAGAGTGGCAGAACAAAGGTTCGAATCTTAGCCAAAAATTTAATTTTTCTGAGGACAAAACAACTTGGAGTGGAATTCAAACCCCCCGTCTCAACCGACCTCCCTTGTGGAATAGCCGACGGTCTAGTGGTCTAGTGGTGCCGCGAAAGCCGTGGGGTGTCTGTGAGACTCGGCACATGGGGCCTGGTTCAAACCCAGGTAGGTTCTTCACTGGTAGCGACAGCGGGTTGCCAGGAAGTTCCGTCCCATGCCCACGACTGGTGGTCGGTCGTGGGGTCATAAGTCCTAGAATCTGGCTCCAAAAATAGCTATTCCATGCTCTGGGGACAGGGCAGTTCGGTTAACCACCGTACGACTAAATCTGGCAGTACGGGGATCAAATCTGTCGAATTGCGCGATAGGATCGCAGTCAGAAAAGCAACGGTTCCCATAAGAACACCGAAGTTGTTGGCTGCCACGGGGGGTAAAAGCCCTGTGCCTGGCGGGAACCGCAACCTCCTTCGGGAGGTTTACTGCCGCAAAAATTTTCCATGTTTTCACGCCACTCTTTCACTTGCAGAGCACGTACGTAATTTTTCAAGTTTAAGCTCGAAAATGTCTGGATGCTTTCGATATGTTGTTGCCCAGGTTTCAAAACGCCCCAAAAAGTATATCTTGTGTGAATTGCTTGACCCGCGATGTCAGAAAACTCCCACCGCAGCCCACCCTGCCCCGACCCGCCCCGCCCGCTGCTGCTACTGCTCCGTGGCCCGCTAACGATATTCCGGGCAAGAGAACTCCACTCCGGGAAAACAAAGCCTCTGCAGAACGCGGAGAAATGGAGACGGCTTGCGAGGGAGTCCAGGGGAGGGGAGGCGGGGGGCGGCAGAGGGAAAAACGGTGCTTGAGAAGGGCGGAGGAGGGGTAGCCCTTTGAGCGGGCGAGATCTGGCTCGGCAGGGCAGGGCCTTGGGTGTTAAACGCTACAGACGACGATGTCCGTCCGCTGGCGCTGGCACTGGCAGGGCCGGCCGCCTCCGGGAACAAAAGGCAAAGGCTGGTCGTGAAGGGAGCCAGTTTTCATCCCTCTAGCGCGTGGGGGCGGGTGGTGCGGAGAGCTGCGCTGCGCGGACTAAGAAACAGAGAGTGCGCGTCGCGAACGGCAGGAGAGACGGGCGAACGCCTGGGGGGTAGGCCATACGATGCAGCTGTGTGCGCGAGCGGCCTACCTGCCAGGCGCTCCAGCTTACACACCACCGTTGCACAGCCGCCTCTGTTCATCCCTGAGTTGTATTTTTTCTCCTTCTTTTTCCTGTCTCGAGAGGGCGGTTCGCAGCCTTGGCCTACCTGGGGCCTGCCCGGCTGGGACCGGGTCGTGGAAGAGGTAGGCCTTGCGGCGCTGCGCCGCTGCGCGCTGGGGTGCACTAACGGGCGAGTAGGATTAGTGACCCCCTGGGGAGGGCCGAGCGGGGCGGGGTGGGGCGTGTCTTCTTGCCCGAGCTGGCAGCGGCACAGGGTGGTGGGCTGGTGGTAGCAGTAGGGCCTGGCCGGGCCGAGACCATCAGGAGGCGAGCAGGGGCCGTGCTGCTCAGCCCTTCCCTTTCGCCCTCGATCAAAACTGAGGCGTAGGTGAAAAGGGCTGATGGGGTGCATTCAAGCTTGCAGCACTCCGCAAACAGTGTAGCGGTCGCGCCCCGCCCGCCCCGCCTTGAGAGGCCTAGAGGCATCCCGGCCCGGCTACACTCTTCGCCCTGCTCCTGCTCCAGGCTCCGCGCCCTGGTCTCGGTAGCAGAGTGGAGCCGGACCCGGGCCCGGGCCGGGGATAAGCGCCCCGATAGCACGGGGAGCTATTGGAATCGACCAAGCTTGAAATTCAAGTCGGGAACCCCCACCCCGTCCCGCCCCGCCCCGCCCCGCCCCGCCCCGCCCCGCCCCGCTCCTCCACCACCGCACCCGCGGGCGCGCGCGGAAGGTCCCACCCGACAACACGCTCACATCAATCGGTTGGCGGGTTAACGCGCGAAAAACGAGCCAGCCGACCCGACCTCGTCGCCGTGCAGCGCAACATGGGGGCGCAGCTGAGATCACCCCGCCCGACCGGATCACCGCCGCTGTGCGCGCGGGGCGGGGCGGGGCGGGGCGGGGCGGCTCCAGCGCCCACCCCACCCTCATTCATACCACGACGAGAATAACGCGCCGAGTCGGAGGCAGAATTGCGCCTTGTTCTCCGCCCGCTCTCGTCTGGCGGGCCGAGGCGGGGCGAGGCGAGGCGAGCAGGCGCTTCCTTTGGAATTGAATTATTATTATTATGATTATCCACGGCAATCTGAGGAGTGCCGCTGCCGCGCCCGGTGGCGCGAGCCGACGCGACGCCGCGTGACGCCACGTCCTGGAATAAGGGTGGCCCGTCGCGACACCACGCCGGCGCGGCGCCGAGGCCGAAACGAAGGAGATAGAAAGGGCGACGCACAATGAGGGATGGCGGGAGCAGCAGGGGGTGTGGGCGGGGGCGGGGAGCCGGGGGCGGGGAGCCGTGGGCGGGGAGCCGGGGGCGGGGAGCCGGGGGCGGGGAGCCGGCGGGCGGGGAATAGGGGGTTCCCCCACCCCTCCCGTCAGATTGCCCAGCACGCCGAGGAGAATCACATTAGACGGCTAGACGCGCTTACCGGTGTCATCCCCCTGAGCCCCGCCTGGTCGCACGACACCCCGCCCCGCTCCACAAAACCCCGACCATCCCCACCCCACCCCGCCCCCCCCACCCCCCTCCCGCCCCGCCCCACCCCGCCCCACGCAGCCCCGTCCCGCCCCGCCCACCCCATCAGCCTGGGGCGCAACACAAGGGAAGCGCGGCGCGTCGCCAATGTGATTATGGGCGCCGAAATCACCTCGTCTGCTGCCAGTCTGCGGCAGGCGGCAGGCGGCAGGGCGCGGCGCGGACGCCCCTAGCTCACCACCTACGCCTCGGCCTTGTTGTAGCGGGCTCCGTGCTGGCGTGCGTGGCCGAGGCGGTCGCGGAGCGGAGGGCCCTGCACCGCAAGCATCTGCACATGCTGGTGCAGCCGCAGACCCCGAGGCTCAACCTGTCGTGGGGAGACGCCGACGGCTATCACGGCATTCAGTTCGCGGGACAGCGCTGCAAGGTAACCGCCTCAATGTGCACCCTCCTCGACAGCAAAGTGTTTCAAGTACGAGCTCCGACGCCGGAGTGGACGACGCACTCGACTGACACAGCGAGCCATGCTCTCCATAATCACCACCACCATCACCCGCTTGTAGACGTAGTGCCGTAGAGCTCAGGCGGGAGCCTCCCCCCGGAACACAGGGGCTTCTATGGAGAAATCCGCCCGCAATCGGATGCGTCTGACGTCATGTAGAGTAAACCAGCCACATACCCCGCGCCCGCGCCCCCACAGTGCCCTTGAGTATTAGTCGTGGTGTGTTTGTGTGTGAGTGTGTGTGTGAGTGTGCGCGTTTGTGTTTTACGTACAGTAGCCCGCTTGACTTTGGCAGTTGCACCATTATCCTGGGGGCTCGGGGCCACACGTACTCAACCACCCCGAGCTCCTCTACTTTCACGCCGCGAGGAGAGCGCGTTGTTGTGTGTTCGGTCCGCTATGGCTGCACCCCTTGCACCCTGCACCCCTCTCCGTAGGAGGCACGACCACGCCAACCCTTTCCCCCTCTCTCGCCCTCCCTAGCCCTTCGGTCCGGTGAGTCGCGACTAGACGAATTTCGCAGAGCGTAGCCGCAGAGCGGTTCTGCGGGAGGTGCGGCGGCGGGAGCGACAGAGAGGTGCTGAGTGAGGAGGCAAAAAACAAGGAAGGAGGGGGGGGGGGGTCTCGGTATAGAAAGAGGCACAAAGAGAACGCAGGGGTGCCAGCCAGGCGAGTAGACACCCTAGCCTAGCCTGGACGCGCCCGGCCCCGCCCGGCCCGGCCTTCTGCCGCAGCGCAGCGCCCCTGCTGGTGGAGGAGATGAGCGAGGAGATGAAGCACGTGACGCACCTGAGGCGGCACCACCTGCACCTGCTCACCACCCCCAGGGTGTCCAGCTGGACGCTGCACGGCGTGGCGGACCAGCGGCTGGGCCTCGACCTCCTGGCGGCCCGGAGCAAGGTGAGCGAAAGGACATGAGCGCGGGGCGGGACTTCCCTCCCGTGAGACGTGACGCGGGGAGCTAGTCGAGAGGAGAGGAGACTAGCAAACGCCAGAGTTGTCTTGGCTTGTTCCTCCGTTTGTTGAACATTCCGGCTTTCAAAGCTTTCCCCTTGCATCTCCCCTGGTGTGAGATAATCATCAGTCACAATTTTCGAGACATTCATGTAACTTCTCTCTCATCATACATTACTCCCCCCTGTAGATTTTGGTTTGAGTGTCGATTTCACTAGAAAGATAATAAAAACAGTCTTAGAAACCGGGGCAAAGCGTCAACGACTAAAGTTCTGCTCTCTGTGGCGCCGTCCCGTGTCGAATCTTGCAGAACCTCAAGCACCTCAACCTGTCGTACCTGCGGCACATCAATCCGCACGTGCTGTGCAACCTCATCCCCTCCTTCTCCACGCTCGTCACGCTCAACCTCCGCATGACGCTCGCCGTCGACCCGGTGAGTACGCTGACTCCGACACGGTAGAAGTGTAGACATGGTATCGGCAATAGGCAATAGGCAGCGTCACTCACTCACTCACCTCGCCGTTCGCGTGCGCGTGCCGCAGCTGTTGGCGCAGATCGGGCGGCACTGCCCGTCGCTGCGGGAGCTCAACCTGGCCGGCACCCCCGTCACGGACCGCGGGCTGGTGCAGCTCTGCATCTCCACGGAGGGCCGCCGCCAGTGCCAGCGGCTGAGCAAGCTGGTCGTCAGCGAGACGTGCGTCTCCGTGTCGGGCGCGGCGGTCGTGCTGCAGTCGCTGCCCTGCCTCACCGACTTCGACTTCGACAACATCTTCGAGGCGGTGGACATAGTGGACCAGTGGGACCGCGCCCTGGAGGCGCGCCTGCTCACGCCGGCCGGCGTGCGCCTCTCCGAGCAGCCCGTCGCCCCGCCGGACGTGCTGCAGCTGCGCGCCCTCACCTCCAGCGTCGAGTTCGTCAGCCTAGACTACCTAGACTCGGCCGTCAAGATGTGCCCCTTCGCCGCGTCCATCAGCATCGGTGGCTCCTGGCTGCCCAACGAGGCGCTGTACAAGGTGAGCCGAGCCGGTGAGCACTGCCGGGCCCGCCCCTCCAATCCCCGCACTACCCTACACCGACTGTTCCAGTTCATGGTGCTGGAGAGCCTGACTGCGCTGTCCCTAAGCAACGGCGAGGGAATGACGCTAGACTTCCAGGAGGGGGTGCTGCCTCTGCTGTCGGCCTGCGGCGAGCGCCTCCAGAACCTCATCCTCACCAACTTCGCCGAGGTGGACTTGGCGGGCATCGGTCGGACGTGCCCGCGCCTCCTCAACCTGGCACTGTCCGGCGTGGGGCACTACGAGCCCCTCAACTCGGTCAACACTTCGTGGTTCTCGCAGCTGCAGGCGCTCGAGGTGTGGGCCGACACCTCCCAGGCGCACGCCCAGGGCCACGAGCAGCTGCCCAGCGCACTCCATCTGCGGCAGCTGCTCGTGTCGCCCAGCCTCAAGAACATTCTGTTCACGGCCTGTGCCGCCCTCACCGACCAGCTCTTCCATCAAATCTGGATGGTAAGCCAGATTCGTTACTATTGGAAAACCTGTTGTTTTACTCAAAAGAGACAGCGAGATTATCACCTTCCCCTTTTTGTCAGAGTAATCCCATGAAGTGTCTTTCACACCTGACCCTGGACCACTGCCATGGAGTGAGCCCTCAACTGGTGCATCAGGTACTGGACGCAGACAATGAGCTAACAATGCTCAGAATTTGGAGCTGCTGTCAAATCAACAAGACCCACAATGGAGAGTTTGTCTCACGGATTTGTGAGGAAAATATGAATGTGTACCTTGAATGGTTTGCTTGCAATGACTGATTAAATGTACATAAATACTTTGTGATTGTGTTGTTTTAAAACAAAACAAAAATATTATTGTAATTATTAGGAAATATTTGTAAAAGTAAACTAAGTCAGACACCAGAGTAAAAGATTTCAGAATTTTTTTTTATTCTCTATAGAAATTTTGGAAAGGATATCCATTACAAAACACAACATAAAAATTAAACTGAGGAACTATATAGACCATAATACAGAAAAATGCTACAACACAGTATCAAAAATAACAGAATATTCACATTACAAATTCCTTGAGAATAAAAACAAAACCTGTGGAAACATGACTAAACTAGAGGCACACATTGATATCCAAATATGAACCAATATAACTAAGCTGGCATTCTCATACCAGCATCAAGACGAATTACACAACCATTAAGCATGTTGTTCTGCCAAATATGTTCTACCAAATGGGCAAACTCATCAGGATTTCCAAGACGAGGGGGAAAAGAGCAGTACTGCACAAGGTTCTTTCTCACAGGCTCAGGAAGTCCTTTTAATAGAGGTGTTTCAAAAAGTCCTGGAAGAATAATTAAAATATAGTAAACACAGCTTTGACAAAAAAGTAAAAATTAATTCACTGGTTAGGATGTATACCTGGTGCGATAGTCACAACTCTAATACCTATTGGGCCCAAATCTCTAGCAACTGGTAGTGTCATAGCAGTTATGGCACCTTTACTTGCTGCGTAAGCAGCTTGGCCTATCTGACCATCATACGCAGCTATGCTAGCAGTGTTTACAATAACACCCCTGCTCCCGTCAGAGGTAGGGGTATTTTTTTGAAAGACAGCTGCTGCAAGTCTTATAACATTGAATGTGCCTATTGTGTTAACCTACAACAAGGATTTTTGTAAACATGAGAGGTGATTGCGTATCAAAATAAAGGCATATTTAATAGATTTCCAAAATATAAATACCTGAATAATTTTTTCAAAATCATTGTAGGGATGAGGAGCATTTCTTTTCAAATCCAAAGTTCTTTTGGCTAAACCAATTCCAGCACAGTTAACAACCAAGTTGAGATCCTTAAAGTTCTTGGTGGCGGTTAGTAACCCTTGCTCAACATCCTTCTCCTTTGTAACCTGATAAACATTTTAAATGACAGCATCACTTGGCATAAAATCATTCCACATATCATTAATAAAAAATATAACAATACTACTTACATCAACAGGAGTAAATATTACATTACTCAGACTTTTAGCCACAGTCTGGCCTTCTGAGGATGGCAGATCAGCAAGAACAACGTTGGCACCCTGTTTGGAGAGACGCTCAACAGTGGCTCTCCCCAGGCCTGATGAGCCCCCAGTAACAAAAGCTGTAACACCCTGAAAGTCATCTCATCATTATTTATAATACAAAGAGACCCTATCATTCCTTGGCATAACATTCTCTTTTGAATTAACAGAGTAGTAATTAGATAATGGAGATACATGAAGAAAAGGCAATTCTACCTTCAGCATAATGATGATTTTCCGGGTCTACTTTGAATGACACCTGTTGAGAAGAGCTGTTGGATGAAACCAGCATTAACAAGTACTAAGGTGTTGTTCAACTTTGTTGTTGGACTTTGGACACAAGGACCAAGGAGCTGACCGGCAACATGTGTTGCAGATGCAGACGACGAACGAACAAATAACCTTACACTGCTTCCAATAAACAACCTAGCCAACACAACCCGGAAGTCCCTTCCTTTAATCCCACTTAAATAATTTGAAAACACTTCAATAGATTGATTTATTTATCAATTATAAATTAAAATTAACTCTTATTGACAAATTTTTATTCCTTCAAAAGAGAACTACACATTTTTTCAATTTACTTAAACGCGCAGAAGGTTGCATAGCCCGATAAGAAAATACGCCTCTGGGCAGGAACGCAGGAAGCCTGATGTAGAGGGCGAAACGTTCAGCACCATCTGAGATCCTGCCCCTAGTCCTCGAACCGTGGGGGTTTTTGGTGCACCTGGAGTCATATGAGTCATGTCAAAATAGTGTTTTTGAAATTGTTACGGAAACATTTGCACTGGGTAAGTTATTCGTACTTTATCTATATTTAATTTAAACAAAAACTGACATGATTTTCAATGTTTAGAGTATGTGATTTTCTAATACTGACTCTCCTCACGAAATTACCACAGATGCATGGTAAAAATAGTTCATGAGTCACTCATGTTTCACTGGTTTCCCCCACAACCAGAGTTACTATATTCTCCATCGCTTCCAAGTGCCAAGTTTATGTGGTTAAACTGTGGAGTGACAGAGTCAAAGTAATAATTATCTGTTGTTATCGTAGTGCTGTGATAAGTTCTAAGACAATTGACGAAGGTGACTCCCTCCCTTCCCCGTTTTCCCCTCCCCCTCTCCCCTCCTCTAATCTAGTTTGTCAAGTGAAATATTCGGGATTCCACAGGAGATTCCGAGGACGATGACTGATTTAAGCGTTAAACCCGCGCGAACACCAAAGACTGTTCCAATCATTGACGAGTATGAAATTTCTAACACTGTTCTTGGGCTTGGAATCAATGGCAAAGTAGTACAATGCTATTCAAAGGCTTCAAGGGAGAAATATGCATTGAAGGTAATGATTGAAGTATTCTGTTATTGTTCATGTCAGATTATATTGTATGTAGTCAGTTTATCGGCTGTAGGTCCAACTCTTACCTTTTTATATTTTGGTTTAATGGCATAGGTTCTTCATGACAATGTGAAGGCTCGCAGAGAGGTTGATTTGCACTGGAGGGCCAGTGGCTGCAAGCACATTGTTAACATTACAGATGTCTATGAAAATACATACAGTGGTAATAAATGTCTTCTAGTTGTGATGGAATGGTGAGTTGTATAACCAATAATCTGTATCTTCACGGAAAGCAATATCTAATTTGGGTTCTGTTACTTCTTCACTTTGGTTTTCAGCATGGAAGGAGGAGAACTTTTTCAAAGAATTCAAGAGAGGCAAGATGGAGCTTTTACGGAAAGAGGTAAATTTGAACTGTCACTAATCTGTTTCAAGGTCGCAGATATGTATCATAAAATTTTGACACTTGGTCAATAATTGCTTTTGCAGAAGCAGCACAAGTTATGTGGGAGATATGCTCTGCTGTGAAGTATCTACATGATGTGAACATTGCTCACCGAGATCTAAAACCTGAAAATTTACTATACACAAAACCAGGTAACATTAAAGAAAACTGTAAAATAAAGTATAGTAAAGATGATTTCTTTTGACATTTCTTAATTTATACTGTTCCTACATCTGAGATATACTTATTGCTGCATTTTATATGTATAGGTGATGAGGGAGTTTTAAAGCTGACTGACTTCGGTTTTGCCAAAGAGACGTTTTCAAAAGACACACTTCAGACACCATGTTATACCCCATACTATGTTGGTGAGTGCTGTTAATTTACTCTTACAATTACAATTTCAATTACAATAGCCTTAAGAATTTTTTTCTGTATTTCTCTTGAATTTTATAAATCCAATATCTAATGAAACATGATTTTCTTTTTCTTTAAAGCTCCAGAGGTATTGGGACCTGAGAAGTATGACAAGAGCTGTGACATCTGGTCTTTGGGTGTCATCATGTACATTCTGTATGTTCCAGAATATTGATGAGGCTTCCATAGCTTATTTAAAGTTTTGATAATTATTTCTGTTTATGATTGCAGGTTGTGTGGATTTCCTCCATTTTATAGCAACCATGGGCTTGCAATATCACCTGGCATGAAAAAACGCATACGAACTGGGCAGTATGACTTCCCTAATCCTGAATGGCAGAATGTTTCACCTGAGGCCAAAGAACTTATCCGTGGTATGCTAAATATTGACCCAACCAAACGTTTCACTATAGAGCAAGTCATGAGGAATAGGTGGATTGCAGTAAGTTGATGTTTTCTTTTATAGAAAACATATATCTTCTGAGTTTTGATTTGTTGTAATGAGAAGGTATTCTTTAACTTTTGCAGCAATATACAGAAGTCCCCCAAACTCCACTCCACACAGGCCATATGCTAAGGGTTGGGGGAGAGCTTTGGCCGGAAGTGCAGGAAGAAATGACTCGGTCTCTAGCCACAATGCGGGTTGATTATGACCAAGTCCACATAAAAGATTTGAATCACTCTAACAATGAGCTTTTAAACAAGAGGCGCAAACGTGGAGATGCCCCATCAAGTTCAAATCAGCCTGGACATCCTCCTGAACAGGAAGTTCAGTGAATTATTTTTTGGATGTATTCCCTTTTTAATGTCAGCACAATTTATTCACAGACAGACACATCTTTAAGGATGAGAGAATCTTATGTGCCTCAATGGTTATTGCCTTGTAAAAAGGTTGTCACATTTCCATTACATTCACAGTTGTATATCTTTTTCAGCTATTTGGTATTGTAGTGTTTTTTATATGTGCTCAATACCTTGTTGCTGTTGCATTTAAGTCCACAGTTTATTTATCCTTTGATTTCTATCCATTAATTCTTTTTTTGGGAGTTGAAGCTGAAATGAGGAGACTTTTTTTTTGTGTGTGTTTGTGTGTTTGTACATTTTGTTTCCATTACCACCATACATTTGTAACTTAATTTTTTTATTATTACAGTGATACTTTATTTGCTCTGGCACTGGTTGTAGCAAGCGCAAGTTCTTATTTTGAATTCAGTATTGCTCCTGTCATAATCAAGTATTAAGGCAAATGGATCAAATCATACATTTATTGCAGTTTTACTGTCATGTAAGAGTATTCTTACTTACTGTTTTTTTTTTCCTTTTTTGTTTTATAACATCATCATTAAATTTTATGTCATTACTCTGCTTATTTCATTTTGAGAGATTGAAGGGAGGTTTTCTTATCTTCTTTTATATTAGTATTGCAAAAATGTAAGGTTTTAGAAAAACTCCTGAGAAAAAGGGAGCCTTATTTAATAATGTTGGCTGTCAGATTTTTTTCACTTGCTATCAATGTTCTGTATTTGACTGTTAGTTAGGCTCAAGAATTTCGCTAGTGTACCTTATACATTCAGGGTTAAACTATGACTGGATGGCGCCTACCTAGTTAGTTTGAAATGAAAAAGAGAAAAGGAGAAGTGTGACTTTTTTCACATGTTAGCAACTCTGTGGCAATTAGAACTCTATTGGAAAACCCACCATTTGCGTGGATTAAGACACCCAAGGACTCATGCCTTCACAGGTCTAAAGCCACCTTAAGCTTGAAAACATTTTCATTGACTTGATTAATAATAAAAAATGACCAATGCTGGTAATAAATATTTTTCAAGGTCATTCCCACCTCTAATGGTACTTAAAAGTTACAGGATTCTTAAAATGTGTCATACCAGTGTATTATCAGCATCAAACTACTGCAGATGCAACTCTTTGTGATTAAGTAGGCTTCAGAGCCATGTTGTGATTGTACATTTCGTCCACATATTTAAATGAAAAACTTCCTCTTACATTAAAAATCCCGAAGACCATACTGTTAATATTTTGAATATCTACGAATTGTTACTAAGACCTTACAAGTTCAATTTTGAGTACTTAAAGGTCAGTACTGTTGATTAGATTTAGTAATTTCCTTTTAAAGGAGACAATAACATAGTTTACCTGTTATTAGACAAATAAGTGTTAAATTTATGTAATTCTTACTGTTATCTTAGTTTATTTTTCTCATGTTTTTGTTTATGATAAATTTTTAGGTGTTAGTGTGTATGTGCAATCCTGCACCCAGGAGATAGGGACTGAGGAATGTGCTCATTTTCATGACCAATTTCATCGTGACTTATTAAATAATTCAATGATTAAAAAGATGTTGACAAAGGTTTAAAGAAATTTTCCAGTTTGCTAAATCAAAGCTCATAAAACATGTAGCAGTTACCTGATGTTGATAGAGGCATTTATTTCTGCCTAGTTTGTTTTTTGAGGGCCATAAAATGATTGTTGAATTGACTGCACCTCCTCTTTTAGCATTTAACTACGACTACTTCTGCTTATAGATAAAATTAAACCAAAAGGGTTTTTGAAGTAAAGGATAAAGGAAAGCAAATTTTATCACTTTCACTTTTCACAAACTTCATGGTTAAAAATTCTTCCTGAATATTTTTCATTTTCTTGGATGTTGATGCTCAAATATTTTCTGGCCTAAAATGTAGAGATGTATTTAGTGCTACCAATATGAGGCATAAATCCCTCCCATTTGTAAAATTCTAGTTACATAAGAGTCTAAGAGAGTTTTTATGTTATTTTGTTCTTGTGAAATATATTCACATTTTTCATGTTTTCGCTTTTTGAGCAGTAGTTCTGTTCCCCAGATTCTATAGGACTATAAAGTTTGGTGACAAGAATTGAATAAGGAGGCTTTGATAAAGAGACGATATTTCACCTGCCAAAAAATATACTACACTTTTCCGTATTTCAGTAACAACAAAAGTTAAAACAACTTATGAAAAATCTTAGAAATAGATATATTTTAAAAGTACACAACAAGTAATAGAAGCAAACCAGTTAGCATGAAGGAGGGAAATTGGAGAACTAGTCTTAAAATGGGTGGGTATGTAAATAAATTCTAAGTGGCAAAGCAGTTGTTAATTGATTTTTGAACTTTTCTGGTGATTACGGACAATGGTAATTGAAATAAGCGGCGGACCACCTAGAACAAGGATCAAACCAAAGCTGCTAGAAAAATGAATGCCAACACATTAAAACAATTTCTCATGTCACTCAACATTTCTTGGGGGAGAGTTCTGACTTAGAATGCTAATGCCAAAGAGAGCAAATAGAATTTTGTGTGCACATAATGCACAAGTTCTCAGGTAAATTATAACAGTCCAAATTTCAAGAAGTGTTTTTACAAAATATTATGTGGGAACCAACACAAGACAAATGCAACAAATCCTTAAATTACACAACACAGCACTCAAGCAGCTGTAATTGCTCGGGTCAGATTGGTCACGGTAATTTGAATGACTAGGCACATAAATTTGATCAACTTATCATTGACCTTAAAATCTGTCTCTACAGAGAGAACCTAACCTATCATGGGACCTACAAGACTGCCAAGTTCACTCAAGTTGATCAGACCTGATTATTAAAAGAGCTTTACTTCAAATCAAATATCAGAGAAAAGCAATGGAAGTTCCATTCATCAGGTTGACGTTTGCTCGTTTTGTAAAAGTATTACCACAGAGACCGGTGCCTCTCACCTGCTATTAAGATACATCCTGATGTGTAATCTGGATTAACATTTGTTTCACAATATTATGCAAAAATATATAGTAATGGGATCTTAACTGACTTATCTTAACAGTCTAGATCACAAGTTGTGGACCGATACATGACAAAAGTTAAGGAGACATGTACTAAAATGAGGACAGATCTCTTCTAAAGAGGGGAGAAAGTGATGCCACTTCAAACTATCAGATAAAATTAAAAGCAATGGCAAAAATGACTCAAAGTTGAGATCAAGTATCAGTATTGTAAACACTTAAACCAACAACTACTTTCACATGATATGAAAATATACACACATTTTATAACAAAACAGATGCAGTATTTAATTCAATACTTGAAACCAGTATCTTAAGGAAAAATATATTTCCTTAAAGTTAATAAACATGAAAAATCAATGAGGCAAATTTGAAGTGCAAGTTTTATTTTGACGAGAATAGAGCTAAATGTATTATACAAAAGAATCTTCAAGCTTATGGAAGACACTAATATTAAAATATTACAAATTATAAACACCTTTCATTAACAAATTTGTACATTAATTCAACAAAATACACACATTTCACTGGTGTACTAACATAGGCACTACGGCAAAGAACTCAAGCTCCAAGAAAGACTAGCACAAGTTCATTTGTAGTTGGCTTAGATTAGGACTGCACTAAACTACAAAAAGGTCCTTCCATGCCTTTGTGTAGTGCTACATATCTATTTGAGGGCTGAGCAGTATGGTCTGAATTGAAGTGACTAAAACTTACATTCAGTTGGACAGCAAATGAAGGTTATTATAAGGAATGATAATTTGGCAAAGCAGGTGATCTAGTGAGACCGCAGAAAAATCAGGGGCCAAATAGTACGATAATAAAATACACAAGGAATTAATTATTACCGACAGGAAAGAAGACTGTGATACAGTCAGAAACAGGAAGAATGAACATATAGCATTGCTGAAAGCTTGTCAAATCAAACTTGTTAAAATTTATTTTCAAATTAATGAATGGTAAAACAAGTTTTTGTTGAATGGGAAATAGAAGAGAATCTCCACTGGAGTTCACACAATCATGCATGAATGAAGCTGGAAAGCAGGAAAGAGAGTTGACAACTAATACAGAGCTACTAAGGTAACATCCTAAAACAAAGCCAGAACTAAGGGAGAATGACCAGCAGAATTACTTTGGCACCATATGTGATGGAGAAATAATACAAACATAAAAGATGCAGATGTTAGGTCATAAGTTACAACCACCAGCATTGTAGGCTAATTCATTGCGTTTCGGAAATGTTAGACTAACAAGGACCGATTCACAGCTCAGAAGACTTCCGAATAACAATGAATTCCTAGCAACTTTACAGAAAATATGGCACATTTTTCATAGACTATGAAGGTAAAATTACCCATAATTTCAATTTAAAATCAGATAAAACAAGTCAAATTACTTTGACAGTAATAAAATTTGGGGGGAGTGCAAAAATCATATGGCTCCACATCTGCGGTGCATTTTCTCACTTAACCCTTAATGCAAGTGATGAGTAAGCTCCTATTATCTGGATCGTAATAATGAATATGCCATCAAATATAATATAAAGGACCCACATGTATCACTTGCAAAAGCTGATTTATAGATGTCCGATCCAACTAAGCAGGCATGATGCACTACCCATCACTCAGCAGAACTATACCATTAATTCACACAAATGGTAAAGTTTACATAATACAGCACTTAAGAGGATGAAACACATCTATGAGCAATTCCAACAGCCAAAAGTAACAGTTTAAAAACTATCACTTGATTTTAAATACCTCATCATATGGAGTCCTCACAACTGTATCACATATCAATAAGTAAGTAAAGAGCAAACACCCAAAAGAAATGGGATCAGGGTCATTAGCACAAAATGCTATAAAATCATAAGACAATTCAAACTATTCTTTCTGAGACATGAAAGTGAAGGTTAAGATTGGTGATTGTTATGAATGCAAGGCCCAGAGTACCTTAATCTATTGTGCAAAAATTGGTACTATGAACAGAAAATGACAATACCTTTAAGTCTCCAAGTTCATACAAAAAACAAGAAAGAAAGATATATTTAATTAAAAACAAACAAAAAGCTTAACCCATTTCATCTTCAGCACAAACCTTAACTCTCCTAATAAGCACATGCTGCATGATGAATACAGGGCAGATTAGCAGCTAGCATTCTTACTTAACATTTGGTAACATTTGTCAGTCACTTTCTACATCAGCATATTCTATTGATCCATGTTTATCATTTTAACTAAAACAGATATAAAATTTAATCACTTTTAATACAAAATTGCTCTTACCATATGTTGGAATCTTGTTGAGTCAAAATTCAAAACCTTTTGGAAAGTTGATTGATAAAAATAAAGAAAAAAGAAACCAAAGTAGTATTTTGTTGCAAGACAGATATCACGTGACAGTGTGACCCTTCATCATGGTTGGATCCACTTGAGAACTTTGTTTCAAAGTTTAAAACATGGTTGGCAAGACTACAGGCTGGAGTATGAGCCAAGCACTGCATGGCAATTTCCAAGGTCTTGCAAACATAACTTAAGAGCAAATCCACAACAAACAACACACATGGACACAAGTTAATTTCCATAGAAATATGTTGGTAAGGCTGTACATAACTATATATATATATATATGTATATAAAAGTCTTTTCAAAATATATATATATATATATGAACATTGAAATACATCTAATCAATCACACATATCTGCCACATCACAAGAGTTGCTCAAAGATTTTAGACTGTTATCCGCTTCTTTGATCTGTAACTGAGGTGTGAGGATTCCTCAGAACCTTGTTTCTGCTTGTTTGTACACTTTACACAGATAAAAATTTCAGGTATGTTACTTTTCTTGATTTTAGCACAAGAAAGGTGAATCCAGGTTAAACACTCATTACACTCGATCATTGCTCTACCAGCAAAGGGTTTAGAACAATAACATGTGATGACATCATAGGAATCATCATCTGGAAAAGATCAACAGATATAAGAGATTTTATCAATAAATAGAAGAAATAGATTTGCCTTCAAGAGAAATACCTGAGGTACCAGCATCATCAGAACTTTTACGGTCATCTTGAGAGCTAGATGCTGACTCTGACTTTACGCTGTCTGCACCACTTCCAGTACTACCTATGGGACTGCTAGCTTTCTCTCTCATTTCCTAAAACACAAAACAAAGCCAATAGAGCTTTATGAAACTTGAAGAAATAAAGTTTCTTTTTTCCTTTGCTTTATCTTTGTTGAAGAGTTAAATGACAAAGTCAAGCTATCAACACTTACATCTTGAACTTTCTGGTTCTCATAATCTTCATATTCCAAAATATATTTGCAAAAGAGATAGAAATCCTCTGAGGTACGAGGCCTCTTAGGACTTGTAACATAGACCTGAAAAAAATAATTTTCTTAAATTACTGAGTTCTAATGATCTTAACCTAGCAAGAACTGTAATTCTTCATCTACTTACATCTTCATCATCACTTTTGGGGCTTTTCTTGAAAGCTCGGGGAGCTAGAACAAAAACAAACGTAGCAGAACATTAACTAGGATGCAGGGCTGTTATGACTTGCTTATGGTAGATGGGTAATGTCAAGTGGAACAATGGCCATAGCACAGCTGCCTAATTGAAAAATATTTTTGAGAGGTTTAGGTGGGCAATTCAGCGCTGTTTCGTAAAAATCGGTGTAACGTCGGAACTGTTCGTAAAAACAGATAAAGTATTGAATTACAAGACACAAGACGAGTCGAACACGTAGACGTAAGATATGGAAACCGACCTGCTCAGTAAACAAAGCATCAACGCGATCATCCAGGGTATACAGCAAACAGCAGAACCATTTCGGTCAATACATGCCTGATAGTTATGCCGATTTCCAATGAACCTCAAAAACTTCGGGAACTATCCCAATAAACCAGAAATCTTCCATATATTGACGGGCATAACTTCGAATTCAACGACTGTCTGGTAGTTGAATGTGCGAGGATTTCACGAATATAAATGTGGGAAATGTGTTATTTTCCGAAACAAGGAGTAGATCTAACGCAGAAAATATCCCATGAAAAAATACAGAGAAAGTTACAAGTTCAACACTTTGCAGTTTTCAATAAATTACGTATCAACTACCTTCTCTTTCATACCCCCAAGAACTCCAGTCTGTCGTTACCTGGACAAACAGATTTTCTGATGTAAAAGTGCAAGGATCTCACAATATTTACCTTTAAACACAGTCTCGGACATTTTGATAAGATAATTAGGCAACAAGACCAGTCATCTTCTACTATCAAACAGCATAACTCTCGACATTCACGCCACAACGAAACCAACGATCTACACTCAAAATAGGGTTAACCGAGCAATTCTCATCTGTGAGCACACAACCCAGACGCGCATGGCAACATACTCTCCAACCCAAAGCGTTCTTCGCAGTATTTTTATGGACAAAACAAATTCAAATCTCTTTTATTTTGCATTCATCATGCGAAATTCATTCATTATTTTTTATTTACTCTCTCATTTTCACCTATAAATGGAGGAATTAGGTCTCTTTCACAAATCTGCAAAAATAAATCTAGTACAAGGTGGAGAGGAGTGGGGAGCAGCCAGGAGCAGCGCGAAATTTCGAAGGCCTATGTTATTTTCAAGAAACGGTTGTGCACCTACCAATGTGCTGTAGAGTTATAAGAGCACCTGCCGTTATTTGCAAAATTCCGAATTTATTTTCATATGAAGCAATCAATTTTCCAAAAAGAAAAAAACCTAGCCGAAGGAAAAGTATTGGATACCCATTGGAGTATATAGGAGTATCATTATCTACAGCATTATACACTCTACTACAACTAACTTCTCCTTGCAATTACAGTTTCATTTAATATAATCTCTATACGGTCGGCCGAACCGATCCTATAATACCATTGTACAGACGGTACAGTTGCGAAAGCAGCCGTGAAAGGCCCAGTCGGCCCAGTCTCCCAGTCCACGCAGTTTTTGTCCTTAGCGCCAGCGCCATATATATCGAAGCGATATATCGAAGGACTCGATAGGTCATGTATTCGATTTCGATTTTGTAACTCGATTCAGCTGTTTGCCAAAAAAGCCAAAAGCAAAACATTGATGGTGTTCGACGATGTGGGATTATGATGATGATGGGTGATCAGTACCGCAAAATGGAGCAATATTCACCGAAATCTTCTCCTAGAGGCGCGCGGTCTCCAGTTGTATCACGTCAAGATTCCACTGGAACGTTAAAAACGACAATATCTCTCGGAAAAAACCCGTCAATAGTCCACCATGGACCATTTTATTTGATGAAGGAGCCTCCAGGTAGTGACATTTACCTAGAATTTGCTTACAAGTTTCTGAAATTTTGTGTATGTAGCTTGTTTACCTCACCCATCTAGATAAAAATAGTTAATCTTTTAACGTGATATTTAAAGGTCAGACGCCAGTTCTGGTTATGCAGGTCACCCTTGCATCCTGTCACGGATTTATGAGTCTGTTCATATTTCCGGTTATTTCGGGTGTTAAGCATAAATTATGAAGGAGGTCCAAATGTTTGTGTTTAATTTTATGGCCAGAAATTGTATGTGGTCTCCGCACAGTTCCAATTGCAGTGTGAGATTAGGAGTATTGCGATACATGCCACTGCTTAATTCTTTCATCACCCGCTAAAGTTCATATGAACCAAATTAAGCTAGTTATGAGCACCAATAGGTGCTAGTGATAACATTATAATATTCCAGTGGACCTAATTGTCATTTTAGAGCCAAACAGACCAATTATAAAAATGTAAACCACTGTTTATATTTGAGTTGCACTGCTCATTAGAGATGTTGAGTGTCATACTGCATAACAAGGCTGGAACTACTTTATACGCCAAGATGTAAAAGCAACAAATCGCTGACACAATTAACTTACTGCAACAGATTTAATGCATGTTCAGTAAACAATGTTAATGGAAATCCATCACCACTGTGTTATTTTTTGTACGCTTTCAATATGCTGTCCAATGTAGGATAATGAGTGATCATAATTACTCTTCAGTGCTCTTAGCAGCTCTTAGCCTGTGTTTCACCTTTTAATACTAATTGTGTTTTTCTTTCTGTTTTTGTTTAATTTTAAAGCCGAAAGTGAATTAACAGGTGCCACAAATTTGATGGCATATTATGGATTAGAACATTCATACAGTAAATTTAGTGGGAAAAAGGTTAAAGAACAGCTTTCTTCATTCTTACCTAATCTTCCCGGAATTATAGACAGTCCTGGGCACTCAGACAATAGGTAAGTCGTAACAACATTTATTTTTTTTCAATTTTTGTTATGATTAAGGATTTTTAGTCCAAACTCAAATTAGAAGCATTATTCAAAATCTGCAAAGTATCTCAATTTCTGTTTTCTTCCAGTTCACTGAGGTCTGTGATTGATAAGCCACCTATAGGTGGGAAGGAGCTACTACCCCTTACTAGTGTCCAATTAGCTGGATTTCGTCTTCACCCTGGCCCTGTGAGTGCCTATTTTGTTCTCCTCAAAAATGCCATAAACAGACAGCTCAGGGTAACTTGATTTATTAAAAAAAGAAAGAAATGATTTATATGTGTGATTTTTTCCTTACAGCTACCCGAACAATATCGATATGTTAACCAAACCCCTCAAAAGAAGCATAAGAACAAACACAAGAAGCATAAGCACAAAGCAGGAGAGTCAGCAGGTGGAGGTGAAGTGGCTGGTTCCACTGACATAGGAACTGATGCTCATGAGAAGAAGCACAAAAAACAGAAGCGACATGATGATGACAAAGAAAGAAAAAAGAGAAAAAAGGAGAAAAAAAGAAAGAAGCAAAAGCATAGTCCAGAACACACTAGCGGTGGTCTAACACCCAGTCATCATTCCAATCAATGAAAGAACTAATGTTGAGAATCGTTTTTTACTCCTATTTTTATCCTGTTCTGTTTTTGTTTTGGCACAAAAGAATCTGTTCTGTTCGAACTGAAAATATCTCAACCTAAGTGAAATGGATAGGGAATAGTGACCTTTCTGTGATGCTTTTTAAAACTTCTGATATGAAATAGAATATGTAATTAACATGAAGTGTGTTCCACACGACCTGCCCATCAAATGCTAAATATTGCCTACTTGTCGTCTCATCATATGTGTTCTTTTTCTCCCTTTTACCTTTGTTATTCAGTCAGTTAACTTTCCTCCTAATTTATTATTTAAAATGATGATGTTCAAGCATGAAGTTGCAAGTAACTCCATGGTTCTAGTTACCTTAAAATATTGTCATTGTAGTACAGTACACTGGTCTAATAGTGTAACTTTCCGAGTATTGAATGGTTCTCAAAGATTTTGTTTTGAGTTTGGTAACATTTTATATTACAAAATTGTTTTTCTTATCAGAATTCATGAGTCTGTTGACAGATTATGAAGAATAATTTTGTAAAGGACCAGATTTTATGTTATGTAGGATTTATTGTTCTCGTAAGTTAAATTTGTTTTCATTTAAAGGTTTCTGTTTCGTTGGTGGGGGAAGTAGTTAAGTTATTTGAGAAACTTGACCATGAATGAGAAGACTTTAGATTGTATTCGTACCTGTATTTTTAGGCAAATGAAAGTTGTGATTATAATAAACCAGCATATTTCAGAAACCAATGTACCTTGAATTTTCCTTCATGTGTTTTAACAGCAACCAAGTGTCACAAACATGTTAGACAATATGGACACCCTTTGCGTGAAGAGATTAGGTTTATAAAACAGATTCATGTTAAAAACTTCTCTCTCCTATTAGGACAGAGATTTTTTATTTTGAGTAAACAAACCCTACAAGTGTCAAATACACATTATATTCTAACACATAGGACCTACAGTGACATTTCAATTGTGCAACGTCATAACAATTAAAAAAAAAACTACTGCACTGGAAAGATCACTGCAAGTTCTAAGTATAGAATACCTAATACCCGACCCTCAGTGTAGTTCTCAAAACATTTGTTTTGAAAACAATGAAGACAGTAGTAAACATAACAGATAAAACAGTAAAAACGAAGACTTACAGTACACAATTGATCCTAATTCTAGGCTGCTTCAATTCCTCCTAGTACAGTGAAAATAAATACAAAATATTAAAAAAAAATGGAGGTTTCCTTTGCCTTAGAACTCAATTTCAATACATTCAATCGTGAAATTGCTATGAAAATAGTTTGAGATCCAATAACATTACATTAATTAGAATTGTGATTAAGTAACTTACCACAATGGTATTGTAAGGCAATTAGGAGCTCAAGAGAATAAAGAACTTTTAAGTTACTAAAATAATAAGGATATGTGATGAAAACACTATTATACATAGTTCCTAACAAATTATATAAGTATTAACAGAGGCTGTGCAAAATAATTATTAATTTGAAAATTTCAAAATTCTTTTGATCACCTGACTGCCAATGGGGGCTGGAACCTAGCCAGCTTGGTAACAACTCAGATTACAAAAATCCATCAGTACAGGGGATTGGAAAACTGAACACTGCCACAAATCAAGTAAGTGGAAGAAAAAAAAAACATTAATCATGCACCAAGATTAGACAACTTCAGACTTAAAACAACAGATCAGGTCTTATTTTTAAAATGTAACCAGGCCCTGTAGTCATGGAATTAAGTAATGCTGAAATACATAAACTTTGGTTTGTACTTTTTCATCCTCTGAGGATGTAACAAATGTGAAACACATGTCTATAAGTATAAATTAAAAGTAAAGCACTCAATTATAGTATATATGCAAAGAAAAAAAAAATACATTAGAATTGGAGCTACACCTACACAAAAATCTAAATTTGTACATTTAATTAAATCACTATTATGCCATAAAGCAATGACTTCCTAACTACACATATAATTCAACTTTAATAAACTTTATAACCCGTACCACCAACTGAGGGGACAGACATTCACTTTAAGAATTGAGTCAAAAGCAACATGCTTAATTCATGTTGCATCTATGACAATTTATCACTTATTATAGTGATTAACACATCCTTTTTTGATTGAGATAAAATAAATTATTTTGAAAGGACAAGGAAGAAAATGTAGTTTCAACAATGCTTTCAGAACTGCCATGAGCACCCAGATTGCGCAAACTGCTAAAACTTGGTGGCCCCACAGACCAAAGAATAAGTCCAGTATTAAGTAAAATGTTGAAAGATTGATGTATTGTCAAGAGAAAACTTTAAAACAAATAAAACAAATTTTATCCCATATTTCAAAAATTAAGAATGTACTTTGCTACTGGCTTGCTCAAAATGGCAGTGAATATTTTTCTTTCATACTGGCAGTATCACCACATTTTAGTAAGAAAATAGAAAAGTGAGTACAATAATAGCAACAGTTTTGCAGCATTTTTAAACAATTTTCAGGAAGTAGAAGAGTTTGAAAAACTTGACACTAAGACAAAAAAATTGGTCTACTATTGTTAGTTTTTAAAACATCACATTAAATAAAGCCACTTGAAAGTTTTCTTCCAAAAAACTTCAGTGAACAAGTTTTGTGACTACTGAGACAACCCAAAGTGATATCCCCCAGCTTAATAAGAAACAAAGACCTGGAAAACTGGGAATCTAATCTTGCATCTCTGTTTGTTAGGTTGCAATCAACAGAGATGAGATGTAATAATCATGTACAACTTAAGGGAAAAAAACAGGTAACTTGAACAGGGTGAAAGACACTCTATACTTTGTTCTAAGCACCATATCTCTTCTGAGCACATTCATCTGCATGTGCTGCCACGGTGTCTTTGGGCTGCCAAAGGCCACAAATTGGACAGGCCTGAAAAAATTTGGTAAAATTAGAAACAAACCAAGAAATTGTGGCAATAAACATTCATACCATGTAAAATTGTACGGTAGCTTTGATCACTCCAAGACCAGGTTACAGCAAAATAACTACTCACCATTTCATCATCATTCTCAGCATCATCTGCTCTCTTCATTGGTGAAGGTACACATACATCAAGATGTTTATTTATGTCACAGCCTTCAAAGTAACCTAAATATTACAGGGAGAAATACAAATTGATTTGATTGTTTGACAGCCACCTAATTACAAAGGGGATGTTAAAATCTACTTACATTTGCAAACTGGACACTCTACAAGGTCACCACTGTCTCCATCTTGACCATTTTGACGGACGAAAGAGAGTTTTCGGCGTGCCGAAGGAGACTCTATCTCTTCTCCTTCGTCACAGAGAGACAGCCTTCTTAAAGGTGAGTCATTGGTGTTCATGCCCTTTGTACAGAATGGTCCTTTCACTTTTCCTGCAGAAGTCCTTTGGACAACCCTTTCAGGAGGGCTTCGTTCAGCTAATTTTCGTTCGAAATCCAAACGAATGTTGCGCTCTGCAACAGTTTCTCGACTTGAAGTTGACGGTTGATCAATGTCATCAATAAGGGGTAAAGGTGAGGCAGGCCTGTCAGGGGGAGGTGGTGGAGAGACTCTAAATGGAAATTTCAGTGAGTCTTGTTTCTTCTCATCACTGGGGGAATATTTTTTCTTATGTAAACCAGAACCATTTAAGAGCCAACCCCCAGATGGTGTCACCCTATTAACATTTACAGATTCAGAACAATTTTCCTCTGTTGATATACTTTCACGGGGCCTCTTCTTACTTGCTGACTGTGACCTTTCACTTTGATCTGACTTCCGCTTCAGCCAAGTTTCGGGGCTGCAGTCTCGAGAGTCACATTTATCTATGTCATTACGGTTCTTCCATGAGTCCCGAGGTGAAAACTTTTCACGCTGAGTATGGTCAAGACAAATCTTTCTGTCAGGTATCACAACTGATGAATGAGTATCTTCATGAATACCATCGCCGTTGGTACATGTGTTTTTCTCCAATAAAAATGGGGTGTTTTCTTTGCCATTGCGGCCCATAAAGGACACTGGTCCATCTTTCATTCCATGGTTATGGTGCACTTCAGCCCAGTACACTGTCTGAGTATTGAATGTGTTAAAAGAATCATTTTGAGGCTTTAACAAACTCAATTTGGTGTCTTCCATCTTTCTGCACCCTGCAGAGGAAAAATTTTGGTTGTTGGATTTTCTAGGAGTGAGGATTCCAGATGGAAGTTTATGTTTATGGTGGGAATTCACATAGTTATGAAAAATGTGACTAAACTGTTTTGATTCATTTAAGTTAAAGTTTTTCCCCATCATTTCTTGGAGTTTTTGAGAAAGTTCTGCGAAGGAAATAAAAAATTAGTAAATTGGTCATTATATTTAAGGCAGCAAAATTATGGGGAGAAAATACTCACCAGACTTAGCATCAGAGTGGGTTTTGGCTTTTAATACATTTGCATTGGCATCCAGCAAGCTAATAACAGAGGCTTTGAAAAGATCGTCATCGGCTGCAGAAATTTTGACTGAAAAAATTGAAATAAACGATAACATAACTTGATGGTTAATGCGAGACTTAGAATATCCTGCTGTTTGTCTTACCACTATTTGGGGATGTTTTGGAGGCAACTATCATTCTCTCCGCACGGGTCATACTACTAGGAAATGACACTTCTTTTTTGTTGGAAATGCTGAAAAGATAATATTTTAATTTAAGAATGAGAGGAGAAAACCAAAAACAGATTAGATGTACAAAGCATATACCTTGTTCGAAATGCAGATTCTTTAAAACTTTCAATATTATTAGCACTCGCTGGCTTTGGACATGCATCAAAGATTTTTAAAAAGGACAATCCATACTGTTCATCTTCTGGACGGCGGTATGGTTGATAACAAACAACACGGACCATATCCCACATTTCATGCCTGGCATCATCTCGGAATTGTGCTGGATATAGAAATATAATGTTACATCATGCCTTGAAAACAATTTAAAATTTATGATAGAAACCATGTGAACCACTCACTGGAGGTGAACATCCTGACAGCATTTTTCTCTAGACCGTTTCTGCAATCGGCCTCAGTGCGAAAAACTATGGGAGGAACTAGCTCCTTGAAAATTTTAATGCCACTTTGGGCAACTAAAATTGAGACACTGGCTGATGAACTATTTCCTGTGGAAAAAATAATTAAATATTGGAAGGCTAAAATCTGAGCAGCAAAAAGTCAGGCAGCCAACAAAAAATGTGAATATACACTTACCAACGTGGACACGTCCTATACAAGCAGGGCTTGCAAGTTTAAAGGTAGCTGATATTGAATGATTAACTTCTCCTTTCTTACATAGCCACTTATTGGTAGTACTTCTGCGAGTTAGATTGTCAGGAGGATGCCTTACATCCTGGAAAAAAGAAATACAGTGAGACCATAAACGTTTAGAGAAAACAATCAAGATCCCAACAATTTGGTGACGCACTCCCATCTACATAGCTATATGGTTGGAACTACTCTGAATAAAGAATAGTACATAATCAAAGAAAATTGGGTCGTTTAATAGGGTAGGGTAGGGAAGGGTTAGAGAGGGGAGGGGAGTGGGTTCCCATGAACAGCAAAGAACCACTAATAACATGTGTACGAATAAGCGTCTTGACAGGAAAACAAAATGAATAGAGATGCGAACGAAACTCGGTAGAACTCAAAACACCTGCTCAGAGATCGCTTAAAGCCGGCGACGTGAACGCGTAACTAGAACCCCGGCTGTCAACCGGTTCATGGCCGGATGAGCACCCGCCATAACCTTGGGACCACCGCGGCTTCTGCTCACACTGACACAAGCTTTCACCCGCGCTATGCCAAACCGCTATCAAAACATTCACAGAACAAGAACCATGGCGTACAGACCGGAGTGGACAGGTAAATTGTGTGAAGATTGAGGGAAAGGCGTTGCAGTCACAAAGAAATTTTGAGTTAAATTCCAATCAACGGTACATGAGCCGGGTGCCGACACACCGCGACGCGACACGGCCAGCGCGCGAAAACAGTTATGCCGTATATAGAGCAAATTAAGGGCTTAACATGATATCTCACCTTGGACGATACCTCTAGCACTTCGATCAACTGCAGTTCAGGCATTTTGAAACGGTCTACAAACTTTCTTTACACAATAAATTCAGTGACATCACGAAATCACTCTCCGAGCGGGAGAAGCTGCGCGAACACCGCGATCGTCACATGTTTTCCTATTTTATGAACCCCGCTCTGAGAGTGCGCTTAGAAAGGTCAAACATGCACATTTTTTAAAGATCGTGTACTAAATAATTGAGTAAGCCGCTACGGACACGAATTTGACCTTTGCGATAGCTTAAAGGTAGAAAGAGGGGATTTTTAGGAATCGGAACGGAAAGCTATTATATCACTATCCCTGTGAATTTCTGAATAGACCATTAGCCGAGGAACGGACCCTCCAGTTCAAGGGCACTAGGATAGTGGAAGGCACCTTTTATGTGGTGTTTATGTTGTTGTTGTCTTGCACACCCGCTGATTTAGCCGCTAATATCTTCAGTATTTCGGGAATTTCTTCTATTTCTAGGTAAGTAAAGACAGTTATACTGTAATTGTTCACATCAGGTTTCTTCTAATTGCGTCACAAGGGTTGATCGTTTTCATTGAGTATTGTAGCATGATTTGTCGTCATCCTCCACAACAATCAGATCACGTTGTCGATTGCTGCAATAGCGCCAATTAACACAATAGCACTATTGCCACACGACACTACAGTAATCGCCCGCAAAATCGCTGTTTTTCTACATTTCATTTTGTAGCAAATTGTCTTCTACATATTACTGTTTTAGACTGTACTGTGCTAGCACACTGGGTAACATCTTTTGTGGGCACTTCTTCGTATAACTTTTTTTTGTTTTGTTAAAGTCTACTTTCTTTTGATCCATGTCGAAAATTATCCTTTTACAGAAAATGGCAGACATTTCAGGAGCAGGTGACAGCAGCAAGCTCTCTCCCGAGTCACCAAACCACAACTTGTTGGTTCCAAGTCCAATTGTGACAAGAAGAACTCGAACTTTGTCTACGTAAGATATAATTGCGTGTTTGACTTTAGTTTCTTATGTTATCATTGTTAACTTAACTTAAAATAATCATATCTTTCCACTCAAATCTATGAAAGGAGATTTCTTTGCAATTATATTTTGTTAAATTGTTATCTTTTCCATGCAACAGGTGTGCAAAAGCTGGAGAAAATCTGGAAACTGGGAAAGTTAAAACATTTTGCCGCTCCAAAGGGCATGGTTTTATTACACCCAACTGTGGTGGAACGGATATTTTTGTTCATATATCCGAGTAAGTATTGTTTCTCTACTTTTCAGTTTTTATTTTTTTAATTTTTTAAAAAGATTTATCACAGTTGTTTTAGTTACGTTATTATTTTATAATAATTTTTTTATCTTGCAGTATTGAAGGAGAATATATTCCTCTACCTGGTGATCAAGTTCAGTATAAACTCTGCCCAATCCCACCGAAGTTTGAAAAACATCAAGCCATCCATGTGAACATTATTAACTACACCCCAGAAGTACATTTGAAATGGGACTGTCCTAATGGGGATGGGAACTAATGTTTTCAGAATTAGGTAATGCTTGAGCCAATCATGTTTGGTGTCTGGCCTTTATTGTGATACCTGAGAGGCGAGTCTCTATAGTGTTGGAAGCTCTTGTGTTAGATATCACTGTACGTGCCAGTCATCCTATTATTGTATTTAAATTGTTCCAAGCACATGTGGAAATAACCATCTGAAACAAAATTAATCTCTAAGGTACTATATCCCATCCAGATATATGCTTATGTTATGTGGCTATTTAGGACTTCTTGGTCACCTTAGAGGCAATGTAGGTTAACCCATATTTGAAAGAATAAGGCGAAAACATGAAATTAAAAGTATTACATTCCGCTTTCTCTTTGTTGGCAATTTTGCCTAATCTTATTAGTTTTTTTTTTTTTTTTTTTTTGTATTTTGTTTTTTGTTTTAAAGTATGTTTTACAATTATGTTATTGCCAATCACCCAATTTAAAGACTAATGATACCCTCCATTTAAAGATTCTCAATGGAAAATTTTGATACTCATCGTCCGGTGTTGAGAATGACTGTGGATGTATACTTAATATTTATTCTATTCATAGAAGTAAAAAGTGTTGGTAGGTGAGGGGCTAAAAACAGTGAAGAGGCTTTTGTAAAAGTAGTAATTGTGCTCACAGTCAGATTGATCATTTGTATCTCTAGCTTGATTAAAGTTAAAAATTGTCTGAGATGGACTATGGATAGTTTTGTTGTAGACTGATCCTCAGTATGACTATTGAGGGAAAAAAATCTTCCAAGAATCTTGTTGTACAAGGTCCGATTGCATGATCATTAGAAACATTAGTTCCTAAAATATGTGACCACCGACTTCTTTAAGAATAAGCTAGTTTTGTAATTAATTGAACAATAAAAAATTTAAATTGCTATCCTCATATTTGCTTGCCTTTATCTTCAAACACTGATTCTTTTTCAAAGTATACCACCCTAATTTTTGTATTAATATTAAATGGCAACTGAAAGACGAGGCCTTACAATTGAGTTTTATATTTGCAGGTTTTAAATGTGTTACGGCCACGGAATTCAGAGGTAACACTGCCTTTGAATCTAACCATTTTATATCACCCACTTTCACCACATACCAGCTGTTTTGCTGAAGAATTGGAACTCATTCTAGCATAGTAAATATGAAACACCGACTTCCCCGTTCGTCCCCCCCACTCTTGGCTTAATCTGTTTCCCCACCTCCCCCCGCCCGCCCTCACTCCCCTAAAAAAAAGGAAGGAAAGAAAAACAATGCAGGAGAAAACACGAAAACGGGAGGGAGGTCGCCTTGAACCAATGAGGGCGCGGTGCGGTAGGAGAATGTCGCTTTTGACGATAAAACGCGTCGTGTAACTATTGAAGGTCACGACGAGTCCGGTGCCTGATCAGATATCATTGACTCCTCTGGCTCAAGAAATAGACTGCTTGCCCTGTCCCTCAAGTTTGTCCCGGCATTCGTAAAGCCGGCATTGTCGGTTAACCTTCGTCTCCACCAGGGTGTCTGCTAATTACCTCAGCCATGGGTGGAAAATTTTCGTCGATGGATCCCATGGAAGTGGAAGTCCCGGCGTTGAAATCCCTCCTTGACCGCGACCCGTACTTACATCCCTACGAGAGGGAGTTCAGGCGTAGGTACGTACCGAAAACTTTATTTCATGATGACCTTCAATCTTAAATCGAAGGTCACATCAGGTAAACATGCCCTGCTCCTGCTACTGTTTGTCATGCCCACCCTTTACTGCATGCTCTAGCCGATCTGTTCAGTTCTTTTAATCTCATCTAATAATTACAATAACTGCATATCAAAATGACATTTACTTCTACCTGTGTTCACTCAACAGCCCACCCTATTACATGTGCAATGAAATGCAAATACAACCACCTCACTGCTTTCCTCTTGCAGGTATGCCGTTTTCAAGGATTACATTGAGAAAGTGAATTCAGCTGATGGTAGTCTGGACAAATTTACAAAGGGATATGATTATTTTGGCATTCATGTCAATTCCGACAACTCTGTAACTGCTCGGGAGTGGGCACCAGGAGCCCAACAGGTGTACTTAGTTGGAGACTTCAGTATGTATTTTTTCCATCCACTGTTATTTATTATCTGTTCTCACGAGTACTCTACCATCCTGTAGTATTTTCAAAAATTCCTTATGTTAATCCAGAACAATTTTTTTAGATGGCTGGAACAATGAAAGTCATCCTTTCACAAAGCTTGAGTATGGTAAATGGGAAATTAACATTCCTCCTTCCTCGGATGGTTCATGTGCCATCAAACATCTGTCCGAAATTAAGGTATCCCAATTTCCTGAATAATCTTGTTACAAAGTATTAAGAACCCATTCCTCATGCACCTATTTCTGAACAAACTTTTGCAGTTGGCAATTAGGACTCACAGTGGACAGCTTGTATTTAGACTCTCACCCTGGGCCAAATATGTTGTCCCACCTCCAAGGAGTGAAGGTTTTACCTACAAACAACGCATGTGGAGCCCCCCTGAGGTAAAAGATATTCTTTTTTAAAAAATGGAAAGACAAAAAAAATGCTTTGCTTTGTTGTGACGCTTCTAAGTGTTTGTTTGTGTCTAGAAATATCAATTCAAACATCCTAAGCCAAAGAGGCCCAAGAGTTTGAGAATTTATGAATGCCATGTGGGTATTGGTACAGCTGAGGGAAAAGTTGGTACCTACTTGGAGTTTGCTAACAACGTTGTGCCTCGTATAGTCAAGCAAGGTAACTACATACATACAAGTATAATATATTCCTTATCTTCTTAATGTGCGTAACATTTTTTAAAACTTTTTTTGGATCAGGTTACAATGCCATCCAACTCATGGCCATCATGGAACATGCATACTATGCAAGTTTTGGCTATCAGGTCACCAGTTTCTTTGCTGCTTCAAGGTAACCCACCATACATATTCGCAATGTATGTGCTCTTAAGGATATCCTCTTATAAATAACTCTGTCCAATGTTAGCCGCTATGGTACACCAGAAGAATTAAAGCAGTTGATTGATGTGTGTCATGCAAATGGACTGGTTGTTCTTCTTGACATGGTTCATTCTCATGCTTCAAAGAATGTTGATGATGGTCTTAACCAGTTTGATGGCACAAATAGTTGTTACTTCCATGATGGCGCTCGCGGAGAGCATACTTTGTGGGACAGCCGTCTTTTCAATTACTCTGAGTAAGTGAGTTATAATATAATTGAACATTTTACTTAGATCAGCTTTTTGACAATCTTTTAAAAATTAGGTATGAAGTTCTTCGGTTCTTGCTGTCCAATTTGAGGTGGTATGTTGAGGAATATGGATTTGATGGGTACAGGTGAGTTTAAGTCAATTATTTATGCAAGAAATTGAAAGCTTCTGAAAAAATACAGTACTATCTTCTAATAATTTGTTCCTTTCAGATTTGATGGCGTTACATCCATGTTGTATCACTCACGAGGTCTTGGTCAAGGTTTTGGTGGTCACTATGATGACTACTTTGGTTTAAATGTGGACACTGAAGCTCTGGTCTATCTTATGCTTGCTAATTACATGTTGCACAATCTTTATCCTGAAATGATCACAATTGCAGAGGTAAGTAACTCAAATGTTTGACTGTAGAAATTTTTCCTGCAGTTCAATGAAAAATCTAAAAAAAAAAAAAACCCTCTATTTTTACAGGATGTATCTGGTATGCCTGCTATGTGCCGTCCTGTGGCTGAAGCTGGAATTGGATTTGATTACCGTTTAGCTATGGCTATTCCTGACAAGTGGATTAAAATGTTGAAGGAGCAAAGTGATGATGATTGGAGTATGGGTGATCTGATTCACACTCTCACAAACAGAAGATGGATGGAGCCGGCTGTAGCCTATGCTGAATCTCATGACCAGGTAAGATTTGTAAATTGTTGTTTGAAAATTTTGCTGAGGTTTGTGTATTAATTGAAACTTGTAACTCAGGCTCTTGTTGGAGATAAAACTATTGCCTTTTGGCTCATGGACAAAGAAATGTACACTCATATGTCAACTATATCAGAGTCTTCTCCTATTATTGATAGAGGAATTGCTCTCCACAAAATAATTAGATTGATTACCCATGCTCTTGGAGGAGAGGCGTATCTTAATTTCATGGGTAAGAGCCATAACATATTCTGTAAAATCGATCTCTAGTTTTTTTTCTTCTTTTTGTAAGTTTTGTGTGTGATATTGACTGTATGTATTATTTGTTAAAGGTAATGAATTTGGACACCCAGAATGGTTAGATTTCCCTCGCGCAGGAAATAATGATTCATACCATTATGCACGTCGTCAATGGAACCTTGTGGATGATGATCTCCTCAAGTATAAATACCTTAACAATTTTGATCGTGCTATGAATCATCTGGAGGAGAAGTATGGGTGGCTAAGCAAGGACTCGGTAAGGATTCCTTTTCAGTCAATGTTACCTTTGGTAGGAAAAACATCTTTCATGTTTTTTTGTCATTTTTTTTTTTGACAAATATCTTTATTTGTTAAGGGAAACCAAGTGGAGGATTGGGTGAGTTAGGTTCTGAGTAGCTCCCCCTCTTAGCTTTTTACCATTAGTTAGTTCCTTTGTAGTTTTCAGCATGTTGTCTGCAGTAGTTGTCTTAAAAGTATTTATGGAGGTTTTAACATTTTATTAATCCTACATACTGTTGTTATTGTTTTATTAACCAGAATTATTTCTTGATGTGTTTTAAGTTTTTGGTATGCATGAATATAGTCCAAAAATATGCTCAACACAAGCAGTGAGCCTTTTTTTCCTTTCAGGTTTATTTTTGTCTAGATTTAAAATACAGTACTAATATTTTATTTTTGTTTTAGGGCTACGTGAGCTGGAAACATCAAGATGATAAGGTTATTGTATTTGAAAGGGCGGGTTGCCTTTTTGCTTTCAATTTCCATCCTACCAAGAGTTTCACTGACTACCGTATGGGTGTTGATGTCCCTGGGGACTACAAAATTGTTCTGAACTCTGATGATGCCGAGTTTGGAGGTTTCAGCAGGATTGACAATAATGTAGTCCATCACACATTTGATGAAGGATTTGCAGGCCGCAGGCATTCTCTCCAGGTATGTTGACCATACAACATGTCTTAAGAATTTCAAAGTTTACCAAACAATGTTATCAACAATGTCGCTCTTTTGCAGTTGTACCTTCCATGCCGCGTTGCTTTGGTACTAGCCAAGCACTAGGTTTCATATTACCCCTGCCCCTGATGTAAAATCGTACAAAGCCAAGTGCCAAGCCTCTTTATTACTTTTCATTTCACACTGCACAGTAAGAAAGTGTCCTCTGTACATTGTCATTGTGTTTACTTATGAAACAAATGGTTTTATTAGTCTTGTTTAACATTCCTTGGCTTTAAAAATTCCAGGGTATGCAGTTGTAGTGTATGTGTTATAATTTTGAGAAATGCCATATATATTGTAGGTATTATTTAAGCTCTAACATTTGAGCTTCAGCTTATGCTATGTTTTTAATGTCTACAGAACTTAACATTCAAAATTTAAGTCTTCCAACTGAGAAAAACTGAGAAAGTGTGCCATATAGCTTTAAACAGATCAAGTTTTATTGGTCAATGAAAATAATGAGTGTAAACTATTATTAATGTGATACATAGTTGTTTTTGTTTGGTTACTTGTCAACCAACCATATCATAAATTTGCTGATACAAGAATTCTGTTTCTTCTTTGAAGTTGTTTGGTTCTAGTCTTCGATTCATTCATTTTCTCTGTGCCATATATTAATTGTGTGATACATTTCTGTGAGACAAAATTCAGACATAATTCTTTGTATTATTAGTATTTTGTTCTTAAGTTTTTGTAATGTTGAAGTTTTAGGATTTTATGTAATCATAGTATATATTATTTTAGATATTTTTATAGTCTTGTGCTTGTTACTTTGTTACTTGTTCAATTTCTATTACCTGTTGGGCAATAAATATAATCTTCTTTTACCAAATTCTTTCAGTGTTGTCATTCTTGAAAGGATTTATCAGCAATTAATTGACAGGAGAAACAATTCAATAAATAATTTATTTTAACAAATGATGCAATTTTAAAGTCCAAACGAATTTGACTAGTAACACAGAACTGAAGAGCTCTTGGAGTCGCAAAAATCCATGGTTTTTCCGAGGGGAATGGACTGCCACTCCGACTTAAAAAGTCGCAAGGGATGCGACAGGGCCGGGGGGATGCGGGAGGGGGCAGAGACCTAATATCGTTTCGGGGTCCTGTACCTCCGCACTGCCCGCGTAGAATCCGCGTCTACCACGTCCTCCACACACGGTACGCGGAGTAGGTTGAAGTAGATGTTACCCATTATGTTGGCCGTGGGCCGCTTGGACGCCTTGAGGCAGGTGAGCAGCATGTCGTCGCAGATGCAGTGGGATCTGCGCAAGACGGTCAGGTCAGGTCAGGGCGGGAGGCCAGGCCCACCTCACACGAGGACCAGGAGCTAAGGCAGTCATCTTACTTGGTATAGAAGGACATGTTGCTGAGGCCGTATCTCGACTGGAACGCGCGCACTTTGACCGGGCAGAGGTCGTGGGTCCTGCAGCAGCGGTCGATGTCCTTCTCGGTGCCGAGGTCGAAGTAGTTGGCGGCGATGTCGCCCGTGCCGCACCACTTGGTGCCGGGCAGGATGCCGCTGAGCAGACTCGTCGGGTCCGGGCTGTCGTCGATCTTGCGCCTCGTGGCCGCCGCGACGCCCCTGGCCTGCGACGGCGACGCCCCCGGGCCGCCGCCCCCGCCGCCGCCGCCGTCCAGCTCCTGGCACCGGCGCATCAGCGCGTTCATGTCCGCAAAGCCGAGCGCGCTAGGCTTGGCGATCGTGGACAGATTCTGCAGCGCCTCGCGGGCCACGCTCGCCTTACTGCAACACACGAGAAAAACCAAAGTGCTGGCATTTCTTAAACACAAATTAGTTGTACAAGGATCTAGGATTTTATGTCATCAAGTGTAGGAATATGGAACGAGACACTGCATGGAATGAGACTGATGCGTGCTCCAGCCAGTGACAAATTGAGTTTCATGCGATATCGAATTGATATCAGAACGTCAGAAAAGTGCCAATTTCTGGCCCATTTTCGTTTCAGTTCTGATCCAAAAGCTGATATCTGTTATCGTCCTGTTATCAATTCGATATCGCATGAAAATGCATTTCTCACTGGGTAAGCTGTACGATGTAAAATTATGTAAAATGGCAAACGAGAAAAAAACGCAACAACCCATTCATAATTTATTTTTTAAAATACATAATCTAGATTAACCCCTGGTAAGGAACTGGCCCGGCCAGTTCGGCCCTAGGGGGTTCTCGCCTCGACACCACTCGCAAACCGGATCCGCGTATGGCCTGCCTCCAGCGCCGCGCCGCGCGGGCTCACAGCCCCAGTGCGTTGCTGCAAAAGCGGTAAGAAAGTCGTGTGGTGAGAGTGCGGGGCGGGGCGGGGCGGGGCGGGGCGGGGCGGGGCGGGGCGGGGCGCGGCGGGGCGGCCGGAGGGGGCGTGTGGCAACTGGTGGGCGCGCTCCTCCTCGCAGCTCGCGGCGGCCGGGCTGGGGGCCGGGCCGGCGCTAATGCCCCTGCTCATCCGCCCACCACGTAACGCGTGGAGCCCCTCGGAGAAAGGGTCGAGTTTGAGAACATAGATAGTGCGAGGGCAGGGGGAGGGCGAGGGGGCCGGGGGTTATACTCTACTCCCCGTAGCTCCCACGGAGCTACACGGGGGCCGCGCCGCGCCTGGCCCTGTCTGGCGGGCTGCCTGAGAGGTAGGCAGACATGTTGCGCCGGCGCGTGCGGCGGGCCTGCCTACCCGACAGGCGTTCGGACTGCCCCCGCTGCGGCCGGGCCGCGCCGGGCCGGGCGACAGGCGGTGTTGGTGGTGTTGGTGCTTCGCTTTGCTCAGACGGTTTACTCACTTGACCTCGATGAGCTCGCAGTTCTGCAGGTCCATGGAGTTGTAGTCCATGGAGACCTCCACGACGGCGATGGTCTGGTCGTGGAAGAAGACCTTCCGGGCCGAGTCGCCGCGCGCCCTGATGCCCGTGAAGCCCTTGTAGGGCGCCGTGTCGCGCCGCAGGCCGCGCAGCGCGCTGGGCAGCGACGGCGTGGCGTCCACCGCGGCGGGCCCGGGTCGGATCAGGGCGACGGCGAGCACGGCCATGGCCAGGGTCATCCTGGGCGCCGGGCCGCGCGCCGCCGGGGCCGGGTCAGCATGCTGGAGGGCCATCGAGGGTCAGCCCCATGGGTCGCAACCTGTACGCACAGGAAGGGCCGTGTCACCAGAGGAGAGAAAGGGTACACACACACACACACACACACACAGCGCACGTCGGAGGAGAGGCTGTATCCAGGTCAAGGCTCACTGGTCAGTGCCTGGCTGGAGCTGCAGCCTCTCGAGCGGGCCCCTTTGCTCTGATGTCACGATTAGGACCCGGCTGGGACAGCGGCGGGGCGGGGCGGGCGCGTCCCGAGCCTACCTCAAATACCGACGGGAGGGAGCGGTCAATAACGAGGGCGTTCCCCCTTTTTTTTGGAATAGGGTTCGGAATAGGGTCACTGCTGACCTCGCGCGCAGCCCGGAGCCAGTGCTGCCCGAAAAGTAGGCAAACATGCCCACGATACACCTGTCTGAAGCGGGCGGTATCAACGCCTGCCTACTAGGCAAAGTAAACTCTCCTGTGGGGGAGTTTGCGTGGCAGGCAGGCGTTGATACCACCCGCTGCACACAGGTGTATCGTGGGAAATTTTTGCCTACTTACCTGGCAACACTGCCCGGAGCGGAGCGGCTCGGCCGTCGTATCCTTTACTCTACGTGCACACGAGGGTCTCGCTCTCGGTGCTCCTTGCGGCCTGCAGAGCCACGGAGCTGCAGAGCGGCGCACGGAGGCGCACTTTCGCTCCCCTCTCCTGAGGCGGGCCGGGCCGGGCCGCCACCGAGGCCACGCCAGGCCGCGCCGCCGCACGTCTTCCACCAAGTCAGTCTCTGTCGACATCCCGAACGCTAACGCTGCCGCGGACCAGACCGGCCCGGCACGGCACGGCACCGGCGTCTCGTTTTCATTCTAGTCGTTCCCGATCAGCGCGGCTGCCTTTTTATTATTCTTATATATTTCAGTCCAGTCGACAGAGGTGGACGCGTCGGCGACGCGGCTCTCAGCCTTGGGTCGTGTCGCCTGCCGGGTGAGGCGGGGCGGGACGGGGCGGGGCAGGCGTGCAGGAACCCTGACGAACATACTAAAGGCCCAGCCCAGCCCGGGCAGCAGGGTTATGAAACTGTCTTTGAGACGCGCGGGCCCCGTCTCGCCAGCGATAGCGAGGTGCGTGAGGTGTTCTGTTGGCGGTGGCTGACGCACTACACCGTGGCTGAACAGGGGACAGTATCGCGTTCAATGTCGCATACTACATTATCGAAAGTATTTTTTTTTTTGAATGACACGTGCTGTGCCGCTGAAGCTGCTTAAGAGGGAGGCGCATTGCATAGCGGTCCTCCTTGAGACGCTGCGCGCTGAATGGGGAGGCCCCACCCCGTAACACCTCGTTCTACCCCGCCCCGCCCGCCCCACACCGCCCCGCCCCGCCCCGCCCCCCGCCCCGCCCCGCCCCGCCCCGCCCTGCAAGCTGCTGCGCTGCGCAACTCACCTACCGCACCGCACGCCGTAGCACACGACAGCGCCCCAGGCATTGTAAGAGTGGAAAAAAAAAGAATCTACATGTTGTTAGACAGCAGACTGAGAGGGGGGCAATCCATACAAGCGAGTGAAAAATTATCGCGGGTATATCTTCCGATGCTCGTCGGTTGGACCCCCAGCCGACCGTCCCGCCCCACGGCCCGGCAGTGCCCGGCCCGGCACTGCCCTGCCCGCCCCAAGCCCAAGCCGCATATAAACGCCGCCGAAACAGTCCGATCTCTGATCCAGCGATCCTCATCCGCTCTCCCGCCGACCCGACCCGACCGACCGCGCCAGTCAGACAGAATGCGGTCAGGACGAAAGAAGAGAGGAGCCGCCCTCCGGTAAACACGCCGCCAGGGCGAGGCGGGCCCCAGCCGCAGGGCCGGAGTGGAGTTCCGCTCCGTTGTATGCAGCACCTCTCTGTCCGTCTCCGCCAGGCGGAACTCATTGACTTTATCTCTTTGTTCCCGCGCGTCGCGATCAAGCTTCGAGTTTTTATCCCGGCCTGAAGCCGAGGCGAGGTGGCGTGGAGGCGGCCGGGGCGCGTCGCAGTAATAATAATAACGCAATTATGAGGCGAAGGCGGCGGTCTCAGGCAGCTCCCCGCCCCGGTGCAGGGACGCCGCCGCACGTCAATCAGACTAGGCGGCGAGGCTCTGCGGCCTCCGGCCCCGTCGCGCCCCGCCCCGCCCCGCCCCGCCCCGCCCCGCCCCGGGGAGCCCGTGCAACAACGACCACGCACAGGCGCACGGGTGCAGCGGGTGTAACGCTGGGAGCGTACGGGTACGCTGACAGCGCCAACCGGTAGGATGTACGCACTCGGGGGGGCCTTTGGATTGCAGACAGACTCGGTCAACTTCTGGCTGTGCTGCACCCTAAATGTATTTGTATGATTTTGTGCAAACGTTCGTGCAAAGTTAAACCTACATATCTTTTCACACAAATTTATGCGAAAAACTGCATGAATTTGTTCAAATGTATGCACAAAATCGTTCAAATCACCGCACAAATTTGTGTGAAAAATTTGATTGTTTAAATTTGTACAAATAAAAGATACAAATCCAGTTAGTGTGTGCGATGTGGTGATCACGTCCCGATTTCAACATTCGTCGAACCCACCGCCAGTGATGAATGTACACACCTCTGAAACAACCCGTGACTACACCGTTTTACTGCACACGCGCGGACAGTGCAGCTGCGGAGATTGCTGCGGATAGTTGCCACAGAAACAATCGACCCCGCGCTGGAACGCTGCTGGTGCGTTTTGCGGGGGATGACACTTCTTCTCCATGACACACGCATGCCAGGCGGTTGATTCACATACTGGCCGCTATCGTAGTTTTGTTATACTGCATGCAGGCGGACTTCCCTATCGTCTCAGACTACGAGGCACGCCTTTGAAATGGGGAACGGGACGGGGCGGCGCGGCGGGGTGGCTCACAAACCCCCTGCGTGTTTCTGGATATACTGTACCGCTAAGCACGAGTGTGGGAGGGTTGCCTACTCGCCCGGCCCGCCAGGCGCCTCGACCCCGACTCGCCGGTAGGCGCACGAGCGCAAGGGACCCAGGGCCTGGACACTGGGCAATAGCACCGTGCGCGCGTGGAACGGTAGCCGTCTATGTCGAATATGTGACTTACAATCGTCCGAGTGGTCTCCACTCCCGCCCGCGCCGCTCCGGGGAGGCCGTGGTCGTCTCCGACGATGTTAATCCTCTGGAGTCAGTGTCCACACGATCACTCCCACTCGCACAGGTCTCGCCCTCGCCCACCAAAGGACTGCTGCCGCGCGCCCGGCCCGGCCCGGCCCGCGTGGCGTACACGTGCAGCGCACGCGATGTCGTCGGGGTGGGGTACGGTGCCTGGCAGCGGAACGCTCTGTTCTGTTCTCGCACCTCACCTGCCCTGCCTCGCGGAGCGTGCGCGACTGGACTGAGGCCACGCCGGGCCCAACCCGACCCAGGCCCGAGCCGTGACGGCTGCCTCGCCCCGCCCCACGCCCCGCGCCGCGCCGCACCGCGCCGCACCGGCCAGGTGGAGGTGAAGTGTGTTTGCTTTTAGGAGAAATGGAAGGAGAAAGGGAGACGAGAGGCGTGAGGGAGAGGAGGGGCCCCTAGTGTTGGAGTGGTGGCCGCCCCTCCCCGGCTCGACCCCGCCCCGCCCCGCCCCACCCCGCCGCGCGCGCTGCGGCCGGAGAAAGGGGAATCGTCGGCCACCGGCGGAGGGGACAGTGCGGGGGAGGAGGGGGGAGGGGCGGAGCGAGCAAACGGAGTGGCAAAACGAACGGGTAATGAATGGAGAGCATCGGAGACTGGGCGTGAAAAAGCGCATATCAATGGGGGCTGCGAGGGCGCCGCGCCGCCGCGCCGGGCCGTGGAGCGGGCGCATGCGTTGCGTGACGCGACGGGGTGGCTCCGGCGTGCCCACATACCATTACTGTGGACCATGTCCACTCATTTTAATGCTGGACTTGGATTTTGCTTTGAACGATTCATTGGCACACGGATGCCGCGACGTGAGCGACAGCGCTGGGTGTGCCGTGCCGTCGCTGCAAGAAGTCGGCCTAGGACAGGCGAGGGTGGGGCGGGGCGGGGCGGGGCGGGGCGGGGCGGGGCGGGGCGGGGCAGGGCAGGGCAGGGCGGGGCGGGGGGGGGGGGGGCGGGGCGGGGCGGGGCGGGGCGCGGGGCTCCAGCAGGACTGGCTGGTCTGGCCTACCTACCTACTCCTTCCCTCGGCCCCGCCGGCTCGGCTCGGCTCGGCAGTCACGACGTTGGGAGCCGCGGAGCCAGTCGGCAGTGAGTTGTTTTATAGGCAGCTTTCACTGGCCTGCACTGCCCTGCTCTGCCGACACTGCCACGGTATACTCCTGTGCGTCCCTCGCCTAGCCGCCCCGCGTCGCGGCGCGCGGGCAGAGGTGGAGGTCATCCAACCCAGAGACGCGTCGCACTCCAAACAAAACTACGTAACCCTCTCTCTCATCTCAGCTGGAGGCCTAATGTAACCATCGTCCAGGGCTGGGAGCCCGAGCCCGAGCACGGCCCGCACGCATACGTACCCACGCTCGCTCGTCGTTAGTTTAACGCTGCCGCCAAGTCGTGCGAGTCGCTGCTTGGCCAAAAACTTGTTCCCTGCGGCGGCGAGGGGAGCAGAGCGGACACGGGCACGGACATCCGGATCCGGCGCACCACCGCTGTATCCCGTCTCCTCTTAAGTTTAATTCAAACGCGGCCCGGCCCGGCTCGGGACAGCACTTATTATGCCAGGGTAGCGGGTCAATGACGCCTCTCTCTACACAACGACCCTGGACAGCAGGCAATTTACACTGCGATCGGCCCTGTAAGTGGCGGCAAAAAATGCAAGTTGCTTGGCGTGAATCACCGTTGTCACGGCATTTCTGACATTACAATTCCCGTTAGAATGTAATTTCACGGATGCGGCGGCCTGGACTGAGCCGTGCTGGAGGCTCTGCAGGCCGAGGTGCAGACGCTACTTCCTCTCTGGTGGGCGGGGCGGGCGGGGCGTGCGTGGAACCGTGCTACCCGTGCGTGAGCTCCCTCTGCGCCCCGCCCCGCCTCGCCCCGCCTCGCGTGCTTCCGGCTCCCGCTGGAGACGTCGCTGTTGTGCCATGCCATCCCGCGCGGTGCCGTGTTCAACGACGAGGGCCTGCATCACCCGGAAACGGAACAGGTTGTGCGTCTGCGCGATGGGGAGGTGCTCTGCAGGTGGTCGTAGCTTCGGATAGGTTCGCCCTAATAACGGAACGTAGCCTTATGCTGGCGTCACCAAACACCTGCATGAGCGTTTCTCGATCCGCTGCTTGGGGTTCGTTACGCTCGATTTCGCCCCGACCCGGCAACGCCCCTCGGCCCCAGTCAGTGATAAGCGCTCCCGCACGCACTGGTCCCCGCGGGGGGCACGGCGCGGGGGCACGGCGGCGCAACGGCCTTGGTCGTGAGAGTTATCATCAATACGATAGGGCACGACTTGGCAGGCAAATAAATATATACTTGGCCGTCTGACTCTGTCTCTTCCCCTGCCCCTGCCCCGAGCCCGAGCCAAACGCTGATTCGATGTCAACTTCAACCCCGCTGATAAGTGCAAGTGAAGGCGTGGCGTGGCGTGGCGGGGTGGGGCGGGAGAGGTGCGGTGGGGGCCGCCTAGTACACGCGCGTGCGTCACCGGGGCACAAGTGCACCAGTGGCCGCAGACAGGTGCTCAGGTGCTTGTTGCCCAGCGCTCTTTCTCCCTCTCTCCCTCTCTCGCGGTGCCGCGACACACGCCGAGGGCGTTGCGTCGTTGGCGGGCATGACAGGCCAAGGCGCGGGGGTCCATGCGGGGGCGGGGCTGCCTGCTCTGCTACCTGTCGGCTGCTCGTCGGATTTCTGGGGTCAGTGCCCCCCGACCCTGCCCCCTGTGGATGTGGACCCCGACAAGTAGTGGCAGCGACAACAAAGACACCTCCGAGCTGCCCTTCCCTTGGATCCGCCGCCGCCGTCCCGTCCAGGCAACACTGTCGCCGCGCCCGCCCCGCGCCCTCCTCGCGCCCCCCTGCCCTCCCCCTGCCCCGCCCGCGGCTCCCTGTGCCCTGCTCCGGGGCCGACCTGACCCGCAATGCACTGGATAATGCCTCCCGGAGCGGCGGACGACCGGCGCAGCGGCGCGAAAACCGGCGGAAACGGGCTGCAGTGACCCGGAAAAGTGGTCCGGAGCCGCCCTGGGGCCGCCGGGCCGCCTCGCCTCCAGGGACATGGAAGGTTTGGGACCTTGGCCGTCGCAGGGACGAACCGTGCTGGGTCAGACAAAGCGAGTAACAGTCGCCTGTGACACTAAAAAGCGTAAAATAACGGGGTCATGCTCGGGGCATAAGGGCCTAAAGGGCCGTGTGGCGACACCGGCGACTGACCCACTGAGCAATATGGTCTCTGGTGGTCACGGGACTCGGTTCGGCGCGAGGAGCAGGAGGGACTCATGTGTGCGCGTGGAGTAGCGACGGCGGCTTTTTTGACCATGGCACCATGGCCCACAGACCCGGGCGCAGGCGCGGGCGGCGGCCACCCAGGCCACGGGGTCACGGAGGCGAGGCCGCGGCCGGCCCTGGACGAGCCGGACGAGGCGGACCAGCCGGTCGCATGGCTGTACTTGGGCCGCATCGGCCTGATCCTGGAGGATTTCGGCGGTGAAGGGGTTTGTTAGTTACGGTTTGGGTTTACTATGGAATAAGTAGCGTTTGCCCCGCGCGGGAAACCACACACTCACGCCTGACGTGTGCCTCGCCGCCCCGCCCCGCCTGGCCCCGCCACGCCCAGGCAGATGACACCCATGCGGCCGAGGCGGCCCAGGACCTGGCCGCGCGGCTGAGCTCCCTGGCGGCGGAGCGGGCGCTGGAGCTGGACGGCCGCCTCTGGGTGCAGCCCACGGCGTGCGGGGTCATCGCCGCGTTCTCCCGCCACGAGGACGCCGACAGACTCGAGAATGCCGGTCTCAGCAACCTGCTCGGGGAGTTGGTCCGCGTCACGAGGCTCGGGCGCTGCAGGCGGGTGAGGGAGTGTTTGGTGCCATCCTGGAGGAGGCCTCCAAGGTGCCATGCCGGTGAGGAGCTCTGAGTCGCATAGTGAGACCGCGAGCCTGGCCGCCTTGCCCTGGGACAGGCCGTGATGCTGGCGGTGCCGAAAGGCATCCCGCTCCGAGACGTCACCGCGGCCGTCCAGCAGACGGGCTTCTCGGTGCTCTCTATCGAAAGACACGGTCATCTTGTCCGAGTGGAGGTGCGTGTCGTCTCAAAGGCCGGCCGCCGCCGACCCCGCCGTCGTGTTCCTGTGACGCATGTGCATTTCTCCGTGCAGCTCGAGGACTCCTCCCAGTGCGACGCCCTCCTCAGAGACGGCCTCGACTTTTTCGGCGCCGTCCGCTTCGCCGCGGAACCTGCGCGCCCGCTTGAATCGTGGCGCCGCGCGCTCGACGCCGCCACCGCCGCCCGCATCGCGACGACGCACGCCCGCGCCGCCAACGAGGCCCCCGATGCGGAGGGAAGCCCCAGGGGTGGGGGCGGGGGCGGGGGCGGCCGCGGGGCGGCGGACGTGCTCCAGTGCTACCGCTGTCAGGTGAGGAAAATGAAAAGCAAGGCCGATATCGAACTGACATCGGCACAGGCACCTTCCACGGCGCATTGTCAATCGCTCAGGGATTTTGGCACGTCGCGGGGAACTGCCGGCACCTCCCCCGCTGCGTGCGTTGCGGCGAGCCACACACCGTCGAGTTCTGCCCGCGGCCGCGGCACGACCCCATCTGCTGCCACTGCGGGGGTGCGGCATGACCGTCGATACTCCACGTGCCAGCCGACCAGCGGCATCGTTTTGATTCCCTTTGCATGCCACCGCGACCAGGACCCCACCACGCTGCCTTTCGCCACTGTCCGGTGCGCCGCCAGCAGGTCGGCGCCGTCCCCGTCAGCATCACCATGACCTCCAGGCCCCGGTCTCGCGCGTCGGGATCCGGCACCGACAACAGCCGACTGGAGGAACTGTCGTGACCATTTAGCACTGAGAGCTCAGTGCCTCGAATCTCTGGCAGCGCAAAGTAACTTAACGACCGATAAAGGGAAGGGCAAACATCTACACCACTTGTTGTTTTAAATTATCCCGCGACTACAAGCAGACGATAACGGGTGCTAGCGCCATCTGTTGATCGATAAGGGAACTTACATTTAACCACGTGACCAGCCATTCTTCTAGAAGAAAAAGAATACAAGAACAAGAATAGTTTGTTCCCCGTTCCTTCCGATCTCAGTCGAAATTACGCCACAAGAAGTGTTGTTTTGATCGAGAAAATTCGCTGTTTTTAACGATTATATTCTGAAACAACTTTATTTGAGGATTTTATAATCAGGTTTGTATTCAATAATGTCTTCTAACCCTTGTCCTTAATTATTATTATTGCTGTCACTTTTTGTGCCATTCCTTCTCAACCTGTGTGTTTTGGTGCAGATTTCATCAAATTTCTGTGCCCCCTCTCTATTTTTCTTTTTCTCATTATAATTGCGTAATCGTTCATCAAAGTAAATCATTTCGCCATAAAGTCTTTCAATATTGATAACATGTTGAATTTATTGCATCATTAGTTCTCTCATATACCTAGTCATAAAATGACCCCTATGCCCAGCAATATTTTTTTACTATCACTTAAAGCTTTTCTGTTTATTGTTCCAAAATTTATTACAGGCAATATGTTGGCTGCAAGGGCTTGTTTGCTCCGTTCTCCTTTCACTTGCCAGACTTTGGTTTCCAAAGTCCAGGCACCCAACCAAGGATTTTTGCGATTCTTTGGCAATGAAGCTCGTGCTCGTACCAGGACCAGGATTCGTACAGCTGAAATACCTGTGGCCAAAAAGGTCCCAACTTACACACGTATGTTGATTATCAAATGTCTTTTTGTTTCATCATTTTCATCATCTATGTCATTTACCTTATAATCTGTTATGCAACTTAATTAAATTTATGGTTTTTCAGCTTTTATGGTTGGTAAAGGAGCTGTCGCTGGAGCTTCAGTTGTAGGCTTGGGTGCCTTGGCATACTATGGTCTTGGCCTGTCTTCTCAGGCTGGAGTGGTTGAACAATCACTGTATGTAAATCAAATAATGTCATCCATATTTTCATGCTGTTGGAATTTTTCCTTCATCATTAACATTGTTTTTTCAGTTTGTGGCCCCAGTACGTCAGAGAACGAGTGCGAGACACATACCTGTTTGTGGCTGGTTCGCTCGGTGTGACTGCAGCATCCACTGTTGCCATTTACAGGTCACCGACTTTCCTCCGGCTTTTCAATGCCCAGGGTCTTATGGTGAGTTTCTTCCCATTGAGTCTTTTTCATTAAATATTTAGGATTAGAAATAATCTTTATACTTTTGCTCTGCAGGGTATGATTCTACCTATGGTTGCTGTTATTGCTGCCGGTACTGCCTTGCACTCAATTCCTTATCAGCCTGGCTTTGGAGCTAAACATTTGATGTGGATAGTGCATAGTAGCTTGGTTGGTGGAATTATTGCTCCTCTGATGATGTTGGGTGGTCCTATCCTTCTTAGGGCAGCCATGTAAGTAATTTTTTTCAATTTTTTTTCTTTTAACTGGGAGGTTTAGGAGTTGGCTTATTGAGGATGATGGTTCATTATTTCAGTATGACTGCTGGTGTTGTTGGAGGTCTATCAACTGTAGCTGTCTGTGCACCAAGTGATAAGTTCTTAAATATGGGTGCACCATTGGGCATTGGCTTTGGAGTTGTCTTTGCCTCATGCATAGGTAAGTTGTTTATGAAAAGAAAAAAGACTGCATTGTCCATTTGAAAATAATGGTCATAATTTAAACTGTCTGTCTATATTACAGGGAGCATGTTTATGCCACCCACTTCTCTAGCAGGAGCGAGCTTGCATTCTATTGCTTTGTATGGTGGAGTTATTCTATTTTCAATGATGCTTCTTTATCAAACTCAGAACCTTATGAAAAATGCTCAGGGTGTCCCTTACTATGTGCAGTTTGACCCTATTGATGCGTAAGTATTTTGACTATCTTACTTTCTTCGATCTTATGTTACAGTATGTTAAATGACAATTAAAAAATACATTTTGTTAAAATAATTCTTTTATGCTTATGCAGGAGCACTGGCATTTATATGTCCATCATGAACCTCTTCATCAGATTTGTTCAGATGACAGCCATGAACAAGAGGAAGTAGATTGTTTGTGAGAAAATTTCACTACACTAATCAACCCGTCTCTGTACTATTGCTTTCTTACTACTGTAGTAAACATAATTTTAGGAAACTCTGATAAAAGAAAATTCCGCTACAAATGATTATTACTGGACCTGGGTGATGGTTGTGTGTGAAGTTTATATTTCTCTTTTGACTGAATATGTGATAATTCTGTACCTATAGATTTCAATATGTATGTACTTGAAATCAAGTCATCATGTGAGATGCATTACTATTTAATCTGAACTGGAGGTAGTAACAATTATTGAATGAGATGTTCAAAGCTAAAATATAAATACAGTATTCATATTTAGGTGTTTTTTTTTCTTTTTTTTTCTTCAAGAAATTTTTTGTCAATTGGCAAAACTGTACTCAGGCTCTTCATTCTTCATTTGCACTGAAAGGGGGCAGTGCTTGGCAAGTGCTATTAATGCAAATGGTGCCCTCTTCACATTGTGCAGATTGAGGCACCCCATGGAGAACAACACAGCTTCCACCGTCAGCTGTTGAAATAAAATTGTTATTGACTTTTATTTAATAAAACTTTTGGCATCATTTCATTTTTTTGAAAATTTTTCTTACGTATGATAGTGACGCATAGCGGGCAGCATCCACAAAACCCTCCATTGGGCTTAAAAACCCCATAGCAGTTTTCAGCAGTTAAATCAGTTCTACAACGGACTGTGTCACAAATATTGGGAGTGCACACAATTGCAAAGGTTCCTACTGCCAAGCTAAGAACAATGGCACTGACCACAAGACCACAAATTCGAACCATCTGGAAACAAAATTTTCAATACAGCCAGTGGTAGCTAACTGCAAGTGTATAACAAATGGAATTACCTTCAAATGAAATGTAAAGGCCCTCTACCACTTGACTGAGGCTTGTTGCCACTCTTTTATTTGACTGCAAGAGACGTTCTCTGCCTGCTTAAAAAATGAGCTGCTCTGAACTCAGCGAAGCGTGCCGAACGACTGATTGCAATATCGCTATCACACCCCGCCCGGGAAAAACCATGGCAGCGATGCGGGTCGCTGTGTCACAGTCACGGTCCCCGGTCCGGTCCGGTCGCGACCATAAAGTTACTTTATGGTCGGGACAGGGTGGGGTACACAGGAAGGGAGGGGACAAACAAATAGGAATCCTACAAACTGACAGACAGTTCAAGAAAGACTATGATGATGTAGTGTATTAAAGTTTATTCTCTTTCCTTTTCTGATTTCAGCAAAAATCTGAAGATTTAATCTTAAAATACATATTTCATATTTCTTAAAAATTATAGACAAAATCCGTAACAAAAAAAAGAAAAAAAAGTCATAAGAAATAATAAATTTAATTCTAAAACCAAAAGGCGGATTCAGAATAAAAATAAATTTGGTAACCTAAAAAGTTATGAATTAAAGGCGTCGTACCCTTTTGGAAGGATGAGAGCTGCTAGTAATAGACTCAACTGCTGGCTCAATTTTTATATCACTCATGTCTTCCTTGAACTCTTCATCCTCTTCAAGAAGCCTGCCAGAAAATAATATTTTAGACAACTGATTGATGCAAGAGGAAAAAAATTTAAACAAAAATTCTTACTGTTGACGTTCAAGACTATGCAACATTTCAAAACCAGTTTGCAGTGTTGCAGAGGGTTGCAGAGAGAGATCTCCATCTGATGTACTAGGGAAATGTAATTGAGGTACATCATCATCACCTTCATCTCCTTCTTCTATTTCAGAAACTTCCTGCTTTATTCTGATTTACAGAAAAAAAAACAATGATTATTAGCACATCCCAAGTTAGTTTCAGGCCTGAATCACATAAATACACATACGAGTTATTCCATGAAGATGAGGACGGTAAAGTCATATTGTAGCTCTCAGCAAGTTCAACATATTCATTGGTTAGTTGTGAGCAAATTTTCTCCAAACATTGAATTTGTCCAAGAATTTGAACTTGATAATAGGTGTGAAGATCTCTAATACTTCCAAGGCCCATAGTGTGAAACACCTGCTCAACTGGGTCCTGCAACATAATTGCACAGTTTTATACAGCTCTAAAACATCAAAGAACAAGAAAAACATTTAAAAGAAACTTACAGGAAAATTATTGCCTCCTTGCAGTGCTTCTTGATCTACTGCCACCCTTAGCATTCCAGTAAGACGCCTTAAAAAGTCATCCACCACATCACGAAACACATATAGAGTTTCACTCATTGATGCTGGAAAGAGCAGATTTTTCTTTAAACATCGCCAATATATTTGACAAATATATCCATTAAATTACATACCATCCCAGCCAGAATGAGCTGCAAGCGCTGATATGCTTTTAGTCAAAATATGGAGGCAGGAATCTAGGCATAGTTCTTCAGGTGGTGATCCTTGTCCCAATGTAAAGGGTCTACAGAAAAGGCTTTAATGAGTTGAAAAGACATGGCAAGAATTAGAATAGATTATAAGATGATAATATTACGTGTGGCGAGAAGGAAGAAATCCAAGTGGACGGACTACTGGATGCTTCAAGTGACTTGCTGGTCTCTGGGGAGCAGGTGGGGCAGACGGAAGCCGCTGCTGCAATTGTCATTTATTAAAGATAATTAATCATAATTTTAAAATTAAAGCACAGAAAAAATATTTCTTTAGGATAAAAAAAAATTACACCTTTACCTGTGATGTAGGTGATGAAATTCTCCCATTAGCCAGAGATATTAACTGTCTCAAAGCTGTGGCATGTTTCCTTAATTCTAGAGAATATGACACTTCTCCATCAATTGAGTAGCTTTCAGGGTCAAGACTAAACAAAAGCGGAAAATAAAGAAAGGAATGAAACATAGAATTTGTTAAAACAGAGACAACACAAGATCAAAGGAGTAGAAGACTTACTCATCCTCGCCAAGGCTATCAAGAGGATCACCTTTTGTATATTCTACAGAACAGGATTTCTCAATCAACTCTTCCACTAGCTCATTTGACAAAAAATCTTTTAAGTCGTCAACACTGAAAACAACAGAATATCTGTTTAATATTAATTTCCAGAGTATATAAACTAAAAAACAAACTCATAGCAACAGCATTTTTATCTCTTTTTATCTTATTTTTTTTTCTTCTGTTTATAGCTACCTTGTGTCTTCCTCCGACAAGTCAAAGTCACCCCAGTGTTTGACAGGAGATTTTACAGCACTCCAGTGGCTGCTTGACATACTCATGTTGTGCTGATAGCAGACCAAAAACTAGATGGAGACGAGCGTTATCATATTCTCATATCACAGAAGACCAAACCATAGGACAATAGCACAATCATAAATATTAATGAGTATGGTTACGTTTATTTGTCGTACTTGCAAGGAGTTGTGCACATTTTCGAGGTTAGTAATTAAGATATATTAATTCAGAGCAGATATAAACTGAACTAGGAATCAAAATTTATAATCAAAATTTATCATTGACTAATAGTAACTTCATGTATGACGCTTAATTATCAAGTAAACTGTACAAAAGCACAAACATTCATGCGATTCAATGGGACTTGGTGTAGACACTGAACCAAAATCAAAATATAAACACAACACTGTTACCAAATCCGCAACAATAGAAAAATTGATGTCTTTGATTAAATTATTGAAATTAAGCGTGCTTACGACTGGAAATCATTTTCTCTTAATATTGACCACGACTTTTTGTACAATATACTATCAAATAATAATTTTATATTTCGCATTAAAACAGGATATTTTGTTTGAAAGTGATCCCGACTCCGTCCGTCTGCACATTGTTTTGTTTTCTATGCAGAGCTACATTCTTCTGCCGCCTAGCGCTCATGTCGCCCCTTATTTGTGTGTGTGTGCGTGTGTATATGTGATTTAAGTTACAGGATTGTCAACAAAGCTCTACATAATTGTTGCATATTATTAGGAAGTGTTTCTACTCTGATAAGCACGTTCTATCTTCAACAGTTTTCTTAAATGAGTTTTAGTTGTATTGTGTGAAATACATTGTCATATCCGAATATCTGCTCTACCGCTATGGTGGGTGTACTCATCTGTCAGTGAAATCACCGCTCTTTCAATTTTCTACATCTATTCCCTTCACTGTAATTGATTACTATCAACCCACAATTTCATTGATTAAACTTGAAGCTCTTTCTCATGTCTAAGTTTTCTTTTTTCGCATTTTTATCGCTGAAATGGTTATTTACACATAACCTAACTTATGGGTGGGGTCAAATTGATAAGATGTCCTGCTTTTTGAATGAGGTTCACTTATTAATGTTGCTCTCTTTTATTCAAATCAGATTAGCTGCCTACAGTGAAAATGTACTTACGTTTATCTGCCATGTATAGGAGCATCTGCTCTACATTATGTTACGCTTTTCAGTTTTCAGTTCTGCAGTTTCACAGTTTCACTTCATTGTTTATCTTCTTTTTGATGAACTGAAATGTAAATTTCTTCTTACAGTCTTCTACGTTACGACCGTATCTAACTGCTGTGAGGCACACACTCACGGCTGCTATGTGTTTGGACAATTTCTCCTCACAAGTTGTAGAGAGGCATAACAAACCAGAAGTAGAAGTCAGGTATCACTAAAAGGCTTCATCAGCAGTTTCACTATTGCCTTTTCATGTTTGAATCATTCTCTTTATCTTATTTTGCAGATCCAACAAAGAACTTTTGTTAAATCCTGTGGTCATCAGCCGCAATGAAAAGGAGAAAGTACTCATTGAAACCTCAGTGAACTCACTTCGGGTTAGCATAGCTGTTAAGCAAGCAGACGAAATTGAAAGAATTCTATGTCATAAATTTATGAGGTTTATGATGATGAGGGCAGAAAACTTTATTGTGTTGCGTCGGAAACCTGTTGAGGTATGGTTTCATTCATCAGGTATACCTTTACCAATTCTTTCCTAAACCTTGAATTCTATCTTTTCAGGGCTATGATATAAGTTTCCTTATCACAAATTTCCACACCGAACAAATGTTCAAGCACAAACTGGTAGATTTCGTCATTCATTTCATGGAAGAAATTGATAAAGAAATTAGTGAAATGAAGTTAGCTTTGAATGCCAGGGCTCGTATTTGTGCAGAGGAGTTTTTGAAAAGGGTAAGTTATGTTTAGCAATGGAGTGCAGTGCTCTTAAATAAAGATACTATAATTATATATATATATTTTTTTTTTTTCAGTTTTAATTAATGGTTTGGAATGCTATCAACTTCATATGTATTGTGTTGAAGGGTGCAAGTAAGGTACTCATTCAGATTTTTGTAATGTTTAATAAAGTATTAATTAAAATGACAAGAATGATTTTATTTTGAACATTTATAATTACTTCCCAAGTATGTCGAATTTACAGTCAAAATAGTGAAACAACATTTTTAACAGTCAAGTGACTCACAACTGTCCACCGGTAAGAATTTGAAATGAGTGACAAGACATAGTTTTAGGAGGTAGCTTCTTTCTTCACAGGAGGCCCATCTTTAGCAGGACTTCTTCCTCGCTTATGACCTCTGAAATTCTTGTGTCCACCTTTGTGATCTACAAATGTTAATAGTTATGTGTTACATTCTGAGTAAGCATACTTATTGAGAAGAGAACAAGCAAAAAACTTACGTTTATGTCCTTTTCTGTTATTTCTGGATGCTTGGAAAGATTCACGACTTCTCTTCAAAAAGGCCTCTTCCTCTTCCCCTTCAAGGACTGTAACAGCCATTTCGTCATCTCCAAACTTTACTTTTTCTCCACTGTCCGCTATTTTCTTCACAAACTAAAATAAAGAAAAGTAATTAGCTGTTAGTTGGTATGACCCTTAGAAAAGCCGACAAAGTTAAGCAGGTATTTACCTCAGTAGCAGCACCATCCTCTTTGCTGGCAAGTCTCACGAGAGCTTCTTTATCACCCTTGTTATACTGAACAAATGCAACATTAGCTCCCAAGTCAGTAAGAGTAGTTTTAATGGTGTCTCTGCTCAGTTCTTCATCCTTAATTTCACTGATTTTCAAAATGCAAGCTTTGTTCAGATCTTTTCCTGGGGCATTATTCTTCTCTTTCTCATTTTCCTCAGCCTTGTCTTTCTTAACTTTCTTGCCCCATCTCTCATCCTTTTCCTTTTTCTTTTCTGACGTATGAGCCGCACTAAGAAAACAAAGATCAAGTTAAAAATAGTTTGGAATAGTATAAGACAAGAAAAATGCAGTCCATTTCTTACTGTGTCATCCGGATCAATTCAGTTTCCTCGAATTTCACACTTTCCAAAGCCAAAAACTTATCAGCTGCCTCTTTGGTTTCAAATAGAATGTAAGCAGAGCCTTTGTACATCAATTTCTTTGTGGTTTTTTCCAGGTACTTGCGCAACTAAAATGAGGAGAAATTTGTTAATAATCAATCAATGGAAATACCGGACACCTGGAAATTAAACTTACATTGATGTGCTCAACTCCTCCATATGGTTTGAAGAATTCCAAATAAGTGGATATGGTTGTCAAGGACTGTGGGAAGCCTTTGCAATACACAGTACGCTCATTAATTTCTTTCTGCCATGCTTCATTCATCTCAGGCAAAGGCTTGTTTGGAGACCTTCTGATTTTAGTACCATCTTCACTAACCTTTAACAAAAAAAAACACAAAATTAAGAAAAAGACAAAAAGTAATGCAATTGATAATATAGATAGTTGACTTACCTCCATCAGAGAGCTGTGTGTTTTCAAGGCTGAAATTATTGTCTCAGGTTTCTTTGAAAGTTTAGCAAGTCGTTGAAACCGGAGCATAATTTCCAGCGGCACCCATCCATCTTCAAGTTTAATTTGCTCTAGTAAAAACTTATCTTTGGGCAAATTGATGTTGCCAAAGTAGTACTGCAACAACACGAGACATGAGGTCAGGGCACAATTACATGATCAAAAGGCATACACATGTAGTTAATCAAGGGTTACCTCAATTTGATGTGTAATGGCTTCGTCAATTCCAGGTAAACCCTTCTCTTCATCAGTTTGAGTGTCAACCTTCGCACCATTTTCTTTCTTGACTTCTGAATCGTTTTCTTTCTTTACTTCCACTCCATTCTCTGTGTCTGCATTTTCATTGTCAACCTTCAACTTCTTGGCCTCAGGCCCATCAGTATCATTTGCCTCAAGCTTTACTTTCTTGGCAACAGATGTATCTTCAACTGTGGGTTCGCCCATTCTACAACACATTACAAACAGAAGTAAGCAACTTCAAAAATTGATGTCCATTAGGTGTTAACGAAGCAAATAAAAGAATAAGAAAATTAAGACTTGAGGAATCCGAAAATAAGCCTACAGAAACAAATAACAGCAACATTTCGAGTACACCTGACGTTTACAAATTAATTCAACGGGCATGTGGGATTGAGTTGATAGAGAAAGCCTATGCTGCACAGGTTATGCCCGACAGTAAAATATCATTTTGGCGGAGAAAACATTGCCCGTGAGGTGCAGCAGGATTCCGAAAATCTAACTCAGTCAGCCCAATCTGGATAATTGAGCTGTAAATCATAAAGGAACTTACTTGACTGAGATAGACCGAAAATTCACAAGCAAATGGACACACGCTTACACACGTGAACGCAACGTTCTTGTCAACACTAATGGCCGGGTAGGGCCGGGGTCGGTATATAAACGAAACGAACGCCGGCTCTTTCCGGTTCCTCTTGAAAGCAATGCGGTAATACAGACAGCGAACAGAAAAAGCCAATCACAGAAGTATACCATAAAAAAGATTGTAAATATTGTATTACTTTTAAAACAAGCAACCTATTATTGCTAAAATTTTTAGTTTTGAACGAACTTGAATATTTATAAAGGAGATAGGTACGACTGGATTTGGATTACAAACTGACGTGCATTGGTAGCCATGGTGTGTTTGCGATTTTGGAGCCATATTCAAATACGATCCCTGTGTACTGTGTACACCCGAGCAGGAATTAATCAATCTTAACTTACGTCCATTAAAAATGCAATAAACGGAAAAAAATACAAAAATTTCAAAGCCTAACGTAAGATATATAATATAATACATCTAAGAAGAAGGTATCCGCGTCGACTAGCAAGGGGCTGAAAAATAATAAAAACGATGAAAACCTAGCAAAAGATTGGTATATTTTGCGAAGGTAGAAATTAACACAATCTGAAACAAAACTCAAACTCCTGTATTTCAGTTGTTTATTTCCAACTTGCGGCTTTATATTGCTTTCTCACCCGCATTCTTCCTCAGTTTTTCCGGGGAACAACAGTGATTATTACTCCAGTTTACGCTCGAGACACTCAACGGGCTGGCCCTTTGGTCAAGGCCACGTACTCTGGCTCTCGGCTGCATCCGAACCTGAGTGCATGTTGGGTACATTTATTTTATCCGTCGCAGATAATGTGAAGAGTTATGTAGGGTGACGCCCTGCCCGAATGTTTCGGACGCGGCCCGGCCATCGGCTTCTGCCCCCCTGGCCCCTCTCACCGCGTCCCGGTCCGGCCGAACCATGTCTACTTGAGCCCCTCACTTAGGCCTCAGTCGCGGGTCGGGCCTCATCTAGGGCAGACACTCCCTCGCCCAGGCATGGCGGACAAGAAGGCGGTCGCGGCGAGCGCTGGCGGCTTCGACGCCGTGGTCGAGCACATCCTCATCCACTACCGCTGGGCGTTCGTCATCCTACTGCTGCCCATCTCTGTCCTGTACGACGTGCTCCTCTACGTCCGCAGCTGGGTCGTGTTCCAGCTCAACTCCGCGCCCCACAAGCACGGCAGCAAGGTCGAAAATGTCGCCAAGCAGGTCGGTTCATATGCTACCCCTCCCGATTCTCCCTTCTTCTCTGTCGTGTCACCCGTCCGGGCGTAAGGGGTAGGGGTCAACAACTCACGAACGCCACGACTCCACATACAATCCGCGCAATACATACTCTGCGGTTGTCAACCCCTCGCTTTACATTGTGGTCGCTCCCCACCCCATACAGGTGCGGCAGTGGAGGGCGGAGGGCGCGAGGGAGCCCATGTGCACGGCTCGGCCCTCGTGGCAGACCATGTCCTTTCGACACGCCAAGTACAAGAAGACCATGTTCACCGTCAACGTGAACCTTGTCGACATCCTGGAGCTCAACACGGAGAAGAGGACGGTGCGCGTCGAGCCGCTGGTCACCATGGGGCAGCTGACAGCCACCCTGGACCCGCTGGGATGGACGCTCCCCTTCGTGCCGGAGCTGGACGACCTGACCGTCGGCGGCCTGGTGATGGGGACCGGGGTGGAGACGAGCTCGCACAAGTACGGCCTCTTCCAGCACATTTGCGTGGCGTACGAGCTGGTCCTCGCCGACGGCAGCATCGTCCAGGTCACAAAGGTTAGAGCATTTCGATGGACGGAGAATTCGTTTGGAAATTTGTAAGGCAACGCTCATTTCGTATTTGTTTTTCTGCTTCGTGGCGACAGGAGAGTGACCCCGACCTGTTCTACTCTGTGCCGTGGTCCTATGGCACCCTGGGACTCCTCACCGCAGTCGAGATAAAGATCGTCCCCGCGCTGAGGTATGGCCCTGAGACTTTGGAATACATTTCGAGCCCTTAACTCTGCGCTGCTGATTTTATTTAACGCCCTCCACCCCACCCACCCCAGGTTTGTGAAGCTGCAGTACGAGCCCGTGCGCTCCCTCGAGGAGGCGGACACCGTCCTGAGGAGGCAGGTCGGCCTCTCCGAGGACAACGAGTTTGTAGAGGCGCTAATGTTCTCGAAGGACGAGGGCGTCGTGATGACGGGGAACATGGTCTCATGCGCGGACTGGGGCAAGCTCAACGAGATCGGCCGCTGCCACAAGCCGTGGTTCTTCGAGCACGTCCGCTCGTTCCTCCGGTCGGGCCCCGGCGTCGAGTACATCCCCCTGCGCGACTACCAGCACCGCCACACCCGCTCGTTCTTCTGGGAGATGAAGGTACGTCATTGACATTTCAAACTCTGCAATGGCAATTGCAGTGAAGACTGGGAGGGAAGCCATTAGCCAACCCCGTTAATTCGTCCGTACTCTGACGCTGACGCGCAACCCTTTTCCCCCCAGGAAATCATCCCCTTCGGCAACAACCCCGTGTTCCGGTACCTTTTCGGCTGGATGACGCCGCCCAAGGTCTCGCTCCTCAAGCTCACGCAGACGCAGGCCGTCAAGAAGCTGTACGAGCGCAACCACATCATCCAGGACATGCTTGTGCCCATCGAAAAGTTCAAGGAGTCGGTCCTGTTCTTCGATAAGGAAGTGGCGGTGAGATTTCTGTCCTGATTGACTGTTATCTTATCGTGGAGGGAATACGCGCCTGTGGATAATGAGTGCACGTGCACGGCCGGATGGAAACCGATCCGAAAGTCACGAGGTGTCAAAGAAGGATCATAGGAGATGTAAAAAATATAAGTGTTTGTCCCTTTCTTTGCAGGTGTACCCGTTGTGGCTGTGCCCGTTCCGATTACCTAGTGAGCCCGGCATGCTCCGCGTCGCTAAGGACGCAATGTACATCGACATCGGCGTCTACGGCGTGCCCACGCGCAAGGACTTCGACCCCAAGGAGACGACCCGGCGCATCGAGGCGTTCGTCGCCAAGGCCAAGGGGTGAGTAGGAGAGAGGGACAGGAGGGAGGGTGGCGTCGAGGGACCGAGCCGAGCCGAGCCGAGCCGGCGAAATCTGTTTGTGACCTGACCGCGCGCCGCGCCGGTCCCTGCAGGTTCCAGATGCTGTACGCAGACACCTACACCACGCGCGACGAGTTCAGGAAGATGTTCGACCACTCGCTGTACGACAAGATGCGGGCGCGCCTGAGCTGCGAGAAAGCCTTCCCCGAGGTGTACGACAAGGTGTGCCGCAAAGCGAGAGACTGATCACCTAGTATTGTAAATTTTACGTGTAAATTAAGAATAAATGTGTAAGTGTCCGACACGGGGGTGTCTCGAAATCGTTTGCTGGCATGAATGAGAGCGCAGCGCGCAGCGTTATCTACGCGGGGCGGGGCGGGGCGCGGCGAGGCGGGGCGGGGCGGGGCGGGGCGGGGCGGGGCGGGGCGGGGCGGGGGGGGGGGGGGGGGGGGGGGGGGGGGCGGGCCACTTGCACGGGGCAGCTGGTCCCTCACTGCCCAATCAGGATCGTGTGAATCGCGCGCCACGCCGCGCGGCGCAATTATCAATGGCGCGTGTTTTCTACAGAAACTTTACTAGAGCCGTAGACATGACAGTCAACAGGGTGCAGAGGGTCGCCGGTGCGGCGGGGGTGGGGGCGGCGCCGGCGAGGACGGCAGCGGAACAGATCAGTGGCAGCTCCGGCGATGGCTCCGGCCCTCGGGGGGTGGGCACGGGGCTGGGCGCGGCGGTGACTGGCTGCGGCTGACTGGGCGGGGGTGGCTGTGGGCAGGGGGCGGCGCCGCCCCCGCCGCCCGCCCCGCCGCACTCGCTGGCCGAGAAGTAGGCGGCCAGCAGGTCGTTGATGATGTCGACGGGCGGCGCCTGCGCGCAGAAGCTGTACGGCACGCCAGCCGGGTGGTCCTCCGGGGGCGGCACCTCGGGCACGGGGTCCATGGCGGCGGCCAGCGCCGCGCACTTGGCGACGCGCAGCATGGTGAGGTGGCACTGCTCCCGCGTGGCGAGCCCCGGCAGGGCGGCCAGGTCCACGACGTGGTGCAGGTGCTCGAGCGAGTGCTGCACGCAGCGCGTCAGGCGCAGCGAGTCCCAGCACACGGCGTGCGACACCACGTCTGCAGCAGGGGCGGGGTGAGGCTGGTGAGGCGCCGGTCGGGCGGGCAGTAACGCTAGTGTCGTGTGGCATGCAGTACTCACTCGACATCAGGCCGTCGAAGCAGAGCTTGCTGTAGACGGCCTCCATGCCACGGATCCAAAAGTCGAAGTTCTCGCGCTCGGACTTGAGCTCGCAGCGGAGGTCGTCGAGGTCCGCCTCCGACGTGCAGTGTAGGGCGCTCTCGAGGGAGCTGCGGCAGCGGGTTGGCATTGCAATAAAAAACTGCACAATCTAAAGCGGCGGGGTGGAGTGGGCTGCATCAGCGCCTGCCTACTAGGCCTTCGGATTGCACGGGTGATAGTCCGCCTTTGCCCGCGAAAAAAAGAACCGGTAGAACGGGCTGTACTACAAAGACACGTTTTCCCCTCGAAACTCCTGCCAAACTGTCATCTCCGGCAGGGTGCCCTGTCTACCTGCACAGCTGCTGGGTGCTGGGCCGCTCGCACTCGCGGCTCCGGGTGCTGCGCGGGTTGAGGAGGCAGTCGATGTGCGCCGCCACGTCGGTCCAGCACGTGTCCGCCAGGTGCGCCTCGCACGACTCTGCAACAGTGCGGTGGCATGCACTACTTGTCGTCGTGCGCGGCTCGGCTCGGCTCGGCTCGGCCCGGCGCGGGGGAGGCTGACCGGACAGCCTTGCTAAGGGATGATAAGGAAGGGCGCGCCATGTCGGCCCTGACGATTGCCGATCCTGCCGATAACCGCGGCGCGGCGGGCAGGGTCCTTGGTGCTCGCCCCCTCACAGTACTATTACAACCGCGCACGCCTGGCGTGCCGCATCGCGCCTATGGCTGGCTTCCGCTTGACCTGGAAAACGACATGGCGAGAAACGCAGGCAACAAGCTGCCTGAGGACGCGTCGGGCACTGTCGGAAGCACGAACTTGCGAACTATATTACTTATGTCTTGGACACGTAGCCGGTGACCGGGTGGTGGGTGGTGTGCCGGCGCGGCGCTCACCTGCGGGGTCCTGCAGGGCCTGCAGGGCCTGGAGGCCGAGCAGTAGCCAGGGCATCAAGGCGTACAAGTGCATGGCGCAGGCTGGGGCACTGGGGTTGAGGTGGACTCGGGTGCCGCCGTGCTCGCTGCAACAAAGCCGCGTGTACACTGAGGGGCGGCGCGGCAGGGCTGCGTATGCCGGACGAAGGGCGGGGGCCGGGACGGGGGCGGGGGTGGCAGCTGGAAGGAAGGAGGAAGGAAGGAAAGCCAGTATCGCCGGACAGAAGCAAGTGCAGCTTGCGCGGCCCGGCGCGGTCCCTGCATGCAGCAGCTGTAGCTCGACCCGACAGCCACAAGGCCGAACCGCCGATAGGGTTGCGGGGCCTACACCCTACGCCGAACACAACCCTTCTCCAACTTAGGCGCCGTAATACAGAGACCAGGCAGACCCAGATCCGCAGATCTGACCAGACGAGAAAAAAGATGCCTGTACTTTTCTGTCCGCATGCTCACACGCTCACTCTGAGTAAGTGCGCCCTTCCGAACATTATTTACGCTCTTTACCTCGTGGTTGGTGAGATAAAGCTAATCGTCGCCCCTCGTGAATTCGCACCCGGCGGATGCCATGCAAGTATAACGCTTGTCGGCGTTACTCTCGTTATGTCAGTCGCGTTATGTCAACCCATTGAGCTTCCGGCCGGCGGCACAATGCACTGCACCGCACCGGAGCGGCCGTGCCAAGGGCGGAGCCGATGTGGGTCATGTCGCTGGCTACGTGCGTGCTCGTCCCGTCTCATCTCGTCTCATCGCGGGGTCTCTGTCCCGCGCGAGCAACGAGCACTCCGCTGTGACGCGCCGCGCCGCGGCGTAGGCAGTGCGATCTTGTTGAGATAATACGGCAACGCTCTCAATGCGGTGTCAGTCACTCCGATCGTCAGGTCTGTGTCCGCCGAGGATGTAGGCAGCCCTTCCTACTCAGAAGATGAACTGGTCCCGCCTCTTGCTCGCGTCGCGGCCCGTATCAGAGTTGGCAGCAGGAACCCGTCGTGGGGGCCAGAGCGCCGTTCAGCCGCAGGCGGTGGGGCTTGCCACAAGAACCCGTTCACGACGATAAAGTGACAGGGGCGTGTTTAAGAGGTAAACACCGATGGTCGTAGTAAGTTAATTTTATTTTCGAGTTATAAAAAATAAAAATCTGTGTATTTGGACAAACTCTCTCGTGCAAAGTAAAACGTACAAAATTAGAACACCCATACAGGCGTATAAAACTAATATCACACAGGTACAAGTTTGAGAAAAAATAATAAATACACAACTGTGCAGTCGGGTGGAGTTATGACATGCGGATCATTGAAAAACAAATTATAATTGTAAATTCATTGAGATGGAACGGTTATTACTCGCCGCGTCCTTGAAACTCGTGTACTCTCCACACTCGACTGAACTCTACAATAAAAATGCACTGCAGCTCCGTTGCGTGCCTAGGCTGCTGTTTCGGGTCCGGGCGCGATGGGTTTGTGCGTGACAAACTTGGTGATGAGGTCGAGGGCCCACTTGGGCTGGTCCAGCGGCACCATGCTCCCCGCCGCGCGGACGAGCACCTCCGTCAGCCTGCCGGCCGACTTTGCGTAGCCCGCCACCTCGCCGTCGACGGTCCAGATCCTGCGCTCGGCCTTCTTGTAGGCGTCGGCCGCGGACCACTGGATGCGCTTGATGAAGTTGACCATAAGCGGGTAGGGCTGGGCGACGTCCAGCTGGCCGTTGTACATGAGCACGTCGTAGTGCTCGAGCAGCGCCTCGTACCAGGGCCGCGCCGACTGCATCTCGTCGGCCCGCAGCTGCTCCGCGACGGCCGAGCAGTTGTGGAAGGTGAGGTTGCCGACGTGCAGGAGCTGGCGCAGCTGTGGGGTCTGCACGAACTGGCGGTAGCTCGTGAGCAGGTGGTCGCCGGCGCGCACGTAGTTGGAGCGGTGCCGCAGCCCGGTCAGCTCCAGGAAGAGCGTGGTGTTGAGGCCGCCGCAGTCGCGGGGACCGACGCCCACCAGCGCGTCCCACTCGCGCCACGCGTCCGCCCAGCGCCGCTGCTGCAGCAGGTCCCGGAGCACGTCGCGCCGCTCGTCCAGCTGCCGCCGCCCGGCCTCGTCCACCAGCCCGAGCTGGTACAGGTAGTCGCCGTACTCCAGCATGGACTCCGGCTCCACCTGCGGGTTGCCGACGGCCATCCCGCGCAGGTTGATCTTGGCCGCGCCGGCCTCGGCGTTGGCGGTGTGGATAGCCATGCCCAGTGCGGGCACGTACTTGCCGGCGTAGGCCTCGCCCGCGACGAAGAGCTCGTTGTCCTGGAGCTGCGGGAACAGCTGGTAGAACTGGCGCAGGGCGGCCAGCAGGTCGCGGCCCGCCTGCTCCGAGGAGGCGGCCAGCCCGTGCGGCGTGGACGCGAAGCTGTAGCCCGTGCCGGCGGGGCTGTCCACGTACAGCATGGAGGCGGCGCGCGTCCACGAGTGGCGCCGGTGCTTGAGGCGCCGGCTGCGCTTGAGCCGCACGGGGCCGTTCTCCATGAACAGGCCGAACAGCGAGCTGGTCCCCGGGCCGCCCTGGAGCCACAGCACCACGGGCGCGTCCGCCATGCCCTTGTCGGCGGGGAAGAACCAAAAGAAGAGGTTGGCGCCTCGGGTCTTGTCGACCGTCAGGAAGCCCGAGTAGCTCTCCACGTCAGCGAGCAGCGGCGGCTCGTTCCTCGACGCGTTCTGCGCCGCGCTGATCTGCTGCGCCTCCAGGAGCGGCGTGAGGAAGGCCGGCGGCCCGACGTCCACCGGGGCGTCGGCAGCGCTGGAGGAGGCGGGCCGGCTGCCCCCCCGGCGCCGGGCGGAGGCGGAGGACACCGTGACGGCGGCCAGCGCCAGCAACACGAACGAGGACTTCATGGTGGCGGCGGCGAGGTAGACCGAACTACTGGACAGGACGGGACAGCTCGGAGGCTGGACCCCCACTGGAGTCCGTGCCGGCGGCCGGCGCGGCGGCCGGGCCGGCCGGGCCCCCGGAGGCGTTCGGAGGTGATGCCGCGGGTCAAGCGTGGCGCACACCACGGCCTGGCGACCGTCACACGCTTGCTTCGGACGCCACCCAGCCAGGCCAGGTGGAAGGGGAGGTAGGCACTGTACCACTGTGGTACACACGGGCAGGGCACGGGTACTGATCACGTGACCTTGGACAACGGAACATTCAACCCGCTCCGGCTTGGCCCCGGCCGCCGCGCCGCTGAGATGGCCGACGCCTCACGCCTCACACCCCGCCCCGGGCGGGGCCGGTGTGGGGCCGGGGGCCGCGGGGGCCCCTCCTGTAACCCCAGGACCACACACAGCATCTCGATCGAGTGTTCGAGCCCGTCCACGCTACGGCTCTCCGCGGGCAGACCAGCAACGGTTAGGCGGCAGGCACGGGCGTGAAAGAGGGCAATGCCTTAAGCTGCTTAAGCGCGGAAAACAATCAGGCCCGCCCGCCCTTCCTCCAAACAAAGTTACCACCTTCGCTTTACCACGCTGGCAACTCCGTTCGGCAGGGGGCGCGCACGCGCATGCCGGTGGCGTTCGGTCGGGCCTTCGGCTAGGGTCAGGGCCTAAGGGAGTACGCACTGGGACAAGCCGGTACCGAACGGTACGGTGTTTACAGACATGCGGCCACTGTGGATTGTGTATGGCAGCTCAGCTTCATTCGCGCGAAACCGCAACTGAGTCATAAGCCACTAGTTGTCACAATAATTATCACTTGTCTCGCTGGAAAAATATCCATTTTACTGACTAGCAGGCGAAGCAATTCGAAACACGCGACTCTTCGCGCGAGAAGTGTAGGCAATCTTATGAGGCCTCTGTGCACGTTTCCTAACGTGTTTCTGATGTTATTAGGCTTTATTCGATAAGGCGAAAGCAAACCAAAACTAATTATCAACTTTTTAATTCCTTTTTATCATGATTCCAGTCACTAATCCGTGTGGGCTTTGTCGTTTACAACCGGTATCTTGATGTGCGTTAGTTTGGCCAGACTGCGCAGTCCGTCGTGACGTGTGACGTTTGCGTGCAGACGTGGAGCAACGACGACTACGAAGCGGTTGGGACCAAGTTGTCTGCGTTTACATTCTCACTTGTTCCCCTTACTCTGACACGAAAGGACTGAGTGTATAGTTCACGATGGTAAGTGATTACGTGTAACGAAATTATTTTTGCACTCCACCTAAATTTATGTTGCTTTTCACTCAACTTATATTGTATTATTTTGTATTTTAGTTAGGATTCAGTGTAGTTTGGAGGTTAATCACTGAACTGAAGCAGCTAGTTTTGCCACTAGAAATGTAATTTTGTGTCAGGAGAGCTGCGTTTTCTGTTTCCTACACTATGCCTTAAAGAAATCTTTTTCAATTTATATAGAATTTCTTTTAGATGTGAGTTGCCTTATGTTAATCACTATGTTTCATCTTGCAGCGAAGCATATGTCTTAAAATTTTATTGTTTATTAGGAGGCACAAATTGTATTGCTTAGTAAAAACCTTTCATTTAGCTCCATCTAATCAGAATGACATGCTTTTCTTAGAAGATGCTTAGTTTCTATTGCTTTACTCAGTGATTACTGTATTTCCTCTGGTCGTCGTTTTCAAAGGACGCCCTTTGTTTGACACATTCTACTCCTTTACAGCCTGCTCCCGCTAGCTCAACATCTGTTGGTGCAGGAGGCAGATCGCCATCCAAGGCAGTTGCCTCCAGACCTTCGGGTGGTGGCACCGTCAGGCAGAGGTAAGAGTGGCCCAAGTTCTCTAATTTTCATCTCATTCTTATTGTATTATTTTGTTTAAAGTTTACCACCAAATATCAACTTAAATCAATCTTATATTTTTCACAGGAAAACCACATCTTCAACTGCCCCAAGAAGTCGTGCTGCTGGCACCAGCAGTGGAGGAATGTGGAGATTCTACACTGATGACTCCCCTGGCATCAAAGTGTAAGTTGTCATTAGTTTATCTTATTCCCTTGTAAAGTTTTTAAAACAATTCAGTCATTTCTAATAAATAAAAATCTTGTTTCCAGGGGTCCTGTTCCAGTACTTGTGATGTCACTTCTGTTTATTGCTTCAGTTTTCATGCTTCACATCTGGGGCAAATACACTCGCTCTTAAGGAGCCAGCATTCCACCTTATATCTCCTGATATATTTTCCTTATCATTCCGTGAATGAATGGAAGATATGGGTAGGATTTTCCATTCTTCTCCTGACCCATTGAGTATCTTGAAAGTGTACAGTTTGTTTGGAGGATCTCATCCAAAACCCTTATATTGTTTTCAGCAATATGAATCTTTTTGTACTGGATTTCAATGTGTATTTTTTTTTGTTATCAATACTTTTATTTATTGAAGAGATGTAACAAGCTACAATAATTGTATTTTATATGTTAAATGTGGTTTTATCTTTTCACCCATTGTCCCATTTTGTTAAAATTTACCAACAGTATTTTGAATACAAAGATAGTTAAACTTCTAGCTTTTTATTGTTAAAACCTTGCATTACATTCAACAGGATAGAAAAAGTTGTTGACAAATAAGCTTGAACATTTAGAGCTAGAGAATAAGGGCACAAGGCTCTAAGACACTAGCATTTGTAATGGATGTTTCATTCTTACAATGGAACTTTAGAAGTTATCTCCTCAAACAAAACATCAATGGCACTCACTTTGGTATCAAAGCTCCACAGCACACTGTCTGACATGTGGAACCACTTTAAAATACTCTTTTTCAGGTCCAGCTGATAAAGGTATCATCCTTGAAAATACTTCAGGAACAACTGAATCAACCAAGTAGTTACACCCCTCTCCATCAATTATGAAGAACAATATGTTGATTGAAGAGATTTCAAACTTTTCATTGTCATTAAATTTATACTTTAATAAACAAAATGACAGAGGAGATATTTCAACACAATAAAAAAACAATGCAGGCAATGTTAAAAGCTGAACAGCCAGTTATCACAGACAAACAATGAGTCTTTTTGCTCATTAACTCAATTAATCTATTCTAGAACAAACACATCTCATAAAATATGTGAAGACAACTTATTTGGCCTCCATCAGTGAACAAACACCAATGGATTAAGTATATGGTGCACATTCATTGGACGGGTCCTTTAATATGAAATTATTAAAAACTTTGCATTAATTTGATTTGAGGTAGCAAAATGATACATTTGTAAGAAAATGTAAATGCTTATTGTTGATAGTTACTGGTATTTAAAAACCCTATGGCAATACTTAAAAAGTTACAACCAAACAAATAATTTCTCTCTTAGATTGTAACGTACCTGCTTAAGGTAAGTGTAAAATATCTTTTACTCATAGACTCATATAAAATAGATGTCACTGCGGCTTAACAACAATAATGCAATGATCTTTGGTTTAGATAAGTTTTTCTTAAAAAGGTAACACTATTTAGTGATGTGATGATTTAAACATACCTAAATTAAATAATGATATCAACATTTACAAGCTTTCATGAGGTAACTGCACATGATATTCTCTGTAAGTACAACATTGCCCTTTGAATGAAGCCATCAAACAAAGTAGTCAAAAAATGAAGTTCCTGTTCAGTACAAATTACTTTTCCTGGGTCGAAGACTATACCCAGCACCCTTCACAGACAAAATTTCTGAAAACTCAGATGAGGAATCAAAATTGTCTTTGATTCCTGATATCATCCTATTTTTGATAGGAGGAACATCCAAAAAGACTTCATTTTTTAAGGCACCATCAAACATACTTGACTCTAGGCCAGTATCATCTCCTCTTTGAACAGAGGTCTCTCCAAACTCAGCAAATTCAAGGGAATTGCACTCATCAGCACTACTCTCACTATTGACACTTGAGAAATATTTTTCTGGCTTCATATCATTTTTAGAAACACTGGCAACAGATAGACCAAATAGATCTTCATCACTGTTGACAGATATGCGCCCTGATTGTGATTCAGGACGCAATAGACACACTCAGCTGGCCAATTGAGGACTTTCTAGAGGTTCGGCCACATCAGATTGATCAGGCTCTGGATTGATAATTATTTTCATATCTTCATCCCCAGAAGAGCCACTTTCCTCACCGTCAGATCCATCATCATCTTCATCTTCAGAACCTGACTGAGTAGAAGTTGCCATTTCCTGCTCCTATAGACAGAATAAAGGAAGAAAAAGAGGGGGGGGGGAGGAATTAGAAAGAAGTGAAGGACGACAGACTCATTCTTAAATGAAATGAGTAAATAGTAAGGACTTACCGAATTTTCATTGGGCCCAACAGGGCCTACAGGCAGGCCTTCCCTCCTCTGTTTGGCATGAATACGGTTGTGTTTAGCAAGATGGTCACTCCTCATAAACTTCTTGTCGCAATCTAGACAAGCAAACCTCTTTTCACCAGTATGCGTTCTTCTGTGCCTCTACATTAAATTAGTTAGAAAGATTAGATTGATTAATTGATTGATTAAATTTACTCTTGGCTTTAAATAAATATAAAGAACAGTAATTAATTACCTGCAATTCATCTGATCTGGTAAATCTCTTGCCACAATAATTCCAACTACATATAAATGGTCTTTCTCCAGAGTGCCACCGTAAATGTGCTCGTAAGTGAGAGGTTTTCCCATAAACTTTACTACAACCAGCTACATGACAAATATGAATTTTACGTCTCTCTCCACCCCTTAAAAATACAATGGAAAGATAAGATACAAAGCCTTATAAAACAATAAAAATTCGATCAAATTTCAGTTGACATAACATACCTTTCGCGAGAGTCATTGCAATTAGGACATGTGCAAGCAACTCTTCTTTGACGCTTCCCTTCTTTACGGCCAGATGAGGTACTAACTGAAGGTGTAATTGCAGGAGCAGGAGCTGGTGATGAATTCACAACTTGCCACTGAAGTGTTGTATCACCACTGTCTGCGGCAACTTGCTGTGGTTGTTGAGCTATTAATATAAAAAATTTATTGTTAATTATGATAAACTAATCCTTTAACAAACTTTAGCCATAAAAAAGAAAAGAAAAGAAATGGCCATGCAGTGTGTCTGCTCTGAGCAGATTTAAGCCTCAAGCAACGTACTTGATTCTGACTCACTCATGATTTGGAGTCCACTTGGAAGGGAGACAACAGTGGAAGCCTGGGTTTGAGCCTGCTGCACTTGCTGCTGCTGAGGTTGCAATTGTTGAGTTTGCACCTGAACTTGGTGGGCTTGAACTGTCTGCTGTTGAGTTTGCTGTTGTTGTTGCTGGTGCTGTTGCTGCTGGGCATTCAGCCCTAATTGTTGAGCTAATGACAAAGCACTAGCTGGTATTAATTGGACATTACCTAGACCAGGTATATTTTGAATAGGGAATGATTGAAGATTTGAAAGATTTGTTACATTAGCACCATTTGATAAGTTCTGTATCTGTAAATGAAAAAAATAAAAATACAATAAAAAATTAACAACAGATTACAAGAGTGAGAAACAATAATTGAGACAACTGATTGATTTTCTAGCAATTGCACTCACCTGAATTACATTGGGCCTGACTTGAGTTAAATTACTAATATTTGCTAAACCTCCAACATTTGTCATATTAGGACTAGGTTGGATCACAGTGACAACTTGTCCATTTGCTGTAGTAGACAGAAATTTTATCAAAAACTAAAACAAAAATAGTCTTTTCAATAAAATATAATTTGTGTGATATCACTTACGAAGAGTTATCTGCTGCTGTTGTGGTTGCTGCTGAAGAACAACTTGTCCTCCAGCAAATGATATTTGGGGCTGACCTGTTGCATCAACACTATTAAGCATTGTTGGAGCATTGACTGTCTGCAGAAAAAAAATTCAAAAGTGTTAGACAACTGAAAAACTGGGAGGGGGGCCTAAATAATAATTAAGCTACTGTATTTACCTGAACTGAGACAGTAGGGGAAGTGACAGTGGAGGTACTCCAGGTACTTGATGTGACTGAGCTGTTGGCACCTTGTTGGGCTGGCTGTTGAGCTTGTTGAGCCTGTTGCTGTGCTTGAGCTAATTGCAGCTGATTTATTCCTCCAAGTTGTGCGAGAGATGTTAACTGTACCTGTTGGATTTGGCCAGATGGAGTGACAATCTGAGCCATTTGAGGTGCAGGAGCCTGTGACAGTCAATTAAAAAAAAAATTGTTCTATCAAATAAAGTAATTTTTTTAAAGGAAAATGGATTGGAAATAATTCTTACCTGGCCAAGTTGCATATGAGGGATCATTTGAGGGATCTGCTGAACATTTTGCATTGATTGCACAGGTAGATGAACAGTTTGGTAAATTGTGCCATTTGAGGTGCTGATGGGAACTTGAACAGGAATTGTTTGTTGCACTGTAGGCATATGCACTAACTGTTGCAGGCCTCCTACTCCAGCTTGTCTCACAGCCATACCACCTAATTAGCACAAAATTTTGAATCTTAAATTGAGGGGAAAGAAAAAAAAAAGAGGGGGCGGGAACATAGGGGAAAATAAAAATTTGATACTCACCACCTGGAAACTGAATAGTTTGCCCAGCAAGATTTTGCAGAAACCCTGTTGGAAGGCCCGCAGGCAAGTTTGAGGTGGGTAGAACATTGGCTCCCCTTAAAACTGATGGTGTAAGAAAAGTTTGACCCCCAGGAAGTTGGAGCTGTTGAAGTTGCTGGGCTGCTCCACCAGCTGCATTAATAACAACCGAGCCCTGATCATCAACAGTGACAGTTTGCATTGGTTGTACTACATTGTAGGTCACATTTTGACCACCAGATGACACTAATTGTTGCGGCTGAAAATATAAACAGATTAATAAAATTTAACCCAATATTAAATAATAAAGAAAGGTTTTTTACATCAAAAGTTGACGCATACCTGCATAAATTGATTTGGTATATTTTGAAGGGAAACCAGGGTAGGCTTAATATCTCGAGAAGCCTGCTGTCCAGCATCAGGAATTTGAGCCTGAGGAGTGCCTGCATTAGCAAGCTGCATGTGTTGAGGTAGAAATGACTGGAGCTGCTGTAGAGTAACCAGCTGAGTTTGCTGCCCATTGATATTTGTTTGGGGGGAGGGAGGCGGTGAACCCGGTTCTCTTTTCGGGTTGACAGCGACCATTGCATTTGACTCAACAATTTGCTGTTGATGCTGCTGAACAGCTTGTTGTTGAATAACCTGCTGTTGCTGCAGCTGTTGTTGCTGCATTGCCTGCTGCTGGACAGCTTGCAGCTGTTGTAGTAACGAAGCATTTACAATCCTTATCTGTTGTCCAGATGGCAAAGTGATTTGTTGTTCTTGAGAAGCTGTCACACTTGCTTCTTGTCCTTCCTCTTGAGGCAAAGCTTGAGCTTGCTGCATTGAAGTGTTTCCTATCTTGCTGCACGTTGCAGCAAGAAGTGCAAGAGGTGAGGCAGACGTTTCCTAAAAACATAACAAACCAGAGAAAATGGTTATATTATTTACTTTTTGGTGTAAGAATTGAAAGTTTATAAAAAATAATAATAGACAAAACTCAAAGATAGCAGAATTTAACTGATATACGTAGGGTGACAAGTTGAAGCACAATAAGTGTTTGCAATGTTTTTAACTCAATTGTTTATTTACTAGCACCCTAACCTATGAGGTGGTCATCCAAACAAAGGTAAACATAACCCCAAAATGTTGGTTGGAATTCATTTCTCGCAACAAAACAAAACAACCCGGGTGCGCAGCCCTCGTCGACCGAAAATTTAAAACGTGATGGACCACCCACAACTTAATGCGACCCCAGGTATTTCATTGCCAAAACAAAGGTAGACTGGCCCGACGCCGGACACGGAGAAGCGTCAGTCCGCGTCAAAACAAGAGGGCATTTCTGCGTCTGCGGCGCCTGTCCTAACCTCTGGCATTGCTGCACGACATGGAAAAGGGCTGGCCTGGGGTCACGGCGACGTAAAGGGGCGTAACACGGCGACCTGGCCGGGAAACTGCTGAACACGGCAGACGCCAAGCTCGAATCAAACACCGCGAAAGAGGCGGGAGTTCGCCGAGGGGACGGGACGACCCTGGTGGCCAGCGGACGAGAGGGAGGCGACTTCGGCGGCCTAGGACCGCCCCCTCGAGCCGTGGCGCCAAGAGGATGGCTCACCTACGACGGGGCTCCGAGGGAGAGTCCGGGCGGAGCGGCGAGCACTCACTCCCGTGAGACGGCGGGGAGGTTGCGGGAGGTACCCGTCGGGATACCCATGGCGAAAGACGCCTGGAAAAGCTGAAAGAAACCGCGACAGGTCAAGGCACCGAGCCGCGAGCGCAGCTGCGGGACAACCACTAAAGCCTGCCCCTCGGTATCCTTCCGCGGCCTCGAGTTTGCGAGTGTTTCCCACGACGGCGTCCGGGAGCGCCCCGAGGGTGGTCCTGGGGGGGTATCCCCGATTAAGTAACGCCGTCTGCGGCGGGTCCGGGGGCCCGACGCCGTCCAGGAGTGCCGTGCCGGGTCGCGGGACTACTTCGGGGCGTGTTCCGCGGAGGAACACGGTGGCGCTGCGGCCGCTATGCTCGGCCCAGAGCGGCCCGCTAGGCTCCGACCAAAATAGCTGATTGGACGGCTGGCGCGGCGCAGGCCTGGCCCACGAGCCCCACAGGCTGGGCTCCTCCCCCCGGCCCGGCCCGGCCCAGCCCGGCCCTCCTAGGGGTGCGAGGGAGGCCGTCCACCCCGAGCCGCGAGGGCCGCGGTCGCGAGCTGAGCTGATGGCTCTCCGACATGGTGTCGTTCAGCAGCGCGGCGGCCGCGGGCCGCGAGGGAGGTAACCGGCGGCGCGGCCGGGACCGGCCCGGGGCCAGGGCAGACCCCGCAGAGCCGAGGGGGAGGGGCCTAGGGAGGGCCACAGCGGTCTATCTCTCTGGCACTAGCTCGGGTTCGGAGGCGAGGCTTAGCGGTAGGCGTGGCGGGCCTCTGGCGGGAGGGTGCACACTGTGCACACGTTACCTGCATGAACGAACATTCTTACGAGACAAGCATTCAACAGAAAGAAAGGACACGAGAATCATTTACTCTCCGTTCGTATTATTTTGAGAAGCACGTGACAAACCGAAACACGGCGAAATCCCTTTCTCTGTGTTAGCGCACAGTTCTGCGCAGGCCGTCCTACTGTATGTATTCTGCTCCTCGCTCGGAGCCTCCTGTGGGTAGGCAGGCCCGCCGTGCGCGCCCGCGGCGGCACTGCCTATCATCACGGCGAGCCCCGCCGCGCCCCGCACGGCAGAGACCTGCAGCGGTCGAGTCAGCCAGACCCGAAATGCGTTCGAAAGCGGTGAGTGGGAGCAAGAGCGAGCGCACCTTGCCGGTGTGTCTCACTCGCACGCGTCGCTTTCGAACGCATTTCGAGTCGGTCGACTCGACCGTTGCAGGTCTCTGCCGCACGGTACGGCCGCACCGCAAAGTCAGCTTCAGACTGACCGTATGCGAATCGTTTAAAGTTACACACATCAAATATTTTTCGCACACTTCGCACACTCCGTGCCTTAACAGAAATATAAAGAATGGTTTTCATATTTCAAACAAATGTTGTAGTTGGTCACGAATTTATTGACAACAAAAACGTCTTTACATACTTAGAAGTCTCACAGGACTTTTTTGAAACAAAAAACATTAAAGCTGCCAATTTGTGCCCGAACGCAGGGCTAAGCGAGTGTCGTTGTCATGCGTAGGTACTGTCCGGAGGGAAGTCAAAATGGGTACCTATAGGACAGGGAAAAGGGAAAATAAAATAAGAATGACGGTGGCCCCTTTCACTTCGCCTTTTACCGGATGCGGAAAAAGGAAAGTTTGCGTACTGTACTCACGTTGAGTCTTTGGGATGACCGCAGGCCGCTAGTCCTGGGTGGCGCCGACTAGGCTACTCTCCCCGGGGCACATTGCTGGCACACCGCTCTTTCCGTTTCTCCATATCCCGCTGCCGCTGGCGCTCCTCCATGTCTGTGCAGACAGAAGTGTGATTCTTAGTTAGTTACGAGCGAGGTTGCGAGTCATTTTTGTACGCCTTTTGCACACTAGAAATGAATGAGATAAACGCACTCGTGTCCGCCGGCTTCTGCCGCCGCTGCTCCAGTTCTCTGTCCCGGCGCTGCTGCCGCTTTTGCTGCTGCCGCATCTTATCCTTGTCCTTCCGCTCCTGCGTCCTGTCACTTTTGTATGTGGAGCTCGGCGGCGGCATCGCGATCTGCACAATTCGACTCTTCTGGCACCGAGTTGGATCCAGACTGAGGCTAGCCGCCGGCTCTCGGACCATTTTATATATGTAGCTCGGTAGTCTCCAGCGGGAAGATTCTTTTCGCCTAGAGCAGATACGTTCAAGCCACCCAGTGAATCCCAGCTGACCGGGTGCGGTACAGTACCGTTGGGTTCAAACTGAGATGGTAGCCGGCGCAACAGCGTCTGTGACAAGTCTGATCGTGTCCAGCCAAATTACACGCTCCTGGAGACTACTGAGCTCCCCCAAAAGAAATTACGCTAGTTTAGTACAAGTCTCCCCAAAAGAAATTCTTTCCGCCCAGTTGCCTCCAGCGAAAAATTTCTTCCAGCTCAGTAGTCTCCAGGAGCGTGTAATTTGGCGGGGGGGGGGGGGGGGGGGGGGGACTATCACGTGCATGTGTCCCGGCCGTGACCTTAAGCTTATTTTGACCTTGTTTTGACCGAATGCCCCGAAAAAAAATTTCAATCAGGATTGGAAATGAAAGCAGATGATATTCAAGAGCTAGCTGAAAATTTCTATGGTGTTATATTTATTTTGATTATTATAGTTTAGAAGTGACCGTTTTGAAGTATTATATAGTTGTATACACATGTCATCTTTTTCATTTTTATAACGTTTTCCCGAGAACGGGTAAAGAATGAGTACACCCTCTACAGGGTGATTCTCCTCGTGAGGTCATCCACTTCAGGGTGGATAGGGGGCACCTAGAGAAGCATTCTCTGGCACTGAACGTGTCAGGATGTCACGAGGGGGTGCCGTGGGTCTAGCGGGGGTGCCTCGGGTCTCGTGGGGGTGCCAAGGGGTGCCCCGGACCTCACTGGAGCCTTTGAGAGGGGTTGCTGTAAGTCTAATGGGGGTGCCGTTGTGCCGTACTGCTTCCCTCCAATGTGGGTTTTGCCGACGTCCTTGCGAGGGTGGCAGTACTTCGCGAGGACATCTGTGAGGTCGTTGGCACTTCCGCGAGTTCCACGGCACCCCCTCACGGAGTCCTGCTACCCTCAGTGCCAGCAGTTGCCTACCTCCCCGGCGCGGAGTCCAATCACAAAACACCAATTATCACCGTAACGTGACATTTGCGCCCATGGGTTCCTTTGCCAAAATTGCTTCTCTAGGTGCCCCCTATCCACCCTGTAGTGGATGACCTCACGAGGAGAATCACCCTGTATTTGTATGTTTTTGTGCAAACGTTCGTGCAAAGTTAAACCTACATATCTTTTCACACAAATTTATACGAAAAGCTGCATGAATTTGTACAAATGTATGAACAAAATCGTTCAAATCGCCGCACAAATTTGTGTGAAAAATTTGATTGTTTAACTTTGTACAAATAAAAGATACAAATCTAGTTAGTGTGTAAAAATATAGTTAAGGTAAAGTTTTAAAAAATTAGTGTTGGGGTTCTCGCCGAGTTGAATGGGTGGTCGTGTAAGCTAGAGGGAGGAGTAAAATCCGCATGGTATCAAGCAAGATGACACATTTCTTTAATGCAGTTAAATGTTGAATTGTCTAAAATGTGTCATCTGCTAAAAATCCATAAGGCTACTTTGTGTCTAAAAATTACACTAGCAGGACTTCCCCTCCAGCAAATCCAGTGCATTTGCATAGGATGCATAGATGAGTCAGTCAGTACCGTACGGACGGGACTACCCGGCCGGCGGGTGATGCCGGCAAATATAAGAATGGGTCTGAAAGACTGGGGGAGCAGTCTAACACTCACCGCTTCTAGCGACAACAGCTTCTGAAAGTACAGATATGTCGAGTGGGCGAGAGCGACAGCCAGCGGCGCCGCGCCCTCAGGAGAACCAATTCTACCACCAGGTATAGTTTCGTGCGATAATGCTGGCTGGGTTTAGGATTTAGAGAAGACTATCGACGAACGTCGACAGTCGACTGTTGTAGTTTTGGAAAATCAATCCGGCATCCATGCAGGAGGCTTATGTGTATTTTTTTCTCTGCGCGCATAGGCCTCGGGGATTGCCCTGGCCCTACGGTGGCGGCAGGAGCGGCAGGAACAAGAGGAGGCCAGGCGACACCAGGATCAGCAACGAAGAGAAGCAGCCCTCCGCTACTTACACGCCAAGCGCGAAGAATAATTAGTGAAATAACAGAGAAATAAAGAATGGTTCTCAAACTTCAAACAGTTGTAGAATAGTTCATCACCAATTAATATTTATTGACTCCAGCAAGTGCAAAAAAAAAAGACACAGCTGTTGACTAAAAAGCATATAAAGAAAATGCGACCGTCATTCGAACCACTGTCCACCTGGTGCTACCGCCCAAGTCGGTACCGATGACGCCACGCGGCTGGCCTAGCAGGGCACGGAGAGCAGGCTTACTGATGACACTGGGCTGATTGAACTCCGGTCCTGCGGTTGACAGTCGGACAGCCGATGTAGTCTCCGTTCTGGCTGTGCTCGTGGCGGTGTACATGGGTCGGGCAGAAAAACGGGTCGGACACAACGAGGTCAGACAAAATTTTTGACCGTATCACAGAAATTCGGCCAGGTCGGACAAAAAAAAATCTCAATCCAGATCGGAATTGAAAGCAGATGATACATTTTGTTGTTATATATTTTTACACAGCCGGCGCCGGCTTTGTTAGGAGAGCCGGCGGCGGCGGCGTGCGGACCCAGCGGTCGCTGGCGGGGAGGAGCTGTTAGTGTTACACGCTGCGCGCGGGGAGGAGATGTCAGTGTTCCGCGCAGGTGCCCAGTATTGTTGCCTGGCCCGCCCGGCTGCGCGCGGGGAGGAGGTGTCAGTGTTCCGCGCAGGCTGCGCTTCACTCAGCCAGCCAGCCAGCCACTATTCCCCCCATGCAGCGCCGCGCTATATTATTGTAAGGTTACGCGCTTGGTTTCTGGACTCGAGAGTACAAGCTAGCTGACACATTGTTTTTTATATTTATTTTAAAGTTAAGGCTAGCTACAATGTATCATCTGCTAAAAAGGTCCGACAAACGATGAGCACCAGTAGGGCTGAAATCCACATATGTACTAATTTCGTTGGAGGGGCGGGGTCAACCAGCGACCCGATATCCTCCATCCGCCCATGGCTTCGTGGGGGACAGGCGAATACCCCTTCCGTGCCGCTGGTGCCGCCCCGCCCCGCGGACTGATCCAAGAAGATCGCACGCACGGCGAGCCATGAGACCATGGGCGAGCAGAGCTGAGCAGGGTGTAGTAAGTAGTGGTGGTAATCGTCGGCTCCGCCCGGCTCCCTGCTCCGCCCGGCTCAGAGCCGCTCAGAGCCCAGCCCAGCCCAGCCCAGCCCAGCCCACGCGCCATAGGGAAGGGAAAGGGGCGGGGCCAGGCGGGGCCGAGGAGCAGCGCAGCGCCGCGGAGGGGGGAGGGGAAGACCGCGGCCACGCTCGCCACGCCCACACGGCCCACACCGCACCGCACCGCACCGCACGCCACTCCCGGTGCCGCCTCGCCTCTGCGCCGCGCCTAGGGCTCCGCTGGGCTGATTCTGCACAATGGTTTCGCCTCTCTGTCCTTGTCGCACTCATGTGGTACAGGAGCAAGAGAGGAGAGGACACTTCTAAACGCTGTTCGGAATCACCCTGCTTGGCTGGGCTCCGCTGTCGACCGACCCCGGCCCGGCCGCGGCGTCGGCGTGCTCGGAGGAGGAGAGGAGCGAAAGGAATTCGCCATTTGCGTCCCTCTCGCCAAACTGCGGTGAGCCACCGCTGCCCCAGGGAAAGGAAGTGGGATGTGGTATGGTTATTGTGCCTCGTTCCTGATGGTCTTCCACCGTCCCTCTACTTAACTTATCTCGCCGCATATTGTGCATCTTGCGGTGAGTCAGCCGGGTCTTCCTGTGAATCAGAATAGCGCCTCCTTGACCGCCTGGAAATAAGGGAACCGACATTGGCGACGGATATCAAAACTCCTTGCGCCGCCTTGACTTCATGCCAACGTCAGTCAGTATGCGGTAACATCTCGCTTGCTCTGCAGTGCTCTGCAGACTCTGGTTTACATATGCGTCATCAAGCAGTGTGATTGGGGCCGTTGCCGTTGTCGGAGGGGGGAGGGGGCAATCGCATTGGCCATGAAAACTTTTCATGACTATAGTAAGGACTCCTCATACTATCGTTTGCAATTTCAAAATGTACCCTACTTCGTCGTCTACGTAAATATGTACGATCAGTGCGAACTACGTGTGATAAATTCTAATCAGACCAAATGAAAGATTGAAACTTCTCCTAGTTCTTTAATATCAATGTTAGACATAGCTAGTTTTGGAACGAATTCTGCTGATCCATATATGCTTTGCCGGTATATTCGTTTTTCATATAAAAGACAAACCGGTTCAATAGCCGAATATATTCTGGCGCCAAAAGCCGGTTCCTCCATCCCCACCCACCCCTTGCCCATTTGTTCGTTTATGTCTGAGTTCTGTCCGTGCTCACAACAATAATATCAAGTGTCCACCAAGATTGGACACGAGAATATAATCCATATATTATTTTTTAGTGTAAATTTTTTTCCTGAAATTACTTATGTAATTCTGAGCACATGCCATAAACAACGCTAAACAAACCACTCGAGTTTTGTGAGGTAAGTGAAGGTTATGTGAATATAGTAAAGTGATCTGTATTCTGATAAATTTCGTTCGTTATCTTACCAAGATTGTACCCAATAAATTTTGAGCCTTTTTTACTCGTTCTTTACACATTAACTTTTAAAAGCTACTGTGTTCAGAACGAGTATTGTGCTCAGCACTGTAATCGTGTGATAAGATTCATCTCCAAATATACAATCCCTACATAAAAACCAATTACATATTTGGAAAGATCATTAAAAACTGAGTAGAAATACTATGAAGTTTTTTTCGACTTTATATATAAAATTTTGAGAAAATAACGATTTAAGGTTATAGGTTATAGGTTAGGATACCTATTATAAAAATCCCTTAATATTGAAATGTTCATAATAAATTTAAAGGTCACATATTAGTAATCAAATTTTGCAAAAAAGATTTCAACGTTTATGATAAAAGTATTATGAAATGGTGTCTTTCTCCTCCTCTTCTTTACGCTTCAGTACTGTATTGAGATCAACCCCCACAACAATGTAAAGAACGAGTTGTAGATTTTAATATCAAACACGTTTGATGTTAATATGGTTTTCTTTTTTCACTGAAAGTTATGTTGCGTAAATGACATGGCAATCATATGAAGGATGTTTGCTGTATTGTCTTGAAATACTAACAACAATTCAATATTGAGCCTTGTAAATCGTATTATTGTCTACGGACATTTGAAGTCATAAATTATATTCTGTTCTTTCTTCCAGAAATGGTTAAGCGGCCTCATGCAGATCAAGCATCGACGAGGAGCAGAGCCAATCGACGCAGACAAAGGTCCAGCACTGGTGAGGAGAACATTTCTGATACAAGTGGAGAAGGAGAATCTGCTCCCCAACAAAACGATCAAGATACTTTAGAGTACGGGTGGATTTTTACTTTTTGGTCTATTTTCTTAATTGCATTCCTTAAATTTAATGTATTTATCTTTCAGTGCACATCCTGATCTCTCTTCTCCAGAACCTCATAGTCATCCCCTAGATGAAGAGGACTTTGGTGAGCTTGATGATAATGTTCCAATCAACAACTCACCACAGGCTTATGATACTCTGCAAAATGACGGTGATGCTTCAGATGGTTCTAGTAAGTTGCGTTCATTATTCCTACAATCTCGTCTACAGTTTGCTCTGATTGTGGTTTTGTATTGACGCTATTTCCCATTTTTCTTTAAGGTGAGGGAAGCTCCATTGAAGATCCCGATGATGAATTGTCTCCTCTTTCGCCACGCCGGACATCAAAGGATCTGGCAGAGTTGAAAGAAGTGTTAAATGAGGAGGATGATGATTCTGACCTTTCTGATAATGATTTGGAAACTGGCATTGCGGACCGCGATCCACCTTTGTATTATGCAGCTCCAATAACTTTGAATGAGAGTATGCTCTCTATTCTCACTTTAGCTTTCACCCACAATCTTTCAAGGTCCTGTTTAGATGATGTGTTACAATTGGTATCCATTCATTGCCCTTCTTCAAACTTGTGCAAGGATAATATCCGTTTATTCCAAAAACATTTTAACAAGAGTAAATCATTGGTCGCCAAGCATTACTATTGCACTACGTGTTTTGAGACACTATCAGGAAGAGATAAAATCTGCACACGCTGCAATGAGCACAGAGGAGTAGCATTTTTTGTAGAAGTTCCTATTCTTCCTCAACTTGAAGCCCTTTATGGAAGAGAAGGATTCAAGAACTTACTAATGCACCGCTTTAAAAGAAGCAAGCTTGGAGTAAACAGCTATGATGATATATATGATGGTAACATTTATAAGACCCTTAGTTCTAGAGGTAACATCCTTTCAGATTCCAACAATATATCCTTTTGCTGGCATACTGATGGAATCAAACTTTCAGCTGTAACGGACAGTGAAATTTGGCCATTTTACTTAACAATAAATGAATTGCCTTTTCAAGAAAGAACGAAACCTGAAAATGTGCTGCTAGCTGGAATTTGGTTTGGCTCTCGCAAACCTGTGCCACATTTATTTTTGAAAGGTATAAGAGAAGACTTTCATTCTCTCAACAAAGGAGTTCAGTTCAAAGTGCCACAGGCTTCAGAACCAGTTCTAGTGAGGGGTGTTGTTATCTGTGGTGTATGTGATCTCACAGCAAAATCCTTGTTCCTTAACATGTCGCACCCCTCAAGTACATTTGGTTGTCAAAGATGTAAAATAAGAAGTGTGAAAGAACGTAACCAAGCTGTTTACAATTTTCAACGCTATCCTCCCAAGAGGACTTATCAAGAGACGCTGCTGCATGCTGAGAAAGCACTCAAAGCAAGAAGATCAGTCTATGGTGTGAAAGGGACAAGTGCCCTATCATTTGTCTACCGACCTATTGAAACCACTGCCATTGATATGCATGATGCCTATATTGGTGTATCAAAAGTGTTGAACAAAGTCCATTTCAGTGAGGATCATTACAAGCACCCTGCATCATTGTTTGGATTTCTACAGTTGTATGACCGTCGGCTCTGTGCAATTAAGCCACCATACTATGTTGAGAAACTGCCTCGATCATTTGCTAGTTTTGGTAAGGCATGGGATCCTTCAGAACTGAAAGTAAACCTCATGATTTACTCTCTCCCACTCCTACAAGACATTATGTCTGTCTTCCACTTTGAACATCACATGCTCCTCATTTATGGTCTGTATCTTTTAAGCAAAGACTCTGTAACAGATCAGGATATTCTTTTAGCCTCTGAGATGCTCACTGACTATTGCAGCAGGTTCGAAGATTTGTATGGAAAGTCCTTCATGACATGCCATGTTCACCAATTGATACATCTACCTGATGTTGTAAAAGACTTCGGTCCTCTCTGGGTAACCTCATGTGCTCCTTATGATACTTTGAATGAGACACTGAGAAAGTTTTCTCAAGGTAGCTCTCAGGAAGAAACTCAAGTGACATCAGCTGCATCTCTTTTTCTTCATGTGTCAAAACTGAAGCCAGTCCAGCCTGGTGTAGAAAGACCAGCCTACAAATTCTGTGAAAAATTAAGTAAGAGTGGAAAAAAACTTGAAGTCCACTCTATGTATGGTCACTTTTGTATTGTAGGGAAACTAAAGCAATGTGATACATTATCTGAAGTAGCATTTCTTGCCCTAGGGCCTTTGAAACAAAGTGGACAGAAATATTGTGTTTTTGAAAGAATTTTGAACACTCGTAAAAATATTTTATTTTCATCAGAAACTTATGATCAGGGGTCAAAGAACATATCTTCATGTGTAAAATATCAGAAAAATAATGGTGCATTCTTTGGCAAAGTTCACTCATATTTACGAGTGACAGAGTGCTCCTGTGAAGACATCTGTCGAGATTGTGACCCCACCTTCTATGCCATTATTCAGAAACTTCATACACAACCTGCTTACCGTGCAGAACCTGGTGGGTTTATTCCATTTATTCATCGATGTGCTGAAATGAATGAGTATGAAGCAGTTCGAGTGGAATGTCTGTCATATGTGTGCTTTCTGATTGAAATTGAAGACAGACATGATGCATTTGTTGTTGAACCTATAACCACAGGTAGAATTGATTAAGAAGTCCTGTCTGATATCAACTGGAAGAAGAAGGAAACAGTTATTGTGATATGGTAACATTAAATTTTCATACCTCACTTTTCTCTAAGGATTGTATGTCCTATTGTGATTTTATTGCTTCTAGTTCTGTAATTTTACCTAAGTAATAATAAATTTTAAATTACTTTAAATTTTTTTATAGTAATTTTAAAGACAAACTATCAATACATGACACAAAAAAGAAAACATTAATTTAACAACATCTATTAGATTTTTATGGTTTCGGTAGTGTTATGGTTTAAATCACTAACTGTGTAGCTATAAAAACAGTTTGTTTTACCCACTACTATTGCCGACCGCGGGGAAAGCCCATTCTACTAGGCGCAGGCGCTCACTCATATCGATGTGGGAAAAAAATGATCGCGTGCTGTCTAGAAATGTTGATCTTATACAACGGACAACACGGACAAATGCGGTTCCTGCCCCGCCCCCTCAAGCCCCCATTCTCGATGGCATATATCCTGATGCCTTAAGCATTTGCACCGACATGCCCTCTGTTGGCGCCGGCTGTGCCATGGGCGCCGCCACGCGAGCGCCGGACGCCGTCGGTCCCCGTCCCCGCCGGTCCGGCACGGGCACCGGGGCCTTGTGGCCAGTCCTGTTGGCGTGCAGGTCCTGCTGGGTGCTGGGCGCGCTGGGCTCCGTCGACGCACAGGTGCCTCACCCTCTGCTGGTCCGGGTGTCGCAGGGTGGCGGGGCTGGCCGTGCACGGCGGCGGCGGGCCCCTCGCTCGGGGCTGGAGCGTGATCGTCGCCTGCTGCTTCAGCGCGGGCGCCGCTGCCGTCGTGCACATGCAGTGGGTAAGGCTGGCGAGGCTGCCTCCGGAGCGCGATCCTTGTGACAGGCCTCAGCTACTATTCACACGTGCTCCCATCTTTTTCAGACTATCCTCTCGAGGTTCGCCGTGATGGCGGCCGTGTCCGCCGTCCGCATCACGGGCGCCACCATCCTGGTCTGCATGCTGGTCCGCCGGCGGCGTGTGGTCGCCGCCACGGACGCCGTGCTTGCAGTCGCCCGCGGAGCCCGCGCGCGTCTCAGCGCCAAGAGGACGGCCTGGGCGGTAAGCTGGCCGAGGCTTCTTAGTGTACTCCGCCATCTTGTAGATTAAGTCCTGTCGGCGCCCCGTCACTGCGCAGGTAACCGCCACTGTCCTGGGGGACGCGGGCCTCCTCGCGTGGGACCTCGTTGGCGGCCGGAGCTTCCGCCAGCGCGGCGCCTGGTGGTGGCTGGGAGGCGCGCTGCACCAGGCCGCGCACCTCGAGGCCAAGCTAGTGCTGCTGCTGGTCGGCGCGCACGCGGACGTGCTGGCCGAGAGCCTGGCCGCCCTCAACCGGCAGCTCGCGGCGCTGGCGCGCGGCCCGCGGCAGTACCAGGGCCGTATGGCCGCGGCCGGGCGAGACGCGCGGGACCAGCACGCGCGCGCCGCCCGCGCCGCCCAGGCGTTGGCCGAGGCCCTGGCGCCCGCGCTGGCGCTCGCCGTGGCGCTCGTGTTCGTGGCCACCTGGCTGGAAGCGTCCTGGAACACGGCGGCCACCCTGCGCGGGCTGTACGGCCGTCACGCTTCGGCGCGCCCGGACTTCTCCGCGTGCAGGGCGGGCACGCTGCTCCTGGCGCTGCTGCTCGCCGCGCGCGCCGCCGACGGCCTCCTCCGCCAGGTAGACTGAGCTGGGCGTACCCTCGTCCCGCATCATGTTGACTGGAGTGTTTTATATCGGCCTCCTGAAACTTGCCCTACCCCGTCCCTCTCCATTTTTGTAGGCGCAGGTCGGCGGCCGCCTGGTGCACGCCGTACTCAACCGGGAGGAGCTGGACGAGGACCTGGCCGATGAGGTACGACCAAACCGTTGCCGCGTTCGCCGCTCTGGCCTTTCTACTTTCGGAGCAAGCTATCCTGTGCTGTATCCTTCTCACAACCGTGCGGATTTTCCTATCGTGTCTGAGTGTCTCCTGAGAGGACCGAGCTGGAGTGAGTGGCCTATTAGTCCGTACCTCTCTTTGCAGATGTCCCTGTTCTCACTGCAGATGGCTTGCGGCTCGAGCTTCTCCATCTCTGTCTGCGGTCTGTTCGATTTCAACTGCGAGCTGGTGACCACGGTACAGTGTCTCTCTTGGCCGCGCGAGTAGCCCTGCGACATGTTGCCACGCTGCCTGCTCTTATTCACGCCGCCTCCTGTCAGCCTAGCACGAGGACCGGGATATATTTGCATTCCTACCCCTGGAAACGAATTTCAGATGCTGAGCACCATCGCCGCCTACCTGTCTATCCAAGTTCCCATCACCATCTCAGAGCTGAGCCGGCACGCCGTCGGAACGGCGGCGACCTGACGACGGCGTTCTGCTGGCGGAGCGGAGAGGGCGGCGGCCCGCACCTGCAAGAGAAACACACAGCACGGCAAGCAGGGCGAGAAGACGAGGCACGAGGCAGGGAGAACCACCGGAGCCGGAGCAGGTGCGTGTCAGCGGCGACCCGCGGCGACGGAGGAACCGGACACAGTTTGCAGGTTCGCCTACCCGCTCCATCCGTAAAGGCGCCGCCGTGGGCCCGAAGGTAGGCGGACCCGCAATACTGTCACCTGTACCTCTGAAACGCCCTGTACAGCAACCACAGTTTCTGTAAATTGTAGATATTTATTGAATTGGAGTATCCACTGATTGTGTAGGCGTCAGGCGTTGGACCGCGATGTGGCAGCAGCGTCTCTGGATCTCGGCCGACGTGTCCTTGTCCTGCTCCTGCTGCGACCGGCCTGACTGTGGGGCTACAAGCGGACCAGCACAACGAGGACCCGGCGCCCAGCCCGGCGCGGCAGCAGCACAACGGTGAGTGGAGGCGAAGCGGCGTCCAATAACAGCTGCTGCGGAGAGCGGACTCGACCTTTGTGGAGAACCTGGAGAACTACCTGATCCCGGCCACGGGGGAGACGACCATCCCGGCGCGGTGGGTGCGGGTGAGGGTGGCACCGCGCTGGGCGGCGAGGAGGTGCCTACTGACCACCGCAGTGGTGGGGCAGGGCCGTGCGGAGCGGAGGGGAGGACACCGTCGCGTGTCGCGGGGCGGGGCGGGGCGGGGGTCGTCAGCGGCGTCGCGCGGGACGTGTGTGTATGCCTGTAAATGCGAGTGTAAATGCGTTATGAGCGGGCCGCGGGGCTGGGCCGGGCCACGCTCGTGGAGTACCTGACCGGCCCCACAGCATCAAATTTGCATACGACGTGCGTGCTCGCCGGGGCGTGGCTGTGGCGCACACGTGGGCGAGCGGAGGACCTCCCTTCACTCGCCTTCCGCTCCGGCCCGGGGCGGTCCGCCCGGTGCATAGGTCACCGACGAACCGCGTCAACTCTAGCGCTGGATCCCGCTCGCGATAGCCGGAGCACCCCGCCCCGTGCTGCCCCGCCACCGGCCCGGGCCCCATGTCACACGCACCGAAAGGTGTTTCCAGCGTTACCTCATAAATCGTCCGGGCCGCGATAGCATCGGACGGACAGGTGCGGGGGCGGTTTGGGCGGGGGCGCGGGGGCGGGGTCCGTGGCAGGGGCGCCGTAGGTAAGTGAGCCCTAGGGCCGCTTACCGCGCCACCGCGGCCCCGCCCCGCCCCGCCCCGCCACACTGGCCGTCCGTAACTGCGCGGCCCCGGCGTGGAGGTTGCGAGGGTTTACGCCGCAGAGTGTCGGGCCCGGCCCGGGCGGCCCGGGCCTGCGTGGCCACTCCCAACCGCTCGGTAATTGCGCTAGGGCCGCCCTGCTGAGCCAAGGCTGGTCAAGCGCGTTAATATTCACCGGCGCGACGTCCTCCCGGCGCCGTGCGCCGCCCGTCCTGCCTCGCGTGGGTCCTGGCAGCGGGGCGGCCACTTCGGGCGTCGACGGGAACGGCGCGGCGCGACACCCTGCTCCTGCCCGCTGGCCATGAAGCTGAGCGAGTACCTAGAGCGGCGCCTAGTGGAGCTGTACCCGCCTGAGGGCGCCAGCATCCCCAGAAGGGCGTTCAACATCCTGCAGGGCACCCGGGTAAAGTCTCGGAACGCCCACCGTCGCGGCGCCCTCCAGCACCCGCCCCTTGCCCCGCCTCTTGCCCCGCCCCGCCCGCACTTACCGTCTCGCCGCAGGTGTCGGTGGTGGTGTCTGGGATGGTGGCGCTGCTCGCCATCGTCGACTGCTTCACCAAGGAGTCCTACCTGGCGGCCAGTCTGGGTATCCGCTTCCTGACGGGCATCGTCTCCTGCATCGTGGCGCAGGGCGTGTACGTGTGGCGGCGCGAGGGTATGCGGCTCGTGCTCGCGGACATGGCGGCCGTGGCCCAGCGGCTCGAGGCCAACGCGGACCCCCGCGCGCAGGTAGGAGAGGCGAGGCACCGAGCCAAGACACCTCCAAGGTTTGGTGGGAAGAGAAAAAAAAAGAAACGCGGGTTGCAAATTTTTTGAAAGGCGTCCCTGGCTCGCATCGCTGGGCGGTGCTTGCGGGTGCAGCGGATCTACGCCGCCTACTCCATCATGGTGGTCGTGTCGGTGCTGTTCCCCACGCTGTCCTCGGGCGCGCTCAGCATGCCCGTGTGGCCGCACCCGGAGAACATGCCCGTGCCCCGCACCGCCATGGCGGCCACACTCGTCGCCCAGGTCAGGGGTCGTGGTCGCAATTCCAACGCCGATTTTATTCGCTGATTCAGGCTGTCGGTAATGTCTTTACCGTAAATAAAATTGAGTTTCACGTTTGCGGTTTTATGGAGCTGTGAAACACTCGAAAGAAATTTAGAAATTTACTTAGCCGTCGTCTGCTGGTTTGTGATGCACCTGCGGCGCCCCTCTTCGAGACTATCGTTCCCCTCTTTCGTGCGTTGCATGATAATATTTTGTCTTCACCGCGAGTCTTAATTTTTGTAGACCCAAAACGGTATTTTAAATACAATTTTTCAACTTTATTCTTTTTTAAAAATTACTAACGCGGTTAACTCTACGTGCGGCTCAATCTGGTAATTTAAAAGGCGCTGGCGCGACGCTCGGCCACATTCAAAATCGCAACGGTTCGAACAGTTGCCTGCAGCTGCCCAGACCGTTCGCACGGGCGACTGGAGCTCTTGTAATCGTGAATTTCGCTCTCTTGCGATCGGGAATTTTGCTCGACTTCATAATGTTTGTCGAATTCGACCTTCGCGAGCGAACACTAACTGCAAAGATGATCAGTATTAGGCGTGCAAAGTTCGAATCATCACTGTCGGAAGACATAACCTCGCGTGTCCAAGCTGAAGCTGACTATCCGCTCGTCTCGCCACCCGCCAGGTGATTACGGGGACCTGCTGCCCCATTGCCTACTACACGCTGGTGGGGCTCATGCTGGTGACGCAGCAGGCGTGCGCCGCACTTTACCGGGCGGCCGGCGCCGAGCTGAAGCTGGCGCGCGCGCCCGCCGACCTGCTGGACTGCGCGCGCCTGCACGGCCGCCTGTCCGCCACCGCCTCGCTCCTCGACCACCTCACCTCGGACCTCATGGTGCTCCTCCTCTCGGCCGTCCTCCTGCTGCCTATCCAGGGCACGTACGACGTCGTCCAGGGCCACATCGACGCCTACCTCCTGTCCTCCTTCCCCATCATCCTGGTCGTCTTCGTGCCCATCTGCGTCACCGGTCAGGTGAGTTATCTTCCCGACTTGAAAAATCAAACTGTAATACACGGGTACGAACCGAAAATTATTAGATGTACGGAGACGTCACATACACAGGGGGTCCGAAGCTTGTGTTGTGACGCTTTTCCCTAAGCACGAGAATTTTAGTCGAAAATTGATTCGTGCATCCACAGCAGCGCTGGCCCGCTGGGGTGGGGTCTAGGACAACTGACCACGGTTTGACTGACCACATTCTAATGTTACCACTGACAGGTGACCACTTAAAAAATTGGGTCAGTTATTGTTCTGGTCAGTTTTTCTGTGGTCACTTGACCGGATCCCGCTGGGGTGGTAGCTCGTATTTCGCCTTAACGCTATGTTCTCTGTGGTTGGGGCGGGGTGCGCGGTGGCTGCAGGGGCTGTCGGACGCGAGCGAGCTGGTGGGTCTGCGCGCGTACGAGGCCGAGTGGCCCGCGGAGCCGGCCGCGAGCCGCCGCGCCCGCGGGCTCGTCATACTGCGCGCCTTGCGGCCGGCCACCATCACCTGCCGCGGGCTGGGCGCGCTCGGGCTGCCCGTCTGCGAGTCCGTGCTCAAGTCGTGGTTCTCGTACCTGCAGATGCTGCTCAACCTCAGCAGGAAGACGTCCACGCCCCGATCCCGATAGGGCCACCGCCGCCGACAATTATTTCGTGACCGGGATTGCGTGTATTTTGTAGGTGCGTCGACCTGCGGGCAGGAAAAACTGATGCAGAATTAAAATCGTATTTTAGCATTTGTCGCGCGAGTTGTAACGCGGTCACTGTGTCTGAGGATGGGGGCGCTCCAGTCGGGGGTGGCGCTGCAATGGCGCTACCCCTTGTCTGCAGTTTCTCACAGAAAGAGTAAGAGCGGCGCTACCCCCCGGCAGGGCGGGCCTAGCGCGCGGGAATACTCTTGAGCAGCGTTTACTTCCGTACTTTACCACATTACACTTAACCATACGGGCCAAGAGCTTAACCGCAGGCAACCCTGGTGCATCCACAACATATAAAATCCGTAAAACAAAACTACCCTAATCACTAAAAACGAAAAACAAACTAACTATTTTTATACGCTACTTATCCGTTGGGTATTTCTTCGCCCCGGCATCGGACGTCACGTCCCTGCGGGACACCGGAAGCGGATGTGCACGCGCACTTCCAGTCCAGGCGGCGGGGTGAATAAGATAAAACGCGGGGCGAGCTACCCATCAATGATGCAGGCGGAGGTACTTGTGCCGCCGGGGCGGGGGAGCGGCCGGGCCGGGCGGGGCCGGGCCGGCAGCGCCCGCTGTAAGAGCGCTGCAGCTGCAGGCCCGAATGAAAGGTAAATATTGGCCAAACGGAACTTGAATGGGCTGAGCCGCTTCGCTCGAGTTGAGCGAGCGGCACCACGCAGCAGCCGACTGCCATGAGAAATGCCCCTCCCCGCGCCCCGTGCGGCTGCACGCGCGCGTATGTGCGTTTTTTATTTATTTATTTATGTGCGTGGCAGTGTGCGTTTATCGTGTGTCGCTGTAGTATGTAAAAATGGGTGAGTGTGTGTGTTGTTCGTATTTCGTGTCATTTTTGTTTTCTCAGTGTTTGGGAATGTGCACTTTTAAGTAGTTTGGGCGTTTGTGAACGACTGCTCGTATTTTGGGAGCTGGATACGGGTAACCTGGTGTGGAATAGGTGGGCCTGGGGCTCGGTGGACTGCTACGGCCCTTTTCTCTCCTTTACTCAGCCCGCCCCGCACACCCGCACCCCGGCCTCCCACCATGTCCCCGACGCGCCGCTGCTGCGACCACCGGCATCGCCAAGCAATGATTAAATTACAGGACGTCAGGAATTTACGAATTACATGTACAGGTGTAATTGGATTTTGGGGTTCCCCGGGGGAAGGGAGGACAAGGGGGAGGGTCCCAAATTGAATTGACCGCGTGGTGTACCAATGCGTCACGCAGGCCGGAGGGCGAGGGGATGGGGTTGGGGGATGGGGGTGGGGGTGTCGTGGGGAACAAATGACAATCGCTGAGCCGCCAGGGGACCGCGCACGGACTGCGTAGCTTTTTAGGGCCGGTGCGGTGGAGATATTACTTGTCCTGTCTGACAGGCTGACGTGGGAGTACGTGAGTCTACCTCTACCTACTCACTCCGCGGTCATATATGACCCCCGGAGTGTGAGCAGACCTGCAACACTTTTACGTGATTACGGTCTTTACTTTCGTAAACTCACAACCTCAAGAGTATAAACCTGTAGAGTTTGCGAGACCTCTGCAATGAAACAAGTGGTGCCGGTTAAAGCAGCGTTTTGAACCCTGACCTGAAACCCCCTCTGTCCCGCGTGCTCTCGATGGGTTGGTGAGAGAGACGTCTGTAAGTTGCCGCACCCCGGGGCGCCGCCGCAGCCGCGGGCCGCAGCCGCGCTCGGTGAGATGCAAGGAAAAAGAGGCACTTGCTTTGCGCTCGCCGCCAGCGCACTTGTGCACACGCCCAACCCCCTTCCCTCTCCCTCACCCCTTCCTTATCCTCGTCTTCTTCCACACGACCTCCCATACCATTCCCCTTGCAAGTGAACGTATGTAGGGCAGAATGCTGACTTTTAGAGATGCCTATGCAGATGGCGCACAAGTGATAGAATTAAATAAAATATATCCTGTACGTCCACATTTCTCTTTGACGTATAAGGTATATTTACCTACTTTTCGCATCAGTACATTATTTTTTCTGGGTGATTAATACCCCCCCCCCCCCCGGTATAGAACGCCTAGGTATCTTGTACCCCCCTCCGTATACGGGGGGGGGGGAATGTTAATTTTCTGGGCGATTAATACCCCCCGGTATAGAACGCCTAGGTATCTTGTACCCCCCTCGGTATATAGGGGGGTATTAATTTTCTGGGCGATTAATACTCCCCCGGTATAGAACGCCTATTTTTTCCGGCGTGCTTTATGCTGCCCTCGAGGAGGACCCTTGGCTGGGCCACGCTTGGGGACTGAGCCCTATGTAAATGAAGAAGCGGTTTAGGGATTGGCGACAACTGACAGTTTGAAAGGCCGTAAAAATTAGGACGGCGTTTGGGGCGCCGGGCCGGGCCCTTAGATTATCAGTTCCTGATGGTGTTTACGAAGGGATGGAGGGAGCTTCTGGCTTTGAGCCCTCCTCCCTTCTCCTCCTCTTCCTTACAGGCGGGAGGAGGGGCTATGAGGGGGGTGAAAGGGAGAGGGAGAGATGCGTACCCCCAACCCTCGGCGGTCAGGTTCCTCAGCCATTTCGTTAGTTATGGCAGGTGTTTCTAAGGATTTTTTTCCTGCCCCCTGCTGGTCCCCAGCCGGTCCCCCGCCGGCCCGGCCCGCCGCTGTCAGACCCAGGGGAGGAGCGGAGAACGAAGTGCCCGAGCTTGGCGCACAGATAGCGCCACCGCCGCACCTGCTCCGCCTTATTCAACTCATTGCCTCCGAAAAATGCGTAAAAATGGAGAGACGGCGGAGTGCAGGGAGGCGGGTTGGAGGGGAGGGGGGCACCCCGGGGCCTCGGGGGCGCTGCCCCGGCCCCGGCCCTCGCCCCCCGGCTCGCCTGCCCGTCCAGGCCCCGCTGCAGGGCACGCCAGTTTGGGCTTTGGGCTAGCGGGGCTTCTCTGTCAAGCGACCCCCACCTGCCTGAGTTATTATATATTGTTGAGGACTTAGCGTCTTCTTCTTCCACTTGGCCGCCCCCACCATCCCCACCCCCAGGTCGAGGACGGGACGGCTCGCCGCGGAGGACTTGAACGTGACCGTGTTGTCCTCCTCCCGGCTTTGCGACTTGGGCCGGGCCACTGTCAACATCTCGAACTAAACACGCACCCCCTTACAACGTATCAACTCGCGCTCGCTCAACCTTTCTGGCGCCCACGTTTAGTGTTGCTCCCTCCTGACTGGGCGGGGCGGGCGCAGGCCCATGCAGTGCGCCGGCCGGAGTTGTGCACGACTCGCCGCCGCACCAGGCCGCCCTACTGCAACCTTACTCCCCCCTTTTCGCCGACCCCCCAGCCCTCCTCCAGAAGAGAATAACCCCCAAACGACTGAACAGAAACAATGTTGACGTGACGGGTGAATGGATATTGTGACCGGCTGCGGAACGTCCCAGCCGCCCAGGCCGGGCAGAGCGGGGCTGGCACCATCTGATCGTGTTTTGTCTCATTTCGTGAGGCAGTACGTCTGTCTGTCGGTCTGTCTGTCCGCCTCCTGTCTAGCGAGCAGACGTTGGCTCCTTCCCCTTCCCTGCCCGGGCCGGGCGTGCCGCTCTTGTCAGGGGGTCTAGACTGGGTGCGGCGCGGCGCGGGGGAGCGGCCTGCTCGCCACACTTGAACGCATCTTTTGTTTCACTCTCCTGACTTTTGGCGCCCCGTCTCCCACTTTGACAGTCTGCCCGTCTGCCTCCGTGTTGGCCCTTTTGTCTCCGGCACGAGCCCTCCCATCCGCCCTCGGGCCGCCCCCTCGGGATTGGACATTTAAAATCGCATTTTTTTAAACAGTCCGTCACCCCCCGGGCCGCCCGGCCGCCCCTCCGCTCCGCTCTGCTCCGCGCGCGTTGCAGTGGTCCTGCGGGGAAAGGGCTTTTGGCGCCAACAGTTTGACGGCCAGGCCGGGGCCGAAAGTGTAGCCCATTCGCAGTGTAATCAGTCTGAGAGCCTCGGTGTCGCTCATCGGCGAGCTGCTGTTGGGGGGCGGGCTGTACCCGCTGCTGCGCGCCGTGCGCCGTGCGCTATGCAATGCACGGTACGTGCCCGTCGGGGCCCCCCCCCCCCCCCCCGCCCCCGCCCCCGCTCCGCTCCGTCACGCTCGACCCTGCCAGCCAGAGGCAACCATATCCTGAATGACTCCCTGCTCGTTTTAGACCCGTCCGTCAGGGGCGTGACGGGGCCGAGCGCGACGGAGCGTAGCAAGCGTAGCAAGCCAACCAGCGCGGCAGACAGGACACTGTAAAGTGTCCCCAGACGCCTTAAGGCGTATGCTACAGGACAGGACCCAGAGTGACGAATTGCGCATTCTTTTGGGACATCCCAAAATTAATAAAAGAAGTCGGGGTCGAGAGAAATAGATAGTGAGAGAGAGAGAGAGATAAAACGTAAGCTATAGATATAGGAAAAGAGAGAGGAGAGCTCTCTTGCTCAGGCAGTGAAGAGTTTGCGCCTTCCTTTCGGTGAGGAGTCGCTGCAGCTGAGTAATGAGTACATCTCAACCTCGCTTTGCTCCCTAGATAGCGAGAAAGAGAGAGATCTATATATTTAGAGAGAGAAAGAGAAAGAGACGGAGAGAGTAAGAGCGGAGAGCCTAGGGCTGCTTCTCTGCGTGGCCGATTGAGAGCGTTTGGCTCGGGGGAGGGTTGCTTCAGGCCGGGCCGGGCGGGGTCCCGGACCGCCAGCGGAGCCGGAAGAGAAGAGACGCCGCTGCTGCATCGGCGGGGCCGGGCGGGGCTCTGCCGGCGGCGGGGGAGGGCTATCAGAGGGGGACAATGGGGGCGGGGCGGGGCGGGGCGGCAGCTAGGGAGGCCCGGCAGGCCCCCGCAGGCCCTGTCGCTCACTGCTGCCCCGCACCGCCGCGTCGGGAGGAGAAAGAAATGCGTCCATTTCGCATTATAATCGCCGCCTCCCGGCCCGGCCCTGCCCTGCCCCCTGCCCTCTGCAGTCACCCCACTGTGGTGCTCACCCTGGTGACTCTGCGACCCTGTGCAGAGGTGACTACGGCGTCTCCTCTTCAAGGCTACTTGGGCACGCCTAGCTGTCCTCTGCGTGATTCTGTTGCAACATTTTCCCCGTTCCGTAATAATGTTACGTGGGGCCGGGGCGCGACTTGTCCTGTATGTCGCGGACCCTTCATGTAGGCCTGCACGGAGGACGTGGGCGCGTACGTGCGGGAGAGGCCCTCGAGGGTGTAAAGTGACAGCAGCGACTGCCTCGCCACTGCAACTCCCATTGCTGTCGGAGCGGACGGCTCCGTGCCGCGCTGCTTGCAGGAGTGATAAAAGCGACTACAACAATGCCGGATGCCTTTTCAAGGAGGGAATTTATGCCGCTTCCCTACTCCTGTCACTTCAGATAACCCCCACTCACTCTCTCCGCTGCCCGCCCCGCGCCCGCCTACTACTCCCGCGGCGCATTCCCGGAGAATAGGGGCGAGAGGGGGGGGGGAGGAGGGGTGTTTTGTGTCGGAAATGTATGCACCACTCATCAGGAGTTGTGTGTCCTTAACATGTGTATGTGTGTGATAGTGTGTGCGGTGCCTCGAGGGCACATGTGAGTGTGTGATAACGCGGGGCGGCCGGCCGGGGCGGGGCGGGGCGGGGCGGGGCGGGGCGGGGCGGGCGCATTGTGGTCACGGCAGCCTGGCCGGAGCCTGCTGGCCGGAGCCGGGGGGCCTCGCAGCTGTTTGTCTTCATTTTCGCGACACCACTCTCGCCACCACCGGGGTCGCACGACCAGGTTGTCCGACGATGAGAAATTCTGATTGGGCGGTATGTGTTGACTCGGCTGTGCGCGCCGCGCTGCGCTGCGCTGTCCTCGCGTCTGCAGGCGGGGTGGGGAGGCAGCGCGCCTGTGAGGTAGGCAATGCCAGGCGCGCGCGCCCGGCGGGTCGGCCTACCCCGCCGGCCACAGGCGTCGACGGGACTGGCGCGGCGCGAAATAACGTGAACAAAATTCGATTTTAACCAGTCCTTGCCTTGCACTCAAACTAGCATTACCACTGAATTTTGACTGAGCAGAGAAAATGAGCATGGTTACCGAAGCTCAGATATTTACAAATAGATCCTCTGAACTGCTTATTTTTCAACGAGCAATAACAAACGGGAGAGATGCATGTGTAGATGTAAAGGTACGAACGAACCTCGTGGGACTGGTGTGGGTGTGTGGGGCCATAGGGTAAGGGTTAGTCGCGGAGTGTCTGCTCGAGCTAAATTTATCGCACTCGCGCGTAGAGGTGTGTCCCGCAGCACATCAGCCGGCCCGGCCCGGCCCGGGGGCGCCGCTGCCCCTCCCTCCCCTCTCTCCCTTCTCTCGCCTCGCCCCTCCCTTTCCCCCTCCACTTCAAAGTCTCTTTCTTTCCGTTTTCCTGCTGGCTTTGTTTTTGTTTCCTTTCTCTGATCAGCAGGTGCGTGGCTGGGCTGCGACCAGCTCTGTGCTGTGCGAGTTGGAAAACAGGACGGAAAGGGGAGGTTGGGGTTGGAGTGGGATAGCAACAAAATTATCATGTAGTAAACATAACGTTATAATTTTCTTCCACGGCATGAACTACTACCCTCCGTCGGAATGCATTAATAATGCTCCTTGAAGTTTATCGCAAGGTTTAGCGGGAAGGTAGGTCCGTTGTCGCCTTGCTCTAAAACAGCCGACCCCGCGCGTTTCCCGAAATCTCCATAAATTTCCATAATTGGCTGAAACTGGCCAGCGGGTACCCACGACTCGCCTCCGCCCGCCCGGCCCCGCCCCGCCCCGTCTAGCCTTGTCTAGCCTGGTCTAGCCTGGTCTCCTCCGGAGGATTTAACGCGGTCTGTGTGTTGTCCGGCTAGCCTACCCTTCTCGGCCCGGCCCGGGGGGGCTGCAGGGGAGGGGAGGGGGGAGTTAAGTGAGAGGGAGAGAGGGGCCGCCTGCCGGGGTGAGCGGGGCGGGCAGTTGAGCAAAGAAGAGAGAGAGAAAGAGAGAGAGAGAGAGAGAGAGAGAGAGAGAGAGAGAGAGAGAGGAGAAGCAGACCGTGACGCAGCATCTGCACCGGGCCTTTATCCGGGGCGGGGCGGGGTGAGGCGAGAGGGCGCCCCTTTAAGTAACACTGTAAACACGGCCCGTCCCTTCCTCCCTCCTCTCCTTGGGGACTGCCCCCCCTCCCCCTCCCCTTACCCCACTTCACCTCCTGTGGGGAAGTCTGGGCGACGTCGTGCACCGCCCGGCGGCCCTGCGCTGCGCTGCCTCTACTGTTCTAACAATCAAAGCCGGGGTCGGCTCGGCAGGACTGCGCGGGGCCGTGGCCGTGGCGGCCTCTGTCGTTCTGCTCCAGCCAGCCCTGCCCTGCCCTGCCCTGCCCTGCCCTGCCCTGCCCTGCCCTGCGGCCGTGGCTCCGGCCGGGCCCGCGGGCCTAGGCACACAGACGGCAGTAGGAGCATGAGCCGGCCGGCCGGGGACACGAGCACACTCCGAATAGAAAGTTTACGCGGGCCTAGAATGCACACTAATTTTGCGCTTGAACGTTCTGAGTGAAGGAGCTCTAGCGACTACCTGGGGAGGCGCGCGGATTGCTTTGGTCACGCGACACGCTACGCACACGCGCGCGCGCGCGCACGCAGCCGCCGCAGAGGTTCAAAGGCGGGGGTCTAGAATGTCCATTCCGGGCCGGCACGCCTCGCCTGGCCTGGCCTGACGCGGTCCTCGGCTGGACCCGGCGCGGTGGGACTCCCTCCTCACAAAGGTGCGGGGCACAAAGACGGCCCGGGCTGGGCTGAGCAAAGGCGCACGACACGACAACTACCGTTTCGCGTACAAAATAGGGCGATGCGTCTCGAATTCAATTGAAGCATAGTCCGGGCGTTATTATTTGCAATATAATGTCTGAATATGAAGCTAAGAGTGTGCGGTCAAGAATAAATAGTTGATAAGAAAAATCCGGCTCGTTCAAGTACATTTTTTTAAAATTAAAATAAAGCTCTATGAAATCGTAACTTTTCAAAAGTAACACGCTTAGAGTGGACTGGGAAGAATTTCAGTTGTCCCTGTGGCTACAAAGGACGCACTGTTCTCCGCTGTCCGTCGCCTACAGGCCGCTGGTTGCGGCTGGCAGGGCCGGGGAGGGACCTCTGAGGCGCCGCTCTTCCTTGTGTGGTGGTCAGTGGGCTGCTTGCAGGCCGCATGACATCGACAAAGTTTTGCGAAATGGGAGGGGAGGGAGAAGGGAAGGGTCCTTGGCCGCACGGCACGCGCTCGGCTCACGCGCCCTTGCCACCCGGGCGGCCTCCTCTCCTAGCCCCTCACCCCCACTGCGAGGCGGGCGAATCCACGTGAATTTCTTTTGCCTTTTCTGGGTGAAGTTTTGGTTGCCCAGAGGTGTACGCTTAAACGTGATACTTTTGTGGCAAAATTTTCCTGTGCCATATCAGAGTGTAAGCAGGCTCATGTGCGGTACGTGCGCAGGCGAGCCCGCACCGCGAAACAATGTATCCATAGAGCTGATCCTTTCAGTCTCAACGACCCTCTAGCTCGCCCCATACCCAGCCCCGCCCCGTTGTGCTGCCTCTCAGGCCGGCCCCTGATTGTGTTCACCTCAAGAAGGAATTGTGCCCGCCATCCTCATTTTCCCCACCGCTACTGCTGTTGGTTTATCAAGTTCTGCTAGGTTTTCTAAAAAAAATATTAGATGGCGAGGCTTCTTAAAGTGTAGGTGTGTGGTTACTTGCTTTAATATCGAAATCCTACGAAATATCGTCGCCTCACCCTCCGCCAACCCACCTCTCTCTCTCTCTCCCGCTCCCCCCTCTCTCTCTCTCTCTCTCTCTCTCTCTCTCTCTCTCTCTCTCTCTCTCTCTCTCTCTCTCTCTCTCTCTCTCTCTCTCTCTCTCTCGACGTTGCTCATGTGCTCCCCAACCCTGCTCTGAAATGAGCACCATCGCCATTTTGGCGGCAGCGCCACACCTTTGCCTCGGATAGCGCGCAGTCACGCGAGAGCTATCGATACTATCGAATCGAATATATCGCGATTGGAATCTGAGACATGTGAGTCTGCCGCTGCTGCGCGCCGCGCCGCCTCGAGAGACGCCGCTACCGGAGCGTGTCGGCTGCGGGTTAAAATAAAAAGGAGAAACAGCAGACGGGAGAAATCATTCTGGAAGATATTGTGATGCGTCACGTCTGTAGCCACCGCAACGAAACGAGTGCGCAGTTCTTTTTTGTGTATTGTCTACAACAGCTATATAGTTGTAAGTTTTAGTCCCTTCCGTAACAAAAAGAAAAATATATTTATTGAGTGGCCCTCCTACGACAGGCGCAATAGTATTTTTCCTCTGCTGCGGGGAACGGAGGGGGCGGGATGGGGGTAGGGTGGTTGGAGAGGGATAGACTTTATGGGTCTATCATGTGTGCCCTCTGGCTGCAAGCCGACCCGTCTGCAGAACGGTTTGGGAGGACGGGAAGGGCGCAGCAGCAGCCATAGGAACTAAACTGGCACAGGTGGTGGTGGACTCAGCAAACAAAACAAAACAAAATCGTAAAATATTAAATTTCTTAAATATGAAAATTCTTATCTAGAGCAAACTTTCCGTACCCACAGTTTCAATAACATGGGCTCGGGTATGCGAGACCGTGTTTGTTTTTTGCACAGTGTAGGTGCTCCTCGTATTGTCCTCGTGAACTGCGTAAGCCACAGATACCGCCGACGGTTTGGTCCCTACTTAGTCACTGCGCGCTTGCGACAAGGCAAGGCCTTCGGTCTCAGCCGGAAAGACTTAGAGAGGGGAGAATGAGAAAAGACGGAATTGACGACGTCGACCGGGGGGTGCAATTAACACACAGGCCCATTAAGTCGTCTGCAGCCCTGGGTGTGTGTGCCTAAGCCGCCACGCCACACCACCGCGCCATGCGGGTCGAGTAGGCAGACCAATGGCAGGGCGGGGCGGCGGCTAGCCAAGGGCCGGGCCCGGGCGGCTTGGGCCCTGAGGCCAGCCTTTGTGACAGGGATAGCGCCCCCTATCTCCCTCTCTCCCTCCCCTCCCCCCTTCTCTCTCTCCCAGCTTTGGGACTAATCACATTGAGTGTTGGCGCAGCGACAACATGCGTTTAAATCGCGTGCCAAATCGCCAAACGAGGGAGTAAGACCGCAGGCTATGTACCGCGTGCATAGTCCAGTTCCGGCCCCTGCTTCACCACCGAGATATCTCTTTGTCGATTGTCGGCTCTGGCACATCGTGCGCGCTGAAGTCCTCGCGGGGCACGAAGAGCAAGGCTCTTTCGCGGCAAGGCGCTCTGAATTTTCAGCGGAATATGCGTGGGAATGGCATTTGTACTGTGTCTGGGTAGATTGGCTTCGTGAACGTGTAGCTGTTCGATCTGTAAAAATCAAGCGAGGGGTATACTCCTGGCTCGCCATCGTTCTGACTGATTCAGATGTTTAGAAGGTCCCATCCAGGGTGGCACGAGAGAACGCTGGGAATGGCCTTTAGAATGATGCTTAATGGAACGAAAAGGCATGACAATGGGGGAGCAGTCGCCAATAGAGACGGCCATTTTGCATTTAGAGAGGGTGCAGGCAGGAAGGAGGGGCGCATGCATTTATCTCACTCCCACCTCTCTCTCTCTCTCTCTCTCTCTCTCTCTCTCTCTCTCTCTCTCTCTCTCTCTCTCTCTCTCTCTCTCTCTCTCTCTCTCTCTCTCTCTTCCCTCCTCCCTCGTAGTCTGTGATTCCTCCGGCCACGGCGCAGTAATCCCGCACTGTTTAAAAGATGAGTCATAAGTAATGTACGAGAGCGTCAACCAGCCGCCGGACTTTCAAACATGAACGCAACAAAACAGACGGTCTCTCAACCAGATTCAGAAGCTAGGCAGTGACTTGCGTTGGTTTGGGTCGTAAATAGTACATGAATTAAAATAAAGGTTTTATTTATTTTCAACAATCTAAAATTCTAAAATATGGCACATGAACTAAAAATTTGCGTCGCACTACAACGACTTTAGGACGCTAGGAGTCAATGCGCCACGAATTTAGAGAAAGGGACAAACGGGGAGACGAATAAGGAATCGTCTTCTCGCGGTTCCCTCATCTCTCTTTGCACCCAGGAAGCCGATTAAATATCCCCTCCCTTACCACCTCTCTCTCTGTCGCCCTTGCTCCCTCTCGCTCCCTGTGCAAAAAAAAACCCTCTTTTTCCCCTCTGGCAGGCATGTTTGGTTTGCGGTTGAGGGATGAAGTGGTGCGGCATTCCCATTGCTGCTAGATGAGTCCCTCTCTGTAGAGAGAGAGAAAAAAAAGAGGAAAAGCCGGAGGAGAAGAAAGAGAAAAGAGGAAAAAGAGAGAGATAGACAGGGACCTGGCAGCGGGATGCCTTCCTGTTGGGGATTTTGTCATCGCATCGGCCAAAAAAGTAAATCCTGGTTGTATCACAAATGCTGAGCTGTAAGCCTACCACAGTAAAGTGAACTACTTTCAAGTCACTAATTTTATTTTCGGACGGATATGACAATATTTTGTCGATGATTCGTCCAAACCGGGCGACTAAATTGTCGAATCGCACATTCCTGGAACTTTAATTTTTCGCACCACCTGGAAAGAGTACCTGGAATACCTCTGTTAACTCTCGAACCAGAAGTTTCCATACGCTCAGATCCACCAGAGCTTGCATCTCTCGGGAGAAGCAGGTGAGGTGCTGGGGGGCAAACCCAGGATTCCGCTGTGAATTTTTTAAAAAGGTGTTATTAGAATGCAGAGTCATGAACACAGTGAGGCCCGTGAGGAAAAAAAAGGCTAGGCAAAGTTGGCCGGGAAAGATGGGAGGGATGGAAGAGAGGCGGGATGGGTTGAGGTTGAATAAGGAGGAAAAGTGGTGAGGGGAGGAGGGGGGGGGGGGCGGTGGCTGTAAGTGGGTCAGGGAATGGGCGATAATGGATAAAGCTAATGTGGCTGGGCCAGATCTGGGGAAGCGCGACGGGGGAGATGAGGTGGTAGTCTAGGTACAGCAAGCGCAGCGGGCCCGGCCCGGCCCACGCGCGCCCCTCTGGCCCACCCACTGCGGCGGGGTGGTGCCGGTGCCGCCGCTGCCGCTGCCGCCGCCGCCGCCGCCGCCGCCGCCGCCGCCGCCGCCCCTCCCGCCCCAGCCAGTCGCTGCCGAACCGCCGCCGGGTCGAGTCGCCTCCCCGAGTGCGCACGGCACGGCCCCAGCGAGCCCCAGCCAGCCCTGCAGCCGCTCGGCGCGCAGCACGTCGCCGACGAGCCCCGCTGCCCCGGCACGTCCTCCAGGCCGACGCCGCCGCGCCGTGCCGCGCCGGTGCACAAGGTCGCCGCACCGCGCCTCACCTCACCTCGCCCACGGCCCGCTAGCGCACGGACAATATCTGGCCGACGGCGAGTAGTGTGTCCCACCACCTTGCGAGTGCACGTCCGTCGGATCGCGCTCACCGCCGCCGGGTCGAATCCTACAGCGTCGGCCGGCTTCGCAGGGAAGGACGTCGTCCACGCCGCCGACCAGCCCGCCGGCCGTCATCGCACCGCCCACATCGCCCACGCCGCCGGCCCGGCCCCGGCCGCCCCGCCCGCCACCGCCTCCCTGAAGCGGACCATAGGCGGCCGTTCTCAGCAGCCATTCCGGTGAGTAATGTTATATATATGCGACTGGGTTTCAGATTTATCACAGCCTCTGTAATGATCGCGTCCCCGACCCGAGTGCTCTGCGCGGTCGTGCCGGTCCGGCCCGGCCCGGGCGGGGCGGGGAGAGAACACGTGCGGGCCGGGCACCTCTGGCACAGTAAAGGGGAAGGGCCACGCCGCGCAGCCCCGCGCACCGCCAGTGGCCGCCGACACGTTGTTCATGACGGCGCCGTGCCGCGGAAACGGAAACAAACCGATGAGTCACATGCTGCCGAAAACTGTCGCAGCAGCCGAAACGTAAAACGTAACATCTTAACGTGAGGCGTTTTCTTTTGATTAATTCCGAGGTGCGCGCGCACAGACACAGTAGTTTCCGTCTCTATTCGCGCGACTCTGCCCCCGTCCAGGGCCGCTGCTCTTTGCTTTGCTTTCCGCACCCCCTGTGCTGCCGCGCTGTTGGTGTCCGGGCAGAGCGCGCGGGGATTAGCCGGATAGAAAATTGCGCGTGCAGCGAAAGCCTCGCCATGCCCCCGCATTCATCCACCCACCCGCATACAACACACACACACACACACACACATGTGAGTAACTGTATAGTGATGCGGTGGAGGGGGTGATTGTCATGAGAGATAAAGGGCATTATGTCACAGAGGCGAGGGGTGGCTGGCAAATGTGGGGTTAAGGTGTGCCAGAGGCAATTAGGCCCGTCGCGTCGCGCGGCCCAACAATAAGCACACTGCTGTATAATTAATGCTGTTACTTTAACCGTGCAATATTTACTTTAGTAAGTTGAGGTAGTATAGTTTCCTCGAATATTTAAGTGTAGACACACTTCATAAAAAATAGTCCTGTGGCAGGCCTGCCTGGCCGGGCCATTCCTGCTTGCGGATGGACGGGATGGACGTTCGTGCTTGTCAGAAAACACACAGCGCTGGCCGGGCCGCCCGACAGAGCCTGCGGAGTTCCTGTTTGAGCGGCGGGGCACGCGAGGAGCACAGATAAAAGGCGTGGCGTGGCGTTGCGCGGCGTGGTGTGTTGACCTTGCACTACATTTACTTTTTCACGGAGCGCTGAGTTGCCAAGGCCTCCTTCCCTGTGCTGTGCGGTGAGCAAGGCGGGTGGCGGAGCGTTGGAGCGGGGCAGGTCGAGCAGGGGGCGGCTAGGGGTGGCAGCCGAGCGGGGGCGGCGCGGGGGGCGGCGTGGGGGCGGCATGGGCACGGGGGCGGTGCAGAACCGTGGCGGAGCGAGGCGCTGAGCAGGCAGCCAGGCACGGCTGGCAGCAGAACGCGGAAGCTTCGCTGATCGAAACCACGGCCTCCCCATATGGGAAAGTGCATATTTTTACGTCACGCCAAGAGAGAGGGGGAGTCAGTCAGGGAAAGAGAAAGGCGGAAAGGGATGGGGTCGGAAATGAGGGAAAGGATGGAAAAAAGAACCTCATGACCGCGATATTTTTGTCCTCCCCCCAATCTCGTTGCCGATTTTTTCCCAAAACATAAATTAATAAATTTATTCGACTAAATTATCCAAACTAAAATGCGTCAGAAATAATTTTCTGGCCCTGGCTTAGCCCTGTGATCAACAGACTTTGAACTTTGAGTCTGCGGCCCTGCACCAGCACGGAATATTTTAACGATGGCGCTGCTGCTTTTCTACGGACATCTGTTTTTAAGAGCAAAGGACCTCTGCAGCAGGCGATCGCGACCGATCTCGGTCCTTAAAAAAAATAACTGAACTCTGATGTACCCGAAAAGACTGTCAAAAATTATCTAATGAGTAGCCCAAATAGTTTTTTAAAAAAAATAATTATAAATATCTAAGAGTTTATATTTTGGGAAATGCATCACGCAAGTGTCGCTGTTCCTGCTATGAAGGACTCTGTCCGTCTCTGTGGTTGCGCGCGGGAAGAGGGGCAAATTAGATACCGGAGGAGGAATGGTGGCTGTCTGGTGAGCTGGGCTGAGGGCGTAAGGACGCCGCGCCAAAGCCCCGTCTTCCGTCTTCTGGCTTTGCCCGGGCTTGTTCCAAGTAGGCACCGCCGCCGTGTCCTCTCCCGCGCTCCTTGGGGTCTGTCTGTGGGTCCATCTGTCTATCTATCTACCTACCCACCCACCTATCTACCCTTTTAAAAGGTCCGCATATTACTGAACCAAACGACGACACACTGATCAGTTAGCTTTTAGACCGCCACTTTATAGGAAAAGAGAGAATAAAGAGGCGGGGGTAGAGAAAGGCGAAAGGAAAGAGGTGGGCGAAAGGAATAGACTGGTCACCAATAAAAAGATTGATGATCATGGCTCGTTGATGGATGGTGCTCGTCAACCTCGACGTGTTTTATACCCCGCTCTGCTTTCTTACACCCTTTGACCGACAGACACCCCGACCCGACTCACCCGCGACTATGGACCCCTTGAGCCCCACCATTTTCCTGATTCAAATCTGGCGGCGCGCGTCGGGCGAAGGGTGCGGAAAGAGGTAGGGTGGGGGATGTGGAGGAAATAAGCTTCCCCTCTCCTCTATGTTCCCCTTGCCACCACTGCTGTAACCCACCACGGCGCCCGCGGACTTGATGGTGTACCAGCCCGTCGCACACGCGTGTGTTCGGGTTGCCTACACAGCAGGCGTTCCTCAACCCTTTGCCGTTCTTCTTCTTACGAATAATACATATATGTTCACGGCAGTATTTCACAGAAAATTCTCTCGATAAATTACAACGCGCTTCACTTTTTGAGCCCTGCGAGACTCTCCCTTCTCCTTTATGGCAGGGTATGGCAGTAGGGGCGAGGAAGCGACGCCCTATGGGAGTATCCAATGAATGCCCGCATAAGCGGCTAAGCTGTGTATGCTTTATGCTTCCCTGCTCTCTAGCTCTGTCACATCCCATTTTCATGCATGGCTGGTACGGTATTGCCCCAGACACTCCGTTTGGCACACGAGGGAGGAGGGCGGTGGGGCGGGGCACGGCGGTGGGTGAGGCCTAGGGGGACTGGGCCTCCCGACTCCGACGACAGAGGCTTCACGACATGCCCAAAGGAATGCCTGACGGTTTAGCGGCGACAGGCGGGCAGGCCAACAATGGAACGTCGTGAATGGTTCTGAGACAGAGAGTGTGTGTGTAAGAGAGAGAGAGAGAGAGAGAGAGAGAGAGAGAGAGAGAGAGAGAGAGAGAGAGAGAGCAGGAGAGAAGACATGGGCATTCTGAATTGCTCGAAGACGTAGCTTGTAGTCGCGGCCATTAGATTGTCGTTACGTAGCCCTCGATTATTCGATCAGTCAATCTTCACACACACACACACAGACACCACAGTCCCACAGACAGAAAGACAGAATACAACAAACTGTCGATAATATGTAGAGGTATAATATGGATCCTGGGCCACGTTGCCCCACTTGTGGGGATAGCGAGTTTTTTCCACCGCGATGCGTAGCTCGGTGCAGACTCTCCCCGGATGCTCGATTCGTCCGGCCCGGTCCGGTCGTGTCACGCTGATTGGCCAAAGCGAGAAACGCTGCTCGCTCGTCTGGCAGGGGTTTTTGCTCTCATCCGCCCGACACATGTTCCGAAATCAGAGCTGCTAGCTGCCCTCTTCCTCCCTGGAATCGCTACAGTATCCAGCTCGATCCAGCGCCACACTCCCCCCCACCCCCCGCCTGTGGGCCCCGACGTGCGCTCTGCTGAGCATGCAGCCCGTCCAGCAGCCCGCGCGCACATGTATCGTATCGCATTGCGTGCTGCACTAGGCCCTGCCAATAGGCTCTACTCTGCGGGAAATCTCGCCGCACTGCACATTTATGACGCCTAAGGGATGCGAGAAGGCACCACCTGTCACCGTTGAAGGTCTAACGGCCACGCGGGAGAGAGACAACGATTCACCTCGGCCTGTTACGCTGCGCGCGGTGCGGTGACAAAGCGAACATAAATTGCGGGGCAGAACCTCGCTCCGCTGCGCCGCCTAACCTGTGAGAGGAAGGGGAGGAACCACACCTGACCTGACCTGGGCCCTCCCCGACCCAGCCCCGCGACTTTACCCTCTCAGCTTTTCTCCGTCTCTCTCTCTCTCTCTCTCTCTCTCTCTCTCTCTCTCTCTCTCTCTCTCTCTCTCTCTCTCTCTCTCTCTCTCTCTCTCTCTCTCTCTGCCTCTCCCTCCCCTCTTGCCTCTGCCTATCCCTCCCGCTGCGACCCAAACAAGGAAAAGTTGCCGCCATGTGTTTCCAGAGCCGAGCAATCCCGTGCGTTCCCGTGTCGGTCTGCCCATCCACCATTCCGTCCGTCTGCCCGGGCTCGGGGTTACTTTCGCCAACGCCTCCATGTCAGTGACATTGCGTCCGGCCTGGCCCGGCCAGCCCCATGGCCTCCTCTAGGCGCTGCGGGCCGGGCCCGTGGCCGCCCGTGGCATGGCGCCCGCGCTGCGCTCAGCGGCGCACAGCGGGGCTCGAGGAAGCCGGCCGCCGTGCTCGATGCCATATCTTTATGGCACTTCTATGGCTGGGTCGCGTGCCCGGTGGGGCGCATGTGCCATGGGCATGATTATAGAACGGGTACAAGTGTGTGTGTGTGTGTGTGTGTGACCTTACATAAGAGAAGAAAAAGAAGGGAACGTATCGACAGAGCAGGAACACGATTAAAAAAATAGAAACGAGCTGCTCTGAATCACTCTGCAAATCGCACTGCTTTGTGATTTTCTTGTAAACTGTACCTTCGAATCTCGGTTTTTTGTGCATCATAAATGAGCATTTATGCACACCCAGACACACAGGCGCGCGCACGGCGCGTGCGCTTACGCATATGCATAAGGGTTTATAGTGTGCACAGTAAAGCTGTTAAAATTACATTCCGCGTTTAGAGAGTGTAATTTAAGAACACGGACGCTCACTCTCATTTACATATACTATCCGTCCTAGATTATTCCGGATGACAGATTGGGGGCGTGCCGAGAGAGCAGCAGAGAGGAGAGAGGGGGGATGGGGAAGTGTTACCCGGTCGCCAGAAGTAATGTGTGTTTCAATTAGGCCTGTTCGCATCCACACCTCACCCCTATCCCCTCCCCGCCCCTCCCCTTCCCGGCGCCCGTCTAGGGGCGTAACCTCACACCGCCCGCGAGGGTGGTCGGGATGGTGGTCCTTGTTGTGGTTGCGAGCGACAGACTTACGTCAGGTACGCCCCCGCCGCACCCCGCCGCACCCCGCCCTGCCCGCCCCGCCCCACCCTGCCGGCGTGTTAGTGGGTGCGCCGGGGATTAGCGCGGGGGAAACACTAATGCGTGGCTAGGGGCTTGTGCTCCGTGCACGGGACAACGACGATTGGCAGTACGAGGAAAACTGCCATCAGTTTCTTGGGCGACACGCTAGAGGAGTTCTCGGTATAGTGGCGGGAAAAAAGTTCTCTATCGACGATAATTTTGTAATTTTCCTTTATGTGCGATTTTTCTTTGAGAAGTGATTTCTGAATTATTTGCTCCGCAACAATCAGAATCCTAGAAGAGGAGGGAAGTCGGAAGCCGGATTGTCGCACTTATCACGCATAGCGCTGATAACGCCCTAGGAACGCCAATAGTTGCCGCCGCCACAACCCCGGCTTCTGCTTCTCTGTGTTTTGCAATTAGGAAAGTTGCCTACCTCCTTATTATAACTTTTGAAGCGAGTCGCAGCGTCACACCTGAGTACATTATTCAGGCTTTTGCGTTCCCTTGCCAGCCGTTACGTTTCGCTCCCTTTCTCCTTCTTCGTTCTCTTTCTTAGCATCTCTCTCTCTCCCCCCCTGCCCCACCTAGTCGCGCCTTTCACTGCCTTTGTCTATCTCTCTTTAGCTGTCTGTTTTGGCTGGTGTTGGCGAGGATGCTGATGGTTTTGCCCCTATACAGGCTTCTTAACCTTCGTGCTTCCCTTTTCGCGACTGACTGCGATCCTCTCACTCCTCTCTCTTTGCGCGCTCTCCGCGGCCGCTCGCTTCCTTTCTCTCACCCCTTCTCTCTCCCCCTCTTCCTTCCCCCTCCCCTCTCTCTCCCCCGTCTCTCTCTCTCTCTCTCTCTCTCTCTCTCTCTCTCTCTCTCTCTCTCTCTCTCTCTCGCTCGCTCTCTCTCCTACTGTTCGCGACGCACCCAGACGCCAAAGGGTGCGCCGCGGCGCTGCATATTCATTGTGATATTATCGGGGGAAATGGCATGCGCGTGGCGGGGTGGGGCGGGGTGGGCTGTGGTGTGGTGGGGAGGCTGCTTCTGCCGCTGTGTTCTATGAGGCTTCCGGGTCGATTACTGCAATTAGCATCATCTCTCCCTCCCCTCTCCTCTCCATCTTCCTCTCCCTCTCCCCTTTTCCCTCTTTTACTCCCTACTAACTCAACTGCGTCGTACGCGAAACTTTTTTTTTTTGCACACCCACTGTCCCTTTACCCCCTCCTCCCTCTGCTTTTGAATTTGTAAATATTTTAACATTCAACGGATTCCCCCAACTTTGCCTCAACTATTCATTACTGCCCGGAACTGCAAGTCTGCGCTCCCTCTGGACACAAAGTTTAGTGCGTAAGCCACAGTACATCACACAAAAAAATCTGCGGTATTTTTTATTAACTTTATATTTCTTGCGATCTATTTATTACATTTTAAATTTTTCACCAACTTAAACGCGATGTGCCATAACGGTAGCGTCGTGGAAAGTGCCTTGCCGCTAGGGCCTTTGAAAGAATATGCAACTCAATCTCGACCGGACTGATCTGCATCTCTGCCGGCGGCAGGCGGGGCGTGGTGTGGTGGGGCGTGGCGGGGCGGGGCGGGGTGGGGCGTGGCGTGGCGCTGCTGTTGCCCCGCGGGCCGCGCCGCCTCTCCGCGGCAGTCTTCCTGCATAATAAGGCGTTAGTCAGACGCGAAACTTTGACACACAACTCGGTACAGCGCTGCGGGGCGGGGCCGGGCGGGGCCGCTGCTGGGGCCGGGGCCGGGCCGGGGCCTAGCGCGCCCCGCCTGCCTGCTGGCGCGGCCCCGCGGCGTGGCCTGGGGTAAGGTAGGGGTGGTGTCCTGGCGGGACCCGCGTGATACCGCGGCGCGGCGCACCACCAGCCGCCGTCTCGAGATTCGCACAGGACGGGCTTCTCTGTGCAACAGGGTAAGCGTCTGCGTTAAAAATCTTTTCTAAAAGTGACGCGTCAAACGGCCCGTACAGTAGTATGTTGCTCAGCATTAAACAGTTTTTGGCTGGCGCACTGGGACCACTGCCGGTGTAACCTGTGCCGTGCCTGCTATGCGCTGCGGCGGGGCGGGCCGAGCGGGCAGGGCAGGGCCCCGCCCCGGGCCCCACACCGACCCACTGCAGTGTTCCGGTCGTGCCGCGCCACGCCGCGCTGTATGTACGGGTCTAGTCGGCTCCCCGCTTGCCGCTGGCAAGTTGGCTGTTTTGCACACCATCAATTTGCGAATAAGAATTCGCTCGGAACCTCGACCCACGATCCTGCCGCTGGGTCCACCGGCAGCAGCCCTTTCTGATTAATGAAATTTTTTGCTGTAGTAGTTGTATGGTTAAAAAAAAAGATTTAAGGTTCGAAAAACCCTATGGCTTTATTTGCAGCTCAACAATTCACTCACCCTCGAAGTTTTACAGAGTCTGAGTCTGACAGCGTTTTCTAGATGTGTTTCGTGTAAAAATGTTATGCTATTGACGTCAAATAATATTACAACTTTTTGTTTTTCAGGTGAGTGGCCGTTTGAAATATTATGGTGTCCCAGCCAGCGTAAACAGGCCGACGCTGGTGAGTAAAAGTGGAGGTGGCTGTGTGTGTTTGTGTGTGTGGGAGGGGGGGGGGGGGGGTCGCTCGCAGCGATGGTGAGCGGGGACCATGTCGTTGAAATTCGGGCGCAGTACTGGTACAGAGGCGAGGATGCACAGCGCTGTCGGCTCGAACTGGTATGTCGTCGAAAATCGTAAAGAACGGCCCCATTCTCCTCTCATTCCCCCCCTCATATGTTATCTTCGGGACGGATTTTTCCCTCACACTCTCCCTTGTTCCTCTCTCGAACCTGCTCTCGGTGTCTCTGCCTCTCTCAATCTCCATTCTCCCGCCTCGTGCAGAGGAATCCAACCCAGCCTGGCATAGGCTGATCCTGAGTTCCCATCCCTTCGACTACCTCATCTCTCTCGCTCTTATTGGTTCTCTACATATTCTGTCACTCCCTTTCCCTCACATACCTGAATAAAAGACAGTGTACGAAGGGTGAAAAATCGTGAGAGAGGCGAAGAAGAAAACAAGAGGGGAGAGAGGAAATGGCGGGGACTCGGGGAGTATCGGGTGGCTTAGACTTGAATAGACCCTGGAGATGAAGACGTTACCTGTCACTGAATCGTCAGCGGCGTGAGGCAAAGAGGAAGAAAGAGTAAAGTAAACAAAAAAGGAAAGAACTAGAAGCATAAGACATGAGGAAAAAAAAACAGGGAAGGTGACGTACGCGAGATTCTGCTAAACGACTTGACACTTGTCAAAGTGACGGTACGCCACCTCTGAGTTCTCCATCCTGCCGCTAGCCTCCGCGGCGGTGACCTGCATGGAGACCGTATGGTAGTGCCGCTAGCTGTCATGTTGACACACGTCAACTTTTTTGTCTCTTCCTCTCTCTCTCTCCATCTCTTCCCGCCCCTCTCTCGCTCTCGCCCTAGTCCAGAGGGCACGTGGTGTCCGTATGCGACAGGCGTCCAGCGCGATTAACGCCAGCAGAGCTTCCACGTGGCCGCCTTTTCCTCGCTGTCCTTGAATTTCGCTGTGAAAATGTTTGGCTTTTATTATTTTTATTACGCGTACGTACTGCCGGCGCGGCCCCGCCCCTGCCCCGCCCCGCCCCGCACGGCCACGCGCGTTCAAACTTTTCTGGGCGCGGCTCGGCTCGGCCTCGGCTAAGCGCAGCCCGGCTCAGCAATAACTGCCGACAGGGCGGCCGGGCCGCGGCGTTATGGCGGACTGTCTGGAGGCACTAAAGGCCCGCTCGGCGCCGCATTTGCATCCTACATTCCGAACTGTTGGCCTGGCTGCGAGAATGTTGCGGTCGGCCAGCTACCACTTTGATGTGAAATTATTTTTCTCCGACGGGCGAGTTTAATGTTGTTGTTATTACGGTTTTTAACGGAGCGCGCCCCGCCCGTGGCTGGCATGCGTCGCTGTGTTGACGATCTAAGTATGAAACTGACTCGTCGCGGGGCTGGTTCCGCCAAGGTGAATCATTCTGATCGTCAGAGAAACTCCCGAATTAGCTCCGGCGACTCATAAATTGAAGAACAAGCTTGTGTGAGAGGGAGAGAGAGAGAGAGAGAGAGAGAGAGGAGATGGGTCAACTTACTCGCTCCCTTCTCACTTTGTTCCCACAGGGTTCCAAGCCCGCCCTTCGCTCCGCCGCCAAGTCGCTGGTTGTTTGTTTGACTCCGGAAGTTGCAAACTAACTACCAACATCGCGACTTACCTTCCGATAATTTATTGTCTCGGCGTCTTTGCAGTAATTTGGCTCGGCAAATACCCAAACTTAATTTAGGAACGTGGTTCCCATTTTTAAATCTAACGTATTTCAAGCGTTTTCATCTTGCTTTAAGTGAGTTCATGCTTTAAGGCTGTGGTCATATCTATTATTTTCGCTATAGAATACTGATACACGTCTGTCTCATTCTATGTTAGGCGATATTGCACGTGGTTGGGACAGGTAAAAGGTAGGATGAATTCTAAATTACCTCGCGCTTGCGACCGCCCGCGTCAAAGAGGCTTATAACGTGTAGGCCCCCCTACTCGGGGTGGCCGGGCCGAGCCGAGCCGAGCCGCTCCCTACGCCACGGGCGCCGAGTTCTGCATGCATATGCATCATGATGACAGCGTGATGAAATTCCGCACTGATTGAATTAACCGTCGAGACAAACAGCGGAATAAGAACGTACTGAATTCAGGGCGCAGCCGTCGTCGGAGAAAGAGCGGGGGGGGGGGGGGGGGGGGGAGATTGAGGGTAGACGCGTGTTTGATATTTATCGTGCTATCTCTCTCTCTCTCTCTCTGTGCGGAGCCAGCCAATCGAACAGCTCGCTCGTGTGCTCGGCCCGGCCCGGCCCCCTCAGTGACATGGTGTACCTGGCGCCACCGCGCTCCGAGGCTGACACAATTTCCTCGCAATCAGTCTGACAGAAGCCTGCTCGATGTCTTGCAGTGGAGAAAAAAAGTGCATCTAAACATTTTCTTTGATTTTCAAAGTTTGTTTTAGTTTCCTCTATGTAGTAGAAGTAGGGTACCTGTCATCCCCGCCTTATTTTATCTGAAGTAAAAAATGTGGGCCAAAGCCTGATCCTCTGGCTTTCTTTGCTGTTGCCAGCGCTGACTGCTGCTGCTGCTATAGTCAGCCCAGTCGGCCGCCTAGGAAGGGCCGTGCTGGCGGGTGGGGCGCTAGGATTCACCGTCTCGTCAACAAGTCTCAGAGGCACACCTCAAAGCCCCCTTCATTTCCCCCTTGTCCGTCTTCTTCTTCCGCCCTCCTGATCACTCGACCATCCTCTCGCCCGCTTTCGGGTAGAGCCTATCTCTCCTTAACGCCTCGTGCAGAGCCTCTGCCACACACATACACGCACGCAGCTGCCTGCCTGCCCTATTGCGCGGTGACCCGTTTGCAATGGAGATGAAAGGGTAAAAAGTTGGGCGAATTGTTCACGTATGTGGAAAGGAGTACGAGCGGCATAGGGAGAAAGGGGGAGGAAAGGGGTCACCCTCTCGCGGGTCTCCTTCTATCTACGGGCTGAATGCCTGCTGCATACCCGTCCTTTATTTCAAGCCGGCTTCATAGGCCTTTTGGGCCGTGCATCGAGATTGGTCCGATGGGGCGGGCGCGGGAGGCCTCGGACTCACTGCACTGGGCGACGCGGCGTGGCGTGGCGTCCGCCCCACAGTACCGGGTGTTGCAGAGAACTCGTATTGCGGGGCTGCCTACTCAAAGGGGCACGTCGCCTTTACCACTGGAGCGAGTAGGCAAAGGAGACTTCGCGGCGACGAGGCAAGCGCGTAGCGTTTAGTGCGGGGCGTGGCGGGGGAGTCCAAATCATACATCGGGTCGGGCGGGAGCCAGCTGCCGGCCGGAGCAGCGGCGGCGGCGCGCTACAGCCCCGCTAAACTGAAACAACTTTCCGTCACGCCTGAGTTAGTTCCAAATCGCTCCGCAGCCGGAGTGGTGCTTAAAGCGCTCGCGCCTGCTCACCTCCCTCTACATACGCCTCTGTACTGTGCTTGTCGGCTTGTGGGAAATGGCAGGAGGCACATCAAAACTTTAGCAAAATTTTGTAAAAACACGTGGCGCAGTTTCGAATTCAGCACCGAGAGGAAAGCAAGTTTTGGCCGGCAGCTTTCGCCTTATTTAATGTGTATAAATAATTCTGTTGCATAGAGGATGTGTCGCAAAATAATATGCACCACCTGCCACGCTATTCCATTCCTTTAAGTCGTCCGTTCCGTTGCTATACAGTGTTTCCGATATTTTCCCTAAATATTAAAACTCGACGCGGGTCCTTGGTTTACTTCATTACCATCCTCTCCTCCACTCTCCTGCGGCGGCACGGAGGCGCCAGGTCACGGGGCCCCAGGCGGGGGCACAGAATGGGGTCAGGCCCGCTATCGTTACCGGCTTATTAAAATCCCCACGCCAACTTCACTTTATTTTGGCGGGAGCGCTGGCTACACTTAACCGCACGGCAGGAGGGAGGGAGAGAGAGAGTGAAAGCGAGCGAGAAAGAGAGCGGCAGAGAAAGAGAAAGGACGAGAGAAAAAACGGGGAAAAAATAGGGCGAGAGAAATAGCGTAGCTAAGGGGAAAAAGGGCGTGCGTGGGTCTGCGGCAGTGGCTCAATATCGTAATGACAAGACTGGAATGGAAACACATTCCTTCGCCTTCGTGACGGACTAGGCGTGCATATTGATAAAAGCGTATACCACTGCTGCGGCCCTGCCGGTCGGCCACCACTCCGCGGCCCGCCCGGCCCGGCCCGGCGCGGCGGTATATCACTCGTGTAAATAATCACCGCCTTCTGGTCGGGCAATTGCCTCAATTTGTCGACCTGCGGCGGGGCGGCGTGTTGCGATACGGGCCCCGCTCTAAGTGGCGGAGTGTACCCTCATGGTGACAGACTTTGGGGCCGAGAAATTGGCAGCGAGGAGGGAGGTATGACGTGGCGGGGCGGGGCGGGGCGGGGCGGCGGACGGGGAGGAAATTGGAGCGGCGGGGAGGGAGCGAGCGAGCGAGAGGGAGGCTGGGGCTTCTCTCTCGCTCTCTCTCGCACTCCCGCCGCTCGACCCTATACCCTCCGGAATAATCTCGGAGAGAGAGAGAGAGAGAGAGAGAGAGAGAGAGAGAGAGAGAGAGAGAGGGTTCAGATGCCGCGAGGTTCACGATAAGTGAGCTTTTTTTTCTATCCCTTTCTTTACCTTTTTTTTCTTACCCCATTTTCTCCTCTGTGATTATCGGCATGAACCTCTGGGCCCGGGGCGCGGAGAGACGCGCGGGGCGGAGCGGGGTGGGGCCGGCCGTGCTGGTGTGTGGAGCGAGCAAGGGACGGGGATGTTTGAGAATAGCGGGGATGGGAGGGGGATAGGGGATCGAATTGAGGTGACTGGGCCGCACAATATGCAGTGTGCGTATGTGCGCCTCCATACGTGCGAGCTAACGTCTGCTTTGTCTCGCCGCGCAATTTCTCTCTCTCTCTCTCTCTCTCCCTCCCTACCCTCTCCCCCTCACCCCCTCTCTCTCCCTTTCTCTCTCCCCCCCCCCCCCTCTGTTTTGCTCGTACCCCAGTTACGTCTAGACGGGAGCATACATTTCACTACACTATGTAAACTGCACTCAGTTCTATCAACATCCCCTTGTATCGATTTTCCTCCGTCTTGTGGCTTTCTTTCGACCTGGCTCCTTCCATTCTCTCCCTCGATCCCTAAATTACCGAGGAAATTCATTCATGGGCCACATCGTATAAATAACTTTGCGATTCTGCTTTATAATAGGGAGGGAAGCGTTTTGACACCAGCAGACTAGATGGGAGGGGAGAACGGGAAATAATACAGAGTAGACAACGGCTGGTGTGCGGCGATCGAAAGAAAATAATGCGCGTGAGGGAAAAGAAAGGGAAGACTGATTGAACAGTGGAGCTTACCTTTGTCGAGTTGACAGCGGAGACAACCTCGGCCCCGGCTTGGCGCCGCAACCAATGCAACCAATGCTACCCGTGATAGAGAGAGAGAAAGTGAGGAGAGAGAGAGAGGGGAGAATGACATTTGTTGACCCGGAATAATCATCGCGTCCACTATTGCACTACTGCATTTGCTTTAGGACTCGATTTAATAATGTGGTGACAAGTGATATGGGCCCGCAGAGCTCACTTAGGGCGACTGGAAAAGCGCGAGGCCGACGCGCCGCCGCTCCCACAAAACTACAAACCGCGCGTACACATGTTCCGTGTCGTGCCGCGCCGACGTTTCGACCGAACGCGACGGTGCATTGCGTACAGACCCCTTCATTATTTTGATTGCCCCCTTCCCTCCCCCTCCCCCTCCCTTTGCTATACCCCTGTCTGTGTGTCACCGTCGTGCCGCCCCACCCCCCTCTCCCACCCCTCTCCCCAGCCCCTACCATCACACATACAAACCCCCTCCCGCACCCCCTTCGACTGCCTGCTACCTTAAATAGTGCCACATTACCACCGCCCCGCTCCGCTCCGCCCCCCCCCCCCCGGGGCTACGCCCCTCTACTGCAACATACAGGCCCATGGGCCGCATTGCCCCCCCCCCCCCCTCCCCCCTTCTCCCTCCCCGCCGCCATAGTACTCCCCGCCGCGTTTGGGGGGGGGGGGGGGGGCGAGACGGGTCTGGTCGAGCGGATGGGATGACCGAGTCTCCGCAGTGATTCGCACCCTGTGGTCCCTGTGGGTCGGGTCAGGTGCGGCCTGTGAGATGCGCTGGCTAAACACCGACGGTTTTGGAGGGCGATGTTACAATTATTGTAACGCTCTCAAGAGCGAGTCGGAGAGGAAAGGGAGAGAGTTCCGTGGTTTGAAGCGGACAGCAGTCAGTTCCCAAGATGTGTCATCATTGCAAATCGTGAGAAGTATCCCCAGTATAGCCATCTGGCGCGGTGCGGCAGCGTCCCCTGTAGGCCCTGCGCGTGGCGTGCACCGGCCTGGTCATCCAGAAACAGTAATGACATGCTGTTACCGGCGTGCACATCTCATGGCGCCGCAGGGCCGGTCAGTAAATCAGCAGGGCGTCAGGCGTCACCACGGCGTCAGTTAGCAGCAACGTCTAGTCTACCTGCTGCCGGCCTCTGCCCGTCGAGGGGCCGTACGAAAATCAGGGCTGCGCCGCAGTAGAGGCCGACGTTTCTGCGAATAAATCACTTGTAATGACTCACAGAGGAGCAAGGCGCGAAGTCGTCGTGATTTACATTGGCTTATACTCTACCCCCGAAAGAAGACACTTTTCATGAGGTCACGTCGGCTGGGCACGTAGTTTGTGTGCGATCCTTTATACCTGACGTAAGTTTATTCCCGACCAGCAGCATGGGTCCTGGATTCGGCTTTAACTTCTTTCCCGTTGCCGCCTGCCGCAGGCTCCAGTCACGTGCCGGCCAACTTTTCGCAAATCCGACAACACCTTTCCCCGCCCCGCCCTGCCCCGCCCCGCCCCGCCCCGCTCGCTCCCCGTACGCGGCGCACGCTTCGGAACCGGTCAATTCTTCCATCTCTCTCCCCCTCTCAACAAGTTGAGATTGCGAACGCACTCCAACACATCACGTCGCCCTCGAGAAAAGTTTCGCAGGCACATCATAACGAATGCTATTCAATTTACTTTCGCACCTCCTATCTGTCCCTCCGAGCCTCGCCCCTCTCCCCCCCTCCCTCTCTTTCACTCACCCGGCCTCCCCCGCGCCCCTTTCCGCGCCACTCATCGTCTGCAGAGCAGGAACTGCAGTAGCAGTCGCCCGCGGGCGGAGGGGCGGGAGCGGGAGCCAGCGGGGGAACTGATGCCGAATCTGCACGCGAATCTGCATTCAATGTACTCCTGTTCTCGGTGGGGGATGGGGTGGACTTGGGCTGCCTAGGGTCTAGCGGGGCGGCGCGGGGCGGGCGGTGCAGAGGGAGAGAGCGCGCGCGGATGCGGCACGGTATTATCGGTGCTTCATTGTTTGTTTCGAGCTATGGAGCCCATTGTGGGGGTCTGCTTTTACCACTGGCCGCCTGCGGCCTGGCCCGGACCCTGTCCTAGGCCTGGCGGGCGGGGACAGCAGGTGATTCGAGCTGTCCCTTTGTTGCATTTACGAAACAAAACAACTCGTTGGTGACGAAGAGCGCGAGTTTTGAACGTGGGCTCATTTTGTCCCACTGCGATGCATCGCCACTTCATTGCATGTTTATTACGTGCTCATTCAATTTCACAAAGCGTCATGACAAGATTGTAGAATATCATTTCGAAAATTTATTGAAAATAGCTTCACAAGCAATGAAAAGCTAATGAAACATCGTGATCTGGACGCTGGCTGTCGCTTCTGCAACTGAATGGCAGTCGCAGGTGCGGTCTGATTTACACGCACGCTTCCAGTAAAGGCTCCGCTTTGGCGTCGAGGTTGTGTTGCGCGCAGCCGGCGCAGAGGGTGGGAGGGGAGCGGTGGGGGCTGCTTTTACAGGCACTCGCACTTACACACACACGTGTACAACACACCAACGCATGCACCGAAAACAGTTGCGCTTACTGGATGCCGCTCGTGGCAGTTCGCACCGCACTCTAGCCGCATCAGTGGCTACCGGGTACCCCAGCCGAGCAGGCCCTCACGCTCGGGAGCGCAGTGGCTACCGCACTGTGTTCAACCGAACCGTCACGTGACGATAAATATTGCTACGAATATTTCGTCACTGAGATGAAACAGTCGTCACATCACATGCAACATTCGTCACACTGTGATGAACCATTTGTCATTCAACATTTATCTCACCCCTTGTGACGAACCTTTCAAGAGTAAAATTTAGCACTGCACCTTGTCGTAATGTGACGATTTAAAATTTTACAGTGCGGGTATCCCATTGTCGCACAGGCCGTCACGCTCGGGCGCGCAGTGTACCACTGTACACACATGGAGTAATGAGACCGCTGGTTAAATAATGGCAGCGGATTCGCTGAGCCATTTACGCCACACAATTAGCTGGCGACGGCAGCGGGGAAAAGTTCTTTGCCCGTAACCTTGGCAGCGCTTCTGGTGCGGAGGTGTCGGGGAACGAGGCAAAGAATGGGGTAGATGATGAGGGACAGGAAGAGCGAGAGAGAGAGAGAGAGAGAGAGAGAGAGAGAGAGAGAGAGAGAGAGAGAGAGAGAGAGAGAGAGGGAGGGGGGGGGCAGGGGGAGGGGGAAATATGAATATGAGCCGGCGTGCGTGACGCACTCACTTCGGGAGACCGACAGTACATCGCAAACTCTTGTTCCAAACTTGGTCGTCCCGCGACCTCCAGCTGCGGTCTGCTCGCAGAGACGCTCGCGTTGTTCTTTTGACCTTCGACGGGGCGGGGCGAGAGGGGGCGGCTGTGCAGGTGAAAAAGCTGACCTGGCCTGACCTCCACCCTCCCGCCTCTCTCTTCCCCCTCCCTCCCTTCCCCTGCTTCCCCAACTCGTACCACGACCGCCAGCTGCGAAGATTGAAATTTACCGAGTCGGATGTCGAGATAGTTGTAAGACGCCAACCGGCACAAGAAAGGGCACGGGCGGAAGGGAAATCAAGGATCCCCATCCCCTCCGTCCCTTTGCACAGCTTCGTCTCTACCCTGCAGAAAAAGAGAAATAGGGGGTTGCCGTGGCGTCTGGGCGTCGCGGGCGTGGCGTGTCAAGCGACGCGAATTCAATCGAACTTTCGGAACCTGTTTACTCATTCCTCCATACTTCTGTGGGGAAAAGTTGTGCGGCGGCGTCAAGCTTTTGAGAATTACGAGGAAAAAACATGGGAGGGAGGGAGGGAGAGAGAGAAAGAGAGAGAGAGAGAGAGAGAGAGAGAGAGAGAGAGAGAGAGAGAGAGAGAGAGAGAGAGAGGGGGGGGGGGTATGAGCCGGTCTGTTTCGCTAGTTACTTCCGTTTTCAAGCACGTTAGAATGGCAGATTGCAGTATTTCTTCTTTTTCGACTGCCCCTCTGAGTCCCCATGTGTCGCTCTGCTTGCAGGAGGGATGTGATGGCCGGCCCCGAGGCGCGTGACGGCCCCCAGGGTCCCCAGGGCCGCGGACGGCCGTGGTGCAAGTCACGCCTCTCCAAGCCCCGGCGGACGCTCAACGCCATCCTCAGGACGTCGCGCCGGCTCGGCGTCGGCGTCGAGGACCTCGGGCGCCTTCGCGGCGCGCAGGGCCTGCTCCAGGATGCGGCGGCCCCCCCCGCCACCGGCCGGGGTCGCCGTCGGAGCGTGAGGAAGGCGCACGACCCGGACTTCCTGGCCGCAGGCATCCTCTTCGCGCTCATGATCGCCGTGCTGGCCGGGGTCATGGCCGCCATGCTGGTCTCGGAGCGCGCCGCCGACCTCCCCGCTAACAAATCGGTGAGTGCGGTGAAACCCACCGGGCCAAGTCGACTGGCAAACAGGGGTCCACTCCCGGCGCGGGCCCGGCCCAGCCCTCCCGGCCCGCGGCCCACCCGACCTGTTGGTGGGGACCCCTCCGCACACAGGCAGGGGAAAAAAGTCTTCTCCCTGAGGATAAATATTCAATCAATTTCCTGCTCCAGTTGGTTAGAATAAGGGAACTGGCTGTGGAGGGGGAATTAATAGCATTTGGAATTGTTGTCCTTGATCCTTGAGCCAATGCAGGTTTTTAATTAAGCAGTCCTTTTCCCGCGGGTGTAGGGTTCAGTCGTCAAACGGTTATACGGGAAATGATGATTGATTTTTGAAAAGTCTCTCATTTTTCGTCGAAAAAGTGATCACGGGCGAAGTGGGGGAGAATGAAAGTAGTGAAAATTTGTACAAGCGAACGTTACGTGATGTGACGTGACCAGCAACCCGCGCGGAACGCTCAAAGTAAAACGCATCGCCCGTCCGTGCACCACCGCCGGGCCGGTCCCCTCGCAGTCCCAATGCTGCGCGCTCGTCCGAGCCGAAGGCTGGTGTCCCCTCGGGCCGTGCTCTGGGCAGCCATGGTGGCAAAGTAAACATAAACACAGGCCGTGCCGGGCCGGGCCAGTCTGGACCCCAGCTGTGCTGGTAGTGCATCCCCTCCGCCACCAGGGCGCGCCACCGGCCCCTGCTGCTGTGCTAGTGTTTGCACCTGTCAACAAGCAACGTTTGTGATTGGCTGCCGGACTCGTCCGTGCCGTCAACCGAGCACGGGGGAAGAGGGCTCGAAGACAAACCAATTTAAAATTCAGACTGCACAAAGTCCTTTCTTCTGTTGTTCTTTGCGGGGAGGGTTCGAGGGGGGAAGGAAGGGTGTTGTTCTTTCCTGCTCCCGCACTCCCTCAAATCGCCGTCTAAAATCAAAGCGCGAAACATTTTTTTAATTTCTAGAGAAATCGCAGGGAGAGTGGCAACTTTACTAGAATTACCAATGAAGCAATTTCTCCGTACTAGATCGAGGTCCCTGGTCTCTGAGCGCTTGCCGTCAAAGTTGTTGAATTGTTGAGCGGGCCACTTTGGAAACCGGACTTTAGTCCCGCCGCTGAAAATTACGTCCCTCTTTCGAGCCACCCACTCCCAATGTCCCCAAAGTCACTTGCCAGCGCTGCCAGAGGCGTTGATATGAAGACCTCACAAGTTCGTCGGCCATCTTGGGAGCCCAGCGTGCCGACCATTCCACTCTTCTCCATTATCACCTTCTGTCTCACTCCCTCCTCCTACTGTGCTCCGCTCCCCTCACTCCCTCCCCCTCCCCCTCCCTCCCTCACGTCTAGCCCCCCTCTCCCCTCTCCTTAGCTTTGTTGGGCGGCAGGAGGTCGAGGCGGACGCAAGCCGAATCACTTTAGGTTATTTATTACGAGAAAAGAATTCGTAAAGGCGATGCGCTAAAGTTTCTTAATTTAGGGCATTTGTTCCCTGCAGGCATCCGTGCATCACATCAAACTCCCCCACCCACCCGCCCACTCTCTGCCCTGCGCCTCTCCCTTCTTCCCCTCCATTTCCGTTTCTTCATCTTTAAGTTTTGCTACGCTGGAATAGAGAGTAATCAGTCACTTAATGTCCTTCAAAGAGAGGACGAGTTTTGAAAAATCAACTGAAACGACACGACATGATAAATTGATCAACGTTAATAATTCCCTGCCATTAGAGACAGTCCTGAAAAAGGAGCAAAACCCCGAGCACTAAATGCAAATAACCGAATGCACACTTTTTAGCGATGTGCGTTTCTGTTTTATAAAGCATTAAACACAAAGTCAAAACCCACGGAAGCTTTTTTTTCTCGCAAGGCTCGTTCCACCCGGACGACACGTGCTCTTCCGACACCGCCGCGCCGCGCCACGCCATACGACGCGCTCGTCATTCTCCGACAAGAACAGAAAAGTCAAGAAGCGTCTTGGCCTTCCCTCTCCCAGCGGGCCGGCGGGCCGGGCGGAGAGGGGAAAAGTTTTGGCGGTGTAGTACGTGCTCAAGATGAACGACAAGGTCGAAAAGAAGAGATTGCTAAGTTTGGCGCGCAGTGGCCCTGCCCGGCTCTGCCCCGCGGTGGGTAGGGGTGAGGTGGGATAGGTAAGGCCGGGGCCCGGCCGGCCGGCCCGAGGGTGTGAAAAGGAAGGAGGCCGCGTAAATTTTCCAGCTGTTGATGAATCTTTGAGGCCCTCGCTGATGCGTTGCAGGCCCCCCGCCCCCTCCTTCTCTTCAACCTCTCCCTTTCTCGCTTCCCCCTCGTCTCCTCTACAGTGGAAGCGGAGAATTTTAACGCGCTCTCTCCGCTCCGGCCCCCTATGATGCCACGCTGCCCCTGCCGCTCGTCCCCGAAAGCAGCGAAACGTGCGCGCGCATGAAGTTCTTTTATAATAATTTTGGGAGAGAGAACTTGGCAGTGTAACTTGTCGGCCCCTCCGCCTTTGTTTCGCACCGAGGGGCTGAACTGGCTGGGTCCGGCCTGGCTGGTATTTATTGCAGTCCGACCGGGACGGGAGAGCGGGGGAGAAAGGGGACTGCCAGGGTGCAAACTCACACCGGAACGCCGCAAGCAACAGCCCTAGCCAGCGTAGCCAGCTCAGCCAGCTCAGCCAGCGCGGAGCGCTGATAGAGGTGCCTTGTGGCTGATGTAAAGTGTCGTCTGGACTGGATAGTGCCACGTTTCGTTTTTAGCAGACGATGGTTTGCTGTATATGATTAAGGTTTCGGTCGGGCCTGTCATACATGTGGTTTCTGCCGCCTGTCCGTCTAGTCCGAGTGACCATACGCGACCCCCTGTGCTCTCCCCCCCCCCTCCCCCCGCCTCATCCTCCTCCCCGCGCTGGAGGCTGCCGTGTGCTTGCGTGTTCGGAACAAACTGAAAACCGAACAAAAAATATATAGGGGAGAGAGAGGAGATTGCCAAGTTTGTCGGGGTGCGGAGGGGGAGCTGCTGGGGAGGGAAGGGGACCGGAATTTTGGCGAGGAGCCTTATTTGGGGAGCGTGAAGGTACTGTGTGTGTGTGTGTTGGGGTGGAGGGAGAGAGAGAAAGTGAGCGGGGAGAAGAGGGGAGATAAAATAAAGAAGGGAAGGAGAAGGGAATGACAACCTGAAGGAATTGTGGGATGAAAGTTGCCGCTGGGTTATTTACTTTCTGTACTATTAACGGTGTTTTGTGTTGGACTAGTAAATCACATTCATTTAGAACATGATAGCTTTGAATAAATAAAAGTTCTCATGGCTTTAAAAAAAATATTTAAGTTTGCGCTGTGTCGAGCGCAGAGCGATAGACGAGCAGCCCGCTGTGTGTGACGAGTCAGCCGTTGTGTTGCTGGCCGGGCCGGTCTGTGCGTCGAGATGAAAGCTCTCAGTGCTGCGCTCGTGAAAGCGACGGGACAGGAAACAAAGAAAGGCCCTACCCTGCCCGGCCCCGCCTCCCAGCCACCTGCGCGTCTCGCCGCCCTGCCTCGCCCCGCCCTGCCCCGCCCCGCCCCGCAGGGGCAAAATAGTCCCATCAGTGGTTGGTGATGGCGGACCGAGTCGCAGCGCTGGAAAGTAGGCTGCCATATGGATACAACGGCCTCCCCAAGAGTCAATGAGAGGCTAGAGAGGGAGGGAGGGGAACCGACTTCAGGAGAAAAAAACAAGAAACAGAAAGCTAGAGGTCTCAGTGTGCTACCACACATGGCCATGGTGGAGTTGAGGGTGCGTCGACAGAGTGGTGTGCCAGCAGAAGGTGCAAATGTGCCAATCTCACAATCATACATTTTTGCGTAAACACTAGGGGCACAAAAAATCTCCTAGACCAGTGGATAGGGTGGCGTTCACCACACGACTCGCATCCGCGTTAAGGTGTTCTTATAATGGTACAGCATAATAATACATGCTGCTTGGTTTCCCGTAAAATTATTGTTTGTGATTTACATGTTGCCTTTCTGGCTGTTCGCTTAGCCTGACCGCTAAAATGCGTATGTGGGAGAGCGTAGGGAGGAAGGGCGCGTTCGCGTTCTGCCCGTTGACCAGGCGCGGCGAGGCGGGGCGGGGCGAGGCGGGGCGAGGCGGGGCGGGGCGGCAGCAGGGCAGCCCCAGGGGGCGAGTTAACTTGAGTCAAGTCGCGCGCGTTCGGCCCCGAGTGTGTTGTGCGTCCCCGTCGCTCTCCCGTAATGAATGAGAGAGAGAGAGAGAGAGAGAGAGAGCGGGGTGGGTTTGGGGCTGGAGGGAGGGGGGAGCCAAAGAGTGAGAGAGAGACAAAATACACTTACTCTGTGCCGCCCGAGAGCGGTACATGGAAAGTTGCCGACGAGTTATGTGCTTGCGCTAAAAGGGTCCCGGGCGCGCTGCTGAGTGCCCCCGTGGCCCTGGGTGTGTGGCGGCCCCGGAGGGCCTGGCCCTGCCCCGCCCCGCCCCGCCCCGCCCCACCAAATAGCGGTTACATTGCGGAACATGTGTGTGTTTGTGTGCGCTTTGTGTTAGTGCCGGGCCGTGCCGGCTCTGTAATACGTGGTGTACGCTGGGGGGCTCTTAACGCGCGCGTAATACCTGCTCGCAATCGTGGGACGTCTGAAAATTATTTGTCTTTGGCAAAAATAAACTTAATTTCATGTAATTTAAAAAAAATTTTTTTTTACTATTTTCACCAATATGAAAGTCAGTAAGTCGTTTCCCGAGAGGTTGGGCGTGCAGTGACCGTTTGCCTCCCTTTCGCTCCCTCGCCTGGATCAGCTACAGCTGCGCTAGAGAGGGTTCATCCCGCCATTGCTTCTGCCCCGCGTCGCTCAATATGCCACTGCCTCTCGCCTGCCTTCCCTTTCTCTTATTCCCCCCCCGCCACGCCCCGCCCCGCCCCGCCCGAGCCCTCTCTTTCTCTCTTCAACCTGTTGCACACAGCAGGGCCATCGCCCTATCCGAGTAGTAACGTCAGGATTCTCTCTCCTTTCGATTCCGGCCGAAGTATAAATGATTAATCGAAGCAATCTATCGCGGCCGCTCTCGCCCGCCGCCCGCCCCGGCCCGGCTGCGTTGTGCTGCGGCCCTTTTGACTCCCCCCAGCCCGCAGGACTCTCTCCTCCGTTGTGGCTGCCTGCTGGCTGCGTACGGGCAAGCACCCCGCCCCGCCCCGCCCCGCCCCGCCCCGACGCACTCCCAGCATCGCCTCCAGGCGTCGCCCCCGCTCCTCCTTCCTCCCCTGCGGATGCACCCCCCTCCGCGGTGGCCGAGAGGCGGGCGGCGCGTCGGAGACCCCGCTGTCCCCCGAGCCCCGCCCCGCCCCGCCCCCCCGCCCCGCTCGCCAGCCTTGCGGTGAGGGTGTCTCATTGAGTTTCCCCTCCCCCAGTGCTTCCGTTCCAGGGCCGCCCTGAGGAGGTCCGTGGCGAGATGGACAGGGCGCCACTGCAACAACACTAGCTCACGGTAAACCTCCTGGCCCTGGTACCCGCACGCATGTCAAGTGATAGAGTAGAGAAAGAGAAAGCGGAGGGGGGTGGGGTGGTAGGGGAAAGAGCGCACGTTGAGGGGTGGATGGAATGGGAGCAGGAAAGGGGAAAAAAAAACTTTTTAGGCCTATTTGCCATTCCTGTCGGAATGCAAAATACATTATTTGTGCGCCGGGACGAGAGGTGCAACAGCGGTGCGGCGTCGCAGGCTTCCCCCTCTCCTCCATCATCCTCTCCCTCATTCTTCTCTCTCTCTCTCTCTCTCTCTCTCTCTCTCTCTCTCTCTCTCTCTCTCTCTCTCTCTCTCTCTCTCTCTCTTCCTCCTGTTAGGGACCGGCACCTGCGCGCTTGTTTCCGAGGAACTCCGCGTTTGCAGAACGAGTTCCTGGAAGTGGAAGGACCTTCGCCCTCCTTTAACGTCCAAAAGCCACCCGCACCTACTCTCTTCATCCACCCACTCTGCCTATCTAATTAGCGCTTCGTTTTTTTATTCTTTCACCAAAATCAGTGCGGGGAGCGGGGGGCCGGAGCGAAAAGGGACTATCACCCGCGGCAAGCCCCGCGCTGCTGCTCCCAGACAGCCCCTGAAAAGAGAATAATTCACCAGGCTTTACTTACAGCTCTAGATAATCACCTACGCGTACTAAACTCGACTTTCTCTTTCTGTTGTAGGTAAGAAAGCAGACCGGCCTGGCAGATTGCGGTGAGTTGGCCAAAAAAACCAAGTAGTTACGTAAGGGTAAAAAAACTGTCTAAAGAAGCACTCGCTCTCCTTTTCCGTTTCAAAGAATTTTCTTTGATTATTAAGAATATCGAGCGTTGTAACTATGTTTACTTCGATCGAAAATTTTAATGGTATACAATAATTGCAGTAGTCACTAGTCACTCGACTAGTCGCGACACAAACTCAGATTTATAGGTCATTCTTATCAGAAAATGCCCCGTTCTTCTCTCTCTCTCTTTCTTACTGTGTGTTGGAGTGACTGACCGAAGGAAACTTTCTTTAGTATGGGGAGCGGAGATGGCGCCTGGGGGATTAGTCCTACATAATTCATGAGCAATCATAGACGACTTACACGCGCGACGTTTTTCTTATTCCCTCTATTTTTATCCCTTTCATTCCATCCCCTTTCTCATGTTCTTTTTGCTGTCTGTGCCTCCCGACCCACCCACGCGCCATGGTCATGTTTCTGCATAACTCGCGCTTGCCGTTTCCGATATTTCTATCGTTTTTTTCGTCATGTCAGAGAATCCTGATTGATTGACTCTGCCGTCGTTGAGTTCGGCAAAAAAGAGGCATTCTTTTATTTTGAATATCGCGTAAAGCAAGATTATGAAAACAAAAACAAAGGCAGATGCGCGGGGCGTGTTTTATTAAGAGACACTTTCTGTCTTGTCCCGCCCCGCCCTCGTGCGCCCCAGCCAACCCCACCCCACCCCACCCCACCCCACCCCAGGCCCAGGCCGCCACTGGCCCAGCTCCCGTCCTCTGTTTACCCAATTGTTCGGTAATATCCTCGCCTCGCTCCTCCTCGTCCTCCTCGGCTCCCCGCCGAAAGCCTTCCAATAATCTTCTAAACGCGAAGCTAGGGCGCATGGCGCGGCCGTGGCGTGGCGCGGCGTGGCGGGACGAGGGTTGGCCCACCAATCAGGACGTGTGATGATATTTACGCACTCTGTTTGCCCGAGTGGCAGAAGTGGCGAAGGGAAGAGAGGGGCGTGGGGGAGAGTGGGAGGGGGGTGTTGTGGCAGGGGGCAGGGGCGCCTGCGGGTCGGGGCGGGGGCCGTTGCGGGTGAGTAGAATGGGGCGGGGTGGCCATCGCTCACTCATGGGTCGGGCGAGTCGTCCTGTGCATCGCAAAATAAGCTCGCGCCGAGCAGACGCTAGGCGGCGCGTCCGGCGCGTGTGCCCTCGCCGCACGCGCGGGGCTCCGACAACTCTTCTTCTTTCGAACTGAACCTGCGGCCGACCGACACTCACGTCGTCGGATGGCAGTTGAATTGCAAATTACTCTCTCTTGTGTGCTTTCGCGCACATGCATCTTTCATATTCCCCCTCCGCTCCAAGTTCTTCATTTCTGGCTCATTGCACGCGCCCCTAACGCCAGTGGGTGTGATGCTCTAAACAGTATGAAGAATTCTCTAAAGAGCTACGTAAAAGAATTCTTAACCTATAGGTTATATTTGTCCTGCAAAGTCCGCCCTGTAAAATGCTTGAAAAGAATTTTAAAGGACTGTATTACGAATTACGAACTTTGCAAGCTTTCTAACTCATTCTTTGCAATACGGAGAAATGGTTTGTTAGGATTTAAACAGATTCTTTGCAATACGAACTCTCTTTCTTCGTGATACAAAGAACAAAAATTACTCACTACGCGTTGCAAAAGAATTTAGTATGCAAGCATTTTACAGTGCGGAGAGTGGCTGCACGGCCCTGAATGACTTACCGCGGGCTACGTCACACGGCCTGTGCTGCGTTACCAAAGGCGTTACAATGCTCATCCATCAGCCCGGCCCCCCGCTATATACACACCCGTATACATTTCTAGAGCAGGACGGAATGAGCCGGGCGAGCGTGTTGTGTGTTTGACGTCGCTATGAAACAACGCTCAAGGATTTATCGACCATCAAACCGAGATGAGGAGGAGGAGGAGGAGGAGGCGGCGAGCGAACAATAACAGGAAGGAAGAGAGAGAGAGAGAGAGAGAGAGAGAGAGAGCAGGGCGGGAGAGCAAAGGCCGAGCGTAGGCGCAAGGCGTCACAGATGCGTGAATGAGGGAACAACGAAGCGCCCGCCTCCCTCCGCCGTGTGTGTCGGAGTTCACCCCGCAGTGAGAAGTGATTGATCCCTTTGATAAGGGCGGAAGGGGTGGGTCTGCGCCGTCGTTCGGTATACCCCAACGCCCCCGCACGCGGCCCGCCGCCGCGCACGAAACCAGACTCACATGGTCTTTTTCTTTAGAGCTAGTGAAAAAAAAAAAAATCAAAGCGACAGCCTAGTTTGTTGGGAAGAGTCAGAGACAATGTGCCGGTTTTGGGGTAACGAGGGTACACACTTGCACGCACACGCGGGCGCGCGCGCGCGCACCCACACAAACGTGTCACACCCGCATGAGGGTCATTTCTCTACATGAACTCATTAGCAAAGGCGGCGCGTGAGGCCGGGCGAGGGGGAGGTAGGGGGGAGGAGGGGCAGCAGTAGTCGCGAGGGGAAAGAAAGGGAAGGGGGGAAGCGACGGTAGGGGTGGGATGACACCATTGGCTGCTGGAGTAAGTACTGCAAAAGCAGCCCCATCTCAGTTAGGGTAGGAGAGGACAAGCAGTCTGATGAAAAAAAAAAGGGTGCGCGCGCGTGTGTGTGGTGGTGGGAGCCGGCCGCGTACAGCAACGGGTGTGTAATCAAAAGCAACCGAGCGTGGCCGTTTGGCCGCTAGCGGTCCCAGCTGGCGTGCGGCGGGGCGGGGCGGGGCGGGGCGCGCCGTGTTACGTTTGCTACCCGCCGACACGTTCAGTGTGCCCCGCTGCTGCTTGTGTTGCGTGGCGCGGCGGACGGGGCGGGGTGGGGCGGGGCGGGGCGGGGCGGGGCATGGGGAACGTATACCAGTGAATGTAAAATGCAGGAGCAGGGAGCGCGGCGCCAGCCTCGCCTTGCAGGAGGTACTGCTGCTGTTACTGGGGCACCGGCACTGGAAAAAAAAAACAAGGTGCGGGGCGGCGCGGGGCGGGGCGAGTACAGTGGAGGGAGAGTAGCTGTGTGTGAGGAGAGGCGAAGGGGATAGCGATGACCCTCCCCTCCCTCCGGCTGGTTTAGGACCGTATGAGATGAATGGGTTATGTATGCAGATGAAGCAGCTGGCCGCTCCTCCACGCGCGGCGCGCGGCGCGGAGCGGAGCGGCCCTCAGGCCCCCAGGGTCAATATTGGACGGTCCCCATTGCAGTGTCCCAGAGGGACCCCTCGAGTTGGCGGGGGGCACCCGTTACTCGCCTAGCACCTGGGGCTCATAGACGCCAAACATTCAACATAAAACCAGAGTTGCGTTGGTTAAATTAGAGTGTTTCGTGTTTTAGATTACTTCTTCGAAACTTGGGCGGGCTGCTCCGCGTAGGACACTAACAGGGGACAGCCGTGTAAGTCTCTTTCCTTTGCCACAATGAGGCGCACCTGCGGCTAAAGCCTTGAAATTAACTCGCCTCACAAAGGCGTCCGCGAGACCGACATAAAAAAATAGAGGGTGACGAACGGAGAAGGAGGCACAGAAAAAGAGAGAGAGAGAGAGGACACAAGAGAGACGAAGTTTTGAGGAGCAGAAAGCTAGAGGGAGAGGAAGGATGTATAAAATGAAAGGGAAAAATAAAAGTGCGGGAGCCTCCTTTGTGCGACACTCACCGTCGGCTGCCGTCTAGGCAACCCGAACCTCATCATCCATGTGGCTTTGTACGTGCATGTGAGCGTCCAGGACAAGCCCGGGAGGAAGGACAAGGCATAACATACTGAGCGTCACTAAAACGTTATTCACTTTTCCTTAGAAGAACTTTCTAAACCTGGCACGGTCATAATTTTGCTTTTGGCTGGCCTGCATGCGGGGCGGTGCGGGGCGGGCTGACCGTCTCTGGTGTCTACGCTCGAGAGCATGTGCAAGTGCCGGTGCCGGTGCGCACACAGCGCGCTCAGCGGCGCCCCGGCCTGGCCTGCCCTGGCGCAGCTGCCCGGCGGTCTGTAATGCGTATACCACCCGCCCCGGGGCGGGGCTGCAGCGCGTGCTTTGTGAGTGAGGAGGCTGGCGTGGGCGCGGGGAGGGGCGGCGGGGCGCGCTGTGCGCTATGCTGTATGAGGCAATGGCGCCGCCCTCTCGAAATTCAAAACTTACTATACTACTACGGGAAATAGTGCGAGCGGGATTAGCTTACGGCCGCTGTAAGCCGGCACCGACGGACGGACTTGGCAGGCAGTGCCGATCGGCTATTTTCGACCGAAAATCGCAAAAAACGCATTGCTATAATGTTTTTTGGTCCCAGAAGGAGGTAACCTGTGAGTTTGGTCGAAATCCGAGACAATTTATTTTCGACCGAAAATCGCAAAAAACGCAAAGGCTATAGCCTTTGCATTTTTATGATTTTGGGTCGAATTTTTTTTTCTCTCCAAAATGACAGGGGTTGTACAGGGGGACTCTAACGTACCCCTAGACCAACCCCCAAGGGTCAGTTCGTCCGAAAACCCGGTTTGTCTGCGAGGGAATGCAGTATTCCTAATAGCGCGCAATGTGTTCGGGCGAGGTGGCTTAGGGGCCTATGTTCTCACTAACGAAGTCCGGTATAGGACTCCTAGGACTTGCTATGTGTTTTTTGGTCCCAGAAGGAGTTAACCTGTGAGTTTGGTCGAAATCGGGGACAATTTGTTTTCGACCGAAAATCGCAAAAAACGCAAAGGCTATAGCCTTTGCATTTTTATGATTTTGGGTCGATTTTTTTTCTCTCCAAAATGACGGGGTTGTACAGGGGACTCTAACGTACCCCTAGACCAACCCCAAGCGTCAGTTCGTCCGAAAACCCGGTTTGTCTGCGAGGGAATGCAGTATTATAATAGCGCGCAATGTGTGTTCGGGCGAGGTGGCTTAGGGGCCTATTTTCTCACCAACGAAGTCCGGTAAAGGACTCCTAGGACTTGCTATGTGTTTTTGGTCCCAGAAGGAGGTTAACCTGTGAGTTTGGTCGAAATCCGAGACAATTTATTTTCGACCGAAAATCAAAAAAACGCAAAGGCTATAGCCTTTGCATTTTTATGATTTTGGGTCGAATTTTTTTCTCTTTAAAATGACGGGGGTTGTACAGGGGGACTCTAACGTACCCCTAGACCAACCCCCAAGGGTCAGTTCGTCCGAAAACCCGGTTTGTCTGCGAGGGAATGCAGTATTCCTAATAGCGCGCAATGTGTTCGGGCGAGGTGGCTTAGGGGCCTATTTTCTCACTAACGAAGTCCGGTATAGGACTCCTAGGACTTGCTATGTGTTTTTTGGTCCCAGAAGGAGGTAACCTGTGAGTTTGGTCGAAATCCGAGACAATTTATTTTCGACCGAAAATCGCAAAAAACGCAAAGGCTATAGCCTTTGCATTTTTATGATTTTGGGTCGAATTTTTTTTTCTCTCCAAAATGACGGGGGTTGTACAGGGGGACTCTAACGTACCCCTAGACCAACCCCCAAGGGTCAGTTCGTCCGAAAACCCGGTTTGTCTGCGAGGGAATGCAGTATTATAATAGCGCGCAATGTGTTTGCGCGAGGTGGCTTAGGGGCCTATTTTCTCACTAACAAAGTCCGTTAAAGGACTCCTAGGACTTGCTATGTGTTTTTTGGTCCCAGAAGGAGGTAACCTGTGAGTTTGGTCGAAATCCGAGACAATTTATATTCGACCGAAAATCGCAAAAAAACGCCAAGGCTATAGCCTTTGCATTTTTAGGATTTTCGGCCGAATTTTTTTTCTCCAAAATGACGGGGGTTGTACAGGGGGACTCTAACGTACCCCTAGACCAACCCCCAAGGGTCAGTTCGTCCGAAAACCCGGTTTGTCTGCGAGGGAATGCAGTATTATAATAGCGCGCAATGTGTTTGCGCGAGGTGGCTTAGGGGCCTATTTTCTCACTAACGAAGTCCGTTAAAGGACTCCTAGGACTTGCTATGTGTTTTTTGGTCCCAGAAGGAGGTAACCTGTGAGTTTGGTCGAAATCCGAGACAATTTAGCCGGTCCGGGAAAATGGATTACGACGATATGAACGCGATTAAACGTAAAAATACATGAAAATAAATGAAAACCAGATGTAAACTGCATTAGCTTACGCGTGTCAGCCTATCCGTGTGCGATGTGCATCAGGGTAGAGTGCGAGAGGTGTGGTAAAGCAAGAGAAGAGGAGTAGGAGGTCGTTTGAGTACAGCCGTGTCGGGTGGGGCTGGGGAGGCGGAGGGGGCGGGGCGGCGTGTCGCAGTTGTGACCACACAGACAATCCCCTCCCGCCCCGCCCCGCCCCGCCGCAGTGGTCAGCCTCACACTGCAGGAGTGTGATGTTCGGCCAGTTAATTATAGGGTGGCCTGCCTGGCCTGAGCCCAGCCGTGTGGCGCCAAGGCCCTGTGACAAGCCTTCAGGGCTTTCTCGGCCCCTGGGACTTTTTAATTAGGGACTTTGCAAAAGTAAAACTCGCCCCTATACACATGCCTGTGGGGGGAGGCTTATTCATAGCCAGCGTCTGCGGGGCGCAGTGCGATTTTATTTAAGCTACACACCACACACGCTGTTACGCTGTTCGGGGAAGCACCGCGAGCAGGGCCTGGGCCGTAAGAGGATGCTTATTATTTTAGCACCGCGAAAGTGATAGAGTACTTTTTATCACGCGCTTGAGTGGGCAATTGCAAAATATGTCAAAGTTTACTGCGCGATTTGTTTGGAAATGGTGTAGGGAAACATTTTATCGCGTGGCCAGATTGGTTTCCCCAGAGGACACCCAATGACACGGCTGCACCCTTGCCTCGGTCCACCCGATCACGCGCTCGATTTCCCAGGGTTTCGTTGGGACCTCGGGCGTGTGGAGCGCGGTGACGCGGGCGGGGCGGCGCGGCGCGCGGGCCTGTGGAGGAGATACGGGACCTGGGGCCGGGCGAGGCCGGGCGGGCCCCGCGAGGCGCCGCGGCGAGGCGAGAATGGGGGCGCACCGCGCGCGCTGCAGGCCGGGCCGGGCCGGGCCGGGGGTGGCTTTTCATACCGCCAGAGAGCGCACCAGCCAGGTCGTAAGGCAGGAATCGATTCGCGAGGCTGGCGTGATAGCCGAGAGCGAGCGGAGCAAGAGAGAGAGAGAGAGAGAGAGAGAGAGAGAGAGGGAGAAGGAGGGAGGGAGGGAGATAGACTACTAAAGCAGATGCCTGCTGCAGTATAGGCGGCGCGGCAGTGTCAGACACTTTCTCAGCCCCCACCCTCTCTTAAAACCTTTCTCCTTGCTCGGTGCGCACTAGCAGAGGGATAGGGGGCCATTTCCGCGAGATATAGAACTCCGTGACTTCCAAGGGCGCAAAGTGCAGGTCCTCTCGCGAACGGATGGGGCAGCGCGGCGCAGGCGGACGGACGGACGACCGACCGGGAGAGTGGGAGGCGCGGTGAGGCGGCCACCAGAGGGTCTGCTACTCCAGCCGATTTGGCGTCAAATTTCACAGCACTACGCCAAATGGGGAAATCCCAGTCCCTCCCGGCTACGCCCCGCTAGTGCCGTTAGTTAGGTATGGGAGCTAATTACTTGGCTGGCGCCGCGCCAGGCCGAGTGGCGTGGCGTGGCGGTGAGAGGCGGGGTCGGGGGTGGAGCGGGGGAGTGACAGCGCCGCCTCAGATGAATGTGTGCAGTTTAGCGCGGCCAAGTGCTCCGGGGCGGATGGGAGGGGGATGAAAGGGTAAAGTCACAAGTCACCAGACGAGCGCGCCCACGCCGCGGTCGAGGCGGCTCGGCCGGGGGGTGGCGCGGCGGCCGCCCTGCAGCGTCGCATTTAGGCAACGTGTTCGCACAGGCGTAGTGCGGGTCCGCCTACTCACCGGGCGTCTTGCAGGCGCCTGAGCGGTAGGCAACGTGTTCGCACAGAGGTGGCGCGGGTCTGCCTACTCACCGGGCGTCTTGCGGGCGCCTGAGTGGTAGGCAACGTGTGCGCACAGGAGTAGTGCGGGTCTGCCTACTCACTGGGCGTCTCGCAGGCGCCTGAGCCGTAGGCAACGTGTTCGCACAGGAGCAGTGCGGGTCTGCGTGTGTGACAGGATGTGACGGTGGCGGAGCGCCGCTGCTCGGCTGTCCTGGCGGACCTTGGTGCGAACAAAACAAATACGGATGACGGGGGAATGGAGGAAAGTGGAAGAGGACAACACAGGTCAGGCGCTGAGGTGGAGAAAAAGAGGTTAGCTGTCCGAGCGTGGAAAGGAGAAAGAGAGAGAGGAGAGTGCGTGAAGATCTTTGTTTCGCCGGAGCTGATCCGTCAGGGGAGTCTGGCGAGGAGGCCACGGGCAAACCAATTGGCTCACGACGTGCTCGCGAGAAGCCTTCGGGAACGCTGCGGCCGAGGAGGGGCACATGTGTGTGAGTGAGAGAGAAGAGGAGGGAGGGAGAGGGAGGACCTCCCGAGGGGTCAAGCTCAGTGCTGCCGTCGTGCCTGTGGAGGTGGAGGGGAGGAGAGGGGTCAGAACCCACGTCCCTTCCGTTGCCCCCTCCTACCGTCCACACACACGAGTGCACTCTTCTTCCTCCTCTCTCTCTCTCTCTCTCTCTCTCTCTCTCTCTCTCTCTCTCTCTCTCTCTCTCTCTCTCTCTCTCTTTCTCTCTTTCTCTCTCTCTCCTCCGTCAGCGCTTTATCCACTGCCTCACAGTTCCTCGGCTCTGGTGAGTGCTGTTGTGGCGCTGATGCTCTTGGAATGCACCGCTGTGAAAAAGTCGCACTGATATGACAGACATACCTCGGCACACCTACAGAAATATTCATCATTCAGTATATAGACGTATCTCCTTGTAGTGCACTCGGCGATATAATTTTGCCGTCTCAAAAGAACAAGGCGCTTTACTAAAATTCCTTTTCCCGAAGTTTGTTTGTCGCAGGGTATAAAGCAGGAAGGCTCGATGGCGCTGCTCAGACGAAATACATTACCGTGTGAGGGAGGCAGGGGAGGGGTGGGGGCGGAGAGGTTAGGGCTTAAGTCTCTGCTACGACGAACGCCATAAGAATAGCTAAGACGTGGCCTGCGATTTGAATCTCCCGTACGTGTGTGTGTGTGTGTTGTGTCTGTCTGTGTGCGCTGCTTTCCTCAGCCAGCCGCGTCGCTTGACACCCCTCCCCCCGCGCACACACACACACACGCACACCGTCGCACACGCACGCACGCCAGTATAGGGCGGCGTTGTAAAAAGACACAATAAAAGCGACGATAAATAGAGAGCGGGGGTTAAGGGCGGCCCTGGCGCGGCACGGCGTGGCGGTCCAGCGGCGGATTACAAGGGAAGGGGTTCGGCGAGGAAAACTTAACTACCGCTAGCTGGCGTGCGACCGGCGCGGGCGCGGCGGGGGCGCGGCGGGGCCCGCTCAGCGCCCCGCTCAGCGAGCTGTGAGCCGCGAGCATCTGCTCCGGGGGGGCGGACCTTACGCGCAACTGCATGGCCAAGCGCGCCCGGCACACTGCCCTTCGAACTCGGCTGCGTCTTTTATTTTTGCTCTCGCCAAAGCACGACTAACACCACCGGCTGGTAATTCTGTAGAAAGGACCGACCGACCCCTTTGTTTTATTGTGTAGCCTGCAGCTCTGTGTCCCCTTTCCTGGGGGGAGAAAGAGAAGGGAACAGAGAGAGAGAGAGAGAGAGAGAGAGAGAGAGAGAGAGAGAGAGAGAGAGAGAGAGAGAGAGAGAGAGAGAGGAGATATAAGGGGTGCCCGGGTTGACCACTAATACGTGTAGAGGCCCCCGGCCTTTGCCGTTTTATCGCACTGCAGCGGCCTGGTCTTGGTTAAGCTGCTACTCTGTTAAAAGGACTACAGTACTCATGTTGATTACGTACACATACGCACGATCTCCGATCCGTAAATTTTAAAAAAATATGTTTATACAGACGTAAGGAGTTGGGCTTACGGCTTCTTAGCGTTTAAGTAAAATTTTGTCATTCTATTTCTATTCAATTGGCGTTGAATGCCTTCAAATAATTATGCATGCCTCGCTTGCCGAATTGGTTCGTATTACCTATTCAGCTGGCTGGTGTACGCCTATCCCTGTCTATTCCTCTCGTTTAGCTTTATAAATATATCGTACTCTCTTATTATTTAGTGTGGGGGAATTGGGTGTCTTGCCTTACGCTTACAGCGTAAGGACTAATCCAACAGCAAGCTTTGCAGAGCCGTGGCTGCTGGACGCGATCCCTACCCTCCCGACCCTACCCCCCCCTCTCTCTCTCTCTCTCTCTCTCTCTCTCTCTCTCTCTCTCTCTCTCTCTCTCTCTCTCTCTCTCTCTCGTTCCCTCCCTATCTAAAACAGTGTCGCAAACGACCAGGACGAAGACGCGCGGCCGCTTCCCTACAGTAGTAATTAGGCGGACTTACTCCCCTGGTCCGGTCGGGTCCGGAGGGGAGGGGAGGGGAAGGGCCGACACCGGCCAGCAGTATTCGAAATAAAAAGAGCTGGCCGGCTAACTGTACGCACTGCACATACCGAGGAAAGGGAGAGAGACAGAGGGGGAGGACGAGGGGTGGGGTGGGGTACATCGGAACTTGGCAGCAGATGGGGGCTCGTTAGTCCAGTGCCGTGTAGGTGGCAAGTGAGGGGGCATAAAACACCAAAGAGGAGCGGGTGGGACGAGGAGGAGGGGGGGAGGGTGACCCTAAAAGGGACGACCTGACTTTGCAGCCGGACTCGGACTAGTCAAGTCAGCAGGCAAAAAGAATCCGAAAAAGAGACCTGGTGCTCAGCTGTTCATCCCGAAACGTTATCCTGCTGATAAGTGAAAAATAATTCTAAAAGTGAAAAAAATGTAACTTTCATTATCATTTGCTTTATAAAAAAGGGGACGTCTGGTGTCGCTTTGGCCCCCGCTCGCCTCACGGAGTGGGTACAACGCGCCAGGCTTTTGAAGTTTCTCGAGTCTGCTTGTGCCGGGTGTTTCAGAGAACACGTAACACGTAACAGTAGGATGGTTAGGTCTACCCGCTCCCCCGTAAGGCACCGCGGCCCCTTGGGTAGGCAGACCCGCCAGACTGTTACGTGTTCTCTGAAACACCCGCCCGGTACACGGTTGTTCCTGTTCCTATCGCCGGCCGGCCTCGGCGGCGACGGCTGCGGGAAATAGAAATATTGTCTAATATCCGGGGCGGAGGGCCCGGCCCCGGCCCGGCGGCGGCGGCGGCCGCACCCTGGCGGTGGAGTAGGGACCAGGCGCCGGCACCCTGTAAAAAGTTATGTCGGCGGTGATTTTTACGATTTTTTACGGTAATGCTTCGAGCAGCGTGTTCGGCTCCGCGCGGCCAGCTGTCTGCTGGGCCCGACGGATTTTTACCGCCACGCCACCCCATACACCCTTTCCTCTCGCACATGCATACACGCCGGGAAGGTGAGGCACGCTGAACTGACGGCAGCCTGATCAGCGTACCAGCCATGTGTGTACGAATACAAATCATAATATTTTTTTTCGAATGGATACATTCGCCGTCTGCCAGGAAAAGTTCTACGCAGCGTAGCAGTCTTTTAAAAATAAAATCCAACAGTCGCTTTCAAAGTCTGGTCCTCGGCTAGTCCAGTCCAGGGCAGGGCAGGGCAGGCCTTGCCGGCTGCGCTCTTTCTTGCGCCCACACCATGTCGAACCGGCCGGAGCCTCGCTGAGTCGAGTTAAGCCACAACCTTGTTTTGTGCCCAGCGGAGGTGATGGAAGGGAAGGGAAGGGAAGGGAAGGGTAGGGGTCGAAGGGCTGCGGTCAGAATAGAAGGAGAAAGAGAAGCGAGAGAGAGAGAGCGTTTTTTTCTTTTGTCGACGCATATTGTCCCGGCACGGCGCACCGCAGGTAGGAGGCATAGCCGCAGTGTGTACCGCGCCACTGCAGGGGAGGGAGAGGCAGGGAGGGGGCTTGTAATTCCAAGTGGTAGCAACTCGTCTCACTCGTTACAAAACCAAACAAGAAAATTTAAAAAAAAAACCAGGGGCTCTTGAGGCTATGCAATTCGCCGAGCACCGAATGAGAAATAAAATGAAATACTCATATTAGCAGACTTATTGGTTGTTATGCACTATAGAGTGAGCCATCTGAAAATAATCTTAAATAAACTAAAGTTATTGGCTCATTTGGGGTAAAAAGTATACCGAGTTCATCTCAATTGTCATTTCGTTTGAATTAACTACCGCGATAATTGTCACGAATGTATATTTCTTGCAGCGCAAACTCTGACAATTTTCACCGTGAAAATCAGTATAAAGCCATTAAAGTTACATGGCGAGAATAGGGAAATTGTGCACAGGTCCATGGATCTGCGCAACTCGACTCTGTCACAACTCTATTTTTTTCTCTCTGCCGTACGTCCATCATGCTGTGCCGCCCGCTCCCCATGCCCGCCCCCCTCCAACACTCCCACAATCAAGGGCTTTTATTTTTCCCCGCAGCCATCGTTACGTCGAGGGTGTCCACTCCAGAACTGTATCGACCCAGCGCAGGCCTGGCCTGTTCATTAAGGCCGTCGATAAGTACTCCCTCTCCTCCCTCCCAAAATCTCTCTCCCGCTTTATCAACAGAGTCCCTCATCCCTCCTTCTCTTCCTCATCATTTTCCCCCGAGTGCATGCGTGTCGACACTGTCGTTTATTTATTTGCCAGACGGGAGACGTGTGTGTTCTTTTCTAGATACCCTTGGCAATGTATTCATGCGTTACAAGTGCGCCTCCTCCGTCTCTCTCTCTCTCTCTCTCCCGCGCGCGCACACACACTAGACTCCTCTTCACGTACCTCACGCCGTGCCCACTTGTCCCCGGAGGGCCGTAGCTCTGGGCCCAAGCCCCGGCTGTCTCCTCTCTTCCGGACCTCTTTTCGGACCCGCAGAGGTGGGCGTGCCGGGGGCGTGGCGGGGGCCCGGGGCGCGGCGTGGTGGTGGTGGGATAGGGGCTCTGCCTCTCTCCCCCGCCCCGCGCCCTAGCCTCGCTGCAGGCCGCATCGCCGCGGGGCTGCCGCGAACTGCAGCGAACAGGAAACATGCTCTACTTCGCACGCAGAGGCTGGGGGTGGGTGGGGCGCGGAGCGCAGAGGCCGGGCGGGGGTCGCTGAAGACGACTTGGCAAACTCCGGCCGTGTCGCACTGACGAGTTTTCCACACCGAGTGGGCCTTCCCTCGCCTTCCTGGCCGGCGGGTAGAGGCCCGGCCGGAAGTGTAGGCTCGCCCTGGCCGCACCGGAAGGGCCAGGGGGAGGTGGGAGGGTCCCGTGCTACTCGGGTCAGCCGGCCCGGCCCGGCCGAGGGAACCAAACGCGCCGCAGGAACCTGTGCGCCCAGGGGAAACTTTACAGTTTTGCCCAACACACTTAACTAATTAGTCAGATAAAAGAAACTGTCTCCTCATTATTTCGGTTCGAGGAGAACACTTTGTCCAACCGAGGCAGGGCCTAAGCCGTCGCATTGGGCTGTTGCTACTGCAGCCGGTGTTAAAGAGTACAGAGCTCCGGGAAGAGCACGAGACGAGGGACGAGGGGTGGGGGTGGACGTGCCAACTGCTTGGTGTGCTGGGCGGGGCGGGGCGGGAGAGATCGGCCGGGGGAATGCGAGAGTAAGTGGTCCTGGTGGTTGCAGGCGAGACTCGCCCGACCCCGCCCCGCCCCGCTCCAGCCTCTCCCCAGGGATGACTGCTTCCGCTCTGCCTCTGCCCCAGACCCCGCTGCCTCTGACGGTGGTTGAGCGGAAAAAAGCACCGCAAGCAAAAAAAAAAAAAAAAAAATTGTTTTCGTCCTTATAAGGATACGTTTTGCTTTAATTTGAGAACAATCCACACAAAAATGTATCTGCCAGTAGCTGAGATGAGATAGACAGAAGTACGTTTTGTCATCTCGAGACTTTGTATCAAACTTCACAACACCAAACCGAAACACGTCCCACGTGCTACGTGTAACCTTTACGTGACAACCGGACGACCCACTCGTGTGCCTTGCCCCGTCAGTTTCGCGTGCGCGCGCGGCGCATCGCCGTCACCCTCGCCTCCGAGGTCGCGACGGCCGCCCGCGCCCGCTTGAGGTCTTGCAGGATGGCGCCGGGGAAGGGTTGTGGCGGCGGGGCGCGGCGGGGCGCGCTGCGAACACCACCTCACGTCTGGGCGAGGCGAGGGCTTGAGCGTGCGTGCCCCTTATGGCGACACGTACATTTCGTGTAAGGGAGGTGCGGCGAGGCGGGGCGACCCCAGTCTGAGAATGCAGCGCCGAGCTTTGCTTTAGCAGGAAGGAGGGCACGCGACCCCACGCTCCGGAAGCATGGAGGGAGGGGAAGGGGGAGCTGGTGATTGGTGGGGAGCGGGTGGGGCAGGGGGCCTTGTCTACCCCCCACCCACCCCCGCGTGTCGGGACGTGCGTCGGGGGTGCGATACTGCTTACAGGTACTTTCCCCCTCTCCCTCTCCCTCTCTCCCGGAGCGCAGCGCCGCGCTGTTTGGTTTTGTTCCTCCGGTGACTGGCAGGTGGGCGGGGCGGGGGCGCTGCTGGCACGCCACACCCCACCCGTCATACCCCCGCCCCCAACGCCTGTTCCATTCTTGTCTCGCAAGGAGATTTCGCACGCAAGCCAGGCCTCTTCATTTGTGCGACGGTGACTTCCGGCCCCGGGGCGGGGGCGGGGCGGGGGCGGGGCGGGGGCAGGCCTGTGGAGAGGAGTGCGGCGGAGAGGCGAGATGGGTGGATAAGACTGACATGTCAAAGGGGACCGTGGGTTAGTCGAACAGGAACTTTTGGGTAATTTGGCTGAGAAACGCCTTTGTGTTGTTTTTCTTCGTTGCGGTCTGGACGGCCACATGCTGAACACACGCGGTAATCACTGGATGGTAAAACTCATTCCACGGCTGTCAGTGGCACGCCCCGCTCCTCGCGCCCCACCACGCTGCCCACCGCCCCGCCCCGCCACCTCTGCGTGACGCAGACTCTCATGGCATCTCTAATGTTGCAGATGGTTGACGCCGTGCTTCGCTCCCGGAGGACCACCGACACCCCCGCCCCCGACCTGGCCGCGGACATGGCCGAGGACGACGGCGGCGGCGAGGACGCCCTGGCGGCGGAGAGGGCCGACAGCGCCCAGACAGACGAGGCTGCCGACGAGGGCGTGCCCGCCTACCTGCTGGAGCTGCTTCAGAACCACCGAAACCGGCAGCACCTCGAGGACGACTTCGGCTACCACGACGACTACCGGGAGCGGTACGACGGCTTCGACACCCCGCCCCCCTTCCGCCAGCGCCACAAGCAGACCGCCAAGAAGCCGGCGAGGGAGGTGACCGCCAGCGACCTGGAGATCTCCGAGGAGGAGGCGTTCTCCACCCGGGTGTTCGTGACGACGCCCCGCCGCCAGCGGTAGCGGCGCGCCCCGCGCGTCTCCGCTTGGCAGTAGGGCCAGGACTGGGCCGCGCCGCGCCACTCCGCGCCCAAGAGGACCCACGGGAGCGCGGACAGACGGGCGCGAGTGCCGAAGAGACGCGTTTCGTTGAGGCGATGCGCTCCGTGCACACGACAAATGGGACGTGTTGAACCTGCAAAGCTGGTCTTGTGTTGACTTCGGAAAAGTTTACAAGGTAGTGTTAGCAGATCGAACGTGTTTAGAAGAAAACGAGAAGTATTACAAGAATGTGAAGGAAATCTGCAGTGCTTTGAGTTTCCTGTAAGACTGGGGATTGTCAGCCGCCAGGTTGTCTTGAGTTATAGGTTTGTGATGTTCTTTTCATTTAAATACATATTTTTATTGTTAAGTTCTCTAATACAAAGCAACCGTTCGGTGAACAGGTAGATTAGTATGATATTTTTGCAAGGTAAATGAGTTTATACTAACGTGATATTATGATGAGACGTGTTAATTTTACAACTGTACTACAAATTCAAATCATATAGCTTCACTTGCTTCCAAGTTTCCAATAATATTCAGCCCCGCTTGAAATATCTGCTACCACAGGTTTCAAACTCAAGCCCAGTAGTCCCTATCCACATCAGGGTTCACACATTTATGACACATTTAATATGCATTGCCGCACTAACGGCGCGTTTAATGCGCGTATTGCACATTAAATGCGTCATAAATAGCGTTACCTTTTATGCGTATTTTAATGCGCATTGCCGCATTATAAATTCGCATTTAAGTGCATTTGCGCTTCTGTGGAATAACGCCGCCGTATTGATGAGGCTCAGTCTAAATTTGCTTTCTATTCCCACGGCGTTGACAACATGTTGAAATCTTTGTCGTCACTTGAAATATAGTATTTTTATATTATAAAACCTCGAAAACATAGCTAGAAGAAATTTAAAATAATTGTAAATAAATAAAGTTTGGAATATTAAAAAAAAAAAAGTAATTTATTCCCACAGATTTTCCCCAAACGAAGTCCGGTAGAGGGCTCCCGACCTATTCTTTTTTCCGATGTAAACGCTGGGTTTTGGACAAACTAGGTAGGACTAGGGGTAAATTAAAGTCCCCCCGCACAACACCCGTCATTTATGAAAAGGAAAAAAAAAAAAAACAAAAAAAAAACGGCCGAGACTTGAACCTGCAAAACGTCTCGCCAGCCGAGATGATTTGGGACAGGGGGAAGGTGCGTTAACCATCTCGGCTGGCGGGACGCACACCTTACGGCAATGCGAATCGCTATCCCTATCTACCGACCATTTTCAGCGCCAAGAGGCAGGAACGGAGTCGAAGCGGAGGTCGCGTTCGCCGGCCCCGTCCATGCGGTAGATAGGGATTCCAGTTCGCATCGCCGAGAGGTGTGCGTCACGACAGCCTAGTGGTATCGCCCTTGCCCCCCGTCCCAATACCATCTAGGCTGTCGAGACGTTTTGCGGGTTCGATCCTGACCGAATTTTTTTTTTTTTTCCCCCGATGTGAACGCTGGCTTTTGGACAAGTTAACCCCGGATTTGTCAGGGTACATAAGCGTGCCTCTGCACAATACCAGTCATATTACAGACGTAAAACAAAAAATTAAAGGAAAAAAAAAAAAAAAAAAACGGCCGAGACTTGAACCTGCAAAACGTCTCGCCAGCCGAGATGATTTGGGACAGGGAAGGTGCGTTAACCATCTCGGCTGGCGGGACGCACCTCACGGCAATGCGAACTGGAATCCCTATCTACCGACCGTTTTCCGCGCCAAGAGGCAGGAACGGAGGCGCCACACTGAAACGCCATCTGTTGGCCAACCGGGGTAACGCTCCCGCATCATCTTCAAAGAACGCGAAAAAAACGCGATTTTACCCGGAGGTCAGCAGGAGCGAGGAGGTAACCTCTTGAGCAAGTGTGCATTTTCCGGTTCCAGGTCGGCCGACAGATGGCGCCACCATGCGTTGTTGTTGCGCGCTAGGCCTCGACAAGGCAGAGCCTATAGGGCCTAGTCAAAGTACTCTTCGCCCAGTAAGGCATTTTCGTCCTCGACCAACTCTTGGCGCGTTACTTATGCGCACGAATTTTTGTTCAGATCATCTTAATGATGAGGGAACCATATTATATTGCTAACAAGACGTTGGCTCTTGATTCTGACATTGAAACGTCAAATAACCAAATCCAAGTTTTTCGAAGTTTGGTGGAAGGGTGGGTCTTAGATTCACAACCAACTGCAGTCCAGTGTGTTTGCAGATTAAACATGGGAAATGCTTGCCCATTTCAACAACGAAAATTCGTGCCCATAAGTTGCGCATCTCGAGTTGGTTGGGGAAAAAAGTTCCCTCCGCGCGAGGGAAATTTGGACCAGGCCCTATAGGCTCTGCCTTGTCAAGGCCTAGCGCGAAACAACAACGCATAGTGGCGCCATCTGTTGGCTGACCTGGAACCGGAGAATGCACACTTGTACAAGAGGCTACCTCCTCGCTCCTGCTGACCTCCGGGTAAAATCGCGTTTTTTTCGCGATTTTTGAAGGCGCTGTGGGAGCCGTTTCCGGATCGGCCACCAGATGGCGCCACCCTGAAACGCCATCTGTTGGCGGACCGCGGTAACGCTTCCGCATCATCTTCGAAGAACGCGAGAAAAACGCGAAAAAATACGCGATTCTACCCGGAGGTCAGCAGGAGCGAGGAGGTAGCCTCCTGTGCAAGTGTGCATTCTCCGGTTCCAGGTCGGCCGACAGATGGCGCCACCATGCGTTGTTGTTGCGCGCTAGGCCTCGACAAGGCAGAGCCTATAGGGCCTAGTCCAAGTACTCTTCGCCCGGTTGGGCATTTTCGTCCTCGACCAACTCTCGGCGCGTTACTCATGCGCACGAATTTTTGTTTCGATCATCTTTATGATGAGGAAACCATATTATGTTGCTAACAAGACGTTGGCTCTCGATTCTGACATTGAAACGTCAAAATAACTAAGTCCAAGTTTTTCGAAGGTTACTGGAAGGGTGGGTCTTAGATTCACAACCAACTCAAGTCCCGTGTGTTTGCCGATGAAACTTGAGAAATGCTTGCCAATGTCAACAAGAAAAATTCGTGCGCATAAGTTACGCGCCGAGAGTTGGTTGAGGACAAAAATTTCCTTCCAGACGAAGAAAACTTGGACTAGGCCCTATAGGCTCTGCCTTGCCAAGGCCTAGCGCGAAACAACAACGCATAGTGGCGCCATCTGTCGGCCGACCTGGAACCGGAAAATGCACACTTGCTCAAGAGGTTACCTCCTCGCTCCTGCTGACCTCCGGGTAAAATCGCGTTTTTCTCGCGTTCTTCGAAGATGATGCGGAAGCGTTACCGCGGTCTGCCAACAGATGGCGTTTCAGGGTGGCGCCATCTGTTGGCCGACGGGGAAACGGCTCCCACAGCGCCTTCAAAAATCGCGAAAAAAACGCGATTCTACCCGGAGGTCAGCAGGAGCGAGGAGGTAGCCTCCTGTGCAAGTGTGCATTCTCCGGTTCCAGGTCGGCCGACAGATGGCGCCACCATGCGTTATTGCCGTCATTTCTGCTCGACGGTCCTTGATAAGGCAGAGTCTATAGGGCCTAGTCCAAGTTTGCATCGCGCGGTGGCAACGTTTGTCCCCAACCAACTCGAGATGCGCAACTTATGGGCACGAATTTTCGTTGTTGAAATGGGCAAGCATTTCCCATGTTTAATCTGCAAACACACTGGACTGCAGTTGGTTGTGAATCTAAGACCCACCTTTCCACCAAACTTCGAAAAACTTGGATTTGGTTATTTGACGTTTCAATGTCAGAATCAAGAGTCAACGTCTTGTTAGCAATATAATATGGTTCCCTCATCATTAAGATGATCTGAACAAAAATTCGTGCGCACAAGTAACGCGCCAAGAGTTGGTCGAGGACGAAAATGCCTTACTGGGCGAAGAGTACTTTGACTAGGCCCTATAGGCTCTGCCTTGTCGAGGCCTAGCGCGCAACAACAACGCATGGTGGCGCCATCTGTCGGCCGACCTGGAACCGGAAAATGCACACTTGCTCAAGAGGTTACCTCCTCGCTCCTGCTGACCTCCGGGTAAAATCGCGTTTTTTTCGCGTTCTTTGAAGATGATGCGGGAGCGTTACCCCGGTCCGCCAACAGATGGCGTTTCAGTGTGGCGCCTCCGTTCCTGCCTCTTGGCGCGGAAAACGGTCGGTAGATAGGGATTCCAGTTCGCATTGCCGTGAGGTGTGCGTCCCGCCAGCCGAGATGGTTAACGCACCTTCCCCCTGTCCCAAATCATCTCGGCTGGCGAGACGTTTTGCAGGTTCAAGTCTCGGCCGTTTTTTTTTTGTTTTTTTTTTTCCTTTAATTTTTTTGTTTTACGTCTGTAATATGACTGGTATTGTGCAGAGGCACGCTTATGTACCCCTGGACAAATCCCGGGGGTTAACTTGTCCAAAAGCCAGCGTTCACATCGGGGGAAAAAAAAAAATCGGTCGGGATCGAACCCGCAAAACGTCTCGACAGCCTAGATGGTATTGGGACGGGGGGCAAGGGCGATACCACTAGGCTGTCGTGACGCACACCTCTCGGCGATGCGAACTGGAATCCCTATCTACCGCATGGACGGGGCCGGCAAACGCGACCTCCGCTTCGACTCCGTTCCTGCCTCTTGGCGCTGAAAATGGTCGGTAGATAGGGATAGCGATTCGCATTGCCGTAAGGTGTGCGTCCCGCCAGCCGAGATGGTTAACGCACCTTCCCCCTGTCCCAAATCATCTCGGCTGGCGAGACGTTTTGCAGGTTCAAGTCTCGGCCGTTTTTTTTTCTTTTTTTTTTTTCAGGGTGGCCCAGCCTTTGGGCGCCAATACATGTTCCCGCGCTCGCCAATGACCAAGCACCGGGTGGCGTGGTGTTGGCCGGGCCTTATGCGGAAAAGGGACGCACCAGAGTCCCCCCACCGTTTTCACCTGCTGCCAGTCGAAGTGGCACCCCCACACCCCGTACGGCCTTGGGCTGTTCCAGACGCTCAGCGAGCGGGTCGGCCGGGGGAGGGGGGACAGGCAAAGTTGTTTTAGACAACGGTCTGGGCACAAAACCTGTGTGTGGGGCCGAAGCCGGTCGCAGTGACCACACGGGTAAAGCCCACCACTTTATCCTGGAACGGATCTCTGGTGGCGTAAATTTGTTCTCTTGATACTTAGACAGGTGCAGGAACCGCCTTCGTGAATACGGTTAACCCCTAAGCTCCAGGTACGTATGCCCGCCAAATAATGCACACAGTACTTATGCGCGAGCAAGCTTGAATAGCACCGCGCGCACAACAACGCTGGGTCAGGTCAAAGCGCCATCTAGCGGCCGTGAGCCTCAAACCAACCATCAAGATGGGTGATGGGCGTGATGGGTAGCGTCGCGCGGGTCATTGTGGAGCCACCCTAAATATGTTGTCAGTTGGTTGCGCTCTTCGATATTGTAAGAGATATTAAAGAAATTGTAACGTGCCCTAACCTCCATCTAATTTCTTAACTTTGTCATTCTATTAGATTCTTGTATTCAAGTGATTCATTTGGCATTTCTGGGGCTGTATAAGATACAGAGGGATGCATTTGAGCTTATCGGCGATCTTCAACACCCCTCCAGGCCTCCGCGAACTGTCATCGATGCATGCATGCATGCGCACGCTTATAACTACACACACTCTAGGGATTTCCGTTCGCATCCAAGAGAGGTGTGCGTCCCACCAGCCGAGATGATTAACGCAACTCCCCCGTCCCAAACCATCTCGGGTTCAATCCCGACCGATTTTTTTTTTTTAATTTTTGTCAACGAATTGAACGGCGATATTGATGTTTGGCAACTTCAGCAGAAAAAAAGTAATACGAGAACAAATTCACGCAAAAAAATATAGTCGTCAAAGAAACGTACTAGTATTTCAAAAATGAGCGCTTGGTCTGGGATTTGAACCCATGCCGCCGGCACAGAAGTCGGTCTCCTTACCATCCGGTCCACCGAGTCGCCGTATTCGGCATCGGATAGCCCCCATATATATCCCAAATCATCTCGGCTGGCGAGACGTTTCGCTGGTTCAAGTCCCGGCCGATTTTTTTTTTCTCAAAAATGACGGGTGTTGTGCAGGGCTTACCTTTCAGGCACTCTGCCATAGCAGAGGCGCTAAGGCGTCCCCCGACAGCGGCTCAGGTACGTCAGCCGCCTGGGTTCAAGGTGAAAATAAAATGGTGAGAAAGTCTGTCTGCCGAATCGCACCCCTCTAACACCGAGTCGATGAGTTGGAGATGAACGCAGACTCATCACTCCCCCCTCCCCCTTCCGACAACCCCTGTACTAGCTCCACTCCCCCGCCTTGCATCCAATTCTCGCGCCATGAGCAGGCAGCTGTATCAGCCATTTGCTAATTGGGAGTAAGCGCGCGATTGGCCTCGAAATATGAGCTTCGGTGCGTCCTGTGACAAACGGTAGTAATTGCACGGCTGGTCTGCAGGAGGATTTACAGGCAGACGGAGGTGCATTGCCCGCACATCATCCCCGACGGCTTTCGGACCATACGCGGTGCGGAATAACCTGCGTGGAACTCGAGTAACTCAAATAGCAAACGATATCTTTTTCTTGAGACGAAAAACGTCGCCTTGTTTGCAAAGGCATTAGAACTGGCACGGAAGTGCGTTTATTTTAAGGCCAAACCCGGGTGTTTGGATGAGCCAAATAAAATACAAGAATGAATACGTTATTTGAATCCGAATAGCAATGCTCAGCCCAGTGTTAAAAAGCGAGGTGAAGCCCAACAAACGAAATAAAAAAAAGCAAAACAAGATGGTAGTGGATGCGGCGCTCATAACCCGTCTGTCCTCGTCCCCGAGCGGCCTGTTACTCTACCCCTGCCGTGTTTTATTGTCTCCCCTCTCTCTCGTTTCTACACTTTTTTTTTATTATTAAAAAAATGTTTCCTGCTGCTACTTCCCGACTCTGGATAGTACTTTACCCCTCCGAACACGCGAGATATTAGAGAGAGAGAGAGAGAGAGAGAGAGAGAGAGAGAGAGAGAGAGAGAGAGAGAGAGCGGTGGGAGCCCGAAAAGAGAAACAGAAGCAAGGGAGATAGAGCATGAACAAACAACAACAACAAAAGGCACTTTAGAGCCTTGATGCTCGTGCCGGTCATCCCGGTGTGATCTTCCCCGCCGTACAGGCGTCGTGCAGCGCCAGCCCTGCGCCCTATGAGTCCCTTGGGGCACGGCGCATTGCGGAGAGAGAGAGAGAGAGAGAGAGAGAGAGAGAGAGAGAGAGAGAGAGAGAGAGAGAAGATGCGGGGGGGGGGGGGGGTACCTCAGCTCCCCACCCCAACCCGCCCACACATATGCAGAGGCGTGAACGAGTCCGCAATTTTCTAATTTGAAGTGTCCGCCCCTCGTGTGGCGCCGTGCGGAGCGGCTGTGCAGGGGGCGGGGGGGTTGAAGTGTAGCCGCTTCCACACCAAGGGCCCTCAGAGAGCAGTGACCGAGAGAGTACAGAGAGAAAGGGAGGCTGGGCCGGGGCCGGGAGGAGCCCTCTGCACCAGATCTTTGGAAAAAAACACAATAGTGTGTTCTCACACACTACAAAAATATTACCCAAAACTCGTATCAGTGCTGTACCAAAGGGGACTTGAGGAGGCCGGTTCACGGCATGTTGTCTAGGTGGCAGGGTCTGGTGGTCGATCCGCGAATGGAAGGGGTGAGGCGGCGAGGAGCTTGGAGTAAGGGAGGGTAGCGTCGACAGTTTCTACCATCGTTAGTTACGTGTGCGTCCAGAGAAATCAAGGCGAAAACCGCCTCAGCCCCGGCTGGCGTCGGCTCTGCTGCTCCCCCTACACCACCACGACCACGATGCGGCGCCGCTCGTTGAGATCTTCACTGCGGCTCGATAAAACATTGCTCCGCACGTCAACACTGCCACCCGCTCCCACCCCCCACTCCCCTCCCATAAGGAGAGCAAAATAAAGGTCTCAGTCCCATCGATTCCACAGCACAGCAAGTCATTTATCTCGGGAAGAAGGAGAGGTAGTGATTGAGAGGTGGGGGTAGTGAGTGGGGCTAGAAGAAGAAAAAAGTTAAAGCAGCTCCGTTCCTTGCTCACCACGTCCCTTCCTTCTTTGACCAAATTCCAACACTTCCCATCCCCCGTCCCCGCCCCTCTCCCCGATTCTGCGGCTGGCCGCTCCTCCCGACACATTCCGAACACATGGGCGTACCATTGTGTGTCCGCGCCAGTCAGACGTATGTCGTGTTATTAAAATATTCCGATAGGCGTGGCGGGGCGTGGCGAGGCGGGTGCGCGCCGTAGCGCGAGGGCGAGGCCCGGGGGAGGAGGGGGCGCGGCAGGACGCCCGCGCCGGCCCGCCCCGTGTAGCCATTGAGACGTCCGCCCCCGGATTGAAGGCATTTGTAAGCAGGCTGTTGCGGGCCGGGCCGCCGGGCCGGGGCAGGTGGTCGGTATTGGGGTGGAGGGAGGGGGGTGAGGGAGCGGGATGGGGATTCTGTGGACGCGACGCGGATGAGACCCTCCTGCTTCTTCCGTGCCCCTCCCTCCCCCCTTTCCCCTCTTATCTTTCCCCTTCCTCCCGCTTGCCGTCCCTGGCGGATAAAACCGATACATCCCTTTTACAAACACGCGTGCTCGCCGCGCGGGTCCTACACAGCGAAATACACTAGGAAAAAATAAACGGCGTGTTTGTCTAGTCTCATCTTTATTTATCTTAACGGGTGGTTCACAAACAGGGTGTGTTATGGCTCCGTAATAAAGTATTTAATATGGTGATGATCAGCATTGGGTCGACCCGTATTTTCGGTATGATCGTGTCCGCGCTGAGCGCGTCGAGGCGTGGCGAGGCGTTTCAATTTCCATGGCTGAACCCTATTTGGATGCAAATAGACGGGCGCCATGCGTGTGCCTCTAGGCCTCGTTCAGTAAAGCAAGAAAAAAGTGGAATGAGAAGTTTAAGTAAGCGTTATCATAAAGAGGTCCGTCGAAAACTACTCAAAGAGGAAAAATACGTTTCCATGACTGTTTTGCGAAAATATAAAATTCGAAACAATCAATTTCTTTACTGAGCCGCCTGGCTTTGCACTCACGCGCCAACACTGTCACGCCAAAGTGAATATAAATGTCGAAACTGGGAACAGCAGGATCACGGCGAGGCCCGCCGCAGCGTTTTAATCTTCTTCGCAATGAATCATCGCCTCACAAAAACCCCAGCCGTGTATCCTTGTGTGTATTACCCCGTCCGCCTCGCGCCGCCCCGCCCCGCACCCGACCACACTGCCCCGCCCCGCCCCGCACCCGGCCACACTGCCCCGCCCCGCCCCACCCGTCTAGCTGCATCAACAAGACCGGCCGCTTATCTACCGCGACACCCGACGGGTACGTATCATCGTTTTATGCAAATGCCCCCGGCCGGCCGGCCGGCAGTGCCGTGGAGCTGCGGGGCCATGGCGCCAGGAGACGCGGCGCGGCAGCGGGCCGGTGTTGAGTTAAATCTTACGAGACGGACGGACGGTGCAGCCGAAGCGGGGTTGCTAAGAGGGTTGCGACCACGCCCTGCTAAATTTAATTTGCCCAGTTATCACCCGGCTTATCCTTTTTGCACCCAGCTGCGGTATCAAGGTTTGGTAAGGTATAATTTTTTTTCGGACGACACCCGCTGATGATGGATAATATGGCCCCCTCTTGCCCCATTCGCCCCGCCCCGCCGGCTCTGCCCGGCCTGCCGCGGCACACAGCTCACAGCTGAGTTCAGCTGATCTTTTTGTGTTCAAGGCGATCGTAAAAAGGCGATACAATGCGGCGGCACTCCTGCAGGACTCGCAGCCAAAGAGATAAGAAGTCGGTCGGGGGCTTTAATGACGGCCCCTATCAATTTTACGGCCAGCAGTGGGTTGATATGCAATTTTTCTCACGAGAACTGCGGTATTTTCGTTTTTTACTCTCGCCGAAGGGAAGTGCGGCCCGACCGAAGACTTCGTTGTAAAGTAGTGCAGGGATTTGCTCTGTCTTGTATCTACTTACCCAAATTGTTAAGAAAACATTTTTAACGCAAACGCTTAAAATCGCTTTGGCGTGGGCCCTTTCCTCTGCGTCGTTTCGTCGCATTTCTTCGCCGCAAAACCCGGTTTTCCGACAACCCAACCCTCGGGGGTTGGTCAAGGGGTACATCAGAGTCCCCCTGCACAACCCCCGTCACATTGGAGCAAAAATTTTTTTCAGCCCAAAATCGTAAAAATGCAAAGGCTATAGCCTTGCCGTTTTTCCGATTTTCGGCCGAAAGAAAATTGTCTCAGATTTCGACCAAACTCACAGGTTACTCTCTTCTGGGACTAAAAACCATGTTGCAAGTCCAAGGAGCCCGAAACCGGACTCCGTTTGGGAGAGCCACTACGTGCCTGACGCACGTTCTCCTACTGGAAAAGTTATGACAACCAGAGAAACGTTTTCTTGATTTTCAACGTGCTTGGTTTTTTGATAACATTGTGCTTGATAACCTCGTAGTTCTAACAAGCACAATGCTCCGAAAACAACCAAGCGCACTGAAAATCAAGAATAAGTTTCTCTGGGTAGAGTATTATTGCTATTTTTATTACTGAAGGGTGAGAGCGGTAGGCTGTCGTGTCCGAGGACAAGGGCCCTTCGCGAGCCTGTCTGCCTGCCCCCTCCACTCCAGCTGCCACTTGTGCTTCCTTGTGTTATGTTTCAGCATATTCAAGCTTGTTACTGGGTGACCAAAGTGAGGGAGCGGCAGAGGGGAACAGAGGAAGGGTCCGGTTCGCCCAGCTTCGTCATGAAGGCAACTTGACGTCTGTGTCTGTTTCTGAGGGGGAGTGGGCGAGAGAGGGGGTGAGAGGAGTGGAAGAGCATCGTTTGTTATTGCCCCTTGCCCGTCCAACCATCTGCGTGACCGAGGAGTGCGACCACGCCGTGCGACCCCGGCCCGGCCCGACCCGGGCGAGGGTGAGCAGATCCTGACGGGGCTAGCAGCTACCCACCCAGAACACTTCACAAAACTAGAAATGTTTATTGCAGGGTCTGATACTTTAAGGAAATGAGTATTTTTGCGAGTGTCATTGCTTTGAAACAGGCACCCAATTTTTGACTATTGACAGTAAATTGGGAAGGGGGAGCGTCTAGTCTTGAACACCATGAGACCAGGACAAAACGAAGTGAGCTACACTTCACTACACTAGATGCTCGCGCTCGGCGGTATCGAGTGCAGTTGCCCACGCATTACTTACCGCCCTACCGTTACCAGTCACGGTGCCAACTACTGCGACATCGTTATGGCGTTGGGGTCGTTATGGCAAACAACATTGACGAGGTCTCCAGCGAGGTGCAGAGGACGACGGGGGGAGAGGGAATACGCAAGTGCCTTGCGTCACACAGACTGCAAATAAGATTCAAAGTACAGCGTTGGATCAGAAAGACTGTGCGAAGAGAAAAAGATGGTAGGGCTCCTCATTTGTACCCGGGTATCCGAGTTACCCGGAAAGCCAGCCACCCGCCCGCCCGGTCGAACCCGGTGGGACCACGACTATAGGTTGACAACTTGCCATTCTTATTCCCCCGGTAAGCCAGGTAATCAAGCAGGTACGCGGGAAAACCGGTTGTTTTTAAGAGCCCTAAACGAGGTCGGGCGAACGAAGGGCCAGGTGTGAAGTGATCAGACCACGCTTGACTCGGCAAAGGAACACAGGGCAGAAGAGTGATGTTAGGACTGCCCTTCCCTTTCCCCTCTTCATTCTCCCTCCCGACTGACGCGGAACCGTTCGAGTGGCAGGAGACACGTGACGCAACAAAAGACTGAATTGAGAGACTAAAACGACAAAGAAATAAAAAGGAACAGCTCAGAGGAGCAGAGGGAGAGAGATGCAGTGTACGGCGAAGCGGCAATGTCGGTAAGTAGCGAAGCAATGTCGCTGACTTTTCACCAAGCGGGAATCTCTCCGGCACATCACCTTCCCCCCGCTCGGCCGCGCAGCTGGGGTTCTGCGGCCCGCCACTGCTGCTTTGTCATGGATAACGAAAGAAGAAAAAAACACGACCGGACGTCAACATAGAGAGTCGTGTTTTTCTTTCAGTCACTGTTTGTGCTTCCCACCTGCCAACGCAACGATAATTGCATCGATTTTCTCCGACGAGTCCGCCTGACGTTTGACGAGGTCGTCTCCGCCTCCCCGCAGGGCGTGCAGGAGGAGCAGGCGGACAGGCGCGGCAGAAGGCCTGACAGGTGGCAGCGGCGAGCTGCAGCGCGGCGAGAGGTCAGCACAGCACGGGCGCCTGGGCGGCGGGCAGCGTGGCGCGCTCGCGTGTGTGGCGGGCTGGCCTATCCCGCAGTCGACAGGCGCGCACGGGCTGGGCAGGAACGGCTATTAACTGGAACAGACACAGAAAACACGTCTCACCACAAACTATCCACCCATCCATCCATCCCACCCGAGCAGATCCATTTGTTGCAGTTCCTTCAATAGAGTCGACGCCCTCCTCCCGCTGTCGATATATCGGCCGACCTGCAGCCTGCTGCGCTGCAGCGTTGCCAACCCGAGGCCATCAGTTTGAGTTGTTGTGGTGGCAGCCGTGCGGTGCCCCCCGCCCCTCCACGCGTGCGCGGATCCCCCGGGCGCAACTCGCGGGAAAAGAATTTATTTCTCCCCCGTTGCATTCAGGGGAATTCCCCCCAGGTATCGAAAACCGATCGGTTTTTTTTTCTCTCCATCTCAACGACGCGTGGGAAAGAAAAATCTGAGCTTGGTCACTGGCATTGCTACGGGTCACGAGCAGAGAAAAGAAGGAGAATAGAGAGAAGGGGAAGAGAAACGGAAGACGGAGAGAAACAAATCCAGGGACAGAATAACAGAATGAAATAATAATAACGAAAAAATAAGGGGGAAAGGGACGGCCTTGTCTCCTACGTTCTATCGTAATGCCCACTATGCGCGACTGGGTTAACCAGCATATGTTCGGCTAACTGGCGCCCGTAGAGCAGCAGCAGCAGATGGTGTTGTCACCCCGCGCCGGGACGCGTGGGGACGAGGCAGCATGACGTCTGCTCGTGTCGACTTGGCCTGGTAGCCGTGCCGGCAGCGCACACGACACTATCCGCCCGACCCAGCCCGACGCGACGGCCAGGACGTAGCGAGGCTAAATTTATCGCTCATAGCATTCAAATGGCCGCGCCCGGTGCTGCGCAACATTGTTCATAAAAACGGTCGGAAAGGTAATAAATACTGACGGCAGAGGGGCAGGGCCGGGCCGGGCCGGGCCGGAGGCGCGCGGGGCCGAGCTGCCGACCACTGTGCGATCGTGCGGGCGATAGCAAGTCGTCTTATCTGCGCTTGTCAACACATTACCACCCCTTAATGGTCTGGCCCACAACCTTCGACAGGAGACGGCTGCGGCGCCTGCCACTCCCCAACGCACCCCGCTCTCTCTCTCTCTCTCTCTCTCTCTCTCTCTCTCTCTCTCTCTCTCTCTCTCTCTCTCTCTCTCTCTCTCTCCTCCGTTCAGGCTATTCCCCGTGTACCTCGCGCTTTCTTTCTCACTTTCCTCCGCTTTCTTCCTTCCCCCTCCCTCTTCCCCTCCCTCTAACGTGGCCGTCGCATGCCTGTACAGCATTCTCTCTCGCGTCCGTTATGAGACATTCGACTGATTGCCCGGGCCTTCCGTCGTTCCCCGGAGGGGCCGGGCCGGGCCGCTGGAGAGGTCGAATGAGGCGAGGTAACTACAGGCTCAAGGTACACTGTGAACTGGGAAAGAGCAGATACCATCATTGGTCTTAAAATTTACAATAGGCGTTTTAAGAAGAGGAAAAGAGTGCGTCAGGTCATCATTTTCACGACACAGCATTTACAACTAGACATAACCAGACATTCAGAGCGACTACATCACGCATCATCGTAAGCGAGTGCAACTTATTGTGACTAGGTGCCTCGTGTGTCTACGTCGTCGCTTTTTTTAAATTTTCAGTTAGTTTGCGCTCCTCAAGCAATGGCCCAGTGGTACCAACTTGTTGCGCGCTAAGTCTAAATCGTACCAGAATTCCCCCTCTACGCTCGGCACGGAACGGAGCCTCTGCGAGGATTGTACGGTATCAAGACGGAGCGATCAGATAATGGGAGGACGAGGCGCGGCGTTGCGCAGCGGAGAAGGGAGGGGGGAACCGTGGAGGGAAACGCTTTCGGATGAGACCAATTCGGCATTGCATATTCGAATACAGTGCTGCTATTTTCCACTGCGGATCCCCGGAGCGAGAGAGATGGCGCTACCGAGCTGCAAGGCGTCGGAGATGGCTCTGGTGAGGGGGCGGTGGGGGACAGGGCGGGGCGGGAGGGGAAGGGGTGCACAATGGAGCGATGCCAAGAGCAGGTCTGTAGGAGACCCTCACGGGCTGGATTGCCCATTGAGGAGGAAGGTGGGGGAGCGGGGGAGGAGGGGGGGCGTGTTCGCCACGCCTCGCCAGGCCCCGCCACACCACGCTCGACCGTGCTGCGCTTGGGCCGGGGGGCCGGCCTCGGGCTATGAAAGATTTCGAGAGCGGCTCGGCTAGCCACGGCTGTGAGATTGAGAGGGTCACCTCAGCCTGTGTGTGTGTGTGCGCGCGCTTGTGCGTGTGCGTGTGTGTGGTAGGTGGAGGGAGGGGTGCCATACCATGAGCCAAAGGGGACTTCCTATTGTCCTCCTGTGTACTTTGTGATTCAGTCAAGAGCGAGTAGTAGCCCCCTCTGCACTGCCCCCCCCACACACACACACAGACAAAGAATATCGGGCCTCCCTTCCCCTATCCTGTATCCTCTCTCTCTCTCTCTCTCTCTCTCTCTCTCTCTCTCTCTCTCTCTCTCTCTCTCTCAGTATATAAACCCTTCTCACTCAGGTATGAGCCATATGTATAGGCTGGCGCCAGGCACCGCGTAGTATGGCCCGACAACTTTTATTTCTGTCGCGCTTGTTGCCAACACAGAGGTCCAACCCAATGCGGTGCGACAAAGCAATAAATGCAATAGACTGGAAATCATAAAAGCAGTGTAAAAAAAATGTTTTGAACACAGTCATTTATTTACTGATAACCAACAAACTGTCCATTGCACTAGTCTTCTTGAAAGCGAAAACGAGATTTTTCTCTACAAGAGTCTAAACTACTAAGTAAACTTGATATTTCTTGATGCTCTTCCGAGTGCAACGTTATCAGCAGAGAACACTGCGCGCAAAGGAAGGGCCAATAGGGAGTGGGGAATGTCGCGGGGGACAGAGGAGTGCAGGTGAGGGGGAGCAGGGGGAGTTTTACATTTTATTCAATACCCGATGGGTTCAACTAGAGGGAGAGAAGGGGGCGAGCAGGGAGCGGCGCACACCGACAGACGGGGAGGGACAATTATGGAAATGTGCCAGAGCGTGAGACTAGCTAGCTAGACCAGCAAGCGAGATAAAGTGAGAGGGCGAGGGAGAAAGCGAGCGAGGAAGTGAGGGGGAGAGAGAGAGAGCGAGCGAGAGGCGCCAGCCGTCATACTAGTCTACACCACACGGCTTTGGCTTCGACTTCCCTGCTGGTTTGGTGCGCTACTGCTGTTGCTGCTGCTGCCACAGAGGAGCTTGCTGAGAAAGGGGGCCGGTCCACGCAGAGGGAGAGAGAAAGAGCAACATAGGAGGGCAGGGCGGAAATGGGAGGTTAGGGGATAGGGGAGGAAAGGGTGTTGGCGTCTTAGCAGACATGTACCGGGCACTAGTGCGTAGGTCTGTGTCTGTGTATGTGTGAGGGAGCGAGGGGAGCGGAGGGGAGAGAGTATAGACCGACGCCCAGACTTCTGTTTTGTTCTGAAGCGAAACACCGGAAGAGTGGGAGGAAGAGGAGGGTGGACGGGCCACCGGGGATAAGGGAGGCCCACCACAGCTAGGTAGAGAGAGACCGACAAAATAAATACGAGAGACAGAGAGCCACAACAAACTTGCGGTCTATTGGCAGTCAAGAGAATGTAGCGATATGACTGGAAAATTCTGTCATTCTGATAGGGCCTGGGCACAACCAGTATGTACTGGTAGTTTGGTTTGCCTGCACTGCGGGTAGGTCCCGCCCGGCCCCGCCCCGCCTGCCGGCTGCCGCCTCTCCCAGGCCCCACTGTCATAATTGATTCGTCAATTAGACTCTATCACGACAACGCGACCCTCACGCACGCGTTTGGGCCCCGACCCAGCCAGCTGACGGCGTCCAGGGACTTTCGACTAGTTCCGACCAGTTTCGTTACACCAAAAGTGAAAAATAGGAGTACCGCGCCCTCTGCTTTTCTCAAGGCAAATGAGTTATGATATGAGTTTTAGTTCAGCAAACCGAAAAGAATGGTTTCTGCTTAAAAAGAAGGCCACAAGCTGGACGCAGGATGTCGAAAAGAGAAAAGCAATGAAAATAACAAAGAAGGGTCTCGAACGAATTTCTTTGTATTAACATTCGACAGGCCGCCAGGACCTCTGTTTCGACGAGTAATTTGTTTGCTGAGTGCAGTGGAGAGTAAGAGAGAGGACTTTGCGGTTGCGTTCGGAATCTGATCCAGTAAAAGGGTGGGGCAATGCAGATCAATATCAACAGCGAGATCTTAAATTAGAATGGCAGAGCAACAAAAAATTGAAACGTTATTGCTACGCGCCTAGGCATGGCGCCAGGAAGCCAAACGATTTAAGTCACACACTGGTGTATAGGGGCGCGCCCTAGGCCAGGGTATCAATCAGAAGTGTAATGCTGATTTAAGCACGCGCGCACGCAGACACTCTCACATACACACAGGCGCACGCGCGCCGCGTCACGCGAGCCAACACAGACACCTCTCACGGCGCCAAATGTCGGCTCGCTTACCCGTTGGTAATGGGTTTGCCCACGCCACGCCTTCGAAAGGGGGCTGAAAGGAAAAACCTTTCATTGCGAAAATTGCAGATAAAAGATTCCACGAACCACCGAATTAATATTTGCTGTCAGTGAAGAATTCTTGAAAGCGTAGAGTATTTCATTTCAAAAAAGCGGCTAAGGTAGAAAACGACGTTTGCTTCTATGATTGCAAAATTATACACATTGCTTATAGCAAAAATAAAAATACATTACCAATTATATGCAAAGACGTGAGAGAAATATGTATGGTCTATTACGCGTTTTACAGTTCGCAAACCGAACACCGCTTTGCGAAAAGCCATCGGTATTCTGAGCAGACCGCCTCCTCCTACCTGGGTCCCGCCAGAGCTGCTCCTGAAAGGCTCTCCTCCTCCTGCGCCGTGATGGATCGGAGCCACCCATATCCGGACTTGTCCAGGATGTCAGCCCTGCAGGGCGGAACGTCTCGATCGCCCCGCGCGGCTTCGGATTCCGCTGACTCATTCTTGGCAAGTAGAAGTCACGGACCCACTAGAAAAACAGAGGGGACAGGACGTTGTCTTAATATTCGTGGGGATGGCGTTCTACTGCTTCATTTCAAACATGTCGCACACGCCACTAAAATTTACTAAAAGCTGTGCGACACGGGAGTTTTTTTTGGATTTTGAGACTAGTCCGCCCGAGACCCACGGCCTGTGGGCGGGGGCGGAGCGCGCAGTCGGGCGCCTCTCTCCCGGAATTATTTAATCCGTTCTGCAGTGCCCGTCTCGCTCCTCCTAGCTGCCGGTCCGGCTCGGGCCCGGCCGTACTGCTATAACATCTGCTGGGCTCAGCGCGCCGGTCATATTTTTCCATATGGGAGTCTCGGCTGGACCTAGACACACACACCATATCCTTTTTGCCCTTACTTCTACGCTTCCGTTATTTCTCTCCTGTTTTCTCTCCCTGCTGCTCTAGCGCTCGCTCTGTTTTTCCCTGTTGTGTCCTTCCGACGCGATTGGAGCGGCACGTGGCACCCGCTATTCTTCTCTTTCCGTCCTTTCTTTACTCTCTCTCTCTCTCTCTCTCTCTCTCTCTCTCTCTCTCTCTCTCTCTCTTTTCATCTCGAGACAAAGGTCTTGCTCGAGGACGCGATGTGCGTGGCGCGGGCCACTTTGCGTGCGGGTTGCGATGCGGTCGGCCTATGGAGCTATTGTGCGCCCTTCGTCAAAAATAGAATAGAAAGAAGAGCATGTGGTCGCAAAAAAGGCAGAGCACCAGTGCTCCCGCAGGCGCGTGCGCAGGCGGGCGGCGATTTGGGACTGAGACATGCGTCGTATTTTAAACACTTTTGGAAAATATGACAGTCAGGACAGTCGTTAGAAACGGCGATGGGCAGTGGTTCTAGCGGCCGTGCGCAGGCAGGCTGAAGGCACACTCTTAATCTATCCATGAAGCAATCCATCCATCTGTCCCTAAATCCGACGGCCATCCGTCTCACGTACCGTACACCCGAGCTCTGCTCCCCCCCTCCCCCCTCTCTCTCTCTCTCTCTCTCTCTCTCTCTCTCTCTCTCTCTCTCTCTCACACACACACACACACACACAGCCACACGATAGGAGCCGCTTGCCATACCATCTCCGTGCGGTACTTTTCCACAACACCAACAACAGTGCCGAGACCCTACAAGCCAAGCCACGCCACACCACCGACCGACACACCGCCGTTGTTGCATCAATAACCAAGTGAAGCGGGTGGGGCGCCATGGCGCCATCGGGGGGCCCCTATGTGGCCATACAGGGCCCCGAAAACATGTGAGGCCGACCACGCGATCTCTATCCCTTTTCCGTCCGTCTCTCTCATACCCCTGTCCTGTTTCTGTCTTTCTGCTTCCTCCTCTCGTGCCCGCACATTAGCCGCACGTGGGTGCGACAAGGACACACCCACACACATCACACCATACGGCGCGGCAAGCCGGGCTTCAGTGCACGCTCGTGGTGGCGGAGGGGTAGCCATGCCGTGATGTCATTCTGAGCACGATATCCACGAGCGCCCCTACCCCGCACCCCATGAGCCGGCCCGGGGGGAGGGGGCCGCAGCTAGGGGGATGCACCCTCCACCCTTTTCTGTCTTTCTGGTGCCTCGCTCACTCGCTCTCCTCGGTCGGGATTCCTCACGGCATATTACTACCCAATACGACGACAACGACGACGGCCTTTACGACCTCGAATTAGGAAACGCTGGGGGCATTCCGCCCCCGAGAATTCCCGTCCCTGTCTCTTGCTCGTTCCGCTTCTCTTTGCATGTATACTTATTTTTTTTATAGGAGTTCGACGGGAGCAGCAGTACCTCACCCTCACCTGCGAGCGACAGTCGGTGACCGAGAGGTTTGGCAGGCACCACCCACCCACCGCCGCTGCTGAGCCACGCCAAGCCGCTCACGCTGTTTCGCTGGCGTGACAGCGTGCTTCGCGTGTCCACCCGTAGCAGTGCAGCCAACCTCTTTTTTTCCCGTCCGCGGTGCTTACTGCCACTGCTTCTCGCCGTTAACCAGTGCCAGTGCCCCAGGTCACAGAGCGGGTACGTTTCAGCGCGCACGAGCCAGCTAAAATAAAGTTCAAACCGTACAACTAACGAGCTTTGCCTCTTACGCTTGTACTCTGTGCGCGTGAAATTCGATAATTACACAAGAAACAAAATACCGTGCATTTTTTTAAAACAGATTATTTCCATTGACTCTTGCAGCGACAGAGTGCAAGAAAATGTAAATGTAAACGTTTACGGTGCTACAGCGGCGCGCGCGGTTCTGCGTGGTGCGGCGCAGTGCAGGCGGCGCCCGGCCAAGCTCTCCATCCGTAGCGCGCCCGCACCACGCCCCGCCACGCCCCACCACCACGTCTCTAATATCGTTGACGTTCAACTTCTCCAGCCACGAATGTAATTATGACGGGGGACGGAGCGCGCGTTCGGGCCGCATCCGAAAAGTTCTGCAGAGAGCACTACGGTCCGTGTGCGGCAGGCTGGCTGGAGCTGGAGAGCTAAACTCTGACGCAGCCAGGGCTCGGTGGAAGAAGGCTCGAGTTTGGATTGTCGGAGCCGTCCCGTCCCCACCCGGCCACAAGAAGAGCCTCAACTCAACAAGATCATGAGCAATAAGCCGCAGCAAAGGGAGGGGGAGAGAAAGAGGGGGAGAGAGGGGAAGAGAGCGCATAAGGCGCATTCGAGTATGGACGAAAGAAGAGAGCAAAAGGCACCCGCTGGAGACACACCAAAGCATTTCAGAGAAGTCTCTGAAACACCTGCACTGAATTTCACAAGAATGTCTTTATACATGAAAAACACATAGTTAAAGAAATTATTTCTCAATTGCAAAATTCAGTTGGGGCGATTGTTTCAATTTTTCACGTAGCCATAAAATAAACATAAGGCATTAGAGCGCATTACATTTTGAATGAAAGGCTGCAGAAGTAGTGCAGAGCGAGTGCGAGACGACCGGAGAATGTAGGCGAGGAGATGAGGTGAGAAGGAGAGATAACAGAGAGGTGTTGGCAAGTGTCTCCGGACGACGCCTGCCTATGGGGGCGGTGCCTGATTGCTTGCCGGGAGATGAGGACAAAAGACTTCACTATCACAACTGCTACTGTGTGCGAATGCACGTGTGTGTGTGTGTGACGTGGAGCGGTATGTGTGCTTATGCATGTATGTGTGTGTGCAAGTGAGATGCGCGCACTCGGCATGCATTATTGAGGCTGTTTGGCGTCTGTTGGGAGGAGGTCCCTTCCCCCTCGGATGCACTCCTTTTCAGTATCCACTATGCGGCGGCGGGGGGGCGCACTTACTCTACGCTGTCAACACAAGCGATCAAACACGCGTGGCGCGGCGTGGCGTGGCGTGGCGCGACGTGGCGCGGCGTTGCGTGGCGCGGCGGGCGCGGCGCAGAGTACCGCGGCAGGTGGAGCGTGGCGAAGTGCGACCACTTCAAGCGCCGCCCCCTCGTATATAGCGCAGGCGAGCGTGCGCCGTCGTGGTGCAGCACGAAGATGGAGCCCGGACAAGAGAAAAAAACGTGAAAATGTGACGACAAAAGTGTTTTACAACATCATCAAAAATCATATTACGATAAGAAATAACTAACGCTAACGACGGATGTACGGAGATGAGCATCATTACCGCTGTTCGGTCCAAGTTGTCCTTCTACCCCTTCCTGGCAGTGTACTGTGTCTGCTCCTACCTACCCTCTATCTACACCTCCGGGCCGTCGCCGCATCACACCTGTCCCGCGAGTTACCCAACTCAATCCCGGAAACGATCCGGCTGCTCCCCCGCCACGCCCATCCCCCTCTCTCTCCCTCTTTCAAGTCGGCTCTCTAACTTGCCGAGTGGAGCTGCCTGTCCTCCCGAACTCAACAGCGCACAGAGAAATCACTTGCTCCAACCCCTTGCCCCCCCCCCTTCTTCTACCCTAGAATGCCACAGGCCACAGAACCACAGAGAAAAAAATCAACTTAGACCTATGCTATCATCAGCTGAAAAGACGCCTGCATGACAGTAAAGTAAAAGACTTGTGTATCGTCTTCATCCTCTCCCCATGTCCTACCCGCCGTTGTCACCATAAGGCTGGACTCATCAGCATTTCCGAGTGGCACTTCAAGGCGTCTAGCCAGCGGGGAGGGCCTGGGTGGGACCAGAGAGACGGGAGGGCCGAGGGACAGCTAGAGGCGCCGACGTACAATAAACCTATCGATCTCGTAGATTATCGCACTTCTTTAAGAGTTCTTCTCGGGGATTGACTGGGGAAGATCATCAGATGACTAGAAAAAGCCGCAGATTTGACTCCGGACAGCCTGGCGTTGACCACGGATATCATTGAGCTCAAGTGCGAGTGTGCTGCCAATTTTCTATCTCACACAATCAGGCAGCGTTTCCTCGCTGTCAATCAGGCTGGGAGACACGTTCGATCCTTGGCACGCTAGTCAGCTGTTTTGGTCTAACCACCGAGCGGCCCCCGCCCGGCCCTTCTCTCCTCCGTGCTGGCTCCCGTCCGCCTGTTTGTTGACGCCAGGCGCCTCGCGACCACCCCCACCGCTCTCATGTTTCCCTGAGGATTTGGACAATTCATTCTTCTTTGTCAAATCATTCCCCCATTCCATCAGAGGGAGGAGAGGGGTGGGGTGCGAGCAAGAGAGCAGAGGAAGGAAGAGAACGGATTCCCTCCTCTGCTGCTGCTCAGCTTCTCCTCTGGCAAAAGCATTTATTTCTTCCACCCCTGCTCCCTGCACCACAGGTCGATGTCTCTTGCGAGCTCTTTAAGGAAGAGAGTATCAGCAGTATTGCGGCCAGTTTCATTAGTCTTGACTGTCTGTGCACTGCACCCTTGTCGTCAGCAATAACAAAACGTCTTCTCAGGTTAATCTTTCGCTAGTAAGCCTCTTGCCTCCTCTCGGCGATCGCATTACAACGTCTCTTTGGTAATGGGCTGTACTGGTTTTCTTTCCGTATAGGATGCTGCATGTTGTAAGGACTTTGTCATATTTGTAGCTGAGAAGCCGCATTTATAATTGATGCTATGCCCAGTAGCCATTGCATGTATGAACACACTGAGCAAGTCTTCTGCCTCTGCAGACGCGGACTGAGAAAAAACAGTATATAGGTAATTGCTCGTTCCTCATCCATACTCAGGAACAGAAACAAATAGCAGAGGAGGAAATTGACGAGATGGGAAGAGATAACTTTTGGCTTAAAAGGGTTTGCTCGTGTCCTGGTTCTCTCACCCATGCACCAGTTCATTTATTATCATTTCCTAAGTTGTCAAAGCTTTGGTGGGCTGAGCAGCACGGACCTGCAGCACCAACGTAAGCCGTATAATTTCTAAACTGGCGGTCGTCCAGCAACATACAAGGGTCAGTAGCAGCCTACTGACATCAAAGGGAAAGTTAAATAGTACTGACCCCAGAAAACTCAGAGCTATGGTAAATGTGCGTTCCTGGGAAAAGTGTGGCGAGGATCTAAACATACTTCAGTGCGGGAGTTACAACATATTTATAAGCATCAGCGACCCATGATCACTGAGTTTTGGGTGCTGGATAAGGACACGAAAAAAGAAATTTATTTTTAGTCCTATATCCTGACGTGGTTTGATTTCCCCTCTTTCTACAAAAGACTCACACTGTACTATTTTCTTCTTGCCGAGGGCGTCAACTGCCATCAACATCATCTTCACTATCTCCAAGCGACCCCAGCCATCAATAATGGATATAAACAGTTTAAGTCTGCATCATTACCAAAGTAGAGGCGTGGCGTGGTGCAGCGGGGTGAGGCGATGGGGTAGGGTGAGGCGGGGTGGGGCGGCCTACTTCGGGATGTGCTGCCCCGCTCGCACCCCTCGGCTGCAAATAAGCAGGGTGATACTAATTGCTCCAAACTTGAGATGAAGTGCCTCAGCCATCACGTTATACCGCTAACTATTTTTCTTCTTACTCTCTCCCTCTCTTCCGCCCATCCTCACTCGACACCCCTCCATCGTCCCACCATAGACAGTATCTGTATCAGCTGCGAAAATTGCGCGCCTACAAGAGACTAGGAGTGGCGGGTTGGGGGGAGGGGGGGGGGGGGGAGCTACGGAGGAGGGGTTAGGAGTGAGAGGGCTATTCGTCCTGTCAGGCAAGAGTGAACAAATGCGTCCGACAGTGTACGCTGCGGGCCGCCTGCCGCCGGCCGGCCAGACCAAGAATATCTCAATTATGCTAAACAGCCCTAAATACGACTCTCATGCACTCCACGTTTTTCCTTCAAATATTTCCATAATAGTTGGCATTCACAGCCTGTGAGGTGGTGGCAGTTTCACTGTTGCAGCTGGCACGGAAGAGAAAGAGAATGAGAGAGCGGAAGGGGAGGTAAGGGGTAAACTGCCCAAAAATGGAAGCAAAAGAAATCTCAGTGAATAGTGATGCGACACATCTTGCCTTGCCACACTCTCTTTTACACTACAGTGGGTGGATCGTGGGCCTTTGGAGGGCCAACAAAGCGCGAATTTGTGTGATTAGACCCTCTATGTGGTCTCTCGTGGCCCTGTTAGCCGATGCGGGGACAAAGGTTCTCAGCGCGCCATGGTAGTTAATCTCCTCATCAAACCCGGATGCAAATGGCGATGAGTTTGTGTGCGGACATCAGCAGCACCAACCACCGCTCCCTAACGCCTCCCCCTTCCCACACAGGCGCGCGCACGGTGTGTTTCTGCACGGCCTTGTATAGGGTATAGGTTACTAAATTAGTTTAGACACAATAAGCGTTCTCATAATAAGGAATCGATAAGAAATAAGAATAGTTCATAGCCAACGATAATCAATTTTCTGATTATGCTTTATAATACTAGACGTTTCTACACAACATTCATTGTCTGTGGTTTAGAACTAGTATGATGGAAAGGTAGGGACACTGCTTGGAGCATGTGCGACAGAGAGAAGCATATAGAGGTAAGAGAGGTGTTAGGGCGGGAGGGGAGAGGCACAGAGACCAGGGTAAACGGAAAGAAAGGGGGAGGAGAGAGGGGCAAGAGTTGAATCGGCGAACGGGAAGGGTTGGTTTGGCCTAAGGGGTATACGGTTTGGAAAGCGAGGGTAGCTGGAGGGACGCGTGGACCTAGCGAAAGGGGGAGCGGGCGGGCATGCAGCCAGAAGGCTAGGCCGTGGGTGTTGGCTCGGTGTCTCCGGGGCCACCGCGCCCGCCCCGCTCGCCCCGCAAGCCAACTCCCCGTGAACGGATGACCAACTCGAAGACGGTCCCACATCCCGTTCTCCCTCTCTCTCTCTCTCTCTCTCTCTCTCTCTCTCTCTCTCTCTCTCTCTCTCTCTCTCTCTCTCTCTCTCTCTCTCTCTCTCTCTCTCTCTCTCTCGCTCTCTCTCGCTCTCTCTCTCTCTCTCTCTTTCCCAAGAGAAAGCGTCGTGGGACACACAGCTCCAACATGTTTGCCAGGTAGCTGTATTTCGTTTCTGAATAAAAGTTTATATATGAAATACAAATTATTGTAATTTTTTGGCACTATTTCCTGCGTTTTTAAACGTGCTCCATAAACCATATAGTTTATAGTTGCATGAATACGCCGCACTTAACAGGGACTAATAATTCTTCTCACATTTTGCTTGATAGAAAGCTGAAAGTCGCAAGTCTATTCCGTTCGATTGGCTGACTTGACAATCGAGTAATAACTCGGAACTCGATTCCCGCTCCCCTGAAGAATAAGCAGTGAAATTCAAATCACCGAGCGACCAGGAGCTCCTGCCGTGACTTCTTTACGTAGCCGTCGGAGTAAAAAAATACAAGTATAGAAGAGGATGGGGGTTTCTCTCTTGCACTCACACGGCTTACCGGAGGCCAGCAGTTGTGCGAGAGGGACAGGCGAATGTGTCGCACGCAAATATTATAAAATGCATAACAAATAAGAAAACCCGGTCAGGCCATTTGATTGCATGAATACGGATTACTATGCTCACCGCAAGAAGCGCTCGCTATATTGAGGTACATACTCCGCCTGCTCAGCAACCACAAACGGTGCAAAAGATCAGCGCTCATCTATTTTAATAAATAGTAAAATGTTTCTCCACAGAGCCATCACAGCCATTCCCCATCACACGCAGTTTGCCGAAAACGTTTCTCTGTCCTCATTCCTCACACGACCTTCTGAAAGCCGCACAAAAAGGTGCCAAGAAGTGCGTGATCCACGAGACGCACCCACCGCCTTCTCTCATCGCGGCGCGCCGGGTTTGGGAGTGAGCCAAGCAAGGGCCTCGCAGTTAGGGCCCAGGCGCCCAGCGAGGGTGGTGAGTGACCGCCCGGGCGCGCCCCCGCCCCACGGCCTCTGCCGGCAGGTGGGAAAATTAAATAATTCTTTAGCGGGTGGTGTCAACACCAGCAGAGGGCCCCCACTCATCTTTCTCTTTCTACCACTCACGTCCTATCGTTTATTCAGTCAGAAGGGGATGAACAATCAATGAAAAATACAAACAATTGATTGGCAACACACGTTTCAAGTGTGAATGAAAAAAAACGCACTTCTTTCCTTCTTTAACTTACTTGTGTCTCCCTCAACCCTGTATCCCTTCCGAGAGCAAAACACTATTTCTAGGTCCCCACCACTCCGCCTTCCTTTACGTATCTCTCTCCAACCACGTTACCTGGCGTGCGGGTCGCCCCAGGTCGCCTTTAGTTTGGAGGTGTGAAAGGTTGTGCCCTAACTGCCGTACCAGGGCGCGCGCAGCGGGGCGTGTTCGTAGAGTTGTTGAGATAAGTTCCGGTGGCCTTTGTTCCCCGAGACCAGGCCGAGCCCCAGCGTGAGGCTAAATCATCAGCCAGCGACGGATACGTGGAGGCGGCACGGAGGAGACAGGGCGGGGCGCGGCGGGGCGCGGCGGCACGGGGCGTGTGGGTGATGTGTGAGCTGCGCCTACAAAGCCAACCATCACACCAGGCGGGCGGAGGCGAACCAAAACTCGAATAAGGTATAGCTTGGGTGAGTGAGAGAGAGAGAGAGAGAGAGAGAGAGAGAGAGAGAGAGAGAGAGAGAGAGAGAGGGGGGAGATAAGAGCGAGAGGGGGTTAGGGAAAGGGGAGAAACAAAAGTTTCAACTGGGGAGTCATTTATGGTGGCTGCAAGCGGCACAGAGGCGCGCGCCGCGCACCTGGGTGGTAGGCAGCGCGGGTGCACGGGTGCCTTGCGGGTTTGCCTACCCACCCGGTTGCAGGCGTGCACCTGCAGGCTGGCCACAGCTCACAGTGTCTTTCGTCTCTCTCTACAAAAATAAAAAGCAAAGTGATAGCGCCGCTGACATAGCAGAGTGGATGCACAGGAGCCTTGCATTATCGTGAGAGTGGAAAAAAATGGAGAAAAAAAACTGCTCCCGGAGGAAAAGAAAACAACAGGTGATCGTACATCCTGTTGTTATGGATTCCCTTTCGAGGTTAGCATGAGCAATGGGCTGTCGCACAAGGAAAGCCACTACACGGGCCATAAAGTAGAGTGCGGGACGGTGTTAAGAAAACAACACCGGCGGCCCGGGAGATGGAGTGTTTCGGGGGGAGGGCAGGAGGGGGGGGGGGGGGGATGCTGAACCGCAGCGTGAGCCGGATTGAAAGAAAGTCAAGGCGTTACTCCACCAAAGACTGATCACCGTATGGCGGTCCTGCGTTTGCCAAGTTAGTAGCACCCACAACTGCATAAAAAGTAAGGTTGGCAGTGATTTACATTTAGGTCTAAAATCTCTAAAATGATGTTATTGTTAATTATTGCGCATACATTAAGTTCTAAAAGTTATGATTATGGGTCTGGGAGCGAGTGCGCATTAGGCACTCCCAGCTGAGATCACACGCTGCTACCGGGAGTAAAAGCTATGGCGCAGCGGGTGATAAAAAAAAATATTGCGAAAGGCAAGTTGGGAGTTGGGCGGGTTGAGGGCGCGATAGGGAAAGGGCGCGGCGTAGAGAGGCGTGGCGGGTCACGCGTCATCTGGTTGTCACTTCCGCACCGGCAGCGGGTCTAAAGTCGCATCAACAGCCATCAAAAGACCATCAGGGATGAGCGTTGAACGCGTACGGCGGACAGTTGACGCGGCTGGGCGGGGCGGGGCGGGGCGGGGCTGAGCCGGCTGCGCGCCCAGGCCAGGCCCAGCACCCGCAGGCAGGGGAACGCCACATGTTTTGCTAACAGAAGCCCTGGGAACAGGAAACTTTCCGCGCGGCGCATTCGAGGACCGGCTTTTCCTGTTAGCACCACCGCTGCACCGCGTTCTCCTTCTCCTCTTCCTTCCCTCATGCTCTCTCTCTCTCTCTCTCTCTCTCTCTCTCCTTGGCTCACACACACACACACACACACACACACACACACAAACACATATTCACAAACTCGACGTTTTCAGCGATCCAGAGAGCAGCTTTTAGGGACACACCAAGCAAAACATGACAATCTCTTTTAATATCAGAAACGATGAAATCGTGTCAAAACGTCCTGCGATATAACATATTTATATCACACACTTTTAAGGAATCTCAGCAGAAGTAGGAACGGATTGCCTCGATGGCACCACGCGTCACATGCCATTCGCCATCACTTACGCTCGCGCTTTATGCTCCGCTCGACGCTGACTGTCAACAGCTTACGGTTGTCATTCAAAGCTGTCTGAGGGATATGTCACATACAATCGTCGAAAACTAATCCAGTTGTCCAACACTAAAATCTTTTTCAACAAAGAAAAAATGGCAATGCTTTTACCAAAAAAAATAAATACTTTGTTAATAAATATTTTAATTGTTTAATTAATAAAAATTTCAATAAGAGCTGATACGCGGTCTTTTTTTCTCGCCGACATCAAGAGGCAAATAATTGTGCAGAGTAAAGAGTGGGACTGTGGACGCGGCGCGCTGAGGTGACGGATTCCCCCAGCCCGGCCCGGCCCGGCTAGGCTCCCCGCAGCACCGCACCGGTTGCTGGCCCCGCGCCCCGCGGCGCACACCCTTATTCGGCGGCGCGACCGAGGAAGAGAAGAGAGGACTGAGGGGAGCATAAACACGCTATTAACATGCACGGCACTGTCAATAGCAGCAACAGAGGTGACGGGGAGAGAGAGAGAGAGAGAGAGAGAGAGAGAGAGAGAGAGAGAGAGAGAGAGAGAGAGAGAGGGGGGGGTATACGCCCAGGAGGGGAGGGGAGAGAAAGAGCATCTCGATTCATCAACATTATAAATAATTTTGCAAGGCTTTCAGTTGTCCGAAGCCTGCTGCGAGCAGCACTCCGAAATCAACTCTGCGACATAATACTCTGCACAGCCAAAATGTTTGAAAGTTTTGCTACGTCAAAAGTTGCTACATTCGGCACAAAACGGAACGTTTCAAAGCTAAAAACTTTACAGGGTAGAGGGTCACAAGTGAAACTGCCTTCATGTTAAATTTGCAGCAGTAGGCACTAGCAACCCCCCCTCCCCTCCTTTCCCTTCCGGGCTTACACGGATCCCGCGTGTACGGGCTGTTTCAGAGAACACGTAACAGTTTTGTACATTCACATTTAGAGAGCGAAGTATACTGTGTCAAAGTCGAATAATGCCGAAAATGCCGAGACGCCAAGCGTTTCTAATTGCTGCGCGTATGCTCAAGCACAACTATTGTTCACGCAGGGGATTCTTTATATAAAGCCAGGGGATAGGGAGGGGGGACGAGAGAGGAGCAGTGAATGTAAAGAGAAGAGAACGAGAACATGAGATGGAGCACGGCCGTGGCCCTGGCCTGCGTGTCGAGCAGGTGCGCGGCCCGTGCGGGGCCCGTGCGGGGCAGGCGTAGGCCTCCCCAGGTGCACGTCGGCCAAACAATGCAGCGGGGTGAATGAACAGTTTGTACAAGGCTGGCAGGCAGGCAGGCCGGGCCTAGCCGGGCCGCACGTGAAAGGATGTTGTCCCAAGCGAGAAGTTGGAGACAATAGACTGAGAATGGGTGACAAGGTATTGTTACGGGGTGGGGGAAGGGGAGGGCGCGGGGGCGGAGCGCGGGGAAGGGGGTGGGGTAGGGGGAGTAAAAGCCTCTTGGTGCCGCGCGCGCGCCTCTCGTATTAGCGGCAAAACGAATGAGGCGATTACAGCAGTGACGATGTTTATGTTGTTAAAGCTCTCGGGGCGGGGAGGGTGCATGTGCGGGGAGGGGGAGGGGGGCAGAGGTCGAGGACAGCTGGGGGCCGGGCCAAGGTGAGGCAGGGTAGCAGTGGGGTGGCTCCGGCGGTGGTGGAGGGAGGCACGGGGATGATGAATCCGAGACTGCGGTGGTGGTCTCTTATTCAACTATGCGGGAGGAGACCTGGGTCGGAGAGAGAGAAATACCGAGGTAAAGTATCTCCCATCGGACCTAATACAGAGGACCATTCCAAAAGTAAAACTTCATCGCGGTCCGCATTACAATAGGCCTCTATTGCCCGGGGTTAGAAGCGACAACCAGCAAGGGGCTAAAGGGGGCGCGGTGGGGCGGGGCGGGGCGGGTTGCTTCTGCTATAAATTAGACATGAGGCGTATTCCAAAGACTCCAAAGCCATAATTCCAGCGACATAATTCTCCCAGAGCGTTAGGCAGCGGACGGCTGCAGGGGTAGGTTCTAATTACTCACGGGAGTGGGTCGGACCGGAGACCAGAAATAGGGCATTAAGAGAGAGCGCGCGAGAGAGAGAGGGGAGGGGGGGAAGGGGGACAAAAACAGGTTAGCCCGACCCACCAGAAAGTTACATGGTTATTGGATGCATTTTCTAAAAAGGTTTTCTGACAATAATGCAACCGCAACAAAAGTGTGTCAGTGCACGCACAGCGCGCCCGTGACGTGGCAGTTTAGTTTTGTCGACCTTTCCGTGCTGGAGGTAATCTCAGACTCCATTACGGGGCGCGGGAGCACAGCCGCAGGCGCGCCCGGCCGTCCTGGTCTGCCCCACCACCACCACCACCCCGCCCCACTACGCTTCATCACTAGGCTACGGAATATGCGACCCCCGGCCGCTACTGATCTTCTCAATACAGGAAAGCGAACCGACGTGCTCATTCGGAGGCTCAGTCGCGACTCTAAATTAAACAAAACTACTATTTACCCATAGAACTAATCAAAACATTTAAAGTTTTATATTTTTAAAAAATCTTAAATTATTTCTTTTTGCAAGCAAATAATTGGAAATATGGTGGAAAAGGGGGCAACTCACAACCCCCGTTCTTCACTTGCAGCACAAGATTTTCCCCCTTTTCAACAAATACATCAACGGTCGTTACGGACATGACAAGGGACTCCTCCGTCCTATCATTTTCCTACCCGGCGCCCGGCGCTCCACTCTGAAAATAATTTTCGACTCTCGTTTCAAAGTCGAGACAACAGAGATTCGGCGTGAAGAGAAGGGGTTGTCAGGGTTTCTTGGAAATCAGATATCGTTCCGACGGGAAACGAAACGACGGGCAGGCGCGGCGCGCGTTAAGGCGTGGGGCCTGCCGGTACAGGGGCGGCGGATGATCAAGGAGTTAGCCTGCTTACGAGGAACCTGATCCCCTTGCCGTCCAACTTTTGCTTCTTCTCGCATTTTGTCGCGTCGGGAACATTTTCACACCCCGCGGAGCGCAAGTAGCAGCGGCGGCAGCGGAGCAGCAATCCGACCGGGACTGGACCGGGATAGCGGGAGCAGCAGTCCCCGCCCCGCCGCGCCCCGCCCCGCCCCGCCGGCGATTCAAAGATCCCACATGCAGTCATATATCACGCTGGTGTAAACACACGCACACATATGCACACTCGCACACACGTGGCTCCGGCGCTACGCTCCGCCACGCCTCACACCCGGCGAGCGCCCGGCCCCCTTCCGTCTGATTGGAGCCCATTTTCCTGGTCCGTGCCCCGCGCCGCCACGCCCCGCCGCCACGCCCCGCCACGCCCCGCCACACCATGTCCACCCGAACGGAAGCGCAGCAGGTCTGAAGGGTGTTCGTCGGATTGAGCATCTTTTCGCGAGAATGAACCCGGCGCGGCGGCGGCCGGGCGCGAAACACGGCGGCAGTGGCGACTAAAAATAAAGCAGAGAGAGAGTTTCAAATGGAAATATACCGATGTCACAAAAAAGAAAAAGGAGAAAAAATCGTATTGGAATTTTTAGAGAGCAGTGCGTGCAAGGGGAGACCCGAGGCGCGCGGCGCGCGACTGTGACACAGTTTATTTTTGTAATGCAGCACATGATGATTCTGATGATGGTTATCGCCGGTCCGGTCCGGTCCGGCGGCGTTGTGGGGTGACATGTTCTGTGTAATCGGTGCGGTTCGGTCGGGAAATCACTCGCACCCACCCCGGCCCCGGCGCGGCCGCCCTTATCACAACGACACAAACCGCGCCGCGGCGCGCCACGCCACGCCAACGCTACGACCACGCCGCGACCCCTAACGAAGCAAATGATGCAGCTCTAATGGAGCGCACTTGCGCCCGTGGGCGGACGAGAGCGAGCACTGCGGAAGTGCAGTGCAGTGCCATCAGAGCGCGAAGGGAAATTACCATGCAGCGCGCTCTCCCACTCACACATCCACAAGAAGATATATTTTCAGAAGCGTCAACGGACATTATGACTCGTTCGTAATAAGCAGAAAGGGAATCGTTGTAGCAGGTAAAGTGTTTGGCAGGAAACACTTGGCGCATGTCGGCGGCACTATTTCTCATTGCTGAACTGCGCACGCCATCTGTCGGGATGGAGGCTCCTCCTGATGACGAGAGCCACCACACACGTCTAACTGCCCCGGGCCCGTCCTACCCTGTCGCTCTCCAGCAGAAAACTCGCGCTCTCCCCCGCCTCTCTCTCTCTCTCTCTCTCTCTCTCTCTCTCTCTCTCTCTCTCTCTCTCTCGCACACACATGGGCCAGTAAGGGTAGCAGCGTCCGATTTCGACAATTAATTATTTCGTGTTCGTGTGTTTTGACCACGGCCTGTTGGCCTGGACCTCAGCTCGGCCGCCATCGTCCTGTGAGTGACGGCAGAGGGCTACGGGGGCGCCGCGCCGCACCCCGCCCCGCCGCCGGGCACCACATACACAACAAACCCGTTGAAAAAAAAGAAAGCACGTGGGCAAATTGCCGGCAATAATGAATGTCACTCACAAACCGGCGAGAATTTTCAATTATCCGATGTCGAAATAACTTCTTATAGCACGAGCACAAGCGCGCGGGTAAATTGTGTTGCCCGCTTTACTTTCTGTGGCGAGTCATGAAGCTGCAGGATGGTGACCCTCCCATACATACAGTGGACACGCCCACACACACACAGACGCGCGCGCTGCTCGGATACGAACACACAGGCGCACCCCCTCGGGGCCAGGAGGGGTAGGTGAGTCCGGAACATTGGGACATTATTGAAGTTGTGTCGGGGAGGGGCGGGGCGCGGGGCGGGGCTCCCTCCGAGGCCTTAGGGGCGCTGCCCGTACGCTCTCCCCTCCCCTCCCGTCAGTAATGGTCTTCTCAAACCATTGTGATATATACGGTAATGCTGTCCGCATCGGACATTCCGGCGTGGATAGAAATTACGCCTCAGGTATAGACACTCTAAAAAGCACCGACAGACAGTGTGGATTTCGCGCTTAACGACAAAAGTACACCGGTAAAACAAATGTACGGCCTGGTGCTTTTTTAAAGGCAGTGTTCGTTTTGAATATGTTTGGAAAGGCAGAAACACGTACAAGGCCATTAGAATGTAGCACATGTGGGTAGTTTTGATGCGTTTCTGGGCGTGCTAAATTTTAAGGCCTTTACAAAGGCATAAATATCCTTTCATTGCTCACCTTTTTTATCAGTGTACTCTACCATTTTATTTCATAATAGAATAAATAGATTGGAATAGCACGGTTTATATGCGGGCAATGCGTTACAATCCAATCACATAGAGAGAAAGAGAGAGAGAGAGAGAGAGAGAGAGAGAGAGAGAGAGAGAGAGAGAGAGAGGAGGGGGAACAATTGAAGATCCTCTTACTTAACGAAAAAAGGACCGTGGACCGTCCCAAGAGAAAAACAGAGACCCCTCTACTAGTGGCATACCGCCACCGCCAGAGAGTGCAGCAAGCAGGGGAGGGACTTTGCTTTCCAATCATCCTCTTTTTTTTCTGCGGCCTCCCCAAGATATCGCGCAGCAGGACACCTTTTACCCTTGCTCTGTATGACACAAAAGCGGGTGGGAATGAGAGGAAAGAGAACGCACCCAACCGGAAAATCAGAAAAGTACGAAAACAATATTTTTTTTCTCTGCTGAAAGAGAAAGGGTTACCGGAAGGCAGAAAATAAAAACCTCAAACAACAGAGGTGGGGCTGGCATCGCGGGGGCACCGACAAAACGGTACATAAAATATGCGCCTTGTGATGGATGGGCGGAGACGTATTATCCACCGTTTTACACCAGGCATTCGCCGCTTTTAACATTTTCATCCCATTATTTACGTGCCTTTTGTGCCACCGCCTCGGGCGTTAGGCGTTAGCAGCGCGAGAGAGCGGGCGAAAGGGGAGGGAGGGTGAGAGACAGAGAGAGAGGGAGTGAGGAGACGACACGCGGAAACGTAGAAAAACACTACTAAGTTTAGATCCATTTCTGTACAGCGAAGAAAGACCCTCGATACCCTAACAGGCAATCTACTCAGCTAGCAGCGCAGCGTTCCGGGCTGTCAGTTGACCAAGTCATTCAAACGATTTGAATATCCTTCAGAATTACGATCGTCTCTACCAGTTTCCTTTCAAGTGCAGGCATAAGGGCGCTGCTCACGCCGGCAGCCCCGAGGGCGCTAAACGATTCACTGGACAGCAGAAAAGAGAATAACAAGGCTTTAATTGCGATATATTTTTTCATTTCATTGTGAGATGAATTTTATGAAACAAGATCCTCGCCAGAGAAGTCAAAGCAACCCCTGTCGTGGGCGCCCTTTTTATTTCGTTTCATTGAGATAAGTCTTAATCCAGTCGCCGGGCAATAATAGCAAAAAATTATTATTTATTTCGCCACGTGGAGCACCACCCACAGGGCAGCTGCTTCGGGAAGAAGACAGGAAGGCTTTCTCCTGCTGTAATATGCTTTCATTTGGCTATACATCATTTACTTTTAATGCTACTCCAAACGGGTACACAGGTCACTAATCCATGAGCAAGAGAGGGGGTGGGTGAGAATCAGTGAGCGTAACAAGCAAAGGGGATAGATAGATAGATAGATAGATAGATAGATAGATAGATAGATAGATAGATAGATAGATAGATAGATAGATAGATAGAATTGATTTGAAAAAAGAAATAGGGTTGCACAGGAAGAATGCAGTGGAAATGAAGCCGTGGCCTTCATTCCATTCAGGACCGGGAAGTAATTTTTTTTCTCCGTCTATATACGCAGGCAGCCTCACCATTCGGCAGCCACACGAAGCTGCTTTCATTACAGCAACTCAAAAGAGAAAAAAATGTTCCGGTGCTTTGGCTCTCGAAGCCACAGAATCTGGCGTTTATATGAGATATGTGATGACATATTGCAGCGTTGGCGCACTGCGACAGGCATTTGTAGAGCAGAGGCTTCCTCGCAGTGGAAAAGTGAGCGGCGCAAGACAGCGCTGAGTGTTTTTCAGGAAACAGAATATCGCACTCAAATCTCAATGCAAGGCAATATTGAGATAGTGGCAATTAACACTTCTCCGTTAGTTACAAGATGTGTGCTCGAAATTGCCAAGTGTGAATGGAGGGCCACGAGAGGCAGGCCTGCGGGCACGGGCTCGCGAGCGAAGCTCAAGTTTGCTCAGCTGTGCAGTGCAAAGCCGGTCTGCACATCCGCGGGCGGCGTAGGCCAAGCGCCCAAACATTTAAACATCCCGTATCTTCCGAAATGGGGAACATGCAATTTGCAAGGATTTGCTCGGGCACGGGCATATCCGCACCGGCGGAATATGGGCAACGTGTGTTTGAGGAGCGGTTCAATGGGGTGAAGCAGAGAAGGGCATAGCACTTGCCACGATACTAGGCAGACCAGCAAGCAAGCAAACAAGAGGAGAGAGAGAGAGAGAGAGAGAGAGAGAGAGAGAGAGAGAGAGAGAGAGAGAGAGAGAGAGAGAGAGAGAGAGAGGGGGAGGAGAAAATCAGTGAACATATTACAGTCGCTTTAGAGATCGGCTTTCACACTGTTTACGGTATGTATGTGATACATGGTGCGAGATTACGCAAGAGTGTGTGCCCTGCAAGCGCCCAAATACCTTAACGCATGACAACAAAACAATAAATAATTCTCACCAGAAAGGGGATCCACTGAGGGAGGTGGACAGCGGTGGTAGCAGTGTTCAAACAGATAACAGACGTTATGCGAATGAGCAAGCGAAAAGAGCAAGGCCTGACAGAAGGGGAGAGAGAGAGAGAGAGAGAGAGAGAGAGAGAGAGAGAGAGAGAGAGAGAGAGAGAGAGAGAGAGAGAGAGAGAGAAGAAGAGAGGGTTACGTCTGAGGCTCGGGCACACACCACGCTGGCGCGACGAGACGGCGAAGAAGGCCGATATTGACAGATTTATTACGTCTTGTTCGTTCGATCAATGACCTCTTTCTCTTCTCTTGCCCTTCCATTTCCCTCTTCCTGCCGCTGGTCTATCCCATGACCTCGTGCAATAAACGAGACAGTATGAACACGACGTGTTTACGACGTCAACAGTATGTTCCATCATTATTTCTAGCAAACAAATTCCCAAATAGAAACACTTGTTCACTTTCAACATTATATTATTATATTTGGATGTAAATGTGTATATATTACAAAGCAAAGTGTACCCCCCTGCAGAAGAAAATGGGGCCGCACGATCGCGTCAATCGCTAATAATGGCTCACGCTCATCTAGATACACAACTCATAACCATTAATCCATAGGCTCCCCTATCTCTCTCTCCCTGTGTTTCCCATATACCCCTACCGACCGAAGGTCATAACGTGGCCATTACGACACGTATTCCAGGGGCGGCAATGAATGACGTTGCGATTATCAACCCATTATTTTTTATATTTTCCTGTTCTCTCTCGTTTTGTCCATCGTAAAAAGGCAAAAGAAACTAAATACCCACTTGAACATAAAGCGCCGGTTATTAAGAAAATTTCACTTTCACCATCGTTTTTTGGTATTAGTCCCTCCCGAGATAAGATGGCAGGGTCAGGGTCCTGCAAGTTCTGAGATGGCCTCCCATTTAGCACCAGGCCGGAGACATCATCAGGTGCGGCGTGGCGCAGCGGAGTGCCACTAGTTTCCTAACACGTCTCATAAGCCCCGCCCCGCCCCGCCCCGCTGCGCCAGTCCACACTGCGCCGCCGGCGCCAGCAGTGACACTGTTGCTGCCGCAACCACTGCCGCCGCCCGGAAATGGCATCTGTTGCCAAGGCAACGAGCGCGAGAAAGGGGTATCTCTGATTCCAACGGCCCAAAGCGTCGGCGGGAAGGTTGCCCGAGGAAGTGGAGAGGAGCGGTGGAAGGGGGGAGGGGAGGGGCATGCGCAATCTAAACTCCAGCCCACGGTGGCGCCGCCGTGACGCCGAGGCAACTTCCTGACACGGGACAACACCTCCGTCCCGTCCCGCACCGTCCCTCCCGTCTCACACACGGACGCGACGCGACGCTCCCGGGCCGGCCGCACCGGCAGGGCCCCAGGACGCCCCGCCCCGCGCCCCGGGAGAAACTTCACGACTGTTCAAAGCTCGGACTAGCTCGTGCGGGTGCTCCGCGCGCGCGTACCCAAGGGCAGTTTAATAGTTATTGATAGCAGGGTCGCCGCACCTGACCCACTCACACGGTAACGTGAGCCGGCGGGGATTAGCACAGCGCCCGCCCCGCCTCGCCTCGGCTTTCAGGACTTTGAGCGGGGCAGGGAGGGAGCGGTGTTGTTGCGAGGGTGTTCTACATCCCATCTACCGCGTGATCACATAACTCACTGCGAAAATCAAAGAATTTTTTTGGAGCCGACCCACAAGCATTTTTTTGTTTATTTCCAGCGCGGCCATCGACAGACTGTGATTATCCAGTAACGAGAGAGAGAGAGAGAGAGAGAGAGAGAGAGAGAGAGAGAGAGAGAGAGAGAGAGGGGGGGGGGCACGAGCGTCTTCGTGCGGGACACGACAGTCATAGTCGGGGCCTGTCGCGTCGCTCGCTATGCGCGCTAACAGTCCGGCTCCGAGCCTGCCCCGCCCCCGTGCCCCAGCCCCTCCGTGCAAATAACGCATCACTGTAATATAACAGTACACGGGGGGACCCTCCACTGGAGAGAAAGAGAGGGGGAGAAAGAGGAAGTCCGACGCAATGTCGATGCAATTCAAATATAGAAATACTGCAAAGAGGGCCAACTATTTTCAATTTCGCGCTAAACGTACGCCTTCCCTCCTCACGCCCCCGTGCCCCGGGGCCACCCAGAGGGCCACCTCCCCCTCTAAACAATCTTCTTCTACACGCCACCCCACTTCTTTCATATTTTTTCTCATACCCCTCTTCCTCAGTCCCAATTTTTCCCACCCACTAGCCTGTTTATTTTTCTTGGCCGCTACTGAGGGACCACAGCCGCCAGCCGGCCAGGGGCTAGCTTTGCTCGCTTTGCTCGCTTTGCCCCTGGCCCTGGTCAGAGGGCAGCTCCGCGCTGCGCACACCTTTCCCCTCCAAGTCTTTTCTTTTCGCGGTTCCGCGCTTGCTGGTGTTTCATTTATACGGCAATAGGTTTATCATTAGACCTCCTGTAGGCATGATGAAACCTCGATATCATCGACGATAGTGATAATTGTCCCTTTTCACGGATTTAGTATATTCCTTATACCAAACAACACCGGTTTGTGCGCGCTGAACTACGCCGTTCACTGTGGCACAGAGCGTTTCAGGCAACACGTAAAAATATGCAGGTTTGCCTATCCGCCCCGGCCGTGAGGCGCCGTGGCCCCTTGGGTAGGCAGACCCGCGATACCGTTACGTGTTCTCCGGGACGCCCGTTCCAACGTTCCCCACCCAAAGTATTTCATTCACAGCGCTAACGACCTAACGGCACGGCGAGGCGCTTTACAATCAGCGTTTTGCGCCGCCGTTTAGCATCTTGACCGTTTCGGCTGTACGGAGAGCAAAAAGGTTCAGCTCCAGCTCCAACCGACTGCTTTTTTGTCCTGGCACTTTTTGCCACCACTGCCCTGTTTCGCAACGCAGTGCGAATGCCTCCCCACTACCCCCTACTCCTTAGCCAAGCCAAGAGGCGGTTAAAGAGAAACCATCAGCATTTTTGACGAGATTTGCATGGCTTCCCAAGAGCAAGGAAAAGACGAAAAAAAATCGCAAAGCAGGGGTGCTGCTGTCCACTTACCATTCGTCGATGCTTGGGAGGAGCTAGCAGAGAAGGAGAGGGGGCGGTCCAACTCCTGGTGTTCAGGTTTTGTTTCTGCCTGACGCCTTTGCTGCTCTGGCTCGTCGTACCACCACGCTACGCCCTGCCACGCCACGCCACGCCCCGCTACACCCAGGCCAAGCCAGGCGGACCTGAAAAACAAGCAGCTATTCATTAACTCGACAAACTTCCCGCACGGCGAAGGCCAGTGTTTTTCCGAGGAGGCAACAGCGCGTGAATTACACTCTCGCACCGCACCGCGCGGCGTGGCGGGGAGTGGAGGGGAGGGACGGGACGGGGAGGCGCGTTTGCGAGGTTAATGTTTTCAAGTGCATGTAGACATGATTGCCCGCTGGGATGAGGGAGAGGGAAGGAGCGAGAGAGATAGAGCAAGAGCTGGAGGATATGTGTGCAAGTTTCAAGTGCATGTTTCATTCACCCTACTTAGAGCGCAAACGCGTGCACAGTGTTTTTCCTTGTTCCTCCCTCGCGCTCTCTCCGCGTCTCCTCTCCAGCCGCGTCCCAGAGAAAATGAACACTAGTCATATTGTTTCGAACGAGGCTGTAAAGAAACGCCGTGACTCGAGGGAAAGTAACGGGTGAACCACTAGCGAAAAACCGTCTCACGGCGTTACCTACAGTAAATGACTTTGATTGTATTAATGTACAGTACTCAACAAAGGTTTTCCCGACAGGGAGAGGGAGTTGTTTTAAAACATTGGCAAGCGAGCCGGTAGACTCTCAGCCCCTACTCGGTGGCGAGCATAATCCGATGAGGAACCTGTTAGCTCTCGGACAAAGACTCAAACAAACCCGCGCAGAGGCGCTCACCAGGGCACAGAGGGAACTGCTGAAAGGTTTCCACAAACAGCGCGGCCAGGAGGGGGCAGAGAAAACTGGAAGAATGAGATTCCGAAGAGAAGAGAGTGAAAAAAAGAGAAAAGGAGCGCATGTCTCCTGGGACGGAGATTTAGACGAGCCAGCTTAGCCTGGGTGAGCACGGCACCGTTGTGCGACTGAGGGATTACCAAGCTAGGTGCCAACGAGAAAGAGAGGGGGGCGAGGAGAGCGGGCCCAGGGCTCGGTCTCAAGTGCCAGCGGGGTATTGAAAGGCACCCCAGCCCGGCACGCAGCCTGCAACAGCCGGACAGCCGCTACATCGCGAACCTTTACGACGCGCTATATCGAAAGTGACAATTTTGCCGCAAAGCTAGGATGCAACTTTTTGCTGCTGAGTATCATTTGGTTGGGGCAAACTATTGTAACATGAGGGGACAACTTAAATACGGGCTGGGACATGGACACGGCACCACTACAATAAAGCGGACGATTTGCACAAAACGCACCCCTTCTTGGGACAAAAAATTCCCACCCTATACAGAGTGTACCGGGAGTAACATAAAACAAGTAACGGAAAGCGGGTTTGCCTACCCGCTTTCGCCCTAAGGCGCCATGTTGCCTTGAGTAGGCAGACCCGCGATACTGTTATGTGTTCTCTGTCTCAAGGGGTAAACGCTTCAGAGTCCGCAGTCTGGGGGCGCGCGGATGTCCACCGCCTATGCCGCCTGTCTGCTAGGACAACGGACCCATACCTTCCCTGATATCGCTGTTTAGTGGCGTCACTCTGCCGCTCTTATATAATCAATCATTCAACAATGTCTGGCTACTGCATCTTTTATGGATCGTCTGACTTTATGTCGCATGGCGTAGTAAAAGCTTACGACAACACTTCGAAAGATTGATAATAGCTAAAAGCGTAACTGTGCGACACTGTTGCTGGGGAAAGAAAGGCGGAAAAGTCACTAACAGTTCAGGGACGCCTCGTTGTTTTTCTCTTTTAAGAGCAAAATGAAAAATCTAAGAAAGCGTCCAAGATATTTTTAATATATCTGGTGCGCGCTGTATTTGCGCAGATTAGTCTCTGGTCTGTTTGCTTCCAGCTAATAACGCCCCCTTGGTTCCCCCGAATCAATAATAGAAATTACAATTTTTTTTCTTTCCTTTCTTTTGGTGGTTTTTATTTTAATTTTTGTCCAGGGTGACGTTTTACACCATCTCATAAGGAGAGAGAGAGAGAGAGAGAGAGAGAGAGAGAGAGAGAGAGAGAGAGAGAGAGAGAGAGAGAGAGAGAGAGAGAGAAAAGGACGTGGAAAACTGGAGAGAAGAGAAAAGGGGAGAAATAATGCGACACTCTGCACTAGACTTTTTGCAAAACCTGCATAAATAATGCCCTTGGTTACTGACTGACTTTGATGTTGTCGTAGCATATTCTCGCACCGCACTGCCAGCACCGCTGCGTACCCGTGCACGGTGCCGCTTGAGCTATGAAAGGCATTGTTCGTTGCTGCCCCGTCCGTCCCTTGTTTGAGTAGCCACAAGCAGCTGCCATAAACGAACACATTCGGTTGCTCAAATGCCGAGGAACGACGATTATCGGTGAGGATCTACCATATTTGGCATCCAGAGGGGCCACACGTTGCTTAGAAAAGCTCGCATTGGGTGGCCGGCGCGCGCAGCACTATGGCGCTCCTCCTCGCCGTCGGCGTCCTCGCTGCCGGGGCACAGTGCACCCTCCTGCCCGCCGACGTCCACGTCCCCACCGAGGCCATGGCTGCGGCGGACCTGCTGTCCAGGACTCTGTCACCGAGCAACGGTACCCTTTTCGTCGACGGGGAGGTGCACTGGCTGGGGGCCTTCCTCCAACAGCTGCCGGCGAACATGCCCAGGGTTCTCCTGGGGCTGCGATACTCGTCGTACATCTGGAACGGCCGCCTCCCCGCGGCCGCGGACACGAGCAGCTTCGTCGTGATGGTGGTTAGAGATAGCCCCGCCGCCTTCCCGTACATGGCGGGCGTCGGCCGCTCGACCTTCTTGCACGTGCTGATGGTGACGACGGCGTCGTCCCCGGAGGCGGCCATCGAGGCCATCGACCTGAAGGATTGCGGCTTCTTCGGCGTGCTTCTCGTCGCGACGCCGGACCGCGCGGCTACCCTCAGCATCCTGGACACCGGACACTGCTTCTACGAGACCAAGCCCCGCGTAGTCCTGGAGAGAGACCGCTGGTCGGCCGAGCTGCGGCGCTGGCAGCGTGGCGCCCAGCCCTTCCTGGGCTGGTGCGACGGCCCGCTCGGCAGCGCTCCGCGGCTGCTGTTGGAGCCGGGCACCGAAGACAAACCTATTGGCAAGCGGGCGTTCACCGTGGCCAGGCTCGTCGGCCTCCGCGTCGAGACGCACGAGGAAGCAATATACGAGATGTTGAGCTGCAAAGCGGAGGCCGTGTTCGTCGAGATCGCGGACGCGATGTTGACGTTCCAGCAGCTCGACAGTTTCTTCTCCATAGTGCCGAGCACGGTCGTGGCCGTGGTGCCGGCGGGACTCGGCGCGCCGTGGACGCTGTGGGCGCTGACGAGCGAGTTCCCCCAGGTGCTGTGGCGGATGCTGCTGCTGGTCCTGCTGAGCGTGGCCGGCGTGCTCGCGTGCTCAGCCGCCGAGCGGCCCGCCCTGCTCCGCGTCCTGGCGCCGCTCCTGGCGCAGCCACCGCCGGGCCGCAGCACGCGGCACCCCATCCTGGCCACCTGGATGCTCGCGTGCGTCGTCCTCAACAGCGCCTATCAGGGCCAGCTGCTCAAGACGCTCACGCGGCCGGCGCGCGACATCCAGACGATCGAAGAGCTCAACAGATCCGGTCTGCACATCGTCTCGTCCAAACTCTTCAGGTACACCAATTGGTTCGGGTCCCTCCCGATGATCGGGCGTGACGAGTTCCCCGCCGCCCTGGACCGGGTCGCCGCGGACCGCGACCTCGCCGTCATCGCGCTGTCCGATCAGGTCCCCCACTGGCTGCTGGACACCGGGCGCCTGCACCTGATGAACATCTGGGGCAGTTTCATGCTCTCGCAGTTCACCGTGGCGCGGAAGCCCCCGCTGCCGGACCGCGTGAGGTGGGCGGAGGCGCGCATCCTGCAGGCCGGCCTGCCGACGCGCTGGTGGGCCGAGGAGAAGGCCAGTCAGCTGAGGGGCCGCGGCCACTTCCCGACGGGGCCGCAGGCGCTGACCATGCGCGCCCTGCTGCCCAGCTTCTGGCTGCTGGCCGCCGGGCTCGCGCTCGCCGCGGCCGCCTGGGTAGCGGAGGTGACCATGGCCGCGGCCTGTCGGGTCCGAGGCACGTGGCGCTGCTGCCGTGCGTCCGACCACCCGCCCCGCCGCTGGATGGACTGAAAAATTAGTTTGAATACAGAGTAACACACGTGCAGCATGTGTGAAGGCCACGCACGTTTATTGTCACATGTTTTAGTGTGCATGTTGCACGAAACACGTTCTTAGCATTTTCAGTAGCGCTTACCATGCTGCTGTGTATCGCAGTTCACCGAACACACGCGTGCTGCCAACAGCACCCACATGGATGCAATTTTCCAGGTCATCACTGCGTAATTTTGCGATAGGGAAACTCCTGCTATCCGGAGGCGTCCTCCTGTAACGAGCCAATAGGGCGTACGGCGCGGCTGGGAACCAGCCCCTTAAGTTCTCCAAGTTGCTTAAATCCCACTTAATCTTGTTCCTTTCGAAAGTCGAACCGTCGGCTCACTGAACTTCTACCATGCTTTATATTTCCACTGCTACTGCCATAGAGCAAAGGCAAGTGTAAAATTACGATAAATATGAAACATATTTATATTATTGTGTATGTGTGTCTTATGAAATAAAATTTGTCATGTCGTAGAATACTCGTAATTTCTCATTTTTTAAAGCACCCAGCTTCATGTCATGGAGACATGAATTACAATGTGAGATGAAAGAAAAGACTGGCGGTCGCAGAGGAGGGTCTGCTTCTCCAATAACCCTGCGCAGCGCACCCGCGTAAAACCCTACGTGCAAATGCGAAGGTGTGAGCCTGCGGCGTTGGTGTGCCACGGCGCGGTGGCGAGGGGCGGGGCAGAGCGGGGCGGGGCGTGGTGGGGCGATCGCATTGGAACTCGTTAATTGCCCATAAATCATCGACAACAGTATCGCAGACCACCAGCGCGCGTATGTACCCTCCACCTCCCCATCCCCTCTCTCTCTTCTCTCTCTCTCTCTCTCTCTCTCTCTCTCTCTCTCTCTCTCTGTTCCCCTCTCTCCCTTACCCACTCTAACTTACTCTAATAATCAATGAGAGAACACTGACTCAATAAACTAACCCTTTCCCGGCCACCTCTTGTCTATTAACTGCAAAACACCCGAAAAATTGTTCGCAAAATAAACACTCATTTTATACAAGATTTTTGGGCGTATCTGCAGCTTGACTACGAGGCGAAAGCGAGAGAGTTGGGTAGCAGCGCCTCGCAGCGCGAGAGGGGATGATCGCGCACTATGTTTCCCGAACATCTTTCCGGTCGATGATAAAACTCGTATAAAACGTTATAACGCGTTCAGTTATCACTGCCTGGCCATTAGCGCCGCCAGAGGATTTACGTTATGCGGAAGACGTTTGCGCACGGAGCAGCGCGCTAGCGCGGGAGGGGATGGGAGGGAGAGGGGAGGGAGGGAGGGGATTATAATTACGGGTAAAGATATGAGAATCTGAAGGATGCTGCGCTGCCGCTGCAATGGGCCCCATAAACTTTCAAGATGGCGCCGGAAAATTGCCACATAACCACTTGCGCACGGTTTGGGCCTTCCCGTCGAATAACGCCCTTTCCAAAGACTGTACTGTTGATAAAACATCATTTTTTGATAAATATAATTGGTGCCGTGACCATTGGTAAAACTACTATTTTTCCATAAAAGAGTTTTTCATTGATTGCATAGAAAAACAAATACTTTAAGCCCTGTATTCTTTAAATAAAACTTCCCGCAGAGATGTACTAGACGTAATGAGGTGACCAAAATTATACGAGATTCAGGTGGATGAACTCCGCGACCTAAAGTTTATTTCAGTTTACTGCTAGCACTGTACTGAACGTGTAGTTGGGCCGAGGCGCCACGCAGCGCTCACGAGACGACAGTGAAATGGGCAATCAGGAAGCTACATCATTATTAAGACCTCCTCCCCGGCCTCGCCCCGCCTCGCCTCCCTTCTCCGTAATTAAAATGCTGTTGCCCCCTAATCGAATAAGTGATTCTCCTTCAGCGCCGTTGCACCTGCCACCCAGTCGCCCCTCCCCCTCCTCCTGCCACGGCAGGGGACGGGGGACCCCTTGCTGCCGAGCAATATGCTGCTTCCGCTAGCTTGAACAAGAGAAGCCCACGAGCCGCCCCCTCCCCCTCGCGTCGCCGGGACTTCCCTGTATTGGCAAAAATGTGTTCGGAATCCAGTCTCCTACTGATTGCGGCATTCTGTGGGAGTAGTTTTTGTACCCGGGCAATCACATTTGTAGGGCAAAAGCACGCGCTCGGTTTCCGTACATTATTATATTCGTCATTTTCATGAAATACCTTTAAAAGAAGTGTTGCACGACCGCCACTGTTCTGTTGCCGCGCTTCTAGAACGCAGGTGCCAGAAACACTTGACGAGTTACTCGCTAGGAGTTTGCAATCGAACTCAGTGTATCGATCTCAGTGTGGCAAGGTAGGGGCGGGTAGGGGCCGACTCCCGGTCACCTCTCCTGGACGATACGAAGAAGTCGACTGTGCGTCTTGCTGCTTCTCGAGGGGGTTGCGGGGGGAGGGGTAAAGAGATGAGAAAAGGGGAGGGGATAGTTTGAGCAGAGAGTTAGAGTGGCGGTGAGGGGGGTGGGAGGAGGGGCGGATGGAGGAGGACGAAAGTCCCTCGAGTGATTTTAGGAGAGTCAATCAAGTTGAACTCTTTGGATTACACAGCAGCTGCCCCGGTGAGCCCAGCGGGCGGCAAAGGTATGGCATGGTGGCATCCCTCCTCTCCCCGCACCTCTCCCGCTCTCCCCACAATTTTCTCTTTCTCTTTCTCTCTCTCTCTCTCTCTCTCTCTCTCTCTCTCTCTCTCTCTCTTGCTCCACTGCCACAAGCGGACATCTGCAGGCCTCATCAAGCCTTATGACAAACTGTGCGCAGAGGCTGATGAGAGAGAGAGAGAGAGTGAGTGAGAGAGAGAGAGAGAGAGAGAGAGAGAGAAAGAGAGAGAGAGAGAGGATTGGGCAAGGTAGAGAAAGAGGAGCGAGGAGGTGGTATAGGAGGGGCAATGGAAGGGGCAGAGGAAGAGGGGTCCAACCGCAGAAAATATCATAGATATTCATTACGACTTTAAGTCAGACTTTGTTTGTCGTCTCCTCAGTTGGTGGCGATCGGGGTGCGGTACGGGCCTCCCTCCCTCCTCCCACACCCCTCTCCTCTCCTCTCTCTCCCCCTATCTCTCAGAGCGTGGCGTGGCGCGCATTTCAAGCTTCTCATTAAACTTTCTTCCCTCCCGTTGACCATCACAATTTTCCAGTCCTTCCGTCGTCTGCGCTCTGCCGCTTCTGGCGTCCTCGCCACGCCGACCTACCCCCCCCCCCCCCCCTCCCCTTCAAGTCGCCTTTTAAGTAAATGGTGCAGCTGACGGCGGATACACACGATACGTCAGTAAGAACCACCGACCTTAATGAGGCATGTCAGCAAAATTTATCAGTAGTCGTACATCCAGTCATCCAGTTTTTCGCATAAATTTGTGTGAAACGAAATATAGGTTTAACTTTGCACGAACGTTTGCACAAATACATACAAATACAGTTAGGGTGTTTTCTGAAACACCCGGTACTTCCGTAGAGTGGAGGTCCCTTCAGACCCAACCTTAACACGCCGTTGTGCGGCTCGTTTTATAATTTCCCATCCCTAAACACAACAAGGGGGCGAGGGAGATGGAGAGAAGAGAGAGGGGGTAACTACCAACCAGCAATAATTGAGAACAAGCCGTAATCACACGCATGTCAATGCGGACTGCAAACACACGAGCCAAACTGAACAAGAGTAGGGAGGGGAGATTGGGTAGAGACAAAACATTCTCAATAGTGTACACACGTAATACGATGTTCGGTCCTTTGCATTGCCGTAAACTCTCTTGTCACACAATCCAACTAGCCAACCCTCGCCCCACCACCCGCTACCCTGCGAGACCACCCCCCAGCATTGGGCGCAAACCACATATCCCCCTTCCCCAGCTAGCTCACTCGAGCCTCTGCAATAAAATAAAACTAGTACACCAGCACCAGCAATTATTAATCATTAAAATCCCTCCCCTCCCCTCCACCACACGGTGCCACACTTATTGTGTCCCGTCTGCTTTATAAGCCCCGCTCAACTTGTAGTGTTGTTCCTCCTTCCCCTCCCTACTTTCTCCTGACCACCGCCGCCATGCCCCGACCTCTCATTGATCTCCCCAAATTTCTTGTCTGCACTCCATTTTGAAAGTTTGTTAATCTTGGAGCCCCTCTGTGGGTCTTTTCCTGGTTTATAACCCCCTTCCCACTCTTCTGGTTGCTTCTCCGCCATTCGCATCTCTCTCTCTCTCTCTCTCTCTCTCTCTCTCTCTCTCTCTCTCTCTCTCTCTCTCTCTCTCTCTCTCTCTCCAGAACGCGCAGCCTGGCCTGCCGCTGCTCTGACGGGCTTGTGTGCGCGCGCGTAAGGAAGAGGGAGACAGAATAGAAATGGGAGTAGGGGGGAGGTCAGAGAGGGCCAGGACAAGTTTATTCGCCCGATGCCACGAGTTTTCGTTCCTGCCAAAAGGGAATAATGAGATGACTTGCCGGTTTGAGCGAAAATTCCTTGTTATTTCACTCTTTCTTTCATGTCAAAGGACAAGGAAACGGGGCCCGGCGTGTTTGACTTTTCTCCCCTCTGGCGCTACTCGAGCACGAGTACCAGCCGACCGTTTAATAATAGAACTGTTCATCAGCCCTTGTGAAAGTTTGCATCACATCATAATCAACCGATGTATTTTTTTTTCCTATTAAGCATAACTCGCTGGTTTCGTATCGCTCAGATTCACAGCCATCCACAGGAAGTTTGTTTTAAGCCTAGCCTGCCGCCCTCCACTGTAGGTCACAGGCGCACGGACCAGGCGCTCAAACCAGGAAGAGACCTTGTTGAGAAAGTTCGTCAACTTGCTTTGGGGGGGGGGGTGCGATGTATAAATGCCCTGTTTCCGGAATTAAGTTTAACACGACAAAATGCACGATTTTTCGCGTATGAGCTGCCCTTTAACCAGCCTCGGGACTACTCTTTTAGATTGAATTTCTAACGGCCGGATGGCTGGCTGTCGCGTCGGCGGGCGCGGCGAGAGGATCAGCGCGAGGCGAGGGGTTATCGGCACCGACAACTTTCCCGGACAGTTGGGAGCGCAAGATGGATGTGGGGCAGTGGACTCCTCTCCTCTCCTATTCGGTAGGGGCAGCCCGGCCCGGCCCGGCCGCGCGAGGCGAGGCGATGCATGGCGAGGGCGCGGCGCGTTCCGCCGACCGCCGTGTTTGTTCTCGCGAATCACGTGACAATATAGTCAATATTGACGGCGGCAAAGCGCCTCACTCTCTACTTAGTTGTCTCAGCAGCCGACAGGTGGCGTGTGCGCTCGCAGCCCGCCCGCGCTGCGCCCTGTGTGTTCTTAAACATGCGCAAACATTGACGCTCCAAGATGATCGACCGACCGGCTCCTGCGACCTCGAGTAAACGTAAAGGCTGAGAGCAGCAAAACCATCCGAAACAAAACTAAAAGAATCACCAAGATAGTAAAACAGCAGGGATGGAGACACGCTGCTCTTCTGTTCCCTCGCAGCCGGCGGCGGCGAGGTGATGCCTTTCAAATGACGGCTGGCGCGGCGCTCGCCGGCAGAGCGCGCTGAATATCACATCACATCTCGCGCTCCTGATGCTTGACTCGGGAATCATGGCGCGTGGGGTGGCGCGGCGTGGCGCGGCGTAGCGCGACCAAAGGGGAGAGGGAAGGCGAAAAGAAAGTGTCGCGAGGATAATTTGTGTGAAATTACTTCGCAGTAGGCCCGACTGCGCGAGTCTGCCACGCCAATGCGGTGACGACAAGAAGAGTTGGTTTTAGTAGATCCGTAACACCTTCGAACGCCTATACTCAACCCTTCTTTTAAATTGATTTCGTTATATTTTGACCAATATTTTATAATTCTCCCGTGGTTTCTTTCCCCGTTCCAGGAAACGGACCCCAACGCTCCCTTTTGCTGACACGCGGAGAGAGAGGATTACTCGTACAATAACGTTATTGGGAACTGGGCGCGGCTCGAAGCGTACTTGCGAAAATGAGTGTTGGTTTTCCGATCACGTATCTCCTTGAAAGAACGAGTGTTAGAGAAAAAAAGGGGGTGTAACTTGCATAAAACCGCGTCGGGCACGAGCAGCCCGGAGTGCCATAGGGAGAGCGAGAGTGAAAGAGAGTGGGGCATGCAAGGGAGGGGTAGGGCCAGAGCTGTGCGTGCTATACCTTCCCAAATCTCACTTCCGCGGCGGCTTGTTTGAAGTGCCCCGCCCGCCGCGCCCCAACCCCCTCCATATGCGCAGAGCGGGCGGCCAGGCCCGGGCCGTGCGATCAGTGCGCGCGGGTTTGTTTGAGCAGAAGGTCGCCCTGGAATACGGATGAGTTTATTGAGCTGCGCGACAGCAGAGAGGCCCGGCCTCTCAACAAAAACAAATTAGGCGCAGCAGTACACACACACACACACACACACATGGGCTTCCTATACCCAGCGAATCAATATCCGAAATTTAAAAAAGGATCCCCCTCCCAACCGAAAAAGCAGGGTAGTCTAAAAAAGAACTAAAGAGTGTATCTGAACCCCTTCGGGGAAATTGGAATTCCTGCTATCGTGACATGTGACATACGCTCTGCTTCCATCGGTACACACACGTGACGTAACTAGCGCTGGTTACCCCGCGCCCCCGCCCCGCCCCGACAGTCTTGACTCGCTGCCTCGCTGCCCCGTTCCGTTCCGCACCGGGGCCACAGGGTGAGGGGGGGGGGGGGTAGCAGCAGGATAGTGATGACTCCTCGTCCGAGGAAACTTTGAGTGTACTGGGCCTCGGCCTCGGGGCCCCGCCCCGCCCTTCCCACCCTTATCCCCCCCGGGGACCCGCCACGGCCGTCGTCCGGCTGGTCGAGTGTCTGCCAGGGAGCCGCCCCCCAATGCGGATAGCACCCCCCTCCTCCCCCCCGCCCCTTTTCTTCATCCTCACATGACAGCGAGCTACTTGTGAGGAGACGTCCAAGGTGGATAGAGGTCCTCTGCGCCGGGCGGGGCGGGGCGGGGCGGGGCGGGGCGGGGCGGGGCGGGGCGGGGCGGGGCGGGGCAGGTCCTCGAGCAGCGGCCTCGCACCCGGCCCGGGGGGCTCGGCCAGACGCAGGGAGAGGTGTCAGGACCGAGTGGAGGATGAGCAGGTAGAGAGCGGGGGAGGGTGCGGGGGAGGGGGTGGTGACAGAAAGACGTCACTCGGCCGCGGAGCACTACCAAAAGCTTATATGGTTATTTTCACTGTAAGCCACGTCACTCGCAGAGATAGGTGAGACAATTTACATACACCCGCGCAGCTTCCCGGAATCGGCCATCCAGGTACGGGCTGCCCGCAATCGACACAAGTACGACCGAAAATTCCCCTTATAAGCAACAGTGCTGCATGGTTTATCGTAGCTTACGGTGAAATTCACCGCGTCAACATTTTTTAGAGTGAGCAGGCGGGACACGGCGATTAGACCGGCGATTTGTTTGAATCCTTTGACACCTTTGACGCTTTATTCCTAATAACCGACTGAGGTGAGACGAGGCGAGGTAAGGTTGCGTCACACTCACGGGGTGAGAATGTGACCGCCCCCGCCCCGTGACCACCTCAACTCGACCTCGCCTCCGCGTGTCTGAGCTCCGCGGAGCTCCGCGCCTCAAGCCGTCTCTCGCCTTAGCCCGGCTCCACTCCGCCCCGCCCCGCCCCGCCCCGCCCCGCCCCGCCCCGCCGCGCCCCGCCACGCCACGCCCCGCCACGCCACGCCACGTTGTTTCTATTCCTCGGAGAGACAGGACAATATCTGGGCGAACAATATTACGTTTCTCGGCGACAGCTAAGCGCCTAGTCAGTGCTGCCACCCACCGAAACGTCCGCTAGGTCCGTCCCATCCCTCCTCGCCCCGCCCCGCCCCGCCCCGCCCCGCCCCGCCCCGCCCCGCCCCGCCTCCTCACATACAATATAATGCAGCACCGCGGTGGGTGGATGCGGCCTGTTTGTATTGTGTACCTCTATTGGGGGTGGAACTCTAAGGCTTTCGGATCGGTCACGGGATCTATAGGTTTCGCCGACGGCTGCACGAAATTAAAAAACAAAAATGTAGTCTCATCCAATGAACTGAGAGGATTAAGCACTCCTGTTTTTTTTCATTCGGTGACTCTGTTCTCTCGTTTTTCCTTCCACCAAACACCAAAGCAAATTCCGACATACTTGGCTTCCCTGCCACGCTGACAGTCACAGGGCGTGAAATAAACAACGGGCGATATCCGCGCGCCGCGCCGCGACTCGATATAATATCCAAACGAGAGCAAAAACGGGGAGGCGGGGAGAAAAATAACAACGTATCGCGAAGTGATACGAGGGTACCGCCCCGGCCCGGCCCGCAGCCCCTCATGCCGTACTCCCTCGCCCGCTGCTCTGCGAAAAAAAGTAAAAAGAAATCGGCTGCGTTCGCAGCACGAGACTGGAGCCCTCAATCACACGTCTGAATAATGCAGGTGGCAGGGCAGCCCTGGCCGGGCCGTCAGCCGCGAGGCGAGCGGGGCGGGGCGGGGCGGGGCGGGGCGTCTGCAGCCCGTGCACTGTGCGGTGCAGCCGGGAGTATGGTAGGGTAAGCGCACAGTGGAGACATGTGTCTATAATGCAAATCCGAGGGGCAAATCCACTCCAGACCGATGACAGAGACGTCTCCAGGACGTCCACGCCCCTGCCCGTCCTGTGCAGTCCGGTCCGGTCGGTATATGTTGCTGCCGAGGTCCGCTCCGCCCGCATCAGCGATCGCCGCAGCAGCAGCGTACGACTGCCGTGCTGAGGTTTGGAAAGGTTTGCGCTCGGAGGGGGGGGGGGGAGTGAGGGGGCGAAGGGCGCAGTGTCCGTGTGGCTCATCAACGAAATCCGAGCACGGAGTCCTCTCCCCCTCCCCTACCGCCCACGCCAAGAGATCCCCGGGCCGGCGCACCCCTGCCCCGCCCTGCCCTGCCCTGCCCTGAGGGCTCCCCGCTCGCCCAGCGCACACCCGGCAGCCCCGCCCCGCCCCGCCCCGCCCGGCAGCAGGGAAGATCCCTCACTCGCCCTTCGCCCCGCGCCAGCCCCCGGCACTCCCCGCCCGGAGCCCCGGCCGGAGAAAGGGAGGGAGGGGAGGACACAAAGTCGCGCCAAAGCCTAGGTGATCCACCGTGAAGGGGCCAGGAGTGGGGCGAGGCGGGCGGGAGCGCCCTGTACTGCTGACCGCGACGGCTGACTCACCGGCCGGACCGGGCCGGCCCGCGAGGCCACCACGCGAAATACAATTGAAATAACAAAGTGGCGAGCTGTAACAACATTGGCGGAACTTTTTAACTGGCCTTTAAAAATGTTTTAGAAAATACGAGTATTGTTTGAAAGAGTGAATTATCAGCTTTGTTATTGAAAGGAACCGAATGACAATCGCAGGAAAACAAGTGCATTCATCCAGATAGCAGGTAGAAATATATTAAACAAAACAGGAGTCAAATAGAGATGAAGAATTGATGGTACGGTATGCAATGGGGGATATGGTGGGATATGTCCGATGTTCGCCGCCGCCGTGGCGCCTGGAGAGGATCGCGTGGGAGAGTATGGCGCGGGGCCCAGCGGGTGGGGAGGTGAAGGGGAGGGGAGGGGGCAATGGGCACGTACATCTCATCTGCACCGGCGCGGCCTGCAGTAAATCTGCACGGCTGGCCGTGTTGGGCGCAACGACGCCGCGAGGACCGATCGAATCAATATTTGAGATTGAGAAATGGGCTCAGTCGCCGATGATCGCGTCCGGGCGGCATAAGCGATCGGTCATCAGGGACCAGCAGCAGCGGGCTGCAGAGGATAGGAGAGCACCCCTTGGGGACCCCCGCCCCGCCCCGCCCCGCCCCCCGGTCACATGAACCCCGCCCCGCAACACAGCTGCGCGGGCCGTGGGCGGGCTTTGTCATATGCCCTGATAAATCTCGAGATCGCATCTCGTGCGTAGAGTTCTGGTTAAAGGTTTCGTGTTTTGCAAAGATATGCAACAGATGTGTTGGACAGTGTCACCTCCAACAAAACATGTGGCTTTTTAAAGCTAAGCATCTGAAAGTGTTTCAACACTCGAAAGTGTGTTTCAGTTGAACACTTTCCATTACAGTGTATATATGCTTGAATGCATCAGCAGTGTCCCCAGGAAGCAGGTCCCCATGCTGGGAGCGCGCCGGCGGCTGTGGCGGTGGGGCGGGGCGGGGTGGGGCGGGGCGGGGTGGGGTGGGGCGGGGCGGGGCGGGGGCCGCAGCTCGTCATGCAGGTCAGGGGAGTGCATGTAATATGCGCCCAGGGCGGATCGTCTTGGCTTTAGCGGAGGGTGAGCAAGCAGAGGGCCCAGGAGGGGAGGGGAGGGAGGAGGGTACGGCTTTGGGTAGTCAGGAAGCTGAGGTTGTCAAAGGCGATCTGCAGAGTAGGGGGTGGCTGAGGGAAATCTGATAAGGGCCTAACCGGTACCGGCGGCGCTACCCCGGGCAAACGTTGCAGTGCACTGTAATAGAAAGTGTTCAACTGACACACACTTGCGAGTGTTGAGCACAGTGCTGAAATCTTTTAGAGGCTTAGCTATAAAATGACATACGTGTTGTTGGAGACAAATGAGCAAAATGAGCAGAAACGATAGATAGACACCCTAACCTCGCCTTCATATGTGTTAACGTCATCGTACAAGCATTAGCTTATCGGAAGAAAAGATTCCATAAATCCCTTGACAATTACGCAGAGATAAAATCAGATTTACGAAACCTGTCGGTACTGGTGTTGACTACTCTACTGGCGCACAGACCCGGGCCCCAGCCCCCGCCGGGCCCGGCCGCGCCCGCCGCAGTCCTGGTAAACACACGACGACGTCAATATGTATGAGTGCAGGCAGAGCCGGGTGCCGGGGGGAGGGGGCCTCAGGAAGTCCTGTTCAATTTACCGCCATGAATCATGAAATGAGACAGCAGCAAGCAGCGCCATCTCAGCGCGGCCAAATCGGAAAGCTTTCCCTGCTGGTTTGCATACGGCAGTATGGCCTGGACCAGAGGTTAAGAGTAATAATAAAAGCACGGGGCGGCATGGGGAGGGGGATGTGCACAACATCCGTTACATTTACATCCACCGCAGTTGTGTAATTATTATTTTTTTAATACCACTGTTTGTGCTTGTATGGAATTATTTGCTTCGTTCTCTCAAACTGTATTTCCAAGTTCCTCTAAGTTGGGGTATGTCGTGTGTGCAGGGCCGTTGTGAGAGAGCTAACGGTACGGCACGGTCATCGCCGGTAGCGACTAGCGACGAGTGTGGCGTTTCCTCCCCCGAGTTTCGTTTAGTGTGACTAGAACGAGAGCAGAAAGGAAGGAAGACGAAGGAGAAACCCATAGGGGAGCGACGGTGGCGGAGCGAAATCCCGCAACGCGATACAAATTTCATTTTTCACGTTGATTCCCGGCCCGGATCTCTCACCGCAGCGCGGGGGCGGGCACCGGATGCGATGTGATGTCCCCCGGGAGTGCAAGCGAGAGGGCAAGGCGGCAGACGAGAGGAGAGGAGGGGGGAAGCGGGATGTGGAGCAATAAAAAAAATTGAGTGACAGAAGAGAAAAACCTCAGGAGGAGGGTAAATGAGGAAACGATGTGAGCAGCCCCTCGCGCCTCGGCTCTCCGGGCTTTCTTCTCTTAAAATATAAAGAATAACGACACACCACGTTTACGCATACAGTGCCGGCCATGGAGTATCACTCTCAATGTAAGGAGCGATTTACAGATTTACAAGTACCATATGGATGAGAAGGAGAGCGCGGCCAAAAGGGGGAGAGAGAGAGAGAGAGAGAGAGAGAGAGAGAGAGAGAGAGAGAGAGAGAGAGAGAGAGAGAGAGAGAGAGAGAGAGAGAGAGAGAGAGAGAGAGAGAGAGAGAGAGAGTTATTGCGGCCGGATTACGAGCGACAATGAATTCTCAGGAAGAATTACATAAACATGAGGCCTTCCGGAGAAACAGACACGTCGCATTAGCCGCTACACATCGCTCAAGGCTCAAGGCTCTGGCCCCGGGCCCAGGACTCGCGCCGGGCCGGGCCGGGTCGGGCCGCGAGCAGCAGCCACCGCTCTGCGAGCACCACGCGTGATGAGCGGAATAATTTACACATTTCACGTGTAGAAGCAGCAGCACCAGCACGCGAAGGAGGACGGTAACTTAACGGAAGCAATGGGGGTAGGAAGGGGGGCGGGGAGAGGAGGAAAAGAGGAGAGGAGAGGCCTTGTCAAGAAATTAACCCCGCCGTGGCGCGCAGCGCCGTCATGCCAAGACCCGGCACGGCACTATCGAGATGGCATTTCTCCTTATTTCGCAGGACGGGACGGGGGCTGGGCTCCGGCCGCGCCGCTCCGCTCCGCTCCGCCGGTCTTCTCGCTTCGCTCCGCGCGGTAACTAACTTACAGGGAGATACGTGACGGGGACCGGCCCGGCCCGGCCGCACGGACAGGCAGTGTGTGAGGCAGTAGGCGCCTCGCACAGGGGCGCGGCCCAGATGAGGCGAGGCGCAGTCGGTGCCCAGGGAAGGCGTTAAGTTCTCTCTCTCTCTCTCTCTCTCTCTCTCTCTCCCTCTCTCTCCCTCTCTCCGCATTGCCGTCCGCCGTGCTTCAATAAAGCGATTACTTAATTTTTAGAGAAGCAGTTGAAGAGGAGAGGGAGGCGGGCGCGGGAGTGGCATCGTGCTCGTCTACTCGTGACTAGCCCTCCCCGCCCCGCCCCGCCCCGCCACTCCCCTACCGAGTTTAGCTACTTGGAGTAACGTCCGCTAGCGTGAAGCGCCCTACTAACTTTTGATTGGAAGCGAGGACAGGGCGAGGGGAGGAGAGGAGAGGGACGCGGGCCGAGGGGCGGCAGGGCGGGGCGGGGCGGGGCGGGGCGGGCGGAGGTTAGATGCAATATGCTCGAGGGTGCACCGCGTGGGATAAGTCGTGACGGATCAAAAGATCCGACGACGGCTCTGTAAGTTTAGGGGCTGGTCTTCGCTTGACTTTACGAAGCGGAGGTCCCTTAGAGTACGTCAACAAAACTGCGAAACGAGGTAAATCTACCGAGTGGGCAGGCGGGGATACCCGTCTCCCTCACACAGGTGCATTCGTACGATCTTTTGCCTACTTCATCACTGGGCTCGGCCCACTCAACGCCTGCCGGGTAGGCAACATGCTGAGGCGAACTCACTGGTGTGTCTGTACGGCCTACCTCTCAGGCGCTGAGCAGGCGCTGCGCCGCTGCTCGAGGCGGGGGGCCTCAACTTGGGCAATCCGGTGTACACTGCAGGATGGATTTGAGGCCCCCGAGCCCGATCCCGAGCCCGAGCCCCTGCAGTAAAATATTTGTTATACTGCTCAAGAGTTTGTATCGCTTTTTCCACAGTTTTACAGCGCAAAGATACGGACGAAACCATGTGCCTTATAAACAGAAACACAACGCGAACGCATCGATTGTCATTGGATGATATTAGGAGGATTACAAAATCGTCTTGCCGTCTTTAAACTACGACAGTTTGAGTTCTTTTCGAACCAAAAGTTCTCACGATAAACCTAGTCGTATTGCTCCCTTGTGTGAGCCCCCTCTTCACTGGGGCCGGTCGGATACACAATTTGCCTCATTTTTTCTGCAAACTTTTTCTCCTTGTAATGTCGCTCCTACGTTCCCTTCCTCCACTTAACTCCACTCCACTCCACTCCTCCTCACTGAAACCATCTCCCGTTCTCTCTCCCTGTCTCTCGCGCCCGACGCGCCCACCGCGCTCGCCCCACACTCTCCTCGGAGGATGGTACACCACCGCAGACCAATTATTTATATCCAGCTCTGCCCCCAGATCTGTTTTCCTCCAGCCTGATGCCGCCGGTCAGAGGGAGAGGAAGTCGCGAGAGATCGAGATGCTGAGAGACAAAGCGAGACGTAAGAAGCGCACCGCGACTGCCAAAGAGGCAAAGAGAGAGGGAGAGAGAGTTATGGAAGCTAATACACATCATGCCGCGATAGACACACGAGTGAGAGAGAGAGAGATAGGCATGAGTCGGGCGCGCACGGTTTCTATATGTCGCATCGAGTTATTCACAGCGGTAGAGCAAGAAACACGCGCGCGCGCCGTCGAAAGCCAATTTACACCACGCCCCTACCCCCCCCCCCCCCTCGCCCCCCGGACCCCACGTCCCAGCCACACACATAAGCACCCTTTCACCGCCTTCACAAGAAATGACGAAGTCGGACAGGCTGACAGCAACACGTGGTCGTCCGTCTGCGAACGGACGAGAGGAATCAAAGTTTCCCGCAAATAAGCCATGCTTCGCAGACGCAATTCCTCCAATCGAGCTCCATGGTAAAAACGGACGTAGGTCACAATCGCTACAGATCACAACCGCTACAGGTCACAAGCGCTACAGATCACAACCGCTACAAGTCACAAGCGCTACAGCTCGCTAACGCTACGGGTCGCAAGCGCTACGAGTCACAAGCGCTACAGCTCGGTAGCGCTACGGGTCACAAGCGCTACAGCGAGAATCCGCGCGTTAGGCGGAGCCGAGCCGAGCTTAATCTTGAAAAATTACGCACGTGCTCTGCGAATGAAGTGGTGGCGTGAAAACATGGGGTTTCTGTGACAGTAAACCTCGGCACATGGAGGTTGCCTGGTTCCCGCCAGGCACAGGTTCTTCACCCCCGTGGCAGCCAACTACTTCGGTGTTCTTATGGGAACCGGTGCTTTTCTGACTGCGATCCTGCCCACGCAATTCGACAGATTTGATCCCCGTACTGCCAGATTTAGTCGTACGGTGGTTAACCGAAATAGCTGTTCCATGCTCATGGGGAATAGGGAGCCAGATTCTAGGACTTATGACCACACGTACCGACCACCAGTCTGGCAGCATGGGGATCAAATCTGTCGAATTGCGCGACAGATCGCAGTCAGAAGAAGCTACCGGTTTGAACCAGAACACCGAAGTGAGTTGGCTGCCACGGGGGTAAAGCCCTGTGCCTTTCGCGGAACCGCAGACCACTAGACCGTCGGCTATTACTCGGTCGCAAAATTTTCCATGTTTCCACGCCACCCTTTCATTCGCAGAGCACGTGCGTAATTTTTCAAGATTAAGCTCGGCTCGGCTCCGCCTAACGCGCGGTTCTGACGCCACGGTATCAGATGCCGGACCACTAGGAGTCATGGTGCGCGAGAAGCCACAGTCACCCAAGAAACGAACCCGGTGTCAGCGAGTGCGCCTGCTCTCCGGTCAGCGATAAGCTCGTACGTCATTGGTATCGCGCTCTCATAGCTCGGTGGGCAGTGGCGATCCTGTTTTTTTTTTTTTTTAATTTCTTTATGCTCTTTTTCCGTTCAGCAATATTTCCCTCCGTCGCGTGCCCCGGCTGCCTTACGTGGCCACTGCCGTGCTAAGTGAGCAGCGTCGAAAATGACGTACATTTTTTTCAGTTTTTCACCCCCACATTTCAGCCCGGAGTCCCTACGCGAGAGTCGCAGGACACAGTGTCTGCACTAAAAATTTAATTTTTCTGAGGACCGACGGTCTAGTGGTCTAGTGGTCTAGTGGTGCCGCGAAAGCCGTGTGTCTGTGAGACTCGGCACATGGGGCCTGGTTCAAACCCAGGTAGGTTCTTCACTGGTAGCGACAGCGGAGTTGCCAGGAAGTTCCGTCCCATGCCCACGACTGGTGGTCGGTCGTGGGTCATAAGTCCTAGAATCTGGCTCCAAAAATAGCTATTCCATGCTCGCGTCCCGACCGCACAGCGACGCTGTAAATTTTAACTGGAAACTCTTATTTTTATGGCTTTGGCCGCGGATCCACCCAGCCAGGGCCGCGCGCATCCTGAGGAGGCGTCCCGGCCCACCCGGCCGCCTGCGCAGCGGGGACCATATTTCGTCCGTAAGCCGAAGCGAGATCCTGTTTCACGTCGCTAAAACTTGAGAAACAACGATTTTATTGTGGCGCTTTGCGACGGCCCGGCATGCCACGTCCTATACGCCGCCTCCCGAGAACAACCGCGTGCTCCCTCCAAAGCGTCATCATAAACTAATGATAAGCCATTAGCTCGTCTACTTTTTAGCAGATGATACATTGTAGCTAGCCTTAACTTTAAAATAAATATAAAAACAATGTGTCAGCTAGCTTGTACTCTCGAGTCCAGAAACCAAGCGCGTATCCTGTTACAATTTTTATGGCGCGGCGCTGCATGGGGGAATAGTGGCTGGCTGGCTGGCTGAAGCGCAGCCTGCGCGAACTTACTGACACCTCCTCCGTAGAGAGCGCCGCGCAGCGTGAACACTAACAACTCCTCGCCCGCGAGCGACCGCTTCGCGTCCGCCACGCGCACAGCGACGCTGTAAATTTTAACTGGGCACCTTATTTTATGCGCGGCCTGACATCTCCTCCAGCCAGGGCCGCGCGCATCACTAACAGGCGTCGCGCCTTGACCATCGTACCGCCTGCGTCAAGAAAACAGAACAATTTTGTAAACAATGAATTGACAATTTGTTTAACATCTCATAAAACTTGAGAAACAACGATTTTATTGTGGAATTTCTTTATGGCATTTGCCACGTCCTATACGCCGCTGAGAACAATATATAACAACAAAATGTATCATCTGCTTTCAATTCCGATCTGGATTGAGATTTTTATGTATCGGAGTTCCACTACGTCTCAAAAAGTCGTTATGAAATATCAACGACGTGTCGTCTTGAAAGAGAGGTCCTCAAGGATACGACCACGCTCCTATAAAAACGATGAAAACAACCCACTGTGACGTATACTTGATCACTTTTCAATACGGGCAAATCGTTTTTTGCACTGGCGAGTGCGCCGTTCCATACAAGAGTAGAAGTGGCACAAAACGAATACTTTTACCCTTCTTTTTCTGCAGTGTACACTCGTGATGACAGGGCCGCTAACAGTAGTGGGGTGGCGCCACCGATAAGGGGGAAGAAAATAAATCACATCACAAAAGTATCACATCACATCGAGTCACGCCGCCACGCCAGGCCGCACTCTGCGAAAAATAATTGAGACAAAAAAGAGAGGAAAAATTGTTCCTACTCCTCTTTCCTCTTTCCCTCTCTCTCTTTGCGCGTCCATCCTGATCCCTTAATGCCGGTAATAAGGGCCCCTTCATCAAGAGTAGCGCCAGTCTTTGCAACCTTGCACCTTCAGCTGCTATGCTCTTGACACTGGCAGTGTCGATCGCAGAGATAAGACTTGACACACACACGCACGCACGCACCTCCCGCCAGTCTGCTTGCCCTCGCCGCCCCCATGCGGTGGATGCAAATGCCACTGTCACACACATAATGTGGCAAATATTAATTGCACGGGGAAGATTTTGGATATTTTTAATGCCGCCGGAGAGAGGACGAGGGAGAATCAGTTTGGAACACCCTTTAATGTTGGTAACCTCTACCCAGCCTTTCGGTTATTTTTCACAGTGCAGTTTCCCACCCCGCAAGCCTTGGGGGAACGCCCTAGGCAAGCCTCACTGGGCCCTCGTTGGGTCGGACATGGACCGGAAATGGCGAGAACGGACACACGGGGGTTCCCCTCGGGGAAAGGGACACCACCACCATCGCTATCACCCCCACCCAACAACAATCACAGTTCCTACGCATCATCCCTTTTTTATCAGAGACGCTTAAAACCCGAAGCGAAAAGTACGGCTAGATTCTTGTGCTTGCGCGATTATATGGATTTAAGGATTTGCGCGTTGCGGTAAATTCTCTCTGACAATACACTCAAAACCCAAGCGTGTGAATTATTTCTATGCGTGCAATTGAATAGGTAAAAGTGCGACTTTTCCTAGGAATTTCACCCACTTGAAGGGAAGAGTGTACGCGTGGACATTCACACATGTACAAATTGTGCCATAATTACATACTTCACAATCAAAAAATTCACGGTCTCGTTTCACAGAAAAATACCGTTAGTCGGGACCCGGCCACTCCGTACCCGACTCCCATAAGAGCCCATATTAATAAAACTATAGGTACGGAAGGTTTACAAAAATGTTACTTATTAATTTTAACCCGCTAGTAGTCTCCGTTTGAGGTAAGGCTGAGCTGTGTAGGCCCACGCCCACGGGTTTGCTTGCTTAGCACGTCACGCGTTTGCAGGTTGTGTCGATGCCCCTGAGGCCTTCATGAACACCTAGCCGCGCCTTGTCCCCGCCGCGCCGGCCCCAGCTGAATGGACCCGAAGGGTTGTGATGCTCCCACCCGGGACCGCCCCACCTCGACGCCAGGACTCGGTACGGTACGGCACGGCCCGCTATCTTGAGGCCCAGCAGCCAACCTCACAGAGAAAAAAAAATCCCCGTCCCATCCGGTGGGGCGGGGTGGGGTGGGGTGGGGTGGGGTGGGGTGGGGTGGGGCGAAGCGGGGTGGGGCGGGGGGGACGGCCTGTCCAGCCTGAGGACACAACCACGGCGCCTTGGAACAGTTATCTGACAGGAAGGCAAAAGCGGCGAGGGGCTGGGGCAGGCTGCTCCGGTACACCGCAGTGAAAAATAACTTGATATAAGTAAACTTGAGACATCAGTCAAAGCTACATCTTTAACGGGCTCGTAACATGCTGCTATTTTTAGCAATTACGCTGATTCCGTATTCAGCGGTGGATGTCGTAGCCCAGCAGCTCCGCTCCGAGCTCCGCCTCCGGTAATACCATGCAGACGGGAGAGACCACGAACCCAATCACACAAATTTATTTTTTATGCTGATACCTCTCTGGGGGAAGGAGGAACGAGAGAGAGACAGACAGAGAGAGAGGAGAGTCACACAGATCACTGCCCTCTCTCGCAGTCCTCGTTTTTTCGGCAGCAATGCAGCACACGGCATCCGGCAGTTCGTTACGGTTTATTTTACACTTCACTTACCCCCATAACCCAACCCAGCCCCCTCAAAGTCACCATACCGCGCCCATACAGCGCCATCAGCAGGAATTTGCCTTCTCTATGAAACAGACTCTAGTTATAGACTGCAAGACTGGTCCAAAATACGGTTTGACAAGAATTTGTAATGTTTTCCACGCCTCGTATATCGATATCCATATGTACCGCACGCTATGCTGACGCCACCCCTCCTCCTTAACCCAGCCGGCACTCCCCGCCACGCCCGCCACACCCACCACTCCGCATGTCCCAAAAATCTCCCCTACAGGCGGGGCTGCTTGCGGAATACGAGATGGCACCAACCGGCAGCCCTTCGGACTCCTCCCCCTCCCCCCCCCCTCCACCCCCGAGCACCTCACCTCATGCTCGAGTTGCTTGCTATTCATGGGGAGCACCGGGCATTACATACATTAAGACTAGCAGGGAGAGAGAGAGAGAGAGAGAAGGGGGGAGAGGGGGAGAGAGGAGAGAGAGCGACAGGACGAACGTTACACGCGGATACCAGTATCACATAATACCTTGACTCCCGCAATACGAGACGAGTTCAGACAGACAGACAGACAGACAGACAGACAGACAGACAGACAGACAGACAGATAGATAGATAGATAGATAGATAGATAGATAGATAGATAGATAGAACCCCTCCTGAAGGCAGGGCATGTCGCTCAGTCCCTCCTCGCCAATTGAAAGCACTATTGAGCAGCAGTGATACGTGTTGCAGAATTTCCGCCCGCTCCTCGCTCCCTGCATTCCTCCCTCTCCTCCTCATCCCCTTTCACCCCCTTTCTCCTCGCCCCTTCTTTCTCCTCTCCCTTCGCCCTTCCCCCAGTCAGCCTGCTTGTTACCGGTCGAAGGAGAAGGGGCGCGCAAGGGACCGGGAGGGGGAGGGGAGGGTAACGGGAGGGCGCAAAAAGGGCAGGCGAAGGCTGAAAAGGCAAAGTGGCGAAAGGGAGCGGGGCAAAATGCACTTTGGCACCTAAACCAATGATACATATAACGTGACCGCATGCAAGCCCACGAAGGCAGACGCACGAGGAGGGATGGCAGAGTAAAGCAGAAGAGGAGGTACGACAAAACAATTGCTATACTTTTCCGGCGCCATCTTTCCTCATTACTGCTATCTATCTTAATTACCGTTATTAACAGCCAGACAAAATTAATAAACGATCCCACAAGTGGCGGGGCGCCGAGGTGGGGCGGGGCGGGGCGGGGCGGGGGCGGGCGGGGGAGCCCCGGCCACAACTCTTTTTGGTGACTGCGCACGGCCGAAGCCTCGGCCCATCCGTCTCGCAGAATGTCGCCCCTCGCCGGGGGCGGGGGATGGCGCCCGGGAGGTGGGGAGAGAGGGGGGAGACGCGCAGGTGGCAAGTGGGGTCCCAGGCGGCGGAGGGCAAGGCGCGGCGCGGCACGCGGCCTGGCGACTGCACCGGGTGGGCGGGGCGGGGCGGGGCGGGGCCACAGGGCGGGGGGCGACACACACAAGTCGTCAAATATTTCTTGTTTATTTTATTCCGGGGCAACTTATGGCCCTTTCGCTTCGCTCCGGGGGGCGCCCCGGGTGCGCGGCGGGGCGGGGATGCTCCCGCTGGGCAGGGCGGCGGCTGCGCGCCTTGCCACGCCATACTCCCGCCCCGCCCCACCATGCGGGCGCCAAGACCTCACGCCGCAGTGTATAGGCCTGTGGCGGTGAGATACTGCGGGGCCGGGGCTCGGCTCGCCCCGCCCTGGCTTCGCCCGGGCCACTAACCTTGTTCGCAATGAGGCTGAGGACTTTGAGGAAGCCGCCGCCGCCGCCACCGCCGGCGTGCCTCCAGGGCTGAGCAGGGGCGGCGCGGGGCGGGGCGGAGGGGACCATTAAAAAGAGTGGCGGTGTAGGCGGGGGCGCGCCCGGGCGGGGCGGGGCGCTGTGCATGGCGTATGCTGCTGCGCAGCCCAGATAAAGGTCCCTTCGTCTCGTCTCCGCCGCGCCTCCCGGCCTCGTCTTACCGCGCCGCGCCGGGGCCCCTCAGGGCCAGAGCTCAGCCGAGAGCCGAGCGAGCAGCGCAGCCGACCCGCAATCGACTGAACCACTTGAGGGCCTTGGGCGCCTACCTATGTCGCCGCCCTGATCCACCGAGGCCTTCATCTCCTCTCCCAGCCGCCCGGCATCACGAAGCGCACAGCACGTCGGGTCCGTACGAGTTTTATTGCACTTGCGCAATACTGTCTTTCTTTTTATCAAAACCTAAACGCTCCGCCGCCGTCACGCTGAGCGACTGCTAACGTTCCTCGCCGTTAGTGTAACGATCCGCCGGGCCGGGCCGGGCCGGGGCGACCACGTGCGGCGTGCCAGCAGTGTGGCGACGGGACGGGACGGGGCGGGTCAGGACGCGCACCAGGCGCCGCGAAACGGGCATCAGAAGGAGGAGGAGGAGGGGGAGAGGGAGGGGGAGGAGGAAGAGGAGGAGGGGGAGGAAGTGGAGGAGGGGTGGGGGAGGAGGCTGCCGCGCATGTTGTTTCAAGTCACGTAACATCTGAGACGAGAGGGTGTATACATAATGCCCCCCGGTCAGCCGGCCCGGCCGGGCTCCAGCACCTGGCTCAAGACCTCCCCCACCACCACCACCACCACCACGAGGACCACCACACCACACGCCCCCGCACGGCACGCCAGGGCACGGGCACGGCCAGGGGGATCCCTTTCAAAGGAGAGGAATGTCTCACAAGGACTCGGGCCGTGCTGTGTCGTGCCGGGTGCCGGGCACGAGAGGACCCTGCCTGCAATAAGCGAGGACACTGGTGAGGGCAAGCAGGTCGAGCTGCTGGTGCCGCGGCGCGTTAGCCACTCCCGCGCGGGGCAGGGTAGAGTTTGCTCCTCGCTGTCTCGCCCCGCCCCGCCCCCCGCCCCGCCCCGCGCCGCCCCGCGCTCGTGCTTCGCGCTGCGTTTGCCGAGATGAGTCAGACGGAGAAAGAGAACAGTAACGGCGGCAGGCTCTCCCGCGCTTTTTAATATCGCGTTTCGTTTCGGACCCCTGCTGTCGGACACGTCGGGGGAATAAAAAAAAATAAAAATAGAAGGTAAAATAAGAGAGAGAGAGAGAGAGAGAGAGAGCGAAATGTTGCCGGCCTCTCCCCCCTCCACTCCGACCGGCGCGGCGGTCGGCGCTCCCTCGAGACGAACCCATAGGCAAATAAACCTGCAGGATAGGGCCTTGTTTCTGTCCGTAGTTACAGGCCAGGCCAGGCCGGGGCATACGCCGCGCCACGGCTGGGCGGCGCCGGGCCGCGCACGCAGACGCCGAGTTTGGCGCAGCCTCCCCCCGCCCCGCCCCGCCCCTCCCCGCCCCCCGCCCTCCGGGCACAAAATTTGGCCCCCGAGAGTATGGCACCGACGCAGGCTGTATGGCGGTGCAGACGCGGTGCGAGCGAGGGGCGTGGCGGGGGCGCGGGCGTCGAGAACAAACAGCTGGAAAAATTAATGTACTAGTAACAGTGGAGTGAGGGGTGGAGGCGCTTGCTTGCAAGGGCAAGGGCCACACGGCCCCGCGCGTCAAGTGCGCCAGCGCCGGCCCGGACCGGCCCACCCCGCGAGGCCACAGCTACGGCAACTTTGGTTTTCCGACAGGGCGTGCACTCTTTGCATTTCCCAGAGTTCTTAAAAAGAAATGCCCGGCTTTAACTATTCAACACACTCCCCTCCACAGTTAGAGTGTAAACTTCAACGGTTACATTACATTCCATACATATACATATGGAACGGTTATTTTGTTTCCTGCGCAGGCGGGCTGACGCGCGAAATTCGCCGAGGCCAGACGGCGAAAGGGGCGGAGGAAGGGATCCCGTACGAGTGCGTCGGGGCGGGGCGGGGCGGGGCAGCTCCCGCCCGCAGCCGGAGGGGGCCTCACAGGACAGGGCGCCCCGCCCCGCCCCGCCCCGCCCCGCCGGCCAGACGACTTGCCGCAGCACTCGTCACGTCAGCCAGCGGCACTGCAGTGCCGGCCCGCCCCGCCCCGCCCCGCCCCGGGAGGTGGGAGGGGAGGGCCACTCTTTATTGGGGAGGCGACTAGACGCCCGGCCCGGCCCGGCGACACCAGGCGCACATACGCCCCGGCCCAGCCCTCTCTTCTCCTCTCACCACCGGGCCGGGCCGGGCCGGGCCGAGGAGACGGGCCGACACATGACTCGGTGCGGAGATTGGGCCGGCCAGGCCTAGGCTCCGGCTAGACCAGGGGAGGGTTGTTGTACGGCCGCGCACCCCGGCCCGCGCCAGCCCGAGGGAAACAAAACTCTAATGTACAAAACGCGTCCTGAATTTTTCTTAAAATTTGTAAATTTTTGTTGATTTATTTTTTTTTTTTGCAATTTACATTTCTGTGCTACGAGGTGTGCACGAATTCCAGAGCTGTTTCCCGCAGGCGCCGCAGCCGCACGCAACCCCACCTGCCCCGCCACAGAGCGCGGCCCGGCCCGGCCCGGCAGGAAACAGGACGGGACGGGCGAGGACAGGACAGAGGCTGCGCAACCATTTTGCTCGAATTAAACAGGGCGGGGGACTAGGCCGGCGGCGTGACGCCCGTGCCCGTGCCAGAGCCTGTGCCGGTCCCGTGCCAGTGCCAGTGCCAGCAGGCCCCGCCCGCGCCCGCAGGCTGCCAGGGAGGTGTGGTGCATGGCCCGGCCCGCCCCGCCCCAGCCCAGCCAATAGCTATCAGTCTCCATGTCCTTGTGCTACATGACGCACGCTCTCACTTTCGTTTCCCTTTGTGTCAGTCTTCCCCTCTCTCCCGCTCTCCCTCTCCTCCCTTACTGTCAGTCTCAGGTCTCTATCCTTCCTGCCCGGGCCGGCCCCAGCCAAGGGTTATCTCCTTAGGCCGTGGGGTCTGCGGGCCCGGGCCGGGCGCGGGGCGCGGTGCGGCGGGGGCTGGCACGCCTTCAGGCTATATATCTGTCGGGCCATCCCTCAGGCTGTCTGCGCGTCAGGGGCCCGGCCCGGGCCCGGCCCAGGCCCAGGCCACCGCTGGCCAGCCCTCCCCGCCCCGCGAGCTGGCTAACGGGCCCGCCGCCTAGCCGATGTGCCGACAACTTACTCAATGCGGCCAACTGTTCGATCCGCGCCACGCGGTGGCGGGGGGCAGGGGGGCGGTCGCTCATGAACTTTTGATGCGGTCACAGCAATACCAACTTAATTGGGCTCCAGAGAGAAGTGGGGGGCGGGGGTGGGGGTAAGGGCACTCGCCGGAGACTAGGGGATTAGTTGATGGCATGTTAACGCCACCAGGGCGCACCAGGGTGTTAAAACATAAAGGTTTTCGGCTACCATACATTTTTACATATTTCTGGCTAAGCAAAATTATGGCTCGATTTTATTTTGTGGACATCGTTAACTCCTAGGCAGCGAGCATGCAATAAATACACTCACACACACACGCCGTCCCCCTTTTTTATTTAAAGTGTTGTAATTGTGGTCTTCTTTACTACACGCTTTCGTCCTTTTTATGTTTCATATCTCTCTCTCCTTTCCCTCCCTCTCCCTCCACCGGAAAACCACATTAATGTGCGAACGCGCGTGGTGGCCTTGTATGGCGAGGACCGCATCGCGCTGCTCGTGCGGTTAAAGAGCACAGGCCGGGCCAGGCCGCTACCCCGCACCCCACCCCACCCCTCTCACCGACACGCACGCGCCCCGCCCCGCCCCGCCCCGCCCCGCCCCGCCCGCACTCACACACTGTCACACTCACATGCTATCTCTCTCCTCGGCTGCAGACGCATGCGTTTTTAAGGGGAGCACAACAAAATGGTCCAGCGGGGTGTGGGCGGGGCGGGGCGGGGCGGGGCGGCATCAGCAGCAGCAGCGCGGGGCGCTCTGACCTCAAACGGAAGGCGCGCCCGGCCCGCCCGGCCCGCTGGGGTGCTCACCCCCGCCCCGCCCCGCCCCGCCACACCACACCACAGAAGGCCTGGAATGCGAATAATGAAACGCGAGGAGTCACCTCCTGGAAGGCAATGGAATGAGGGAGGGAGGGGGTGGGGGCCCTACTGGAGCCTGGGGCCTGGAGCCTGGGCCTGGAGCCCTGTGGCGGCCGGGCCGGGGGCGGGGCGGGGCGGGGCGGGGCGTGGGGTGGGATTCCAGCCGGTGACGACGGCTGACCAGAACTATTAATATCAAACACGTGAGAGGAAGTTAGGGCGGCACCCCCGGGGGCGAGAGCACCCCCGGACGAGCTCAGCCCCAGCGAGAGAAACGGCTATGGAGTGAGTCATCTCTACAATAATTCATTCAGAAATACTTTTCACAATCTGAGTGTTAATTCAACGGCAGGATACCAAATAGCGCGTAAACTTCATTTCGCGAAGATTCACGGGAAGGTCGGAAAACAACCCCCCACGCAACGTCACACACGACCAAGACCGCTAACCTGGCGGCGGTGGCCCTGCTAAAGATGCGCTAGAGCGCGAAAACAGCAGCAAAACGCAAAAAATATATATATATAACCGTCCTCTGAAAGGACTGTCCCTATGAAATTGCATGGCGCGGGCTCAATGCGATGTTCTTGTCGTCTCGCACACATTCGCAACATTCGGTCAACGTCAAGCGGGACGCCTCGACTCGGAGCTCACAGCTCACCTCGACTCAGAGCGCAACACCCAACCTAACCTTAAACTGCCGTTGATGTAACTCACCATATTTCGGTAGCGACGGTGCGCCGTCCCCTCGGTGACATCGGATCTTTTCTCCAGCAAATACTGATTCCGAGAGACGAACTGCGAGATGAAAGACATGACTTCTCCTCACTCTCAGCTGATTAATCCGCAGCCATCGAGCGGCCATATCATCCGACGCCCAAACTACGCGGCGCCCACCGGCCAACTGCTACCAACCGTTAGCCTGCCTTGATACATCGCACGACACAACAGTAGTACCAACTTCAACAAAAAGTCGTTATTTTCTACACTAATCGGAGAATCGGAGTATTTCGCATAATTGGCGTACCGTTTATTCCTGATCTGGAGGCAAATATTTCTTGACTCATAGATCAGAACAAAGTGGGCAATCTAAGGGGACGGCGCGCTGTATACTGTAGTATTGGCGTATTTCTGTGGTACGTATGTCGAAATTAGTTGGTCATAAACTCGCGCCGTGTCGCACTCGGGACTGCGGACCAAAGGAGGAAAGATTTCGCCTGCAGCAACTCCCATTTATCGCGGGCGAGACGAGTGCCGGCAGAGCCAGCCGGGGCGGGGCGGGGAGGGGCCGGCGGGTCTGCGTTGCGGCGTGCGGCTGCTGCATTGAGATACTGAGACGAATGGAGACATGGCGATGTGTGGGGAGGGGGAAGTGGATGGGGGGTACTGGTCGGGAGAGATATCCTAAGTGACCACGGCGTGGAGAGCGAGAGCAGCGTAGCCTGGCGCCCCTGCTCTGCTCTGCCCTGCCCCGTCTCTTCCGTCCCCTAGCGTCCGACGCGGAGGAACGGCGGGGCGGGGCAGGGGGTGGAGGCCGTGGAGGCGCTCCTTGCGCCCGCGGGGGAGGACGCGCCCGGAAAAGCCTCGGCCGGAACCGGAACCAGACCCTCCACTCGGTGGACATCCGGAAATTGTGACCGGAAACGATTGTAATATAAGGCGAAACAGCAACGAAACGACGGCCGCCGGCGGCGGCGGCGACCCCAGATGAGACGGGCGACGCGGCCAAGGCAAAGGAGGAAGAGATATACCATCCGAATTCCGACAAGGCAAATATTGAAACAGTCGACCGCCACGGCGACTTTTTGCGAAGAGCTCGCATAATTCTTAGCGTCCGCCCCCCCCCCCTCCTTCCCCCTCATTCTCCACCCCGTAGACCTCGGCGACGTCGTGTCCCCATGGCCGCGGGCGGACTCAAAAGATTAAAGAGACAAAAGGAGACGAAATCCAATCATTAGCCGACCCGCTCGGATTAGACAACAATGGTCTTTGGATTATAAAACAATAATAACCTCGCTAGAATGGAGCGCGCGTACGGCGAGGAGGAAAGGGGGGGGGGCAGGAGGACCGCACTGAGGGCCGGCCCGGCCCGGCCCGGCCCGCCTCTACAGTCTGCTACAGTCCTACAGTCCCAGCTGCCTAATTACAATGAGAAATTCGTCCTAGGGCCGGGCCCGCCGGGAGGCCGCGTCCAGGCAGCGCGGGGCGGGGCGGGGCGGGGCGGGGCGTATCCAACCCCCAATTCCTTTCTTCCTACTCACTCCGTCAAACAGTTTCATTTATGGCAGTCAGCTCGCGCGCCAAGACAAGGCGGCGGGCGGAGGGGGGTAGGTGGGGGCAGTCATCGCAGACTCCATTTTAATTGGGGCGTGGGCGCCTGCTTGCCTGATCAGAGAACTTATTACGGTATCATCAAAGTCGGAGGGATACGGCTTCATAGTTGCTATTAGTATCATTTAGTAGAATTAATATTGTTGCCGTGACGAGGGTAGGTCGCTGCGGCGGGCGGGGCGGGGCGCTGCCTGGGCTGACCCCGCCCGGCGCGGCGTGCACTGAGTGGCCTCCTGCCGAACAGTGGTGGAGTTGGCGAGTTTGAAGCCGGGAGTACGTCGGAGCACCTTCACTGAGCAAGCAAGATGAGCCGCGGCGCCACACGAGGCCCCCCCCGCCCCCAGCCAAGCCTTCCGTTAATACTGGGATAATGGAGCACACTGCCGAGCACTACCTGCCCAGGACCTACCGAATTATAATGCCATTGTTCAATTATACGGAGCACCTCGCCACTCCCCGCCACGCCGTCCCAGGGGAACGCCAGGCGCCCGGCGCGGCCAAAGCTCGCTCTGCAGCCGGGGGCCCCCAGCAGCAGCACCCTTCCTGCAGAAGCGCCCCGCCAGCCCGGACCCCGGACCGGCACCCAAGAGACGCGTCTGCCAGGAAGTCGAACAGTGACACATTCAATGCAGATCACTCCTAATTTATGGCTCTAGAAAAACTCACCATTGAACATCTTAGTTACTGCAAATTGTCGAACTGTGCAGAGAGACCACCCGATGAGAGGGAATGCCAAGGTGTTCCCCTCTCGGGAAGCGCCGCGCTGGGTAGGCAACCCATCCGGCTGGGCCGGGGCGATACGGGAGGTGCGAGGCGAGGCCTAGGACGTGTGGGGCCCGCGGCAGGGATTGGCCTCTGTAATGGACTGGCCGGGGAGGGGCGGGGCGGGGCGGGGCGGGGCGGGGGGCGGGGCGGCCGCAAGCTGTTATACTTGGCCCTGCCTCCGGCGTGAGGCGGCCGCGGTGAGTACTGTGCATTTGAATGTCATTCTTCGTATGAATAATGGAGACAGAGGCGCCTAGCCTCGAGGCGGGGGCGGGGGCGGCGCGGGGGCGGCGAGGGGTGAGGGAGGCGGAATACGGATCCGGGTGGGTCGTAATTCAGGTAAAGGAAAGGAAGTCTCGGAAGAATAGAAGGCGGCGAGAAAGACACACGAGTAGAGGAGAGGGCGGTGGCGCTGCGCTCCCGCGGAGCTGGCGTGCGAGCGTGTGCGCCACATCTCGCCACCTCCCTCTCCCTCCCTCTCCCTCCCTCTCCCTCCCTCTCTCTTCCTCTTGCGGTGCTCATCGGGCGCCAATGGGGTGAATGAGATGGAAGAGGGAGTAGCCGGGGAATACACTGGATGGCGTGCTGCTGCTGCCGCTGCCGCTGGCGGCATGCCTACGGGCTGGAGCTGGAGCCGGAGCTGCAGATCGACTCGACTTCCCTTTCTCTCGCCACCAGAACACACACACGCACGCACGCACAGTCGCCCACTCGAGATTTCGCCTTCTGCTGTAGCCTCAGCCCGTAGGCGACCCCCCTACCCTGTCTCCCTATCCCCCACCCTAGACTCCCTTAGACAGATCAACTACGTTATTGTCACTGCAAACGAAAATTTATGGTGGGCATGACGCGTCCCAAACAGGCGAGCCAACCGCCCAACCTAACCTCAGTCATTCGGCCACTCTTTCGCCGCCCCTCCCCTCCTCGTCGCGAACCCCATCCTTTTGGGCAGACGGGGCAGACTCCCCACTCCCCAGGCCCACCGTTGATTTGTGAGACAGCGCTGCGATTGAAACATCAACAGTTCACTGACTTCATTCTCACATAGGGCTCTTTCGGTGCCGGTTCGGTTGTGCTTAGCAAAGGAGGGGAGGGTGAATACCCTGTGAATCGGGTGTCGGTGACCGACTTCACCCCAAGACCTTGTTCTTTCACGCATACCTTTCACCGTTAAAATACAATTCACATTGAGCTAATGTGCACTTCAGGAGATAAAATAAGGTAAAAATTTATCAGTAAAAAGGCGCCAGCGGAGACTTAGACATAAACTCTGAGAGCCGGCTCGCTCCTGGGCGTGTAGCGGCGGCGTCGCGGTATAAATTTGTCTTGGTAATGTCGAGCCGGCCCGGCGGCGCGGTGCCCCTTCCCCAACCCCTTGTCCCCCGTGCCCGAGCCGCGTACTGGATCCGGCCGTGTCCTGCCAGGATTAGCGGGCACGTATTGGAATGAGGCGTGGCGGAGCGTGGCCGGGGAGGGAGGGACGGAGGGGGCCCCACGCGCCGATTTAGGCTCCTCGGAGGGTGAGGCAAGGAGGGGGGCCGAGATAGTATGAGGGATTAGCACGCGATTACCTGGCCCGAGTGCACAGCTGTGCTTCGCTGAACTGGCTCCTGGCTCCCTAACCCTGGTCCATCTCGTCCCAGCCATTCTTCAGCCTCCCCATTTAAATCCTGTTCGTTTTGATAAAGCCGAGATTCGCAACAGGGCCGCAATGCTTAAGAAGGAATGTCGAACTGATGAGCAATAGTTCGTTTATTTCCTCGGGGTCAGCGTCACGACAGGATGTCGATGACCCTGTCCTGGCAGATGTCGCCGGGGGCGTCCTCGTCGATGTCGACCGCGGTGCGCAGCAGGTCGAGCACGTCGTTCGGAAGGTCTCGCGTGTGGTGCACTGTCATGAGCACTTCGCCGGCCCGCACGGCGGCGCCCACGTGCAGGGCGTCGTCCAGCACGACGCCCACGGCCAGGTCGAGCGCCTGGTCCGGGCGGCTGCGGCCCGCGCCCAGCCGCTGGCACGCCCGCGCCACGGCCAGCCCCGCGATGTTGCGCACGACGCCGGTCCGCGGCGCCAGCACGGGCGTGGTGCGGGCGGCGCGCGGCAGCAGGCGCCACGGATCCGCGCACACGGCCTCGGCGTCCGCCGCGGACACGCCCTGGCGCTCCAGCATGCGGCGGAAGCGCTCCAGCGCGCTGCCGTCGCGCAGGGCCGTGCGGATCCGCTCGCGGCCCGCGGCCCGGGTGGGCGCGCGTCCCCGCATCAGGAGCAGCTCGCCGCCTGAGGTCAATCACGGCGTCAGGTCAGCACGGCGTCGAGGTACCGCGGGACTCCCCCGGCCGCTGGGGCAGGCACTCACCCAGCGCGCAGACGAGGTCCTCCAGGTCGTCCGGGCCCTGGCCGCGCAGGCAGCGCACGGCCTCTGCCACCTCGAGGGCGTTGCCGACGGCGCGGCCGATGGGCACGTCCATGCGCGTCAGCAAGGCGGTGGTCGGCACGCCGAGCAGGGCGGCGACGTCGATCTGCGGAGGGAGGGGAGGCGAGCCTTATGCACTTGCCCCAGGTCTTCCCTGTCTAGTCTGGCCGGCCGGCGGGGCGGGCCCTACTCCGCGCAGCTCGCGGTGCCGCGGGGTAGCGCCGCGGCGCTCCGCGGCGGGCGACGGGCGCAGGCGCGCGGGTACTCACGATGGACCTCGCCAGCTCGGTGGCGGCCTCCACAGTCTTGCACAGCGCGGCGCTGCCCACCTTGATGTCCATGACGAGCGCGCGCGTGCCCTCCGCGACCTTCTTGGACACGATGGAGGCTGCCAGCGGCAAGTAAAAGACACACGTGTGAAAGAATCATTCACGATCGCAATGCCTACGTCTAATCACTATGCGCTTACACGTGATGAGCGGGACGCTATCCACGGTGCCGGTGACGTCCCTCCGCTTGTAGAGCTCGCCGTCGGCCGGGGCCAGCCGCGCCGTCGCCCCCACGATGAAGCAGCCTGGGTCCTCGAGGGCGCTGCGCATCGCCTCCACCGACTGCGCCACCTTGAAACCTGACACCACGAAGGCAGTGAAGCAGACGTCAGGTGGCTCGCGTCACCGAGCTCTGACCTACCTCTGATGCTCTCCAGCTTGTCCAGGGTGCCGCCCGTGAAGTCCAGCCCGCGGCCTGACATCATGGGCACCTTGAGGCCGCAGGCGGCGAGCGCGGGCGCCAGCGGCAGGGACACCTTGTCGCCCACGCCGCCCGTCGAGTGCTTGTCCACCAGCAGCTCCCTCCACGCCTCGTCCCACTCCAGCTTGTCTCCTGTGCAGCGCAGCGCAGCGCGATGAGTACCGTATTGCATTCTCCTCTACATTTTTTATAAATCGTTTCGTCAGCAAACACACGCGATAACGCGCGCACACACAGGCCGGTGCCGGGGGCCAGTAGCCTCAGCAGCAGTAGCTCCCGTACCGCTATACCTCCTCACGCACACGCACACACTCACCTGAGTCAACCATGTGCCGGGTCAAGCTCGCCGTCTCCTCCGCGTCCAGGCCCTTCAGAAACATGGCCATGAGCATGGCTCCTGCAAAAGGAGTGCCAGCCGGCCGGGCGGCAACGCAGGTTGTTTCACACTATCTTTTCTGTTGCCCAGGTCAAAGATCAAAAGATCTTTCACCGCAAACTAAGGTAGTAGAGGTTCCGCACTACATACCGATCTGCTCGTCGGCGGCCTCCCCGCTCACCACCTTGGCCACCATGTTGCCCACGTCCGCGTCGCTGAGCTTGAGCCCATCCCGCTTCTTCTTGATGAGCTCGTAGAAAGGCGTTGCCGACACCATGCTGATCTGTCGCGCGCGGGCCGGGCCGGGCGTGTGCTGGTCCTCCTGTTGTCGCAAGTCGTCCGCAGCGAACAGCTCTGCCGTCAACAATACTTGCAGGTGGGCGCCGCGGTCTGCGAGTCTCCTCCAGTCCAGTCCTTCCCTGTCACCGCCCCGCCCCGCCCCGCCCCACCCCGCCTTGCCCACCTGACAGTGGCGCGGTATTCCCCGGCCCGGCGGGTTGGGGCGCCGCCCTCCAACTATTACGTCACCACACGTCTTCGGCAAAAATCACCGCCACCTCCACCCTCCAGCACCCGCCACAGAGGAGTGCTCGCGCCACTTCATGTTGTAAAATATTCAACCAAAAGGATCACTACCCGCTCCACTATCCCGCTCGGCAACCGTAATCTGACAGTACTGTGCTGCACTGCGGCACGGCCCGGCACGGCTGCCACGCGCCGACATATGACACTTGCAGGGATTTTGTCAGGTGACGCCCGGCCCGCCGACGAGAGCGAGAACGAGCAGGGTGCTGGTGACAAACTGGCCTTCCTCACCTCGTAACGCGTGGGGCGGGGCGGGAGGCGGACGAGGCGGACACGGTGGACACGGCCGAAGCGGAGGAAGCGCCGCAGAGGCCGCAGAGCTGATCTAGCAGTTGGAGATCGCCGCGCCGCGCCCGCGATGCACTGACGCGACGACGTTTCGTTACGCCACTGATCCCTCTGCACTCACGCCCATCGAGCTATCTCTGCTGCGTTCGAAAAACTGCAATGGTAGTCTGGTCGGGCTGAGATGGGCGGCACGTGGGCGGGAGAGAGGGAAAGTGCAGTGCAGTGCAAGCCATCGCATCGTGCGCGCCTTGGCAAGGCGACCTTGCTGATTCTCCTTCGAGGTGGCTTTAGTGTTGCAACTTTCTTGCGTCCAGTTTTTAGGAAGTTTATTTCAATTTTTTCAAAAATAAATCCAGTTTATGGCTTTTAAATTATAATTTACGCTAACGCAGCTGCGTGATTTTCACGCACTGCACACACCGCTACCTCGCAAACTACGTACTGTACCCGCCTGGCTCGGCTCGGACCCGAAGTCCTTGAACGGGAGCGGCAACAGAGATAAAGGCCGACTAGGACCGATGATAGCAGTTTGGATGATTATCATGTTTGAGGAGGGGCTCAAGGCTTGGCCAGGAACCCTGACCTGGTGGAGGGACAGGACCATTTCCTTACTTTATGGACAGGACTGTGGCTGGATACTATCCAGGTATTTGTAACGCAACAACTTGTGAAAAGGAAAGAAGAGGATGGCAAGAAAACGGCCTGATGGTAACAGTTTACAAGTAGTTTTAATTATCTCATTAATAAATACATTATTCTGATGATGATTTCAATTGATTTTTTTTTCTTATGCTTTACTACAATCTCTTTTTAAAAGTTTGCAGAAGATCAAAATTCTCCACTTGTTTCTATTTTTCAGGATTCAATGTAAACTAAACAATAATATCATTAATTTGGCAACCTGATTTTGTAAATCTCAACAAAACGATTTCAAGTGAAAATCATGCTAACCAGTGTCCACATATGTACACTCTCGTAATACAAATAATTTGTCAAATAGCATCAATGAGAAGCTATGTACAGTTTCTAAGTAAATAAATTTTATATAATAAAGTAATCAACAACATATTCAACAACAATCTAAATACCTGTTCACAAAGTATTGAAACAGAAATTATAAAATCAATTTCTAAAATGAACGAATTTTACAGAGAGATAACAGGAAGGATATTTTGCTGCCACAAGAGCTGCTTGAACCATTGTTGTTACATTTTCGGATCTAGGTGCACTGACATAGAAAGAGATAAAAGAGCTGTGTTTGTCACATAGATTAACAGACTAGCAGGATGACAGTGGCACCTAACATATCAAATGTCTTGCTCTCATTAACAAGCAAGCAAACCAAAGAAAGTAAAACCACTTGCATGCATACGTACTTAAAAAAAAAGAAAACAAAAAACAAAGACCAACCAAATACTGTACTGTGAATTTTAAGATTGAGTGAGACAAATACTTTGAACCCATTTGATATTTTGGTATGGATGCTGGTTTCCTGGATACATGGGTTTAGAACTACATATATTCAATAGGAAAAGTATGAACCAAACAAATATAAACACAAGTGATAAAAAATATCACAACTTTAACATTTTAGCAGTCATAAAAATGTGCTCCAGAAGCTACTGTGGTCAACAATTCTCCTAGTACAAAATGTTAGCAGAGGTAGAAATTTGACCTGCTTTTATGCAATTATTGCTTTACATCTTTTATGTCTCTACTGAGATTTAAAACTCAGAACCAAATATTTGGTTCCTGATATCAAAATTCAATTAATCAATGAAATACTAATAGTAGTATACAATTTTATTTGGCCTCTACTTCATTTTATTTTTATAAATTAATCAGTGAAATCATTTATGGGACAAGAAAATGCACCTTTGAACTTGAAACTGGCAAACCACAATGACTTCCATTACCAAATGACAGCACCTCTAATTCTTATACTCAAATGCGGGAGACTGAAAAAGACACAGAAAACTGACAACTCTCTACAGTACGGAAATGATTGGAAGCACACTTGAATTAGATACCTGTCCAGGCAAAATTATCTACCTCATTACTATCTAACTATACATGAACAATAGTCACCAACTATTTATAAATATAACATATTGCAATAAAAACTGATGAGGTTCGATCAAAAACAAATAATTTCTGACAACTGTACACATACACACGGCAGATCATCCTGCATTTTGATTTATATTACAATGCACTCTCACTCACTACATAGTTCAGACTGGAATGTCAAACAAAGTTCCTTAGACAATAATCTACAAGGAGAAGGGTACAAGACACATTCCTCATTAGTTCTATAAGAACTGTGCATTTTAAATCCTTGCAATGTGACCCAACTATAACTTCATATTACTCTACGACTAGGGTCTTGTGTGATGCTAAAATGCCAATACCTTATGTCACATGAAGAATGCATTGGCCAATCACTGGGTCAGGGCTGATTTATACCAATAAAATACTGGAAGAACTGTATGAAAACTCTGTGCAGGACATGAAACCTGATTATATATTATAGACTAATAACGAATATGTTAGATAACGAGATTGGGCTGATGGAAGGGTTATATGGCTTGGCTCCAAACTGGACACATGTGTAATGCCAAAGTTCTGACTAAGTAACTAAATCCAGAAACACATGGCCCCTGAACATTGTTGCTTAAGAGAAACTGGGCCTTGGTCCCCTGCTCTGAAATGAAGATAAGCGCAAAAGTCTAAGGAAAGAAAAGTGAGCTATTTTGTCAATCACACCATATGAAAATGCAAAAAAGTAATAAAGTTTGCTCCACATGACAACACTAAGAAAGTGAAGAGTAAAGATTTTTGTATACAGCTTATAAACAAGGTACCTTGCAGTCACTGTCACCAGCAAAAAGAATTAACTGTCAAAAATCTGCTACACAAAAAACAGGGTCAGCTCATAAAAATATTGAGAGCAAACTTATACATAGAGTTGTCTTCAGTCATTTACTTGATTGCATATAAATACAGCAGGGTGACTAATAGTATAGCATCATTCCTACTTAGATCAGAAATACCATCCAGAAACGATACATTGTACATTGTGATCTGGGTAATACCGACAGGGACAAGGACAAGATACATTTTCTACAGAGTTGCCAAAACAGCAAAATCCATATCACATTACCTCACAGTACTTGAAGTACAGACCAGGTTAGACATAAATGGAAATGAGTAAAGGGCATGAACCATACAGCTCACAATATAACTTCCCAAATACCAAAGAAATATTAATTTGAACATTCTGAAGTTGAAAATACAGGTAAAGCAGAATCAATCGAAAAGTTCATCAACATATATAAAATAGTTTAGTTATTGGCAATGTCAAAACCATTGATTCATCTATCAATCAGATCAGGTCAGTGAAACAAAGTGCTTCGAGTTCTGTTTTTAAAAAAATTATGGTGAAGCAAGCATTTAAAAAAATAGTAGGATAAGGACAAACACCTAGCAGGTCAAATCAAATAACCCAAGAAACATCATTACCGTCTGTAAAACCAAAATCTGAAAGCAGCTTTCAGATGGTAACTCAATGAAACACCACATGAAAATTTTAACGTTTTTCCACAGCCCACACAGAAGAATACGTAACAAATATTAGGTACAACTAAAACACAAATACCAAGACATTAATTGCAGGGAAATGCAATGCTGCGACATCCTTTGTGACCAAATTAAAGCTCTTGACAAGATGAACTCAATGAATATTTAGTTAAAACATTGTTGTTTCCAAAATGTGCAACATATACGCTGTACATTTGACAAGAAAAACCAAAAAAGTTGAGTTTAAGTCATCAAAAGCTTCTAGTCTCTCTCTCCACAAGTAAAGTAAACAAACTGCTCCAAACAAAATTCATTTACACCACAATTTTCCCCTTTGTTTTGTTAATAATACAAGTGGGTAGGAGATTTTGTGACTATTAAACCAGCAACAAGACAATCTTCTTTGAGCATGGCCAAGTCTTTCTTAGCCGACTTCTGTTACTGGAAATAAATATAACTTAGCACCACCCAGCGACTCAAATCCATTCAATTGGTCCAAGTCACAACCTTCTTGAACAGGTATGTACACATTCACAAAAGGAATTTAATACTATTTAACAAAAGAAAAAATGAACAATTTCAAAATTAAATGCACATCACAATAAATATGGTTCTTCAGGAAATTGTGACAGTGCACCTTACTAGTCTGTGATAACTTAAACTGATGAATTCCGCCACAGAAAAGAAACACCAATAACTACCCTGATAATGTTCCAGGAAGCCACACACAACGATGAATGCTTCATGTAAGTACACTCTGGTAGTACAGTTATTGTTCCAGCACACAACTGTACTATAGATGAAAGGGTGTTATTGTGCAACTACTTCAACATAATTTGCAGGATACAGGCCTACACGGCCATCTTTCCTTCCTTTACACCAGCCTTGTTCATCTTCATCCTCTAGCTTTTCAAATAGATCACCTGTTTAAAACACAACAACAAGATATATCAGGTTGACGGTTTATAACAAGTTTGACTAATCAAAAAAAGAATTAGGCGAAGAAAGGGAAGAGATTGCAGTACCTTGCTTGAAACTGAGCTCATCAGACTCTGCCCCCTCATAGTCATACAGAGCTTTCACAGGTACTCCTGGCTCCCCATTGTCTACGAGGGCCTCATTACCCTCCTCATCCCATTCCTCCTCTTCAAAGGGATTGGCTTCGGCCCGCGGAGTGCCATTCCTGCAACAGCAAAACATTTGGAATTAATTTTGTGGCAGCTTTATTCAGTGGGGTACACAAACAAGGAACTGGCCATAGCATTTAGAAAAATATTAATAAAACTGGCTGGTTGACTGCTTGACATAGTATAATGATTGCATATACATGTACATGAGCCATAAGCTGAAAAGGAGTATTATGGCACATTTCAGACCTTTTTTTTCAATAACTAGAGCAGCATAATTTTCAGAAATCAGAACTACAAGATAATTAACCAACAGCTGCCCCTAAAATACTATTACATCAAAGCAGAGCTGAAATGCATTATCACATCTTAAGAATCTAGCAAAGGACACAAGAGTAGGCCTGGATTTTATAATATAATTAGTAATTCTAAGTTTACAATGCATATAGCTGTGGTTGGGACTGTGACTCTGGTAGCTTACCAGGACACTGTTCCAACAGCATCTTAAACCTACAAAGAAAAATTCACATTGATTTGACATGAACTCTTGCCTTGACGGCGTTAAGGCAGAACTGAAAGTTGCCATATGTGCAGAATGGAACACATTCAGTGTGAAGCAAGGATCCGAATCATATATAGTATAGAAGTGAAGAGTGAAGTAGATGGACATTTCCCCCCACTGAATGTGTTTAACAGTCCGAGCCTTAAACACCCTTCTCAAATTTCCCAACTGTGTAGACTAGAGAGCCATCTACAAGTACAGGAGAATAATCAACCTGTGTAGGTTGAACGCTTAAGCCAAAAATAAAATGAGTTGTCTTAGCCTTCAAAACTAATAATATTAAGAAAAAAACAAAACTTACGTGATGGTTGGTGTTTTGTTAGAACTATCTGTCTTATCATTATTGGGTGCTGAAGTAGGTGATGAGTTGGTTTTAGCATTGGAGTTGTTTCCAGCCGATGGTGATGTCTTTCTATCATCTGAAGTTACATCAGTAGTGATTACTCGACTTACTGGCTTCTTTGCCGGAAGTCTCTGATTGACTGGAGGAAATTCCTACAGTAAAAAGACAACAACAAAGAATCAGTATTGTTGAAACAAACTTGATGATTGAAATATTTGATATTTACAAGGAATATAGAAGCACAGAATACTCTAGATAATAATTCACAAGTGAGGAGAACCAACGAAACATATTTTTTGAGTTTGGGACAACAAAACACACAAAAGACAAGTATTTAAACATGTATGGGAACATTAAATTGAGATAAGATGAAAATACTAGCGGTATTACTGTGCTTCACAGAAAATATAGAATTTTTTTTCTGAAAATCAATGTGCTTTTCAATGATTATATGTGAGATAGGTTTGGAAAGATACTTTCATACAAGTACAATCTAGGAAGCTATCTAGTTATTAAAATAAAAATAAAAAACTACCAATAAAATAAATCCAAATTCTACTTATAAAACTTTACCAATTGTGTAAGGAAGCAAAAACTTTGTGTATAAAAGCAACTCTACTTATTTGGCTTGCATAATTATAACAGCAGAACCAGTTGACTACATTTCTTAAAAGTTAAAGGGAGAAAAATTTGATCTGGCCAAAGTTACATGCAGCAGCTCGTCCTCGCTGATTGGTCTCTGGTTGATGAGGATGATATTGTCTTTAGGTTTCCTTCCCAACCAACGCTGCACAGTAACGAAAATAGGGGTGGCACAGGGAAATTAAAATTAAATCAAATGAATAAAAGAGGACCTCATAATAAACTCATTATGGAATAAATTATTACAAGGAAAATAAAAAAGTGTAAGATAATTTAAGTATTGTAATATTTAAGAAAAGAACTTTGTGTAAAGTAAACCATTTCAAGGATGATTTTACTTCTAGGTACTGTACTTAGTTATCAATCAAACCAAAAGAAATAGAGAGATGGAGTCTTAGTTGATTAATTAACACTAAATAAAGGGATTTTTACATGCAAATCCTCGCTGACTGGCCGTTGATTGATGAGCGTTATGGAACTTGCTGGGAGGGTGTCCTTCAACTTTGCTTTGGCAATTTCACGGAGTTCCTCTGTGTAGTCCTGAATATGGCACAGCAACACGCCACGCCAAACGATACATGCAAGCCACGCAGAATTATAGAAAAAAAAACAACAACATGCAAACGTAAAACATTAAACCTTAACAAAACAAGGCAGGCAGATTAAACTAGTGATCAAAGAAATTGAAAAATAATTTTAAAAAAGGATACAAATGAAATGGAGAAACAAAAGTTGAAGTGATAGAAAATAAAAGTAAAATCAGCAGGTCTAAAGTTTAATTGTGTTTACATAAAAACAAAACAGTAAATGAAAGCAATAAACAAAATCAGAATTTACTGCATGCATCTCTCTAATTGATACTTTCTGAAATCTTTTCAATTACATTGAATTACTGAACCTAATGACAGTTTAATACTAAATTGGTAGGTTATCTTGATCACTTTATGCATCCTTGTCACAACCAACAAGCTCCACTTCATCCATTAACACACCAACAATTACACATACAGTACATAGCCCCTTTGAATAGAGATGCAAAATGAAGGCCACAATTTTTAGCCAACACATGACTTGAAAGAGGGCGTTCAGTGAACTTCAAAAACTTAAAGATTCATCAAATAAAAAATGAATTTTTTCTCTAAGCTCCAGTCCCAGTATGTTACTAAAAATGCAGGCAATCAATATTTTTTATCAAGCGTTACACATGAATAGACTTACCTCAAACTGTGGCCAATTCATTGCCATATTGACACCATGGTTGTTTGACCACCACTTCAGGTCTTTTTCATAATCCGCATTGTTAACTGTATGGTAAAATTCATCATAAATCTGTGGTAGGCTGAAAAAATAAAATCAATCATTGCCAATTCTATAAAACTGATAAAAGGGAAAACATGTGGATTATACTTACACTGGGTCATTAGAAATATTCAGGCACTTTTGCATAGAGAAAAGAACTTCTTTGAAAAACCGCAAGCGCTCTGCTTCCATTTCTTGGCACTTGTTAAATACTTCAGTCATTTCTTCTACATATTTCGGGTTATGCGCATTAATTTCTTGCAAGGCCAAATCATATTTTTCTTTCCCTTTTAGAACATCCTCCTTGACCTTCTGCACTCTATCTTGCATTTTTTTGACCTGCACAAAAGATAGGTACATTAATGAGAAAAAGGCACCACAAAAAAGGGTTGATTTCTGTACATTTCTATGGTAATAACCAAGGCAAGATTAATATATCAATCTTCACAACAATAAAAAATAAGGAGAGATTAGAGGTGCACTTCTAATTCTGTCTGCATGCAAGGTGAGATGCAAATTGGAAGCAGTACAGTCTATAAAGTATATAAAAGTTTAGTTTGTGAGCAAGGACATAGGTAAATACTGTATACAGCCCAACTGAAATGAGAATCACAGAAGTATGTCAATAGGTAGAGATAAGATAAGCACACCAGAATATTATCAAAGATAATGTAGTGAAGAACATGACAGTCATTAGTTCATTGAAAACTGTGACAATGTTCTGAATCAAAATTTCATGCAATAGCTGTGCAGGCAGAAAATTGACTTAACGGAAAAGAAAGCAACTTTACAAGGTTTGAAAATATGATAGGATGAAAAATGTTTTACTGTCCTTGACTGTGCTGAAAGTCTTACTGGATGTGCTGATATGGCTTGAGGTATTTAGGTATTGCAAACAAATGGGAAATAAATGTAAACTACAGGAAAACCCCACTCACCAAGGCAGCACGCTGCAAGACACATAAAAAGAAGAGACCTTAGATGTACAGTATAAATTCAACAAGCCTACACTAAAATTGCTAAAATATACACCAAAGCACTTTTAGTATGATGTCACACACTTGTACAACTAAAGTCTAATGTGACATGCCTCATGCAACTATTGAATAAGACTTTCATTTAGAATAGTTTGCAGGAAAAATGTAAATAACTGACATTTTGTATAATACAGTAAAAAAATATATTTAGTTTTATGAAATTTAAAAATAAAGATGTGAATCAAGAGGGATGATTTAACCAAAAACTTCAAACATGCAAGATTTTAAAAAATCATTTTCTTACCTGGTCTGGTGATAATGAGCTATCTCCTGTGGCATTTCGTTCCTGATTAGCAGCAGATTTCTCTGTTTTACAAGCTGTATGGTAATCCGCCTTTGCTTTATTAACCTTCTGAAGAAGTTTTGCCCATGGTTTCTGTGCTTTCTTAAAGTGGTCTTCCATTTCTTTCCTTTCCTTAATTTGAATCATTGACTGCAAAAAAAAAATAAAAAATAAGAAACCCAGTTGTAGTGATAGTATTCTATTTTACCACCCATTTATCGGATAGGAAACAGATTGTAAATATTTAGCAGCGCTAAAGTAACAATGTGGTATGGTACCTTATGGTAGCTATCTTTCTGCCATGTTTTCACTTGTGTGATCACATCATTACAGAGGTTGTCTTTGACTTTAATATGAAGATCACACAATCTATCAGCTTCTACCAGCACACCCTTCCAGGCTGCTTCTGTTGTGCCATATTCAGGGCCTATAAAACACAAGAACAGTGACAAAATAAACATAACACTTCACAAAACAAGCTGGCAGCATGCAGAATATTATTCAAGCTTACCCTTTTCAATAAGGTCATTCCATTTTTTACTCCAACTTTTAAGAGATTTTGCATATGTCTTTTCAATGTCCGAACGTTCTTGTACTAGAGTAATTAGCTCGTTGCACAGCTTATATCCATCTTCTATACGTTTTGTTGTTCTTTTGTAGTTCCCTGGCTCCCAAAAGGAGTCTGAACTCGCTATGAGCATATTATCATCACTGTGGTGAGACATTGTGGAGCTGTCTTGGGCGCCTTCACTCCACCTACAAAACAGTACAAAACTGAACTTTAGAGACAAATTAAGCAGTGTGAAGGAAGACAAAATGATGCCCCGCAATGTGTTAAAGACATCGTGGTTCTAGAACACTTGTTCGGTGGCAAGTTGCTGCATTACCCCATTTTACTTCACTTTCCCACAGAGAGACCTAAACCATATATGGTTATAGATTAAGTCGTGTAATGCAGCAGTCTCTGGCAATTCGATTCAAGCTGATAAGATATAAAATGGAATGTGGCTCTGCTGCACTGATCGGGATGCGCGAGAGTGGGCCCATCGAATCGGCATTCCCACAAAACAGTCCCAATAATGGTCTGAAGTACAGGGCTTCCTAATCACACCACCTACAAGGCCAGAAAAACTTGCCATTTTTTTACTTAAGAAAAAAAAAAACCCTTTTTTAAAAAAAAACTTAAGCTCAGACAGCCACTGGACCCAACACAACGAGGTTGATCGTAAACGAACCCAGATGGAGCGCCGTTGCCTCCGGGGAACAGAGACCACTGGCTGGTGGAGAAGTTCCGGGGTAGCGTGGAGCTGTGGAGAGTCACCATGACCGAGCTCGCGATTTGCGCTCCAGGCCTACGAGACGGGGCGGGGCGGGAACAGACGGGGACACCAGCGGACCAACGCCTAGCACGCTCACTACTAGCCGCGGAATCGCCGCGAGGAGGACCCCACTAGCGATAAGGAGAGGAGCACCGCAGGGCACAGCAGCCCCGCCCCGCCCCGCCCCGCCCCGCCTCTAACAGAAGGTAATCAGACAGGCATAGTGACGCCAGACATATCGCACAGTCCGCGCGTCCACTCCCCTCCTCCACTCATAAAACAAGGCGGAGGCGCGTTAAACACGTGTAAAGCTGAGCTCACACTACGTCTATACCTTGGCTAATCGGTATGCGGCCACATCGGCCTCCCCAGGCGCACTCTACCAGGGCTGACCAATTAAATTTCAAGTGAAATTTAAATCCAATTTAAATCCAATTTTTCTGATATGCTCTTTAAGCGCATTCGCTTCTGCGACCTACTCTGCTAGCGACCCTAGCGACCCGCGCGCCGGGAAGGATCAGAGTCTTGCATAAGCGCGCCCACAACACCTACACGTCGTATACGCACTGCGCGTTCTTGGCCTGGCGCGGCGGTCTGGCGGTATTGCTGTATTGGGATTTTGACAGGGCGTGGCGTGGCGTGGCGAGGCGGCACACCTCTAAGCAGCCCGCCGCACGTGGGGCGAGGGAAGGCCCGTCCCACACGCCTAGCCTAGCCTAGCCTCTCTCACATGCGCCGCGCCGCGCAGTTGTTTCCTTTCGCGCTCGCGTGGGAAAAGCTGGATCCGACAAGGGCAGTCGTCCGAGTGTCAAACCCGAGGAGGAGGAGGAAGAAGAGGGCCAGAGCATAAAACAAAACGAAAACTAGTAAAAACCAAAAAAAGGGGCATTGTGGTAACGCGTATTATGGAGAGGTCATTCATTCAAGCGTTCATTCATTCATCGCCGTGTCCTCGAGCGGCCCGCTCCGTGCCGCTGCATCGAGCGCAGCGCAGGCAATACGCGCGCCAGGACTGCGACGGGGCGGGGCGGGGCGGGCGGGGCCGGGGCCGGGGCGGGGCGGGGCGGGGGCGGGGAGGGCGAATGATACCACCGCGCCGAGGAGGAGCACCAGTCGATAACGACACATACGTGCACAGTGCTCTTCCCCGACCGGCCCACCGCCCGTAAGATATTAAAGACTCGACACCGCTTGGCCTGGGCTGGCGCGACACGACAGGCGTATGGCCCACGCCGGGCCTTGGCTCGCTGCGCCTGCTGCGCCGGCCTGCGCCCCGCGTCGAGCTGCTCCCATGCAGCGGCGGCCATCAACAGTTTCCCCCACAACTCGTCGTCCGCGCTCGCGACTCTTTGGTAAGTGGTAGGCGACGCAAGCACGCCTCCCCGCAGGCAGCCGGAGTCCCACATCCAGCAGGGAATCACGTCACGATTACCACATTACATTTTTATCGTCATTTCCATTGCTATTTAAAATGACTAAGACAAGCGCCTCACGTACAGTACCGTGCAGGTGCGTCCGGGAAGGGACGGGGGCGAGGGGCGTTGTTGCCCGGTAGGGTGATCAAATTCCTGCAGAGGAATGAGGGGGAGCGCTGGTTTGCGGTGAGGATCCATAAAGAACCTGTGTCTTGAGCGAATTTGAACAATATTTAGGGGTTGCGCAGAGCGGTATTTGTTTAACACAGGTCTCTTATGGGAAATTCTTAGCAAAAATGAAAATTTGGCCTCTACCCCGCAGTATTTGTGATATGTCAAAAATAAGTTCAAAAACGTGTTCTACGTCAAAAACCGAATCTGTGGATATGCCACACTATTTCTTTTTTGTTCTCAATCTGATTGAAACAATCGGTAAATTTGTCAAATTTTACTTAAATTGGCATATTTGCGTAATCGTTTTTACCGAAGTAAGTGGGTTAAAAAATTTATGCGGCATATCCACAGATTCGGTTTTTGACGTAGAACACGTTTTTGGACTTATTTTTGACATATCACAAATACTGAGGGGTAGAGGCCAAATTTTCATTTTTGCTAAGAATTTCCCATAAGAGACCTGTGTTAAACATATACCGCTCTGCGCAACCCCTAAATATTGTTCAAATTCGCTCAAATTTTTACACAGGGGTTCTTTTATGGATCCTCACCGGAAACCGAGCGCTCCCGGTCGGTACCATATACTTGCGGAATTTTTGATCACCCTACCGCTCCGGGTGCAGACGGGACGGGCGAGACGGGACAACCTCTTCCGTTACGTTAGACGCGTCCACTCATTCAAACACACCTCCCGGGCTCCACACGAGCCTAAATAACACCTGCTCTTGAATCCCAATTCTACATTTTCATTGCCTAATTTTCCTTTTTTTTCCACCACAACTTTTTCCTCGAGCAGCACAGTACTAAATGAGCTTCAAACAAGGGCACATCAGCAGGAATAATGCCATTCCTCCGGCGCGGCCCCGGGCGGGGCGGGGCGGGGCGGGGCGGGGCGGGGCGGGGCGCGGTGGGGCGTGGCGTGGCGCGTTCGCCCCTGGGCCCATCCCATGCCCCTGGTGATAATTAGCCCCCCTGCCCGGGCCGGCACGACCGCGAGGCACGTACCGTTCGCTACGTAGCGCGCCGAGGCGAGTGCGGCGGGGCGGGGCGGGGCGGGGCGGGGCGGGGCGGGGCGCAGGCGCCACCTCCCAGAGAGCACTATCACTAGCTAACACCGCCACCTTAAGGTTTTGCTACGTTAAAAGAAAAGGTATGTAAAGTTAAGAACCCCTGGTCGCGGTGCGGGTAGGCAACCCTCCTGCACTCCTGCCATGCGGTACAGCATAAGCTGAGGAACGAAGGGGTTAGTCTTTGGGCCACCACGCGAACTTCAAATAATTCTTTTAATAAAAATAAATCACCGTTAACAATAAACTTCTCTATACGGGCGAAACAGGGTCAGGTCGATGCGGCTGCGCCGAGGCGCGCTCAGTCAGCCGGTCCTGGCGAGGAATGCGCCAGGCTCCCGCCCCGCCCCGCCCCGCCCCGCCCCGCCCCGCCCCGCCACGCCCAGCCATGCCAGGACGTCATGGAGGAGGCCTTTCCTGGGCGGAGAAATCCGCCACGAGACCACCGGCACAAGCATCAATACGATTGCACGCGGCCCGCAGGCACAGCACCAGTATACAAACTACAGACTGAGCATTTACAATATTTCAGCAACGAAGCAATTGTTACAACTTGTACAGCGCTTAATGGTTTGCCATGACTTTTGAGCTTATAGGAGACAGACAGAGATGAAGCCAGCCCAGGAAGACATTGAGGCGAGGCGAGGGCGAGGGCGGGGCGGGGCGGGGCCGGTCTAAATGGCCAGTACAGCTGGCGCGGTAGGCGCGCGCCGCGCCACAGCGCAGAGCGACAGGCTGGTCAGGTTCGGGTCAGCTGGTACCTGCCGGTACCCGACGGGACGGGTACCCGCCGCGCCGGTACCGTACGGCCCGGCCAGCACCGACACTCTCAGCAAACACGCATCGTCATGCGTTCGATTCACCTTGCAGACGCGGTCAACTCATTCACTGAGCAGCAAAAATATTTCTCTTTTCTCCAACAGTGTCATATCCTCCTACACATCAATCCGCAGCGCAGCAGAGCATCGTGAGCGTGCGATCCATCCACACGGAGAAGAAAGCTCCGTATTCACGTTCAGATTCCGTGAAATGCGCCTCCGTCCGCAGCCCCCGCAAGCCGCAGATGCGCACCGCGGCCGCGCCTCCGCTGCACACACATATTCACATTGAGCGGCAGCGGGAATGAAAGTTAGTCCGTATAGAAAACGCGGTCGGATGCAGGTGCCCAAGAAACGAAACCTAAGGCCTGGCCTCCTCACATTTGCCGCGCCTCTTTAAAAATTTCTATAATCTGGTACAAAATGATATAAACCACTGCAAAGTGGTCAATTTGGAGGACCCAAGCGAAAGAGGTGGGAAAGGGGGTAAGGGGTATCATCGGAACGTCGGCGGCACGGCACACACTGCGGGGCAGGAGATCTAGCGACGAGAATTGGGCTGGAAAGGGGCGAATTCCTTGAGAGCGGTTCGGTTCGACGTGGCCACGACGCGAGGCGGGGCGGGGCGGGGCGGGGCGGGGCGGGGCGGGGCGGGGCGGCGTGTCGGCCGGAGGTGAGGAGGAACATCAGACACGCACCATGTGCTTGGCGCCGACCCGCCGACCGGACCGGCGGGCCCCGCCCCGTCCCGCCCCGCGCCGCGGCCAGCGGTACACCGAGCGGTGTGGTGGGGTGGGGCGGGGTGGGGCGGGGCGAGGCGCGGGGCGTGCCACAACACACACCGGCCGGCCGGCCGGCACGCAGCAGAGCCCAGCCCCAATCACATGCGAGCACCGGTCCACGAGACGAGAGGAGAGAAGAGAAGCCCGAGGCCCGCAGCAGCTCAAATTTTATTCAAAACGAAAGATGAGCAGCAGCCAGCCGCTCCCAGACTTGTGTGCCACGAGATTTAAATTTATAATACACGAATACGGCACCGAAATGGATTAAAAACACCCGGAGGAATTCTCCATTCCCCTGTAATATGTCACCGTATTCTAAATTACGAAGTAGATATTCAGACGGACCTGGCGCCGATATCACAGGGGCCGCCCATACACACCTGAAACAAAAGAAAAACAAAGCGTCAGTAAGGAACAGCAATTTTAGCTATGAAAATGGTGGATTTCGTGCAACGAAAAGCCTTTAGTTTCTCGTTAAATCTCGAAAATCTTACATAACTTGCTTTCAGACTTTAAAAGAGTAGACTGATTGTCGGCGCGTGTACCCCTTCCCTTCCTTCTCCCCCTCTGCCGCCCACATCGCGTCGCGGGCGGAAATCAGATGAAAGATTTTCATCTTCAAACGGTACAGTTGAGTCTGCAGGCCCGGCCTGGCGTCTCCATCAGCTGAGAGGTGAGACGCCGCGCCGCGGCCGCACTCCAGTAGCCGCCGCTTTCACCCAAAGACTCGGTTACCAACGAACAATACTTTCATGAATACATTTCCAGTATACTCGTTTCGGACTCCTGTCAAAGTCACAATCATTTCGCTATCATTACACACGCGTGATATAATGGTCTCCATTTCCTTTATGTGCGACGGTGTCGCGCTGGCCGCTGACCACTGGCAGCGCGGTGCAACGCCCGCCTGTGTGGCCCAGCCCGGCCCGACACACCCACTGCCCACCTGGTCCCACTCAACAACTTAAAGTTTTACGAGCTCATTCACGTGGAAATAAAGTACACGCGGCAGTGTCGTTTCCCTCTTATACTACAAACTTTTCTCCTTCTTTTTTCCATTACTTTCATTCAACTTTTGAAATTGGGTCGTGTGGGTGACCACATATTCCCGCCGCATTGAGGTGTGTGTAGATGCGTCATTGTCAGCTGTGGGCGTCGCCCCCGCGGGACGCGGGACGATACGGCCCTAGCGCACGCGACCCGCGACCCTTCAGGAGGGCGTGGCCGCGCCCGTCCACGGCCAGGTGCAGGTGGCGCAGGTGGGCGCGACTGTCCCGCAGCCCAAACACGCCCGCCCAAGCACCACAGGGGAGGGGCGCGGCGTGCAGCCCAGCTTGGCCCGGGTATGCATTCCACAGCACGGCGCCGCCCACGCCACGGCCCCCGCCCCGCCCCGGGAGAGTAGGCAACCCTAACACAGCCGTGCAGGCCGGCGCAGTAGCGGCGCAGGTCAGGCGGCAAGTTAAATGTCCCGGACATTTAGCGGACACCACCCCAACGACACCGTGACCGTGGCCAGCTGCTGGGGGCAGAGCCGCGGCGCAGTGCACTGCACGGGCCCCACGGCCTTGGAGTCACCGCGCCGGGCCGGGCCGGGCCGGTGCCGCTGCAGAGACCTATCCCATCATTGTATTTGCCCACCAACCAATTGAAGCGGCCGGGACGGGCCGCGGGCTCATCCGTTTGACGGTGGCGGGGCGGGGCGGGGCGGGGCGGGGCGGGGCGGGGCGAGGCGGGGCGACCGGTACAGCGCGCAGTACGGCAGCGGCACGGCGCACACTATGCCGAGCCAAGTGTGTTTTTCGCCGCATCTATATGATGAGCTCCGCCCCACCCCGCCTCACCTCACCTCGAACGCCCCTGACACGGAACAACAACTACACTACACACACCCGCATGGAAGCGCAAGCACCCGAACAAACAACCATCGGTGAGAAGCGGCGGCAGTACGGCAGACGCGGCGGGGCGGGGCGGCACTGAGAGTGTCAGAGAGAGAGAGAGAGACAGAGATGGGAAGAGAGATGCTTCTCGATGGACTTGTCGCTGCTCCATCATAGAGTTGTTGCAGTAGTCGCGCGAAGAGAACCGCACCTACTGCCTGCCGCCCCACCCCGCCCCGCCCCGCCCCGCCCAACAGACAATGGCCTTATCGACGCCGGCAGCACGACGGCTGCTGCTGGTGTCAAGCCCGGTGTCACACTGCTCCAGGGGCAGGACGCTGGCGGGGCACATCGCCACGAGCAGGAGCCGGCGTGGCGTCGCGGCGCGCGACAATGTCACATTGACATAGCGATGAGGCCTGTGGCGGGGCGGGGCGGGGCGACCTTGTGGAGGAGCAGCAGCAGGAAGGGGAGAGAGGAGAGCGCGAGCGACGGGAGAGGGCAAAAAAAGGGGCCATCACGGCCGATTACCCCATTATTACCAAATGGAGCGTCGCGCGACAAGACGCCCACAAGCGACGCGCGGACAAACATTCTCATCCGATTGGCCGCCAAGAAGGGAATGAAATGGAATGGAATAACTCAAGTGATGTGACTCGCGAGGTCCGCCCTTCCGAACTGGACACGACTAGTTCTCTTTTATAGTGTTTTAGGGTCACTTTGCACACTTACACTTATCAACCTCACGTTTCTACACTAATCCTATAAACCTTACACTCTTCTAATGATAAAATTCATGATAAAAATAAAATTACGTGACCTGCAGACTGAGATACACTCTTTATTAAGAATTGAAGCCCGCGACTCTATCTAGATCAGGCCTTTGGTCAACTCAGCAAATCTCTGCCAGCCGCGCCGCCCCCCGTACCGCATCAAATTCCTGTTGATTCAGCCGCCACGCCACAGAGACCCCCATTCACTGCACGTGCAAATACGTACAAGGCGAAGGCAGCGCCCCCGGCCCAGCCCAGTCCAGCCGGACTTCTTGGAGAGCCAAGAGGCATACGACGACAAGGCCCCGCCTTGTGCGCGTCCCGCGCCTGCAGGACAAGACACGCGGGGCTCGGGCACACCCGGGAAATAATAATACACGACTTTGATTTGCCTCTCGGGTTTAACACCGAGCAAAGTAAATACGATGCACTCCCCAACGAGAAGCAGCCGCGACATACGGCACGGCACGGTATGGCAGTCAGTCGGGGATCCAACATCACTCCCACACCAAGGCGGCGCGGGGCGGGGCGGACCCCATGACACACAACGCACACGTGTTGCAGCTTCAGCTCGAGCGAGGCCCCGCCCCGCCCCGCCCCGCCCGGCACAGCTGGCGGCAGTACAGCACAGCACAGCATACCCGACAAGAAAACCATTACAGCGCATTTTGTCCGCGTCTCATTTTTCAGGAGGCAGAGAGTAGCACAATCACCAAGCAGGCAGGCACCTCGCACTTATTTCGAGAACTGTCGGTGCGTATGACCGCCCTGCCCCGCCGCATTCCCTCGAGCTGACGAGGCGCATTGGGCGCGATGTGGTGCGGTGCGGTGTGTGCAGCTCGCCTGATAAAGCGACCCCGCCCCGCCCCGCCCCGCCCCGCCCCGCCTCGCGCTGAAGGCACCACCCCACCCCGCGCCCCGCGGTCACTAAAGGCAGAAGTCCCCATTGAAACTGAACACTGGCCAATAGATAAGGAGAAAATTATTTCCCATGTGAAACGTAACAAACATTTAAACGCGGAAAAAAAAGCTGATGACAGCATATACCGCTTCGGGAGCGGTGGACAGGTAGTGTACGTCACACGGGCGTAAAGATGCTTGAGGCCGGGGCAGCGCGGGGCGAGCCTAGGCGGCTGAGGCGCGTAACAAACAAAACACACCAAAAACAGCGCAAAGAAGCAGCGGCACATTGCGTAACCTGAGGCTGAGGCTGCTAGCCTACTCAGTGGGAAACCGCCACTGCACGAGATAATTACCACTTTTTTTTCTCCCTCTCGTTTGCGTGTGATAAGTGCGAGACTCCTGCCCTCCTGCCGAGTCTAGCGCCCGCCGGGCGACGGATAGGCAATCCCGGCAGTCACGCCTGTCCGACGGGTTTGCCTACCTGCGGCAACTCACGGCGCTGACGCGGCGGCAGCGCAGCGGCGCACAAACCATAGCCTCCCGTCACATCATCAAAATTGGGTACTGCTCCCTCGTTTCCCCCGCGTCCTCACAGGCTGGTCAGCCGTAAATCAATGAGTGTCTGAAGGCCTAATAGTCATAATCGCTATAATAAATAAAAACAAAATTACATTACGACACGCTTTACGAAAACCGGCAAACGGGGCCGACAGAGAAGCTTAATTATACGCTGCCCGATACTCCTCTCCGGTTTTTGCCCTAAAGTAGGCACACACACTTTAAAAAAAAAAAAAACATAACCCATGCCAGTGATTTATTCAAACTTTTAATATTACGTCAGGATTGAGTCTCGAAGGCGACAATCTACAACCTCAAACACCTTTCTCCAAAATACACCGGCGACTGGATCATACCAGAGGACAAGGCAATGCGCAAAGGCCAGAGCAGAGTGCGATGCCGCGCGGAAACAATCGGGACGTGCGTGCGTGCGCGCGCGCGCGCGTACTCGTTTCGTGCCGAGTACACACACACACATCGGGTGAGCATGCTGGCTTACTTCGTGTCTAAAGTGGGCATGACAGAGCGAGAGAGTGAGGCAAATGGAGAGAGGCGAGCCTGTGCTGGTTGGGTATGTGTGTGAATTTGGTTAGTTCCGCGGCGTGGGCCGGGAATACGTGTCCGTGTAGAGGGGAGGGGGCTGGGAGGGATCCCCTGAGGGCCGCCCCACGCCCACACCCCCCAAAAAAATAGTTTTTTTTTTTAAATTGAAAAAAATCCCTCAATTTAAATGGCAATTTTCCAAAAACAAACATAAAGAAATGATTTCCTTCATTTTAGGAAAAAAATTACATGAGGAACTTTTGTCGTTAAACAATGGCAATTCCTTCAAATTAAGGGGGAAATTTCCTAAAGTTTGTTTCAAAGAAACACTTTTCTGGGTGCAGAGGACCACGTGTGGCGCAGCGCTGACCACCAGCAAGGTGCTAAAACCACCAATCCCGTCCCGTCACCTCACCACTGATCCGTCCACTTGGCCCGCAGACCCGCAACGACGACGCCTCCCGCCCACGAATATTTCCCCCGTCCAATCCAAACCCTGCGGTCAGAGTAGTTCCGAGCGCGCGGCTACAGGCGCGAGGGGCGGGTGTCGTCTCCAGACGCGACGCCGACTATTGCGATAACGCGAACAAAACACCTGATCCAGGGGACCGTGAAGGACAGCAGCACAGGGAGCCAGGGGGCCGGGGGCAGTGACACAAGAGGGGAAGGACAGCGTCCCGTTACGTCAGCCAATAACGATGAGGGTACAGTGCCTCCTGCTACACTCCCAAAATAACAATGAAGGAGAGAGAGAGAGACGGAAATGGGTGGGGTAGGACGTGCCTTGGCTCGGCTCGGCCATGCGACAGCCCACCTCCCCCTACTTCCTTTCCCCAATGCCGCCTGCCCTGCCGCCACCTGACCTGCCTCAACAAGCTAACGCGATACGGAGGGCAGTGACATTACATTTAAATAAAACATCTACCCCAAGCACAGAAAGTTTGTGAGTTCCCTCTTGACGCGCGGTCCTAACCGCTATCAAAACGGGCGCAAAACTAAAATATATTTTTTAAAAAGTAACAGTTGTTACCGAAAGGCGATCCACCCGAGTCCCCCATTTCCAGGAGCCCCACTATTCGTTTCCAGGGTGATTTCCAGGAGGCTTTCACGCTCTGGAAAGCAGACGCGCACTACTCCGGGAGCCAACGGCCCGCTGCGCCGCGCCGCGCCGCGCCGGCCAGTCCGGCCGAGGGCCTGGCGCCCAAACGATGCCCTCCGGCCCGAGAGCAGAGGAGGCGTTCCAGGGCCGGCCAGCCATTTCTCCAGGAGCATTCCAGCCGCGTTCCAGGGTCACTCCGCGAGCGGGCATTCCAGGAGGAGCGACTACCTCGCGGCCAGCTACTGGGATCGCGCCCAAGCAGGGCTGCCAAATCCCGCAGCAGCACGAAAGCCTACAAAACTCTTCAGACAGGAAACAAAACGCCCTTGCTGCCAGCCTCCTCCAAGCGTCCTTGCCGACAGATTCACAGCCCTCCTCTCTCTCTCGCCCTCTCTCTCCTCCAGCGGCAGGGCGTCCACTTTGACACGCCTGCTTGGACCCATCCCCTCCACGCCGCTCCGCCCGGCCCAACCATTCGGAGCGGAAAATCGCAGAGTCCAGGAGGGCGCAGCACAGGGCCGCGGCAGAGGGACAGGGCAGGGCAGCGGAAGAGAGCTGCATTCCGCTCGCTGTTTGAACAGACACACCGCCTCCTGGAGAGCGCGCAGCCAGACGGAACCATGAGCCAGAAACCAATACCAGCGCAGAGGCGGACAAGTTCACCTTCTCCAGCAGCTCGCAGCTTTTAACTTCCCCGCAACAACACAATCGCGCCCGTGATGCAGCCGCCGTCGCTAAGAGGCCCTGTCCCGAACCTCTCTCTCTCTCTCTCTCTCTCTCCTCGAGGAGGGTCCTAATTGCGGCGCCATGAGCGGCACAGCTGTCCCGGGAGGACCGGCAGCAGGCGACCTCTCCGCCATGGGGCCATGAGGCGCCCCAGTTAGCTAAATGAGCAGACGAAAGCGGCAGCATCGCAAAGAGTGCAGGCAGGCAGCGCAGGCAGCCTCTGAGGCACACACGTGTCCAGGGGTCGGGCCGGGCCGGGCAGCCGGGCAGTGCGGGACATTCCACATGTGAGTCACACATAACCATAGGCTAGCTAGCTAAGCTAAGCTACCCAGCGGCGGGCTGGCGAGGTGTAAGGTCTTGTAGACAGGGGGGTGGTGCCCCGTAGGTTGCCTACAGACAGGGCGTTTGTCGCCCAAGTTGCCTACATTACAGGCGGTTTATTAGATCTCGATTGCCCCCCGCCCCCCTTACAGAGCGCCTGGCGGCGGGCTGTACTAGTATAACGACTCGGCTGGCATATGTCTGGGAGGAGCAGGGAATAGCTCTGCACACCACGTGTCTAAAAAAGACCGTCGCTTTTAAATACTTCCAACGGGGGACGCGGCGGATCAGAAGCCTTTCGGTAAACCCACGACGTCTCAACGAGGCCCGAGGGAAGGAAAGGCGGCGTCTCGTCTGCGGCAAGCAGAAAGGGATCCGGGGATCTGGGCCCGGCCCGGCCCGGCCCGTCGTGTTGTCAGGGCTGAGGATGGCTGCCCCAAATCGGACGGGTTCTGTTCAAGGCGTGGCGTGGCGCGGCGCGGCGGCCCTCGGGGGGGTTACGTCCATCTCTCTCGCACGCGCTCGCTCGCTCGCTTCACCTGTACGCAGCAGCCACCTTGCTCACTCTATCTCCATCTCTCTCACACACACACAAACACACGCACTCACAGGGATAGGCCTGCCGCGGCGTGGCGGAGCGTTGCAGAGATCACTAACCGCACGCTAGCGGGCAGACAGACAGACAGACGGACTGGCGAACGGACCCGACAGACGGACACAACGGGAAAAACGCGAGGTGCTGCGGGGCGGGGCTGGGCGGCGCGCACGAACAGCTCCGGAGCGGACCGGCGCGGCGCGGCGGCGGGAGAGGACTGGACTGAGCCGCGGCGCGGCGCGGCGCGCTGCCGGCAACCGGGCCGGGGCCCGCCGGGGGAGGGGGGGCTCCCTGGGGGAGAAGAGGAGGGGAGCGCCGTTATGCCGAGCACCGCGTCGTAGACCATAGCGGGGCTCATCCTCTGGGCGCCCCGGAGGTAGGCCTCCCGCGGTGCACCGGGGTGGGGGGGTCAGCAGTGCGAACAGGTTCCTCTCCCGGACGGCTGGCTGCCAGCCTGGCTGCTGCTTGCTGCTTATACTCTTCCGCCCATAGACGTGCCGATCTCCCTTCTCCTTCCCCAGTGCCCAACTCTCTCTCTATCTCACTCACTCTCCTGGTCCCTCCTGAGGGTTCACCCATTCCGTCTGTCTATCTGTCTCTCTCCCTCTCTCTCTCTCTCCCAGTCTGTCCCGCCCCCTCTCCCTCCCACCCCGTGCTTTTCACCTGGCCACACCGCATTCCGGCGGGATGTCGCGCTGCCCGGCCGCGCGCCGCGGCGCACCCAGACGATCTCCTCCGAGGAGAAGAGAGGAGAGTGAGGAGGAGAGAGAGGAGAGGAGAGGAGAGGAGAGGAGAGGAGAGGAGAGGAGAGGAGAGGTGAGGGGGCTGCATGGAGAGACCCTCCTCCGAGGAGGCCGGGCCCGCGGCCGGCCCCGGCGAGGTCAGGCCCCTCCCCTCCCTTTGAATCCAAACGCAGCCTGCTACGTGGAATTAACATGTAACGACAAACTACTACTACAGGCTCCATTCACGAAGAGTTGGATGAGGCAAAGAGGCAACATAAAATATAATTAATCTCAGTGCCAAAAAAAAGTAGTAGCCAGCCAATCCAGCCGTGTCTCCCCCCAATGACCCCAGTGACCTCCGTGCTATAGCCACCCCTACCGTCCTGTCCTGACTCTGCGACTCCCACCCGGGTCCGCGGGCCGGCGGCCGCGATTGGAGTGGGCGCAGAGGGTGAGGAACCGGCTCGCCCCGCCTGGCCACTCCCCAAAACAATACCCTGCTAAAATAGCCAAAAGAAGGGGGCACAGCAGGTAGCACCGGGCGGGGCCCTGAGGTTGCACACGCCTCGAGGTGGTCTACTAGTCGTGGTCGATGTGAACTTCGCCTTCTCCTTTTGTACATCCTGTCTTGAACGTGAGCGTGAGTGGGCCGGGGCAGGGCGGGGCGGGTGCGGCGCCCAGTGAGCTGCGGGGGGCAGGGGAGGATAGGGGGCTCGGGGGCGCTTTAGCGCGCAGGGAGGCCCCCAAGGGGGACGATAGGGGAGTGACGGGGGCCTTCAGGGGCTTCGCTGGGGCCGCGCCGGACAACCAGCGGGCGTGCGTCCCCACCCTCCTCGCCCCAGCCCCACCGCTGCAGCGTAGAACTGACCCCATCGGCGGCCTGCGACCTGCACTGCAGCCCCCGGTGGCCCCGGCTAAATGTGCAGCAGGGCCGCGCCGGCCGCGCCTCAGACAAGCCGCCGCCGAGCACTCACCCGGGGCCCTGGGGGGGCTGCGAGCGCTGGGTCGGGCAGCACCCTCAGGGCGCCCCGCCCCGCCCCGCCCCGCCCCGAGAGATAACTTTCTGGAACGCTAGGGCCAACGCCCACCCCCGCCTGACCTGACTCAGCGCTGGCGTCCTCCTGTCCGACCTGACATTTCATCAGCGGCACAATGCCTGCGCCCCGCCGCGCCCGCCGCCGGCAGTACCCGCGTATCACCGTCCCGCTCCCCCCGCACTTACGCCCCACTGCCTCGCGCACCCGCGAGGGGAATCGAGTATATACCGGACCAGGGCCGAGGGAGGGGTGGGGTGTCGCCCACCCGAAATGCCAACGCCGCCAAATTTTCCGTCTTTTGGGGAACTACACAACTACTGCTCGGGAAAATGTTTAAAACATATCTTCGCACAGCTCTTTTATTTTTCTACCGAGTACGTAAAGCCCTAAAGCAGGTTCACGTCCGCCTCCTCCGCCTCGCCCCTCAACCTCAAGTCACGGTTGGCCCGGCGGGGCGGGGCGGGGCGGGGGGCGGGGTGGGCGTGGGCACGGGGCCAGCCCTCTCCCCCGCCTCACCCCGCCCCCGAGCCCTGACCCTCCCTGACCTACGCCACACTGTCAAACGTACCTCGACGACGGCCCCGACGTTGGCGGCCGGCTGCGGGTCGGCGCCACACTCCCGACCGAAACTGAGGTGCTGCCCTGCGCCCTGGTGGTACGGCGCGGCCATGGTCCACGCGAGGAGCCATGGTTAGAAGTGGCCGCCCCCGACCCCGCGCCCCTCCTGGACTTATTGACGCCGCGGCTCTCCGTCATCGCGGTCCTGCTTGTCACGCGACAGCAGAGCAGGCCTCGGCAGCACGGGCTCATGCGGAGCGCGCCCACTAACGTCTCCGCGAGAGACGGAAACGTAACGCTAACGCGGTAGGTCCGGGGGATGTCGTAACGCCTTCTAACGCGCAGACTCACTGCAGGAGTCTCTGCGCCTGCTAGCGCGTGGGTTATCTTATCACACACACACGGTCACGTTGTAGAGAGCAGGTAAGACAGAGGCCCACCCCGCCCCGCAGGCATGCACGGCATTCAAATGGCACACAGTGCGCAAACTCTCGCGGGGCAAGTTGCATTTTTTGGGATGTACTTTTCGTCCCAGAGCGCGCGGTGTGCGCGAGTAGGGCGCTCAGACGGCGCCGTGGGAGCGAGCCCGGGCCGCGGGATAGAGAACCGGGCGGGGCGGGTGGGATAGAGGGGACTCTGGGATAGAGCCGTTGTCAAACCTCCGCGCGGAGGAGGCGGTGAGAGTGAACGCGTTTATTAGACACGACACGCCATGCACACACCGGCCGTGGGCAGCGCCCTCTATAGACCCCACCTGACGCGACAGGACAGCACGCAGCGCGACGCGCCTGGCCTCCTAAAACCAGCCGCAGCCGCACTGCTCCTGCTCCCAGCGGCCCGCCCCGCCCCGCCCCGCCCCGCCCGGCGCGCCGCGGCGCCTACGGGGTACGCCCTTGCGGTGGCGTGGCGCGTGTAGGCCCCCAGACCAGATAGAGCGAGGCGAGGCGTCGCCGTGTCCCAGCCGGGCGCATCGCGTCTCTCTCTCGCTCGCTCTCGTTCTCTCTGCGGCGGGGCGGGGCGGGGCGGGGCGGGGCGGGGCGCGCGTGACCTTGCCGGGGCGGGGCGCTTGCGCTTGGCCCATTAGAGCGACAGAGACGACAGCGGCGGATAGGTAGGCAGGGGGGCCTCGTGACGCGAGCAGGACCGTGCATACATTATAACACGGGCCGTACCGCACCGGCTGCCAGGGGCCGCGCCGGGCCGGGCCGGGCCGCGTCTCTAAACAGACGCTGCTGCTGGCAAAAAAAAATCGGCAATGTGTCGCTTCTATTCCTGAGCGTGAGTCAATGCTGGACATGCGCGGCGCACACGGCGTCCATGCCGTCACACTGTGACGTGAAGCGCCGTCCACCTGCACCGGGCCCGGGGGGAGGGGAGGGTGCGCGGAAGCGGAAGCACGCCGGGGAGCGGGGCGGAGGGAAGTCCTTCTCCACCGAGCGCTGCGCCGCGCCGCGCCGCACCAACACTGTACTTTTGTTTATGATTCCCCCGAGCCGAAAAGGTGTTCCAATTTTCGCCGATCGCGGGTGGGGCGCGGCACGCGGCAGGGCCGGGGGGCGCGGGGGCGAGGGGGGCGGTGGCTAGCCGCGGGTCTGTGGGATGGGCTTCACAGAAATAACCAGCGGCCGGTCCGGCCGGGGCGGGGCGGGGCGGCTAGCCCCAAACAACCCCAAAGCGGCCACGCCCTCCGCCCCGCCCCGGGCGCCAGCCTTTCTTTACCTCGCACGCAAGTAGGCGACATAAAGGACACCGATTAGTTCCTCCCGTGGTCGATGGCCGCCGATTACCACTTAACCATTGAGCCCACGCGCGCAATGACGGATAATACGTGGAGAGCGCCTCCCGGGCGCGCATTTCAGACGGTGTACGTAAAGCTGACGGCGTTTAGCACCTGCGCGGTTAGCACCCGCGCTTCGCCTGCTAACAGTTCCCTCCCGGCCCGGCTCTGAGCAGAGCAGTACAGGCCAGTCGCGGCCGCGGCCAACGGCAGCCTGGCCCACGCGTCTGGCAGAGTCCTGAGCACGACCGCCCCCGCCCCACTACATACTTTACTCGCTTGGCATCCCCCATCCCCACCACTCTATTCACATTCGCCTAATGCCTTTATTAAATGATATTCCCAGTGGCGGCCGGCCCGGCCTGCCGAGTGGTCTGCGAACCCATTTCACTCAGTACAAGCGGGAGCGACGAGTCCGACAACAGTGCCCCGCCTTGCCCTACCCTGCCCTGCCCTGCCCTGCCCTGCCCTACACTGGCCGGCCAGACAACTTGACAGAAGAGGCCCAATCACACCCTATTGCCATTGAGACACAGATTTCAGTGCACTCTCTTGGCTGACTATTTTTTTAAAGGAGGGAATCAGCCACGGTGGTAAAGTAGGTGGCGTAGGTGCTAAAGCAGGTGAGAAAGAGAGACAGAGAGAGTAACTTGTATGGCTGCCAGTGCCTGGGCTAGTGCCTCTCTACTCTGGCCCTCTGAAAACATACAAGTACATCATCCCCGTATTGGTCTGCAACAGCTAAAACCCACCTAGATGCAGATGGCACACCAAAACCTTAAACCCCAAGGTAGGACTAGGTTGGGTATTAAAAATAGCATTATGAAATGTGACCAATTGACTGACAGGGATATTTTAGGACATCCCTCTGACAAAGTCATGGGGGCAAATTCAATTCCTAACTCTGGGGAAGAAATAGTAATTTAGCAGAGCTGCGATCTAAGACCTTTAACATTTTGGTCTTGCTGATAATACAAGTGATAGATCAACTACCTCAAAAATAAATCTCATAAACAAATTAAATGGAGCAGGCAAGTATCAAGCCATACTTTTAACAACTTAACAATGTTCATGTTAGAGGTTTTGACGGAATAACCTGTCAAAATAGGGCAATTATTAAGGTTATCCCATTCTCTTTAAGGCTAATAACCAATACTGAAGAATCAATAGTGCTACACATCAAGCCCCCAGCTACCTCCACAAGAAATAAACCCCGAGATATCGCATAGTTCATTCAAATTCGACCGTAAAATAGGTATCGGTCGTATCCTAACCTTACCTGTTGGATGTGGGCTAAAAATGTATATCGAACAGTAGAGTTACGCGGCAAGGAATGTCTGAGTACCACTTTCACTCATTAAGAGCTCCCAGCCTGACTGTGAGAAGGGCTTAATGTTGAGTACCGCCCACTGTACACACGGGACGATCGAGTAGGCTTTCAGGGTGGCTGAGCAAGCGGCAGAGGCCTACCTTTAGGAAAGATTGTCCTGCAGCCGAGACGATATTGCACTTGTCAAATTCTCAATACCCCGCGATGGAGACGGGCTCACAGTGCAACGGTTGTCAACGTCACTCGCGACGCTACCGGTTTTCAGGGACGCACCGCACGTCGCAAATATCGCTCAAATATTTACAACATAGCAAAAACAATCTCGCACTTAGAAAAATTTACAATCCGTGCCATCAGTGCCGTGGAGACTCGGTTCGTTGTGGCACTAGCGCGCTCTATCGGTCACTCGGCGAAGCGCGCAAGGCGACTACACAGCAGCAAGGTAGCCAACTCACCGACCACCACTTCAACAGTGCAGTCGGACGTCGGGGGACTTTTCGCGTATTGTCTAGGATCACTCGTGAGGTGGGCATATTTGTTTCCCGCTTCAGTTTGAAAGTAAAAATAAATAAATAAAAACTGTTTCTGAGGTTCGAGGTTCTTCTCATCTCCATTTTTGACCTACCGCGCTTTGAAACCATCCTACAGAGCGCGCTTCTGTAGATGTTGATTTATGGTGAAAATGGCGTATAGACCAACGTAGAGGGAAGTTTGCTCGTATTTATTTAAAAACTATTTCTCGCGTATGCTGAATACACCATTACCCTGTTGTTCTAAAATAAATTCGTTGAAAACTGGACAAATTGCTGCGCTACTAAGCTACTGTCAGGTATGCTTGGCCAACGCCGTAAGTCTGTCTAACCAACTTGAACTGCTTCCTTTTATTGTTTTGGGCCTGCCGATCTTCAGTGTTTTATCCATGGAAGTAATAATTAATCAGAGGTGACATTCCCCCCGGAACCTTCCTACCTCCAGATTATCTTTGGATGATTGCCTTTATGGTTCATAAATAATGGGAGCAGTGTTCGTTCGCTTTGTTTCTTTTGCAACAGAGGTCTCAGGTTGTTGTACAGGATAACTACATTTGGTGTAAAAGTTAGTCATAAACCATGAAGACTTAGCATATTTACGAAATGGCAGGAGTAACTGTATTCAGTTTAGCGTAAGACGGCTAAGTTTCCTTGTTTGCATCATCTGCTATACATCATCAACTCGTGGTGCTCGCCTAGCTCGCTCGCTCTAAGAAACTTAACTAGAATAAACTAGGAAAAAAAAAGAGTTTCATCACCCTTTTAGACGCATGTCAGCCGCGCTTGAATGAATGTTAAGCATTTTATACCATGTTACTTCGAAAAAATCCTCAAAACTAGTAAACATTTATTTTTATTGTTGCCCGAAACGTAAACAAAACAGACGGAACTTGGACGACCTAACCTGTGCACCAGTGTGGGGTGCCCTAAATTGAATTTCTAGCCGTCCTATCAACCCAAGACGTCATCAGCACTTTGCAAACACAACACTTGATTATTGGATTAACTAGACCCTGTTAAATATGGGTCCACTATTTATTGAAACCTTGAACACATCTGTTGTATTAACCTCATATTTACCCTCAATATTACAAAGCCTCTGTTTTATATCATGATTGTATCTTTCCTAATCAGTTACACTGTGTTAATTTAATTTTTTATATTTTTGTTACAGTTATCTCACTGAAGATAAGGCTAGTGGTCATTTGTAAATCTTCAGGAAGTAATGGAATGCTCAAATCAACCAAGGTGTACTTTGTTTCCTGATTGAAACTGTCTACTGCACCCTCTGATGGATCCTTCATGGTATTATAATCGTCTGAGCAATGCATCTGCTTTTCCCTCAAGCAGCAGTGCAAGTGCTAGTGAGTACCATCAACAGTTGGCTGGTCAGCAATCTGAAGGCAATGCAAGTGCAACTCCTCCATCAACCTCACAGCTGCTTCAGTTTAATGCAGGGTTTCCGTTATCAAACCCATATTCTTTTTATGGCATTCCTCATGCCTCCAAAACAGTGCCGTATGCGGCTGTTGGACAAAACCGTGCATTGGCTTCAGCTACTAAATCATCCTCGGAAACTAGGGAGAATTACAACCCAGCCCATAATCAGTCGAATGTATCCAGCTCAACATATTTTGATCACCAAACCCCAAGCACAGGAGCTGGTTCCACTGGCTGGACCCAACATAATCCTCAGTTGAACACTCCAAGTGCATTTGGAGTTCTACCACATGAAAGTATTACATCTGCATCTACCTCTCCAAAGACTGGACCATCTGAGTATCCATTTAATGCCTACTCGCCTCACAATGTTGGTCAATTAACGCAATCTACAGATTATAAAAGCTCTAATGGATACCCTGATGGAAAGAAATCAAACCGATCGCATTCACCAATTTCTTCTTCTAAAAGTTCTTCATCTGGATTTACTTCCTATTCTGGAACTTCTGCTAATACATCAAATAATTATGCTGTACATGAATCTAGCAGCAGGTCTGCTTATTCTTCCACCATTAGCAGTGCTCCTCTTCAGCAGCAACAATCACAGGCATCAAGATCCCAGAGTTTCAGCTCCTCAAGTGCTAAATTGTCCCATCCAACAAAAGCACAATCAAAGCATTATCCAGATGTGCCAAATCCCTCCGAATCGAGAAGTGCTGAGGTTTCCACAAACAGTCATCATACCTCTAGCTCATCTCAGAGATATGGGTCAGACTCTAAGCAAGCTGGCCCAAATGAACAAGTTTTTGGAACTGGGCACTTTTATGATCAGTTAAGCTTTCCGTACCACTATTTACCAGAGACAGCTGCTTTTAACCGCATGAAGTCTATGTCAAGTGAGTTATACCTTGCATCTCAACAAAATAGTTCTGACTGTGGCAAGAAAACTATTACTCAAATACCACAGCCTCCGGCAGCTTCTCCTCAAGAGCAACTTAAATCTTCCTATGGTGCCTTCAACAACTCTGTAACGTCTTTGCCAACCTCATCACCACAACATCAATTAGAGAGAACAAACTCATGTATTCAAAACAGTCCAGGTGGTGATTCATACAAACCTTCAGCTCATGCTAACTCTGATGTAAATCTTGCCAGAAATCAAAGTGCCCACCATCAGAATATTGCTTACTCCTCTGTGATAACAAGAGCTGTTTCAACACCCGATGCTGTGTCAAAACCTGTGTACCATGATACTAGGCTGTATGAGCGGATACAGGATCAATCATCATTTTCCAAGCAGTGTTGGGAACCAGGATTAGAAAAACAGACTGCTTTATCTCAGTCACCTGACTCTAGCTCACATCAAAAGAAATACGACTCGACTTCAGTGCCTTCTTACAACACAGATATGACCTCAAGTCATCGTCAGCAGTCCCCCAGAAGCTCTCTTGGTGTCGCAGACAAACAGAGTTCTTATAATGACAATGCTACAGCTCATCAGACAGCTCTTCAAAATCTTAGTAGCTATCGTGATGATCCAATGTCAATCATTAAGGACTTGCAGAACTATCAATCACTTCAAAACAATGATAGCTCTAAATCTAGTGAAAAATCACAACTTGACCAGCTTGCAAACAGTAGTAGGAAAAGAAAAAGTGTAGATAAACAAGCTCAAAACCTTGATGGCTGCGATTTTTACAACAGCCGACTTCCACCTCCAGCTCACAATAATGTGACATTCCAGCAACAGCAAAGTGGGTACTTTCCAAATTTTTCACCTCCATCTTCCTCAAGATCTTACCCTGTTCAAGTTCCCCATTATGCCTCCCATGCTCAAGCTCTGATGGGCCAGCACCAAGGACTCTATAGTCCACCATTTTTTTCTCCATATTCTTTACCTGGACCATCCTCTACTCCAACACCAAATGCCTCTACCTCAGAATCGCCTCCCACTCAGCAAACAGCATCCAGTATCAGCTCAGAAAAATTGTATTCTGATGATATTCCCAAGCCTTCTAATAGCACGTCTATGAAGATTCAAGCCGAAACTAAAGTTGAAATAACACCTAAAGTCATTGTTCCTAATGTAGAAGATGAATTAATTTTCCTTAAGGATGCTGGTCCGGTCACAATGATAAAATCAGAGGAACAAAGGAAGAACAGTGCCACATCTGGATTTGAGGCAAGTTTTCTGAAGTTCCTTCAGGGAGAAAGAGATGCTTCTCCTCCACCAAATCGTAAAGTGCATAAAAGTAGATATGTTAAAGCAAGCCAAGCTGAGCAACGTCAACCAGAAAAAGCTGAGGTTACCCTGACAAATGGAGGTTCGGGAAGAACAGCTGTGATTCCTTCATCATCTGTAGTTGTATCTAATACAGTCAAAACAAAGACCCAGGACCCAATTTATGATCCAAAGGATGATCCTAGATATTTTCCCCTTCCAAAAACAGACGCTGAAAGGGAAGTTAGCTCAGACTCGGATTCTAATACAGGTCCATTCAGTGCTGCGCCAGTTAAAAACCAAGGTTCTAAATCTCAAGAACGAAAACCAGTAGCAGCTATAGCTCCAAGGACTGCTTCAAGCAAACAAGTTACAAGCAACTGTAAATCAACACCAGTAACAACCACTCAGCCAGGAAAAAGAGGGAGGAAAAGGAAAACTGAAGGTATTTCACCTGGGCAATCTTGAAAACATTCTTCTTTTACCATTAAGATAAAAAGTTGATTTACTTTTACTTTTTGCAGCAATAATTGTGCCAAGAAGGGAAACCTCAAAAAGAAAAGCCAAAGAAAAAGTGAGTGTACTCTTAGATGATGGAGATGAAGAATACTCTGGCAAGACCAAAGAGTGCTCTGACTCTGATTCAGACCCTGCTTGGACACCTGTGGTTAACAAGCCAAAGACTCTTAATGTAAGTATTATTTTTAAACCAAGCCACATCTGTAGTCTAAAGAAAATTCCATGACTGTTATTGCCTATATCTTTTTTTCTTCTAACATCTAGGTCATCTCATCTGATGAGGAAATTTCTAAAAAGAAAACTCATAAAAATACCACTAAACTAAGTAGACAAGGCCGAAAACGCTCTAAACATGCTTGCAGTGATGATGCAGTGAGCACTGATGATGATAAACATAAAAAACAGAGTACATTTGCTGGTAAGGCAATATGATTTAAATTTTTAAAAAAATCTTTTTTAGCTTTCTCCTCATTCTTCTATGTATGTTTTGGGTTTGTGACGTAGGTTCTAGAGGAAGGATGCGATCTCAAAATGTACAAGGCACTAGTGTGAAGAGTAATTCTGTAAAGTCAGGAGATGACAATGATGTTAATGAAGATGATTTGGAAGTTACCCCTTTCAAGGTATATTCCACATTCATTTTTGATGTGTCAATTTTTGGAAGTATGTATTATATGTCCATTTTTTCTATGCACTAGGTTGATGATTTTGTTGTCATGAAGACGGACTTAAATGAGAAATGGCCTCCAATTTGGAGAGTAGATGGAAAGACGTTACTTCAAAAGTTTGAACCATTTGAACAGAAAGGTGCCATGCTTTATCGTAACATTTCAACTGTAAGTTAACATTTGCCGTTTCTTTCTTTGTGTCTGCTTGTTTATTTTGTTCGTTTTTTTGTTTTTTTACATAATCTATCATTTGTTGTAATTTACTACAGTATTCCGGATGGTCTCCTCAAAATTGTCACATATATAAATCTGTCCATGTTGTTTTCAAAGTTCAGAACCGGTCAGAAACTGTGGTAGAATTTGTGCGGGATGAGATTGCAGATGATGATGAGTAAATAAATTTATTAACTGGTACCCTTGAGTTATTATAATCAGTTCTTTCTCTGTATCATATCTTATCTATTTTTACAGTGAGGCCTTAGTAGAATTTGTTAAAGAAACAGCAAAGTACCAGGATAATTTTGAAGTTTATATCCAAACCCTTATCTCCCAGGCACTTGATTCAAACTTCTTGACTGAAATATTCCAAGAAAAAGGTAATGTGTGGTAATACTAAAGTATTGGTTACGCATTGTTGTTAAGTTTTTACCTTGTAATTAATACTACATGTTTCAAAGACTTACCTTTCTGCGCAATTTCAGATGAATACTTCCTTAATAATGTAAAGGCAGTGGATGACATAGTAGATGATAGAAGAAAACGTTTTCTGCAAGTTGTTAATTGGAGACCTGAGCTAGAGGCAAGCATAGCTACCTGGCCATGCTACAATATTATAAATGAAACGTCTGTTGATGTTCATAAAATTTGTGCCGCCTGTGATAAACCTAAGGTTGCTGCGAGGGTATTATTGTATGGTCAACCATACAACTCAACCACATTAGAAGGATGTCAACCTGATCCCAAATTAACAAGTGAAAAGGTAAGTTTACTTTAGTTAAACTAGACTTTGATATCAGCCTACTTCTAAACCAAAAATACATGGGTAATCTCTCATTTTTATCAAATATTATTATTTTTCAGGATTTCTTCACATGCAGACTTTGCTTAAAACGAATTGAACTATATAATAAAGTTGCTCACCAGAAGTACCTGATGTATATTGAATGTTCCAAGCGTGTCAATGAAAAAAAGCAATGTCCTGGTTTCAAGGATACCACCGTTATACTAAATGAATTGCTAGCAGATGACACTTGGCTTAATCAGGTACTAGTTAGTACATTTTAATGTTTCCTTTTCTAATATCTTGAAGACTTCAAGGTTCTTTTTGTATTTACAGCTATTTCGCAGTGTACGGATATCCTGGGCTCAAATAGACTGTTTAGAGCATTCTTTATCCAAGAACTGAGAAGATAATCACTGGTTTAACTATCTTCAAATTTTTTTTCTTTTACTCAGTAAAGTTCTGAGCATGAAGTTTTATCTATTGACTGCTTTGCCAAGAATACTCTATGTGAAATAAGTCAGATAGAAAAGACTGGATTTAGACTGTGGGTAGAAACGCCCTATAGTAGAGCTGGCACGTTACCCATGTCACCGGTCCCCCATGTCCCTGCACTACTGTACGACGTTGCTACCCACTGATTTAGAGCACTAGTGTTTTACTTTTATTTTCAATATTCATATTATTTTTCTAAAGTGTTACCCTTACTGATTTTAGTGCAAGATTTCATCTGCAGTTGGCCAAGCAAGTGGGAAAACATTCTAAAGAATACACCTTTAAAAATGGACAGTTTGTGCGCCTTCCTTCTAGGCAAACACTTCCTGTTTGTCTAGTAGGCAGGCGTAAATACCACTCTCATCACACAGGTTTATTTATGAGCATTTTTCCTCTTATCTAGCATCACTGTGCAACTAGTATGTAAAGATATGCTGCTTACTTTGTGTTGGTTAATTCTTTTTTCTTTTTATATAGATTTTCAGCTATGAAGTTTGTGTTCAGTCATTCTACTTAGTTCAATTTCATTGTAACAGTGTTAAAAGTATTCAAATGTGTAAATTATTAAAATGTTCTTATTTGTGATTTATTATTGGTTTTGTAAAAGCCACAAACACAATCTAAGTCTAAGGACTAAGTCAATTGTTTAATGTATTGATTCAGTTTTTCTTGTTATTTGTGACTCTTCATAAAATCTTTCTTTGCACAATGGTATTTGTACCATTCATCACTTTTTGTTTCTTTTGAGAATTGTGTTTCACTTGGAAAGTTTTGTTCATATTGTTCGATAAAGCTGGTAAATTTCACCACCTTTTTCCCCCAAAGATTGACACCATGTGTACTAAAACCAAAATTTTACATCTGTTATTAATCAATATATCTATCTACAATTTTTTCATGTTACTTATGGTTTTCTCTGTGAGATGTAGAGTAAAAATCTATTTGAAGTATGCATTGTTGTGCAGAATAATGTCGCCATGAGTAATGTATCATTTGAAGATTTTTCTATTCTAGAACTAAGGCCCTAGTTTTGTTACTATATTTTCCTGTCCCGGTCATTTCTTATGCTTGCTTAGTGATACTGTGTGGAACAAGAATTACATGTTAACAAGGTTTTCAGAACTGAAGCAGTAAGACAAGTTTTGTCATGGTCTAACTTAAATGTAAGATTAACAACAATCACTGTACCTCTGTTTCAGGGCATGGACTGTATGTATTTTTGGTGTTATTCCATAAATTATGTTAGGTTCTTTTGGGTTGTGTTAGTGATGTATTTACTTGCTTCCTACAAATACTGTGATTAATTCATTGATTTTGTTAGAAGAGAGTGAAAATCTATTTTGCATGATGTGATATGTTGAGTAAGCAGACTCTTTTGCTGTGTTTGTGATATTCTCTGATCATAGGGGCATGTTATGACTGTACGGTAGCTCATTATTTGGTAGTTCATTTTAAATGCACAAGCATATTATTCTGTTTTCAATTTTCTTATGTCGTTGGCTGTAGAAATGATTGACATTAGACAACTCTCACACCCAGGATATCTCTTGATTATTAAAATGTTTTGATTTACATTTTTACTTGGAGTACATTAGGAAAATTATGAGTGCTCTTAAAAATTTTCAATCAGATTAACTAGAAATTAAAAATGCATCTTGTGGAGTAGGACACAAAAGAAAGCAGTAAGGAATGTATTGAATTGAATTAAAATCTTGTGGAATATAGTTTGAATGTGAAAGGATTATTATTTTAGTGCCGGCAGGTGGTGTGTCCACTTAAGTTTTTACTCTTTTATTTCTCAGTGTGCTTTGTTCCAATTTTGTTTCTGAAAGATTTCATCTTACTTCCATGTAAACAGCAACTTAATCAACAACTACATTGTGCTACTTACTGCTTCATAATATTTGTGCAAGCCTCAAAAATTTCAATAAACATTTGAAAAACTTAACCCCAGCTTCTCTTTTAATAATTTCTCTGCAGACTTGAGACACCGCTTAACTGACTCTTAAACAAAAACATCCAATCAACCAGCTTTTAAACATTACATTAGGAAGTAACAATGAAATAAAGTGACTGAGAAAAAGTTACCCATGTGCAAAATGACAGAAGATTTTAGCTGGCCCCTGAGAGAAGATAAAAATGCGAGTGATTGGAGCGGCAAGGCATGGAACAGGGCAATCAGACATTCAGTCGGGTGCTGGCGGGCGGGGCGGCCCGGGCGGCCCGGTGGTAAGGTTGGGGGTTGGGGCATCGGGAGGGGTTGCGGCTCCAGGCGAGGAGAGGCAGGTGGGGCGGGGCGGGGCGGGGCGGGGCGGGGCGGGCTCCCGGCCCGGGCAAGGCGCGGGCGCGGGGCCCCACCCGGCGGTCCAGGGGCCAACGGAGCCTGGCAGAGCCCAGCCCAGCCTCCATCCCCCCAGTGCGCGACCGAACGTCCATGCGAGCGGAGCACGCTCGCGGCGCCGTGCCGAGCCGAGCCGAGCCGAGCGCAGCTGGCTGAGCCGAGCCGAGCGGTGCGGTGCTGCGGTGCTGCAGCGGGCGCGGGCTGCGGACAATGTGAACCTCACGCGGGGGCCCTGCTCTGCGCTGCACCGCCGTGACCAACATGGTCCTCGCGACGGTCACCCCGCCGCTCCTCCTGCTGCTGCTGGTCTTGCAGGGGCTGCCTCTTCATTGTGAGTGTGGAGATTCCGGGGCCTAGCAAGGTGGGGGTGGGGTGTGCGGGCGGCACGGAGGGGCGTGGCGGGGCGGGGCGGGGCGGGGCGGGGCGCGGCGCTCCCTCTAGTTATCCCGCCGAGTTGTCCGCACGGGCGACATCTCAGAGGTGGGGTCGACCCAGTCCACGCAGGGTGCTATGCTCAATGCTCAAGCAAGCGGTCATCAGAACCGGGCGGCCCCGCCCCGCCCCGCCCCGCAGCCGCAGCCGTCCAACAGGCTGTCGACAAGGGTGCTTGGCATCGCTAGCACCATCGCCTGGCCATTTGAGCGTCCGATCGTCCGTCCGGCCCCGGCCCCATGCTCCACTAGAGCCTGCGGCCGGGGTGAATGTAACGCCCCTAGGCCGCAGTATGCACTTATTATGTTTGCAGCCATGAAAAGCACGTGTGCGTGCTTCGCTCGCACGGGGGAATACGTATACAGTCCTGTGAACACTAGTTACGTGTGGGGATGAGGCGCACGCTAAGTCTATAGTTTTTTTTTTCAGTTATTGCGACATCTTCATGATTGTTTCAATTGAATGAAAATGCTGAACAGCGCACGCATAAATATGGAGGTCCACAACGGGTAGCCTATTTCTTTGTACTTTATAATTTATGTACTTTATTACGCACAGCTTACAGAAATCTGTGTGCATACGTAACTCGGCAAAATCTTATACATAATTATACACAATGTAAGTTGTACCGGTTGTTAGTGAAGATTGCCGAAGCATTGCGGGTCTGCCTACTCTAGGGGCCATGTCGCCTTACGGCCTAGGTCAGCTGGTTCATAACACTAAAGTGTCAGTGTCTCCTCAAATGCACCCGATACGTACCCACAAACCATAGTTCACTTACGCACATATCTATCCTAGTGCAAAGAACACATAGGATTTATGTGTGCAGGCGGATCTCATGGGTGGACGCGGTGCGATCATGGCATTTTATGCTATTTAAGAAAGTATACTCCTGAGACGATTGTGATTGAACTGGCCTGTTTTCAAACATCGCTGGGGTAACTTCGATTCCACTTACCAGCTCTTATTATTTGTCTTGAATCGGTTAAGTTCCCCGCTGTCATCCACGACAAATCTTATTGCTTTTTAGCTTACCTGCAAATTTTATGGAAGAATCTGAGAGCATTCGCGCTTAGGCCTTTAAAGGTTTGTTTAAGAATATCAGCCGCCGGGGGCAGCTGCCTGTGGTCGGCGGTCTTTGCGCGTGTGCGGAGAGGGGGCGAGTCGGCCACATCTGAGGGCCGTTTTCATCAAGTTGAGAAAGGGAGGCAGGGGCGGGAGGGAGCGGGAGCAGGTAGACATTTAATCCGGCGAAGGGGAAAAAAGTATCTGTGGACAAAAAAAAAAAAAAAAAAAAAAGAAGGAGAAGAAGATCGAAGCGACCTTGCGCCTTCACATTTATTTTTGGCCTGTGAGAGACAACGGCGTGCGTCTCAGGGGAGAATAATCCTAGACGTACCAAAGCCAGTGAGTGTATAGAAAAGGACTGTCTTGAAAACAAGAGCAACGGACGGGTGGAGAATCCGGCGAGGTACGCTGCCAGAGCGCCTGCAGAGCGCTGAGTAGGCAACCCGCACACACTCTGTGCGTGGCGCGGCGACATATTGCCTACGTTGGAGTTCGCAGGCGCTCTTCTCGCTCACTCCCACTTGTGTGTAACGTTCAAAACGTGCCCACGGGGAAAACGACGTCTTGGTTTCCAAGCAAGTTTGGAAAAACCAAGCAGCTGTTATGGAGAAAATACACAGGGTTTCCAAGGCTGCTTGAAAACCAGGACGAAGATTTTTCTGTGCAAGGGGGGGGGGGGGGAGTAAAACAATCGGAAACGAGCGCTTCTGAATCATTCAGAACCCCCAGTATTGGATGGCCGCCATGGACCGTCCTGGTTCCGGTCCCGATATCCTTACGTCTCTAAATGCCGAGAGCCGAAACGGTCTACATACCGTTCTATTCGAGACAATACGTTAGCAATACGACACTGAGTCAATGGATGTAGTTTTCTTTCGGGTGCGCTGTTTGCGTACGGGAGCCTCCGGGAAGGACCACGGCCTAGGCCATGGCCTACGCCTACAGGGCCCAGCCCAGCCCAGCCCAGCGGCTCAGCAGCCATCAGCAGCCTAGGCTGAATGAAGCTACCTGTGGGCAGACCCACCCGGGCCGAGCGTGGCGGGGCGGGGCGGGGAGGGGCAGGGCGGGGCTCGCGAGGGAGAGGTGGGGAGGGAGGGGGAGGTGGCGGCGCCCCCGGGACGGGCCTCCCAGGCCGCAGGCCGCTCAGCAGCACACAGCAGTGAATGAGACTGCCCTGCCCCCTCCCTCCCCGACCGGAGGCCAGCAGGGGGCATGCGCGCCCCGCCCGCCCCTCCCCGCCCACGCACGATATCGCCCGCCCCCTCCCCCACCCGCCCCTGACCGCCCCCGACCGCCCCCGACCGCCCCCGCCCTGTCCCCTCTGTCTCTTCTCTCCGACCAGCCAGAGCCGCCCTCCCACACTTCTCTCCTCGGCTGCTCTCGGGTGTCCTTGAACATCCACCATCCTCGCACCGCTCTCTCTCTCCTTCTCTATCCTTCACTGCGTTCCTTTTCGCCCGATCTTTTGCTCTCTCTCTCTCTCTCACGTACACTCCCCTTATTTCTCTATCGCCGGCGCGCGTGACGTCACCATTTAATTTTAAAGCGATTATCCCGCCCTGCTTGCCGATTATGTGCCGCCGAGATTCCTTAGAGAATGGAGCGCTCATAGCGCAGCGGAGAGATGGTTTTGGCTCGGCTCGGCTGCGGGCTGCTGGCTGAGTTGCACCCTCGAGGCGAATAGAGTTCTTTCTCAAGGAGCGCGAATGTTCTCGTGGGCACCGCCCCGCCGCCCCGTCCAGGTCAGGCAGGAGGACCGACGACATACTGCACTCGCTTAAAAAGTCACGTAGTCGGTGATTCCGACCCCTCTGCCGGGCCGGGCCGGGCCGGGCGCAGTGTCTGGTCTGGTCTCAGCCTCTGAGCAGTGCCAGTGCCGGGCGGGCAGGGGCAGATGGCACTCCCAGGCCCAGGCCCAGGCCAGCAAGGCGACAGTGTAGGTGGCAAAAGCACAACAGTCTAAACGGGATTAGTGGGGGTTCTCCCCCCAGCCCCTCCCTTACAGCCCCATTCTCATGTACCCCGCCACCCGCACCGCGCCCACCCCACGTGGCCCCCGGAGTGGGGGATGCGGGGGCGGGTGGGGGATCGGCCCCCGTTCATTCATAGCTATGTGGTATGTGGACCGGAGGGAGGGAGGGTGCGGGCGGGGTGCCGAGTGCGGGGGTAGGATCCCCACCCACACCCTCGGAGCAGAAGCCCCCCTCCCCCTTCTCCTCCTCCTCCTCCTCGCCCCACGACCTCCCCACTGGCGTCCAGTGCCGAGCCAGCTCCCCGCCCTTGCTCGAGCACCGCCCTTCCCTCCCCTCCCCGCTGCCACCATCACCACCATCACCACGCCCACCCCTGGTGGCACAACGACGGCTGGTCTGCTGCGTGGGCAGGGCGGGGCGGGGCGGGGCGGGGCGGGGTGTCGTGTCGCAGTCCTCCTCGCACAGCCCCCGCCTCTCTCTCTCTCTTTCTCTGTATCCTCCTTTCTCTTTCCCTCCCTGTCCCTCTCACTCGAATGCCGAGGTTCCCAGCGCGCGCGCGCGCTGGGGCTGGGCGTGGTAGAGGAGGAAGGACGGCGCGGGGCGCGGGTAGGAGAGAGAAGAGGATGGGGATGAAGAGGAGCAGGAGGAAAAGGGGCGCCGCATGGCTCCCAGTATTGGCTCAACTCAAAGGAACAGCACGATCGTTGCCTCTCAAAAGTCTCCATATTTTCTGCCTGCACAAACATGACTCCTAGCCTCTCTGTAGCCGCCAACACACCTGCGCCCCGCGCTGCGCAGGCAGTGCAGCTCCAGCCCCGCCCTGCTCCGCCCCGTCCAACACCTTGCTCTCGAGTCCCTGCTCGCGCTCCTGCCCGTGCACCTCCCACTGCTCCAACCATTTCTCCAGCCCGAGCCCTGCTCCAGCTCCAGCCCCTGGCGCTGCTCCTGCACATGCTCCTTCCCCCACTCCCGCTCCTGCTCCAGCTCGCCCGATGCTCTTGTTTGTGCTGTTGGCTCCAGACAGTTCGTAGAGAGGGGCGAGTGTGAGCGCCAGCATCCCCCCCCCCTCTCCCTCTCCCGCTGCCCCGCCCCCGAGTGCCAAGTCTATCCGAGGCGTTTTGTGAAGGACGCCACGCCACGCCGCGACCCTTCTGAGAAGCGAGAGAGAAAGAGAAAGGGGATGCAGCCACGGGCGTGCGATTGGAAGAGACGGAAAGAGATAGATGCGCATCAGACGGATCTCACTGCAAACAAATATGTTCCGACATTACCATATTTTTCTGCCTGTCGACAGGGGCCTTGCCGCACAACGCCACCGGGGATCCATGGTCGTGGAGCGGGGGCCCCGCCGTGTCCTACACCCGAGGTTGGTCACGCTGTTGTTCAATCATCGCTCACTTTGGAAACAAGTGTATGCCATGCCACACTTAACTACACTTCTACTGTCCTGCGTTCTCAGGCGCGGCCCGCCCCATGTACAGCGGGCGGGCTTACGACTACCACCAACTCGCGAGGAACCCCCCTAATCTACCCGACCAGCTCGCGACGTAAGTACCGCCCCCCGTTAAAAGTAGATTCGGCTACGTGTATCGGTGGTCGGTGGTGCGGTCTTCTACACAACGAGGTGTTGCCCCTGTGCAGGGGGCTGACGGTGCTGCGGCATGGCGGCAAGTCACCCGGGTCGCTGCCGCACCTGCCGCGCGGCCAGGGCATGCCGCCGCACTCGGTCAACTACGACGACCTGGACATGCGGCAGCACATGGGCCAGCTGCCCAACCAGCCCTGCCCGCCGTGCGAGCGCGGCTGGATCCTCTGCCCGCTCATGTGCGAGTGCATCCCGGAGAAGCTCCGCTGCGACAAGGCCAAGGACTGCGCCATGGGCGAGGACGAGATGGGCTGCGACAGCGAGTGCAAGGGCCCCGGCATCGTGTCCTGCCCGACCACCAAGCGGTGCATCTCCTCGCACTGGATGTGCGACGGCGTCGACGACTGCGGGGACAACTCCGACGAGCTGCAATGTGGTGAGCCCCCGATCCCCACGGCGTTAAGTGCAGCATGACCTCCGTCCCGTCCACGACATAACAACCTGCTCCTCTGTGCAGGCTCCCCGATAAACTGCACCAGCAAGGAGTTCTCGTGCGCGCACGGCTACTGCGTGCCACTGACGTGGCGCTGCGACGGCGACAACGACTGCAGGGACAACTCGGACGAGCACAACTGCACCACCACGTAAGTTTGGACAGGGCAGGGAGCGCTATAGACCCGACTAGACCCCTCCCCTCCTTGTGTTCTTCTCAACGTTATCTTTCTGACGTCCAGACCTTGCCTGGAGAATCAGTTCGCATGCGGTGACCTGACGTGCATCCCGGCCGACGACCACTGCAACGAGGTCGTCGACTGCCCGGACAACTCGGACGAGGAGGGCTGCGGTGAGTAGAGTAGTAACTCGCGGAGTGGGGCGGGGCGGACCAGCTCACATTTTATTAGTTTCACGAAACGAACCACGCTGTTCCTTTCGCCCGCAGACATCGACGTGGTGCAGTGCGACGCCTCCGAGTTCAAGTGCAAGTACCCCGTGTGCGTGCTGAAGGAGTACCAGTGCGACGGCGACAACGACTGCGGCGACTGGAGCGACGAGGAGGACTGCCCGCGCCGCTCCGCCTGCGTGCACGGCGACTTCCAGTGAGTCCCGGCCCGGCAGCCACAAGTTTAAATACCTTAAAATATTTCGAGATGACAAGACAAGTGACACCCCGCCCCGCCTGCCCTGCCCTGCCGCAGGTGCCGCTCGGGCGACTGCGTGCCCGCGCGCCAGCGCTGCAACGGCGAGCGGGACTGCGAGGACGGCGAGGACGAGGCGGACTGCGGACCCGAGCTGCCGGCCACGTGCCCGCCGGGGCAGCACGCGTGCGCCAGCGGCTACTGCATCGACGCGGCCTGGGTGTGCGACGGCACCGAGGACTGCCCCGGCGGCGACGACGAGGACGTGGTGCAGTGCGCCGGCGTCCCGGCCTGCAACAACCAGACGCACTTCGCGTGCAGCGACGAGGCCGCGCCCGCCCCCGCGTCCACGCCCGCGCCGCACTCGCCCTCGTCCGCGCTGCTCCTCCCCCCGCCCCACCCGCTCGACATGGCGGCCGCCTCCGGCTTCAGCTGCATCCCCAAGAGGCACGTGTGCGACGGCAAGAAGGACTGCGCCGCCGGGGACGGTAAGTGCTCGCCACACGTATCATTGTACACATTAAAGTTTTAGGAACAAAAAGTAAAACGTTCCCCTTCCAGACGAGCGAGACTGCCCCGTGCCGCGTAACTGCTCCGCGGGCTCGGGCTGCGCGCAGCTGTGCATGGAGGCGGCGGACGGGCGCGAGGTGTGCAGCTGCCGCCAGGGCTTCCGGCTGGCCGCCGACGGCCGCGGCTGCGAGGACGTGGACGAGTGCGCCGACGACGAGGACCCGCCGTGCCAGCAGAACTGCATCAACACCAACGGCTCGTTCCTCTGCAGCTGCCGGCCCGACTACGTGATGCGCCCCGACCGGCGCAGCTGCAAGAGCGTCGAGGCGCCCGCCACCCTGCTGCTGACCAACCGCGTCGACATCCGCCAGGTGCGCCCCGCCGAAACTTGAAACTCCAGATAACGATAAATTCAGTTGATATCTGGATGTAAAAGGATCAAAACTCGAGGCACCAGGGGGTTTGGGTCTCGGCTCGGCGGCACTTTTTCTAACCCTTGCCGCCTCGCTGCAGGTGAACCTCAACAACCGGCGCACCCGCACCGTCCTGCGCGGCCTGCACAACGCCGTGGCGCTCGACTTCCACTGGCGCACGGGCGAGGTGTACTGGTCCGACTACTCGATGCACGTCATCAGGAAGGCGGCGCTCAACGGCAGCGTGGAGCAGGACGTGGTGCGCTGGGGGCTGCAGACGCCCGCCGGCCTGGCCGTCGACTGGGTGCACGGCCTGCTCTTCTGGACCGACTACGAGCTGCGGCGGGTCGACGTGGCCAACCTGGACGGCTCCATGCCCACCACCATCGCGCACACCGACCTCGAGAAGCCCAGGGACGTGGCCGTGCACCCGGGCATGGCCTTCGTTTTCTGGACGGACTGGGGTGAGTCGGACGGCCCTGTCTCCCGCACCACGCCAACCTTTAAACTTGTAATAAAAAATTGAAATGCATGATATTATTTCTCCCCCCTCTAGGACCCCGCCCCAAGATCGAGCGCGTCGAGATGAACGGGCAGAACCGGCGCGCCATCATCACCCAGGGCATCAAGTGGCCCAACGGCCTGGCGCTGGACTTCGAGAAGGAGCGCATCTTCTGGACGGACGCCATGTACCACGTGATCGAGAGCTCGGACCTGGACGGGCGCGCGCGCTCCGTGGTGCTGGCCAAGGGGCTGCCGCACCCGTTCGCGCTCACCGTCTTCGAGGACTCGGTGTTCTGGACCGACTGGCACACGCGCAGCGTGATGGGCGCCAACAAGGAGACGGGGCGGCGCGTGCGCGTCGTGCTGGACCGCCTGCACATGCCCATGCAGGTGCACAGCTGCCACCCCAAGCGGCAGCGCGCCTACGAGGACCGCTGCCCGCGCGGCAACGACACCTGCTCGCACCTGTGCCTGCCCAGCGCCACCTCCTTCACCTGCGTGTGCCCCGTGGGCGTGCGCCTGCAGTCCAACCGGTGAGTGCAGTACCGGCCCAGAGTGGCTGTACCCCGGTACACCAGGACCCACCAGACCTAGGTACAGAGTACCGGGGGATACTGATTCTCAGGGGGGTAAAGTGTGGGGACAGGGGCGTCGGAAGTGGGGATCAGGGGGTGCGCTGAGCACCCCCTAAAATAATATAGGGGGTGCGGAGCACTCTTTAGACTACGAGCCAGGCAAGCAAGCCTTTGGCTTAAATGCTGAGCTCAATCCCGCCTTAAACTTGAAAAATTACGTACGTGCTCTGCAAGTGAAAGGGTGGCGTGAAAACATGGAAAATTTTTGCGACAGTAAACCTCCCGAAGGAGGTTGCGGTTCCCGCCAGGCACAGGGCTTTTACCCCCCGTGGCAGCCAGCTACTTCGGTGTTCTTATGGGAACCGGTGCTTTTCTGACTGCGATCCTGTCGCGCAATTCGACAGATTTGATCCCCGTACTGCCAGATTTAGTCGTACGGTGGTTAACCGAACTGCCCTGTCCCCAGAGCATGGAATAGCTATTTTTGGAGCCAGATTCTAGGACTTATGACCCCACGACCGACCACCAGTCGTGGGCATGGGACGGAACTTCCTGGCAACCCGCTGTCGCTACCAGTGAAGAACCTACCTGGGTTTGAACCAGGCCCCATGTGCCGAGTCTCACAGACACCCCACGGTTTTCGCGGCACCACTAGACCACTAGACCGTCGGCTATTCCACGAGGGAGCTCGGTTGAAATGGGGGGTTTGAATTCCACTCCAAGTTGTCTTCAGAAAAATTATATTTTTGGCTAAGATTTGAACCTTTGTTCTGCCACTCTCCGGGCGGCCACTATGCCGCCACGGCTACGACGCCACGGTACCAGATACCGGGCCACTAGGAGTCATGCTGCGCGAGAAGCCACAGTCACCGAAGAAACGAACCCGGTGTCATCAGCACGCCTGCTCTCCGAGCAGCGCTGGGCCGGCCGCGTGGCGTCATTGGTATCGACACTTCTCATAGCACTAGGAGGGCAGTGGTTCAAATACCGCATATTTTTTTTCTGTGGACTGATTGTTCTTTCCAGCTATAATGTCCTTGTGATTCGGGCAACTGCAAAAAAGCATAGCGACTGACTAAAAAAAAAACATAAAGAAAATGTGACCGGCTTTCGAACCACTGCCCACCGTTACTGTCATCAGTGTCGGTACCGATGACGCTACGCGGCCGGCCTCGCACCGCAGGGAGAGCAGGCGTTCCCCGCATGTGCTAACAAAAACAATTAACAGTTATGGAAATTGTGGTGGCACGTAGTAGGTAGCCAACTTTCCGAAATTTACGTCTTTTGCCCCGCCCCTCCCCCCTTTTTTTTTTTTTTGGAAAAGTAGACGAGTCGACGCCCCTGAGTCAGCACCCCCTACCAAAAGACACTTCCGACGCCCCTGTGTGGGGAAAGTGTTTCGTACCGTCCGACGACTCCTACAACTGTCACCCCTGGACCCACAGCCGCACCTGCGAGGCGAGCCCGGAGAGCATGCTCATCTACGTGCGCAAGAAGGAGATCCACCTGCGCGAGATGTCCGGGTCCACGGCGGAGAGCGGGCCCCAGGCCGCTCTGGGGCTGGGCTCCTCGGCGCGGGACGCGGTGCTGGCCGTGGACGGCGTGCGACACGCGCAGGCTGTCGCCTGGGACTCGGCCTCCGACTCCATCTTCTGGAGCGACTTCAAGGCGACGACCATCTCCAGGGCGCGTCGGGACGGCAGCCAGCAGCGCGTCGTCGTCGGAACCGACCTGGGTAAGCAAGGGCGCAGGATGCCGTTCGGTCAAGCGTATTTTCTCAGCCCCTTTCCCCCCTCCTCCGTATAACGACCGTTTCCCCTGCCGCCATGCAGAGGACCCCGTCGGCCTGGCCGTGGACTGGGTGCGCCGCCGGCTGTACTTCTCGGACTACAAGAGCCAGCGCATCGAGACGACGGACCTGGAGGGCGACGAGCGCGTCGTGCTGCTGTGGAACCTGTCCGGGCCGCGCCACCTCGCGCTGTTCCCGGCCGGCGGCCTCATGTTCTGGTCCAGCTGGGGCGGGCCTAAGCCCCTCATCGAGTCGGCCGGCATGGACGGCCGGCGGCGGCGAGCCTTCGTCTCGGACCGCCTCATCTCCCCGGCCGGCCTGGCCATCGACTACGACCTCAAGAGGCTGTACTGGACCGACCCGGGGCTGGGCGTCATCGACAGCATCAACGTGGACGGCACGGACCGCCGCCTCGTCATGGGTAAGCGGCTCGCCCGGCGCTCGCTCCTGCCCCTGGAAACCACTGCGGCCTGCCAGCCGACCGCGAGTAACGCCCCTTTCTCTCTCTCCGCAGACAAAATGGCGCACCCGTTCGGGCTGGACGTGTTCGGCAACCGCCTGTACTGGACCGACTCGAAGAACAACGACCTGTACGTGCTCAAGGACGGCAAGCAGAACCACACGGTGCGGGCGGGCGTGTCGGGGCTGCAGGGCATCACCGTCTTCCACCAGCGGCGCCAGCCGGTGCGCACGGGCTGCGACCAGGTAGGCGAATAGCAGAACGAAAAAAAAATAGGTCGGAAATCAGTCTTGCTATGGGTCCCCGCGGGGTGCGTGAGTGACGGCGGTTCTCTTGCAGGACAACTACGGCTGCTCGCACGTGTGCCTGCTGTCCAACACGCACGACGTGGCGGGGTGCGCGTGCCCGGTGGGCTGGCGCATGCGCCAGGGCCCCGACGAGGACGGGCGCACCTGCGAGGCGCAGCCGGGGCCGTACCTGCTGCTGGCGCGGCGCTACGACATCCGGCGCGTGCCGCTGGGGCTGCCCTACGTCATGGACGTGCCCATCCCGCCCGTGCCGGGCCCGGCCGCGCAGCAGCCGCAGAACGCCGTGGCCGTGGACGCGGACCGCGCGACCGGCGACGTCTACTGGAGCGACACCATCCTCATGCGCATCGTGCGGATGACGCGCGCCGGCGACAACGCCACGGCCGTCGTGTCGAGCGGGCTGGACACGCCGTACGGCCTGGCCGTGGACTCGGTGGGCCGCAAGCTGTACTGGACCGACTCGGGCCGGCGCATCATCGAGGTGTCGGAGCTGGACGGGTCGCGGCGCCGCGTGCTCGTGTGGGACCAGCTGCACAACCCGTGCGCGCTCGCGCTGCACTACCCGGCCGGCATCATGTTCTGGTCCGACTGGGAGGAGCACGCCGGCCGCATCGAGCGCGCCAGCATGGACGGCTCCAACCGGTGAGTGCGCTGCTGATAAAACTGCCGGTTCTCTGCTGTAGTCACCACCGCTTGACTCTTGTGCTTTTCGTACTCGCCGTGCAGGGTGGCGATCGTGTCGGACGGCGTGTTCTGGCCCGGCGGGCTGGCGGTGCACGACGAGCGCCTGTACTGGTCCGACGTGATGCTCATGACGGTGGAGAGCGCGCGCCTGGACGGCTCGGAGCGCGCGCCCGTGCTGCACCGGCTGCGCGAGCAGCCCGCCGGCGTCGCCATCCTGGGCGGCCACCTGTACTGGGGCTACCGCGGCGTGACGGGCGCGCTGCATCGCGCGCCGCTGCCCAAGAACCCGCCCGTCAACGCCTCCGAGGACTCCGTCATCCGGCCCGGCCTGCCCTACCTGCTCGACATCAAGGCCATCGACGTGAGTGTCGGGTCCATGCAGTGCTGTCTCCCCGCCATGACGACTGAAAACCCTTGACACGATACTCTTGTTCTCCGGCAGACCTCGCCGCTGCCGGCGGACGCGTGCGCGGGCTCGGGCTGCTCGGACCTGTGCCTGCGCGTGCCCGGCGGCCACGCGTGCGCGTGTCCCACGGGCGTCAATATGAACCGGGACGGCCGCACCTGCTCCACCAACATGACGGACATGCTGCTGTTCGCCACGCCCGACGGGCTGGCGCGCATCGCCACCGGCTCGCTGCAGCGCTTCCACGACGTTCTGCTGCCCGTGCCGGAAGTGCGCAAGGTGGTGGCCGTCGACTTCCACTGGGAGCACAAGATTGTCGTGTTCGCGGACATGGCATTGCAGGAGATTCGGTACAACTACATCCGACTCATCAACCTTTCTTTTTGAATTTTGCGAAATAATTTAAAAATACAAACTACCCGTTTATCTGCTCCAGGTCGGTGAGCATGCGGAACTGGAGCGACGTGAAGACCCTCGTGCGGCTGGAGGGCGGTGAGCCGACGGGCGTTGCCGTCGACTGGCTGACGGACAACCTCTTCTGGACGGACGCCGGCCGGCGAGTGCTGGGCGTAGCGCGGTTGGACGGTCGCCACCAGAAGATCCTCGTCTCGAAGGGCCTCACCTCGCCGCGCGCCATCGTCGTGCACCCGAAGAAGGGGTGAGTCACGGTGTCGCACTCTGCCCCCGGCCCGGCCCCTCAGGTCCAAGTGTCTTACATCACGCTGTTGTCACGCTCCATCAGGCTCATGTTCTGGACGGACTGGGGCCTGAACGGCACCCGCGAGGGCACCAAGATCGAGCGCGCGCAGCTGGACGGCTCCGAGCGGCGGGCCATCGTGAGCACGGACCTGGACAAGCCCAACGGGCTGGCGCTGGACGTGCAGGGCGGCCGCCTCTACTGGGCCAACTACGGGCGCGAGCGCATCGAGTCGTGCGAGATCACGGGCAACGACCGCATCCAGCTGGTGGGGCAGGCCCAGTATGTCTTCGGGCTCACCACGGTCAGTGCCGCACCTCCGCCCCGGCCCGGCGGGGTCAAAACCGTCAAACTTTGTCCATGCTAGGCATTATAATTTTGGCAAATCTTTTGACAATTTTGTGCGGGCAGAGCTGATTTTTTTCTAATCGTTTTTTAACAGCTGGGCGACCACATATTCTGGACCGACTTCAACAAGCGCACGCTGGAGCGCGCGGCCAAGCGCACGGGGCGGGAGCGCATGACGGTGGAGACCATGATGGACCAGGTGGAGGACCTCAAGGCCGTGTCCTCGGGCCGGCAGCGCCGCATCGGCACGCCGCCCTGCGGCGACAACAACGGCGGCTGCGCCTACCTGTGCCTCGCCCGCGAGGTGGACATCGTGTGCGCGTGCCCCGACCGGCCCAACGGCCCCTGCCACCGCAGTAAGTACACCCCGCGGCCGCGCCCGCGAGTAGACTGACCCCCCACCGCGGCCGCGCCCGCACCAGTCGGGTTCGCTCAGCAGACGACTCTCCGACCCGCAGGTGTGAACCGGCGCGCGCCCAACCCCTCCGAGGAGGAGGAGTACTCCGAGATCGACGAGGGGCTGACCGACGTGACGCACGTGTCTCCCGACCTGCGCAACGCCACCACCAAAACCGCACCGGTGAGTCACCAGGCTCCCTGCCCCCGCCCCCCGCACCCGCCCCCACACCTCCAGGTCCCCGCCTCCCCCCGCCCACCATGCTGTAGTCCCGCCCTCGCACGCTCGCCACTCCCCGCAAAGTACGCCTCCCGAACCCGCATGACCGCCAGCCACCTCACCGCCTCCTCCAAGCACCCCCTCCTCATATACCCTCCGTCCTGCGCCTGCCCTGTCGCCCAGGCGCTGATGCTGCTGCTGGTGGTGGCTGCTGGTGCTGCTGCAGGTGTCGCGGGTCCTGCTGGTGGGCATCCCCGTCGTTCTGGTGGTGCTGGTGGCCGCCGGCGCGCTGGCCGCCGCCTACTGCTGCCGCCTGACGCGGCTGCCGCGCGGTGCGGCCGGCGCGGACAAGCTGCGCCCGGGCAAGTCCCACGGCAAGGCGCTCGGCAAGGCCAGCCAGGTGCTCACGTACTCCAACCCCAACTACCTGGCCGAGAGGGAGTCGGGCGCGGGCAGCTCCGGGGCCGGCAGCGTCAGCAGCAGCGCGGGCGGCGGCGGCTCTGGCGGCGGCTACCGCGGCTGGATGCGAAGACTCAAGTACGACAGATCCGCGGTGAGTGGAGTGGAGAGGGCCGACACTGTCACACTCCATGTTAAAACAGGGGTACTTTCCAGCGAGCATCCCGGCACTAACCCCCGCCCCGTCCCTTTCCTCCAGGAGCGTGTGTTCGACGTGCGCGATGACGGCCACCACGGCGGCACGAGCCCCGAGATCCTGTCGCTCATCAACTCCCCGGGCAGCATCATCGCCGAGCACTCGAGCTGCGTCATGGAGGGCATCACGCCGCCGCCCACGCCGCCGCCGCCGCCGCGGTGCACCCGGCCGCCCCCGCTCGGCGCCCCCGGCCACGCCCCCGTCCACTACCACCACCCGCACCTCATCGACTGACACGGCGCCCGCGCCCGCGACGGCCACGGGGGCGGCTACGGGGGCCGCCCCCGAGTCACCGACTCGTACTGCTGAGCGGGCGGGCGGGGCCGAGGCCGGGGCCGGTGTGGGAAAAAAGAAGGAAGGAAAATCCGTGTCGGCTGCGGTGAGGCCGAGCACTGCTTGCGAGGGTACGACGTACTGCGGGTCGCGGCGCCGGGTCTGGGCGATATATGGCCCCGCACGCGGTGGAGAGAGAGAGGGGGGGGAGTGTGTGTGTGTGAGAGGGAGAGAGAGAGCATTTAAGAAAGCGAGAGAAACTAAGAAAGAGGAGCAATGTGTGTAAGTGGAGTGTGTGAATGAGCGAGTGAGTATATCTGTGTGGGTGTGTCGGGGGATGAATGAGCATAGGGGAGTGGGTGTAAGAGTGAGAAAGGGGGAGAAAGCTGCTGGACAGCAACTGATATGGATAAAGTACTATTATTATATGCTTTGTGATACGAGGTCCCTCATTTACCGAATCGTTTCACGTAAAAACGTTTTCGGCCGAGACGCAAACCCGAATACTTGAAGAACTCTTTGCGATGGGTATTAATCGTAGATACGAGGTCGGCGCAATCTCGCTGGAAATATGTTATATTTACGCTACGAGGGGCGCTGCGCGCGCCGCGGCCGCGAGCGCGGCTCTGACGTGAAAAGTGTTGGGCCACTCTCAAGGGGCCGGCCGGCCCGGCAATGTGATGGGGAGAGAAGGGCAGGAGACGGAAATTGTGGTCGTATTTATTTTTGTAATATTTCTTAAGAGTCGTATATGTTTTTAGTATGCGAAAGCATAACCACTACTTACGATGAGTCAAAGCATAACAAGTCGCGCCGCGCACTGATTTGTCTTCCTCATCGTTTTGCTGATTTTCATGGGTTCCTGGATTAAACTAAATGTTTCCCCTCTCTTATTGGAAAAGCGTGAAAGGACGATGCCTTTTCTCCGAAGTTCTGTAATGAGGTGCACGTATTCTTATGTGTCTTGTGGTACACTCGTTACGCCTCACCATATCATTTCGCTATGTGCGAAGCAAACTCTGTCGTGGAATCCACGTCTCAACCGGGACTTGGGTTGCTGTCAATTGAAAGGATAAGGATTTTTCAAACTTTCTCCACAAAAAGGGAGTGCTTTGAGAGCAATTGTGCGAGTGGGCAACTGGTACCACTAACCACTCAATCAAAATAGTCCGGAACACTGTTGACAAAGATCGCGTAATATTGAATATTTATTAATATGTGTAATGTGAATATTTACATATATATATACTACTACTACTGTGTGTGAGACTGATATATAGTAAGCTGTACATAAGGTGGACTAGGATGAAAGGCATTGAAATATTTTGTACTACAGCTATTTATTTGACTTCAAGGACAATGGGTAGGAAAAAGTCAATGCTTCTTTTGAAGGTCAGCAAGAGAATAGGATTTCCCAGTTTGGTTACTCAATCTAGAATTCGAGGTATTTTTGTTTAAATTTTCCAAACACGCGTGATCTCCGAAGATTAAGAAATGTGCCAAAGGAGGGGAGTCTTAGCGTTACTAGCTAAGTAGGTTGTGCCCTCCAGTCTTGGTATTACAAACGTAGCAAGCCATGGCCGGTGTGCAAAATTATTGTGGCACACCGGTACTGAAAACTGAGTGGCAAAATAATCTCACTTCGCCAACCAAATTTGAACTAGTGGCATGCTCGTTTGTCGCTCAGCCGGTCTTCCTATTGTACAATTTTGTACAAATTTTTAGCTTATCGTCGATGTTACATGGCCTCATGTAGAGCGCATGGCGGAAATTGGAAGGCAGCGTTTTTATTTATCTTCAATTTATTTTGAGCATATTTCGGGTTATTGCTCTCATAGTGCGACGTTTGGCTCACGTCTCGCTTTGCGTGCAACGTTAACTTCCTGTCAGAGTCCACTGTCAAAACTGTTTTCGAATTGCCCGATTCTGCTCAAAACAGATTCATGAATCTTATGTTAGTACGTCGGGTAGAGCTGGCGTGTGAAGGGACTTCCATGGTGGAGACGGGGCCGCCTCCGCCCCGTCACCACCCACCCCACCGCTGTGCGCTATTCGTGTTGTAATTATGAGGTATTCTCGTGTTTAAATTACATAGTTTGTTTGCTCACTGTTAAGATATTTCTGATGGGGTCGGCAGCCGACTGTACAACTGAGATAATAAATTATACATTGCTAGGCCGTTGAGTCCAGTTGGCTCATGTTGCTATTGAATGTTCGTGTATATTGTTAACTTCAAATAAATACATTTTAACACTGTCTTTTTATTTGTATTTAGCGGGCAGAGACTTTCCTTCCTCTAAATATACGGTCGTTAAACGTGCCTGCTGCACGGCACATGTTGAGCTCCGCCGCTGACTTTGGCCCACCTGGTAAGTAGGCAACCCATCGCACACTCCACGGCCAAACAAGCCACCTTACCGATTGTCGCTGTCAAAATCTTTAAGCCACGCTGACTTATTGAGACAATGCTCCACACAAGGGCGTTCTCGGACTCAGACTGGTCTAAGGCCCTTCCTCGTCGCTTCTGCCGCCTCTCCCTTCCCCGTCCCCTTTCTCCCTCCACGCTCCCCCGCCCCTCCCTCCCCCCACCTCCGCACTCCTCTCCAGAGCCCTCTTCCCCTCTTCCATTCAGCCCTGACGGGGGGGCTCCGGTCGGTCCGGCACGACCCGCCCGGCCAGTACACCACGACCCTCGTTACCGCGTCAACCACGCCCGAGCCCCTGCAGCTCCGCGCTGGCCACCGCTGCGCCCACCGCTGCACCCACCGCTGCACCCACCGCTGCACCCACCGCTGCGCCCACCACTGCGCCCACCGCTGCGCCCACCGCTGCACCCACCGCTGCGCCCACCACTACACTCACCAATTTCCCAAAATGAAGGTAAGCACTGCAAATGCAAGAGTCAGATGTCTCGGCTAAAAAAAAAGAGCGAGATTATTCATCTAGCCCCGTGTAAGTGATGGTGTTAGGAACCTCGCTCTTGTTGATAAATAACCTAAAATATTCCTCAAATTAAGAGAGGTGAAGAATGTGAATTCTCACTCCAAATGAGCGATGTTTCCCAGTCTGTAGTTTCATTGTTTCTACCGATAATTTTCCGACCATCGCAAATGATGTAAGGCTGAGTGAGTACTGCGGGAGACCTTGCCCCCAAACTGGTTCTGCCCTTCAACCTACGACCAATTGTTATTTCGTTGTAGAAACCGTTACGTGGGGGTCTGTAGTATCCGAAATTCGAGGCACTGTGGTTTTCAATGTGTACTCGGGTTATTCGAGTGTCGTTGTCAAGGTCATGGGCGGGGTGAGGTCGGAGAACGGTGTGACCACGCTGTGACCAGCGGCCCTATGGGATGGGCTGCGCCACCCCAACGTCTTGGCTCCCAGTAAAACTTTTCAATCGACCGTTGGTCTCACAGGCCAACACAGCCCTAGTATCCCATTTGACCAGATCTTTGCGTTTCACTATAATGTACAACACTGCTTTGCTGATCGGATCGAAAGCTGATCTACCCCCCCCCCCCTCCCCCTCTACTTCCAGTTAGCCGCTCACACGCATAAAGTAGCCCGGATTACCGACTGCCACACTCTTTAATCAGGGCTGAGGCTGACAGTCAAGTAGAAGCGGAACGCGGAATGCAGAATATCCGCGGCGCGGGCCTATCTCGCCCTTCCCTCTCGGGGAACCTGTTGCTTTGTAGCGCGCGGCATTTTGTGGCTTCTGGCTGCTTCACCGCCTCCAGCCGCTCCAGACCCTTTACCCGCGGTCCCGGTCTCTCCCCCCCCCCCCCCTCTCCCGCTCTCTCACTCGCACACTCTCGCTCTCTCACTCACACACTCGCGCACAAGTACGCACAAACGTACGAATCTCTTACATTGACGTGGACGCGCGCTGACAGCAAAGACATTATTGGTGACGGGGAAGAGCTCATTATTTTCAGATATGCAAGAAAAAGAAAGTTTACCGCGCTGCTCCGAGATCAGCTCTTATCGTCAGACAGGTGTTTTCCATCACTGAGAATAGATGTTCCGTCGCGGTGTTTGTGCGGGTACCCGGTCTGCCGGAGCGGGTACTCGGTTCCCCCACCACCACCACGCTTCACCTCGTGACGGCAAGGCCTGCGGTATCCACCGCAAAAAAGAAGAAAGGAATAGTTTATTTTCTCTAAATACAATTCATGATCAAGTCACTTAATGGGCTGTAGTTTGTTAAGTTGTGTAAGCTATTCTGGATTCCCAATTTTTTTTTCTGGAAAATTTTCATGAAGCAATCTGTTGACAGTGGAAGTTACACAAGCGTTGAGAAACGGGTACTCGGTTTCTCCTACAGCCTTGGAGTGACGTCACAAGCCGAGCTGGAGGGGGCTATCCGGATGGGACCGGCGGCCGGGCCGGGGCCGGGAGGCCACGATGCTGACCGTTACGTTCAGTCTAGACTTCTAGGATTTTAAGCCTGCGAGTAAAACTGTTGGAAATATTACTTAAGAGAAATTAGGTAATTGGCACGTTCTTAAGATTTCAATAATATGATTGTTTTTGAATCGAAAAAGAGGTTGTAGGGCCACGGCCTAAGACGTTTTCTTGCTTTCATAATTTTTTTATATTTTTTTATTTTTACCGAGGAGCTGTGGTATTCGGCAATCCTTTGAGACAGACTGCCCCGCAGTCGGGGTTCCCCAGGTCAGAGAGTGGGAGGCATGGAGGGGGGGGGGGGGGAGCAGGAGCAGGAGAGGCAATATCTGATGTGCTCCTCGTCTGTGAACGGAACGGAACGCGTGAAAAGGAAAAGGCTGCCCTCAACAAAGCATCCTCGTGCCACCGACTGCTGCCTGTCTGTGTGTGTGTGCGTGTTGCCAGTCCGCTCCAAAGGGTAAAGAGCTCTTCCAGTTGCCACAGCCGTTACCAGACCATAAGCCACGCCCAGGTCATATGCACAAAAAAAATCAATCTCAGAATATTTATATCAGACATTAGACCTTAAGCACAGTACACATCTTGACAACCGCGGGCTCCAGTGACAGCACTATAATGCACGTATCTGCTCAAGGTCACGGCCATGGGCACGTGGCCGAGTGGCGCGGAGATGGAGTGCTGGAAGACAAGCAGGCCAGAGTCTAGTAGTTCGAAGGGAGAGGAGGGGGGGGGGACCATGCCATCCCGCGCCTCCCTCGCACCTCAGCAGGCGCGCCCCGCGGCCCGCCGCGCTGCTGAGACACAGTCATTCGGTGCAAGGTTGTCCAAGGCCCTACGGGACTCTCCCGGCGCGGCGTCTGCCTTTTGTAGTCCGGAGGGCGCGTCCAGGGCGCGGCACGGCGCGGCCACGTACTCACCGAAATGGTGGATGAACACAAAGCCTCGTTCACAATCCACGTGGTCTGCATGAAAAATTAACTTTTCTTTTTTATAACACTATCCACGCGATTACGATTACATAAGAACTATTGTCGACCGAGCCTGCTGACGTCCCCCCCCCCCCCCCCCCCCCCCGCGGCCCGGCCCCCTCCACCCACTGCTCATCTGCTTTTTGAGCAGGGCCGCTCGTCTGCCCGTCTGCCCGTGGGCCCTGGGTCCGGTCCAGTTAGTGACTGACTTGCACTATTTTGTGAGTCAGGTGCTTTACTATCATCTAAGAGTCAGCAGCAGGTGTTTCCTTTGACCTCGCCGCAGCGTGTACTGCCAGGCTACAACCTCGACAAAGGGCAAAGTCAACGAGGCTCAAAGAAATATCTAATTTTGAATGGTGCAAATATGGTCAGTTGCACTTTTCGGCTTACAGGCGTTCTTTTCGGCGCTCTTTCTGGCTGCGAGCTTGGCGGCGTGCTTCGCGACCCCTGTCGTACAGCCCTCGATCGTCTACGGACTGCCTTCCGGTATCATAAGATTGTCCATTTACATAAATTACCGAGGCCCAACATTATAACATCTCAGTTTTTTATTTTAAATTTTGCTATTTGGCCGCTTTAGGTGCGTCAGAGGATTTCCACCACTTCCGCGCCAGTCGTGCGCTGAGGCCCGCCTTCCATCCTGGCCTGAGGCCGCCGCCCCCGCAGGCCGCGGCCGCCCCCATCTGGACGTTCCGGCAGCCGGTGCAGCGCCAGGTGGTGCAGCAGCGGCCCGGCCCCGGCGCGCAGGTGTTCCAGGCGCACCGGCAGCAGCCGCTGCAGGCCGTGCCGCAGTCCTACTTCAGACTGGAGCCCCAGCCACAGCAACAGCTGCGGCCGCAGCAGCCCCAGTTCGTCACTGAGCAGCAGGGTAAGTTAAGCATACATGTGTAGCAGATGAAAAACTAATTCCATACGGGCGTCTTTACTTCGATAACATCTTCATCCTATTTCGTGGACATGTAACGGCACAGGTTTATCCCCGAGCCATACGCGGGAAAGGGCGACAGCTCAGCTCCACGTGGCGCTGGGGCGCGTCGCGTCGCGTCGTGCGGTACCTTTCCAATCGCAGATGGGGCGGGGTGGGGGGGGGGGGGGCGCGGACGGGGCGGATGCCCGGGCCGGGGTGTAGCGGGGAAGCCGCGCCCGGCCCGATGTAATCTCGTCGTCATCATCGCGGAGGTGTCAGCTTCCGGGGAATGGGCCGTGGCGGGCCGCGCCGGGGCCGCACCAAGCGTCAGGGCCAGACGGGCGCTGCTTCCCGGCCCGTCCCGCCCCGTTAGCCCCCGCCAAAACAAGTGCGGAGCGTAGCGGGGCGGGTTCGGGGCCGGTCGAGAGGTCTCATCTCTTGTTCGCCCCGCCCCGCCCACGCTGTGCTGTCAGCAGCCGAGCCCGGCCAGGCGAGGAAGTGACCCTTCCCGTACCGTCCTGTCAGTCGGTGATTGCTTCTGCGTTCTCATATTATGATCTTATTGTTCCCTTGCCCCTCTCCAGGCGTGTGGCGCTACTCCAGGCCCGCCCGCCCGCAGCCCATCCGCGAGGACCAGGCGCCGCACCAAGGCCTCGGCGCCACGGACTCAGGTACGTCTCCGCCCCGCCTTGCTGTAAAGGAGTTGGGGCTTATTTAATCTTCTCTCAAAGTAAAGTCAGCAGAAAGTTATAGCCCCTCGTCTCCGCCAATCTACAATGTCGCGCGCCTCCTGCACCATGTCGATGCCCTTGCTGCCCGCAGTGACCATGCCGGAGGCCGCGCCCTACGACCCGCTGCTGGTGACCGGCCCCGCCGCCGCGCACTTCGTCCGCGCCCTCACGGACCAGGAGCCGCACTTCTTCCCGGCCTTCCCCCACACCCGGCTGGTGCTCAACAACCAGCAGAAGCGCCTCGACAACGGGCTGCACGCCAACCGCCTGGGCTCCATCCGGGTGGGCTCCGACTTCCTTAGAGGGGACTAGACTAGATACTCGCGTGATTGTTACAACTTTCAACTGCGTTGATTTATAAGAAGCGATGAATAACGCTCTGAGGACGACGAGACTACCACGCAAGCTCGTTCACGTGCTGCTGTGTTTGACTTTTTTTTTCCAAAGGGGGTCGAATTTTTTTCTCGTCCCTCTTCTGTAGTAAGAGGTGCTGGACGAAGGAAAGGAAGAAAACCACTGTTCGGTTATTGTTGTTGTTGCTGGTGGATATAGTAGTTATTATCTCCGTGAAGAACTAACTTCACTGGTTCCGCCACCGTATCCTACCGACCGTGTCTTTTTTGCGCGGAAATTACATTCATAGGTGCCATTTTTTATGTTACATCCACAGCATTTGTACATACCCGCAATTGTAATTTATTTTTTTGAATACTAATAAAACGTTGTAAATAGATGCGGTCAAACCCCCCTCTTGAGAGTCCGCATCAGCTCCAACGGCCGATAGTCCGCCGTGCAGGTAGGCAGCCCAACGTGCAGCAGAGCTGGCGCGCTGCCAGTGCAGACACGCTGCCCCTGCCCCACCCCGTCCCGCTCAAAACCAACCCTGTGCGTCTGGCGGCGACTGGCTGCCGGGCCGGGCCGGGCCGGGGAGGGAGAGAGGAGAGGGCGCGGCGGCGGAGGGGGAGGGGAGGGGGGCTGAGCGGGGTGGGGTGGGGCGGGGCGGCGTGCAGTGTCCGCTGTGGCAGCGCCCGGGTCGCACGGACGGGCCGCGCGCGTAACACTCCCCGCCAGCCGATCCGCTCCGGCCAGCGCGCGCGCGCGCATCTTGTCGTACGTCACAAGCGCGTGTGTCGTCATCTCTGTGACGTGACAGTCAGCGCGCCACTGCTTGTCGTCACGTGACAGGAGTCGCCCGCCGTGCCGTGCCTGTTGGACAGGTAAATGAAGGGGATGATTAGGCCCCCGCCGCCGCCGCGCCCCGGCTATGATGGGATGAATTGTAATCAGCGGAAAGAGATTTTTTGCGGGTTGACCCGACGGCGCCCGTGGTGCAGTCCTCAGGGATTTAAACGTGTTTTTTTTCTTCTTGTTTTTTAATTTATTTTGGTCGGGGCCGCATTGCCGCCGCGCCGACCTGTCAAGCGAAAGGTCGCCGCAGCGCCGCCGTACTTCACACGGTCACGTGAGAAATACAAAGGGAGGCTGCCGCGCCCGCCCCCGCCCCCGCCCCCGCGTACCTGCCCGGCCGGCGCGACCTCTGTCTCTGTCACTCTGATCTGCCCCTCATACTCCCCATGTCCTGCCTGATCCCACACCACTCACCCCCTGGGCTAGGACGACACGCAGCTGTCAACCCTAACCTCTAGGCACAGCGCAGTGCGCTGCGTTTGGCGGGGCGGCCGCACCCCCGCGGCCCGTCTGCCGGCCAGGCTGTGCCAGATAGGAAGCCGGGGCACCACTGCGGTCCAGCCGGGCGGATGTTTGTGGAGCCCGATGCGTTTCTCCTTAATGAGGGGTCTTTCAGTGATTGTTGTTTTCCGTAGCCCGTAGCCCAAAGGTGTGTCTGCGCGCGCTCGTGCGTGCGTGCGTGCGTGCGTGCGTGCACGTGTGTTTGTGTGAGTGATCGTGCGTGTGCGGAAGAGGGGTGGCGATGTGAGGAATGCACAGTCTGGCGCCCAAACGCGGGCCCGCCCCGCGGGGCTGACGGCCTGGCGCGCGCGGCCCGGCGCGGCCCGGCCCCGGCCGGTGCAGTGCCTTCAGTGCGGAGAGCCGAGCGGAGCGGCTCAAATGCACCGCCAGTCCACAGGAATGTGGGTCACATAAAACACCCTTTTATTTTCGTGTTCGCCGCCTGTCCGTCGGACCTCCTGCCGTTTAGCCCTCATCTCGCTGTGATCACTTCTTTTATACTTCCGGACTGGCGCTAGTCTCTTGGTGTGACTGACATGTGCTTCGCAGTACATATTTAAGTTTTGGATGCGTCTTGTGCTTGCTTTAATAATATTGTGCCTTAACCTGACTGGCTGGATGACACTGAAAAAAATAAGTACAAAAATTATGTTAAGTAGGTTGAATTTCTCAAAATTTACTTTTGTCAAAATTTCTGGACGATAAGCTGCCGCCGACCTTTAGAGCTTCTCTTTCAATGCACCGGTAGCGCTCCCCCCCCCCCCCCCACTAAGGCTAAGATAAACGTGACAATGACGGGGGGGGGGGGGGGCGGGGGTGCAAAGCTGCGCGGGTCAGAGCGCACAGCGCCGCCACGGTGGCCTGGTTGGAGGAGGTAGGAGGCGGCCGGGGCGGGGCCGGCCGGCCAGGGGCCGAACTGAGCTAACCCTTGCAACGGCGCCTCTTGACATTTCCACCGGGGGGCAGTGGGGCTCGAAGGGGGCAGGGTGGGGGGAGGGGGAGGAGGGAGGTAGCTGGGGGGGTTAATGCTCCGTGGCATACACAGCGGCGGCAGAGGCGTCGGTCTGCCGAACACACCGGCGTATTCTCTGTCGGCTCTAATTTATAGGAGAGCCCCCGACCCGACACTTTTAAAGGTCTTATTCTCGGGAACCTGTAGGACTTCGGAAATGACTATTTCAAGTGGGGTGGGGTGCTTGATAGACTTGGACTGCGTGTCGCATGCAGGGCAGGGCGGCCGGGCGGCGTGGCCTCAATGTGGACACGCTGGTTCCCGAGCATCTCCTGGGTGCGCTGGTCTCTGGTCTGCACGCGGGTCGAGCCGGGTCGAGTCATCACGCAGCTATTAATATGTTCTGCTCTTGAAAACACGTCCCGTTTCATGCGGCTCGCAGTGCGCGGCGGTGCGGCGCGCGGGGCGGGGCGGGGCGGGGCGGGCGGGGTCTGGGCGCGGCCGGTGTCTTAATCAGGCGCCACGGAGGCGGGGCGAGGCGAGGTGAGGGCGTGGGAGGGTACGAGAGCAGGAAACCTTGCGCTTCTAGATTTAGGTTACCTCGATGGGACTAACCCGCAGTGTATGGTAGCTATTTTGTGCCCCTTAATTATTTTTTTCGCGAAGGGTTGAATAAGACAACAGCCTAACCTGCCATTTGCTTCTCACAATGGACACATTTCGCTACCCTAACGAGCCTTCCCTCTCTTTCTGTTTCGATTATGATGGCAGAATTGCAGAAGCTGCTGTTGAAACTTAAAAAACTCGACCACGACCTTCGCGATCTCAAACGAGACGGCCGTGAATCGAGGAAAAGGGGGCCGGTGGGGGAGGAGAGGGGGGGGGGATTGGATGGCGGTGTGGCGAGGCGCGGGAGCAGAAGGCACGACACCACAAGGCACACGCAAATAACTGGGCTGAATTAAAAAAAAATCTAATGTTGAAAAGAAAGAAAGAAAGTTAAAAAGTAATGGTTTGCCCCGTGTCAGTTGACAGCACCAGGACAATCGCGCGAGGCCTAAACAAACGCGCCTAACTTCCCCGCAAATTATACCCGCAAGGTTCTGCACGCACTCGGCACGCACGCATCGGGGTGTGAACGAGGAGTAAAGAAAGCCATTAGGATAAAGTTTGCGACATGGTGGTTATGTCACCGATGTCACCTCACCTCCTCACCCTTCCGGCCGGTAGGGGATGCACCCGCCCCGCCCCGCCTCGCCCCGCCTCACCTCTGCGTCCACTGCCTCACCGCACCTTGACTCGATGCCAATCCACGGCCTATGTATAGCAGGCACTGCCGGCGCCGTCCCCGCCGCCGCAACAACAACCTGCCTATCGCCTATCTCGAGTGACTCGGACACGTCGATCAGATCAGAAAGGCGTTGCCCGGCGGGGCGGGGCGGGGCGGGGCGGGGCGAGGCGTGGCAAGGCGCGGGGCGGAGTTGGGCGGGGCGGGGTGGGCGGCTGCCAATCCTACGCGCAGCCGCACCTTGCATACACGCCCCCTGTGTGCTGCGTAAGACCGACATGATACTTAAGAAAAAAAAAATTAAAAGAAATACCCCCCCCCCTCCCAACAATAACTGAAATACAATTTCTCATGCCAGTAACCTTACGACAACCCCACTCCCTCTCTCCCTCTCTGTCCTCTGCGTCTCCAGACGCTCTCCCTGCGGTGTCCGGTGCGGGTTGGTGGGGGGCGCGCCGGGGCATAACGATTTGGCACGTGCATGACATTAGGCCTCCCGCGCATCCCGGCCCGCGCGCATTCCTGCCCTACTTGGCCGAGGTGCGCTTGTTTTGCCGTGCAAAAGTCCCAAGGACGCTGGGCGGCGCGGCGCGGGCCGCGGATGGATGTGCTAGTACGCGCCCACTGCAATTTCCACTTAAAATTTTGCAGTCCCGTGGCGTGCCCTTTTCTTATAAAAACTCGCTTTTATATTTTAGAAAATCCTCGTGGTGCGTGAGAGGAGGGTGGGAAGCGGGTGGTTGCGGCGCTGGCGCCACGCTCAGCCTGAGGATGGTAGCCGCGCCGCGTGAGTACAACGTACCGCACCTCGACCTACGACGACGACGACATGATGACGCCTCCCCTCTCAACGTGCCCCTGTCCTTGTCCCCCCCCCCCCGGCGCGCTTAAAGCACTCGTGAAATTAGAGTGCTGTAAAAGAAAGCCAGCCCCTTGGCGTCGCTCAGCAGTCCGAGCCGTAAGCGATGCCCGTTCCGCCCGGTGCCGCCCGGTGCGGTGGTGCATGCGATGCTCCTGGTGCTGGTGACAATGCCGCCATCCTCCCGCCCCGCCCCGCCCCGCCCCCTCTCCTCTACGAAAATAGGGCCGGCGCCGCGCGGACCGATTGGAGGACGGCCAGTTTCATATACTCGTGTAATTGTCAATGAACAAACGAACATAATTTGTGTGCGAGAGCTCGTCGCTGGTCTCGGGGTGCGCGGGGCGGGTGGGGGTGGGGCGCTGAACGGCGCGAGCTAGTCCAGGTTCCCTGGTCCGTCCCTGTGGCTGCCTGCCTGCCCAGGGGTTCGCTGTTCCGTATTAGTTCTCAACTGTTCTCCGCAATGTTCTCATTATATTGGTTCTCGATATGGTCGCACCATGCATGGGCCGTACCCTTGCAGGCTAAAGCGGCAGGGTGTCGAATCGTTCTCACCTTATTGTTGTTTGAACTGTGCGTAGTCGGACAAACCTAACGTAACAAAAAAACTTTGGAAAAATCATGCGGGGTTTCGCTTTCCTTGTTGCTGAAGGCCTGCTGGCAGCCAACCATTTGGCCGCTCCCCGCCGCGTTAGGGTGAGTCACGGACAGCACAATGGCGGTGCCACGCCGTGCGCGGCCTCTGCCGGATGATGGACCAGAACGCCCCGCCACGCCTCACGCCCGCCACGCCCGGCCACGCCCTAGCAAAGCCCTTCTCTGCCATACACTGCCACCTCGGCGGCTGCGGTTGTGGCGTAGCGTCCGGATTAGTTAGCCAAGCCCCTATTCAACTGTTCAACATATTTGATGGGGCCTTGTGTTGGGTGCTTCACCTGTGTTATAGCCAGAAGGTGCTTTGCCCCGCCAGCGCTTCCTCCCCCTCCGCTTAGACATCTTCTTCCATCACCCCGAGCACGTCGCGCGCTGCGTGGCCGGCCCCGCCCCGCGGCCTGCGCCCTGTCCCGCCCGGCCGCGGCCGCCCGTCCGGCGTTGAAGCTCGATGGGTTGCCTACCTACCCGGATGCGCGGGGCCCGGTCCAGCCGGGCCGCGCAGTCGTGGTGCGGGCGCGGCGCTACCCCTCGCTGCTGCTTCCGCTGCCGCCCGCCCTGCCGGCCGGCGCTGGGCGTCGCGGCGCCGCGCGGCGCGACTCTCTTGGTGTCCCCGACTGCCCCACAGATGGCGTCGCTCTCCCATCCCATCCCCAGCTGAGGCCTTCCTCCGACTCAGACCTCAGCTCTTCCGCCGAATGCGTCTCCGATGACTTAAGGACATTATGGGAGTAAAAAAGTTTTTGATTTCTTTTTCCCAAGTTATGCCGGGTAAAATTCGTTTTGAATCAGAAATCGGTAAAGGGCATGCAGACACAAGCGACCCTCTTAGGCCCCACGTGCACCGCACCGCTGTGCAGGTGTGTCCCGCAGGAATAGAAGTCCGCGCTGTATACCCCCCCCCCCCTTACCCCACGCCCCACGCTGCTGCTCCGTGCTCTGACGCCGGTACAAAAATATCCTTTTTTTCGTTTTTATTTCAGCCTTTACGGCCTCGATCACTTCGGCTATCGCAGTACCCTCGTTAAGGTGCTGCACGTTCGGTTCGGCGAGGTCAAACGGTCAAAAGCACTCACTCCCTGTTCCCTGTACCGCGCACTTCTACTCCGCCCCTCCCTGTCTTTGACTCCCCCGCCTCTCTCTGACTGCCTGTCCGTCTGTCTCTCCCTCTATCTCTCTCTCTCCCTCCCCCTCCCCCTCCCTCTCTCCCTCTCTCCCCTCCCCTCTCCGTCCCTTCGCCCCCTACATTTGACACTGGACTTGCTGGCCCTAAAACGCTTGAATGATTTGCGGTGCCAAGATGCACACCTTGGCATTATTTTAGCGTTCTCTTCACCTCTGGCCCCACGGCCCGGGGCCCAGCTCCGCCCTGCGGCCCCTTCTCCCCACCCCACTCCCGCCCTGTTCTGCCCATCGCCTTCGCGTTTCCCCCCAAGGATTCTCAGGAGGGGGCGTGTTTTGTTTGACAGACTGGCACCTTCTCGAGGCTACCCCTGTCCCATCCGCCCCGCACCAACCCCTCTTCTCACCTCCACTCTCTCCAAATAAAAGAAATGTCGGCTAACGCTAAGCGGGTCAGTGGGAACCAAAGCCTTTCAGTGGGGAACGTTGCATAAGGGCGCACCACGGAACCTCTAAATAAATTACCTCTAATCGTATTTAGAGGTCTATTGCATACGCGCAGAATTTACCTCTACAAAAATAATGGTGTTTTTGCCTCTATTAAAATGACCTCTAAGGTTTTAAAGGTAAATCCATATTGAACCGCGATTTCCAAAATTACTTCTAAAGAGGTGAGGCGAATTGACGTCTAAGACATTTGTTGTAAATATACATACCTCTAACGAATTTCCCTCCGGTATAAAACCTCTAGGGGTCTTGTATCCCCCTCGATTAGCAGGGGGGTATGAATTGTCTGGCTGATTAATCCCCCCCCCCCCCCCCGGTATTAATCGCCTAGGGGTCTTGTACCCACCTCGATATACAGGGGGGTACCAATTGTCTGGCTGAGTTTTTCGTACTCACACAGTACGGTGGCGGATAAGTAAGTCAACAGTTAGCGATCGAATCTTGTGCACAGTGTGCACTCATTTATTTTAGGTCTGCGGGACTGCCCTAGAAGTTTCGAGTGAATTGGAAATAAATCAGTTGTTTTCGGCTTAATTTTCGGCCTAGCGTCACCTCAGCTTGCCTCGCGCCCCGCCCGCGGTGAAGGTTACCTGTGGTCGAGGACGTAAGGCGTCGCGTGGCAGGGCGGGGCGGGGCGGGGCGGGGCGGGGCGCGCAGCGGGCGGGGCCCGGGCAGACGTTCCGCCTGTCTCCTGCAGCCTGCCAATCCTCTGTCTATAATTGTTCCGACAAGGAGGCTGTCAGTCCGCACACCCTCTCTTCCTTACTCCGGCCGGAGCCACACGGCAAGCGCCACTTGAAACATTTGCCAAAATCTCATTTTTTTTCCGTCGTGGTGGGGCGGGACCGGGCTTTGCTCTCACAGCAGGTGGACTCCTCTCCCCACGGTCAAGGTGGGCTCAGGAGGCGCGCAAGTCAAGGCCCAAGGCTACGGGGCCACAGCGTATCTGCCATCTCGACGCCTGAGCGCCTTTTGGGCGCGCGGCGCCGGTGTCGACGCCGACGCCACCGCGACGCCGACGGACGCGTCGTGTGACGTGACCGGCCCTTATCGTACGCCCCGCATCGCGTCGCGGCGGCTCTCGCTCAAAGTAGACAGTTACACTGGGGTCAGGATGACAGCTAGACCCCTTCCTAGTTAGTGGATCAGTGCGATGGTCGGGGGAGGAATAAACCAAATCACACTCCAAAGTGCAATAAGTTTGCCAGACTTTAACGAATATTTTTTTCCAGTCTTCCGTTTTAGCATTGGAATATTTTGGCCCGCCAGGCGAGAGCAGGCCAGACCGGCGGGGTGGTCCGTGGCGGGGCGGGGCGGGGCGAGAGGGGCAGGGCGTCCCCTCCCTCGGCTCAGCCAGCAGCCGCGGGAGGTGCTGGGCTGTGCAGGGCGGGGCTGGCTCCTCGCCACAGCGGCGCGGCGCAGGGCACACCTCACCGCCCCGCTCCGCCCCGCCCCGCCCCGCCCCGCCCCCCCCGCCCCGCCCCGCCCCGCCCCGCCCCGCCCCAGGCCGCCCTGCGGCTGCCCTGTACTCTCCCTCGACCCACTGAATGGTTCTTCAAGTGGTGCGGCAGCCCCATGCCCCCAGGCCCAGGCCCCAGACCGCGCACTGCTGCGGCCTCGAAAAAAAACTCCGCGCTGGACTTATAGCTATTTGCGCCCAAAACAAAAGCGCCCGCTTAGCCAGCCTGTCCCGTGCTGTGCTGGCGGCGGCCTGGCCGCGCAGCTCAGCGCAGAACGAGACTTTGTTGCAACAGAACGGAAGGCGCAGCGAACGAACGTGATTTATTGGAGCGGGTCCGCGGTGGGGCGGGAACACTCTCGAGAGTCTCCTCACAAAATCGGAGACTCGAACTTCGTCTACGTCGGCACTTTGACGCATTTCCAGGAATTTCTGCTTTAAAATACGAGTTTTAACAACACGGTTCTTTATCTGCTGCAGGCTGGAGATGACATCTGTAGCCGAACAGTAACCGGACCGAACAGCAGCGGCGAAATGTCCTCGAAACGGAAGACAGGTAACAACTAACACCTGGATTACAGGTTGTTTTTTCTGGGCGGGTGCTCTAGCTACGGCGACCCGTGGCCGAGCGCGGGGCAAGGCTGACTCCACATGCGTGCCGGCGACGCATACCAGACTTACGCCCCTCTGGCCTCCCCTGTTCCCCCGCGCACCCCACTGCAGGTCCTTGCGACGCAAATAGGACCCACCTAAAGGGCAAAGGGTGTTCCTGTGAGCAGGACAAGTCGAAAATGCAATTGGGATCGTATATTGACTGTCGAACTTTCAATATTTTATGGGGATAGATAGATCTTGAAAAGTCAAGTCAATCCTTCGCCATACCTCAGAGAAATTGAATGGAGCCACTTTTGTCACTACCCCGCGTGTTTTTGTGCCCCGCAGCGGCCTTCTCGGAGGAGCTGAACCGCGTGCTGGGCGCGGGCCCCCCGCAGAAGGGCAAGGCCACCAAGCAGGAGGTCCGCACCACCATCATCGAGCAGTCCCAGTCCTGGGGCGGAGTGGACGTCATGGAGGTAAGGCACTTCCTCAGGACCCGCCTTGATTATAGTTGCCGCCACGAGAATTTTTTAAAAATGGCATACTTCTCTTGGGTTTGAACCTTTGGAGTATGCGTGCAAAATTACCGCATCCACGGTATCGTGATAACCGCGTAAACAGCCCGTCATTGAGCATTTTATTTTAGGGGGGAAATACTCGCTCCCGAGGGGTGAAATATTTTTAATCTTTCTGATAGAGTCGCTGCCGCCTCTGACGCGGGGCAGGTCGGATGCCGCCAGGTCTGACTAGCGCTCCTCGCTACCTGTCGGCGACCGACGCCAAAAAGTGTTTTGGCTTTTGGCGAGGGACGATCCCTGATTCATGCGGCGGGTTACACGTGTAGCGGTCACGGCGCTGGGACGTAACGCCTCGCCTCGATATACATGTATGGCGCGGAAAATATTTTTCGCTGAAATAAGGCCAGCACGGCGCAGACTTGACGCGGGCAGCCCTGAGCCCTGCGTCGCACACTTTAAAAGAATAGTAACCAAAAATGACTTTTGCAAAGATGTGTTTGCGTTACCGGCTGATTTTGAAACGTCAGGTTGTAGACACCCTCGTTCATTTTAATTACCCCCCCCGCCCCTCTCTCTCTCTCTGTCTGTCTGTCTCTCTCTGCTCTTGTTGTGATTCCCACTTCTGCTAGTAGAAGCGCCGAGGCGGGGTGGGCCCTGACGGGCACTGTGTGGTGGGGCAGGGCCGGCAGGGTTCGCGCGCGGCGCAGTCTGGTTTGGCTCACGTTGGCAGCACTGCCGCCAGGGCGAGGCGGGGACGCGACGCGGGGCGGCAGCAGCGCCCTAGGGCGGGGTGGTTGGCCCCCCTGACATTTAGACGTTTCACGGATTTTGATAGATTTACGACGGCCGTGGCCAACGTGGCGGCAGCGAAAAAAGTGCGTCGGCCAGCAGTCGATGCCTGGGCCGATATAGTACTGAGGGAAGGGTGACGAGGAGGGGGTCGGCCGTGAGGGAAAAATCTGAGGAAATGCATAAAGAAATCACGGCAGAAATCATTGCGAGTCTGAAGTGGCGGTCACTATGAGACATAGTGCCCAGCAGTGGCGGGCTCTGATACGAGCAGGGTAGGCGGTGCGAAAGGCCGGGCAGCCGGGCGGCCGGGACGAGCGGGGACAGATGGCGGCCGGCAGCAGCAGCGCGGCCCCTGACCTGAGTGACGGCAGAATGGGCTCCGCCCCGCATTACGCTACTGACCTGACCAGCAGTCAGCTAGTCGCATCGCATTGGCGGGCCAGAATTTTCACTGCTCCATTGCCTTCTGTCTGCCTCCACTGTAAAACGAAATTTTGAAAGTGAAAATTCCCCGTGCACTAAGAAAAGAATTAAAACTGGATTAAAACCAGAGTGTTATCGGGTTGCTTCAAGCATAACTCTGGGAAAATCAGTATTCTGAGAAACCATCCCCTAAAATCTTACTGGCTCTCCCGCTTGGTCTGTTTGTACGTTCGTAAAATAATCAACAAACAATGCTGCCCAGCTACCAAAAATATGACAGTCGGCAGTGGTTTGAAATTAGTCACGTTATACTACGCTACGCTTGTCACTGTTTAACCGTCACGTGACGGCTGCTGCTGTGAGTGGTGGGGAGTGTGCTGCTACTGCTGGCCAGCAGCCCCCTCCCCTCTCTCCGCCGGCTCGGGCGGAGGAGGAGGAGTTAGTTGTGGGATATTATTGTCAAATAGCTGAGCCGTATGATGGCCGCTCTTTCATGTGGCTGGCCGTGAATTGCCTCAGCCACCCTGCCGGCACCGCCCCGCCCGGCTCGCTGGCTGAAAACTGGCAGAAAAATGACCGTCGCATCAGTGACGGCACGAGAGCGGAGGCGCGCGGGGAGGGGGAGGGGGAGGTTTGCGGCGGGGCGGGGCGGGGCGGTAGGTGAGTCGTTCAGCGCACTATCGCAATTATTTTTTTCTGACGTCACCGTGTAGTAATTTTTAAATACAACAACTGCTTATCTGTGACGCCGCTGCTGTCCCGCCGCGCACGGCTGCTCAGCGGGTGGCCTACCCCCGGCTCGACAGGCGCTCCCCGAGCCCAAGCGCCCCAACGCGAAACAGGAAAAAAGGTCCCGTTCGCCACGGCCGCTTATTACACTGTGCCTAAAGTACCGGAATCACTCTTTCGCTCCCCGCGGCTGGCACATCCTTGGGCCGTTTGCGGTGGCAGCTCTGACCGTAAGCACCGCCATTATAACGCCACGCGCTCCCGGCGGCCCGGCCCGAGCCCGGCCCAATTAATCTGACCGCCGATCAGAGGCGTCACCAGCCAAACCTCGACTCAGATTTCTCGCCGTGTCCGCCCCCCTGTCGTCACGTACCCGTGACCGCCCGTGACTGCAGCAATGCGTACACAATGCATTCAATTTCCCCGCGCGCCACTGTTGGCGGCAGCGTGGTGGACCCGCCAGCCCACCCGGGCTGCTGCTGCTGCCACCCCCGCGCCGGGCCGCTCGCACAAGGCCCTGCGCGAGCTGCAGCCAAACAGCTGGTGGCGTTTTCCCATCACTCAGTTTTATGTGCTTGCCGCTTACTAAAAGCGGTCGCGCTGGCAGGCCCATGAGCAGGCCTGCCCCGCGGCGCACTTTCTAATTTCTCATACACCTCTGCCTCATTTTTTCTCCCGTCCGTTTCGCACTCGCGTACAGTTCTTACTGCGCGCTGAGTCTCGCGCTCCCCCAGGTTCCCTCCTGCAAGACGAGTGGTTGGCTTTTCCAGGGAGGGGGCGGGAGTGGTAGCTCAGGCTCAGGCGCGAGCCCAGGGGTGCCGCTGCCGACCCGCGCGGAGGCCGCGGCCGGCGCGCGGACGCTGCTCCGGTACCTGAGTGCGGAGGGCAGCCCCGTGCCGCCGGAGGTCCGCAAGTTCCTCAGCGATTTCGCCAAGTAGCAGCAGCAGCGGCGGCCTTGGACAAGCGGACAAGCGGCGCGGCGGCGCCTGTGTTGATAGTCGTATTTTGCATGTGAACGTGGGAATGGTGGCAATAGGCCAGGGTACTTAGTGAAATCTCTGTTCAGTTAACCAACCCCATTTACATTACGCCTGTCTGATCTGCTGCCCCGTTTGTCTGTTTAGTCGTGCGGATCGAGCGTTCGTTTCTCGGATGGGCCTTGCTTTGTTTAGATCTGCCTGCCCGCGGAACCTTACAACTCTCACAGAGGGCGTTTATGGGGAAAGAATTGAGGAAAACCGCGCGGAATTATTTATCGCATTATTGGCATTCCCAGGGCACAGGAAAAAAAATACTTTGTTATTACGTCCTAGCTCGTTTAAGCAAAGCGGTTATCGAGGGACACGACTTCAACGGGGATGGCTGGCGATCGTAAAAGCCCAAGTCTGGCAAAGTCCCAAGCACGACCCAAGTCAAATTACTCGCCATTTCTTTCGTCTGAGCTTTTGTACTTCGCTTTAGGGCTCCGCTGGGCGGCACAGTGCAGGAAGCAAACAGGTCACTGCCGTTTCGATATTGTATCGAGGAAAATATGTGTTTCCTGGTTTGAGCTTTTCTAAATCAACGTAGCTTGTTACTCTCCCGTTAGCAAGGCCAACAATCCCAAGAAAATAGTTCCCTTACTTGTTTTGCGGTGTTTCCCTGTAGCATTGATTAAATGTGATTGCTAGCTAAGATGCTGTTTTGATAAGCCCCAAAACCCCTTTTAATGTGCTTTTCCCTTTCCTGTATTATTTCTTCAGCCTTTCACATTTATAACACTTTTACAAGCCGAGACGTATTTCGATATTTTCCAGGGGAGCACATCTTCCAGTCAAGCTGCTGCATCTACATACACACGCATCACAGGCACTTCAAGTTCAAAATCCTCAAATGGAGCGGTATGTCACATTTTAATTCTACTTTTCATCGCGATGTTTTTCTAACACCATTACAAATTGACACTGACATTTTATGAAAAGACTTTGGAACATCTTTTAACACTGACTGTCTCCTTCTGGTTCTGGTTCGCAGTCAATTCTTAAGGGCAGAGATTTTTATTTCTCTTTACCGCTACCGCTTTACCGCTATATTAATAACACCACCTGCATAAAACGCTTTGGCATTTTAAATATTGCATTTCATATTTAATGTTTATTTTATGGCTTATGCACAATGCATCGTTTTCGCACCCGCGCAGCATTGTTAATGTGTTTCGGCTGAACGATTGCGTTTGTTCTAAAAGGTTTTTCATGTCAAATTATTATCCCTCGAGCCTCGAAACTCGCATTTGGCGGAGAAACGCACTCTCCCTCTGCCGGCGTTCTCTCTGCTGGGACAACACGCACTGCGCTGCGGCTCGGACCTGCGCTTCCGAAGGGAAGACAGAGGAGGGGAGGGGGTGGGCTGACGGGGGGATGCCGTCTCTAAACGCAACCTGGTTCGCGCTCCTAGCCTGCCTCAGCCCCCCGTATTAATACTGGGGGAGGGAGAGGGGCGCGCAGGGGGTAGGGGAGGGGAGGGCTGGTGGAGTGGGGCGCCCGCTCCCTCGCGGTCCTGGCGTTGCTCGCGGCGCCGCGCGGTCAGTTCGAATCCGAGCGCACAGCCGAGCCGAGGGCGGAGCGGAGCCGAGAAACGAGAGCCGAGACGCGCCGCGCGGGTGATCGTCGTCGTCGTCGGGGAGGTGTACGATGCGAGGCGCGACGTCGTGACCCAGGATGCCGTTCTGCCGGATCACGGGCGGCAGCCGCGCGCTGCCCAAGCCCAACTACTTCCCCCTGCTGCCGCCCATCTCGCCCGCCGATGCGCGCCGCTTCTGCCGCATCACCGGGAAGGCCATCGGCCTCCCCGGCCACCACTACATCCCCGTGCTGGTCGGGCTGGGCGTCGGCCGCGAGCACTGCCACATCACGCACAAGTCGGAGGGCGGCAACGAGCACCACCAGTTCCTGGGGCTGCAGCCGCGTCGCCACACTGTCCTCCCCGGCTACCGCTATGTGTTCCCCGTGCTGGACGAGGAGAGCGACCTGCTGGTGCTGCTGGACAGCAAGACGCCCGCGGGCGCGGCGCAGGGCGCCGACGAGGCCCGCAAGTACGTGTACACGGTGGACGAGCGGCGGACCAGCCTCGTGTTCCCGTCGCGCCTCGAGGCCGCCGTGCGCGACGGTGACGTCCGCGACGTGATGCTGGCGCGCGACGCCGACCACCTGCTGCTCACGCTGCGCAAGGGCAAGAGCGTGTCGCTGGACGTGCGCGACTACGCCATCGTGGAGGACGAGCTGTGGGAGGGCGAGGGCCCCGGCGAGGTGGCGTACCAGCGCGACGAGGAGGAGCGCAAGCGGCGGCAGAAGCGCGAGGCCGGCCTGGCGGACCGCAAGCGCATCTTCGAGGCCAAGGAGGACCTCGCCGCGCAAGAGGAGCGCCGTCGGCACTCGGCCAAGGTCATGAAGGTCAAGATGCAGGCCGAGAGGGCCGCGGAGAAGGCCGCGCGCAAGAAGGCCAAGCAGAGCGGGCCGCGCAAGTGGGACCGCTTCGAGGTGGAGGAGGCCAGCGCCGACGCGCACCTGTACCTGGCCAGCGGCGAGCTCAAGGAGCTCGCCAAACCCCTGGTGGGCGCGTTCGACGCGGAGGCCTTCGCTAAGGAGGCCCCCATCCGCGGGAAAAGCACCATCACGACCCTCCCCACGCCCGTCGAGGTGCCCGCCGTCGTCGTGGACCTGGAGACGTCCTCGCCCGGCATCGTGCAGCAGCCCGCCCTGCTGGAGGAGGTTGGCGGCTTCCCCACCGTGCACGCCGTGGCGCCGTTCGCGCCGCTCACCGCCGAGCCCAGCGCCGAGCTGCAAGCCGCCGTGCAGCTGGTGGACCCCGGCGCGCTGCCCCGCCAGGCCGAGGTCAAGGCTGTCCTCATGGAGGAGGGCGAGGACGGCAAGCTGCTCAACCAACTGCCGCGTATTGAGGAGATCCCCGACCTGGTCAACATGCTCGACAAGGGCGAGGCCGTCAACGTCGGCGGCAAGGTGCACGCCCTGCGCCTGGACATCGCGGCGGCCCAGGGCGCGGGCGCTCAGGCGCAGCGCCTCGTCGTCGGGCAGAGCGTGGAGACCCCAAGCGGCCGCGTGTTCGTCCCCGGCCAGACCGTGGAGACGGCCAACGGCCCCGTGTTCATGCCGGGCCTCACGGTGCACACGCCCGACGGCCCGCTGCTCATCCCCGGCCAGGCCGTGGAGGCCCCCGGCTCGCCCGGCCTGCAGGTGTTTGTGGCCGGACAGGCTTTGCACACCCGCGACGGACACAAGTTCGTGCAGGGCCAGATGCTGTACTCGGCCGACGGCGAGGGCCGCTTCGCCCCGGGTCAGACCGTCCTCACCCCGGAAGGACCGCGCTTCGTCCCGGGCCAGGTCATCAACGACGGCACCGAGTTTGTGGTCGGACAGACCGTCAACACCCCCAGCGGGCCCAAGTTTGTGCCCGGCCAGACGCTCACCACGCCCTCCGGGGAGGCCATCTTCCTGCCTGGCCAAAGCGTGGAGGTCAAGGACGCCGACGGCGAGAAGGAGTGGGAGTTCGTGCCGGGCCAGGCCGCGCGGGCGGACAACGGCGAGCTGCGCTTCATTCCGGGTCAAACAATCGCCACCGCTGACGGCCCCAAGTTCGTCGCCGGCCAGACCGTCGTCGACGAGGCTGGAGGCGCCCCGCAGTTCGTGCCCGGAGTGTCGGTGCAAGACGAGAAGACGGGCGCGCTCAAGTTCGTCCCCGGCACCACCCTGGAGACGGCCGACGGCCTCAAGTTCATCGAGGGCCAAGTCATTAAGACGGAGAAGGGCGTCAAGTTCTCCCCCGGTTCGTTTGTGCTGGGCCCCGACGGCGTGACGGTCGTCGAGTTCACTCCAGCCATCAGCCTGGCCGACATTGTGTTCCGAGACGGACTGCCGGACCCAGGCGTCGACAACGCTCTGGAGCACCGCGAGGAGGTCCTCGGCCACATGGTCCAGACGTCACACGGCGTCGAGTTCTTCCCGGGCAAGGCCAACGGCCTGCCCTCCGGCAAGGTGATCCAGGGCAAGCTCGTCAAGAGCTCGTCCGGCGCCGTACAGTTTGTCCCCGGCATGGACATCGACGGCGTGTTCGTCCCCGGCCAGCTCGTCATGACGGAGCACGGCGAGCAGTTCGTTCCAGGACAGGTTGTCGACACCAAGGAGGGCCCCAAGTTCGTCCCCGGCCAGGTCGTGGAGACCCACGCCGGCCCCAAGTTCCTCCCGGGTCAGACCGTGCTCACCGCCGACGGGCCTCGCTTCGTCCCAGGCCAGATCATCGAGACCAAGGCTGGCCCCACCTTCATCCCCGGCCAGGTCATCTGCACCGAGGAGGAGGGCTCCCGCTTCGTCCCCGGCCAGATCGTAGACACTCGCGAGGGCCCGCGCTTCGTCCCCGGCCGCGTCATTGAGACTGGCGACCGCGTCACCTTCGTCCCCGGCCAGATCGTCGAGACGGCCGACGGGCTGCGCTTCGTCGCGCCGGACCTCCAGGACACTGAGGAGGGCGGCTTCGAGTTCTCGCTGCAGGGCTTCGAGGTGACGCCAGAGGAGCTGCGCCTAATGCGGCCGCACTTGTCGGCGACCTCCACGGCGCCCACCACCGCCGGCCAGATGAGCATCGACTCGCGCATGCTGCGCCAGCTGTCGCACGCCGGCATGGTGGTCGGCAAGCAGGTGGCCGCCGAGCTGCCGGGCGTGGACGTGTCGTCCCTGCCCACCCTGGCGCTCGCCGAGCAGCTGGGGCTCGAGGGCGTGTCCGCCGTCAAGATGGGCCACGTGCTCGAGGCTGTGCTCAAGCTGAGCTATGGCCTGCTCGACGAGCGTGGCCACGTCCGCCGGAAGATGAGCGTGACGATCGAGCGCGGCCTGATGGCGGGCGGCGTGGACGTGGAGGCCCTGACGCAGGAGGAGGAGGCCCTGAAGAACATGCTGACCGAGGCCATCGTCACGGCCTGTATCACCATGGACGAGCAGGCCGAGGAAGAGGACGTACTGCGCGCCGTCTGCAACTTCTTCAACAGCATCCTGGAGTCAGTCCGCGACAAGGACGGCGTCGTCGAGGCCCTGCACGGCTTCGTCACGTACCCCGGCCATGTCGGGCTGCTGTGCCGCGAGACAGTCTGCCAGCTCGGCCAGGGCCTCAGCCGCGCCGACCTGCTGCGGTCGCTGCTCTGGGGCGGCGAGGACGTGCTGGACCGACTGGGCAAGGTCCTGGAGCAGGACCAGCTGGGCCAGGCGTTCCTGCACCTCGCCGAGGCCGAGCCCGAGCTCATGGAGGTGGTGCTGCGCCGCGTGACCGAGGCCGTGCGCGCGGCCGCCGCCGAGGGCATGGACGGCCTAGACTCAGATCAGGACGCGGCCGAGGTCCTGCAGCGCGCCATCGTGGCCGTCGTGCGCGAGGCCAGCGAGCTGCGCCTCCAGGAGATGCTGGACAGCGACGAGCTGGCCCTCCGCGAGCTGCTCGTGCAGGCCATAAACCTTGCGAGGGCGCTCGGCATGCACGAGACCGCGCAGGGGCTGCTGCAGGTGCTGAGCGACCCCAGCGCCACGCGCGTGCTCGCCGGCGACCGCATCACCCTGGACATCCTCCAGCGCCTCACCGTCATGCGGCAGCTCGCCGAGCGCAGGCCCAAGTTCAACTCGGCCCTGGGCAAGCTCGTGTCGGACCCGGAGACGGCCCGCAACGACCCGCGCCTGCGGGAGCTGGTGCGCCAGAGCGCGGCGCTCATGGTCGTGCCGGAGGACCAGTGCCTCCCGGAGCTGCAGAGCTCGGCGGACATCCCCACCGCGCTGTTCCACAACACGCTGGCTATGGAGGAGTTCCTCCGGCGGCGCGGTGCGGCCACCAAGGGCGCGCTGCTCATCGTCAAGCACGGCTTCCAGACCGTCATCCCCCGCGAGGCGGCCCGCGACGTCCTCACCGGACAGATTCCCTACACGCTCGTCGACCAGAAGGGCATCCGCCACTTCGCGCCCATGCACGTGTTCTCGGCTCTCAGGCTGTCGCAACCGCTCGCCAACCGGTACTCCATGTACCACAGCCGCCGGGGCTCCGCGGCCTCGGGCGCCTCTGGCCTCAGCTCCGTGGCCGAGGCCCAGCAGGAGGCGCCGCCCGCACCGCCCTCCACTGTCCCGTCCACCTGCCTGCGCTGCATCCACGGCGACCACCGCCACCACTCCACCTTCAGCCAGCCCACGACCGAGGTCAGCTCCGGCAGCGGCCACTCGAACGGCTGCGCCAACGGCGCCGTCAACGGCCACGGCAAGGGCGCCGTCAACGGTCAAGCAAACGGCCACATCAACGGCCACGCCAACGGCCCCGTCAACGGTCGCGAGCATGGTCACACCAGCGTTGACACTCACGGCAATGGGCAGCCCAACGGCTACGTCAACGGCCACGCCAACGGTCACGCTAACGGCTACGCCAATGGTCACTCCAACGGCCACGCCAATGGTTTTTCAGACGACGAGATCTGCCCGGTACCTGTCACAAAGGGGGTCCTAAAGGAAGGCAATAATAAACTGGCTGCCATTCTGAGTAAAGGACTGATCAACGGCATCGCCGTGGACCCCCCTGACAGTTCTGTCAACGGCCACATGAATGGCCTTGCTGACGGCCTCGCCAATGGGCTCGCCAACGGTCACCTAAACGGACACGCCCACCCTGTGTAACAGTTTTACCCAGCACGACGTAGTAGAGGACTGACTGTGTATGAGGAATCCGTTGATAACTCACTTGTGAAGGGGGAAGGGGGCGGCATGTATTTCTGTCAGGGGAACGCCACGCCTCGCCACGCCCTTGAGAGGACGATCGTCTATTGAAGACTGACAGGCCACGAATGGCCCCACACTGGCGTGGCGAGCTAAATTTAAATGTGGGTTGGTTTGCCCCCTTCCCCCACCCCTCCCCAGTGCAACGGCCCCATGTTCCCTCACCAAGCATGACATATTTGTGCGAATACGACTAATGTTTTAACTCTGTATGAGTTTAGTTACCTCCCTCGTTCCCGTGGTGTAAGTGGATGTTGAGTAAAGTAAGCGCAAGTGCTTCCTACTCTTCCTTGTGTCTGACATTCCTAGCGGTAACTATCCCAATCCAGCCCTGGCCGCGACCGTGGTCAACGTAACGCGTATTATGGCAAGTGCTTGTCACCGGGTGTTATAAGCGTGCTCAAAATATTGTAAACATACTTAGCTTTTACAAATTTTCCGTCCTTCCGGGATCTATGGAAATTGTGTTAAGGTAATGAAATATCAGCTACCTTACTTATAATTTGTGCCATTCTGAATGACACGTTGCTGTCTGGGTTGTTCGCGATGGAATAACAATTGTGATCTCCATTTTTTTCAGTAAATTAAGTCAATATTTTCTTGTGATTTGTGTAGTATATACGTATGTTGTGTGATGACTGTCAGAATGCCTGTGAATAAGAACGTAATCCTAATCTGAATGTATCGAGCAAGGTTAATGATACTCGTCTAGTCAAAGTCGAAAGGCTCTTGGACAGCTAAGTGTTTACGCACGTTCGCTGTCGTAAAATGTAATGTATTCAAAATAATGAGGTGCATGTCAGTAATATTTTTGATAGACATAGAACGTTCGTGACTAAGGCTTGTGAAAAATAGGTTAAGTAGAAATGTGGAAACTGTACTGTGTTAACAAAATATTTAATAAAATGTAAAATTGCTAATATACTGATCACTTTTTTTTTTTTTGAAAATACATTAACACAACCATTCAGATGGGCGTGCACGAAGATGGTGGGGGTGAATTCAGGAAAACTCTTTCTATTTAAAAATAAGGACACAAAAAACTTTTGCTTTAAATTTACGACGACAATATTTTTAATTTTACCACTTTACTCACATTGAGTTATGCGTCCTGTCTAGTGGATCTACCCTGGGGTCAGTAAGTCAGTAGACTGCGCCCTCACCACAATTTAAGAAATAACCGAGGCGAGCCGGGCCGTGCCATAGGCAGCTCTCTACTAGAGATGCAGATAGGCGTTTGTGATGTGCGGGCGGGGAGGGCGCACCCGACGCATTATTAGAAAGAGAAGAGCTCTGCGAGATGTGTCTGTCGGGGCTGAGCAGGCGGCCGCAAGGGCGGGGGCCGAGCGGAGGCCGCAGCGGGGACTGTATATATCGGAATGCTCGGAATGTTGGCGCTCCCGCGACGGGGCGGAACGTGGCGGGGCGGGGTGGGTTTCACGGGCGCACGGGACGGGGCGTACTCCGCGCCGACCCTGGGCCGTCCTCGCCGGTCGCAGTTCCGGGGCGGCGGGCGTCGACGCGAACCTGCAGTGGCGCTGTCGCCTGTGCTCGGCGCGTCGCGGCGTCACGGGACAGGCCCGGGCAGCACCAAGGACCTGACGGGCGCTGCTGAGGTCCCAGGGGACGCCGCCCCCCGCCCCGCCCTCGCCCCGCCCCTTTATTTCTGAGCTGGCTGCAGCACGCCGCCCCCACGTGTAAACACTCCACCTTGTGCTGCGCGGTGCGGCGCTGCGCTGCGGTGCCTGTGTGTGTCGGAGGTGGTCCTGCAGCCGCCCGCCCCGCCGCCCCAGCAGCGCGCCCAGAGAGGAGGATGAGAATGTCCTCCCCGCTGAGTCACCGCGTCGAATCAAGCTTTCCGCCGCTCGAATATATCTCTGGCGGGGACCCGCCCGGGTCGGGAGAGATACGGCGAGAGCAGAAATAGGCGCCGCACGGAACCGGCGGCGCGGGCGGGCCGGGCAGGTCCCCGCGCGGGGCCGCGGCGATGAGAAATCGCTGTTTGCAGTCTTACCAAAGTAGCCGCTTCGCGTTGTGGGGACAAGTGAAGCCGCGGCGAGGGAATTCCACTCGCGGAGTCACAAGAATTCTATCGTCCGTCTATCTATAGTCTCGGCAGACATCATATCATCACACAGCCCACGTGGACCGGGCGGCATTTTTCAGGAGTCGCGCGGGGTGGGGTTGGTGGGGGTAGAGGGGGCAGATCGCGTCTGCGGGCGGGGCGGATGGCGTGGGACCGGTGACTCAGAGCGTATCGTACAACTAAATATACCGGACCTGGTAGGGCCGCACCCCGTGCCAAAGCACACCTTGGTGCGAGGGAGAGAGGCGGGGCGGGGCGGGACATGTCGCCTGTGTGAGAGAGCGGGGAGGCTGGCTGTTGTTACTCGGACGGGGCAGGGCGAGGCGGGCGGGGTAGGTAGAAAGGGGTGAAATCAGCTCGCCTCATCGAGTCGAGTCGGGGAGACGCTGAGCTGAGAGACAGGACAGGCGGTGATGTTCTGTCACCCGCGGCCGCGGGGCGGGGCGGGCGGGGCGGGTATGAGCCTCAGGTGGACACTTCCACCGCCGCGCCGCTGGCTGGGCCTGCGAGTGAGACACCTGTTCCGATTTCTCTTCGGCGATATGTAATTTGTCTCTCTCTCTTCTTTTTTCACAGTGCTGCTTAAGGGCGGTTGAGTCGCGTCCTGTCCTCAAAATTCATGGGACTGATTGTACTGGATGTTTCCTTGAATGCGCCACTGTGTTGCGGGATTGCATATTCGCCAGGGCTGCAGGGGCCTCGGAGCCTTATTAGCTCCGTCAAGCACACTTCGCTCAGTACCGATCAAAATGTGTACGTTTGCATCGCTACTATCCTAGTACAAATTCTAAAACAATAAAAGGGGGAAAGTAAAAATTGAGTACAAATTTTGATCGGCACTGGGCGGTCTGTGCTTGGCGCTTGGCGGAGCTGCCACGGCGCCTTACGGGCGAATGGGGTAGGCAAACCCGCAACACTTTTGCGCATCCAAAGAAACACGGCTGCAAATAACGCTTTGTCAGGCTTGCTCTATTAATCTGCTCTCGCCACCTGCGAGTCGACTCCATTCTCTTTCTCGCTCTCGCTCCGCTGCGCTCGACTGTCTCTCTCCTTCCCGCCCAGTCGATGGTGGCCTGCTGCTCCCCGCGTTGGGTCGGTCTGCTATCGAGATTTAAAATAGATCCTCTCGCCTGGGGGATCTTCGACCCCTCTCTATCTGTCCCCGTCTCTCTCTATGTTTTTCTCTATCCGTCTCCCCTTCCCTCTCTCGTTCTGTCTTTCGTGACCCAGTCTCGTTAAGGGACAATTAGTCAAGGCAGGGGCGAAAGGCGTCAGGGAAGTCCGGCAGCCTGGCGGTGATCGGCGACTGCGTTGGGCTGTGCCTGCCTGCCGGTCACGTGGTGGCTGACGCATGACGCAAGTGTGTGATCGGTTGACAGGTGGCGGACGTCCTCACGGCCCGGGAGGACGTGGTGGGAGAGCGGCTGAGCCTCAAGAAGGGTGACCTCGTCGAGGTCCTGGACACCACCGATGCGAAGTAAGTACTCTAAAACCTGGAAAGCGGACCACATCTTTCAAACCACCACTTTTTTGTCTCATTGTTTTATTGTTTTTGTAGTTTCTAGCTTATCAGTGTCTGTCCACGCCCACGAGTCCCACAGCCTACGCGCCTTATGTATTTTTTTAAAATAATATACATGTCCTTTAACTCATGTTTCAAGAGAAAATATTTAGCTAGTTCCAATATTTGCCCAATATTTCCGCGGACAATTACCGAGGCAGCCTGCCCACCCGACACCGCTCGCGCCCGCCCCGCCGACCTGGTTCTCCCTGGTCGTTGCTCCTACCCGCCCCCCTCCCTCCCTCCCCCTTCCGACTAGCTCCCTGACCGGGCTGCGTGCGAGCCCTCAAGGAACACACACACACACACACATGTTGGGCCCTGCCGCCGCCCCTGGCGCTCTCGGCCGACGGAAGCGGCGGCGTCTCTCTTTCGAACGCACCCGCTCACTAGAGCAGCTGACCGGGACGCTTCACCCCCCGTCCCTTCCCCTGAGCTAAGCCCGCTGCCGGCTTAAGTCGGACGGTGGTTTTAGCCCATTCATGTGTGCAGCCGTTACAATGCATCAGAGCGCGTCAGGCCACGGCGGCGGCGTCAGCGGGGCGCGGCGGGGCGGGGCGCGGCGGGGCGGGGCGGGGCGGGGTGCGTCCCGGGGTAGCGCGGGCAGAGGAGGGGAAGTCCCAAGGAGCAATGCCCGCGTACTACAGCAGCGGCGGTGACGCAAGGCGCCCCCCAGCCCAGGCCGGCGGACCCGTCCCCCTCCCCCCACCCCTCCGCGTTGTACCAGCGCGTCGTCTGCTGTCCCACATTTGCGCTGCAGTAAGGAGAGCGGACGTGGCGGGGCGTGGCGGGGCAGGACGTTTGAGGGACCCGCCTGCGTGTGGTGTAAACGTGAGCTCTGCTGGAACCAGAGTGCTGTCTGCAAACCAAACTGTTTAGCTTGTTTTAGCACCGCTTTAATATGTCGGTCCGGCAAATGAGAGGAACGGGCGGCGCGCGGGAAATTACGTGAGATGAAGCGCGTCCATCCCTTGCCGCCACGCCGTTCCTCACATGTATCATTTGATATGAAATAAATCATAATAAAACATGGAAAGTGATGTCACGCGAGGCGGCGGGCGTTTTTGATTCGCTCCGCGGAGCTCGAGATCGGCGACCCCTTCTGCCGCCCCACGGCCCGCCACACCACGCCACACCCCGCCACGCCCCGCCACGCCCCGCCACGCCCCGCCACGCCCTGCTCGGCCCGGGTGATGGATACGCGAAGCCGCTAACTCACAGGCGCCATCCGGGACGGGACACGCCCCCACTAACAGTCTGGGGACGCCCCAGTGACACTACACCGCACTAAAACTAGGAAGATCGCTTTTGTTGAAACGTTAACGTTTCGCTCAAGTACTGCAAACTGCAACAAATAAAAGTCGAACTCGACCTAGGATTCCAACTTTACCAGGCCATGTGAAAGCTACCCTCTGTCCGATTGATGGAGTTGTGGGAGGGTCGAGTGCGAGTAGGTAGGAGGGATGGGCGTGCAGAGTGACGGGGAGGGGGAGAGGGGAGGGGGAGAAGGCCCTTGCACTGACCTATATCCGATTTAAACTAAGTAGCTTCAACCCCGACTGCCGCGCTGCGCTGCAGCGCGCGGCTCCACTGACACCATCTGATGCCCATTACACCACAAGTAATTGGTGCGGGGCCGTGCGGGGCGCGTGCAGAGGGCGTTGCCGGCCTCGCCTTGCTCCGAATCTCCGCATGGCCACGGCCTCGGTGACGTGCTCTCGAAGGTGTTAAGTCACGCTTTGACTTTCCAGTGCTTTCAAAATGTCGAGAGCAGTAGGGTGGTTAGGGTGCGTGACGGCCAACGGGGTGCAACGCCCCCTCCCTCGCTCCTGACTTCTCCCGCTCCTGCCTCCCCTCACCTCCTCTCTCTCTCACTCTCTCTTTCTCTCACACTCGCCTTCCGTATCTGCGATCCTCATCACGTTGATTTACCGCCATTTTAGAGATGCCCCGACCTGGCAGGCTGCTTGCCCAGACAGAAAGAACGCAATAAATCGGCGGCCCTCCGAGGCGCAGGCGGGAGGGCGCGGCCCGTGGCGGCCGGCCACCCCGCCCCGCCCCGCCCCAGCGTCACCCGCGGACCTACCTCAGCATTTTAACCCATGATACCGCACACGCAGACTTACCGTCCTAAACGGATAAACAATCCCAGCTGAAAGAGGGCCGACTTTGTGGCGGCACTGTCCCCGGCCGGCCATTGTGGCTAGCCTGCCGCTCCCCTCGGTACAGTGACCCATAGTGCAGGGCAGGCCGGGGTGCAACCGATTAGTCGGCCGCTCTTGATGGATATAGATCGCGCTACCGCCCCACCCCACCCCGCCCCGCCCCACCCCGCCCTGCTCCGCCCCACCCCGCCTTGATGGCGCAGCAGCAGATGGAAGTGAAGGGGCCGGGGATGCACCCGCTAACAGTCGCCCGCCAATCTATTCGCATCACCTCTCTGGAATCGGCTACCGACCTCATCCCCGGCACACTTCCCCCTCTACAATTTTCTTCCAGCTATATATTTTTATTTTTACACAATCCTTTTTATTTTCTCTTTTTTTCTGAAATGATTAGACGACCCCGCCTTGACGTGCACAGCGACCCAGATCTGGACCTGGGTATCGGCGCGGACGCAGCCTCCCTGCTCGACAACTCGTCCGCGCGCCACAAGATGAGCGTGAGGCCGAGGAGGAAACACGCCGACCCCCGCGCCCGGTCCCGCTCGCCCGCGGCCGCGCCGGACACCAGGTACACTCAGCGAATTCTCCCCTATCGGGACTGCAGCATGACGACATTGTCCAATGAGGTGGTGCTGCATCCCCGGAGAGAGGGCTCCGCGTCTTCTATCCGCCCCGGCACCGCCCCGGCACCGCCCGCCGGGGCCGCAACACCCTCATGCACCACTCCTAGCATTTTCATTTCGCCTCTTCTATTTTACTGGTCGCTTCCCTCTCCTGGCGTGGCGCGGCGCGGCGCGGCGTCGAAGTCTGCCAAACCGCACGCAAATAAACAAAGGCATGAAAGCCCGCCAAGCCGCTGTGGCGGCTGACCGGCGCGGGGCGGGCCCGGCCCAGCCGCAAAGTGATATAGCGATACACCGCGATTCTAATTAGAGGCGCTTCATCAGACTGAAGAAATAACGTCTGCATCCTCATGTTGGGCAATAATATAGTCGGACGGGGCGGCATGCATTGTCCACGCGACCGGACGGTGCGGGACGGGCCGGTGACGAGATCTCGTTATCGCTTGCCAGAGAAAGGGGCCCTGCACCTGCATGATTCATAGCTGTCGCCAGCTCCCGCCCACGCGCGCGCTCCTAGTGTTCTCTACTTGCCGCCGCTATCATCGTCCCGCCGCCGCCCGCGCGCCGACTTCATGAGGGCGAATAACAGGACTCGCCAGAGGATAATGGAACACTAATGTGCGTGTTTTGGCAGTCCCCGGGCACTGCACGGGCAGCCGCGCGGGCCGGGTTTATAAACACTTTTCTGTTGTGCCTAGTGTCTGACTCGCGCTGTCCGTCCTTGTGTGCAGGTGGCTGGTGCGGCTGGTGAGCGACCCCTCGCAGTGCGGCTGGGTGCCGGCCTCCAGCCTGGAGCGCAGAGCCAGCACGTGCTGGCCCTCGCCGCCCAGCTCCGACCACCGCGCGGGCCACGGGGAGGGCCAGGGCCGCGGCCAGGACGCCAAGTTCAGGAGAGAGTGAGTACAAGAAGCAGACCAGCAACTGTAATTTGTACCGGGCAGGGGCGTCGCAAGTGTCTTTTGGTAGGCGGCGCTGACTCAGGGGCGTCGATTCGTCTACTCTTCCAAAAAAAAAAAAAAAAAAAAAAAGGGGGGGGGGAGGGGGGCAAAAGAAGAAAATTTTGGAAAGTTGGCTACCTACTACGTGCCACCACAATTGCCATAACTGTTAATCGTTTTTTTTTATCACATGCGGGGAACGCCTGCTCTCCCCGGGGTGCGAGGCCGGCCGCGTAGCGTCATCGGTACCGACACTGGTGACAGCACCAGTGGGCAGTGGTTCGAAAGCCGGTCACAATTTTTTTTTTTTTTTTCTTGTCAGTCGCTGTTCTTTTTTGCAGTTCCCCGAGTCACAAGGGCGGTAGAGCTGGAAAGAACAATTGGTCTACAGAAAAAAAAATCGCGGTGTTTGAACCACTGCCCACCTAGTGCTATGAGCAGAGTCGATACCAATGACGCTACGCGGCCGGCCCAGCACCGCCCGGAGAGCAGGCGTGCTGATGACACCGGGTTCGTTTCTTGGGTGACTGTGGCTTCTCGCGCACCATGACTCCTAGTGGTCCGGCATCTGATACCGTGGCGTCGTAGCCGTGGCGGCATAGTGGCCGCCCGGAGAGTGGCAGAACAAAGGTTCAAATCTTAGCCAAAAATATAATTTTTCTGAAGACAACTTGGAGTGGAATTCAAACCCCCCATTTCAACCGAGCTCCCTCGTGGAATAGCCGACGGTCTAGTGGTCTAGTGGTGCCGCGAAAACCGTGGGGTGTCTGTGAGACTCGGCACATGGGGCCTGGTTCAAACCCAGGTAGGTTCTTCACTGGTAGCGACAGCGGGTTGCCAGGAAGTTCCGTCTCGTGCCCACGACTGGTGGTCGGTCGTGGGGTCATAAGTCCTAGAATCTGGCTCCAAAAATAGCTATTCCATGCTCTGGGGACAGGGCAGTTCGGTTAACCACCGTACGACTAAATCTGGCAGTACGGGGATCAAATCTGTCGAATTGCGCGACAGGATCGCAGTCAGAAAAGCACCGGTTCCCATAAGAACACCGAAGTAGTTGGCTGCCACGGGGGGTAAAAGCCCTGTGCCTGGCGGGAACCGCAACCTCCTTCGGGAGGTTTACTGTCGCAAAAATTTTCCATGTTTTCACGCCACCCTTTCACTTGCAGAGCACGTACGTAATTTTTCAAGTTTAAGGCGGGATTGAGCTCAGCATTCAAGCCATTTCATTCCTTTAACGGCGAAAGAAACTGGCACCGCCCTCTCTAAACATACTATAAAGTGTGTAAAGTGTGACTTTGTTGTGCTGTGCACCGAGACACACACACGCACGCGCGCGCGCACACCACCACACATGCATGACGCTTGGCGCAATATCTCCTACGCGGCGACGCACGTCTGTTCGCAGCTGCCAAAACAAGGCCGTGCCACGTCAGTTTTCCGCGCAGAAAACATTCGTAACTCTCACGCGGCGGTGCGGCGCGGGGCGGGGGCCGCGGCAGGGGTGGCGAAACTGCCAGCCGGGAGTTAGGGGGGGAGGGGGTTACCAGAGAGTTAAGGACCGCATCAAACAACACGCTGCACTGGCTGAGTGGTGTCAAGCGATGGGTTGTCGTTTGAGAGGTGTCGCGGGGGGAGTCCCCGGTGTAGTGTGAAACTCGTCCGGACGCGGGGTGGGCTTGGCGGGCGGGGCGAGGGTGGAGGTGAGGTGCTGCAGAGTTGTAGGTCTTTTTGTGCGCGCCGCGCGGGGAAAACCGAGTGGAAACTTTATCCGCGAGGTCGCGCAGGTGGGTGGGGCCTGTTCAACCTGGGCCCCCGGCGGCCGGCCCCGGCCTTGTCAAAGAGGCAGAGGTCCTGTAGAACGGACTCGACTGAAAAAAAAAAACGAAGAAAGAATGAAAACGTTTGACATGTTTGGGTCATGGCGCGCTCGCCCTACGTCTAAATAATGAAAACAAAACCGGTGTCTTTACCTACACTCTTCCACTTTGGCTTCACCACCGTGTGTATTTTATTTTCATTTTTTTAACACAACTCCTCTGGCTGACACGCAGGTCGGGTCGGGTTCGCTCCCCCAACCGGACAGCCCAGTAAATCAGGGGTAAAGCACAGATCCCAGCCCCACCCGGCCCCTGACGGCGGGGTAAAACGTAAAATAAAAAAGAAGCTGGGGTGTGCATTCGTTTGCATGCGGTATGTGTGTGTGTGCATCCGTACTTGACAGATTGCGTTGCGGGTGGGGTGGACGGCATCTGCCTCTTAAATTTTATCCGCAACCAGCGCATATATCATACCAAACAGCGATTTATTTATTGAATGGGGGCATTTACAAATTCAAACGTGTGTCTCAAAAAAAGCTAGCTCCTGCAAAATTATGTAAAAAATCACCAGTTGCGACTGACTTATTTTCCCAATTACGTTTTAACCGGTACCTAAAGTCCACGTAACGAGACGTTCAAAACGCATCCCGCCCCGCCCCTACTTTAGCCCCCACTGCACCCCTCCCACTTCTACCCCGCCCCAGCAGTCGTGGTTGAACAATGCCCCTTCTGTTGGGGCCGGCAGTGACGTGACGGGTGCGCTGCATGGCTCCTGTGTGGGAGAGAGAGAGAGAGAGAGAGAGAGAGAGAGAGAGAGAGAGAGAGAGAGGGGGGGGGGGCTGTGTACTACGAGACTGTGTGTGTGTGTGTCTGTAAAGAAGCGCCGAAATATCGCTGGCCATTTCTCTTTGCCGAACAGCAGCAGGCAGGGCGGGTCTCGGGTTTATTGACTACTGCTGCCCCACTTTCTTCTGTGGTCTCGCGGACCTGCGGCCCGCCCTGGGAGGGTGGTAGAAATGAAAAATATGACTTGAGTTCCGTTTCCTTCCTAGCACTGTAACCCTCTCCCTAATGAAAAGGACAGCATCACGAGTTACTGTGAGCGCGCTGCTCTCTGCGTCGCCCTACCCGAGGTTCTGGCCAGCCTAGCTATTCTGGCCGTGATATAAAGGGCTTATGACAGGGGCAGTCGAGCTTCCAAGTAGTTTACCCGCCTCCTCTTCAACGCACACTGCTCACGCAAGCCTAAGAAACGTTGCCCTAAAAATACTTAAGAAATTGGCTTTGGACTTTGCAATTAATGATGGTTTTCTAGAGAATTGACGACTAATTAATTTAACTGTGGGTTATATTATTTTTCCTTTTCCTTTTGTTCGATTTTTTTTAATTTGCCAAGTTGACACAGTTGGCACTAGCAACGCAGGGCAGTGCTCTCGCGTCGCTCGTCACCAGCTTCGCCGGCGTTCCTCTCGGTTCGATTGGCCAATTCTGCCGTCTTTTGTCGCCACCATTTACTTTGCACGCCGGGCCGGGCCGGGCAGGGCCGGGCGGGGGAGAGAGGGACGGGGGCTCGAGGAAACGACGACCTGGGGTTAAAGAAGCGCGAGTTCTTTGAACGGGAAGGAGATGATCTGGCAGCGAGTGATTCTCAGAGACGGGACAGGATGGGGTGGGGGTGGGGGTAGGGGACCGCGGGGTCATTCTGCTTCTTTTTGATCATATCCTGACAAGAAAAAAAAAACAACATCGCTACCCCACGTAGCCGAGTAATTTTAGATGACACTTTTGTAAAGGGCGTGTCGTTTCAAATTGAATACGCGCAGAAGTCGAGATGGCAGGAGCAAAGACTTTCACACCTTCTGTGGCCATGTCTCACCAACAACAACAACAAAAAAAAACTTAATAATACAAGTGATAGTTAATTCCTCACGAAACGTGTTGATTCTGTTTCAGGGCCGTGGTGAGGGAGCTGGTGGAGACGGAGGAGGAGTTTGGCCGCGACATGCGCCACGTCGTGGACCGCTACATGGTGCCCGTGGACGCCCCCTCCGTGCCCAGGGTGGTGCGCGACAACAAGACCCTCGTCTTCGGCAACCTCAAGGAGATCGCAGAGTTCCACAACACGTAAGCTGGCGTGCATTTTTCGTGGGAGGCGCCTGTTTTTAGACTACCCTTTATAGCTCGCTGCAGGCGGGGCAGGGCGGGGCGGGGCGGCACGGAGCGCCAGGCGCCCCGCTGTTCTCGGCCGCCTAACTGTTCCGCTGTCCACGGCACTCGCGACCTGTCTGCCGCTCTCCTGTCCCCCGCCGAACAACGATAAAAGCTGTCCGTCTCGAAAATAGAAAGTCGAGACCGGACGGACAGGCGGCTGCCATAAAGACGCGCTCAAATCGTGGAATGGATGTCAAAGACACCATAAACCATTCGCCGCACTGTTTGGGCGGCGCGTTTTATTAGCATAATGCTAACGCGTTTTTAGGTTTTATTGCGATTATATTCTAGTGTCGTAGATCATGTAGCCAAACACAAACTGCCGCAATATAATTTTGTTGAAGTTTATAAGCGCTCTTTTATAACTTGCGAAGAAATTGGTTGCTTCTTAATTTCGAATTTATTTTTTTTGTATTACAAAGAGTAGTTCGCATTTCTTCGCAAGTTTTGAACATTTCGAGCACCTCGTTACAATTTTTGAAATGTGTGCACCTAATCAAAGTATTTTAATTTTAGGGTATTGATTGAGGGCATCAAGTACTACGCTGACGAGCCGCGCATGATCGGAAAAACCTTCTTACGGCTGGTAAGTAAAACTTATTACACAATGTACAATTTTTTGTTTTCAAAATCGCATGGGTTATACAAAAAGCCTGTAACTTTTTAGCCGTGTGGTTTGTTTCTCCGCGTGCCACTTTTTCATCCACCCAGCAGCAAACGCAAACTGGGGTTCCGGAAGTCGTAGGCCAAACCACATAGTCTAATTTGAGACTTTTTTTTTAACCCGCGGGCGCCACTGTTGCGGCGGCAGCTGCGGCCGCTGCATCTGCCGCACCTGCTGCTGCAGCTGCAGCGGCAGTGGCAGCGGGGCGGGGCGGGGCGGGGCGGGCGCTTGTTGAGCGGCACTGTTTACACGGCGGCCCATCACCCCCGTCCACGCCACGCCGCGCCGCGCCGCCCTGCCCTGCCCCACCCTACCAGCCGTAGGGCCGCTCGCTGCACTCTGAGAATACCGCCTGCCTTGTCCCCTCGGCCCCACATTTTTACGTATAAAAAAGAAACGTGACATGCATTTTCTTTTGATACGCTGCAACCTGTTGTTGCACGCGATAAAGGAAACCTAATTAAATGTCGACCGCTAAATATTACGCCACCCACTGTTTAACGTTAATGAGCCTGTTTCTAACTGCTGATCTTATTTGTTTCTAGGAGCGCGATTTTGACAAGCACGTTGCGTACTGCAGGGACGAACCCCAGGCGCAGGAGTTCCTACACGACACGCCGGAGGCCAGGGACTTCTACGAGGTAAGCGCCGGAGGCACGATTTTGAATTTGCTTAAGGGGTCATTATGTCCCTTGGGTTTTAGATGAATCTAAATGCCTGCCTAGAGGGAGACAGTTTGCAGCACCTCTGCGGTTCACAACAACAAACAGTCTCGTTGATTGTGTGTGTGTGTGTGCGTGCGTGCCAGTGTTGAAACCACGCGCAAGAACAAGCCCCTCCCTGAGCCTCGAGACGTTTGAGCCGAGACGAACACGACAGACGGGAAAGAAAACAAGGTGGTTGTTGAGTGCAGCAGGACGCGCCGCGCGGCTGTCCGCCCACCAGTAGTGCCCGTGAGTGCGTGCGTGCGTGCGTGCGCGCGCTGCGTAAGAAGGGTTGCCTGGGCGCACGGCGCTAGAGAAGGGCAGGGACTAGGGTAGTGACGGCGGAGGCCCGCTCACATAAACTTCCCGACAGGAGGGCGTATATCTGAACTCGACGACTTATCGCTGGCCCTACCCCGCGAGCTTTCCGCGGCGGATCTACCCCGTGCGTCTTAGGGCCGAGGGTTGTCGCGGCGGTTGGGCTGCCTACCCTCACGGGGCCTTGAGCAGAGCAGGGCGGGCGGTGCCAGACTACCGTCCGGTTTCTTGTCACTTCAAACTGAGAGGAGATTTCAACGCGTGAGGACGGGAATCATGAGCAGGCGTGATTTTTAAGTCAAACTGTCTCTGATATGGGAAATTCAAAATTACTTAAGAACTACGCGTGTCTGGCTCATCCTGTGTCACGCTCTCCCCGTGGGGCACCGTCGCGTGTCACGCTCTCCCCGTGGCGCACCGTCGCGTGTCACGCTCTCCCCGTGGCGCACCGTCACGTGTCACGCTCTCCCCGTGGGGCACCGTCGCGTGTCACGCTGTCCCCGTGGAGCACCGTCACGTGTCACGCACACCCCCGTGGCCCCTGGCCTAAGCGCCTGTGGTATTATTTTTAAGACGTCAGGGCCCATTACCGCGCGCGCTGCACACAGGGATGGCGGTCGTTATAAGGCACGGAGCCACTTAAAAGACAAATGCAGGAGTCATTTGGACGCGCTCGCGGCCCGACCGGCGCAGGGGGCGCGCGCGGCGCAGATGCGCTGGCGATAGCTAGTAGCGCCAAGTCAAAGAAACCGACTTATAAAATATTTTTTTTATCAGTGAAAGGTTGATAGGCCGGTTTATATTGGCATGAAAATTTTAGACGACACTTCGTCGCCATCGCAGAAGTAGTCATAGGCTGAAGACGGCCCCTAACCTTGCCTCTAACGTGATGAAAGTCTCCCTCCTTCTCGCTGTGCACTCACTGCATTCGGTGCATCAACACCAAATAGTTTACGCCGGGCCGGGGCAGGGCGGGGCGGGGTGCTCGAGGGACTCCCGACCCGACCCGCGTCTTCGCTAGCCTCCCCGCCCCGCCCCGCCGCCACGCCCTCGCGGCTGAGCCCTCCGGTGGGGCGGGGCGGGGCGGGTCTATTTTTGTTTAGCAAGCGATTCACCACCGACCGGGCCGGGCCGGCCAGGCCGCCTGGTCCACGCACGCACGGCGCACGGCTAGCCTAGTGGGCACGATGGCCAGGGCGGCCAGCCGGCGGTCACGGCGCCACGGGAAGCTTCTCGGGGAATGCCTCAACGAGCGGGGCGACGCACGGGTGCTGGGCGCATTGCCTATCCAGGCCAGCGCAGGCGGTAACGGGCCTAGTAGGTAGGCACTCCAGCCAGGTCGTGACGCACGGCTGTTGGGCGCGTTGCCTATCCAGGCCACAGCAGGCGGGAACACGCCTGATAGGTAGGCACTCCAGCCTGGTCGCGACGCACGGCTGTTGGGCGCGTTGCCTATCCAGGCCAGCGCAGGCGCTTCTCTCTGCGCTGAGACCCAGGACACGGCACCATGACAAAGCTGTCTGTACTCGGTATGGCGTATAACGCTGTGCGCGCTGCGGGCCCGGGTAGCTGCGCACCCTTAACCTTGATGGCCGCCGGCAGGGTCAGTATCGACGGGAGCCCCCCGGGCCGGGGGCCACATTTAGCCCTTAATGCTAGCCGCGGGCCGGGCCGTCTGCTAGCGCCACCTGTCCCGGCAACCCCCCCCCCCCCCCTGCTCCCACGCCCTCAACGCCTATTAGCAGCGGAAATATGATTTTGGCGCAAGATCTGGTGCGCGAGCGGCGCCTGCAGGCGCTAGCGCTCGGTGCACCGACTTAGATTAATGTTCGATATTCGAGACGGCCCCGCCCCGGCCCCGGCCCCGTCCCGCACACGCCCGGCCCTCTCTCACTGTTATATCCGTGCGGTTTTGGCTTACGAAAACCCTTGCAGGTGGCCGACAAGTCTTGCAAACCCAAGACAGACATGACCTCGTTTTTTTCCCCTCAGCATTTACGGTCAGAGCTGTCGGAACTCGAAAACTTCGAAGGTCTTTTGGAGAACCATAAGCCTTCTGTTCGCACAAGGTTCGTCATGGGGTTGAAAAAAAATCTCATTAAAAATCGCAACTTGGGCGTGGGGGCGGTTGGGGGCGGCTGAGGGGGCGTGAGAACCCGAGCGCCGCCGAGCCCCTCGCCGGGTGGACGGGGTGGTGCAGCGGCCCGGGCGGGAGCGAGACGCACGCTACGCCCCAGCCCTGCCCTGCCCCGTGAGCGCGAGCGAGAGCGCAGAGGTTCGCGACGCTAAAATTAGCGGTGAGTCCGGCCCTCATTTGGTGGGCAGAATGCGGGAGGCGGCGCGCGGGCGCCCGTCAGTCGCCGACCATCTCCCACGGCAACAGCGTCGCGACGCGACCCGACCCGACCCGACGCCCCGACCCGCCCGCGACGCCGACCCGCACGTCGCCGAGGCCGTCGCGACGCCTCCCGTCGGTCCGAGGTCGAGAAACATCGCGCCCGCGGGAAGCGAACCCGCCCCGCCCCGCGCCGCGCAGCGCGTAGTGACAGGAGATAGTGGAGTGTGATCGTGCTTTCGTGGAGTACCTACAGTGAGTGTGGGTGTGTGTGTGCTTTGGTCTGCACGTGATAGGTTGAGGTGGGCGGAGCGCGCGCCAGCCACAGGTGGTGGGTAGTATGGAGGGGGAGCGGGTCGCTTTGAGATATTTAACGGAGCCCTCAACTTTTAGCCATCCGCACGAAATCTATGGATTTTCTTGTAGTCACGTAAAATGACACAAACAATTCGAAAGAAATCTCTCATATTAAAGGCAGATGACTAAAAGCTTTTTCGGAAATGTCGTCGGACATTAACTTGCAGTGAGAGGTTTCAGTTTTTTTTTTGTTTATTATTTATTAGCAGCTCCTCTTACTGTGTACTTTCCCCGGCGCCGGCAGCTGCCCCGCGGTGACAGCTGACGCTGGGCGGGGCGGGGCCGCCGCGGCTCCTAGACAATCAGACAATGGCAACCCTTCAGCCAACGCGCTTTAAATTGCTTCGCAGGCAGTGCTGCCAACGTGGCCGGCTACTACCACCTGTCAATTTTTTTTCAATTTCACGAACAATTGTCGCCGGTTGCTCCCGCTCTTGCTGCTGCTACCGGCAGCTACTTACACTCGAGAAATAATAGGAACCAGTGTGTGATCTAATGTAAAACCGTTTCTCGCCACCATAAGGTCTATAAACGCTACAGACGGCAACTATTTCCAAGCTGTCTACAGTGAGCCTTCTCATCTCGATTCGAGCTGAGTTAGAGGTAGTTCCCCCCTTTGACGTGGATTGACGTCCCGTCTGGTCGGAGGGGGCGTCTGGTTTCAACGCACCGCGTGCGGACACGTGTTGCTCGTGGTGGCAGCACTGCCAACGTAAATATTGCCCCCTCTCCCGCCCCGCCCCGCCCCGCCCCGCCCCGCCCCGAGGAGCTGAGCCATGGCCGCACCGCCTTTACCCTCCCATCCGGTGCACGCAGTCTAGTTGTGGCTCAACAGATTTATGAATTGGCGCACTGTGCGCAGGAAAGATGCAGTTAATACCTTTACTTCTGTTGATCTTCTTTTTATTTATTATTTGCTTTTGCTCTGCGACAGGAACTCAGCCAGAAACTTGGGGACGACAAGAACTTATCCGAACATCTCAAGCTCCCCATCCAACGCATCAACGACTACCAACTTTTGCTCAAGGTAAGTGTGAAGGATGCACAAGCTTCATCACAGCGATACATTCTCTCACAATGTCTCTCGGCCGGGTTTTGTCGTGAGTGGTTTGGGGCTGTCTAGTCGCGAGCTGCGCTAGCTGACTCACTCTCTGGCTGGCCGGGCCGGCCTGTGTGGCGGTGCAAAAGTAGGACGTCAACATAATATTCCGACCAAGGCCTGGCGCTCTGGTGGCGAGCCTCTGGGGGCGGGGCGGGGCGTGGCACCCCTGCTCGCCCCCGCCCTCGCCCGCGGCCGTCTCTCCGCTGCCCATCCGCCTCTCTCCCACGCACGGGCCGCGCTGCTGCGCTCCTCGCGGCAGAGGAGGCGAGAATGTGGACACTTTGCGTAACCGCGGCGCCGATCCGCCGGCCTGCCGCCAACAGAATGTAATAGCGCGCAAAGCTTGTAAGGGTCGGAGTGCTCTTACTTACGATGTAGCGTTAGTAAATTGCTGTAGCAAGATAGAAAGATATCTGTCTCCAAAGTTGATTCAACAACAAACAACGAATGTCATATCGAAACTATGATAAGTCTTAGTTTATTGAATCCTGTGTGACGCTCAAAGTTCATCTCTGTGCGTCGACTCTAGCCGATGTTTACCGCCGCTGCGCTCGAGTTGTGTCAGCGGCGCGCACCGCGGTTCTCTCGAGAAAACCACAGGCAGCCGGTCAGCTGTGGGCCGCAGGCCGGCCAGGCGGGCCGGGCGCGGCGCTTTGGGCTGACTGGCTGGTTTGTTGGCACGTTGCCGTCAAGGTTTCGCGCGATCCGAAAGAGAAACTCCCCCGCCCCCGCCCCGCCCCGTTCTACGCCCCCTCACTGACGCGCCGTGTGAGTCGGCTTCGATTTCTCGGCGAAAACTGGTTCATTTTGTTCCCCGTGATTGTCATGTTTTACGCCGCATCAAAGCGGTGTGTACATTCATCTCCGTAACATTTCGAATCTCTGCTGTTTCCAGGAGTTGGTAAGGTATTCCTCCAGGCTTGGCGAGGACACGACCGACCTAGGCCGCGCTCTCGAGTTGATGCTAGGGGTCCCACACCGGGCCAACGACATCAAGTTCATATCGAACATCGAGGGCTACCACGGCAACATCTACAAGCTTGGAAGACTATTGAGACACGTAAGGGATATATTCCTGTAAAATGATCCGCTAGGCCCATTTCAGCCTTGTGGATGAATTTGTTGTCTCTGTATGATTTACTTTCTGATCTCTGTTTTTTTTTCCTCCTGATGTAGGACTGGTTCACTGTCACTTACCGCGACGGGAAGAACAAGGAGCGATACCTTTTCCTATTCAAGGCCCGCATTTTGGTGTGCAAAGTACGGAGGATATCGGAGGACCGATCCGTCTTCGTTCTTAAGGACATCATCCGGGTGAGGCTCGCGCGTGTGCGCACAGCTGTAGGACGCCGCCCGGCCGGCCAGGATACTATCTAACTTTTGCTTCCCGGGGCTGCAGCTGCCGGAGGTCGAGTTCAAGGACCTCCCCGACAACCCCAGGGCGTTCCAGCTGCGCCACCAGGACAGCGAGGTCCGGCCGTACCCGCTGACCGTCTCAGCGCACAACGACAGCGCCAAGGACGCGTGGCTCAAGGAGATCCGCCAGTACGCCGCGGACTCGCGTGAGTGCCCCGCACCGCCCCGCCCCGCCCCCCCCCCCCGCCCCCCCCCGCCCCGCCCCGCCCCGCCCCGCCCCGCCCCGCCCCCGTGCTGTCGTCAGCCCCGCCGTACGTAACCCCGCACACTTTTAACGCCCTGCATTGGTCTGCAGTTGCGCTCGCCGAACACGCGGCGGACGACCTCCACATCAAGGACGACGAGGCCGTGTCCTCGTCGGTGACCGAGCCGCAGCAGCAGCAGCCGCCCCGTCACAAGGTCATCGTCCACAAGGTGCAGATCGAGGAGCCCAAGACCCCCGAGCCCCTGATCGAGGAGCCCGTCACCCCGGCCGCGGACGCGAGCGCCCTCAAGCGCAAGGACGAGCCTCTGGCCGAGCTCGAGGACAGCAAGAAGGCCAAAGTCGTCGAGGAGGTGTTTGAGGACGCCCTCGAGCACCTGCCCGAGGAGGACGACGTCGTCCCCCAGCGGGACGCTGTCCGCGAGGAGGCGAAGCAGGAGGAGTCTAAGCAGGAGAGTCAGGACGCAGTCCAAAACGGCGACGGCATGTCTGAGTACATCAGCAGGAGGTCGTCGGTGCGGCGCGCCGGGAGCTCCCGCACGGAGGTAGAGGGTGAGTCCCCAGCCCAGCCCTCTGTCTGTCTGTCAGTCTGTCTCCCTGCTCGTCTGTCTACCACTCTGTCTACTGTATTCTGTGTGCCAGCTGACTTATTCGGCTGGCCACCTGTTCTGTCTGTTCGGCTGGTACACGAAACACATGCCGATCTCCTACTACGTCTGCCTACCTCTGCCTGCCTTTCTTACTTGTACCTATGATTATTCACTGTCATGTCCCGTCCATGTATCCTGATTGCATCTCATCTCACGTGATCAATTTAGAAATGTCTTTGTGGTGTTTTTTTGTATACACCGGTTGTTGCATCTACTTTCAAATTTTACGTCGTGACCTACGCATCTCAAACAAGATTCGTTCTCCCGAAACTGAGCTGAAACTCTGATGGAAGAATGAAATTTGCTCAATTCTACCTACCCTTCTAAAAAAATTATTTCGAGCATGTTCCTATTTTTTGTCTGCTTACCTTGTAGTCGTTCGGTGGCGTAGAAATTCTTCTAGATTTTTTCACGTATTTTCTTGCCCCTCGCAACCGCTTCGGAATCAAATCCACTCATGTGTCGCCGTCGTCGACCTCGTCATCACCGTCACCCACCCGTCACCGTCACTCCCCGTCACAGCCACTGTTTTCACTCACTGCTCCGCCCGCGCGCCGGCGTGCCCCTGCAGAGTCGTACTCCGTGTCCCGCTCCAGCCGCCATGAGCTGTACAGCGAGAGCTCGCTGTCCGGCACGGCCGCGGGGACCATGTCCTCGATCCGGTCGTCGAGCCGCCTCGAGTCGTCCTCGTCCCGGTACTCGTCGGGTGACATCGGCGGGGACCTGACGTCCTCCGTCCGGGGGTCGTCCGCGGCCGCCATCGAGTCCTCGTCGTCGTACCTCCGCGGCGGCCGGTCCTCCATCACGGAGTCGTCGGCCACCCGGACAGGCGGCAGCGAGACCTCGTCGTCACGGACCTCCATCCGGGAGCAGCGCTCCTCCGTCGACGGCGCGAGCTCGGCCATCACCTCGGGCAAGCGTAGGCCCTCGTTCGTCAAGACCATCGAGGGCAACCACTGCGAGCGTAAGTACCTACTAGTTTGTCCGTGCAGCGTTTCGAAAAGTTATTTCGACAGGATAAATAATTTTCATTCAACGCGATTTTATGAATGCCAAATGAAACCCTGCCACAAGAATGCGATCACCTACAGCTTGATATTATGTGCCTCTGTTGGTCTTTCCTCTGTGCCACCGCTGTGGTAGATGATGCTCTCAGCTCAGTATACTACACACCTCTAATCCTCTAAGTCTCGTTTACGTGTATAACTAACAGTTTAAAAATAACTTTAAGCTTAGGTTGTGCTAAACACTGTTACAGTGACTAAATTAAGTTTAAACCACCTCTTTCATACGGCTTTTTTACAGGAAGTCGCAAGAACGGTAATTCACAAACTTGTTCTTACTTTAAAAATAAATAAAAAAGCTCATTTTTTAATACTTATTAATTTAAATAATAGCCTATTTTAAAAAGACACCTGTGTGAAATTGTTATAGAGTTAAGCATTTAATTTTTCCAGTACATAGTGTTTCATGCTGTATTGCAGCGGGCGAGACGGCCACCTTCGAGTGCAGCGTGGCGGGCGACGAGTCGGCCAGCGTGACGTGGCTGAAGGACAACAAGCCGCTGAGCGACCGCCTCATGGACCGCGTGTCCAAGAGCACCGTGGACAACACCTTCAAGCTGGAGATCCAGAACCTGATCGAGGCCGACACGGGCATGTACACGGCCCACGCGACCAACACCGAGGGCACCAGCACCTGCACGGCTCACCTGCTCGTTCAGAAACGTGAGTAGCGGGGTGACGAAGCGAGGCAAATTCATTGCACAGTATACACCTACTCATTGAATTTTTATTTTATTTATTTCTGCAGTTACGGACGAGGAGAGGAGGCAGCGTGCTGAGGCAAACCACCCTGTATTCCTAGTCAAGCTGAAGGACACCGAGTTACTGGAAAACACGTACCTCCGATTCATGGTGAAAGTCAAAGGCAACCCCAATCCCACCGTAAGATTGTAAGTATTAATTTTTTTTTTTTTTTAAATAGCGCACTACCTTTATTCACGGTTGTCATAAAAATGAGACGTTTTCCCCGTTGCTTACTCGCAGCTACAAGGACGACAGTCGCATCCTCTCCACCAACGATCGCCTTAAGGTCAACACGGAGCAGTCGGACGCCGGCTACTACGAACTCGTCATCCCCGAGGTGAAGCCAGAAGACGCCGGCAAGTACTCGTGCGTGGCCATCAACTCATACGGCGAGGAGCGGTGCGACGCCCAGCTCTCTGTCGTCGGTAAGTTTCGAGTTTTGTGAATTAAAAAAAAATTGCCTTATAAAAGTTTAACGCAAATTAACGACTTAAATTGATTTTTTGCAGATGAAAAGGACGTGTTTGCGGGTCTCGAAGAGAGCGAGGTGGCTCCCGGGGAGAAACCTACTTTCCACTGGACTCGGAACGGTCAGCAATTCGACCCTGAGGAACGGTTTAAGGTTCTCCTCACGGTAAGAGTTAAACATTCTACAGTGCTTTTCTTAATGTCGTTGTATTTTTGTAGCCATGCATTAGCGGTAGTTTTGCCTTGTGGGCTGGGTTCGACGCTAGAGCAGCCTATAAGACAGCAGCACATGAAGCATAGTGCGCAGGCATCGCTGGCTTGTTTTCTTTATGTCAATCGCCACGTGTATAGATGGGCCGAAACCAGCGTTTTATTGCTCCCCGCCCTTTCTCCCTACTGTTAGCGTGCCCCGCCTGTAGTCTTCTGTAGGCCCTTTCTGGCCTAATGTCTTAGCGACACACCTCTGGGACTTGGTGTAGGCTTTTGCGATTTCCTGTTGGCGAGCAGTCTTAAGCTGTATTTCTTTCTCTATCGCACCGTAGTTGCGTTCTTAGATGTAGTATGTAGTCACGCTGAAAAATAATGCTGGCGTAGAGACTTGCTGTCGAATCCATTTAACCTGGCCTTTTACTTTTCTTCACAGGAGAACAAATTGAAATCTTTGCTCGAGGTTTGTACAGAGTCCCATTCTACGCACGGCTGCGGCTGGCTTTTGTGACGTCGCTTTATCTCGCATTACTGAATCTCTCTTACACGCAGAAAAACAGCAGCAGCGGCTACAAACGCTTACGCGCCTACAGAAAGTGTATCTGTACACACTAGTACTCACTAACACGGCGTGCGGCTTCCGGCCCTTACAGGTCCAGAGGCAGGAAGAGGAGTGTGTGCACCGGATAGAGGGAGCATTCATAACGGGGGATGAACAACAGGAGCGCTGGGAGATGGACGTTGAGCAGGACGAGGAGTGCCTCGACGTGGAGGAGTCGGAGGGTGGCCCCCAGGCACCCGCGCAGCAGGACCGCGACCAGGGTGGGCTACGGGTCCCCCTGGACCCTGAGGCAAGGCAGATCAGGACCATCGCCTTCGCCAAGTACGCTCAGGCCAGGAAGCTGAGCGTCCTCGAGAAGAAGATTAACGCCTTCAGGAAGAAGGAGGGCGAGTTTGAGGACGGGGATGTGGAAGAGCAGGTGGACGAGGAGGACGACGACGAGCCGCCTCTGTATGTTAGCGGACAGGAGCCCTTCGCCAAGTACGCTCAGGCCAGGAAGTTAAGCGTCCTCGAGAAGAAGATTAACGCCTTCAGGAGGAAGGTGGGCGAGTTTGAGGACGGTGATGTGGCGGAGCAGATGGACGAGGAGGCCGACAACGAGCGCCTCCAGGCCGGCGGACAGGAGTCGGAGAGAGAGGCCGAGCGCGTCAAGATAGAAGAGAGGGAATTCCAGAGGCTTAGGGAGATCGAAAAGGAGAAGGAGGTGGAGAGGTTAAAGCAGTTAGAAATAGACAAGATGAAAGAAAGGCTGAAAGAGGAAGAACGGGAGCGACATGCTGTACTACAGAGGCAAAAGGAAATTCAGATAAAAGAAGAGGAAGCTAGACAAAAAGAGATTGAGAGAAACCGTGAAATAGAAAAACAAAAGGAAATAGACAAACAGAGTGAGCTAGAGAGGCAAAAGGAATTAGAGAGACAGAGTGAAATAGAAAGACAAATAGAATTAGAAAAACAAAAAGAAATTGAGCGTCGAAAAGAAGTAGAAAAGCAGAAGGAATCAGAAAAACAGAGAGAAATAGAGAGACAAAAGGAAGTAGAACGACGAAAAGAATTAGAGAAGCAAACAGAAATTGAGCGACAGAAAGAACAAGAAAAGCAGAAGGAATTACAGAAACAGAGAGAAATAGAGAGACAGAAGGAAATGGAACGACAAAGAGAATTAGAGAAGCAAAAGGAAATAGAAAAGCAGAAGGAAATAGAGAGGCAAAGGGAATTAGAGAGACAGAAGGAAGTAGAACGACAGAAAGAATTAGAGAGGCAGAAAGAAATAGAGCGCCAGAGGGAATTAGAGATACAGAAGGAAATAGAGAGGCAAAGGGAATTAGAGAGACAGAAGGAAGTAGAACGACAGAAAGAGTTAGAGATGCAGAAAGAAATAGAGCGCCAGAAGGAATTAGAGATACAGAAGGAAATAGAGAGGCAAAGGGAATTAGAGAGACAGAAGGAGATGGAACGACAAAGAGAATTAGAGAAGCAAAAGGAAATAGAAAAGCAGAAGGAAATAGAGAGGCAAAGGGAATTAGAGAGACAGAAGGAAGTAGAACGACAGAAAGAATTAGAGAGACAGAAAGAAATAGAGCGCCAGAAGGAATTAGAGATACAGAAGGAAAAAGAGAGACAGAAGGAAGTAGAACGACAGAAAGAATTAGAGAGGCAGAAAGAAATAGAGCGCCAGAAGGAATTAGAGATACAGAAGGAAATCGAAAAACAGAGAGAAATAGAGAGGCAAAAAGAAGTAGAGAGACAGAAGGAGCTAGATATGAAAAAAGAGCTGGCAATTGAAATTGAGCGCCAGCGACTTATTGAGAAAGAAATGGAAATTCAGGCGAAGCGAGAAGAAGAGGCACGTCGTGAGGAAGCCGAACGGCAACAGAAAGAAAGGGAACTCCTCAGGGAACAGCTGCTCAAATCTAGCATGACCAGGAAGCAAGATGATAAAACTTTATCAACAGGAGATGAGAAAAGTCATAGGAAAAAAGAACCTAAGAATCCACCTCACAAAAATCGAAAGGTCAGCCCCGTTTTGCATTGAAGAGCACGAGATTGCAGTTACTGTATATGTGATGTCCCTGTCTTTTCTTTTGTGCGTACCCAAATCCAACAGGACTCCATCTCTTACGTTTGCACGAGTGTCCGCTGTCCAGCCTGTACATAGCTTGCATTTTGCCTGTCTGTAGCGTCAGAGGTAGCTTTTTCAAAGTATACCCGACATTAACAGCACACTACTCCATTTGTGCAAATATGTTTTCACAAATTTCGGAGCTTTATATCAGTATTTACTCTTACCATTTGTGATTGTACTTGGCCCTTTGGTTCCCGCCCCTGGTGTAGTTTATTCTAGTTACATGTATTTTGGATGGTTGCCTATGCGGTCTGTCCGCACGGCGCCGTGCTCAGTTAACGTAGGCAACCCCTCCGACACGCGCGCATGCGGTGCAGCATATCTAACAGCAATAGCTCCCCAAAAACCAATGCATTGCCAATTACTTTTCCAACGATACGTGAATTACTTCCGGCACGAGTCGCACGATCACCCCCGGCACGGCACGACTGACACTCCGAGTCCGCAGCACAACGCACTCCCCCTGTGTCCCACTGACGCCCTCCCCGTGTGCCGCAGGACGAGGACGACTCCCTGGCGCTCGTCTTCCAGCACGTCAAGCCCGAGGACGCCGGCCTGTACACCTGCGTGGCGCAGACCTCCTCCGGCAAGATCTCCTGCAGCGCCGAGCTCACCGTCCAGGGTGAGTCCCAGACGCGGCCCGGCCGCCCCCGCTCTGCCGCCCCTCAGTCCCGCACCGCACCGCCTCGGCGCCGAGGCGAGAGCTGTTGTCGCCGTCGCGAGCACCCGCCGCGGCACGGTGCACCCCCTCCACTATCCCCTCGAGACAATCTGCACCCCGCCCCCCTCCACTTCCCCCCGTGGGCCCATCAGATGCCGATCACTTGCGAAAGATCACCGGCCCCACCAGGCCTACCCCCCCTCCTCCCCCCGCCCAAGCTGGCCGGTGCTGACCCTATCACCGGCGCAACGCTGCAGCCGCTGGCCGCGCTGGGCTGGGCGGGACCGGCCCTCCCTCGTGGTGGGGCCCCCGCGGTGGGGCCCCCGCGGCCCCAGTCGAGTCGGCTTGGGCCTGGGCCCCGTGCCCCGTTGCCCCCCGCCGCAGTCTGTCCTTTGCGCCCGCGCGACACAGCGCCCCCTCGATCCGTCGCGCTCGCCTCCGCCGCGCCGCTGCCCCCGTTGACGACTTCCTCCTTGCTCGCACCCCGCCGCCGCCCCCGCCGCCCCGGCCCGGCCGCCCCCGCAGGCCTCGGTCCGCACCGCACCGCCTCGCGCCCGGGACTCTGACCTGGCCTAACCGGGAGGCCAGCCGCGGCCATGGAGGGTGACGACGACGCCCGGTCCGTCGCGTCCGACGGACACGACAAGCAGAAAAAGGCCAAGAAGAAGGGTGGGAAGAAGAAGGAGGAAGGTAGCGGAAGGCCCTGTGGTTCGGGCACTCGCCTGCCTGCCTGCCTGCCTGCTCCGTCTGTCCGGCCCCCGCCCCCTGCTCGTCGTCAGCATGATGCTCGCTGTGGTCTTCCCTCGCCGTCGCTGGCCTATTTAAGCCGTGATGACGGAGCATGATCTCCCCCTCCCCCGTGTTGCCCCCGCCCCTCCTCCCCTTCCCCCCTTCCCCGGGTTTCTCCCTCTCTATGACTTATCCCCACCCCCGCTCCCCACCACTCTTCTGCTGCATCGAAAAAATGTTCTGATGGAATGCGACCCTGTGATAAAACGGTAAACACTCCAAATTCTTTTTAGTGCCCTTAGTACTCTTCATAACACTAGGCGCCTCCCTTTCACTTTTTTTTTAAAGTAATACAGTACTATCGAGCTTGACGGACAGAAATTATTCTGCGTACGTGATTTAAGGGTGCAGTCTACTTTCTCTTTTTGTTTTCGTTCTTGGCCTATTCTTAATTAGTCCACACGACCGTCCTTATCTTACATAATTTTTCTATTTGTTTAATTAATTAGTTCAATCAGATTCCTTTGAATTTCTACTCGTATTTAATTGAGGTCTCTCCGCACATCTCAACCCGATGGCGTATTTTTAGCCCCGCCACCCGAATTAGAGCGACCGCCGTCGTTATGTGCATGGCTCCACTTACACTCGGTGCTCTATAAACACATTTCCGCGCCACCCGCAAACCGCTGAGGACGGCGCAGCCTTTGGCGAAAGTTCCCCACCCGGATCCTAAAGCCCGGAAACTGGGAAAGCCTACATCAGGGATTACCAAGTATTAGAGAATAATTACGAATGTATTTAAGTCGCATGTTACACATGGTATACTAAATTTTCTGTAACAATGCCCACATTGTCACTCGTAAGCGCATGTCTCGCTCTGCCTGAATGTCAACATCAAGACATGACGAGGTCGTATTTTGTTTCAAGCTCTTTTGGCGGCGGTCCAAACTGTCAATACACAGTGGATACAGCGCCAGAAAACCCCACTAACAGTTTATAAATTTAATTTATGTTGCATCTCCCCGATTTATTTCAATACAACTTTTGTGTCTTTTTTCAGGGGGTGTCAATGCATTACAAAAGGAGCCGCAGAAACCCACAATCACTGTGGAAACGAAGACTCAAGAAGTCAGCATCGGGGGATCCGCCATGCTAGAACTTAAAGTGGAAGGATCACCCAAACCAGAAATTGCATGGTAAGGTGTAAATTATTGCAGGCGTTCGATAAATAAAATGATTGTTATCATAAATACATATCCGTTTTTTTTTTTTTTTAAGGACAAAGGATGGACAGGACATCAAGGCGGGCGGGCGCATCCGCTTCCTATATGAGGACGACGAGAGCATGTCGATGATCATCAAGGGCGTCACCCCCGAGGACGCTGGCACTTACACCGTCACCGCCTGGAACGACATGGGCGAGGACTTCGCTGAGGTCACACTCAACGTGAAAGGTGAGGGAAGAGGAGCGAAAATAAATTTGTATCTGGAACACTTGGTAAACAAATATAAACTAGTGTCTGCTGTTCCGTAAATTTTTTGTCTAACCATGCCGTTTAAACGTTCTTTTTTCAGCCCCGCCAAAATTCAAGAGCAAGATGAAGGACCAGGCCTGCATGACAGACGACACCCTACGTGTGACGGTGGAGGTCGAGGGCACGCCCGCCCCAGATCTCTCTTGGTGAGTAGGCCTTTTCGTACTAAAATCTAGAATAGAAATATGAAAATTTTCCCATAAAGAGATGTCTTAACTGTAAATAAAATTTTCCGTCTCTCGCGGTGACTGATCACTCCGTCTTATATCGACAGGTACAAGGACGGGCAAGAGATCTCCTCGAGCGACGAGCGCTTCCACATCGTCAAGGAGACGAGCGAGACGTACGTGCTGGTGATCGAGAAGATGCGCCTGGAGGACTCGGGCTCGTACTCGGTGGTGCTGCGCAACGAGGTCAGCCAGACCTCCGAGTTCTACAAGGTGGCCGTCCAGTCGCCGCCCTTCTTCACGCAGAAGATTGCCCCGCGCAAGATCGAGGTGCGCGAGGGTGACTTCACCACCTTCACCGTCAAGGTCGACGGCGACCCCAAACCCAGGGTCCGCTGGTGAGTGAGGCGCGCGGCGCGGCGCGCACTGTCACGCCGGTATGTAAGCATGCTCGACGAGTAGTTTTCATTCAAAGTGTTTCTTCCTTGTAGGTTTAAGGACGATGAGGAGCTGCTGAACGACGACCGTCACATCAAGATCGAGAGTGACCGGGATGGGGAGACGCACACGCTGACCATCCGTGGCATCAACCGGGATGACATGGGCAAGTACACGTGCGAGCTGGACAACCGCAACGGGCGCGTCAGCGACAGCACCACCATGCACGTGCACTGCGTGCCGCTGGTCAAGCAGAAGCTCAAGGACATCGTGTCCAAGGAGGGCGAGCTCAACATCGTCTTTGACGTCACCATCGAGGCCTTCCCCCAACCGGAGATCAAGTGGTGAGTGAATGGTGTCTAACGCGTTCAGCTGAGCAGGCAAACCCAATCCAAGGTACCTTTCCTCCATTTTTCGAAGTAATTATTTTCCAGGTTCCAAGACGAGATTAGTAACCAGCACGGGCAGTCATGTATTAGTAAGGGAGTCGAGGTGACGGAGCGCAAGACGCTGCTCACGCGCTCAGTCGAAGAGAAGCATGTCTACCTTAAAACCTACACGCTCACCATGAAGGAGGTGAAAGTAGAACAAGCGGGCGTATACACCTGCAAAGCTACCAACACCATGGGGGAAACAGAGAGCAGCTCTGAATTCAAGGTCTTATGTAAGTTTTGCTCATCGAGGTGTTTTGTTTGAGCATTGTCCATTTATTTCTGGATTGTTTGCATTTTATTTTCTGCTCTATTTGTAATGCAGATGTACCAAAGATTACAAAGAAGCTGGAAGATGTCAAACTTGACGAGGGAGAGACTCTGACATTAAACATCGAAGCCAACGGAGTTCCTGTGCCAGACGTAACATGGTAATAATTTATCTTAATTTTATTGTATTTGTAAGAAGTTTTTTGAACAAGAATTATTGCATTTTTAAATTTTTTGTTTGTTTTAGGTACAAGGATGGGCAGAAACTGTCAGCACAGGCCAACGCTAACATTAAAATAACTCGTGACAAAACCAGGCAGGAAAGTTACAGCATGACCCTCGACTTGTGCAAGTACCAGGACACTGGGGAGTATGAGTGTCGTGTCTCGAACGACCAGGGTGTCACATCTACCAAGTGCAACGTTGTTGTTAACGGTGAGTACACCCATTGGATTTCTTACACATTTCCAACTATTTCAATATTGTTATTTTTCCATATTGTATTCAAAACCCGATTGAAAGACCCACTATCACAATTTCAACTCATTTCCTATAGAGCACACAAATGCCTAGTAGGCCTCTTCAAACATTATCTTGAATCTTAATTAACATTGTAAACTGCCACCATAGGGAAACCAAATATTAATATTTTAAAAATAGCATTTAACAATTAGTGAAATGTTTTCTACACTCTTAAAAAAAAACAAAAAAAAAACACTTATCTAGACACATTGTTAAATTTTTTATACCAGCATACCCAAAAGAATTTTTAAATGCTGTTAATACTCACAAATTAATTCACATCTTATATTATCTTTTCTAATCGGCGGAGAAATTCTTTTCACCTTTCAGCGTTGGGCTGTAAGTAATGGAGAATGTTTTTATAGGCAACTTTTTGGTTCTAACGTGTATTTTTCTATAGCATTAGTGTTTTAGTCTTAGTGCTCTTCTTACCTAATTGTGCATTATCTCTTTAAGACTGAGAACAGCAGGCCTTAGAACTTGACCTGACAAATGGTGAATGACATTTTTCTCCATTGACTACCAGGACTTTGCTACTACAGCCTCAAATGAGGTGGCAAAAATGGGATAGAAATAGTTCACTGCTGAGCATGGTGTGCTTCTTGATGGAATTCCCCTATAGATTTAGCAAGTGTGTGATACTTAGAAAGGCGGAGAGGTTCACTGTTTGTAAAATAAAATATCTGGGCTGGGAGTGGTTCTGACCCTTACTCATAAAAATTATTGCTAATATGAGCGGCAGAATAAACATTCTCATAGCCATTTTTCTCTGTGTGTGGTCAATTCCTTATAATTGATCCAGAGTGAACCCTCCGCTAATAGGATGCAGTTTTCGCATGAATTATTGCTATTTCCCTCTTACAGACCTATCCTTTATCACACTGCACCCCTTAACTCAGCCCATATTGTTCGACCCACACAGAGAAAACCGTTGAAGAGGAAGATGAGGAGATGCACAAGAAAGTCAAGAAGATCGAGGAGGATGAGGAGGAGGAAGAAGTGGAGCAGGTAGAGTTGAAGCTCAAGCCAAACAAGGAGGCGGAGTCTGAGGAGCTGAAGGAAAAGAAACTGAAGGCTCGTCGCGCAGAGAGTGTGGAAGCTCCTGCCGAGACCAAAGCCAAGGCCGTCCCTGAGTCAGAGGACGTAGAGGCCAAGAAGCCCAAGAAGGCGGCTGAAAGTAGCAAGGCGGAGATCGTGGAGGTGAACGGCGATGGAGGCCGACCACAGAAAGCGGAGGTGGACGACGCCGACGCCGGAAAGCCCAAATCGAAGAAGGCGACCCTGTCGGCCGAGGCCGAGAAGATAGAGGTGAACGGCCGCCAGGACGTCGACGAGCAGGACCTGGGCTCGGGTGGCAAGAAGCCCCAGCGCGCCGTGCCGGCCAGCAGGGAGGAGGCGGCGGATGAGGATGAGGCCGACGCCGGCGGCAAGCGCGCCGCGGAGCGGGACTTGTCCGACGAGAACGGACCCCAGAAGGCGGAGAGCGCAGGTAAGCGACGCCCCCGCCCCGCCTCGCCGCGGCCGCCACTCCACGCAGCGCAGCGCATCGCCACGCCAAGCTCGTCCGTCCGCTTTCCATGTCTCCACGCCCCCAGGCCCGACCGGCACAGCGTGTGTCCGTGCGTAGTTGAGTCACCTCCAGTGACGTTGTCGATAGCTTCCCGACACCGAGCGAGTGTGTCCTCTGAGACGTTTCACTCGCTGGTCGATGTCGCGTCCGCGACCACTTCGGGCCTTCCCCGTCAAACCACTGTACATATTCCTCACTTTTGTTTCGGTAGTCGTAGACACCTAACCGTGTTCGACGTAGATAAACGTAGTACTCCTGTCACACACGCGCGCCGCCTCACACGTCTCTAACACGGCCAGGGGCGGAACCAGAAAGCCGGTAGGAGAGGAATTCCCTCCACGCTGTCGCTGGCTCCGCCCCGCCCCGCCCCGCCCGGCTCCCCGGCCCGCCGCGACCCCACTGCTTCACTGACGCACAAACCGCTTCTCCATCATCATGGCCTTCCTGCAGCACCCGCAGGCAACACGGCGCGCCCCTAACCGGACAGCCCGTCACCTTCCAGGTGACAGCAGTCCGTCACGCGTGACGTTCGAGGGCGTGACGTTCGTGGAGGTGGACTCGCTCACGCCCGCCGACCGCCTGCAGTTCGGCGTGGTGGAGGAGCCGCCCGAGGACGCCGGCCCGCGGTGCGGCGCGAGGCTGAGCGTCAACCGCGGGGTGTCCATCGTGTCCGTGTACTCGGACGAGGACGGCGGCCGCTCGGCCCGCGCCAGCGTCTCCCCCGGCCCGGAGCCGGAGGACGCCGACGTCTCGGACTTCTGGGGGGACGCTGGCGCTGACGGCGACGAGCGGCTTGCAGGTCGCCGTCTAGAGCGCCTGGACACGGTGGAAGGCAGCGCGCCCGCCACCCCCGTCGACACGGCGCCGGCCGCCCCCAAGAAGGCCGCCGTCGAAGGCGATGGGGAAGACCCGGCGCTCGAGGCGCTGCTGCGTCGCGTCCAGAAGCAGAGGTCCGTCCTGGAGGAGATCCTGGACAAGGAGAGCGAGAAGGCGCTCGCCGAAGGTACCTGGCCGGCAGTCCGCTCCCTTCTAGTTGTCTGTCCGTTTCGTTATTTTAATTTTTCCACTCACGAGTCCACCCAATCCTTCAACAGCGTGCTGTGTTGTGTGACGAGTATGTGCCAGATTTTATTTTTATCTTATCAACGAATTGTCATTTATTGTGTATCGTGCTGGAAGTCATTTAACAATCATTGTGTAGGATTTGACAAATGTGTGTAGAAAATCTAAACCTTTTGTAAGGGTTTGTTCGTTTTTTCACTGGTATGAGTATGGAGTCACTGTACATAGGTTGAAGAAATGCGCGGTTCTCCCATCTCCCTAACCAAGTTAAAAGGTGAACCGTTGTCACCTTATTTCCAGGGAAACTTTCATGAAACTCGAGGCACATCGGCGGCATCCCTACCCCTCACGCTTGTCATGTGTTTGCGTGTGTCTGTTGCTCGCCTGCATGAGTCGTGCAGCTCAGCTCTGCTTCTGCGCTTCGACTGCCGCCCGCCAAATGCCACAAGGTACGTTTATATCAAAACAGCACAAAATTATTTAGATACTGGGAGGGGATTTAAAAGCTACAATTTTCATACATCTATCTGTTATCTCCAAACAACACCTAATGAACATAATTTCTGCTTTCAGCTATTGCTACGTTTTCTACAAATGCTTACTTAACCCGCTTCTGTTTTTCAGCTTAATGAAAAAATACTAAAAAGGCTTTTACGTAGTTATTTAAATAATTGGAGAGCTGCTGCTTGTGAGGAAAAATTCCACCTCCTCTGTTATTTTGTTATTGTTCCTCCTTAACATTTTATTGAGGGTCTTGATTACCTTTATTCTAATATCTTTTGGAAATGTCAGATCTTTTGTTTCAAATTTGACATATTTTTTTACAAAGACCTTAAATTATTATTATTCTTAAAATAGCAGCAGCTCACCAGGCCCAACACTTACCTTTAGCCATTGTGTTAATTATCTTTCCCCAATTCCACAGCAAAACCGGTGGTCACTAAACATAACATGCAGGACTCCCAGATCTTTGAATCGCTCGCCAAGGTCTACGAAGTTCGATGCATCGGAGAGCCTAAGCCAGTGGCTACATGGTAAACGACAGTAGTGTGAAGGCGCTATTTATCTACACGCTCACAAGGAATCTTTCATGTGAACCCCGCTACGTGCTCCGTAGGTACAAGGATGGCGAGGAGGTCGTGAACGGCGAGGGTATCAAGGTGTCGGAGTCCGGGGAGATTTACAAGCTGGAAGTGCCTTACACCCTCATCCCCAAAGACGAAGGCGTGTACAAGCTTCACCTGGAGAACAGGCTCGGAGAGCAGGACCTCGAGTGCAACCTCAAGCTCATCCGTAAGAGTCGGCTCCGAACTGTTTGGATGCATCCGAAATAATACATTTGATTTAGTGTTTGAGCGAAGCTTTTCCTTTCTGCAGCGGTGGAGCAGCTGCGCAAGCCTATCATCAAGCAGGGCCTCAAGGACACGACCGCCAAGAAGGGCGAGAAGGCCATGCTCAAGGCCGTCATCACGGGTGACCCCGTGCCGGACATCAAGTGGTGGAAGGACGGCGAGCCGCTGCTGCCCGACAAGGACCCCAACGTCATTATCAACTGCGACACCAAGTTCATCCAGGATGACCTCAAGGAGTGCACCTACTCGGTCACCATCCCTAGCGCGCGCCACAAGGACACGGGCCAGTACTCGCTCAAGGCAACCAACAAGTTCGGCTCCGTAGAGAGCAGCGTGAGTGTCCCCGTGTACTCACCCGGCAAAATGTCTCGAAAAATATATTTCTTTACATTTTTTTATTCATACTATTTTTTTTCAGGCGCTGCTGAACATTATTTTGCGGCCCGAGATTGAGGGCATGAAGGACAAAACGGGCATCCCGACCACCATCACGCAGTTCGAGGTCATCATTCACTCCAACCCGGCAGCCGACGTCAAGTGGTGAGTGACGTTGGACACGCGCGTGTACTAGCCGCGCCCGGGACATGCGCTTGAAACGCCCTTTTTCGCAGGCTCAAGGATGACCAGCCCATCGTGGCCGACGACCACTTTGAGGTGTTTGAAGACCGCGAGAACGAGAAGTACACCCTCCGCGTCAACGACACAGCCACGGACGACCACGGCGTGTACACCGTCACGGCCAGGAACTCGCAGGGCGAGGCCAGCAAGAGCGCGCAGCTCAGCCTGCACAGTGAGTTAAATAAAATTATCCAGTACTGCCCTCTATCTAGTAAAGATCGAATTTCTTACTTATTTCTCGATCCCTCCCGCAGCCGAGAAGCCGAGCTTCGTCAAGGACCTCGTGGACCGCATCATCAAGGACGACAGCCCCGTCGAGTTCAAGGTCCGCGTCAACGGTGACCCGAAACCCAAGATCACGTGGCTCAAGGACGATCGCGAGGTGGTGCTGGACGACCGCGTCACCGTGGACACGTCCATCGAGGGCCAGGTGACGAGCGTGCTGGCCATCAGCAACGTGTGGAAGGAGGACGTGGCGCGCTACACCTGCGTGGCCACCAACATGGTGGGCGAGGCGCGCACCTCGGCGCAGCTCAACATGGACCAGGCGCCGCCCATGGTCACCATCCCGCTCGACAAGTGCATCGAGGTGGACGAGGGCGAGCCGCTCGAGATCAAGGGCAAGATTGACGGCAGCCCCGTGCCGCTCGCCAAGTGGTTCAAGGACAGCGTCGAGCTCGACCCCAACGACCCGCACGTCAAGCTGACGCTGCAGCCGGACGGCACCGTCAAGCTCAACATCGACGAGGTCAAGCACAACGACGGTGGAGCCTACAAGGTCGTGGCCTACAACAAGAACGGCGAGATGGCCTCCATGTGCGCCGTGGCCGTCAAGCCCAAGCCGCGCGCGCCCGAGTTCGCGCAGCCGCTGGAGAACGTGTCGGTGCAGGCCGGGCAGCCGCTCAAGCTGGAGGCGCTAGTCACCGCCTTCCCCGTGCCCGAGGTCAAGTGGTTCAAGGACGGCCACGCCATCCGACCCTCCAAGGAGGTCAACTTTATCAACGACCCCGTGGGCCACGTGGGCCTGCTCATCGACGCGGCGCGCCCGGAGGACGCGGGCGTGTACACGGTCAAGGTGGCCAACAAGCTGGGCGCCATCGAGGGCAAGGCGGAGGTCCAGGTGCAGGAGCGCGAGCGGAGGCCCATGTTCCACGCGCAGCTGCTGCCGCAGAAGGTGGTGGAGGGCTTCCCCGTCCGCATGGAGGTCAAGGTTGTTGGGCACCCGCCGCCCGAGCTCACCTGGTATGGCCATGCCTTCTCGCAAGACAGCGCTATTTGCTGACCAACCGCCTTAAGCTTAGGCAACACGGCCATCAATGCACGCGTGTGGCCGCGTTGCCTAACCCGCAGGCGCTTCCCCGAAACGGTAGCTTACTCTCGACTCTTTCTCGCAGGACTTGCAACGGCAAGGAAATCAAGCCGGACGGCAAGAACATCAAACTGCTCTCGCAGCCGGACGGCACCCACGTGCTCGTCATCGAGAAGGTGGGCCCCGAACACGCCGGCGAGTACACCGTGACGGCCACCAACGACCAGGGCAGCGTGAGCTCCAGCGCGCCGCTGGAGGTGCAAGGTGCGTGCGGCTTCCTCCCCCTCCACGCAGGTCACCCTTACACCATTTACGACCCTCAACCCTTTCATTTTCATCCCCTAGGCAAGACTCGCGAGGGCGAGCCTGAGGCGGCGCCCTCCTTCATGCGCGAGCCCCGCGACACGACGGCGGACGAGGGCGGCCCGCTCAGCCTGAGCGCCACCTTCCTGGGCAACCCCATCCCAGACGTGACGTGGCTCAAGGACGGCGAGCCGCTGCAGCCGTCGGACCGCGTCAAGGTCACCTGCGACGGCAAGAAGGTCGGCCTGGAGATCAACCCCTGCAACCTGGGCGACGTGGGCGCGTACACGTGCCGGCTGTCCAACCCGCTCGGCTCGGCCGAGGCCACCGCCCAGGGTAACGTGCGCAAGGTGTTCACCCCGGCCAGCTTCCTGCAGAAGTTCACCGACATGCAGCAGGTGGGGTCAGGTTACTCCCGACGCGTTTGGAATCGTCATCGATATGGTTTTCGACGTTTAATGACGGTTTTCTTATTTTTCTAGATGCCTGGCCTGGACGCCAAATTCATGGCGCGCATCGGCGGAAACCCGAAGCCGACAGTCAACTGGTTCTTCAACGGCAAGCCCATCGCCGAGACGGACAAGTATCACATGAAACGGGACGACGACCACATCTGCCTGTACGTCAAGGACTGCACGCCGAAGGACAACGGCACTTACACTTGCAAGATCGCTAACTCGGCCGGCAAGGACATGTGCAACGGCGACCTGGAGGTTGTCGACAAGATCGACAAGAAGCAGAAGATGGAGGCGCCCTCGTTCCTCAAGAAGATCGGCGACTGCGAGGTGGTGACGGGCATGTCGGCCAAGTTCACGGCGTGCGTCAACGGCTTCCCGGAGCCCGAGTACGAGTGGTACCGCAACGGCAAACGCATCGAGGCGGGCGACCGCTTCATCATGGAGTCGGGTGGCTCGGGCCTGCTGCGTCTCATCGTCAAGGACACGGATCCCGCCGACGTGGGCACCTACCGCCTGCGCATCTTCAACCCGCACGGCGAGGCGTCCTGCGAGGCCGAGCTCAAGTACGACTGTGAGTAGCGACGGAAAATGCCGGGGGCGGACAATTTGGCTGCATAATTGCTTAACAGAGTGCTTCGCTACGCTCAGCAAAAAAAAAATGGCTTGTGACCAAAATAAATATTTTTTAACAGCTTTGGACAGCACGGGCAAGAGGCCGATCGGCGACCAGTACCAGGACTTCAAGAAGGTGAAGACGAGCGGCGTGCCGCTGCCGCTGCCCAACGCGCCAATCATCAGCAGGATGACGGACCGCCGGCTCACGCTGTCCTGGAGGCCCAGCATCCCCATCGGGCCCAGGACCCCCGTCACCTACCAGGTAAGGTCCCCGCCCACGCGAGGTGTTTCAGCGAATGACCTGGTGTTGCTGACCTCGCGGTGCCGTCCAGGTCGAGATGTGCGAGCTGCCCGACGGCGAGTGGTTCACGGTGCGCACCGGCATCCGCTCGTGCGCCTGCGACGTGCACAACCTCGAGCCCTTCCGAAACTACAAGTTCCGCATCCGCGTGGAGAACAAGTACGGCATCAGCGACCCGTCGCCGTATGCCATCACGCACCGCGAGAAGCTGGAGCCGCCGCCACCGCGCTTCTTCCCGTACCTCGAGCCCGGTATCGACTTCCGGCCCGAGACCTCGCCCTACTTCCCCAAGGACTTCGACATCGAGAAGCCGCCGCACGACGGCTATGCTCAGGCGCCTAGGTGAGCGCACAAAACATCGCTTGTTTTGAAGGAAAAAAAAAACACCAAAAAAAAAACGGGTAACTTACTCTTTGTCATCTGCAGGTTCCTGCGACAGGAGCACGACACGCAGTACGGCGTGAAGAACCACAACTGCAACCTGTTCTGGTTCGTGTACGGCTACCCCAAGCCCAAGATGAAGTACTACTTCAACGACGAGGAGATCGAGTCCGGAGGCCGTTTCGACCAGAGCTACACGCGCAACGGGCAGGCTACGCTCTTCATCAACAAGTGCGCACAACCGGTCATAGTGGTAGAAACTTTCAGTTGTCGTCTTTAAAAAAATGTTAATGTGTTCGCCTGCTTGCGCAGGATGCTGGAGCGTGACGTGGGCGTGTACGAGGCGGTGGCGACCAACGAGCATGGTGAGGCGCGGCAGCGCGTGCGCCTGGAGATCGCCGAGTACCCCGTGTTCATCAAGCGGCCCGAGGAGACCACCATGATGCTGCGCAAGGGCACGCGCCTCGAGGCGCGAGTCATCGGCGTGCCGTACCCGGACATCAAGTGGTTCAAGGACTGGATGCCCATCTTCTCGTCGGAGCGCGTCAAGATCTCGTTCGTCGAGCCGGACACGTGCCACCTGCACATCTCCGACGCCATTAACAAGGACGAGGGCCTGTACTCCATCACGGCCTCCAACGTGGCGGGCTCGGTGAGCACGTCCGTCATGGTGCACGTGGAGGAGGACGAGCGCCGCTACTGGGACCAGACGTACATGAGGCCCAAGCCGGTGCGCGCGCACAAGGAGGTGCCGCTGTCCGAGGCCTACGACCTGGGCGACGAGCTGGGCCGCGGCACGCAGGGCATCACCTACCACGCCGTCGAAAGGAGCACGGGTAAGCACCGTTGAATCAGGTAGAGCGAATGCCAAATTTGGACTAGTTTACGTTATTTCCCTCGATGGTTGCAGGCCGCAACTACGCTGCCAAGGTGATGCACGGCAAGGACATGCCCGACCTGCCGCTGCGCAAGTTCATGGAGAACGAGCTGGAGATGATGTCGCTGCTGCACCACCGCCGACTCATCCGCCTGCACGACGCCTACGAGACGCACAACACGTTCACGCTCGTGACGGACTTGGCCGGGGGCGGCGAGCTGCTCGACTCGCTCACCAGCCGCCCGTTCTACACCGAGTGGGACGTGGCGCACTACATCCGCCAGCTGCTCGAGGGCCTGGAGCACATGCACGGCCTCAACGTCGCCCACCTGGGGCTCACGGTGGGTGCCGGCCGGGTGCTGACAAGGAGGGAGAACTTCTTGACATTATGGTGCCGAAATTCTCTTTATTTTTCACGTATATTTTGCCACTCAGGTCGGGGACCTGCTCATCTCGCACCCGGGAGGCGACGACCTCAAGATCTGCGACTTCGGCCTGGCGCGCCGCATCTCTTCGGCCGGGCTTCAGCCGCTGCTCTACGGCATGCCCGAGTTCGTGGCGCCGGAGGTGATGCGCGGCGAGGGCGTGTCACTCAGCGCCGACATGTGGTCCGTGGGCATCATCACGTACCTGCTGCTGTCGGGCCGCTCGCTGTTCCGCGGCGAGAACGACCGCGAGACGCTCACCAAGATCAAGGAGGGCAAGTGGTACTTCGACGAGGACCTGTTCGCCAACTATTCGGCCGAGTGCAGGGACTTCATCACCAAGCTGCTCGCCTACATCCCCGGCGCGCGTCTCAACGTGGAGCAGGCGCTGCAGCACCCGTGGTTCGACATCCTGGGCAGGACACCCTACGACCCGTACCGCATGAGCTCGGACGCGCTCAAGAACTACTACAACCTGTACAAGTACGGCGGATTGTCTGTGTCTTTTGTACTAAAGTCTAGTCGCGTTGGACGCATTCTCAGCATTCTTGTGCACCCAGGGACTGGTACAGCAACGCCTCGTGCCGCAACTGGTACCGCCGCCGTCCGCTGGAGGGCGCCTTCACGCACCCGTCCAAGATGGTGTACCCGCCGTACGAGCGCTACACGCCCGCGCCCACCCCAGAGCGCGAGCCGTACCGCCCGCGCAACTGGGAGGAGGAGATCCACACCGGCGGCACCGACCTCAACTACGAGATCGGGCTCATCAAGTCGGAGAGCCAGTGAGTGGCGAGACGAGACGAGCGGACTTTCAAAATTCTTAATATTTTCATTTTATGACAAAACATTTTTTTGACATAACATGTTTTAAAATATTTTTGAACTTTGTAAACGACTTCTACTTCCTGACTTTTATCGTGGCCGTTTTGTCCCGCAGCTATCAGAACGGCCCGGACACGTACCTACTGCAGCTGCGCGACGTGGACTTCCCCGTGCGTCTGCGTGAGTACCTCAAGGTGGCCGCCAACCGCGGCCCCGGCTACTCGCGCATCGTGACGGACCAGAGCCACCTCGACTGGAGGGTGAGTGCCATGAAGAGGAGGCGAGCACACTTAAGGTGGGGGGCACGCACTTTGCATTTGTTACCCGCTCGCTGCTCCCTGCCAGGCGCCGGTGATCCGAGAGCGGCGCCGCTTCACGGACGTGATGGACGAGGAGATCGACGACGAGCGCAAGGCGCGCATCAACAAGTACGGGTCCGGCGACGTGTACAGCCTGAGGCGACTGCGCCACGAGCTGGGCACCCGGCTGGACGGGCACGCCGAGGCCGAGGCCATCATGCAGACCAAGCACGAGGAGCACGACGGCACGGTCAGCGTCAAGCCTGCTTGTTCGCCATGGCGGTGGCCTTGAAACATGAAACATAAAAACGTTGCATTACCCGCCACTCAATACTTTTGCAGCTGCCCTTCTTCCGCGAGAAGCCGCAGACGGTCCCCATCGTGGCCAACGAGGTGGTGGAGATCGCGTGCTTGGCTGTGGGCGACCCTAAGCCCCTGGTGCAGTGGTACAAGTAGGTACCCGGTCGGTTGCGCCCCGCCGACAAGACACAGGATTTATGCTTCCTCTTCTGGCGACACTATTTTCCCTCCCTTTAACACGTCTCGCTCTCCCAGGTGCGACATGGTGGTACAGGAGACGGTGCGCATCTCGTTCAAGGAGGACGAGGAGGGCCGTAGCATCTTGCGCCTCGGCCCCGCGCACAACATGGACATTGGTATCTACAAGGTGGTCGCGCGCAACAAGGGCGGACAGACTGTGGCGCGCTTCCGCGTCGTCCTGGCCGGCGTACCCTCCTCCCCGGACTCGCCCGATGTCGCGGATGTTTCTGACGACGAGGTGTTCCTGCGCTGGAAGCAGCCCAAGGACGACGGCAACACGGCAGTTATCTGTTACGCCCTCCAGTACAAGGAAGTCGGTGAGCGATGCTGTTCTTGTGAGATGTTTATGCGAGTTAATGCTGCTGTATCCAAGCAGCCTATGTAAGGTTCGTAGCTAGCATTGAAACTATTTTTTTTTCTTGTTTCCCCATTTCAGATGGTGATCAATGGCTAGATGTGGCTAAGAACATTGACCACGAGTTCTTCGTGGTGAAAAATCTTCAGCAAATGTCACGCTATTACTTTAGATTAGCAGCAAAGAACAGGGTGGGATGGAGTGACTATGGTATTCCAATCAAGGTCAAAACCAAGCCATTAGGTACAGTATCTGGTTCAATAATTAAAAGTAGCCCTGGTAGTTTGTTTCTGACTATAAATTTAAGATCAGACGAAACAGATTTTTTGTGCTTGTTATTTAAAAATATAATTTGTACACAGGTGTCCCTAAAGTCCAGATCACTAGAGCTATGGCACATTTGCAGTCCATCACAGAATCTGGTGCTGAAGTCAATGAATTGGAAGCAGCACCAAAATTAGATTATACTGTAGAAAACCGACCTATTAACTGGATTCCTGAGCATGATGTGTCTGACAAGTATCACTTTATCTCTGAGATATCTAGGTACTTGATTGAAATAAAACTGTTTCTAAAAGCAGTGGCCCCATTACTAACATAAGTATTTCTTTTTCTAGAGGACGTTTTTCAGTGGTGGTTAAGGGAGTAGAAAAATCGAACGATCACATAGTCTCAGGAAAACTCCTTGAGTTGAATTCTGCGAGAGAGGTAGCTGTGAACAGGGAATTCGAAGCATTACGTCGTCTGAGGCATGAGAGAATTGCTCAACTACTTGAAGCATACAGAGCACCTGGCTCAGAAGTTGCTGTCTTGATTCTTGAGAAACTTCAGGGTGCAGACATCTTAACTTATTTTTCATCTAGGCATGAATATAATGAGCAAATGGTCTGCAATGCTGTTACTCAGGTAGGTGTTATAAACTGGCATTGGTTTGTCATGCTTTTTATTCCAATTTTTCTAGATAATTATGGAATGACACTATTAATTTTTTTAGGTATTAGATGGCCTTCAATACTTGCACTGGCGTGGTCTATGCCATTTAGATCTGCAGCCTGACAACATTGTCATGGCCTCAGTGCGTAGCTTGCAAGTTAAATTAGTGGACCTTGGCTCCGCACAGACTGTCAGTAAACTAGGCACACTGGTTGATCGAGTTGGACATATTGAATACTCATGTAAGTTGTAATTTTTTTTCCTCTGCTTGCTTTTTCTTATATCCTTTCTTAAACAGTATTTTATTCCCTTCCTAGCTCCAGAAATGTTAAATGATGAACCAGTCTACCCACAATCTGACATGTGGTCTCTGGGTGTAGTCACATACGTTCTTTTATCTGGTGTTTCTCCATTCCGTGGTGAAAATAATGAAGAGACAAGGCAGAATATTCTCTTTGTTCGGTATCGATTTGAACACCTATTTAAAGAGTTGTCACAGGAAGCCACAAGATTTTTGATGCTTGTTTTCAAGCGCACTCCTTCGTATGTTACAAATGACTACTGTTAAAAAATTGCTTTTACAAACCTAGTCTTGTACTTATTTTTGATTTGATTTTAGGAAACGACCAACTATTGAGGAATGTCATGAACATCGTTGGCTGCTTCCAACAGAGTTTATGATAAAGAAGAGAGAAAGAGCTTCATTCCTTGGAATTCGACTTAAGGTCTGTTGCGGGAAAATAAACAACTTTTCTTCATTTAATCCATTTATTACTACCTTTTTAATACTAATTTTATTTCCAGGATTTCTGTGATGAATACCACACTATGCGAGCCAGACAAGCAATCAATGCTGATTCCTTGGTTGGTTCAATGTCCTCTGGTGACTCAGGACGAAGATTGACACTTTCTCGTTCAGACAGCATAACAGAAGAACTGAGCAATGCTTTCCAGAATGGAGCTGTTGTTTAAAATCAAGCTGTCAATGTGAATAAAAATTGTAATGAGCAAAACCAAGAACACAACCCTGGTCATAATGTGCTGTATTTTTAAAAACACAGCGTGCTCATTCAATATTTTCCTGGCGGGGTTAAAAATGTGATTGTACAGTTTTAAATGATAGTCTATTTTCTACAGGTTGAAGACAGATCAAGAGTAATTGTATCAAGAAGGAAAAGTCAGTTAAATTTTAAAATGTGAATCAATCAAGACGTCACAATATTTCAATGGATGTCTGCAACGTAATTAGATTTCAACAGAACAAGTGCAAAATGTATGCATAAAGCTTTCCATTGTCCATGCTCCAAAGAGATGTGATGTAGCCTTATTTTACAACATTTTACAAAATTTGTGTAACGCAATTACTTACAATAAAAGCTAAACAAAATTTCTTTGAAATGGACAAGAATTTTTTAAAAGAAAAAGAATTATTAATTTTATAAAACGGACATGATTTTACCAAAAGAATAAAATTCTAAAATAAAATGTTGCAAAGAGCGGCCAACAGATGGCGCCACCATGCGTTATTGTCGTCATTGCTTCTCTCTCGCCGGTCCTTGACACGGCAGAGTCTATAGGGCCTAGTCCAAGTTACTTTCGTGCGGTGGGAACTTTTTACCCCCAACCAACCCTAGATGCGTAACTTATTCGCACGCATTGTTCTTGTTGACATTGACAAGCATTTTTTAAGTTAAGTTGAGTTTCATTGGCAAACACACTGAACTTGAGTTGGCTGGGAAAGCAAAACCCACACTTCCACAAATACTTAGAAAAAGTGGGACTTGGCTAATTGACGTTTCAATGTCAGAATAGAGTGCCAACGTATTGTTTACAATATAATTTGGATCCCTCATCATTCAGATACTCTAACTAAAAATTCGTGCGCATAAGTTGCGCCACGAGAGTTGAATTGGGGAAAAAGTTCCCACTGCGCGATGCAAACTATGACTAGGCCCTATAGGCTCTGCCGTCTCAACGCCTAGCGCGAAACAACAACGCATGGTAGCGCCATCTGTCGGCCGACCTGGAACCGGAGAATGCACACTTGTACAAGAGGCTACCTCCTCGCTCCTGCTGACCTCCGGGTAAAATCGCGTTTTTTTCGCGATTTCTGAAGGCGCTGTGGGAGCCGTTTCCGCGTCGGCCAACAGATGGCGCCACCCGGAAACGCCATCTGTTGGCGGACCGCGGTAACGCTCCCGCATCATCTTCGAAGAACGCGAGAAAAACGCGAAAAAATACGCGATTCTACCCGGAGGTCAGCAGGAGCGAGGAGGTAGCCTCCTGTGCAAGTGTGCATTCTCCGGTTCCAGGTCGGCCGACAGATGGCGCCACCATGCGTTGTTGTTGCGCGCTAGGCCTCGACAAGGCAGAGCCTATAGGGCCTAGTCCAAGTACTCTTCGCCCGGTTGGGCATTTTCGTCCTCGACCAACTCTCGGCGCGTTACTTCTGCGCACGAATTTTTGTTTTGATCTTCTTAATGATGAGGGAACCATATTATATTACTAACAAGACGTTGGCTCTCGATTCTGACATTGAAACGTCAAATAGCTAAGTCCAAGATTTTCGAAGTTTGGTGGATTGGTGGGTCTTAGTTTCCCAACCAACTCCAGTCCAGTGTATTTGCCGATGAAACGTAGCATATGCTTACCAATTTCAACAAGAAAAATTCGTGCGCATAAGTTGCGCATCTTGAGTTGGTTGGGGAAAAACCTTCCCTCCGCGCGAAGGAAATTTGGACTAGGCCCTATAGGCTCTGCCTTGTCGAGGCCTAGCGCGCAACAACAACGCATGGTGGCGCCATCTGTCGGCCGACCTGGAACCGGAGAATGCACACTTGCACAGGAGGCTACCTCCTCGCTCCTGCTGACCTCCGGGTAGAATCGCACATTTTTTCGCGTTTTCTCGCGTTTTTCGAAGATGATGCGGGAGCGTTACCGCGGTCCGCCAACAGATGGCGTTTCCGGGTGGCGGAGCGGAGGTCGCGTTTGCCGGCCCCGTCCATGCGGTAGATAGGGATTCCAGTTCGCACCGCCGCAAGGTGTGCGTCACGACAGCCTAGTGGTATCGCCCTTGCCCCCCGTCCCAATACCAACTAGGCTGTCGAGACGTTTTGCGGATTCGATCCCGACCGGTTCTTCTTTTTTTTTTCGATGTAAACGCTGGCTCTCGGACAAATTAACCCTCGGAGATCGGTCTAGGGATACATTAGAGTGCCCCTGCCCACCCCAGTCATATTGGAGGAGTTTAAAAAAAAAAAAAAAAAAAAAAAATCCGGCCGAGACTTGAACCTGCAAAACGTCTCGCCAGCCGAGATGATTTGGGACGGGGGGAAGGTGCGTTAACCATCTCGGCTGGCGGGACGCACACTGTTCAGCTATGCGAACTGGAATCCCTATCTACCGGCCATTTTCGGCGCCAAGAGGCATGAACGGAGTCGGAGCGGAAGTCGCCTCTGTCGGCTCCGTCCATGCGGTAGATAGGGATTCCAGTTCGCACCGCCGCAAGGTGTGCGTCACGACAGCCTAGTGGTATCGCCCTTGCCCCCCGTCCCAATACCAACTAGGCTGTCGAGACGTTTTGCGGATTCGATCCCGACCGATTCTTTTTTTTTTTTTTTTTTCGATGTAAACGCTGCCTTTCGGACCAAACAGTCGTCGGGGCTGGTCTAGGGGCACATAAGAGTTTCCCCTGCCCACCCAAGTCATATTAAAGGCGAAAAAAAAAAGGAAAATAAGAGAAAAAAAGAAAAAAATTACGGCTGAGACTCGAACCTGCACAACCCCCGTTATTTGGGAGCAAAAGTTGTGTAGAAGGACTCTGAAGTTGGGACTGATAGCAAAGAAATGGGGGGAATTAATGTTTGTGAAATAATACCTACGATGATGTGAAATAGTAAAGTCTTTTTATTTTTCTATACGACAGACCTAACACAAATCTTTCACACTTAAATATGATAGATTATGCACATCATTACTTTCGGGGGTTTTAATATAAAACTCGCTGCTGAGAAAAGAAAAAAATATTTACATAGGTACTTTTCAATAGTCTTAACAAAATAATTTTATCACAGTGTCACAAGTAAAAGGAAAATGAAAGGGTAAAATCTGACATAACATCTGTCAGGGAATTTGAGGGGGAAAAAGACATAAGTTAAATTCCATACAAACAATTATATTCAGAAATTTCCATACTTCTGGAATACACATCAGACTTTTAAAGTAGAAAATCAATCGAACAGAGGTTCAGTATCATTATAACTTACTGGCATATGAGGTAGGTGCTTTCCCTAAGTAAATAGTGCGAATAAAAACAATGAACAATAAATGATGGCTTATACCAAAGGCAAACTATGTGGTTTCTTTTAACATCTACCTTAAAAATGTTTAACTCTTTATTATAACAGATCAGAAATAACAACTTTTGCAATAAATGGAAACAATGATTGTAGATCACTTTGTCGAACTTAAATTTGTCAGATTAAAAGAAAAAGGTGGTATTTCAGTACAATAATAGTAACGTGGTTGCCAAAACCCTAAAATTAGAAAAATACATTTTTATACATGTATAAATATTTCCACAAACCAGCATAGCTCATATACTATTAAAGAAACTTCTTGTTTTTTTTGTTTTTTTAAGATTTGAAAGAAAGATATAACACTTTGAGTAAGGGACGTGCTTGTGATGAACTGATGTCACTACTTAACTATATATACAGCTGTGTAATGAGGAACCGCATCAACTTCCATGAAATAACCATTTCTTTAAAGTTTTAAATCCTTAGGGTAGAAAGATATCAGAGAAACAGTGAGAAGTAATATTTTTCCAGAACACAAACAGATTAGGTTAGATAAGGCAACATTCATTGATTAAATAAAAGGAAAAAAATTAAAAAACAAAAACAAAGGGGGATTAAATGTTAATGTATGTTTTGGGTTGGTGGTTTCGGGTGTATTGGTCCAGGAGAAGCTTTGAAACAAATAGAATATCAAAGCATTTTCCAAATATTGATTTTGAAATCAATTATGACCTTAACCCTTGGCAACACGAAAACCTGCTTACCTTAGGTTGCTACAAAACTGAATGATTGTAGGATACATCCACCTTCAGTCAGTAGTTGAATCCTCTCATAGGGCATCATTGCAGCATACCATATCAAAACAATGCACCATAACCCTCCAGAAATTATGCCAACTATGTTGTTTTAATGACAGGAAGTGCTGCCCAACTGAGATTTAGGAGTAGAGTTCACACTTCTGTACCAGAACTGTCACACTGACTGAAGGCAGAGCCTATAGGGCCTAGTCCAAGTTTGCTTCGAGCGGGGGGAACTTTTCTCCTCAACCGGCTCTAGATGCGTGACTTATGCGCACGAATTTTTCTTGTAGACATTGCAAAACATTTCATAAGTTTCATCGGCAAACACTGAACTTGACTTGGTTGGGAAACTTTGACTCACCCTTCGCCCATATTTCGAAAACCTTGGACTTGGTTATTTGACGTTTCAATTTCAGAATCGAGAGCCAACGTATGTTAACAGTTTAATGTGGTTCCCTCATCATTAGGATGATCGAATTAAAAATTCGTGCGCACAAGTTACGCCTCGAGAGTTGATTGGGTACAAAGCTTTCCAGTCGTGCGAAGGAAATTTAGACAATGTCACGGTCTGAGCATGAGGGAATGCATACAGTACTTATGCGCGAGTATGCTTTAAAAGCACCGCGCGCACAACAACGCTGGGTCAGTTTAAAGCGCCATCTTGCGGCCGTACCGTGATGTGAGCCTGAAACCAGCTATTCATATCTGGTGATTCCCTGCTGCGACCAAATGCGAGGTGAGAGAGGCTACCTCCACGCTCCTGCTGACCTTCGGGTCAAACTGCCTCCAAACGCCTCGTTTTTCGTCTCGTCGATGCGTCAAATGGTCTGCCTACCTCTCAGGCGCGAATGTGGCAAGAATTTGAGACGGCGTGGCGGCGCGGCACGTTCAGCCATCGCGGCTTCCCTTTCCCTCCCCGCTCCCACTGTTTCCAATCCTTTACTTTTCTGAATTCACTATTGTGCTAGAACTTTCCTCAGCGCTGAACTACCCCGAGCGCGGTTTGGGAAAGTGCCGCGTGGGGTATCGCCGAGACACGGCGTACGGCGTACGGCGAGCCTGACCCACGGGGTATTCACATCACTGCAGCATAGCGCGCTTTAGCGTCCGGCTCAAGGTGTGGATCCGTCTGCTTCGGACTCGCCCCGGTCGCGGATCAGCCGTTTCCTATTGGGCCTCTCGCTATCGTCCAGGAAGAGAACGGAAGAGAAGGTTTGAGGCTCGGATCAAAGAAAATAAGCCGAAGAGCAAATGTTCGGTACCCGTTTTCCGTTGCAGAGTGCGCGCCGCGGAGGGTCTCCTCCCCGCCCTCGCCAGACTCCTCCGGCCCGGCAGACTCGGGTAGCTGCGGCTCGGCCCTGAGCGACTCACTCCCACAATCCAGCCCAGATTCCTTCTCGCGCTGTTCCGCCTGTCCTTTTCAATCAGGAGCCAAGTGTAGCGCTCGGCTCAGCGCGGGGCTTCTTCCTGAATACAGAGTGGGCGGCCCGGCCCGGCCACCCTTCTCCTCTTTCATCCCTCGTAATATACGACTTCCACCCCCTCCCCCTCTCCCTCCCCCGCCCCGCGCCGGGCCACCGGCCCCACTCCACCCGTGGTTTATTTTGCTTCCTCGGTTTGTTTCCATGTTGCCTGCTGTCGTGCTCAACTTTGGCTTCGCCGCCTATCGAAACAAGACGCCAGACTACCCTGGAAATATCGAGTCCAACCTTCTCAGTTTGCTGGATGTGTGTGCACGTGCGCGCGTATGTTCTCGCGGAAGTATGAGAGGTTGGATATTTAATATTTTGTGTTATGTTTGCTGGCGTGATACCAAAGAACGGTCTTACTGACGTCAAGGGGCTGATCGGCTCCGGCAAAGCTTCGCGGCCATCAGCCTTTTGTTCGCCGAACAATTGTGTGTTCTGATGCCTGGATATTGCCCTCCCTTCCCTTTCTGCTCCCTCACTCTTCCTCTCCTTTTCCTTTCTCCACTGTTTTGTAATGAGAGGAAAAGTTGGCGAATATGGAGTGCGGCCTGCCATACGGACCCGACGAACGCCTGCCTGCGTTTTATGGAGGCAGTTAGCCTACTCTCTACGAGGCCTCGTTACACTCTTTGGAAAGTGAGGTTGTGCTGAAATGTAAGTGACGTCAAACCATGGAGACGGTCTCCCTGTTTGGGACTTCTTGCCCACTCAAGCAACGCACGTTTGACGCTGGGGCTCCACTCCAACTCCCGACCCCCAACCCCTTCCCTATCCAGCATACGTCACTGGACATCTGAGACGACAGTGTTCCGCAACTGTTTTCCTGACTCTCCCCAGCGCTGCGCACTGGGGCAGTTTCCACCGCGACCGCCACCCTCGCCCCCATCATACCATACCCCTCCTTGCGTCGCGTTTGTGTCTTACCACAGGAGAATAATTATTATGTGTCGCAGGCGCGGCCAAGGCGTATCTCTTCAAGTTATTTTAGAATCGCTGCCTGGCGCCTTGGACGGCCGGCTCCAGTGTAGCAAGCGCCTGTCCCAAGCCCAGCTAAAGTGGCCCGTTCCATCCGCCCCGCCCTACCCGTCTGCCGCTACGCCGCGCCCGGCCCCCGCTAAGGGCGCTCTCCGCGTCTGCCACACCGCCCTCCTCACGGCGGCGCGACAACTAAGAAAACTTGGAAAACTTTTACGTCAAGTTTACCGGCGCCGCTGTCGGAGAGCAGCGTTTTAAAAAAATGATATAAAAATGAAAGCAGAGAAATAAAAAAAAAAAGTGGTTTGAGCGACGCGCGGCGATTCGGTCAATCTTGACAGTAACTTTTGTCCTTCGGTTCCGGCGTTGACAAGCGCTGGTATTCCTCGCTGATTGCGGATTTGAATTTCAGTGTCCTCGATGAGGAGGACTTTAAACGAGTCGTGACTTTCGAGTCGAATAGCAGCAGCCATTTGTTATTTATTTTCATGGGGTCTGGGGCCGAAATCTGCCATTCCAACACAATTGACCTAATTTTGAAAAATGGTATCAAGAGGTCTGTAGACTTTCTGAGTATAGATCATACTGTGAGTCACAGGGCAAAGGGTAGTAGAAACAAACAACATTCAGGCCCACCATTTGTTTTGTATTGTTCTCAACAGTCCAGTACAGGAACACGTTTATTATAAACAAATCATGGGTGTTCTCACTCCTGGTCTTCATCATCATCATTAGACACGTAAAAAGAAAGAAAACGGAAACCAAAACGAAAATTGACATCATCAAAATATTTTTATTATAGTATGCACAGCTACACAGATACACATGTAGATTAAAATATACGTATAATATATAAGTGTATTATATATTAAGGAACGTTATGTTAGGATTTTTAATATTTTATAATTAGTAAAATGGCGCTGGCTGGCTGAGCCGGTCCGCAAACGTACGATCTTAATAAGGATGTGGCTGGATAGTATCCTTAGAAAGGTCGAAGCTGCAGCCGGAAGGCGTGGAAGCGTGAGAAGCGGTCGAAGCGAAGAGAAAACTCTACATTAACGCCCTAGGCAGCGCCCCGCGGTTATAGAAAGCACAAAAAAATCTCCAACGCTTGTACTCAATCCTCCATCCGTGGAACCCAGACGAACATCGAGATTAGGATTTAATCAACATTATCAAATTTGGCGCCAAAAACTGTCGTCGTGTCATTTTCGATTTCCAAAATTTTTTTTTATATAAGAATTTTGATTTGGTTTCTTTCCCTTGTGGCATGATCTTGTACTAGTACTATACTGTGTGTGGCGGGGACCAGACGTAGTTGAGATAGTTGTGCGTATTACATGACAAAATATTAAAAATCATACGAGAACAACGAAAACCGGTATCGTCCTAACATTCTGGCAAAGTGGTTTGTTTCGATCGTAACAAAACAGTGACAAGAACTAAACGCTGAAGTCAACGTCCGAATGACTTGGTTTATGTTGTAGTAATAATTTTTTAAAAGAAGACAATGTAAAGAAAGGGGCCCCATCTGTTTCCGGTCCCCGCCGCACAGGTACCGAGTCACCACTCCCCCCTGTCCGCTCAGTATCCATCCGAGATGCCGTGTGCTCGTAGTCCGGCCCAGTCAGCAGCGGCGAGGCGGGCAGGCGAGTGCCGCCCCCGTGCCGGCCAGGCTGTCGTCATAGCCAAGGTGTCCGTCGCCGTGGTTCAGCCCCTGCCAACAGACACGCAATCACCGTTTCCTTTCGTCGGTCGAATCGGTGGCATCGGAAGTGCTACACATTAACTTATGTCAAGCTTTGGTAACTAGTAGTTTCAAGACGCGCGACGACGGGGTAATTTTCTCTCTCTCTCTCTCTCTCTCTCTCTCTCTCTCTCTCTCTCTCTCTCTCTCTCTCTCTCTCTCTCTCTCTCTCCGTGACTTAAGGTGCCCCCACAATGAACTCTTCGGGAGGTGACGGCACGAAAATTTGGGTACCAGGAATTTAATTCCTGCTCTCACCTGAGCTTGGGCTCTCCGGGTAGGCCGCCATCTTCACACCAGTGCTCGGCGGGCTGGCCTACCCAGTCTGTCACAGGCGCTCTCATTAGCTCCGCCTCGGTATCGTCCATTGTGGGGACGCCATTAGGACTTTACATGGTGGAAGGTAGCGTGTATGTGCTTTGCTCTACATACCTCCCCGTCCTACTTGCGCCCCCACTTCTGGAAGAGGCCCATGCGCTGGCAGCGGCAGTTGGCGCCCCAGAGGTTGCAGCGGCAGGACGAGTTGTAGCAGCAGTCGTTGGGCCGGTGGTCGCAGTTCCCTCCCCGCCGGACGCACGCCCGCCTGAAGATATAGATCAAAGAAGATCGTCTGCTGACAGTTACACTGCTTTAGCGATCACATTCCAAAGCCAGGCAGAAATAGAGACGGGTGTAACGTTCGAAAGGAAAAACAAATTTTAACAAATGGAAGATACAGAGTCAAAAAATATCATACAGAGGAACTGGCATCATTTCCCATACGCATTTTCATGTCGGTCGACTGTTAAACTACAGACAGCTATACGGAGGCCTACTGTACTTTTTTTTTTTTTTCAGACAGTGTCTGCCAATGTGCACGCCCCGGGCGGGCGCATCTGCTCAGTCGGAATGACTTCTCCGTTCGGTGTCTCTGAAGACCCGAGGGAAAAAATAATGGAACGGAAAAATTTGACAAGGTCAAGTCCTTGTATTCCGAGCACGCCTGTCCGACCCCTCGCACCCCCTCCCCTTATCCCCATGCAGCCCGGACTACACTACTCACTCCCTCTTGCTTCACTGAGCGAGCTCGACATGGGGCTCTCATGCAGCGAACGGCGCTTATAGTAGTGGAGGCCGGGAGGGTGAGTTGTACGGCGTGGATCAGTGGAGGCTGTGGCCCTCGCGGCGGTCAAGTAAAAACAGATGATGGGGAGGGAGGGGCGGAGTGGAAGGAGGTGGGTAGCAATGCTCTCCGGCTATCCGTCGTCTGCTTGTTGATCCTGGGGATGGCCCGGCCCCGGCCCCGGCCCCGGGCCCCACCGCCAGGCTCTGTGGTGTGATCCAATAAGCCCCACCACCCCGCCCCGCCCCGCCCCGCCCCGCCCCGCCCCCAGCCGACACCGATCCCGTCTGCGGTGCCGGTGCGGCGACCATCTGACGCCCCATCTGAGAGGCCCCCTGCCGGTACGGTACGGTACGGTCGGTGCTCGAGCCAGCCATGCGTATGGTGGCGACGCGCGTCACCGCCCACAACAGCCCTGCCCTGCCTGCCGGCCCTGCCCCACCTGCTGGCAGGTGCGGGGAGTCCGCCTACATCTCAGTTTCCACAAGTCGCGGCCAACTTTCTCCTCGGCGGGTTCGGCGGGGTTGCGACGGAACGACGGGTGCACGGTACAAGAGCTGTCCCTTAACACCTCTCGCATGGGTGCGTGTCCGCCAGGCAAAGGTGTGAGGAAAGAGGTAGCGTATAGCCAGCTCCACCGCACTAAAAAAAATGGGAGTACGAGGGGAAGGGGAGAGAGATATCGAGACCGAGACTGATCCGAGGCTCAGGCCCCGGCCCCAACACTGGCCTGCTGGTGATTGCGCGTTGCGGACAGGTAGAGCAGAGCGAGATTGGATCGAGATGGAAATCCTCCGTCCAGGCCGGGGCCGTGATTGTTAAAGCTGTACAGGGTGGCTCTCTTTCTTTAACTAGATTTGTAGGGCGCGCCCGTGAGGAAAGGCCAAAGGTAGGCACGGGGAAGGGAAGGTGCCTGGCAGGAGGCGGGGCGGGGGCCGAAGTGCGGAGTGCTGTGCTCGAGTTGTGTTTGACTTGGAAGCCTCGCGCGGTGGCACAACCCTCCCCCTTCCCTCCCCACAAACTACACCCCCCTATCACCGATACTCCGGCCAGGTCAGGTCTCTCTGACAGACGTTGGAGCGGAAAGGGTAAAGGGGGAGGGGGGGGGGGGGACAAAGGTCAAGCCTAGGGGGACGTCATCAGGAGCCGCAGACGGGGATATACGTTCTTGTGTGAAACAGAGAGTGCACTATTACATCGCAACGACCCAGCAAACAAATAACAAAAAAATTATTAAAAAGCTCAAGTATTTTTCATTTTCAAGTTTTACGCCCTCTTTCTAAAGTAAGTATTTCATTTTTCCTGTTCTACATTTTTTTCAACTCGAACCCTTTTTAGCGTCCCCTGTCCCCTCCCCTCCCATCCCCACCCGTCGTCCGCCGCTGCGCCGCTGTGCCCTGCCCTGCGGTGTTGACCGGCTGTGGAGATGGCTAAAAGGACTGTATTTATTTTAGGAGCTGGCTCCGAGCGTTTTCGTACGTAATTTTGTTACGAGTGAAAGGAAATAAATCGCTATTCACGGCGATTTTTTGATAAAGTTCAGGAAGTTGCAGACTTGTGAATAATATCGTTCGGATAGGCAAGTTGATAAATGGCACCTGCATCGTGTTAGGGAATGAGCTCACACCCACCGTTCGTTGCTATTTCCTCAATGGCTGGACAGGCCAATAAATTGGGCCTGAAAAATTAGCGAGGCGCGGGGGGCTCTGGAGTGCGGGAGGGAGCACGTAGCACGTGCGCGGGTCTGACAAATGCAAAGGGAGGGAGGGAGGAGGGGAGGGGAGGAGTAGATGGGGAGCGTACGGCTGGGACAGATAGAAAGGGGAGGGGGGTGAAACTCGTTAGCATAAGTTCAAAGGGTTCGCTCCCGTTTTACACCGCACTACCAACTCATACGGCCTCTAACCGCCCTCCTGCTTTTTAAACAACTGGCCGTGTTCTCCTATCTCCAATTAAGAACTATAACTAGATCATACTAGTGGTAAATTTACCAAACTCATTTAAAAAAAAAAAAACGCATTTTGGAAAATCAGGAAATAAGCATGCCTCTTATTTTTAGCAAAGGCTTAACGGGCCAAAGAAGCCATTCTTTATCGCGGGCATGCTACTGCCATGCGCATTCATGCGCACGGTCGCCTTCAGGCTGACTCACTTCACTGGGTTCACGAAGCGGCCCAGGTCGTTGTCCGAGTAGTCATCCAGGGCCGAGGAGGCTGCGGCGGGCTCGTCTGCAACAAGTAAAAAACAGCATCACAAAAAGTTACGACGTTGCATATTTGTGGCTGAAAGAGGACCAAAGAGATTGGTCGAGTTTTCCCGTTACGGCGTGTTTCATGCAATTTCCCACACCTTGAAGTTATGTTGCCCTGCTCCGCGCCCGCATGTACGCGAATAAGTTTTGCAAGTCACGTGTCACCGTCATCAGCCGAACACAAACACGCAACAAAACAGATTAGGAAACTAGCGGGACGAGGATTTAATTACCGCAGAAGGTGGGGAGGGGCATGGGCAGGTGTGTTTTTGTTTGTGTTGACTTGGAATGCGTCCTGGGCCCCCTGCAGCGGCCGCCCCGGCCCGGCCCGGCCCGCTTCGTGCGTGAATACGTCAAAGGTAACCCTCTTTGGCTGAAACGAGAATCATATCATACCAGCCAAAACTCTGCGTAGACTGCCACGACCCTGAAGAGTGATTTTAGTGTCACGGCATGGTAAATATTTTCCGAGGAGCTCAAAGAATACCCTTGAATCTTCGCCGAAGGTGTTCGCAATCTGGGATTCTGTGTGGATTTACGCAAGTGATATGGACAGACATTGAGTTGAAAAGTAAATAGAGGCACAGGGTAGATGAGCCTACAAGTGCGATACGTTTTGGGATTGGTAGCGAGGATAAACTCCGCACCCCTTACTCCACCACCCTCACCCTACTTTCTCTTTCAATTCCGTGCCAAATCCAATCATCAAAATTTTGATTGGTGAGAAGCTTGGTGCTGGCTCGGCTTGCGGCGGTGGGCTCTACAGACAGCACCCAATTCCCCTTCAACCTCCATAACTAGAACCAACAATTAAATCAATGCAGCTGAGGCGTGTAGCGCGTATTACCTTCGCACTGCCAAACCATAGGCGAGGCGGGAGCTTGCTGTCTACACTGCAAAAATAGAGTGGCCCATCAAACACCAGTCCCGGAACTAATTGTATTAATTTTGCGTGCATATGCATACGTGTCTATTTATAAACCGCAAAAAAATACAAATGTACACACGCGCGATTTCCTACGATTGAGATGTGGGTAGAATATTGTTCCGAAAAACACCGACTGTGGCAAACCAGAATTCAAGTAAAGAGATACGGCTTCATTTTACCTCCGGGTAAGATATTTCCACGACGAAAATGACCGGAAACGGCTTGCAATATTTCCCAGAGGACGCCGCACAATGATTGTGAACCATTTCCGGCAGAGAAGACGCCACCGAGGAGCTCGTCGCCGCCGCGGACCCGGGGGGGAGGGGGAGGGGAGGGGGAGGGGAGGAGGGGCAAGCTGAGAGCGTCTCTCTCTCTTCTCCCCCTTCCGCTGTAAAAACAGTCGCATTTGGTCTATTGGCTTTGCACGCTGCTCGTCAATATTTGACTGTCGGCACGTTTGGCAGCCCCTTAGGCGAAAGCGGACAGTGGCGGGAGAAAGACGGAGAGAGCGGAGTAAGGACCGAGAGATTGGCGCGAGTGTGTGGCCGTCGAGGGAAGCCCGTTGGTCTCCTCCAGCCGCCTGCGCCACCCGCCCTGCCCTGCCCTAGCCTTTACACTGACTCATTCCCTAAAACACTGCCACCGCACCGCCGCCTGTAAGCCGCCCCGTAGAGCTTCATTTCCTTTGTGTCCCAGGGCGGCGCTGCCCTGCGCGTGGCACGGCCTCCAAGGATTTTCCACGCCCCGTTTTCTTTTCTTTAAGCAGTGTTGCTGCGACAGGAAGGGAAAACGCCTTTCAGCCGGTTGGCTCTGCGGGTCCGAAAACAGTAGGCCCGCGCCAAGCGACAAAGGTCACCCTGACGGTGACTTGAGTCTGATTTTTTTTTTTTTTTTTTTTTTTTTTAAACCGTGGCACGACTTTCAAATAAGATCTACCTTCTTTTTTGAAAACGTAAAGCCCATTGTCGTGTCTTTAGTACGCGTTATTCCTATGTGTTTTAAAAATACAGTCTGGAACAAATAATTAAATAAACATGAACATGAATAAACATGGAATGCTAGTTCTTGCGCACGTGAAAGCGAATCCGATGGCAGCAGAGTGGTCCACGAAATCCCCATCCACGCGTATTCTCTATTCACGAGCACGGGCACGGATCAGACGGACGCGAGCAGCTAGGGCCAGCGCGCAGCCCACAGTCGACCACCACCTTAATCCTATTGCGCTCTCGGCGCCCTGAAATATTAGAATACCACTAGCGTAGATGATGCTGAATACCGCGACCAAAATGCGACGCTGTGCGTCAGCCAAAAGTGTCTTGAGCAGTGAGTGGGTTTAAAGGGTTGTGGGGTCCAGGTGCGGCCGAGCTGCAGGGCTTTAGTCATCCTCCAGAGCCGGGGCCGTGGCCGGGGCCGTGGCCGGGGCCGTGGCCGGGGCCGGGGCCGGGGCGGGGGTTGCACAGCACAGCGCCTCGAGCAGGAGCACACCGCAAGTGTACAACACCGTAGTGTTTGGTACACATGTAGTCACCGGGTCTGTTGTGAGGAGGACCGGAGGGAGGAGAAGAAGGAACAGAGAAGGTAGAAGGAGTGCGAGGTGGCTTATAACACTGGCGTAGTGCCCGCCTGCAGGGGAACAAGACGGAGACGGAAAAAAAGTGCCTAACTTTCTGCGTCACCCGCTCAACAAGTTTTCTCGGTATACGCGTCACATCCGACGCCTTTGCCACAGAGCGGGGGTGGAAACAAGACGTTGCGGCGGGGAAAGAGGGGTGGGTGAAAGGAAAGAGGTGAAAGAAGGCATGGGGGCGAGGGGGATGAGGCGAGGTGGGGGGAGGTGGGGAGGGGGAGAATGGTGTCAAAGACGGCGGGCGGGCAGCTCACCCCCTCCCATCCCCCTCTCCTCCACCCCCCTCAGCCCCGCCGTAACTCGTCCTCCCAGCAGGTCAACACTTTCACGGCAGGGAGGGCTGCGGACGTGGTGGACGGTGGACGCCGCCCCGACCATCCTAGTCCGGCCGGGGAGGGGCGAGAGGGCGCTGGCGGGGCAGGAGAACGACAGGGATAATATACACGGGTGTGATGCGGGAGACAGGCCGGGCCGGGCCGCGCCGGGCCAGACAGAGGCGAGCGCCTGGTGGGTAGGCAGCACCGCCACACCCGCGTCCAGCCGGTGGCCTACCCTCTGATTCGCAGGCGCTCGAGTCGGTCGGTGCGGAGGCGGAGCGGGCTCGGATTCCGGAGAGCGCGGTTGCGGAGTAGACAATACTCACACGGGGGTGGAAGCAGTGCGTTTGTCACCTCCATTTGGTGGTGTGGTATATGTGGCCGCGGGTGCTGTATGCGGTTGGGTTAGGCGGTCTGGCGTGACGTGGCGGGGCGGGGCGGGGCGGGGCGGGGCGGGGCGGGGCCGATCGCGTCGCAATTAGAGGAGACAGGACTGACCGCAACCGCGAGCGCTCACCGCGAAGGTGTACGGTGGGCAGCCCGGCCCGGCCCACTACCCTCTCCTCTCCTCCCGAGGATCAATGCGGGCCAGGCCGCACCGCGCCGGGGAGCGCCATGGAAGTGCCCAGAAAACAAACCTCCGACACGCCATATAAAAGTGTCGTGTATTTTGCATGAGAAAAAGAATTCAGTGTCTTTTAGCTGTTTAGCATCCCTCTCCTTTTTTCCCTAGCCTACTCTGTCTCCCCGCCCCGCACCGCGCGTGTCCGCGGCAGCACTGAGCCCGGATTAGAGCAGCAATTCGTTGTTGCTGCGAGGGATTCAAACTACACACGTACGCACACACGCACACAGTCAACCATCACACACACACACACACACACATTTTGCCCGCGGGGCCACCAACGCAGGAACGTGACCAAAAAATAAAGGAGAGAAAATCCTATGGAATCCACACGCTGGCACGGGTCCGGGGCGGGGCTCTCACCCAGCGGTGGGAGCAAGAGGGGGGGGGGGCAGGGGCACGGGGCAGGGCAGGGACAGGGCAGGGGTGTAGTACATTACGAGTAGGACTTTTGGTGACGCCCCTGTTTGGTGAAACAACTCGGCAAACTGAAATGAACCCTGGAACTGGCTGGCTAAGGGGGGCAGGTGCCCGCCGGCCACGCCGGGCCGGGGCCGGGGCGGGGGGCTGCCATGCCATAAGTATGCATGAGTCAATCACGGCGACAAGTCTTTCTATATAAGCTAGGGAGATGGATGGGTGTCCTACGCATTGTCTCCGTTATGGGTCTCCGCCTGCCTGGGCCGAGTAGGGCCCTCCCGACCATATGCTTTTGTTTCCATATGTTTGCTGGATTCAGCGAGAAGAAAAGGCGCCAGCAGCATTTTCTTGATATATTAGATGAGACACTACTACCTAGTCGCTTTTCCCTTTTGTATTTTACTGTATTGTGCGGCGTTTCTGTGACTTTCTTTCACTCTTTTACATGTAACTGCAGTCACCGCACAACGTATGGCCGCGCCGAACAGATCATCCGCGACCGCATATATGTCTATACGCGGTCTATACGTCTATAGACGTCCCGTCCGCAGGGCTGGGCTGGGCTCGGGACGGCGTGGGCTGCGCTGCGCCCCCACCACCCTACATATCGTGTAGACTGTGCGCACTTCTAAAACGGCCGGGCAATTCAGTCGTTTAGGGGCGGATAGTGCCGTCTGCGTGGAGCCTTAGAGGCGGCACAGGGGCGCGCGGGGAGGAGGGAGGAAGGGGCCCGGCCGGCAGAGAGCAATCCGCATGATGGGAGTATAAAGAAGACATCTCGCATGGCGGTGGGCGCCGCGCTGCGCCGAGCCGAGCCGCGGTGCGGGCTGACACCGGGGGCAGGGCGGGCCCGGCCCAGGGGAGGGGCGGCGATATTTGCTGGGCTGCGCGGCGCAAGGCCACGACACACGCGGGGCGGGGCGGGGTGGGGCGGGGTGGGGCCGCGCGGCCGCGCACGGCGAGAGGCCGCAAGAAGGCCGCGGGGGCGGCGGGGGCCACAGAGCACGCAAGAGGCCATAAAGAGATCATAATAATGGCGATAATGACGAGGCCAGCCGGCCCGCTGGCCATAAAGCGACAGGTGTAGGGCTGCCGGACCGGCCGGAAGTACTCTGCAAACAACAGCCGCCGCGATTGCCCGGGCGCACACAGCAGCCCTTATTCAGCCCCGGATGGTGCGCTCTGGCGGCAAGTGCGAGAAGATAAAAGTGTGGAGGTCACAGCCGCCCGGCCCTAGGCGCTGGGGGCGGGGCTGGTGGCGGGGCCTGGGGCGGGGCCGGGGGCGGGGCCGGGGGCGGGGCCGGGGCCGCGCGGGGCAGAGCAACACCTGTTTGATATGCATGGGGGCGTTACGGATCGAGGCGAAGGGGGTGGGCTGCGGGCGGGGCGGGGCGGGGTGGGGAGGGGCGGGAGGCTGAGAGAGAGTGAGCTGCTGGTAAGCTCGCCGCCCAGCCCAGCCCAGCCGCGAGGGCTCGCGTGGAGCACTTCCGCGTTTCCGATCATTTTTCGACTCCTCCGCCAATGAGCGCAAGGTTAGTGAGTCGAGACTGGCGGGATTTCTGAGAGGTATCAAGAAATAAGCGAATTGTTGCAGGAAACCATACTGCTCCCTGAACCTCTCTCTCTGTACTATATCGGCTATACTTCCTGGCCGGACCTGACGGGTGTTTCGCGTGGGGACGAGAGCTTACGGGACCGTGCGCGTGAGTGCCACGCGTCACGCGCACGCGGCGTGCTGTTGTGGCGAGGCCTTGGCCTCGTGCGGGACGCGGCAGAGTTCCTACCCGCCACACACGGTCACACTTGAGGCTGCCCAGTCCCAGTCGCTGTCAACAAGTTCCTCCCCTCGCCCCGCCTCCCCTGCTACCCGTCCCTTACTGAGACCTAGGACTCTAGGGCAGAGTGGTGTAGGCAGTAAGAACGATATAATAAAGCGAACATGGCCATAAAAACGTTCGTTGTGAAGGGGACTCGTAGGGACGCGACGTTTGAAGCGACAAAAACTGTCCCTGGTGTTCTCTCATCAGCAAGGAAGACGCAGGGGAAAATTCCAGATTGCACTCGGGAGTAACATGCAGACAAGTAGTGTGGGCCTTAAAACCGGGTCATTAACTCCAAGACGTCTCGCCAGACACGAGGGGCGGCTGTTATAATGCGCGGGGAAAATGGGGGTGGGGGTGGAGGAGGGGTGGAGTGGGGGGTTGCGTTGGCTAATGCAATGAGCGTCGCACAAACACAGATTTATGTCGAGGGGAGCACGTGTGGGCGGGAGAGAGAGAGAGATAGAGAGAGAGAGAGAGAGAGAGAGAGAGAGAGAGAGAGAGAGAGAGAGAGAGAGAGAGAGAGAGAGAGAGAGAGAGAGACGGAAGTGGAGAGGCGAAGGGAGTAGTGGGCGGGGGCGGGGGATCAGAACGCAGAGATGCAAAGTCACCCTGCCTGCAAGCAAGTGCGCGGGTGGATGGATGGTATGGTTGCGAGAGCAGAGCGGGTCTTAATATCTGAAGGGTAGGGGGGGGGGGGGGGCAGCACGTGATGGTAAACGAGCCGGGGGCGCGGAGCGTAGGCGGGGGAAGGGGAGTGGGAGGGGAGCTGGACCGGAAACCACTTCGTCCACGACAGTTCGCGTCCGAACGGAAGGGCAAGGGCGGGGGTGAGAGAACTGCGGCAAATTGACGCCCGGCCGGACGGCCCGGCCCGACCGTTTGCCGTTCACTCTGTAAATGGCAGGCAATTACTTTGCTGTTTGTCGACACGTCGTTGAGCCCAACGCCGTCTCCACCCCATCGCGGACCTCGCCGTTATAAGTGCGGCTTTTACTTAACTTTTAGTGGGCATTTTTTTCCCCTTTCGGGAAAACTTCTTTTTGTTTTATTATTGACGACCGTTGTTTGACTTTACATATAGGGCGCACACGTGTCGTGTTGTTTTTACCCTCACGTATATCATGTTATCTGCCTACCGCAGAATGTATATACAAAGCCGACAGTAGTTTTATTGTTTCCGAGCTTGCTCGTGTGCATGGGTAGGGACCCCCCCCCCCCCCACCCTCTTCCCCCGACGCAGCCGACCCGAGCGCCCCGCGAAACAAACTTTCCTAATCGAGGTTTTGAAAAGTGGCGCGCGCCAGGGCGAAACGAGTCTCCGCTCCGGCCACATCGTTCCAGTCGCGGCGCGGAGCGGCCGCGTGCGAAAGAGAGAAGACGACCCCCCGCCCCGCCGCGCCCCTAAGGGGTCTTTGAAACCGACGCGGGGGGCACTTCGCACGCGGCCGCCGCACGTCTGCCGCGCCCGGCTCGCCTGCGAGTGAGCGAGATAAGTTTTAGTATGATTGATATTGGAATCGGGGCGACGCGGCCCGGCGCGGCGGCCAGGACGGACGGCCTGGCGACAGTCAATCCGCCGCTGACGCGCGCTCGCTCTCTCTCTCTCTCTCTCTCTCTCTCTCTCTCTCTCTCGCGGCTAAGATGAGAAACACTCGCGCGCCGCGCATATGGGGCCAATGGATTCGGATGCGCGCGCGTGCAGCGGTCCGCAAAAATCTTTTGTAAAAGTGCTTAAAAAATTAAATTGGTTTATCACTGGCCGCGGCGGTGGTGCCTGACGGTGCACCCGGTGGGCGACCAGAGTCCGGTAAAGAGCAACACCGGAATCATCAGAGGTAGGACAGCTCCGCGGGGGCGGACGGGTCGACCGGTGGGGGGAGGATTCGGCGCGAGGGCAAGGATTTGTCAGACAGTTAATTAATTATTCCGGGCTTTGAAGGCAGTTTGGTAGGAGAGCAGGAGAGCTGCGAGTGGACCTCCCCAGCCCGGCCCGGCCCGCAGGCGGAGGAAGGCGTAGCGTCGCACGGACCAAATTGTATTAAGGTGTCGGGAAAGCTGCTGGGGGCGGGCCGGGCAACGTTTTCGACAATGCGGAGAAGTTCTTTTTTCAGTTTTCCCGAATGCCAATCAATTAGAATGTGTTTTGATAAAGGTTCGTGGTTAAGAAATTAAAACTACTCGTGTAGAACCATCGTACAAGTCTGATAAGAAAGGTCATGGAGACGTCTTTTGTGGCTAAGCCCCAGCTGAATTTGGTTCGCATTTGCTATTACGCCTGACGTTGAGCGGCCTGAGGCCTGCTGCTGCTGTCAGGAGACAGGCTATCACTTTCACCAAGGCTGTGACCCCACGTGACCCCGGGCGCGCTGTGCTGTGGTACCTCGATTTAAACCTCAATTTAAATTGAAGCCGCCGCTATGAAAACACCGCCTTTTGTCAGGCTTGCAGCATTGGCTGCGGGAGTAGGAAAAACATAGTCTGTGTTTCCAAAAAAAGGGAGTGAAAGGAATCTATACTGTCTTTTCTAACGCCCGTCTAATACCCGCTTATCCACCCTTTTTCTTCCCTTATCCGGATCTCTCTCTCTCTCTCTCTCTCTCTCTCTCTCTCTCTCTCTCTCTCTCTCTCTCTCTCTCTCTCTCTCTCTCCGCTCACGTTTCAGCGCAAGTGAGACTTGATCCCCCTGAATGGAGACGCTATCCCGACCTCTTCCTGATTGGACTTTTCCGTGAAAAATGTGGCGCGCGCACGGCGCCGTGGAGCATCTTAAGATGAAACAAAAGGAGGACCCCAACGACGCGCCGGGGCCGTGATTGGCAAAGAAAAGAATAAAGGCATCAAGAAAAATGTTCAACATTTGAGTTTGGGAAAGTGAAAACGTGCTCCACCGCATACCCTACCCTGCCTGTCTCCTCCCCTTTTCCCTCCACTCCTTCCGCTTGCACTACTAATTTTCCCCTCGGTTGCGCGGCGGAGCCGCCGGGTCACTCGGGCAGACAATGCTGGCAAATGTTTGTAGGCGTGGAAGATACAAATTACGTGGTGAAAAGCTGAGGCCGAGGCACGGAGTGGAGGGAAGTGCCCCTTCCGTAATGTCTGCACGCAGCCCGACGCTCCCTCCCTCATACTTAGCCGCCCTCTGCTTGCTCCCCCGTTAATCTATCTTTAGTCACTCTTCTTTCGGGGGGCAATTCTTCAACGAAGCAACGAAAAAATTATTGCCAAAACCCACGCAAAAAAAAGGATCTCATATACAAACGCAAAAAACAAAATGTGTCGATCTTTTTACAAAAAGGAAATATCCTTTCTTTTCCTACCTCAGTGTGATGCTCTCGGACCCGCAATCACGTCGCCCACCCACGACCCGATTAATTTTACCGACAAACTCTGACAAACAAGGTGGGCGTCGCCATGTGGCACCTGTCAATCTACCGGAAGGGTGGAGGAGCGACAGCTCGTGGGCCACCTGAGGCCAAAGAAAAACAGAACAATCTGTCGGCCGTTCGATCAGGGCAAACTCAAAGCTCACACGCGACGGTGTTGTGGACCGGGAACACGGCCTACAGATTACATAGCAGCACGAGCCTGAAGGGGAGGCTAATCCAGTCCTAACAACACGTGCGCGCTAACGCAGAAAAATGTAGCTCAAGTGCTTTCTTTGCGTTAAGTAGAATATTTTTTTTTTTTTTTTTGCAAACTTTTAAATATATCTGATGTATATTACGCAACACTAACCGCGAGGGCAATGAAACGCGCAGTTAGTTTAATGGCCGTTCGATCACATGAGAAGGACCATGAGCAGGAGGCGCCTCGCGATGACATAACTCAGGGTATAATCACGGTGAACGGGGCGGGCGAATAGTGGGCGAAAGAGAGAAAGACAGGGAGGGAGAGAGAAGAGATGGTGAGGGATGGAGGGTGAGATAGGTGCGCTTGTTCCCGGCCGTCGGTCACATGCTCATAAGCGGCGGGCCTGGCCGGGCCGGGCGCCGCTCTGGGACCGCCTCGCCTCGCTTTGCGAACAGATAAGAGGGTGACAGATTACTACCCCGGCCGCCCCGCCCCGCCCCGCCCCGCCCCAGCCGCTCGGTCCGCAGCCAAAGGCTCCCGATGGCCTCATCGAGGCTCAGGCTAGATGCGGACAGGGCAGCCGGGTGTACGGGTGGTGAGCAGTGGCGCAAGGGCTGGACACAGGACAGCAGGCGAGCGGAGCCGGAAATAGAACAGCCTGCCTTAATAATTCACTGCAGTTATGGCTTCCCCCCTCGCTCAGGCCGCTGGGTGGGAGAGTGTGACGTCTCACCACCCATCACACAGCACACATTACAAAAGAAATGGAATAAAAGGTTTTTTTTTCTTCTTCACAGTAATTTTGTCTGTCTCGCTTTTCCTTACTTACAGAGGAGAGGGAATCGTATTGATTGGGAGTGCTATAGAAATAATACTGGCTGTAGTGAGGAGAGAGAGAGAGGCAAGAGTTTTTGCCGCTTTGCTTCCCACTTCACTGCCCTTGGCGGTCGGACCGTGGCGGGGCGCTGTTAAGCGGCAGTGTGGCAGAGGAGGCCCATTCAAGAGGACTTTATAGTGAGGAGGCGGGAGTACTCGTGCGAGGCTTCGGCCTGTTTATGAACGCACGAGTGGAGCGCCGCCTTACTTGTCAAATACGTCATCGGTTGCGCGCGGCGCGTGAAACGAACGTGAATGGGAAACAAGCGGAGGGAAATGAGCCGCAATCCGGCACGTATGTTCAGCCTGCAGGCGCCTCTAGGGAGCGGAGACGAGGGAGCGGGGCTGTGGGGCGAGCTACTTCCCCGAAAGAGGAATCTTTTAGGAGGATCTTGTCATTTTGGGTGTCGGCATTTAATGACAGTAGAATAAAATCCTACTTTCTTAACCTCATTTCGCCTTAATTTTAAGTGGTTTCGCGAGAGGAAAGTTCTTCCCTACTTACAGTCTGGGCCGCTCACGAAAGGATCCAGCTGCATAGACTTACCTGAAACAAGGAAAAGATGGTTAGTTCGAGAGAACAGTAGCTAGTCTAAGTGATGTGAGGGCATCTTTGCAGTGTAAGCCGCGGTGACCTTGGTGAATGCTCATTACAAAAAGCGAATCCCGTTTCACATTCATTACATGCACAATCTCCAGATAAATTAGAGAGGGTCTAGAGTTTCCCGAGGGAGCTCCCTTGGGTGCGAGGCATGGCGCGCGGAGGGCTGCCTCCGCTCTCTGCGAATGAGCGGGTGTGAACATTCCGGACGCAGCCGCACTACCGAGCCGCAGAGATAACAGGCTGCCCTTGATGAAGCCGGACTGCGTCCGCGATGGCGCCGCTCTCGCCCCGCCGGCGTCAGAGAGAGAGAGAGAGAGAGAGAGAGATAGAGAGAGAGAGAGAGAGAGAGAGAGAGAGAGACGGGGGTGTTTCGAACACAGCCATTTGGCGTGTCGGGTTCACCGCGCTTACCCAACTTCATCAGCAGTTGCAGCCAGTAGGGTATTTAGACCGCATCCGCGCGGAGCCGATGGGAGACTCCTGCTGGTACACCTGTTGGCTAAATGATAACCGCGAAGTGGAGGGGGGTGGACCCATTCGATCAACTCGACATCCGTTTAATTGAATTCATCTCGCGACGTGCCACGTGCCTTGGCTGTGAATTACTAATTGAAAAAAATAGAATATAAAAAAAACCTTGGCATGGACTTGAAAAGCAAGAGGTGCCGTTCGCCTTTTCAGAGTTTGTTTCCGCTACCTTTATAACTGTTTTTCTGATTCCTGGAGGGTATTCTCGCGAGCTCGTCGAGAGAGCTGATGTCGGCTTATCTTTTGTTAAGCCAGAACATGACTATTGGGCAGCACACCTTAAAAGGGGAAAGACGCGCTAAAAACAAAAGAACCTCAAAAGGAGGAGAGAGTGGTATAAAGTACACAATGAAGCAGCGGCCACCGACAGTTTTTCCCAGTCAGATAAGATGCCTCATCGAACAAGTCAGCAGCTGAAACGCAAAGTCTATTTAAATGAATAACTAACCGCTGAACATCAGTGTTGACGAAACATAATTAATAATGGAAGCGTAAGAGGCCGCAGGGAAAGGAAAGTCCAGGGGCGCAAAGCAGATAACAAAACCATCTGCTGTCGCCCCGCCCCGCCCCGCCCCGCCCCGCCCCTGACAGGTGTTGAAGCACCTCCGGGCCTCTGAGGCTCAGCGCCCAGCCTGACACGGGGCTTAACTCACGCAGGCGACTAAGAGGTAATCGCTGTTGGCGCTTCGGCTGGTGCTTGGCGCTACCGGTGCTAAGGCCCCGCGCGGCGCGCCCATCGGGCACATTAGTCCCTGCTGGGACCGGGGGCAGGTGTTCCATCACCTCCAGCCTGACTTGCTCACTGCCAGGCAACACTGACCTCGCCGGGGAACGACCGGGCGGGAAAATGCTAGGGGGCTTCGGCAAGTTGAAATAATTATTTGTCTAGTTATAGCAATAGGGTGACATGATGAAATAGCCCGACGATTATAAGACGATCGCAAGGGAGGGATATGACCCACCCGGAAAATATAAGCACACTGTGTGCGCGCCTGCGAGGTGAGGGAGGCAGTGACGGCCCCGACCTTTGGCCCAGCTGAGCTGGGATGCCTCGTCCCTAGAGCCACTCCTGCTCCTGCTCCTCCTCCTGCCCATGCTCCGGCCCGTCCTCCAGGGGCGGCACGCCACGCCACGCCACGGCTGCTCTAATCAGATTAATTACACACGCAAATGTCCTCCCTCCATCAGTCTCGTCTCAGCTGCGCCACCCCTGTCCGCTTTTTAGATGTTTCCGAATTTTCCTGGGTTGCTTTTCTTATCATCACCATCATCACCGTCTTATCATCACAATCACATCGTTACTCTCCCCTTCGTGCCGATTCCCTTCTTGCCATTCCCTATGTTTCCACTTCCGCTGTGGCGGCAGGACCTCTGTCATCACCTCGGGATAAGGGGGAGGGGGAGGGAGGGCATACAGCTCATCCCTCCCACCACCACCACTACCGTCCCGTTCACGCAGTCACTACCCCTGCCTTCAGCACTCCGACCCTCAGAGTTTGGTCAAGGAGGCTGCAAAGTTTGAGATCGCCGGTTGATTCTGGACCACTTAACCCCGGCGCCGGTCACGCAGGAGGAAATGCTGGTGGCACCAGAGAGAGAGAGAGAGAGAGAGAGAGAGAGAGAGAGAGAGAGAGAGAGAGAGAGAGAGAGAGAGAGAGAGAGAAAGGCGAGAGTGAGCGGGCAGAAGGCGAACGGCGCACCATTGCGCTGGACTTTTCCCCTGCCACGCCTCCGCTTCCGCTCGCCTTTCTTAATTACTAACACACTACATTCCGAGGAAACGGCTAGCGCTGCGATTAATGAGACTTAACTTGTGCAACTGCTGCTGCTTGGCTTACACTCTCGGAGGGGAGGCAGCATTCGGGGGGGGGGGGGGGGGGGGGGTTGAGCAGCTAAGTGCTTCGCAATCAAGTGGCCCGCTGCCGCCGCCCGGCCCGGCACCACCGCTCTCATGGAGATTATCATCCGCTGACCCTCGAAATGGAATCGGACAAGAAATAAGCTCGCAACTTTTTGTTTCTATTCGTCTATTATTGGAGCAGTATCAGCAAAGCGAATTCCACCACCACATCCGATGTTTTATTCTACGAATAATAGATTTGCACAGACTGGGGTGCGACTGGAAAAAAATACGGTTGGTACTCGGCGCAGCAAACAGTGCGGCAGATACAGCAGCCCGGCGCAGCGCGCTCCGCCCCATTGGCCGAGGCCGAGGGAAGGAAGGCCCCCATTCGGTTGGTAATTCCGTTCCGCCTCGCCTTGGGTCGCCCCGCCCCCGCCCCGCCCCGCCCCGCCCCCGCACCACCTCCCCCGCACCGCAATACGCCGCTGTGCGACAATTAGTCCGGGCCGAGCGGAAGGCTAAATGACAGGGAGGGGACGCGAGACATGAAAGTCGTTTGTCGCGGCGCGGCGCGGCGCTGCCCCCCGCGTACGGAGCGCCGCGACGCCTGGCGCCGCCACCAGGCGAGGCGCCACAGCGGGGGCGCGGACGCGGCCACGACGACGCCGACAGTGACGGAGCGTCCGGAGACGGCGGCGCGCATCGGGAATCATCGACTCCATGAATAACCCGGAGAATATGGTACCATTTCTTTCGCCTCTTATAGGCGCAGCAGGACGTGGAACAAAAAAGTTTTTCTTTTCCTTTCACCGCATCGTTGCGCGAGATAAGCAGGCTCTGCTCTTTTTCACTCTCCTTATATTTTCCCCGTCAGTAAAAACATATATTTTTTTATTTCCCTTCGGATGAGGTGAGGTCCGCAGGTGCATGCGCGTACGTCTTCATAGTCAGCAGCACGGTTCCGCACTCTGCTCAAATGAGGCGGCTCAGCTCAGCTCGAGCGGAAGATGAGCGAGGAGAGCGGCAGGGCAGGGCAGCGGCGCACTCCTCACGTCCCGCCCCGTACCCCACCTTATATATACTTTTTATCTACTCTGGAGCCAGACCTCCAGCTCTGTCCGTACGCCGCGCAGCGCTGGCCACTACGGCACGCCCCCGCCCTCCCCTCGCGTATCCCTGCGCTGCGGCCAGCAAGAACGGCGCGGCGGTCCCACGCTTCTGGCCGCGCCACTGTGAAAAATGTCTTCGTAAATTTACAACATATTTTGTAATCACGATTTACAAAATATGTTGTAAATTTACGACCGCCCATTCTTGCTCGTCAATGAATTCTAAGTCGATACAAAGTACTTGTAATTTTACAATTTCAAGTTGTAATTTTACAACATTTATCATGGAAAATTTTCCTGTAACCTTTACAAGTATTTTTCACAGTGGCTGGCCTGCCTGCAGACTCACATTAAACCCGCGCCCTGCTGCCCGCGCGAACAGGACGCGAGCGAGAGCGTGTGCGTGCGCGCGCGTGCGCCCCTTTGCATAACGGAGGAGAGCGGGCCGGCGAGCTGGTCGGACAAAACTGATTGAGAGCGAACGGCAGAACTGGCAGGCAGAACTGGAGCGAGCAGGGGAGGAGCGGGTCGGAGCAGAGATGTTAGATGTATCAGCAGATGGCGAGGGCGTCACAAAAAGTGGCCCAACATCAGGGCGGCGTGGAGGGTGCGGAGTGGGGCAGGGCGGGGCGGGGCGGGGCGCGGCGGGGGGTGAGGAACATTTCCACAGGGACCTCAAGAGAAAAGGGGTGGGGACCGGGGGCGGGGGCGAAGCGGGGGCTCATGGGAGTGTAGGCGAGCGAGAGGGCGCGGGGGCGGAGGGGGCGGTGTTTCTTGCTGGCCGTGCCGTGGAGCCGGCGGCGGGCGCCGCTCCCGAGCGCGGAAGGGAAGGACCTACTACTTGAATTCGAGCTGCTGGGCTGATATTGTCATTGGATGTAACGACGGCGCTGCTGCGCGGCGGACCGCGTGAGTGGGTCTCTCTTCTTCTCTCTTTCTCTCATTCCCCCCTCCATTCCTCTCCCCATCTCTTTTTGCGGTATAAGGACGGCTCTATCGCACCAGCGCGCTACTCAATTGAGTGGCGAGACACTGCCCTCCTCGGAGCCCAGTCCCTTTTCACCTCCCTCTACCGCCCCCCTCCATTTCAATACGCTTTTCTCCGCCATATTCCTTCAGCCCTATTGAGGCGAAAAATGCGATTTGAACGTTTTGTTAAGAAGGTACGGGACAGAAACCCATTTATTGCAGAACGAGAAAATCTAAAGTGCCAGACGTTTGGGGACAGGAGGTTGTCCCTTTCAGTGCGTACCTCCAGCACAACGCGAAGGAAGCCGGAAGCCGGGCGGCGGGGGGCGCCTCGAGTGCCGCCACGAGGCGCGGTGGCCGTCACCCGGCCCCGCCCCGCCCCGCCCCGCCCCGCCCCGCCCACTCCTGCTGCACCCGTCGTTGGCTTTTCACGACGTCCTCGCCGCCCTACAGCAGCCCCATTCGAAAATGAATTTGCATCTTGAGAGAGAACGCCCCGCCCCGCCCGGCCCCTCTGTGTCCACCTCACCTCACCTCGCCCCCCACCCCACTCCCCGCGGCCTCTGCCCTCTTTCTTCCCACCTCCCTTTCCTCCGCTCCTTCCTCTTCCCCTCATTCTACTCTGCACTCCTCCATATTCAGAGGGGCCATTTCCATGGCCTCCCTAACTCGGTGGCCGGCCGGCCGGCGGGGACCGCACCGCACAGGCCAAGAGCTGGGCAACTAGGAAACTAAACATCAGGAGCACGTCGGCGCCACTCGTGGACTAACACATCAAACCCACACTACACGCACCGGCCGGCGCGGGCGGAAGGGGGGGTGGCTAACCACGTACTACATGCCGCGCCAGGGGGTGACACGCCGTGCGGCTGATGCGTGAATGCGACCACCACCGCCCAATGCAGACACTACTTTACATTTCAAGTACCTAGTGCAATCTTATGCAACAACGAACAGGAGTTACGTCAAGAAAATGTTACATGTTTTGAATTTAAAGAATATCGGTAAGCTCGGGAGTGAAAATATTTGTTGCCATCAGATGATAACAGCGAGCGCGACTCGCACGAGAAGGGTCCAGCAGTGTTCCGCAAAGCAATACCAGCCCACCCACCCCCACCCCCGCATTTAAGAGTCTTCAGACAATGGGTGCCACAGTGTCGGGGCCCGCCCACTCGTCCGGGCTCGGGCGCCCCTCACAACTTCAGACTACTAATTATTGAAGTGGGGCTTACCGGTGTTTTTGTTCCGTTGATAGAGCGACGCCCGTTCGATGGAGGGTATTACTGGCGGGCCGAGGGGTAGGTGGGTGGGGGGCGTGGGAGAATGCTTAGCAAAGTGGGGGATCACTTAACAAACGAAGGAAATCTGGCCCCCTGCCCTCTCGACTCGACTCGCTGCCAGAGCAGTATAATAATAATGATGACGCAATTTTGTACGAGGGTATCAAGTTAAAATGAGCAGGGTGGGAGGACGGAGGAAATTTAGTCATCCGATAATAATTTTTCCTCTGCTACCCACTATTTTTCCCGATAAGGAAAAAGCACCCAGTGAGCTGTTGAGGTAGATGAGAGCAAATACGAGTATTAGCCCCCAGGGCATGATCACGTCCAATGTGCCATCACATCGGCGCGCAGACCGCACCCGCACCCCCTGCATTCCTCAGGTGAGCCACCATTGTGACGCCCCCGGGGTGGGGCTGGGCGGGGCGGGGCGGGGCGAGCCATACCTGCCGCTGCTATGCAAAGGGCGCCCACTGAGCCGAGGCCCCCAGTTAACGACAAGTAGTCCGGGTCCAGCTGGGTGATTCCGAACAGCGTTCAGTAGTGTCCTCTCTCTCCTGCTCCTTATGGCCGCTCCACATGAGTGCGACAAGGACAGAGAGATGGAACCACTGTGCGGAATCACCCTGATACACCCTGTGTACAGAGGGCGGGTCGGAGGGCCCTTCATCATGCCCACGGGGGCGGGGGCCGAGTTGTTGGCCCTTCCCGGCCGGCGGGCGGGCGGGCGGGGGGATTATAAGGGATTCCACTGCGTGTTGGGCATTCCGCACGGCCCGGCGCGCGCGGTTGAAGCTGACCGCACTTTCCGCTCCGGGCCGCTAGTTAGCTCTCTGCACTGCACTAGCCCCGTGTTTGAATTGGAGCCATCCCTCTGTTTCAGACCAATCTAGATATTTCCAAGCGAAACTTAGTAGTCGACTGCTTTCCGCACTATCTGCACCTACCCCCGGACCTTTCCACCAGGAGCTGGCGGCCAGTAGAAACCCGGGTCATCTTTAGCGCGCCTCAAACAGAGAGTCCATTAGGAGGGTTGACGACGCGGTCCCTCGATAACCCGGACAACGACCTATAAGCAGCGGTAGACCGTCGTCGTAATAGTGAAGACGGTGGGCGAGGCGAGGGTGTCCCGGCCTCGGGCCCCGGGCCGGGAGTAGCGCCCCCTCCAAGGTCGAGCCGTGACTCCCATCCTAAGTCGCAGTTCTGTTCGGCTCCTCGGACCCCACCGGGGCTCCGCACTACCCCATCGGAGTCCCCGCCCCGCCCCGGCCCCGGTCACCGCTACCCCACCGGGGGGCCCGCTCCTGACCCGCTCCTCAGCTGGAGGGCGCTGCGCTGACCATCATCAGCCCACGGAGATTGAATCCCACCCTGATTATGATGGGGCACCAAGCTGACCGCAGCGCCCGTACTACACTGCTCGAAGTAAGATACCGCGACCGCTTTCTTTCAAGCTATAAAACTATATCTTAATTTTACAAACAAAAAATATTTTGACATTTTGTAAAAAAAAAAATAACCCGCAAGCTCAGCTTTCTTACTCCTAAACTGCTGCAAGAAATCCGTCCACCACCACATTATATACTACACAAAAAGCCCTTTCTGGCAAGTCTCCTACCCCCCGGCTCCCCGAGCACATTGGCCCTGCAGCGATGAACTGCCGGCACACAAGCAATTTATCGGAAAGCTGTTGCTGGCGTCGTCCCCGCCCCGCCCCACCCCACCTCACCCCACCGCACGGCTCCCATTGGGACCGGCGGCGGGAGCAGGCGGGGGCCGCGCCGGCACCGAAGTAGGATGACAAGAAAATAAGTTACTAAAATTGACGGCGGAGGAGGCAAAAACCTGGCCGTATAATTGGATAAAGGCCAAGCGACGCGAAAGGGGTAAACGCCGACTTGAGCGTAGCGATGGAGCCATGGAGCCGCAGCCGTGGGGCGGGGCGCGCGGCCGACTGGAAGAACTGCTGAGCTGCGAGATCTCCTCGGGGATCTCTGGCCCCACCCCACCAGGCCCCGCCCCACACGGACCCGCAGGCACAGGCACTCACACGCTTAACGCCCAAATGTCACATCACGCCCCGCAAGAAAGAGGAACTGCTGCTTCCAGTATGAGAAACTGCCATCAACGCACAACTCCCACAGTTTTCTCCAGCCACGTTCGCCCCCTCTCTCTCTTTCGCCTGCTCATATCATTCCTTCTCCCTCTCTACCCTTCTCTCTCCCTCTCTTTCTCTCTTTTTCTCTCCCGAGGGGGGAAGGGATGACTCTTGGCAACTCCGGGGACTAATCCTCTCCAGAGATACATCCGGCAAAAAATACGGTGCTCAAGTTCAGACTTCAGTCTTCTCTTTTTTATGACGCCGGCGCACCAGAAAGACAGCCCGCCGAGTGCAGCGGCGACTCATTAGTGACTCCACGTGCAAAGGGCTAGCTTAGCAGTCAAGTAATTGCCACGAATATCCACAAGTTTAGAGATCTTCTGTTGGGTAATTATTTTGTCACAAACTCCATCTCTCTGAAAACGACTGTTTTGTTTAACGCGGAAGTTGAGGAAATAGACTCCATTTCCTCTCTATTTAATAGAGTATCGTCGCCTATAAAATCCTGACTGCCGGAACAAAGTCACCGCTTGTTTTGGTGCTTGGCGCCGGGGGCCCGGGTCCAGGCGTGTGCCGTCGAGTGGCGACTTGCTTTATAGACTGACCCGGACTGACCCACAAGCTGGACGGGGGCAAGGCCGGGCCGGGCCGGGCGCCGACATTGTTGTCCGAGATATATGTACCGCTCGGGGGCGACACCGAGCCATGACAGGGAGGGGCAGGAGAGGAGGCGGGCGAGGAGAGACAAGCGGGAGCGGTACACTGTAAACACCTCGGAGCGAAAAGAGCGCGTTCAGGGCCTGGCCCGGCTTGTGGTAGTAAACCCAGCACGTGTCTGAGCGACCAGCCCGGCCCGTCTCGTCTGCCGCGTCTGCGTCGCAACCCGGCACAGCCCCGGCCCAGCGGCGTGCGTGGCGCCAAGGGAAAGTCGCAGAAACATTTTTCATATTCATCTGTCGTCACTGGCAACCAGTTGTGACATCGGTCTACTCAGCTCGAACGAGCAGCGGCTGACTTGTGCTGTACGGCAGAGGCGGCGGGGAGCGAGGGCGAGAGAGCGAGAAAGAGACATGATAAATGGCATTGGAAGGGCGGGATGCGGACGTGAAGAGGCGGGCTTCGGTTATCGGGACCACCACACCAGCTGGCGGGGCGGGGCGGGGCGGGGCGGGGCGGGGTAGGACGGGGCGATACTCCTGGCGGGACGGAAGGGTGTGACGGACGTGGCGCAGGGGAATAGAGAGCTCAGCCGGACTCGTCCAGAAACATGGGCGCGAAGACCTACACGATTTTAGCTGCCTATTGTCGTCCCAGGCTATCATCTCGATTCTTGCGACCCTTACAGCATTGTAGATTTAGTGTTAAAGCTATTTTTAATCGCTAAATTTGCCCGTAAGAAAATCAGGGACTGCTTGAAACCATACACCTGAAAATATTTTGCTAGCTAAGTCGCTAAGTCGCTTTTATAATAAAAATTTACGTAGCAGCAATGGTCGCGAGAATCGAGAAGTTTTGTCTGGGACGACTGTACACCTCGGAATCGCATCGCGAAACACGCAGGGGCGGAGTGAGCCAGCCATGCGCGTAACGTAACGCCCGCCAGGGGGGCGAGAGGAGAAGAAAGGGAATGTTGTTTCCTAAAAGTGGAAATATGTAAGCAGGGGTTTGGGAAACACGGAGCGGGGAGGCGAAGACGGCTGTTGCTGGGATGCGTGGCGCGCCGCGCGCCCCCAAGCGCCTCATTCATACTCCAGATGGAGCACAGTCTCCAGAAATTGAAAACGCTGCCTCGTCAGCAGCAAAATGCAAATGAGGTTTGTAGCCTGGCGGCGCGGCGCAGCCTTGCAGCCGCTGGAAATATAACAATACCCCAGAGTGCACCCGCCGGTCCTGATTTTGAAATGAGCAAAAAAAAAAAAATATACGGAGAAAAGAAGAAGGCGAGCGTATATAAAAAGGGAGAAAGGAAGGCCGGGTAGGGCGAAAAGAAGGGGCCAGAGTACGTGAGCAGCTAACGCGGACGACGTACGATTTTTGTTGGACCGGTATCAGAACGAATCTGTCAACGGCACATGGCGCGAGTGACTAAGCCCGGCAATTTAGTTTCGGGAATTAATTTCAACACAGTCAGCAGAAAGCTGCTGCTGGAGGCTGGCATTCCAGCACGCACCCAGAGACAGTTTCATATGAGCCGCCACTATGGAGTGGTGGGCGAGCGCCACACCCCGCCCCACCCCGCCCCGCCCCGCCCCCGCCCGAGCATCCCAGAAGGGATGTAACGAACGGCGCGCCATCAGGCTACGATCGCTCCAAGGGGGAGCAAGTTGTCGATCTGCATCTCGTTCCTCGCGCTCCTCCTCGCCCCGCCCCGCCCCACACAGCGGTGGGCGTGCGGTCTGCGTGCGTGGGCGGATGGTGTCGGGTCGGGCTGGTCCGGGACCCTACTCTCCCTCCCTCGCACCACCCTGTCGACATTTCAGATTCTTCCTCCTCCCCCCCCCTCCCGGCCCCCACCGGCCCCGCTTCGCCGCGGTCGTGGCTGCATACCTACCAGGACGGGAAGCCGATCCGCGGGACCAGCCCCGCCCCGCCCCGCCAACCCCTCCCGTAAACACTGCACTACGCAATGCTCTTCACTGTGAAAAAAAAAAACACCGACGGTATTCAAGACCGTAAACCGTAATACCCCTCAATAAACTCGGAAATAGTGGCAAAAAAACGTATATTCACCTTCACGTGCCCAACAATTTACAAAAAAAATAAAAAAATAACGGTTTCTTTTTGTTTAGAAACAACGGTTGTTAACCGTTGTTAAAACTGTGTTAAAACAGTGTTATGCATCATTACTTTCCGCTCCGAAACTTTAGACATCTTACTTTTACTCTCTCGCACTTTTACGCAGTTAGATTGCCCATGACAAAGCAGGGCTCGTTGGCGATCTTATCGACCAGACCAGAGGGGTGACACCGACGGACCGGCAGTGGGAGAGACGGGCAGGCAGGTGGACGGGCGGGCGTACGGGCGGACAGGTTTGACGATCAGTCGTCCAGGCTGTCATTTAGGAGATTCACTTTTACGACTGCAAACTGCTGGCTCTGCACGCTGCGCGCGCCCCGCCATAGCACTCGAACCTGGCCAGGGATTTACACTGCAAAGGATTGTTTAAGAATATGCACGAAGGGTGGGAGTGGTTGGACGTAGCGTTCCGATTACTTTTTTCATAGAGTTCCGGAGGAGGCTACGTCCGAGCACTGTCTTGAATCTTATCGCTCATAGTTGGCTTCGTTTTTTCTCGCTCCCTATACCCCCGAGATATCCCCCTTCCCCTTGGCCACGCCCTCAGCGACGACACATTCCAGAAGAAGAAAGTTACTACTAATTCCATTGGCATCCTGCCCTGGACAGATCCAGACGGTTCCGTGGGCGTGCGCGAGACAGCGGGCGAAGACGAAAGGGACACTGAAAGTGTAGGGTGCGAGAAAGGGTTAGACATACGGACTAGGCAACAGGGAAAGTGTGACAGGGCCAATTTGCAGCACATGTTCTTCCACACTACCCGCCCCACACAGCCCTCCCTCCCGCACATTAAACACATACGCACACACACACACGCATGCGCGGGGCTTTTCAGGGGGTACGGTCTCCGCAACAGACTCCGTGCCAGAGGCAATTTATTTTTACAGTGCATCCGAAATCATGTTGCATGTGTGGTACATTCCCACCCGCGACGGTTTTGGGAGTGTTTTCTCATCCGGATATCGTCTGTCCACGTCACCGCACGCACTGCCCAAATGTGTCATAACACGGCGGCGGGAGGCGGGAGCTTCCTTCCCCTTCCTCCAGGTGTCGCCCCGCTCGCGCCGTCCTTGTCCCACCCCGCCCCGCCCGGCCCGGCTCGCCGCTGCGCCATTGTTCTTTTGCGACCTTCCATTATCCTCCCAGTCTTTTCTTTACTGGGGTGGGGGGAGGGGGGATGGGGGGGGTAAGGGGGTCGGAGTATCACTTTCTAAAGAGAGAATGGAGCGGAGCGCGGTCCGATTACAAGAAGTGAAGCAAAGGAAGCGAGGTGGGGCCGGCCGGGCCGGGCCGCCAGCCTGGGAGGTAGGCACTCCGAGCGCGCGAGGGTCGGCGGGTGGCCTACCCCCTGCATCACAGGCGCTTCGGCCGCGGAGTGAGCTGCGGGCGGCGCGGCGAGGCGAGAGCAGTGACGCGCGCGATCCTGGACAGAGACTGTGCGTTTATTGACTAGCCGGAGAGGGCTGGTGCTTGGACAAAGAAATTCGCGGAGAATATATTGTCTCAGAAAGGGAGGAACAGCCCAAGAGGGTCAACGAAAGTGAAGCGCACGAACCTCCCCAGGGTTCTTATGTGGACGAAGCTCAATCGGTGGACGATGGGAGTGGCGGATGCAGGTGCCGACAGAGGGAGGGATTGAGGGATAGGGAGGGGGAGGCTAGAGAGGAAGGAGAGAGAGAGAGAGAGAGAGAGAGAGAGAGAGAGAGAGAGAGAGAGAGAGAGAGAGAGAGAGAGAGAGAGAGAGAGAGAGAGAAACGCTCCCTTTGAAGTGAAGATGGAGTGGGTTCCTGGGGCAGGGTAACATGGGAGAGGAGGAAAATCAAGCCCAAGTGAGAGCTGCCAAGCCCGCGTCTGGCGGTGCGCGGAGCGCGTATCGGGCGTTTCAGAGAGCACGTAACACCCACTCAAGGGGCCGCGGCGCCTTGCGGCTGCAGCGGGTAGGCACACCCGCATACTGTCACGTGTAATGTTTTCTGAAACACGTCTTACGATTTTGATGCGACCTGTCGCGGTGTCACGTAGGCTAAGGCCGCATTGCGTGGTGTGAACAAAACTGGTCACACCACTTGACGTGACGCCTGTCCGCTTCGTTTATTCCAGTGCAGCACTGCTGGCTCCAGGATAGGCAGGCAGGGCAGGCGCTCCCATGCTGATGGCAGGAGACGTCACGGCGCGCAGTCGCGCGAGTGGCGCACGTCACGGCCCGTCACGCCATGTCACGGCCGTGATGAACTCATGTCATCAGTCACGGCCCGCGCCAAAACATATCAAGGCGGCGCACAAAGGGACCCGCTCCGCTCGCGACATGCGGGGGCGCGGCGCAGGCGACGAAGCGGCGTGATTAAGTCCACATTTACATACGTGAGGGCCTCCGTCCTCATCGGTCTGTATGGCGATGTTATGCAGGGAACGAAAAGTATTGTGCGAGCGGAATTAAAGCAACGATCACGTGGAGCGGAGCTCTACGTGGGGCGCGCAGTTTCATACAGAAAATGGCGTCCGATACTCGCAATAAAGTAAAACCAAGTTATTGTCCTGTAATGACTTTAGTGGAGCACACGACAGGGGAGTCGGGGCCGTCGGGGCGCGATGCATGACATGAACGTTCACAAGTTCTCATTAGACGGGCTGGGCCGGGCCGGGCGGGCCGCGCCGGCGCACTTGCAGCCCGGCCCGCGCTCCCAAAAACAGCAGCTGTCAGTTCGCACCGCCCGCCCCGCCCCGCCCGCCCCGCAGACAGGACATGCTGGGTCATGAGCCTGGGCCGCACCCGGATGCACACCCGCCACTCTTCCTACCCTCCACCGCGCCGCGCCACGCGCCGGCCCGCTTGCACTATCTCACGGAAGTGTGCACGCTCCCTCGCTGCTCGTCTTGGCCCGCCCCGCCCCGCCACACCCCGCCACGCCCCACCACGCCCCGCCCCGGCGCCGTCTAATATCGCAAGTGTTGTCCCTACGGACTGGTGGAGCCTGCTGGCGCGGCGACTGCGGCGCGGGGACCAAAGGGCAAAGAGCCGGGAGCCGGGATGGGGCGGGGGGCAGGGGGCAGGGTAAGGGGCGGGGCGACGACGGGTCTTCTCGTTCTGACCCTAAGGCGTGTCCCGGAATGCCAACATCACATGGGCGGGGGGCGGCGGGCCTCTGTCACCGAGCGCGCGTGCGCGCGTGTGTGTGTGTGTGTGGACGCGAGGAGCAGGGGCTTGCTCTTGTTCTTTTGCAGCTCTTTCTCCGCCCTGCTCTCTTCTTTCCCTCTCGACCAGGAGGTCGGTACTGTCTGCAGAATGCATAACGTCGAAGCAAGTATTCACATTCCTGCTTCCCGCCGCGGCGGAGCCGGAGGCAACCAATAAAATCCCCTTCTAGTTCTTGCCCTTCCTTTCTTATCGTGGCCATGTTCCCTATAGTATCGTAGTATTGCTGTGTTTTTTTTATCTGCTCCGTCTGACTCGCGTTATCTGTCCGCCATACATGAATGAAGATTCCCCGCCCTACCGCGTAGGCGAGCATCGGCCCGAGAAAAATAGGCGAAGGAAAAAAAAGACACGGTATCGGCGCGTCGCGGCTTTTACTTTTAGTCCTTCTCTGCAAGTATTCATCATCTCGCCGCGCCAAAACAGGACTCACGGTAACAAAGTGCGCGGCATAAGCTCCTGGGCTCCGCGGCCGAGTGTCCACAAAAGCGCCCACCGCCAACTTCTAAGTTCCCCCGCGCCATAACTGCCGACGCCGAATCCGCAGCAGGAACGGCGGAGCATTAATGTGTTTATGGAGACATAAGATCCCCTCCCGCTGTGGCGGCGGACTGGCGCCCCCCCCCCCCTCCACTACTGGCCCTCTGGTCACTCAGGGGGGGCAGACGTCAGCACGGGCCGGCGGGGGCGGGGCGGGGCGGGGCGGGGCGGGGCGGGGCGGGGCGGGGCGGACCAGCGTTGACGAGTGCGACAAGGACGCGCCGGGGAAGACGGAGGCGGCGGTGAGAGCTGACCAGCCGCTCGGCGGGACCGAGACCACCCGGGAGGCCCGCACCGGACCGCGCCGGACCCGCCCCCGCCCAGGCGGCTGAGTACAAATTCATGGTCGTTGGACGACGATTGGCTCCCCTCCGATCTACCTCCACCCCTCCCTCCCTCTCTCCCTCCCACTGTACTCAGGAAAACCAAGAGTGTACAAGTATTCAGTATCGATTGCACAGTTTTCAGTATTCAGTAAAGAGATCACTTGTGCACACTTGGTTTTCCAGAGTATCTATCTCTCTCTCTCGCTCTCTGTGCTGACAGCCCACGCACGCTGGCATCACGTGTGTAGATGATGGGCGGTACGTGCACGTGAGAGGGCGGACGGCTTGATAAAGAGCGAGAGAGGGAAAAGGGGTGTACAGCGTGGGTGGAGAAGCCGAGAGAGGAATAGATTGCAAGCATGACGTTACAGTGACGGGCGCGTAATCCCGAACCACTGGCGGGGCGGCTGTAGGACCAGTTCCGATAACGCTGAACCCGGCCACAGATACCCGAGCCGATCCGATAGCAAGGGGGCGGGGGAAATTGGATGGGAAAGTCCATCTGGCGTTCCTCCTTGCAAAGAGAATTACACGCCCAGGGACACTGCGATTAGAAATATATGACGACAGCAAAAGAACGGCATTGCACCGCTAATCGTTTGCCGAGAATATCGGAGAGTAATCGAGCAAGCATTCCACTTCGTTTGAGAATAGCAATAAGCGGCCTTTTAGATATATCTCTGCCAGGAAGGACCTTCATCCTGTAAGGTACTCGCACTTCCCAGTCCCGTCGCCGCCCCCGCGCCGCCCCCAGAGCCGCCCCCGCCCCCGCTGAGCCGCTCAGTCCGCTTACGTCGCCCGAGACGCTCCGGTCCTCCCGGTTTGGTCGTTGCCTTGGGTTTACTTGAGCGTTAACGGGGACCAAGAGGCGGGCCTTAAACGACGGCACAGCAAAACTGATTTACCAGAATAATGCGTTGCCATGAGTGCGGGGTGGGGTCCCACTCCCTCCCCCATGTAGTAAACAGTAACACGCTCAACCTAACGTCATCCCATAGCGGCCCCTATAGAACACGCCCCTGCCATGCCTCCTCGACATTCACGACCCCAGCGTCTATATTCATGTGATTTTCTTGTTTCCCAGAACTTTACCTTGCGACCTACTCCTCCGTTTCCTTTGTTCGCTCTCCGTCCCCGCACCTTCCTCCTGACCCCGTCCTATCCCATCTCGCGCACGTCAATCTGCCCGGACACGAACGCCAACGCCCTTTACTTCAGCCTCACTGGACCGATGTGCGTCGTATGATGCAAATGAGGGGTGGGGCGAGGAGGCATCAAATACTGACCAGTGCACAGAACTGAAAAATGTAATGAAACGCCAGCTTTCACAAGACTTCGATGAGGAACGTCTTGATTTTTCCAGTGATCTATGTGGTTGTAAACGGAATTCTTTCTATGCTCCCGAAAGGGCAGTAAAATCCGCTTGTCCTGACTCGTGAGCGCAGCTCAGTAGAGTCAGGATTTAGTACGAACTGACCACGGTGTGTGTATAAATACTGCTTAAGAAATAGAAATTATTGCCGCACAGAGTTGCTTTACAAATATATGTATCAAGCATAGCTGGTTCCACGACTGTTGACGAGAAAGCTAAACACGGTGCGGTGTGGTTGTGTGTGTATATCTCTGTGGTCCGATTCTCTGAATCCCCGGGCAGTCCGTAAAAAAGTTGTCAGCAACGCTTCCAGGGACGACAAAGAAAAGGGTGTGTTTGTTTCGCTACTGCAAAGCGAATAAAGAGGCGTAAACCTCTCAACGCAAGTTTGACCTTTTCCACGCTACGCCTCCTTCCCCCTTCCCCGAACCCTCCTTTTCTCACCATCTCCCAACTCAGTATGTCTCTTTCTAGCCTCCCATTCCTCTCTCGGTAATCCTGAGAACTTAAACACGGCCTGTCTTTCACCTCAAAGAGCCCTGAGCACATAGAAAGGTTGCTTCTTTTGCGTAACCCGACTGTTTGAACAGAGTAAAATCAGCCAGTAGGTACAGGTTTGCTCTTTTACAAAACATCTTACTTTGCCAAGGCAAGGCTAGAGATATTCTTTTCGTATAATGTCTTTTGATTACCTAACTCAATGAGTGACTTGTCATGATGATTAAACTGTGGATTTGTGTTTTAGTACAGGCTGATGCAAAGCGAAGTTTTTTTTTAAATAAGAAAAATGCATTTACTTCTTAGAAACCCAGAACAGCCCGACACCTTGCAACAGTTCAACGCCCTCCAGCGTGGGTGCGGCGCACGGAGGAGCAGGGCGTGGCAGGGTGGGGCGGGAACGGGGCGGGGCGGGGCGGGGCGGGGCGGGCGCCCTCACGGGAGTGGCAAAAAACTAGTCACTGTGAATAAGGCAATACTAGCAGCAGGCAGAGGCGCTCCGGCGGGGCAGGGCGGGGAGGGGCGGGGCGGGGCGGAGTGTAGCCGGCCGGCACCGGCGACAGGGGACTCTGCGCCGCGCCGCGCTGCTGCGCCGCGTCAGGAGAGGAAAAATTGAGAGGCTTGGAAGAGTGTCGGAGAAAATAGGAAAGAAAAAGTCGTTGACTCTAAAGCGGTTAGTATATAAAGCGGTGCTGTGCTGTCGCCGCGCGCGCTTCTTTCGAGGCTCTGCTGAGGAGCGGTGCTGTCGGGGCCGTGAAAAAAAACCCTCAACCCCCGGCTGTTTCCAAGAAGAACACGACGAGATTTTATCAGGAGCTGCGAGTGTGGCGTCACTCACCCGCCCGCCCGGCGCCTGCACCTCGATTCAGGCAGACGCGAGTGACAGCCTGACAGACTGAGAAAACGACCGGCTGGCAGCATACGCATTCCCGATGATGAAAGAACCAAACTAACCAAACTGAATGAAAAAGAAATCCACGGGGGCAGGAGGAGGGCTGGCATAATAAAGTCGTTATAAAGAACTACTGCAAGAGTCTTTCTTATTTTTTTTACGGGACCACTCTTTTATTACCGTTGCGACTCACTCTTATCGTCGGACGGCTCGGCTCGGCCCCGACGGACGGTGTAACCCGAGGAGGGAGCCTGCGGCTCAGCCGCCCCGGGGTGGATTTGTGGGGACTCGGCCTCCTCCTCCTCCTTCCCTCCCCGATACTCCTGAGCACTCTTCTCTCGCCCTGCTCGGCCCAGCCTACGCAGCGCCCCCGTGGATCAGGGAGCAGGTCGGATTTACTTCATTGAATACGAGCCCCGCAAGCAAAGTGGCCGCCAAGGCCGGCGCGGCGCGGCGGGGGCGAGGTGCCAGGTGACTCCCCGGGGACGCGTCGCGTCGCGTCGTTCCGCCGCGAAATCACTAATTTACATCGATTTCTTTTCCTCGCGTGAAATAACCCCTGCCCTTTAGAGTGCACACTAAATTCTTATGAACTCTTTTTTTTAATACGCAGTCACAGATTCCTCTCAAGATGCAATATTATACGCATAATTTATTAATTCACAATTAAGTACGAAATTGTCCATTTTGTTCATAGCTACCAAATTATTCGTAACATAGCAGCTTGTTGGGAGAAACATGTAGCTGCGAATAAAAAAAAAGTTGACAAGATATCATCGTGCGGATGATAAACTGACTTTGATTTTTTTTATAAGATACCCCAACGTTATCGCTCACCAATCACCACACAAGCGCACACGCCTCGCTGGCCCATAGCAACCGTCAGCAGCAGCAAAGAAACTCACCTGCGACCAAAAAAAGGAGAGAGAAAAATAAGGAATGAGCACATGACGTCGTTCATACTGTGTGTGAGGTCCAGCCGTGGTTGCGGCCAAAGCCGCCGCAGCCCGCCCAAGCCGTTGGACGCAGGCACGCCAGGCAGGATACTTTCAGTTTTGCGTTTTACGATCAAAGTTCGGAGCGCGGCAGTGTCCTGCTGGACCAGGGAGGGAGGGCCTGCCGTGCATGGTGACTGGGATCACGGATGGAAACACGACGCGCCACGTGACACGTTAGGGCTCGTGCCGATGATTATTTACGCTACCGCCTCCAGCCCACAACAGCTTCTCACTAAAATGAACCAGCCTCGCGGCTTCTGTACCGGGAGGGAGATGATTTAACGGGACACCCTCCCCCCTGCACACGACACCAACAGGATGCGGGCGGGGCGGGGCGCGGGGGACAAAGCCGCCGCGCTTCTGTGGCGCCGCGGGGGTGGAGGGGGAGAGGCGTGTGGCCGGCTTCTCACCACAATTTCCTTCACGTAATAGTGGACTATGTAAGTTTTCCAATTACTTTGGGCCAGTGGCGCGGGGCGAGGCGGGGCGGGGCGGGGCGGGTTAGAACACGACACGCGTGGTCCACAAAACCAGGGTTCAGGCCAGCAATGCGTTGTGAGTTACTCTTCGTAAACTTCCCTCTGTGCACTGGTAGTGCACGACCGATCGGTACGACCACCGCATGTCACCGTGGAGAAATTTTCGTTCTTAACTTATAGCTATTGCTATCAAGTTACAACAACCATCGTTAAATAGTTTGCCTTTTCTATTTAAAAATAAAAAAAAAAACGAAAGAAAAAGTAACGCGGCACCTACGGTATTATCAGCTAAAACAAACACTGACTGAGATAGACAGTCGGACAGCCGCGCAATTTAAGCTAGCGCGGGGGAGGGGGGCGGAGGCGAGAGAGACGTTCCGGGTGATGTGCGGCTCATCCGAGGCTCATCAGCGCCGTCAGCCCCGCCCCGCCCGCCCACTCGCCGGCCCGCCCACAACATATGGGTTCGGCCCCACTGTACGCCCCCCGCCCAGTACGCCCTATGCGTTTCCCCCGGAGACATGGTGCAGTCCAAAGTTTTCTCGACCGACTTTGGCAGTTTGGCATGTTTAGCGAATGTTTTACTGTCGCGAGTGGGAGGGGCGGCTTGTTGTCGTCATGCTATCCACGTTAGCTCAAGGCGGCTGTTGTTTTTTCTTCCATAACGAGGTGCTGTACATTTTTCTAACCCACACACAGCGGTGAAAAATGTGCATAGCTTTTGTCACCGGCTCCGCGCTTGGCTGGTCGCCTCGTTTCGGGAGCGCAGACAGCGCAACAGATCGCACCTGTTTGATCGCGTGCTGCGCGGGGCGGGCCGGGCCGGGCGGTCTCAGGGCGCCCCCTGCGGGGTGGGGTGGGATGGGGCGGCGCCCGCGGCTACGCCCGCGGCTGAGCCGAGCCTGTTGAGCTCCGCGCCCCTCGCCCCTTTGGGGGGCAGGCGGGCCCAGGCCTGGCCGGCTCGCCTGGGCTCGGCTGGGCTCGATACGACCCGGCGGCACGCGAGGCGAGGCGCAGGCCAGCTGGCTGCGACGAGCCGCCCGGATCAGTGACGCCAGAAAAGTAGGCAATGTAACAGATAACACGGTAATTACTACGGAATTTCCCCCAAAAGTGGAAAAAACCTCGCTCGGGATCCTGTAGCATACGCCGTAAAGTGTATACATTACTGCCTGGATCCATTAATGTCGCTTGCTTTTCCGGCCGGTGTATTGGAGTGTAGTGCACCAGCAGGGCTGCACACGTGCCCTGCCCAGCAGGCGCGCGAGCCGACGTAATTAACGCCGCGGGCCGCAGGAGGCCCCGCAGGAGGCTCTGCAGGAGGCCCCGCAGGAGGCCCCGCAGGAGGCCCCGCTGTCGGTACGGCAGCCACAAACACCAGCCCCTACGTAATGAGACCCGCGGCTGCTAACTGTCTCTCAAGAACACGAGCGGAAGCTGCATAATTAAGCTCGACAAGTTGGTAATAGGAGAGCGGGGCCATTGAAAGGGGTTCGCCAGGTCCTGCCGGGCCGGGCCGGGCCGGGCCGGGGACGGGTGGAGGAGACGCTAGCTCCGGGCGACTTGGGCCGTTTCAAATCAGAATTATTATCGTCTATGCTAACGCGGCATCGCAAGTCAAGCACTCGCCTGGCCTGTCACGCCGCTAAGCTACGCCCCGCTCCCCTCCTCACCTTCCTCTTCCCCTCGCGGCTCCGCCTCGTGTCTGCCTCTCTCGCGGGCGGCGCGGCGCGGCGAGTCCAAAGGCTCGATATATATAGCTCCACTTCATGAAACGCGATTTTATTTATGATGCGCGCGGAAACAATTCTTTGACCGTGCGAGCCACGGCGGCGTGCGCGGAGCGATGCAAAAGTGAATCGTTTCCACGGGTCAGAGCCTCGGTGCCTTTGGTCCTGGTTCGAGCCACTCCGCGGAACAACCCCAACGCCTCTCTTTCTATTTCCTCGCTCGACTCGGCGCGTTCTTTCATTTCCGCCTGTTGCACAATTCGGTGCAGTCGTTGGGCGTGATTTGGGGGGAGGAGGGGGGGGGGGCTGCTCCGCTCGACTCGACTCTTGCAATCATTTGCCGGACCAGCGCAGCGCCACTGTCTGTTGGTCCTCGTTTTATTTTTCCTGGGACCTGACCCGCCCGCACTCACGTTTCTCCCACCTTCGCCTCCGCGGCCGCTTTTACGCTGAACTCGCCCACACGATTTTTCTGCATGCGAAACGACAGAAAAGCGTCAGTACGGGCAGGAAAAACGAGCTGAGGAAAACGAGACGAGAGCGGAGGGGAGGGAGGGACGGAGAGGGGGAGGGAGATTGGCTGATAGTTGTCTGAGTGCGGAGGGCCCGGCCCGGGCCCCACTCCTTCCGACAGGACAGCCCCGCCGCCCACTCGGCTGAAGGGCCTGTGGCGGGCGTGACGAGGCGGGGCGGGGCGGGGCGGGGCCGGGTGTGGTGGGGCGTGTGGCGGGCGGGGCGAGGGCTAGATGCGCAGTCCAGTAAGGAGAACAAACACCACACTGTCAGCTTTGCCGCCATTCCCGCTCCCCTCCCCTCCGGACAGTGGGAAGGACGGCCGTCAGTCTCAATCCACCGCTAATGTATTGTTAAACGATTCTGCGAAGAGAAAAAAAATTCTTCGAGCGCAAAAAGCAAAGTTCCACGCGTTGCTCTCCACATTACACTCTCTCGCAGGCTTTTAAACTGTAATCGAGTCATCGTTCAAATTGAAGTGTCGTCGCAGCGGATTATACTAAAACCACTCGTCGTGCAGCCCCCTCCCCCCATACGCTCCAGCGCCACCACCGCGTCCGGACGCGTCTCCATCGGCTCCCATCTTTTACAGCTGTCGAGCGGTATGCCGCCGTCCCGTCCAGTCCAGTCGATGCGATTGATTATCGCCCCGCCCCGCCCCGCCCCGCCCGCCTCCCGCTCACCGCAGTAGCAATTTGTCAGTCTGGACAACGAAGCGAAACCGGATGCAATCTGAATCCCGGCCCGGGCGCTTCGAATAGCGCAGCACGGCTCGGGACGGCATCCGCGCCCCAGCCCCAACATCGTAATCGCGTTCAATTCCCAAAGAGAGATTGAAGAGTAATGCAGATTGTGACAGTACACGCGTAGTATTAATTTTTATTTTAAAATTAAGTAATTATTTCGCAATTTTTCGAGAAAAAAGGCCTACAGCAGATGAAATATTCAGCCCAGAAACTTTCTCCTACTGTCAGAACCACAACCAAAGTTTTCGCGTTTATTTTTATTCGGCCCGTTATGCATTTCGCATGCACCGACCAAACTTCCCCCCCATCCCACCCCCACCCGGACTTGCAGTCCCAGAAGGCGCTCAGCCATTCCGATGACGCCAGTGCCAGTGGGGAGGCTATCGTGTGATAGCCTCTGCGACTGCCCCGCCACTGACCTGCCCTGAGCTGATCGAACCGATCAATACAACCGCCGCCGACGCCAAAATACACAGCAAAACCGTCTTACACGAAAACACCTGCCATAAACTTATTTTTCGGTTGTTGCATTCCTTTTGTCGACACGGATTTTTAGTCGTAGATCACTTTGCGCATCAGTCGGATCTCAGGCGGCTGCTGGGTAGGCAACGCGCCGGCAGGGGAGCGCGGCAGATGGCCTACCCAAGGACCGTAAGGCGCTCCGCCTGGCGCGTATAAGAGGTGAGGGCGTGGCGTGGCGGGGGCGAAAGGAGGGGAAAGTACAAAAGAGGCGAAAGTGGGCTTTTATTGTTAGCGAAGCAATAGAGAGCGTTGTTATTGAAATGAAGAAAATCGCTCCGAAAATTCGGAGGGAAAGTAACTTGAGCGTGCCAATGTTGCCGCCCCATCGCCGTCGCTGCTGCCGCCAATTAGTACTGGATGTGCCACCACTCGCCGCCCCGCCCCGCCCCGCCCCACCTCGCCCCGCCTCGCCCCGCCCCGCCCCGCCCCGCCCCGCCCCGCTCGAGGGCGCTCGGCCCTTGTGGTCGGCCTGTTCCGCCACAGGATCCCTGGGGTCGGCCCCGGCCCCGGCCCCGGCCACGCACGGGGTCGGCAGCGTACTCCACGTGGAGTTTGATCCGTCCAAACGGCCGCCATATGGTACGCGCCAGCCACCACGCCCCGCCACGCCCCCGCGGCGCCGTGCCCGCCACCCCCCAGGAGTGAGGCCGCTACCATGCCTCGCCTCGCCCCGCCCCGCCCCGCCCCCTCCTCGCCGCTCCCACCCACCCCTCCAGTGTTGCCAGACGGTCTTCGTCTTAATTTTCGTCCTGGCTGTTCGAAATAATTAGTTTAAATAGCTCAACAGGGGAAAAAATGTGCGCTGCCTGTCAGATCCACGTTGTTTATTCTTGCAATAAATCACACGTTCAGAGACTGATTGCCTTCACTCCTTGCATTATACCCGACACAGAAACACTGAAAGGCAAAAGCTTCTTTTACTTGGAGGAGCGAATTCAAGCAGACTGAAATACTGTCCCTTTTTTCCACGCGAATACGAACACTCGCCGCCAGGGTCCCGGCAGGTGCGACCTCTCTCTGTGTTTCACCCACAGCAGCGCATAAACTCAGGTGCTGCGTTCGGTTCGATTCGCCGTTCGGCTGATACAGCCCCTATCCTCTGCATAAAGCATGGGCACGCCTATTTCTTCATTCGCTTTATACCCGGCCGGCTGGCGAGCGTGTGCGTGCGCGCGCGCACGTGCGCGTACGTACGTGGGAGTTTGCGGGGCGGAGATGGTGCGGCAACACAAACACACCTCCTTGTTAGCCTAAAAGCGTCTGCGAGGCGGGCCCTTTGCTATGTCCGCCCACCTAACAGCCCCCGACCCGACCCGCCCCGCACAGCCCCGCCCGGCCCCTCCTAGTATCCCTCTACTAAATCGCCGTAGAACCAAAAGCTACTACTGACAATGTCACTTCACTTTTCAATAAGAAAAATGATCCGCATGCGATCATTGAAAATAAAACAGACGCTCGTCTGAACAAACTTTACAGGAAACGCGGCGTGAAGTGGGTGTAAACCATTTTAAAGGTGCTAAGAAACTTACAAATTTACCAGTAGCGAATATAAATAGTGGCTGTTTGTTTTTCCTATAAGTAGGCAACCCATTCTACTTCAGCGGAGCGAGGGCTATAATATCTGAAAATAACATGTTTCGAAAAATAAGCAAAAGTGCCGCTTTTGAGTCACGCCGTGCTGCCTTTTACGAGTTATTGTACCACTGTAGCGGAGAGTGGGGGGGGGGGGGGCTGAGCACGGTTGGGCCGGCCGCCAGGCCCCCGGACACCGCGGTTGCCTGGATGTGGCCCGGTGGGGCGGGGGCGGGGCGGCCGACTTCCCTCCGCTACACACACGGGACTGGGGCCTGCCTGCCTGCGGCGGGTGTGGCCGGGCCGGGCCTGACGCGCCCCGAGCCTGATCGGCTTGGCCCCAGCCCAGCTCAGCCCGTCGGCGCTGGGTTAATCGGCTGCCGAGAGTCTTTGGTAGCGGTGGTTGATCGGGGGCCGTTTCACGCGCGAAATTGTAACCAAAACCGAAAGTATATCACACGCGTGAGACTTGGAAGGGGGGAAAAAATTGAGTTTTCAATGTTTATATAAATTTTACGGGTTGCCTTCAGGCGGACAGCAGCAAAGGTCAGGACTAGAAGCGGAGTGGGCAGGGGCCGAGATCATGAGATCACGTTTTCATACCAGGAATGACGATGGAATGGGCAGGGTGGGACGTCCCTGATCCCACGGATTGGGACGGGACGGGGATTGTATTCCAGGATCTGCTTGCCACCCTTTCACGCCCAATGCGAGATAAGACCTCAGCTCTCGCAAATAAAAAAGGAGGGGGAAGTTGACACATTACGTGCGGCATGACCAGTATGTGGCCACGCTCCCGTGTTAAATCATAGGGGATAAAAACGCCCCGCCCGTTCAAATGGGCCCCTCTCTCTTCTCCCGCACTTTCCCCGACGCGATTGCCGCCTCCTTTAACCCTCTCTCCAGACCGCGCTAAGAGTGCCCGTGGCACATCCAATCTAAAGGTCTCACCCCCACCGTGCGATTTACCCCCGGCCCGGCTCCGCTCGGCCACAGACCAATTTTCCATCCCAACCTAACCCCCTGCCCTCCTCCGTTTCTTTACGTGCCCCCTCCCCTCCTCCCATGCGCCCTCCGCGAGCCGCTTCCTCTGCTTCGCCGCCGCCCTCTTTCAAATCTCCAAACTCCATCCTCGACTACAAAACCCCCGCCATGACCAAACGGGGCGACACGTCTCACCCCGCTCCGGCTCGGCCCGGCACAGGAACTCAGCCAATAACGCGGCGTGAATTTACATTCTCCTGTTCATTATCATTTCCCGCTCATTCTCCGGGCTGCGGGGGGGCGGGGCGGGGCGGGATCGGGCTCCATCCCCCTGGCCCAACCCCTCATTCCCAACTCCAACCCCCTCGCCCCCCCCCCCCCCTGACCTGACTGGCTCGACGGGATCCTGCACCGCTGACCTACCTATACACCCGCTCCAGTTCCATGCCCGCACATATGTGAAACGAATGTATAAATTTCCACGTGTAATCAGTATTTGACACACATCTCTCCCTACCTATCACAATTTTTTTTTTTTTTTTAAATTTTTTTTTTACGGGAGGCACCGGCGTATAATACTCCGTTATACCAAATTACTCAGTAAACGTATTCGTAAAGGGATTCCATCAACGGTGAAGTTTCCCGGAGTGGCTCGCAAGCGCTACAGATCACAACCGCTACAGGTCACAAGCGCTACAGCTCGCTAACGCTACGGGTCGCAAGCGCTACGAGTCACAAGCGCTACAGCTCGGTAGCGCTACGGGTCACAAGCGCTACAGCGAGAATCCGCGCGTTAGGCGGAGCCGAGCCGAGCCGAGCTAAACCTTGAAAAATTACGCACGTGGCGTGAAAACATGGAAAAATTTTTTGCGACAGTAAACCTCGAGAAGGAGGTTGCGGTTCCCGCCAGGCACAGGGCTTTTACCCCCGTGGCAGCCAACTACTTCGGTGTTCTTATGAACCGGTGCTTTCGCGATCCTGTCGCGCAATTCGACAGATTTGATCCCCGTACTGTCAGATTTAGTCGTACGGTGGTTAACCGAACTGCCCTGTCCCCAGAGCATGGAATAGCTATTTTGGAGCCAGATTCTAGGGACTTATGACCCCACGACCGACCACCAGTCGTGGGCATGGGACGGAACTTCCTGGCAACCCGCTGTCGCTACCAGTGAAGAACCTACCTGGGTTTGAACCAGGCCCCATGTGCCGAGTCTCACAGACACCCACGGTTTTCGCGGCACCACTAGACCACTAGACCGTCGGCTATTCCACGAGGGAGCTCGGTTGAAATGGGGGGCTTGAATTCCACTCTCCAAATTGTTGTCCTCAGAAAAATTAAATGTTTTGGTGAGATTCGAACCTCCGTCCTGCGACTCTCCGCGCGGACACTATGCCGGCACGGCCACGTCGCCACGGTACCAGATACCGGACCACTAGGAGTCATGCTGCGCGAGAAGCCACAGTCACCGAAGAAACGAACCCGGTGTCATGAGTGCGCCTGCTCTCCGGCCAGTGCTGGGCCGGCCGCGTAGCGTCATTGGTATCGACGCTGCTTATAGCACTAGGTGGGCAGTGGTTCAAAAATCACGTAATTTTTTTTTCTTGTTATTTTTTTTTTTTTGTTTCGACCAAGTGCTCTTTTCAGTGCCTTTTTTGCAGTTGCCCAAGTCACAAGGACGGTATAGCTGGAAAGAGCACTTGGTCCGAAAAACAAAACAAAACAAAACAAAAACAAAAAAACAAAAAAAAAAAAAATTACGCGGTTTTTGAACCACTTCCCGCCCAGTGCTATGAGCAGCGACGATACCAATGACGCTACGCGGCCGGCCCAGCACTGACCGGAGAGCAGGCGCACTCATGACACCGGGTTCGTTTCTTCCGTGACTGTGGCTTCTCGCGCAGCATGACTCCTAGTGGCCCGGCTTCTGGAACCGTGGCGTCGTAGCCGTGCCGGCATAGTGTCCGCGCGGAGAGTCGCAGGACGGAGGTTCGAATCTTACCAAAACATTTAATTTTTCTGAGGACAACAATTTGGAGAGTGGAATTCAAGCCCCCCATTTCAACCGAGCTCCCTCGTGGAATAGCCGACGGTCTAGTGGTCTAGTGGTGCCGCGAAACCGTGGGGTGTCTGTGAGACTCGGCACATGGGGCCTGGTTCAAACCCAGGTAGGTTCTTCACTGGTAGCGACAGCGGGTTGCCAGGAAGTTCCGTCCCATGCCCACGACTGGTGGTCGGTCGTGGGGTCATAAGTCCTAGAATCTGGCTCCAAAAATAGCTATTCCATGCTCTTGGGACAGGGCAGTTCGGTTAACCACCGTACGACTAAATCTGACAGTACGGGGATCAAATCTGTCGAATTGCGCGACAGGATCGCGGCCAGAAAAGCACCGGTTCCCATAAGAACACCGAAGTAGTTGGCCCTGTGCCTGGCGGGAACCGCAACCTCCCTCGGGAGGTTTACTGTCGCAAAAATTTTCCATGTTTTCACGCCACGTGCGTAATTTTTCAAGGTTTAGCTCGGCTCGGCTCGGCTCCGCCTAACGCGCGGATTCTCGCTGTAGCGCTTGTGACCCGTAGCGCTACCGAGCTGTAGCGCTACCGAGCTGTAGCGCTTGCGACCCGTAGCGTTAGCGAGCTGTAGCGCTTGTGACCTGTAGCGGTTGTGATCTGTAGCGCTTGTGACCTACGTCCAAACGTATTCGTAAAGGGATTCCATCAACGGTGAAGTTTCCTTATCGTCTGGTTTACACCTATGCGCTGTTCGGTCTGAATCGGCAGGCGGGGGAGTCACGTTTTATTTCATGCCGCGGTGGTAATTTCCTCTCCTCACTCCGCAAATGTCGGAGGTGAGGCGCGAGGCGAGGGATGCGTCATTGCAGCGGCGGGGCGGGGCGGGGAGGGACAGGCACGTCGTTATCGGCGAACATACAGTATCGCGCGCGAGGTGAGGCGAGGCGTGGCGAGGCGCTGGTGTGTGGCAGTAGTGGCAAGTCCCGTCCCGCGGTCGAGATCAAGTAATGATGATTGTAGGGGAGGAGGAGAAGGAAGAGAAGTTAGAGGGCAGCGAGAGCGAGGACGGGGAGAACGAGAAGGACGAGGACGAATAAAACGAGGACGAGTAGGTTGGAAAGGAGGGGGACGAGTAGCTCGGGTAGGTCGAGGACGAGGAAGAAAGGCGTGAAGGGTACGGGGTTGAGCAGGGAGAGAGAGCAGAGAGAGCGGGAAGGGTATTGGTATGGTGGGTGGCGGGCGGTGCAACAGGAGGCGCTGGCGGAGGCCGCGGCGGGGCCGGGCGGGGCGGGGCGGGGCGGGGCGGGCGGGGCGGGATGGCGCCCGGATTCATGCGGCTCGCCTGGGGTACGACACGACCGGCAAATATTACCCTGAAGGGCTCAGCCACGCAGCCCGCCCGCGAATATAATGGGAGGATGGAGGAGGAGGGGGAGAGGGGGAGAAAAGTGTGTCGCACCGTGAGGGGTCTCGTACTACGATGACGACGGAGGTGAGGACGAGATTGGAGGAAAGCAAAGCCACCGCCTCCCATCCCTCCCGCCTGGCCTAGCCTCCCCCCCATCCCCGTCCTGTCTCTTTCACCCCTCGTCTCGCCCCGGTGCGGAGTTGATTATTGCGCGTCCAGTGCCTCTCGCCGGGACATTCCCAAGTTTGAAAAGGCAGCGCTGCTCTGACGCCGCCGTGCAGTGAGAGAAGAGAGCAGTTGCCAGGTTGTTGTCAAGACAGAATAAACTGCCAACGCCAACACCATTCGCTCGCCGGTGCCAATTTAGAGGCGGGGCCACGGGGGGAGGATGAGCGCGAGAGAGTTTGGTGAGGACAGTCTCTCTACGAGCGGCACGGGGCGGGGCGGGGCGGCACGGGACGGGGTGTTGTGTATAAGTTTACACCGGCGGCCAGCGGCGTCCTTGCACCCGCGAACCGGGCAGGACCGTTGGCATTATAAAATGAAAAAGTTTGAGTGCACTTTTCACCCTCAACTTGATGATCCACTGCGAGACGGGCGAGGTGGGGTGGGGCGAGGCGGGGCGGGTTGGCAATTGTGAAGGAAGGAAAGCGGACGCGGCGTATTCCGTGAGTTTGCGAACCGACTCGAAAGAGAGGATTTAATATCCTCTTAGCCTGGGATGACATTAAACAAGAGCCCAGCCCAAAATTTCAACTCAGCACAAAATCGATCAGCTGACACACTGTGTAAGTTACCCACAACCCACAACTTCCGAGAACTGCAAACTTTACAGTATAAAGTTAGTTGAGTTTCCTACACGCACGGCGTCGCGGATTGTTAAGCACGGGGCACGGGAAGGGGAAGCCGCTACTGCGGCCCGTCGCGCACCAACCACACTTTGTAGGGCGCGGGGCGCGGGGCGCGGGGCGCGGGGCGCCCGCGTGGGCGCAGAGAGGGATGAGGACACAATGTTGCCGAGGTGCGGCGCAGCGCGGCCCGTGTGGAGACGGGTCGAGATGGCGCCGGTGCTGGGCAAGGTGGGGCGAGGCGGGGCGGGGCGCTCCGGGGCTCGCGGAAAGCGTCGTCAAGGTACGCGGCGTCCCGTTCTGCCACGCCCCGCCCCGCCCCGGGCCAGCAGCTGAGGCGTGGCGGGGCGCGGCCAGGCGCGCGTTGTAATCCCCCCGTATCCCTTGCTGACGCGCCCGTCTTGCCCGCCCCACCCGCAACCCGCCCGACGGTGCAGATGGCAACTGGTCGCGACCACATGTTCTATTGGTAAGCGGTAAGCTCCGCGGCTGTCCGTCGGCCGCCCGACCCGGCCTGATAATACAGCGCGAAGCAGGGAAGTTTTCGTGGCTTGACCCTGCCCAGCCCAGGCGACTTGTCAAACAGCACGAATGTTGCCTAAAAGGCTATCGATACATGACTGCTGACCGGGCCGGTCCGCGGTTTCCAGCCCTCACCCCGCGCAGGCACTAGGACACCAGCTGCTGCGGGGCACAGCGCCCTTGCACTAGTGGAGCACGGACAGCACGGGGATTCCGAACAGCGTGCTCAGTGTCCTCTCTCTCGCTCCTTATGGCCGCGCCGCATGAGTGCGACAAGGACGGAGAGACGAAACCACTGAGCGGAATCACCGTACAGGTCAGCGGCTGGGCGCGCCGGTCCGTGTGGGGGCTGACTGTACTTACGGGCACATCTCGAAAAACAGAAAAAGCGACCTCGGGCGTGTTCCAGCCCGGCATTTGTTGTTTCGAAGTAGACTGAATAGTGTTACTCTCCCAGTTCGGGCGCTACCCTCGCATGTTCTACATTTCGTTTCCTCATGGGGAACCCTCTGGCTTGCAGAGTTACTAGCGGTCGGGCCGTGCGCAACCCCGCAGGAGCCTCCCCCGCCCCCACCCCCCCCCCCCCAAAAAAAAACGGAAAAAAACGCACGAGCAGGACAATAGCGAGAACATTTGTCATGACGGGCAATTAAGAAAAAATACTGCCACACCGCAAACAGTCGGTTATCAGAATAATCCGGTGTTCCATCTCTTATTCGCGCCTGTACCATTTTCATTATTCGAAAAATGTTAACTCAAAAAAAAAAGTGTCAGCCGAGCAAAAAAGATAAAAGAATATGGTGGTGGCAACTAGTCTCGCTACTCACCGGGGTCCTCGGCGTAGGCCAGGCCGGGCGGGAGATTGGGCAGGGCGGCGGCGGACTCCGCCTCGAACACCGCGAGGACTGTGAGCAGCAGCGCCGCCAGGGCGAGGCCTTTGGTCCGGCCAAGCCCGGAGGCGAGCGCACCGTCCTCCGCCATGGCTCCGACTGACTCGACTCTGTGTGTGCCAGCGCCGCTCCCCGCCCCGCTTCTGCCGCACCGCCCGGCCCGGCCCGGCCCGCCCCAGCGCCGGAGCCGCGCCCCCGCCCCCGCCCCACCCCCGCCCCCGCAGCACGGCCCCCACCACCGCGCCGCGCCCCACCCCCGTCTCAACCCGCCCCCTCCGGTCCCGCCCCTACTCACCCCACCCCCTCCCCTCTCCCCTAACACGAGAGAGGCCAGCGGCGTGTAATGCACAAACACGTCCTGCATTAGTGAAGTGCAGGTGAAAAACACACACACACATGCGCGTTGGAAATCTGTGATTATAGCGGGTCGCGAGCGTGGGCCGGTCACGCGCTGCACTCCCCAGCTGCTCCACCCCACCACTACCCCCGCCCCTACCCCTCGGCCACCGAGAGGCTGTGAGCAGGAAAGTTTTGCTTTCTGAACTCACCGCGGCTCGACCAGCGCCAGCGCCCCGTCCCCGCCTCCGCAGCTGCGTGCCTAGGCAGGCACAGCGACAGGTCGCGGTTTCAGTGAGGTGGGCGAGCTGCGTGGGCGAGGGATCCCTGCTCTGGCCCGCAGGAAGACAATAGGGATCGCCGTCGAGGGGGGAGGAGGACGAGACGGAGCCCAGCTAAACCTGCCAGCTGGTCGCACCAGCCAGATGCTGTTGGACCACTGTACGGCCGGTCCCGGCCGCGGCCCCGGCCCCGGCCCTGGCCTGAGCATAGCGCGCCTTTTACTCGGAGCTGTTGTGCTGCCCGGGGAAGGTCGACTCGTCGACTCGCCCTCGGCCAGCCCTTTGAGCTGGGCTGGGCTGGGCTGGCGTACCGCAACAGCCGGCAACAGCAGCAGCAGCGGTCTGGACGCACAGCTTGAACGAGCTCAGCGCCCTGCTCCATACACTGTACCCGCCGCGCCCCACCGCGCCCCGCCCCGCCCGGCCCGCCCCGCCCTGCGCCAGCACGCCGCGCCGCACGAGGACGAGGGGACGTGCTGTTCCACTATCTTGATGCTCTCGGACCCGACTCATTCCGTCGGGCGGGGCGGGGCCGGGCCGGGCCATCCGCCTCCGCATCCCTCCGCCCCCTACCGCTCCCCCTGCTCCCGTCCAGTTCCCCTCCACGGCCACCCCTGAGGACTTTGTAGCTTTACATAACCCCCCACGCCATTCCAGTGATAGCTGCTACTGGTGTGTACAACATCCCCCTCCCCTTCCTCAACCCGCCCAGGCCTGCTCCACAAAGTCTGACCTCCCTCATGGTTTCGTTAGAAGGGCACTCAATCGTTTGGTATTGTTTCGGGGACATACTTATCGTCTCGCTAGCGCTCGATATTTCGAAAACTACATATTGCGATTTACGACCAGTGAACAGGCTAAATAAATGCGGTCCTAAAAACAGGGCTATTAACATTACCTGTCGATTTCCGCGAAATCCGAAAAAGCTCTGTCCGACCTAGATTTTGTCTGACCTTGGATAAAGTGACAGCCGCAATAATTGCGATGTTTGCCCAGGATGACTAAAATTGAACGAGACCGTCGAGGTAAAACACTTACCGGCAGAGTCCTCCAGAGACGTTCATCCAGTCAACTTTCCACAAAATGGCAGCTGACATAGGTTACCAGCGGCATGAAGTGGGCCATCTTATTGGCGATCTTGACCATCTTGACATCACACACAGTTCCGATTTATGACTTTTGCCGAAGAATAGTCCAATCTGACACTACTTGAATATCTTACGTTCACGCCGATACTTTGCACAGATGCTAAAAGTTTTGTTCAAACCGCGATTAAAACCGATTAAAAACGCCGTACCGAACGAGACGCAGCGTCACTGAGCGATGCTCATTTCTTCAACTGTCCCTGCAACCGTCACTGCGGGGCTGCCAACTTCAATCCAACCTAACCACACTCGTTACTGATGCATTAAAAATTTCGGGTTTGCGCGGAGGTGCTTCCTGCCATTTTGGCAATGAAAGCAGCTAACGTGACGGAAAAGAGACTTTTTCGTGAATTATTCTTGTATAATTTTTGACGAATTTTGCAGATCTGAAAGCTGTTACTTAGCCTGGTCGGGTCAGGGCGGGGGGCGGGGCGGGACGGGGGGCTCTCGATCTCTCGATCCATCACGTCACAAGAGGGACTCTATCCGCCAGCCCGACTGAGCTAACTGTTGAGCTAGGCCCGAGGGAGGGGCGGGGCGAGACGGACGGACCGTGTTGCCTCGCCCCGCCCCGCCACCCAGAGTTGACGTTTGATGCGGTCGGCTTCTCGACGTAACTACAAGCTGCACCCCGGACCCGGGCCTCGAGGGGAGGAGAGGGGGAGGGGTGAGGGTCCAGTCCAGCGCGAGCGCGAGGCGAGAGGCCCAGCAGAACAGATCGCACCCTGTTGCTCACAGTTAACTCCGAGAGAGAACGGGAGAGAGAGAGAGAGGTGAGGCTGTTACGACAGCAATAAGTCCAACGTGATCTACGGGGGGTCGCTACCATGCTGTCCAGCTCGCCAAGTTGAGCAATCAGGACAACAAACGCTGAGCAGGCAACAGTAATTGTGCCCCCCGATGCAGTCCCCCTTTAAGGAAAAAAAAAAAAAAAGAAACAAGTGGCAGTTGGCGCGGGTCGGGGTCTCATCAGCGCCCCATTTGTGGCCCCCCGGTCGAGCGCAGCGGGGCGGAGCTTCCCTCGTTGCTTCGTCGCGCTATTTCCGCACGTCGCATTTTTTCCCCTTTTCATTTTTTAAATGCCTGTGGCGCTTCCGAGTGTATAGAGGCTGTCGCCTGTCGCGTCGCGCCCCTGCTCCAAAGTAACGGGGACGAGAAGAAAAATGACGCAGTACACTCCGGAACGAATGGGGTGCCAAGCAGCCGACACCTCCCACGCCTCCGCCCCGCCGCGCTACGCCGCGCAACGCCGCGGCTCGCTTAGTGCGAAAATAATTACCATTACTCATTCGCCTCAACTTGGGCACAATTTTCCATAGTAAACCGGGTATCATTTTATTTTAATACACACCACAATCTGCTCAGTGTACGGTGGAGTGCCAATGTCAACGTGGCTGACGACTTTGGTCCAAATCCAGCGTGCGTTTCTTTCTCGGACGGTAGACTGACCATTTCTCAGGCGAAGCTGCGGACGCCACGCCGCCGGGGGCTCGCTCCAAAAGTACCCCTGGGATTTGACGAGCAGCAGGAGGAGAAAGAGAGGGAGGGGGAGAGGAGGAGGGGGCGGGCAGGGAGGGATAGGGCAAGGGTGAGCTGGGGCGCAGCTGGCTGCTGCTCCCCGCCGGCCAGTTCGGTGCCCTGACTTACCCCGCTCACCTCTGCGAGTGCGTGGCGTAGGTCGTAAGGCGAAATTTTGCGATGATGGCTGGTGTAAAAATGAAATATTTAAATATCTGCGCGGCCACACTACGACTAGGCCATTACCAGCACTCCAGGTGGCCTAACACTGTCCTCTATATCTTCTCTGCTTATTTTCTTGTTTTCCATAACTTCATCTGATGACTTTGATTTCGGCGGCGAATATTCGCTTCGGTCTTGTAACCAAAATTAAATTAATATTTAAGGCATGCCAGGCACCGCACGCGTGCGCGCACGCACAGACAGATGAGAGGCTGCCGCGGCATGGAGGGCCGCGGTGAGCTGTCAGTTTTGATTGACGGATCGATAGTGACTACAGCTTATCGATCAACCGTTTCCGTCCCGATCACGGGACAAGAGTACGGATGTTTGCGTGCTTGCAGACAATGCGGAAAAGGGCGGTTTTGTAGCAGAAATAACAATATGGAGTACCCTTAAACGGCTTAGTATTCATAAAAAAAAAGTAATTACGTGACGTAACGCGAGCCGTTCTACTTCCCCAGACCTCAAAAGGCTACGATGCAGGCACCTTGGTAAACCTAGAGTAGTTCCTGGTGAACACGAAAGTGCCTCGGCCTCGGAGGGTTCTGCTCACCGGGAATACACTTGTCTCTGAGAAGTATTGGGGGGCGGGGACCGTCGGGGCAGTGCCCCGTTCCCCAGACTTTCAAGTCGGAGAAGAGTGCGGAGTGAGGAGGCACCACCGCGCGCCGCGACGACACCACCAGGAGGCCGGGACACAAGGCGCCCAGCACTGCCGGGCTGCTGGCCTCTAGATGGAGGACTTGGCTGGCTTTGACCATGGCGGCGCCGCCGTCCGTAGTTGTGAATGAATGAGTGAATTAATCCATGAATGAACGTGGTCCTGGAGGGCATAGCGTGATTCCCCTCCCCCCCTCCTTTTCCACTCTAGGGCAAGACCTCGACATCGACATTGCATATGACACGCGTCACTTGATTTGACGGGTCGATGGCGAGCTCTGCTTATCAGTCCACGGATGCGGAGGTGAAGGTGAAATCAAATGTCCCAAAACAAACGACAACAATAAAAATACCAGTCAGACTTCATTTTTGTTCTTACACTGCTTAAATTTTTAAGTTTGACATGCGTTTTTTGAAAGGTCAGCAAATAAATTAAAAGTAAAGTAAAGAAAAAGTTCTCACCCTGTAACCTCCATCTTCACAATCGCACTTTTATAAACGAAGCTTCGAAGTAGTAACACAGAATCCTCTGGATTTTGTCGGCGTCCACCTCGATGCCTACCTTCCAAAAACCCTTGTCGGGGAAGTTTATCACCTTCAGCCTATCTACGTCGACCGTAATATTATCTATTTTGTACGTGCCCTGTACAAAAGAAATTAAAAAGAAGTTAGACCATGTCTCTTTTTCACGTTTTTCCATCACTTTTACTGGACTTCCCTCGTCAGGTACTCTGGCTAGGACTTACCGCTCGAATGGGATTACATGAGAGGGGGGGTGTCAAGTGGAACAGTGGTGTCCATATCATATTTTTCATGGTCAGCAGCCCGCAAGTCTCGTCTCCAAAACGCCAGTTCTGGAACGGCTCGCAGTGCGGGTCGTTCCTGTTCTCGCACCTGTGGATGCGCGCTATCGCCTGTGTGACAAAAGAGCTGAGTCGGTGTTACTACGAGGACGTTTTTTTTTTGTTTTTTTTTTTTTTTGTTTTTTTTTTTTTTTCAAGTTATAAGAAAACTGATGTTTTTGTTACATGTTACAAAGCTAACTTCTCTAATACTATTTTAAAAATTCACCTTGATTTTGCAAGCACAATAATACTTCCATAATATGTAACAGAAGACAACACTTTTATAAGCAACTTTTTGATAGGATGTTTTAACAAGCCATCACGCTTACATACAATTGAAGAGAATCTGACTCGATTGTTAGTAAAATTTCATCACATAGGCATGGCATGAGGACTTTATATAAAGTTCAAAAAAGTAATTACGCGCTCCAAAAGAGTATCTAATAAAAAAAGTTGGCCATTGTAAAAATGTATGAAGATATAATTTTTTATTGTTCATAATTTTTACGAGGACGTCACGCCCGGTAGTCACCTTGGTGAACTTTGTGTAGTTCTTGGTGAACACGAAAGTGCCCCTGCCCCACAGGGTTTTGCCCGCCTGGAACACGCTCGAGTCTGTGAAGCCATTCGGAAGGTTGGGGTACTCGGGGCAGTTCCCAATGGACTCTAGTCGGAGGAGAGTGCTGGTCTTGGACTTGGCCCTCTGCAGACAACAAAACTTTCGTCACATCCGAAGCGAGGGCTGGTCCCGAGTGGAAGAAGTATAGGAAGGCGAGGAGAGGGGGACTCTTGTGTTCCTGGTGAACAGACCGTACCACTGAGGGCGGCGGCAACACCGCGAGCAGGCCGAGGCACATGGCGAACAAGGTGGCGTCCTCCAGATGGAGGTGTCGGCGGGCTCTGACCATGGCGGCGTTGTCGTTACCAATGAGCGAAAGAGATGCAGGAGGACGGTACTTGGTCCCCCCCCCCCTGCCCCCTCTTCTCTCTCCCGGGGAAAGACCTCGGCATCGACAGCGACATAGTCACTGCCAGGCGTTATTTTTGAGTGACGGGTCGATGGCGATTGCAGATTATCGGTCGCGTATTGCCCTTCCGGCCGGGCACCTGACCGATGAACCGGAAGGGGAGGTGAAGGTGAAATTCAAGGGTCCAAAATAATGAATGACATAAAAACATTGATCAAATTTATTTTCAAATATAACTTCATTCTTTTTAGCAATTTGATACAAGGAAATATTTGGTCTACTGACATATCTACAATATTTTGATTATATAAGGAGCAAAAAAACTGAATATAAAATATTCCATACCAGAAGAAAATAAAGAAAACGATATCACATCAGCTTTACACATACATACATGTTTGATCAAAACTCTTTGATAGGTTCAAAAAATATTTAGTTCCTTAATTTCTTCTAAATGTCAAAATCTAAAGCACCCTCAATATAACTGCATTTCTTTTCTATTTTTACCTCAAGAGGTTCTGAAGTTTGCACTTCCGATCTGTTAGTTGCCAGAGCAGCAGGAGTAGAAAACCTAAATGAGCCTAATTGACTCATAGAAGTGACAAGAGATTGAGTGTTAAGATTTCCATTAATTAAAGGGGGTTTAATTATTCCCGGTGACACTACCCGAGGAACAGAGGGGCTAGAACGAACTGCAAATAGAGGGCGAGCAGGACTTGCGAAAGATTTACCTGTATCACTAAGGCCAGATAACATAACTGGGCTGGAATCAGTACCTAAAGGAGGAGTGTTTTGAAGATTAGCATAATTTGTAGGCTTTTTTGCAAGGCTTGACACAACCACTCGTTGAGGAGTGGGACTTGAGTTTAGAAGAGACTGCAAACTACTTTGAACTGTTTGAGAACTAGTATTTGGACTATTAGTTTGAATGACACCATATTGAGAGTTGGAGGTAGGAGTATTGGTCCTATAAATGTTGGGTTGACTATTAAAGCCTGAAGCACTAGTCTTAATGACATATGATTGAGAATTAGAGCTCATTGTACTTGACTTGATTATAAATGGTTGAGGTTGAGAGCTAGAAGTAATAGTCTTAATGATGTATGGCTGAGGTTTGGAGTTTGTAGCACTGGTCTGGACGACATATGGCTGAGAATTTGAACCTAATGCACTGGATTTGATAACATATGATTGCATACTGGAACTTGTAGCATTGGTTTTCATAATGTATGGTTGAGGATTGGAGCCTGATACACTTTTCGGAATAGCAACAGAATTCAGTGCTGAACCCAATATTTGTTCATTTGGCTGTGGGTTGGTAACGTTTCCAGGGTTGTTACCACGTTGCACAACAATAATTTTTTTGTTAGTCATACTACTTATTGCTGCTGAAGTTGAACTCTTGTCAGAATCAGCTATGGATGCAGAACTAGCCTGGTCAGCAGCACCTCCAGAAACCACTTTTGCTTTTTTGGGGTTGGAGTCAGATGATGTCCTGTTGATTTCTACAAGCTTTCTTTGACCTCTAAATGGTTCCTTACGGGGCTCTTTGCCTTGAGAACCATCGTTCCTTTTCTTTATCAGATAACCACGATTCAGATTTATGCATCGGAAGTATCGCTCAACAGGTTGCGATGTTTCAGGATATTTTTCATTTGTAAAAGCTGTTAAAGAAGAGCAATGGGCTATAGCTTGGGGAAAATAAATTTCAAAAATCAGATGTATGTGTTGGATAAAAATCTTACCAACAACTGCTGACAACAAACGGCGATCCATTTTTTCTGCTGATGTCTCTATGTATTTATCCATTCCCATTAGATGAGTTAATAAACTCTTCACAAGTGCTTGATGAGGTGGTTTTCTATTGGCCCCAAAGTCAGCCAGCTTTACCAGGCGAGTAAGAAGAGCTGCATCTATCCATACCCCTGCTCCCTTGCGTAATTCCATCTGCAAATAAGTTTAATCAGAACACATTAAATTACAAATTTAGTGTATATGTCTTGCTTGTAAGTAAAACTACACAAAACTAAAATAATAAAAATACCTTTCTTTCAGAGGGCCACTGCCAGGGCTGGCTGAGATGATTAGCAAGGTTAGCAAGTGCTGCTCCAGTTGCTAGAATATTGGCTGCTGTTGACTTGTGAAAATGTGAGAAGTAATCAGATAGTGAAACTAGAGTTTTGACAAATCCGTCTGGTACTGTGAAGAGGCAATTAAGATTAGTATTTTGTTTTACATGAAAGCTTCCACTTAACCAAACGACGTGGATGAAACTTACGGGAAGGAAATGGTGGAAGTTTCTGAGAACAGCACTTGCTACAGCCATCGTTGCATTCTGGTCTACCATCTAGGCGGATGCTGGGAGGCTGTTCTTCAGCAGCTTCGTTTAAGGACTGCAGAACATGCTTCTCTTGCTTCTGCTTGTCAGTGTCATCATCAAAGAGCTTAATTTTTCTTGCTAAGTTTTCTTTGCAAGTGGGAATACTGCCATGAAGCAATATGTTTCCGTCTTTGGTAACATAAAGTGACTCCAAGTACTTTTTAGATGCTGCAATCATAACAGTGCAATTAGAACACAATATAGTCGATAGAAAGGACGAATGCAAAGTAAACATTTCAGGACTTACAACAAAGTCTAAGAATTTTGCATTCGTAACTTTTCTTTAGAATACATGCAACCCTTACAGCCCCTTCACACAAAGGTATTTCTTTGCCGTCTTCCTTAAAAGACTTTTCAAAACATATTTCAGGTAAAATACAAGTTCTTTCCTTGTTTTTTAAGAGTACTAGGGCGTATATCTGAGACATGGCAGGAAATTCGCCCGATAATTCGTTTAGCGGACACAATCTACAACTGATGTTTGAAAACAATAACACAGAACAGCACAGAGCAGTATGGCCAAAACTGCAATGTCGAAACATACAGAGTAACCACCAAAACTCCACTTTCTAAAAAAATAAGAGACTGGAGGATGAAATAACTCACGTTTAACCATCGGCGGAATCGGTGAGCCGTTTTCACTACATGCAAATGAATTAAGCAAATCGGGTCTGTTTATCTATTTGCTTTTTGCTGGAACCTTTTTCTGCAAGATAATTTTCTCATGTCTTCCCGGCTGCCGCAGAAGCCTCGCTAACAGCTGCTCGCCTTCCTCCTTCGTATATTTGCCATGCTGCTCGGCGCGAATTTAAGAAAGAAGAGAGGAGGGAAGCAGAAAACGAGGAAAACAACGTGTATAGGAGGCGGGAAGCGGCCGGTATTAGAGTTGTGAACTGCCTAAAATAACTGTTGGGTTCGGCAGTGTACTGCTTGTTATTTTCCAGTCCCATCATTGCTCACAGTAGGCAAGTAAAAATATTGTTGTTTCTTTTTCTACCCATCTATATTCCTCGATCTTTGTCGAGGCACAGGCTCTGTAGAGGTTATAAAGGAAAACTACCTGCTCCTGCTACCCATTTAAAGTCGATGCCCTCCTGTCAAACTCTTTTATGATGGCGTTTGATCATTCGTCTCCGTATTTTCAACAGGATTAAATCTAAGAACGATGGCGCTGGAACCTACTACACCTGTCTTGGAGAGGACGATTCAACTTAGCAGTGATGCCAAGAAAGCCAGATCAAGCTTGCTTTGGGGATGTTTCAACTCAGTCATCTTCAGTGTTTTACTTCTCGATATGTGAGTATGATTTGTTCTGAGCGTCTTGTAATTTCTATTTCCACAATCAACTGTTTTTCTTTCTCTGTTTAGAGTCTACACATGTCCTCGCTACAGCTACTATACACAATTGGGGGAGTATATAGTTGCAAGCATCTTGTTCTTGAATGCCTTGTATCACTTCGGGTGTTACATTTGGACTGTGTTTAGCATTGAACCTTTAACTGTAACTCCACGTCAACAGAAACTTCTTGGTATTAAACAAAATGGTAACTATACATATTTCTATCTTATTTCCTCTTGTTGCTGTTTCGCACAGATTTTATCATTGACAATACTTTTTTCTTTTGTAAAACAAACTAGATCCCTATATCAAGTTTAAAGCAGCTCTCTCTCCAACACCTAAAAAGGGCTCAACTGTGGTCCAAGAGGCAATCACCCCAATGAATATGACTGCTCTCAGCTGGATGTCTAATTCTGTATTATCTCCATCAGCTGGGTCTCCTATCAATGACTGTACGTGTCTTCTCATTAAATTAATTTTTCTGTAACATACTTTTGATTTTTGAGAGATTTGTTAAGTCTAATAAGAATTTCTTTTTCTTCTGTCTAGCCACAATGAGTAGCCAAAATTACTCAGTATCATCATCATCGTGGATGTATCAAGCTGGATCACCAGCAAATGTGTCACTATCACCTGATACGACACGAGATGGCCTTCGTAGTCGGCAAGCCAAGACGTCACCTAATAGGTCATATACATCTCATCTGCCAACTACCCCTTCTTCAGAATTCATTGGAGATGAAGATTCTTTGACTCAATATCTTCGAGACTTTGACTCCCATGAGAAGAGTTCTGCTCATGGTATGGATGAAAAGTTCCCATCTTTCATTGTCTGCTCATAGTTATGTCATATTGTTACTGACATCACTTCCATTCTTAGATTATATAAGGGTAATATCAGATGTCACCTGGGGGTCTTGGGTAATGTCATGATACCAGACATTAACTAACCAAATTTTCATAACTAAGGCACATTCAGTAATATCAAATTGAATGTTTGGGTATTAACTTAGGGCATGTTGGGTAATCATTCCTAATGAGTCAGTTTGTTATTCAAACAAATTCAAAACAATTGATGTAGATTGGGCTCATTTTTGGTTTGCACAATTTGATCCACTGTAACATTTGAAGTTACAACTTTTTTTTCTTTTTTTTTTTCTTTCTTAGATTTTTTAGCTGTAACAATTACAATATTTTATAATTCTTACGTTTTGTATTTTACAAACTTCTTAGTATTTTGGTAGACTTAGTTTGCAACTATCATTTCGTAGACATATTTTACATGCTATGATTCATATAAATAAATTCTTTTATGATTGTCTGTACTGCTTTTTAATTTGTTTCTTATGTCCTTACCTCCATCATTGCTATTCTTAATAATGATTTAAAACATGTCCATTTCTCAATACTAAATGTATTTTTGTTTATAGCCGCCAGCATTGAGCAGCCAACAAATCTACTCAGCTCTTTTTGGAGTCATCCAGCAAGTCGAACTGCTGGTGAAGTGTCCCCCTTACTTAGAAGATGTACATATCAGTTAGCATCACACTCATCAAGTAAGTTTAAATTCTCTGCCCAAGTGAGTTGGCAACTCAAGGTCAGACAAAGTTTGTTTATTGTAATTGATTAACAATATGCACAGCTCAGAGCCCCAGTAGTCCAGGAGCAACAAGTGATGACACAAGTTCCCCATCCGCCCTTTATCATAACCAAGAGGCTTGGCGCCGTTTCAGAATAAACCCATCCATGCTTACACAGTGGAATGCTAACTTAAGAATGGTATAGGCGTATTGACAATTCTTTCCTTCAAAACAGGCAGTTCTCTAAAGTTAAATACTTACATGCTTACTATTTTTCAGTGGATTTCTCAAACTATCTTAGAAAGACTAGAGAAAGAAATTGATGCTGTGGATGCTGCTTTAGCTAGACAGAGCATATCTGATGTTCGAGTAGGTCAAGTTGGTCTAGAGAGATTAAGGAAGACAGCACGCACCCTGACTGTAGTGCAAAATGTACCAACACTACCTAATTTGGTACCATTTTTAGAGCTCTCACCTCATCAAGAATATGTTGTCTCTCGTATCCGCGGTAGGTGGATTAACTCACTTTGGGGAATTTTCCTCTTACATGCAAGTTTCCATTCTCAGTTTCTGTAATATTTTTAATATTCATAATAAATTGTTGCAGAGCTTGCTAAAGGTGGATGTATGAGTGAATTTCGGTGGAACAGTGGAGGAAGCTTGAATGGTAAACCCTGGGATGAAAACCTACCAACAGACGCAGTGGTGAGTATGGTTTTCCTCAGTTAAACATATTTATTTTTAAAGTCATAACTTACTTTATGAATTAAAATTTTGGTTTGTTTTCAGATGGTAATGCACTTGTTAGCAACCTATCTTGACTCTCAATTGTTGCCACTACCTCAGAATCCTGATGGACGCCCATTTAGTACACAACATTTCTTCAAATCACCAGATAAGCCGCCAAAGGCTAAAAATACACTTGCTATTCATCAGACAAGCTTACATCCACCTCATTATGTGCTTGTGCTAGGTGAAGAAACACTTGATGTAACCAAGGTTTGTTAAGTTATCATGTTATGGTTTGCATCTTTCTTTTTACATAACTATGTACCATCTCACTATTTTTTTTTTTTCCTTTTTTTCTTTTTTAACAGGGTCGCAATAATCTCTTTCACACAGTTCTCCTCTTCCTTCATATTGTCAAGACACAGGAACATGGAATGCTTGGTCGCGTCAATTTGGGACCATCAGGTGTGAATGTCTTATGGGTTATCAACTAAAGAGAGTTACCTGTTTTATGAAATAATACAGTAGTTCAAAACAATGGCTCATGCGGATTAATCAATTTTAGTATTATGTGACTGGAAGTTTATTTTTCTGTTGTTTTACCCAATCATGATCATGTATCATTTACATTTACAACTTTTAGCATCTCTCTTCATACTATTGCTAATACTGTCAAAACTCTGATTAAATAATATTAATGAAATCACATATGAGTACAAAATGCCCCTCCTCCAAAAGACGTTGAACAGAGATAAAGTAATTTTATATATTCTATCTAAATAAGAATTTTATTTTAGCACTGAAATGAAAAAAATGGTCTTAGATAGACAATGGTACCATAAATATTAGACAGTTGGAAGTTTTGCCGCTTCTACCCTGATCACATTGATCAGTTCTTGGTTGACAAGAAATATAAAGCGTAATCCGGCAATCTGTAGAGAAAAGCTGAGTTTAGTCTACAAACTTAGTGCTAAGCATGATCCAAAATACTGAAACAGAAATTTACCTCAACAACAGAATTATTGTTGAGTCTATACTTGTTTCCCTGTAGGATGGGCCTACCATCAACATGGATAGGCCTCTTACCCTCACTGGAAATAAAGAAGTCTCCATTGTTTCTCAACCTTATTGTTCCCTGCCTCCGCGAAACTTTCCAAGCAGGACCCTCCAAAGATAAATCAACATCCACACTGTGATCTCTTGTAGAACGGCCAAGAGTAATCTAAGGACCAAAAGAAAAACAAACTGATGACAAAAACCCTGACTTAAAACCGTAACTGAAAGTTCATTGGGCAAAAGATTACCTCTCTAGAGCGCATTAAGTAGCGGACTAGACGACCTCTCAAAACTGCTAGGGTCTGGTTATCAAACTCAGGAGGATTGATTCCAGTAACAGAATCCACCAAAACTTGCCAGCGTCCAAGTTCATTTTCCAGAGTGCGTATTTCTTTCTTGGCTCGGCTAAACAAAATGTAAGACATGAGACATGAATATTTTTAACAATATGATAAAATCTAAATTGGAATAAATCATACCGATCTGCAATAGCTAGTTCCTGTTCTAATGCTTCATCTCGAAGATCAGCCAATTCTGCATCATTTATTAGTTCTTCAGCATCAGAGAAATTCAGAACATGTTCAGCTTGGGGCAAGCTTTGAACTGTCAAATAAACATCTCATATCATTAAAAGCTGTACCAAAATAATAATAATTGGTTTATATTTTTAATCTTCCTACTAACCAGTTTGATCAGGTAAAAGGTGGTATTGTTTCATCAATGTCCAATGAGTAAGAAGAGACTTTGCAGTTCTTGCAGGGAAGAAAACCTGGGGATTTTTTTCAAGAAGTTCTGTCATAGTGGTGACAGTAGGTGAGGATGTCTGAGGAAAAGACAGGACCAAGAATGGGTTAAATGAAATACTTCAATGTTAGTTTTGTTGGTTATTTGAATGACAGCACTTGAACTAACAGATTTTATGGTTCCTAAGAGTTCTTCTTCTGCCTTGCTGAACAAAGCTTTAGCTTGTACAGCCTGAGTGACCTCAGGATGAAGATTTCTCATGGCCGACACAGCAACTCGAGAAACGATTGGATCATACAGTAGAGCATACCATCGCTGCTGCAACTCCTGAACAGTGAATCTACACGAAAATTTGACTCCTCTGTGTACCATACGGATATCATTTGTCTGTAATATTTCAGAAACCAGACATGAGAAAATTTAAATTTCTTTGACAAAAAGATTGCAGTTACCTCAACATAAAATTCAAATCCACAAATCAGCAATACCTGCTGTACACCAATAATGAGGGCAAGATCATCTGTGGGTTTCCAGCGTCCCAAATCCTTTGCAGAAACACTATGGGCGTGTTTCTGTTTACGGTTACGACGGCCCCCAGGCATGGCACTGCCCTTGGAAGAAGTTCTCTTTTGTCTATTTTCAGGGGGTGGAGGAGCAGGAGCAGGTACAGGTACTGGTGGTGCTATGCTTGCACTAGCGCTAGTGCTTGGAACTGAATGCTCTATTGATAATAAAAGGGGAAATAAAAATTTTGCTACATCTTAAAATTAATAATAGTGATAAGATTTCAGATAAACTACCATAGCTGCGTTCAGTTGGCTGAGAAGGGAGGCTAACAGACTGAGTTCGAGTTCTGACAACTTTAGATGCAACTGGACTACCATATGCACCTAAACTTGATTCAACCAATTCATCATCAAACTTTCTTCGTTTAATGGACCGCGAACTGCTGCTCATAACAAGAAAATGTTGTAGATTGACTTGATAAAAAACTACTAGATGAAACTAGATTTTTAAACAAAGTAACCATACCTCCTACGTTTCAGTGACTCCCCTGAATGGCCCTGCAACCCTTGAAAACTGGGACTTCCATTGTTCAGCAGCCCACCTCCTAGTGAGTCATTGATATAGGCTCCTGAACTTGATGCTTGATTGTGCTCCATTGGTCTGAAAATGACATAAACTATAGACTTCCAAACAAACCCAAAACAATAAAAAGAAGCCGTGCCAAACTATGCAAGTTGTATATGTTAAAAATTTTTAATGATCAAACGAAATTTCAGTGATTAACAGGTTAAGAAATAAGATATACAGTTTTAAGTAGCGTGAGAATCGTTCCGAATCCTTCCTAAAAATCGAATATAAAGCTTGGCAAAGTAGCGTCACATGAAACATAACCTATACATGCGCATCGTGGCTTTGTTCGGGATAATATTTTACTCAAGGCACTACATCAGAATGAGGATCATAACACACCGTAAAACTGCTGAGCACAGACACAGAAATTTATTGGAAATTGGCACTAAAACGTCAAATACATGTTTCTTTCTATGAGATTAAATTTTCTAACATGGCAAACAAAAACAAAAACAAAACATTCGAAGGTCGGCAGCAGAAAGCATTTCTGAAACCTTGTAGAAGGCACACACCGGCTTCGGCGCCAAAACAGACGGCCATATTGTGTGTTTTAGTGTTTTAGAAGTTGACAGAAAATGTGTGGATAAATGTTTGAAAATTGATTCGGCGACTCGTCCTAAGCCTCCAGGATGCTGTGAGTACCTGCGCGCTTTCTAAATAGCTTCTTTTTGTTCTGAAACAACCAGCAGGCGCCTGCTCAGTGTTTACATTGGTTGCTGAAACGTTCTGTCTGTGTTGTAAGAACTGTCAAACTGCTGGGGGCTTCTTTGTTCTCCAGCATCAGTGTTACAGGGGGTGTGAATGAATTCATTGCAGCTGTTAGTACTTTCTTGTTACATACTCTGAACGTACCTCCAACTCGTTCTCTTGCGATTGCGTTTTTATCGCTTTTGAATTCTAACCTGTCACTTGTGGTTCCTGTCTTTTTCCTTGGCTAGCCTCCCTGCTGTCCTGGAGGCAGTGGAGGCTGGAGCTGTCTGTCATTTCAGGGGGAAGAAGTCGGCATATGATCTTAAACCTTAGTTGCACGAACATTTTACACTCCTAGCTTTGCTTTACTTTGTATTTTCTAGAATTGAATTTTAGTTAACCTCAAACTGACAACATTTTTGTCTTATTGAACTGTACTTTGTTTCTTTTCAATTTTCTTCAGTGTTGGGAATTTTTTTTTCCTGTGCTTGCCTCACAAAATGAGCCAACCTACAAAAGGTTTTTGTTGAACTCCTTAAAATATAGTTCTGGTCTATATTTTAGAAGCTCTGTGGTGGGAGTCTATATTAATTAAGGACTTTAAACTTCAAAGCTATGTGTTTGGAGGTTTCTTGCTGCTATGTGGAATAATGCGGATATCCTATTTATAGGAATACAAGACTGCCAGAAGGGAAGAGAGTGCTTATGTTTCAAGCCTCAAATCATTTAATCATTTTGCAGCAACTAGATTTAACATTAAGGAACATTAACATTACTGGGCACATGTCCATTTATGTTTTTAAAATGTTTTCCGCAGAATGTCCTTGCCACAGTTTTAAATTGAATCTGGTCAGATAACCTGGGTTTGAGTGTCATGAGAGTGAACCAGTGCTGGCTTGTTCCAACGGTTCAATGCTTGTCTCAGTTTTATTCATATTTATTCCTTTAAATATTTTATCTCTTTCCAAAAACGGTGCCGCCCGACTGTAGCTACCGCCACTACCGCCGTCGCCTTGGCCTTGCTGACTTGACTCTGTCCTTTTAAATCCATCGAGGTAAATTCGGGAATTGTGTAAAGCGGGGCGGGGCGGGCCGGGCATGTGCCCGGGAGGGGAAGGGGCGGGGCGGGGCGGGGCGGACACCTGGTGGCCTGCATCCCCTACGACGGGCTGGATAGGGAGCGCTAGGGGTCGCCTGGTAGGGGACCGGGACCCGGGCGGAGCGGGGCGGACAGGGCTGGCAGCCAGACAGACCCAGGCCCATGCCGTGAGAGCCCGCTCCTGGCGGGGGACGCGCGTAAGCACCGTGAGATCGAGGAGGTGAGGGGTGCGCTCTGTGCGGTCCCGTGCCGCCAGCAGGGCTCGGGGCGTTTGTGTTCGTAGGGCACAGGGGTCGGGCGTCCTGTGACTGCGCCGAGCCTAGCCGCCCTTCCCCTCGTGATCGCAGCCCTGCCGCTGTCGAGCCCATGACGCCACCATTCTCCTGGAGTCCCCGGGCCCCGGGCCGGGGCCGCACGATGTCCGCCATGGCCTTGGCACGGCGCTGGGCCCAGCTGTCCTATTCTGTAGCGACCCTTCGAAGATACGGAGTGACCCTGTAGTGGTCGCGGAAGGTAGATCGCCTGCGCTTCGCCTCCAGGAAGGCGCCCCGTGTCCCTCCTGGACTTGTCTTTGGGATCCTGGATGCGTCGTCCCTGGCCTGGACCCTGGCGTCTGTGGGGCTCCCGGGATCACCCGCCCCGCCCCCGCCCTGCCTCCTCCGCGACAAGCAGAGCACTGGGGCAATGCTCCTCTTCCGCGAAGGCCCTGGCCTGGCCTGGCCTCGCCCCGGGTCCAGATGACTCACGACGGGTGACGGGCGCCCTCGCCACTCACACTTCCTCTGCCATGCGCACTTCGCCTAGTCCTGCTTAAAGCCCTAGGGCTTTAGTCCTGCTCTGCGGTGTGTCTGCGGTCGATGTATCCCCTAGTGGAGCGTCGACGACGCAAGGACTTAAAACGCACCTCGAGACACGCGTGGCTTAGAGCTGTCCTCCTTGTCGTCGGCCAGGTGCTCTGGCCGCCGCGCCGCGCCGTGCGGGGCCCTCGCGCAGCGCGGGCCCGCGAGTCCTTTTGGCGCCAAACGCGCGCTGGCGCAGACAAAGAGCCCCACGGGCGAGCTCGGTCCGGTCCGGCTCGCAGCCGGCGCGCTGCGCCGCACCCCGCCTCCCCCTCGGGCGCGGCCCGGCCCCGCCCCGCCCCGCAAGTTCCCGTGGGCTGCAGGACTCCTGCCGCAGGACCTCACACCGTTAGGCCCCTCGGTATCACGCGCTGAATGCGCCGCCCGCCCGTGCGGACGGGACGGGGAAGTGCCGGTGAACTCGCGCCGGGTAACCCTCCCTGGTCCGGTGTGAAGTCGGGCCAGATGACGTAAGACTGACTTTGCGCCCGTGCTTTAGGGACGGCCCCTTCCCCCGTCCAGGAGGGAGACTGCGAGCGAGAGAGAAAGAGCGAGTCATCCCTCTGTGCTGTCTGAGGGAGCGAGAAAGAGAGGGCACGCCGCCGCGCCGGCCTCCTGCTGTTGCCGTGCGAGTGAGAAGAAGAGAGTGGTGGTGGAGGAGGTGGGGGGGCGCTGCCGCCGGCCGGCGCGCTGCTCTGGCCGGGCCCGGGCGGCGGGCGCTCGCGCTCCGCTCCGCGCTCCGTCGTGGTCGTGGTCCTCGTCAGTCTGGAGTAAGCCGTCGCGGGGAGAGGGTCGCGTGAGTCCGCGCGAGCGAGCGTGTCGTTTCGTGTCGTGTCGCCGCGGTACGGGAGAGTTTCGCGCGCGAGCGCCGCGTGGGGGCCTATAGCGGGATAGTGATATGCGAGTGTAGTGCGCCGTGCCGCGGACAGTACAGCACCATGGATAGGATTATGGACGGGTTCTACTACCCCTCCGCCCAGCAGCACGCCAGAGTGGCCGAGCCCACCCACCACCACGGCTACAACAACAACCTAGTCAAGATTGAGGACTTCGGCAATGAGGCGTAAGTGCCGAGACACGACTCGTCCTCGCCGAGTGGATATCGCAACATGTCGGAATACACGCGCGCGCCGTATGCCGAGTGAGCGGCGGCGCGACGGGGACGTGACAGGGATTTAAATTATTTTTCATCGCGCGCGGCCCCGGAATGCGCGTGAGGGATGTTCTCCTGGTACTTAGACGTGGCTAAGCCCTCAAGGTCCCCGGAGGAGGGGCAGCGGGGGCGCCCGCCCGGACCCGTCCGGAGCCCAGGGTGGGGGCCCGGTGCGGTGCGGCGACGTGACCGTGCCCCCGGAGCCCCATCAGGTGATTGGCTTTACGGTGTCAGCTGTGCGGGGCGGGGCGGGGCGGGGCTGCCGGGCCGGGGCACAGCCCTGCCCTGTCCTGCCTCCCTCCCACCTGAGCGGCCGCGCCCGCCCGGGGCCCGGAGCAGGCCTGATCCCCGAGCCCCGGGCTGGGCTGGGCCGGCCCGACGGTCCAGGCCTTTTGTCCCGGTGACGGTGAAGGGAGAATGTGGGTTAGGCATTAGCAGGTTCTTTGAGGAGCGCAGGCCGGGGCCGGGCTGCGGGCAGCCCCGCACCCCCGCGGGAGGTGGGGCGGGGTCAGAGAAGAGAAGAATAATGTTGAGGCAGTCGTGCCTCGTCGCGTGGGCCAGAGATAAAAGGGGAAATGGAAAATCGTCACAGAGCCGAGACGCGCGGGTCTGCGCTGCGCCGCGTCGCGTCGAAATGGTGTCGCAGACCAGATCGGGCCGTGCCGGGGGGTTATCAGTCGTCGTGGGTCTGATAACGATATGCAAGCCGCTGCACTCCCGCTGCGCCAGAGGTTCAAGCGCCGGGGCGGTGCGGGGCTGTCGTACTTTTTTCTAGTTTCAATATTTATGCTTTATTTCTGTGGCGGCGGCAGAGATAAGCGCTCCTCGGTCCTAACGGCAGCGGCGAGGCGTGTGACCAGGGCCAGTAGATCAGACACACGCAACATTGTAGGAGAGGCAGGACCCCCGCCCGCCCCTTCACCAAACAGCCGTCTGATTGTGGTCGCGCGTCTCAACAGAAACAGTCGGGCCGGGCCGGGGCTTATCTGCCCTGCCGCCGCACAGTTGTGTACCGTACAGCGCGCGCACGCACTTGTCCTGACCTCCTAGAGTCCCCCAAGGCCCCCATAACTATTCCCATCACCTCAACCCTTCCCTATCTCGTATCCCTTAGTACAAATAACAACTCGGACGATTTTTCATAGGAGGGTATTTGAGAGTCAAGTACTCTTGACTGGGTGTACTGTACAGTACCAGGCGGGTGGGCCTTCCTCGCCGAGGTCTGCTAACAGAGGTCGCAAACAGACGGGCATGGCTTTGGGGGGGGGGGGGGGGGGGGGGGCTGCTCCGGAGGATGGGTTGTCTGTCAGGTGCTCGTCTGTGTGTGTGCGCCGAGGGAGAGACCTCTTAGCCTCTCCTTTCCCATCAGTTTGCGCAACGTCTTCCCCGTGGCCGGCCGGTACCGGGCCGGGCCGGACGAGGGGCGGTTTTTAAAAACGCCCGTGAAGGGTGAAGGGTCAGGGGGGTAGGGGGCGGCTCGGGGTTCGTTCGCCCGCACCCTACTGCTTCTCCCTGTCGCCCTCCCACCGATTGAGCCATCGCAGTGCTCCCTTCTCCGCCCCGCCACGCCCGCCGCCTGGCCGTGGCCGTGGCGTGCAGAGCCTCTTGAACATATGATTGCCCCAAGTCTTGCCCAATCGGCCGACGGGCAGGCCCGCTGCGCGGCTCGGAGGAGAGGGCAGGGTCGGCGAACCCGAGCTGACTGGACTGCCCAACGGCCGCATCGTCGCGGCGGCGGCGTCGGCGTCGCCTCCCGCCCGCGTCTCTGCGAAATACGAACGCGACTCCGCCCCACCGTGGTCATCATCCCCGCCCTGCTCTCTCTAGCGGTGCGCCCGGGCGGCGGGCCGCGGCAGGACGAGGAGGTGACCGGGACCGGGTGGCGGAGGGCAAGGTGACCCCGCCACACCGCGCCCCGCCACACCGCGCTGGGGCCGGGCGAACCCGTTTGCTCCAGGAAGGCACGGCGCTCACCACCGGCTGTGCCCCGGCCCGGGCCGTGCTCATACATAATGTGTAGTTACGCCGCGGGCAGCGCAGGGCAGGGCCGGGCGGGTTACTTGAGCCGGGCTGGTCTAGAGAGACTGTCTCTCTAGGCTGGTCGGACAGGGCGGGGCGCTACGCAGGGCGGGGTCGACGCGCCCTACGGACGGACCGTTTGTCGTGAACGCCGTCCTCACCTCGCCCCTCGCCTCACCTCACCATGTGCGTGTCGTGAGAGGGGAGAGAGGCTGTGGCGGGGCGGGCCGGGCCGGCCAGCTCATTTGAATGGAGGGCTCGTATCAATGGGGGCGTACCCCGGGGCTTGGCGGGCCGGGGCGGGGCGTGGCGGAGCCTGCACGGCTCTCAACCCTCTCTGCTCCGTGTGTGAGCCGCACCGCTCCGCCTCTCTCTGTGTCTCTCTTTCTCTTCCGCTCCTCTTTCTCCTCTCCTCCCTCTCTCACTCCGCAGCGCGCTGCACGGCGGATGTTCCCGTCCTTGTCGCACACATTGCGCTTATCCAGGACCACTCGCCGGGTGTTCTGTCTCTGTCGCACTCTTGTCTCCGCTGGGACGCCTCGCCTCGCGCCGCCTCGCGCTCTCTGGTCTGGTATCGACTTGATCTCGCTACGCGACGCCGTCGCCTGTCACCCCGGCCCGTCCGCGCCCCCCAGCTTCCTCATCCGCCCCCCGTCACCGGCGCGCCGCGGCGTCCGCCCCGCCCCGCCCCGCCCCGCCCCGCATGCGCGGCGTACACCGCGCACCCATAATCTTGATGTTCATCTTGCATGGGTCCGCGATAACCACATATTTATACCCCTTCCTCCCCCACTCCTCTCTTTTCTTTACATCCCGTCATTAAACCCCCCTTCCTCCCCCGCCTCCGCCACCACCCACATGAGTCCCCGCGCTCCTCTCCCCCGCCCCCTCCTCCCCGGCGGGGAGCCCCACAGGCCCGCCGGCCCGGGCCGCAGGGGCCCAGGTAAGCCACAGACGGACCTCCATTGTGCGCCCCGCCCTGCCCCGCCCTGCACCGCCGTGCCCCACCCCCACCCGCCACGTCTGACCTCGGCCAGGAGATCGTCGTGGTCGCACACACACCCTTCCAGGCACTCCAGACCCTCTAGGAGGACTTGAACTTGGAGCTGCGAGCCCGAGGCGTGCGCTATGCCCTGTGTGTCTCACTCTTTCTCTCTCCCTCTCACTCGCGACAAGTCCCGTTTGCACAATGTTGCCGACGCGCCGCCACCGTGCTGCTGTTGCTCCGTCATCCCAGAAACATCCCGGCATGTTTCCCTCTCCTCAAGTTGCCGTGCGGAGCGGGGCGGGGCGGGGCGAGGTGGGACGGCCCGGTCGTAACTCGCCAGTTCACTACGCGTCACTGACTTTTGGGTGGGGAGATTCGATCCGAAACTACCTGGATAGGGGATGAGAGGGAGGAGGAAGAAGACGCTTTTGTAGCTGGGCGGGGTGCGGGGCGGGGCAGGGCGGGGCACGCGCTGCCGTGCAGGGCCGCCTCCTGTTCGTCCGCCAGCTGGTCCTCCTCACCTTCGCCGCGCGACAGGGCGGGACTTTTCCCGTCCCGCCCCGTCTCCTTCTCCCGCGGGCTCACTTTTCTTCCACGGTCGGTTACATGTTCGGGCCGCTGGCCCCGCGATACGCGACGCCCGTCTAGAAGGCGCGCGGCAGCGTCCTGGAGCAGCAGCAGCAGCAGCAGCTGTCCCGAGAGCGAGAGCTGCGTCAGCTGTCGCCTGAGCTGGCTGGTCAGGACAGCTCGGCGTCTTGCTCCGCCAGCACGCGGGCCGAGAAGCCATCTCTCTGCTGCTGGTGCTGCTGCTGCGTAGCACAGCCTGCTCTCGGCTCGGGTCTCGCTCAGGACGGGGCGGGGGTTTGCATTTCGCTGAATCTCTGTATCCGTCGTACGGCATGGCGTGCACGGTGTGCGTGCCGAGTGGAGTGGAGGCGACATTCCCGGCCCGAGCGGAGCGGAGCGCGCCTCCTCTGGGTGCCGCGGGCCCGGCCCGGCCGGCTCTATTCTCCTTGATTCTGTCCTGCGCACGGGCCGAGGAGCGGTGCGAGTGAGAGAGATAGCGAGACAGCTGTACATCGGGCGAGGCGTCTCGTCTCACTCACACCCGGGGCGGGGCACGTGTGGCCGCGGCTTTATCTGCTACTATCAGCCGGTGGCCCGGCCCCGCCCGCTGCGCTCAATGGCATTGTGCAAAAAGTCCCGGAGAATAGATGGGAGAGAAGTTATTCTGGAGCGGAGGTGGAGGAGGTGGAGGTCGCCGCTCTGCGCCGGGCTGCGGACGGACGAGGAGGTGGACACTGGACACCGGTCGGGGCGGCGCGGCCACGAGGTTCTTCTCGTGGTCTGTTTCGGCCCCGTCCATGTCTGGTCCCGGTCCTTTCTCCTCCCCACCTCTCCTGCCCATCTGCTGCCGGGCGGGGTGGGGCGGGGCGGGCCAGCTGCTGCGCTAGGCGCTAGGCTGAGCTAGGCACGAGGCCTGACGCTGGCGCGCCGGCGGTGCCTAACTCCACGGCGCTCCCCGCGGCGCGGCGCCAGTCAGCTGCCTCCCCGCCCCATGGCTGTCCCCATTCCCCGCCAGGTGATTTCTGAAAAAAGAAAGAGGGAAATAAAAAGACATGTAGGACGACGAGGAGCATTGCGCCCGTGTGGTGTGGAGCGGTATTGCCCAACAGAGGGGTATTTTTTTCATTTCTTTTATTTTCCGTCCAATTCAGCCCAAGGCTGTCGGCGGGCACGCCGTGGCAGGGGAAAGGCAAGAGCTGAACGAACACCGAGGAACTGGTTTGCCCCCCTCTCTCTCCCTCCGGGCCGTCGTCGGCTTCCCCTCAGCCCTCCTTCCTCCCAGTCCTTCTGCCCTGGCTCTCCTCTCCTCGCTGGAGGCGCCGCCCTGCTCGCCTCGGTGTACTTACACGTCCGTACATTCCGCGCTACTTGACGCTGCTGTCCGGGCCCGGGCACGTGTGTAGAGGTGGCGGGGCGGCCCGGTGCGCGCCCGCCCCGCCCCACCGGCAGGTGTCTGCTGCGCCGAGCAGGGCCGGGCCCGGCAGCGCGGCGCAGCGCAGCGCCAGGGCGGCAGCTGGCGGCCAGGGCGGGGCGGGGCGGGGAGGGTACCCTGCCAACAATTGGGAGCAGGTGGTGACCGCCGCGCCGGGTGCTCCGCACGGCCCCGCCCCGCCCCGCCCCGCCCCGTCAGGCGGGCACGTGCCCGGAGCTGCCCGGCCCCGGGGCCAGCCGATGAACTCTTCAGCAAGAACCCCAGCCTGCCCCGATTAGCCCATTCGTGGTTTTAACAGCCACCTTTAGGGATAACAGTGATGGTTTTTTATTTTTATACTTTTGGCAGTGGAGCTGAGTGGTTTAAAAGGCACAGAATCCCGAGCGACAAATCTTTAGAATGCGAGGAAATGGGATGGCGACGGGCGTGTTTAAAGCCCCCCGAAACAAAGGACCTGTGATTTGAATGGCCCGGCGGCTGGCGATGGACATTTCATGTGAATTGGCGATGCTTTTATCGGCGGCGTTCTATTTTTAGCTGTGTGCCGAGGTGTACTGCAGTCCCTCGCCATGGCCGGATACAGCTGCCGCAAGGCCGGCCTAACCTAGCCGGCCCGGCCCGGCGGGGGGCTATAGCAGCCTAGCCTACATGTTATTTGCATCGCGTGGAACAGGAAGTTCGCGCGATTCCGCAATGATAGATTCCTACTCGCAATTACATTTTCTTTGGCAGTTTTTTTCCCTCTTCTTTTTCTGTGATGGTTCTTTTTATTGCGTAACGGCCCCGCCCGCTTCTGCGACAACGGTCGCCCATGTCGCGATGTCATGACCTCTCCCTCCCCCGCGCCCCGCCCCGCCCGCGCCCCTAGCTCGCACCCTCTCGCCCTCTCTGCACGTGTTCTGGCCGACGCTTTTGGCGGGAAAAACTGGCGTCGGCGATGGCGTCGCAATGCGTCATCGCCCTCCCCTCCCCGCCTGCCTCCCTTGACGCCGCGGTCGCGATTTGCCGGACACCTGCCGTGCGCTTTGCTGTGAGAGGGGGGGGGGGTGTAATGCTCAGCGAAAGGGTTGAAATGTACACCGAAAAATTAGTTCATTCATGGTCTGTTTAATTTTTTTTTCAACGAAATATAACGGTGAACAGTACACTATAAATTCTATTATTATTTAATTCTGTTATTATTTAATTTTCCGAAAAAGAAATTTTTATTTTGACTTAAGCTATTAAATGCAAAAGGTTGTATGAGCATAATTTTTTTCCGGACCATGCTAAAAGATGAACGACCGAGGCACATTTATTCTCCCTCTCTGCAGCTCACACACACACACACACACACTCACACACTTTGCACTGCACCCTTACGGAATGAAAAAGCATCATCCCCTATATGCGGGTCCTACACGACACGCCAGATGCCGTAACACGTGCACAAACAGGGGAGCTTCTCCCTCCCCCTCCCTCCTCCTCCCCTCCCTCCCCTCCCCTCCGATGTTTCACCCCCATGGCCTCGCCGCGGCTCTCTCCCCCCTGCGTCGGCGCGACCCTCCCCTTCACGTGGTGCAATGTGCAGGAGGGTTAAAGGTTCAACTCCGGGCAGGGCGGTGCCGGGCGGGGCGGGGCGGGCCGGGGGCGCCACGACCTCACAGCAGCTCGCGGGGCGGGGCGGCGGTGGCGCGCGCGGGGGAGGACGCCAGGCGTCGCTAGGGCCCGGCTGGGCTGGGCAGGACAGGGTGGGGGAAAAGTCCGTTGAGCGCCGGGGGGTGGGGAGGGAGGAAGGAGAGCGGCGAGCGGGCGTCGCGACGGAGCGCGGCGCGGCGCAGCAGGCCCGCGCCGCGCCACGCCCCGCCACGCCCCGCCACGCCCCGCCACGCCCGGAGACTTGGACGCGGGTGGGACACGGGAGCGGGAGGCAGCGGCGCCAACCGCCAGTAATGTTTCTTCCCTCGCGCCCGCGCGCAGTGTTTCGTCCAGCTCTCTCTCTCTCGCTCCCGCTGCACTTTGGGCACTCCTGCCCTGAGCCCCTGTCGTCTCCTCTCCTCTCTGCCCTGCGCCTCGCCCTGTCTGACTGACTGACTGACTGGCACACCAGCTGCTGCGGCCCCTCTTGGCTCCCCCCTCTCCTCCCCTCGGCTTTGGAGTGGCGAAATCTCTCTCCAGCCGTCGCGTCGCGCAGCGGTTCCGGTGGCACATTTGCCGTGACTTTCCCTTCCCGTGTGTGTGTATGTGGAGCGCGCGCGCGCTTCCTGTGCGTGTGTGTCGCTCACCCCCACCACCCACCACCCCCGACGTCGCGCACGTGTACGCAGGGGCGGAGGGAGCAGCTCAGTGCAGCGGGCCGCGCGCATCTGGCGCGGGGCGGGGTGGGGCGGGGCGGGGCGGTGCATCTGTTCCGCGTGCAGAGCCGGGCGGGGCGGGGCGGGGCGGGGCGGGGCGGCCTCCCCCGCCAAGGGGTTGCTGTGCCGGGCCGGGGCCGGGGTGGTGTGGCGCTATGCCTGCTCCGAGTGCCCGCTGAGCCGAGCTGAGCCCTCACCTGAGGCCGCCGCCGTCACCTCGCTGCGTGTCGTCATCGTCAACCTGACGGCTGAGCCGAGCCGAGCTGACTGTGTGGGAACTCCACTCCGGGGTGCGGCGGGGTGCGGCGGCCAGGGCTCCTTGCGCGTTCTCTCATTACGATTCATGTCAGCCGCTGTACTGTGTCCCCCCGGGCCCCGCCCCGCCCCGCCGTGCAGTGAGGTGCGTGTGTGTGTGTGTGTGTTTGCAGCAAAGAAAGAGCAGAAAAGGAGGAGGGAGGTCCTTGCCGCCGCCGCCGCCAAGTCTGTCATTTTTTAATTGTGCTTCCTTTGTGCCGTGCGGACGTGTTTCTCCCCCACCCCTCCCCCTCTCCCTTTTTTAATCGCCCCCTGCTCCTTCTCCCTCTCCGCTCTCCGCTCTCCCTCTCGCTGCACCCCCTCGTCCTGTCAATTAGCTCGCCGCTTCAGGCGTCAGAAATTGACGGACAGCAGGCGAACATCGGCGCGTATGGGTGCGCTACGTGTACCACCGTACGTCTCTGCTCGGCGCGGTGCGAGGCGAGGCCCTTGGCCGGGGCGGCATGAGGCCCTCGACGTCTTCCTCTCGACGGCGGCATCCTCGAGTCCTCTCAGCCGGGCCGGACCCGGGCCGGGACCCGCGCGCCCAGCCAGCCAATTACGTTGTGGATGATACTCATTGGAGAACACGGCATGCGGGCCTGGCGGGGCGGGGCGGGAAGGGTCACTCAGTGTCCGGCCGGGCTGGGCTGGGCTGGGCAGGGCAGACAGCACTGATGACCCGGTGGAACTTGATGAGGCGGCATGGCAGCGGGGGGATGTGTGTGTCTAGTAAGTAATTCCCCCACCTCACCCCGCTCCACCCCCCACCACACTACACCACACATCTCTCCCTCTGGCGCTGTTTTAGGGTGCCGGATGCCGCGATACCCCCCCCCCCCCCCCCCGTCTAAGCCACCCCTGTGCAGCTGTCCCTGCTGTGTGTGTGTGTGTGTGTGCCGGCCCGCAGGGTTCCCAGACCGTATGACTATGCGTGATTAGGCTCCGGCGCAATCTAATGCCAACCCCCCCTCCTCCCCTCCCCGCCCGCTTCCACCCTTCCTTCATCCCCCCTCCCCTCCCTCTTTAAACCAGATCTGCGGGCGTGGCCAGCCCCACCACCACATTCTCATAATAATAATTTTTCTTATTATTATTATGCTGGCGTTTGTGCGAGTATGAGCTTGTTTGATGTGCGCCGCGCGGGTGAGTCTGAAATGTCATGTGCCAAGTCCTTTCCGAACACTTTTTTGCACTAAAACTATTTCTGTTCCCGCGCCGTGCACTTGTCGGTACTCCCTGCGTGCACCGGTACCCACCCAGCGCGATGACCCCACGTCGTGTGTGCAGTGCTTATCGTATGGAGTTTTCAGAGGACGTACCTTATTTTTATTTTATTTTTCAACCCTTTTTTTTATTTACATTTTTTTTATGGATGGGTCTGATAGATCTGTTTGCTCGCGACACTCACTGGCCGGGTTGGCCCGGGCTGGGCCGGCGCGGACATCGACCCTATATAGGACATCACGCACTTCCCCAGGACGTCAAAGGTCCCCACAACTTTCTATCAGTACGAGACGAGACGCCCCGGGCCGCCGGTCTCTACTTTTCGACAATAGTCTTGTTTTTGGCAGGGTGCCATCGCTTCCACTCAAATCGCCTCGAATGCTTCATCATAACACATGGAGTGCTCTCTGACACGTCTCGAAGGCGGGACAAAGGCGGAGCGGGGGGGAGACTGTAGGCCTGCCGCGCCGGAAGGGGGCTTTGATTTGTCAATCGTAAGGAATAGAAAGACAGGCTAAAGTTTTTGTCCCAATCATGTTTTGCAATCATTATGCGTTCCGCTCATTATTCTATTCGGGTAAAGTTTCTTTTTTTTTATTTTTTTAAACTTTTTTTTTAATATTCCTTTATTGCCGCTATCTCCTGTACTCTTTTCTTAGTTTCAAATTTATTTCCGTGTTGAGTTTTACTTTTATGCAATTTACAGGAGCCGCACTTTTTATTTTTCCCAATCTCGTTTCTACCGCCTAATTTTTAGTAGTGCCTACCCCGCACTTTCTCACATGCATAATAAAATCACAGGGGACTTGGCAATGGACCGCTCCCCTTTCTGGCGGTATCGTATGACTTCACCCTCTCCCTCGCTCTCTCTCTTTCTCATTTTCCTTACCTGTTTAAAGCTGTTTGTTCCTTTTTTCATTCGTCTTTTTTTTATCATCATTTCGTAAAATTGCGTCTAGTTTTTTCCCCACTCATTTCTTGACTTGTATTGTGGGAGGATTTGTTGTTGAGGGCGGGAAGCATAACTTTGCGGAATGTACTGAATGGTAATTGAATCGGGAGTGTATTTATATATACACTGTTAAAAAATCCCGCACGGTAAGGGCAATTAAAACAATCAGGTCTGCCGAAAAAACAACCTCCAATTAATTCTGTTTCGTTTGATCGATCTTATTATATTGATGCCGCAATGTTAAACTTTGAATAATTATTTTCACTTAAAAGACTTCTCAGCTGTACCGTGAGGTATTCGCGAGTCCTGCCCCTCTCACTTCCACCCACGCGTGTACCCGTACTCGTCCGGAACCCCTCCCCGGCACACCTACCTCTCCGCTCAGCTCCGTGCCCTCTGCCTCCCCTCCCTCCCCCCTCCTCAATCTAAATCGTCTCTTTCGATCTGGCAACTCCGCAAGAGCATACCTCTGGCCATCGCGTGGACGGGCAGGTACCCTGTTTAAGTATCTCCTTCAATATTTACTTTTTTCTTAGCAGACTGCCTTGAAGTTAAATTTATTTTCGAGGTAATCCACGTGTCCTCGCCATTTCTAGCTGTGTACGATGGGGAGCCCAGCCTGTTACTATTGTCCCCATTAAATCCACCCCGTGCTCCACTCTCCCCTTCCTCGTCTCCGTGTCGCAAACTTCACCGTGGATTCTTCGTTTTCAATAATATTCCGACTTTTAGACCCCTTTTTCACGAGAAAGCAAGAAAAGATAACATGATTTTTTTTTTAAGGGAAAAAGCGTGGAGACATGCGAAAAGAAAAAGATTGGTGGAGGGAGGGGGTTCGGCGAGAACCGTGTACTTTGAACACGGCGCGGGGCGGGGCGGGGCGCGGGGGGTGAGAACCTGTCTGGGGTCGCTCCCCTGTTTTTCCCACCGTCGCCCAGGTCTGCGTGGAGAGGGTGAGGTGGAGGTCCTCGCGATTGGATTTGGTGCACAACTACATATCCATCATGGGGGCTTTTTGAAAACAAGTACCGCGAGTAGCGCTATGGCAATAATCCCCTGGGAATAGCGAGTTGCCATTTGATGTGTTATATATTGTGTTAAAGTTGTGGTGAAGCACCCCACAGCAGAGTATGCTTTCTTTTGATTTTTTTGCGTGCATTAAGAGTTACTAGGCAGCAGTATCAACAGCATATCGCAATTTTGTGGAAAACTCGCACAACTTGGACCCTCTAGACTGTTCGACATTTTATTTTAACCAGTGTAGTTTTATCTCCTTTACTCACCCACCCACATTATTACCCCTCCTGGCCGTGTCTTGAGTCCAGTCCAGCTCAGCGGGCTCAGCCACCCACCCGCGCTCGCTATTATTATCATCACAACCTCTTTTGTATCGCAACTCCTTGGAGCCGAGGCGAGGGGAGGGGGGAGGTTTAAGCAGAAGTAAGAGGGGTGAAAAGTAGTGGGACTGGTCCTCCCTCCCCTCCCCCCAACATAGCGAGGCATAGAGCACCGTGCGCACACCTCTTCCCACGCTGGCGGGGCGTGGCGGGGCGCGGCGCGATGTCCAGCCATGCGGGGCCATCATGACGCCAAATGGGGATGGAGAAACGATGTGGAGGTATGTGTGGCAGACTGTACGGGCGCGCCCGCCCCGCCCCGCCCCGCCCCGCACGGCTCGCCCCCGCCGCCCTCACCCTTTTTTCCACACTCATTTCCATGCCGGTGGTGGTGCCATATGCCTAGAGGCTCTGCTCTACGGCGGGGCGGGGCGGGGTGGGGCGGCCCACATGTTGGCAATGGCACACCTGGGCCCGCCCTGCCCTGCCCCGCCCCGCCCCGCCCTGCCGGAGGGAGCGAGATAGACATGACGACCTGCACATTTCCATATTTTACGATAGCCTTAGGGTAGTGCTGCCACTGCACGACGCCCCTTTTTCCAGGGGGCGAGCGTGAGCGTACGCACCCGGCGAGGCGAGGCGGTTCGCCGGACGCAAGACGACTGTAAACGCCAGCGCTCCGAATAGTCATTCAAAAGGTGTGAGTTTTGACACGATGCGTTGATGCGGTGGTTGTCTGGAGCTCGGTGCGCTGTCTTGTGTTGTGGTCTGGATGGGGAGGAGGAGGAGGAGGAGGTCGGCGCCGTTGGCCGGGACGTGGTGACACATCCGGCCCGGCCCGGCCGTGCCCTGAGAGGTGTGATTGAGTTGGCCCGGCTGTGCTCCAGTTTGCGCCCCTGCTGCTGGTCGCTGCCTGCGCTGCGCGCTTCCTCCCTTCCCTTCCCTTTCCTTCCCTGACTGGAGCCCGCTGGAGTGCCTCGACGTGGAGGTGAGGTGTGTGCGGGGCCGCGCCGGGCCGGGCCGGCCTGCTGCTCACCGGATGTCGTGGGGCGGCAGGGGTAGCCGTGTGCTCAGCCACTGGAACGGGCGGAACAGGCCAGGCAGGGGGCGCAGCGCGGCGCAGCGCGGCGCAGAGCAGGCGGGACCCCCACCCTCACCCAGTCCGTCTTCTTGTGCCTCTCCATGGCCACGGCACCCGCCCGGCCCCGCGCCGGCCCGCAGGGGAGCAGCCGAGTGTGACCGATAGGATGGGGCGGAGCGGGGCGTGGTGGAGTGGGGCGCAGCCGTGGACGCAGCGCTGCGCTCCGGGGCGGGGCGTGGCGGGGCGGGGGGCAGCTCTGAGGAGATGGCATCGCGGCGACGTCCCTCCGTCCGCCCCCTCACCGGTCGGGCCTGGGCCACGGTCGGCTAACCGTGATTCCCTCGAGTTATTTCATTTCCGTTTCCTTTCTCCGGCGGGGCTGGGGCTGGACGCGACGGGACGGGACGGGCGTGTCAGGGTTCGACAGAGACGGAGCGGGGCGGGACAATGGTCCTCCGCCTGCGCTGCGCCCCTCGACAGGAGGGGTCGCTTATAGAGATCAAGTGGTGCGGGGCGGGGCGGGGCGGGGCGCAGGGTGAGTGCGCTCTTGAAAAGCAGCGCGCCTTGAAGGTTATTGTACCGCCCTGCCGCTGCCCTCGGCCGGTATGCTCTGCCCGCGGTACCCGTCCCCGCCGGCTAGACACGTGCCGTCTCGCTCCACGGCGCTCCCTTCTCCGCGGGCGCGGGCGGGTCGGCTCGCCTCCTCGGCCGCTGCGCTGCGCTCACCCCTTGTCGATGAGCTCCTTCCTCCTCTCTCCAGGGCCTAACTCCTCGTCTTGTTCCTTTGCAGCTCTCGGTCCGGGTACGAGAGTTCGAGCGACGACCAGTCTGACGATTCCGGCGCCGCGGACGCCGCGGATGAGCTGACGGGCGCGTCGGCGCACAGTCTGGGGCCGCACAGGAAGGCGGTCAACAAGGGTCGCTGGACCAAGGAAGAGGTAAAATGCATAACAAACTATTTTTTATTATTTTTATGCCTTGCTTTTCCGCTGCAGTCACTTCCCTACGGCACCCACCTTCCCCTCCTCTTAACTCTCCAGTTTCCTCCCCGAAAGGTTGCGTGGAGATTCCCCCCACTTCTCCGCGCGATTCTTCATTAGATTATCTCCATACACCGCGCCGGGCCGCGCGGCCATGGCGGCGGCGGCCTGCTGGTGCTGGTCCCCCGCCCCTCCCGGTCCGCTCCTCCGTGATGCCATCCTCTTCATCCCTCGTGTGTTGGGCAATGGGGAAACCTCGCTCTCTCTTGCTCTCGCTCTCTTTCTCTCTCGCGCGCGTTCGCTCTCACTGCATGACAAAGGTCGCACGGGGAGCAGGGGTAGAACAAAGGGAGAGGGAGCAGAGCACCCCGCGAGCAGGAGAACTCTCAACCCCCTCCCCTCTTTCCCCCACCTCCTCTTTCTCTCTCTCTCTCCCTCTTCCGATATTCCGGACATCCCCTGTACACTCCCTCTCCTCTCCCAATCCCTTCCTTCCCTCAGCCAGATACATGGTGACTCAGGGCATGCCTCAAGGCGTGCGCGAAGACTTGCGTATTTGGCAGGGCGGAGGAGGGGAGGGGGGGGGTCTTTTGAATATCGCGTAGGGGAAGGCTCCGTGGAGGGTCAACTCGCTGCTTATGCTGCTCCACCCCTGGTGTGTGTCCTGGGGGAGGTGGGGGGCCTTGCATCACTCACCGGCCGTCTCAGGGGCCACCCCGCCCCACCCCGCGCCGGGGCCAGGGGACCGCCCCTAAGGTTGACGAGGTGCGACCTGGTGGCGCTGACGACCACGCTATGTGTTTGCAGGACGCCCTGCTCAAGCGGCTCGTCGAGGAGCACAATGAGAACTGGGACGCGATCGCCAAGATGTTCTCGGACCGCTCCGATGTCCAGTGCCAGCAGCGGTGGCTCAAGGTGGTCAACCCCGCGCTGGTCAAGGGGCCCTGGACCAAGGAGGAGGACGAGAAGGTGCTCGAGCTGGTGCAGCGCTACGGGCCCAAGAAGTGGACGCTCATCGCCCGCCACCTGACGGGCCGCATCGGCAAGCAGTGCCGCGAGCGCTGGCACAACCACCTCAACCCCAAGATCAAGAAGACGGCCTGGACCGAGGAGGAGGACCGCGTCATCTACGAGGCGCACCGCCAGTTCGGCAACCAGTGGGCGCGCATCGCCAAGCTGCTGCCCGGCCGCACCGACAACGCCATCAAGAACCACTGGAACTCGACGATGCGCCGCAAGTTCGACCCGGACATGCGCGGCGGCAGCGGCGGCGAGTCCAGCGGTCGCGGCCGAGGCCGAGGCGCCGCCCGCCGCTGCCAGCCGCAGGCCTCTGTCGCCATGGCCGCGCCCCCGACGGCCCCGGCCGCCAGCCAGCAGCAGCAGCCGCTGGCTGCCCAGCACCACACTCCGCACCAGCAGCTGACCGTCGGCATCCTGGCCCGCATGGCTGGTCCCGCGTCCAAGTTGTACTCGGCCACCACATCCACGCCGACGAGCGCCGCGTCGGCCGCTACCCACCGAGAAGCTCACCACGAGAAGTTCAACATGACGGACTTCGGCATGGGCGTGTACGAGGTGAGGCTAAGGCCGAGGCTACGGCAGCATCTCCGTTTTAAACTCTTTGTCCGCTGTGAACCCCTCCACCGTCACGTCTTCCCTCTTGTTCTAATCGAGTCTCTTGGGTGTATTTGTTTTTCCAGAGCTCGGAGTGGTCCTCCCCTGACATCTACGACCAATCTCACAGTCAGAGCTCGGCGCCGAGTCCTGCACCGAGCCCATTGTCGACGCAAGGCAACAATCAGCAACCAGTGTTGACTCCGCAGCAACAACAGAGGTTGTTCAATCTGAAACATGAATCGCCAGATCCGTTCTCACCGTTCAAGTAAGTTGCTCAGCGGAATATTCAGCGTTTCCACGTCTCTTCATTTTTAACGCCGCATGGACTAAACATGTTGATTCATTTTTTTTTAAAACAGGTATCTGAGTATGCAATCCAGTCCATCTGATGAGGGATGTAATGAACTTGATGGTATGAGACTGTCTCCCAAGAAAGAACCACTCAGTTGTAAGTAGTTTAACGTCCATGAGATTTTACTGCATCTGCTGTGTATATTTGTTAACATTTTGTCTTGCATTGTCTTTGCAGCATATGATGAGATGCAAATACTACCATCAACATTCTCTGAATTCAAACATGAACCATTAAGCTTTAGCAGGCCTCAAGACTCCGGTATATCATCTGATTTTGCAGCTCAATCTGTAAGTTGACAAAAAATTGATTTTACTTATCACCATTTTCCATCCTTTGCTTCATATTACAAATCAAAACATTTACAGATGCAGAACAGTGGCCTTGGTGTGTCAGTAGGATCACCTGAGAGACAAGCCACACCAATTAAACAAGTTCCATTCAGCCCATCTCAGTTTTTGAATTCACCCATGGAGATGTCCTTGACTGGAACACCAGTGCGACGAAACTTAGTTGCTGCTCAATCAACACCCCTCAACTGTGATGGGGATCGGGACAGGGATGGAAGCCCTGGTCCCCTCTGCACTCCAGACACACTGCCTCTCCAGCAGGCTGCCCGGCAGAGACTGGCACGCAGCTCTTCGGTCAATTCTGAGAATGGTGAGGCTGGAGGAGAACCAAGATGCAATGATGCAACTCCAAGCAAGAAGACAAGGTTAATGTTTCCAAGAACACCCACTCCATTCAAGGACGCTTTAGCTAAATTAGAAAAGAAAAATGGAGCTGTTAAAAATTTGGTGAGAACTGCAGACCTATAGCTTGTTAGTGAAGAAGTGTGTTTTAAAATCCTAATCTATAATTTTGTATTGCTCTTCCAGCCCCAAACTCCTCCCCGTTTTGAGGATATTCATGAAATTATGATTAAGGAACAGCCTGACTTATCAGATTCACAATATGAGACTGATGCAACAAGTATGATAAATTATACAACATATCAGGTACTTTCTAATTTTTTTGTTTTTTTTAAAGCTTAGAGTATTCAAGAATTCTGTAGTAACTCTTAAATATTTTTGTCAGGACTCTCTTCAGGACAGTGGTTATGCAGGTACCGTTAAACGGCGAGGAATAGCCCCTCTTGGCAAAGAAAATGTACCAAACAAGAAAGTAAGAAAAGCCCTTGCTCCATCTTGGAGTACTCCAGGAAATATAAGTGTTCCAGGGGTGACTGATCCCTCTTTTGTTGCTGAATCACCTGTAAGTGCCCTAATGCTCTTATTTTTTGTTCAATGCAAAGTATCATGACAGCATTACTGAAGATGCCTTTTTATTTTTCAGAACAAACCTATAAATGTTGACCGCTTCTCACCGTCATGTTCTTTTGTGGTTGAAACACCTGTGAGTTCTCAAAGCTATCTTAAATTTGATTTCTGTAATTTTTTTTTGTTTTATTTTAACTGAATTAATAAATAAACTTTCTGTCTCTTTTCTTTTTTTTTAAAGAGTAAATCATTAGTGGGTGACCGATCAGTACTCTTCTCTCCACCGTCCATTATGACTGATCTTGATGAAGTTCTTGCTGTACCTGTTGCGAATGATCCTCCATCCCCCAACACTAAGGTGAGTTAGCCTGTGTCTCTGTTTTTATTTTAATGGAATGCTGTGTATTGTGTCTGTTAGCATTTCGAAAATAAAACTGGTGCCGGATATTTCAAAGTTGTGCTGTTGGAGGTGGCTAATGCCTCTCCAGGGTATTTCTAGTTAATATAAAGGTTGAAACTTAAAACAAATAAGATAGAATTATAAAGATATTTCTGTGTGAAGGGACATTCGGTTCTGGGTCTCACAGTTACCTATTGCTCTAGACATCTTAGATGTGTCATCAGGTGGTGGTGCCTTAAGTTCTTGATAGATCATGTTGTATAGCCTGTCTTATTCCTCTTCAGAGTGGGTGTCAGACTTCATCTCTGCCCACACCCCCTACCAAACAATCGGTCGCCAAACGTATCCATTTTGGAGATACACCCAGAGATCTCAGAGTGCCAAAGGTGCCAAAGGTGAGATCATTGAGTGGTTTGAAATAAATAATCTTACTAACATGTTCTGGAACTTTTCCAGATAATTAATTGGTCAGGCTTTTAAGAATCATTGCATGGCTTTTCAAGTTACTTTTTAAACCTGATACTGGTAGGCACATAATTACCTGGTTTGCATTGATTTGTGTATTCTTACATTAATATTATTGTTGAATCTGTTTTTTTTTTTTTTTAAACCTATATGTTGCATTTTGTTTGCTTTAGTGAATGCTTGTTCTCTTTATAATGTGCATGTTTATATCTCTTAATAGCACTCAAATTGACATTTATCACAACTGAACTTTAATCCTCTGTTATTTGTCTCTTTTGACCTGCCATTTTTATTTATTTTTTTTATAGCCTGTTGCTGCTGTAGTTAATATTAACAAAAAGATTAACCCTTATATTTATACCTCTTTACCATCTTTTCTAGAATAAGAGAGGAAAATAAAGATGTATTTTGTGTTCTGTTTCAGTTGGACGTGCGATGGGAAATGGTTGCCTGCGGTAAGACACTAGACCAGCTGGAATTGACAGAACAAGCTCACAAATATCTGAGCCAAGCAACATTAAAACCCAGATCCTTGAATCTCTGACGGATGTTTTTGCAAACATTGATATGAAATCTTTCAGCACTAGTCTTATTGTTTTTAACCAGATCAAAAGCTGTCCTCTTGGTTTGAATTTTCTTCCTTCAAAAATAGCATGTGTGATTTGATGGTCAAGTAATGGCATACCTTACTATTAGCAAAGCTGCAAATGAAGTTTCAGTGTACCATATGCTGTGCCGATTTGAAAATGGATCCTTTAACACTTATGTCACGCTTACCTAAATGTCAGACATCACATATCCTTGTTGCCTCATATTCTTCTTTTCTTGGCTGGTGTTAGCCATTTCTCATTCTGAGAAGAACCAGTGTTACCACCATCAGGAATCTCACACTTATGTAAGTGGCTTCATAATTTTCTCACATGTGTCATTTACATGCATCAAGTGTGTGGCCTGAAGCTCTGAATCTAAGAGACATGTATTCTTGTTAGTATGTTTCTGTAGTATGTTTCTTGTTAAGTTTCTAGTGTGTTGTAAAGTTTATTGTATACCCTGTACTAACTCATGGCAATGTTTTTCTTTCTTATTTTTTTTTTTTAATCCAAAATGTATTGTAGCATTTTGCATAGATTTCTTCAGTCTCTTTCAGACCATTCTACAGTATTGGATTGAAGTTGTCTCTCTCTTCATGAATAGTTTTAAAATTTTAAGTGTGAGATTCAATGAATGATTACAGTTAGTATTATACTACTCTTAATATTTATATTGTATTCTGTATTATCTATGGAGCAAAACTGCAGAGCATTGTATTAGCAGTTCATGTTTGTTCTTGTTGCCGATATGGCTGTCTCAAATCATGTAATTTATTGAAAGTATGATAGTCTCACAACTATTGTGAAACCAAAGGAAATGTAGCTTAGTGTTTTCAAAAAGACTCCTATCCTGGTGAGGTTGATGCAATATTAAGATTAAAATTGTAAAGTTAAATATTTATATATCTATATGTAATCTATTGCAAAACATTACAGAAGACTTCCAAAGACATCTATTTATATGTGACCCTGTACAGTTTGGAAATTTGTTTAGATTTACTTATCAGACCAAAGTGAATAGTTTTTCAGGGCTGCTCTTCATTGCTTGGTGGGTCTAAATAATGATGAGTTCTGATCACAAATTTTCTTTTGGCATGGTTTGCCCTGCTGTCTTTATTACTTTGTTGTTGGCTAGTTGTGGTCTTAGGCCAATGTAAAATATTGAGTGGATTTTTCCATATTGGTTTCATAAGTATTAATAAGTGAATGTGTCTCCACTTCACATATGATGTATTACATAGTTTTAGCATCCTTACTAGTTTGAACTTTTGTGTGATAGATATCTTATTTAAAATTGATTCAAGTGAGGAACAGCAGCTGGTTATTTCTGAATTGAAATACTTAGGAAGCAATTGAAGCTGAAGCTTGACAAGACATTCAAACAGATCTGATTGCCAGTTTCTCATGAATCAAGTTCATGTTGAAGGGCAAGCTGTTCATGTACAAATATTTATTTATTCTGTAGATAAAAGTGTTACATAACTGTAATCTAGTGCCGATATATATCACAGTCCATGACAGCACCATATTTTAAGGGCCTACTTTCAACCATTGTTGATTAATCTAACAAATTTTGTATTCTCTTATTATTTCCTTTGCTCTCTAATTTATCTTTCAATTGTACTTACATGTAAAAACTGTGGAGCCTTTCTCTCAGCTATTAATTTACTTGGACATGTGTTTGTTCATTATTCTATCACCTGTGGGCCATTTTAAAGTTTTGAACTAATTCTGATGTTTTAAAAAAATTGCATGTTAACCTAAAATTAATTTATGTGTGTATGAACCTTTTTACCTCTGTTATTCAATGGGTTATCACATAAGATTGTCAATAGGTTTTTTAAACTACTGTTTGACATTTGTTATTGTGCCCACCTCTGACCAAAAAAAAACAAAGAAACAAAAAGTAATACTGAATACATCGTTTTTTTCTTTTCTAATATTTGTTGTTTTTCTTTTAAAATTGTTCCTATATAGTAACATATAGTACTGTTGGCCGAAGCCAATGAATATTTAGAGCGGTAGCTCAGCCTGGGAGTCATGACTCTAGCTAGTTTTATTTCTAAAATGCAGGTTCAGTTTCTTGTATGGTTATCATTCCAAGAAATAAAGTGGATGTGTGCTCTGGTTTTCTCAACAAAGAAAAGTTTATTTATAAGTTCTCTAGTATCACACTCAAAACTTTTGAGTTAGGCAATACAAAAGAACAAACACTCAGACATTTTTTATCTTATCCAAAGGCCACACCAAGAAATAAACTGTAAGATAGTCAGTGTGCAATATTTCTATAAACCCATCTTAATAAACATTAGCCTGCTCACACATACACACACATACACACACACACAAACTGTCAAAGCACACCAGAGGCAATTTACAAATTAACAACATACTTTAGAAAAGTGTACAAAAATATTTGCCAACCGGTACATAATTGATTACTGCAATGGTCTGATTGGCAATTAACTTTGTACACACAACAAACATTAAATGCATTAAAATAGTGGTTCCACACCTTTCAGAGGGTTAACACATTTGTCTAGTTTCCAACAACTTAAAATAAAATTAAGTTTATTTAATCAAATAGAAGACAAAAAGGGCATATCAAACACATGAGAACATCCAGATATTGCACAAGGTGCTTGAAAATAATGTGCTAGAAACAACTAACTACCTTGCATGGCACATATCATAAGATTGCAAGGCACCTTGTGTTTTCAGGCACAAGGAAAGCTGACACTCTGATAAAACAAATTTAAATTCACTTACAGACGACAGTCTTGGATAGAAATACTGATAGGCCGAACATTGTATGGAATCAGTAAGTGGGAGACCACATTTATTGAATTTTATCAATCACTGTAATTATAGTATAATAGTAACCCACAATGGTAAGGCAAAATAAGACTATGATCAAGAAGTTTAGTTTGTCAACTGCAAAGTAATAAAAAATCAAATCATAGAAGGGGAAGAAGAAAGACTGAACAAAACTACTTTCTCTCCTAGTTTATAACTTGTTTCTTTTCAGCCAACTTCAAAATAGAAAAGAGCACCAAAAGATAGAACACAGCTATTTGGAAACTTTATGTAAATTTGTACAATTGGAATAATTAGCAAGACACTTTCTAACTACCTCATACATAGTTCACAACAATTCAGTCTCCATTTAAGAACCAGCCATGAGGATGGGTAAAAAAATCATAATGTTGCCTACTTCAAAGAACTTAACACAGAACTTCAGATATACAGTGGTATACAGATATATACACAAAAGTTTACAATACAATTTACAAGGGGCCTACAAGAGATAAGAACTAATAGGTAAATTTTGAAAGGACATCAAGAATCTTGAAATTAAATTCACTGAATGGTCTCACAGAAGACAAAATAAATAAACATCTCAATTATAAATAGATCCTGAGATAACTTTCACTTTACCGGAGCTCTAAATAAGAGACCTTGATAATTACGAGTTTCAGAGAGGTCAAGATTGATCAATAAAGCCTCATAATAAATTTGACAATGCAGACATCATGCTCAAGCAAGCAGACAAGGACAGCTTGGCCAGCAAGGGGATGAGATAAAAGCGCAGGAGTCCCAATTGTCATTAACCTCTGATCATGGTGCCGATGATGTTGATCCTGTTTCCATGCGGGGTCGTTTACGGGATGGGCAAGTATAGTCATCAGATCCCTCGGCTCCATCTCGTTTCTTTTGCAGACTCTTTAGGGAAAATGTCACATGATATCATTACAAATGATTGTCTACCAAGACATGACTGATGACAACATATGATATGACTTACCTTTTTATCCCATTGCTGGTGGAGATACCTCAAAAGTATATTTGTCTTTTCAGTAACAATAACTGAAAATAAAGAAGTAATTATTATTGTAAGAGGTTAAGGAGTAGGAAAAAGTTATAAAGATGGAAACAAAAGAGTATTAAGGAAAGAAAATACTCACTCTGCTCAGAAGGGTACTCCTTCGTAGGCAAATAGACTGAAGGGCGCTTAACACTGGTACGACTTCCATTATCAGAATGGAAGCGTGTGAAGTTGCTTTCATTGTAGGATGGCAGACCATTAAGGAATTCTGCCACAGACTGTAGAATAGAAAAAGATATCACTATAAAATAGTAATACACATACAGTTGAACATTTAAAAACCTATTTGGGTGGATAAATGATCAAACAAAATTTAGTATGAGGGTAAAGGAACAAAGGGGTGGCCCCTTTCAACCCATTGTTAAGGAAACTTCTTCGTCAAAAACTTTTCCCCTCAAATAACAAGTGCTTTCGTTAGGTTAAAGTTACTTATCACAGATTTCCTGACCATTAGACAAGATGATTCTTAAACTCACCATGATGATATTCGGTTGGACAGACTAAGGAACGCAAGTAAAGTATTTATCTTCTCTTTAACATACGTTGAAGAAAATGTACCCACAATTATAGTACAAATTTGTGTGCAAGGCGACTTCAACACAACCCACGAGAAAACAGAAAAGGTGATCGTGACGACGTTGACAGTGTTTTGTTCTCAACAATAAACAAGAGGAAGTGGAGCCGTCCCGTGGAGTATTCAGTTGAAGTTCAAAGTGAGAAATGTTCTTTTCTTTCTAGAAAGTTGAAGAAGTATTGCCTTTGTCACGTTACACCAATCGGTAGCTATTTAATCGGAGTTTTGCCTCATACTGTTAAAGTGGTGTTTTTATTTTTTTTTCTTTCAAGTTTGTCGAGAGTGGTGCAATATCTAGCACTTCGGTTTTAAATTACACATTTCTGTGTGATTTTGTAAAATATACAACTGTCATATATTTCATCACTCAATTAATTCTTATAACATTTACCACATAATTTTGAATCTGTAGACGTCTTTCTAGTTTTAAATTTACTACACATTTGGTTAGGTTAGCAAATTGCACAAGTACCAATCAAAATGTTATTTTCAAGCATTGCTGTTTGTTGTCAGTTGTCATTCTTTTTCTTTCGTCCAGAATTTGTTCTGTTAGTTTAGTTAAGAAGTTCTATTCAACACATTCGTGTTTTTCATTAGCCTTCACCCTGAGTTTTGATCTTTTTCAGGCAATGAGCTCCACAATTGAACTTCAAAAACAAATCAAAGATAACGCTGAAGATCTTCGGAAATTTGTTTCGGACTTGACTAGTTGGGAAGCAGAAATGAAGCGAAAAGACTCAGAAGCTCGGACTTTACCATCTAAAGAAAATGTAAGTTGGAGGACCAGAACTTACGTTAAACTAGTGATTCTATACTTTTGCATTTTAACTCTAATTCTTTTTTTCCTTCTAAAGTCTGAACCCCCTGTAAGAAACAGTTCTATGAAAAGAGATTCCTGTTCGACACCTTTCTCTGATACCACAGAAGGGGTCAAGAAACGAATTTCGTCCAGTGACTATGCTGCATGGGAAAAATTTGATGTGGTACAGTAAACTCTCTTTGGTCTCGATTTTATATTAATCAACCTAAATGGCTTAAAGAACTCCCCTTTTCACCCTGTAGGAAAAGGCTTGTGAGGAATTAGACTGTTCCAAAAGTACATCTAGCCCTGAAAATGATGTAGAGAAGCAGATCAAAGAAAAAAGGCTGCGTGATGAAGCCAATGTGGAAAAGGAGAAGGTGTGATGTTTACCTCATATATTGATGACTATCAGCACAGCATTGGTTGTGAATAATTTCTCTATTTATTTATTTGTAGGGAAATCAATTTGTTAAGAAAGAGAAATGGGACAATGCTATTGAATGCTACAGCAAAGCCATCAAATGTTATTCACGTGACGCTATATTCTACTGTAATAGAGCTTTCTGTTTCCTGAAAAAGAAAGAGTAAGATTTATCCAATTACTTTGACCTTTGATCTATTTATAATTACGTTTGTTTCATAGTTTGACTTTTGGTTCAGTTATAAGGCTGCAGAAACAGATTGCACTTCAGCTCTAGCTCTTGACAGCACTTACGTCAAAGCTTTGCACAGACGGGGTTTGGCTAGAAAAGAACTCAACCAACTTGATGAAGCTGCAGTAGATTTACAGAGAGCTACAGAAATAGAACCCAACAACACTGCTATTGCAAGAGACTACACTTCTGTCATGTTGAAAATAGGTCAACTTAACATTGATAGCATGCTGGTGAGTTTAAAAATCCTCCCTCCAGTCTTTTCCTAATTGGAGTCAGTCATTGTATATATTTGCTTGTGGTTTTAAAGACAGAGACAATTCAAACTGAAAATATTGAGACAGAAGTTGGTTTTATTGTGGATAAAAAAGTAGACCCAATTTTGCCTGCAAAAAAACATAGACCCTCGAGTAGCACCCACAAGGAATCAGTTGATGGAAATATAGTTCCCACCGCCACCGCTATGGTGTGGCCAAAAGTATATGATAGTGCTGCTATTGAACCTGTGATCATTCCACCCCATCGACGCTCCAAGGTTGGTTTTATTTCCAGTTCTTGCTGATCCTCAAGTTTAGTAATCATATCTCAATACATTTTGCCTGTTATTACATTTTCAGAAACCTCTGCAGAGAATTCAAATACAGGAATACGATAACATTTCATCAGTTGCTATGGAAAACAAAAACCCTGTTTCTGTTCCATCTTCCTCAAAGTCCACTGATAGTCTAATAGAGGAATCCAAAAAACCTGGAGATCTAGGTGATACAGCTGTCCCTGCTACTAAATGTGTTAAAGAAACTTCTGAACAGAAAATACCATTGTCAAAGACTGAACCCACAAAAACTCCTAAACAAGAACTCTCCATAAGTAATGCTGCAAAAGTTGTCCCTTCAACTCCGAAAAATTCTGTCCAGTTTTTGGCTGGCTGGAGGCAAATTAGTAAAGAAAGCAAGATGTGCTACGAGTATTTGCAAGTATGTTTTGAGATGATTAATTTTTTTAACTTTGATATTTTTGTAATTTTCTTCATAATATTTACTATCTTACAGAAAATCAATGGAGGTGACTTCCCTAAAATTTTTCAAGATTCTTTAGATGGGAATATTTTAAGTCAAATTTTGAAGGTGTTGGCAGAAGAGTTTGTACCAAATAAAGCCCTAATTTTAAGATACATTGAGGGTTTAACGCGTGTGAGACGTTTTCGTACTCTTACTTTATTTTTATCCAAGACTGATAAGGAGTGTTAGTATTCTAATAACTGTTTTATCTACGTTTTTGGCCGTTTGTTTTTATAAATTTATATGTTTTTATAAATTTTTTTTCCAGACTTGGAGATTCTGCTTAGACATGCTGAGGAACACGAGAAAACTCCACCAGATGTAATAGCCCACTTGAGGAAGGAGTATGAGCTGTAGAAATAGTGATCCAGTATGTACCTTCAATATTGTAATGTTCTCAAGTTGTCGGTTTTTGTTTAGTTTATTATAACTCTCTTTTGTAATTATATAACTTGGCCTATCACCATGTCAGTTATAAAATTCCTTTCATTCCCTAAGAGATACGACTCGGCTCTTAAGGCGAGTCATTTTGGGGAACAAGAGTGAGGCCCGAGCGGCAAGGAACGCCCACCACTCATGTACCAAAACACAACATGGCAACACCACCGTAGCGATTTGCACCCCAGTGTCACACCCGACATAGCTTCACGTCCCGAGCGCGTCGCGTGCCGTGCCGCGAGTCTCCACGCACGGCCATGGTCACGGTCCGGGTCCGCGGGGCGGGGAGTGTGTGCTGCAGCGGGGAGGGAAGGGAAGGGAAGGGCAGGTCACCGACCGCGCCGCGCCGCGCCTCACCACGCCCCTCCACGTCTCACCACATTACGCTCGTCATAGGTCGGGCTGAGGCTGCGCCGCAAAACACAGGATGTCAGATCAGACAGACAGGACGCGACTCCCGGGCCCGGCGTCCTCGAAACCTCACTGAACATTCTACCTAGTTTTAATTTTTTTAAAGTTTCTTTCAGGATGTTAAGACCGCACTCAATTGTGAGGGTCTGCTTGCGCTTCCCTATCTACCTAGGCGACGACCACCGGCAATGATTTTTCGAGTGGCTCTAACAAAGTGTAGAGAAGTAAGGGCACTAATCCAGGCAAACCGCATGTAGTTTCCAGAACGTGGCGGAACGTCCGCAGAGCACCTGAACTGAGCTATATTCCATCCCTCAGGCTGGGCACCGGTTGCCTCCTGGCGCTGCCCCTGTTCCGGGCCCGGCCCGCCCGCCCGGCAGCTGGATCCATGGACTTCCAAGCAGCCCGTCGGCGACGACCCCGTTAAACCGTAGTAATCATGGCGTTGTGGTCCCCCGTTAGAGGAGCCGGCCTAGCCCCTTCCATTTAACGCACCGTTCGATCACTCTCTGGTACCCGGCGGCCGCCCCGCCCCACCGCGCCGCGCCGCGCCCCGTGAGCACACGCACTCCCAACTCCTGTCGCGCCATCCGGCCCCGATCACCGGGCCACTCCCCGTGCCGGCCAAGTGGCTGCAGACCAGCCAGCGAGTCAACATGGCTTCCCGTCTCTGACAGCACCTCCCCGTCGGTCCAGGGGTGGCCCAGGGGGTGCGTGGTCAGATTGCCGCCCCGCCACCCACTTTACCACCCCCTGCGGCGACTTCAAGCATGTGGCGCGGATTTGTACGGTGTAAAAGCACCGGTTCCCATAAGAACACCGAAGTTGTTGGCTGCCACGGGGGGTAAAAGCCCTGTGCCTGGCGGGAACCGCAACCTCCTTCGGGAGGTTTACTGCCGCAAAAATTTTCCATGTTTTCACGCCACCCTTTCACTTGCAGAGCACGTACGTAATTTTTCAAGTTTAAGCTCGAAAATGTCTACGCTCGGCAAGTAATGAGTGAGCCAAATGTCGCGGGGGAGTAGTGTGCTCCAAAAACCCTGTTTGGCGCGCCCTGGCGCCTGCCGCGGCGCACGCCGGCCCGGCCCGGGCAGCGGCTGCAGCTCGTCGGACTGGTTTCCTTTATTATTTTTCTTTCCCGCGGTCCCCGCGACAAGCCCGGCCCGCCCCGGCCCCGGCCCAGCTGTGCCCCAAATCTAAAACGGGCGATCATCATCCTAGAAGATGCTGATCAGCCGAACGGTAAAGCAGAGTTCTTTTCGCCCCTTTGCTCCGAGACCTCCTGCGGGCGCTGCGCTGTGCCGGCGCGCACCGGGAGATCAAGGGCGTGTACCCTGCAATCCCAACAAACTGTCCAAGAATGGAGTGCGGCTTGCTGGACTTATTCCTAGTGTGAGTAGATTCACCCTATGATGGAGACTGCGACGCACGGCAGATCTACAGCGCCCTGTCCCTCCCTCCCGTCCCACCACCCCTGCGCGTCCAGCCACTCGGCGCGGTCCGGCGCGGCGCGGCCCGCGGCAGCACCACCGTAAGCCGGTGTTTATTTGGGCCCCTGCTGCCACGCAGAGCCCTCCCCCCTCCCCTCCGCCCGGTTCGGCTGGGGCCGGCGCGCCGGCGTCCCGGAGCTGAGGGGCCGATAGAGTAATATAGGAAACGGGGGCGTAGAAAGGGGAAGTGGGGAGAGAAAGGTATTGGAGAGGGGAGGAGGAGGGGAGGGGACAGTAGGCGCGGCCAGGCGCGTCCCGGCGGTCCCGGCGCGGCGTCCCGCTGCGGAGGCACCACCCCTTTCTCCCTCCCCCTCTCCCTCTCTCTCCCCCTCGCTCTCTCTCGCACGCGCACTCCGGGCCGTCTTTCTCTCTCGCATCTTTCCATGGCCAGGCCCAAGGCAGTCCCGCCCAGACGGGCCCCGCCAGTGCTTTCTCGGCCGCGGCGAGGGCAGGTACGGCGTTGAAGCAAAGAGCGGAGTAGTGGAGCTGCAGGCAGACGAGACGCGCGGCTCTAGCGGCCAGGGTCTAGCGGATGTCGTGACCGAGTGCGAGCGTGTGCGTGAGTGCGCGCGCGTGTGTGAGTGCGTGAGTGAGTGAGTCTGTGGCTGTGCCGGCGAGCGCCTGACTGACTGACTGCTGCTGACCCAGCCGATGAAAACATGGATATAACGTTGTTCGCGTTGGTGAGTACACAGCAGTACGCGGCAATGTCTATACGGACATGTGCTGGTTTGTTATATGGATACGAATAAGGGAAGACCAGTGCGAAACTCCGTTATCCAGGAGTGAGCGATGGACTGACTGCACAGGGGCATGCCCCGCCCCGCGCCCCGCGCGCCCCGCAGTAACTCTGCTCGCTCTGGCAGCGGGCCTTCCCCGCGGAGCGCGGCCCGGCGGCCCATGAGAAGGGGGCGGTTTTATTCTTAAGCTGACAGTGCCCTGCTGAGAGGAGAGGGCATGCCTGACCCTCGTCATGAGTGCCGGTCAAGCTGACTGGGGGAGGGAAGAGCTGCTTCTACGGCATCCTAGGGCCTTCAGCCCGGGGCGGCGCGGGGCGGGGCGGGGCGGGGCGTGTACGAGGGGAATGTCCCTAGCCCCGGTGGCTGCGGTGCCTGGGTGGTCCGGGTCGGGGAGCCCGACGGAGGCTCCAGGCGAGGTTCCAGGTGAGGCTCCAGGTGAGGCTCCAGGACTCGGGGGAAGGACACCGAGGATACCCAGAGCTGGCAGGCACTTATCGCTTAAGACCGTGGCCGTCGTGATGCCGGCCGGCCTGAGCCGCCTGTGCATTTGGAGAGGAATGCAGGTCTGAGTGCGCATGCTATCGGATACCATCTACCGTCATGAGAAGTCAGGGAAAATTATCCACTCGCTAGTTTTACCTCTTGGTGACGCCCACTTAACCCATTAGAGTGTACCACCACCTCGCAGGTAGTAGGGCTGTGGGCGACGCATCATTACGGCGAACGCCTCCGCCGCAGCAGCCCAAAGTGCGGGGGAGCGAGGGCATCTAACCAGGACATCGCAAAGCGCCGAAGACGCGCGCGCCTTGCGAAGCGTGGATGGGCTCTGCTCCGCGCTCCGCACCACGGCAGTGCAGTGCAGCATGCAGCTCAGCTTCTGCTGGAAGTCATCGGAGAGGAACGCACTGCCCGCGCAAAGCGCATAGCAATAAGCGGGGCGGAATGGCAGGCCAGGCGCGGTGCACTTTCATCTTGTAAAGCACGTGGAGATTGGGGTGGGGTGGCGGACATGCGGAACACGACAAGCGGAGCGGAGCGGAGACAAGCGTGCGCAGTCGAAAGTAGTAAAGAGGACCGGTAGAGGAGAGGGGGCCACGCACGGAGATACCAGTTCCATGCGCCCGGAGAGGAAATTTTTGCGGTATATGTCTTGGGGAGCGCCTTGTCCATCGTCCAGGAGGGAGATCAGAGAGGGGGGGGGGGGTAGAATGGAGAGGTGGGGCGGAGGAAGGCGTCAACTGATGCGGAAAATGCTTCTTTTCTCTTTCCCTGCTCCCGGGCTCTCGTTAATTGACCGTGAAATAATAGTCATACCCTTGTCTTCCATGTTTCTAGATTTCTATTTTTCTTTCCTGACGGTGCCAGAATTGGGTACTATAGCGTTTTCAGGCCACAGCGCGGATGGATTTTTAACCGTAGAAGAGGCCGAACGACAAGGTTTGAAATACGTACGACGCATTTTTTGTGTGTAACCCTCTGCTAGCCCAAGCCCAACGCCCAGCACTATCTTCGAAAGCCATTAGAGGAGGCAAGTCCAGCCTCGTCCAGCCGGGCTGATGGCTGGGATCAAGGTCACGTTGACCCTGGGCTGGGATCCAGGGCTGAGGCGGGCGAGGCCGGGGAGGCACCGGGGAATGTGGGGTACATGTAACGTACAGACGATGAGCCCGGCCCCGGGCCCACCGTACGCTGTAGCCACAAAATCTCAATGACGACTCTGATCTCATCCTCGTCGTTATATCACTGGGCGGCGGCGACGCGACCGCACAGGTAGCCACCGCAATGAATTATGCTCGCCATTGTGGAGGATTCATTTTCATTTCATTCTCAAGCTTTCTTGCTTCGGTTGGAATTTTTTAAAGTATCGTCTCAAAAATTTTGTTCACACAAGAAATACTTTTTGGGGCGTTTTGAAAGCCGAAGGCTTGCCTGGCTAGTAATAACAACTGTGACATTGCGTTACGGAATGCGAGTGATTATCGCGAGGCGGGAAACGGGAGAGAGAAAGTGCGGTGCTTGTGGCATAGAGCGCGTCGAGGAGGACAATGTCGGGGGGAAGGAGGGGGGGGGGGGACTGGGGCAGGGGGCGCCCAGGGGGCACGCAGGGGCCACGTGCTGGAATCTGCATGAGACCAAAATAAACGCGTCCAGTCCAGCCTGAGCGGGCCGGGCCGGGCGGGGCCGGATCAGCTGGGTGCCGCCTCTCCCCCCCACCGGAATGCGGAACGTGCGGCCCCGCTTAGAGTGTGCCTGGCCCCTGGCCACCCCTGGCTGCGTTTGGCCCTGCCCAGCACAGTGGGGATGGTAACCAGCAGTTTTAAAAAAATATTTTCAGGGCTGGGCGCGGGGCGGGGCGAAGCGGTCTCTCTCGCACGCTTCTGGAATCAATGAGGGAGTGAACATGACGCTGAGGCTTCGGCGCTGGCGTGAGGTGCGAAAGGAGAGAGGGGTAGGGTGGGGTAGCAGGTTTACCTACCTGACGCCAGGGTACCGCCCCGCCCCGCCGCGCCCCGCCCCGCCCCACCACGCCCCGGCCCCGACGCAGCCCAGCCCAGCCCGGCTGACCCGACATCAGTTTGACCCAGATCCGGGGCGAGGCTTGCCTGGCCGGGCGGCCGGCGGGGCGGACCCGGTATACTTTAAACAGGGGCGGGACGAGACGCGGAAGACGCGCCGCTCCGAGAGGCGGGGCGGGGCGGGGCGGGTCTGGGTCCCCCATGCAGCAGCAGCAGCAGCTGGTCCTGGGCGTCCTCACCCCGCGCCCTGCAGCAGCTACTTTCTCTAATAACACTGTGGAGGAAACGGTCGTGCTTTTCCGACTGCCCTTGACCTTGGCTCTCCACCGAGCCGTAGCGCCCGGCGCGATAGGCGACCCGCCGCACTCCGGCGCTCCCTCCCCCGGTGGGTTGCCTATCCTCACATTGGCAGGCGCTTTCTCTTCGGCCTCCGGCGCGGGAAGACCCACCAGCGACGCCGACACCACAGACTCAGCTCAATGCTCTCATTTCTTCTGCAGGTCCTGTGCGCAGCGGCCGGCGGCGCCCTGGCCGTCGTGACGTCGTCGTCCACCTTGCAGGGCGGCCCCGGCGCCAGGGGCGGGCCCCCAGGGACACCGCCCGACCCGCTGCTCGAGGCTCCCGAGGGCTACATGGCCTTCGTCGAGGCGCCCAACGCCGAGCCCCCAAAAGTGGGGCCGCCGCCATACGTGTTCGTGGACGTGCCTTGCCCAGGTGAGTGTCACATACCGCATGACTCTCTACGAGTTGGAGTAGCGCTTCCGTCACGGCAGTGTTCGCTCTGTTCGGGTAGGTCTCGCTGGTCCCAGCGCGTCCAAGAAGTCACTGAACAACCTGTGTGGCGACCTCAACAAGGGCGTCATCCCGAGAAACCCGATGCGCCCCACTCCCAACGGAACTCCTTACCCGTTGTGAGTATTCCAGCCCCAGTCTGCGGTAGGAGGGCCAAGTCAACGCGACGCCGGAACTCTCCTACTAAATCAAGGCTTTTCACTCTCGCAGCGAGCTCATCAAGAACAAGACCCTCGAGTTCTTCAGCAAGGCGCTGCCGATTCTACAGGCGGACGAGTCCCTGCCCAAGGTGGCCAAGTCGACAGAGGGGGCGTACTACACCGGCCCCAGCAGCAACAGGGTGGCGCGCTCCATCCCGGAGGAGGCCCCGGAGGCCGACACGGTTCAGGGCCGATCGTCCAGCAGGCAGGGTCGGAAGTTCTGCGACAACGGCGGCGGAGTGTAGGTGTCCACTTATTGCGGCAAGTATTTCCCGGCAGCAGTACGAGACTCCCTTAACGACTGCCGTGCGCATTGCAGGATGTGCATGCTGTACAAGGCCATCCAGGGCGAGCCGCTGGGAGCGCTGGGCGCCCTGGGGCTGACGGGCGGCAGCGGCAGCGGCAGCCTGCGCCAGGGCGGCCCCCCGAGCGCCGGCCCCGGGGGCGTGGGCATCGGCCCCGAACGACGAGAGGACGGCGGCGCGCCGCACGGCGCTGGCCACGGCGCGGGGCCCTGGGGCCACGGCGGCCCGCCCGGCCCGGGCCCGCAGCAGGGCGCGCCGCAGCGGGACTCGCCGGGGCTGGGGCCGGGCCCGGGGCCACACATGGGCTACGAGGGGCCGCCGCCCACGCCCTGCCCGGCCAGGGTCGAGTACTCGACGCCCGTGTTCGCGCGCAACTACCAGGGCGTGTGGCGCTACGTGGTGCAGATACCATACGAGGGCTACTTCACCCAGACCGTGGAGGTCACTCGCTGCCTGTGAGTAGACTTCGTACCCCCCGACCCCGGCCTCGCCGACACCCTACCCTGCCCCACCTTGCCCGTGCTCACATCCCGCCGCTGTCATGTCCGTCGCAGGCAGAACAAGTGCCACTACATGGACGGCGCGTGCCTGTCGTCGCCCCGCTGGCTGAGCATGCTGGTCGCCGAGCTGTACTACCCGGACGCGGTGCTCCCCGGCCGCGACCAGCGCGACCACCCGCACCGTGACTCGGACCACCAGGTCAGCCATCAGTACACCCTGAAAATCTGAAATCCGCCCCGAAGTGAGATGCTCATTACGAGGACTGTTCCCCCTGCCTTGCCTTGCCCCGCAGAACTCGCCGCAGTACCTCCACAAACGCTCCATCCGGGAGGACTCGATGGCGGCCGGCAACTCGACGGGGCGCGCCAGTGGGACGGCGCCGGCGGCACCCGCCGCCAACACGCACTGCGACGGCGTTGACGAGATAGGCTGCTTCCAGGTAGGTCAGGGTTCGCTCTCCCGGTCCCGGTGCGGCCCCGGTGAGGCGGCCCTGTAGCCGGTGCCAAGCCCTCCTCCCCTGGGGACTCGACACTCGCTTTCACTGGCCCGTGCGTCCCGCCCCGCGCCGCCGCGTGTTCCAGGTGCGGCTCTACTACGACTGGTTCCTGGTGCCGGGGTCCTGCAAATGCTGGCGGCCTGAATACTTCTCCAGGTTCGTGAGGAGGAAGCAGCCCTCGGCTGACCTTTAGGCCCCGCGGGCGGCCTCGGCCGGGCCCGGGCCGGGCCGGCTCGCCTCTGCCCGCCACGCCGCGATGCCTGCCCTGGCCTTCTCCCGGCCGACCCAGGATGCCGAAGGAGACACGCGGCAGACACCACGCGTGTCACTGCAACCCCGTCCCGTCCCGCCCCGCCCCGTCCGCTGATGTCCGCAGCCTGCTGGTGCGGCGGGGCGGGGCACGACGATAGGGAATGCCAACAGTGGAGGACGGCCGCAGACTGCAAGTGCCTCCTCAATCCCCACTTTTCGAAAGATTGCGAACGGAAGACTTGAGAGCAGCCCTGAAAATTGCGTGGTTTGCGGAGGGACCCGTATCTAAGGCCTTTTAGGAAGCACTGGGGCGTAGGCGTGGGTAGGATGTGGTAGGTATGGTTTCCGCACTGCCCCCCCCGGAACCTTTAGCACCAATTTGTTCCTATTTTTACTTTGAGTCTCAAGCTTTTGCTGGGGAGCTCTCCTGTGTTGGCTGTCGCTCTTGGCCGGCTCATATGACAATGTTGCTGGATTGAGAAAAAATCTTACAATTTATTTATTTCTTATTTATTTTTATATCAAGATTTTTGACTAATCCGGCAACATAAAAATGTGATTTATTTTTTTAAAAGAAATGACACTAGTTAGATGAGTCTCATTTATTTCCTTCTCTAACTAGTAGGATAACATGATGTTATGATGTACATGGCATTCTGCCCCAGGAAGGATTTGGCATTCAGACCAGACTGACATTTTGTACAAAAAGGAATGAATACTAAAACCAAAAAATAACAACAACAAAAAGAGAAAAGAATTCATCAAAAATGCAAAGCTGTGAAAATATTGTAAAACTCTTTGAAACTATCTATGACAAAATGTATAAAAAATTTCTAATTTATGTGTTTATCTTATTAATCTACCTTAATCTAAACCAAATTTACCACAACCAGCGCTATTTATAGAAAATCACAGCTCTTTAAGATAGAATACACATAGAAACTCTACACTGACACATTCTATGCTCAACCAATATATACTTATAAGGTTGTGCTAAAAAAATTCTTTGGAAAAAAGAGTTTTTGAATACTGCTGCCCTGTTTACCATAACTCACTTCACACAATCTAACTCAAATGCCAATCACCAAATCCTGTTCAATTTGACACTAACAGAAACATCAAACAGGGGAAAACCTCAGTCCAGAGAGCAAAATTAACACAAAAAAATGTAACTATCAATCACTTAGGTACACATTCAAACAATTATACACACTCAAATATTTATCCACATGCAATCACAGAATTTGTTCCCAAGTTGCATACAGGCTCAATGTCAAAAAGTTGCAGAAAAGGAGAGGAGTCAGGACTGAGTAGAAGAAAATTAACAGCAGAAAGATCTTAGAAACTTAAGAGGACCACATATAAAAGTAAGTTTCCTGCCAGTGGGGAATGTACTGTGCTAGGGGTCGCAAAATGTACCCAACAAGAGGCAGATTATTAGAAAATCCCTCTAATATTCTATTGATGCGTCTTTGGCTGTATCTCTCATAGAAAGGTGATCTGAGTATATAAAGCAGAAGTGCCACTTCTCGCCTAGATAATTCCATCTTCTGTCTAGGTGATAAGGAGGATGTACCGCCTTGTTTTTTTGCCCTCCGAAACATGTGAAGACTGAAAAGAAGCAATAAGAAACAAAACAAATATTACAAAACAAATATTACAAATTCAAACCCACACCAGGAAAAAAGGAGAGTAGCATTATTTAACACATATTGTATACCTTGCCACATCCATAAAAAGTGATAATATATAAGGTCTCCATGCTTTTGGCCCAAAGCGAAGCATTGAGCATAAATGAAGTACAGGCTTCACAATGTATAGAGTCTAAAAAATAAAACAAATGTTGTAAATGACTCAACGCTAGCCAATCAGTATAATAAGTTGAATAAATATGAGACTTACCTCTGCCATTAGTAGATTTTGGTCCAACGGTTTATCTGGAATACTACCGTCGGGGAGGGTGGTTGTGAAAGCTGGTGGCTTCCATGACCTTAGATGGGTTGGGGAAGCTGCAAGTAAAGTTGGAAAAGTTGTAAACAAGTTAAAAATAGAAATCAATTTCTTTTTGTCAATTCTTATTTTAAATTCAATAACAGAAATTAATGATGAACTTACCACTGCTCACACATCGAATAATACGCCCTGACTTCAGGGAAAAACCTACAGTAGCAGGGCTGTCTTGACTATCATGTTTTGCAAGCAGACGCCGCTTGAGAGGTGGAATTGGTGGTATTTGAACAATATGCTCCTTGTGGGTGAACAAAAGGACCAACCGTACAATACATCTGTAACAAATACATAAAACGGTAAACTCTGACAAATGTAAAACAATGTATGAGGCTGAACTTACAATGAATAAACTTACTTGAATGATTGTATGAGGCCAATAAGAATCCATCTTCCTCTCTCTCCCCAAACGCTTTTAGCTGTAATTTCTAGGAAGACTTCAGCATATTCCAGAACAGTCAGCCAAGTTTTCAATGTTGAACCAGAACTGACAGGAAGTGTTCGTCTAGACTCATTTATAATACAATCATTAAATAAAACAAGAAGGTTTGACATGGAGTACACAAGCTCTGTAATAACGCTAGAATTCTGAATACGACCTGAAAAAGAAAGTCAAGGACTTGTAGAATAAAGAAAATTTAATCATCTCAAATAATATATAGATCCAATAAATTAAGTAATATTACTATTTATTAGAAAACAACAAACTAACCTGCAATAAGGTATGATAACCACTTTGCAGACGTCTCAAAGTCGGAAGCCATCATCGGATTCTCACTAACCCATTTTTTGTACGAAAGGTACAACTCCTGAAGAGACGTCGACATGGTGATATATTGCGTTTTCTCTTCAGAGATACATCAAATATCAGAAAACGCTCTGTCACCAAAATACACCAACAAAAACAATGGGCCTGGCTCGGGCCTAGCTAATGGGCGTCTGCAAGTGTCGGCGTCTGCACTTCTTCACGTGTAATTTTTCATATTGAAGTTTGAACTGTTTGAACACTGGTTCCGGCTTAATGGCGGCTGATGCTTGAAAGTTCCGCTATGCTTGTATCTTAATTAAATACCTTTCTTGGCCCTGGCTATTGCGGGAAATAGGAAATTTTGAAGACTCTCTGCCATACACTTTTAATAACATTTTCAGCGCCGGCAACAGTGTCGAATAATTTTATACTTTCGTGCAGTGTTGATTTGTTTGTTTACTTGTCCGCGTGCATTCAAGTTCTGCCGCGCCCCGCAGACAGCGTCTGCAGCTGCAAATAGAGCTGTTTGGAAAACAATTGACTAATGGCTTCGCCTCGGCCTGCATGTATTTGTGATTGTGAGTGGTGAAGTGTGGTGTAGAGCAAAGATAATTGTGGGACGTTGAAGGATTCCGTTTCGAATCTTTCCCTAGAATAATTGCAGTAATCGACTATAAGCATAATGTAAGTTCTGATCGTTCAGTTTAGGTTCTTCCGATGTAGTGTATAAGCCTATTAGTGCGACCATTTGGTTAAGCAAATTTGCCGGTTTTTCCCTTGTTATTTCACAACGAAAACTGGTATTTCTTTCTGTAACTCTAGCCACTTCTTTAAATTTATATTTGGGATAATTCTCGCATATAAATATTTCCTCGGGATTCTCTCCAATCTTGTGAGATAGGTGTGTTGCATTTGTAAACCGGCAATTGACTGTTAACCTCAACCAGCACTATGTACACATCTCACTGGAGGCACTCCATTTTCTGAAATAATATAAAACCCCACTTTTTCTGTTTCTCAGGAGAAACCCATGTTTTCATTATCACTATCTTGAATAGAATTTCTGTCAATACTTTCTTTTGCCACTGTCATAAGACCTCTAGTCTAGCTTACTTAGAAAATATAATTGGGCTTTTTTTTTGTCCCTAGGGCAAGGCGCAAGCGAAGTGGTTCTGAAGTTGCGCAGACTGGATCAGAGCACAAGAAAAAGAAAGAAAGGCCTAGCAGAGACACGAAGAAGAAGTCCACTGCCTCCTCAGCCAGCAGCAGTGGAAGCAGCAGCAGGAGGTTTGTGAACATTGTCTGCAGATTGAATATACAGTTTTGTCCAGATTTCCCAGAAACGTTGATGTAAATTTTCTCCCCTACATACTAATATTTGTGTGTGTGTTATTATTTTTTGCCTAGTTCTTCAGAGAGCAGTTCAAGTTCTGGGTCCAGTTCAGGATCCAGCTCAAGCTCGGGCTCTAGTTCACGGTCAAGTTCCAGTTCTAGTGGATCAAGCAGCTCTAGTTCAAGTTCAGGAACCCGCTCCAAAGCTACCAAGCGCAAGTTGGTATTTCTCTTTCAGCATAATTAGTTATTGTATCGTGAATGGCTTGTGTGTAATTTTTGCTTTATATCCAGAACTGGAAGTGCCAGCCGCAGTCGTAGTCGCAGCAAAAGCAAGACCCACAGCCGCAGTAGAAGCAAGAGCGCAGATCGTAAAAATAAGAAAAAGGAAGACGACAAAAAGAAGACAGCTGAAAAGCCCAAGCCCAAACCTCGGAGCAGGTAGGTTTACTTATTTTAAAAAGAAATTTAAAAATAACTTTATTTGTTTATTAAATACTAAGTCCTATATAAACTTTATGACAGAACTCCATCACCTGCACGCCTTGCACGCAAACGCAAAGAAAGGGCTCCTACACCAAGACCAGTTCGAGTGCACATTGGCAGATTAACTCGGAATGTGACAAAAGATCATGTGTTTGAAATCTTCTCAGCATATGGCACTGTAAAACAAGTGGAGTTTCCCCTTGACCGCAGCCATCCATTTGGCCGAGGATATGCATATGTAGAGTATGAAACTCCAGATGAAGCTGAAAATGCTATGAAACACATGGATGGGGGTAAGTTGTGGCAAACGTTACAACAGTTTTATAACTCCTAATAGAAGTCCCTAATCATAATCAATATTTTCAGGTCAGATTGATGGTCAAGAAATTACCGCAGCACCAGTCTTGCTGCCTAAACCCCGTATGCCTCTGCCTCGTCGCAGTCCACCACCACCTATGAGGCGGCCAATGCAGCGTTGGGGCAGATCCCCTCCTAGGTTCCGGCGACGCACTCCACCTCCGCCTCGTCGGCGACCATCACCTCCTCGACGAAGACCGCGCTCTCGTTCCCGGTCACCTGCTCGGCGAAGACGTTACAGCCGATCAAGCTCAAGCAGTTCACGCTGAGAATTTTTTTTTCTCTACTTTAAGTTTAGTGTATGTGAAAGAGATAAACAACATCTCATACATTTTCCACCCAATTTTTTACATCTTTTTGTGATGTATGTAAAGTTACTGTCCATATATGAGGCAGAGAGTAGTTGGGCATAAAAGCATTGTTCTTTGTTTTAAAGATTGACTGGTTCAGTAATTCTGCAATCACGACATATGTTAAAATAATTTGTTTGGGAAGTTGGAGTATATGGTAGTATCAGTTAAGGTTGGGTCAGTGGAGGAGTTTTATCAAAAGATTCTGTGCTGAAACCCTCCACATCTTTTTTGTGTACCTAATATGCTGAAATATCTGTCAAAAAAATTTTAAACATTGGCTACCGGCAGTTGTGAAAACTCAGTCATCTTTAGCAGTTGCTGCATAATTTGCACCAATCCTTTCGTCTTTCAGATTAAAAAAGAAATTAGCTTGTGTTTGTGACCTTTTCTAAAAGCTCTTATGTTATTTATCTTGAGCTGCAGCATTCTATCTGTTAAGCAAAATCTGATATTTGAATGAAGTTTTTGTGTAAAATTGATCAAATTTAATTATCAATAAAAAAAAAAAAAAAAAAAAGAAAGGAGTCTGGTATCTTCAATCTTATTGTTTTTGCCATTATTTTGCCATCATGAAGTTAAGCTGAACTTGATGTCTGTTCAAATCATTGGTTTTGGTCAGACGTAAACTACGATGTATCCAACATTCATTGCAGCATTGGAAGTTTCTCATACGCTGCTTTTGAGTAAGAAACCAAGCCCTCTGTAGTCTCGTAGCAGTCTCGTTCTGAATGCTTCTTCATCCATCCAACTGTGCTCCAGCAGACGCTAAGCCCTGTCTTGCCATATTTTTACTGCCTAAACAAAACAAATTTTTTCGTGAAATGCGGTAGCTTTTTAAAATACCAGTGGCATCTAGGCTTTGGTGACAAAATTAACAGGGTTTAGTTCTATGCATTTATCTGAAAGTGTATCGTAAAGGGACAAGAATGGAAACTGAAGCTGTTTGCTGGTTAGGAATGCCCATCAACATGTTGTTTTAAGATAGAAAGAGAAGGAGAGAGAACTTCTTGTTTTCTTTGCTGTTTTGAGCAGCGGATAGGTGGCGGGGTCCCTTGACCCATCTTGAAATGCTCAACAGAATTTATTATTTTTTGTGGGTCGGTAAGTATTGGTTGTTTATCACCTTAGCTGAGCATTTAAATTTAGATTCAGATTATGTAGTAATTTTGAATTGGCTCTGCTAATTTCTGATTTTGTATTCTCTCTGCCTCTGCTTACATTTTTTCTTCTTTTTCAGGGAAATATGGCTAAAGACATGGTGTGATTGAAATTAGGTGAGGTATTGGAAGAGAAGATCAAGCAACAATTGTATTATTCTCTCAGATAAGAGTGGAGCTTTTTGAATCATCTATTATGTTGATTCTGCATACAAACTTTAATCTATGTCTGAAAAGGCTCTCAATATTATTTGCATTGCTGTGTATCGTCATATTTTTATTCCATCCTGGGAGATTTGCGGTGTCATATGATTATATTGAAACCTCAGATATATCAAAACACCTTGTAACTGTGCCACCACCTGAAAATATTACAAAACCATTGTGTCCAATTGTACCTAGTTCTACAGGACTCAAAGTTAATGGTAATTTATTGGATCTCAAGTTTAATGAATCAGAGGTAAAATTAGGTGGACGTTGGGAACCATCCCATTGCTTAGCCCAGCATAAAGTTGCTCTTATTATACCTTACAGAAACAGGAAACAGCACCTTGACACTATTATAAATTATATTCATGGATTTCTCCAAGCCCAGTTTATAGAATACTCAATTTATGTTGTTGAACAATCTTCATTACAAGCATTCAATCGTGGACTTCTCTTTAATATTGGGTATAGCTGGGCCATTCAGAATGAGCAAATACCTTGTTTTATATTCCATGATGTTGATCTTCTTCCTGAAAACATAGAAAATATCTATGGTTGCACTAGTGTGCCTAGACATATGTCCTGTAGTGTTAATACACTAAGGTACAACCTTCCTTATGGAACTTTATTTGGTGGTGTCATCTCTATGTTACAAGCGCAATTTCATATGGTGAACGGGTTTCCTAATCGATACTTTGGTTGGGGAGGTGAGGATGATGATTTATTTATGAGAGTCATAAACAGGGGAATGAATGTTGTTCGATTTGCTCCAGATATTTCTAGGTATTATATGTTGCCTCATATCAAAGAATCAGCTACAGCTGAAAATGTGGAGCACCTTCATCATGTAACAGCATATCAGGATCGAGATGGGTTGAATGACCATATGCAATATGTTTCAAAGGCAATTGAGAAACCATTTCCTTTATACATGCTCATCACTGTAGATTTGCATTTACCTGAAAAGTTCAACAAAATGGAGTACTGGCGATAATAAAGTCTTTCTGTATCAGTTATAGTTGTATTTTGTGGCTGTGCTCTGATACGTTTGTTCTGTGATTTCCCTTTTTAGAAGACTTCATTTAGAAGAAGTTTCTCAAGTTACTACTGTTATTAACTTATTATGTTGTGTGAAATGATTCATGGAACAATCCTCGAAGAATTCTAGATTGTAAGCTATTTATTTCAATTGTATGTTATTACGGAAATAAATCTATCAAAGCTGTGATAATATTTATTCTAAAGATTGATTAATCCCCCCCCCCTCTCCCCACCAAAATAAAAAAACAACAAAAAAAAACCTCTAGTTCAAAAGTCTGTGAAAGTGATTGCTTTTTAGCTGCTCTGTTCTTTCTTCGCGTTTGAATCCGGCCTACTTTGGCGGGTGTGGGTACGTTCAGAGCTCCGTTTATTCCGTACAAAAGTTTTTTTCAGCGGGATTTATTAGTTATTAACGCTGCTACCATATTATTATTTTTCATAATTGGATTTTACTTCAAAATCAAATAAAAGCATAAATATTTGTGAGGGCTACTTTTTCTTCTCGCATTTGAAATTTGTGGAGAAGCGGAAAAAATTAGACGGAAAGTTACTGGTCGACTCTGGTCAGATACTTCTATTTTATCCTGCAGTCTGTATATATAGCTAAATTAGAGCTTCCCTGATGTTTAGTTTGCTTCAGAGTCTTGCACTGAAGTCAAATTTCTGGCGAGTGACCCAATTTCTTTAGATAAATTTGAATTTTGAGCGATTTCGTAACCGTCTCATTTCGGCGGAAACGGGATTCCACGGTGGAATTTCGTGACGAAACGAAAGAATGAGCCAGTAGGATTCTTTTGCGTGTTGCGCACGGCAAAAATGGCCCTCGGACCGGAGCTATTGATTTTTAGGGACGGACCATAGATGTCCAATCACAAAACAGCTCAATCTCCCTACGCACGGTCTAAGGTCAGAGGGTGAGGATTCGCGTTATATGTCCGAGCCGAGCCGAGCGAGCGCGGTGTGTTTTGACGTGGAAATGTATCGGCGTGTGTTGACCGTCGGGCTTGGCGGAATACGCGTCTTTCCCCAACGCGCTTTGTGGTGTTAAAAGATGGGCTCTCCGTGAAAAAGAGAGGAAAAGTTTGCGTTATTCTCATGCAGGTTGCAACCTTATTTCGAGAATCCTCGCAAATCCTAGAAACAACGACCGAAGCGCATCGCGAGCCGGGAAAACAGAGCCCGAAACAGTGAGTGACAAGTCATGTGGCGGAATGAAGGCGTCGAAAATTAGATGAATGTGGAATTTGTAGTGTGATTCAAAATGATTTGGTGAAGATTCATAATATGTGAGTGCAGTGGCTTCCGTTTATTCGTCAGAAACTGGATGTCATACCAGAGTTAAAATGTACGAGCACATTTTATCTGTGTTGGTACTATTAGCAGAAGATGCGGCGGCGCTTCCTGTGTTGTAAACAAACAATGATCTTCTCGTCTGCTCTCAAGGACTACCTCGGACGTGCACGTCTAACCTTTCGTCTTTGTTGTTGTGAATTAAATTGTGAATTTCTATGGTAGAGTCAGTTTCGTCTCTTGATGAAGACTGTAATTATGGAACTCAAAAGTGAAATTTTACGCTATTAAATGTCGAATTTGAGTATTTCGTGTGGTAAAATTAATTTCCATTCATCAGGTATGGAAGCGTCGTTCCGCTGACTTCGAAAAACTTTTTAATGTTTTCTCCACGCTCGTTTAATTATTATTTTTGAAACAACCGTGAGGCCAAATATTTTAATTCTTTTCTAAATTTCGTTTGTTTCACATTCCCAGTTAATACTGTTAACCTATTCTGAATGGTTATAAGCATTCTACTATTATTTACATATTTCCTTTAATTGAATGAAGTTCCATTCTTTAAGATTATCTTACTACTGCAAATACAAAGTCATTATTTTTTATGGTCAGATATTGTCATTTGTTCTTTTTCGTTTTTGAATTGTAATGTTACTCCAAAAATATGGCCTTGATCCTATAACCCCTCTGTAACCTGCTATATGCAATAAAAATAAACTTAATTTATAATTTTCTTTGTATTTTGCAGGCTAAGCCTCTCATCATATGATACTATGAAACAAGAGTCTCATGATGATGGCTATGAGACATGTGGAGACCTGGATTCACGGGGACTGGGAAAAGACTTCCATAACCAATCCCATGCCTTGGGACATTCGCTCTCAGAAATGGATCACCTCCAGCAACCAAAAACAGAGTCGAAAGCCTATTATCAGTCACCATCAGAGCTCTCACAGTCGTCAAAGGAGCACAAGTTCATTGATTACCCAAGTGACATGCAGCAAGTTGGGAAAGAAAACAAATTTATAGATTACCAAGGCAGTGGCAGTGGTTTTGGAATGAAGTGCAACAACATGAGTGGTGTGGACCCATACAGTTTTAGTGAGGAAGTGAGTATGGGAGCTGGAAGCTTAGGAAGAGGACCAGATTCAGGAATGTCGGCTCTGTCGCAGTCAGTTGTTCCGCCCGGTCCTGGGCAGGGCATGATTCCTCAGCAACCCCAATGCGGAGGAAATTTCCCTCCAATGCCAAAGAAAAGGGGACGGAAAAAGAAGATACGACCTGGCGAAGAAGGGTGAGTAATGAAATTTGTGTTTTGATAATAAAGTTACTAGCGGGAGAAATTTGTAAGCAATCATAAGCATTTTAGTGACCTCTACTGACAAGATAAATTCCTAATGTGGCAATTCTCCAAGAAAATTTTTTTTCAATGATTGTTCAGGATGTACGCATTTTTAGTGTTTGTACCCTCTCATTTCTCAGGGCCGACGGTCAGTTTTTCGATGCGACGGGGGGCAAAGGAGAAAAGGTGGGCCATTTCAAAGAGCGGAAGAAGCACGATCGCTTCAACGGTATGACCGAAGAGGAGGTGCAGAAGCGGACACTTCCAGACCACCTAACGCCGAACCTGGACATCATCATCGTGAGTACCTACACTATCGTTCGTCCCGGCCCTAGTGCAGCGCGCACCGTTGCCTCAGCCCCATGACCGGTGACCGTGCGGTCCTACCACCCGGTTCGTGGTGTGTTTGCGTTAATCTGCGTCGACACCCGTTTTCTTTTTTCGATCCGTCGTTGAAACTGTTAAGTCTGATGCTCATGAAAGACGAGCGTAGCGTTGCCACTTTCCAAACCACGGAGCGGGAAAGTAATCTGGTCCGGTAGTGGGGAAGTGAATTCTCTTTATTTATATTTTATATTACGGGAGCTGGGTTCCAAATTAAAACTTGCTCTGAGGGCCGTCGGACCATTCGAATGATCCGCCTTGCATCCCTGCGCGTTGAGCACGCGATCTTCCAGAACCCCGACCTTTCCCCCTTTGGCTGTTCACAGACTGTTCAAGGCGAGAGAGAAGGCCGTTGTGAAATTTTTCACTCGGTGCTACGCGTATTTTTGCCTGGTCCGTGATAAAGAATCAGCCCCAGCCCCCTGCAGCCCTCGGCAGCCCTCCACCCTGGTAACAGGGTCTGCGAAGGGGAGGGAGGGGAGGGGAGGGACGGGGTTGGTGCGGCGCGCCGTGGGCCGGGGAGGAGGGGTGGGGTGGGGATCGAGCCACCAGCCCCTCGGGCTCGCCCCGCCCCGCCCCGCCCCGCCCCGCCCCGCCCCGCCCCGCCCCGCCCCGCCCCGCGCCGCCCCACGCCGCCCCGCGCCGCCCCGCGCCGCCCCGCGCCGCCCCGCGCAACCCCTCACTACCCCTTACCACCCCGCGCGTCCGCCCCGCTCCACCCTCCCCCGCCAGCAAAGGCACGTTCATTAGGTTTGGAATTTGACTTAGATTTTTGTGCATTCATGTAAAAAGAATAGGGGGCGGAAAGGGGAGGGGTGGAAAGAGGGGCTGGGGGATGAGAGGGCTGCCCGGGGGGGAGGGGGTACGCATTGAAGCTCAGTGGTGCTCGCTGCAGCGGCTGCTACCGCCGCAGCACCGGCGGCGGAGGACGCAGCAGCAGCGTGCTGTGGAAGGGGATTTGCGCGGGGTGGGGCGGGGTGGGGAGGGGTGGGACGGGTGGGAAGGAAAGGGGTGGTAAGTAGGAAAAGGGGAGCAAAGAGAAAACGGGAAAGGCCCGTGGAGGGGGAGGGAGGGGGCCCACGGAGGGGAGGCAGGGAGGGCGGGACTGAGGGTACATTCTAATTCAAGGAGGTACTTGCGAGGCGCTTTTTCCCCCGCACATTTGCACTACTTTCCTGTCCTCCCCCGCCCGGCCCGGCCCGGCCGGCATCCTGGTTATGTCTTTGAAGGCTCGGCCCGCCAGGTACGTGCCCTCGGAGCGACGCGGACGGAGCGCGCGCGCGGGCGCGAGGGAGGGAGGGGGAAGGACAAGGACTCGGCCCAAGTGCGAGTAACGAATGCTTATCAGCCGAATTGGCGAGAGGAGGGGTGGGGGTGGGGGGTTGATGCGCACCTGCTAGCTGGGGCGGTGCGTAGTACGTGCGGGTAACCGTGTACCTGGTGTAACATAAAGAACGTAACTGTATTCGGGTTTGCCTACCCGCTCTCGCCGCAAGCCGTCCGCCGTGCCCCCCAGTGTAGGCAAACCTGCAAAACTCTGTCGTGTTTTCTGTTACAAAGACAAAGGGTACCTCGTTGTTCTTCAGTGAAGCCGTGTCGGGGGCACTGATGGCGGTTTGTCGCGAACCGGTTCTAAAGAGTGAGAGCTTCATAGGAGCGACTTGTGTGTTATTGTATGTTCGGATGTCTCGGCCCATGCCCCGCCCCGCCCCGCCCGAGTCAGATCGCACCTATTAATTTTTTGCCAGTCATCAATGTCTCGTTGAAGCGTTTTGGATGGGTGCTACTCTCTTCAGAGGACCCCTCAATGACTCCACCAATCGACACGCGAACAACCCCCCGCGTCCCCCCTCAAGGCTTTGCCGGGCCGGGCCGGGCCGGGCCCTGGGCCGGGGCTTGCGCGACGGCGGTGGCGGTCTGTCTGCGGTTCGAATCCCCGTGCCGCCCGGGCAGCTGTTCGGCCGTGCGAGCAGGCCGGGGCCGGGGCCGGGGCGAGCCTGGGCTGCGTCTGGAAGCGCATTACTCATTACACAACCCGAGTCGGGCCTGGGTAGTGGGTAGGGGCGGGCGCAAGGAGAGGAGAGGCAGCCCTGCAGACTTTATTTTCCCGGACGCAGCCTCCCCGGCCCGCACTAGTTTCGGCGCAATCAGCCCCAGTTTGTACAGCAGGGAGGGCGCCGCCTCCCACCCCCAGCCCCTTCCTCCTCCTCCTCCTCCTCCGGCTCCATCGCCGCCACCCCTCCGGGTGTACCCGCTCCGCCCTCTCCGCCCCGCCCCGCCCCGCCCCGCCACGCCGGGCCACGCCACGCCACGCTCTGACCACTCGATCAATAGGGAGAAAAGTTGTAGAAAAGTTTTTTCAAGTTTCGGCCCACTTCTTTCGCCTTTTGTAAGGTCAGTTCGACTTACAGTGTGCCCTGACTTTTGTCTCTCCCTGCGCTGCAGTGGGGAGGGGGAGGGGAGGGGGAGCCGCGGGTGGGCGCTGGATATGGGGTGGGGGGAGCAGGTCCCCCAAGTCCATCCTGCTGCGCACGTCCTCCTCTCTCCACGCTCACCTGTTAGCTCGCCTAAACGAATTAATTATTTAGTCTGCGCAATTTATTTTTATTATTTCGGAGTGACGAGGAACTCTTTCCCAGTTTCACTTTTCTTCCCCTCCGCCCTCCTCCGTCGCGTCGGGAGGGAGTTATGCCCCTGCCCCGCCAGGGTCCCTCACTCCTGATGCGCCCCATTCAGTGCGCGCTCATGGCCCCATGGGCGGCACGGCTCGGCCCGGCCCGGCCCGGCCCCGAGGAGATTGGCGCCAATACGATGACCTTATGACCCCCCGGATAGTGTGTCGGCGGGGCAAGGCGGGCCGGGGCGGGGCCCCTTGAATTATTGTAGTGATGGCCCCTTCATGGCGGCGCGGCCGGGCCGGGCCGGGCTGGGCGGGGCGCTAAGGACTCATTTCCACCGCGCCCCCGCAGAGAGGCCCGGCTAGGGGCTGGGGTCGCCTGCTACTGTGTGTTATAACTGTCCAATCATTGCTGGGGTCAAGGACTGGGCACAGTAACTACTATGTCTTTCGTGGGTTGCGTCGACTGCGTTGTCTGAGGGCTGCCCGTATTACGGAACACGCCTTTACCATGTCGATCCGTTATATAAGGGAATAACCCCAATTAAATATACGTTGGTGTGGAGCGAGTCTCAAGGCTCGTCTACAATGGCGGTCGTGGTCGTCGGCGCAGTCGTAAGGGGAACTCTTTCCGGTCGTGGCGTGCAGGTCAGACCCACACATAAGGGATGGTTCAGCTTCGACCGGAAAGAGTTCCGCTCCTACGACTGAGCCGACGAGGAGCACGCCGAGGACCGCGACATCTTTTGTACACGAGCCTTCATTCACCCCAGAACGATTTGTTTGCCTTACTTGTTTCGAGGTGACGGCCGACCGCTCGACGGTTGTCGGGTAGGCAACCCGCACATAGCCGTGTACGGCGGGATCGCCTACCCCGCACTCTGCAGGCGTACACGCATGCACTTTAAAAAATTAAAATTTAAACAAAACTGCGTCCTTTCTAGCTAAGTTTCTAGCTCTGGGGAGACTAGGCCAGTATGTATGTGTAGCGCCGATACAAGATTTAACGAGGCCTGTCAGTTTTTTGTAGATAATGTAGGCGGTTATTTACACGATTCACCACGTGTGTGCAGTGCCTGAAGCGCATGGGTGTCACATGCACGGCCGAAGCGAAGTTTTTCCACGTCGTTTTCTCGATGGAAATATCCCTAAAGTGTCACACCGAGTAACACCGGTTACCGGTTCACTGGACGGGCCCGGGCGGGGCGGGGCGGGGCGGGGCGTGTGGAGCGCAGGTGACGTGCCCGGCGCAGAGTACGTCCTGGCTGGGGCGTACAATGCGTAACCAAAGGGTGTACCAAAGGGCCGGTCTGGGCCGGGCAGGGCAGGGCGGGGCGGGGCGGGGCTCTCGAGCTGCCGCCGCCAGCAACAGAGCGCCGCAGAGCGCATGGTCTCAAAGAAAAAATCCATAAAAATTAGAGCCTTGCTCTGCCACTGGCTATGCCGGGCTCTGTGCCCCTCGCCGCCCCGCCCCGCCTCGCCCCGCACCCCACCCTGCGCCCCGCCCCGCCCCGCCCCGGCCTCCCCGCCCGCCGCGCCCCGCGTCCCATCCATCCCGCCACCACCCCAAATTTATCCAGCCATCCCTCCTCCCCCGCCCCTGGTACCCCCTCCCACCACCCGCCCCCTCTGACACTCCCGCCCCCACCCCACCCCCCAGCCAGTGCCCTCCAGCCATCCCCCGCCCGCCCTCCCTCCCTCCCTCCCCCACAGCCACCCCCATCTATTCCCACAACATCCAACCCCTAAAAGCCCTCCCCGCGCACCCCACATTCAACCCCACTTTTTCATCTGCGACCACCCCCTCTACCCGTACACCACCACCCCGCCCCGCGCCGCCGGGCCCTGCTCCCCCTCCTCCCCTCCCCACCGCAGCGCACTCTCCTACGCGAATACCCAACCTAACCTTTACGTCAGCCTTCAGAGCTCTCTCTCTCTCTCTCTCTCTCTCCCTCTCCCTCTCTCTCTCTCTCTCTCTCTCTCTCTCTCTCTCTCTCTCTCTCTCTCTCTCTCTCTCTCTCTCTCTCCCTCTCTCCCTCTCTCCCTCTCTCCCTCTCTCTCTCCAACTCTCTCCTTTCTCTCTCTTTTCTCCGTCCTTTTCTATCTCACATGCTCTCGTTTGCTCTCACCCGCTCTCGTTCTCTCTCCTCCACACCAGCTCTCTTTCCCGCTCTCGGCCGCCCCTCCCGCTCTTCCCCTCCCGGTCCTGTCAGCCGGGGCCTCTCACCCCGCCCCACCCCGCCCCACCCCGCACGCCCCTGCCCGCCCCACCCCACCCCACCCCACCCCCACCCCACCCTTCGTCCTCATCTCCACTACTACTGCTGCAGCAACAGCTACAGCCCTACTTTGCCCGTAGCTTGAGGTAAAAATTCTACTCGGTTGCGGCGCGACAGGCGGCACTATCGCTGTCGCTGGAACTCTCCGGCCGGCAGGAACACTACTACCGATGATGGTCGCGGGAAAAACTTCCCTGTCAGTTTCAGGCCACAGCGGTTCCCCCTCCCCAGCCCGCACACGGCCCAGTCGAGCCAGTCCCACACTAAATTCTCATGGAAATATTTGTTCGTAGCATAAGAAATTTTTTCTGCACATGCTTAGCTTTTAATATACTATTATGAACGCATTTCTTGATGTTCGCGTATTAAAAAATGCATAAGCTAAGCATGTGCCCCCCAAAACACCTCATAAATACGAATTAAATGTCCATAAAAATTTAGTGTGCAGTGGTACCCGCCCTCCACGGCAGGCGCGCCGGCTTTGCTAGGTACCTCCTGCTCTAGAAGATTTAAAATTTGAGGGGGCTGCGCGTGCCGGGCCGTCGGCAATGGGCGCCTCGTGGCTGTATTCTTTGCTACAGTCGACGTTTGTTCTAGCACACGGCTCATGGCTCCCTCGCGTTGTCGCAGCCTCCCCTCCCCCCCCCTCTCTCTCTGTCTCCCTCTCTCTCCCTCTCTTTCTCTCTCTCTATCTTGCTCTCCAATCTCTCCCTCTCCCTCTCCCGCTACAGGCCCTCTCCGTCTTGTACCCTATATCGCACTTTTGCAGGTGCGCAACACACCACGTTTACTCTTGCCTGGCCGGTAGGGGGACGTCGTGTTAGAAGGGCAGACCTGCCCCTCCTCCCTGCCCCACCTGCGCTCCGCCCCGCCCCGGGGTGGGGTGGGGTGGGGTGAGGTGGGCGGGCGGGGCGGGGCGGGGCGGGGTCTGGGCTTGAGCCTATCTTATAATTCATTACCGGGAGAGCGGACCTAGCGTGCCCTGGCGGGGCGCGGCGGGGCGTTGCTGGACGTGGCGTGGCGTGGAGTTGTGGGACCGGGCGGGAAAACTGCCCTGTTAGAAACGGTGTGAAGTTCGTCTGAATTTCTTATTGCAACGGTGGCGCCACCACCGCCTCTACCTCACTCGCCACCGCTGTGAGGTTCGAAGAGCTCTAGAAACTGTATTATTCAGCAGTCTGCTGGTATGGATTAGCTCCAGTGCCAGAGCACTTATGTGCGCTTTCGGTCGTAAACTTTCACGAGAGATCAAAGCCTCTACGCGAACGAGTGGTTACTTAAACTCTTTTGTACCCTACGGCTTGGCGTGCTCATTGGAGTGCATGTTTTACCACTATCTCTAGGCAAAAGCCTGGTTCAAAAGTGTTTGGATAGGCCAGGGCGGGGCGGAGCGGACCAGGGTCGGGTGGGCCGGGTCCGGGGTGCGTCCAGTAGGGCGTGCCAATTGGGGGAGGGGGAGGGGGGCTCACAAAGACTGTTCCGTATGATGTCCAGGTCCGAGCCCCACCGCGGCCCCGCCCCCGCCTGGCCCGGCTGTTGTACAACACAGTCCGTCAATCCGTAAGGCCAGTTAGTCCCCTGCCCCGCCCCTCCCCCTTCCTGGTATATATGCTATGCCCCGCTCGCGCAACGCCCGCTGGAAAAGCTTTTACCAAGCTTACCGAAAGCTGGGCGAGCTCCAGCCCCCACCCCTCCGATTTCCTCTTTCTCACTCTTATTCTCTTTCTCCGCCTCTCTCGCTCTCTCGCTCGCTTTCTCTCTCTTCCCCCTCTCTCTTTCTCCCTCTCCTCCGCCACCATTCACTGTTTCGCTTGGCCCTGAACGATTTCGCTTTGATCTATGTTCTCCTCTCTGTTCTGCCCTCTTATCTGTTTTCGTTTGCTCTCCCCCTTGCCCATCCGTCTACCCATTCATTTACACTGATTGCTTCCCCCCTCCCCTCCCACTTCTATCCCCGACTGACCATCCCCACTGCCCCGCATGCGCGATTTAGGGGAAGGGGTGGAGGCGATGCCCCCTGTCGTCTAGTGAGCCGCCTGAAAGGTAGGCAATGCGACCTACATGAATGTAGGCAAGTTGACTATACCGCCCGCCCCCCTTAAATCGCGCCTGCTACTCCCGCTCCGTCCGCGCCGTCCCTCTTCCGCTCTCGTTCTGCGTCTAACTTCATCTTCCACTCGTCCAGTTACATCTAAACTTACTGCTCCTCCCTATTCCCCCCACATGCTCTCTCTCTCTCTCTCTCTCTCTCTCTCTCTCTCTCTCTCTCTCTCTCTCTCTCTCTCTCTCTCTCTCTCTCTCTCTCTCGTCCCTCCCTCGTCTATGCACTCGCTCTTTTTCTCTCCCTTTCGCCTGTCTCTCACTCACTCTAAAAGGCGAGCTGCGGGGTGTGGGAGAAGGCTAATCCCTTGAGGGATTATCTTTAAATTACGTAACCCACTTAGGCGGTATCCCCGGGGGAGGCTGATCCCTGGCGCCGTGCAGCACGGTATGTGACAGGTTCCCCACCAACAACCCTTCTCCGCCTTCTCTCCCCCTCCCCACTCTCTCCCTCTCTCCCTCTCTCTCTCCCTCTCTCCCTCTCCCACTCTCTCCCCGTGTGGTGTACTCCGAGTGGTTTTCCAATCATGCCAATTAAGGGGCTCGCGCGTCCATTAATTATTGCATACCCGCGTCTGTCTCTGTCGCACTTCGTGCCCGATCAACTCGGCGTCTTGCAGTGGATCCGCCATCTTTTTCTCCAGCTTGACACTTTGGACTTGTAGTGTTCACCATATTGGAAAAGACGAGGGCCCGCAAACACTCTGACTTAAGGTGCAAATGACGCAAATTTTCATAAATTTTCTCAACTTTTTAAACTTTCTTAGAGGAGCATGATGTGTGTGGCGAACAAGTTTGCCGGCCTCGTGGGGTGGGTCTGACATGACACTCACGTGGGACCACCGCTATCCGCGCCGCAAACCGATGACGTTGTCCATGGCCTGTATACGTATATATGTGTGAAAAACAGCAGACTGCGCCGCACCGCGCCGCGCAGTCTGGTCGCGCAGTCATTTATATACCTGTTGTATGTCCTCGCCCCTGCCCTGCCCTGTCCGCGGCTCCGCGACGTGGCTCATGGACGATCCCTAATTGGCCCGATATCGGTCCCGACCTCGCCGCCGTGCCGCCTCGAGTGTGAGCGCCGCGCCGCGCCGGCCATGCCGAGTGTAGCCAATTAATTAGCGTGGAATTAAAAACGTTTCTCGCACGGAGCGCGTACTCGGCGCCCGCTGCGCTGCGCTGCGGCGGGGCGTGCAAACATCGTTTTGCATCGGGAGGTTTTTAATTTGGGTCTAATGAAGTGCGTTTCTAGAGGGTTGCGGGGCACGTTACTCTTTTTGCAGTGGGAGTGCTGCGCCCTGTCCTCGCCGACCTTGCCGTACGGGTGGTGCGGGGGCGGGGCCGAGGTCGCATTCAGGGACGGTCCCCTTGCGCTGGCGCCCCGCCCCCGCCCCGCCCCGCCCCGCCCCGCCCGGGTCTCTCTTTACCCCCGGCCGCCATGCCATGCCACGCCACGCCACGGCCCGGCTCCCGCTCCTGTCGAAGCTGCGAAGCCCTGTTTCTAATTAAGAGAAAATGAATTAGAAGCGAACTCGCAGCAGTCCTTGCGCTCGCCCCCACCCCCTCCCTCTCTCCCTCTCTCTCTCCCTCGCCTCTCCCCGTCAGCCCCCCGCCGGTCTCTCCCACCTCCCCCCCACCCCCTCCCACCCCCTCGCACAGGGCTCCCGTGACCTGATCGATAGGAAAAATACTCTCTTTTTTACTCTTTTCGTACAGTCCGCTTTTTTTAGTTGGGACCAACTCTGCGGTAAAGACCAAAGGAAGAGCGGGGCCGGGCCGGGCCGGGGCCTCCGGAGCTGCGAGAGTCGGTCTGGGGTGTGGGGCGTAGTGTAGTGTGTGGTGCCGGGCCGGGCCGGGCCGGGGTCGAGGACCTCCAGCAGCATCGCCGTCGTGGCCACCATCGGCGATACCCCGCGCCTCAGAGGAGTTGCGCCCCTCTGCGGAAGGTGCAGGTGCGCGCGCCTGACAACGCCGCTCATAGGCGATTTGCACCGCGCTGCATCCGCCCGCCAGTACGCTGTAGCGCGCACATTGGCGCCATTGATGGGGCGGGGCGGGGCAAGGCAGGGTGCGATGCAATTACTCTTTGACAGTTCCGCCCGCGCGCTGCCGCCCCGCCCCGCCCCGCCCCGCCCCGCCCCGCCGCGTTGCGTCGCGAGCGCAGCGCCCTCCACGGGGTTGCCGTGCGGAATTGTTCGAGGTATTGTCGACGGGGGTAGTTGTACTGACTCGTCGAGGTGTCGCCTAATTTTTCTTTTAAATGGTCCTGATTACTACTCTTATTGTCTGTGCCGGTGACGATGACCATCCCTCTCTCAGGCCGTGTGGTCGGGCCGGGCCGGGCCGCGCGCCCCTGCACAACTCGATACGTACTTCTACAGAAATAGTGAGGAAGGAGCAGGTGGGAGGAGGGAGGGGGGGCCTGGGCCGCAGGGAGGGAAGGGGACAATAATAAGAAAATAAAAGGAGAAGAAGGAAAAAGAAGGGGGTGTGCTGTGCACCAAGAAGGGCACGCAAGCACGGAGAAGGGGCAGGAGGGAGGGGCGGAGGGGGCAAAAGGACCAGTAGGGGCGGGGGTGGTGGGTGGGTGGGTGGGTGGGGCAGAGTGTGTTCTAGAAGAAAGCAAACGAAAGGGGGTACGAAGGCGGGGCGGAGGCGGCAGGCTGGTGGGCTGGGGCATTCGGCTCTTTCTGCTGTGTATTCAGGTGTAGGGTGGCTGTACCCGCCCGCCCCCGCCCCCGCCCCGCCCCGCCCGAGGCTGGTGTCCCTGGCCCGGCTTGTACCAGTACCCCTAGATGTACCCCGCGCTGCGCTGCGCTGCGCTGCGTGCAGCAGTGCCCGCACGAGCACGGGCCGCATCCCAGCCTCGCCGTATGCTGTCATGTCCTCCCGGACGCCCCTGGCGACAGCCTGCAATAGAATCAGATGTGCGCCGACTGGCAGGATTGTACTTTCAGAGGGCAAGAGCGTGCATTTTGAGCTTCAGCTTCAGAAGCAAGGATACGACAATAACGCGCTATGACATTTCAAACTAAACGTCTGTTTTTGGTGTGCTACTCACTGCAGCGCGCCCTCACTTTATTTTTTTTACAGTGTGCCGAGGGCTTGTGGGGGAGGGGGCGTGGCATGGCGCGGCGCAATGGTGTGGCGTGCCTGCTTTTTACAAGGTGGCCGGCCCGGCCCGGTTTACAGGGCGCTGGCACGCTGGCCCAGCAAGTACGCATGCCTTTCCCCTTACCTCCCCCCACCCCCATGCACCTACCCTTTCTTCTCCCACACCTTCCCTCTGCCCCTTCCCCGATACCCCACCCTCCCCCTCTCTTTTCAGGACTCTTTCTCTCTTCCTCCCTCTCTCCTCCCTTCTCTCTCCCTCTCTCTCTCTTTCTCTCTCTCTCTCTCTCTCACTCTCTCACTCACTCTCTCCGGTCCTCCCCCTTTCCCTACCTTCCCTTCCCCCGACCGACTGAAATGAATCCAACCAACGCAAGCAGTCCCGGGGCGGTGCGGGGCGGGCGGGGTGGGCAGGGTGGGCAGGAGGGGGGCGCAAAGAGAGAAGGGGCTGAATGAGGGGCGGGGGCGGGGCGGGGAGGGGAGGGATGGTGTAGCTAGCCGGGCACAAATTGCGAGAGATCTAAGCCCGCCCCTCGCCCCCCCCCCTCCCCCGGTCCCCTTGCTCCCCCTTTCTCCCCTGACCGTCCGGCCGGGCCCGAACAGAAATAAAGAAATCTCGGGTTGTATGACATCGTGATATTGCAACATGCACTTTACTACCCTAGGAAAAACTATCCCAGCATCCCGCTCCCTGCCCCCAGCCAACAATACCTACCACGATCTAGCCCTATTGTCGTATAACTGGCACGCTCTATCTAACGAATTGACGCTGTAACATTCCAACGTGTCTAAATTTCGTGCACGGCATAATGTGCTTAAAAATTGCCATGAAATCTTGACGATCAATGAAACGCATAAGCTATCGCACTTTGCGAAGGTTCTTAATTTGAACGCTGCTGGTTGTGTTTTTCATACTCGTGGTCTTTATCGTGTGCCCTTTTATCAGACCTTCTGCTGATTCCATCTCTGCTAATAAGCGCCTTCGAAGGGAAATGAGATGGGTAGGCAAGGAAACAACACAGCAAAAAAAGATGGACCAGAGTAGGGTAGAAACTAGGAGACTGAACCAAGGGCAGAACAAAAGCGCATAGCCGGCGGGTATGGCTGGGCTTGGCGCGGCAAGCCGGGCGGGGCGGGGCGGGGCGGGGCGGGGCGGGGCGGGGCGGGGCGGGGCGGGGGCGCATGTAAGGCCGGATCACAAAGGGGAGAAGAGTGAGGCGGGGCGGGGAGGGGAGGTAAAAGGCGAAAACGAATAAAAAAGTGGCCTCGTGGGGAAGAAAGGCTTCAACTTGGTATAGGTAGGTAGGTACGGGCCGGTACGTGGCGGGGCGGGGCGTGGCGGGGTGTGGCGGGGCACATCTACGCTTTGCCTTATTCCAGACCCACCCCCCTGGCCTGTGCGTGCAGATCAGCTCCAATCGACCATGCCATACGCGTTATGCCCCGTTCAGTTCGGACGCTGCGTGGTGTGCGCGACCTTTGTCAACGCAACGCCATGATGTCTGGAGTCTGGACCTGGATCTAGACCTAGATCTGGACCTATGGGAAGCCGGTCGGGGCCGGTCGGGGCCAGGGATGGGTACTTGGGTACGTAGCAAGCACCGCTGGAGGCTGAGGTCTTTCGCGGGGGTGGGAAGGCGGCAGCGCTGTCTCACCCACTTTTGTTCTAGCCATCTCAACCCTCCCCCCCTCCCCCCTCTCTCCCTCTCTCTTTCTCTCCCGCTCTGCTCCACCCTTTCCTTCCGTGCCGTATCACCGGCCCGCCCGCCCTGGTCCGGGCCTTTCGCCTACATCTAATCATCTCAATTTCATGCTTTCCTTGCTATCATTTTCTTTTTCTGTGCCCAGCGTAATTTAATCACCACCTCCCCGCCTCTCCCCTCCCTTCCCTCTCCCCTCTCTGTCCCCCGGCGCCACTCCCCGCCCGTCCTTCTCCTCCTTCTCCTCCTCTTCTTGCACCCCGTTTCTCTCTTCATCTGTTTCCTCTACCTCTTCCTCTCGTACTTCCGTGCCCTTCTATCCCCCCGGCTCTGGCGCGTTTTCTATCACCCTGGCGCGCGGTGTCTCTATCTCTATCCCGGGCACGCCACCCTCCGCCACTGCTCATACTACCCCTTTATCGCCCCTCCTCCCTCCCCTGGCGAAGACCCCTCCACCCCTCTCCCCCAACGTACCCGCTCCCCTGCCTTATCACCAACGAAATTCAGACAGACTAATGCCCCCTCCCCCCCTCCCGCCCTGCGCCCCTCGGACGATTGCAGCCCCACCCGTTCACCCCCATCCTCTCTCCCCACTCCCCCCTCTCCTCCACGATGTTATCGCTCATATTTTTCTTTCCCTCGCTGTTCTTGTTCTCTTGCTGTTTACGTTTTGCTCCCTCCCCCCCTAGCTCTCGCCTACCCCCACTCACCCCTCCGCATATCTCCGTCATTGCCCGTTTCCTCCCTGGAGTACCTCCACCCCCACCCTCCACATCCCCTCTGGTCAGGAGCATAAGTGGTATAAGGGAGGGTTCTTTTTCAGACGATTTGCGCTCCGCCCCGTGTGTGTATGCATGTGGGTATGTGTTGCTGGAGAAGAGTTTATTTATACAATATTTCTGTGTACAGTATCCTGCAGAAATTTCACCATGGTGATTTTTTTTTTTCGCTCAAGACGTGCTTATATGTCTTGTCTGGCAAAATGAAGAATATTTTCCCGGCCCGCGGCAAGCCGTGTGGCTGTGGCCATTAAAACACCTTAACACCCCTGTCCTTGCGGTTCTTCCCCGTTGAAGCTTTACACCGTGTATAGTATCACCATGCGCTGCTGCACTCACGCGGGTGACCCTTGACTTCAACGAAAATTGTAACGTTTTAACAAGCTCGAAGGGGTTGTGCGGCGGGATCGGGACGGGACGGGGACGGTCCTGGGTGTACTTCTGACACCGCGTCCAACCACCCTACCCAACCCCCTCCTGTCCGACAGGGCCGGGCCGGCGCCCTGGCCATGGCCACAATGCCTCGTGCTTCCGATTAGCTCAATTCAGCCCCGCTTGCTAATGGCTCGAGGACAGGCAGACCCAGACCGTCGAGCAGACAGACAGACAGACAGACAGACAGACAGACAGACAGACAGACAGACCGTCAGGCAGACGAGCTGGCGGCGAGAAGAAGGTGGACGGAGGTAGAGAAGTGCGAGTGAGAGGAAAAAGAGGAGAGAGAGGGAGAGAGCAGAGCAGCAGGTATAGAGTCGTGTCGTGTCTCCCCACTCTCTCCCTCTACCACCCCCTCTCCCCCCTCCTGCTCGGCCCAGAAGATGTCGCTGTCGCTCTGGGCCGAGCCGCGCCACGCCGCGCCACGCCGCGCCACGCCGCGCCACTCTCGAGCGGCACAACACGCAAACTGAGCCTCACTTCAACGACAGCCTCCCCTTGAGCCTCGTCTGCCCCTCCCCCCACCCCTCACCCACCACCTCTCGGTCGGAGTGCATCGCCACATTTCCTCTTTTTCTTATTCGCATGGCCCAGCGCGGCTCGGCCCGGCCGGGCCCGCCCCCGCCCTGCTGGAGCGCAATGACACCTGTTTCCCGCCCCGTTCGGCCCGGAGGTGCGAGAGAGAGAGAGAGAGGTGCTCGCGGTGCGTATGTGTGACCGAGTGACAAGAACACGGCGCGGATGTTGCGCTGCGGCGCGCGCTATTATTCCTCGGGCCTGGTGGGGCGAGGGGGTGGAGAGAGAGAGAGAGAGGAGAGGGCGAGTGAAAGGGAGGGGTGAGATGGGGGAAACGAAAATAAAATAGTCATTAACGGCGCGATCACGTTTAACTTGTGGAGGTAGGAGGCGCCCGGTCGGCGCTCGGTAGGCAGCCGCGGCGCGGCGGCACGCGGCGGGTTGCCTATCTCGGGCGTGACAGGCGCGCAGTAGCCGCACCTCCTCTCGGGGGATGGCAGCCCCCCTCACTCCACTGGGATAACTAACGTGACTTTAAGGTGGCAAACTGTTCTGCACTTCGAGTGGCAGAGTTGCGGTCCCACCAATTGCCGTGACGCGCGATGTTTTTCTCGAGGGGGCAACCACTCGCGAAATCCTGTGAACAAACCTACTGAAATCTCGATAAAGTCCTCAGAAATCTCGATGAAATCCTCGGAAATCTCGATGAAATCCTTGGAAATCTAACTGAGAAATCTCATGAAATCTCATTGAAATCTTGTGAAATCTCTCAAAATCTGAGAGAAATCTTGTGTAATCAGTAGAAATCCCGTGTACACTAGGATGGGGAGTGGTTGCCCCCTCGGTTTTTCTAGTGTCGGGTTAGGGACAAGTGGGACCTCGATGGTCCGTTCTAGTCGGGTTCGTGCGGAGAGCAGTGACGCAGCGAGGGAGAGAGGGAGAGAGAGAGAGAGAGAGAGAGGGGGCGGGGGAGAGCGACTCTCATCTCAAGACGCAAGCAGAGCGCGAGCGAGGTGCATGATGCAAAGGGCCTGCAGGGGGTGGCCCGGGGAGGGGTGCGAGGGAGGGGAGGAGAAAATGGGAGAATTATGAATGACGTCGTCTTATCAGGTTAACAGAGCGTTTGCGGGGCGGATGGTGCGGGATGCATGGAGGAGGCGGGAGAAGAAGAGGAAAGGAAGAAGCAAAGCCGGGAAAGAAAAAAAAATGGAGGGTGTGGCAAGGAACCTCCACAGAACAGAACGCGGTCACGTCGCGTCGCGTCGCGTCGCGCCGCCTGCACTGACAGATCGAACGGCAGGGCACGGGAGGTAAGATGGGGTAAAGCTGGAGTGGCGACTGTCACGGGCCGGGCCGCGGGGTGGAGAGCAAGAATCACCTTGATGCGAATGCAGAGGGCAGAGGCATTCCGAAGGGAAATACTTTTAGATGACTCCTATGACAGTGTTTCTCCATTCATCACGCTTACGTCGCACGTCGTCACGGTACGTGTCGTTCCGTGGGCCGAGGTACGGGTACGGGTTGGGGCACCGATCCGACCGACGTTTCCCGAATTGGGTACCGGATTTGAGATTGACGGGGGCTGGGCTGGGCGCGCCCTTCACCCGTCCCGCTCGCTCTGCCCTAACGTGCCACTGCAATGCAAGATTGGATTTGCAATCCGCTCAGCAGCGGCGGCGGCTCGAATATTATTCTGTCCTTGTCTAGTATTGTCCGAAACCTCCCCCTCTCTCTCTCTCTCTCTCTCTCTCTCTCTCTCTCTCTCTCTCTCTCTCTCTCTCTCTCTCTCTCTCTCTCTCTCTCCCTCTCTCTCTCTCTGTTTCTAAATTCTTTCCTCTTCCCCGCCCCCTCTTTTATTTCCATTTGCCATCTCTCCGTCGTCCTCTTCACACCGACTCCTTGCGTTCCGTTCCGCCCCCACTTTATTTCCGATTTTAAATTCCGCTTATTTGCTCAACACTTGAGCCCCTCGTTTCAACCCTTTCTGTACGCCGTTCGGCGTCCTCTCTCACTTTCTCTCTCTCCCACTCTTTCCTCTCCCTCTCTCTTTCTCTCTCGACTCCTCGCGGCGAGGACGCTCCCTCTCGTCCCCCCCCCCCTCCTGCGCACACCCTTCACTCGCCAATCTTTATTTCAATTCGTCCGTCGGTTTGTCCGCCCGTCCTTCAGAAGCTCCTGCCCGTCTGTCCTCCGGTCTATCCTCCGGTCTGTCTGTCTGTCTGTCTGTCTGTCTGTCTGTCTGTCTGTCTGACTGTCCATCACTCTGTCTGTCTGCCGCCCGTCGAGCGAGCAGCAGCAGCAGCAGCAGCAGCAGCATCAGAAGCTCGGGGAGGGTTTTCAATTTGCAGAGGCACCCGCCTGTGGTATGTGTCTTTGAAACGCTTGGGTGTCCTCCTTCAAATTGCAACCAGCAGTAGGACGCCCTGCCCCCCACTACTGCTACTACCACCACTACTTCCTTGCCTGCCTCCTTTGCTGTTGTCAGTCTGCTTGGAGGGAGCGGTGCTCACCGCACATCTCGTGAGCCGCTCCTGTAGTGACCGTCACAGCGAATCCTCGACGGGAATCAAAGACTCTCCACTAAATACCTCACTACGTGTAAACTGGCACGCATTTACGCGACTAATGATCCTGTTTAGTTCGGCCCTTTGAGCCGCTCCTACGCTGGACCAGAGGGACCTTTCTCGCCCGCTCTCCCCGCGCCTAGGCGCCTCCCCCGAGAGCAGAACAGCTCAAACCTTGTAAAGCGCCTTGACCCGCACTAGCCGCCGGCTGCGCAAGACTGGCCAATAAAATTTATCGAAAATCTTGTACCGCTCTGCCGGCCTCGCCACACCACGCCGCTCGCTCTCCGTCACTCTCTCTCTCTCAGGCGCAGGGCGGGGCGGGGTGGGCAGGGCAACAAGGACAAAATCCCTTCCCTGGGGTTATTGAAAGAAGCCTGCAGAAACATGGCGTCTGCGTACTCTTTATACTGTCTCTCTCGCCCTGCTTTTGAAAAAAAGATATGAGAAAATGAATTAACATGAACCGTAGACCGTTGCAGTTGCCGCGATGTGACGCTCGCCTCGCCTCGCCTCGCTTCTGCTCCGGTGAGGGGCAGCGCGATTGTGCGCCGGAATGTTCCTCCCTTCTTGGGGCCGGCCTGGCCTAGCCGGGGCGTTGCGTGCATGGTTCCGTAACTTGACACAACGAGCATCGTTCGTTAGGTATCAAAGTCCCGAGTTAAAATTTAAAGTTAAGTTACTTGTCAATTAAAACATTTTCGATTAACATAACGTTGTGATGTGCTTTTGTGTTCGTTCCGATGCCCTGCGGGTTGCGGGGCGTGGCGGGTGCGGCGTGGCGTGGCGCCACCCTCATTCCCATTCTGTTTGGTCTTTACTCAATCGTGTGCAGCCGATCTTTAATTTTCTCGCCGTATCCGGACCGGACAGGAAGAGGACGGCGGGCGGCACGGCGAGGGCGAGGGTGAGCCCGTGGCGGGGCGGGGCGGGGGTGGGGCGAGGGCGGGGCGGGGGCGGGGCGAGGGCGGGGCAGCCGTCATTAAAAGGCTAAAAGGCGGGCGGCCCCGGGCGAGGGCGGGGCGGGGGCGGGGCGCGGCGGGGCGGGGGCGGGGCGGTCCGGCGGGGGTGGCGGTATGGCCCTCCCCTATGGGGGCGGGGCGCGGCCGGGCCGGGCGGGGCGGGGCGGGGCGGGGCCGACCCGAAAAGGGGTGACGCGTAGATTTGCGCCAAGTGCGCTGCCATTGCCTGAGCATGGCAGGTTTTTTTTTTGCGAGTGTGAGTGTGTGCCGCACGCTTTCAAGAGGGGCCTACATCTCATCCTTTTGTGACACCGCCGTGCCGAGCCGTGCCGTGCCGTGCTCTGCCCTCAGAAGTAGTGTTTCACACACACATTCGCGGGTTGTAGCATTTATCGTCACATATCGTTTTTGGCGACGCGTCCCGCTGTGCGGCGCCGTGTTGCACTTGCCTCGTGCATGCGATCAGCTGGGGGGCGGGCCCGGCCCGGCACGGCCCGGCGGATAACAGCCTCTCGTTTACGAGCGCAGCTCAGCGCCCCGCCGCCCCCAAGTGGTCCGACAACACTACTGATCCACCCAGAGCGGCGGTGCCCGGCCGTGCGCTCCGGGGGGCCCTCCCCCGTAGGGTCTCCGCGTGGGGCCGGACCCGGCTGAGCCCCGTGTGGGGCGCGGCGGGGCGCGGCGGGGCGGGGCGCGGCGGGCCCCTCATTGCCTGACAGCGCGGCGCACTGTTGCTTCTTCTTGTTATGGCCCGCGGCCCCCGCGGCCCGCGGCTGGCTGGGCGGGCCGGGGCGGGGCGGGCCCCGGGCCGCCCAGTGCGCCGGTGTTCTGCCGACTGATTCCGAAGAGCGCTCTCCTCTCTGTCTCTCTCACACTCATGAGGCGCGCCGTATAGGCGCGAGAGAGACAGAGCGAGAAAAGCGCTCTTCTGAATCAGCCAGCTGTGGGCCGCGCGGCCCGGCCCGGCCCGCGGCCGCAGTTTGACCTACGCGCAGTCTACGTTACGCCCAGTGTTTTGTACGCGCACCTGTACAAAGTCGCTTCAGTCTTCTTTCGCTTTTTATCGAGCTGTTGGGCAGATCTCTCGCGGGAGGAGGGCGGGATGGGGGGCTCCGTTCGGGTCGTGGCCGTGCGGTTCCTGGGCATGGGTCGGTCCTCTGTACTGCTGGCGTGGTCCTGTTGAAGAAGAGTCTTTGACAACTCATCCCACTTGGTTTGCAAACGCAATGCTCGCACACCTGGTCGGAATGGAGCACCACCGCCCACCGCCACGCTCCGGTCCTACCCCCCCCTCCTCCCCTTCCCCCCGGGCCTCAGGCTCACGTCGCGGTAACACACACGCCACACCGTTCACTTTGCGGCCGGGGCAACAGTAGCAGCAGCATGCGCTGCTGTTCCAGCGTCCTGCGAATTGAAACTTTGCGGGTAAGGGCAGGGTCCTGGAATTGCAGTAGGGTTGCAGGCAGGGCAGGGTAGGGCTCAGGCCGCCGCAGCTGCCCCTTCCCCTCCTCCCCTCCCCTCCCCTCCCCCGCGCGCAGCGAGCGAGCCCTCATTTCCCTATCCCTGACCTCATCTTGTGTCCTTTTCCCTCACAGCAGCGCGCTGCCCCGCTCGCCTCGTAGTCTTTTTCTCCCCCTCTTCCCCCTCCTCCCCTGGCCGCCCTGCCCCTGCCCCGCCCCCGCCCCGTACGTCCCTCCAGGGCCCGGCCCGCCCCGGCCCGCCCCGGCCCGCCCCGGCCCGCCCCTCCTGCCCCCAGCCAAGCATTACCTCCTCTGTAGCCTTCATCTCATTACTGCTCTCTTTCTGTCCCTCCCTTCCTCCCCTCAGCCCCGCCCCGCTCTGCCCGGCCCAGCCCGGCCCTTTGCTCTCTCCTCCTTCTCTTTCTCTCCTCCTTCTCTTTCTCGCCTGCTTCTGTCTGACTGTCTGTCTGTACGTCTGTCAGTCTTACTGTCTCTCTCTTTCTCTCGCGCCAGCTCTACCCCCTCGCTTTCTCTCTTTTTCGCCCTCCTTCATTCTCCTTTACGCCCGCTGACGTTTCCTCTCCACATCTCTTCCTCGCCTCTCCTTTCTTTCCTCCTTTTTTCCCGCCCTCGCCACTGGCTGTATTTGGCATGGATGGGTGCGTTCGTGTGTGTGAGGAGCGGGCATGTGTGAGTGAGTGCGTGTGAATGTATATATGTGTGTGTGTGAGAGCGAGGGAGTGTGTCTGTGTGAGTGAGTGTGTGTGTGTGTGTGTGTCCGGGAGAGAAAAGGCCCTGGCTGTGGAAAGAGAAGGAAGGGGGAGGGAGGGGCAGTGGAGTGGTTCGTGGGGGTAGTTGTAGTGGTAGCGGTGAGGGGTGGTGAGGTGTGGCGGGGTGGGGTGGGGCGGCGCAGGGTGGTATGGGGCGTGGCGGGGTGGGGTGGGGTGGGTGTGCTGCGAGGCCCGGCGTGGCGTGATGGGGTGGCCAGGGTTGCGGCGGGGCATGGGGTGGCGGGGGAGGGGAAGGGTGGCTGTCTTTTTTGTTTGTGGTTGGTAGCGGGTAGTGGCGGGGAGGGCAGGGCGGGGGCGCTGAACAAGCGGAGCGCGGGAGGGAGGGAGAGAGGAGGAGGAGGAGGTGATTAGTTGCCATACAGCGCAGCAGTGTTCATCCTAAATAAAGAATCGAGGAAAGTACACTGCGAGCGGGCCGGGCCGGGCTGGAAGAGGGGGGGGGGGGAGGGGGCTGGCTGCGGGGTCCGCTCGGGCACTGTGGGGCCCTGTGGCAGCCCCGCCTGGGCCCCGATCCTGGCGCCTTCCTGTACCCCCTGCTCCACCACCCACCCACGTACCGAGCGCTCGTGGCAGGGGCTGAGGGGAGAGTGTAAAAATTGACTGCTAACTGAACGTAAATTTGTTAAAAAAAATTATTTCATTTTAAAAAAAGTATATTTATCGTGATAAAATATTCACCTTTCGCATCATCAACGTCGTTGCACAAAATACGCACGACCTGCAGGTACTGAATTTGCGGAAGACATGACTATTCCTATCCGATGGTGGGCGCCTGCGCGCGCGCGTGTGTGTGCGTGTGTGTGTTACTGGATTCTGGATCGGTTCCAGAGCGGACACTGTTCGTTGTTCCGGCTAACGCGCTCGGCTGCTCCGGCGGTGTCGCTGTCGCCAGATTCGTGCACGCGCGTCACATGTGCGTAACGATTAGAAGACTGAGTGCACGTGCGCGGGGTAGACCTCCCGTTGCGCCGAGACTTTGGGTAGGCAGTCGATAACGGGGCCCTGCGGACTCGGTCTGCTCAAGTAGCGTTTCTCGTGCGCGTTCTCCGGCGCATAACGCTCGCGTGACACGTGTGTGTGTGACCCGGCCCCGGCCCCGGCCTCGGCCCCGGCCCCGGCGCAACCTCGGGCGCCGCGCCTCCACTTACCATCCCGCCGGTAATTTGGTTTCCATAATCGCCTAGTCTCGCTCATGCAGTTTGCAAAGGGCGAATTATTAGACTATTTGCATGTCTTCAAAGACACGTGGCCGTGGCGCAGGCGTTTTCTTTCCTTCCTTCGTTCCTTCTTTCTTTCTTTTCAAATATGGTGAAGGTATTTTCTTTTCATCGGCTGATGGCGGAGGTACCCGACAGAGCGTGCTAAGGTGGGGCCGGGAGGAGGGGAAGGGGGAGGGGGGGTCGCACCCCCGCTGCGCGCTGCATTGGTGGTGAGCGGCGCGGCGCGCGGCGTTCAGGTTCGGGTGGGACCCGCCCTGGTTCTGCCCCGCGCTACTCCGTGCCGCGCCGCGCCGCGTACGGCGCTTATACACCTCATTACAGCCGCCCACCCACCCCCGCCCTCACCTCCACAGAAGGAAACCGTAAAGCTTGGAAGACGCGACCACGGCCATCGTTCGCCAGTTCCCCGACTGGGACTGAGACCCTATAGCGCCGGGCGCCTGGGCCTGGATCGCGGCGCGCAGGCCTGGCCTACATACATAGGGCCTCCTCGACCTCCTCCCCAGTGCATGGTCGGAAAATTATTTTTCGCCGATCCCCGCCGACCGCGTGGTGCGGCCGGCAGAAGCAGCAGCAGCCAGCATTCTCGTCTGCCTGAGGGCCCCGCCCCGCCCCGCGTATTAGACTAATACCCCCTGTGCGTTATTTTATGCTGTATTGGCGCTGGAATGTTTGGAACGATGTAGTGGTGGGGCTCGCCGGTTGGGAGGGGGTGGGTGGTGATGGTGAGGGGGGTGTCCCTCCAGCGCCTCCCACACAGCTCTCCAGCGCAGCCCTCCCGGACTGGGGCATTCCAGCGCCTCGTCTGTCCGGGCCCCGCCCCGCCCCGCCCCGCCCCGCCCCGCCTCACAGGGCCGCGCTGCGCTGCGCCGCGCGCCGCGGAGGTCGGCGTTCGTTCTTTTATGACGTCCCGACTATCCGTGGTATCCCCCGGGCCTCCCCTCACCTCCCCTACCCTTCCCTCTCCTCCCCTCCCCGCCAGGAAGCCTCCAGGGTCACGGCCGGGTCACGCGGTCATCCCAGCGCTCGAAAACTCTCTTGAAACGGATATGGCCTGTACCAGTGAGCGAGAGAAAAATTCCAGTTGTTAGTGTCGTGTCGTGGCACTTTGCGGGGTGCTTGACCTGGTGTTTCCTCTCCCTTATTTCTCTTCCAATTCCTGCGCTGCTGTGCACTGGACGCGTCTCTCTGTCTCTCTGTCTGTCTATCTCTCTCTCTCTCTCTCTGCTAGGCTCTGGCGGCCTCGTCCGTCATTACTGCATTTCAAACCGGATTACGGGATTCTGCTTGTGTCGGGGCCGGGGGCGGGCCGGGGGTGGGCCGGGGCGGGGCGGAGGCGGCGTGTCCAAGGAAAGAGAAGTGGTGAGGCGGCCCCGGGCGCGGGCGCGGGGGGCGGGCGGGGTAGGGGGAAGGGGGGGCTACTCACCTGCTGGAGTGGACTGGAACTGCTATCCCCAGCCCCAGCCCCAGCCCCAGGGTCAGGTTAGTTCACGTCACGTTACACCTCAGCGACAACCTCTCGACGGAGCGTGGCCTCGCTGGATACTCCATGGCAGCGCGCTGCTCCTGCTCTGCATAAGGCAGCCCCCTCCCCTGCCCCCTCCCCTGCCCCCTCCTCCCCTCCCCGTGCCCTCCGCCCTCTGCCTATTAAGAGATCGATCGAGTGACCGACACCGCCCCATTAGTGTAGTTAAGAGGGTCAAGTCCAGTGCAGGAAATATACAGGCCCTTTCCGACCAGTCCCTTTTCGTTAGAAAAAACCAACAACAAAATTATACTGCTAATGGTTGCTGGTCCATATGCGAGAGCAATGTTGTCAGCGCTGGCTTACCCTTTTTGGTGCGTCTCTTTATTATATGTTTATACCCAGCCCAGCCCGTTGCCGCGCGGGTCGGATCCGCAAACCACATCCTCGATAGCCACTTTAATCGCGCGTTTCCCTATATTCTTTTATTTTCTGCCCTCGCCAACTTTTCCTTTTTTTTCCCCGCCCCCGCCCCGGCCCGCGCAGTGATAGCGAGTCAGTGTGTCCCTGTAAGGCTAGGCGCTGGCTCTGTGGGCCGTGGCGATCGAAAGTGGATGGGATGTATGGATTATGACAGGAAACTGGCCAAGTTTCCCTTCGGCGTACATCTTTTAGCATAAAGAGCTGCACCGCCGCCATAGCGCCACGCGTGGGCGTGGGGCGGGGTGGGGTGGGGTGGGGGACGGAACGGGGCGGGGCGTTCCAGCGGCGCTGCTCTCGTATGTACACATAAATGTCCTTGGCAGGGTGCCCTTGGTGACACACATCATGCTTCCTGTGACCCCATGTGCCGCTTCCACAGCCAAGTTTTTCGGTGAATCGTATAATTTTTTTTTTCTCCTTTTCATTTTTTTCTCTTTTTGTCGCGCTCCCCCGCGCACTTGGAATTGTAACATGCGTGAGCTTTTGAGCTCCGCTGCGTTTGATTTGAGTAATGGCGCCAACAGTGAGAAGGACAATTTTTACATAATCTCCTTTTTTTTTATTTCCTCCTGTTTTTCCTTACTCCCCACCTCCACTCCGGCCTCCTCCCCGTCGTCCCTTCGGCGCGAACCTGTCGTGTCCTAGCTGTCCTGCGCCGGCCGGCCGGCCGGCACTAGCGTGACCGGCGGTGCCGGCCCGCGGGGGCAGCAGCGGTGAGCATGGCTGCGTTCATCGATTTTTACGCTGCAAGTCCACTTTCCTACTTTACCCCGCCCTCCGAGCCCGCTGTTCCCTTCCGACCCTACCCACCGCGGCAACCCTCAACCTTTGCGCCGCTGTCCTATGATTTTCGCCTTTCTTCGCTACCACTACCCAGTCAGGTACATACCACTCAGCGCACCCCGGTCTGATAACAATCTCGGTACTGTGGAGCTCTTGGTGCAATGTGCGGTTGTACCTTGGACCCTATACCTTTCGGTAGTACATATTTTCTGTGTTATATTTCAGACACACACTCTAAATGTTTACTTTTTCTGTCTCGTACTTCCCCCGCCAGTTGGTCCTCTTTTCAAACTTTACAGCAAACGTTTTTCTTCACGTCCTCCTCGAGTGTTCCTTCCGTTTCACCCAACTTCAGGCGCACTGCGGCGAGGGGAGGGAGGGCGCGCGTGCGCGTGTCCGGGTAGTGTGAAGACGGTTCAAAAAGCAATTACTGGTATCCCTCGAAATACTGAAATGTGTTTACCCTCGTCGCCTGTTTGCTCGCCCCCCCCCCCCCCCCCTCTGTCCCTCCCCTCTCCCTCTCCCCTCCCTCTCTCCCTCTCCCCCTCTCCCCTCTCATTCTACATCTGACCCCCTCCCAACCCCCAACCCCTCCCCGCTGATTCATAACAAACTGTGTCTCGAGCTTGTGCAAAATTAACGAATACGACTGCCTCTGAAAGAGAGCTGGAATTAAATCAAGGCGACTGGGAGTGAGTGGTCTCCACCAAACACGTTCGAAAATTGAAGGGAGAAGGGGGAGGGGGAATAGATGTAGGAATTAAAGAGAGGATGAAGTGCCCCCCGCCCCCCGCACCGGGTGGCAGGCGTGCTCAACCAGGGTTCTTGGTCTCCTTGAAATGAAGCTTATTTATCGGCTGCCCTCATCAGCGGCCCATTCGCTGTGGGTCCAGGGAGTCGTGCGGGTGTAGCCGCGGGGCGCGCGGGTGCCGGCCCCGCCCCGCCCCGCCCCGCCCCGCCCCGCCTCGTGCCCCGCCGTGTCTCAGCTCTGCCGCTGCTGGGAGCGCTGTCCCGCCGGGACCCTGCCCCTGTCCTGCGCGGCGGGCGGGCCCCGGCCGGCGCGGAACATGCAGAAAATGCTTTTGAATTGAAGGGGGATGCGCGCGGCAAGAATCTTGGGACACAAACGACCATGCCGGCAGACTTGGCTGGTCAATTTGCAAAATTAAATTCCTGGCGCGTCGAGTTGGCAGGTGTCTCCCGGTCCCGGAGGTGACACCCTGCACTCCCCCCCGGCCCGGCCCGGCCCCGCCCGGCCCCGCCGCTCCTCCGCGCCGCCACACCTCACCTCGTCATCCTGTGCCCCGCCCCGCCCCGCCTCGCGTCTTATTTCTCGGGAGCGTTGGCGGGGCGTAAGCGGGCGTAAGCCCCTGGGAGCGCACTGGGGCGGGGCGGGGTGGGGTGGACGTCTTGTTTGGACCGGCTGGGCGTGGGCGGGGCGGGGCGGGGCGGGCGCGGCGTTCTGTTTTATTGCGTGTGAATCAGTCGCGGTCGGGTCCCTGATGGCCGCCCCGCCCCGCCCCGCCCCACAGCGCTGCGGGGCGTCGTCCTCCGTCTCCAAGAGGGCGGGCTAATCTGACGGCCTGACCTGTGCTGGTGCGTGTGATGAGCTCCCCTTGGAAACGCACCGCGTGTTCAGGGTGGAGAGAGAGAGAGTCTGTACCGTAGACTGTAGACTCACTGGCGGCCGGTGCCGTGCCGTGCCGTGCGCCGTGCCGTGCCGTGCCGTGCCGTGCCGTGCCGTGCCGCGCCGCGCCGGCCGCCGCAGCGCCAGAGTGACGTGCCGGTCTGGTCCAGTCGTGTTTCCCCGCCGCGCCAAATAACGCGCGCGTCGCCCGGCTTGAACAACGAGTGACTGGAAAATAAAGAAACATGGCAAAAACGGAGCTGAGCATAACCGAGGCTGCTTGCGGAGGGCTGTGGGGGAGTCATGGGGAGGGGGAGAGGGGGTTTGTAGGGGGGAGACCGGGGAGGTGACAGGCTGACAGCCAGGCCCGACAGCAGCCAGCCAGCCGGCCTGGAAGGAGACTGACAAGGAGAGACGCCCCGCCCCGCCCCGCCCCGCCCCGCCACGCCCCGCCCGGCCACGCAGCAGCCCGGCCACGCACCGTACTGACAGCTAGTGCCGGGCGGGGCGGGGCGGGGCGGGGCGGGGCCTAGGCCAGGCTGCCAGACCAGACTTTCGGTCTGTCGTTGTAGTCGTTCATTCTTCTGCTGGTCGTGGTTCGAGCAGTACCCTCCCCGTGTGCCGCCCCCGCGCCGCCCCCGCCCCGCCCCGCCCCCGGAGGGTTCACTCCGGTTCAGCCCCCCGCCGCCCCCGGCCCGCGCTAGCTGTACTGTGGTCTTCCTCTTCGCCGGGCCGTCTCTTTATATTGTACTAGTTTGCCTTGTCCCTTTTATTTGCCTTCTCCGCCCGGTCCTGCCACAGGCTGTCCTGTTTGGGACATTGCAGCCTACCTACCTGTCCTGTTGCAGTATTCCCTGTGCAGTGCGCAGCAGGAGACCTGCTAGCGCTCCCGTCGCTGGGCCGGGCGCCCTGCCCCCTCATTTGTGTATGATTCTCCGTCATCGCCTCCTTCTGTCTTTCCAGTTTTCTTTTTTTTTCCGGGGGTGGCCTCCCCTTACCCTATCCCACCCTCGCGTCGCACGCCCCCCACGCCGTTCGTCTTCTCTGCCTTTCTTCCTCTTCTTCCTTCCGCCCCTGCCTCTCTTTGCACAAGCAGCTCCCTTGTCTCTCCGTTGCTTCTCTCTTTCTCACTTCTTTCCCCACCTCGCATTCACTTTCTTTCTCTCTCTGTCTCTCTGTTCTTCGGCTCTAGCTAGCTGGTCGGGTCGGTCCTTTTGTTTGGCTGGTTCTTTCCTTGCTGCAGGGCTGGGTGGTGCGGGCCGGGCGGGGCCGGGCGGGGCAGGGCGGGGCAGGGCGGGGTGGAGCGCGGGTCTGTGTAGCGCTGCGCCGTGCTCGGAGGCCGTTCTGTCCGGGTCTGGTCCGGGTAGGGCCGGAAGCACGACTCCCTTCGACCTCGAACTTCGCGCACTATCACGACGACAGGGCTGCGTTTCCAAGATCGCGCCACGCCTGCAAACGGCGCTCAAACGCATCTTCACGGGCGTGCGCTGCGGTCCGCGGACCCAGTGCGCCTGCAGGGCGGAGGGTAGGCCACCGGCCTCACGGGCGTGCGCTGCGGGACCAGTGCGCCTGCAGGGCGGAGGGTAGGCCACCGGCCTCACGGGCGTGCGCTGCGGGACCAGTGCGCCTGCAGGGCGGAGGGTAGGCCACCGGCCTCACGGGCGTGCGCTGCGGGACCGCGGGACCAGTGCGCCTGCAGGGCGGAGGGTAGGCCACCGGCATCACTAGCGTGCGCTGCGGGACCAGCTGAAGCGCCTCGCTTTGAAAACCTACTATTTACATTAGCTGATGCGTCTCTTCAAAACGTGATATATTTATGGCGCTTTTCTGTACTTATTGCGCGACTAGGAGCTGCCTCTGTGTGCGGCAGCTGCCGGATGCTTTCCTTGTTTCTCTTCTTTCTCTATTCATTCGTTGTTTCTTCTGCACACACACACACACAATTCTACTTACTCATATCGCCCATATACACACTCCCTCCTTCCTCTTCCTCCTCTATCCCAACCTCTCTTTCTCTCTCGCTCTCTTCCCTACTCTCTCGCCCTTACAGAGGCGCGCGCTGATTAGCCCACCTGATGAAAAGCAAACATTTGATGCGAGCAAACTCGCAAACGCACCGCTGCCTGCGCGTGGCGTGTCGTGGCATGGCGTGGCGTGGCGTGGCGGGGCAGAGCGTGGCGGGGCGTGGCGTGGCGGGGCAGAGCGTGGTGGGGCCTGGCGGGACGGACGGACGCTATGAAGGGTGTAGGTGGCAGAGAGATTTCCCCCAGTCGCTCATAGTGTTACTTTCAAAACATGATCCTGCTGTTTATTTTTACCCTGTCGCCTTAACTTGTGAATCGTTGCACCTGATGCGACAGAACGTCGCCTGGTCCTACTTTTCCTTAGCTATTACAATAAGTTTATCCACTGAACTCTGAGCGAAATATCTGCGAGTCCAGCGTGGCGGGTGGCCGATTCGCCATCGCCATACCAACTGTGGACCGGGTGGTGGGCAACCCGGCCGCGGGGCGTGGCGGGGTGGGGCGGGGCCCTGTGCGGGGGTATTCCGGTCCCTTTTCGAGCCCTTTGGCCCTTTTCGGCCTGGGGCTTTTAAATGTCGAGCTGTGGCGTATGGCGCGGCCCGGGGCGGAGCGGAAGGGGTGGGCTGCTACTTATGGGGCAGCTGCAGCTGACGCCGTGTCGCTCGGGGGCCTGCCGGCCGGGGCGTGGGCGGGGCGGGGCGGGGCGGGGCGGGGCGGGGGACTGCGATGTTGTTTTCCTGGTTGCTGCTGCTGCAGCGGTAGCGGTGGTGGGTAGTGGCGTAGCGTAGTTTGGGGCCCGGGCCGTGGAAAGAAGGAACTGCCCGGGAAGGGGGTGGGTCTGCGCTGCGCCTGGTTGCCCTCAGCTGCGCTACTGCCCGCCCCGCCCCGCCCCGCCCCGCCCCGCGTCCAGCCGCTGCTCTCCGTGGTGCAGAGCAGAACACGCCGTGCGCTGCGCGTAGGCCGGCCGGGGTTGAACAAACAGCTCACGGTGGGGAAGGTCTCTCAACTTTAACATGAGTGCGGCGTCTCTGCTCGGCGCTGTCTTGCTCTTGTCTTGTCACCGCGCGGGCGGTGGAGGTGGAGGGGATGGCAGCGTTGGCTCTCCGCCCCGCCGACCTGTTGGCCTCGCCGCGCTGCTGGCCTCGGCCGGCCCGGCGCTGGCCACCGCTAGCCGCTGGGCCTCTGCTCCTCTGCAGGGCGCGGTGAAGGAACCGAAAGGACTTAAGTCTGTGATGCGCACAATCGCACGGTACCATCAGCGAGTTTGTGTCACTTTTATTCGACTGGCAAGCATCTGTTCTCGGCGGGCTTTTCGCGTCTCTCGGACACCCTCCCTCCCTCCCTCCTCTCCGCAGGCGCCTCATTGGCAGGGCGCAGTCACCCTAGCCTCGCGACGCCACCCTCTTCTGATTCATTTCCCACCCCACACCTGCTACCTCCTTACGCCCCCACGGTACCCCCCCCCCCTCCCCACTCTTTCCCCCTTCCCTCTCCTCCTGCTCCTCTTTCTCCCTTGCATAATCCACCACTGCTTCTCTCCTCTTCCCACTCACCCTTATTTCCTCCCCTCCCCCCTCTGCATTTTTCACAATCAGAGCAGGGACGCATTTTCTTAAAATGTATTTGGCCTTCGTGACAGCAGGCGTGAACGCTTGCGTGAGATCGTGCCGGTGCCGGGCACCCCCACCCCACCCCACCCCCACCCCGCTGCAGAGGCCGTGCCGACCAGTATCTCGCGAGCGGGCGCGATATGGACGTGTCTCGGCCCACGCGTTTGTTTCCCAGTTGCGGTGGTCGCTCCATTGATCGGCTGTAACTTCGCCATGCTTGTACGACGGAAAAAAAGCGCAGTTACTTTCCACTCTCCACCCTGGTCTGGACAACCCCTCCCCTTCACCAGCACCCTCCCCCACCCCTTCCCCAGCCCGGCACGGAACGGACCCCCACACTCTCCGCCTCCATTTTTGCCCTCCTCTCCCCACTGCTTGCGTGCTAATTAGCAACTTGAGTCAGCAGGAGTAGTCACATCAGCGCTAGCCTGCGCCACGCCTAGCCACGCCCCCGCTGCGTTCGAAACGGCAGTTTTCTTTTTTCCTCTTTTTGTCTTTCCTTTGCGTCACCGGGCCGAGCAGGGGCCGCGGGGGCTGCAGACGCGGGCGCAGCCTTCCGGCGCACGCCACGCCCTGCTCCGCCTTGGCTCAATAATAGGCCCTGTCGGCTGGGGAAAAAAAATAGGGAGTAACTTCAATTATTTAGAAAAGAAGTGTCGTGAGTCCTGAATATATTATTTGGCACTGATGCGGTTGACTACTTCCTGGTCCCCGGAGGCTGAGGCTGGTGTGGTAGTGGTGGTGGAGCGGTTAAATGAGTGAGGGGAGGGAAAGAGAGAGGGCCAGGGCGCGAATATTGTTTGTAATGCTAGTCTTATAAGGAATCTGACTTGCTAAAGTATTCCTTTCCCCGTCTGTTGCAGATCGGTATCAACCCTGGACTCTTTGCTGCCTACAAGGGTCACCACTACGCTGGGCCCGGAAACCATTTCTGTAAGTCGACAGCAATAAGAATTTACGCAGTCTTTGTAATGTTATTTCCTTTTTTTCTTCTTTTTTTTAAAAACTTTTTTGTAAACTTTTTTCTAATCCATATTGAAATGTCAATGACAGGGAAGTGCCTCTACTTATCCGGACTCACCCCGGAGCCCATGACGGCGGACGACGACTACAAGCTGCTCAACGTCGGCATCGGCTTCACCAACATGGTGGAGCGCGCCACCAAGGGCAGCGCGGACCTCACGCGCAAGGAGATCAAGCGTGGTGAGTGTAGCGTCACATGTACATGTACACCTGCCCAACTCGTCAGCTGGATTGCGCCGGTATGTTATCGTCGGAATAAATGCTGATCCGTGAACTTTACTCTCCATACAGGAAGCCAAATATTGCTAGAAAAACTTCAAAAGTTTAAGCCGAAGATAGCGGTTTTTAATGGCAAGCTGATTTATGAAGTATTCTCTGGAAAGAAAGATTTCTATTTTGGCCGTCAACCTGATTTCGTTGATGGCACAAACACTGTGAGTCTATGATTTTAAATTTGTGTACAGGATTGACCTTTTCCATACCAAATAATCTTCTAATTTCCATTAATTTTTTTTTTGCAGTATATGTGGGTTATGCCTTCGTCCAGTGCTCGCTGTGCCCAACTCCCAAGGGCAGCTGATAAGGTACCATTTTATGCAGCTTTGAAAAAATTCAGAGACTACTTAAATGGAGTGGTATCGGAGTTTGATGAGAATGAAGTAATATTTACTTCGTCAAAATTAAAGCACTACTATGAGCCAGAAATTAAAGATGATCCTGACGAAGGAAGTCAAAAGCAGTTTGGGTACAATTACCCTCCTAGAATCACAAATGGTGATGGATCAGATGGAGTCCCTGAGAATAAAGCTTTAGTTCCTGTTATCAAACAGGAAGATGGCACTGTATTACCTCCAGAGCCGGAACAGCCCGTGAAGAAGAAAAGAGGACGGCCAAAGAAAATTCGCACAGATAATCCAAATGACCAACCACCCCCAAAGAAGCCAACACCCAGAAATACAGCGCCAGTTGATCCCAATGCCCCTAAGAAGAAAAGAGGAAGGCCTAAGAAAATCAAAGATGATGGTACAAATGTGGCAGTTACCAATACTATGAGTAGTGTAAATACGCAAATCAACAGCTACACTCCTCATATGCCAATGAACCAATGCCATCAGGGCTACAATTCATCCGCATTTAGCAACCATGGCCATTCTCATAACCATATGAATCATAGTCAACCAGTTATGCCCTATAGCCAAAGTTCTGCCCAGTCTCCACTATCTGTAAATAATTACCATCAATCTCCATTACAGCACCATTACTCGCACTCTCCGCAGCCGTCATCTTTAACTCACTCTGATTTGTCATCTGAAATCAGTGCAGCTATATCTTCAGAGCATAATCTAGGATCACCTTCTCCTCACTCTCCAAGCCTTGGTGCACCCTCGTCAGACTTTGAATCAGCTGCTAATATGGGTGATAGTGCCAGTAAGGGTGGGCCTCTTGGAGTGAAGACAGAGCAAGCTGTTAGTGATCCTCAAGCTGATTGTGGTTTCCACAACATGTCCTCATCTAATGATAGTCAAGGTGGGTCATACCAAAACTATTCAAGCTTTTCCAACAGCAGTGACCACCAGACACATTCCCAAGGGCTCTCCCAAGGCCTTCCCCAAGGCCTCTCTCAAGGCATTTCTCAAGGCCTCTCTCCAGGCCTCTCTCCAGGCCTCTCTCAAGGCCTCTCTCAGGGCCTCTCTCAGGGCCTCTCTCAGGGCCTCTCCCAGGGCATGGCCCATCGTCAGCATCACACTGGGACACCAACTCAACAGCAACAGCAGCACCAACAACATTCTGGATACCAGCAAAGCCTGGGCAGTGCAGAATATGAACAAAAATGTCAAGATGTTGCTGCTAAAAGTCTGTCTGGACTAGAGTCCCTGGTCGACCAGATTCCAAGCATTGCAGACAATGATGGGCCTAGTGGAGTATCTGTAAATGAAGGAGGACCAGACCAATATCCTGGTGGACAATCTGGACCCGGAGGCTCTGGCCACTATGTTGAAGAAGCAGGCTATCTTACCAACTACTCATGTGGAGCAAATGGAAGTGGTAATAATCCTTACTCTTCGTCAAACTCCAACTATTCAAACCAAAGCTCTAACTATAATAGTGGTATTAGGATGAACTTTTCTATATCATCTTTAGCCAATAGTAGCAGCAGTCCAGGGAGTAGCTCGCCAAACAGCAATCATGCCAGCAACCCTTTCTCAGTTAGTAATATGGCACAGAGTTACAATTCAAATAATTCATATAACATGATGGGTTCCATGTCCCACATGGACTCTCATCACATGATGAATCGTATGTATGGTAGTCCTAATGGTGCTGGTAACTGTGACATGTCAATGGGTAGCAATATGGGCCATTATTCTTACAATCAGTACTCATCAGGCTCGGCCTCCTACCCTGGATCACCTAGCACTGCGCCGTCCACGCCGGGCAGTACCCCCGGCAGCGGTGGATCCGGGTACTACTCACCATCTCACAGCTTACACATGCCAAGTCCAAGTTACCCCTCTCCCTATAGCTCTGGTTATGGTGGGAGTCCATATTCAATGTACCCAAAACCAGATGTAGACATGAGCAGTTATGGGGGCAGTTCATTTTGAGAAATGTTTAGACGTACAAGTCCATTAATGTGAGCCAAGGAATGTGTATGAGTGACTGTGATTGCTGTGTATCATTGTTTCAATCTTCTCCTCCCTTTCTTATCTCTTAAACTTCATTCAAATTTTTATGTAAGAGAAATATATATATATACATATATATATACTATATATTTATAAATATGAACTTCCCAATTTGCATGCATAGATTGTGGGGAGAACAGTTTTCAGTTCATATGAATGAAATTGTGATAAGGTAAAAATACTGGTGATGTGTAGAGCACATTGTAAAAAGAGAAGCCACTACTTAATTTGTTGTGGCTTGCCTTGGGGAGATGTGGTTTTTCCCAGAATGCGACAAAGATGTAACTCATTCTATTTAGAGAACATTAATATTAAGTTTTCCGATTTGCATTCTGCTATTGGCAAGGTACGGAACCATGGCAATCATTGTAGTACTATCTTACATGTGAAAAAATTCTGAATAGCTCAGAATTTTTTAAATTTTCTTTATTAAAGCAATCTGTTGTTACCAATAAGTAATAGAATTTTAGCTAAAGAAGTACTTTTAAATTATGTGTCAAAAATTGTATAGTTCTGTTACTTAATTATTACACACATAATAATAAACCGCGATAATTATAATGTAAATTGAAATTTGAGCCAAGCTCAACAAGCATGAAATTTATAGTTCAGATTGTTCATTGAGCTCAGCACTCTTGTTTTGAGGCAACATTATCAAACATAGTTTGCTCAATATTGGCTCTTGTTTGAACTGTGAGTTAAAATTTTCAAGCCACATTTGGTTTGGACACAGTGTTTAAGACTGTATGTTGTAACTTTTGTTGAATCTGTTACCTGAAATAGTAATAATATTCAGTTACAGTTATATAAGGATTTAAGTTACCTTTGTAAGTGGTGGTTATATAAAATGGCATATGCGTCCCTCCTCAGGTGTGTGATATTGTTATCCCAGTGGAGGAGATGTTATAACCCACATTTATTAATTAATAAATATCTCAAGGGGATCTTTGCAGTGCGAACAGAAAAGTCTTTTCTCGCCACTTGAGCTGTACAATGTGCATTCAGAATCTGCTTTTCTTCCTTTTTATTTCTTCTTTAAAAAAACAAACAAATCTTTAAATAATTTTAGTATTTTCTTGTATAGTTTACATCTTCTATTGCTAGAACCTGTATGCTGTTTTTGAATGACAGCAGGTAATTTACCAAAAGACTGCTCCTAAAATTTAGTTGTCTCATCAAGTCAGAGTTCACCATTGTGCTTTAGTTGTGCGGGTAACATTCTTCTCTGATTTTTTTCCCAAACCTCCATTGAGAAACAATTTCACCACTGTAAGGTTTGAATAATGCTGCTCAAACAAAATCTAAGTTTTTTAATTGCTGAGATGTATATTGTTTTGTTCCTGCATACCTCTGTAGAAACGGATTGTGGCTTACTTGTTTAACCAATCATTCCTTTTAATTTTATGTTGTTCGGTGTATGGAAGTAACAGCTTCAGAAGCTAACAGTTTTGTGCATCATCTTATTTATGTGTGCATTGCTTCATTCAGTTTCAGTCAGACGAGCACTATAAAAATTAGAAGAGATGTCTGCTTTGTTGTCTGCCAGCTTTCGTAAAGCAGTTAATTTTCTTTGAAAGGAATGTTGGTTTGGCACTCATTCTCTCAACTGCCTTCTGATTGTAGGGTTTCATGTTAACTCAGACCCTACAGCTGCCTTAAGTACAACCTATAGTGGCTATGGATACTTACATGTTTGTTACTTACTGTCAAACACCCATGGAAATTGTGTTTTGGCAAGTTATGTGACTGTGAAATTAGTAGATGTATCAATTTAATTCTCTTTGGAAAGCTATCAAGTAGCTACAGTAACATATTCTTCAATTCTATGTGTGTGTTTATTCTTTGTTCTTTGTGTTGTTTTCTAAACACCTATTTGTTTGGTATATTTATGTTCACTTCAGTTTTTATTTCTCGTTGTGTAGATATTAATGTATGTTAAATCTATTGTTGTGTGTTGTAACAACTATGGTCTACTTTCCTCTTCTTCTCTCATTCTGTCCTTTTAAATGTTGTGGCAGTGACATAGCTGCACAAATGATGTATATTGTGCACTCTCAAGTCCGGATAGAGTTAATCTTCAGCATGTTTAAAATTATCAATGCAATATTATTGAGCTATTCAAGTATAAAAGAAACCAATAATGCTAAATAGTGTTGACTTTTTTTGTGGGTATGTGTGTCATCTAATAGTTCAGAATGTGTTAAAGACATTGTGATTTCTGAAATGGTTGTGTACAGTAGAAATGGTTTACTGTAGTTGCCTTTACTTGGCATGGTTATCAAAGATTTATGGTTGTGATCTAATTTTTGATATTGCTCATATAACGTACAATGAAATTGGGATGGACTCACCTCTTCAGGTTGCATGCTCTCTCTCCGGACTTGATCATTTATTGGTACTAGTAGTTTGTGGGATAAGCATGAGCATTTTTTTTGTAAAATTTTGTCTGTTAAATTGCCATATAATAGGACTGAAACGTACTGAATCTCTCATTGTTTGGTAATGTAAAGACTTCAGTATTTGGTTGTTGAAAGGAGTTATGCTGGAAATAGTGCCAAACATCCTTAAAACATTTGCCAGCGTGCATGGATTATCATTTTGCTTTACCTGTGCAAAAAATTCAACATTTTAAAAAACAGTTTCTTTTATCCTGTAATTTTTGTCTTACTGTTTCAATTTCATTGTGCAGTTACACCAACATGTTTCTCACATCAGTTGATCTCTTTCTAAAGGTTTTGCAATATTGTGCTGTGCTCCAACATTTGATTTTATTGTATGGATTGTGTTAGCTCAGTATCTCTCTAATTATTGTCTTCCATGTTTGTTGGTGTTGTTTATTTTCTGCTAAGACTTCAAATGACACCTATGGAGTTTTGTAAACTGTGATTTATACAACAATAGAGCCTACTATATTATAAGAATTCAGTTTGCAGTTATCTCGATTTTTGTGTTGTATCTGTGAAAATGGTCTACCCCATATGATTTAATATGCTATAAATCCGGCCAATTATTGCAATTAATGTCAACCCTTTTCAGTTGTAGTCTGTGTGGTGCTGTATTTTGGCTGATATGAACAGACTTATTTTTTTCATTGCTTATGTTGATCCAGGTCCCTACATGAGGTAATGATGAAACAAAGTTGAAGTTTTGAGTAAAACCATTGCAATAATAACTGTAGCCATAATATTAATTGTAAGCTGGTGCAGGCACCCTGTTGATAATCTGTTCTTGCATAGCCTACGGCTATTGCTCCTGTCTTCAACAATATGCGAAATGGTTAAGTGTACAAAATGTATACAGACGGTCCATTACTTAGCAGTTTGATTATATCTTGCCCATTCAAAACTTACATGGAAATGACAAAAATTACCAAAACAAAGTACATGCAAACATGTTGGACAAATGTGTGTGTTTTTTTAACAGAGAACACCAAAGTGAAAAGAAAATCCAGATCAGTGACAAAAACAGTTTAATATAATGTACTTAATTCTGAATGTAGATCTGATATATTCTGTATGGGAATCTGATGCCACTTATATGTCATTTCAGTTTTCAAAATTTACAACATGTACAATCCTTGAGGAAATGTTTGTGCTTTGTTAACAAACTCTTGCCATTGATGTGGTATTATTGAACTTTTGAAATCCAAGCACATTAAAATTACTTTCTTCAATATTTCTTTTGCTATATGTCAGAAGTAATTTAACTGCAAGCTGAAGATAACACATTCAAAGTTGATCAGGAGACAATGTGGTTTGGGGCTATCAAATCATTGCTCTATAGCTTCCTGTGATAAGTTTTGAGTTTCTGGTTGCTTATTTGCTAGTTTTTATTCTTTTGAGATTTTCTTTACTAGGTTTATCTGTTATGTTATGTTATGTTCATTATAAGTCTGGTGTGATGTTCACATTAATTTTTGGGAAGTTTGTTTTTAGCACTGTTCCAGCTTTCAATTGCATACTTTCTGCAAATGTCTAGCTGTTTAGTTCCTTTTTCATAAGCATTTGCTGAAGTTTCTGTTCAGACTTCTTTCACACATCATTGTTGGATATGTTTTCCACAAGTTTTATGTTTGTTCTCTGTTTGTGAAAGAGTTTTCTCAGGTTTCTTATGTCACTGTTGTTGTTATACTTCAATTGTTTTTCTTCCGTGATGTAATCCTAAAAGCAATGTCAAGGAGGTAACTAATAAGTACAGCTTGACCAGTTAATATTCTATTCTACATATTTGTGAACCTTTCAAGTATGTGCTGTTCTTTAATTTTACAAACTGTTTAACTTCTCTGACTTTTTGAAAATTATTTTCTGTTGTAATTTCTGGAAAACTTATTACTTCTTTTTTTATCTAGTTGACAAACCCTCTTTTTAGAATTAACAATATTTACCTGTTCACTAATATGCTAAATATTTTTCATGCCATTGCAATCAATTTATAATGTTTGAGTGCAATATATAAGATAAAGTAATTTTTTACCTGTATAAATCAGACATTCATAAATTCATTGTTTCTGCTATAATTTGAGAATCACTGTTTGTTTTTTTTTCTCAAATGTAATAGGTACATTAATTCTAGATACATTAATTCTTTCCATATTGCTGTTTACAACTTCAGCTCACAGGTTTTTCTCAAAACAAATCTGTGGATATCAAAATGGCTCAAATACCTCACTTGTGTTTAAAATAAAACTTTTACATCAACATATCATCTCTTGTTTTGCTTTCTTTTGCCATTTCCATTGTAAACCCATTAGACACCCACTCATCTTTGATCCAGTTTAGAGTGTGGGCGTTGATAAAGCAATGTCCATGTTGAAAACAAGAGGAAGAAGCCAACAGAGATAAGGGTGGAATAACACTGTCAATAGCGAGCTGCAAAGCTGTGTGCTCGGTGTCAATAAAAGTATTGGTGCCTTGTCCACAATAGATTGCCAGTAATAATTTAATGAACCTATTGTCACTGTGCGTCTTGAATATAATTTGTTGTACTTTTCTGTGTTCCCATCCTTGTAGTTCACTGCACCATTTCTTCGATCTCTTCGTCGTGTGGTATTTTGGTCTCAACATCACAACACGCATTTGTCAATCAACAAAACTGAGGGTTCCCTACTGTTTTCATCATACACCCTCCTCCTCCTGCCTGAAATGTCACGCGCAGTTCATGTTTTGATTCTTTGAAGAATAGCGCGCGTTATTCTACCAACACAATTGTTTCAACTTATTACCAGAACACGCACCGGTAGCAGAGATAGATATCATTTAGGACATTAAAAAAAAAGTATTTCAAGAGCTTTGCGACATTCTGTTATAAATTATTCGTAAAACAAAACTTAGCTCTAAATGAAATGGTAAATACCTCGAACTATACGTTAGGGAAGGTTGGTGACATCGTCATACCTTCTGCTGCGCTGGCGTTTTGTGTCTGTATGTGTGTACGGGCTCGTGTGTGTTTGTGGGTTTGTGTGGTCTGTGTATGCGTGTGTGTGTGTGTCTGTGACGTGGGGTGTTTATCGTGGTCGCGGTTAGCGGCTTTCTCGTTCAGTCCGGCCCCTCCCACTTCTTCCCGGCCCGGCCGCTCGCTACGTTACGTTGACTGACATTTCTCCTTCAGTTTTCCACGGAGAAGGTACTGCACTCAGTATTTTCTGTGATTTTTGAGGCAGCTGACAAGAATCATCAACATGGCTAAAATTAAGGGTAAGCCAGATTCGATTCCGTTTAACTATTTCATTAATAACTTTTGCAGATTTTAACAACTATCCGAAAGTATGTCTGAAGTACTTTCTGAAACTATTGTCTTTTTAAACGGTATTGTCCTTTTGGGCTGAAATTGTAGAAAATCATATCTTTCAGGCTAATAATTGCGAATACTTATTCGTGATTTGTAAGCGGAAATCAGTTATCGTCTTGGTTACATTCTTTATATTTTTTTTCACATTATAGCAAACCGCCTAATCATTCACTAGGATTTGGCCTTGACTTCAAACTATGTCTGTTACTAAGGTGATACCACCCGCCCTCGGATACTGTTTTGCGATGAGTTATTGCATTTGCAATAATGTGTTATCATTTGTTCCTGCTAAAAATAGTTTTTGTATAGCTTACAATAGCAGGTTACATAAACACCATGAAAAGACCACTCAAAGAAAAATTAGTTGCAATGCTCCTTCTTCATCATTAAAAGTGTTGTTGGAAATCTGAAGAGATTAAATAACTAAATATGTTAAAGCCCTAACAATAATAAGCTATTTCTTGTTTATTATTTACAGCCGGACCAGTTGTCGACATTCTTGGAGATGAAATGACAAGGTAAAAACAAAACAATTTTTGCAACATCATTCGTTCAATGGATATTTTTACTCAAGTGACCTTTACTGATTACCATTTGAACTGCAACACAGTTCTTTTGATACACCTAATACATATTCAATCTCCCCCATATACCTCGATCCCTCTGTCAGTCTAGACACCTGAATTTAAATATATGTTAACAAGACACTGAAGGGTGTCAACAGGAGAGGAAAAAAACAAATACTAAAAGAAAAGACCTTGTTACGTATCACAACTATATACATGCTATGGATTTTTAACTTTTTTTTTTGTTATTACTGTCAATAACATTATTAATATTCTGTGATCATTTTAACACAATCCAATTTTTTCTATCACCGTGGTCAAATTTATCAATTTTATGGATTGTGGATTTATCTGAAAGCAAAGAAATAAAATAAGTAAAAATAAATTCCATTAATCCTGCTGACTCATTTTTTTTTTTTCTGTCACTTTTACAGAATTATTTGGGATCTCATTAAAGAAAAACTTATTTTACCCTTCCTGGACATTGAACTGCATGTTTATGATCTGGGCATTGAGAATCGTGATAAGACCAATGACAAGGTCACAATTGATTGTGCAGAGGCAATCAAGAAGTACAATGTCGGAATCAAATGCGCCACAATTACACCTGATGAAAACCGTGTCACAGGTAAGAACATGCATGTCTTTGTCACAACTTATTTCACATCACCTATCTATTATTTTAGGGCCTAATTTAGTTAAGAAATGTTCAATGCATTTGATGTGTGACATCTATACAGTTCTATTCAGTTCCATTATTTGTGGTTGGCCTTGTTTCCCTTCTCTTGGTAATACCCAACTTTCACCTCTGACCTATTAAGACTTTCACCCATACACGCAAGGCTTATTGCAACAACTGGTTTCTTACACAATTGAGTCCAGTTGACATTAAGGGTAGATTGTTGTTCTTTATCATATTTTTTTCCTTTAGAGTTCAACCTCAAAGAAATGTGGAAATCTCCCAATGGTACGATCCGTAATATTCTTGGAGGCACAGTATTCAGGGAACCAATCATTTGTAAAAATGTTCCTCGCCTTGTACCTGGTTGGACCAAACCTATCATTATTGGGCGTCATGCTCATGGAGACCAGGTAATTTTGTTTTCTTCTAATCTATTAACAGAAAATGTTGAAGAAAATTTACTTGTTATGTATGTGAATCCAGGTACAAACTATGTGCAAATAATTAACTGTGTTCTTGATTTTCTTTTTCTCCAGTACAAGGCATCTGATTTCCTTGTACCTGGTGCTGGAACATTGACTCTAACATTCACGCCTTCAAGTGGAGGGCAGCCAATCTCTGTGGCTGTGAATGAATTCAAGGGGTCAGGTGTTGCTATGGGAATGTACAACACTGATGAATCCATCCGGTAATTATTTCTGCTATTATTGATAGAAGATGAGACCATGATCAGCCTTGTAAGAACAGAAGGTGCTCTTTTACTCTTTTATAAAAACAAATGTCATTTTAATCTTACAGAGGATTTGCTCACTCTTCCATGCAATATGCCCTTCAACGGGAGTATCCACTTTATCTGAGCACCAAGAACACTATTTTGAAAAAGTATGATGGCCGCTTCAAGGATATCTTCCAAGAAATCTATGACAAGTAAGTCTTTTTCATGCATCCCCCAAATCTGTAAGGGGCCGTTCATATACCACGTGGACACTTTTTGGTCACTTTTTGCCCCCCTCCCCCCCTTGTGGACAACCGTGGAAAATGACCCTCCCTGTCCACGAGGAAAATGGAATTTCGCCTCTTTCGCTGTTTCTGACTCGCGCTACAAATTTCTTGATGTGTCGTGAAATTTTCAAATATTTCGACATTAAAGAAGAGTTGCTGAAGAGTGCTGGCGTTAATATTATAAAACAATACTAGGTGAGTACTTTGTTATTCATTTATAACAAACAAAAATAAATAAAACAGAACAATGTTGTTATGGCAAGTCTTGAGTCCAGGGATACTTCGAGAGGCTAGCAGACAGCCCAGCTCCAGTCTAGCCCGCTCTTTACGTAAAAAAAAAAATAAATTAAAAAAATCCTCGTGGACAGGGTGCTACCCCCCGTCCCCCTCCCATGGACATTCGTGGACTTTTCTGGTCCCCCCCCCTCCCCCCAAAGTGTCCACGTGGTATATGAACGGCCCCTAATGCATGTTACTTACTAATTGTTGACTCTCCTTGTTGTAGGGAATATAAAGCTCAGTTTGAAGCCAAGAAAATTTGGTATGAGCATCGTCTCATTGATGACATGGTTGCATTTGCCATGAAGACTGATGGCGGCTTTGTTTGGGCGTGTAAGAATTACGATGGTGATGTTCAGTCAGACTCTGTTGCTCAAGGCTATGGCTCCCTTGGAATGATGACCTCTGTGCTGGTTTGTCCTGACGGCAGAACCGTTGAGGCTGAGGCAGCTCATGGCACTGTGACACGACATTACCGTATGCACCAGCAAGGCAAAGAAACATCAACAAACCCTATTGGTGAGCAGTTTTGTTTTGTAGTTGGCACTCAAGAAGTACATTTTTTGTGTCTTATTAAATGTATTACTTTTTCTTGCAGCATCAATCTATGCATGGACAAGGGGCCTCCTTCATCGGGCTAAGCTTGACAACAATGCAGAGCTTCGCAAGTTTGCAGAAAGCCTGGAGGAAGTCTGTGTAAGCACAATTGAAAGTGGATTCATGACAAAGGATCTAGCTATTTGTGTCAAAGGCGCCAAGTAAGAACTGAAACAACACTATATATATATATATATTCATATATAAATATATATCTCACTGTAACTAAGGAAAACACTAATTTTTAACTCAATTTTTCCAGTGTCCAACGATCCGATTATCTGAATACATTTGAATTCCTGGACAAGCTTGCTGAGAATCTCAGGAAGAGGCTTGCGTGACTACCATCCAAATTATGAACAAAGCTCTCAAGATGCTGCTCCCTCATTTCGATCGCTGTTTCACTCTGTTTACCACTCATTATTTCCATCAATCATCAGACAATTACATTACTTCCTTTTTTTTACCACTATTTGCTGACTTTTAAAGAGGCTTTCTGATGGTCTTTTATTTCTTTTATTAAGTATTGTACTTAGATTCTTTTAAGTAGGTCCATATCTGTTCAATGGTGTATGTTTCTTTTTATTAAAAATTGTTCATGTTTAAAGAAAATTTATTTACTTTTTCCAAGGCTGCCGTGAGTTCTCAGATTTCAAGGTGTGGGATGGAGTTGGAGAGGCTGGTGGGGGGCGGCGGAGGGTGCGGACGTGTTTTGTGTCGCTCTGTCTCTCTCCTCAGGATTTGTTGGTTTAAACGCAGTTTTTTCGATAGTGTGCGGTATCCATGGATGCGCATTGTGAACGCGAGTGCGTGTGTGAAGTTTCAGTGCGATCGGTGACGCGGTGCCGATATAACCCAAGTTGAAGTTGAAGTTGAAGAAGATGGAGTTGGAGTGGAGCGGAACTACGAAAACATATTTTACTGAGCAGAGAAAACCATACAATATTAATTCCCACTTCTTTATCGTTACTTTATTTTATATTCTTTCATTTTTGATAAATCTTAACAATAATATAGAGTTCTATAAGCTAAACACAGGTAAGTATCACAACGTCACTTCACCAAGTTTACTTTCCCTATCACTTTCAATATCTGACAATGACAAGTACCTGCTAAATTTACTAGCACCTGTAAATTATTTAAAACTGGGTTTCACCATTAATTTAATTACAAAGGTGAGACCACACCTAGAATATAGGTCCACAGGCAAAAAACAGGATAAGGAGAAGGACACAAAAGATATTTGGTGAATAACTTAGATTTGGACCTTGTGTTATTAAAATTAAAGCTAGATTGAGATCGTATCAGAAAAGTAATGAAAAACTGATATTGTGACATAAATAAAAGAATGTCCTAATACTTGACCAGTCCATCTTGTATGTTTCAAATCAGTTCACAGATCCAATTAGAGAGAGGTTTTAATACAGTTGTAATATTAATTTATCACGTCTTTCTAGTGGAAATAACTATTCAACATTACCAAAACTTTCCTATTAAAGATAGTACAATATGTCAAGGCAAGGAATCAGTTAGACAATCTCTGTATGACTTTGGTATACCAGATCTAGTAGACAAACACTCATGACTTCAATGGCACTACAACAAATATTTTGCTCTTTCAAAATAAAAAAAAATTATGATGACTATCAAAATCAAACAGAATTGGTAAATAAAAACAACAAACATCTTTTAAAAATACTGACTGAGATGTAAGTACATACCACAATAAAATTTTCTCATGGCAATTTTTATCACATTTCTAAATAAGAAATACCAATTGTTATAAATTCAAAGGACATTTAGCAGGTATAAGTCCTTGATAACAAAATTTGTTGGCTTGATACCAAAACATTTCACTTTCACAACAAAAAAAAGAAAAGAAAGATATTAACTACTCCCCTGTATTCCAAAATTACACATAATCAATAAAGGACATTTTCACCATCATCTGACTTCAGCTAAGGGGTGTAGTACTGTAAAATCTTTGGTGAGACAGATTAAAAAAGGTCAGTGAACATTCTGATACCTAAAATGCATCTTTTATATTTTGGAATTGGCGTACAGCCAAATCCACTGGAAGCTCAAATTCAAAATCCTTCAGCTTTTCCAAAGAGCGCAGAGTATCTTCAAATCCTTTAAAAATAGAAAGAGTACAAATAAATCCAGGAGACAAATAATATATTATTGACAGGTTTCCTTCCGAAAATTTAAGTGGAGTCTAAACACACCTGTTTTACACACATAGCTCCAGGTTTGATAATATGTCTCAATGATTGGTTGACAGTGAAGGATGAGCCTTAGCCATGAAACAAGCTTCTTCGAGCTGGAAATTTAACAAACAACCCATGATTAGAATGCCTGAATTATAACGGAGAATTTGTTTTTGTGAATGCATGTATCTGACTCACTTTAAACCAGCGCAAACAAATGCTTTGAAATGGGAATCATAGCTGCGTTTGTAACGACTGTGACTACTGATAATGTTTCCAACCGTACTCAATAATTGCTAGAGAAAAAGTTAGTGTTTAGCACAAGACAATTTATTTGAAAAAGTTTCAAAAATACAAAATACAGCATACTCACTTGTTTGTTTGATACAGCAACTCCACCTACAAGTTCCAAATTAAAACTTTGAGATAATCTTCTAGCAGGGGTGGAATTATATGACTCTCCATTTTTCAAATCATAATATGCTAAAATAAGCTCCCATGCATGAAATGCTTTTTCTTTCACTGGAGGGCCGCGCACAGGAAAGCAGCCAATCAGAGGCACTAGGCTCATGTTTTGGTTGTTCTAAGGACACAATTAAATAATATATCAAATTTAAGCAAATTTTATTTTCTGCTTCATTGATTCTTGAAATGACATTTGAATCTTACCTGTATAAGCCCATGTTCCATCAGTTCTTTGATAGCCATGGCCAATTTTTTTCTCACTGCAGAGGTGATACGAGCATTACACATTACAACAGGGGCACCCTCTGAATCAGACGCATAATCTTCGCTCTCTCCACCACTGGGGCTTTCAGCTGCTTCGATCATTATTTCAGAGACCTGTGCTACTGCAACTTCTAAACGAGCTCGCAGATCCCTGCAAATATAGAAATTAAGGGAAGAGTAAGATAAAATAAAACATATTCTAGTCAGAAAATTAAAGAGTAAGACTTCTTATGACTGACCCCCAGTGATTGACTTTCATGCTCTTTTTCATTGTATTCTTACGAAACACTTCTTGGCCACATCCGAACTGTGATACAGCAAAAATCTGCATGAGTACAGCAGCTTTCCTCATAATATTTAAAGTTTTTTCCCGAATCTATTAAGAAAAAGATGTTGATCATAAAAAAACAATCAAAATATTATCCTACTGCAATGTAATTTGACTTGTAAAAGTACCTTATCTTCTTGGCCATTTAGTGCCTGTTGGCGGCTTTGCCAACTTCTTGCTTTTTCAGCTCTTTGTGTAACAGCACATGATTCAGTATGAACTCGACAATGACAGGTACATTTAGGATGAGTAGTATTGCTGACAATATCATCAGGCCCTGGTTCACCTAAAATTTAGAAAAGAGAGTAACAGCTTGATAAAATAATTAAAAGTTACTAGCCCTTGAATTTTTGCCAAGAAAATAAATATACAGGTAAGTTGGTTTTAAAAATGTTAATTATTAGTCGCACGCAAAAAGTTCTTATGTATCAATTTTTTACAGCTCAAAGTAACAGGCTCATGCAAATACCTTGTAAAAATTCAACAAATCTTTCCAGATCAGATATCTGTGTTTTAAGTTGGTTCACCAGCTGCTCCTTAACTTTCAGAGGGTTGATAAGCTAATGTGTAGACAGTTAGTGTGTTAGTAAAGATGTACAGTAATAGTAGACAGAAAAGAAAGTATCTTGTTAGCAAACTTATAATACTAATATAACATATAAAAAGATCAATACCTCTCCAACTGCTTCTTCAACTTCTTTCTTTAAGTCATCAGGTGATAAAGCAGCGATATCATCCACATTTAGGTTCAATTTTCCTTTCAGTTCATCTGAAGAAGAAAAAAAAAGAAACTCCCATTTATTTCTAATACACAATTATAAATATCAATGTAGAAAAGAATTAGATAAAATGCTTACCAATTAATAATTTTTGTCTCTCAAGAAGAACACTTTGTGGCAATCCTGCCTCCCCTGTTTCATATGCATACTTCTCCAGATCTTCCAATTGTTGTTTCAACTGCTGAATCAGTTCTTTCTGCTTCTCTCTTTGATGGGAAAGGTAGTCTTCGGAACTGTCTCCTTCCTGAAAATTGGATTGAGTGTAACTATAGATGCTGAGTGAGACATTCAACAAAATTGATATTACTTTTTTGTTATCTTACGTTTTCTCTCTCTCCTTTTCGGAAATACTGAGGACCCTTGACCTCAGGAATGCCTCGAAATGCAAATTGTTCGAGATCTTTGAGGAGCAAGTCTTTGTCTTGAACTGGTGCATCAACAATTTGTCTCAATCTAAATTGAACCTGAAAATATTACATTTTTGAGAGGAGTCTAACGTAGAGTAATTCCACACTTACCCCAAATGAATTACCTGTGCAAAATGAGATGTTAATGCAATAAGAGAGGAATTAACAACATCGAGCTGCTCTTCTAACTCTCTTGTACGAGGGGATTCACATGGGTGGTAACTGAAAAAAAGAAAAGAAAAGTAACTTGGCGAATACTCCTTAACATGAAAATTCAATATTTTAGACTGTAGTTAGACTACATGGCAAGCATTCAATGTTGATTTAACCTGGCACATTTTAAGGTGACAAAGTATCATTATTAGATGTGACAATTAATTAAAAATTTGTCTCACACATGAAATTTTACACAATTTTACAAAAACCGTGTCACAGGACACCAACCATATGAAACCACCCAGGTGGCCACCCACCCACCCCTCGTTTTTTGTGCTGAGTAGCAGTCCCCACCCCCTCAAATGTTTGGGATCCGAGCTAAAAGAAATTACAGTTTAGACCACCAAATAACAATACCCTGAGTAACTTACGGTACTGAATCCAATTCAAAATACCCACCAGTTGGCATCGTGAATGGACTCAAAGGGGACTTCGTCGTCGAGTTCGCTGGCTCCAACGGGGGCCCAGCGCTCCCCGGAGGGTTTTCCATCACATAAGTCAAAACCTTCTGCCTCTTCTCCTGAAATTGAAACCTCCTCCATCATGCTGTGGAATTACACGAACTTGACAGACATAGCTAGGCAAAAGGTTTTTAGGGCCAGCAGCAGAAGACACTAGACAGCTGTTTTACTGCTAATATAGGGGCTGCTCTGCTAGGGGGGTCCTAAAGCGCGGGCGCGGGCCACCCCTCCCACTACCTCCCACACATGTACGTACGTCAGCTTAAGTCGGGTGCTTTCCAGAGCGCACTTCCCCCGGACACTAGTGGCGGGACGCCTAAGCAACAATTTCTCTTACTCCTCTCGTAGTCTCGTGAGAGGTAGCGCTCTTGTTACTCTGCATTATCAGCACTCAGCACTGCGACTTTTTAGCCACATTTTTTTTTCACCTGGCAGATAGCACTAATCCACAGTAGCTCCAACAATTTTCTCTCCTATCTATGCATAATTATCACGAGTTCTGGTGGTTGACACCGTGGTTACAAGAACAGGGGTGTCAAGACTGGAAGCAGAAAGGCAGACAGCAGCGCTCCTGGCGGACTGGAACCGAAACCCTCCCCTGCCACACAACACTTTCTGCTGTCGTCGGCGGCTATTGTGTTTGGGTTGTTGAGCGTAGCGGTTTGACTCGTGTGATAACGCCGCTGCGGAATTTAAGTGCGAAACATTATCAGTGCTAAGCCCAATGTTGTGAAGAAAGTCACGTTCTCTTCCTTACTTGCCTTGTGAAAAATGACGAACGAGAAAAGAGACCGCCCCTCCAACCGGAGAACTGTCACGATGGACCACAGACCGTTCCTAACCAAGCAGTTTTTAGTCAATATATGTTTAGGTGTTTTGTGTGTGTTGATATTTCTTAGTTTTCCGACAATAGTGAAAAGTCATGGGCATTCTCATGGAGATCACGACCATGATCACCATGATCTGCACCACGATCATGAACATATTGACGAGAAGCCCTCTTTTAAGTATTCAAGAGCTGCCAATGAAGCACAACAAAATGTAAGAAGAGAACCCCAAAATTCTGTGCCACCAGTCCAGCCTCAGCACAGTCAATCTTCTTTTGAAGGGACATCACCACCATCTACATCATCAGTATGGTTTGATGCCATTGTATCTACATTGCTTATCAGTGTAGCTCCTTTCCTGATTTTGTATGTTGTACCATTAGACGGGTCAGCAGAGAGGGAACCTTTGCTGAAAATTCTTCTTGCCTTTGCATCTGGAGGACTGCTTGGTGATGCCTTTTTGCACTTAATCCCTCATGCACTAACTCCCCACAGTCATGATGACAATCATGATCATGGCCACAGTCATAGTCACGGTCATAGCCATGGTGAAGGACATAGTGGTCACGACATGAGTGTTGGTCTCTCCGTTTTAGGAGGAATTCTTGTATTTCTAATGGTAGAGAAATTTGTTCGGTTGGTGAAAGGAGATCATAGCCACTCACATGGGCACTCTCATGTCAAACCAGAACCTGTGAAAGATGCTAAGCAACAAGATTCAAAAGGAAAATCAAAGGAAAAAGAAAGCACAAAGCCAGCTGTTCAAAAGGAAACAGGTATTGTCCAAACTCTAATTGATTTACTCATTACTCCATTTCTATTTGGTAATAATAAAAAATATTTTGTTGTTTTTAGCAGGTGGAGAAATTAGGGTTGCAGCATATCTTAATCTTGCTGCTGACTTCACTCACAACTTTACAGATGGACTAGCCATTGGAGCTTCATATCTTGCAGGACGCAATGTTGGTATTATCACAACAATTACCATTCTGTTTCATGAGGTCCCTCATGAAATAGGGGACTTTGCTATACTCATTCAGTCTGGCTGCTCAAGAAGAAAGGTATGGTTTGAAATATTAATTAATAGACTCCCAAAATGTACATGTGAGATCCTTTAAAACTGTCCACATTTTCAGGCAATGATGTTGCAGCTTGTAACTGCACTTGGAGCACTCTCTGGGACAGTGTTTTCGCTTTTAGCTCAAGGAACTGGTAAGTTTACTCTTGTCACATTACACTTAAATTATTGTATATTTTATGGTGTAATAATTTTTTTATTTGTTTTGTTAGGTGATGTTGGTGTGTCATGGATTCTGCCATTTACTGCTGGTGGTTTTATTTATGTTGCTACAGTCACTGTGATCCCTGAACTCTTAGTTGACACCAAGTTTTGGCAATCAGTTAAGGAGATCATAGCTTTATTAGTTGGCGTTTATATGATGGTTCTTATTGCCGAGTATGAGTGAAGGGACTGCTAGGGTTTTTGAGTTTCTGAAAGCTTTTCCATTTGACTGTTAACAGGCTGAATAGTTGTATAGTTATGAGTACTTTGAGAGTACCTCAAATTAAGTCCACTTTTTTGTCTGGGACTTCTGTGTGCCATTTGCATTAGTTTGAAATTATAAAAGACATTCTATCCATTACTCGTTCACCAATTATTTTTCTCTGACTGAGGGAGGCTTGCTGATTATTCACAAAAACAATTTCTGTACTTGAAAAGTATGTAATATTTTTTACAACTAACATCACAGTAGTAAATCATGAGTTTCATTTTGAATTTAAATTCAATTGAAAGTATAATTTTAAGGTCCACACTTGGAGCAGCCTCTTTCAGTTCTGAATTCTTAGGACTAAGTGATAATTTGTCCTTGCTCTTCCCTCTAAGTACTTAGAAGTTATTTTATGTTTTGACTGAGTCTTTGCAATTGGCCTGCAGCTTTGTCTGTATTTTCTCTTCAGTTTAAACTTCTAGGATGCACACATATGTACCTGGATTTGTTTTGTAGTTTGTTATTCGGATCATATTGGTGTAGTTCATAATATCCCTTTTTGTTTTCTATCATATTGCAAACCTACTTTATGTTTGTATTATCTGATCTGAAAATTTGCTATTGCGGCTTTTGCATCCCTTTTTTGAAATTATTAAGGATGCAAATGTATAATACATTATTTGAAACTCACATGAAGTGTTCCTATGTTTTATTGACCTCACTATCTATGGAGATAAATTATGAACTTTTGAGTGTATGTTAACCTGGTAAACAGTTTGGTATAGTGCACGTATGAAGATGGCTGTGGACTGTGTCCTTAAGTTTATGAATATAAATTGGTTTAACAAAAAATGACAATAAGAGTTCTTAGATTATCCTATCTGACAACATCCTTTCCAGCGACTTTAGCCACACATTCAAGCTCAAACCAGCCCCCGAGGGTACATTCCTACGAAAAACGAGGTTTTGGGCGAAGAAAGGCGACTTTTAAAAAAAGAAGCAGAGGGGGGAATTCAAAATCAGAGAGAATGTTTTATTGGCCAAAAATCGCAAAACACGCAATTCTTTTCGTGTTTTGTCGGAAAATTAAAGGTGCTCCAAAGTGAAAAGGGTCTGGCAAAAAAAATATCAACCGGCGTTTAAATCGGAAAAAAAAAAAAAAAAAAAAAAATCGGTCGGGATCGAACCCGCAAAACGTCTCGACAGCCTAGATGGTATTGGGACGGGGGGCAAGGGCGATACCACTAGGCTGTCGTGACGCACACCTCTCGGCGATGCGAACTGGAATCCCTATCTACCGCATGGACGGAGCCGACAGAGGCGACTTCCGCTCCGACTCCGTTCATGCCTCTTGGCGCCGAAAATGGCCGGTAGATAGGGATTCCAGTTCGCATGGCTGAACAGTGTGCGTCCCGCCAGCCGAGATGGTTAACGCACCTTCCCCCCGTCCCAAATCATCTCGGCTGGCGAGACGTTTTGCAGGTTCAAGTCTCGGCCGTTTTTTTTTTTATTTTTTTAAACTCCTCCAATATGACTGGGGTAAGCAGGGGCACTCTAATGTATCCCTAGACCGATCTCCGAGGGTTAATGTGTTCGAAAGCCAGCGTTTACATCGAAAAAAAAAAAAAAAGAAGAACCGGTCGGGATCGAATCCGCAAAACGTCTCGACAGCCTAGTTGGTATTGGGACGGGGGGCAAGGGCGATACCACTAGGCTGTCGTGACGCACACCTTGCGGCGGTGCGAACTGGAATCCCTATCTACCGCTTGGACGGGGCCGGTAAACGCGACCTCCGCTCCGCCACCCGGAAACGCCATCTGTTGGCGGACCGCGGTAACGCTCCCGCACCATCTTCGAAAAACGCGAGAAAACGCGAAAAAAAACGCGATTCTACCCGGAGGTCAGCAGGAGCGAGGAGGTAGCCTCCTGTGCAAGTGTGCATTCTCCGGTTCCAGGTCGGCCGACAGATGGCGCCACCATGCGTTGTTGTTGCGCGCTAGGCCTCGACAAGGCAGAGCCTATAGGGCCTAGTCCAAATTTCCTTCGCGCGGAGGGAAGGTTGTTCCCCAACCAACTCGTGATGCGCAACTTATGGGCACGAATTTTCCTTGTTGACATTGGCAAGCATTTCCTATGTTTAATCTGCAAACACCCTGGACTGGAGTTGGTTGTGAATCTAAGACCCACCTTCCACCAAACTTCGAAAAACTTGGACTTGGTTATTTGACGTTTCCATGTCAGAATCGAGAGCCAACGTGCTGTTAGCAATATAATATGGTTACCTCATCATTAATATGATCGAAACAAAAATTCGTGCGCATAAGTAACGCGCCGAGAGTTGGTCGAGGACGAAAATGCCCAACCGGGCGAAGAGTACTTGGACTAGGCCCTATAGGCTCTGCCTTGTCGAGGCCTAGCGCGCAACAAAAACGCATGGTGGCGCCATCTGTCGGCCGACCTGGAACCGGAGAGTGCACACTTGCACTGGAGGCTACCTCCTCGCTCCTGCTGACCTCCGGGTAGAATCGCGTATTTTTTCGCGTTTTTCTCGCGTTCTTCGAAGATGATGCGGGAGCGTTACCGCGGTCCGCCAACAGATGGCGTTTCAGGGTGGCGCCATCTGTTGACCGACGCGGAAACGGCTCCCACAGTGCCTTCAAAATTCGCGAAAACAACGCGATTTTACCCGGAGGTCAGCAGGAGCGAGGAGGTAGCCTCTTGTACAAGTGTGCATTCTCCGGTTCCAGGTCAGCCACCAGATGGCGCCACTATGCGTTGTTGTTTCGCGCTAGGCCTTGACAACGCAGAGCCTATAGGGCCTAGTCCAAATTTTCTTCGCGCGGTTGGGAACTTTTGTCCTCAACCAACTCAAGATGCGCAACTTATGCGCACGAATTTTCGTATCTAAATGATGGTAAGCATATGCTACGTTTCATCGGCAAATACACTGGACTTGAGTTGGTTTGGAAACTAAGACCCACCCATCCACCAAACTTCGAAAATCTTGGACTTGGTTATTTGACGTTTCAATGTCAGAATCGAGAGCCAACGTATTGTTTACAATATAATATGGTTCCCTCATAATTCAGATGATCGAAATAAAAATTCGTGCGCATAAGTCACGCATCTAGGGCTGGTTGGGGAGAAAAGTTCCCCCCGCTCGAAGCAAACTTGGACTAGGTCCTATAGGCTCTGCCGTCGCAAGGCCTAGCGCGCAACAACAACGCATGGTGGCGCCATCTGTTGGCTGAGGTAGACCCGGAGAACGGACACTTGCTGGAGAGTCTACCTCCTCGCTTCTGCTGACCTCCGGGTAAAATCGCGTTTTTTTCGCGTTTTCTGAAGACGATACGGGAGCGTTACCCCGGTCGGCCAACAGATGGCGTTTCAGGGTGGTGCCTCCGTTCCTGCCTCTTGGCGCAGAAAACGGTCGGTAGATACGGATTCCAGTTCGCATCGCCGTGAGGTGTGCGCCCCGCCAGCCGAGATGGTTAACGCACCTTCCCCCTGTCCCAAATCATCTCGGCTGGCGAGACGTTTTGCAGGTTCAAGTCTCGGCCGTTTTTTTTTTTTATTTTATTTTTTTTAAACGTCTCTAATATGACTGGTATTGTGCAGAGGCACGCTTATGTACCCCTAGACAAATCCCGGGGGTTCACTTTGTCCAAAAGCCAGCGTTCACATCGGAAAAAAAAAAAGAATAGGTCGGGATCGAACCCGCAAAACGTCTCGACAGCCTAGATGGTATTGGGACGGGGGGCAAGGGCGATACCACTAGGCTGTCGTGACGCACACCTCTCGGCGATGCGAACTGGAATCCCTATCCACCGCATGGACGGGGCCGGCAGAGTCGACTTCGGCTCCGACTCCGTTCTTGTCTCCTTCGCTAAAAATGGTCGGTAGATAGGGATTCCAGTTCGCATCGCCATGAGCTGTGCGTCCCGCCAGCCGAGATGGTTAACGCACCTCCCCCCCTGTCCCAAATCATCTCGGCTGGCGAGACGTTTTGCAGGTTCAAGTCTCGGCTGTTTTTTTTTTCTTTCCTTTTTTTTCTCTCTTTAGTTTTTGTTAAAGAATTAAGCGGCGATATCGATGCGTCGCAACTAGAGCAGAAGATTAATAACAAGAACCCGAAGTCGCGCGCGCAAAAAAAAAAAGGGTTCAAACCTTTGGGCGGATCTTTCCTTTTTTCTCTCCCAAACTAAGGCTGGTATCGGGCGCTTGGGACTTGCTACATGTTTTTTTTTTTTTTTGACCCAGAAGAAGGTAACCTGTGAGTTTGGTCGAAATTGGAGACAATTATTTTGCGACCGAAATATAGCAAAAACGCATTTGCATTTTTACGATTTTTGGTCGAAAAAAAATTTGTTCCAAAATGACGGGGGTTGTGCAGGGGGACTCTAATGTACCCTTAGACCGACCCCCGAGGGTTGGTTTGTCCAAAAACCAGGGTTTACATAGCAAATTAAGATGAGCAAAATTTATAAAATTTATAAAATTAATGTTTGTTTTACCAGCAATATACATAATTGGTAGGTCAAACACTTTTGAGACTATATTTTAAAAAATTATAACAAATACAACTGTGCTGCAGTTTGTAATATATACATTTTACACTTCAATGTTTGTTTTCAACAGTATGTACATTTCTATTGGAGATCCTTACGAACAAAGCCTATCTGTATGGCACATATAAAAATCTATTTAAGAATAACACAGTTCATTTTTAAAAGTTATCTGAGCTTACCTGTTTTAACAGGCAAAGAACTTACAAGCAAATTTAAATCCTTTCCTGAAAAATAATTTTGTTATCATGTAAGTCACAAAACTTGTAAAAAATAGTTCATATCAAAATCTTACTTTAATTTGACAATTAATTGGTTCTGCAAATTATAAGAGATGGTAACTTGAAGCACATAATTTACTATAAATTATAATAAAATTCCAAACACATACAACTAATTTTCTCTATACCTCTCTTATTTACATGATACATTAGCATGGCCCGTTTTAGTACCAAGCTTCATTTGAATTAAATAAACTGAGCACCATGAAGAGGTCACACACCCCATCTTATTATAAAATAAATATCCACTCCTGACTAAAATGCCTAATGGCAAACCACATCTTGAAAACCTATGTCTCAAGAATTAATTTACATCGACAAGTAAAATACAAGGAAGACTTATGATGATCACAGCAAAAATCATACCCTCTGATTGTCTGCCATTTCATGACTAGGCAGACTGACTAAAACACTTTTTTTCTCTTCAAAACTTTTAAGTTTGTTTCTAATGGTTTGGAAAAACTAATATTAGTTTTACCCACAAAATGGATGAGGCCATACAAGAACTCTCGGTAATTTAAAGAAAACAAAATTTGAAATGTAAGTACATAAATAGTTTTAAATTGTGTTAAAAATACAACATAATAACTTTAACAAGAGTAGGCCATAGATGTGAAAATTGGATTTAAAACCCTTTACTGTACAATAAAACCTGTAATATATTTTGCCTTAAATTTAGGCGATTTCTGCCCAGCGTTGGAGCGAACAAACACTACTCCGACTAGAGTCCAGAGATTGACTTGGAGCCTGCCAAACCAATTTCTCCAACTTGGTCACCTCGGGCAGAAGCTCAGGTAGGAGAATAGCAGGCAGTGGAGGGACAGGAATCTAGTAGGGTCGAGTCTGGAGTCGAAACCGTCGACCTTCAGCACATTCACCTCGTGCTTGCTGTAGCGAGAGTAGCTGAATGTGATCTGCAGAGTGGAAGTAGAAATTAGTATGGGTACAACTCAACACTTCAATGCAGTAACGACAAAGTCGTGCATGCGCCACGCCGGGCCGGGACGGGCTGGGGCGACCCTCTCACCTGCTCGTGCATCTTCTCCTGCCCAATGAACTTCATGGGCTCAAAGTGCGAGTGGAACTGGTCGATGACGGTCAGCGGCTTCCGCAGCAGGTGCTCTGCGACACAGAGAACGACAAATCACTTAGCATGGCCCGTCCGAAACTCAACGAGGAAGGATAAAACCCGACGCAGAAACCGGACGACGCCGCATAAAGCCCATCAAGCGGAGCTAAGCAACCTCCAGATTATAAAACTCAAATGTCCCGCCGTCCGGGAGCCCGCGAGGAACCTGCAGAGCGAGACAAAGCAGAACTCCCCGCCCCATGCCCCTTCCCCAATTTTCTAATCGCATCAGCTTTGCCTTCATTAAGCAGCGCTGGGTCCCATGAGAAACGGGTCGACATCAGTTGGAGAGCAAAGGGGGAAATACATTAAAAAAAAAAAAAGGCAAGCCATGGGATATTAAAAGTCATCTTTCTGTTGAGTAAAGCCCACGGTTTATGTTCGATTGCGGTGTCTCTGCTGAAAGAGGCTGGACAGGGGAGGGGAAGAGATGGGTGGGGCGGGGCGGGGCCTTTTCCTCAGAGCGGGCCGCTCCAGACCAGAACGCCGCGCCGCGCCGCGACGGCGTCCAAACGAACCGACGCGACGGTAGGATCAGCAGGACACTGCAGGACAGCCCGGGCCGGGGGACGCCACCCCGCCCGCCCCGCCTCCAGCCATACCCGCCCCAATTAAGAACGTCGTGAAATACGAGCGTGGGGCGTTCCCCGTCGCGCGGCGCGCGTATCACCAAAGGGACCAGTGCCCACACTGTCTTAATTTTGCTTTTTATCAGCTTTCCAGGAAGTGGACGCGGGGCGCGGCGGACCCCCTCCTGCTCTTCCCACGACGAGACTCTCGCGGCCCGCCCCGCGCCCCGCCCCGCCAGGACCGATCGATCACAAGTACACACGGCCCGTGTGCGCACGTCACGTCAGACCGACCCCAACACTCCGACCTCTCGACCTGCGGGCTACCCTACCTCAAGGTACCCTCGAGTTGTCCTGCCCGGCCCGAACACCCCCCTCTCTCGTGCACGCAGACATGAGCCCCCCGCCGGGCCGGGCGGGCCCGCCTGCCAGCGCGCGCCCGATAAAAAATAAGGACTACCGATTGTTAACGCGTAGGGTACCCGGCGAGGTACCCGGTACCCCGGCTCCGGCCGGCAGGGCAGGCTCCTGGACGTGCCAGGCCACGCCACGCCACGCCACGCCAACGCCAGGCCACGCCGGGACAGGCATTCACTCCTTTCAATTACACCGGCAGGCTGGCCGGGCCGGGCCGGGGGCCGAGCCACGCTCACGCTCTTGCTCCAGCTCACGCTCCGCACCTGGCCCTCTACTACGCTCTGCGCCAAACCCGCACCAAGGGTAACCGGGTTAACTAGCGCTCTCGCCTCTGTCTCTATTCTAAATGTCATCTTTGCCTCCACGATCAGGTTCTTGTTCCCTTACCGATAACGTATCCCATTGTGACGTCATCCGGGAGCCGGATCTTCTCGCCGATGCTGATGAACTTGCCGCCCCTGAAACACGCGAACAAAAATTATTAGACATAGACTTAACGCCCTTTTGATTTGGAAACTAGATGTGTTGACGTGCAAACAGTACAGAGTAAGCTCGTGGTCGGCGAGCACACTTTCGGCTGGTCGTCGCGTCCCGCCTCGCCCCGCCCCGCCCCGCCCCGCCGTGCAGGCCCGCCGGATGACAAATCCACTGTGCCGCACATATAAATTGGCATGGCCAGCTGGAATCTGCTTCCAATCAAGGAATACTCGAGCGGGCCGGCGCGGCGCAGCGCAGAGCACCAACGGGGCCGCGGCAGGGCCCGGCCCGGCCCTGCCCGGACGACCACAAGACGGACCCAACTAAAATTCTTCCAAAATGCGTCCGGCCGGGGCGGGGCGGCGTGGGGTCCTCCGCTCTGCGACCACCCCTCTCCCCCAGCCGGCCCGGCGCGGGCCGATGGCCAATCCTTGATTTTTGGCCGGGAGAGACCCTTCCGCCCCGCTCCGGTCCGCTCCGCGCTCATTAGGGGATTCCTCGGGCGCACGCCCGCCCCGCCCCGCCCCGCCCCGGCTCGGCGCGGTCACCAGAGACCCCCTCAAGGGGCCCGAAAGTAACGTACGGGGGCCGCCGCGCCGCGCCGCGTAACTTACGGAGTTATGTAAGGACTTGTCACCACGTACGTACACTGCCAAGCCGAGGCGAATGCCGCAGCCCCGCCGCGTATAAATAAGAATCAGACGAGTGTTGAGAATAATTGTGAGTGTACTCACCCTGCGACCGGCAGCATCTTGAGGGCGAGCGCCCGGCTCAGACAGAAGCCGGCGCCTCCCGTGGCGAACCAGAAGGAGATCTTCTGCTGCAACAACAACAAGAGAACCAGACATTAGGACGGGACGAGGAGGTGAGGTTGTTTTCGGTGCTCGCTCGCCAGGCCCTCGGCCGAAGCCGGCAAAAGCACACAGTTAAAATACACATGAACAATAATTGAGCCCCACAGGAGCCATAAGGTAAAACAGAGATAATAGAACATAGTCCGGGTCGGGCCCGAGTGCGAGAGAGGCCGTCGCCTGCTCGTCTCTCTCGCACAGCCTTTGGTGCGGCCGCGGCGCTGCGACCGCAGAGGAGTCTGGCCGGGCCGGATAAAGGGCCACCGGATCATTGGATTGCGTGCTCACGGGCAGGACAGGGGCGGGGTAGGGGCAGGACAGCGCTCGGGCCCATAGCGTGCCGGGCCGGGCCATGGGAGCCGGGCCTGTGGTGGTCCTCCCGGACTTCTCATGAGAGGAATACGGGGAGGTTAGTGGGGTCAGGGCGGAGATGTGCGGTACGGCTGCTGCGGCTACCCGTCAAAAAATACAAAACACATTTCAACCCCCGTCAAATTCCATATAAATTAAATGAGTGTTGTTACAGAATGATACTGAGGTATGGCGGTGTTCGTCCGCGGGGACCCGCGGCGCGGGCCGGGCCGGGCTTCGCAGTCCCTGTCAGGAGCGATGATGTATTTATGTCCATGTTTATGTATTTTCGAGTCGAGCCGTCCGCGTCGAAGCAGTGTACGGGGGAGAGCACGGAGCTCGGCGGGCTCGTGCAGCGCGCCAGCGCGCCCATGACGTCCCGTCGCCTGCACTTTCTGAGAAACACGCGCCCCGAACAGGACAGGCAGGGCGGGACTGGACCCGACTGGACTGGACTGCAGGCAGGCGGCAGGAGCCTCCATGTGACGTGAACACAATACGGAGGGCGGCTCCGGCCCCGCACACCTCATATTTACTTTCAGACGTTTCTCTCATCATTTATAACAGAGTGCATGATTGACAGGAGGCGCCGGGCGCGGGGCGCCGCGCCAAGAGCGGGCTGCCGCGGCCCGCCCCGCGGCCTCGCCGAGCCACGCGGTACTCCATCATTCTAATTGCTAGTGGCGGGGCGGGGCGGGGCGGGGCGTCGTCCAGGCGAAATGCAACACCTCTCTTTTTCTTCCGCGGCCAAGCCGTGCCGGGCGGGGCGGGGCGGGGCCCACCGGGCCTTCCCTCCGGACCGGAGCGGCGTGGCCCGTGGCACCCCGCCAGCAGGGCGCAGCGCCCGCTTGGTGAGCTCAGCCCGGCCCCGCCCCGCCCCGGTCAGACGCAGGCGTCCATTTGTACCTGTCGCAGCGCCGGGGCCGGGGCCGGAGCCGGGCCGGGCGGGGGGGCCTAAGACCAACAAATGCCGCCGTGCTGCTCACCAATGCTCACCACGCAGTGGCCTGCCCCGCCCGGCCCCGGCCCGGCCGCTCACCAGAGCCATTCGCACGCCGTTAGTCCCAACGGCAGCGGTAATCTCCGACACACGCGCGTTTTAAAACGCCTCTCTTTCGCTCCATCGCCTCTCCCATCTCACTCACTTACTTCTGTCAGTCCGAACCAATAAGTGGAACCATTTCGTTCCATGAGATCTGGCCCCGGCCCGGCGGGCGGGTACCTGGTACCTGCGCTGCGCTGTCCGCGGCCGGGGCCTGCTCCATTTGAATCGATGGTGATCGAGACATCTATCGGCGCGCTATCGATCCATCCATCGATTGAGAGATCACGCGACAGCTTGTATACGAATGACGTCCAGCCGGCAGGTCGGCATGCTGAGGACGCGGAGAGGAGTGAGAGCGGGCGCGGGGCCTAACGGCGGCCTGGGAGAGGGAAGGGGCGGGGCGGGGCGGGGCGGGCGGGGAGGCTTGTTTTATTGCGCTGTTTCTGGAGCGCACTTGATTTCACGCGATTTTTCGCATAATTCTACACTTCATCTTGAGGCTTCCTCCGCGTGGTCCGGCCGGGTACGTAATAAGGAGGTGAGCGCCGCGCAGGCCAGGCCAGGCCGGCCGCAACCCCTCGGTTCCAACTAATTGTAAGTAATGGGAACTCCCTCTCAGGGCCTTGCGCAAGAGCCGAGGGGCGCGGGCGCGCGCGCGCGCGGTCACAGCGGCCGGCTGGAATCGCGGCGCGGATTTTAGTGGCCGCAGGACGATGGGCTTTTTTATCATCTTTGGCATCGGCGTTTTAATAAGAGGCCGCGCAGCGCCATTGGGGCGTCGTCGTCGTCTGCCGATTCGGGTGTTGGCGACCGCGAGGCGCGGCGTGGCGTGGCGTGGCGTGGCGGGGCGAGGCGGGCACCTGTCGGATCGGACGAGTGGACATTCCAGTCGGAGCACAGACAGCGCAGCCGCCCCGCCGTCGTCGGGGCTCCGCGCCCGGCCCCGGCCGCGCAGGCACAAAACGTGGGAATAAACTCGAGCAAAGCTGGAGAAAAACCAAAGAAGCCAGGCTGGGCTTTTAAATAAAGAGACAGAGTCGCCGGCTGGACGAGATAACGATTTCATTATTTGCCCCCCTCCTCTCCTCCCCGCAGTCGTCGTCATGCATGACGGACCCATGCGCCGACCGGCCGGGCATGTCGCTGCGTCCGGCGTTTCCAGCCACGTCGTGTTTGGGAATAATCACGACCAGCCATCGCCACGCCATCGCCACGGTGCGTGGAGGACACCGCGGAGGACACGCGCGTGCAGAGCACGGCGCAGGCCCGCCCCGCCCCGCGGGTCACGCACACACGCACGCCAGACACGCGGGGTGTCGGATTCGACTCTCGCCGCGGCGCATTTTTAGCCCGCTCCCTCTCCTCCACCGTGCATCGCGGGGCCACTGGGGCCGCCCACCTCTCGACCTTCCGCGTTATACAAGCTGGGCCAGCGCAGCGCCTGGGCCTGGGCCTGCTGGGCTGGGCCATCCCGAGGGCGCCGCGGTGACTCAGCTCGGGGACTCGGGGCCTAACTCGGGCGGCGGGGCGCCGGAGATACGGCTCTCTGCCGCGCTCCGCCCCGCGCTGCTGAGGGGCGCACCCCGCCCCGCGCCGCCCCGCCCCGCGCCGCCCAGCCCCGCGCGACCCGGCTCGGGTTCGACACCACCACAGCGACTCTTCGAAAGGGAATTCCACCAGCAGTGCGAAATCTGAGCGCGCGACAGAGATAGATGCCAGGCCCCCGCGGCCGCGGCCACACTACACCCACCTGAGCGCTCGCGCTTTTTTTCAAAAAACAACAAAATTATGCCGGGCGCCGAGCCGAAAGCCAGCAGGCCCGCAGTAAGCGCATCGTCAGTCCCACTCCCACTCTCCCCGCCCCGCGGCCGTACGCGGGCCCCGCCGCGCGCGCTCCGCGAATTTCTGAGAAACTTGAGCGTTTGCGCGCCGCGGAGCTAAACGGCCGAGGCGAAAAACCTATCCAGGCGTGGCGGGGTGGGGCGGGGCGGGGCGGCCTCATAAAGCTGATTGAGCGGGGCGTTCCAAGGGATTAACGACAATATATACCTCCGTCCTTGTCGCTCCAATTACCGCGCCCAGATGAGGGAGGGAGAGGGTCCGTCGGGACAGCTGAGCAGGTGAGTAAGTAAAGCAAAGCGGTGAGCTGGAGTGAGCGCGCGCGAGAGAGAGAGACGGAGCGAGCGGGCGAGGAAAAGAAAAGAAAGAGAGAGAAGACAACGCCATGGCACGACGACGCCGTCCAGGCAAAGCAGCCAAGCGTTCTCATTGGATTTTATTACTTGCCCGCCAAGCGGCGCACTGCCCTCCTCTCCGTCCACCGCCCCCCCCCCTCTCCCCTTCTCTCTCTCTCTGTCTCTGTCTCTCTCTCAGTTCCTCTCTTTTCCTCCTGATCCTCCTTCCCTCCTCAATCCCTCAGCAAAACGCGATCAGCAGCGCTCAGCAATGCGTGGCAAGGCGATGGGGATCGGGCGAGGCGGGGCGCGCGGCCCTGCCGCGGGGCTGAGTGGGCGTCGAGGTGGCGGGGCGTGGCGGGGCGTGGCGGGGTCAGCCGGTAGCTGCAGGGGCCTACAAGCTCCCTCGCCCAGCTCATATGCACGTCAGGGAGATATACACTGCGCCCCCGCCCGCCCCGCCCCGCCCCGCCCCGCCCGCAAGGTCAGACACGAGCTTTAGCCTCCAGCTCGCCCCGGCCCCGGCCCGGCCGGCGCTGTACTGCTCGCTTGTTAAGGAAAAGGGCGTCACCGGCGCGCCGTGCGGCCCCAGTGTTCGAACCCACGACCTCATACCTCGTCAGCAACATACTGTACTGTTCTGAGCGCGCTGCGCTGCGCGACCATAAGATCTCTCCATTGCTGCCAGGCCAACCACAAGCTCATGCACGAGCTCATACGCACACACTCACACACACACACTGAGACGCGTGCGCGTTTATCTGCCACGGTACGGCAAAAAGATCTCACGTTAAAAGGACACGCCGTCCAAGCGCACTCTCGAGGAAAAAGCCGAAAGATAAAGCTGGCCGGTCTTAATTGACAAAAAAAATCAACAACACGCAAATCTTAAAATTTTCCTTTTTCATTTTAAAAATTAAAAAAAAAGCACTAAGGGGATGCTTCGCTATACGCGCGCTGTGCTTGCCCTCACTGTTGCACACCTGAGGGCGACACTGGCGGCCGCGCACCGCACCGCCAAGGTAAGCTAGTTGGCTCCCACAGGTAAATTTATAGGAGAAGAGACCCGGGAGGCACTTGGCTTTGGCAACCCGCGCGAATGCAGAGTAACTCTTTGTAAGTACAATGAGCAGGGAGGGAGCGAGTGAGAAAGGAGAGAGAGCGAGAGAGAGAGAATGAAGGAGAGAGAGAGAGCCTGGCCGGGCTGCTGGCCCTGCCCCAGGAAATAACACACATTAACACCGCTGGCCTGGCCGGGCCTGCCACTGCCCCCGCGGCTGCACCGGCCCCGCCCCGCCCCGCCCCGCCCCGCCCCGAGGCGAAATGACCAGGCGACGCCACACTAGAGGCAATATAGTCGTGGACGAGGACGAGGAGAGACGCTAGGAGAGGAGAGGAAGGGTCGTAAAAAGCGCCCCAGTCGATTCATCAGCGGTACAATAATATAACAGCGCAAGCCGTAAGAAACGCAGCCCCGGCACCAGGCCTCGCTCGCTCGCGCTGTTTACACTGTTTTTCTTTCAGTCTCTTCTTGTGCGTCCGCCCCGCTCCGCCCCGCGCCGGACCACGGTTACTGATTGTGAGTCCGGCACAGTGTCTCTGCTACTGAGATTCTCGTTCAGGAAAGAGAACAGGAATCGTTGGCTCCTTAGTAAACAAAAAATTACATTTTCACCGCGTGTCTTCGTATTATATTTTCCAGCCTTTAAAAACAAAATTTGCCTGGCAGAGTACCTCGACTGCTCCGGAGTACATCGTACAGCCGCCCTGCTGTATAACGGAGTGAAGGTAGAGAATTATATACAGCGAGCGCGGGGCGGGGCGGGGCGGGGCGGGGCGGGGCGCGGGGCGGGGCGGGACTCGCTGCGCTGCGCACACACTGAGCGGACAAATTAAACACTGCCTCGCCTGCTGCTGCAGCATCCACGCACCTGCACCCTCCCCACCATCACCACCTGCAGCTGCAGGTGGATGTGAGCGCCGAGCGTCGCGTCTCCCCCAAGCAAGCCGAGCGTTCTTAGGCTGCTGCTCCGTCAGTGACTGTGGTGCAGCTGCAGTTACTCACCGACTTGTTCTCGCGGCTGATGATCTCGAGCGGCGCCTTGGTGCTCGGCTTGCCCAGGTACCAGTCCTGCTGGGGGCTGTAGTCGCCCAGCACCCGCACCAGCCGGGGGACGTTCACGTAGTTGTCGTCGTCAAAGTGACAGAACCACCTGCACGAGGAAAAACACAAGGAAAAAAAAGAAATTAATAAAAAGGGTCAGATAGCGCGGGAAACGCCAGAGCGGCAATGGGGAGGAGATACAGCAGCGCGCGGCGCTACCGCAGAAAAGTTGTATTTCTGCTTCTGACTTGGATGCTGTCAGCCCCGCCCCGCCCCGCCCCGCCGACGTGCATACTCTCCCCGAAATCGTAAGCAGAAGCTCGTCGAGTTATAAAGTATTAAGGCTGGACCACTGATAAGACGGCGAGTCCAGCCTCTCCCTCAGACTCCGAGTGTCTATGTGCTGCGGCTGCCCCGGCCCGGCGGCGGGTTCCTGAATGGCGCCCCGCCCCCTCCACCTGGAGGTCAGCGCGCGGGTCAGATCGGCGCCTCGGCGCGTGTCTGCCGGCCCGACCCGGCCCGACCCGGCAGGAACGTGCGGGGATTAGCCACCTCAGCAGCAGCAAACCACGCCGTAAAAACAGCAGCTCATCGCTGGCGGCGCGCCGCGCGGAGTGGAGTGTTTGAACCCGCGCCTCCTCCGCGCCGCGCCCCGCACGACTCAATAATTCACTCCAAACTCGACTCCCCTCCCCGCATGGCTCTCGGAGCAATGTTTTAGTAACCGCACGGTTGCGGGTCTATGAAATAATGTAATGTTGTAACATTAACGAGCGCGCCTATGAGCGCGTCACTCGGCTCGGCATGCGAATGCAGAGGCAGAGGCGGCAGGGCAGAGCGCTGCCCACCCTGGCCGCGGGGCCGGGCCGAGCCCGCCGGGGCCGCCGGGGCCTCGCTTTACAAACTTGTTTTACAGACCAGTTTGATATCTGTATCACATTCCCCGCCCCGCCCCGAGCTTCTCATTACCCGGGGGACGTCGCCGGGACGAGCGGGGCGGGGCGGGACTGCTCCTCTGCGTCCTGGCCGCCCCGCCCGCCCCGCCCCGCCCCGCCCCGGAACCGTTAATGAACCGGCGCTGCCACAGCAGGAGCACGTCGAGCGGCCGATGAGCGAAAAGAGCCCCTGGGAGGTAGGCAGACCCGCAGCGCGCCCCTGCTCGACGGGGCTGCCTACCCAAAACCCCGTCGAGGTAGGCAGGCCCGCTAGGCAGCCACGCTCAACGGGGCGGCCTATACCTACCAACCCCAGGCTAATGTCAACCCAGCGGTTCTTCTTCCGAATTATATCGCAGCCCGTGTGTTTGTCTCTTTCACCCCGGTGCGCCTGCTCCAGCGCACGTCCAAAGAGAATGCCACTAGGCCTTTACCGCACCTCCCCCCGGGGCCGGACGCTACTGCCCGGGGCGCGGAGAGGAGCGGAGACAAGCGGAGGCCGTAAAAGAGACGCACTGCCGTGCAGTGCGCTATAGAGTTCGCGCCCAGGAGGTCGCACCGCCCCTAATGAAAACATACGGCATGTGTGCCGTGCGAGCGCGAGGCGAGGCCGCACGGCAACGTGCTGTACGTTCTCATTACGCCCCTATATAACCGACCAAACACAACCATGGCCACGCTGACCGCTCGCCCCGCCACGCCACGCCCGGACGCGATTGTTATCAGCTGATTTGCAATACGGTCGGGGGCCGGGCGTTTGAAATGACAAGGGCGAAAGCGTGTGAGTGTCGTTACCTGACCAGGCGTGGCGTTTCCATCCGCACGGCTACCCGACCTGACTCGAGGATGAGGCGGCAAACGCGGCTACAAGCAGCGGCGAAACTCGACCAGCGCAAAGCGGTTCTCTTAATTATTATTATTTTTTTTTTTCCGTTTTCGAGTGGCTGGTACAACGAGAACGAAGCCCATCGCCCCAAATATCCCACATATACATGATCAGCAAGCAACAACACCCCTGGGGGGTAAAAGTTAGGGGAGGGGGAGAGAGGGGGGGAGGTTAATGATTGAGTATATCGCCTCGGACCTTTCACTTGGCTGGGCCGGAGCGATAGTGCGGTGAGTCGCCCAGGGGTATCATAGGCTAGGCGGGGAGTAGGAGGCAGCCGTGGCATCACTCCAGCCCCGCCCCGCCCCGCCCGGGGGACCCCCGCAGGCACGGACCAGAACACGTACCGAGACCAGACCGAGGTCCCTCCGCCCCGCTCCGCCCCGTCCCTTCAGTCCGGCTGTCTGTCCGACTGCCTCATTCATTGCCAAGTGCAATGCCAGTTGCAGGCCAGGCACTTGCTGAAATGAACCTCTCGGAACACGCAGCTATATATGTGTGTGCAGAGTGTGTGCACGCGCGTCTGTGTGTGTGTGTGTGCATCGTTTCAAACAAGGTTTAATTAAAATCTGATGAATCGTTCGGTTAGGCCCCGTGTCGATTAAGATTCGGTCCGGAGATAGCAGCACCGGCGCGCTAAACGCACCAGGCGAGACCAATACAGAATAACAAAATGCCCTTTCTTTTCGAGAACAAAAATTTGAAAAAAAATCATGCGCAGTATCCTTTCTTTTTTAAATATTAAAACGCACTATGTTTCCGTGTGTCCGGATTGTGAGCGGTGTCTCCGCGGGGCACTGCCAGTCCACTCCAGGGCACTCGGCTCATGACCGCACCGCTCCGCGGGGCACCGCACGGGGGGCAACGAGAGCGGGAAAAATAAACCCGTATAAAAAGAAGAAGAAGAAAAAAGAGACGACGAGGGAAAAACGAGTAAGTGACTTTATCGCGTGAGTTATCTGTCCGAGCAGCGCTTACAATTCAACACGGACAATAACACGCACACACACACGGGTGTTATCTGCCCTGTGGTGATACGCCTCGCACTTTGTGGTGCCCCTGCCCGGCGCGGCGTCAGGTGACAGCCCCCACCTCGCGCTCGTACGGAGCCCGTACGGAGCCACTACGGAGCCCGTACCTCGAGGACGTGCCGAGCCGGGCCGGGCCGAGCGCAGCGCGTCCGGAACTTACGAAACGCTACCGAGCAGGTTACGGCTTAGAACTTGGGACGCAATGTGTGCGTCGTAAAACAGACGACTGCTTGGAATCTTAATCGAGTCTCGGTCGGGTCACGCCTTCGTGCATGTCTTTTCGTAAACGCATCGATATCCGGCCGTTCAGAGGAACGTGTGTCGCACTTTGTACACCTGGGAGCGGAGAGGTGATTGTGTATTAAGCCGCCAGACTGCCGCGCCCCGCCCCGCCGCACATCCGAACCCGTTCTCTATTCCGTGCACGTCAGGAAGGCTGTCGCATGCAGGCCTAGGGCTAAGTAGACGAGGTGGGGCGGGGCGGGGCGGGGCGTGCAGCAGGCAGCGGCCCGAGGGGACCACACCGGCTGCTCCGCCCTGCCCCGCCCGGCCTGGCCGCCCCCGGGGCCCCCGGAGCAGCCGCGGGGCGGGGCGTGGCGGGGCGTGGCGGGGCGGGGCGGGGCGGGCATGCAGGACATCCCGAGCGGCGCATGCACGCCCCAGAGCAAAATGAAATAAACACATTTAAACGCGCAGCGCTGCGCGGCGCGGCGCACTCCTCCGGGGCACGCGCGCGCCCGCACAACCTGCGCGCTGCTTTTATAAGTAGAGTCCGGTACTTTTAAAACTTAAACGTCATAAACGCGCACCACCGTCTGGCCGGCCCGCAACATCTCACCGAGTTTATTATTTCTATAAGCCCGCGACAAAAGTACCGTGCGCAGCGCAGCACTAAACTCGAGTGCGCACCGAGTGTCAATTAACACGTTCCGCCTGCGGAGCTCTTTTTCCACGTCCTCCCCTGCACGTGCATTTTTTTTCCTTTTCACCAGAGGCCGACGAAAATTTTACAGTCGACTTATGCCACTACGAGAAACATTTTAGCACGTTAAATCGGGTCCACACGTGTGGACGGTATGTTGAGGAAGGTATGTTAAGCGTGAGCATGCAGGAGGCCTGCCCCGGCCCGCGGCCTGCCTGCGCACTCAAAGGGCTCTGCCTCTCTCCTGTCCGTCCATCCATTTCCAACCGTTTGACACATCCAGTGCACTGGAGCTGGAGGGCGGGGCGGGGCGGGGCGGGGCGGGCATTTAAGAGCAGAGCGCCGCGGGACGCCCCCCGGTAATGACCGCGCGAGGACCACATCAATTACAAACTTCTTTTTTATTAGGTTGGCGCTGCTCCCGTCGGCCCCGCTACCGCTCCGCTCCGCTCGGCGCGCGCCGCCCCGGCCCCGCCCCGGCCCCGGCCGCCAGCGCCACCGGACAGCGCTGACAAAAACTATAGCATCCGCCCTGCCAGGCCCAGGACGGCCGGAGAAAATTCGAAAAACTATGGAGTAGAACAGCTTTTCAGATGAACAGGAGAGGAGCGACGTGCATCGGGCAAGCGGCGTGGCGGGGCGTGGCAGTGGCGGTCCGGAGCGCGCATTAGGGCGTGGCGCGGCGTGGCGTGGCGCGGCGGGGCGGGGTACGGAGCGCGCGGGGCGGGGCGGACGGGTGTCGGCGGGTCAGTCTGATCGTGCCCCCGGGCTTCTCCAGGCTCGGCCGGCTCCACCGCCACGCCCCGCCCCGCCACGGCCCGCTGTACCACGAGGCCGACACGAGCCAGAAGCACGACTGGCATCCGGCCGTACAACGCCCCGCCCCGCCCCGCCCCACCACGTCTCGAGGCGGACACGAGCCTCCTCCACACGCCGCCCCGCCCCGCCCCGCCCCACCCGCGTGCTGCTCGCCCCCATCGACATCGCCACTTTCACCCAATCACTCTGGGGCGGGGCGGCTCGGCGCCACCCTTACTTGCACGCGCGGCTCAACCCCAGCGCACTGGCTACAGACCCAGAGGCTCCCGCGCCGCGGCCACCAGGACGCCGATGATGGAGATATCAGCAGCGCGCGTACCGCTCGGTACGAGTAGCTGCCGCGTCCGAAACGATCCACACTTAACATTCCCTCCCTGGCCGTGTGCCGTGAGGGCGAGCAGCAGCGAGCATATACACTTTCCGTCCGGTCCGAACGTAGCCCGCCGTTGTCGTACTCCCGGCCTGGAGGCGGGGCGCCTCTTAAAAACCTCTTTAAAAGCCCCGCCGGCCGGCTGGTCGGCCGCCTCCCGCGGTAAAACGTTTCTATCATTAGGAGGCAGTGGGACACGCCGCGCCGCGCCGCGCGCAGAGAGACTTTAACGCCCGGGCGCACGGCTGCTCCCAGGGGGCCCGGCAGCTCATTGGCAGTCTGCTCTGAGAGAAGTCCAGGAGTGCAGTGCAGTGCACCAGCACCTCACCTGCTGCACCCGCTCAGCTCAGCCCGCCAGTCGCTCGCGCGCACTTTACAAAAATTCCGTTTTACGAGTCGCGGCCTCCTGGACGGCAACAGGCTGCTCCCTTGTGACGGAGTCCATTAAAAACACGCCGTGATTTAAGCCCCTATCTGTGCAATCCACTGAGCGCGCACAGAGTAGAGCGGCAGGGCGGCGGCAGCGAGGAAGTGCCCTGCCCCTCTCTCTCTCTCTCTCTCTCTCTCTCTCTCTCTCTCTCTCTCTCTCTCTCTCTCTCTCTCTCTCTCTCTCTCTCTCTCTCTCTCTCTCTCTCTCGCACTGGCGTGATGGCGCGCTCTTGTTTCAGGATAAACGACGAAAGCACAAGTGAAAAGTATAAATGAGACTATTGATTTGTGGTCAGGACTGGCCTGCGCGGCGCGGCTGGCGCGGCTCGGCGCGATGGAAGTGTGTAAATCACGATGGGGAACCAGTCGCAGGGGCATAACTAACTCCATTGGCGGCCGGACCCGGCCGGGCCGGGCACAGCGCGGGGGGTGATAGGGTCCCTGCAGGCTGCAGGTCGACCTGCACAAATCTTGTATAGCGCCTCACCCGGACCCGGGCCTTAACGGAGTACCACAAAAACGAGAGAAAAATTAGCTCATCTAGTCATCTTTTTTAAACGTAGTCAGTGATTCGTTTCCTTCCGTCGATCATCTTTTAAATATGTTCCTTTTCTCAGAAAGTGAACTGTTATTAAATTTTGGTCGCGCTTGAAAACAAAAACTTAAGCTTAATGGAGTTGAACTCGCTTCTGGCGGGGACAAAAAAAAGTAAATAAAGTCAAAAGTGAGAGGGGCAACGGAAGAGGCGATAGGGAGAGGAGGACGAGGAGAAGGGCATAGACGCCCCAACAAAGGGAAGACAAACCGACCGGAGCAAACAGGTGTGTAGAATTAGAGGCCCCATCACCGCCCGCCCCGCGAGGCCCAGGCAGAGCAGCGCAGCGCCGGGCAGCAGGACACTGAGGAGCCCAAGATGAATAAAAAAATTATACGCCATCAGAAGAGTAATTTGAGAAAAGTGTATCGCGAGAGAGGGTACCGAGGGAAGTTCCAGGGCGGTAGAAAAAAACATGCCAGACGAGGGGGCCCCATCAAGGAGGCGGCGGATGCTATTCAAACAGTAGCAAATAGTTTTTTAGAGGCGACAACGACTGGAGCCCGGCAGACACGCACGAACGCTCAGCTACCCGTTTAGAGTGGAATTTAAAAGAATAAGTTGTAGAGCCTTGAAAAATGATAGTGATGTGAGATCGTGCAGAAAATTTCGCAAAGGCAAATAAAAGAAATTACTAGACCATTTATCGAGGGTCTCAAAATAAAAAAAATAAATAGGCTGACTCTCGTTTGAGATCTCGAGACATCGAACACTGGCATCGGCATCAGCACCAGTGCGACTCCTGGGCCCGTTTGACGACCCTCTTTCTTCGAATGGAAATCAACTCTCGCGCACTCAACTTGTACCGCGCCGCGCCGCGCCCGGCCGCACTCTGTAACGAGCCTCGCGTCTAGTGTCCTTACTGCCGGGCTGGGCCGGAGTGTCGGCGGTTTAATTAACATACCAATCGCGCGGGGTAGCGACGCGCGTCCAGTACGTCTAATAACTCGGCTGGTAAACTGATTTTGTTGCGGCGAGGGGCTGGAGTGTGTACGCCCCGCCCCGCCCCGCTCTGCCCCGCCGGCCCCGCGGCATCGCACTCGCCATCGGCCGTCCAGCTCCAGAACAGCCCGAGCTGTCTAACTACTTACTCAGCGCCGGTATGCAAAACTGTTGCGCCCCGCCCCGCCCGGCCGGCGGCTACAGCCCCGCCACACCGCGCGGTGCGGTCCGCCCTGCCCCTGCCGGGGACAGGGATGTCACTGTCCCGATTTATTTTTCATATTTCTTCCCTCATGTCCATTCCCGCCTCCCCTCCCCTCCTCCAGCCCGGCTACAAATTGCCTTTACCGTCCGCCTTAATTTCCATTTCGCCTGTCGTCGCGCGGCGGGGACCCGCCCATATCGTTTGTAAACGTACGACCTCAAGGCGACTTCCCTTCTCGGCCATAGTTTTCTACGATCGCGCGGCAAATATATGATGAATATATATGACATTTTATTATCATTCTGAATTTTTCCTCTTTTGAATTCATAATGACGCGACTAATGTCGAATCTGCTAATCGGTGAGAGGCTCAAATTATACATTTATAAGTGTTGTCTATCATGTTACCAAAGCCTTTCGCAGAGAGATTTCCCATGTGCCCTGGCACGGGCCACATTATGGGATACCCATAAAAAATTTACTTTTCAGGAGTGGCTCGCAAGCGCTACAGATCACAACCGCTACAGGTCACAAGCGCTACAGCTCGCTAACGCTACGGGTCGCAAGCGCTACGAGTCACAAGCGCTACAGCTCGGTAGCGCTACGGGTCACAAGCGCTACAGCGAGAATCCGCGCGTTAGGCGGAGCCGAGCCGAGCCGAGCTAAACCTTGAAAAATTACGCACGTGGCGTGAAAACATGGAAAATTTTTGCGACAGTAAACCTCCCGAAGGAGGTTGCGGTTCCCGCCAGGCACAGGGCTTTTACCCCCCGTGGCAGCCAACTACTTCGGTGTTCTTATGGGAACCGGTGCTTTTCTGGCCGCGATCCTGTCGCGCAATTCGACAGATTTGATCCCCGTACTGTCAGATTTAGTCGTACGGTGGTTAACCGAACTGCCCTGTCCCCAGAGCATGGAATAGCTATTTTTGGAGCCAGATTCTAGGACTTATGACCCCACGACCGACCACCAGTCGTGGGCATGGGACGGAACTTCCTGGCAACCCGCTGTCGCTACCAGTGAAGAACCTACCTGGGTTTGAACCAGGCCCCATGTGCCGAGTCTCACAGACACCCCACGGCTTTCGCGGCACCACTAGACCACTAGACCGTCGGCTATTCCACGAGGGAGGTCGGTTGAAATGGGGGGCTTGAATTCCACTCTCCAAATTGTTGTCCTCAGAAAAATTTAATATTTTGGTAAGATTCGAACCTCCGTCCTGCGACTCTCCGCGCGGACACTATGCCGGCACGGCTACGACGCCACGGTACCAGATGCCGGACCACTAGGAGTCATGCTGCGCGAGAAGCCACAGTCACCGAAGAAACGAACCCGGTGTCATGAGTGCGCCTGCTCTCCGGTCAGTGCTGGGCCGGCCGCGTAGCGTCATTGGTATCGACGCTGCTTATAGCACTAGGTGGGCAGTGGTTCGTAATTTTTTTTTCTTGTTAATTTTTTTTTTGTTTCGACCAAGTGCTCTTTTCAGTGCCTTTTTTGCAGTTGCCCAAGTCACAAAGACGGTATAGCTTGAAAAAGAGCACTTGGTCCGAACAAAAAAAAAAAATAAAAAAAAAAAAAAACTTACGCGGTTTTTGAACCACTTCCCGCCCAGTGCTATGAGCAGCGACGATACCAATGACGCTACGCGGCCGGCCCAGCACTGACCGGAGAGCAGGCGCACTCATGACACCGGGTTCGTTTCTTCGGTGACTGTGGCTTCTCGCGCAGCATGACTCCTAGTGGTCCGGCATCTGGTACCGTGGCGTCGTAGCCGTGCCGGCATAGTGTCCGCGCGGAGAGTCGCAGGACGGAGGTTCGAATCTTACCAAAATATTAAATTTTTCTGAGGACAACAATTTGGAGAGTGGAATTCAAGCCCCCCATTTCAACCGAGCTCCCTCGTGGAATAGCCGACGGTCTAGTGGTCTAGTGGTGCCGCGAAAGCCGTGGGGTGTCTGTGAGACTCGGCACATGGGGCCTGGTTCAAACCCAGGTAGGTTCTTCACTGGTAGCGACAGCGGGTTGCCAGGAAGTTCCGTCCCATGCCCACGACTGGTGGTCGGTCGTGGGGTCATAAGTCCTAGAATCTGGCTCCAAAAATAGCTATTCCATGCTCTGGGGACAGGGCAGTTCGGTTAACCACCGTACGACTAAATCTGACAGTACGGGGATCAAATCTGTCGAATTGCGCGACAGGATCGCGGCCAGAAAAGCACCGGTTCCCATAAGAACACCGAAGTAGTTGGCTGCCACGGGGGGTAAAAGCCCTGTGCCTGGCGGGAACCGCAACCTCCTTCGGGAGGTTTACTGTCGCAAAAATTTTCCATGTTTTCACGCCACGTGCGTAATTTTTCAAGGTTTAGCTCGGCTCGGCTCGGCTCCGCCTAACGCGCGGTTTCTCGCTGTAGCGCTTGTGACCCGTAGCGCTACCGAGCTGTAGCGCTTGCGACTCGTAGCGCTTGCGACCCGTAGCGTTAGCGAGCTGTAGCGCTTGTGACCTGTAGCGGTTGTGATCTGTAGCGCTTGTGACCTACGTCCTACTTTTCTAAGCGCAGTTACTGTGAAATCTACATCACTCCCAAGTGTTGCATCTCTCACTGGTCTTCTTCCGATACGATTATGTGATTAGACTGATCCCGATCCCTATGTGGCCGGGGCCGGGGCAGGCATAGCACGCGCACCCGCACGCTCCACACGCACGAGCCGGGGGATCGCTCCCCCCGGGGATCAGATCGGGATCAGCCGGCGCTGCATCCACCCGCACCGGCCCGGCCCGGCCCACCCGGCGGCGCTGCGCTGAGTCATCGCGATGCACAACGAGCACCTGGCACAGGACAGCAGGCACAAACGCCTTACACTGTGAAAACAAATCCACGCCTGCCAAGGCATGAGAGAGAGAGAAAAAAAAGGGAGAGAAGACGCACAACTTGCGGCAGCAGTGACAATAACCCCTCACATGCCAAATTATCATTGATTTACTCGTCATTTTTTTTTCGCTGCGGCCGCCGGCTCTCTAAGAAATAATGAATCACCCTCGCCCCGCCCGCCTCGCTCCTAAATAAACTCGGGGCTGTCAGGGAATGACGTGATTTGGGCCGTAATGATGATCCGCCCTCCTCATCGACACCCTCGGCAGCAGCCGAGTCATTCACGTGACTACACCGTGAGAAAAAAGTCGAGCGGTAAACTCCTAACGCAAATGAGTAACGCGGGTACAAGTGTGTGTGTGTGTGTAAGTGTAGAGCGCATCTGTATACTTTCAAACAAAAAGTAATAAGCAGTGCGAGCTTGCTGCCCGTGGCCCCCGGGGCGCTGCTGCAAAGTGTCTGTCGACATTTTTAATGAGAGCCGCTCGGCTCATACCTGTAGCGCACTGCACAGCACGGCGAGAGCGCCGCGCGCCGCGCGAGCACAACAGGTAGGCCCAGTCCAGCCCCGCCCGGACCTACCGACATCTGCAACGGCCAACATCCAATTATATCGAAGCCCCGCGCCGCACTGCGCAGCACGGGAGAGAGCGAGAGAGCGAGAGAGCGAGAGAGCGAGAGAGAGAGAGAGAGAGAGAGAGAGAGAGAGAGAGAGAGAGAGAGAGAGAGAGCGAGAGAGAGAGAGAGAGAGAGAGAGAGAGAGAGAGAGAGACGCTGTTGGGCAAAGTGACGTAGCAATATAGCTATCGCCGGTATCACCACCTGTCTCCCGTGTCACTGTCGGTCGGCACGACGCGTTCACATCGACATCGATGACCCAGGCCTCTCATCGCACAGATTGCAGTTCAAACCAGCACGCCCTCACACCCCCACGCCTTGAAGACTTGCGTCCTATCACCCTTCCCCCCTCTCCCCACCTAAAGCCTCATCCTGGACATTTATCTCCCCGCGGACTCTCATTTTTCGTCCTCTTACTCAACGGCAGCAGGCCGGGCCGGGCCACGCCAGGCCGGCATTACTGCTCTCCATTTCTTTTTACTGCCCGCCGCGGCGAGTACATATAACGACAATGGTCGCCATTCCATACCACGGGCGGGTACCACGTGGTACCACCACTGGTACCGGTACCACGGCCGAGGCGAGGCGGGGCGAGGCACGCTACCCTCGAGAACCTCTGACCCAGCGCAGCTCGGCCCGGCCCGGCACGGCATGTCTGCGGTATTATTAAAACATTGCTGTCATTGTGGGTTATGATTGTTATTATAACAAAGCGCGATCCGATTGAGGCGGTGGACGAAGGAGAAGGGGGAGATATAGAAGGGGGGGAGGGGGGACGAAATGCGGTTTATTCGGCTCATGCGGCTGCTGCTGCGGCTGCCGCTGCGCGGTACACCATATATATACACCGTCGCGACCGCATGAGCGAGCCGCAGCGAGTCCGGCCCGGCCCTTCACACCACTCAGCTGACTGTGTGTGTGTGTGTGAGGCAGTGTACGTGTACAATGACGTGTTCTGCTACAAGCAGAGAGGGCGGGTTATTCCTACGCGCGCCGGTCGTCGCAAAGCATCGTTCCGCCGCAGCACCGCAAAATGTCACCCGTCCCCGGCCCCGGACCTCCCCGGCCACCGCGGTCGAGCGCCCCTCCCCTCCTGCCTGCTGTCCAACTCCCGCACCGTCGACATTTATCACACAGACATGCAAAGTCAAAAGGAACGCGGGCGCGGGGACCCCTCCCACGCAACTCGGCGGGGGTCGCGAACCCAGCAGAGGGGAGGGGCTTATCGGTCGGAGCGCGGGGACATCCTGGGGAGCGGGCGGGGCGGGGCGGGGTGGGGCGGGGCGCGCCCGGACAATGGGCATAATGGTGTGCGCCGAGCAGGTTGTTTGTTCTTGATGAAGCCGCCCGGCCGGCCGGCCTGACCGAGGGAGGGCCTAACTGAGCGCGGCGGGGCGGGGCGGGGCGAGGCGGGGCGGGGCGGGGCGGGCGGCGGCATCAGTCATCGTCAGGGCTGCATGATGGCAGGGCAGAGCAGGCCGGCCCCGGCCCGGCCCGGCCCGACCAGCACCGCCGCCAAGCGATTCTTCACGCCCCCGGTCATTGTTTGACTTGATACTCTCACTCCGTCCCCGTCCCACCCACGCCACGCCACGCTGGTACCTTGCTGGGCGCGGGTGGGGCGCGGCCGGGCACCGTCTCACCTTCCTCTCGTACTTCTTGTCGCCCTGAAATACCCCCAGTCTCTGCGGGATCCACACATAGCGGGTCGTCTGGCCGAGGACGACGATGACCACTGTCCCCAGCCAGGCCGGGGCGAGGCGGGGCGGAGCGGGGCGGGGCGTGCTGCAGACAGCCGAGCCACTCGAGACATCGATCAGTCAATTGCTATTCGGCTCGAGTCGTCGCGCCTGCCAGCCTGCCAGGACAGGACCGGCCGGGCCGGGCCGGGATGCCGTCGTGGCCGTGCGCGCGGCGCGGCCGGTACGGCTGGACTTGGGCCCTCTCTCTCGCCGCCACGCCGCGCCACGCCGCGCCACGCCGCGCAGCTCGGGCCGACGACAACGACTTGTCTCCCACCAGCACAAGAGCACCGCCGCGCCGCACCAGGCCGCCATCGACACCACCACTTTGTGCGTCCTAAACGCGAACGTGAACGTGCGCCCCGGCCCCATCCCCCCCGCCCCACCACCAGAGAGCCAGTGTCGCTGAATACACACGTGGAGGAACTCCAGGGCGCACAGGGGCGTGGCGCGGCGTGTCGGGACAGGGCATACGGAGGTAGGCTAAGTCGTATCAAGGATGCACGGCCCTGTGGCGTGCTTCATAACAGTCACACACACACACACACGCAGACACACGCCGTACGCCCGTCCTCGTATATCACGGCCCGTACAGAGCACAATGGGCTCCCCCCTTCCCCCTCCCCTCCACATGAGCCGAGCCCAGCAGTCCAGCAGGGCCCCCGCTGCCGGCCCCCGGCCCGGGGCCCCGGGGTGCGCGCGCAGGCGCAGAGACGTTAGGTCTCATTTCAATAACGCCCCCGCCCCGGCCAGGCCAGGCCAGGCGGAGCGCGCCGCGGACATCAAGACATTGCGCTCATAGCGCCTGTTTGTTAAGCTACCCGCGGAGCAGCGGGCTGCGTCGGCGCCTGGGAGGTAGGCAACACGGGCACACTAGTGCCACCGGGTTGCCTACCGAGCAGGCCCCCGGAGCTGCACAGCAGCGCGCAGTAATCTTTCCTTGCCCGGCTACACCGGCAGCTTTACGAGCGCGCGCACCTCGGCGCGCACGACGGGGACGTCAGGGGCCCTGCCTGCAAAGTCACACACTCGGACACAACGAGGACACTGTTGAGGCGGGGCGGGGCGGGAGGGCAGGACAGGTAACCACCGGCCTAGGTAAACACGGCAGGGTGGGGTGGGGCGGGGTGAGGTGGGGCGGGGCGGGGCGGGGCGCCCACAGGTAGCAGCGGCCCCGCACCGCACCGCGCTCCGCAAACACCTCGCCGACGTCGGGGCTCCTGCTCGCCCGGCCCGGCTCGGCCCCGGACGGTACAGACCCAAAGCCACAGGAATGCTCGGCCTCGCTGTCCAAATAACTCCCGAGGGAAATATCGAAAAGCATGAGCACGGAGTAAGAAGTCCTGGCTGGGCTCAAATGAAGCGGCGGAGAGAGAGTGAGAGAGATAGAGGAGAGAGGGAGAGGCGGGGTCGTGAGAGAGGCGCAGCCACCTCGCCTGTCTCTCTCTCCCTCGGCCCTGCCCGGCACCCTAGTCCGTCTCTCTCGCTCGCCGTGGCGTGGCGCGGAACCTCAACAAACGCCACAAATTACATTTGTAATCCAGAAGCACTGCCCCCTCCTCGGGGCCAGGACCAAACGGACCGCACCCGGGCCGGGCCGGGGCCGGGCCGGCCGCGCTAGGCCCCTGCGCCCTGCGCCCCGGACCACGCGGGGCCTACCGGGATTACTCACTCGGATAGCAGAGGGGCCGGGCCGGGCTGGGCCGCCCATGTGCCTATTCCCATGGACCCATGGACCCACCGCACAGCTCGCCGCGGCCCGCCCCGGCCCGGCGTGGGCAGGCATGAGCATGGGCTCACGAGTGAGCGTCAGGGCGTCAGGGCAGAGCAGAGCAGGGCAGCCACTTCTCACGGAAACCGCGCACTGTGTGAGGCCATACGTGCCAGGTGGCGAACGGGACCAATTATGAGCTGACACGGTATCCCGAGCAATCACGCACGAGTATCGGAAGAGGACAGGATCGCCTACTTGCCTTGGGCCGCGCAACACCACCTCAGTGCAGTGAAAGAAGAGCCAAAACTTGCAGATCACCCCCCTCCCTTTTTTCCCGCCCCATCTGGTCTCCTCGCGCGAATACCGACCTGTCACACTCGCCACTGCCCCCTCCTCATCCCGCCCCTCACTTTTTGTTTCGCTTTTATTCCGTGCGAATAACGTTTTGGTTGCCAAATGCTGGACTAATCCCCAGCATCCGCAGCAGCGCAGGGCTGCCAGCTGACCCTTACTGATCCCCCCGCCTCCTCATCCTCAACAAGCAGTGTGTAATTACCCCCGACACCTCGCATTCAGACGCGATTTATCGCCGGCCAGCTCATCCCAAATCCAGATCCGGCATCCATAAAACCCTCGTCGAGCCGCGCGGTCCCAATAAATCCCCTAAACCCCCTCTGCTAAATACACGATTTTTTTTCTTCTTCACCAGCAGCGGCGACATACGTTTCGTGATTATTGTCATTACCGGCCTCCTCCGAGGACGTGGAGGAGAGGAGAGGGCGGCCCCGCCCCGCGGAGGGAGGGAAAGCCGAGGCTCTCGTCGCGCTCTCTTTCATCATTCGCCGATACCAATCCCGCAGGCTGACATGTCATTTCTTGGCGGGGCGGGGCGGGGCGGGGCGCAGCAAGGCCCGTATCAACTGGAGTGTGATTGGAGCCCAGGGCTTTGTCTCGGGTCCGGGCCAGGGGCGTGCGGGCGCGCGCGCGCGCGCGCGTGTGTGTGTGCGTGTGTGTGTTTTACTTCATTATCAATCACGCCCAGTCACACGGCCGGGCGGCGCGGCGCGAAGGCTTCGCGCTCGACTCTTTTCTAACATTCCAGGAAAAAATATGATAAAACGAAAAGAAAAACAGAGAGTGAAAAATTCCCAGGTATATATGTATAAGGACGAGGCCGCCACGCGGGATGAGAAACCGACGCATTCGGTCATCGACATGACACAAAAGTCCGCGTCACGTCGAATCAAAGTAATAATCCGCAACGTGTCATTGTTATTCAAACAGCCCGGCTGGCCGGCCGGCCGGCAGTTTTTACACGCCCGTCTGGTCCCGGCTGGAGCGGAGCGGTCGGGGCGGCACAGCGGCGCGGCGCGCAGCGGCGGGCACAATGACTTTAGGCCCTTCCGCCGCGGCGTGGCCTGGCGTGGCGCGGCATGGCGTGGCGCGGCGTGGCGTGGCGCGGGCCGTGACTGATTGCATTAGCGCGACAAGGTTCCCATACTGCTTGGGGTCCTGCTGCCGGTAGTCGACAGGACTGCAGGGCCCTGCTGGAGCTGGAGCTGGAGTCTCCTCGGCGCGGCGCGGCTGAGTTATGACGAGACGTCCGTCAGGCCGACTCTTGTTTGCCTCGCGTTCGCCACGCTCGATATTTTTATAAACTTCCGAAGTTATTACGCGTGTACAACTACTCGTTATTATTTTCCCGTGCGGCGCTGCCTGGCCTGGCCTGGCCTGCCCTGAACTGTCCGTATGTATATCAGCCCCTCCGAGCGTAAAGGAATAATACCCGACGCGATCCCTATCTCTCTCTCTCGCTCACTACTCCCCGTGTGAAACAAAATTAGAAAAGGAAAATAATTCATTACGCTTTTTTTTTTTGCTTGCATGGCGCTGTGCAGCGCCACGCCGCGCCACTGCGCGACCACCACCACGCGCGGCAGAATAAATATACATACTGTGGATAATAAACTGCAGATGAGAGGGTCCGTTTCTTGCACATATAGCCGTGGGATATGTGATGGGGGCGGGAGACGGACTGGCGCACACATGTCGCCATGTTGAGCAATTGAAATGGGAAAGGGAGAGAGAGAGAGGGGGGGGGGGCGTGAGTCACCGACCACAAGTGGGGACCGCGGGGCGGGGCGGGGCGGGGCGGGGCGGGGCTCATCTCACTGCACTAGTGGCGCAGCGCAGCGGCGCGCGAATGACAGACAGAGAGGAAACACAGGGAGGAGAACCACTCACTTCTTGTCGCTCTCCAGGAAGGTGTCCAGCTCCACGGACATCTTGCAGCAGAGGGCGCGCCGGTTGTGGGACGACGAGCAGTTGGTGTTGATCATGTGACCGTCTGCAAACGAAACACAGTTAAAAAATAACGAGTGAAACAACAATGAGTGCCTGGGCCAGACAGAGCAAGTATTTGTTTAGGCAGCCTAAAAGGCGGTGTCGCAGACGGGCACTGCGCTGCGCTACGGGTGGGGAAGCGTACCCCGCTGTTCCCGGATAAAATATTCCCAAAACCGAGTAAAACACAACTGGACCAGAATAAATATTTGAGAGGCCGCGCGAGGCCCGGCCCGGCCGGAGCTCATGCACACATGTTGCGGTGCGTTCCGGCGCGCGGGGGTCCCGGGTTCGACTCCCCGGAAACACTTTATATTCCGGACGCGCTTTTATTACTGCGGGCATAAAACTCTTTATTCCAAAGCGGCGCCGTCGGCGGCGAGGGTGAGGTGCGCGGGAGTAGGAGGGGACGAGAAACAACGGAGGAGCGAAAGAGAACGCTGCGCGAAATCTGCTGGGTAATTTGGAACAATTAACCCACCACACCCCGCCACGCTGCTGACGAATTAATTGTTCTCATTATTCCTCCAGAAAAGCAGCGGCGGCAGACGGGTCGGGCGGGCGGGGCGGGGCGGGGCGGGGCGGGGCGGGCCCGCACTACTATGACGGGCTGGGCCCGCAGGCCACCGCAGTCCCCGCAGCCGACCGGTACACTGTGAAAAGGCGGGGAACTTTAAAAACGTATTAAAGCGCTTTCACCTTTCATCTCTTTAATTTTTTTCGCTGGAGAGGTGGTAGAGGTCAGTCGAGATTCAGCTAGAGGTGCGGATACTTGTCGAGCTTACCTAGCTCCAGCGGAATGAAAATAGACTACCCTGGAAGGCCTTGGAGTCACGTATGTCCCGGTGCCGTGCCGTGCGGTGCGGCGGCGTGCTTGGGGGCGGCAAGGCCAGGCTTGAGCCGGGTCGCGCGTGGGTTGACAAGAACAGGTGAGACATATCCCGTCCTATATCTCCGCCGCGCCGGCCGGGCCGGGCTCAGCTCAGCCACACTAATGAACTCCCCCCCCCCTCCCCGCCCCTTCTCTCTCATTCAAGACCTTCCAGAGGGATGGGGGGGAGGGGCGCTCCTGGAGACATTCTAATGGGGCGGGCGGCCCTCCACGCTCCGCCACGACGGGTAACATTTGTCCTGCATACACCCGCGGGTCGGGTCGGGCCGGGTCGGGTAGTTGGAACTCTGGCCCGCCGCCAACACCGGCCCTACGGGACGGGCGGGACGGGACGCGGTCACCAACTCTAATGGTATCACTCTGCTCGTGGCCCGAGATAAATCACCTCACACATTACTTCATATATATACGACTCTGGCGTTTTTCCAGGAGGCTAATTACCGCGTGTCCTACAACAGAGATATTGAAAAGAAAGCACGCACGGAAACCATTCTCGTCTAACTATTATTGACACGCGTTTTTCTAGGACGGATACTGCTCTCATAGGGAAGGACGCCCTCCTCCTCGTCTTCCTGGTTGGCCGTGCGGAGGAGGGACCGGAGGGACTTGGCACAAAGGCACTCGACAGGCAGCCCTCATGTTGGCGGGGTCAGGTTTCTGCAAGTGGTGTCCCCGCCCCGCCCTGCCCGATGAGGGTGCGGGTGGGACTCGCGCCCGTTCAGAGCGAGGCCGAACTTGACTCAGAGCAGTGGTATTACATTCATAAAAGTGCACCGGAAAAAATTTATGCCCTTCAGATCTGATGGACTGCTTTGCGACCAAGTCCAGCTCTATACAGCTAACTTTACAGACCTCAGTCGGGAATGACATTATTGCGAGTATTGCTATACGTATTAATACTCACTCGTCTTCTTCTGAAAGTCGGGATCGTCCGTGTCGGTGAAGAACCACGTCTGCAAACAGAAACAGGCGTGTTAGCACTCGTGGGTGAAACAAAAGGTACACACAATATTCTATACTTTTATCAGCAGGCGGTGGGATTCAAGTGTGCTGCAAAAAGGCGATTCAAACGTGGCACAGAAAGAGACTGTCTCTCCTCCACAAGGTCATTTACTTGGAGGCGGTCATACACGCGTACGGCACGGGCGCCCCTGGCGGTGTGCGAGGCGAGGCACCCATACAGCCCTTTGATGATGGGGCGCAGCGCAGCGCCCTGTGCACAGTGCCCTGCGGCCCCCCCGGGGGCCCCGGGGGCCTCGGCCTCGCCTCCTCGGCAGCTCCAAGCCCAGCCCGGCCCGGCCGTTTTGTTCCGTTTCGGTTCCCGCTTCCCCCTTTAGAAGCCGCACACATGGGCAGCCCGCCCCAGCCAGCCAGCCAGGCCCCCGCCCCCTTCCATGCCCCCGAGCGACAAGTGGAGTAGAGAGGGGCCTAAAGGCCCGGCCCGGACCCCACCGGGCCCCGCCCCGCCCCGCCCCGCCCCGCCGCACCAGGCCTCTGCAGCAGCCACGGCAGCTGGGTGCAGCGCAGCGCTGCGAGTACAGGACGAGCGGAGGGGGAAGGGGGAGGGGAGTGCCCTGCCGTCCTGAGGCCCGGCACGGCCCGGCCCGGCCCGAGGAGATTGACCTCGTTGTCGCCTCCGCCTCACCTCCACAGAGGCCCGGCCCGGCCCGGCGTGCGGCCCCTGGAGAAGCGAAGGGTGTGCCTGAGCCCGGGCCTGGGCCTACCTCGCTGCGCCGGAGCGGCCGCCAGAGAATTTCTGTGATGCTGCCTGCTGGAAGTTCAACTTGCAATGTGCGTCAACTACAGTGTAAGGCTTTGGAGACAAGTATATTTCCCGCAAGCTCAGGTCCTTCCAGCTGAAGCCAGCCAGTGCGTGCGCGAATGCAGAAGCGGTGGTGGTGGTGGTATTGCGTGGGCGTTGGCTGTGTACTCCACCACTTGGTACACGATCGGTACGTAACCACGTACAGCCCCGGGGCCGGGGGGCCTATTGGGTACCCACTGCCACTACCGTCGCCCCGGGCGCGGGGAGTGGCCGACCGGACAGGCCGAGAGAGAGAAAGGTATCATCGGAGGGAGAGGAGAAGAGAGAGAGGGAGGGAGAGAGAGGGAGGGCTTGGACGGGGCGCTGTAGAGGGCGTGGTCGGACCAGGTCGGACGGGGCGGGGCGGGCGGTCCCTGGACGGAGGGCAGCGTCCCCTTCACGAGGAAGCAGGGCCCTCCCTACCGCCCCTGGCGACGCCTACTCCAGGGGGCGTCCCTGAGCCGCCCCTGGCGACGCCTACTCCAGGGGGCGTCCCTGAGCCGCCCCTGGCCTGGACCGAACAGGACCACACTGGGGACCCGCACTAAAGGTGTGCAGAAAAAGAAAAGGACGGCAGAATAAAAGGATGCGCGTTTCAGCGGCGGGGACAACTCTGCCGGTCCGGAGCCAAAAGACACACACACACACACACACACACACACACACACACACACTGGCACGACAGCTCGTTACGGCCCTGTCCGGGACAGGACCGGAATTTGAGCTAATGAGCCCGGTAGACCTAATTAAACCGGTGACCACTACCCCCCCCCCCCCAACCCCCTCGCGACACTCTGATAACGCCGCGACAGTGATCCGACGACGCCAAACCGAAACCGGTATCTTTTCAAGCATTTTCGGCTCCTAAAAGTTTGTCCGGCGCGCTCCTGGCGGAGCAGGAGCAGCAATAAAACGACCTGAGCAGCATCTCTCGACTCGACTCCCAGTCGGGCCGCCCTTTTGGGGGGGACGGGACCTCACGAGGTCGTGTTCGGCTGTGATAGCGGGGCCAGGGGCGCTCGCCCTTTTGCGCTGGACAGAGAGGGGGGCTTCTCCTCACTATAAAAAATCAGTATACACCCTTAAAAGAAGGGGAAAAAAATCAGTAAAAAGTCAAAGGGAAAGATCAGGGGAAAAAATCAATAAAAAAAAATCACTAAGACTCAAGGAAAATGACGACAAAACAGATTGATGTACGCGGTTTGAATTTATAGTGAAGGACCCCTCGGCCTCCTCGGCACATGGCGTGAGGCCGGTGCCGGTCGCCACTCGATCGATAGGAGGAGGTCCTCGCGAGGGGCCAGGCCGCCAGGACGAGGACAAGCGACGTCCCCTCCGACAGGGACGGCGGCCCCACGCCGGTCCGAAAAATCGATTAAGTGTCTGATTGGGAGGCCGAGCACGCCACGGCCGAACCAACCCATCACCCTGGATATGGAAAACTTATCCGGCGCGCATCAACTGGGCCCAGGCCGGCCGGCAGCTCAAAGCTCGATTTGAATAACATCCACGGACAGCATCCGGCAGGCAGCCGAGGGTGAGACCCAGGCCGGGCCGGCCCGGGCGCGGTTAGGAGTACCCGCGGGTGTGTATCGCGGGGAGAGGCCCGGCAGGGGGCAGGCGGCAGGGGCAGGGCCACTCAAGATGGCCGTCCGCGATAGCGTCCGTCAGTTTCCATCCCCTGGAGATTTGGCGTCTCCATCTCTGCCAGCGCAGCCCAGCCCGGCCCCGCCCTGTCCGGCACCAACCCCACCTCTCCCGGTGAACTCTGTCATGCACACAGGTGTGGGTCCGCGCCGGGCGGCGCCGGATGCGCCACGCGGATGACTCCTGTCACTCCGACATGACAGATGCCAAGGTGGCCGCCAGGCCAGCGCCCCGCCGCTGCACCACGGCACGGCACGGCCTTAGGATGATGAGGGTTGATACGACCCGTGACAGGGAGGGGAAAACAAACATCAAGAGCGGCAGATCGCTGCTTGAGTACTCGAACCAGAGCAGCGGCAGGGGCGGGAGTCAGGACAGGGCCCTGGTGAAGGGAGCTGCGGCAGGGGCGGGAGCCAGGACAGGTACCCTGGAGAGGAGAGCAGCGCTGCGGCCGGCCGAGGGCCGGGGTCACCCGCTCGGGCTCGGGTCGTCCACAGGCTGGCCACAGGGTGCCATGAGGCGGACAGCAGCTAATCCACGGTGCCATGAGGCCAGGCCGTGAGGCAGACAATTACCAGCCAGCCGGTAGCCGAGGCGGGGCGGGGCGGGCGGGGCGGCGCTCGCCTGGCTCCAGGAGATTGACATCGGGAAGCTGTGGTCCAGACGCTCCAAAGGAGGAAAAGGCTGAGAGGCGCGGCGTGCCAGACCCGCCGAGGGTAGCGCCTGGAGGCCGTGAAGCGGCCCTGGACGGGGCGCCTACGGGGAGCGACCCTGGAGGACGCCCTGCAGGCCCTGCAGGACCCCACCCCTCCCCTCAGGACCCTGCCCTGGAGCCTGGAGATGAACCAGCAGCGGATGTGATTAATTGCCGTTGCGCGCGCACATATACATTTCTGGCGGAGTACATGGCGGGTCCGGTGTGCTCCAATTCGATTCGATTCGCGACCTGATCCAATCAGAGGGAATGAACTGGGACTATAAACACATTAATTAACGCTGCGTGGCGTGGCGTGGCGTGGCGTGGTAGGGCGTGGGGCCACGCCCGCCCTGCCCGCCTCCTGCACGGCCGGCTGGAGGACACGGAGACTTCCACGCGAGGCGAGGCGGGGCGGGGCGCGGCGAGGCGAGGCGCGGGGTGGGGTGAGTCGACTCCCAGATGCATAGCGGGGGCCTGCTAGCCTGCCAAGGCGCTGCCAACCCCAGCGCGGGGCGCCGCGGTGTGGCTGCCAACAGGCTGCCAGGCAGGCCTCTGTCAATGCCTTGTGCCGTGCCCTGCCCTGCCAGCGGCCGCTAGGCGACAGGCAACAGTAATTACGTGTCCGAGGCCTAGGTCCAACTGCTCACAGTGTACCCCACCGCTCGGCCGGCCGGCACGGCTCGGCGGGGCGCCGTGCGAATAGCGTCGTGTGGAAGCCGATTATTCGCACTCACGCGCGGCCGGTCGGCCGGCCGGCCCGGAGCAAGGCTCATGGGGGGCTATCCTGCTCATGGCAGGCTGCCACAGGGGTGGCGGGGCGGGGAGGCGTCCACATTCCGTCCTACAAGTGCCTGATCGCGGTGACCGGGCGGCGGGCGGGGCGGGGCGGGGCGGCCGCACTCCACTTCACTCCACCTGTTGCAATAGTCGATTGATAAATAGAGCACTTAAGCCCGGCCCGCGAGCCGGCGCGGCGGCGAAGTGATCGGACTCGCGGCCAGGAGTGTTACGCCGAGAGAAAAAGCAGGCCGGCGGGCGGGTATTTGAACCCGAGCCACACGACACGGCAGGACATCGTCGACCGGCCCGTCCCGCCGGCGTGCGCTTCCGGGGGCACTTCCCTGCGCAGACAGGATGCGCGGCGCGCGGCAGCCACGCTACCACCGCGGCGGCGCGGGGCGGGGCGGGGCCGGCTCATCATTAGACCCACCTTCGTGACCCCGCCGCTCCGTACCCCGCCCCGCCCCACCCCAGCCCATCCTGCCACCACAACCATTTCTCACGCCCACTCCACGCCGCTTTGTCCTGCTGCACTGCTCGCACGCCCCTGCCGGCTGCCGGACGGGTTGAGGAAGTGCGGCCCCGATTTTGCACATGCATTACATAACAGTCATACTGTTAACCGTTCACTTGGGCGCTGTGTGTACATAAGAAAGCGTGTGTATAACCAGAGTCAAGTGATCCCACACTCATACACACTCTCTTTTACTATCGACGCCCCACTCTCCAGCACACCCACACCCACGCGCGCACAGGCGTGTAGCAGCACCAACAACACAGTCGCCGGGGACCCTCGCCTGGGAGGCACCGCTCCTTACTCGCCCCACAGGCCCCACAAACAAACATCTCCAACGGGGCAAAAACACCCTGGGTGGGGGGCGCGCCCGGCCTGGTGGAGCCTGTAGGACTATAGGTGGTCTCTCATAGGGACATAGACTAAGTCGTAAACAAACTAATTGGAAGATTCGAAATGGAGTAACTTTCTCTGAATGAGCCTTTAAGCCCGCCGTCGTAACCCGACCGCAGATTTCACGTGGAAGACGGTTCTCGGTCCTGTCATTCCCCTCGCAATGTCACTATTTCCCCGTTACGCAACAAAGTTTACCAAACGCCCCCTCTGCTGGCACGGCATGGCTGGCCAGCCGGGTCGGGTCGGCGCGAGTGCCAAGCGCCCCGCAGGCCTGCAGGCAGGCCCTGCTCGCCCTGCTGCTGTCCTGTCGCACCCGCTCCCGCTGGACAAGGCCACCCGGCCGGGCCCCCGCAGCACGCCCCGTGCGCCCGTCTGCACGGAGCACGCGCGCGGCGCGGCGCCAGCGCGACTTGAACCGCCTCCAAGCCGGGGCGGGGCGGGGCGGGGCGGGGCGGGGTGGGGCGGGGCGGGGGTGCGGAGTAGCGTGGGCCTGGGAGACGAGGAAGGCCGTAGGGAAAACGGAGTAATAAAATCGAATAATGTAAAACAGGACGCTGCTGGCGGCGGGGCGGGGCGGGTCGCACCTAGGCCGCGCCGTGCTCCGCCCCGTGACCCCCCTGAAGTACTACTACGTCTATGCGCGGTGTGGGTGGGCCCCCGCCCCCGGCCCCATGCCCGGGGTACAGACCAAAGTTTTGACTGCACACTTGAAGTAGGGGCGGACCCGTAGTGCGGAGATGGGGGCGTTCCTCATGCGGGCGCCCCGCCCCGCCCCGCCACCTGGCGGCCCACGCGTGGCTGAGCGTGGCCCCCCGCGGCGGTGAGGCGCCACTCGCGCGCCCCGCCCCGCCCCGACCGGCGCCCGCCGCGCCGGCAGCACTCGAACCAATAGGGCATGGTCCGTGCGCACGACGAGAAAAGAAATGTTTTCAACAGTGTCGCTCTGCTCTCACATGTGTAGTACACGGTGCGGGGCGAGGAGAGCGGGGTGGGCGGGTGCTCGGCTCCACTTTGGACGTCAAAGCTGAAAATTATAAAGCTTCCTGAATCGGGGCGGAGGCCCCACCGACTGGGTGGGAGGAGGGGAATGGGGGCTGTCCAATAGTAGGGGGCAATAAATATCAGCAGCAGCAGAAGGAAAGGGGAGCAGGGGCAGCTCTGGGTGCGCGGGCGGGGCGGGGAGGGGAGGGAGACGGGAGAGGAGGGGCCCAAATGACCGAGCGCGAGGAGGGAATGCAACGAATGTGTTGACTACACGGGTGAGCCAGCGTGCGTATGCGTGCCTGAGTGTGTGTGTGTGTGTGTGTGTCGTGTGTGTCCAACACCACTGCTTTCCGAAAGAATCCGAACACCGAGTTGACTACTGTGCGGCGAGCCGGAGCCGGGGGCCGGGCCTGGCCGCCAGCAGGTGTCGCCCTGTCCGCTGTCACCACTACATCTTATGAGAAATTTCAATCTCTCTATCGGGCAGTCGGGCTGGACAGGGCGGACATTCCAGGGCGGCGGGGCGGGGCGGGGCGGGATGGACACAATCAGGGCGGGGACGGCCCTCCTTAACGCCGTCCTCATTAATATCACCGTGTCCTGTCCTGCCGTGTGTGCGAGAGAGAAAGGCATTTCGTAAACATAATCGAAAAGACTCTACTACGTCCTGCAGTATGTACTGCCACTGAGCATGCAACAGGCATCAACCACCCTGGGCGGAGTTTGGGCCCCGCAGCGAAAAAAGAAATAAAATGAAAACGGCAACGACGACAATAATAATAATAATAATAATGAAAAGTCATCGGAGTGCTGGGCCGGACCCGGTGCCTGCTCGGCTGGGCTGGGGCTGGGGTGTGCGTGCCAGCCCCATATTGGGCCGCTCCGCGGGTGACGATGTCCTTGGAGCGTGGGTCTCTAACTCACACCGCCAATAACGCAAACTCCTTTGGTTCCTCCCGGAGCCGTCGCGGCGGGGCGGGGCGGGGCGGGGCGGGCCGCTCTCTTTAGCCGGCCGCATGGGGCGCAGCGCGGATTAAACAAAAACGACTACCAAACCCTTCTCCTCCAGCAGGGGCCGGGCGGGCCGGGCCCCGTCGGCCAAGCTCACCCAATTAAGCGGCCTGCTCGCAGGTTTTCGCGCGGGATTTGGACGCCGTTCGGCCTGGGTGGGGCGGGGTGGGGTGGGGCGGGGGCCTCCCGGAGAGGCTGGGCCGCCAGAATGTTTGCATACCCCGCGTGGCTTTGGGGAGGCCCGGTATTTTGTCTCCCACGGCCGACGAGATAGAGGGAGGGGGTCCGGGCCGAGCCTGAGAGGTAGGCCCTTAATTAAGTCCGGAGACACCGATCTCAGGGCCGCGCAGGGCCGGGCCGGGCGGCCGCTCTCGCCCCGTGCTCCCGACAGCGAGAAGAAGAGGCCCTTCGCAAAGTACAACCACAAGCGCACGCTGCTGGATAACTTTCTTTGAACTTCCAATAGTTTCTGATTCCAGCCCTCCTTTACGCCGAGTAGAGCTGCGCGGCGCGCGGTCGGGTCGGGGTCGCGGGCTGCACCAGGGACGCCCAGCCGTCAGCCCGACGTCAGCCCGACGTCCAGCCCGACGCCAAAGGGTTATTAGCAGGTAGTCGCCTTAGTGTCAGAGTGACGGCCGGACCGGGCCGGGCCGAGCCGGGCGGCAGCCACCGGGGAGGCGAGAGGAGAGGCAGCTCCACGACGCAGCCAAGTGCGTAATCCCGGACCCCCGGCCCTGTCCGCCCCGCCCGCTGTCCAGCGCTGTCCAGCTCCAGCCAGCCTCCAGCCCCGCCGGCACAAGCAGCGATGCCATACGTCAAACGTCAGCAGAGGGCAGCTCTTCTCGCCTCTCCAGGCCCGCCCCGCCCCGCCCCGCCCCGCGGGGGGCTCGTACCCACACAGGGGGGAGGACCACGACCACGCGCTGTCTGTGTGTGTGTTTGATGAAATAGACTCCCGCACGAAACAACACGGTCCCGCGGAGGGAGAGCGGGGGGAAAAAATAAGAAGACATGGGACGGGCGCGGGCAGCAACCGACTCACTCGAGCAGATCGGCCGGGCCGCGCGCAACAAATCGTTCCCGTGTTCCGAATTTTTCATAACCCTTTGCAAACGTGGGCGCATGCATGACTGATGGATCCGGGGCGCTCAACATGTGGGAACAACTTTTTACAGCAGCGTGTGTGTACGAGGCGGCGCGGCATGAGCCCCCCGCCCCCCGGAACAACAGTAACAACACAGGCGCAGCTTCCTCCAGGGCCGTAAAACAAGTCCTGCTCCCAACAAAGTAAAGTGCGCACCGCAACGCGCCGCGGAGCCGAGCAGGACTTCATCTCCAGCGGCGGCGGAGGGAAGAGAAGGGAAGGGAACCATAACAGAAGTAGAACGAAACTAGTAATAATAAAAGCGGCGGCGGAATGGACATGAAGCAGATAAGAAACTGCTCAGCTCAGCGCGGCTGATGAGAGAGCAGAGCAGGCCGGGCCGGGCCGGGCAGCTCGGGCGCGGTGATGGCGGGGCACTTGTGCAGCGCCACGCCCGCCACGCCCCGCTGCGCAGCGCTGCACTGCACCTCTCTGTGCTCGATTCATGGAACGCGCATGGGGCTTATAACAGCTGTATCCGCGAGTGCGCGAGCGCGTGTGTGTGTGTGTGTGCGAGAGAGAGAGAGGGGAGAGGAAAGGAGACGGGGGGCCCCGCTATCTCCAGAGGTGTGGCTAGCAGTAAAGTGCGCCTGGCCGCGGGACACTTGCACTGCACTCGCTGCACCGGAGGTGGCCGGCGCGACATGCAGTAAGGGTGTGGGCGCGCACCCGCGGCACACGACATGAACACTCACCTGCTCTTTGGCGAGCTGGAACCACGTCTTGATGATGACGGGCAGCCTCCAGCGGTGGTAGGACCGGGTGGTCTTGACGCTCACGAAGATGTCCTGCAGCGTGGTGGTGGGCGGCTTGCTGGTGGCCGTGGCGGCCGTCATGACCCCCGGGCCGCTGACGGGCACCAGGCCGGGGCCGGGGCCCGCGGCGCCGCCGGGCGGCGGCAGCGACGGCAGCGGCGGCACGGTCACCGGGTCCGGGTCCAGACTGTTGCTGTCCGCCCCCGCCACCGCCGCTGCCGCCTCCAGGTCGCCGTTGACGGCCTGCTGCGGCTGGCGCAGCGACATGCCCGCCGGCGGCGCCGCTCCGAGCACCGGCCCGGACGACGCCGGCCTCCCGGGACCCTGTAGGACAGAGGAATACGACGGTGAGGCACTTGACAGCGCTGCCGCGGCCGCGCGACCGCGGGGTTTACTCTCTCCTTGTCGCACCTATGGCGGTGCCCTATGCTAGACATGGAAGTGTCCCATGAGTGCGACAAGGACAGAGGTATGAGAGCGATCATCGGAAGAGGTCGGCTGTCCGTGGGGATGCGGGTGGAGGGTGGGCAGTCGCGTAACTCTGCCAGGGTGGGCGTCGAGATGCGAGGGAGGCTTTGGGCCCACAGGAGGCTGGGCCGGGCTGGGCTGGGCTCTAGCCTGGCTGTGGGGATGGGGCTGACCCGGCAGTGGGGTGCGTGCCCTGCCCGTCTCCTGACACGCCCCGCCACGCCCCGCCCCGCTGCCCTGCAGTGCGACAAAGACGGGCGAAGGGCCGTCCCAGCCGGCCCGGACAGCCGGTCAGACGCGGACCGGACCGGGCCGGACAGACTGGCGGACAGGGGCGGAAGGACAGGCGACAGATAGTGAATTTGCTGAGGCACGCACGAGACTGCTGCTGCTGAAAGAGCGCCAGCCACGGCGGTCCAGCAGCGCGAGCAGCGCCGAGCCCGCCGAGCCAGGGAGACTCAGTCACCGCGAGGGATGTCGTTCAAGTCGGGTTAAGCATAACTCGGCGATATGTGTACAGTGACATCCAGATGCTTAGCCAAATTACATTGGCGCTCATGATCTATTTGTGCAGTACGACACGGCACTGCAGTTGTCGTCACTGTGCTGACATGTTATAACACGCAGAACTTTCTTCGAAATTGTTAAGCACTTTCACTTTAGTCCTGTGCAGTTCTGATATTCAGAAATAACTGAGTTTCACTTTAACGGCACATGGTGTCGCAGAAAATTAAACTATTGGCATTCGTTTATTTACTCCGGGACACTCCGCAAACAGCACAGAAATTTAAATCACAGACTCGACACGGCGCTTAACAGCCAGTGACACAAATGCGACGGGACCTTACAGACCCGGTGTCACGCTGCGCCCTCGCTCAGTTGTCACACACTTGTCACACACCTGCTGCGCGTAGCCGTTGGCCGTCACACTTTGGTAGAGCAGGAGGGACATGTAGGCGAGCGCCGACACCAGCAGGAGCGCCTGCAGGGCGCGCTTGGCTCGCAGGACAGCCATCGCGGCGCCGCCCGCGCCTGCGCCTGCGCTCGTCGCCGTCGCGCGGCCCGAGAATTGGCACGAATTTGAACCGCGGATGACGGGGTCCAGGTCCTCGCAGGGACTCGCTCCGCGCCTACATGGCATGGGAACACACACGCGCGCCGGACGTCACGGCCTGCGATAGGGGCCTCCGCCCAGGGCGGCTGAGATCCAACTGAGTTTGGAGAAACCATGCGAGACGAAGCTCCCTCCAGCGGCCATGTTGTAAACACTGCGCTCCCCTGCCCCGCCGCCCCGCCGCCCGCCCGCTCAGCTCGGGTCCAACAGGTGGGAACAGTGCTGCCGCCGCGCCCGCCAGTGACGGCCGGGCGTACTAGCGCGGCTAGCGCCCCCGCGCGCGAGGGGTATCGCGGCGGACCGGAGAAAGGGCGAGACTCCGTGCTCGTGCTGTGTCTGCTATCTGGAGGAAGATTCTAATTCTTCCCCGCCGGGCAGAGACTAGAGACTAGACTAGGAACGACTCGGACAGTCTTATGGCTTCGCCGGTATAGTTCACGTCGTCTATTTTGTGCAGTGTAATATGGTATTGTTTCCTCTAATGCAAAAATGTGATATTCTCTTTAATTTGGTATGGGTGTGGTTGAGAAATAAAGGTGGGTGCTTAGAATTGTGGGTCGGTAGCTATGACCCTTCAACATATTATTCTGAAGCACTAAAATGAATATTCCATGAAATGCATGTATGCTGTAAAATATTGAAAATTCTAAAATCATAATTGGTTTGAGATTGTATGCAAGTGCATTGAAAACACCGACTTAACTTTTAGTGTCTTCGAATTGTGAAAATAGAGTTTACGTGAGGTATAGTTTGTCGTTCAGGCAAACAAAATAAATAAGGAAAAGCTTGGAAAACAATTGTGTCAGAAAACAAAATTTTCACTGAGGCATTTATTAATAAAATTCAATTTTTCATAACAGACTAGCAATTTTAACAGTTATTCACAATGCTCATGACAATTTTCCAAATGCGATACAAGATACAAAATACAAAAAAGAAGGGTGACAGCTATTTTATGCCACGGCAGTTTTTACAACTGGACATGCCACTTAAAAAATACTGAGACAACTCGATACCTAAGCCAAACTTAAATCTAATACAAAAAAACTCGGACACATCAACCATCATCGTAACAGTTCTACACTAATTTGGCGTCTTTAGCAGGGATTCAAATTCAGAATTTGAGTCCCTCCCAGGTGAGACCACGAGGAGGTAGTCGCCACGACAGGAACCAAGCAGCACTAAATTGTTAATTGACTTATTAAATTTATTCTTTGAAAAAGATAATAAAAGTTCAAAATGGCATTCAAGTTAAGTTCTGCTGCTTTTAGCTGGAATGTTCCTGCAAGTTACTTCCAGAAAAATTCCCACCAGTCAGCTCCAGCTAACTGATGCCTGCCGTTCTCACCCAGCATGCACTAACACCGGAGCCACCACCCCCCTAATGCCCTAATGGCACCAACACCACTACGAAAAAAATTTAAAAAAGGACCTGTGTATGAAGGAGAGGAGTACAATGGGGAAGTCCGCAGGCGGGCCGCGACGGCCGCGTGCTAGAGGCAGAAGGCACAAGAACGCTGGCCACACGATCCTGATCTTCAGCGTGGCGACGACGGCTGCGGGCCGGCCGCGGAGCGCCGCGCAGGCAGTCGAACCCTCGGTCAAACCCCACGAGCCGGGGCGCCAGGCGGGGCTGTCGCCACGAAGGACTTGACTGGGGCCGCCGGAGCTGTGCTGAAGTGCGTCGCTCCCTCGGCGGATGATGTCCCACGGTGCAGCTGCGTCCTTTTGGCCGCGCCCGTTCCCAGCGCGCCTAAGCAGAGCCAAGCGGGCCCAGCAGGCAGGCGTCCGGTGGGTGAGCCCGCAGGCTGCTCTACAGGCGGGCCTTGCTAGCCGAGGTCAGAGGCAAGAAGGGACAAGACCGCTGGCCAAGCGATCCCGATCTTCAAACTTCGCGACGACCAGCTTGGCCGTGCTGCGGAGCGCCGCGCGAGGCAGTCAAACCCTTGGTCAATCCCGCGAGCCGAGGCGCGGAGGCAGGGCTGTCGGCCGCCGGGGGTGGGCTGCTTGGCACAAACAGGACTGGGGCCGCCGGAAAGCTGAAGCGCTGCGCTCCATCGGCGGATGACAAAGCCGGGAGCACATGACGGTGGTGGAGGTGAAGTAGTGCTGGTTGAAGGCGGTGATGAAGCGCAAAGGTCAAGGCAGGGAGGTGTAGAGCAGAAGTCACACGGTACAGGACCCGCTCGGACTCAAATCTGGAAATAAAAAATTAATCTAAGTACCCAAGAAAACAGTTGTATGGTCAAGAGCGGAGTAAGCAGTATTTAGAACTTAGCCACTAAAGCTTTCAACTCAATTTCAAATTAGGAATTTTTCCATTACAACATTTTATCCATCCCAAGTAAAAAAAGACAAAAGCAAAATTAAAACAAATCTCTTTTATTTTGCTTGATATAAGACTGCTATCTCCTTCACGCTTATACCACTATACATACTCGAAATATGGTCCATGAGAGTATGCTTTATCCAAGAATTGTCTTGGGCAGGAAAGCTGAGTAGTCCAGAGGCACGGAGACATGTGCTGACGCCACTGAGCACAATAGGGTTGTGGAATCTCACGGTCCAATAAGGGTCACAACTGAAGACTGAAGTTCTCTTCATTAAGTAAGTGCATGGTAATTTGAGTTCGTGCCGCCAGTGCGTTTTGTGAGAACTAGCTAGGCTTAGCCAAACAACTGATATACAGTCTTGAGCAGCACCAGCAGTAGAAGCCCCTATCTGCAACACAAACACATCATTAGCCACAGTGGAGACAAACAACAAAATTCAGAAATATTGTTCATGATAGAATTACCTTTGCCTTCTTGTGATTTTTTTTTATGAATACTTCTGAGCCGGGAGGAGATTGAGATGTTCTTGGAGGGCAAGAGCGTTGATCTCCAACGGCGGATGACTAGGTCCCACAGTGATGGAACCCTTGGGCCGCTGGGCACAAACAGGAAAGCTGGCTGAAGGTGGCTGAAGGAAGTGTGAAGGTGGGGGCAGGTGATGGAGGTGCAGAAGTCACACAGTACAGGATCCGCTCGGACTCAATTCTGAAAATAAAACATTGATTTAAGTAAGTAAAAAAAAAAAAGTTAAATGGTCAAACAAGTTAAAAAATAAATAATTAAAAAAAATCTTTCCTTCTCTTGTTAAATAATTTGACAATTTGGTTTCCCGCTCATATTTAACTTTACTGTATTCCGATATCTCCCCATATACTTTGTTTGCTCATAAGAGCTATGAGCACTAAGGATTTATAGATATTTGATTTTTTTAAATTTTTTTTTTAATATGCCACAAGGTTTAGCAACTGTAACCCAAGGAAATCTGCCCCTTGGTTGGAGTGCAACCACCTCCAGCTTCCAACTACCACAATTACGCAAGGGATACCAATCCACTTAGCCAAACCGAGTTAGGATCAAGGATCACGCCAGGGTAAGAGTGGAGTACCAGCAGTATCCCGTCAGGAGTGCGAGGGGAATGAGAAAGAGAGGGGTAATCCCCTCGCTATATCCATCAGCGAAAAGACTGGCACTCCGATAACAGGCCTCGATCAGACTACAGGCGACATGTGACCACCAGAAACAAGAGGAGGCCAACCCAACTGGGTAAGATTCCCATCATAAAATGCAAACATTAATTGCAAAAAAGCGTCAATAGCAAATATAAAATTGAAAAGCTAAGCTTCAAACTAAGAAATATTGTGAAACCTTGAAATTTTACTTTGCAGAGATAAAAAGAGAAAAAGGGGGGAAATCCTGCACAGTTTCATTGTGACTATACTGTGAATTGAAAGTAGAGAAACCAGCATGTCAAAGGGAAACAGTTTAAATAGAAGTGGACAAAAATCTGTTTCCAAGATAAACAAGTTAGAGAAGCATCACTACAGTGATATGAAATGTAAGTTTGAAATGAAAATGAGTATTACATGGAATAGGTTTTTTTACTACCAACAATGAAATTCAAGGAATACTTATATGAGCTGGAAGGAGACAAATGTTCCTGGAGGTGAAGAGCCTTGCTGTCCAAGGGTGGATTTCCTCAAGCACTCCAGGCACAGCCCCTCTGGAAATAAATAAGCATAGTGTTAGTGCCTTGGCTTAACACCGTCCAAAAATTACCAATTTCACTACCCTGATGAATGCAAAATCACCTTCGCCTCACTCAGGGCTTCATGAGGGCCACGGAATCTGAGAGTCCAACAAGGTTCACAGCTGAAGAACGAAGTTCTCTTCATTAAGCAAGTGTATCATACCAAGTTCATGTCTTCAGTGCCTTTTGTGAGAACCAGCTAGGCTTTGGCAAACAACTGATACAGGATAGAGCAGCGGCAGCAGCAGTAGAAGCAGGTAGATCTTGGCACAGAGTCTGCAAATTACACAGGAAATTAGAGCTAATTCATATTGAGTGGCACAGGAAAGTTTGGGCACTGGACTGAACACAAGCTCACCTCATTCGAGACTTTGAGTGAGCCACAGTTGGGTTGCGGAAACTGACAGTACAACCAGGGTCACAGCTGAAAGTGCAAGTTCTCTTCATTACGCAAGTGCCCGATACTTTGCGTTCGTGCTTCCAGTGCCTTTCGTAAGAACTGGCCAGGCTTAGGCAAACAACTGACACAGGCTAGAGCTACAGGAGCAGTAGAATCAGGGAGACAAATGAGATGTCTGTTTGAATGTGTTGCTTCTAGCCTATAGCACACCACAATATGATCTGAGGACTGCCTTTGAGAGCAGGCAAACATGATCAGGCTTTCAACTTTGGCACAGAGTCTGCAAAACAAAGAGAAAGAAATTAGAGCTTAGTAGTGAGTGGCAGAAGAAAGTTTAGGCAAACTCAACAAACTCACCTCTACAGCTGCTTCATGTAACTTGATACAAGGTGAGAGTCTGTCTAGAGCCATCCACTAAAATCCACAAAATGTTCAATATTTGAAGCTGAAAGGCAAACATTGCGTTAAGAGCCATTTCAACTAAACTAACACGAGTGCTGGGCCCAGCAACAACCAACACAAAAGTACCATTACCCAACACAAACTTACAGGCAAGCAAAACTAAACTACACAAAAGACACACAAAAAAGGAGAACCAACCAAAGAAACAACCAAATGGATGCAGACAAATGAATGCACTGAAACAATACAAATGGTCTTGGACAATTTTAGGGAGGCGCAAAACACTCATTACAAATCAGTCACACTTCGTCTTCATTAGCTTGCCCAAATTAATTTCAGTCTTGACATAGGGCTATCCTTCTACAGTTTCCAGACCGCATTATGGCAAGTAGAGTCATGACCAAATGGAAGTTAATCTGTAACTGAAAAACATTTTAGAAACTAGGAAAATGCGAGAGTTGTAAGATCAAGTAATGCAAAGTAAAATGCCACATGGCTCGGCAACTGTATCCCAAAGGAAATCTGCCCCCGGTCGTGGTGCAGCCTCCTCCTGCTTCCACCTACCACATGTCGCAAGAGAACCAATCCACTAAGCCAAACCGAGTTAGGACAGAGCCAGAGTGGATCGCCTGCCGACTGTCCCTGAAAGCAATGCGAGGGGGGGACGGGGAGCTAACGGGACTGCCCTCAATTACGATCAGCGATACGACAGGCGCCCAATAATATGCCATAAAAGGCCTCGATGAGACTTCAAGCGACAAGTGACAGACAGAAACAAGCGGAGGCCGACCCAACTGCGTTCAGATTTGACTGGAATACCACTGCCAAACCAGAATTACAAGAGGACCGCCACAGTCCAGTCCTCATCCAGCGGCGACAAGAAGTTCCAGATTCCAGCCGGCACAGCCATCATGCAGACTCGACGTGGAAGTTGAGGTTATGGGAGGCTTCCCTGTTCCCACGATGAATCTAGACTTGTCTTCCACTTTCCACACGAGACTTGCAGAGGAAATCCCAAGCATACAGAAATGCCACGTGTCACCAAGTTTTCTTGACTTCCAGCGAATGTCGTGCTGAGGTCTAAAGTGAGCTAGGCTAGGCTGCTGGCTACTGACAACTGACACCTGATCATCATGATCATGACGCAACACGGCGCCTTGCTTTTCTTTTTTTTCTTCCTTTCGCGTCATGGCCGTGAGATTGATACCAGCCAAAGCTGCACTGAGGTTTCAAACTATACAAGCGAACAGAATGGCGGCATGAGGCTAAATTGATGTCTTTCTGTTTTTATTAAAATAAAAAAATCCATCTCGTATTAATGTCAAAGATGAAGTAACTGAAACTTAGGAAAAGCAGTGATTGTCGTCCATTTTTCATAAGGTGGAATACACCGGTAGATAAGTGATAAGCCGGCTGAGTATGAGAAATTCCTATCTCATATTGATAATTTTTTATGTAGGTATCCCAACAACCATGGAGGGGGAAAGAAAAGATTTTGTTGATGCTGCTGTTCCACTACTGCAAGACTAACTTTTTCGTCCGCGGTATCACATATTTCTGGCTAAAACACCTATTAGTTTGTACTATTCTGTCGTTTAAATATACTGCTTGCACCTAACTAGGTAAAACCACATTATTTGTCATTACCGATTTGTTTTGAATCGTTTTGTGTTGCCTACATTTCAATGGGATTTGGCAAGCTCAACCAGCGGGGTCCCCTGGCAATGTTCCTCCATTGTCTTCTATGTTAGTGTAGTATAGTTTAGGATTGTGTGCGAAGCCAACTAGAGTCACACGACAGCACGCTCGATGCTTGATGAGACCCCCGAGACTGCTGGAAGTGGAAAACACAGGATGTTTCAAGCTTTGGGCCACATGCCCCCCCCCCCCCCCCCCCCGTGCCATCTTCTGCCGCTGTGCTTTCGTAGCAAGTTTAGCGGGGAAAACGCCACTACACAACGGTGCAATGCGCCGCGCCGCGTCCCGCCATGGGATGGGATGGGATGGACTTGCCACGAACATTACCATGAAAATGCCTCGTGGGAACGGGATCATACCGGGAGGTGCATGAGCGCCGCCCGGCCCGGGCCAGCGTTGAGTGCGGCCATGCAAATTAGCGGCTGCTTTCACCACACTTCACCCCCCCCCCTCCCCCACCGCCGCCCCCTCTCTCCATTGGACACAATGCACGGTAATTCCCCCTCTGGCTGATGAGGCCCCAGGCAGGCCTCTGGTAAAGCCAGGCGTCACGGTGGCTGAGAGCAAGAGACGTGGCGTGGAGTGTTGGGATAGGTCAAAGAGAGCTCTAGTCTGTCCCGAGCTGCCGTGCATCTGGAGACGCTCTAAATACTGACATGAGCCCCGTGGCGGCGGCGCGGCTGGCTGCAGCTGCAGCTGCGCCCCGGCCCCGCGGCATGGGATGGCATGCTGACTGCTGACCTGACACTGGTGGAATGAGGGACGGGACGGGGGCTGAGGCCGTTCCCGTCTGCTACGGCGGGCAGTCAGGGCGGGTCAGCACGGGTCACCTCGCCAGGCCAGGCCAGGCCGGGCCAGCCTCCGCGACATTTCATACATCAGTGGTGGGCGGGTAGGTCTGTCAGCCCGCCCGCCGGTCTGTCCACCCATCTGCCCGTCTGCCCCGCGGGGCGGGGCGGGGTGGGGCGGGGCGGGCCTAGCTGGCAGCAGTACCCGCGGGCTGTGCTGCTGGTGTCCGCCGGTGCCTGGGACGGGCGGCACGGTACGATACGGCACGGCTGCGTGGCGCGGCGCGGCGTGTATCGAGTGGTGCTGTATCACGGCTGGGCCGGGCCGGGGGCGGAAGCGCGAGCAGGCTGTTGGTGTCGATTGGTGTCGATACAGTGTGTGGGCTGGTGACGTGACGTGACGCTGGCGCGGCTGGTGGACATCAGGGAGGGCAGGGCAGAGCTGGCCTGGGCTGGGCTGGGCTGGGCGACACGTGTGTTGACGCGCACCGCGCCCGCCCCGCCCCGCCCCGCCCCGCCCCGCCCCGCCCCCGCCCCGCGACGCGCCGGCCGGCGCCGCGTCCTTCATGGCCGTGCTCTCCTAAAATGCAGCTCAGCGGAGCGTGGCCGTGACGTGACGTGGCGTGGAGCGGGAAGCGCAAGCGACGCCCCACCTGCACGAGTTTTTCTTGTCGCTCCCGCACACCGCATCGCATCGCATCGCGAGGAGAGGCGCGGGCCCCGCGGCGCTGTACACACGCCAGCCCCGTGTTATTATTGTATTTCCCTTCCCAAACGCCCCCCCCCCCCCCCAACACACACACGCCGCGCACCTGCCCCGCGGTCCGGTCCGGCCCGGCCTGCCCTGCCCACCTGTGTGTCACGACCCCGCGGCGCCACCTGCCCGGCTGCGCGCTGCAGTTCACCGGGAGGGACGGGAAGCTCAGGCATCCTGCTCTGCTGGGAACGGGTTTTTTTCTCACCATGGTAAAAAAAAAGCAGAGAAATATGCCTAATGAAAACGGAAATGGCATTGTTCACCAGTCACGTGACTGACAGGCTGAGTACAGAGATAGGCTTTCGAGTCAAATGATGCTTAATTTTAAGATCGGTGGGAGGGACTCTACTCTCTGGGTTCACAGAGGGAGCGCAGGATTGGAGCAATTTCACGCATACACTAATGAAAGGACCTACATTTCGATCGAGTGGTAGGGTATACAGGCGCCGTACACACTGGGAGTAGGCTACCCGGTGCGCGGCCGTGCGGCCGTGCTGCCTAAGTAGCAGTCGCCGTCGTCTCGTATCGAAGTGCAATCCGTGCTGATTGGCCATTCGCAGTTTAGAATAGGTAGGGAATTGGCGACGTAACGACATTGACTGCCAATGTCGCAAACACGCCGTGCTTTTCTTTCTTTCTTTTCTTTCTTTTTTTTTAAATTTTGTTAATTGTACAGCCCTCTCAGCTACTGCCCCGGAACGTATGGTATTAAACTGTTCAACGGTAGCAGATTTCCTGGAGCACCCACGGACAGATTGCATTTCCCCTGGTCACTTGACTTGTATGCTTGACATGTCCTGAATGTTGCTGAGCTCACTTCTTGTAAAGCTCGTCCCCCCCCCCTCCCTCTCCCCGACCCCTTCCTAACTCTTCTCCCGCCCCTGCCGCCCGTCCCTCCCTCCCTTCTCCTTTCATTCCCCAGCGCATGCGCTGTGCAGGCCACAGTCGCTGATTGAGAGAGTACTAGTGCTGCGCAGTGTTGCTTGGGACAGAACGAAACTCATTGAAATTATCTGGGCCTTGCTATTTGACGTTGGTTCGGGCTATTCAAAATTTTTTATACATGACTAGTTCGTTGTTCTGACTTTCATAAACTACGTCCTAAGGATTGTCAGCGCTGCAGAGCTCATTTTTCGCTTGACTAACGGTGAATGTGGTGAGAGGTTGAGATCTATGTTCCACCAGTGACGTGTGAAGAGAATTCTTTATTAAAAATGTGGAGCCCTACGCACGTGCAAGTGACAGGTGAGACCCAAATTGATTTGGAATGACTGGACACAGTTCTTTGCTTTGAAGCCCGTGGGCATGTTGCTAGCACAGACACTGTCAATACCGTAACAATAACTACAGTTATCTGTCAGGAATGACTCATAACCTCTATGCCTACCTCTGTTTGTTTTCGTATAACTAAATTTTAAGACATTCTACGTTTTATGGGATATGTAACTAAATTTGCAATTATCCATTTATCCATGAAAAATTTAATTTCGTAACCCATTTATTTTTTAGTAACTACTGAGGCAAGACCAAATGTAGGCCATATTTTTCTTTATTATTATTATTACTTAGGAGGCCAATATCTGAAGAATAGTTTTCATAACATACTCCCTTAAAGCATTTTTTAATATTTTTTTAATAGTCCATCATCACTTAATGGAAGTCCTGCTCATAATCAATGACACACCCAACATACAGAAATTTGTTGATACAATGTTGACAGCTCCTTAACATTTGACACCATAATTTTGTTGCAGTGCAAAAAGCCCGGGGCCTTCTCATTAAAGGAAAAAATGGTAAGCTTATTCATTTTAAAATATATAATCTCACTATTTGAATTTCATCATTTCCTTTAAATTTGTAAATTTGTTGTGGGTTTTTTACAGGCTTTAATGATGCATTTGTAACAATAGCATTGGGTAAAGAAAAATATCAGACATCTGTGAAGGAAAAGGCTCCTGCTAACATTGAATGGCATGAAGAATGTGAATTGTAAGTTGTTGTTGCTGTTATTTTTTTTTATTTTCTTTTATTTATTTTTTTGCCCGCCTGTATTAAATACATTGAATTAATTTTATATGATCCTTATTCATTTAGGTGAATTAAATTACCAGTTATTGTGACATTGAATAGACTTTCTTCTTCCCTGTAAACATTTGTGCAGTGCCTTTGCATTAGAGGTCATGCCTTCTGTAGACTCAGTGGAGAGAGTTGTGTGGGCGTCACAATGGCTGGCTAGCCTTGGATGTTTCTTAATGTTACTGAATGGTCATTGTGCTCTAACTTTTAAATACTTGTTAAGCTGCATAGTTAAACTTGGAAATTTGTCTTGTGTTTACAAAGTTTTATAAAAATATTATTATTTGAAACATTTGCTGAAAACTAAGTTAGAAGAAAAAAATAACATTTGCTTGAATTTTTATTTTTGCAGAGAAATTCCGAAACATGGCAATACTGCAGAAATAACGCTTACAGCTCTCCATCGCAATTTTTTGGGTGTTGATGAATTTTTGGGAACTGTGAGCATACCCCTGGCTGAGTTTGATGTGTATGAAAGACCTCGCAATAGGTATGTGTTACCCATTTTTTAATTTTGAAATTGGAAATTTTGCTTGACTGAGATGATGCAAAGGTGCGGATAGGGCCTTCAAGTTTGTAGCATTGTCCTGCACAATGTGCTGCCTCCACAGACACCTTGCCCCTCTCCCTCCTCTCTACTCCCCCTGCTTCTTCTGTGCTTAGTGAGTAGGAGTTGAGGGACACAGAGGAGATGCACTCTCACTTTATCCTCAGTTAGATACAGACATGTTCAGGCTGTGCATGGGGATATTCATGCTTTGGGGACTTTTTGAAGTTTGCTATGTGCCCAATAGGAGGTTTTGCTTTGATGCGGTATTATGTCGAACGTCAATATTTGGGAGGATTAATAATTAAGTGGAATCCGTCAAAGTATGGGTTGGTGAATTATTGATGGAAATCTTTTATGGAAATTATTACTTTACTGTCATTTCCACCCTCACTTTACCTTACTTTTTTTAGTAGTACCCAATTTTTTTCATGAAAAGTTTTAATCTCTTATTTCGGTTTGTGTTTTAATTTGTTCAGGTGGTACACTCTGCGAGGAAAACCCGGTAAAGAGAAAGGAAAGGATAAGCAACGTGGTGAACTCGAGGTAAAGGTGGGCTTCATCGTGAAGGCTGGTTCTCTGACTGACCTCAGCAAAAAAGAGAAACACAAGTCCTCATTGGGACAGTTGTCTCATATGGCACAATCTGTTGGTAAGTTGCATGGAAGTAATTTTATGTATAATAGAGAAAATAGTGGATTTGTTTTGGTTTCTAAAACCGTTTTTTTTTTTTTTTTTATAAGGTGGCAGTCTTTTAAGCATTGGGAGCCTAGAGAAGAAAAAGGGATTAAAAAAGCTTGCCAAGTCTATTGGAGCCAAAGTTGGCAGAGGGTCAAAGAAACATATAAGTGAAGAAGTTTTACCAGAAGGTTCTGTCTATCAATCTTACGGGCAAAGAATTGGTGATGCTGATCCAGGAGTCATAAGTGAAGGTGAAAGTGATGATGAATTCAGGGTATGTTTCTTTTAACTTATTTGAAATCTCACCAGTGTATCATAATCGTATACATCTTATGTAAAACCTTATTTTCAGTTTGATGAGCTATCTCATAAGAGTTCTGGGAGCTCCCTTAATGTTCATGGATCTACTGGAGCTCAACATACACCTGTATCAGGATCAATGGAAAATCTAGCTGGCGGAGAGTTTTTACGTCGGTCAGCTTCTGGAGTTTCGAATTCATCCCTAGGACGGAATACTTTGGGACCTCCATCCAAACCCCCTCGCACTCTTCTACACAATCCTTCTCCAGTCACAGTAACTCCACCAGCTGATGAGTGGGAACAAAAATTGTATGGTGGACGTAAAGATGCTCCAAGTGCCGATGCACTTAAACGGCGCTCTTGGGAAAGTCCTCGCCTTCCTGCCCCAAATCAGCCACAAGATGATGTTCCACCACCACTACCATCCACCCCTGCACCAGCTTCACCAGCCCTACCTGCCTCACCTGCTTTGACTGCATCACCAGCTCTGCCAGCTTCTCCCAGTTTCACAAAAACAATGAGTGGACTCAACTCGGCATTTGGCTCTCAACAATCAATAGGAAGTGGGGGAGCTGAAGGTGATAAGCTGGAAGATGACAAAGACAAGGCCAAAGAAAAAAGCAATTTAAAATCAAAATTCAAAAACTTCCGAATGGGCAAAGGTTTGTGTATTTCCTCATTTTTGAATGGTACCATAATGAATAACAGAAAATAATTGAACTTCTGATTTGTAGATTCAAAGGCACCTGCTCCAGAGCCGCCGAGTGTGGCTAATTCTCCAGCAGTTGACACTCGTGGTGAAAGAATCATTGTAGGTCGAGAAAAGGAGAAGAACAATCAAGGTTCCCCTAAACTGCAATCCCGGTTATCATCAGAAGTTCTTCGTAAATTTGAAGGAAAGAGTAGGGAGGTAAGGCTAAAGCTCCTACAATTTTCATTAACATCAAATATTACCAATATAATTTCCATGAATTTCATGAAATATTCTTGTGGTTTTAGGATTTGATTGAAATCATAATGCAAATGGAGGGTAAACTTGATGTACAGAAGAAACGAGTTAAAGATCTAGAAGACTACTTAGATGACCTCTTACTCCGAGTAATGGAAACTACTCCAAGGATCCTTCAAAACCCCTTTATTACTTGTAAGGCTCAGGCAAGCTTTTCCTAAATTATGAAGAGTTAGCTTTTTAAAGTTCAGAACAACATCAATGGGATTGCATTTGAAAATGGGATTTACTAAAATCAGTTAAGGTTACATGCCAATGCTGGATTTATTGTTAACAATCTTATATTGACTTAAGGAGTTTTAATCAATACTCTTCTTGATGGAAATGTTGTTTTAATTTATTGATTTACAAAGATTGGTATTTACTATTGTTATTGTATTGTATGGTGATTGTTTTGAAGATATCTATATATATATTTTATTGAAAGACTAATGCTGTTTTGTCTGCTGCTTTAATATTTTGTTATACTCAGACAAAGTCCTTAAAATCATATTTTTATACTGCACTTTATATCTTTAGCTTCAGCCCATGCTAGTTGTTTGCCATACTTTTGAGGCCAAGTGTGCACCTGGTGGAATTTTTGTAAATAGTTTTAGATTAACATTTCTCTGCAAATTGTCAGTTCTTAACAAACCTTCAAATGAAAGACGAAGTGTTTTTAAAAAATTTTGTAATGATATGGAATAGCCGTACGACGCTGTTGAAGTGAACAGGAGATATTCTCTTGCCTCTTAGCTCCCATTGTAAATAAGATTCCCTGAAAAAATTGTAAATAGATGTATCCTATGCCAAGAAAGGCTAAGATGATTTGTATGATATGATCTTACATCACAAACCAAATTTAAAGGTGTAATTATGTTTTGTGCAAATAGTTGGTCCTCAGATATTTCTTTTTTGCCTGGAGGGTGGAGGACAACTAATACATGCCATTATATGATATAGTCACTTATTATTTTAAATCATATTCATAGGCTTTTTGCACTTGCTACTTACTGTGACAAAACTTTTAAATCAGTTGATGAAGAAAGGTATGTCTTCTTTAATGTTTCCTCAATGTGATCTGATCATGGACTTTAATGAGATTCAATGTGATTTTTGCTTTTTATTGCTTTGTCAGAAATACGCCTTTCTTCCCTATTTTTGGAATACTTAATTGTCACTGTGATAAAGACAAATTTTTAAGCTTTCCTTGATGAAAATGATCAGGGTACAGGTATGTTACAAGATTCTTGGCATCCCAATCTGACATAAGGTCTTTCAAGCATTCTTTGCGCCATATTAACAAATTTCTATATTATAACTTATTGTAAATGGACCTGTGATTTGTTCTTTTTAGACTTTAATTTCACCTGAGGCTCAGAGGCATGTTTTCTATTTATAGCTGGAGAATTAACTTTGGTGCGTAGGTTTTATATTGTTAGCTGACAAAGTTGACCTGCGTGACATAGGGGAAGTATTGCGATTACAAAATATTTGAGTCTAAGCTAAGATAATGTTACAGTTGTGTTTTTGTGTAGCCCGACTGATTAATGGATACAGGGTGTGTTTGTTTTACATTCTACTCTCCGTCCAAAGCAAAATATTCTTAAGAAAAGAAGCTCTTATACCTCGTGACACAACTGGTGGTTTTAAAACTCACTAATCCCACTAGGAATTGCCATATAGAGCAGCTATTATTTTGAGAAGCAGCTATTTTGTGTAGAGGATAAAGAAGCATGACAAGTAGTGATTTCATTTGTACATATGTTGCTATTGCTACAATTTATAGTCTTCCATTGTCCAGTAGTGTTTTTAAGGCATGAGGAATTCCTTCCTAAATAAAATTATATCTATATCAGTTAAAAACTAACTAGTGTATTTTTTGTTTAGAATTGACCTCATTGATTATTCCTGATAAAATTTCAAAAACTGCTTTGTTGAAGAAAGAAAATATGAACAAAGCAGGTACATATAAATACTTGATAATTAACTTTATTTCTTTTATACATACATGTTTCTGTACAGCCAGATCTTGAGGGCCAAAAGAGGAGACAGACGTACTACGGAAAGTTCTACATCAAGCTCTGCATTTATCACAGAAATCCCCTAGCATAAAAAACAATAATGATAATGTTACAATTGTTTTAAGACAGCATTAGATTTAGTAACTGCACTAAAACCAACTCCCGCCCGCACACACACACTTGTTGGCACTTTATTTCTAAAGAATGTGGCAATTAATTATCACATCAGCGATAGTGTGTGCAAATGGCAAAATAAAATGTACAGAGCTGCGCTGCTCCACAAAGTTCACTACTTTATTGTCAATGATACTCTGTTAATCATTCACACATCATTCAGTTTACTCACACACCATACATCCCACAATCTCATCTTCAGCATAAAAGCAAGAATTAGTAACAATTCCCCTTATTCACTCTCAGGAATGGATAAAAACAATTCTAGTGTACATACACTAGATAATAAGAATAAAACCCTACAAACAACTTGTAGAAAAAGAAACTTTCAGATAAGGAGTAGCAACAATAAGTATTTCACATAGGCCGTTGGCTTTCCATGGCTCAACAAATGGAAGATAATATTATCACGGGGATGGGAAAATTCTTCCAAATTACGGGCGCATTCTGACTGTTAATCACAGAGTAGAAGTTGTGAGCACAGAGAACAAGATGCAATCAACTATTTAATCCATCATACACAATATGGTCCTTAACCAGACACATCAAGAACACTTACTTCCAAAAAATGTGGACCAAAAGTCTTTCTAAAACCTAGTCACCACTCATGGTACACACACTTACACATTCACACACATCGCAATTTATCTCAGGCTCACATTACTATGGCATGCAATTTTGCTTGACCACCCCATATAACGAGCAGTATTCCTTACTCTGATGTGCCATTTCATCTGCAAGTAGAATTCATTCCCTCAAAATTATCTAAAATTTTAACATTTCAACATAATATGTGTAAAAAAACAATGAATAACTAGCTGCTTTATAGAATTAGTTTTGACTTTGGAAAAAACCTTACTTTGACATAAATTAGCATAATATACCATAATTAATAATTCACTTTACATATTCTTATTCTTTTGTATCTCTAAGAGCATGGCACATAGACGAAATACATGGCAGCAAGGTAAAACTTCTCATAATATGGGGTGGTCAGATAATTTTGCACAACAAACATAGTTGATTAACCCACCTGCAGCAGCTTCATGCTAAACTTTTATCATTAGTTTACACTGCATTTATAACTTTATCCATGAATTCACATGGCTTAATAATCATTATGTAGAAATTAATGAACAAAAAATAATTTATATCTTTGTAATAATAGTACACAGTTCACTCTGGAAAACTAAATACAGCACATCTTGAAGGATGTGATGTCGTTCCACACAATTCTACCATGAACAGTATGGCTCGACAAAGTCCTCCACATAGAATACCTTACATAAGAACAACTCTATAAAAATAAATTTCAATAAACCTCAAGGAAAATTTACAATACTTCTTAAATTTTCTTCTATGAAAGTAACCATGATTTATGAGTGAATATTTACACATGAAGGACCTTAAGAACAATCCTTTACATTTGTAACTTTTCTGATTCTAGACAAAATAGACTGATAGAGAATGATTTTACTGCATAAATAAGTGCCGCACTGATCTATTAAAGGGGAACTGTGTGCTTCTTGTAACTATACCTGCACTTGTTAACACCGCAGGAATCCTTCCTTGCGGGTTCCACTCCACGTCCAAGGTGTAAGTACGTACTGAGTGTAGTTTATTGCTGCTTAGTAGTTGAACAAGGAACCTGCATGATTTGGCCCAGCTACAAGCTGGCTCTTAAATGCACAGGTGTGGCCATCAGGTACACTAAATGGTGCATAGCTAGCTGCGCCTATGTTTCCCTGAACAGAAGAGAAAAAGAGTGTTTGATTAGTGAATCACAACCAACAATTGAGTAACTACTAAATTAAGATTACAAGCATGGAGTGAAAGGCAAATTAATTACCTAGTTATTTTATCCATAACCCCTCTAATCTCTGTATCTGTAACATCTGGGACAAGTTTATGTACCATTTCTCGCACAAAAAGGTCTGATATGCCAGGGCTAGCTCTTTCAGCAAGTTCAAAAGCATTCTTAAGTTCCTCTATAGCATCAGTGCGATGTGCAGGTTCCCCACCTTGTGGACTATAATCACGTCGTCTCTGTAACTGGATTAAAAAACTTTATTATTCATCACTCTTTAATGGTATCATATTGCCACCTTAGCATTGAAACAATGGTACACCAACCTCAGATATAATGGGATAAATAACTCGACAAAGACAAGGAGAGCGTTGGTGGTGGGCATGGCGTGAGCCTACACGATCACTTTCTGCAACATCTGATCGCTCTGCTCTTTCAGAACGGTCATTCCGATTGGCATGATCAGATCGGACACCATGATCTGTGCGATCAGTTCTATTTACATGATCTGTGCGATTGATATGTTCTGGTCTGTCTCCCCGGTGGTCTAAAGGACCTATTTCTTTAGATCCACGTTTTTCCCTGGTTCCAGTTGTTTGGGATGAGGGCTGGACCTGAGATTGAGACTGAACTTGCACCGAGTGTTGTGGGCTTTCTATTGGAGGCGGAGGAGCATTGCCCTGTGGTCGAGACTGGTGAAAAAGTAGACATGATACAGTTGGAGTGTTGGCTGTTTTTCATAAAAAGTGTAATAAAGCATATTATAGCTAACACCAACTTACAGGGCCTGGGCTTCTATCATTGCGGTGATGATTTCCATTTAGCCTGTGGTTATTTTCTTCCGGAGGTGGTTTGATTGAGTGAACTCCTTTCACAGTCATTATCCATGGCTCATCCATGTCACTATCTGGTTTTGACTCTTCACTGCAGATTAAAATAGTTTGTGAAGTATAACCAATTGGGCAAATAGAAAAGGAACATTTCTTTATCAACTTCCAGAATTATACTTACGAATCTGAATTTTCACTTTCTGTTTCACTCTCCTCACTGCGTGATGATTTCCATTTCTTGTACCTATCAATTAAGTCTACAAGATAAGAGTTCTTCTTGGCTTTACGAATAAAGGGGAACTTCAAAAGTTCTTTGGCTGTTGGCCTCTACCAAAACAATAAAATTTGATAAGTAAACATGCCATAAAATATGAATGAGTATGTATGGTTTATTGCAAGTGCCTACATTATCAGGGTCTTTGTTGAGACAAGCTTCCACAAATTCTTTGAATTGACGGCTGTATTGACCAGTTAATTGAGGAGGATTATTTTTGGGTATAAGAAACAAAACACGCATGGGATGAAGCTCTGAATTGGGTGGTTCCCCTTTTGCCAATTCAATGGCTGTGATACCCAGTGACCAAATGTCAGCCTAGAAAAGAAAGACAATACAATAGACAAGTGTCTTTACTTAAAAAGACTTTCAGCCAGAAATTTATATGCAGCCTACTTTTGAATCATATGCTGATTGCTTGATAACTTCAGGGGCCATCCAAAATGGAGTGCCCACAAAAGTGTTTCTTTTACTTGTAGTATTAGTGAGCTGGCCTGCAACACCAAAATCTGCTAGCTTCACATCTCCCATCTCACTCAGCAACACATTTGCAGCTAGGAGGGTAGAGAAAAAAGACAATTGCATTATGGAACAATTATAAGATGTATAATAAGTTTGGATTTTGAAAATATTACCTTTAATATCTCGATGTAATTTACGCTCTGAATGTAAATAGTCAAGGCCTTTGAGTACTTCACGAAGAATTATGGCTATGTGCATTTCCTCAAAAGAGCCTGCTTTCATCAGGTCCAGGGCAGAGCCACCACCAAGATATTCCATGATAATCCATAACTTGGTACCCTACAGAGGAAATTATACGGTGAAATAGAGGATTATGATAAAGATAAGATAAAAAACACTAACGAAAGATAGGACTAAGAAGAAAAGAAAAGGTGGCATCCACAAATGGTTGTACCTTGAGGTAGGAACCAAAGTATTTGGTGACAAATGTTGAATCACATTGGCTGAGCACCATGATTTCCTGCTGGATATCTTCGATTTCATCTTCTGCTTCTTCTAGATCAATTATTTTAATTGCAACAACTTGCTGAGTTCGGTTGTCTATGCCCTTAAAGACTTCTCCAAAGGATCCCTTACCAATCCTCTCTTGCTTGGTGAAGATCAGTTCGGGATCCACTTTCTGTAAAGAGAACATAAATGACAGCGCCATTAAGATAATGCCTTTAAGAGTTCTTTGACATGACATAAATATTTCCACATAATAGTAGATTAATTAATAATAAAAATACCACTGCAAATATTTGTTTACGCCCCCCTCCCAAGAAAACTGGTGAGAAAATGACCATCACCCAAAATCAATAAAGAATTAACAAGCAAAAATTCAGCAAGTGGCCTAGCAAACTTTCTTACATTCATTGAAACCACAGCCAGTCAATGAGAGGATCAGGGCAGAGCAAGCGTCTGCCGTTTCGAAAAGAGATTTGTCGGGAAGGGGTCCTGTCAACTAACAGGGAAACTCTAGACCCTTCAATCTGAGTTGGCCGATTTTCAGATCATAAACAAATCCGAACCACGTCAACGCAAACTACGGAATCATCCACAAACTGTGCCAACTCGGGGACGCAGATGTCACCCTCGCGAAAACAAGGGCAAAGGGGTGACAAGACGGGGGATGTCTTGATTTATCGATCCAACCCAATCCCAACAAGGTTATGTTGCACCCGCCTCCCCTCGCGCTACACCATCGGAATGCACTGGCCTAGTTCGGGGAGGTTATGTCGAGATTGCCAACCCGGAGACAGCCCCGAATTCCTAAGAGATGAGGCCCCTCGTAGCTTAGGGGCGGGCGCAGGGGCGGGTGCAGAGGGGCGAAAGAAGCTGCTCTTGAAGGGTTGGGCAGGGACGCCCCCCTACGAGGGCACCTGCCAAATATTTGGCCTGGCAGTGGCCACTGCCACTGGGCAAAACAACTACAGGACAGCGGATGACACCTCCTCACCTCGTTGAAAGCCATGGTGACGGCTGGAACGTGCGACAAAGCTCACCGCGGCGCTGGTCGCGGCGCCCGCCGCATACTTAACGCTGCACCTGGGGCGACCTGACTTTGAACGACGTGAATGCGATCCAATGCGTCAACAGGTTCAATCCACTATCCACTGCAGCCATGACGGCGCCATCTTGCCGTGTGGCCCGACCCGACACTGACTGCGCCTGCCGCCGCCGCCGCCGCAGGCCGCTACTACGCCACCGCCGCGCCGCCGCGACGCCCTGCCCGCGACGCCCGCGACGCCGCGCCGCGCCGCTGCAACGCCCTGCAGTGGGCCGCCCACCTCGTCGGATGCATCGCTCCGGCGCACGTGTTAAAAAAAATGTATTGTTTAAGAAACATTTGAACATTCGACTCCGACGGTCGGGTGCATCTGCATACTGCAACGGTGGTGGGAATTCCCTCTAGAGTAGAACACCACCCATTTCTATCCAGTGGTCTGGCAGATAAGGGATTTCATTAATAGAAGACATATCTGGGTGCTTCTATGACTTCTCTACCACAGTAACATTATAAACTCTGTCTGGTGCTTGAATCCCATCTAGTGCCTCTCTCCTCTCTACCTCCAGGTGCTGACGTCATTTTTTAAAGCTTGATCTTATCTTCACAACTGATGCCCCTCTGATAGTGTTGATAGTATTAAACAGTGTTAGTCAGACTCTCATACTTGACTTCATCCACTCATCATTTTATGAGACATGCAGAATGTGCTGTCAAAATACCAAGATGGGTAGCATCTCTGGTCACACAAAGTGAAGATCCACTGATACTGAAAGACATACAGATAAAATGCATAGTATGTAGTCTAGATGGGAAAGCAAGGTATATTTTCCATATTTATCATACATAATGTTTAAAAAAACCATCAAGCTACATCCATCTTAAACAGTATCTTCCAAAACTCACAATTTAATTTTTTCTAGTCTGACACTGACACTGGTCTATAAACATTTATACTTAAATTAAGACATTTAAATAAACTGACATTTGACTTAGAATTATGCTTATCACAAAGCTTCTTCAAGCTCACAGTAGAATTGCATTGGATACCTCAAACCTTACCAAGAAAAGTATCCCTTTTCCTTTAGAGTGATTTTTCCACAATGCAAGCAGTCAAAACAGCGGTATACTTCAGACAGGTAAATAAGCATGTAGTTCTTTTGCCAGAAAAAGAAACTCAAAGCATTAATTTAGCATAAGTCAACTTTTAAAGGCAGACAAAAGCCATGCAAAGTAAGTAAAATTACACATAAATACTTATCAGTGTAAAATAACTTTGCACATGCTTAACTTTTAATCAACGGAAATAAGGAAGATACACATAACTAACTGTTCATACACGTCACAGAGAGTATGCACAGATTCTTGCTAACTCAATGGAGGAAGATGTTACCCAAATGCAGCAAGGAGAAAGAAATGGTAATTACTGACATGTTTCAATATCAAAACGTACACATTCTGATACGTCTATGTTAATGCCCAGGAGTGGGGTCCAGCCCTTGCTCCTGCTTCTGGCTCAGTACAAGTTCTTAACCAATGGAGGAAAAATTTCATGTGCTAATAAAATCTCATTGCCTGTGAGGGTTTTGGAATCTCCGAGAAAATGAGACCACATGGATAAACACTACAGATGCCACATTGGGCAACAATGACAGTAAATACATTCCAATAAAAAAGTGTACACAAAGAAGAATTGTCTTAAAAATTTTGTGCTTTCAAATGTTGATCTACAAACACTTTAGTTCGAGAGAAAAATACACTTAAAGCTTCAAATACTTGCATGGCGTATAATACAGATATTTTCTTTAGTTGTGAAGTGCACCACTATACTTTTTTCAGCATTGCTACTTTGTACACTCTATGTACATGCTGTTATACTTTGATTTCAAAAGAACAATTCTTTTATGCGTGTCCTTGTCTCATAAGTCTTGTGCATAAAGGACTCTTATGCATATCATATCTGATTCCACATATGAGTTTGAGAGAGGAGACTAGCACATAACACTAACACCAATAGCAATGAAATACACATGCTACAAGCTAGAGAGCACACTGACTACACTAAATAGTGTACTACATCTAAAAAAGTTTTTGCACATACAATAATAGGGGACAAAAATGGAGAGGAGGAGGAAGAGGGTTGGTGTGAGTAAAAGGGAATACAGCCTAATTTGGAGCTTACTGCAAAATCATAACAGAAAGAACAAATTACTGTCACATGATTAAAAAGCTTAGAGCTTAAAGGTAAAATTAAGTAGGGGTTACAATTGACAATATGAAAGATGGCACTTTAGCAGTTGTCCTACAAGAGGAAGCTTACACAATTCCTAATTAATTTTTATGCAATATCACAGACTGCATTTTATAAGAGTCCTACAATTGTGTCCTGATTCAGAGAAAATTAAATGTAACCCATTTCGATTTTGTGACCGATAGGAAACCAACCAACCACTCAGAAAAGGAAAAACTAAGCGTGGCAAATAAGTCAAGCAGGATAACCTGCAATCAGAGCTTGAATTTTACTGTACTTTTGAAAATTTAGTAAAACTACTTTTTTTCCTGCAAGCACAATGGATTTCTGAAGGCCCAGCTCATGCAGCATAGAGCTACTGGTTTCTTTTCTTAAGCAATCACAGTGCATGTATCGTGCATGCCATGTGCTACACAATACTTTTACATGCACATAACTAAGTTGGTTCATTTTGAGCTTCACGAAAATTGGCAGTTTGTTCTGGTGAGACCCACTTATGAGATATGGCGCTCATTTTTCTAACTCTACTATACACAAATGTACCCAGCACTATGGTACTAATATCAAACTAGAATATCATCTCCTCCTGCCTCACACTCCTACACTGGGCTCATACAAACACCATGCACTCAGGCTGTATCAAAAGAACTTACACACTGAGAATAAATTAGCAAAACCATTACAGACCAACAAAAGACATACAAAAGTACAAAGCTCACTTTACTAAATAGAGAATGTGTGCTGTGAGCAAATGTCACTCAGGCCTCAAATGTACAATCTCAAGAAAAAAAATGTACATACTCTGATCAAATAAACCACAATAACCTGAATCTAACATGCAGTACAGTACATGTTACTCTTTAAACCCTTTAACTGTTAAAATTATTTAATGATCGGTTTTAGGCAACAGTAAAAAGTTTCTTACAGTATACAAACAATACATCAAAGATACAACCATGAAAAAACTAATTCATGAATCAAATGCTGACAACCAGACATTTACTGATATGACATGTGATCTCCTTTACACTCAGCTCATACATTTCTATTCTTCATCTGTTATGAAACCTTGTTATCAATAGAAAAATCAACCCCGTAACATGCCCTGCTTTGATGATGAGCCACACATCATTCTCAAAATGTTGACTCAAGCAATACGGAAAATATCAGGTTCATTTGGCCCCAAGAGTGGGAATTTGTGTAGATACTTCAAAATTTCTCAAGGGATTGATAACCAAGAGTCCATGATTTAAAGCATCCCTCAAGAACCTTATGGACGACACTAGAGCAAATTGGAACGTGTATGTATGGCTCTTAAGATTTGTACTAAATGGAACCAGAAATCTAAGAGAGTAAAAACTCATAGAGTTAATAATATAATACATTTTCAAAGAAATCTGAAGTAGAAAACCAAGTCTGAATCAAGGCTGCCGGCCACGTGAACCTTACACAATAATATATTCAATAATTCTGGACGTCTCTACAATCAATTAGATGCCAAAACACTAGCATATATTGTCCACCATTTAAGTAGATAAAAATGAATCTAGATCAGCCACAAGTGGAGAATGAATACAAGAATTGCAAAGGATAAAAAGACATTCATCAAAGTACTGTACTTTGCACCACACTTCAATTGAAAAATAAAATTATTACTTTCAGGACACACCATGGTGACACAGTCAGGCCCACTCTAGTCAGCGAGTCATACCAGTCTAGCATATGGGACACATTTTGGCCACCCTTAGCGTAAAAGATCAAACTGTCGACTCAATTTACCTTCTATACTTTGCAACTATCCTACATTCACAACCACAATAAGATTTGTTTACACCAAATAGATGAAACAAATATTCAACGAGTTTGGACTCTAAATTATTTAAAAGATCAAAATCTTTAATTTTAAAGATTGATATCTTTTATTTAAATGATCAAAATCTTTAAAATGTGTAGAACAAAGAAGGCTAGTGACAGCACAATTTACTTGCTTGAGATTTTGTTCAAAAAAAAAAGTGTATGCTGACCTTTTCTCGAGCACTGCCCTAAATCATGTAAATGGCATAACTGTCTTCTGAAAAGTTTGAGATGGTGTAAAAATTACAAGAATTGTGTTTACTTTACAACTTAACTGCAACCAGGTCCCTACAAAAATATATCAATTGTGATGTAGAGGTACATGGTACAAATAGGTACGGCTTTGAATGACTTCACCTTAAGCTATTTTCAAGGTGGTACAATAAGACAGCCCATCCATAGAAATTTCAAACTCCTTCTATACAAATGAATAAATAAAAATAAAACTTTATATTATAGATATATATATTTATATATATTCATAATTATTTTTATTAAAAATTTGACTTCTATATGGGCTATGGACAATATCTGTCGACCAGAAGCCTATGCATAGGCTTTCTATACAAATATATTTACATATTTGTATATGCCAAGTTAACAAAACAAATTTAATACTGGTTTCAATGTAAAAATTGCAACCAAGGCATCTATAGGATTCCTAGGATCTGCACATTCATATTGGCACAGTTCGACATCAATCTATCTAAGTTTCAGACTAGAATTTATCCACCACAATGCAAACAGACTCCAAAAAAACAAATATTGTTACCTTGGAGTGCAGTAGTCACACTTAGTTCAGTGCATGCTGATACCTAATACAATTTGGGTGGCTCACTGGATAATCATTTAGAAGTCATTTGTTACAATGAAAAAATTAGGGGAAGTAGGGTATGTGGCCAACCACTGATATTTTAGAACTGTGGGATGCAATCAAATTTTTACATCCCATTAAAGATTTAAGTTACTCTTAAGTTATGAGTGATGATGTACAAATATGGCAATTGTACTGAAAAAGAGAGTAAATGTATGAATTGATTATTTAAAATAATGAAACTTTAAATTCATATCCTTCGGCAAAATACAAACTACAGAACATAACTAACAGAAAATAAAATAATAGAAATGACCCAGAGGATCATTCACAGCCATTACAGCATGATCTACAAGTGTCATTATGGTTGACCACAGACACTAAATATTAAGTGTATCACAAAAACAAATTGAAAGCAATGTGAGGCAACACAAAAATACATTGCTCATAAAAATTCATGTCATAAATAAAATCTATATGGCAGACAAAATCGTTGCTGAGTATTTAAAAACAAAAATTACGTACAGAAACAAAATAGTAAAATTCTGCTGACAGACATAACTTCTGGGAATGTACAAGTCAGAATATGGAGGAAATTCCAGCTTAAACCATTACAAAGGCTTCTTTACCACAAAATAAGAATGGATATTGATCAATCATTGTTTGCACAACATCTTCTAAGTGTGGTCTCATTGCTTCAAAACGTCCCATATCGCTAAATTCAATAGGTAGTAGAGTTGGCCACCAGCAAATAGCCAAATTCTTGGAGTCCATACTGTTCAGCTTGCAATTCTCTGACACCCTATAATTGAAACACAATAAGTATAGGATGTATATCGTGAAATAAAGGTGAAATAATAACAACAATACAATAAATCACAAATTCCATACCTAACAAAGTGCTGGAAAATAAACTTCAGGACTTCAAAATTCACGTCAGGCATCTTTTTGAGTAAACTGCGTAGGGCAAGTAGGCGACAGCTTCGGTCTCCTCTCACTGTAACATACAGCTCTGCTATATCATTATCTTAACCAAGTTCGTTTGAGATTTAGGTAGAATTCCAATCTACTGGCCAAGCATTCACTTAATATGCGGTAATTTAAAAATACAAATGTTTTTATAGGATTAGAAAGTCTACTCCATAAAAGTGATTAATAACAAAGAAAAACATTTTTCTTTGACTTTAAAGAAAGGAAAGAAATAGGAACAGCATGAGCATTAGAACTTGTCACATTACAAGGGCTTTGACGACAAGGCTACAGGCTTCTTCAGACATATGTGAAAAAGCCATTTTGTAATGTAACAGGTATTCAAATAAATTTTAACAATACAAACCTGATATATCCTCTAATTCTGTCATTGCCTCCTCAGTAAATAATGGTGGTAGACGCTTAGAGAAGAAGTCCTTCAAAGCAGTGGCCACTGCATTTACAGGTATATCAAGCTCATGAATATCAACAGATGAATCTAAAGACACAGCGATCAAATTTCAGTTCAATTCAGCAAGAACATATCGTAGTTTTAATGGAATAATCAACTTACCCTCCTCAAACTTCTGGAATAGCAAATCAACATGAGCTCGGTTTCCGGGGACACGGTATATGCCCTCCGAATCCAGTCCCTCTTCTTCAATGAATTTAACACATTTTTCAAGAAGAAGTGGCACGGCATTATCATCAGACTGAACAAAATCTTGTAGAGTAGGAGCTGATGCTCCTGATCCACCACTCCCACCACTGCCTACTCCGCTACTGCCGCCAGCAGACAACTGCTTTGTCACAGACTTCTGTTGCTGCTTTTGTATCTTTTTCTTTTCCCTTTCTTTTTCTTTTTCAGCTAGCTTCTTCACCTCCTTCAAGCGTTTTTTCTCAAGCTTTTCATCGTCTTTGGCCCTTTGCTTTTCTTTCCTTCGATTGAGTTTGTCATCATCTTTCAATTTGCTTCCCATCCCAAACTGAAAACAAGGAGTCAAAATTTCATTTACTAAAAGAAAATGCAATGTTATGAAAGAGTACAATATAATGATAAATGATAAATACCAGAGGAGAATTAACATCTCTAGGAGAAGAAACATCAAGACTCGACTCGTCATCATGAATGCGTCCATATGAGCCCTCAAGCTTCATTTTGGCTGGAATAAGAATTAAAAAACTTTCAGACAATTTTCTGCAGCAACATAATTTAGCATTGAAGAATGTGTTACTTATAAAATTAACAGCTACATCTACACTCAAAGAGGTTAAAAATATAGAGCAATAAGAACTGAGCCTACTTGGTTGCTGCTCCATCTCCAAAATTTTAGACACATCAACCAAAGTTATTAAATTCAAACTAAAAGATAATACTTAAAAAAAAAAAAAAAACCTTTACCAAACCAATTCTACAGATAATCTATCATGAACTTTTAAAGGGAAACCTGTACCGTGCAATACATTTTTCAAGCTTAAAGGCAGTCTAAGAAAAAGAAATCAGTGCAAAGATCTACACAGAAGTCTACAGTACTTCTTCATGACAATGATGTGATTATATATATGTTGCGCGCACATCATGATTGATGTGATATACAGTATCCATGCTAGTCCCACAGAAAAATTATAGGAGTTTTGGTTTGGGTGCTGTGAGAATGAAACAACTAGGTAAGTCACAAAGTTGTTCACTAAAGGAAGGGAGTTAATGAAAAGGATGCACAACACACTAAGAGTACACATTGTGTCATAAATTAGGGTTCTCGATAACCCAGACCGCAGCTACTCGGGCAAACCGGTTCTAGCTCAAGCCCATCTGCTATCCTGGTGGGGGGGAAACTAAGTTCTCTAGGTGAAGTTAAGAGCCCTATCAAAAAACTTCCAATGCAAATAATAGATAATCTTAAAAGCTACACGATGAAAGAAGATTGAGAATTACTGATTTCAAAGTAAATAATAATAAAATTAAAATTAATCATTTCTCAAGCCAAATAATATTTCAAATTTATAAGAACATATTCTGCTGATACATCATGCAAGATCACAATCAAACTGCAAACAACAAACTTTTAAAAAAGAAAACTACTCAACATTTCGCACACAGTAAACACTTACGGGAGGGGGAGAACATGTCATTGTCGAGACTTGGGGGATTTGGCACCACAGGAGGTCTAGGAGCGGGTCCAAGGGTTCGTTTTTTCAATCGGAAAGAATGTTTTTCAAGTTTTGTTTGAGGTCTCATAGCAGAACCAGCTGACATATCTGGATCACTTGCATCGCTTGCATCAGAAGGTGATTCGCTGTTTGCTGCAGGACAGATTACATGTCCACATATTTTTACATTGTCTGTGTAGTTCAATAACTACATGAATTTTAAAGTCAAAGAAGTTTTAAAAAAGTATTGAACAACTAGAGCCATTATCAAGAAAAATCAAAAGCAAAATTAATTCTGGTAAGTTGATATATTTATACGCAGTACAAAAAAGGAAAAGAAAAACATGGAGCTGAAGATAGCAGCAAAAATATATAAAACTGTTGCTTTAGACTACCACTTCTTTTCAGACTTTGCAGATTAAAAAGTGAAAATAAAAAGTGCTTTCTAGAAAAATAATAAAATTAAAACCCAAAATTCTAAACTGGGTAAATTGTGTGTTTTATACATCTAGGTAACATTAGCTGGGAAGTAATGTCTGTCATCCAAATTGGAGCTAGTTTTATATCAGACTTGTTTAATCATTTGCTCCAGAATTACGTTAGAGTGAAGTAGAAAAATATGCACAAAGTTAGTACCTCTGTCAAGGGAATCGCCCGCAACCCGGGACTTCTCATCCTTTAAGCGATAGCTAAGCATCCCTGCCCCATCTGGAGCAAAGGATTGCATGTTGGGAACCCGTGGGGTGGGAACAGGGATCGCCGTCCGCTTCTTGCGGACACGTTTGTGAGGCGCGGGCTTGCGATTCGCTTTAGAATATGCTTCTGCAGCGCGCTGCTTTCGCTCCAAAGAGCTCCAGTCACTGTCCGATTCAGAGAATGCTAGGAAACAACACATGGTATTAGACAAAGCAGACAGTGAGTAGTAGTCATACTTCCTCCATATCACTAAACTTTTCTGACAAGAACAACAGAGAAAATGGGTGAGAGGTTGGATGAGAATATCTGTAATGATGGCCTAAAATGATAATGTTTTGTCGAAATTAAAACAAATCTTCAGTTTTCTAACTAGTCCCATCTACATGGCTGTTTAAACAGAAAAAAAGCACCCAAAAGATGGCATGGACTACAAGCGCAGAGAAGAAAAGAAGCCACAAATGGTAGCTCTTACACCATACATTGGTTAAATTAGAACATAAAATTTGTATGGGTTAGTAGTTCATTCTGCATATAGAACATTGAAACTTTTCTACAATGACAAAGACCCTTAGGTACTGTTCCAGTACATGTTTGCATAAACAATATGAAAGTATAAAATGACCTGACCAGATTACTTTATGTGGAGATAAAATAAAGAAGTTGACTTACCTGGGCGACCTTTTTCACGTCTGTGCCGAACTTTAGATTTGTTGTTGCCAACAGCATCCTGCACCAATGCATACGTATACTCTCCATCATAGGATGAGTAGAGGCTTGGGACTGCATCCTTCACCTAAATAAAACAATATGGATTCCATTTTAGTACCAAAGAAATTAAACAGCATGGAAAAGCAAACTGGAAAAATTTACTTGCAAATTTACTATCTCCTAAAACAAAACAGCAATTTCAAATCAATAACCATAGCTTTAAAAAAACGCCAAAGAGGCTGCAGTTTTTGAAAAATTAAGTTAGTACTAATTATGGCAAAACATAAATTAGATAAGAACATGCGCTTCCATTCATGCTTGCCAAGTTGATAAAGGACTTATCATGCTTTTCTAATACAAAATGTTGCTTGAAAAGCAAAACAGATATGCGCTGCATGGAGGCATGCATCAAATAACACATAATGCTGAAATGGTCAAATTATTCAAACACTCTCTTATGAACAAAACAGACAAAGTGGTGACAATCCATTTGATCTGAATGAAGAGAAACCATCTCCCTTCTAATTCAATGTAAACTCTCACCTGTGCATATTCTGAGACTACATCCATATTTTCTTCTCTAGCAAGGGGAGCATGGTGGCCATAAACAGGTCTCTGTAACTTGACTAGCTTCGATTCCTTTCCTTTCATGTTCATGCGGGCTATTGCATCTGTGACCAGGGAGTATTCCTCCATGTTCAATTTGCCAGGTTGCTGGAATCATTATGGGTTACTTTAAAGATAGTGGATACTTATCTGGTGCAAACCAGAATATTAAATTGGTGCAGTACCAAACCTGACTATGCCCATACTCTATTTTTATTTTAAAGGCTCAGTTAAACAGATGGAAAAGGGGGGAGAGAGTCAAGATTTCTAGTCCCTAAAGAAAATGGCCACTTTGAAAAGAAGTAACGACTCTAAAGTAATAGCTAGTGACGCAGTCTTCGAAAAAGAGTTTTATAAAAGCTGGAAAAAGCTGAATGCTGGGCAGGAATATAAATGAGGTATCAAATCATGCTGTCTATATTGCAGTGATTTAAGCACAAGACTATAGATTAAAATTCTGTGTTAAATGTCTAAGCCCTTGGCTTAAAATGCTTCCTTACATAGTGGGTAAAATATGCAGCTTAGAAAATAGTTACGTATGCTGTTAACAAGGTGAATATTACAAGTCAACAAGTCATGCCACATCATTTAGTAATTTAGTATTTAAATTAAAAAAATAAATAATTGAGGGTAACATATCTAAGGTTCAGGCGTGTAATACTGCATTACAGAGTTACAAAAGCATAATGAAAAAAATGTTAAAAAACAAAGAAAAGTCCGGTGAAAGTTTTACCTTCAGTGTGTGGCTGTTACCCTTAGGTCTTGTTTTGGTTGGTGGAATGTGGCGACGACCAGTTGTAAAAGCACGGTGAGCGTAGTTGTTCATCCACATGCCTTCATCTCCATCAGTACGATGAAGAAAGACAGAATCGTCCACCCACCCTGCAATAGATACTTATATGTTATGGTCTTTCTAAATTCACAAAATGTGTTCTGCAAAGTAAAACCCGCTTATATCGCATTTTACGGCCGGTCCCGTGAAATTTGATATATGTGGGGTTTACTACCTTAAAGATGCTAATAGTAGATCACTCATGAAGGTATCGGTAATTAACAAAATAATAGAAGGAAAAAAAACACACAGAGAAGGAGGTCAAAACTAAAACAAAGTTACAAAGGTTTGAAAGTAATAGACAGTAATTCACCTGAATCTCTTGTGGCAAGGGACTCCCTTGATCCACTTATGTCAGCTATAGGAAAAGACAAAAATTTGTTAGCCGATAAACCACATAGATTTGTTAAGCTTGACCCGGCTTGACCCCAGAGACAATATATTTGTACAAAGGACTTCTGCCACTCCTAGACATGTCTGGCACTTAAATATAGTTTAATGGCTTCCAGAAGTCAAGATATTGATAGCATATCTAAACACAGAATCACCACTATGGCAGTAAGGAGCAGTAGCAAGATTCCAACACAAAAAGCTGTCTAGCAAAGAAAATAAATAGAGGATATTCAGGATAAGCAGAATAGTCGATAGTCCAGTTTGTCCAAGTCAAAGTATATCACCAATTCAGATAATGATGCTAAATATTTAAAAAATTAAAGACAGATATAAAACTGGACTTAAAGTGCATAATTAAACTGAATTTTACAAACAAATTCAGCAAACTTAAAATGAGACAAATTAAGAAAGTAAAAAAAGAGCAATGCAAATAAAGCATGCCTATCAATGGTATAGCTCACTGCTATACAGTGGCTTAAGAAAGATCATGCTTTGGCATTGCAAGAAAGATTTTGACATCTGTTTATGTATAAAATCTAAATCACCATGCATCTGAAAGGGTTAAGTCCCTGAAGCATACATAGAAGATTTTATATGGTTTTGACAAGGCAAAGAATCATATCAAGAATGAGTAGAAAAGTAGCAATACCCTTGGAAAGCTTTCACATCTCATAAGACACGATTTGAGAAGAGATCAAATACATTATGTGAAAATTGCATTAGGGTTTATTGCCAATTTTCTCCCCAACTGAAATGTGCATGCTAATATTAATAATAATATAAAGGGGGCAGGGGATAAAGAATCTGTTTCTTAAGGGCAAGAAAGATTTGTGCATCACTGAAAATGAAGCGCCTATCTATCACGTGTAGTGCGTGTCCACGACTAAATGTAAAACTATAATACGGTACATGTAATTTCGTCGAGACTGGTGTGAGACCCGGAGGGCAGAGTAGTCGCCTTGACGAGTCGGTGTGGGTGACGCGGCGGGTGGTCAGGGGGCGCGGGCTCTGGGGGAGTGGTGGGAGGGGGGTACACCTGAAACCCTGTGCATAACCAAGGCCATCACCACCACACACCCCAAGGCAACAGCATGCCAGACAAACCGTCACAAACTCGTCACAAAGACCCATTGCAAGACACATCAGACATTAGCAGTCACAACATTTAATGTTAAAGGGGAAGCTGAGAAAAAGTAGCATTCCCACAAATTAATGTACCAGTGTAAGGACACAAAAACTGTCCTTAGTTTAGAGTAATGTTACAATGATGGCAAAGAAACCTTCTGAATGGTAAGTACTTAATTGTGTCTAATTCAGTAAAGAGAGATTTCCACTGTCAATTATGAGAAATAGAATCTAGATTATATACAGTAATTTCAAATAAGATAATCTTACCTTGGTGCATCTTGGCATTCTTGATGTCACTTGGTTTGACTAGGCTTTCACCATTTTCTTGGCTGTACATATCCACATGTGAGTAAATATCACTGTCATCGCTTGGACTGAGAAGGCGGTCATTAAATGAGGGTGACAAATTTATGTCATCCCCTTGGGATGCATCAGTTGGAAGTCTTTCATATATTTCAGACCCACTTCTACAAGATGGTAGAAAAAGTTATTTAGGAATTGGGGGTGCACAGCAAACGATAAATGTTAAATTCAAAAATGATTACTGACCCATCATTAGAGCCACCTTTGCAATGGTAGCTTTCTAGACGAGGGGGTGGTCTTGGTCTTCTTCCAGGCCTTACTTCCAATGTACATTCAGCAGATCGGCTGAGGCCAGGGGGCTCCTCCATGTTAAAGGCCTGTTCTATCTCAGGCTTCTTATCCCATACCTCCTTAAAGAATGGTGTGTAGAAGGCGGCTGTAAATTCAAGAAAATAAAATGTAGTTATTCAAATGGTCATGCTCTCAAAGACAATAATAAAGCCCTTTTTTGACACTTACTTTTCTGCTGACATGACGATGAAGATGTCATAAAATGAGCCCCGAGGCGATCAGCTACTGCATTGCCCTCTGTCATGAGCAAGTGACTAAGATCACTGCTGAAGAATGCATTGGCACCACCCGTGTCTGTTACTGCCATTATTTGGATGGGAAGGTTAGGAATATTCATGGAAAAAGCGCTGTAAAGAAAAATAAAAAAGACAAATAAGCAACTAATATTTATGTTGTTCTGCTCTAAAACAATATGCAGTAATGTGACAAACTTACTTTAATGTAGCCAGCGAAGCTTTCCTTTTAGTTGAGTATACTAAGATGAATCCATGAACCAAGTCATCACGAAATGCATTGGCACCATGGTAAGATGAAATAATAACCTCAACCTTTCTCTTTGAATCACCCAAGAAAGTTTCAAGAATGATGCTGCGCTCCCCACTTAGAAAGCAGCACTGATGATTTAAGAGAGGCCCTAAGACATTTTCCACTGAATATGGATCACCACAGAACATACACATAATTATCCTGTAATAAATATACCAGTATAAATAGTTGTTCACACAACCGAAACATCAAATCAATTGTCATCGTAAGAATACCTTATATCTGGTTCAGAGCCATCCATAACAGATTGGTACACATTGATGAAACCTGCTCTGTGATGAATGCTCAGTATGAGTTGGCGCAATCCATCTGCCACAAGATTAGCATTGAATCGTTGGTTTGGGTCAATATCCTCCACAGTTACGTCAATGAAAGGACATTGTAGGCTAAAGTGAAATAGAGATTACAGTTAAAGCTTTGAAAATATAGTAACAAATGTCCAGCCCACAATACACAATGTCATCATGACAAACCTGTCTGCTAAACTCTGTCCTTCTTCACGGAGCCTGAGAACTTCTTTTTCTTCAACAGACGGATCAGCAACAAACAAAATCACGATAGGCAGACCTTGGAATGGGAGACGGTCGTCTTGTTCCAAATTAGAGAGCAATGTCTTTTCAAGACTCTCGCGGACATATTCAAAAGTTGAAGGGTTGGAATAAACACAAAAACATCCTGGAATAAAGATAGGTGAGAGGTAACAATATTAATTTAAGATAATAATTTAATTAAGTTCTTTGACAAGACAATAAAATTTGCTCAGACCATGAGGCACAAAGTCTGATGTTTTAAAGGAGTTCTGGGGTAGACTAACGTCACCATCTATTATTCGGTAATCCAAGCTATACAGCTGACAGTCAATTTCATACTCATCGTCATCACATTGTGTCTAGGGGGGAGAAGAGGAAACATTAGAGTTTAAGAAACATCGCCTAAAGCCATATGGTAAACTTCACAATCTAAAAAGGACAAACCCTGATCTCTGTGACTAGTTCATCAGCAAGGCCATCTATACCCAAAATTACTAAATTTAATTGATTATTGTCTGAACTAAGCATCCATTGACTGCTGTGATTCCATGATGATGGTCTAGAGGAAAGAAGAAATTGGATATAATGGCTTGGGATATTTTATGGAGACTTCTATAACTTTTGGGCTTCTAAATTTTACCTATGTGCTTTGTTGGCTAGAATACGTTCAATGAGAGCATCCATACAATTGGGAAACGCAGGACAGTGCTCACGAATGGGACAATGAACAAATCCAAGGTGCTGGAATAGCATAAGTTTACGATCCTGGTCCAAGCGATCAAGAGACTTGTAACGCGAATCTTCTTGAAGAGCATCTGTTATTTCTTTTATGTCATCTTGGGTTATAGTGCCAGTAGGAGCAATGCTCTTGAAATGGTAAAATAAGTCAGCATGTTCCAAAAGAAGTTCCTAAAATTTTTTTTATGAATTAGAAAAATTCTTAAATGCTATGTATACAACAAATTTAAATTAAAAGAATGGGTTATATGAAGTACCTGGAAGTTATGCTTTGCCTTTTCAACAATCTCTTTTTGATGACGGTCATAGATTGCCTGACATTCTTGATCAGAAAGTGCTTCAAAACATTCACGTCCCATAAAAAGTACTCTGACTTCAGATAACAGTTTCCCTGGTGTGACATATCCTGTATCTTCCAGCAACTGCTTAAACTGTTTCTTATACCTTTGAGAAGGAAAGACACAAATTGGTTAACATAAATGGCGGTCAAACTGTTGCATTACACACAAAGAGGGAAAAGGGAGAGGGGAGGGGGTTGACAATCATCTATCATTTATGAGGGTGATGATAACACAGAGATGGATTAAACATACCTTTTGGGAAGCCTACACCACATAAGCAGCAGACACAGGAAAGAAACACAAAAATCACCAAGTTAGTTCATTGAGTTAATTTTACATGACACAATTGCAAAGCTCCCAAACCACATGACAAGAAAAACAGATCGACAAATCCCATAAATGATAGCTTAAGCTTATTGGTATGCTCGATGCAAGCTTTAGATGAGCCCTGTTAAATAGTAGCTGATGATATTTAAATGATAGGCAAGTGATGTATTGGAATAGTAAATGGACAGCCCAAGCTTTGTAAGATACTTGCAGACCAATATTTGTATCTCAAAATGATATTCCACCTACAAAATTAAGTAGCCTAAAAACAAACAACAAACTCACTCTAATCTCTTCTGCTCCTGTTGAAGTGCATTGACATGATTCTTGAAAACTGTCTCAGCTTCTGTGGTGTCCAGGACATCGAAAGGTATGCGAGTTTCAGATGGATCATCAAAGTCACCTTCTGTCCATGGCAAATCATCAGGACACTCATAGAAATATTGGGTGAAATCTGGGTGATCTTTGATGTGTTGTTGGACAGAAGGCCAGTCACTAAAATCAGACAAAAGTGTTTAATAAACATAAAATTTTACAAAATAGGCATCCAAATGATAATCTTGTATGATTTACCTATCCATTAATGTGTTCAGGTCAGGGATCATTTCTTGAAGGACATCAGGCAACATTTCCATAAATCCTTGAACTCGTTCAGCCAAATACTCATCTTTCAATTTTTTCACATGCCGACGGAAAAGGCGGTGTGCACTATCCATTCCAAACTGATCGACAAATCGGATGAAGTCAGGCTGATTCATGAGTTTCTTGGAAGTTGGGTTCCACATAGCTCGATAATCAGTGACCTGAAATAAGAATTACAATTGCCATTTACTTAGAAAGTCAAAAGACAAAAGTGCTGTACCACATTCACATAAATTAGTCCGGCCATACCTGAGCTCTGATGAGCCTCTGGAACACCTCTGTAGCTTGATCCAAAACCTCCTTCCGCGCTCTTGCAGCTTCAATAAAGGGCACAACTTTCATCCTACCCTTTGAACGGTCAATAAGTTGAGCCAATGCTATGAATGCATTATCTACATTAATATTTTCATGAGCTGATGTTTCAATTATTGGAATTGTGCCTTTGTACTCTTTTCTGTTCACAAGTTTTTCTGCTTCTTTGACATACATGTCATTTGCTTCATCATTCTTTGTTGTGACCAGTATGACTGGTTTCTTTGTTTTCATGATGTTGTTCAGAATAGCAGCAACTACTTCAGTTTGCTTTTCAATAGAACGACTCGGAACAACACTCACATCATACAAACACAAAAAACCATCAACATTAAATTTGCCATCAGGTATGACCTTCTGTTCATATTCCTTTTCAATTCCTGAATAGATACAAAAGGTAATAAAATTTCTTGACAATAAAGTGACCTTAAATGTATTGTCTCATTACAAATAGCAATATTTACCAAGTTGGTTTTTACAGATGTACATTAGTTTTTCTGCTGAAGTTAGTTTGGTGTTGGTGCATCTTTTCATGTATGGTTCCATTTTACCACCTTTGAAAGGTTGGAATGATGCATCATCAATGAATTCTGTCTGTTCAATAATCTGGAAGAGAACTTCTTGGCCTTCATCTGTTGGCTTCACTATGTCACCCCAGTACAAAAAGTGGTCATTGTTGACGACTCTACCACTGAAGTCAGTCTTCGGGTAGGTAATAAAAAGAAACATTAGACTTTGAAACAACTAGGCATTATACAGAGAAAGTTGATTTGGAAGTTGGCAGTACCTGACTGAGCACTGAAATATGGTCAACACTGTAGTCATCAGCTAAAGATCGCATAAAACGATTGCAAAGGCATGATTTTCCTACTCCAGCCTGGCCTTTTTCCTTTTCTGTTCCAGAAAGTCCAACCACAGCAACATTAATTGCCCGTAAGGACTCACCCTTACGAGCCATACTGCTGCGGAACTGCGAAGAGGGGAAAAAACTACCATCAATAAGGGAATATGAAAATGGTTAAAATACTAATCACAATGTATTCTTAAAAAGGATACTAAATATAAGAGCAATTAATCATGCAAAAATTAAACTACTTTGCTACAGTGCTGTTCCTAAAGATGCATGTAACTACAAGGCAAATAAATGAACTACCTATGAACTAACTTACCATTTTTATGAGTTTTTAACCACACAAGGCAGAAAATAGATTGGTCGTCACCTGACATGGTCCACAAACATACATTTGTTCCACAAGGAGCCTTTATAAGTATACAAAAAAAAAATTGTAATAATAATAATAATAATAATAATAATAATAATAATAATAATAATAATAATAAAAATACAGTAAATCAAGTGGGGAAAAAGAATTGATAGAAAGCTGCTACATCCATACCATTTCACAAACTATAAAAATTTAAGTAAACAGTCAAAAAACTCAAATACTACAACCTATGTACCTTTAATTTACCAGTATTTAAAAAAGAAAAATACAAGAATGTTTTGTTTTATGATAAGATACAAAATTTATGTGGTTAACATGCAAATTTCTACTATGACGTCAATGAATAGAAAAGAGATATGTCATCAATACACTGTAATGATGTTTTAAAACAAAATGTATGACTTACCTAAGCTGCAAGCACCAAGGGAAGCTTTAAGCTCACCAATTTGTTCCAGACATGCCTAGCATGATTTTCACTCCAAGTGCCATGAGGCTGAGCGTAACTTACACTAAATACATTATAAAATAGACCTGTAATAAAACATTATTCATATAGCTGCTTATAAACACAGGTAACTTCACAAAAGCTTCCAAAAAATTAAATGATTTAAATAAAATTATTTGAATTTTTCAATTTTTTTAAAAAGCAACAACCAACAAAGAAATAAGACTGGTAATGATGGTAGGATAGGAAACAAATAAATTCTATTGATATAAGTCTCATTTATAATGTTTTCTAATGTATTGCTCAATACAGAAATGAGGGAAGTAAATCACTAACTGCTATGAAGGAACTAGCAAGTCTTTGGTTATGACAACAGCAAATTTAGTTTACAAAGTATATGCTGAATGGAATGTTTGAAATGAATGTATCCATTTGGTTTCTCAAAACTTCGGGATAGAAAAAATTAAATTTTTAAACCAAGAAAGTTCTATAATATTTTTATTCGCTCAACAACTTTATGCTGAGTACCCTTTCTCTCTGGCAACTATTGCCGATTTTAATATTCGTCGCGAATTTAAATCAGGGCTGCCTATGGAAAACATGTGTAGAGGGTACCAGTAGAGATTCTGTTAAGTCTTTGTCGATTCTGCTTGAGGACGGGAGCACAAAAATGAGCTAAAATATCACATATGAGCTCTCTTCATATGAATGAAAGTGCTCAGTGGGGGGCTGTCACTTACTTGAATGCCAGGGATCGGCGAACTCGCAGAGAGCCACAACTAATGTATTTTGACGTGTTGTAAGGTAGCAAATAAGCAAGAGCTGTTTTCCGAGGCTGCAGTTGGCCGTTCGAAAGGGAATACGCTAATTACTTGGCAAATCAGTGCGAAAATGATCCAACCTCGACTTGGGAGGATCCAAGGTACCTATGGTTCATTTGTAAAACTCACAGTTCTTTCAACACACCGCTCAGCAGATGACAAAATATTTAGAAAACACACTATCACGCGAAACCTTCGGAGGACGATCCACTTCGATAGAAACTTATAAAACAGAAAATGACACTTTGTGTTCACCTGTGATACTCTGGTTTGTCTACTGATTTGGACGCCATGTTGGAAAATTTTGTGATGAGAGAGTCCATGAATGAAACAGTGAGAAATGAATTTTCGCGTGAATTCACAACCTAGTTCCTGTTATGACTCAATACTCTTAAACTTAACAAAATTTAAAATAAACTTAGGTCGTTTGCTTTGATTAAAGGAGAAGAAAGACAACAAAGCATGCCAATACCTTATCCAGTCGGCCGTGCCTGGTGACAGCTGGGCGCATGTCATTTGAACACTCCGCGCCAAGAAGTGGAAAAAGAAAGGTGGCCCTCAAGAGTTTGTGATTCTAATTATGGCAATGGCTGGTGTGCACTAAAATATAAAAAATGGCAGTTTGGTGTCGTTAGAAATCTTACGAGACGATGATTTGTGAGTGATTTTGCTTCAAAAATGACTGACGCGTTGGGAGATAACATGGGCAAATGTTCAGACAGCGAGGAGGTTTCTCAACTGCGTGCAAGGCTTGAAGAAAATGTGAATGTGATAAGCAGACAGTCTCAGGAGATAGCCACTTTGAAAAGTGAGCTGAAAGAAGTGCTCTCCGAAAGAGACATGCTTTTGTGTGAAGTAAGCAGATTGAAGTTTGAAATGGAAATGGCGGATCTGAAACGTCTACACGAAGGAAGGTAAGTGACAGTTGCCTTGCCCTCCAACCTAAGTTGACATTTCTCTAGGCTCAGTTTTTGTCAGCTGTTGCTGCTTTCATTGAATTCCAGGCATTACAAAGAATTTCGTTCAAAACTTTAAAGTTTTTAAGTGTTATTCAAGGAAATATTTAGTCAGTATACTTTATGCGCATTTCCCATTCACAAATTTTGTTCTTTTGGTCATTCAGCAGTGACCCATGTGAGTGTTTCAGTGACCTGTCAGATATTGTTTACCTTGTCTAAGGAATATCTTTATTTTTGCCCCTATGCCAATTTGAAGAAGTTGCTATGAGTTAGAACGGTTATTTTGCTCATAGAAGTGTCTCTTTACTGTCAGTGTGTTGAGGCAGAATTTTCTGATATCCCTCTCTGGGGGGTCTCTTCATAGAAATGCTGTTGACGGTTTAAAGTTTGCCACAAAATCCTCACCAGCTTTATTTCAGTCCCTAATCATGCATTTATTCTTCATTGACTTTTGTTTAATTAATCTGTTCTCTTAGCTAAATGGTAGCTTTGCTACAAATTTTCAAAGCGCTAGGCTCTGGCTCCGGGTGGCAACCTAAAAGGCGTAAGTTTGTGACGACCCTGTGTATGCATGGATCAAGTTGAGTTTGAGCTCCCTGTGAGTGGCTCAATTTATTTTTTGAGCCCCTTTACCCAAGGTGTCAGTCTACTGCCCCATTCATCCCTTCCTTGCCAGCATGCCCATTCTGTGTTTTCTATACTTTGGCTGACGTAGGTCTTGAAGTAGAAGGTTCTTTAGATTGTCCTATAGTCTGTGTCTACCTGACCGCCCACGCCCCTGCTTAGTTGAGGTGATGTTCAACTGTTGCGCGGGAGGGCGGAGCGGGGGCGTGACGGGGGCTCGGCGCGGCGGGGCGGGGCGGGGCGGGGTGGGGCGGACGGGATGGGGTGGCAGCCCTCTGGGCCCTGGGCGTGGCCCCGCGCGGGGTAGCTCGCTGTGGGTCGGGCCGGGCTGGGGGTGGTGCCGGCCGGGCCGAGCCAGGGCGTTGCGCCCACGGGGCCCCACCACCCCCCAGGGGCCCCGAGGGAGGGATCTTGGCCGGGGCCGGGACAGCCCGCCCCTCCCCTCCCCTCTCCCCGCCCAGTGATCGAGGGGGCAGGGGCTGCACTGCGATATAGTCGGGCCGAACCAACCTGAGGGGCACAGTAGGGTGGGAAGTGCGGCCCCCACCAGGACCAAGCTTAGCCGGGATCGACCCGGCCGGCGGCGGCCCCGCGGCCCAACCCCCCTCAGAGGGCGGTGCCCCCGCCTCGTGCCGCGCCGGTCCGGTCCGGTCCACGGCGGGAGGGAGCGGACCTGGCCCGGCCCGGGCCGGGAGGGGTGGGTGGTGGGAGGGGTTGGTATCGAGGACAATGCGACGCCGGGCCGGACCTGGCCGTCAAGCACCCCCTTCTCCCTTTCCTTTCCTTCAAGTCCCCGCTTTGCTCTTTTCTCCAGTGCGGTTGGGCATGATCGTAGCCCTCCGTGCTCTGAGAGCGGAGCGGAGCTGCAGCGAGATCCGAATCGAAAGGGCCAATAAGAAGGGTCCCGGATGCTGAGTTTGCAAGATGGGAACAGCGCGGTCCCCTGCCGCGCCGCGCCGTATACTCTCGACTCATGATCCTTTTGTTGGCTCCGTTCGGCTTGGATTGTTTCCTTCATATCAGCTGCCGGTGCGGCGGCGGGGAGGCGTGGCGCGGAGGAGAGGTGGGTGCGGCAGCGGCAGGCGGATATCGAGGTCTCGGCCACGTATCGCTGTCGGTTAGGCCCTAGTCGGGCCGCGCCGGGCGCGGGGCGGGGCGGGGCGCTCCTGTCTCTTCTAGTCTTGTCTGCGTTATCGCGGGGCTGCGGCCGAAGTTATGCCGGTAATTGGCATTGGGCGTTGTCGTACCTACCATTTCAATGTGCGCGCGAAGCGTTTCGTTTGTTTGTTTTTTTTTTGCGGCCGCCCCGTCTCTGTCCTCCGTCCCGCTCCCCGGATGCCTACTATTTACGTTGTGCACCGTGTGGGATTATTACGCGCCCTGTCCGTCTGTTATCGGTCAGGGTGAGGCCAGCCAGGTGTGTTGCTAGTGTCGTTGATTGTGACACACGTCACGTGACACGTCACGTGTCGGGCCGGCAGACTAACACTCGCGCCGCCCGCCAGGCTACATATCGGCCGGACCACGCGACTGCCTCGCTGATGGTGAATCAGACTCCAGGCAGCGCGGCGGCGGCCTTGGCGCCTGGCCCCAGTGCCTCCAGCAGCCGGAGGGAGTGGCGGGCGGGGCGGCGCCGCGCCGCGCCATGGGGCCCAGCTCAGCCTGTCCTGCCAAATCTGCAAAATTCGTCAAAAATTACACTATAGTAATTCACGAAAAGTCTCTTTTCCGTCACGTTAGCTGCATTCATTGCCAAAATAGCAGGAAGCACCTCCGCTCGAATCCGAAATTTTTAATGCATCAGAAACGATTGTGGTTAGGTTGGATTGAAGTTGGCAGCCCTGCAGTAACGGTTGCAGGGACAGTAAATGAGTAGCGCGCTCAGTGTCGCCTTGTCTCGTTCTGTACGGCGTTTTTATTCGTTTTCGCGGTTCGAACAAAACTTTTAGCGTCTGTGCAAAGGATCGGCGTGAACGTAAGATATTCAAGTAGTGTCGGGTTAGACTATTCTTCGGCAAAAGTCATAAATCGGGACTGTGTGTGTTATGTCAAAATCGCCAATAAGATGGCCCGCGTCATGCCGCTGATAACCTATGTCAGCTGCCATTTTGTGGATCGTCTCCGGGGGACTCTGCTGGTAAGTGTCTTACCTCGATGGTCTTGTCCAATGTTAGTCATCCTGGGCAAACATCGCAATTATTGCGGCTGTCACCTTATCCAAGGTCGGACAGCGCTTTTTCGGATTTCGGGGAAATCGCCAGATCGTACAAATATAGGTGGGACAATCTAGCTGGACCGGCCCGGGGCTAGGCGAGGTTAGGCGACGCGGTGCGATGCGAACACTCGCACCCGCTCACCCCACTGCCCCCGTTGTTCGCCTCCCGATCTGGACGCTCGTTTATGCGTCCCAGTTACCCCAGCCCCCGGCCCGGCCCCGGCCCGGCCCCGCCCGTCCAAGCTTGTTGGTTCAGATCGCCTCGCCCTCGGCCCTCGTCTTTGTTTGCCCCTTCGCCAGCGCGGTGCGGCGCGGCGGCGCCCGCTCAGGCGTTTGGACAACGCCGGCTTCCCTCTCTGAGTCAGTCGGGGGGAGGGGGGACAGTGGCAGTGTTAGTCACACGCAGGCAGCGGCGCCCTATCGCAACCCCGAAGTCACCCCCTGGGCGGGGCGGGGCGGGGCGGGGCTGGGCGTGGCGGCGAGTGACGTAAGCAGGCGCGCCGTGGGGACGGGGCGCAGAGAGCAGCAGCAGAGTCGTGATGTGGAGAGGAGAGATGAGGGGCTGGTCAGCAGGCGAGTCTGTCAGCCGCACGCCTCCTCAGCCGTGTCAGTCCCGCCCGCGGGATAGGAAACGTATATATATACAGGAAACGCAAGTGATTGTCCCGGACCGCAGAAAAGAAAGGAAACAGTGAGCCCACAGCCGCCAGGGCCTGTGCGCACACTGGTGTAACACGGTGTAAACGAGCATAATGCAATGTAAAGAAATAAGTGTTTCCGTTAATGAAGAGTAATTGCCGCCGAGGTCTCGGCTCGGCGCGCACTGACTCTGACTGCTTAGCGTGCGGCATGCGGGTCAAGAGCGACCCCGCCCCACCCCACCTTCCCCGCCATGCCCCACCCCGCCCCACCCCGCCACGCCCGCCGCGGCAGCCTGGCGCACGCAATGACATTTGAAACGGCGGTGCAAATGGCGCAAAACGGCGGCTCTGCGCTGCTCTGCAGAAGGAGGGAAGCCCCTCCTCCTCCCGCTCGCCCTGCTCGGCTTTGGTTGGTGGTTGTCGCCAGAGTAGTTTCCTCAAGAGTTTGTGAATTTCCATGGCCTCGCCACTTCCGGTCCGCTCCGCTCGCCCGAGTCGAGCTGTTTGGCGCCGCTTTGATATGCACACATTGTAGCCCCGTCCCGTCCCGTCCCGGCCTGCCAAAGGGAAGCAGGCCTGTCGCGCTGTCGCCTCGCAGCGCAGCCCGGCCCGGCACTGCCCCGCAGGCAGGCCCATTCCGTTTTCCTCGCTTCCTTTCGGTAGCGCCCCGCCCCGCCACGCCCCCCACGCCCGCGCCGTTGTGACGTCTGTCCGGCCCCTGGAGGGGTGGAAGTACAGTCCGCTAGAAACGTCGTGTCGCCCACCCATTCACAGCCGCACAGCAGTCCTGATCGGGGTAGTGAAAGGGAATGACGCGCTTTCTTTCTGCGACTTTCCAGTCAATAATTTTTCTGACGTCGCGGTTGGACCGCTTGAGCTGTCTCGTCGCTATTCCAGGGAGAACGCTGCTCCTTGCGGCTTCGCCCCCAAGCCGGTAGGCAACCCGCGCCCACACCCGTTTTGCGGGCTGGTATGTGCACGGTAGGCAGTCTGCTGGAGCTCGGCTCCGGCCGGTGACTCGGCGCCTTTCCGTCTACCTGAGGGGCCGGAGCTGGAGGCTGGGGCTGGCTGCTGGCTTACTAGCCCGGCACTTCCCTCGACCTTCGCCTGTGCTCGTGGTGTGGTGGGCATAGACACTAACGGGGTCGAGTTCACCCGACTGCTTCGCCCGTAGTATAGCGTACCCGGCGCACCGGCCCCACCCGCCCCGCCCCGCCCCGCCCCGGCTACAACCACCCCACCCCACCCGGCCGTCGGCTCATTGGCCAATCGATAGCGCGGGCCGTGCTGGCGCTGGAGCGTGCCTGCTCGGAGCACGAGGCAGGCCCGGCCCGGCCCGCCGCGTGTTCCAAGGAAAGTGTCGCTCTGAGAGCGTCGCGGATCTCATCGGTAGCGAGGTGGGCTGGCTGGGCTGGGCAGTCACCCGGGGTCACGGGAGGTCACCCGGGTGACAGCAGCGTGGAGCTGAGCGGAGCGGAGGCTGGGGAGCAGAGGGTGCCGCGCTCGCTGCTGTGTTGTGCAGCGCTGCTCAGGGACGGGACGGCGGCGCGCCGCGATGCGTTCTGGTCTGGCCGAATAGGCGTCGCGGCGGGGCGGGGCGGGGGAAGTGCGGGACTCGTGGGGTGGAGGCGGCGGCGGCGGCGTCTCCCCTCCACTCCCCGCGCCACCCCGCCCCGCCCCGCCCCTCGCCGCGCCCTGTCGAGTCGCACCCTCCCCGCCTCCCCCCGCTACGCTGCCGTGACGCCCATCCCATCGGCTGCAAGTCAGTAAGGGCAGTAGCTGTCGCACACGCGGAGCAGGCCGTCGTCCTGGTGCCTCCCCCGCCCCGCCGGGCGTGCGTGCGAGTGAGTGCGCGAGCGAGTGCGCGAGCGAGGCGCGAGCAAGGCGCGAGCGAGTGAGAAGCCGCGGAGAGGAGAGGTACAGGGTCCGAGTGTGCCATGTGGTAGTGATGGAGGCCCCCCTCCCCCTCGCGCTGGCGGGGCCGGCCGTGGGGCCCGTGGGGCCTGTCCTGGACGCCCCCCTCGTGGAGGCCCCTATCCTGGACGCCCCTGTCGCGGAGGCCCCTGTCGTGGAGGCCCCTGTCGTGGAGGCCCCTGTCGTGGAGGCCCCTGTCGTGGAGGCCCCTGTCGTGGAGGCCCCTGTCGCGGAGGCCCCTGTCGCGGAGGCCCCTGTCGTGGAGGCCCCTGTCGTGGACGCCCCTATTTTGGACGCCCCTGTCGCCCCTGTTGTGGACGCCCCTCTCGTGGAGGCCCTCGTGGAGGCCCCTCTCGTGGACGCCCCCCTCGCGGACGCGACCGCGGAGCCCCTTGTGGTCGCGACCACCGTGGAGCCCCCCGTGGGGCTGCCCGCCGGCAGCGGCCCCGGTAGTCGGCCGGAGTCTCCGGCCCCGGCCGGGGTCCAGCTGAACGGCGCGGCGGGCGGCGCGGCCCCACCGCGGGAGGGACTCTACGAGGGGCTGTACGACGCCCCCGCCGGCGAGCCCCTCTACGACAACCCGGATAGGGACTATGAGGCGCTCTACGACGCCCCCGCCGACGACAGAAGGTACGCTCCGGTGCGCCCCTCGCGGAGGGTTGTTTACATCGCCATGGTTACCCACCACTACCCCTGCCCCTGCAACTCCGCGGCCTGCCGCGGGCGCGGCGGTGGCAGCCTCGCACGTGGGTGGGGCCGGGGGCTTATGGGGCTGCCCGCGGGGCTGCCGGGGCTGCCGGGCCTGCCGGGGCTGCCTGCGGGGCTGGTCCGGGGCGCCTCCCTGGATCGAGCGGCGATGGCGATGCTGCGAGGCGGCGTTGCCTGGCAACCCGAGCAGCCGCAGCAGCAGCGCCGCAGGGGAGGGGGGTGGGGGGACTGGGGGGGAAGGGGTGCCATGCTGTCGAGCCGTCCTGTCGTCTGCCCTGTGCCTGACCGCCGCCCTGGCCCCCGCCCCGGCCCCGGCCCCGGCCACGACCACGGCCACGACCGTCGCCATCCACTCATCTTCATGCAATCATTGAATCATCCGTAAGTTCCTTTCATTTCTCATACTGTCCATGCTCATCTCTTGTGCTCACGATTTTATTTTGTATTTTTGTTGTAAAGTCGTTTCACGCCTACATTTGGTCAGTTCATTCATGCATTCACTCATTCATTCATCCGACCATCCGCTCATTCATTCGTTCATTCATTCATTCATTCATTCATTCATTCATTCTTCTGCGTTTATTTTTATTTATTTTATCTGCACGGTGTGTCTGCTCTACGGGTCGCTACGGGTCTCCACGGGTGAGTCCGTGGACCTGATATCATTCATTAATGGATTCATTCGCTGCGTTAGTGAGTCTGAGCCCCACCCCCGCCCCCTGCGGCCACGCCCCCGACCCTGCGCCTGCGGCCCCGGCCCCTGTCTGTCAGACCAGCACGCGGTTGAATACTAAATGCACATTTCTGGCTACCTGCACCGCTGCCCCTCCCCTCCTCTGTCGCCGTCCTTCCCCCTCTGGTTAGCGCGCGCAGTTGGCATTTGGACGGCCGCTCTGGACCAATTAAATTGGAATCGCGGACTGCCGCGGGAGAGAGAGAGAAGGAGAGGCGAGAGAATGGGAATTCAACGCCAGGGATAGAACCAGCCGGCAAATGGAGAGAGAGAGAGATAGAGGGTGGGGGCCAGTAGCCCGTGGCTGAGCCAGGAGCGGAAGAGAGAGAGAGTGAGGGAGAGAGAGTGAAAGGCTTTTGTTTGCCGAGGGCCCCCATCCAGGCAGGCGACAATCCCCTTATTATAATAATGTCACGACGGAATCCCTGAGCAGCCCTGCCGCCCTACAGCGCGGGTCACGTGGGGGTCGCGCTAGCTGCGCCTCGCCGCACTACAGGACAGTGTCTTTCTGCTCACCGGCAGTCGTCTTCTGTCTATATCTCGGTGTCTCATGGCGGGGAAAAATCCAGCACAATCAATAAGGACAGTTTTCGTTATTTTCGACAGCTGTTAATTTTATCTCCTGAACCTGAAAATCCGATTTTGCTTTTCCGGCAAACTCTCTCTCGCTCTGCTCTGCGTATGCGGGGGGAGGGGGGGGGGCGTGCCTCTCGCCCCCCCCCCCTTGTCCTCCTGTCAGTCTGGAGTAAGCAGGGGGCTTTAAAGGCGTCCCTTTCCCCTTCCCAAAGTGACTTCCTCTTATAGTTCGACGCCCCCCGCCCGCCCCGTCCCGCCCCGCCGCTCTGGTTTGCCGCGCCACTCAATACTAACGACCCTGAGCCGAGACGTGTCGTCCGTCACCTCCGCAGGGAGCTGGAGTGAGTGAGGGCTCTGCATGTCGCGAGTATGTCGTCCCCGCTGGGAGATGAGGCATCGGTGTGCGCTCGTGCCGCGAGAGAGAACGGCGCGCAGGTTAAAAATTTGCTGATAACTGGTCGATCTGATGATGTTTGAGGCAAAGGCAGAGCGTATCTGAGCTAATCAATATTATTGTGGTGGAGGACCATGAAAGAGTGAGTTGGCCGATTGCACCCGCCCGCCCACTTTTGTACTGTGCCGCAGACTCATGGCGCGGTGGAGTAGTATCACTTCGGAGAGTGGGCGTGGTGAATCGTGCACCTGCTTTTATTGTAGACCCCCCTCCCCCTTCCCCCGGACGCCCGCGCGGAATCATTTTCGTAGTCGTGTGGCCTCCGTAGAGCATTATGCGTGCTTGAAAATGCGCGGGATTTATCAGGCGGATTATCCGAAACGACCAAAAACAACGATCGCGCTGCGCCGAAACTTCCGAGTGATTTCCTGCACCGCTCGACTCGACTCCCCGACTCCAGCTCCTAAAAGTCGCACGTGTTTCGCCGGGGCTGGTCCGATAGCGGTAGAGGAGGGTTGCCGGTTAGGCCGCCGGCAGGGCGGGGCGGGGTGGGGCGGTGGGGCCCCTGCCTACCGTACAGCATCCCTCTGCCCGCCCCGCCCCGCCCCGCTCCGCCCCGCCCTGCCACCCCCGCGCCGGGGCCGGGGCGTTATCGAGCGCGCGTTCTGCCCCTCCGTAGCAAGCAGCCGCCCTGGGGCGAACAGGCAGGCAGGCAGGCAGGCAGCCAGGGTCATTCAACCACCGGTGCGCTGTAGTACTACGACTGAGAGGTGGAGAGGAGAGGAGATGAGAGGGAGAGAATCAGAGAGAGAGGTTGCCATGCGACGGCAGGGACCTCGAGGTGAAGCAGGCTTACCGCCGCGAGCGCCGCTCTGCAAACACACACACACACACAACTGAAAAGGAAAATGCGGGAAATACTAAAATGCATTGAAAGAACCTGCCGGCGGCTGCGGTACGGCGGCGTGCTTCTGTCTTGTATCAGGCCCACCTTATCTCCCCGGCCCGGCCGGAGCCGGACCCGTTGGCTGCCACCCCTTCCGTTACTCTTTTGGTGTTTCCTCCACCCCCGCCATGCCCCGCCCCGCCGCGTGAAAGGTGCACGGCCGGTCCGCAGCAGAGCAGGCGGTAAACACACCGCCCCCCACCGCACCACCACCACCACCGCGCCGCGACGCCGGGCCGGGCAGGGGGTGAGCGTCGCGACGTCGGGTGCGGGGCGGGGTGGGGTGCCTGGCTCCCTGCTTGCGGGGTTGCCACGTGGGGCGGGCGGGCCGAGCCGGGGGTTGACTCCTGAGGTCGCGCGCGCGGCAGGCCCGGCCCAGCCCGCCGCCAGGCCGGGGTGGAAATGGGAAATGGAATATTGGCGATGGGGCGGGGCGGGGCGGGGCGGGGCGCTATATAGACGGACGGGTGACGCGCGCGGGGAGCCCATTGGGACCGGTGCGCGTGGGCGGGTCCCCAGGGAGGAAGATGTATAGGGAGAGGCTGCTCGTGGAGGACGCCGCCGCGCCGGGCCGGGGACCACACCCAGCGCCTTTGTTCCCACGGCGAGCCCTTGGTCCCCGGCCCCGGCAGGAAGTGTCGCCTTGCCGCGGTAGACGGGACAGGTGCCCGCTGCACCCATGCAGTACTACCGCGGGTTCGAGCCCCACCCCGCTCGGGCACATTTTTTTTCGTGTTTTGGGTGTCGTCGTGTTGGCATTGCCGCTCGGCCGAGCGCGGCGCGCATTGTGCGGTTCACTGCGGGGCGGGCGGGCAGCGGGCAGCGCCGCTGACCACGGCTGGCTCCGTGAGGCAATGGGCGCTGGTGCGTGAGGGGCGGGGCGGGGCGGGGTGGGGCGCGCACGTGCGTGAGCGGGGGCGGGGCGGGGCGGCGAGGACCTTAACGGCGCGGTGGCGACAGCTGCGGCCCTGCCCTGCCCCTCCGGCCTCGGCCAGGATAGTGATCAATACACTGCAGGCACGCGCTCGGCCTCGGCCCGAGCTCAGTAGTGTGCTGCATGAGCATGATGAGGCATCCGGCAGGGCGGGGTGGACCGGACCGAGGTGAGGTGTCTGTCCGACAAGGAGTATGGCGCCGGGCCGGGCCGGGAGCAGCAGCCCGCGGGGGTGGCTGTGAGAGGGGAGGGAGTCTGCCGCCAAGTGCCCCTCCTCGACCCTCTGCTCGGCTCAGCTCGGCTCGGCTGTGCTGAATGTCCCCCGCTCTGCTCTGCGCGCTCTCTGTATTCCTCTCGGCCCCGACTCTCTTTTGCTCCTCCCCTCCCCCCTCTCTCGGTCTCATCCGCAAATGCACTATACCCTCTCCTCATCGTGCTGGAGTGGGGCTATGGGCTGCTAGAGGCGGACATTGTTTCGTGCCCCCCCCCACCCCCCGCCCCATTGCGGCTTTGTCGTCGTGAGCGACGCTGCTGCAGCAGCTTGGGCGTCTTGGCAGTGCAGTGCAGTGGGACCGTACCATGAGCGACACCCGGCCCCGCCCCGCCCGGCTAGAGAAGTCGTATCAGATGAGTCCCATGACCCCACCTCGGGTGACCTCCCCTCATGCTCATGACCGTCGTCAGGAATGTGGGGAGGCCAGGCCGGCGCTGCGCAGCTCTGCCTCGCCGCGGGGCGTTCTGTTCTGTTCTGTCCGAGGCGATGGGGGCCGCGACAATGGAGTCCACAGGACAGCGCTGCGCGGCCCGGCCCGGCCCGGGCATGCTGGGCCTGTCAAGCCGGATGCGCACCCCGCCCCGCCCCGCCCCGCCGCGGGCTGCTGTCAGGAGCGGGATTGTATCGGATTGATAACATAATACGTCCCACGCATCGCGCATCTCTCGCGGGCCTGCCTGAGCGAGCTGAGCTGAGGGGCGGGGGGAGAGAGAGCCCCCTACTCAGCCAGCGCGATTGTCTCTGTCGCTGTGGCCCTATGGCCGTGCCTATGACGGCTGCCGCTGCAGCTCAGAGCGCTCTTTATGTCCTGCAGCCCTTTGTTGCTGGGCCGGGCGGAGACACTCGTTACGCGAGGCCAGCACGGGGGTGGCGCGGCGGTGTGGTGGCGGCCCGGCCGAGCTCGGCGCTCAGGTCGTTACTCGACGCTTGTCCTCGGGGCTGGCAATCTGCTACCCTCCACCTCCCCGGCGCCGTGCTCCTCTCTCCTCCGGCTCTCTCCCCCCTCCTCCCCTCCGCGGCGCCGTGCTCCTCTCTCCTCCGGATCTCTCCCCCTCCTCCCCTCCGCGGCGCCGTGCTCCTCTCCCCTCTGGCTCTTCTCCCCCACCCCGGCGCCGTGCTCCTCTCTCCTCCGGCTCTCTTATTTCACGGCTCCGCGATGAGGTAGGCAACGCACCCACACGTGTGTATGCGAGCGGAGGAGTTGCCTACCTGACGGGGGCTCAAGGGCCCCGCTTTAAAATTCCTTACGATTTTTTAAAAAAATTGTATTATTAATATTATTATTATTATTGTATTTTAATGTGCCCTGCTTTCCGTTATGACAAAAATGTTTTGTTATGGTCGATTTCTCTCCTTGTTCCCCGCACCCCGCACGGTAGTGACCTGACCCCCTCATTGGTATGCTCGCCGTGAGGCGGGCCGGGGCCGCCCGACTGAAAAAGGGAATGGAATCGAATGGGCCGCGCCGGGCCGCGCCGGGCCGGGCCGGGCGCCATTTGGCTCGAGGGGTCGAACGCTGCTCGTTAGCCGATGAGCCTCGACTCTATCGAACACCGGGAGCCGCCCCGCCCCGCGCGGCACGGAGCCGCCTGCTGTATGCTAATGTGAATTTGTGTGTCTGCAGCTCCGTCGTGCCCAGCATCTCGCAGCAGAGCCACATGAACATGAACGGACAGTGCGGCGACGAGGACCATCGCGGCTCGAGAGACAGGTAGGCAATGCAACGCTGGAGGTGGAGGGGTGTTGTTTCATGTGCAGTGCTGACGGACACGGAAAATGAATGGAAACATGTGCAAAGCCAGGCGATTTGCGGACAGTGCGCGTGGTTTAAGGGTTGTTGAGTGCGCGTTACCGCTGTGCTATATGCGGTACCTCACCAGGCTCTGCCCTGCGTACCTGCGCGGCCCGACCTTGGCCGCCGCCACCGCGAAAGCGAACGTGAATGTTAATGCGACTGAGATGACACCCGCTTATTAGCGAGCGAGCGGCGGCGCCTACCCAGCAAAGCAAAGATCACCGGCAAAATTCATAGGCGACGAAAAGGGACGCATTTGTAAAAGTCCTCGTAAATAAAAGAAGAGGAGGTGCAAAAATCGCTGCCACCTCCGAAAAATAAAATACAGCACTTATTTTAAAAAGTCTCGTGGTCGCTCCGTTTGGAAATAGAGTCCGGGGTAGAACTGGGGCTAGGCAGGTCACGGGGTGAGCCCGCTGCTGGTGGCGCCATCGCCGTCCCCCGGCCATGGCCTACGGCGTGAGCATGATTTCCTTCGGGGCCTGCGCCTCCGCCGCGCCGCTTGCCAAGACGGCCTGGCGCCTCGCCTCCTGGCCTGCTCTGCCCTGGCGCTACCGGCGCCCCCAGGGGGGCCTAAATGCAGCCGGCGCCATAACCGCGTCAACACCTCGCCTCGGAGCGCCGCGCCGCGCACCGCGCCGGGTGGCCGTAAGAGGTGCGCTGCCGTTCACTCTGGCAGGCATAGGCGAGGCCGCCGCGTTCCCGGGGAAACGGAGAGCGAGAGAGATAGAGCGAGGGAGCGAGCGAGAGAGTGATATATATATAGGAGGGTAAAAAAGAAGGGGGCGTTTCTTGTTGGAGCGTTTGCTGACGCGCGCGATTAGCTCTGCCGAAAGGTATCGCTGGCAATTACCGGCGCGGAGACCGGCAGGGGTGCGTGGGCCATCCGTTTCATTATGAGCGCTGTGCAGAGCGGAGCAGAGGCTCAGGGGCCCGCCCCGCCCCGCCCCGCCCCGCCCCGCCCCGCCCCGGGTCGCTGAACGTGATTGGCTCGCCTCGCGCAGAGTGTCGTGACGAGGAGACGGACAGCAGCGAAGCTACGGAGCCGGCGCGCGGCCCGGCCCGGGGCTCAGGACTCTGTGGACTTTTAATTTTCCGACTGGGCCTTCAAGATTGGACCGCTCGCCCGGGCGCTAAGGCTGGTGGGGGCGCGGGGGCGCGACCTCCTCGAGGCGCCTGCGTCACCCTGGAGCGCCCCACTCCACCCCACTGCCGTCACTCCTCCAGGTCTCGTTTCGCTCCGATTGTAATCCTCGAGTGGAAAAGTTGTGTCCGCGTTCGCGCGCGCGAGATCCACCAGCGGTCCTCCTCCACCCCCTCTCCTTTTCCCAGCCGTCGCCCCCGCCCCGCGGCCTCGCTCGCTGGGGGATTTTAATAAATGAACCACCCCCGCGCATTGCGCCCCCCTCCCCCACCCCGGCGCTCCACCGGGGCGGAGCGTTTTTCATCGTGTTGGTTCCGCCCACCGCTTTGTGTTGGGGCTTCGCAAAGTTTGCGCCGGGATAATTAGCGACGAGGGCAGCTGCTGGCCCGAATTTGAGCCCCGTGTGACGTCACGGGGCGGGGCCGGATCGTATGGCCGCACTGTCGGAGTTCGGAGTGGTTCGCACACCGGCTGGTGCGGCGTCATACACTAGTGGATAGAGTAAAACTGCCTCGCTTATTGCACCCCGCTCCGCCCCCCCCCCTTCTCCCCTAAACCCCAGCGGGAGTAGCTGCTGTGCCGTGCGGGGCCGCCCCGCGCCCCCGCCCCGCCAGAGAGGCAAGTCCATTGATTTGCTCGCGCCCGGGGCGGGGCGGGGCGGGGCGGGGCGGGGCGGGGCGGGGCGGGGCGGGGCGGGGCCCGGGCTTGCTGCTCCTGGCTGGCTCCCGCCCGCTCGGGCCAGACCAGACCAGACCCCGCAGACGAGACGCCCCCCTGATTCAGGATGTTGTAGTACACATAACCCAGAGCTCGGGGCGGGGCGGGGCGGGGCGGGGCGCGAGGTCGGGTGCGGTGGGTCATACGAAACCAGCAATGATGATGTGCAGATCCGTCGCGCCGCAAAGCACAGTGCACTGTCTTTTTTTCTTCGTTTTTTTTTATGAGCCGGCCTGACGTTTGAATGGATGTTGCCTGTTTAGACGGCACAGCCAGACGAGCCGCGGTGGAGTTCTGGATTTTAAATCTCAGAATTTTTAGCGGGCGGCGGCGGCGGCGGGCCCGTCCAGCAGGCAGGCGTGACGGGGCGCTCGCGCTCGCTTGCGCTCCGGGCCGGGGGTATTGTTTCCGAGAAGTTGTCGACGCCGCCGCGCCGGAGAGGAAAGGAGAGGACACCGGACAGTCTGGAATCCAGTAGGCGTCGTGAGTGTGTGTGTGCCGGTGGCGGATAGGCGCGTCCGATCACCCGGGCGCCGCTGGACGAGGAACACAACGACTGTAGGAATGGGGAACACGACTGTTGCGGCTGCCGCTGGACAGGACCCGGGCGGGGCGGGCGGGGCGGGCGGGGCACTGGACTGGACTGGCTTGGCAGGTTGCCGGCCTGCGTCCCACGCACTCGCTGGAGCCTGGTCTGGAGCCGCCCGGAGCCGCAGCTCCGGTCTGCTGCTGCACCCCGCTAACGCCCACCGCGCGAATTGTTCCGATCCCCTCCTCTCCTACCAGAACGCCCCGCTCCTGACCAGAGTCAGAGTCCAGAGGAAGACGCGTACAGAGAGCCGCGTATGCTCTAGGAACCGCGGGGCGGGCGCGATGCCTGCTCCCTCTTGCCTCCTGGGCTGGGCCGCCTGCGGGCTGGGCCGGCCCGCGCGCCTGGCGCGTCAGTTGGGCTGCCTACCCACCCGGCGCTCGGCGCGCAGCAGGCCTCGCTCGCTCGCAGGCCTTGCGGTTAGGCGTGCCGTACGGACTCCTCCGCTGTCACCTTCTGCTCTGCGCTCGCCCGCGCGGAAACTCTCATGCTTTTGGACACCCGCCCGCGCCGCGCCGGGCGCACCGGCCGCTTTGAACCGCACTACTTCTTTTTTGTCGTTGTTTGCCGAGTTTGCGGTTTTGCTCTGCGCGTGCGGTAAGGTGCACGTCGTGTTTCTTTCCCTTCCGCATAGCCCGCTGCGGTCGCCTGCTTGCCGACACGGTTTTTCTTTTGAGTGACACGGCGCGGCCGGCGACAGCCGCTGGAGACGCGCCCCGCCCCGGCCCCGTCGCCGCGCTCGCTTATTTATATCCGCAGAGGAATCGGAGAAATGTTGTCGTCGGGCGATTCTTAATGAGGAGGAAAATAGTTGGGTCGTGGCGTGGCGAGGTGTGGCGCTGCAGGGTGGGCCCGGGTCCGGCCGGCCTGCACAATTTATGACAGTTCTCGCGCAGAGTGGAGTAGTTAACACACTTGGCGTGTCCCCCTGCCGGGCCGGGCGGGGCGGGGCGGGGCCGGGCAGGTCCGGGTCCGCGGGACCACACAGCCGAGCACCTCTCCTAACGAGGCGCAGCGCAGGCAGCAGGGGCCTAACTGGACCCGCTACCTACCACCCCGTAACCTGCAGTGCTCATGCCTGTTGGGGCCCCAGAGACCCCCCACGGGACGCACCGGGCCGGGCCGGCAGGAAGGGGTTGACCCGTCGCGGCGACGCCCAGTTTTAAACAGTTACTTTCTTTTTCATTAATTGTGGCTTCTCGCAACTCGTTTGCTCTTCAAGATTATCGTATGGAGCTCCTCGTGCTAGTTACTGGTGTCAAGTCCCAGACCAGTAATTTAAAAAAAAAAAAAAAAAAAAAAAATCTGTACACTAAAAGGGCGGTGCAGGTGTCTGAGCGAGGTGACTTACTTGTGTAGACCAGGCTCTGGCGTCTGTCTCTTATTTTGGGCGTATCTGCGTGCTTAGCATACTCCCTCGCATGGGTTGCCTTCTTCCTTCCTCCCCCGGCCCTCCCCGGCCCGGCCCTGTCCGGTACGCTCCTCTTTCATATGGAGTGTGGCGGTGGTGTCACCGGGCGGGCAGGATGGGGGCGGGGGTGGGGGGCAGCTCTATGCACCGCGACGCCACCTCGCCTCGCCGTACGAGGTTCGCGCGCGGTGAAAGCCGAGCCACGCCACGCCACGCCGCGCCGCCGGACTGTACCCGCACTCGCAACGCAACCCGGTACGGGCACGGCACAGTGTGGCTCACTCACCCTGCACCCCGCCCCGCCCCGCCCCGCCCCGGCGCGTAACCTGCTGCTCGAGGTGTGATCGAGAGAACTCGACGGGACGGGACGGGACGGACAGTGCGGAGCCACCAGCGGATGGGGAAATGTGTGCAACTCGGTCAAGAAGCAGAGCAGGCCGGGCGGGCCGGGCGGCCGCAGGTGCCGGAACACGTATTCTACAAGGGGGGATGCGAGTAAAGTAGACTTGCATGGCGGGGCCGGGGCGGGCCTCTCTGACCGGCCCCGGCCCCGGCGGCCCCTCTAGTTTCCATACTCATTTCCACACAGAGCCGCCCGCCCCCGCACTTCCCCGCCCCGCCCCTGCTTCCTCTTATTGATCCCTGCGTGTCCCCCAGCCCGGCTCATACTCGATCCCTGGTCCGGCCCGACGCCTCCGCCCTCCCTGGCCCGCTGCTGCTGCTGGCTCGCTGCCCAAACGCTGCTCCAAACGCGCCCGGCCCGTCCCGCCGGCTGGGGTCAAGTCGGCCGGCCTCGGCTGGGGTCAGATCGGTGGCGGTGGGGCCCGGACCTCGTCGCGTATGGCGGCAGAGAAAGTGTCCGGCCGGGCCCCGTGTGGTCGGGCGGGGCGGGGTGGGGCGGCTCCCGAACGGGATGGGGAGCAGGGAGTCATCGCCGCGCCTGCAACTGTGTCGCCGCCGCGTGCTGTGTACCGCCCCGCCCCGCCCTCCTTCCCCGCCTTACCCCACCCCGCCCCGCCCCGCACCGCGCCGCCACGCGCGCATACGCTCAGCATTGTTTTGCAACGGTAATGACCGTGTGCTCGTGTCCATTCATTCGCGGCGCCCCACCCCACCCCACCCTACCCCACCCCACCTTGGTATTTATTCTCCCCGCCGGCCCGGCCGGGTAAATGTGCCCCTCAAGAAGATTCCTTAAGCTTTGGACAAGGGTTACAAGGCATCGATTAATATTTTAAAAAAGGAAATAAACTGAAGCGCACCCTGGTCTGGAGCGGTCCCCTCTGTGGGTGCGACGCGACGCTACGAGGACGGCATGGGCCGCCCCGCCCCGCCCCGCCCCGCCCCGCGCGGCCTACTTCCGTATGCTAACGAGGCCGAGCGTTGACGCGGCCCTGCCGGGCCGGGCTCTCCGGCCCCCAATAACCGCAGGATATATCGCAGTGATTAACCGTTATCGACGACATTTTCAATAAACGCACACCGCTGCGAGGGAAGGCTGACTGACTGAAGTGTGGCTCTGGTATAGGTATACTGTAGCACCTGCTGTGACGTGAACGGCGCGCCCAGTCGATGATGGCAAGCTTAAGATCTGTCTAGAGATTTGCAGAGTGGACGGGGAGGCGGTAAGGGTGTCATTATTTGCTTAGAGTGTGTACGGTCCCCACTTTGCTCGACCTCTCCTTCCTGCATGGGCCACCTACACAGTCACCTGCACGTGGAGGGGAGGGGTAGAGGGGGACTGTTGCGCCCAGGGGACAGTGCGCTGCGCTCCTGCGGGGCGGGGCGGGGCGGGGCGCCTCGCTGTTCCACATGGTTCCATGCACGAGCTGCATGCTCTATTTTCAACGCGGGGCTGCGGGCCTGGTTGGGCCGGCCTGCTGTTCTCAGGCTGCATGCGTGGGGCCGGGCCGGGCCGGGCCGGGCGGTGGGAAGGCACCACTGCTGCCCCGCCACGCCCGCCCCGCCACGCCCCGCCCCGCCACGCCCCGCGTAACGCTGTGTGAATAGCAATCCCCGCGATGGCCCTGCCCGCCCTGGTCACGTACGGGTGGAGGGCGCCCCGCCCCGCTCGGCCCTGCCCGCTGGAGTGGAGGAGGGTTCTTGCAAAACGCGAGCGAGTCGCGTCTGCGGCGCTGTGCCTGTGTGCTGCGCTGTCACCCCGACGGCAGGTGAGGCGAGGGGGGCGGAGAAAAAAATTATAGAAAGAACCGGTCGGGTATCGAACCTGGGGTGGCGTGTGTGTCGTCATGGTGCAGAACTGGGCCGAAGAGGTCGCAGTGCGGTGCAGAGCGGAGCTGAGCAGCGATGAGGCCGACGGCCTCAGCTGCAGCAGATGGCGGCGAGGCGAGGGCGAGGGGTCATCCCGGGGATTTTATTTCTAGACCCCCATGCTTCCCTCTCGCGTTGTCTCTTTTTCTCTCACAGCCTGCGCCCACCCCTTGCGCTTGCTTCTCGCTCTCTCCCTTTCTTTCTCTCTCTCTCTCCCTCTCTCCTCGTTAGTTTCTCCCCGGGGCCAAAGTTTTCCGGTCCACTGAGCGTGAATGCCAGCCCAGAGCGCGCGCGATCGACAGAGAAAAGCGATTCCTCGTTTGAACCCTTTTGTCATTTCACGGCGCCGCGGGACGCCACGCCACGCCACGCCACGCCACTCCACCATCAAGAGCGCCTGCGCCTAGCCCCGCCCCCCTCCCCCTTTCTGATGGATGGTATTGTTTATACTCTACTCTTTAGATGCTCGGTGTATTATTATTTTGTGGACCTACCAACCTTGGGTCAATTGTGACCTGGTTCTCTCAAGTCAAGTCAAGATTGAGTCGCGCACACGAGTTGCAGTTTGGAAAGAACTATAACACCGCCGTAACAAAACACTGTACATCACGAGTTTTCTATATAATACTGCTCGGTATTTATTGGAATACTTGTCCGAGTCCGCCTCTTGTGTACACCCGTAACGCGCTTACGTATTGGCGTTATGATATGCAGTCGCGACTTGATCTCCTCAGGCCCGTGCCCCGCCCCGCCCCGCCCCGCCCCGCCCCGCCCCGCCCCGCCCCGCCCCGCCCCGCCCCGCCCCGCCCCGCCCTCTCTCGGGGACCACCAAGGCCCTCTGCCGTCGTGCCGCCCGCGAGGCGAGGCGAGGGGCCCAGGAGGCCCTGCGCTGCGCTGCACAGCTGCACTCCATTCAACACTGTCTGTGCGCCGCGCCACGCCACGCCGCGCCACGCCCGGCCTTGGCAGGCGTTCACACCTGCGCGTGGCGGCGCGGCGCGGCGCGCACCTGCAGCTGTCACGGGGTGCATCATCAGCTGTTTATAATGCGTCGCGTAATGGATTGGCGGGCATCATTCTTTCTTTTTGTTTTTGTTGTTGGTTCTGGTTCGAAGGCGGTGGTGCGGTGCGTCGACCTTGCGCCCCATCACCCGGGACTTCATAGGAGAGCGTAGACAAACAAACGCCTCCCTGATGGGGAAAGGAGAGGGCTGTCTAGGAGGCCAGATAGAGTTTCGAGCTTCATGAAACCTTCTTAACCCCTCCTCCCTTATAACAACACCACACCCGAGTGTGGTCGACTACGCTTACATCGTATATTTGGCGCAAAAATTCTGACGACATTGATGCTTTCTTGCCCTGATTTTTGCCCCTCACCTAGTTATTAGCCGTCCAGGATCCGCCCTCCCCACATGGCCGCGGGCCCGTCCCGTCTCCTCTCGTCTCGTCTCGTCCATTGTCCTTTCGGAATGCCATGCCGCTGGTCCCGCGGGCCGGGCCGGGCGGGCCGATCAAGGCCTGCAGGCAGAGTGCAGGGGGCTCTCTACACGGGAGGCGCCGTATGGGATGGGTAGGGGAGGGGAGGGGCGGGGCAGCGGCGTCCAGACTTATATTTAGACCACAGAGTGCGGGGCGGGGCGGGGCGGGGCGGCGGAGGGCCCTCACCCTCCTCAGCCTTGTCTGCTGCTGCTCTCCAAAAACGCTTTTGCGCGCGCGGTGTTCTGCGGCGCCGCAGGTTATCTATGGTGATGCCCGCGCGGCTTACTCTGCGGTCACTGTGGCGCGTAAAGTGGCGTGAGGCGCGCGTCATTCCTCTTACTTTCGTTTTCTTCAACGACGACGACGTTTATATACTTCTTTTTCGTTTTCGTCGCGATCGAAAATTTTTCGCGTGGTAGTTCTGGCGGTCGTGTGTGTGCGAATAACCGATCGACCTGCAGCCCCGGCGGGCTGGGCGGGCTGGACAAGACAGGGCAGGACAGGGGGCAGGGCCGGGTTCAGAAGCAAACTGGAAACCGGAAGCGATATTACAGCACCAGGCCACTCCTCGCCCGTTCGCGTGGATATCTGAAAGTGTGTGTGTGAGTGCGTGTGCACGGCGTCAAGTATGACGCCGGTATGAAAAATGTACGTGAAGTGGTGAGAATGATCATGATATGTGACGCCTGTGTGCGGTGTGCTCGGGGAAAGTGCCAGCATGGTCCCGGCTCGGCCCAGCCCTTGCGTGGCGAGGCGAGGCAGGCGGGCGCGGCGCGGCGCGGCTCCGAGGGAAGCGGTAGTTAACCGCTCTGTGAGCGCTCCGCGGCCCTGTGCCTATTGACAGTAGGTGAAAGGTTCGGGCACGAGGCGCGGGCCGGGCGGATGGACATAGACGGACAGACAGACAGGCAGACGGGCGTAGCGGAGGAGAAAAAGTAGTTGCTCAATTGTTTCTAATTGCGGCCGTGCCCGTGCCGCCCCGCGCCGCCCCGTCCTCTTGAATATGCAGGGCTTTTTATTATGTTTTTTTTTTTCGTTTTTAACTATCCCGGCCCTGTCTATACGGCCCGCGCGCGCGGTTCAGGTCGGCTCAAGGGAGGAACGGGACGGGACGGGAGCAGTACCTGCACGCCGTACGCGCACTGCCATGAAAAGAAACGGGAAAATACGATATTATATACAAATTTTGGTACTTTTGAATTACAATTTCAAATTTAAAATTTGCTAAGCAGCAGGGGATGTGTTATGTGCGCGGCCTTGAAAGGTCGCGGTTGCGTGACCCCGGATATGCACGTCGTGGCCGCCGATGACGGCGCGACGGCCGCCCGTGGGACGATCGTAAATGCCAAACTAAACGATTCGTTTGCGTGTGTGTGTGTGTTGCAGGTGAGTTGCAGTCGCTCAGGAGGCGCGGGGCGTGGCAGTCGCGAGACGTAGCCTGTGAGTGTGTTTTTATTTTTATTTTTTCTTACCCCCCTGCCCCTCCCCCCCTCTCGCACACGGTGAGAAAAGCGGTGGTAAATGACCGTTCGCTCAGCGGCATGGCAGCCCTTTTTGCATGGCGCACGAGTGCTGCTTTCGATTTCATCGGGCAGGGCTGGGCTGGGGGCTGGGCTGCTTCTGAGGCCAGGCCGGGCCGGGCCGGGCGCATGCCATCCGGGTTGTGCAATGTGAAATGCAACGTGCGCGAAATGCAATGTAGAGCCAGTGAAATGAGGAACCTCCGCGCGGCGCGGCGCGGGCGGGCGGGCTCGGGCCGGACTGTTCGGACGGGACGCGCTGCTCTGCAAGGCTGCTTTTGTCGGTGATCAGAAGGCGCTTCCGAAGACGGCTCTGCTCTGCTCTGCTCGGCTCGGCTCTCATGCCGGGCCGCCTGCTGCCCCACATACGGCCGCAGGGCAGGGTAGGGCAGGGCAGGGCGGGGCAGCATCTCGTCAACCTCAAGACGCCGCCGCGCCGCACACGTCCTCTCGGCAAGACCTTCACATACGGGACGGGCGGGTTGGGGACCTCACTCACTCACCACAACAGAGCAAAGCCATCCGCGAGGTATGGGCATTGGTCCCGATACGGGTTAAACCACATGTCCTGCCCTGCGCCGCGCCGCGCCTGGACTGCTAGGGCCGGCTAGCTGTGTGAGAGCGAGCTGTCATTGCTTTATGAACCGCTGCGTCCTACTCGTAAAACCAGCGGGAGAGCTCTTCAGTCATTCATTCGTCCATCCAGACGTATCGAGATGAACCACCCACATGTCGGAGGACGACTATTTAATGCAGCCAGTCCCCCAGTCACTCGGTTGCGCATTGGGAATGCGAGCGCAGGTCATGTCGGCGGGGCTGGAGCGGGGGGGGAGGGGCGGGGCGGGGCGGACGCACTGGCGCGCGGAGACTGAGACGCCGATCGTCAGGGTCCCCGTTGCGTATTGGGTCACGCTGGCGTGGCCTGCACTTTGCACCGGCCGGCCTGGCCTCTTATTGGGCGCGGCTCAAATTGAGCAGAAAGCTGCGGCTGTAGTGAGTGCCGTGCCGTGCGGTCTGCCATAAGGCCATAAGCGCACGATTTTTCACGCAATGTGTGTTTCGCGGCGGCGGGCCCCCGCGGCCCCCGCGGCCTGCTGGCCTGTCTGCAGTCACGTGCGGACGCGCGGGGATGGCCTGCAAAGTGCCCCTGTGCTGCGCACCGCGTCATATTATTACGTTTTGATGATGCCTCGTGGTGTGTTGCTGTGCCGAGTCCTGCCGGGGCTGTAAATCTTCCAAACGTTTTCTGGAGCCGGACCTGGCGGTGCTGGGCGTGCGAGTGAGGTGAGGTTAGAGACCCCCGGCTCCAGCTCCAGCTCCAGCCCCGGCTCCAGCCAAGGGTAATGGAATAATAAAGCGCGTCGCCTTTCTGCTCCGTTTTATGTATGCGCGCTCTGCTCCACCACCACAAGGTCGGCGCTGAGCTGGGCCGGGCCGGGCTGCACCGGGCTCATCCCGCACCTCGGCAGGTTAGCGACTGCTGCTGACCGGCCCGGTCCAGCGGGGGGTTGTCTGCTAGCTGGACAAGAAGGCCATAATGTCTGCAGCGGAAAGTTCAGAGACTCGAGTCGAGTTTTGACAGGTGTCTCAGCCGGGACAGGAATGTCACGGCGGTACAGTAGTGTAGTGTTGTGAGCCGCACGTCACTGGAGCGTGACTGACCCGACCCGACCAGGCCGCCGCCGCTGAGGAGCGGCTGCAGTTGTCAAACGGTACGGCGGCATCCCTGCTGCAGGTAACGTTGCGTGCGCGGGTCATGTCACGTTATTGCGTGGCGGTGCGGGCCCGGGCCCGGCCGCCCGGGACTGGGTCAGCAGTGAGCGGCCGGGCCGCGCCGCGCCGCGCCAACCGGTCCATCGAACCCACTCCTCGCGGTGCAATGCGAGGGATGCAATTAGCAGAGCGCAAAGTGCAAAGTGTTGGACTCGGCCAATAAACCACAACATATGTACGCGGGGCGGCCCCGGGGGCCGGGGGCTACTGTCTGCGGTCGCGGCGGCGAGGAACCTCAACGCTGGGGGAGGTCACTCCTCTCGACCCGCACGCAGCCTTGCCGAAAATGTTAAGAGCATGTACCGTGCAAGATACCTTTATTTCAGATGTTAAGTAAGAGCATGGCGCTAGCTGAAAATGGCAATTTTTAACATGCGTGTCTTGTGGTACATCCTCGTTTTTTTTTGTAGCAAATTTTTTTTGTAAGATCACGATGAGCTTCCCACGGCGATATATGCATTTGAAAGGACTTTACCCAGCGTGCCTAGGGATAATGTAACCTTTCGCGTTAGCTTTGCACTATGCGGTAGCCAGCCAAGAAGATGTGAATGTGAACCCCAGGGTCACACTGCAGCCCAGCCGCGGCGCGCGCATCCTCTCAGCCGTCTCTCTCGCTCTCTCCCTCGCGCACCCTGGCCCACCCATCCTACTCTCTCTCTCTCTCTCTCTCTCTCTCTCTCTCTCTCTCTCTCTCTCTCTCTCTCTCTCTCTCCTCCCACGCTCTCGTCAGAGGTTGGCGGTAAAAGTCCTTCATCGGTACGGCGACGACCGCCTCAGTGAAACCATAATAATGACGCTGGTTACAGCAAACAGCGTGTATCCTTACATTTTTTCCCTCCTCGTGCAGCAGCTCTGCCTGCTGGGGATGGTCGTGACCCCCCCGCCCGCCTATCGCAATGAGGAACAGGCTGCAGTCCCTCGCTGCTGCAGCGCCCGCCGCCGCTGCTGCTTTCACAGATTGACAGCAACGCTGGGAAATGCAAATGTAGCCGCCCGCCCAGCTGATTCCTCCACAATTGGCGAAAGGAAAGGAAAGGGGAAGTGACGCCGCCCCCGGTGCATTGTATGTGAAAAATCACGACTGCTGCAAGAAGAGGAAGAGAACTGCATTTCTCTATTAGGGAAAAAATGTATATTCGAGACTACAGTATTTTTTATTAGGCATCGTGTAAAAGATGGATCATTTTGTGTGTGTGTGTAATGCTCCAATGGGGAATGTGTGTGAGGGACGCGGCGCGCGCATAGGCAGGCAGACGGTCTATCGTAGGAGTCATTTGGTCCCTAACGGAGTAGGACGGGTACGACGGGTACGCCCTGTCCTGCCCTCTTTGTTTAGCACGGCGACGAGGTGATTGATGGAGTGTGAGGGATGCCCCTCCCCTCGGCTGACCCGCGCGCCCCGCCCCGCCCCGCCCCGCCCCGCTGCATCATCAGCCCGCGCACTGCAGCGCGGCGCAGGTCATGTCAGTGACCGGGCCGGGACGGGACGGCCTTCTATTGCGTGGCGAGGCGTCTGCTCGTTACGTGGCGGCCCGGCCGCGCAGCTAATCGGCGCGATTATTAGCCCAGACCGATTCGCATTTATCGCCGATGCCGCGATCATTAAAAGGAATAATTATCAGAATATTGGAAGGATTGTTGTATAACAAGTAGCTGGCTGGGCGATTATGACGCGCATACTATTTCCTTCCGAGATATGCTCTTTTTTATTTCGTTGTGTTGCATCAATTTGGAAAAGCCGCGAAAGCAGCGGCGAAGGCGGCAAGCCGCAATGCAACACGTCCTCGCAGTATTAAAATTTATTTACGAGAAATGGTGTATCCTTTTTGTCTAGGTCGGGCCCTCTAAATCAAGGGTGTTTTGCACTTCATTTTTTTTTTTTTTAATTTACGTTCAGTCTTGGACGTGTATGGGTGGGTCTTCCCTCGCGGGCCGGGCCGGGCCGTGCCGGGCCCCCGTCTTGAGACATACACTCTGGCGGGCCGGCCGGGCGTTAGCCCCCCTCCCCCTCCTCTGCAGCCCGCGCCGCGCCGGGCCGAGCCGCGCCAGCCGCACCAGCCAGCCAGCGCTACGGGAGTAGTACTGAGTAGCCTTCAGTTGTCACGCCGCCGCCCCGCCGCGAGGACGGCCCGTATCACCTGTAACCCGCGTGTGTACAGTGTGTGTGTGTCCGCGCGCGCGCGTGTCCGCGTCTGTGTCCGCGTGTGTTTGTTTGTGCGTGTCAGTGAGACTGTGTAGAGGATAGAACACAGGCAGTGCATTTTTCGGTCAGTGGTTTACTCGTGTGGGACTTCCCCCTCGACATGTTCGCCTCCTCCTCCTCCTCGGGCGACGCGAGCTGCTACTGCTGCTGCTGCCATTCTCCATGAAGAGATCATTTGAACTGCACTGTTAAAAATATGTGCTGTCGCCGCTGCTGCTGACGATGATGGAGGCTAGGATCAAGGACGCGCTTCTCACTGTCGCATGGAGTACGACGCAGACATCTGCAAGAAACGCGCGTTGCTCGTTTTTGGACACATTAATCAATTCTGCCGTTGTCAACATTTCTCTTAAATTATTCGCCATATCTTGGAAACGGTTTTATACCCCTTTTTGGCAAGATGAGTTTCTGCTCAGTTGACACTTGACCACCGAGACGCTTTGCGCGAGCAGTATGCATGCGCGTCGTGAGGGGATAGGATAGTGCAACTTACGAGTCGACAGAGCGGGCGTCCCGTGCCCCGTCACCGTGACGAGGAAGCCAGAGAGTTCAGCGGAGGTCGCGTTGCGAGCGCCACCGTTACCGTCACGCCGGCTGAATTTTTCACACTTTCGATTTGAATGACACGTAATCGATGCGGGGCGGGGCTGGAGGGGGTGCGTGCGCGTGGGGTGGGGCGGGGAGATAGTCGATGGCGGGAGTTATCCTCCCAGAGAGTCACGGGGTGTGAGCGCCTAAGCACCGGAGTAATTGGGGCTCAAGCGGAGGGGGAAGGGGGAAGGGAGGGAAGTGAGCAGGGACAAATCTCTCTTATGGGACTCTCGCTCTCTATCCCTTTCTATTTCTTCTCTCTCCTCCTCCACCCCTCTCATTCTATCGCGACGCGACGGTTAATGTGGCGGTGGACGCACTGCACTGCATGTGTGTGGAATGGCGGAATGTAGGTCGCCCTGGTGATATAGGCCTTCCAGCTAGGGAAGCTGTTGGGAGTGCCACGGCGAACCAGTGCGCGCGCGCGTCCTGGCGGGGTGGGGCGGGGCGGGGCGGGGCGGGGCGGGGCGGGTGGCACTTGTGGCCCCGCCGCGCCGCGCCGCCGCGTTAAAAGGAAATGTGCCCCTGGCCGCACGCGCGCGCGCTCCAAGCTGGAAAGGAGAAAAAACTGCAAGAAAAGAAACCCCTGCAGTTTCCCCGGTGCACTTGTGCCAGGCCTCCCAGTGCGTGTAGGACTTCCCTTACTGCCTTTTCTCTCCCCCGTGGCGGAGCGCAGCGCGCGGTCTGGCGGGCGGGCGGGGCGCAGAGTTAAGCCCCTCTTCGTTGGCGTTAAGCCCCGCGCCGCCACGACCAGCTTGGCAGCATGGACCCAGCAGAAGGGCTTTAGTTTCGCGACCTCTTTTGTCTCTGGACTTTGCGCCGCCGTGGCTGCCTTCCCCGCAAGCCCGCGCAGCCTGCCTGCTCTGCTCTCCGGCGCCAAGTTTTACTTTCCAGCCAACGCTGCGTGGCGGGGCGAGGCGCGGCGCGGCGTTTAGGGGTGGATTAAAAGGCTGTGACATCGAAAACAATTAGCCGGCTGGCTGGGGAACCGCCCGCCCCGCCCCCTTGCCCGACAGTGGGTGTATAAATACCCCGCCCCCGCCCTGGGGGAGCCGGTGGAGGGCGGGGCGGGGCGGACATTCTTCTTTCCCTCCCGCACCTCGCCTCACCTCACCTCACCTCACCGGGACAGAGTTCACCGACGACATTCTCGTGGCCGAGCCGAGCCGAGCCGCGAGCGGCTGCTGCAGGCAGCGTGCCGCGTCGGGGTCGATATATTAACTTATAAATAAATACCAAAGTGAATCTGACCTCACACGTAGCTATGGGAACCTCGCCGATCGAGACGACCCCGCCCCGCCTGCATGCGAACGCGCACCGGCCAATCACAATCGATTAATGGCGCTATAAAAACTCGTCCCCATCTCTTCTCCTCCTGCCCGCCCTCCTCCTCCTCCTCCTCCTCCTCCTCCTCCTCGTCCTCCTCGTCCTCCTCCTCCTCCTGCCCCTCCTCCTCCTCCAGTCCGTCGCACCCGGGCAGGGCCGCGCGGCGCATCCCACTGGTAGCGCTGTGCTGTGCGGCGCCAAGGCCGGCGCGGCGCGGGCCTGCCTGCCTGCCTGGCCTGGGCACGACCCCAGGAGGGATCGGCCTCATCTTTCTGCCGGCGCGGCGCGTCGCGTCGCGGCGCGACCAGGCGCGACAGCTGCAGCAGGATCCCGCCGGCAGCCAGGGCCATCTTGATGATTTGGTCCAGGGCCGCCCCGCCCCGCCACGCCACGCCGCGGCGACATGGTGCGACACGGTGACGCGGCAAACGTTTTGGTAGAGGCGACACGACGGGCGGCCGGGCGGGGCGGGGCGGGGCCAATGCTCGGTCGTGTTGTGGTTCCTGGTGCGGGCCCGCCACTGTACCGCGCCCCGCCCCGCCCCGCCTGGTAGCGTGGGTGTGCACCTTGGGATTGTGTAATGCAGGTGGACACCGTACCGCGCTCCGCCCCGCCCCGCCACGCCCACCGCGCCCTGCTCTGCCGACACAGACAGGTGCCCCACCCAGGCGCCCCGCCCCGCCCCTCCCCGCCACCAGGCCATACCCGCGCTGACCGCTTTATACCGCGTGCACCACCTTGCTAAATTTCACTCAACCATTTTCCGCATATTTTTTCCCCGTGATTTTTGGACCGCTTTACGTGTCGCTGGACTCCATGCGCGTTCCGACTAACCAGCGGTGCTTGTTTCCCTCCCCTGTGTCTCTTTCCCCCCGCGCCCCGCTTGGCCGCTCTGCCTCCGGGGAGGAACGCAGATGGGCGCCCTGTACCCCGCGTACCTCGCGGTCCAGCGGGGTGGCGTGGCGTAGCGTAGCGTGGCACCGGGTAGTACTGTTTGCTTTGCACCGCACGCCCCATGGGAACCCCGGTAACTATACACCTGTCGGTTCGTATTATCGATCTAGAGAGAGAGGGAGAGGGGAGAAGAGAAGGGGAGTTGTCAGGGTCGCCGTGTGATGTTATCTCCAACTCTCTCACTCTCAATTAGACATCCGCAAGCCGCGCGCGTATTTTGCCGCTCTCCCCGTAATTTTTTCTCTTATTTGCTTGATGTGTGTATGTGTGTGTGCGTGTGTCGTGGGGAAACTTTAAGAGAAAATGATAAATACTTCAGCCGCTAATAATGTCGTTACGGACGTGGTGGTTCTGCGCTCGGGCACTAACACATTCACTCACTCACAACTTAGAGGCTTGCCAACCTGCCTAGTTTCTTTTTTTCTGCTCTTATATTAGGTTATCCGCGAGATAGATATTTTTTCCCCTCTAATATCACCGTGAGGCAGCGTGTAAGAATCGAGTTGTTTTGCACACGACTCCTCTGTCATATACGTGAAGTGGCGGGCCCGCCCTGGAGGTTCTCTAGGGAGGCACTTGTCAGGTCAGGATCAGGTAGAGACGGAGATACTGGGGGACTTAGTCTCTCTGTCTCTGTCTCTCTCTCTCACCTCAAATCCCGCTCGCACGGCCGCTTGTTAGCGCTTTTTACAGTTCTCTAGCGCTATGCCTTTGCTCCGGGTGCTGCCCGGGTTGGCAAAGAGAGCTGTTTGTGTGTGTGTATATATGGAATATCATAAAAAAAAGAACACCACCACTACCTTGCCGTGGAAAGTTTTATCATATCTCCGCCCAAATTAGGTGTTGTCCGCGGATTCCGCCGTGTATTATATGAGGAGGGCGGCCCCGTATTAGTCAGTGTCACTGCCGTGCGTATCAAGGTGGGCAGCGCGCTCTGCTGTACACACACACACACACACAGTGTGGACCCTGTACCCCGCCTCTGCTTGCGTGTGTCCTCTTATGTATCGTGCGTCACAGCCCCAGCGGACCTGACCCGCGAGCAAAGAGAGCGACGCGACGCGCTCAAAGGTCGCACGTGTACTGTACGAACGGGTCCGATCACCTTATATGACTTTGGCAGAGAGAGAGAGAGAGGTAGTGGAGGAGGAGAGAAACGCTAATGACCATGTATGATGATTGTCATCTTTGAAAGGTGGAGCAGCAATAAGCCCAGGGGAATGAGGGGGAGACCTTTCGGAGCAGCGCATCGCTGCGCCGCTCTGGTTGCGTGGAGGTGGGTGGCCCAAATATGAGAACGCAAAACATGCATGCACAGGGGCGTAGATAAGCTCGATATTCAAAGAAACACATAAAAATCGTTGCAATCTCGTCAGTATGCACGCCTCCACAAAAGTTAGATTAGGGCCACCCTAGTAAGGGTCCGAGGGTCAGGTCTTCTCTGTACCTTGCGTGCATGCTAGCGCGTCCCCTATCTCTCTCTCTCTCCCCCCCCCTCTCTCTCTCTCTCTCTGATGAGCCCCGACGGTCACGCGCGCTCGAGTCACGCCCGTGAGGTCGCGAGGGCCGGGCGCTCTCTGGCGGGCGCGGGGTGAAGGCCGCGGGGTGACCGAGGGCGTGCAGCACAACGCGAGGTGTCTGGCCAGCCGAGGCGATCTCGCACTTGAGCCTTATTACCGATCGGAGAGTGGAGGGGAGGGGAGTGGGAGCCGCGCCACACCAAGAAATCTAAATGGAGGGTGGAGGACGCAGTGGGTAAGAAAGAAAAAAAAAAAGGATCTGAAAAATGACGATAATGAATAGAGAGGCAATGGGTCTGTCGTACCGTGCCGTGCCGTGTCGCCTCACCTTGGGGCTTGTCAGTCAGCGATAAGTATTATGTGAGAATGTCTGTCTCTATCTCTTTCCTGGGGCTCTTTTCCTCGCGCCAGCAGTCTCAAGGTGGTTGACGTGAGTGACATGCCTGCTCTCTCAAATTGCACCTCACGCACAGCCCGCCACGCCCGTGATAACCCGCGCGCTACAGTTTTTGTGGGCGCTTTTATCTATAGTCGAGCCTGCTGTAAAAGTCAATTGCTCGTTTCATTTTCGCGCTTCGAACCCGTTTCCAGTCGGTCGGCGGGCGGTCGGGCGGGCAGCGCCGCGGACAAGAGCCTGCCATCTGTTTTATGGACTAGACTAGACACATGGTCGCCTGCAACTGTAGAGAGATCTTTTTGGGTCACGGTGGAAAAAAATGCGTCGCGGGTAAAAAAAATTAAAAATCAGTTTATCATCTTTGAGAAGACGACTTTGAAAATCTATTTAGCGGCTAGACTGGCTGTTATGCCACGGCGTCGCGACGGCGGCGCCCCGTATGGCGCGACGCCGGTCGGCCGGCCGGGTCGGCAACGACGCTATGAACTTGTAATTTTCCGCGCCAAATTGCTCCAGCCAGCCGCACTGGCGCGCCATCCCCGTCCTGATTGGCCGCGGCCCGGCCCGGCCGCCGATGAGGCGACCTATCGGGGGATGAGTTCAATCAAGGTGGGCGGGGCGGGGCGGGGCGAGGGGCAGAGCTGCGGGACATTATTGGCATAAGTTGTTGACGAGAAATTGCGCGTCCGTGCGATGGCCTCTGGGCTGATGTTGCCGTGCAGCCGCTGCAGTCCCTCGCGGGGACAGGCGCGGCCGCGGCGCGTCACAGGGCAGGCAGGCACTGCAGCCGCCGGTGCTGCTGTTGCTTCTGCTTTCACTCTCTTCTTGATACGGGACCGGAGGAAGGGGCGGGGGTACTACTTGTGTACGCGGCCCGGCCCGGCCCCGGCAGCCCCGATTAGCGTCTACTTAATTTGTTTGATGGTCGAGAGGCGGGGTGGGGCGCGGCGGGGCAGTTGGAATCGAAGGGAAAAGAGAGAGGAAGCAAGTGAGATTATCGCGCCTCTATCGTCCTGCTGCTGGACAACGCGTACGCGTTGCGCCGGAGAAACTACGAGTATAAAAGGGTTAAATTATTGATCAGGCGCTGTAGCAGTGCGGCCCTCTTTCACCGGCGGGCGGGGCGTGGCGGGGCGGGGCGGGGCGGGCTGGCCTCCTTGATGAACGGAAGTCAACACGTCAGTGCGCGCCATGACCACAGTGTGGTTACGCTCTGTATACTACCCGATATAATTTCCCGCCGCGCGAACTTGATGATGAGAATAAGGGGCCGTGCTCAAGTCAAGTCGCAGTTAAGGGCCGTGAGATGGTAACCCCTGTCCGGCCCGGCCGGAGCTGTGCTGCGGTGCTCCGCGCGACAGTTCCGCTACAAGGGCGTTACGTCGTGGTGCCCTGGCCTGGCCTGCCCACCTCCGGGCTCCGGGGGGAGGACTCCGGTGTCGCGGCCGGCCGGACTCCAATTGTTTCCGGTCGAGCTGCCCCTGCGGAGCGGAGCCGAGAGCCGGCCTGGCCTGCCCCGCCCCGCCCCGCCCCGGCGAGCTTGTTGTCGTCCGGGGGCGGGGCGGGGCGGGGCGGGGCGGGGCGGGGTGGGCACCGAGCAAGGCGAGGCGGGTCTGGTCAATCGCAGGCCACACGGGGGCGAGAGGGAGAGAGAGAGGGAGGGAGAAAGAGAGAGAGCGCAGAGGCGAGCAAAGCGGGGCAATCTGTGCACGTACGTACACCTCCGTTGTGTAATAAATAAGCAAATGGATGCCCTGGCTGGTCCGGGCCGGGGCACTGAACCGCGTTGGTGTTCAGAGCCGCTCGTGTCTGTCTCTCTCGCACTCCCACTATCCACTCACTGCCTCACACTACTGACAATAACAGGGTGGCTCTAAAATGCGACATTATTTGAGCTCACTCTGGAATCGCCATCAATCTCTATTCGATACGTGGGCTTTGTATTTTAGATCGCGTTACTAAATTATTGCACCTGACTACGGGGTGGTTAATGGTTGCACTCGCCGCATCTCCACGCGAGCCAAGCGGGCGCCGCCCCCGCTCCGCCCCGCCCCGCGCGTCCGTCTGCTGGTATGCTTTCCCCATGGGACGGTCAACGAGCCATCGCGCGGCGGGGCGGGGGCGGGGCGGGGCGGGGCGGGGCGCATGGATGGGTCGGTTGCGGAACCGACTACTGCAATAAGAAAAGGCGGGGCTCTGCTCGTGTGGCAGCGCGCCGCTGCCCCGCTCGTGTCGTGTGCCCGCTGTCATCCGCCCGCCCCACCCCGCCCCGCCTCGCCTCGCCCCGTTTGGAAAGCGGGTGGACAGCAAAGAGTTGCATCCAAGAGGGTCCGGGCGGGGCGGGGCGGGGCCACCGCGAGGACAGCGGACAGCCATGGCCGGCTACGTCTCGCCGGGGCGAGGGTAGGAAGCGGGCGTTTTGAGCGCTGGTCGCCGGAGCGGGACGAATGTTTTGAGAGAGTTTCCGTCGATTTAACTCAGAGAGAGAGAGGGGGGGGGGGAGCCGACGCGACGGGCGGAGGAGGAAAAGAATCGGGGCGGGAACATATTTTTAAGTCGCCGCGGTGGACGTAATGCCGTCTCGGGCGCGGTCCGGTCGGTCGTTTATTTGGGCGGGCGGGTCCCGCGTCCCCTCACCTGTGTCGGTATGAGGTCGTCTCTCAAGTGCGGTACGTATCACATCGCCCTCCACGATCCCCGCCCAGCGGACAGTGCGTATGGCGTATGGTGCGCAGCTGTGCGGGGCGGGGCGGGGTGGGGCGGGGCCGACGGTTTCAGCCCCGCAGGGGGATGCCATGCCGAGCCGAGTGTGGTGTACTCGTATGTGATATGCTTCGCGGAATGATGGCCTTTCCATCCGTCAGTCCGTCTGTCTGACCGCTGGCCTGCCTGGCGTGGCCTGGCCGCGCTGCTGACGGTCAGCGCCCGCTCGCTCTCCTCGGAGCGCAGCTGACACGCGTGTGGCGCGTCCGTTTTTATGCGTCAGTTGCTAAGTGGCCCCTCTCGGGTACCTCGCGGGTACCTACGTACCCCTCTGGTGGTTGCGCGCGCGCACTGTACGCGAGGAGGTGTGGCGGGGCGGGGCGGGGCGCGCACCGGAACAAGTATCACGCGCGCGGAAGAAAGTGCGCCGTGTGAAGTCATAGGCGCGCGACGGGCTGCAGGGGCGGGGCGGGGCGGTGAATAAAAAAAGTTCATGCGTATGTAGAGAGGTGCGTATGGGTACGGACGGGGCGGGGTGGGGGGATGACCGCCGAGAGGCGAGCGTCGTAATAATAATAAAAACTGGGAATAGGCCGCCGTCACGTACAGGTGAACTGCCGTAAACGCACAAGTGTCACGTGGTAAAGTGCGTGTGCGCGAAGAGTCACATTTTAAATGCTTAAAAAAAAAAAATTAACATAAATGCCGTTTGAGAGTATTTCAAGAGTAAGAATGTACTTCGGTTCCGCATCACACGGAAAAAAATACCAATGTTACCATAGCTTACGTGTAGGCTGATATCGTGACAAGCAACTTATAAGCTCCCGTAGCAAAAAGTTAGCTTTCGTAGTCAAATATTAGCTGTGACAACTAATGCCTAGCTGGATTTGCCAAAGGCGTTTGTTGCTAGAGATGATGTCACATAAACTCCTGCAGCGATGCATTAGCTCTCAGAGCTTATGGGTGACTACCACAACAAACTTTTCGCTACAGTAGCCTAAAATGCTGCTTGTCACGGTATCAGCCGACACGTAAGCTAATGTAGCTTACATTAAGTTCTAGTAACTTATCTATTTTTTTCCGTGCATTTAATTTCGCCCGCGTCTCTCTCCAGTCGCGCATGGCACTTCTAATCCCAAACTCCAGCGGCTGTCTCGCCTCGCCTTCGTTAGCGCCATGCGCTCACTCTGCGGTGGTGCGGTGGGGTGGGGCGGCGCCGCGGGCCGCGGCGTGTTCCCGCGCTGCTGCGGCTGCGGGGGTTACGAGGCGGGGCGGGGCCGGGTGGGGCGGGGCGGGGCGGGGCGGGGCGGGGCTGCAATAGTGTGGGTGCGCGCTGCTCGCTCGCATCTCGGTGTTTGCTGTGCAAATGGTTTCCGATGCCGACACTTAGTAGTGTGCGTGGGGTGGGCTGGGGTGGGGGGACACCTGCTGTCGCCCATGGGCGTCGCGACGCCTCTGGGGTGTCGCAATGGGATGTCACGCTGCGCCGCGCCGCGCCGCCTGTACGGCTGATGTGATCGTCGTTGCAGCGCCTCCTCCACAGGAAGGCGGGCAGACACGCTCGACAACACGGAGCATTGCAGCTGCACTTGCGTTTATCTTTTAATACAGTGATATTTTCTTTAACATTATACTACTCAGATTTTCGTTTCACCTGAAAATTCTGCGAATATAACGCTTAATATCGGGGTGGATTGGCCAGTGCCCAGTCCCACCTCAGGCGGGGCGGGGGCGGGGCTGGCTGACCCACTCGATGCGGGGCGGGGCGGGGCTGGTCTCGCTGGTGCGCTCGCGTATTCGCACAACAAAAGCGGTTTAATTTTTCTGTACGTTTCCTCACGGTTCGGCCCGGTCGGCCCGGCCGCGTGACTTGAACCAGTCCGGCCCATATTGCCCGAGTGTGGGGCAGGTCCGGCCGGCGAGCCGCACCGCGCCCGCGCCTGGTACACAGCCAAAAAAGAAAGAAACGCTCTGCCGCGTGTTGAGATATTGCTCGGTTCTACCGGGCTGGCACCAGACGGCACCAGGAATTATTTCGAGACTTTGTCATTTTTGCGCTCGCTGGAAAGAAAATATTTATTGGCTCCTTCGGTTTCAGCGCTGGAAAAAGCGTATCAATTTTGCGGAATGAACAGTGTAGGGCGTGAACGAATGCCCCGAGCCAGCCCAGCCCAGCCGAACGTATTAGTGTGCGATGGAGCGACGACTACGACGCCCGGTTCTGCGAATAAGCGGCGATACGTTACGTCACGATATGTCCGCGGGCGGCTAATTGCTAACGTTACTCGGCGGTGTAGTTGGCCGCTGCTGTTGTTGCCGTTGTTGCCTCAGCCCCCGACACTGGCAATTATTGTCGTAGGGTCGAACTTGTATTGATTGATTGATTGGGCTTGATCGCGTTTGGCGATATTGGCGTGCGGTTACGGGCGGGATATTCATCATATTGACACTTCGGGTGAGAAATGCGAAAGCAAACAAAACTAAAAAAATCAACTCGGACATTTTTTTCACACGTTTTAAAATCAGAACGGATATCTTCTGAGGCGCCGATCATTAAAGACAGGACAGGCAGCAGGAAACCCCCAGAAGACGCTCTTACCTCTGTTACTGCCGGCTGTCTTGTCCGAGTGGTTCTCATTGTTGAGAGCTGTGCGTCCTTGGACTGTGGGACCTTTTGTTGCGTTCTATTGTCGGCTCTTCTTCCGATTGCAGTGATGAGTCCGCCCGCGCGCCTGTGTGTGTGAGTGTGTGGGTGCGTCTGCCTGCCAGGGTCACCGCTATACAGTCGCGCGTGAAAAGGAGAGGAAAAATGTACGAGTTTAGCGTGCGCGGGTTATTTGAACCCGGCGGCGCGCGGCGCGGCGGAGGCCGTCCGCGGCACGTTCCTGCTGCCCTGCCGCGCCGCTGCTTGCTGCAGGAAATTGGTGTCGCGTGTCCGTGGCAAATCTATTGGCGCAGGCCTGCTGCAGACAGCAGGACAGGACACCTCCGCAGCAGGAATGCTCCGCGGGCCGCGCTGTCTGCAGGCTGCAGCGCGACCACCGCGCCGGCCGGAACAGGAGAGAGAGAGACAGACGGTCAGTCGGACACGTGCCCGGCGCAGAGCCGGGCCGGGCCGGGCCGGACACTCGGGGTGGGCTGATCGCCAGACACAACAGTTTGACCGGTTTTATGTGGGACTGATGCTGTGGTCCTGGCCGGGTGAGCTCACGGCGGGGCGGGGCGGGGCGGGGCGGGGCGGCACTAACACAACCTCGGCTGGTAATGGCGCCACGGCACGCGACCGAGAGATGTCACGCCATCTAATCTGGCTAGGAGGGGAGGGGCCTGACTGATTTGGCGGCGTGGCGTGGCGTGGCGGTGAGAAGGGCCTGGGCTGAGGAGGAGGACGAGGCCTCTGGACGGAGGTGATTGGGCTCAAGGCTGACGACGACAACGATGACGGAGAAGGAGCCTCGCGCGCAGAGAAAAGGGAGAGATTTACACGCGAGTTGAAATGAAAAACGCGTTTTGTCGGATGGACGGTTCGAGATGAAAGCACGACGAGCTGCTCCTCCTCCTTCTCCTCGAGGCGGAGCGAAAGCAGGCCGCACGCCCGCCTGGAAGCGAGATGAGCGGGGTTTTTAAAAAGCATCGCCTAATCCTCCTCTTGCGGCCCGGGGCCCGGGCGGGTCCGGCGCGGCCGAGCGCCTGCCAACGGAGGGGTAGGCAACCCCGCCGGGCACGGGTGCGCGACGGGGCGGCCTACCTCCAAGGCGCCCCTGTGGTCGGCGACCACAGATAAAAACCGAGGAGCCCCGCGCTGTCTTTTCGAGTTATCTGCTTGCGGAAAAGTACGTTTCTTTCATGTTTAGGGCCACGTTCGAGTCCCGCACCACATGCCGCCTTGTGTGTGTCTGATTTTTTTTTCGCGTCCCTCGCGACTCAGTCGCGGCCAGGCCGCGGCTCGCCGGGAAGTAAAAGGACAGACGGAAGCAGTCCTGGTCTGGCGGCGCGGTGGCGGCGCGGTGGCCTGGCCCGATGAGCCGTCCGGCTGATGGACGAGTTACGTCACGTGTATAAATCAGGACGCTCGGCGCCGCACCGCGGCCTGCTCCGGCCCTACCCCGCCGCTGATCGGCTGCCTCCGCTCTCTCTCTCTCTCCCTCTCCCTCTCTCCCTCTCCCTCTCTCCCTCTCCTCTCACGCACAGGCTGCTCCGAGAGCGGCACTGGCGCGCTCTTTCCTGACGCAGCCCCCCGGCCCCCTCCTCTCCTCCCCCGCGAGCGCGAGCGGCCCGCGCTAATTCCCGCCGTTTTCAGGAAGCCATTAGGCGGCCGTTTGGCTGCCGTTTGGACGCCGCGTAAACGGCGGCGGGGAGGCGCGGCGCGGGCGGCGGCGCCTCCTCCTCCCCCACTGCCGTCGCGCCCTAGTGTCGTAGCAAAGTTTGTTCTGCTTCCTGCGAGCAGTGATTAAACTCTCCCGTTTTGTTTGTTTTGGGCGCCCGCTTGCCTTCGTGTCGCGTCCGAATATGAATCTGGATCTGGGTCGTTCGCGTCGGGCGTCGCGGCAGATAGCATTGTGCGGCCGGCACACGTCAGGTGGCTCGCTCGTGACAAGAGCGTGGCGTTCACACGATGGCCTCGTAAAGTTCGCCCCACCGCGCCCCGTCCCGCCGCGCCCCGCGGTATTGAATCTGCTCGTAAAGGAGAGGATGGGTGGCGGGCTCCTCCGTGCCGTGCGCTGCGCCTATCGCCTATCGTCTGCAAAAACATTCTCGCCTCGGGGAAGAAACCATATCGAATATCGACAGAAGGAGGGGATTTGTATTTTTTTCAACGATAGCTTGGTGACTGCAGACACTTTGGCAGTACCTATAATGGCTAATGTTGTGGTCGGGACGCCTCGCCGCACTTTTCCTTCGGATCTGCCGAGTTTTACAGTTTTGGAGTCGTATCTGACGGGATTGCGATTTTAGAAAGACATTTAAATGGACAAACGTGTATTGTTTATTGTATATTGTAATTGCGCGTTGTCGGTGTGCGCTGAAACGTTGCAAACTTTGTCCTTTGCGCGCGCCCGCCTCGTCGTTAAAAAGCGACACTACCGGACCCCGGGGACGTATTGCTTAAGCGCGTAATAACCCGAAGAATTTGACAAGGAATGCAGTAATCGCGAAGCCTTTTTACTGTTGTCTGCACAGCAACTCTGAGCACTAATTGCCATTTTGTTCACTGGACTAAATTTATGTTGTTGCTCCCTTTGTCGGCTGGTATTGCGACCCCTTTAATGATTCAGTCAGATTACTATATTCTTGTCCTTTTCTTGGCCGTTGCGCCGTCCGTCCGTCCCGCCGGCCCGTCCGTCCGTCTGCCGTCGCCAGATGTCTCGTACGTGAGGCCGTAAAGCGCCTTTTTAGCTTTTATTATCTGACGGTGCACTGCTGCCCCTACTGCTGCTGCTGGCGCAGAGACCACATCATCCGCGCCGAGAAAGAAAAAAAATAACACAAACGAAATGGAATTGCTATCGGAATGTTTTGTGGACATGTTTCTTATACATTCACGTAGAGTCGCGCGTGAAGGCAATACTGTACGCTTAGGTGGGCTGGGAGGGCGAGAGAAAGAGAGAGAGGGGGAGGGGGAGTGACGCAACGGGACGGGTGAAGTGACAGACTCGGTGTCGCGTCGCTCCCTGCTGTCCAGTCATAACAGAGGCGCGGGGAAGAAAGTTCGTAACTCGTGATTACGAATGGAGACGCTCCCCTGGCCGGTGCGGCCCGCCCTGGCCCCGCCCCGCCCCGCCCCGCCCCGCCCCGGGGGAAAGTGTTATTTGGAACCGATCCGTCGTCCGTGCGCGCGCGCCCGCCCTCCTCTGCGCCGTACGGGCCGCACGAAAACGATTCCAGAAATAATATCCAGAGAGTTTATATCTATATATCTATATACCCGCTGTGCTCGCTCCTTTCCAGCCGAAATGTGACGTGCAAACCGCGGGCCGGGCCGTGCCGGGCGGGGCCGGGCGGGGCCGGGCGGGGTGGCAGCGAGAAACAGCCGACCGACGCGCGCGGAAGATGATGGAGGTGTCGTATAAGATGACATGCACCGGCTGTAATGTACCGATACGTCGTGGCGGTCTCGGTGACCTTTGCCGGCGCGGCGTGGTGGTTGCAGGATGTGGCGTTCGGCAGTCACACTTGGCCTGCCTCCGGTGCCGGCCCGGCCCGGCGCGGCGCGGCGCGGCGCGTCTTACGAGCGGCGTGCGGTGTGGTGTGGTATGATGCGTCCGTCCCGTCCGCAACTTTGTATGCGCCCGCCATGCTCGGGGAAAGGAGCCTCGGGCTGCTTATGGAGGATCATTTTCGGTTCGAGGAGGAGATGCCGCGCAGCTGACAGGAAAGCCTGTCTGAGCAGGAAAAGTGAAAAGACACCGCGGCGCGAGGTCGACATTGACATGTCCTGTCGAAGCAGCAGCGCCGCCCGCAGAGCATGACCATATTTTTATTTTTTTCCTCTCCGTTATATTTCTATATACCCGCTGAGCAATTTCTCGTTTGATCTCCGCGTCAACAATTTCTCCTCCTCCTGCTCCGCCCGACCGGCCAGGTTGGGTCGAGGTCGGGTTGGGGGAGACTACTCTGTTCATTGAGAACGATCGCTAATGGCCTTTCTATCGCGCCGTGTGTGTGTGTGTGTATGTGTGACTACGTGTGTGTACATTCGCTGCAGCGGATAGAAAGTTGCTACCGTGCCGGCGGTCACACTCGGGAGGCAGGCAAGGCCTGCCTGCGGCCACCTAGCCGTGCATAATTAAATTAGCAGCAGCGGCGGCGGCTGTGGCAGGCAGGGTTGTTGTTGGAAGAAGACTGATCCTGACCCAGTATCGCATCCGTTGCACTCCGTGGAGACATGGCAGCGGCAGCAGCAGCACTAGCAGCAAGCGCCCTGGAGGAAGAGGAGGACGCGTCCGGCCGGCTACAACGAGGCTCGTTTACAGGACTATGGACGCGTAGCGGGCCGCAGCCCCGCCTCGCCACCGCCGCCATGTTCCAGCTCAGCCAGGAGTCGAGCGTCATCTACCAGGAGGCGGTGCCCTACCACGACCTGGACGTGCCGCGCCGCCGCTTCTACCGCTATGTCCGCACCACGTCGTCGTCCGTCACCACCTCGTCGTCGTCGGCGTCCTCGTCGCCGTCGCGCCGGCCCGTCGAGCCGCTCGCGCCGCACAACCGCATCCTGGACGACGACACGCCGGCCAGGAAGCTGCTGGCGCTGCGCGGCCTCCACGGCGTGCCCGGCGGCGTCCGCCACTACGCGAGCAGCAGCGACTTCTACCTGCACGTCAGCACCAGGTGACCTAGAGTCCGTCGCGATATGGCCTGTCCTGGCGCCTATGGTGGACTGGTTGGGGAGGGGAGGGCGGTGGACGGGGAGGTGCGTAAGTTATTCTCCCAGGCATAGGCTCTGCTTCTCTGCTCCTGCCCTGTGTGATGAGAGAGAAACGTCAAAGTAAGAGTTGTTGTTCGAGAGAACAATATTGTGAAAGTGGGCGGGGCCGGGTGGGGGTGGGGGCGGCGGCCGTAGGCTAGCTTCCGTATTTGCATTGTATCGCAATATAATTGCGCGCGATATTAGCGGGGCAGTTCGGCTCCTAATGAGCCCGCCGCGCCGGCCGAGCAGGTGCCCCGCGCGGCCGCGATCGGGAATTAGCATCTGGAGTCGGATATACGCGCTCATTGCAAGGAGTACGGGAAAGAGTAGCCGCGCCTGGCGCAGCCGCGCAGCCCGTGTTCGATCATTCATTTGTCGAGATGCCTGTGAATTGAAAGTTACACGCACGACACATTTTCCCCGCCTCTCTCTCTCTCTCTCTCTCTCTCTCTCTCTCTCTCTCTCTCTCTCTCTCCCTCTCCATCTCTCTCTGCCCATCAGTTATTTGTCGCCGCGCCGCTACACTGCCGGCGCGGCGTGTCAGGCTGCTTCTGGAGAAAACCGTTGGCTCATCCCTGGCGTGTGTGTTTTGTTTCAGGTTGGTATCCAGTGCTCGGTCATGCGTTTGTCTCCCCGGTTGTCGCGGGCGAGCGAGCAGGTCGGTGAGTACATATATACTGCACCGCGGGTTGTTTGGACAACGTGATTGCGTACATTTGGCGTTGCCGTGCAACCCTGTCCTTGTGGGGCGACCGCGAGACTCGACGTCTCTTATGCACGCCTGACAGGAATCACGCTCAAGTCAAACGAAAAAATTTTTGGTGGGTTGACATGTGCCTTAAAAGTCTGACTACTGCTGCTGCACAAGTGTTTTATCCGTCTCGCATCTCCCGCGTTAGCGCGCGCGCTTTTCTATGCGAGTAATGAGCGTTTTTCGCGCGCGCGGCGAGGCGAGTGCAGGCGTACACTCACTCACCAGTAGTGCACTCGCCACCTAATCAGAATGCATGAAATTTACGCGCCGCGCCGCAGACCCGCTAGGCGCGTACACGACGGGGCGTGGCGGGGCGCGGCGGGGCGCAGGGGCCGGAAGTGACTTCCGGTTGCTGCAACTCGCGCGGCGCCGCGGTGGACAGCCACATCCCATACGTGAGGGCCCCCCGCCCGGCCCGGCCCGGCCCCGCAGGTTGGGGTTATGATTGCACTTGAGCCCAAGCAAAGCAACCCAGCCCGGCCTACCACACCACGTGGATTCGAATCCGGCCAGGGTCATGAAATGAAACGGATGACGACTGTGCACGATTTCTCCCGCGCGTCCTTCCCTAATGGACGAGGTGCCGGGCCGGCCGGGCCGGGCAGGAGGGAGGGAGGGAAGGACGCATAAAGAGTGATTCGATATTAAGCCCTTCTGACGCGGCTTGCTTTCCCTATCGGTATATACCCGTTGGAATGCGCGGCCCTCGGCTCGGGGCCTTGTGTGTGAGTACGAGGGAGAGGAGGAGAGGTCCGTTGCGCCCCTTTCTCTCTCGCTCTCACTCTGACCGCCCTCTCTGCTCTCTTTGTCCGGTGCAGGGACACGCGGCGGCTGCTGCTTGCAGCAGAGCCGGCAGTGTTTGGAAAAGGTCTGGCGTAAAAGTGCGTCTGCTTGCTGCCGGCGGGCGGCTCGCACTTTTACGGCTGTTCCGCCCTTGTTTTCATTGTGTTCGAACGGGGTGTAAAACTGCGGAAACCTATGAGAAACCTGCTGGGGGGCCGAGCGGCGCTGCATCGCAATGAGGAAGCATAGCGCACCACAATGACGGCGTGGGAACGCGACTGTCTGGGCCTTTTGCGTCACCCTCGCCCTCCCTCCCGGAGGACGACCGGAGCACCGCGCCGCATCGACCGGAGGAGCTCCGGCAGGGCAGGGAGAGACGCGCTCTAAATGACAATTTAACGACGGGTTTCGAGCGCATACCTTACCGTGATATCGGTGGGCTAAAGGACTAATGTGTACCACACCCTGAAAAAAAATAGTTTCCTGATCCATGTAAATGCCTAAGATCATTGAAATGCGTTAGTGAGCTGTTTCCAGTCGGCGCGGCGCGTGCTCGCGGGCCGTGGCTGGCGTGTATATGGCTGAACGGGTCCGCGCCGCGGCCAGCGCTGCCGTTTGGGTGGAAATGTCGTTCATTGGTGACTTTCCAGCGCGTCGCGGCGGTCGTGTGCGCGACAGTTTGCGGTCCGCCACGCCCCGCCACGCCCCGCGGGGGCGTTCTCACGCGCTCGCGCCGTGCCTTGGCCGGCGCGCCCCAGCAGTTCGGCCCCGCCCCGCCCGGCTCTGGTGTTCCTCGCCAAGGATTTCCCCTCATTGACGTGCAAGTGAGCGAAGCACCGTGCCTCCGCGGCGTCAGGGCCCGAAAAAAAAAACGGAAAAAGAAAAGCACGCTAGGAGAAAGAAACCTCTAGCTAGGTGAGGGGCGTTGACTGGAAAGCGCTCGGCGGGTCGGAGGGAGAATTAGAAATGAAGTCTTCGTTAATGTTGTAAAACTGTGATCCTCCCGCCCGGGAAAGAAAGACGGGGAGGGGAAGTCGAGAGGTGGGGGAGCAGAGGGAGGCGCAGGCGACAGTCCTTGTAAATAATAAGGTAATCAGTCTGCGAGAAAGCCGACCTCGTTCGGCCGCCGCGCCGCGCCGCGCGGACAAAAAACTGCCGCGGCTGATCTGCATCCCCACCCCGCCCCGCCGCGACGAATTGCAATAATTACCTTGCGGCTGATGCGCGGCGCGCGGCGCGGCGGGGACCGCGGGGGTCGCGGTGTTGACAGAAGCCACTTAGCTCGCGCGCGACTACACAGGAGGAGGAGGCGGAGTGAGGTGAGGAGGCGTCTGCTACCGCCGCCCGGCGCTGCCGCTGCACTTTGGCATCTTGATGGTTTCATTAGCGTGCGGGAGGAGGGGGAACACCCCGTGCGCGCCGCGCCGGGCGCCGCAGCAGGTGACATGCCGAGCAGAGTGTGTGCGCGTGCGGGAGTGAGAGAGAGAGAGGGAGGGAGAGAGATCCTGCTGCGTGATATGGGGGACGTCGGTACGACTCTATACGCGGTACAAAATATTTAGAGGGAAAAAAATAAAAAATATATATATTTATATTTGAACTGCTGCAGCAGCGCGCGCGACCCGCAGGTCTTCTCACATCTCTCCTCGTATTTCCGTTTCTCGTTTGCATTTCGAGTGCGAGCCGGGCGGGGCGGCGCGGGGCTGATCGTGGGAAAGGCGCGGGGTGCGTAGTGCCCGCCCCGCAGGACCGCCTCCCTCCGACATTATGCCGAAGAAAGCATGACTCCTCACAATTATCCACGGACAAGTGCGGCGCGAGCGAGTATGTGCTCCGCACTGCCAAACAAAGGGGATGCGTAATTTGGAGGCGGGAGGGAGTGAGGAGGAGGAGGTGTGTCATTCTCGCGTGGCGAATTATAAACCCCTCCGTGTGTGGTGTATATAGATGCAAACGAGTGAGCCCACGGCAAAGCCACTGTCACGCTAATGTCTATATAAGTAGTGTCTGCCGGCTGCGGACGCATTAAGCTAGAATATGGTAAACCAAGGATAGGAAACTAAAAAGCGTTTTATGCGATCCTATTTTGTTTTCCTTTTTACGATATCATATAATTTCCTCCCGATATGGTATCGGTATCTTTACTCGTCCCATCTGCATACGTACTGTAAAAATTGTTGACCATGTTCGAGGAGGCACTAAAACTGAAACGCCTAGCAGCGTGAGAGCCCGCTGCTCTCTGCTCCGCGGTGTGGCCGCGCGGCTGCTGGGCTGGCTGGGCTGGGCTGGGCGGGGCGTTACTCCATTCAGGAAAGTCAATACTACGGCGCGCGTAATGTTACACCACGCTCGTCCCGATGTGTGTTATGAGGGGCCGTTTTGCGGAGGAAGCCACCATTATTGATTGTGTATGGCGGTAGCACGTAACGCTGTCGGCGCCGGGACGGGCCGGGCCGGCCGGCCTGGGGTTATCGGTTTGCCTAGAAAGTGGAAAAGAGAGAAGGGGCGACCTGCCGGAGCGAGGAGGATGCAATGGCGGAACTAAACGGCCCGCAGGCAGGCGCATGCGCGGTAAGGGGTAGCGACCGAGGGCGGTAATTTGGAGGACCAGTGCATACGAAAATGGTGGGGAAGGGGACTCGTAGCGCGAGCGTGGTGAGCTAGCTCTATGACGTCTCCCTGTATCGGCCGCCTGATCTCCAGGAAGGCAGTAGTATATAGTCTAGCCGTGTGCTGGCTGGCTGGCGATGTGAATCGGGTGCAGCCGGGTGGACTTGAGTGCCGGCCCGGGCCAGGCAACCTGTTACACGGGCCCCTTAGGGTGACAGCAGGGGCAGGACTTACAGATAGTTGGTGTCCCTGGAGCACTTTGTCGCACCCTGAGGTGAGCTGAGGTGAGGTGAACCTTTCCAAAGTTCTTCCTGGGCCGCGCTATGTGCACGGAAGCGCTGCTACGACCGCACCGCGGGGCTGCGGTTTGGTTTTGGAAGTTCTGGCAGGGCGGGCCGGGGCGGTGGCGGGGTGGGGTGGGCCGGGCGGGGCGCGGTGTCTGCTCTGTCACCACGGGCGGAGGGCGACCCACCTCCAAAGGACGAGACGAAGCAGCAGCAAGGCGATTTGCGGGCGGGGCGGGGGGGAGTGCACAGCACGGCGCGGTCACCCAAAGTCAAGCACGTTTAGCCGCCCGGATTTGGGGGGAAAGGCCTGGCCGCGGAGTGCGCGGTGCGGTGCTCTGGAAGGAGGCCCTTGCTCGCCGACACCCTGGACGCTGTCGAGGCTCTCCGCGAGCGGCCCACTCCCACATAGCCGCGTGCATGTCGTCGCCGTAGGCCCCGATATACCTGTTGCGGGTATTTAATTTGGAACTCGGTTGGTTGGGCTCTGTGCGAAACGCGCGGAAAAGTGTGCAAATACAGAGCAAGTGATTTTGGCACTGTGTGGGAGCGAGCTGCGCTACCGGGCGGGGCCGGTAGGAGACGCCGCGCCGGCACGCCATCTCGCAACGGCATTATTTCCCATGATGTTATTTGGCCATCTGGGTCCTGGGCGCGCGGCGCGGCCCGGCCCGGCCCGCCCGCTGGTCCCGAGAGTGATCTAAGATATCCTACTTGCATCAGAGCCTGCCTGCCTCTCGGTGTGTGGGCGGCGCGCGGACCAGCCCGGCGCGGCGGGTGTCTCCATTTTAAAACGCATTACCGCTACCTCTGGATTGCAACAGAGCCATAGCCCGATGCTTTTTGTTTGCGCAGCCGAATCCAATAGACGGTGTTCTTAAAAGTGGAAAAAAAATCACGGGAGCGTGAGCTGTAACACATGAGCGTAGTCAGGTGGCAGAGAGCGTTGCTGTTTGGCTCGGGGTGGGCGTGTGGCTTACTTGCCGATCCCCTTTCGCTCTGCTTGATCAGGTTGAGCCCAGCCGGCCTGACGCGGATCTCACGGGGCCTGGCCGCCCCCTGCCCCTGCCCCTACCTCTCTCCGCTCAGCTCCGCTCCGCGGCCAAGGTCCGCTTAAGCAAGGCTTCCCGCATTGTCTGGTGTGATGGAGTGACCCAACCTCACTGTCCCTTCTCCTCTCACAATCTGCTGCACCGATGGCGCGAGGATTTGTCTGCATCGTATTTATTATCGTTAAATTGGAATTTGCTGATTCGCCGGAAGAGAACGTCGTGCCTCCTCTAGGTCGTGAGCGGTTCCCCACCAAACGGCTCGTTTTTTCAAGAACTCAATTTTGATGTTCTCTCAACGTATGGACATTCTTGCGAAACAGCCGGTTACGCCTACGTAATCGAAACGAAAGAGACGTTTTTCCCTCGAAAAGTATCTATCAGTTAATTGCGGTGTGTGGCTCGTTCCCGACGCCTCAGGAAACGTGTCCTGATCCTGACTAATCGGCGCTTAACATCTCTATCCTGCCATCATCCGACTGATCCTCATCAATATCTGTTATGGAGTTGCAACTGCGGGGCGCGCGGGCTGCGTTTTTGGCAGTGTAGGCAGCCGCTGCGGGGAGGCAGGCGCCCATCTGGCCTCTGCTGCATGTGAGACAAATAACCTGTTTAATTACCGACCAGTCAGTGAGTTGTGCATGATGTGCTCAAGGCTCGATGGGCCCCATGTAGGGAGCGGGTCGACATGTCATCCTTGGACCCGGCAAGCGAGCTCCTGCACCCGGCCGCGCCGCGCCCCGGCCCGGAAAATGTGGCTGAAAATCACGGACACCGGGCCAGGTCGCGGCCACGGACCAGGCACTGCTCCTGCTCTCGCTCTTATCCTACTCTCATGACTTTGTTTTTATTATTATTGTGTATGTGTGTGTGTCGTATGGAGAACTCGTTTTGCCTCACGAAAAAACGGGACGACGAGGACGACGTGAAGTGCCCCCTTTTTTCTCTCTTTACCTGGAATGTCATCTTTTCTTTTGGCCCTGCTGCTCCGTACCGTACCATCACACAGGGCGCGTCACGCCGGCACCGCACGTGTTCGGAACGCCCCTCCCCCCCATTCCCCCCAAGTCCCTGCGGGCCGGTTCAGGAGGTCCCGCCCGGCCCCACCTCGTTCGCTGATCGTCTTCACCACGGGCGGCACCATATATTCGGATTTTAGGCGCTCGGCCAAGGTGGGCGGTACGCTGCAAAGAATTCTGTAGGGAAAATTCTCTGCGCTCAAATTGTATTTAAAAACTATTTTTTTTTTTTTTTTTGTGGGAAAAAAGCCGCAGAAAATAAGATTTGAATGAGGTTTCCAAGTGATGCTCCCAGAGGCTCACGAGCAACAAAATTTGTTGAAGTATAAATGGGAAGTGCAGTTATTTTGACCTGTCTGGGGTAATTCTGATAATATGCTGCTGCTCTTGGAGGGGCGTGGCTCTAAAAAGAAACGCACCTGCGAGTCCCTCCATTCAAATGTGGTACGCAAATGTCTGCTCGGCGGGTGTCCCTGCTAATGTGTGTCTCGTCCCCGATTCTGCGGGGTCACCGTAAGGGACACGCTCGTGAGCTGGGCATTTTGCACCCCCCCCCCCCCCTTTCTCTTCTTTGCCGGCGTCCAGTTTTTGTCTTGCCAGTTTTATTTTCTTACCGGTGTGACCACCGCGTTGACCCGCGTTCCGCTATAGGCCTCTGCCAACCCCTTGGGCCTAGGCTAGGCCGGGCCGGGCCGGGCCTGGCGGGGACTGTTAGTCTGTTAGTCTCTGTAAGGCCCCTGGTACCGTTCCGCCGCGGCCCAGGTCGGCCCCGCCCTGGCCCCGGCCCGGACAACTGTTGTTATTGTCGTTATTGTTACTGCTCGGTGCGCAGCGCAGCCCAGGCCAGTTGAGCCGGTGTTTGACATCTCTGTGAAAGCAAGCGGCGGGTAAAGTTGTCGCGGTTGGGAATGAGAGATGGAGTGGACTGTACCGCGCCGCTTTGGTGGCACCGCCGCGAAGCGCGTGTGCTAAGAGAGGACTTTGTCCATCGAATTTTTATATAAACCTGATGGCCCCCCATCCCTCTCTCTCTCACTCTATCCCTTCCGGAGTGGCGGGCCGAGGGAATGTTCCACCGTGTCAATAACTCGCGCCAGGTTTGTGTGTGAGGTGAGGTGTCGGTCGGTGTGGGGAACCGGTCTCTCGGGTGCCATGGGCCCTGCGCCCCGCCCCGCCCCGCCCCGCCCCGCCCCGCCCGGGAGGTGTCGTGTGTCGTGGGATGCCTTGAGATATGACGCGATGCCGTGATGAGTTACTCTGGTCCGAGTTTTATTCGCCGGTCTGATCGGGACCGATGGTGTCCACGCGTCGTCCGGCCCTCCCGGCCCGGCTCGGCCCGCCGATCAAGTTTATCGACGGCCTTTACGCGGTAGTTATGTCCCTGGTCCCGGCGGTCGCCGGCTGTGTGGGCCGCGGGGCCATCGCTGCTGGGTTTGGCCTGCTGCATTTTTATTTATTTCCTATAAAGATGCAGTTTTGCCCTCTAAGTTCGTTTGAACGATTTTTTTTTGCGGTGTTCGTTTTATTTAGAATTTTGTTTGTTTTTTTGTAAGGCGGTTTACGACGATGTATATATTTTATTTTTGTGGGAATTAGCATTCCTCATTCCTCGTTATATAATACTGCTCAACCTTCAGCCCGGTCCAGTTTTTTTTTAATTTTTTTAAATTTACTTTTTGCGCAAGGTGCGAATGGGACTCTATTGTGTGATGGAACGCGACTGTATATATTTTCACGAGACATTTTCACGGCGTTTCATCGGCCATTTGAATTTCGGGGTGGGCGGCAGGGCAGGGCAGGACTTGGCTGTTCGGATCGGGTCGGGACTGACGTGGACACTATATATGACGCTGTGTTTACTGCCGTATTGTCCCGTCAATTAAGATCGCATATGTCCCAGCACTTTGTCGCGCGGCAGCTGCTGCTGGTACACTGCGCCGGGCCGGGCCGGGCCGGGCCCGCTCCGCCCGGGCGACGCGACGAGGGCGTGGGCAAATCTGAACCAAGGCCGTGCACCTGCTAGCAGGATGACAAAGTCGCTCTCGGAGAGCAGAGCAGCGCTTTCAGAATAATACCGCACAGCTGACCAATAAGAAATATGTGGTCGTGACCGACGCACTTCGTGTCTCAATAACGTAAATTTTTGCAACAGAACAATACATTGTCGTGTATATTGCCTCGCCGTGGGGATCATTCTATAATACGGATGAATTGCATCCGTCTCTAGTCGCTGCACTTGCCGCTGCAGTCCGTCCGTCTGTCTCGCGCGGCGGCCCGTGATCTATGGAGCGCGTATGCATGCGCGGCGCGCTGGAATCTCACGGCCGCGGGCCGGGCGCGACCTGGGCAGCGGCTGACGGACGGACGGACAGACGGACAGACTTGGTGGACAGCTGGTCCGTGTGGGAGTTGAAGAAAAGGATCCGTATTATTGCGATATTTCAAAGTTGTCGAGTGACTCAGCCGCTGGATTTGGCGGCGCGGGGCGGCGCGGGGCAGGGCCACGTTGACCAACAGTTTGCTCTGTTTGAACGAGCCCGCCCCGCCCCGCCAGCCCGCGGCCTCCCGCGCCAGGGCCGCCCCGCCCCGCCCCGCCCCGCCCCGCCCCGCCCCGCCCCGCGGCGCTGTGTTTGCTCAGTCCGCCGCGGTCACTCGGTCGGCCTCGCCTGGCCTCGCTGTCGCTCGCCTCTTCTCGAGTGTCATCGATGGTCAGTGCGGATCTCCTTCGAGATATCGAGGAGAGATATCGGTCGGTGTGGCCTGGCGCGCGGAGGGCAGGGTAGGGTATGGCAGGAACCGTGACGGGACGGGCCCTTGGCTGCACATTGCCATTCACTTTCGACTGAACCCGCCCCGCCCCGCCCCGCCCCGCCCGCCACACCACGGTACGCTTTTGGCGCTGCCGGTGGCGCCGCTGCCGCCGCGCATTACCTGCCTACCTACCTGCGAGGGCAGAGCGAGCGCAGCGCACTGCAGCCCAGCCGGGACCAAAATGTCAGACCGCAGAGGGGTTTTAAATCGGAGGCATATAGCACGTCGGGCTGGGCCCGGCCCGGCCCGACCCTACCCTACCCGCTCTAAAAGGGCCGGCCGGGGCGGGGCGGGGCGGGGCGGGGTGGGGCGGCGGGGAATCAGAGCTATCGGGGCGCAATGAGAGAGACCTTTGTGGTGAGCCCTGGAGTCAGACCGCAGGCATCCGCCCCGCCCCGCCCCGCCCCGCCCCGCCCCGCCCCGCCCCGCCACAACAGCGCGCCGGAAATTAATTGTCCGCCACGCTTCCCTCTCCGAATGCTTTCCTTGACTGCGGCCGGGCCGGGCCGGGCCGGGCAGCGCGGTGACGAAAGTTCCCGGTATCGATAGAGTCCGGGCCGGCGCGTGTTTTTCCTGCGCGCGCCGCGCCGCTCAGCCCGGATAATAAACCGGCGGTAATTGTCTGAAGACGGGCGGGGCGGGGCGGGCACCTGCGCGCAGCTGAGCAGGGCGGGATGATCGGGATGGATCCGGGAGCGTTGGACGTGGGTCACGTGACTGATCAGGTCGCTTGCCGTAGAGAATGGTGAAAATAAAAACAGCGTGTCAGGCATGTCTGCGTATCAGAGTGAATATGCCAACTTACAGACGGTTGCGCAGATAAGAAGTTAGAACTACGCGGAGTTGGGAGGGATCTGCAAAGGTCGGTGCTACTGTAACCGCTTACCGCTCCGCGCAAGTTTGTCAGTTGTTCTCCGTTGTCTCTCTTCTCGTACACTCGAGCCTCTCTGGCCCGGAGCGGCATGGCACTTCCCCCGCGCTGCTGTGGATCGGGTCGGGTGTCCTGTCCCCCCGGGCCGGCATTGACCGGCAGGCCGGGCCGGGCACCGTGGTGCGCGGTAAGTCGAGACGCAGGCAGGCACGCCTGGCGCGCCGGGCACGCGAGAGGCGACGCGACGCGACGGACACAAAAGGAAATTGACAGCATGGAATTTTACACGCACGCACGCACGCGTGGAAAAAAAGGAAAATGATCCCAATAAAGGAGATGACGGCCGGAGGGACGTGTGAAAATGTCGCTCGAGGGATTCCAAATACTTATTGTTTTCTGACTGCCATACTGCTGTTACAAATGATTTCGCGAGTTTTTCCTTTTTCTCTCTCTTATATTTCATCATTGCGTCACAGCGATTTGGATATCGACCTGGATTCGATAATCCGCGAGGTGCGAGCCGCATAATCGATTCTCGGCCCCATAACCCTTGGCGCCGTTAGCGGTCGTAGGTCTCGGGTAACGCGAGCCCCGCGCGTAATCGCCTGGTCGCCGCGCGCTTAAGATTCTGCGCGCTAATCTGTGTGAGAGAAGTGTGTGCCGGTGTGAGTGTGGAGCTAGGGCCTAACCTACCGTGAGCGGGCTGGAGTAGTGAGAGCAAGTTATCCGACGTGTGAACCCTTTCACCTCAGCGGAGCGAATGGCGCCCCGCCCCGCCCCGCCGCCTAGGTCGAGTGCTCTGCAGCTGTAGACATGCAGCTTGAGATCACATGACCCGTATTTTCCTTTTTTTCGCGGTGCCTGTTCGACTGCCGCGCACGGAGTCACTCAAAAGCCAAGGACGTTCTTTTATTTTCTCTCTGAATATTAGTCTTTCGTTTTGAGTGACCTCATCTGTCGGGAAAAGGCAGGGGATCATGCAGGCTGTCCGCGGCGGGGCCGGTCGGTACGCCTTATGCAGGTGCGGGGCGGGGCGGGGCGGGGGCGCGGCGGGGGGCGTTCCGTTTTGAATGCGGGGCGTGGCGTGGAGGGGCGGCACGCGTCGCTCACGTGACCCGAGTGTAGCCGCCGCGAGTTGCAGCAGGAGGACGACTATTTCTATTTTTCTCTTTGTCTCATGCGCGTGCTTTATCTGCTGGCGGCCGGGCCTCGCTGTGTTTGTGGTGGTCTAGTCTCTGCGGTGAGGCATACTTTTCACTACCTCTCTCTCTCTGTTTTAAAAAAGTATTTTACAGCGGGGGATAATGTGGTTAGGATTCCGAGCAAAGTTTACATGCGTGTGCCTGCCTCTAAATACTTATATGTTGGAGGTTTTTTTAAAATCTTTTTTTTCGCTGCAAAAAAAACAACTCAAATAATATATTTGAGACCATTTCTTTCCTGGCCCAGTTTTCACCACCGGCCTACCCTGGTGGCTTCGGCTGGCGCTGCGCAGTAGTCCCCGCCCCGTTTGCGACATCAGTCTCGAGTATTTTTTTCCCCATGTGTGTGTGTGTGTGTGCCCAGCCCGGTCCTGTCCGCGGACGGGACGGACGGTGGCGTGGTGGCCGGTAACAGGGAGCAACATGCCAAAAGCGGACTGGCGCTGCGGCCCGGCCCGGCCCCAGCAGGACCTGCAGGCGCTGCACCGCACCGTGACGCCGTCACCTGCTGACGCGTGCCGCACTTGTAACGCGCCGCGTGACGTTACACATGGCGTTATTCCTTACCATATTGCCTCACATGAGCGTCTTCTACCTGGCTGATCGTCGCGTACAGTCTCGCGCCGTGCCCGATTTGGTGACCGCGAGGCACTTATATTATTCTCTGTCGCTGTGCGTTACCATGGTAACAGCTGATCCAGCTGCTGACAGCTGAGCTCCGCCGCTGCGCGCCTGTCAGGTCTTACTTTACTTTGGGTTTGGAAAGCTGCTGAGCCTGAACCGCCTTGTGTGTGTCCGCGTGAGTGAGAGGCACTATAACTGTCCTCACCTAACAGTATACATTCACATCGGGATCAGGAGCGGCGGCGGAGGCTCGCGCTGCGTTATTTTGTGTCGTTAAGTCTGATTCGGTCTGTGGTGTGGGAACAACGTGCGCTGCGGTGCGTTAGGAGGCGAGTGTGCAGTGCACTTCACGTGCCGAGTGGGCCCTTCTCAGTGGTGTGTGTGTGTGTCGTATGTGTTTGTGTGACAGGGGAGAGAGCCATACAACGGCTCAACGACACACACACAGACTAAAGCGCCAGTATAGCGTTACTGCTGGATTTACATAATTACACATTTCTCGCAATTGTCTCCTTTGCCTTTGGCCCCTTTTGTTTGCATGTCCTTAGAAAACCTTGTCTCTATGTGCGCGCCTAGCATTCAGCAGTCTGCCTCTCTCTCTCTGTCTTCTTTCTCTCTCTCTCGCTCTCTCGCACCTGTACTCACTCTGTCGCAATACTATTTGCATGTTGCCTGTCGATGGCTCACGCGCGCACAAGTCCTTTCCTCTCGCACCGGATCCGGCGGAAGTGTCCCCTCCTCCCTCCTCCCCTCTCCTCTCCTCCCGCTGGGCTCGCCGCGCTCGCTCGTGCACGTACAAGGCGCGTGCATTCCCTTAAAGTCAGTCGACGACGTGCAGAAAATAAAAGTGTCGTCCTCGACGCAGCCAACCGCGTCGGAGAAGAGGGCAGAAAAGAGAGACCCCTGTGCGTGCCTTCTCCTGTGCGTTCTCACAGACCCTTTCCCAGAACGCCCGGCCGGGTAGGCAACCGGGCGCGGCGGCGTGTCGGGCGGGCCTGCCTACCTCGAGCCCTCAGGCGCTCCGCTCCAGACAGTTAGCGTTTCGGTTAGAAAAACTTTCCGCGTTCGTGCTTCTCCATTTGCTGGCGGGCCAATGTCGAACGGGTCCATGCCGCTTCGTTTTCAATGTGGCGGATGTTGTTGCCGGGGACCGCGGCGGCGCGGTTGTGGGTCTCCTACGCGGCATGTCCGGCGTGTGTTGCCGAAAAGTGATTCCGCGAGCTGAGCTGGAGGCGTGCCTGGTGCCTGGTGCTGGCCTGACGGTGAGCAAGAGGCATTCCTGCCCTGGCCTGCCTGGCCCGTCTAGGACCCCCGGCGGCGCGGCGCGGCGCCTTCCTGGACCTACCCGGCCTACCGCTCGGACATTAGGCGTTTTTAAAATAAGTTTTTTTGATGGGCGCCGCGCCGTGCGAACTCGTCGCCCTCGGGCGGGAGGGGCCGGGCCGGGTCGGGCCGAGTAGCTTTGCCTCTGACATCACGGAGTGGGGTGACGTAATGTAACGACAAGGTCCTCTTCTCTGCGGTGATGAGGAGAGGAGAGGAGGAAGGAAAAAAAATGTTAATGTCTGATAATTTATTTAAGAAATGTTGTCTTGTTTTTATGTTGCAGGTTGGTTTAGTAGCCGAACATGGCGGTGGCAGTAGTGTCGCGGCCGCGTTCTGAGGACGTGATGCGGCCGGTCCGGCCGAGTGGTGAGTGTGAGGGGAGGGTGGGGGCCGGCGCCGCGCCGTCGCGCTGCTCTGGTCGTCGATTTGTTTTCTGCCCGATGCTGTCTGCCAATGCAGCAGCGCCGGCAGCAGTGATGTGCCCCATCTCTGCCCCGCGCCGCCCGCCGCCCCGCTCCCGGAAGCTGCCCCGCGGCTGGCTGAATGCTTGAGTGGATGCCTCCGCGCGTCCTTGCCAAGGTCTGGGACGTGCCGCTCTCGCACCGGGCGCGGCGGGGCGGGGCGGGGCGGGGCGGGGAGGGGCGGGGCAGGGCGCTCCTTGGACCAGAGTGCTGTGCTGAATCACTACACCCCGCGGCGGCCGCTTCACGAGGCGGGGCGCTCTTCGCCCCACACGTTATGGTGCCCTCCTAAATTCGGTACGAAAACAAAAAATAGTTCGTGTACATATAGCACCACGTACAGCACCTTGAGTGAAGAGTTTTATCCTTTTGTACCTTTTCCAATTTTTTTCTCCATTTTTATTTTGAAACCATGTCGTAACATAACTAAAAAGTACTCTCTTTTTTTAAAATACTTTTTAAATGCCGGTCGGTCCCGTGGGATATGCCCTTCCCCGCTGTCTCCTCTCTCCCCAGGCCGGCGCGGCGCGGCCGTCGCGAACAATGCGTCCGTTTTTACGGCCCCGCTGTGAGAAGCATCATCGTCATTTTTGACGTGATGCAGCAGCGGCGTGCCCCGGTCCATGGGAGGCGAGGTCGCTCACCCCTTTCACTTGGGCCCTTCGTCCTCCCGGCATCGTCATTGTGTGTGTGTGTGTGTGTTTTCTCGTGCAACGACCGCACCACGCCGCGCCGCGCCGGGCACGCGAAAAGGAAAGAGAGAATCGATACGACGACGACGACTCGCTGCTGGGTCGTTTCCCTCGCGCCCTGCCTGCCTGCCTGCCTGGCCGTTTTGCTATACGTGCCAGAGAATAATCGCTAGCTGTAGAGTTTGCCGCTTGCGCCGCCAGAGGGGGGAGGTGTGTATGTCTGAATGGCGCCTGCCAGTGCTGTGCTGTGCGCGCTGAATGGGCGCCTGCCTGGTGCTTTGCCGCGTTCTGCGCCCAGGCGCTTTGCGGACTCTGTTAATTGTTTCTGTGAAGCACAAAAAAATAAAAATAAAAAATATGGGTGTTAAAAGCGAAACAATTTTGTGCGGGAAAAGGAGTGTGCGGGTGTGGGACGATCCAGGCCGCGGGCTCTCCTCCGTGACGTGTGCGTGTTGCGACGGGTGGGCACCGTGTGGTACTTTTTGGACTTGGAGGTTTCTCGTCGCGACCAAACAAAAAAGCGCGCCGTTTAGCTGCTCGTCGCAAATGCGGAAGAGCGCGTGCGCTGTTGTGGGAGGGTTCCTCTCGCCCGCCCGGCCGGGGCGTTTAGCACGCGAGGCAAGGCGAGGCGAGGCACCCGGGCGAGGCGGGGCGGGCATCTGTTTGACGGCCGCTGACTGACTCGCGACCCGACAGGGACAGCGTCGTGGAAATACAATAGGAGCTAGGCGGCCAGAGTATTGATATTCTGCTGCATTCTGCATTTCGTTATCATTGTGCTTTCGCTCGGGCCGGTCGCGAGGCCCCGGCCCCGGCCAGCGTCCTACCGCGGAGGGGCTCACGCCCTCTGGCGGCCTCGACGTGGGACTAGTCCGACGTGTGTGTGAGTGTGTGTATGTGCGCCCCTTGTCTCCTTTCCGAGGGACACAGGAGATCACTCACACTCACACACGCACGCGCGCGCGTACGCACAACTGGGGCATTGAGTTTGGCCTAGAGGGACCCCCACCGCCCCGCCCCGCCCCGCCCTGCCCCGCCCTTCATTGCATAAGCCCCGCAGGCTGGCCAGCGCCATAGGCCTATGAGGCCTGCTATGGCAGCGCGCCGCCGATACGGTGACAAAGGCGTTCGCAGGCGGGGCGGGGCGGGGTGGGGTGGGGTGGGGTGGGTTGGGTTGAGGCCGAGATTATTACAGTCTTTAGCCCCGCCCCTGTCGGCGGAATCAGCGAATCAATTGGCGCGCGCTTCGCTCGCGGCGCGATGCTCTGCACCTTGTGCGCGTGCGCGCCTACCGGCGGGAAATTTAAAATTATAGACAAGCTGTATGCAGGCTGCCGCCGCGCTTACGGAAGCGTCTATTTTTATTAATCCCGCTTTTGTTCCTTTTTCGCTCTTCACATTTTCCTTAACATTTTTCGCCCTTACATTTTTGTAATTTTACAACTTCACCCCGTTACTTTATGAATTTTTTTCTGGAAAATTTTCGTGTAACCCCTACAAACATTTCTCACAGTGTGTAGTCTTACTCATACTTATGCAAACTTTGGCACGGGCGGAGCGGACGGGTGGCCTCGGAGCAGGGCGAGGGCGCGCGGGAATTTTTCGGAATCCAATACTTTTTGGCGTACGGCTATAGTGCGCTGTGTGCGTGTGTGTGTGCAGCAGGGGAGGGAGGGGCTCGCTGAGTCTCTTATCTGGTCAGCTTCCCGCGCTCACCACGTAGCGCCGCGTCCGTCTGTCTGTCTGTCTGTCTGTCTGTTTGTTGGGCCAGCCAGCCCGCCCGTCTGTTTGTCAGTCCATTTCCATGCGAAACAATGGGAAAGCAGCGGAGGAAAGTTATTGCCGCGGTGCTGGCCTGGCGTTGGTACACCTTGCGCTCTGGTTGCTGCTGGCGCCCGCATGTGTGTGCTTAACGCCCGTATGTGTGTGTGTGACGCGAACCGCAACGTGATACGTGTGACGCGACGCGTGCGACGTGTTGCAACATTTTAAGATACAAAAACATATTACAGTTTGGCTGCCGTCAAAAATCCTTATGCGAATAAAATTATATTAACAAATATCTTTCTTACTCCTGCGGAGTCCTAGAAAAGTATTGCGAACACGTTCGCGATGAGGCGTACCTGTCCTGCGCCGCCAGGCCCGGGGCTAGTCCAGTTTTTGCCGCCCTGTCAGCGCGACCCCCCCCCCCCCCCCCCCGCGGCTCGGTTTTGTGACCCACTTGTCGCTTCCTCCCTCCCGCATTAATGCACGGTGTTCCCTCTTCCTCGTGCGGGATCAATCCGTTCGCCCGCGGCGCGGTGCGCCCCGCCCCTCTGTCTCCCGACTGTCTGTCCGTCCGTCCCTTATGCAATCCGCCACGCCCTGACGCGCGAACCGAGTCGCTTCCGAATTGAGAGAGGGAGAGAGAGAGAGATATTTTCTGATTATCTGCCACCCCGCAGGCTACATGCGCCCGCGGCGCGGCGCAGCGCAGCGTGTGGTGGCGAGGTGTGGCGGGGCGGGGCGGGGCGCGGTGAGGCGCAGGATAGTCATCATCTCGGTGTACATGAGCGGCTACCGGATTGGCACATACACTCGCCGACGTGGCGCGGCGTGGTCGGGGGTGCCAGGTTTCTACAAATCCTCGTGTATGCGGGTCAAAACCTCAGAACATTCGTACTCGTGCCAAAGTGAAAAAAAGGAAAATAAAATTTTGTCTTTGCCGAGTTGTGAACCATAGTGTATCTTTGTGGTAATATTTTTGTATGGCGTCGGCGTCAAGAAAGAGAACAATCGAGACGGGGGGAGGGGGGAGACGGAGAGGCAAACTGCTTGGCTTCTCATGTCAGCGCTCTGCAGTTACGCCCCTCTCCTCCCGTCCCCAACCTCCCCCACCAATCTCTCTAGACTCCACCCCCGCTACTCTTTGCCACCCCTTCCGACCCACCATAGGGACCGTTCGCTATGAGGGGCGTGGGTGTGTGTGCGCGCGCGCGCTCTTTTGTCTTGTGTGTAGGGCTAGTAGTAAAAGGGGGAAGATGGAAAGGGGGGTGGGGGGATGAGGGGCAAGAAAAGGGAAAGGCCTCGTGTAAGGGCCCCTCGGGCGACGTGGCGGGGCGTGGCGGGGCGCAGCGCAGGGCGGACCAGGGCTGAGATAGCCGCCTCGCCTGCAATGTATGCATCGGCACGCGCTGGGCAGGGCCGGGCCGGCGGAGGGGAGGGTCTCATCCTTCGCTTCCTGTCCCTCCCCTCCCCCCCCCCCCATTTACTCTTTTACCACCCAAACATTGTATATATGGGGAATTACCTACACACGGGAGGAAGAGCACAATGGGGCACCGCCCTCGCCTCCGCACGGCCTGTGCCTCTCTCTTTCACTCTCTCGCTCGCTCTTTCTCTTCTCTCCCCTCTCCTTCTCTCTCCCTCTCCCCTCTCCTTCTCTCTCCCCTCTCCCTCGCTCCAATCTGGCCGCAGAGGGTATGGGGATGAGGCCCCCTCCTCCTCCTCTATTGCATTAGGCGTCGCGACGCTTTGGCGTAACGACGTCGCGGCGCCGCGGTGCAGGAGCCAATCCCCGCAGGCACTTACGCCCCCGTTACGTCAGCGGCCCGGATTAATTACCTTCTGCCGCCTCTGTGGGAGGGAGAGAGAGAGAGAGACAGAGAGAGTGAGAGAGAAGGGGGCAGGGCCACTGCCGTAAAGTCCTTTAAACCTGTGTGCTACGGGGCCGGTTTGCGTGGAAAGAAAAGACTTTGCTTTGCGATTGTAAGGCGTTTAGCCTCCCATTGTATAGCTTCGCTTTCCTGCTGCTGGGCCCCAAAAAGGTGCTTATGCAAATCCCTGTACAACTGCTTGGGCAGAGTGACAATTTGTGGGTTCAAAGAGCGGTGAAGTTTAGGCCTATGTAATATCATAACAAAAATTACAAAAACAACAGTATCCGTGTTAAACATTTCCCGATCGAATGATGGCTGCTCGTCCGTTTGCTCGAGGGCCGCCGTGGGGATAGGCAACCCATTCGACGCGAGGTAGGTGCGGTTCCAGCGCCCTGGAGGTGGGCAGCCCAACGTGCGCTGGCCCCACCCCACTCCTCCCCACCCGAGGCGTAGGATGGGTGGCCTACCTGTCGGGCGCCTGTCGCCGGGCCGGGCCTGTACGGGACGCCGCAGAACGGCCCTCTGGAGGCGGATGCAGTGCCGAGGCCTGTCTTCGCCTCACCCCTCCCTCCACTCCCCTGCGACCCGCGCCACACCTCAGCCCCAGGAGCCTCGTGAGCACGCCGGCGCGCAGGGGTAGTTTCTCACCCCGAAAGGGAAAGGCCGCGCTAGGTGTACATTCAGTGCCGCTCCGCTCCGCTCCCAGCCGCGGCTGCCGGGGCGGGCCCGCGTTAGCCGTCCCTTTTGGGCTACAAATCCCCAGAGAGGCTGTGGCGCTGCTGTATCAGCTGTCCTTGACGGCCGGGGCCGGGGCCAGCAGGGGCCAGCAGGGGCCGGGGCCGACCCCACCCGGGACCCTCCTCCCTTACAGTTCCGCTACTCCAGCGCAGCCCATCCTATTCGGTTGATATTAAGTTTCTTGTTTGGGCCGGCTTTACGGGCAGAGTTGGCTGGCTGGGTTCCGCTTGTGTAGTGAATTATCGCGGGGCGTATATATTCAGCTATGCCTGCGGGGGATCGCATCGCTCGCGGGGGCAGAGAGACTCGTCATATTATCAACCCGCTACATTTCGACGGAGCGTGGAGAGAGGGCCTAAAAGACAAAAGCAAAATGCAATTAATATCTTCGCTAACGGAAGCAGTTAGATTTATGCGTGCGGTGTCGCGGTAATTTATTTAAAACGTAGTACAGTTTCCCAAGAGTGTAGTGGCCCCGCGGCAATGTGTGCGCAGCGCAGCGCGGTGGTGCACCTCTTTGGCTCCCGGTGTAAAAGCATGCCGCCGCTGGCTTTTAATGACGGGCCGCGGGGCGTGGCGGGGCGGGGCGGGGCGGGGAGCCCTCTGATGTGATGTAGCGCTAGCGCTGCCATGCGCCCCGCCCCCCCGCCCCGCCGGCCTGCGCGCGCCCAACAGTAGCGGGTACCGCACGCACACGCTCGCACGGACCCATCATGCACGCACGCACGCCCGTTTGTTTGGGTCAGGCCCGGCCGGACACACGGCGGGGCGAGAGAGCAGCTCTGGCCGGCCTGCTGGCTTTGCTAAGCGAAATCGGGTCAGTGTGTGTGTGTGTGGTGGGAGGAGGGCGGGGCACCTTGCTGAGCATGTGAGATCTAATTGTGGTGCAAAATACGCCCCTCTCCCTTCCCTTCCCTTCCCTCTGCTCTCCCTGCAGCCAGCCTCCTTCACGTGAGAGAAAAGGGCGTTGCAGAAGCGGCGCAATTTATATCAAATTAAGACGCAATAATTTTGCGCCCAGCTGTCAAACGTCGTTATCTTTCTTTTATTTTATCCTCAGTGATTTTTATTTTTTATTTTTACAAACCACTGGTTCGAGGGATGATGGGATATAGAGATGGATAGGGGCTTTTAATTCCCCGCCCTGACCTCAAGCATCGGTGTAAAGCGTCGTCTTTCCTCCTACTCCGCCCCCTCACCGTGGTTAACACGAAACAGACATCTCTACCTGGCGGTTAAGTGATTCGGTTCGCAGTCGGCTCCGCTCACGCTGGGCCCGGCGCCAGGCGGGGCGCCCCCGGGCCGAGCACGGGAGCCCGGAGGCCCGGAGGGCGCGCTTGGGCCCGGCCGACTATGGGTGTGACGGGCAGGGCCGGGCAGGGCCGGGGAGGATCGACCTTCAATTATGTAGCCGAGCATCGTTGTGCCCTGTCCTGTCAGGACCGTGTGGTGCCCGCCCCGCCCCGCCCCGCCCCGCTCCTGTGGTGGGTGGTCCCCCTCGGGGGGCCTCCTGAAGGGGCGCACGCCCGCCACGCCGCGCCACGCCCCGCCTGGGTGGTCCGGAGGCCCCCGCCACGCCCCGCCACGCCCTGGACGGCAGGGGGCTCAACGGCCTTCGCGGGGTCCCCGCGCGGCCCGGCCGGCCTCCGTTCGTTTGGAAGGGTTTCGGGAGCGGGTCGGGCTGACCGCACCGAAGAGACCCGACGTCCCGACCCGACCCGACCCGAAACCCTCTTCTCCGCGGGGTCCGTTCGGGTCGAGCAGCCCTCCATCGCTCTTCCTCGCACCCATTAGTCGTATGCGTGGGGGGGGGGGGGATGATGAACAGGGTATAAACACTCTTTACGGTTGGCGACCCTGCCCCGGCCTGCGGGGCGCTACCCCGCCGCTGACGGCAGATACGTGGGTGGGGCGGGGCGGGGTGGGTCCCAGAGAGCTGAGCGCCGCGCCCGGAAGCGCCCAATACTCGCTCCCGTCATGTGGAACGGCTGCCACTGATTGGCCCTGCGCAACGCCGCGCCTCGCCGCGTCGGCTCGACTCGATATATAGTGTGCGATGCGATCGTTCACGTTCACAAGGCGGGGCGGGGCGAGGGGCGTGCTGACATGAGAGCATGGCGCATGTAGTGGAGAGGGAGTCCTTCCTCTCCCCGCCTCCTGGAAGCAGCGCGGCAGCGAGAAAGAGAAGGAAGAGACAAGAAATCTCGTGTGTGTCCTCGGCGCGGACGCGGCCCGGCCCGGCTGCTCGTCCGTCAGGTTGTGAGGCGCTCGTGTGAGTGTCGGGGGTGAGGTGGGGGGAAAGGGAGGCCTGTTAGGGCCACTTTATTGGCTCGTTGTGTGCAATGCGGACGTTCACTGTGTGAGTGTGAGCCGGAAGGTGAGGGAGGGGAGGGGAGGGGGCGTCTGGCTGCTGGACTGGACTGGAGGGAACTGGAGTGGAGTCTGGAGACGAATGGATGGCATCCTGCTCCTTTCCCAAAGTGGCAGTGAAAGTCCTTGTCCTGCCTTATCCTGCCCCGCCCCGCGCCCCGCCCCGGACCAGCCACCCCCTTCCTTTTAGTGCGGCCCTCTTATTGGGGCCCTTTTTACTCCACTTTCGGCGAGTTGCGCCCCTCCCCACCCACGGCCCCCGCGCCGTCGCCCTTCAAGTTGAGTAGAAAAGCGGACAAGGGCTTCTCTTAGGTGGGTGTCCGGGCCGGAGCCGGACCAGACGGGGTGTCATGTCAGTGTTTCCTGAGCCCGGCCCGGCCCACTGGGATGTCCACTTCATTTGCGGCGCGAAACCCAAGCCGATAACAGCGAGCGGGGGCGCACGTGGGGTCCACGTGGTAGGGGGTGTAAATATAGCAGACGATGCGAGGCCCTGTAAGTGCCCTGCGGGGCGGAGCGGGGGCGTTGGGGGCCTCCTTGGAGGCGCGCGGGGCAGCAGGGCAGCGGAGGGCCCGCGGCGTGGCCGGCGTGGCGGTGGCGCTGCCCTCCCTGCTGCCGCCGCTGCCGCTGCTGACGAGGCACTTGGCAGAGCTCTGCTCTCCCCCTCCTGGCAGGAGGAGGAAGCCCCGGCGAGCAGCTGCTGCCGCCGCAGGAAGGAGAGGGTCCGGCCCGAGAGATAAAGTGAGAGGGAGGCCGGGGAAGGGTTGGTCTAGTGCAGAGCAGGGCTGGGAGCAGCGCGGAGGAGAGCAGCGTTGTCCGCCGTCCTGGCCTGCACCGCTGCCAGGCACGCCCCGTCGCCCCGCCCCGCCCCGCCCCGCCTCGCCCCGCCCCGCCCCGCCCCGCCCCGCCCGGCCTGGGGCGCACGTACGGGCCCGTCCCCTAGAGACCTCGCGGCCCCCGGGCCCCCCGGGGGGTAGGTAGCTGCGCCCGGGTGTCGACGATGTGCCATGATAAACGACGCTGCTGCGCGAGACGGGGCGGGCGGGGCGGGGCGGGCCTTGTCGCAGATGTGGGCCACCGGGCCTGGCTCGGCCCGGCCCGGCCTGACACCGGCCTCGGCACCGTACCGCTCTCAAGGTCGGGTCAGCAGCACGCTCAGGTTCATCGCGCGGCCGTTGCGAGAGTGAAAACTTTGCACGGAGATGCGAGAAGGGTTGGAAAAAGAAACAAGAAAAGAAACGTTGCGTCGAGAGTTCTCTCTATGTATATTCTATTTGTGTGAACCCCTTTTTTTGCTCTGTGAGGTTTTGTTTGTGTTTAAGCGCGCCCCCTGCTGCGAGGAGCAGCGCGGGGCGGAGTGGGGGCGGAGCCCTTGCTGGGGTGCAGGTGTGGGGCGTCGTCGCCCAGCACCTGGTGCGTGGGGAGGGGGTGGGGAGCAGGGCGGCGACTCTGAGGGATAGGCAGGGAGCCGGCCGGGCCGGGAGCAGAGCAGGGCATTCCTGGCGTTCACGCACCCGTTATGCGACCTGTCGCGCTGCGCATCTCACTGCAGGCCAGGCAGCCGCAGCTCGGCGGGGCGGGGAGACAGCAGAGTCGGGCTGCGCTGGGTCGCGTGTCTGCCCCCCCCCCCCCCCTTGCTCCGCCTGTGTGGAAGGGTTAAGGGGGCAGGCTGCTCCCTCCCTCAGGTGTGCGCGTCCACCTGCCCGTGCGCGCGGCGCGGTGCTCATCTGGATGCTGATGTCGTTGTGCCCGGCCCGGTCTGGCCCGGCAGGTGATATCCTCCGCGTCAGCGCTGCTGCAGGTGTAGTTCCCTGCCGCTCGGGTCGGTCCAGCGAGGAGATAGCCACGCTAGGGAGGTTCTTGCGCTCAAAATATAATCGTCGACATGGGAGTGCGTCCCTGTTTAGTTTTCAAAATAATTAGTTTTCGAGAAAAGTCCGGAGGGGGACGGTGAGTGTTTCCTGAGCACAGGACGTGCAGCTCCAGGACGGAGCTCCAGGACGTCCCGCCCAGTCTCTCCTGGAGCGCAGGTGCAGCTGGACGCTGGACGGGACGGGACGGACTCCAGCTGTCGGGTCCGGGCCCCCTCTCTCCCCGTCCCGCCCCTCTCCTCGGGTTATGTATCTCATCTCGTGTGGTTTTATTGCCTGCGTATGTGGGCCCCTAAAGGCGCGGGCGTGGCGGGGTGTGGTGGGGTCCCCCGCGATGTGCAAATGTGCTTGGCTGTGGAGCGCGTTGCGTTAAGCGGCGCTATCTCGCTGCCAAATGAGTCACTTAGCCGGCGCGATGATAAGCTGCGTGGCCCCGCGCGGGCGGGGGGCGGGGCGTAAGTGCGGTGTGGGGCCGGGCCGCTGCTGGGGGGCGGGGCGTAAGTGAGGTGTGGGGCCGAGGCCGCCGCGGGCAGCCTCGTGACTGCACGTGTAGAAGACGCAAGAGGAGGCCCTGGAGGAGGAGGTGCGAGCGGGGAGCAGCGGCAGCACTGCTGGTGAGGGTGGAGCCCAGAGGGGCCCGGGGCCCGGACCGGAGCAGGTGTGGAGGCCCCGCCCCGCTACACCCCGCCCCGCTACACCCTGCCCCGCCTCGCCCCACCCCGCCCGGCAGGAGCAGCAGCAGCTGCACATCTCATAGAGGGGGGCGCAGAGGGGTGGGGCGGGGGCGTCGTCGCTCCTCGCCTGGCCGCAGGGAAGGGCTGCTGGCCCGCCCCGGCCCGGCCAGTGTCCTCTTTGGGGCTGTTCCCCCTCTGTATGTGAGCACGAGGACAGCGCCCCGCCACGCCCCGCATCTCATTACAAGAACAACAAAGGGGGCCCACGCGCACAGCGCGCCGTGCGGCGTCTCTTCGTGTCGTAAAGCCCCCGCCCCCGCCCTGACCGTCGTGCGCATCGCAGAGGATCGCTGCAGAGCCAAACGCCAAATGCGCGCCGCGCAGTCACCCACCGGTGCACTTACACGTCCGAGGAGGTGGAGGAGAGGGAGGAAGAGGACAAGACGCCGCGCCGCCGCCGCGCACGCTGCGTGGGGGTCCTCGGGCGGGGCCTGCACGCCCTGCCTGCACGGGCCGACGCCTCTGCCCGCGCCGCGCCGCGCCGCGCCGCGCCAAAGTCTTTTGGCGCGTGTTCAACGAGGAAGTGCGTCGCGCGCGTCGCGGACGGCCGCCGTCCCTCCCTGCTGCGCCTGTGCCGCGCCCCGCCACGCCCCGCCACGCCTTGGGGCGTAATGAACCGAAGCCCTCTGGCGCTACCCCGGCGATGCCCCGCCCCGCCCGCGCGATGTGTGTGACAACACTCGCGCGGTGGCGACGCCAAAAGTTTCGCGGAATGTTGTGCACAGCCTCTCCCCGACGACCAAGGGCGTGAGGAGATGGGAGTGGGGGGAGGGAGGGTGTTCACGTGCGCCGGATGAGGCCAGCACGTGTCCCCCTGCGGGGCCCCGGGCGGGCCGGGTCCTCTGCTCTGCCGCTCCAGCTGACACCAGCCGGGCGTGGCGGGGCGTAGCGGAGCGGGGGCTGTCGCCGGATATTTGCATTCCCCTGCTCCCTCCGCTGACTCTCTGCCCTGCTGTTCGGCGTAAAGTTTATCGGCACGCCTAAACGGAAAAAAGATTAGAAAAAGTGGAGATGGTGGGGACGGTGGCGCAGTGGAGGGTGAGGTCGGGGGCCGCGTTGTCGAAAAGAGTTTTGTAAGCTGGAGACAAGGGGGCCCTGCCCTGCAGCCCGCTTACGGCCGCGCCCCGCTCCGCACCTGGTGTGTCTCCGGGAGCCCTGCTGGGCCGGGCGGGGCCGGGCCGGGGCCCTCCGGCTGGAGTCTGTGGAGGTGGGGGAGGGGGGGCGTCGCGTGCCGGCCCGGCTGGAGGCTCCAGGCCGCCAACACCTGCCCCCGACTCGACCCGGGCGGGGCGGGGCCGGGGCGGGTGTGTTATTGTCGGGCTCCAGCTCGCTCCAGCTCCAGCTGCCACTGGACTGGACCCGGCCGGACGGGACCGGACCGGGGCAGACCGTCTCGTCGTGTCCTCTGCCCTCCTCGACGAGCACGTGCTCGGCGGCCGCGGGGTCGTCCCGTCGCGTCCCGGCTCGGCCCCGGGCGGAGCTGAGCTGAGCTAAATCTGGCCGACGGCGACCATATAGCCACCATTGTGTAGCCATTGCCGTCGCGGGTCGTCAGGCTGGCGGGCCGGGTCCGTCTCATCTCGCACTTTACCGCTGCGGGGCGGGGCGGAGCGGAGCGGCTCGGCGATGTCTCCGCACGGCGCGAGGGTCAGCAGAGCAGGCGTGCGTCTCGTGTGTCGTGAGTGTTGCCCTTCCTCGAGGAGGGACACAACGTCAAAGCGGGAGTGTAATAAAAATATAAGCAGCGTGGCGTAACGTTATTGCCATCACCCTGGCAAAAGGATGAGTGGCCCGCCGCGTGTGCAACCCGGAGGCCCGACTGAAAAATAAAATAGGCCACTAATGCGCGCAGACACACACACACTTACGCACAAGCACGCACATAATAGCCGCCCCAAAAGCGGCGCGTCGTCGCACTATCTCACTACGCCGTGCCGTGCCGTAGGCTGCACAGCCCCGCGTAGGCTCCCTCCCTCCCGCGGTCGGGATGCGCCGCGTAGCGTAATGACCGTAGTTATCCACTCGCCCTGCCGTGTATGGCGACGAGGCGAGAGGCAATGAATCTTGCGCGCGCGTCCGTCGCGAATAAGTAGTGTTGTTGCACGTCTAATTCGCCGTTGCGCCGCGGCCTCCTGCTCCAGCGGGGTGCTCCGTACCTACGCGCGGCCTCTACTCTATGCCGCCCCGCGCCGCCCCGCCCCGCCCCGCCCCGCCCCGCCCGTTGTTTTCCAATGTTGGCGGAAAAAGGAAATCAGGGCGTTCTCATGGGCTGGGCCGGCCCGGGGCCGGGCGGGGCGGGGGGATTCGCGCCGCTTGACTCCTTGTTGGCACACACACTCACACACGCACGCACCATGTACGCGCGGGGTTTTAGGGTGTCGCGGTGGGTTTGCAATTGCAATCGTACGGAGCGCGCACACACACATTCGCACATGATGTCAACCCCCTTTAAAAGGAAAGGTAAAGGGGTGTACGAACTCTGTTATTACGATTCGCGACAAAAAGAAAGGGTCGCCCCGGGATTCGGCGAGCGAGGTGGTCATGCGGTAAATTAAGGGTAGAAAGCAATAAGCGCGGTTTTTAATTTTCGCAGTGTACACACGGCGGGCCGGGCCATGCCGTGCCGTGCCGTTGTGCGCGACTGAACGAAGAAGACGTTTTGAGTCGCGCGCTCTCAGGTACATAAAGGTCCGGGGGGAGGGGGGTTAGAGAGAGAGAGAGAGAGAGAGAGAGAGAGAGAGAGAGAGAGAGAGAGAGCGAGAGCAGTTCGTGCTCCTCTTCCTCGCTGCACGCGGCTGGCCTCCGGGCCGGGGATACGATACCCTCGTGGGATCGGTCCATACAGCTCGACAGAAAGAAATTTTTTGGTCGACGACCTGGACAAAAGGCAAAAGCAGTAGGAGTCGGAGAAGAAATGAGCGGCCCCAAAACGGGAACGAGGGCAAAGGCAAACCGAGAAACAGCTGTTGCCTCGCCCCGCGGCTTGTCGACGCGACGGGGCTCCTGCTGGGACGGGCCAATATCGCCTTATTCGCTCCTGACAATCGGTAATTAAAAGGTCTTGTCCAGTTACTGTTGGGTAGCGGGCGGGGCGGGGGGCGGGGCGCGCGGAGTGGAAGCCGGTAGCGGGACGCCTGCGAGTACCGCACCCTGACCTGTTGCCGCGGCCCGGCCCTGCAGCCACCCTGCCCTGCTTTGTGATGATGAGAGGTGATCAGATCGCGGAGATGAGATGGGAGCAGCGCAAACAGCCGCTGCTGCTGCTGCCAAGGGCAGGAGGAGAGCTTGCTACAAGTGCCCAGCTCAGCCAGCTCACTACCATCGCGATGGTGTGGTCGGTCCCTCTCGACGCCACAAGTGTGTCACAAGCACGCGCGGCGCGGACGAGACGAGAAGAGACGAGAAGGCCCCATAGAATGAATGGGGGAATGAATGAGTGAGTGAATGGACGGGACTGGACGGGCCGGCCAGGTGCTAATGTCAAGGCGGACGCCTAGGCTCGCCTCGCCTCCCGGGTCTGGCCGCAGCGCAGACAGTTTTACGACGGGTAGGGGTCATGCAGCTCTGACTGCTGCTTGCCCGGCCCGGCCCGGCCCGGCCCGGACAAGAGCCTGTACCGGGCTGATTATGGAGTGAATGGCTGACCATCGGCCAGTCGTGTTGTCGTGTTGGCGGTCATGTTCGCCGGCCGCCTGCTCCCGCTCCTGGGGGCGGCGCGGGGGCCGTGGTGGGGGCGGCGGAGGCCTAACGGGATCGTGTAAACGGGGGTAGAAGCCCGCTGTCAAGAGAGAGAGAGATGTGACAATTCGATTGAGATCTTTTCGGTGATACAGTACGATTGTTCTAAATATTTCGCTATTGTTTCGTCTGCATTCGAAGTGAAGTCATTATTTTGCATCTGCAATGAGTTGCATTGCCCTCGTTGTAGTGCACTTGATTTAAAAGAACTCGCGCAAGGTCTAAATTAATTCTTATAATTTTTTTTGTGTGACTGCTTTTTGGAGCCGACGACTTTGCGAGATGCTCCTGCGCTGTTGATACTTTGGCGTGCAGTTTTCTGACGTGTGGCTCGCTATGGCTGGTTCGCTGGTCCTTTTGATCTCCTCCTCCTCCTTCTTTCTCGCTGCTCGGCACCCCAGCCGCCCTGCCCCGCCCCGCCCCGACCGTCGCCCTCCTACCCCAGCACAATGGAGGGTGACCCCGGCCGCATATTGTGAAGGCTTTCTTTTGGGGCCCAGCGCTGCTGCAGTATTTCGCTCCCCGCGCCTCGATGCCTCTGCATTGCGCGTCCCGCCGGGCTCTTTTCGTGTAGAGTGCATGTCGTCTGCTGCGCCGGGAGGCTCGGTGCCGACAGGCGTCAGGAACAATGTCAAATGGCGCTGCCTGACGCTATCGCAGCGTCAGCTGACTCGCTGCTGTTTTATAGACTGACCCGCCCGGGCCGGGGAGGTGTGGGCGGGGAAATAGACTTGGGATTGAGTTTTAAGTTTAAATTGCTTTTCCAAAGACCCCTATTTATTTTTCTCCCGCGCGCCGCCCCCGCTCCGCTTGGCGGCGTCTGCCTCTTCTCACTCCACTCCCGGCGCGGCGCGGCGCGTACATCTCACCGCGTGTGTTTGGCGCCACTGGCCGCGCCGCTGACCGCATCAGCCCATTTTTCCCGCGGTTTGTTTTGATTGGCTGGAGGGAGGGAAGTTTGTTGGTCCGGATCAACTCCAATGTGTGCGCCTTCCCTGTCTCTCTTTTTCTCTGTCTTTTCTCGCTCTGCACAGGGAGTGCCAGGGAGATGGGGAGAGAGAGGAAGGGGGGAGACTTCATTTGTGCGGGCGTAAAAATATCGCTCGTTGTTTCCGCACGGGGTTTTCCAGAGACCTTTGTTTTTCACAACGCTTCTTGGGATTTTGTACCTGACGGTTTTCTTTTTCTGTTTGTTCCCAGGTGAGCGAGATTTATCCGACAAGCTTTCCGCGGAACCCAGGAGAAGGGAGTACCACGCGTTGATCAGGTCGTTATAAAGTAAATAAGATATGACAAGAGTGAAATCTGAAAAGTATAGGGCTGTCGATCACACAATTTTTTTCCCTTTTTTTTTTCCATCACTATTGATTGTCCTCGCTCCTCTGCGACGCCCCCGACGAGGGTGACTCGCCGCTTCGCTTTCCCCCCTGTGACGCGACATGTCACTGACGTGCGTGTGCCACGTCACGCTTTTATATACCGCTGCTTTCTTTTATGAGATTTGCGCGTTGTGGCTGCCCCTGCTGCTGCCAAGCCCAAGCTCCCAAACTATTTTGACAGTGAGATCGCGTTCCTTGGAGAAGATGCTCCGTGGGGTCAGCAGCAGAGGGAGTGAATTTCATGAAATAACAATCAGAATGGTAATCTCGCTGAAGAGGGCGGAGAGAGTAGGAGTCCTGTCCAGGTCCAGTACGTCCTGTCCGAGCTCGGCCGCTATAAGGCTGTAAGGCGTGAGAAATCATCATGGAAAGGGAAAACTGAAAATTAAAACAACGGCAGAAGCCAAAGCGAAGAAAATGGGTCGTTTTCCCTCTGCGCGCTGCTGCGAGAGTCAGCCGGCCGGGTCTTGGAGAAGGCACAGCAGGAGGCGCGTCGCGCACACGCGAACCACCGCCATCAAGTCCGTGAGTCAGCAGCTCAAACAGACTCTAAAACACGCGTTTTTAAAGCAGCAGTGAGAAAAAGAGATTTGCAGGGGGAGGGGGGGGGGGGTCTCCATAGCGTAGCACGTGTCAATTATTGGAACGACATCCGGAATATAATGACGTGGACAACAAACGGCGCGACGCACACCGCCATATTTGTGTCCCACCCCGGCAGCCGGCCTGTCCCGGCAGTGTAATGCAGTAATGACAGGTTTCATTGAGATCCTTTGCATGAATCGGCCGCGCCGCGCCGCGCGCCGCCACGCCACGTCCGGCCACTGATCGCTGCCCTCGGTCGCGCCGGAGGAATTTATACATCCAGGCACTCTGCCAGAATTATAATTATAAGTTTCATTGACAATGTTGTGTGAGGTCAACCTGCAAACCTTCGACTTATATTTTTCAAATTTACCTAGAGCGGCCAATGAAAACTAGTTTAGTCGAACTTTTGTAAATTCCCTCTCTTCGATATGGTTTGAGCTTGTTGAAATGCCTGCTGGGAAAATATAAAAAAATCGTACAGTGTAAGCAGGCATTGCCGTTTTGACATTGGGACGCGTTTTGCGCCACGTTTCAAAGTGGTTCGCGGACCGGCTTGAAGGGCAGCGTCCTCTCCCCCTCTCTCTCTCCTCTCCCTCTCTCTCTGTGGGAATCTCGGTGACTCTGGCTGTGGAGGGGGTTGGATGGGCGAGGTGTCGGAGTCATGCCGTCTCACTCCCACGTCTCGCGCGCCCTCTTGCATCCTTGTCGCACTCGCAGTGAGACGCGCTGGCACGTCGTGGCCGCGTGAACGAGAGAGAGAGAGAGAGAGAGAGAGAGAGAGAGAGAGAGAGAGAGAGAGAGAGAGAGGAGTGTCCTGGTGAGCGGCAGTGCACACGCGCCGCCGCGCGGCGAGGACCGCGCCGGTGCTGTCGCTGCTGGTGCTGAGGAGGACGGCGTTGAGGACGATAATCCTCATTCAGCAGCGCATACGTTTTCAAAATACACAAAGATTGATCGCTGGTCGTGCACTCGTAAAACGTTGATTGTCTCCTGTGGTGTTGAAGAGAGCAATTGTGATGCAACACTCTGTAAGTGTATCGATGATCTTCTATTATTGAGTTCGCTGCACCGCTTATACCGCTTAGGGCGTTTCGTTTCGGTTTATTGATGGCGATGGCATCTTTTCGCCAAATTGTCTTAAAATTTTCAGCATCCCATAAGCGCCCGTGAACCTGAACGCACCTGTGTAGACCTGTGCACTTGTGAACAGGACGGAGTTCTCCCGCCCCGTTACTGAGTGCTCTTGCATTCAATTACGTGCGCTCTTAAAAATGTGACGGGTCAAAAGGGCGTAAATGGATGGGTTTATTCGTGCGTTTGTTCGATTATCGTGTTGTTGTTGTTGTTTGTAATGGCGGCCATGACTCGGACTTATTGGTAGCACTCGTCATGCTGGGAGTGGCTGCTCTCCGCCCGAGCCCGCCCTAGAGTTAGTTTCCACTCGCTCCGCCTCCTCTCCTCTCCCGCCCCGTGCCCGTGTGCATCGCATTACAGAGCAGTGCAGCGCTCTAGATGAGCCTGCTCGTGCGTGCGCGCGCGCGCGCGCATGTGTGTTCTGCAGCGGACCTGACCCCGCCCAACCAACAGCAACGCATTGCCCGCCTGAAAGCGTCCCAGAAGTGACTTGGAGTGTGTGTGTATGTGTGAGCGCGTTTCGAGTTTTATCTGTTTTTTGTCTTGTTCGCTTCTCTCTCTTCTCCCGAGATGTGGAGCACGTGTCTGGCCGTGGAGCAGCCCGAGAGCGCTCTCCCGCCCCGCCCCGCCCCGCCCCTCGCCTGTGCTCGGCCGAGCTCGGTCGGTAGGGCGCTAACAGATTTCACAACGCGTTCATGTGCCCACGACGGTATGGTGGATGGACGAGCAGTTCTCCTTATCATGTTTATTGTTATTTTCTGGGAAAAAATTGTGTTACTGCCCGGTCGGGGAAAGATCTCTTATTATTGGCCATGAAGTCATGAAGCCCCTCGACCTCCCCCCCCCTCAACCTCCCTCGTGGTCATTCCACTCCCTCTCATATTTACGCGCCGAGCGCGCGTCGGAATTTTCCAGAGTCCAGAGATTTGCGCCGAAGCGACTACGTTAAGTATGTAAAAGTTTTCTGCCCTGAAGAGACTGGCCTTGCGTATACGCATCACGTGATGCTCACGCGTGCGTGTGTGTGTGTGTATGTGGGTTTATTCGTTCGTATCATCAGGGTCGCCCCTCCCCCCTTCTACCCTGCGATGATTTTCCTGGCCGGAGAAAGCCCTTGGTGTGCTCTGGTGTGCGGCCCCACCCACCCCGCCTCATGCGTGTGAGCAGGGCGGGGCGGGGCGGGGCGGGGCGGGGCGGGGCGCGCCTGGCTTCTTCTGACGTCGTTTGCTGCTCTTGACGTGCTCGGTGGGCGTTTGGGCTGGCAGCAGGCCTCGCCTCGCCCGCCTCGCCGTGCAGAGCGCAGACCAGCCCATAGCGCGATTGTTTACCTCCATCATTTCTCTCCCCCCCCCCTCCCCGCCCCCTCGCCTTAAGACACGTCTGCTTTACTTATTCAGCCTCCTCCTCCAGCTCGCTCCAGCTCCAGCCCCGCCCCGGCCCAGCAATTAGCAAAGGCGACTGCTGCTGCTGGAGAGAACACGATACCCACCTCTGTGCGTTGTGGAGTGGTTTGGGTGTGTCCGCGTGGACTGATGTGATTTGACAGCGAGTACGGGGGGGATGGGGAGGGGGGGGGGGCAGCTATGAAAAATCTTGACGGAAAATAAAGGATCGTGTGTTGTAGGGCCTGGGCGACTGTCAGGGGGTGCGAACGGACGTTTTTATCAAGAAAAGTACGCAATCTATTTGAGCAATGGCTATGGAGTAAACGTTATAATAACCAGCCGTTACTGCCGAAACAACAGAATCGATCTGCTTAATAATGCTTAACCTTTAGCAACGTGATCAAAATATTCCACGCGTCTTGGTCTTCCCTGCTCCGTTCGTCGTGTCTGGCGGGGGTGTCTGGAAGGTCCGGGTGCACTGGTCAGTAATGACAGATAGAGCGTGCACCCGGGGTGCATTAGGGTGCATCGGGGGGCCGGGCCGGGCCGGGCCGAGCCGACGACACGCTTGGCTGCCAGCTCGCGCTGCGCTGCCCGGCCCGCCGGCCCTGCCCGTGCTGGCTGGCTGCTCGGGCGGGCGGCGCGGCTGCGGCGCGGGGAGGGAGGAGCGAGCGAGCAGACTGTTGCTTTAGTTGTGTTCGGGCTGCCGGCAGAGACGCGTGGTGCTCGTTGTGCTCGCCGTGCTCCCCACGCGATATGAGACTGCCGTCACTTCGGTTTCGGCCCGCCTTCGCGTCCGAGTCCGATAAGTGCGTGGTGATTAGCGAGTGACGAAACTAGTGTGTCCGTGTTTGGGAGTTTTCCCCGCCCGTGTGCCTGTGTGGCTCTGTGTGTGTGCATTGTGCCCTTCGGATTTTGCTGGTGCTACTGCTGACCCTGCTGAAGCGCGGATACATTTAAAATGCTCATCTGCGTATCTGGATTTGTCGTTGGGTGAGCCACGCTTTTCATTCATTAATCACTGAGGGAAACAAAGCTTTAAATACATGGCCAACATTTGGAGCTATGTAGTTACAAATTAGCCATGTAGCTTAACACTTTGCGCTTAAGGTAAATGTTGAGTGGTACACGTAACTTGTTAACCCTTATTTCACCCCTGATCGAGACCCTGACTGGATTGCAATTTTAAGTGTATAACTCCGTGTGTATCACACTTGAAATGACTGTCGTTCGCCGCACCATGCAACCCCCGTGGTATAACCACCCTTGTTAGACCAGTAGGGAGGAATTTAATTCCACGAATAGCTGTCATTCATCCAATGTGTGTGTGTGTTCGTTTGATGTCGGCGTGGTGCCTTTTTTGTTTGATTTGTCGCTTGTATTGCTTTTCTTGGTCGCGCATAACGCGAGTTAAGTAATCATTTCTGCGTGCGATAAATTTTGTCTTTTTACGACGTCTCCTCCCCTCCGCTCGACGTATATGGCGTTTGCACGACAAAATAATAAGGACCCCCTCTCCTCCCCTCCACCTTCCATACCACCCTGAAGGAGCCAGGTCGGCTGTGGCCCGGAAGACTTGGGAGGGTGGTTCCTACCCCCGTCGCGGTGCGGCGCGCTGCGGCAGGGTCGCTGCCCTCCTGCCCCCGTGCGGTGGGGAGGCCAGGCCAGGCAGGCCGGCGGGTCCAGGAGGAAAGCGAGGAGGACGGTGGAGACGCGGAGGAGGTTGACAAACTCCCCCAAAAGGACACGCGGAGGGGGACCGCGGTCCCGGCGGTGCGGTCGGGAACGAGACGAGAGGAGAGCAGGAAGGCGAAGGCTGCATTCAGCCCCGGCCCGGACCAGCCCTCAGGTCGGAGGGATGTGTCACCCTTCAGGACCTCACCCCGCCCCGCCCCGCCACGCCCGTCGCGCTCTCCGCTCACGGAGGGGAAAAAAATAATACAACTTTTCGAAACCGTGATCGCCGTGGTAGTGGTGGTGGTGGTGGGCTGCTCGTGGTGACATTGGCGATCGCTCTCGAAACTAAAGTTCTCTAAAGGTATCGGAGGAATATACAGTATATTCATTCGTGCAGAGAACACGCTGGGAATATTCTTTGAAAGTACGCCTACAGTCGGCAACATTATGAGATCTCCCTTTAAATCTGATTAGGAGTCGAGGTTTGTGAAGCACCCGCCTCACTCACTCACCTCACGGGGGCAAGTTCCTGCAGACACGCAGGCTGACGTATATCTATTCATATTTGATGGCTTCGCAATCTCCCCGTGCGCCCCGCCTAGCCATCGTGCTAATTCTGGTCGGCCCGGCCGCGGCCGCGGCTGGCTGCCTCTGGCTGGAGATAAGTCCCTCTTGCCCCGCTCTACTTTTAGTTTCTGGTCACGCCGTTACGCAGCCGACCCGACCTGCCGAGCCGAAGTGTCGCAATAAGGCACCCCGGTATGTTTCCAGGGATGACTCTTCAGCAGGAAAATTCCGAATGAACGCGGCAAACTGTTGGGAAGGGCAGCAGCAGGTGCTGGGCTGGGCTGGGGTGGACTTTCCTCCCCATCCTCCGCATCTCGCTTTGTCTCTCGTGCGCTCTCCCTCTCTCTCGCTCTCTCTCCCTCTCTCGCCGCTGCTGCACCTGTCCCACCGCCCGCACCCTCCCCTCTCCCTCTCTCTCGCTCCCACGCGGCGCCAGTGCCGCTTATAATTAATTGCAGAGCGTCAGGTTGGTCATGCACTGCTTGTCCTGGTGCGAGGCGCCCAGGCGTGCCCGCCCCGGCCCGGCCCAGCACCGTCCTGCCTGCGTGCGTGCGTGGAACCGCACCGCGAGTCGGAAAGCACGCGCTGATAGTCATTTCTGTTCTATTTTCTTTTATTATATGCGTACCTATATTGCCATGCCTTCAAAAAGGCGCGTCGCGTCCCCTGTTTTTTTTTTTTACGACTCTACTTTTTACCCCTGAGAGGGAAGGCGTCGCGGCGCGGTGCTTTTACGACCCGCGCGCACGCGGTCCCGTGCGTATGTCCCGTCCCGTTTCCATACATTCGACTCGCGGCGTGATGTCGTGATATTCGCGCCGCGGTGCGCGTGCGGGGCGGGGCGTGGCGGGGGGGCGGGGCGTGGCGGGGCGGGGCGTGGCGGGGCGTGGCGGAGCAGATAAGCCCGCGCGTGTCTCATCGCAGCGGTGACGAGGGGGACCTGTATGGAGCAGGAGGAGGAGATGCGTGGCGGTGATGGTCTCGGAATGCGCTGTACGCTGCGCGATATACTTGTGACGCTGAGGCGTCGCGGCGCCCGGCCCGGCCCGGCCCGCTATCTGACTGTGATGCGACGTGTTATTGTCGCGCGCGTCGAGCGGGGCGGGGCGGGGCGGGGCGGGGCGCTGCGGAGTGAGACATCGCCGCTGAGCTGTCCACGCGCGCGAGAGTCTTGTAGCGCCGTCTTGCGCACACTCGGCAGTCTCTGACAACACGTGCGCTCTAGTTTGTTGTGGTGGAGGAGCAAAGTTTGTGCCGACGACGACGACTCGGCGGTGTTGCGTTGCATATCGCTTTTTAACGAAATTATATATTATGATGGTCGGAAACGCAAACTCGCCCCTCCGCCGCTGTGGTGTGTGAAAGCCTGATCAGCGTGCGCCGCGTGTTGCCTCAGCTGTGTTTGACAGCTCGCCCCGCCCCGCCCCGCCCCGCCCCGCCCCGCCGGTACCAGCGGGTGCCATGGCGTGTGACCGCCGCTAAGGTGGCGCGGTTGTCGCCTGTCGCTGCTGCGTCACGGACAGGCACGGCGCCACGAGGAGCGGGAGGATTTTCCCCCCAAAATGGTAATGCGCGGTTAATGTGATTACAAATCCACTTTGCCGGGCCCGGTGTGTCGCCACGCCCTCCTCGGGCGAGTGAGTGGCGCCTGAAGGGAACGCCCCGCCCTCACCGCCCCGCCCCGCCCCGCCCCGCCCCGCCCCCGCCTACCCGGCCTGTCCGGCCGCCGCGCGCTACACTGTTAGACAAAAGCAATAACAAAAGGCGGTGGCGTTATTGATGACAGAGGGCGGCGGTGGGAACGGGGCGGGGACGCGACGCGACACGGAGAATGAGTAGTATGGGGCGGGCAGAGCTGGGCTGAGCTGGCGTCATCTCACCGACGACAGACTGTTTGTCTTTCTCGACGCTCGTCATCATGAGTGTGTGTGTGTACCGTACGAGCCAGCTTGTTGACTGCCGCCGCTATCTATCTATCTATCTATCTATCTATCTATCTATCTATCTATCTATCTATCTATCTATCTATCTATCTATCTATCTATCTATCTATCTATCTATCTATCTATCTATCTATCTATCTATCTATCTATCTATCTATCTATCTATCTAATTCGAACATCTTGCTGCATTTCCGCTCGAGATGCATGAGGTAGTTACGACGGTTTCAGCGCCGCTCGGGCGGCGCATTTAGCACCGCTAATTGCCTTGCACCTGAAGCGGGTGCGTGGGCTTGTTCTGGGCAGGGAAGACCTCTCTCTCCTTCTCTCCCGCTCACTCTCTGGAACACCTCTCTTTCTCCCTCCCGTCCGCCTGGGAAGCACTGACTCATCCCTCAGAGTGACTGTCGCAGAGCGGGGCGGAGATGTCCTCCCGTGATAATGCCTGGGAACAGAACCGAACCGTATTGGGAGAGGCGTGCGGGGCGGGGCGGAGCGGGGTGAGGAATGCGACAGGGCAGGGACCGCAGCGCAGCGCCCGTGTCACCACGATGCTGGGCTGGTCCGGGACCCTCCGGGACTGGGTCGTGTTAGTTATAATAGCGTTGTAACGACGTGCTCGTTCATATATAACATTTATCTCTCTCTCTCTCACTCTGATGAGCTGCGCGTCTGCACTCCGTCTGCTCCCGGGCGGGGCCAGGCACCGCGGCACCGGGTGATTAGCCCTGCGTTAGTGCCCCTGGCCTCGCCCGCCCCGCCCCGCCCCGGCCTGCCCCGGCCTCCGGCTGGCGGTGATTCTCCGCCATGTCCAGGAGGCGGGCGGGGCGGGGCGGGGCGGCTGCGTGAGTGCCTGGAGGTGCTTTTCGGTGTGTTTCCCGGGCGTATCTGTGTGCATCGCGGGTGTTTGTGGTGCTGGGCCGGCCGGGTCTAGCTGTTTGTCTCTGCCCCCCCCGCCCCGCCCCTGTGCGGTGCGGTACCGTGCGTGCCCCGGGCCGCGTCCCCGCGATTAGGCTGCGGCAGCAGCGCGCTCCGAAAAGAGAAGCATATCGTCTCGGCCGTGGCTGGCTGGCTATCTTCTTGTTCCTCCTGCCACTTTTGCAGCACGTAAAATTAAAATTTATTTATTTTTCGTAGCAGCCATTGCGCCGCGCCGCCTACGCTTTTTTTAATTCGCTTCGATATTATTTGGCGCGCGCGTGTATCGCCCGCCGCGATCTAGACTGGACGCTCCTTGTTTATTTTTAACGCGTTTATGATCATCGCTTTTGGTGCTCAATTCTCGTCGGGCTGACGGGCGTGCTGCTGGCCGGCACCGTGGGACTTAGGGGCAGGACGCGGCTCCAGCGACTCCAGCGGCTCCAGGAGCTCCGGCACAGGTGTCCGGCGGGACGGGACGGGACGGGGCGGACACGAAATGGATGCCTTCTCGAGGTCGGGCCATGACGTTAAACTCCTTCAGTTGTCGATCTCCTCCCGAAAAGTTTCCACCTGTACGTACACCTATGTAAATATAACAGTTGCGATCTCAGCTGCTTAAAAAGAGAGAGAAAAATACTTATGGTTGAGACCGAGGCGCGTCTGGTGGTTGCCTGGTGCTGAGCAGCGGACTCCAGGCTCCAGGCTGACGGCTCCAGGTGGGGTCATCCTCTCTGGAGCGCTCTACTCTCGGCGTGTCTGTGGGCAGACCAGACCAGACGGAGCTGTCCAGGAAAATGAAACAGTCGATACGATTCCGTGTGAACGAGCGTGACCGACGAGACGCGACGAGACGAGCTGCCCGATAACGACTGTCCGTCAGCGCCTGCCTGCCCGCTCTGCTAGCCTCCCGCACTCCGGAATGGAGAGAGAAAAAAATGTTTCAACTTCAAGCTTCACTCTTTTTATCCTCCTGTTCTCTCCTCATTGTTATTGACTAATCCTGTATTCGGGCCCGATGGTTTTGTACGATTAATCGCCAATGAAGCGAGCTGGGCCGATGAGGCTCTGATCTGATTCGACCTGCCGCGCTGCCGCGCCCCGCCCAGGACCGGAAGGAGCTATTGGGAAGGTTCATGATAAGCAGATTAGAGGGCGGGGGAAGGGGGAGGGGGCGTCTCCGCTCTGGCGTGGAGTCTTCCAACGAACGCACCGCGCCACGCCACGCCACGCCGCGTCGCGTCTCTAACTTTGTGCATTTCCATGTCCCTTTATTGTGTAAGGATTGTGCTCGATATTGTTTTGTTTTGTTCCCCCTTGCGAGGAGGGATGAGGAGCAGGGGACACCCCCTGGACCTCTGCTCTGCTCCTTACCCGTCGCCTCGACTCTCATTGAAATGGGAGCGCTGCCCCGCCCCGCCCCGCCCCGCCCCACCCCGCCACGCCCCACCCCGCCCCGCCTCGCCCCGCCACCCTGCCGCTGGGTTTTGGGGAGAAAAGATGCAAAGCTCGGGCTGCGCGACGCAGCCGAGCGCGCAGAGATGCTGCAGCCCAGCCAGCACCCTGCAAAAATAATGATAATAATGAAAAGGGATCCAGCGCGGCCCAGATAGGAGGGAAAATGCTGCTTTACGTTTATACATTCGTTTCCCGTCAGTAACGTGCATCTCCCGTATGTTTGGACGCGCCGCGGTTCGGTGGTCGGCCGTTTCCAACATTTTCTTTTTATTTGTTTTCGGGGGAAATTATTATTGAGCCGAGCTCTTTGTTTGGGTCGGTAATTCCCTCTCGGTGTACGTGTGATGCCGCGCCGCGCTGCGCTGTCGGGACTGGACTCGGTTCCCATGCGGCAGGGCGGCCCCTCTTTGAGGCGGTGCGGTGAGGTGAGTGAAGTCGGGTACCACCGTAAGCCCGCCCCGGCCCGCAGCGCACTCTAGACCATATATTGGTTTTGTCGCGTCCCTGCTCGCCCCCCTCTCCCGCCTGCGGTCGGCCGCGATTACTGCTGCTCCTTATTTCGGAGCGGATAGCCAGCCTTATGGGAAAGTGTATGTGGCATGAGGTGCCACCGCCGTTACGCCCCTTGTATTACACACCAGAAAAAGGGGAATTAAAAAGGAAGGCTGCTGTGTCGTCGTGCGCGAGCGAGAGACTTTTATAAAAATTATCTGTCCTACCCCTGCGGGCGGAGAGGAGAGGGAGGCGAGAGCATCTTTTCTTGTGCGCGCCTCGGCTCGGGGGTAAGGTAGGTGAGTAGCATCTGCCCTGGCCGCCGAGCAGAGCCTGTTGCGCGTGTGTGCGGGGCGGGGCGGGGGGCGGGGCAGGTAAGCCTCTGCTGCAGCAGCACGGGGCAGTGCGTGCGAGAGAGACAAGACGACTGGCCTGGAGAGTGTTTGACAATGGGGCAGCGGCAGGGGCAGGGGCAGACCACGCCAGGTGCGAGGCGAGGCGAAGCGATGGGTAGGGGTGTGGTGTGGTGGTGCAGTGTGGAGAGCAGCTGTTGCCGAGGTGTTCCCGGGCGGGGCGGGGCGGGGCGGGGGTGCATTACGTTATAGCATCCACGGCGACCCCAAGACGATGCCGCCTAAAGCGTCGCGCTGCCGTTGAGACTGGCCTGGCCTGGCCCGCACTGGGACGTTATGGAGGAATGCCGTTCAACTGTCGCTGAGGAATGGGAGAAGGAGGGAAAGTTTGAACTCATTTGTCGCTGCGGCGGCCGCCGGGGAGGTAGGCGAGGTGGTCTTGTCTCCGTGATGCACAATTAATTGTTCTCAGCGTCGTTTTTATGCAGATGAGCCGCGGCCGCGATGATGAATTGTTATCGTTAAGTTATTGTTGCACATGTTTTTGTTTTGCCCGCAACAATTTTTTTTGTTTTAATTTCGTCCTTCCCGTCATCCCTCTGCTCCCGTGTGTAGCAGTTTGAGTGTGTCGCCTTTTACTTCCTCTTTAAGCACCGTCATACTACTTCCTTGTTATTATCTTGAGTTCCCTTCTTGTTTTTTTCTTATCTTAAATCATTATCATATTTATTTTTTATTGTCGCTCACTTGTCGGCGCAACGCTTCAATGAGAGAGACCGAGAGGGGTGCGGGACCATATAGCTGGGCTGGCTGTCATGTGTCTCGTATTCGAATAATGTGTCATTTTACCGCAGCAAAGGCGCGGCATGAAATGGTATTTTTTTCAATCCCCTCCCCTCTCTTATCGAATCAAATGGAGCGCCTCTCCGCGTCACGCGCAAGGAGAGGTGAGGAGAGACAAGTGTATGTCAGCGCTGGGCCGTGTTTGCTCAGCCCAGCTGATACTCGTGATACCCGCCCCCGCCCAGCCCCGAGAGACTGTTCCGCGATACAACCGAGATGAGACGAGACGAGGGAAGTTCCTGTTTTGTCTTTGGCGCTACTCGTGTTTTACTATCTGCGCGCGCACAGCTGCGACGCGCGGGCCGGGCGTGCCGCAGAAGCAGAGAATCCGTCTCTGCCTCGCTGTATACGCTCCGTGTCTCCCTATCGGGCCGCGAGCCTGACTTTGGACGACTCCACGCTTCTCTCACGTATCCATCTTGGCCATGGATGTGGGCCAGTAGTTTACGGGTAAAAGTATCTCATCCATCAGTCTCACGTCGACACGGCTCGGCAACGTACATATACATAGACACGCGGGGAGAAAAGAGACAGCAGAGATGGGACATCCAAGTTGATATGAAGTTTCAGCTCTTTGTATTTTGATGTTTTCCTTTTTGTCTCGAGTGTTTGTTTTTTGCCGTGCGCCTTTGTGTGCTTGTCCGCGGCCGCCCGTTCGTCCTTGCGATCCTGTTACACGCTGTGCATCTCCAGCTCCAGGCGGGCGGGCGGGGCGGGGCGGGTCACCGCGACGTCCACTTTGCGGCAGCTAGACCACGTCCTTGCCTGATTATTATTCCTCCTTTTTGTCTTGTCCTTTTTGCCGTGCTTTTCCTTCTCCCTGCCTCGCGGTGTCTCCTTTCCGGCGGCGGCGACACACTAGACACACAAGGCCCTTTGAGTCATAGCGCTGCAGAAGAAGTGGTCGTTGTCATGCCGTGCTCCTCGCCGCTCGACAACGTCATGGACAGACATCGCATCATGCCACTCTGCAAACGTGTCGTGTCTGTTGTTTAAAATAATGGCTTTTAAAAAATTAGCGCATTTTATTCGGTCGAGGCTCCCTAGGGAATTCCCTTCCCTTCCCCACGCGCGCGTCTGCGGCGCCCTTGTGGCACTCTGACCGGAAGTGAGCGGCGCGGTGCGGCGCGGATCGCACTGGTCGGACGGGACGCACCCCTCACCGCCCCTCCCCCCCCCTTCCTCCGCCCCCGCCACGGCAACTTGCATATTCGCGGTCCGTTGCGCACACACCGACTAACTCCGCAATAAACTTGCAAATACCCGGGAGCAGTGCATGCGGCCGGGCCGCGTGCTGCATAACGATACTTTTTTTTATTTTATTTACGCAAAGCCCCTGTTTTGCTCGTCACAAGCCACCCACCTCCTTGTTACATTTTTTTTAAATTGTAATGTGACCATGTCGCTCGATGTCTTGGCCGAGTCGTGCGCTGGGCTGCCCACGCCGCGCCGGGGCCGGGGCCGGGGCTGGGGCGGGTGGCTCTGGATGGGTAATGCCGAGGTTTGCCTTGCGTCCCACACACTTCCCGTCGCGTCTGATATGAAGGGAAGGGGCCGGTGGTGGACTGGACTGGGCTGGACGGGACGTGTGAGTGAGATGATGATGGCGATGTTGATGTTGAGCGGGCCGGGCTTGGCCTGGCCTAGCCGGGCGCGCGTTACACTCCGCGGCATGGCTGCGCGGCCTCGCTTCTCCGGCGTGGATGCGTTTCCGAGACGCGTGACCTCGCGGCGCCTGCCCGGCTCGGCTCGGCTCGGCTCGGCTCGGCTCGGCTCGACTCGACTCGGCTCGGCTCGGCTCGGCTCGCGGTTTATGCGAAACGGGATCCTCCTCCCCCGACTTGATTATAGGAATGATTTCGTTTCGCTGGTCGGAGGAGGCGCGGCACGGGCTGCAGGTGTGCTGCTGCTGCTGGTGCTGCCGTGTTGCAAGTCCGTTTCCTCCTTTTCCTATTCCGGTATGCGTCGTCGTCGGCCTGGGGAAAGATATAGGGGAAGCGAAGGTGAACAATACGGGCGTGTGCTTGTGTTCGGGCGGGGCGGGGCGGGGTAGTTGTTAGGCTCCTGCTCTGCCCGGGCAGCGCTCTGGCCGGCACCGCCGCCGCCGCGCCGCGTCTTTCCAATTCCCCCATTTCCTTCTCTCGGTGGCAGGGCGGGGCGGGGCGGGGCGCTGTGTGTTGGCGGTGTGGTTTCCGCCGGTGTTGTTAATTGGGCCGCTGGATGGAGTAGTGCCTCCTGTAGGAGTCTCTCTTGGCGCGGCGTGGCGCGGCAGGCCCCTGAGGATGCGGGGGCAGGCGGAGGCCACTGCAGCCACGCTGCTCGGCATGGCATGGCACGGCACGGCCCTCATCCTACACAGCCGGACAACGCGAGTACGAAATATTGGGATCGGGTTGTGGAGTGGTGTCTGTCCCAGATATCTTTGCTATGCCGCTGATTATCGCGTGTATTTATGAAGAGGTGTATGTGTCATGCGAGCGAGCCGCCTCACCGCACGTCGTTTGTATCTGCGAGCAGCAGCGAGCATGCGTGACACTCCGTCCGTCCTCGTCAAAATCCCGCCGTCCTCCAAAAATAATGATAAACTGTCGCGTAATCATGTATACGGCACACGGGGCCGGGCGCGGCGCGGCGGTGTCGACACGGCTGCCCCGCCTCGCCCCGCCCGGCATTGACGGCCGCCCCGCCTCGCCTCGCTCTGTCTCTTTCAATAAGCTCGTCGTGATTATGCACACGCATGGGTGGTATTTAGCCCGCTTCGGCGCGCTCTGTCGCGCCCTGCCCTGCCCCGTCCTGTCCTCCTCTTCTAATCGCCCTCCTGTCCGTTGTGTTCCAGCTCGCCGCACAAGGTGGACCGCGCGGCGTGCGGCCCGACCTGCGGCCCCGGCCCGGGGCCCCCGCCGGCCTCCACGCCCCCCAGCTACAACAACAACAACTGGGCCGTCGCCAAGAAGGGCTCCGTGAGGAACAATGGCGAGGTGCTCAAGCGATCCAGGATCCAGACCGCGTAAGTGTAGCAGCTGTCCTGCGCTCCCGCTCCCCCGTCCAGTTTCTTCCGATATTCATATTCATAACCGAGGCGCCCCCCGCCGCGCCCGGCCCGGTCACAATGCCTCGGTCCCTGTGTTTTCGTTTCGGAATGAGGTTCGTCGGGTTCGTCCCGGCCCGGCCCGGCGGTGGCGGTGGCGGTGGCTGCACGACGCACGGGATCATTCACGAAGACCATCGTGAGAGTTTTTGTTTCGTTTTCGAACAACGTGTCTTGCGCTTTGGGAGTGAGTGATGTGTGCGGGCTGGTGTCCAATGGGTGCGTACCGCTTCCTCCTGCCTACTAGGCAATATGTACGCACGCGTGTTGAGGCGCTGCCCAGTAGGCAGGCGCCGATGCTGCGCGCCGGCGCGTGCCTCGGCGGTTTTTGCCTAACTTTTCTGGCAGCTCTATGCCCCTGGCCCGGACCCCTGCCCTGTTACACCTCTGGCACTCTAATGCCGCATCGTTATGCGGCTCGCTCGTCTCGTCGTGACGAAATGACTCCGCCCAGTTTACCTCATCGGGGCGGCCTGGCCGGGCCAGGGCTAGGACTCGACTATTTGTGTCGCGGGGCGGGCGGCGGGCGCCGCGGCGGCGGCCGGCTTCGAGGCCACGAGACTTGGTTGGTTCAAAACTTTTCGCGGCACCCGCCGTGGGCGACATTTCAGACGAGCACCGCGCCGTCATGGTCATCGCGGCCCCCTGCGTCTTCATACTTATGGCAGCACTTTAGCACTGGTGTAACCGCACGTTACCTCATTGACAGGTGCACATGTAGACTGCTTCAATCTCCTTAGTCTTGTTTTCTGCCGGCTATTCCACCAGCTTTGAGATGCACCTCACACTCAGCGGCGTGTTGGCGGGGCGGGGCGGGGCGGGGATGGGTGGGGGCAGCAGGGCGGACCGCGTGCGGCGAAGCTGTGAAGGATTTGCCCTGCTCGCGTCTGCAGCGGCCATTATCTCTCTTTCTTTGCTTTTCACCACCGACGCACACGAAAGTTAAGCCCCCCGCTGCCGCCGCCGCCGCCACCGCGGCCGCGCGCGCGTGTATCTGGCATCGCTTAGAAAGCGAGACTGCGCGGTGTGGGGTGGGGTGGGGTGGGGTACTACGTGCTGCAGCCACGCTAGGGTACGACACAGCCACGGCCCCGCCCCGCCCGGGAGCGTGTTCTGATTGGGAATGTGCCGCTGATAGCGCTGGCCGCGCCGCGCCCCGTCGGCGTGCTGGTTGCCCCCCGCCCCCGCCCCCTGCTGGACGTGCCTCGGCGCGCGCCGGCCGGGCGGCATCATCGCGGACGTGGTCTCCATGATGGGCCTCCCTCAAGCGCTCGGTGCCGCCGCCGCGCCGCGCCGCGCGAGCCCGCGAGGGGAGGGGCGCTGCCCCTCCTGGAAAAGTTTACATAGGCGGGGCGGGGGTTGGTAATGAAAGAAAAGGGGCCCGTTCCATCTCTGTCGCCGTGTTTCGGAAACAAGCCAAGGTGTTTAGCCACGCCGCTCCCGCGCCCCCGCCGCCCCCTAGAGGCACATTCAAGCCGCGGCGCGGCGGGCAATAGCAGAGCCTGGCTGCTTGCCTTCAGCCTTCTAGGAAGCACCGCGCCGTGTGCCTCTGTTGTAAGCGCAGCGTGCGCCGGGCCGCGCCGGGCCGCGTCGCGTCGGTCGGTAGCAACAAACTCGACGACGGGTTCGCGGAAGCTACACGCAACGGCGTTACTATTTACTTACTCCTGCTGCCTGGCCTGGCCTGGCGTCGCCACGCTGTTCCGTCTCGCTCATTTGCGACGGCCGTTTGCCGTTGATTTGGGACATGAGGAGGAGGAGCAGCAGCAGCAGCCTCGCCCGGGGTGGTCCGGCGGCGGCAGCGCGTCGTGTCCTGCACTGCACTGCGGGGCGGGGTGCGGCGGGGCGGGGCGGACCGTCACGCCTTGTTACGGCGCCGTGTCCAACGCAAACACATAAAGAAGATGCCCCGCTCCGCCCCGCGCTCCTCTCTTTCCGTAGACAAAAGTTTCCGACTCCTTTTCCATTTTCTTTCTACGTAATGGTCTCGTTATTATTAGACGAGCGAGTTGGTGCGCTGCACGATTCGTCATCGCAAAAGGCCGGCGGTCGGACCTGCCTTTATCGACGTGGTTAATTACCGGAATTTCACGCGTGAATTTCGTGGAAGCAGCGGGCGGTGGCGGGTGGTCGGAGCGCGGAGCAGCGGCGGTGGACACTCGGTGTGGCTCTGCGAAGAGGCGTCTGCTATTTCAAACTCGGGTGGCTCAGTGAAGCGGGGAAGATGATTCTAAAGGCGAGGTGCGCCGCGCCGCGCCGCGCCGCCCTTTCACTCCCGCTTTTTCGCGTGTCCCTCTCGCTCGCCAGGGGAGGCGACACGCGTCTCTGCGATGCCCTCTCCCCGCCCCGCCCTGCCGCCTTACCCTGATTGCTGAGCTCCTCCGCGACATCACGCCGACCGCGCGCGTCTTTTCCCTTTTTGTTTGTGGCGGCGGCAGTGCCGCCTCCGCCAGGCGTCTCGCCACGCCCCGCTACGCCACGCCCCGCCACGCCACGCCACGCCACGCCACGCCACGGCTCTTCTTTCTGTCGTCATTTGTGAAGGCCGTCACGCACGTTCTGTGTCACGCCGCCGCGCTGCACCGCGCTGGCCGGACGGCCGGACTGTGGACTGGACATGAGACCAGCCAGCGCCGTGGCGTTGCAGGCGCACGTCCACCGCACAGTCCGCCCCGCCCCGCCCGTGCTGGTACGTGCGTGCGTACGTGCGCATGTTCGCCTCGGCTGGGACGGTGGGACGGACTTCCCTCCAGCGGTCGCTGTGCCACTGGTCCTGACGTCCCGACGTTTTGTTGCAGGTATGAGCTGTCGCAGGACCTGCAGGACAAGCGCATCGAGATGCTGGAGCGCAAGTACGGCGGCGTCAAGGCGCGCGTCGCGGCGCTCACGATCCAGCGCGCCTTCCGCCGGTACACGCTGCTCAAGAAGTTCGCCGCCATCACGGCCATGGCCAAGGCGGAGAAACGGCTGAGCCGGCGCCTGCAGGCCAACGGCGACCTCTGCGACGGCGCCGCGCCGCCGCTCAGTCCCGTGGCGACGCCCGTCGCCGTCGCCGCGGCCGCCGCCCCCGGCTCGTCGCCGGCCTCCCCGATGGGCGTCGTGCCCGCGGCCGGTCCCGGACAGCCGGCCAACGGCCCCAGGGTGGCGCCCGCGCGGTCGCTGTCCATGCGGGAGCGCCGCCTGCCCCGCAGCCAGTCCAGCTGCTGCGGCGGCGAGCACTACGACCACTACGCGCCCGGCTACGCGCAGCCCCAGCCCCCCGTAGGGCCCCAATGCACGCCCCCGTGCGGCCCGCCCTGCGGCGCCCCCTGCGGCCCGCCCTGTGGTGCGCCCTGCTCCTCCGAGAACACGTACTGGGACTCCACGTCGGCGCACTTCTACTCGCCGCACGAGTCTTACTCGGAGCACGAGGTGAGTCTCTTTCTCGTTACTCCAAATATGTACGTGTCTCTAGTTAGACATTTCTTCTCGTTCTTTTATTGTTGAAACAAATCGGGCCGCCGGCGCGGTGCTTAGTTAGAATAGAAAGTAGATGAGTTTTAGCTACATTCTGCCGGTCCGATGAGGACTCGTAAGTCTAGACGCTTAGATTTTGCTAACGCTGCAAGTTTTGCACGCGCTGGCCTCGTGTCTTTCTCTGCCTCTTGTTCTAACGCTCGCTATGCTTGTTGTTTTTTTTAGATGAGCTCTTCGATGGTTCCCGCCCGCGGGCTCGTGCCCATGCCTCATGGCCTGCCTCACGGCTCCCCCCACGGCTCCCCGCATGGGGACCCCTGGAACTCCCTGAGCCCGTGCGCGTGCCCCGGCCCGTGCCACTGCCCCTGCCCCTGCCCCTCGTGTCCAAGCCCGAACCCTTCCCCGAACTCCTCGCCCGCGGGCAGCGTGGCGAGCGTGGCCAGCTATCAGCGCCATCTCCGCAAGGTGCAGTAGCAGTAGTGCTGAACCGCAAGGCTCTTAGTTTTTGTTTTTTATTTCGCTTCGAGTGTGCTGCTCTCGGTGCGGCGCGGCGCGGCCGCCAGCCTTGCTGACGCGTTCGTTTTCTGCCCCCAGGTGCCTCCCGATGTGCCCAAGCGCACCTCGTCCATCACGCCGCTGCCCGGCCACGGGAGAGCGTCCCTCCAGGGTCGCCTCGGCCTCGGCGCGGACAGCGGCAGCGTCACGTCGGTGCACTCCTCGGGCTCCGACAGCAGCAGCCACACGGCCACGGCCTGCGACCCGCACTGCGACCCACACTGCGACCCGCAGGCGAGGGCAAGCATGGGGGCCATGAGCTCCCAGGAGCGAGCCATGGTCGGCAGCCCGCCCGGGCCCGGCACCGGCCACCCAGGGGTGCACGTGCACCCGGCGCAGAGGGCGCAGCTGCAGATGCAGGCGCAGGCCATGCAGGCTCAGGTGCAGGGTCTACAGCAGGTGCAGCAGCTGCAACAGGCGCAGGTCTACGCTAACCACATGCAGGAGCCTCAGCATGTCATGTACAAGGTGAGGATTTTGGCGTACTTTTCAGTTTATATTTTGTGGAATATAATTTGTTGATCCTTAAAGGTTTTTTCTTTCTGTTATAGGTTTCGGAGACGGTTCGAAAGAGACAGTATCGTGTTGGCTTAAATTTGTTTAACAAGAAACCAGAGCGAGGAATCAGTTATCTTATAAGGCGTGGGTTTTTAGAAAATTCCCCTCAGGGAGTTGCGAGATTTCTGATTTCTCGAAAGGGTTTGAGCAAGCAAATGATTGGGGAGTACCTAGGAAATTTACAAAGTCCCTTCAACATGGCTGTGCTGGAATGTTTTGCTGAGGAATTAGACCTTTGTGGAATGGCTGTAGATGTTGGCCTCAGAAAATTTCAGTCTCACTTCAGAATGCCAGGAGAGGCGCAGAAGATAGAGAGGCTGATGGAAGTATTTTCTGCAAGATACTGTCGATGCAATCAAGATGTAGTTGCACGATTAAGATCCCCTGATACAGTTTTTGTCCTGGCCTTTGCCATCATAATGCTCAATACCGATCTTCATACTCCAAACATAAAGCCAGAGAGGAGAATGAAGCTAGAAGACTTCATTAAAAATTTGAGAGGTAAAATCCAAATTCCCATTCTTGTTTTTAAATTTAATTTTTTATTATTATTATTATAATTTTTTTATTTTTTTTTATTTTTTATTTTTTATTTTTTTGGGTCTTTGCATTTTAATTTACATATTTAACTTGTCCTTTAATCCATTGCAGGAATTGATGACTGTCATGATATAGATAAAGATATGCTTGCTGGTATTTATGACAGAGTCAAAGCTAATGAATTTAAGCCAGGCTCTGATCATGTCACTCAAGTAATGAAAGTTCAGAGTACTATTGTAGGGAAAAAACCTAACATGGCTTTACCACATCGGCGATTAGTATGCTATTGCCGCTTATATGAAGTGCCAGATCCATACAAGAAAGAAAGGCCAGGAGTTCATCAAAGAGAGGTTTTTCTTTTTAACGATCTTCTTGTAATAACTAAAATTCTTTCTAAAAAGAAGAATTCTGTTACATACACATTCCGACAAAGTTTTCCACTTTGTGGTATGATGGTGACCTTATTTGATGTGCCATGTAAGTTTATCTTGTGGCTTAACCTTGTCACTTTTACTGAAAATATTTTAAATCTTTTTCCTTTTCCAATTTTGTTTGTGTTAACTTTGAATTTTTCTATTTTTTCTAGATTACCCTTTTGGAATTCGATTGTCTCAAAGAGTCGATGGGAAGGTGCTGGTCACCTTCAATGCTCGCAATGAGCATGATCGATGCAAGTTTGCAGAAGACCTTAGGGAGTCTGTCTGTGAAATGGATGAGATGGAAAACCTCCGCATTGAAGCTGAGCTGGAGAGGCAAAAGAGCAGTCATGCTGTGCGGGCTGCAAGGTCTGGTGCTGCTGGCAGCACTGGTGGTAGTATCGGTGGAAACTCAGACAACAGAGATTCAGGTGTTGCTGATGTAGAGGGTGTTTATACATGTGGAACTCAAGAGAATTGTGTGCGAGGAGATGCGGAGGCATGTAGTATGGAGAGGGAGCGACTTGTTTCAACAGATGTGTCTCTGAAGCGATCTGCTTTGAGCAATTCCCTCCTAGACATTCATGAGCAATGTAAGTTAAACTCAAAATTTGTTTCCTGTAATTATTTAGTATAAAAACAAGTAAAATATTAATGATCCTTTTTAAAAAATTGTTTTTTTAGTTGCTGGTGAGAAACCACAGCGCAGAGGCAGTGTAGGATCTCTGGATAGTGGAATGTCCATTTCTTTTCAATCTACATCAGCCAGTACTGTGAGCAGAGACTCTTCTCCTCAGAATGTGCAACCATCTCCTGGTGCCATAGCAAAGGGAGCTGGAAAAGCCGCCTGCCATCTCCAAAGTCATCCTCACCAAATGCAGCAACCAGTCAACCATGTTATGCATCCTGCACACCCAGGAGTTATGGGTCACCCAAGTCACCCCAACCACCCTGGACAACCATCACTTTTGGGTGGGCTCTTTGCTAAACGAGAAAGAAAGGTTATACGTGATGAGAATGGCCCATATAGTCGAAGTACTGAAGTCTAGTCTGGTCCGGCTACTGGCCTGTGTAATTTCTAGTCTTGATCTGGCCAGTGATATTGGCCAAGATCATTAGGTAGCTGTGTTTGATAATTGAATGATGTGTTGAGGTAGTTGTGAAAATCAGAATTTTGTATTCATTCATAATTGACAGTTTCTTCTGAATTCTTACTTTGTCTCTGTGTCATTCAGCTGTCAAACTGCCAAGAAGTTTGTGGGTCTTAGTTCTATTTTTAATAGGGATTGAAAATTGTTGAGGCTGTGTATTGTGGTTGTTAAGTGTGGTGGATAAGTAATTTTAATCTTTCTAATTTTTGGAATCACAAATGTTTTTTTTTTTTTTTACCAATGTAGCGGTCCCTCATTTTTGTTCCCCTGCTTCATCGTTTTAGGGTCCAATGCAGCCTTTTCAAATCAAGATAAGCTTGTCTGTATTTTGAACTAGGTGCTGTTTTTTGAACTATCTTTATCTTTTAATTAACTCAAGTATTCTCATTGCATCAAACATATTCTGTAATCAGAAACCACCCTTTAAGCTCAAAAAATTGGTACAGGTCAAGAATAAGTCAAGAATTTGACTGGAACTTATGTAAGTTTGTTCTGTTATTTTAAATTACTTTTTAAAGTGATGATAATTACATGTTGTCATGAACAAATTTCCAAAAGACAGCTCAATAATATTTTTAAAGTACCCTTAACATTTCTAATTGAAGTAGATTTTTCTCCCTACTATGAATTTTTATAGAATTACTGCTATTCCTCATATTTACTCACAATTAAACTATATGCTGCCTTGTAATCTTCCTGTTTAAGGATAAAAGTTATACAGGCACAACTTTCAATTGAAATTTACACCTAAAGTTACATTGATGTGTTTTCTGCATTACCTGGTTGTATTTTGTTGAAAGCACAGTGATTGTATAAGTACTAGTCTTGGTTCTCATTTCCCAGTTAACCATTTTTGGTTCAATTGTCATTACATCTTCATCCCCATCCAATAAGCTTTGATAGTTATGTGCAGTGTGCTCTCTAGTTGTAAGGAATGCAATATTCTCTGCTAAAGTGATTGGAAAATGTTGTTCTCAGCCAACCTGGATTTTATCACCATTTTTGTTCTTAGCAGAGTGTATTGCATGCAACTATATCCTTTCTATTTTATGTTCATAAAACTTATTTTATATTGTATATAGATAGTGTACCATATGAAGAATGATTATTATTCCAGTAGTTCCATAATGTGCTGTTCAAGCTTGATAATTTCTTTGAATTGCCCGTGAAGATGAACATGTGAGTTTTGAATATTTAAATACTAATCTGTATATACTGTATAATCATAAAGCAATATTTAAAGTTTTGTATATCTTTTGTATCTTGAATGTCCTTGTACACATTTTATAATTAATTTTTTGTTATACCAATCATGTTTGTGTTTAGCAGGGTTACCAATCCCCACATCGTTTGTCCATCTGTGTTATTTGAAAAAAAATTTGAGCCAAAGTTTTAATTTCTATTGTTTTATTTTTAAAATGTTTTAAGGTGCTTATATTTCCTCAATTACTCAGCAATATTGAAGTGGATTGATTTGATAAATATGTTGTTAATCTAATCTATTGTCTACAACAATAAAGTAACTTAAGTATTATTCTTTATTGCTATATTTTTCAGTGTAAATATGTGTCTATTGTGTACAGTTCATTAATGAGAAGCAAGCTGTTACCTAGATGAAAAATATAAAATACTACAACATAAAGTGTCAATTACCAGTCACTAGCACCCCTGAGATTCACACAGCCAAAATGTGGAACGAAGTCCGGTATAGGACTCCTAGGGCTTGCTATGTGTTTTTTTGTTCCAGTAGAAGGTAACCTGTGAGTTTGGTCGAAATCGGAGACAATTTTTTTCCCACCGAAAATCGCAAAAACGCAAAGGCTATAGCCTTTGCATTTTTACGATTTTCGGCCGAAATTTAATATTCTCCGAAATGACGGGGTTGTGCAACTCTAACGTACCCTAGACCATCAGTTCGTCCGAAACCCGGTTTGTCTGCGAGGAAATGCAGTATTCCTGATAGCGCAATGTGTTCGGGCGAGGTGGCTTAGGGGCCTATTTTCTCACTAACGAAGTCCGGTATAGGACTCCTAGGACTTGCTATGTGTTTTTGGTTCCAGTAGAAGGTAACCTGTGTGTTTGGTCGAAATCGAGACATTTTTTCCACCGAAAATCGTCGCAAAGGCTATAGCCTTTGCATTTTACGATTTTCGGGAAATGACGGGGTTGTGCAGGGGACTCCAACGTACCCCTAGACCAACCCCCAAGGGTCAGTTCGTCCGAAAACCCGGTTTGTCTGCGAGGAAATGCAGTATTCCTGATAGCGCGCAATGTGTTCGGGCGAGGTGGCTTAGGGGCCTATTTTCTCACTAACGAAGTCCGGTATAGGACTCCTAGGACTTGCTATGTGTTTTTTGGTTCCAGTAGAAGGTAACCTGTGAGTTTGGTCGAAATCGGAGACAATTTTTTTTCCACCGAAAATCGCAAAAACGCAAAGGCTATAGCCTTTGCATTTTTACGATTTTCGGCCGAAAATTAATATTCTCCGAAATGACGGGGGTTGTGCAGGGGGACTCCAACGTACCCCTAGACCAACCCCCAAGGGTCAGTTCGTCCGAAAACCCGGTTTGTCTGCGAGGAAATGCAGTATTCCTGATAGCGCGCAATGTGTTCGGGCGAGGTGGCTTAGGGGCCTATTTTCTCACTAACGAAGTCCGGTATAGGACTCCTAGGACTTGCTATGTGTTTTTTGGTTTCAGTAGAAGGTAACCTGTGAGTTTGGTCGAAATCGGAGACAATTTTTTTTCCACCGAAAATCGCAAAAACGCAAAGGCTATAGCCTTTGCATTTTTACGATTTTCGACCGAAAATTAATATTCTCCGAAATGACGGGGGTTGTGCAGGGGGACTCCAACGTACCCCTAGACCAACCCCAAGGGTCAGTTCGTCCGAAAACCCGGTTTGTCAGCGAAGGAATGCAGTATTCCTGATAGCGCGCAATGTGTGCGGGTTAGGTGGCGTTGGGGCCTCTTTACTCACTAACGAAGTCCGGAATAGGACTCCTAGGACTTGCTATGTGTTTTTTTGTTCCAGTAGAAGGTAACCTGTGAGTTTGGTCGAAATCGGAGACAATTTTTTTCCCACCGAAAATCGCAAAAACGCAAAGGCTATAGCCTTTGCATTTTTACGATTTTCGGCCGAAATTTAATATTCTCCGAAATGACGGGGGTTGTGCAGGGGGACTCCAACGTACCCCTAGACCAACCCCCAAGGGTCAGTTCGTCCGAAAACCCGGTTTGTCTGCGAGGAAATGCAGTATTCCTGATAGCGCGCAATGTGTTCGGGCGAGGTGGCTTAGGGCCTATTTTCTCACTAACGAAGTCCGGTATAGGACTCCTAGGACTTGCTATGTGTTTTTGGTTCCAGTAGAAGGTAACCTGTGAGTTTGGTCGAAATCGGAGACAATTTTTTCCACCGAAAATCGCAAAACGCAAAGGCTATAGCCTTTGCATTTTTACGATTTTCGGCCGAAAATTAATATTCTCCGAAATGACGGGGTTGTGCAGGGGACTCCAACGTACCCTAGACCAACCCCAAGGGTCAGTTCGTCCGAAAACCCGGTTGGTCTGCGAGGAAATGCAGTATTCCTGATAGCGCGCAATGTGTTCGGGCGAGGTGGCTTAGGGGCCTATTTTCTCACTAACGAAGTCCGGTATAGGACTCCTAGGACTTGCTATGTGTTTTTTGGTTCCAGTAGAAGGTAACCTGTGAGTTTCGTCGAAATCGGAGACAATTTTTTTCCACCGAAAATCGTAAAACGCAAAGGCTATAGCCTTTGCATTTTTACGATTTTCGGCCGAAAATTAATATTCTCCGAAATGACGGGGTTGTGCAGGGGACTCCAACGTACCCTAGACCAACCCCCAAGGGTCAGTTCGTCCGAAAACCCGGTTTGTCTGCGAGGAAATGCAGTATTCCTGATAGCGCGCAATGTGTTCGGGCGAGGTGGCTTAGGGGCCTATTTTCTCACTAACGAAGTCCGGTATAGGACTCCTAGGACTTGCTATGTGTTTTTTGGTTCCAGTAGAAGGTAACCTGTGAGTTTGGTCGAAATCGGAGACAATTTTTTTCCCACCGAAAATCGCAAAAACGCAAAGGCTATAGCCTTTGCATTTTTACGATTTTCGGCCGAAATTTAATATTCTCCGAAATGACGGGGGTTGTGCAGGGGGACTCCAACGTACCCCTAGACCAACCCCCAAGGGTCAGTTCGTCCGAAAACCCGGTTTGTCTGCGAGGAAATGCAGTATTCCTGATAGCGCGCAATGTGTTCGGGCGAGGTGGCTTAGGGGCCTATTTTCTCACTAACGAAGTCCGGTATAGGACTCCTAGGACTTGCTATGTGTTTTTTGGTTTCAGTAGAAGGTAACCTGTGAGTTTGGTCGAAATCGGAGACAATTTTTTTTCCACCGAAAATCGCAAAAACGCAAAGGCTATAGCCTTTGCATTTTTACGATTTTCGGCCGAAAATTAATATTCTCCGAAATGACGGGGGTTGTGCAGGGGGACTCCAACGTACCCCTAGACCATCCCCCAAGGGTCAGTTCGTCCGAAAACCCGGTTTGTCTGCGAGGAAATGCAGTATTCCTGATAGCGCGCAATGTGTTCGGGCGAGGTGGCTTAGGGGCCTATTTTCTCACTAACGAAGTCCGGTATAGGACTCCTAGGACTTGCTATGTGTTTTTTGGTTCCAGTAGAAGGTAACCTGTGAGTTTGGTCGAAATCGGAGACAACTTTTTTTCACCGAAAATCGCAAAAACGCAAAGGCACGTGCCTGTTTGTGGCCACAAAGTTGTGGCTACAACTGGCGCCTCAACAGATAGCTTATTCCGAACCGATTATAGAGGATGAGGAGGTCAGCTAACAGGGAAGGAAATCCGCGCTGGTTGACCGTCGCGCCCGGCCGGCCTCACGCCGCTCACGCCTGGGCCAGAACTTGTGAGGAAAAGTAAAGGAATGGAAGCAATGGGAGCGGGGAGGGAAAGGGAAGTCGCGTTGGTTGAGTGTGCCGCGCCGCCACGCCGTCTCAAATTCTTGCCACATTCGCGCCTGAGAGGTAGGCAGACCATTTGACGCATCGACGAGACGAAACACGAGGCGTTTGGAGGCAGTTTGACCCGAAGGTCAGCAGGAGCGTGGAGGTAGCCTCTCTCACCTCGCATTTGGTCGCAGCAGGGAATCACCAGATATGAATAGCTGGTTTCAGGCTCACATCACGGTACGGCCGCAAGATGGCGCTTTAAACTGACCCAGCGTTGTTGTGCGCGCGGTGCTTTTAAAGCATACTCGCGCATAAGTACTGTATGCATTCCCTCATGCTCAGACCGTGTCGTAGTCCAAGTTTCCTTCCCTCGGGTGGAAAATTTTGTACTCAACCAACTCTCGAGGCGTAACTTATGCGCACGAATTTATATTTCGATCATCTAAATGATGAGGGAACCACATTAGATTGTTAACATACGTTGGCTCTCGATTCTGAAATTGAAACGTCAAATAACCAAGTCCAAGTTTTTCGAAATATGGGCGAAGGGTGAGTCTAAGTTTCCCAACCAAGTCAAGTTCAGTGTTTGCCGATGAAACTTATGAAATGTTTTGCAATGTCTACAAGAAAAATTCGTGCGCATAAGTCACGCATCTAGAGCTGGTTGAGGAGAAAAGTTCCCCCCGCTCGAAGCAAACTTGGACTAGGCCCTATAGGCTCTGCCTTCAGTCAGTGTGACAGTTCTGGTACAGAAGTGTGAACTCTACTCCTAAATCTCAGTTGGGCAGCACTTCCTGTCATTAAAACATCATAGTTGGCATTATTTCTGGAGGGTTATGCTGCATTGTTTTGATATGGTATGCTGCAATGATGCCCTATGAGAGGATTTAACTACTGACTGAAGGTGATGTATCCTACTATCTTTCAGTTTTGTAGCAACCTGAGGTAAGCAGGTTTTCGTGTTGCCAAGGGTTAAGGTCATAATTGATTTCAAAATCAATATTTGGAAAATGCTTTGATATTCTATTTGTTTCAAAGCTTCTCCTAGACCAATACACCCGAAACCACCAACCCAAAACATACATTAACATTTAATCCCCCTTTGTTTTTGTTTTTTAATTTTTTTCCTTTTATCTAATCAATGAATGTTGCCTTATCTAACCTAATCTGTTTGTGTTCTGGAAAAATATTACTTCTCACTGTTTCTCTGATATCTTTCTACCCTAAGGATTTAAAACTTTAACCCAAGGAGGAATTTGAGCACTGACTATCAGCATGACGTCAAAATGGTCCTCTATTTTGACGTCTTCCATGACTCTTCTTGATGTCATTTGGACCGTGATTTGACATTTTGAGTCAAATCAGTGTCACGATGACATCAAGAAGAGTCATGGAAGACTTCAAAATAGGGGACCATTTTGACGTCATCCTGACAGTCAGTGCTCAAATTCCTCCTTGGGTAAAGAAATGGTTATTTCATGGGAAGTTGATGCGGTTCCTCATTACACAGCTGTATATATAGTTAAGTAGTGACATCAGTTCATCACAAGCACGTCTTTTACTCAAAGTGTTATATCTTTCTTTCAAATCTTAAAAAACAAAAAAAAAAAAACAAGAAGTTTCTTTAATAGTATATGAGCTATGCTGGTTTGTGGAAATATTTATACATGTATAAAAATGTATTTTTCTAATTTTAGGGTTTTGGCAACCATGTTACTATTATTGTACTGAAGTACCACCTTTTTCTTTTAATCTGACAAATTTAAGTCCGACAAAGTGATCTACAATCATTGTTTCCATTTATTGCAAAAGTTGTTATTTCTGATCTGTTATAATAAAGAGTTAAACATTTTTAAGGTAGATGTTAAAAGAAACCACATAGTTTGCCTTTGGTATAAGCCATCATTTATTGTTCATTGTTTTTATTCGCACTATTTACTTAGGGAAAGCACCTACCTCATATGCCAGTAAGTAATAATGATACTGAACCTCTGTTCGATTGATTTTCTACTTTAAAAGTCTGATGTGTATTCCAGAAGTATGGAAATTTCTGAACATAATTGTTTGTATGGAATTTAACTTATGTCTTTTTCCCCCTCAAATTCCCTGACAGATGTTATGTCAGATCTTACCCTTTCATTTTCCTTTTACTTGTGACACTATGATAAAATTATTTTGTTAAGACTATTGAAAAGTACCTATGTAAATATATTTTTCTTTTCTGAGCAGCAAGTTTTATATTAAAACCCCCGAAAGTAATGATGTGCATAATCTATCATATTTAAGTGTGAAAGATTTGTGTTAGGTCTGTCGTATAGAAAAATAAAAAGACTTTACTATTTCACATCATCGTAGGTATTATTTCACAAACATTAATTCCCCCCATTTCTTTGCTATCAGTCCCAACTTCAGAGTCCTTCTACACAACTTTTGCTCCAAAATAACGGGGGTTGTGCAGGTTTGAGTCTCAGCCTTTTTTTTTTTCCTTTTTTTCCTTTTTTTTCCTTTTTTTTTTCGCCTTTAATATGACTTGGGTGGGCAGGGGGGACTCTTTTGTGCCCCTAGACCAGCCCCCGACGACTGTTTAGTCAAAAAACCCGCTTTTACATGGAAAAAAAAAAAAAGAAGAATCGGTCGGGATCGAACCCCCAAAACGTCTCGACAGCCTAGATGGTATTGGGACGGGGGGCAAGGGCGATACCACTAGGCTGTCGTGACGCACATCTCTCGGCGATGCGAACTGGAATCCCTATCCACCGCATAGACGGAGCCGACAGAGGCGACTTCCGCTCCGACTCCGTTCATGCCTCTTGGCGCCGAAAATGGCCGGTAGATAGGGATTCCAGTTCGCATGGCTGAACAGTGTGCGTCCCGCCAGCCGAGATGGTTAACGCACCTTCCCCCCGTCCCAAATCATCTCGGCTGGCGAGACGTTTTGCAGGTTCAAGTCTCGGCCGTATTTTTTTTTTTTTTTTTTTTTTTAACTCCTCCAATATGACTGGGGTAAGCAGGGGCACTCTAATGTATCCCTAGACCGATCTCCGAGGGTTAATGTGTTCGAGAGCCAGCGTTTACATCGAAAAAAAAAAAAGAAGAACCGGTCGGGATCGAATCCGCAAAACGTCTCGACAGCCTAGTTGGTATTGGGACGGGGGGCAAGGGCGATACCACTAGGCTGTCGTGACGCACACCTTGCGGCGGTGCGAACTGGAATCCCTATCTACCGCTTGGACGGGGCCGGTAAACGCGACCTCCGCTCCGCCACCCGGAAACGCCATCTGTTGGCGGACCGCGGTAACGCTCCCGCATCATCTTCGAAAAACGCGAGAAAACGCGAAAAAATACGCGATTCTACCCGGAGGTCAGCAGGAGCGAGGAGGTAGCCTCCTGTGCAAGTGTGCATTCTCCGGTTCCAGGTCGGCCGACAGATGGCGCCACCATGCGTTGTTGTTGCGCGCTAGGCCTCGACAAGGCAGAGCCTATAGGGCCTAGTCCAAATTTCCTTCGCGCGGAGGGAAGGTTGTTCCCCAACCAACTCAAGATGCGCAACTTATGCGCACGAATTTTTCTTGTTGAAATTGGTAAGCATATGCTACGTTTCATCGGCAAATACACTGGACTTGAGTTGGTTTGGAAACTAAGACCCACCCATCCACCAAACTTCGAAAATCTTGGACTTGGTTATTTGACGTTTCAATGTCAGAATCGAGAGCCAACGTCTTGTTAGCAATATAATATGGTTCCCTCATCATAAAGATGATCGAAACAAAAATTCGTGCGCATAAGTAACGCGCCGAGAGTTGGTCGAGGACGAAAATGCCCAACCGGGCGAAGAGTACTTGGACTAGGCCCTATAGGCTCTGCCTTGTCGAGGCCTAGCGCGCAACAAAAACGCATGGTGGCGCCATCTGTCGGCCGACCTGGAACCGGAGAGTGCACACTTGCACTGGAGGCTACCTCCTCGCTCCTGCTGACCTCCGGGTAGAATCGCGTATTTTTTCGCGTTTTTCTCGCGTTCTTCGAAGATGATGCGGGAGCGTTACCGCGGTCCGCCAACAGATGGCGTTTCAGGGTGGCGCCATCTGTTGGCCGACGCGGAAACGGCTCCCACAGCGCCTTCAAAATTCGCGAAAAAAACGCGATTTTACCCGGAGGTCAGCAGGAGCGAGGAGGTAGCCTCTTGTACAAGTGTGCATTCTCCGGTTCCAGGTCAGCCACCAGATGGCGCCACTATGCGTTGTTGTTTCGCGCTAGGCCTTGACAACGCAGAGCCTATAGGGCCTAGTCCAAATTTCCTTCGCGCGGAGGGAACTTTTTTCCCCAACCAACTCGAGATGCGCAACTTATGGGCACGAATTTTCCTTGTTGACATTGGCAAGCATTTCCTATGTTTAATCTGCAAACACCCTGGACTGGAGTTGGTTGTGAATCTAAGACCCACCCTTCCACCAAACTTCGAAAAACTTGGACTTGGTTATTTGACGTTTCAATGTCAGAATCGAGAGCCAACGTCTTGTTAGCAATATAATATGGTTCCCTCATCATAAGATGTTCGAAACAAAAATTCGTGCGCATAAGTAACGCGCCGAGAATTGGTCGAGGACGAAATTGCCCAACCGGGAGTAGAATACTTGGACTAGGCCCTATAGGCTCTGCCTTGTCGAGGCCTAACGCGCAACAACAACGCATGGTGGCGCCATCTGTCGGCCGACCTGGAACCGGAGAATGCACACTTGCACAGGAGGCTACCTCCTCGCTCCTGCTGACCTCCGGGTAGAATCGCACATTTTTTCGCGTTTTCTCGCGTTTTTCGAAGATGATGCGGGAGCGTTACCGCGGTCCGCCAACAGATGGCGTTTCCGGGTGGCGGAGCGGAGGTCGCGTTTGCCGGCCCCGTCCATGCGGTAGATAGGGATTCCAGTTCGCAGCGCCGCAAGGTGTGCGTCACGACAGCCTAGTGGTATCGCCCTTGCCCCCCGTCCCAATACCAACTAGGCTGTCGAGACGTTTTGCGGATTCGATCCCGACCGGTTCTTCTTCTTTTTTTTTTTTCGATGTAAACGCTGGCTCTTGGACAAAGTAACCCTCGGAGATCGGTCTAGGGATACATTAGAGTGCCCCTGCCCACCTCAGTTATATTGGAGGAGTTAAAAAAAAAAATAAAAAAATAAATACGGGCGAGACTTGAACCTGCAAAACGTCTCGCCAGCCGAGATGATTTGGGACGGGGGGAAGGTGCGTTAACCATCTCGGCTGGCGGGACGCACACCGTTCGGCGATGCGAACTGGAATCCCTATCTACCGGCCATTTTCGGCGCCAAGAGGCATGAACGGAGTTTTAGCGGAAGTCGCCTCTGCCGGGCCCGTCCATGTGGTGTATGCGTCCCGCCAGCCGAGATGGTTAACGCACCTTCCCCCCGTCCCAAATCATCTCGGCTGGCGAGACGTTTTGCAGGTTCAAGTCTCGCCCGTATTTTTTTTTTATTTTTTTTTTTAACTCCTCCAATTTGATTGAGGTGGGCAGGGGCACTCTAATGTATCCCTAGACCGATCTCCGAGGGTTACTTTGTCCGAGAGCCAGCGCTTACATCGAAAAAAAAAAAAGAAGAACCGGTTGGGATCGAATCCGCAAAACGTCTCGACAGCCTAGTTGGTATTGGGACGGGGGGCAAGGGCGATACCACTAGGCTGTCGTGACGCACACCTTGCGGCGGTGCGAACTGGAATCCCTATTTACCGCATGGACGGGACCGGCAAACGCGACCTCCGCTCCGCCACCCTGAAACGCCATCTGTTGGCCGGCCGCGGTAACGCTCCCGCATCATCTTCGAAGAACGCGAAAAAAACGCGAAAAAACGCGATTTTACCCGGAGGTCAGCAGGAGCGAGGAGGTAGCCTCTTGTGCAAGTGTGCGTTCTCCGGGTCCGGGTCGGCCACCAGATGGCGCCACCATACGTTGTTGTTTCGCGCTGGGCCTTGAGACGGCAGAGTCTATAGGGCCTAGTCCAAGTTTGCTTCGTGCGGTGGGAACTTTTTCTCCCTACCAGGTCTAGATGCGTAACTTACTCGCACAAATTTTTCTTGTTGACATTGACAAGCATTTCTTAAGTTTCATCGGCAACCACACTGAACTTGAATTGTTTGGGAAACTAAGGCCCACCCTTCCACTATACTTAGAAAAAGTTGGCCTTAGCTATTCGACATTTCAATGTAAGAATCGAGAGCCAACATATTGTTAACAATATAACGTGGATCGCTTATCATTAAGATTATCCACATAAAAATCGTGCGCATAAGTTACGCACCGAGAGTTGGTTTCAACCGGACGAAGAAACCTTGCATTAGGCCTCGGTCTGATCATGTGGGAATGCATACAGTACTTATGCGCGAGTATGCTTTAAAAGCACCGCGCGCACAACAACGCTGGGTCAGGTCAAAGCGCCATCTAGCGGCCGTACCGTGATGTGAGTCTCAAACCAACCATCATGATGGGTAATGGGTGATGGGCGTGATGGGTAGCGTAGCGCAGTTCGTTGTGGGGCCAACCTAAGATTCCTATAGGATACTTAAGGTATCCGGGAGGGGGTAGGGGCGGACAATTTGACTGCATAATTGCCCAACAGAGTGCTTCGCTACGGCTAGCAAAACATGTCTCCAATTTCGACCAAACTCACAGGTTACCTTTCTTCTGCGTCTAAAAAAAAGAGTTAAAACAAACCTTTCAGTGAATTTGGGAAAAAGACTTTATTTTGCCTATAGTCACATAAAGTGAAGCTAAATATTAAATATAGGCCTTGAACTACCTTTTGCACCATAAATAAATAAAAGTTGATGCGGGGTATAATTTTACATAAGTATCACACATTGTATACCTAAATATTTCTAGAAATATAAACACATGTGTGTCTACATTAGTAACTAGGTACAGTCCGTATGTTTATGTCATTACAAATTAAAACAATTTTCAATTGATATTAGTCCAACAAAAAATCAATCCATTCTGGAATACAATGACCATTATCACATCTAACATAAGTCAATGCTGAAATTCATCCCTCATTCATTTAATAAGCACTGTAGTGTATTGGTAGGAGAGATGTTATCAAAACTTGTGCAGAATAACATCCTTATCCTTGCTTGTAAATTGAAGAAGCAAATCTTTTAAATAAGTTGATTGAGAATTGCAGCTATTGTATTCCAGGCTAAAGTCTCATATAGGCAGCAATACTTTTAGGCAAGAACTATTCATTCAGAAAGATCTTATTAATTTATATCTGGCATCATCTACTAGTTATAGTCATTATAGTTGCTTATGGGCAATGAATTTACTTTAATGCAATCATTAGAATATTCTGTTTTACTTTCTTGCACTGTAGCTATGAATGCTAGAAAAAATCTTGAGACTACAAAAGGTTGTTGTCAGAGAAAATGTTTCCATACACCTAAACAAGTTGATTATTCTCTATACCAGCTAAATTTGTTTTGGTTCATCAAAGTATCACAACTATTATACATATCTTAAAACTAGTCCATTGAATCTACAACATATATACAGCCAAAGCTCTTCTCATATTTAATGGTTAAAAATGTACATTGAATAATTACTTTATACACAAAGAATGATTTAAAACAGGTACTTAAAATATTAGTTTTATAAATTGACTGCTGTGAATAAAATTAATAGTGAAGTGTCTTTTGGTTGGATTTGAAGACAAAGCAAGTGCCTTGGTATTTATAACAACATATCACATGGTCAATAGACTTATCTCATACAGGAATTTTTGTTAGTAATTACCAACAAGACCAATATTTATTGAAAAGTAAGGCGAGCAACAAATACTGCACCGCAACGCAAACTTTCCAGCTTTAAATATCAGAGAGATCACAGAGTCGTTCAAAGTAAACAACTATTGGGATATTTCTAGATCTGAATATTTTATATGAACAAACTGAAAAAGTGCAATTCCTGTAAGAACATCCAAGAAACCTCCTTAAAAAGCTCAGTGAAATCACAGATAACACATCTGTAGCTTACGTGAGTCTGGTACAGATTTGCATTACATCAACATACAATGATAAATGGTCACAATAGGCAACGCACGCCTGGCAAAACCCAGTAACCAATAAAATAAAAGGCTGCAAGACCATTGTGGTCAACGACATCAGGTCACAGTGACTAATAATACATCAGCCCAATTTTATTTTCACCCAGTCTGACTTAAGAATATCATAAGACAGAGCTCTCGACCTCTACGCCGTGGTCGTCGAGGCTGGACCTTGAGCCGGACAGGCTGTTCCCACACGAGTCGCTGAGGGATAGCCGTCCACCGCTTCGCTCGTCGCTGTCCTCCGCTACCGGACCTCCAACCGCGTCCTGAGGCGTCGGCGTGCCCCGGCCGTCGTCACCCGCGTGGTCGGCGATGGCCGTCGCGTCCAGCTTCTGCAGCGAGCCGAGCGTCGAGGACGCGCCAGACGCGCAGCTGATGGACGCGGTAGACATGTCGTCCAGGAAGTCGAAGCTCGAGATGGCCTCGCGCTCCTTCTCGCCGTAGCGCACGAAGAAGTCGTCGCGGCCGATAATGGAGGGGCGGAGGCTAGACGCCGGGAAGCGCAGGACTCCGAACGGCTCGCGGAACGCGGAGGCTGTTGGACGGGACGCGCATCAGAGGGTGTTGGTGACGATTCAACGAGCGCCAAGCCACGCTTAAGTCATGTCAGCCACGTAGGTCTCACAAGAGTTGAGGCCAGAGCGGCTGAGACTGACCTTTCTTATGCCGGCGAAACCGGTGCAGGCGGTGCAGGTGCCGGTAGTCGGCCGGCAGGTCCTCGGCGTCCCCGCTCTCGCTGCCACTACTGCTCATGGACCCCGAGCTGCCGCTACCACTCGATGCCAGCATCACGTCCAGCAGGTTCGCCCGAGCCTACAGCAGACAGTGTAAGTTAGGCTGAGGGCCGACGGGAGGGGGCGGGGTGGATACCAAGGGCGCTGCGCCCGTCTACGCACCTTGGGGTCGGTAAAGTCTATGTCTCTCTCCACGTGCACCCAGCCGGTGGGGCAGCTGAGGGCGGCGCCGTCCATGTTGGCCGAGGTCGACGACGACACTGTGGTCTCGGACGCCATCTGGCTCGGCAGCGGGTGCGAAGGGGCGCCCGCCCCCGCTGCGGCCACGACGGACTCCTCGCTGTCCCCCTTCCGGATCATTCTGTTGAGCTCGTCAATCACGTCTTTGGAGGTGGCGTTCTCGTGGAAGCTCACGGCCTTGTCGTTGGCGTCGCACACCAGCACGGACGGCACAGACGGCGCCTGGATTGCCGTCGGCCGCCTGCACGGCGAAGTGTCCAGCTCTTCGTCCTCAAGTACCGTAGGCAGCAGGATCGCCGCCGGTGCTGCGTGAGCGTCCGAGGTGGTGGTGGAGGCCACCATCTCCACCCTCACTCTGAAAACGCGCGTTCAGTCAGTAAGGGGAAAAAAGAAAGACGGGGTTCCCTAGGGGACCACAATTGTTGAGTGGACTTACATATCGTGGACGTCCGGCAACTCCCCGGCCGCGGCGGCCTCCGACCTCGCCTCCACCGGGACGGCCTCGCCGCAGGACATCTCCGCGTCGGCCGCGTCGCCCTCGCTGTAGTTGGACGAGGAGCGCGGCTCCGAGCGCAGCTCTATAGAGTCGAGCGACTCGGGCGGCTCGGCCGCGTCCGCGCCCGCGTGCTCGTCGTCCACGCTGAACGAGTACGACACGGGCCGGCTGCCACTGCCGATCTCCGTGGCCGAGTCCTGCTCCTCGCGCGAGTGGCAGTACTTCTGCTGCTCCGCGATGAACTTGAGCACGCTTTGCAGCGCTTGCTCGCGGTCCATGGACGCAGGGAGGTTGTTGTTTATGTTGTTGTGGTCGCTGTGCTGGCCGCGCGAGTGCCGCGAGGACGAGCTGGACGCCAGGCTCTTGGTGCTCTCGAACTTGACTAGTCGGTAGAAGTCGCGCGTGAAGTCGGTGCCGATGGTCGGCGACTCGCGGCTGGCCGCGCTCGTGGCGGCGCTCTCGTCGCTGCAGCCGCTAAGCGCGGCGGACGAGCGCTTGGACGAGCCGTCCTCGCCGTGGCAGCCGTTCAGGCAGCAGTCGTAGCAGTCCGACGCAGCGGCCGACGACGACCAGCTGCCGCCCGGCGAGGAGCCAGCCGCGTTGACGGCCAGGCTGGAGATCATGGCGTCCGTCTGGTCGAGCAGCGGCAGCGCCTGCAGCGCGGGCAGGGCGTACGGCCAGCCGGCCGCGGCCCCGTGCCCGTTCGTCACCACGCCGCCGAACCCGCCCCGACAGCCATCGCCCGCAACCGCCCCGCCCGCGGCCTGCATGTAGCTGGCGTTGTTCCACAGGCACTCGCTCGAGTCCTCCTCCAGCTCCAGGGAGTTGTTCTCCTGTAAGGTTCCGTAAGTTTGGTTAGTAATCTGTCCGTGCGGTATCAGTCCCGCCACTATCTGTGACTGAACTCCAAAGACGAACGTTTGGTACAATAAAGCGACTGTACTCTACCTGGATACTGGGAAGCTGGCTCTGGGGCGCGGGGGCGGGGGGCGCTTCCGGCGGGGGGAGTTCCGCGGTGTGCGTCGGCCTTCTCCAGGGCGTGTCCAGCTCCTCGCACGACAGCGACAGGCTCCAGTCCTCCAGCTCGGCTTGGTCGTACTCCAGCTCCAGGTCGAGCGCCTCTCGGTGGCGCTGCTGCAACGCCGACCTGGTTTCGTCGAGCCGCAGCCAGTGCTGGACATAATCGGCGTCCCACCAATCGGCCGCCAGGTCTGCGTCCTCCTCGCCCTCGGAGCCGAGGTGCGGCGGCGGCAGCGGGGGCGGCAGCAGGCTGGGGGTGGCCCGCGCTCGCCGCAGCGGGTGCTGCTTCCCCGCCCCTACGCCCGCCCCCGCCGCGTCGCCCAGGTCGACGAGCAGCACCTTGTCCGCTGCCGGGCAGGACGCAGGGGTCGACGCGAAGGACGCCGCGTGGTGGAGCAGCCGTGACAGGCACAAGTGCGAGTCGGAGAAGCTGTTCCGGAGCGCCGCCTGCAGGAGGAGAAGCACACCGTCAGCCTTACTGCCTGGAACACGCCACGCCACGCCGCGCGGCAGAGGACAGCGGGGCGGACTGACTCACCTGAAGATCTCGCGCGGGAGGGAAGCTGTGTCGGGTGCTCATGGCCTGCAGGTCCAGCAGCAGCAGGCGGCCGCCACCGCCCGCCGACAGGGCGCCGCCGCTAACGGCGTCCGCCACGGCCTCCAGCACGCCCTGCTCGGCCTCCTCCTCCACCTCCTCCAGCTCCTGGCCGAGGCCGTTGGCGTGCAGAGCCGAGGCCGTGGTGGGCTCGCACAGCCGGGAGGACGCCTCCACCTGTACGTCACTGGACATGGTGGAGTAGCCCTCGTCCCGGTTGCCGCTTTCGGGGCTGCTCTCGGGGCTCGAGCTGCCGTCCTGGTCTTCCCTCGCCACCACGGCGCCCGCCGCCGAGGACTCGGCCGCCTCATCGGCCCGCTCCGCGGGGATCTCCACCTCCACGTCTGCGAGAGGGAGAAAATTCAACAATATAAGCTGCGGCGCTGCGGCAACATGGCTTAACGAGGTGCTGGAGGACCGCCGCAAGGCTGCAACACGTGACCCCGACTAACCCGTGGTCGCCTGCTGAACGCTCTCCTTCCAGCTGTCCACATCGGTCGCGGACTCGGTCGACTCGGCCTCTCTGAGCGCGACCCTCACGGCGCCGGACTCTTGCGCGCCCTCCACCGGTGGGACCAGGTGCAGCGACTGCGGCCGCGACACCTGAGAAGCACGAAACGCAGCATCGTCACAATCAGCGTCCGCTATGCGCGCCGTCGCGTCGCTACTCCGTGTTGAAGCCGCGGCGGGGTGTATCTCCGCCCTTACCTGCAGCCACAGCGCCGGGTCAATGGCAGCCACGGCGGCCAGGATGGCAGCGGCCGGGTCGGCGGGGTGGTTGCCGCCGCACGTCGGCGGCGGCCGGTGCCGGCCGGCGGGCCGCCGCAGCCGGGGCTTGGACAGGGTCACCATGTCGGCGGCGGCGGCAGCGGCGGCGGGGCCAGCGGGGCCGGCTGCAGCTGTCACCTCACCAGCGGTGAGCTGCTTGAGCTGCGGGAGCGAGCCGGGACCGGGGCCGGGGTGCGCCTGCTGCACCAGCAGCGCGGTGAGCGCCCGGTTCTGCGTCTCCAGCTCCCGGATGCGGTGCTGCAGGGCGCCGATCTCCTCGCGCAGGCCCTTCTGCGACAGCAGCGCTCGCACCACCTGGTTGGCCACATCGTCGAGGCAGCGCTCGTACTGGCGCCGCTGCTGCTCGGACTCGCTCGACAGCAGACGGTTGTCCACCTCGAGCGCTCGCAGCCGCTCGAGCAGGGCCTGCTGCACGGCGCCGCCGCCCTGTTGCTGCGGGGCACAGAGCAGCGCCAGGTCAGCGAGTGCCCCTGCCAACGGCAGGGTAGGCCAGCCGCACGCCTGGGCTGTCGAGCGGCTGGCCTACCCGACTCGCTGCAAGGCGTTCGGCGCGCGGGACGATGCATGCCTCCGCGAGGTTTTACAAGGGCTTACCTCCGCTTCCAAACTCTTGACCTGCTTCTTGAGCGCCTCGTTCTCCTGGCTCAGCTTGCTGATCGTAGTCTGGCACTGCTGTATCCGCGCCTGCGGGGGAGCAGAGAGGGGCCAGCACCGTTAAAATATGCAAATAATGGGAGATTCGCTCGCGCTCTCCGCCGCGCCGCCCACAACCGTGATGGGACTGTATAGCATGGTTTGGCTGAGCAGCACTCTGCCGCGCGCTATGGCCCCGCCCCGCCCCGGCGCCGGGAATCCCCCCTGTTTGCTGCTCGCCATCGACTGACCCACTTTTTTAAATCGCGTCGCGTCGTCTGCACAGTCGCGCCGTGCAGCGCCGGGCCACGCCTCCACGCTCAACCCGGGCGATTGTTTACTACAGCGAGAGTTTTCTCCTGTAATTTTATCGAGGCGCATGTCTTTTATTATCACAGCACGTGTAGAACACAGGCCTGCTTGCCTTATGAGGAAAGGAGCTTTCGCCTTCCGCGACCTAGAACCCATTACACCACCAGCGCCTCATCCCCGCCGACCAACAACACGACTACCCTCGAGCACGCCGTGCCCGCACCGCTCCTCGGCCCGCCAAGAGCGCGCTAGCAACGCTTTGATGGCAGCTCATTTCCTCGGATATATAAAACTATGAATCATTAAAATGTCTCGCCCCTCCCCATCCCATCTTTAGGAGGCGCGCGCGATGGCTGGCGGCCGGTGGAGAGGGCCGGGCGGGGTGGGGCGGAGCGAGGCGGGGTGGGGTGGGGTGAGGCGGGGCGGGGCGGGGCGGCGGACAGCAGGGAAAACAAAGGAAGGGACGTTACCTTCTTTGAAAGTGGTACATGCGGAAATTCACCAGCGACCAGGAGGGTCATGCAGGGACAGTGTTACGACTAAAAGGCCAAAGAAGGGGAGGGTTTAGGTGAGGAGGAAACAAAACGCAAGGCAACAGCAAGCGAAACAAGAACCTCGGACCTGGCAAAATCCGCTGGCGAAAACATATTCCGCAGACAATAAAGCTGCGAGACACCGTGTTGCACAAACTGATTTCGCCTTTGGAGCGGGTCCAGGAACAGAAGGGGTCGGGCGGGAGTGTTTACTGCGGACAAAGGAGGGGCTGGAGGGGCTGGTGGGGCGTAATGCGAGGGAAAAGCGCAGGGCGGCCAGGAGAGGAAAGGAGAGCAAAAAGTGCGTGTATATGGATGGGGAAATACGGAGAGAGAGAAAGGAAGAGAGAGAGTGTGTGTGAGAGAGAGAGTGAGGGGTGGGGGTGAGATAGGGAGGGAGGGAGGGATGTAGGGTGGTCGCGAGGGGGCCCGTCGTTACTCACGCCTACCGGCCGACCAATTTCACGAAATGAAACGGAAAGTGGGGCGAAAGTGTCACAACGCGCTGGGACCAGTGCAGGCGCGGGCGGCCCAGGCCAGGCCCGTGGCCAGGGCGCAGAGCGGGGCTCGGCAACAACAGAAACAAGAAGGTGAAATGACAAATGACGCGACAGGGCGGCGAGACGAAAGGGGAAAAGTATGCGACTCATGTCGAAGGTCGACCTGTGTGAACGACGCAAGCGTCACAAGTACCACCGCATGGAGGCGAAAGGCAAAATACTGTCACCGGGAAGGGGTTGGTCATGCCATGGCCCTCCTGTCTCACTCCTCCTCCACTCTCGAAGTGCCAGGTCTGCAATTTGGTATAAATTTTAATTTTGATTTTTTTTTTTAGAAACACGTTTTCTGGCGGGGAAGCCCCTGCTGAGTCCGAATACGAATGCGAATGTGTCTCTGGTGACAAGTAGCGGCGCAGACCGCACGGGGCGGGGACCGCTCGGGGCCAGCCCCGCCCCGCCCCGCCCCGCCCCATGCACGCACGCCCGGCGCACTCACTGGGCCAGTGGGGCGCGGCGGGAAGGGTCTGTGGTCGCTGGGCTGGGCTGTGCTGGCCCCTGGGCCCCCGTCCGTGCCCTACTACCCCCTGGGGGGCCCAGTCCGGCCCGGCCCGGCCCGGCCCCAGCCAGGGCACAGGGGCACCGGGGCGGGGCACACCACACCCCTCCTGCCGCGCGCCGCCGCACCACGTCCCGCCCCGCCCTGCCCTGCCCTGCCCCGCCCTGCCACGCCCCGCCATGCCGCGTGTTTTTATGTCGGACACGACCGCCAACCCTTTCATTAGACAAGAAAAGTAACGAAACAGAATCCGGAGGCGGAGGCGCAGTGCGGCGCAGCGCTGCCTGCCTGGCCTGGCCTGCCCCGCGGCGCGGCGGGAGCAGGGGCTTGTACAAGGGGGACACGGGCTTGTACAAGGGGGACACGGGCTTGATTCGGACTGCACAGCACACGCTCAAATCTAGAGCAAACGCCTAAAAAAAGCTCTCGAAGCTTGACAAAATTCACTCTCAATTCTTCGTCCAGCTTGTAAAATAAAATTGAACTGGCTGGCTATGAGTGAGGGCGAGGGGGGCGCCCGCCCGGCCGTTCGTCCTTTGGTTCGTTCACCCCCAGCGTACCGGCCTGGGCGGCCATAGCTTCCGCGTTGGGCGGCCGAAACAAAAATAATAATACCGGCACTCTGTTTTTAAGAGAAACGCAGGAATAGAAAAGAACGAATGTTTCGTATCGCAAGGTCTGATAGACGTGGATTTATGGGGAGCCCAGTGGTGCCGCGGCGCGGTGCGGGGCAGTCACGCCGCAGGGCCGCGGGCGCTGGCTGTGCTGCGCTCAGCTCGCTAAGAAGGCCACCGCTCTTAGTATTCTGTCCTTCACCTTTCTTTTTTTTCTCTTTGCCTCAACACTGTCCCTTTTCCGAGGACGTTCATCCCCCCTCTTTCGTTTACGAGCCGAGCACCACTGACAGCTTACCATGGCGGGGTGGCCTATTGCAACGGCATTTATTCGAAGTTAGGTGAGGTTTAGGTTATTAGAAAAGGCTTTGCAGAAAAAAAACCGTGCAGGGACACAAAAACGAAAGCAACGTCGAGAGCTAAAACGCGCGAATTTCGCACATTTTCTCCTTCTCTTCTGGGTTCCGCATGGGTCATTCTACGCAGTATAAGGTAGGGCACTCGCGGCCATGGGGTCCGGGTCCACCGGATCCACGGGGTGTCCCGTCCCGCCCCGTCCCGTCCAGTCGTAGCCCCCGCGCTGGGCAGACCCGCCTGCTGGTCCCGCTCCCAATAATCAAGCTGCAGGCAATTTCCTGTGTCCACGCCCCGATAAGGGCGTAAGTAACATGATGGATGCGTTTAATGCGATGCGGGCGCCAGATAAAGAGCCGGGCGAGGCGAGGCGAGGGCGGTCCGAACACGCCCGGGCGGGGCGGGTGGCGGGGTGGGAGAGGGGCGTTCCAATAACAGCGTGATACGTCGAAACGACGCGGGTTGGAGGTACTACTGAGCGACCGGTAGCGTAGGGTACCACACACAGTAGCATTTATTTTATTGTCAGTATGACGGCCCGCCGGGAGTGGTAGTCGAACTCATGACCCGGGGAGCAGCTCTCCCCCTGGGGAGCGCCCCGCCCCGCCCCCGCACCACACAACAGCGCGTCACGTGTTTGGATATCATCAGGTCGGGCGCGGCCCCGTCCCGCCCCGCACGAGCCCCTCGACATATAGTGGGCGCGTCGTGTCGAGACTCTGCCACAAATATATTTTTTTTAAAGGAAAAAAACATTACTGCGGTGCTGATAATTACCTCGTACGCGGCGGCGAGGGTCGCCTTGTCCTGCTTCAACTGCGAGCATCGGGTCTTGTACTGCAGCATGCACCGTAGGGCCTCTTCCATTCTGGAACGGGAAAACAGGAAAAATTAAACACTTCGTAGTTACACCAAACAAATACGAGTTGAACCGCGAACCGCGTGTACAGTGGCAGTCGGGTTTCGTGCAGGGTAGCGTACACAATAGGGCTTATCATCATTGTCCATGTGGTCAACCCTTCCATGCTAGCCTCCCTTTGGAGTGCCCGTCTCTCTCTACCTCTCTCTCGCTCCGAAGTCCTTTGAGCGGCCGACTTGCTCAGCCAATTAATTAGTTTGGTTGGTGTGGCGGGGGGCGGGGCGGGGCGGGGCGGTGGGGCGGCTAGCGCCCCTTCCTTGTGATCAGGCGGGCTTACTGAGGTGGAGGCGTACGCGTACGGTGGTCCCTCCCCCTCCCCTACCGGGGCCCTTACCACGCGGCACCATGTCCTGCCGGCCGGACACATATGGGGCCGACGTCAAGTCATAGTCATACCGCAACAAAATATTCTTTTAAAATAGTTTACATTCATCTCCCAAATGGGGCGTGCCTTGGACATTTTATCAGCACAAAAAAAAAATGATTGCATCGCTGCCGCGTATCGACCCAGCGTTGGCTGGCAAGGCCAAGGGCTCTAGGTCCCCGGCCGGCCGGCGCCGTGCGGCCCAGCCCAGCGGGCCCAGCCGCGGACCGGAACCGGAAGGTGGCAGGCGATCAATCGGCTACTAGGCAAAGTGCCTACTCCTCAGCCTCGGCGCACATACAGCAGTCACCTGTTTCACCCGGTCTGGTCGACACGGTGAGGAAACGGTAAAACGCGTGCCGCTGCCCACTGCCCACTCCCTAATGCTCATGAACATCGGTACAACCCCCGCCTCCACTTCCAGTCACAAATGCACAGTACGTCATTGCCATAGGGGCCGGGGCCAGAGGCGGGCGCCTCGCCGGGGGAGTGGGTGGGGTACAAGGGGATGCCTACCGACCGCTCTAGTCTTTGCGACCTTTTCCATCCCCCCCCCCCAACCCCCACATACTCCCCGCCGCCCCCACCCCTACTCTACTCCGATCTGGATGGCGCCCCGGAACGCTCCCATACGCCCCCGATTCTCTGGCGCCGGGTCTGCCCCCCCCTCCCCCGCCGCCTCTTCGATGCCAGCAGAGAGATGCGCGGCGCCTAGCCCGGCGCAGCCCGGCCGGGCGGCAGGCTCTGACGCCTCCATACTCTGTGAAAAATGGTCGTTTGGATGACGATCCGATTCGATTAAATCGAAACAGCAGCAGGCGCGACGCAGCGGGGCGGGGGCGGGCAGGCGCCGCGGCGCGACCGAGTGGCAGCCATTATTGTTGTTCTCCGCGAAAATTTTTCCATTATTTCTCGGCTTGCGGCGCGTCTATATTCCCGCCAAAAAAAAAAAAATGACCATGTTCCAAAACGTAAGACGACTGCGGCGTAACGATGTAAGGACTAATATTTAAATTCAAATTACAAAAGTGAAAAGAAAAGTAATTTCACCGAGAAACCATGAACAGCCAGCCCGAGCAGAGCAGGCCGCTCAGCTCCGCCGCTGCCGCTCCGGCTTTTGCAGCAATCAATCATCTTATCATCACACACGGAGTTTCCTCTCGTCACGACCAGAACTCTCCCCCTGCCCCTCTCTTTCCTTTCCATTCCATCCCTCGGTTTCTTTTGTCCTGCCGGGTCGGGCTGGACTCGACCGGACCGGACACCGCCGCCGGCCCGGCAGCGCAAACACGGACGAAACCTCAAAGAACAAAGTCCTCTTTAGTATTCATTCGGTCGCCCCGCCCCGCTGCGCTCGGTGGTCTGCGCAGCCCGCCGCGCCAGCCCGCCGGCCAGAAGGACAGACTCCACCCGCCCCGCCCTCCCTTGTCATTTTGCAGCCTCCCACTGCACGGTGCCGCTACAAGGTCCGCAAAGAAACGATGATGAATTTTACTCCAGATAATGACAATCGGTGGGCCGTCGGCCGGCGCCGAGGCACCCTCCGCTCTTTTGCACATCAAAGGGAGACCGGCCCGACCAAACAAAATCTCTGAAAAATATCTGCTCTCATGGCTGCAGCGAAATTAAAACCGGCGAGGGCGTGGCTGCCGCGACGGGGCGGGACCGGGCGTGGCGGGGCGTGGCGGGGCGTGGTGGGGCGGCGCGTGGCGTGGCCGGCCAAAGGGTGGAGGAGAAGCGGTCAGCGCCTGTCCGTCGCGCGCAGCCCTTGTGACAATCATCTCCGCGACGCGTTTCAGAATTTATGTAAATAACAAGCAGAAATGTGAAAGAAGACGTGTGCCTGCTTACATCGCGTTGCGTATGAGGTGGCGGGGCCGGGCGCCCGAGGGGCTGATAAGGAGGCGTTGCGTTGGGCCCCGCTGCGCGTTCATATATTATTCACACGGCAGATTCACAATGAGGCCTTTCTCGGAGGGAGCCCCCCCCCCCCCAACCCTTTCTCCCCTCACGTCCCTGCGGCGACGCTCTTGTACGTGTACCCAAAGCCCTCGCTGGCTGTGCGTTCTTCCAGGTATAGTTCGAAAAAGTGTTTCAAGTGACACAACTTCTGTCGTCTGCTGTTCCCCCAAATGAGTATATGCTCTGTCCGCTCCGCTCACCTGGCCAGATCCCGCTGCAGGGCGGCGAGCCTCGCCTTGCACTGCTCCGCCTCGGCCGCAGAGTCCAGCCGAAGGTACCTCTCGCGGTCAACATCTCGCCGCACCGCCTCCCGCTGCAATCAGACAGAAACGTATTGTTAGAAACAGAGTGTCGGCGGCGGGTTGCGGTGGGGAAAATCTAGAAAGGGAGAAAAAAAAGGCATGCGAAATGGGGCCTGGAAAAAACCTCACACACACTTGAGGCTTGCGGTGGGTGAGGAGGCAGGCAGGCAGGCAGGCTGCTGCTGACGCCTGCAGCTTAGGCAGTCCCGTTACGCGCACGTGCGGAGCGCGCTGCCTACCCTGCGGGCGCCCCGCCGCGCGCCCCGCCTCCCCCACTGCTGGCCCGGCCCGGCCAAGCCGCTCCCAGGGGCCCGCCCCCGCCCCAGCGCCGCTCCCCCGCGCCGCCCCCGCCCCCACGCACAAGAGCACAGCCAAACAGACTCACGACGCTCCTCTCGTCCTGCCCCAAGCCCCCTTGGCTCCTTGGCGAGGTTTGTCACGTTACAAAACGCCACGTCAGCCGACGAGCCCTGTGCACGGCCGGGGTGGGAGTGGGGCGGGGCGGGCACAGGGGAGGAACGGAGGGGAGGGCGGAGGGGTGGCCCTGCGAGTAAACACGAGCCATAGAGGAGTCCCCCCCAACCCCCGGACCGGCTCACGGAGAGGCACGAGCACAGCGACGACACTCGCGTGTGCGTGTGAGAGAGAGAAAGAGAAAGACCTCTTACTACAGGGAAAAAGATATTTTCTCTATCGAGTTGTCTCAGTGAAAACAACAAAAGCCTTTCACGGGTGGTTAGTATGGAAACTTACTCCATCATCATGAAAAAAGGGGTTGTTCAAACAGACCGAAGTATGTCATGGCCGCCGTCGCGCATGACTTGACAAAGAGAAATAACGTTTGTTTTGCGCTGAGAACCGCGCGCAAAGTCGCCCAACTTATCCTCCCCCGGAGTCCGAGGCCGTTCCGGTCCGGGCCGGGCAGCCGCGGCAGACAAAGGAGAGGACCAGCGGCCCGCCGCCCTACCCCACCCCGCAGCGCGAGCCAAGCCGCGAAGCACCCCCGCCCCGCCCCGCCCCGCCCCGCCCCGCCCCGCCCCGCCCAGGCTGAAGCACTACGGAACGGAACGGAACGGCCAGTTTTATCGCGGGGGGCGCTGGGTGCAATCATATCCCCTCGTTAACAGATTATAGTTTGCACAGCCGCACGGCCTCGCCTCGCCGCGCCGCGCGCCGCCACGCCACCTCACGAGGGCCGCAATTACGACCTCGGCGCCATCAACCCACGCGCTCGCTCGCGGCCTCTGCTGCTCTGCTCTGTGCGGATCAAGAGAGAAATAGCAAAGGGCAGGTTCCCTCGCAGCGAACCGCGCCCAGGGAAACGAACAAAAGGGGGGGGGGGGGAATGCACGCGCGTGGGCAGAGTTTTTTTAATGCAGACCGCAGCGCACTGCAGCCAGTCAGCCCTACAGAGTCAGTCAGTCGAAGAGCACGGCCAGGAGCGGGGCGGGGAGCGCAGCAGCAGCAGCAGCAGCAGCGGGGGCGCTGTATTATCGACTGTCATTGCAATAATCAGAACCTCGGAGGGCTCGTGTCGTCCGGTCGAAGCAGATGCGCAGATGCGCAGGCAGCTGGTCGCTGGACACCTGCTCACCGGCCTCAGCCTGGGCCTCGCCCTCGCCCTGCCGTGGGGTCCAGCAGGGAGGCCTCGTCGGTCCCCCGGTCCGGCCAGCAGAGGCCTGCTCCGCTCCGCTCAGCCCAGCCGGCTGGCTGCGCGGGCTTCTTTTACGAGTGGCCATTCGAGATTAGGAGCCAAACGGCTCGCCGGGCAAAATTAGGGCAGCGCGCCCTATCTCCGTTACGGTGCCGCAGGACGAGCCGAGCCGAGGCGGGCCGAGCCGAGTCGGGCCTCTGATAGGGCACAATACGGTGCGGCCGGGCCACCCTCTACAGGACTCTGCACCCGGTCAGGAGACCAAAAGCCAAATCATAACCTTACAAGACAAAAGAAAGCAGAAAAAAATAGCGGCTTCTTAATGTTCTTAAGTTTTCTATCAGAGTTCGAATAGGGAAGCGAACGCGAGCACCAGGTGGCAACCGCGAGGAGGATTCGATCCACCATTGAAGAGGATGGCCCTGTGGACTTGCCCCTGGCCGGGCCCGCTGCTCCACCCCGCCCCGCCCCGCCCGGCCCCCTCCCCACCCAGTTCCCACTCGAGGAAAGGGGGGCTTCCTCGGTAAATACCAAGTGCAAAGCGGCTGTCGCCGCGTTACACCGCGGACGACGCCGCGCCACGCCGCCACCTTGACGTCAGCAGCGGGGCCTTTCTGGCGTTCGATAGTACAGCAGGGCAGCAGGCAGCAGGGCGCGCGGTGCCCTGCAGGGCTGCAGGGCTAGGATAGCAGGACAGGGCAGGGTCGCTACCAGTGGCCCCGTGCCCTTTAGGGCAGCAACCAGCCCGCCCCGCCCCCAGAAGGGCCCCCGGGGCCCACAGGGCCAGTAGTTGCGAACAGCGCGCGAGTGTTGGAAACTGGAAACTGGACACGGGTCGGCCGCGGTTCGACCCGGCGCGGCGCTGTGTAAGGGGTCAGCGGGGTCAGCCCGCACGCCCGCCCGGCCACCCGTCACGTTGCGACGATGTGATCAAAATTGATCATGAGCCTTCCACCCCCACCCCATTCCAGTCGCGAGTACACACACACACACACACGCACAGAGTTGTGGAATGGAAATGAGCACGACCCATGTATCGTGATTGTGGGGCCGTTCTGCTTATTCACAAAACACACAAACACACGCACACACAGAGACCTACAGTCATTGCGCCGCCCCACTCTCATCACTACCACACGCACACACACACACACAAGCACTAGCGCAGAGCTGTGTGTGTATGTGCGGACGCCGATGACATTCGTCGTGTCACGTGATGGCAAACGTGAGAGTAGAGCGGGGGCAAACAACAACTCTGTGGACGCGTGTCGCTGGTGGGGCGCGGCGGGGCGGGGCAGGGCGGGGAAGGGCGGGGCGGGGCGGGGCGGGGCGTGGCAGAAGGGCGTGATCGCCGATGAGAGGCTGGACGGGCCCATCCGGATGACCGCTGACCGGTGATGGACCAGAATAGGGTGCCGCGCGTGGAAAATGAAAAGCAAACAGACAGACGGACGGACCGACGGAGAGGCAGGCAATGACGTCACAGGGAAAGGGGTGATCTGCGACTTAGCTAAAGGGACGAACCGTGCGAATGGGCAAACCCACTGCGCTCAGGGCGTTAGGCAGGGACAAAAGAGAAAGGGCCGCGTACTACAGTCGAGGACTGTATGAGAGAGAGAGAGAGAGAGAGAGAGAGAGAGAGAGAGAGAGAGAGAGAGAGAGCGTAATAAGAGAGTGAGAGAGAGAGAGACAGACAGAACCAACTGGAGTGGGAGGGCGCACCGTGGAGCAGGGGTTGGAGGGGGTATAAAATGAGTGCAATGCGTGCAGCCCCGCCCCGCCCCGCCCCGCCCCGCCCGGCCCTGTGGACGGGGCGGCAGGGCCAGCTGTTGATTTACGGTTAGGAAGGGAAGGGGATGAGAGCGCCAGGGAAGGGTTGGGCCCCACCACCCGCCCCGCCCCGCCCCGCCCCAGAGTGCATTCCCCGCACCGGTGGCCACCGCGCCGCCCCGCCCCGCCCCGCCACGCCCACGCGGCGCGCCCGACTAAATGCTCCCACTGTCAAATCCAACCCACGCGTCCGCAAGAATTAGCAAAACAATGGAAAATTATGGCGTGCGTCAGCCTGCGAAAAAAAAAGAAAAAAATAGTTTTTGTGGACGCCTGTCGCGGCGCGGCGCGGCGCGGCGCGTCTGAGCACTGAGCTAACGCACACCATCCGCTTGCGCTTTTAACACTCGGTCCTCGTCTTCCTGCCCCCCTCTCCCCCTCCCGCTCCTCAAAGCACTCCTCCGCGCCTGTTCCCCAGAGGCGTTTAGAGGCGTTCTTGGGAGGCACATCTGGACACGCAGCAGTAGGCGCCGCGCTGTCTGGCGGGGGGCGGGGCGGGGTGGGGTGGGGCAGGGCGGGCAGACGGGCTGGCGGTCGTGCGCACGCCCCGCCCCGCCCCCACAACACAGCCCCCGCAAAGAGGCATTTAAACGCAACCAACAGCTGCGCGTACGGCGTTATAACTCCTGCGGCAGACAAAGGCCCTACTGGGCCCGCCCGGCCGGGCGCCGGGGCGCGACGCCCTGGGCGACGACATCCCGCCCCGCCCCGCCCCGCCCCGCCCTGTCGTCACCACGTGCTGCATAACAAAGTGAACATCCCCCGCCCGCCCGGGCCCGGCCGCCGCGTCGCCTGCATCCCCATCCATTCAGAGTTATTATCCCCTCCGATCCCTTCTCCTCCCGCCGCGCCCGTCTTGGTTTTCTTTCCGCGAGCCCCGCGGGATCCCCGCGATTCTCTAGTGTCCGCCCCTACTCCATATTGACTCTCCTCGCGGCTCCAGTCCTGGAGTAGTCCTGACACTCCCGGCCCGGGGCGGAAAAAGCAGGGATACGGGATTGGGATGAAAAGAAAAAGGAAAAGAAAGCAAAAATAAGGACGAGGAGGATGTCTAGCGCGTGGCACCACGCAGGTGGAAAACGAAACCAGCGCGCCGCCGGGCCGGGCGGTGAAAGGAAAAGGGATAGACTCCTTGTTCCCCCTGGGCCGGACCGGGCCGGGCCGGGCGGGCAGCCCGCGAGCGAGAGGTGTGCGACTGGCAGAGTGGTAATTGGACCAGGCCAGGGCAGCAAGCACGGCTCGTTGCGAAACTAGAATCAAACCAAGTCGAAGTAGAATCCACCACGGCGTGAAAAAAAAACAACTTCTTTTACAGCTTCCGGCGGAAGTCTCTGCTTGGAGAGATGGCGAGAAAAGAAAAAGTGAGATACAGGTGAAAGAGGAGAAAAGTGTGACGGTGGAGGTGGGCGTAGGTCAGCGAAAGGGCAGGGGGCCGCAGGGTGGGGCGTGGGGGGGAGAGCGTGAGGGGGCCGCGACCCGCGCCCCCGACACCACAGCACGTGAGGCCACCAGGCAGTCCCATGTGTGCGGCCCGCCCCGCCCCGCCCCGCCCCGCCCCGCCCCGCCCCTACCGACATCTGTATGCCCTTTTCACTCGGTGCAGCATGTGACGCGCGGCGCCAGAGAATTTCGGGAGGGGCCGGGGGAGAAGGGGTGCGGGAGGGGGGTGAACGATGGATTGGAGGGGAGGGGGCAAAGAATAGACGAAATAGACGACAGTGGCTTTTGTGTATCGTCGTATGGGTAATGTTATTCAAGGGGCATGGTACGGTGGATTTGGATAGACTGAGAGCAGACGACAGGTGGTGGAGCCACAAGCGAAGCCGTAAGACTTTGACAAGACATGGTCCTTGACCAGGGCGCCACAGTGCGCCACACAGCCCTCGCTTCCCCTGCTCGTGGCCCCGGGTGCGGCGGGGTGCGGCGGGGTGCGGCGGGGTGCGGTGGAGCGTGGGCGCGGGGTGTGAAGGGATAAGGTTCGCCGGGCCCATCGATCCTCTGCCATAAACAGCTGTAGATGCACACCGGGGCGGGGCGGGGCGGGGCGGGCCACGTTACGTCGTACGGCCTCTACACGGCAAAAACACTAGAGTTATTAAGATACAACGAGTGAAGGAAACCTTAAATTTTCTTTTTTCAAGAGAGAGAAAAAAAACTCACAGGCGTGAGGAAACAACACAATAGTACTAAATATCAACGAGATTTAACGAGAAAAAAATGTAGCTGTGTCTGTCAGTGCACCCCGCGTCGTTTTCTCCACCCCTGGTCTTTCTCGACCCAAAATAATAATGATTTCCGCCCAAACTTCCAGCCCGCTCCGCTCCGCCCCGCTCCGCACTCGGCCGGCCTGGCCGCCGCCTGGTGGTCTTTTACAAAGGAAAGGACACCGTCTCGCCGAAACTTTGAGTCGGACGCAAAGTCGGCGCCTTTAATGAGGAGAGCAGGTGAGAACTAGGCAAGAAGAAAATTTCAAGTTCTCAGACAAAAGAAAACAAACAGGAGAACCGAAACTCGAAGAAATTTTTATCACCACGCTGATGAGAACACCAGTCGACTGAAATATCTTCCCTTCTGTTCCGAGATACACTCTCGAAATAAAATTTCTCAGCCATTCATTTCATCCCCTTATGCGCGGGCCAGGTTTGCAAGCACGTCACTCACACATAAACACAGGGGGCGGACGACGGCGACGTCTGTCCTCCGGCGGCGTCGAGCGCGCGCGGCGTCCCGTCCCCAACGGCGGCGTCCTCGTCGGCTACATGGTATCCTCAAAGCTCACCGACAACACGACACAACACGACACAGCGCGACGGCGCACGGACGCGAGGACGCGAGTGCAGGCCAGGCCAGGCCGCGGTGCGGGCGGCGCGGGGGCGCGGCGTGCTGACGGGGAGGGTGCCACGCGCTGACTGCCGGGCCGGGCCAGCCAGCCAGCCAGCAGCGCCGAGCCAGCCCCAGCCGCCCGGCCAGGCCCGCCGCAGCGGCGTCGCGGCGCCGGGGGAGGAGGGGGGGAGGGGGGGCGAGGGTGGCGGCGCGCTCGGGGGCGGGGGGTGGTGGGCAGACGCGCGGTCTACGCAGCCAGCCAGGCCGCGCCGGGCCGGGCCGGGCCAGCCGCCCCCGCTCCCCTCTGCAGCAGAGGAGCAGCGCCAGGAAGTGCAGCAGCAGCAGCAGCAGCAGCAGCGGGAGCAGCAAGAGCCCTGGCGGTGCAGCAGCAGCGGGTCACGCACCGGGCCCACCAGGCCCACCACCACCACCACCGGCCCGGTCCAGAGAACAGGTCCTCCTTGCCCCACCGAACCAACCGGGGCTGCTAACGCTCCTCCATAGCGCCTTCCAAGCCTTGTATAAATATTAAACTAGAAATCGAAAAACGGACAGCAAAAAGTGGTGTCATTATGTTTTACTTATTAAAAAATATAGGCAAGGGGTTGTCGTGTGCGTATTAAATACACGAAACAAATGCTCCGCTGGCAGACTGCATCCTCAAGACGAGCCCGCACCGCACGTCGCGCCCCCTCCCCTCTCCGCGGAGCGTTTCTTTTCTTCTTTTTTTTTCCGGTGTAGCCGATGTTGGGGTGGGTCCAGCGGCTGGGCTGGGCCGGCGGGGCCGGGTGCACGCGCCCTGGGCTGCACCCTGCCCTTGGCTGCACGATGCGCGCATCGATCCCCGCCCCGCCCTCAATCGACCCCACCATGCACGGCACGCTGAGGAGCGGGGCGTGGCGGGGCGTGGCGGGGTGCGGACCTCCCTCACTCGGCGGGCGGGGCGCGGCGGGGCGGGGTGCGGTGGGTGCGTACGGACAAAAGCTAGGCGCGCTCAGGACCGAGGTAGCCAACAGTCCAGGTGTAAAGTGAAGGGCTGGGCTGGGCAGGGGCGGGACGGAGGCCTGTCTGGAGCCCCAGCCACAGCGCCAAGCCTACCGAAAGCTGCGAAAGCCCTCAGTGTGACGAGTGCCCGGCCTGCCTGGCCCGGCGAGAGCGTAATTAGCGATATCTCGCCGGGACTCGAGGGCTCGCCGGCACGTGAAACGACTCTATTAGCCCCCGCCGCCGTAAAGTCGCAAACTCGAAGCGGCACAGCGGCTAATCCGCCAAATCAAATCGCGCAAATTTAATTTCCGCGCCGAGTATTCGTCCGTGACAAAATAGCACGTGCGTGTAAAGTACGCACGCACGCACGCAGCCGTGTCCCCGCACTCCCACTCTCTCTCGAGCTCTCTCGAGCTCTCGAGGCCGCGTCGAGCCAAGTCTAATCTCCTTTCGATACGGTGCCGTGCGGCAGACTTTTGGAGTTGTCCCGCACCCTGGCCCCGGCCGGGCCGGGCCGGGCCCCAACCACCCCCGCACCGCACCGCCCACGGTATTACGACGGTCTAACCTCGACGAGCTGTTGGGAGCTTGGCGCGCTTGGCGCGATGCGGGCGGGGCGAGCCAACAATGTTGTGATAGCCTCGGGGCGGGGCTCCGCTGGCTCCGCTGTGTTTAGAACTCTCACCCTCACTCGGTTATCACCCTCTCTTAACGCCACCCCTTCATCCCCTGCCCTGCTCCCCCTCGGGGCCTGGGCCGGGCCGGGCCGAGGCGGCAGCCAGCGCCATACCTAGCACGAATAAGCTTTTTGCCACAACCAAAAGTATAATAAATCTGTATGTGTCCCGTCCCGTCCCCGCCGTTAATAGACCCCGGGCAATTAGGGATTTCATACACAAACTAAATATGGCGCTGTGTGGCTTTCCAGCAGGTGTGGGGGAGGGGGAGACGGCAAGCTTTTCATTTTATTTCGCAGCCAGCCCACTTCATTTAGCTCAAGGTTGCTGTTGTTGTTGGAAAGCACACACACATATGGTTTTTAACGCAACACTCCCAGGACAGAAGCGCGCTCGCGAGGGGGATGGCATGCTTCCCGAGTTCTATCCCGATTTAAAATTTGCCGCGCCGCGCCCAGTTTAGGAGCAGGGTGTGACAGTGACGGCCTGGGTCCCGTGCTCGAGGAGCACAGTGACTGATGCGAGCGAGCGCCGTGCGTGTGTGTGTGGGTGTGTGAAGGGAGCGCAGAGGGAGGGGAGGGACAGTCGGGGACACTGCAGGAAATTGGGGTTGGAGATTTGCGGTGTATATACGCGGTAGCACTTGTGTGTGTGAGTGTGTGTGTGCGCGAAGGTGGGGTGTGTGTACTCCGAGTGAGGGGAGCGGCGCAGGGCGCAGGGCCGGGCTGACCCTCCCACTATACCGTGCCACTTTCGCTCATAAAATAAAAACATTTCCGCCGAACGTGCCAGCCAGGCAGAGCCAGCAGCCATCCGGGAGGGCGGGAGGGAGGGGAAGAGAGAGGAAGAGAGAGAAAGAGAGAGAGGTGGGCGACCGCGCAAGTATTTGCGCCGTTAATGTGGGAAATGAGTCCCCGGTATTCCGTCCGGGGGGCGTCCGGGGGCGTCGCGCCACAGTCGTGCTCGTGCATCCCAGAGCGAGACAGTGGGTGGAGAGAGGGGAAGAGAGAGGGAGAGAGCGAGAGAGGGAGGAAGAGAGACAGAGAGAGCGGCGGGAGAAAGCATAAGGGCTGGACGCATCAAACGCACCGGCCGACATGCCGGAAGGGATGCAAATCGGACTAGAGAGAAATCGCCTAGGCTCAATGCCGCTGCTCTTTATGATCTACAGTACAGTCGGCCGGAAAAATTGGTGAAAGGGGCGCAAAGGGTGAGATGATGAAAGTAGCGGAGGGGCGGAGGGACGGCGGGGCGGGGCGGGGCGGCGCGCGGGCCTGGGGTAGGAGTGGGCCCCGCTCCAGGGAACCACCGCGCGGCGCGGGTGGCCAGTCTCACAAAGCTCTCTGTATCCGATCAGAGGTGAACAGAGACATTTCAAAGCACGGTGTGGCGGGGCGGGGCGGGGCGGGGCGCAAAGCGGTCGGATGGGGGCGTCTCTGAACATCAAACGCCCCTTCCGAGCGGCCGTGACAAGACGGATCGCCGGGAATGCGGGGGTCTTTCATTCTCCAAATACCTCTCTCTTCGATACGGAACGCCCTCCGTCATCTGCTTTCCCTCAATCAGGGCCTTTCGGCGCGGAGCGGCCGGGCGGGGCGGGGCAGCGCGCAATAAATAAAATAAGAAAAATTAGGAGATGTAACAAATGTCGACGCTGATGACTGCGCGGCCGTATCGCCCCGCCCCGCCCCGCCCCGCCCGCTGCAACAACTCTCGCCACGGCGCATCGCACACGTCCCCTCCCCTCCTCGGTCTCCTCGGCCGCCATTAGGCCGCGCGGGCGGGTCGCACGGGACTTGATTTCCGGACTAATACTTGATGCGAGTAGGTGTCGTGCGGGATCAAGCTTAAGCTGCAAGACAACGGCAGAACAGCGGCGCAGCGCAGCGCAGCGCGCCCGCCACAGCGGCGACCTCCCTCCCCCTCGCACTATACAGCACCCTCCCTGCTGCACCCCGTGGGCTCTAAAACTCGGGGGAGGCATAGCAAACGGTTTTAGAGGGAGGCGATGCAGGCCCGCCGTCAAACCAAAGCAGCAACGGGAAATCTGCACGTTTCTAAAAATAAAGGTTCTGCGTGCGACAAGGAAACAATTCAGGTTGAAAGTAATTCTCCTTCCTCAGCCTTGCCAACACTGAGGGTGTGGTGGTGGTGGTGGTGCGCGGCTACTTAGGGACCGCGCTGCGTGTGGGAGCAACGCCCTGCCCCGCCCTAGCCAAGGGCCTCGCCTAGGAACTAACTTGGTGACGGTGTGCGGGACAATCTCCGGGCCGCGCCGCGCCGGGCAGGACTCGCTATCGCCGAGTAGCACCGCAATCACAAGCCAAGTCAAGCAGCCCCCGCGCTACCCGCCCGGCCCTCCCTGTGAGTGTGTGTGTGTGTGTGTGGCGGGTGGGGCGAGAGACACGACACAAGCGTGCGTGTGGCCGCGTCATTGTGTGTGTGTGCGTACATGACACTCTGCCATTCATTGCAAGACGCCATGTCGTCCTTATCTCACACCGGGCGGCTACTGGGCGACCCCGCCCCGCCCCACCACGCCCCGCCACGCCCCGCCACGCCCCACGCTACACCACCACGCCCCCGCCCTCTCCCTTTAAATAAGATGGGGCTTTTAGCATTAGCATGCAAACAGATTATTAGGGCGCTGGCCCTGCGATATGCCTCTTTGGCCTTTCGCAGTATCAACCGGTGGACGAACGGCTTACGCTGCCGGGCCGGGCAAGCAACTGTGAGACAGAGAGAGAGAGCGAGAGAGCGAGCGAGCAAACGAGAGAGAGAGAGAGAGAGCGAGAGAGAGAGAGAGACAGAGAGAGAGAAATAGGGAGAGAGCGAGAGAGAGAGAGAGCGAGAGAGAGCGAGCGCTATACCAACCCTGCACACCTACAACCACTGCACCCGCGGCCCCATCAGCGGACGGAAGTCGTAAAGGGAAGAGAGATGCAGCGTTGCCAACCAACCCCGGCCCCGCCCCGCCCCGCCGCGCTAAACCGGCAGGGCTGCCAACGACAACACACGCGTGACGGACAGGCCGGGGCGCAAATGGACTCTCTCTCTCTCTTTCTCTCTTGTTGGAGTTGAGCTGAAGGGTACCCACCAGACCAGACCGCCCCCCACTCGTGAATCGAGCCAGCGGATGGATGCGCGTGCCCCGCCCCGCCCCGCCCCGCCCCGCCCTCTTTTGTCCGCGGTACGTCTTTCTCCGGCCAGCAGCAGCGCAGCAGCCGACCCTCCCCTTCACGCAGAGAGCGGCCGCACCGAGCACTCATCGTCGAGATTTCAATTTTATATTCCCCGCCAAAACAAAAGGAGCGCGGGGCGGGGTGCCTCCGGCCCCGGCTGGAGGCCACCGCCCCTGTACTGCATGCGGCCATTTTTATGCGGCCCGGCCCGCTCAGCTCAACACCGAGACTCATAACGGAAATGAAAACAGCTTTGGACGGGCAGATGAGACCCACGGCCTGGCGGCGTGAGGGGGAAGAGGGTGAAGAGTACGATTTCGAGTACAACAGGTGGACTAACAAGTTCTGGTACTCGCTTACGGGGGTGAACACTCTCCCAGAATATAATGAGCCTCCTGAACAGATTATTTCCCTCAAGGTGGGCACAATACGTGCGTCTCGCGTCTCTCACTCACGGCTGATTCCGAACCTTCCACCCGCCCTCGTCCAGCTCTCCCTCGCGCCCTACCCAGCCCCTCCACACCGCCCTTCCACCCTTGACAACAGAGGAGGGGGGAGGATTTTAATCCCGACATTGCTGCTGCCCACTCCTTTGCCCTGTCCGTCACAGAGCGCGTCCACGGCGCACCCGAGCGAACACGGGGCGAAGATGAGCGTCGTAGAGACAGCGACCGGGGCAATCTCTCTCTCTTCTCTCTCTCCTCTCTCTCTCTTCTCGCTCTTTCCCTCAAACGGGTCAATTACTCTGAATTCGTCCCCCCGCGAGCATCAAGTCTCGCTCCGTCGGGCCCAGACAGAGGTGGCAGAGGGGAGAGAACAGGGGGGTCTGAAGAATGTTATATTGCGCCGGCCGGCGCGGGGGAGCGGGGCGGAGCGGGGACGGGGGAGTGTCAGGTGAAAACATGAGTACATTGGCACAGCGGACTGCCATGCCGTCGTTATATTGCCGCCCGCCACCTGCATGTCCGCACGGTCGTTGTCGCTCTCGAGTCTCGTCCTTCTATTTTTATTTCCCCCGCTCGGCCCCGCCTTGCACCACGCATCGTTTCATTTTCTTCCCCTTTCTTTTCCGCAGGGTATACGTGTGCCTGACGGGGGGCAATAGCCTTCGTGGGTACCAGCCGGTAGCACTGCCGCCCCGCGGTAAACGGTTTAATGGCGACGCAAGGCGCCGCCGATGCACGGCTAATCTCTCTTTCTCTCAGTCTCTCGCCGTATCTCTTTCTCCGGCTGCACCTTTCCGTACCTGGGTAAGGTACGTGTACTTAATCACTACACGGGCCAAACGACGCCACGCTCCGCAGCGCGCGGTTGGACAAGATTTGCCGATAAATTCTTCTAAACAACGGAGAGAGAAGAGCGTACGGCGGACGCACGCTCGCGTCACCATACGCCCACACAGCCAGGGCCTCGGCCGGGGCACTGAATAAGTCGAATGGAACAGGCCGGGCCGAAACAGATATAGAGGAGTGGTGCTGAAAGGGTGAGAGAGAGAGAGAGAGAGAGAGAGAGAGAGAGAGAGAGAGAGAGAGAGAGAGAGAGAGAGAGAGAGAGAGAGAGAGGGGGGGGGATCAATGGAATGGATTCCGATCGAGATAAGCAAGGCCAAATGGGAGAAATGGGGAGCCGAATACGGGGGGTTAAAGAAGCGCGGGGGATGAAACCGGGAGGCTTGGCTGAAGCGGGCATTGCCGCAGGGGGACCAGGTAGCTGACAGTCACCCTGCAAGAACGGAGGAAAAAGAAAGGAAATCGCGACAAAAATCTAAAATGTCGTATTCTAGCAATGCGATGGTGATGGCATGTTCTCCTAATTTTTCTTTACTCTGTTCGGGCTAAGCATCTCGAGTTGGGCTTGTTCTCCGTGGGAAGTTGAGTGAACTCGGGCGAGACGCGATGATAGATGTCAACGCCGAGGAGGCGCCGCGGCGCCCTGGACCCCCGCGAGCAGGCGCCGCCGCCGCCGCCTCCGAGGGGGCGAAAGAAGAGAGAGTCGACTCGGATGACACATGACGGAGACGGCGGGAGGGTTGGGCGCCCCGGCGGCCCCGCCCCGGCCTGGTGCCAGTCGCACCCCTGCGCGGGGGAGTAGGGGAGGACATACAGCTGACGCTGCCCTATGAATACTCATAGTGGTCGAGGACCCAGCGCCCACCGAAATGCAACCAGCACGCCGGCCTGGCCCTTCCCACAGGGTCGATCGCTTCCGGTTATGAGCGATATCGCCCCCCCCTCCCCATCCCCTTTGGTCCGAAGTTCAGCAGGGGCAGATCAGAAGGGCCTACAGCGGGCGAATGTCGACAGGGAACCCGGAGCAAGGACCCCTGCAGGACACGTGACGAATGGGCTGAGGAAGGGGCGTGGTGGGGCGGGGCGGGGTGGGGCCTGGTCCACGAACCCTAATTGCATTAGCGGGTCCGAATGCGGTGGCTCAGTGATTTGTCTTCGGCTGACATAAGGTGCACCCACCCGCCCCATTAGTCCGATTTAACCAGAGAGACGAAAACGGGTGCGCGGTACAAAAAAGGCATAGCGGGGAGGAGGGGGACGAATACCAAAGTGACACCATGTTTCGGCATACGCGTGTTCTATCTCGACTCTGATCACCGCCAGAGACATGAAGTAAACTCTTGGGTAATTAAAAAGATTTACTTTCGGTACGGTATGCAGCTTACTGGGTTACCACAATTAAAAAAAAATTATTATATTTACTCCGGAAAACGCGAGTCACACCATGCGGCACCTAACCTTATAGGGCCTGCTGTAACGTAATTTTACGATTTTCCACCGCTCCCGCACCTTTACACCCGCGCGCGCGCGCGTGCGGGTGCGAGAGAGATAGCGGGCGGCGCGTCATGTAACTCACAGCACGGCCATACACTACACCCCCACCGAGCAGAGGTGCGCGGCCTCAAATTTGTGCCGTTTCACTTGAGTTGCTTGGGTCCTTATCGGCCGAGGTAAATGTTGTGTGCGCCCGTATGGCGCGCTGTGCTGAGGCGAGGGGGCCCGGCCCGGCCCGGCCCGGCCGGGGCGCGTGTGCGTGTTGATAGGTTTTTCTAGCAGCGCGGCTGAAAACAGGGAGAGCTTTGGGCGCTGCTGCTGCTGGGATTGGCTCCAGCCAGGGGCGGAACGAGGAACAGGGGCGAGCGGGTCCGGGGCAGGGGGAGGGGGAAGGGGGGGTGGTCATTCGTCAGGTGAAGAATGACCCGTCGCTGCTGCCGACCCGAGAGGAGCGGGGCGGGGCGAGGCGGGGAGGAGTAGTGCGAAGGGATCACAGACTTGAAGGGGGAAAAAACAGCGCGCGGGGCGCAGCGCAGCGGAGAAGGGCGGGGCGGGGCGGGGCGAGCGTTTGGTTTCGTGGTTACGCCGGCGGGGTGGGTGGCGAGGCGAGGCGTCGGCACCCGCATGGCGGGGCCACGCCGGCGCCGGGGCGCGAGGCGAGGCGCAAGATAACAGATAAGCGAAATGATCCTGGACAGGGACTGGAGAAAGACAGGGCAGACAGAGATACAGAGGGGCGGAGGGAAAAGACAAACCGCCGGTGCATTTTCTGGCAAGGGTATCGGCCGCAGTAAATTCGCTTGGCGAGACCGAGACCGCCGTCATGGAGGGGGAGGGGGTCTTGCTTGCAGGCCGTCACGGCATAAACGGAGTGAAACGCGGTGCCTTTCGAAGATTGCTTTCGTCTGCTCCTACGCTCGACTTTTTCCCAGGCGGATATAAAGAGACGCCTCTATGAAACGTCCGAAAAATCAGGAGCTCGAAGGTTTCTTGAGAAAACAAAGAGAAAACGGTTCGTTGACGCGGTGGGAGGATGATCAGGTTGAAGGTCGGCTCTGCGGTGTTGGTGCTCCTGATCAGCAGTCACACAGTCCCACACGGGTGGGGTCGGTACCGCCTGGAGCCTGCGGGCGTGGCGGGGCGTGGCGGGGCGTAGCAGGGTGTGGCGGGGCGGGGTAGGGCTCAGCACGGCGCTCACTTTGAAGACACGTCTCCCCGAGGCATTCACAAAGCAAGCATCCGTTCTCGCGGAGAGGCACAGCGACGCGGAGATGAGAAAAATAATCTCACTTTTCCCTAATAGTATACAAAGTACATCCTCCCTCCCCTTCTCCTCCCAACCGAAATGTTTTGCACATTCCCCGAGTGCACTATCTGGTAACCATGACGTGTCCTGCCGGCCCGGCCCGGCCTGGCCCGGCTCGGCACCGGGTACTTCCGATTGCAGAGCACAGCACAGCCGAACACGGGGGACGGGGGGACACCACTTGTTTCTCTCTGGTTAAGTAAAACGTGCCTGGTGCCCGCGGGGCGGGGCGGGGCTGGGCAGGGGGCGCTGTGGGAACGGCCTTGGGCGAGCTGCAGCAACCAAACAGAATTTTAAAAAGTCTTGGTGCTGGCCGGGCGTGGTGGCCTGGCGGGGCGGGGCGGGGCGGGGCGGGGCAGTACGTCCCGGGCAGACGCGTGTTTCCGCTCGGCTCGGGTCTATGCTCGAGACACACCTCCACCACGTTCACTCCTTGCGGACACCTCGAGCGCAGAGACGGCCGGATCAAAGCGCGCGCTAAACCGACAATCAAGCAGACGGATGTGCCGAATGTAAAACTTGAAGCTTATGTAATGCTTTAGTTTTTCTTGCTTGGAACATCCCACCACAAGCAAACAAAAGTTTTAACAGAGTCAGTCGGAAGTAAAGGGGGGGCTCTCCATGGCAAAGTGGTCCATGACGCCGGGCCTTCCCTGAGCCCGGCGGGGCGGGGGCCGGCCGCGCTGGGCTGGGCTCGGCCTCGGCCTGGCTCTCGGGGGAGACTTAGGGCGGTAGTCTTCCTCCTTGTCATTGTCTCGGGAGGTGGCGGGGCGTGGCGGGGCGTGGCGGGGCGTGGCGGGGCGTGGCGGGGTGTGAGGAGGGGCCGGGCCGGGCGGCTCAGCGCGTCGTAAATTAGTGGGGCCGCTGCGCTGCGCCGCTGCCTCGATCGCTTTACAGAGGTTTATAAACCAAAAGGGTCGCTTGCCAATAGCACAGTGGCGTATATACACACTCGCCAAATTGGAGTAGATGAAAATAATACACAAAAATATATTTATTCTTGTAGCGAAGAAATTTTAAGAATTAATTTTATGAAGGGAATAATGGTGCGGTAAGACAAACAGTACTACGCAGCGCTGCGCGGCCGTACGCAGGCGGGGCGAGGCGGAGCGGGGCGGGGCGGGGCGAGGCGGCTCGGGGCTCACCGCGCGCCATTACCCCTTTAGGGCGCAGATACCTTGGATCACGTCCAGGGGGGCGCTGGCGCACCCGTGCAGCCAGCCAGCCAGCCGGCGCAGACCGAGCAGTCAGCCCGCCAGCATACTGCACTTCTGCCAGAACGATATATTATTAACAGAAATTTTCTCTGTCATCAAGCCGAGATGCAGGACGCCGCTGACAACAAGGCGGGGCGGGACGGGGCGGAGTGCCGTTCCACCTGCCTCACCGAGTCCGTCAGGAGCAGCGCGCGCAATCTACATGGACTTCATTACCATCAGGGCCAACAGCACATTGTGAGCATCTTATCCCCCCCCCCCCCCCCCCTCCTCGCACATGCGCGCCGCGCCCCGCCCCGCCCTAAGCACAGGGAGCAGGGTCAAAACTATCGCCGACGACGTCATTGCGTCTCGCGAGGACTTTAACACGGAGAGAGACCGCCAAGCCCGGTGTGCGCGCGGAGTGGGAGCGGGAGCGAGAGAGAGCATGAGGGGGAGTGAGAGAGCGGGAAGCCTGGTGGGCTAGGGCAACGCCAGCATCGCCGGCAAAGGCACTCAATTACCACTGCCTCGGTGTTATTTTAAGTCCGCCCGGCCCGGCCCGGCCCGCGCCAACACTCACAGTAATCAATCACTTCCTCTCTCCGTCTCCGTCTCTCGCACACTCGCCTGCCGGCGCCTACATCTCGCCGTCTCTGTCGCACCACAAACTATTTCCCACCCAGCCTGCCTGCCCCCGTCAGGAGTCATGCCACGCGCTGTTGAAGTAATCACGTTGCCGCTCGCTATACACGAGCAAATTTGTATTTTTGAAAAATATTTTTTCTCACGGCGCACAGCGTTGGTCATGGACGGAAAGAAGGAAAAAAAAAAAGAGTAATCGTATCATCCCTTATTCTCGGAAGTATATTTGTTCCCGCGCGCGTGCGAGATTTGGCGTGGGGCTGGTCCGGCAGTGAGAAGAGCGTTCAGAGCGTGGGGATAGGGTCTAATTAGCAGAACTCAACGGGTCTCCCTGCCGAGCTCTGCCTGCCCTCCACGCGCCCGACCCGAGTCGTCACGGTGTGCTGAGCGAGTGGGACTGAGTGTGGGTGCCCCACTGTGGAGGCGGGGCGGGGCGGGGCGGGGCGGGGCGGGGCGGGGCGGGGCGTGGCGTGGCGTGGCGTGGCGGGGCGTTGCGGCTTCGAGGCAAATGAGGGCCAAGTTTGAGCCCTAATCGTTCATTACGGACGCCCGGCCCCTCCACCACAGCGAGAATATGTATTTCGGTAACCCCCTCGACTCCCCTCCCCTCCCCACCCGCCGCGGCGCGCACAGCAGGGCCTCACGTTCGCTTCACCCCCATGCTCATCCTAACGGCGGAATAACACTTCTCCAAATAATAATCATAATAAAATAATCGTTTTCATATTCGCAGAGCAGCGAGCGCCGCGCCCACCCGGGGATCTGGCCTGGCGATTCCAAATAAGGGAGGATTTTGCGCGCCCCGCCCGGCGCAGGCCGAGCTCCCCTGCTGGGGCGGCGAGTCCTGCGGGCCCTGCGAGCGGGTCCTGCTGCCGCGTGCGAGATCGAGTGATTTATTTTGGAAACCTGAACGCAGCAGGCCCAGCAGGAAAAACTCGAAGAAACAAAGGGGGGTTCCAGGGGGCGGCAAGCGAGCGTGAGCGAGAGGGCGGGCGGGTTGGAGAGAGAGTAAGAGAGACGGAAAGCGGTGAGAGGAGGCGAAAGTGAGGGGCGGGGCGGGAGGCAGGCCACGCAGGGTGCACATCAGGGCCAAGGACTCGGGGCCCTCTCAGGTGCAGGTCAAGGGGCCCTGCAGGCGGGGAGGGGCGGGGCGGGGCGGGGTGGGCCCCCGTGAAGGGCGCGCCCTGGGACTTGAAAGGGCGGCTCTTTTTCTGTTCCCCTTTCGCCCCCCTGCTCTCTTGTCTCCCCGTCACGTTTGGCGGAGGGAAGGCCAGGCGGGGGGCCACTGTTCTCGACCAGGTTCAACACCAGGCAGGAGGGAGGACCGCTTGGACCGCTATAATTTTGCGGTTTAAATACCCGCGTCCTCTATCTGTTTCCGAATCCTAAGGGGAGATGGTTCATACACTGACATTTCGCTCTACTGTTTGTGTGAACATGAGCATAACTACAACCCAGACGCGCCTAGAACGCTCTTGGTTTTGAACAGAGTCGCCGGGGCTGTGCTCCCCAGAGGCCTCCGCCCCGCCCCGCCTCGCCCTAGGACCAGACGAGGCGCTATCGTCCGAATCAAAATTGTCTCCTTCCTCGGCAGCGCGCGTGTCTTACGTGGATCAGTCAGCCATTTAGTCGAAGCGGGTGGAGGAGGAGGGACCGAGCCGCATGTCCCACGCTCCCTCGTCTCTGTCACCCCTCCTCTCTCTCTCTCTCTCTCTCTCTCTCTCTCTCTCTCTCTCTCTCTCTCTCTCTCTCTCTCTCTAAATCCCGCCTCGGGGCGGATGTGCGCGATAGCGAGCCCGGGCGGGCCCACCCCCTGGCTGCTTATAAACAGAACCTTGCACCACCTGGTGCTCGGCGGGGCTCTGTGTGTGTGTGAGATGGTCGCACAGACATCGATCGCTCCCCACCTTGCTCTGCCCGCCCCGCTCGACACTCTTCATTGCACTTGAGGACACTTTTCGATACACGAGGAACGCGCCACCGCCGCCCGCCCTTGTGCAGCATCTTTTAGAAAGGGCGAGGGCGGCTGAGGGAAAAGTAGTTGATTTAGCAGTTGATACTTGAGATTTGATTTAGCAGTTGATACTTTTAAACACACAATTGACAGGCACTCGAATTCATTAATTAATTAAACAGCAGTAATATGCATTCGCGGCACGCAGAGTAGCGGCAAAGGTTTTCGCATAATTTATCGCTTTGCAAGAGGCATGATAAAAAAGAATTGGGATGCGCCCCCGACGTCATGTGTGCGCAAGAGCGCCGGGACTGCAGTTTTGGGGGGAGCGAGTTCAAGAAGCCGCCGCGCCTGCGGCTCACAAACGTCGATTCCCCACGAAGAAACTCTCCATCAACCCCGGCATATAGTAGGCGCCGTTTCACTTTACGCGACTTTTAAAAATTGTCGGAAAGTATAGGAATTGAAGGGGGCGGCGTGGAGAGCGGAGGCGGCGGTAGAGGAGGGATGAAGGAGGGATGCGGGGGATGCTCCCTCCGTCCGCTCACCGTTCAACACCCACCCCGCCTCTCCCTCCCCTATCTCCTATATGCTGCAAGTTTCCGGGTCCCCGCACAAAAGAGGAAGAGAAGAGGGGGAGGGGAGGGGGGGGAGGACGAAATCAGCGGTAAAAGCTGAGCAGCTAACTTATGCAGACAGGCCCGGGCAGGGCTGTGGGCCCAGCCGCCCAGCCGGCCATATCTTCCACTGCAACGCACTTCACTTTTATTTGGAGGGGAGCGGTGGGGGGTGGGGGGAGGAAGGGGCGGAAGAGCGGGGGGTAAAAGGTGGCGGTGGTGAAGGGGTATTCTACGGGATCATTGGAAACACACTCTCTCTCTCCCCAATGGAGTGGAATAATACTTTTTCACGCCCTCGAAACTGGGGGAGAGAGTTTGTCAAAATGTGCCGAAATTAAACGGAGACTAAAACTATATAGTAAAGAGGACGAGTGAATATAAGGGGGGAGGGGGGGGGGGGGCTACGTAGGCGAGGGGAGGTGGCAAAATGGCAGAGAAGGGCACTGCGGCCGGCTCACCTTTTGCCGAGTAGATAAATATCCCCCCCCCCCCCCCCCTCCACACCAGCGCCCCCCACTCTGCTCGCCTCTGGAAATACCCCCATAACTTTTTATTCGCAACTCGAATAAATCCAATTTAATTCGAACAAGATTATGCAGCGCGGGCATTTTGTCGGCCCCCGCCTTTCCCCATCACTTTATGCAGTTCTCCGTTAACGTTATTAAATCTCTGCGTCTCCTCCGCTTTTACTCTTTTCGCGGGAATACGGCGCTCGTCGCGCAGGCGCAGGCTGCCGCCGGGGCGGGATTGTCGAGAAAGAAGTTGTCGGGGCGACAGGGGAGGCCGGGCCGGGATAGAGCGGCGGGCGCAGGCCTCGAAGCGCGATTAGAAAATTAGAAATGGAAACGATCCCTTCGATGGGCGCGATTGGGTTCCTGCCGCCTTCGCTGGGGGGCCGCTGCTGCGCCGGCCGGCGTCATGTACTGGAAGTTTCAACAATGTACCGAAAACTCCTCGCAAACATGTATAAAAGAAAGCAGAGGGGACAGCAGCAGCTCTGCGCGACAAAGCAGGTCCCATCTTCGTCCTCAAAGAATGGTCAAAAAAAATGAAGCTCCGGCTGGCCGGCTATTGTCTCACGCCAATCACAAAAAGCCAGGGGAAAAAAATAATACTCATAATGAGGTCCGCCCAGCAAATTAAAGGCGGCACCGAAGGGAGAGGTGAAGGCAAGAAGGGGAGAGGAGTCGAGTCTCGGACACAGGGGCGGGCCGGGCCGGGCCGCACAGGGGAGACTTTTAAATTGCCATCTCGTTACACAAGCAGAAGCAAAGAGCCCTGGCTGCATCACTTCTACGCCCCTCGCCCCACTCAAGGTGTCGCAAGCACGATAAACTCCCAAAAAAATAAAATTAAAGGGTCACATACCATAAAAATAAAGTCACATAACACCCTTAAATAAATAAAAAATATGAATTAACGGGAAGACTTTTGTTTAAAAATCAATATAAGAGCGGTTTGAGACGCAGAGTCCTTGCACTGAAGCCTGGCACGCGAGGGTGCGCAACTCCGCGCACCCTAAAGGGGTTGGGGACACGACAGAACCTCCAAAGCCCTTCCCCTTAAAATAAAAATAAAACTGCATCGGATTGCCATCGGTGGCTCAAAAATAAGACATTTTCCACCCCATCGAATATATTATGTTAAGGGGCGATGTAATTTCAATGCAAAATAACGCAGGGCGGAGGAGGGCGGCGGCGGGCGGGGGCGGGGGGAGAGTGGAGACGGAAGTCATTTCCGGTATTGGAAGAACGCCCCCCGCTGTAGCGCCTCGTGCTGCCGGGCTGGGGCGCGACCCGCACCCGCCCGGACCCGCCCAGACCCAGACAGACGCAAAAACAAACGTTTTCTCCCCCGGCCCGACTGGCGCATGCAGCAGAGCCGCCTCCAAAACCACCCCTCCAGTTTAATTTGTGGTCAATTATCAGACTTAATAGCGACGGGGTGGGGCGGGGTGGGGCGGGGCGGAGCGGGGCGGGGCGCGGGCCTTGGCGGGCTTCACAGGCTCCGGCCAGGCCCGGCGGCGGGCGGACGGCGCCTGGCGGGTAGGCCACCTCGGCGGCGGGTGAGCGCGCGTGCGGGCGGGAAGCCTACCTCCACGGCGCGCTACGCTGCGCTGCCCCGCGCTGCTGGCTCTCTCACTCACTCACCTTGGCGAGCTGCCGCTGCAGGCGCTGCACGCTGCTCCTCTCTCTCGCACAGCAGCGCCGCTCCGCCTCCAGGAGCGCCTCCAGCTCGGACACGCGCGCCTCCAGGCTCTCCTGCAACAGCCAAACAGACACAGAGGGCTCAATACAGGTCCAAGTACACAACGTTAACTAAGCATGCGCCATTCACGCACCTAGGGGAAAGTGCGTAAGTTTTACCGTCGTAAAATGGCGAAATGTTTTTGCTGAAAATATAGAAAATTTTCTGATTGACGGCTTGTCTTTCTCCTGCGTAATCCCGGTGGCTGATGCGGGTCGTAAGGACCACGCCCAGACGCCGCGCCCCCTCCCTGCCGCTGCCGTTTGGATGAATAGTATGGAACGCCCCAGTGCAGGCCGCCCCACCGCACCCCGCCCCGCCCCGTCCGAAGGGAAAAGTCTAGTCCCTCTCCTTGTGGCGCCGACAAACTCCCCTGCAACTGCCGACATGGTGGCGGGGCGGGGCGGGGCGGGGCGGCCGACTGCGGGAGCAAAAGTGAATGGAACAGGGGGACGGTGCGGCCCCACGCCGCCCGCCCCACCCCTCCCTCCGCCGCTGCCGTCTTACACATCTCCGGCCCGGCCCGGCCGGCGAGGCACGCCAGAGATCTCTCCAGTAATCCCGTGGCTCCTCTAGGCGGAACCGCCGCCGCCACCCCTCGCTAGAGAGCTCAGCGGAGCCCCCAGATTGAAGCACTCGAGGGACCGTTCAGAAAATTTTTCATTGAACAGACGGCACAAATTTTCAATTTTGCGCTAATCTATGTTGCAAATTTTCCAAGTGAAAATTTTTTATAACAGGTTTACTGATTTTGTTTTAGTTATGGAGTTTGCGCATTGAGAAACAGAGTGAGGAAACCTACAGTGAGAGAAGCCATACGAAAACGCAAAAGCAACCCACAACCCTTCCGATTCCAGCCGAAAAATGACACGCGGCACTACAAGAGGCCGCCCCGCCCCGCCCCTTCCGCCCTCAGCCATACAGCCTCCTCCAGCGAGCGCGCCCGCCGCCCCTCCAAACCTCAGGGGCCTAACGGACCCGGCCGGAGCCGCGCCAGACAGACATCATCGGTCCTGTTTAAAGCGGGCGCCGAGGGGGCGGAGAGAGAGAGGGAGCGGGAGAGAGAGAGAGGGAGAGAGAGGGAGGGCACGGGAGCAGGGGAGGGGCACCGTTGTTAAAAGTGATGGATAGGCTACAATAGAGTGGTCCCGGTCCTGCACTGCGGACCCTGTGGACTGCGGCCGGGTCGCCCTGCTGCCTCGCGATGCCTGCGGCTCCGCCGTCCACAAGCCGCATCGCTAAGTTACATTACCGATTCATTCCGAGAAAGCAGAAAAATAAAACCGAATAAGCGCCACGAATACGGCGGGGCGGTACAGGAGGCAGAGCTTAAGAAGCAGCAGCTGTTGGGAAACGGAATCTCTCAGTCTCGCTCTTAATTCCAACGAGAAGACGGCCGCGCAGCGCGAGTGATGACTACTTCCAATCCTTGCGATTATATGAGATGGTGTATAAAGGCGAGACGGCGGGAGATGGAGGGAGAAAAATAAATTAATCCATAATCTCGATTAAGAGCAGTGTAGCCGCGGGGCTGGCGCGCGGCTGGTGTGGGGGGTGGCTCCGCGGGGCGGGGCGGCGCCTGTAGTCAGCCGGCGCCACTTTATGACGAAATAATCTTCACTCGTCTTGCGACCCGATCAACGAGTTGAGGGGAAGAAGCTCAACAGTGAGAGGGAGACTGGGGGAGGAGGGAAAAGGAGAGAGAGAGAGAGAGAGAGGGAGAGAGAGAGAGAGAGAGAGAGAGAGAGAGAGAGAGAGAGAGAGAGAGAGAGAGAGCAGGGGGATGGCGGAGGAACACTGGGAGGAAGGATCGTATCGTATGGCAGGCAGGCAGGCGGCAGCCGCTCCTAAAAACGTGAGCCCTGCGGCCGGGACGATCCCAGAGCAAAATCACGTGCACACTGGAAACTGTACAGGGCGGCGCCGCGCAGAGCCACGCCACGCCACGCCACGCCAGCGGTTCACTTTTGGTATTAATGAATCCGAGAGGCACGTGACTCGAGCCGCGTAAATAATCCATCAAGTCTGCATCCCGCTTCCATTAGGTGCGCCTGCGCCGGCGCTGCACTCGGCGGCGTCAAGCTAACGTGTCATTAATAAAAGTTACCGCGATGAAAACTGCTGTAGGCGCGGGGGGCGGGGGCGGGTAGCTTGCATAATCCACCACCCGAAAAAAGCGCCGTCGGGCGGGTTACGTCTTGAAATTATGCATCAGCAGCTCTCGAACGCCTCATTTCTTCTTGTTATTCAAAGACTGCTGCTGCTTGTCTGGTTGTTATACTGTTAACAGTGGACAAAACTCTGCGAGCAGCGGCGTTGAAAGATGCTCGGCGTGTCCCACCCCCAACCCCCACCTTTGTGCGGTGCGCGCGACAACTAGCCTGAAACAAAGTTGCGGCGGCGGCCGCCTGCAGCGCGTCCGTCGCGCCGGCGGGGCCGCGCGGGGCAGGAGGGAGGGTGCGCTCCTACTACCCCCGCCCCGCCCCGCCCCACCCCGCCCACCTGAGTCTGAGTTCAGAGGCCGCGCAGTTGGGACACACGGCGACGGCGCCTAGGCGGGTGGGCGGGTGGGGCGGGGCGGGGTGGGGCGCGGCGGGGGGCGTTCTTCTGCTCCATGAGGCTCTGTCCTCGCTTCATCAACCATTCCTGCTGATACGGCCCGTCCCCCCTCCCCTCCTTTCCCACTTGGGCGCCCCTGTTGGCCAGGGCGGGGCGGGGCGGGGCGGGACCGCGCCGGGGCCCCGCTCTCACACCCCGCCGGGCCGGGCCGGTCGAGGCCACTGGACTCCTCCACCCTCATCGTCGGCGACACTGCCAGAAAAAGTCGCCTCAGTATTTTTAAATCGGGAAATCGGAATTAGGCGGAATTACGTGACTGCGCACTTCGGCTGATATCACTCTAACTGCGCGGGCGAAAAGTGCCAGCAAACTGCTTCGATTTAACAAAACTGCACGTCTCTAAAGGATGCTAAAAGCTAAAACTTTCGCAATCTACGTTAAGTACCGAAAAAGAACGTCAGGGCTCGAACAAATAAAGAATGGGGTCGAAAGGGGGACGAGCGTACGCGAACGTTATTCAAAGGTATTTTCCCCTGCGCTCGTTTTTCGGCAGGGTACGGCGTTGGCTCATCGGGCAGTTTGGCCCCGCTGGACTCCATCAACCCCTAGTGGCTACCCCACGGGCCCCTCACCACCACGCCCCGCCACGCCCCGCAGTAGCCCGCCTCCCCCTGGCCAGGCCCGGCCGGCCTGACCCCTTCGTCGTAAAATCTGAATTCTCATATTTCTGGTCGGCCGAGATTTGACCGGCCGCAGTCCGTCTGGAATAATCGGATTTTTATTTATGCCTTACCGGATATATGCCCTTCCCCTACCGATCCGACCCGATCAGCCCCCGGTCCTCCCCCAAAAACCCTCTGCTTCAGGAGGGCGCTCGCGCTACTGGAGAACCGCTTGTGTTTTAGGTAATTATACACAGTTGAAACTTATAGTAAATAAATAAAACTTTAATTTTTATACAGGCCACCTATGATTACAAACTTTCGTTTGGATATTTAAATTTTATATTTATGACAAACCCAACCCCAGAACCCCCGAAACTCAAACTTCCCCCTCCACCAGCCCCGTTATACGCACACGCGGTATGCGACGTGCGGCCCAGAGCGCACACAATACTACACACGCCCTGCCCGGCCCCGGCGGACCCACTGAGGAATTTGAATTTAATTTCGGCGCTGCGGTTCATTAAGAAAATTCCAGTGTTGTTGTGCTTTTGCCCCCGCGCTACACACATACACGATACTAGGGTGGGTGGGCGATGTGTGTGTAAGCAAGTGTGTGTGTGTGAGGAGGGGAGCCGAGCCGGATTACTCGGACACCGTCACACGTCGCGCAGGACGACGCCAGATCTGATCTGATCCACGACACAGCAGATGTTTCCCCGCGCCGCGCCACGCTGCGCAAATTTCCCCAAACACGTTAATACAATCGACTCGACTGTATCGATTCCCAACGAGATGGGGGAGCTAGCCTATAGCCGCTAGCCGGACGGGACGGGGAGAAGAAAGAAGGAGGGGTGTCAATCAAACGCAGCCGGGCCGGCCTATGGGGGATAGCATGGGCGAGCGAGTGATCCCTGCACCGCCCTTGTCTTCCTCCGCCTCCCTTCCCCACCGCCTGCTCGTTGTTGTGCGTTTTGTTGTTATTGGCAGGCACGTGAGCGGGTTGGGAGGGGGAGGGCACCACCAGCTTCATGAGGAGAAGAAGAAGTTCCAGAGCAAGGGAAACAATCCCGTGCTGCCATGCCGCCGCGCATAAGTGCAGCAACAAACCTGACAGTAGTGAGGGGCCAGGCGGACCAGGCGCTACCGTTACTGTGTGTGATTCACTCAGCAGCGAGAGGAGATGGGAGGAGAGGAGAGGAGAGGAGCGGAGCAGAGCCATATCCCGCTCCATAAGAAACCTCCGCCCCTGCGCCCCTGTTCACAGCCCCGCTATTCTCCCCGCCCCGCCCCGAGGGGGGCTCTTCTCAACGACAATCGCTAAAGTTCCTGTGTCTCGGCGACACTCGAATGGAAGTGGTCGCCGCGCCGCGCCGCGCCACGCCCGGCCACGCCCCGGCGGCGATACATGGCGACGCCAGGAGGCGCCGCCATACCGCACGCGAGACGCCGCGCCGTCCACGACCGCGTTCATAATTTCGACGCCGCCATGAGAAAGAGGGGGAAAGAGAGAGGGAGAGAGAGAGGAAAGGAGAGAGGGAGCGGGGGGAGGGAGAGAGAAGGAGGGAGGGAGGGGAAAACCTCTGGGTCAGTTGGGGGGGATACGCGCGCAGCTCTCCATCAGCGAAACAGTTTTGCCGTCACGTTAAGACGGGAGGGGCGTGCCGCGGGGGAAGGGCCGTAGGGGCTGAGGGACGGGGGGCGTTCTCGACTCGACAACAATATCCAACTTGGCGCGCGAAAATGTTGTCGTCAATAACGCTAGGCCACGTCACTCTCCTCTCCTCGGTGGCGGTGTGTGTAGCGCCGCGCCACGCCACTGCGGCGCGCAGGAGGAAGTCGCGCTCTCCGGATGGACGGCGAGGCGAGGCGGGCGACTGCTGCGGGCTCAAAGGACTGCGGCAGCCCCCCCAACGGAAGTGTCGCGCTTCTTCAGGCCCTCAGTCATCTTTCCGCTCGAACCTTTCTGGCGCCAGCCGGCGGTGGGCGGTGGCATGGCGCCTGTGTGCTGCTGCCAACACCGCGCGTGCGCAGGACATGTCTCGCCAACCGCGCGGGAGCTTTCAAATCGGCAGGTGTTGTAGTGGCGGTCCCACGGGCCGGACCAGACGGCCTGCCACTGACGGACTTCCCCCTGCCTTCCCCTCGCCATCCCCTTCACACATCTCCAACCGCAAACGTCTCCCTCTCCCTTACACCCGCGGCGAGTCACCAGCCCCGCCCCGCCCCGCCCCGCCCCGCCCAGCGTGAGTCAGCCCCGCGGTCTGACAGACTGACACAGTGCTGACACCACACCCCTCTCTCCCTCCCTCCGCGGCGCAGGGCGGCTCAACAAATTTATGTGGGTGACTCATAAAACGTTGGTAGCACGGGCGGGTGCTTTGTTATACCCGTGGAAGCGTGCGCGCGCGCGCGCCTTGGTAGGCAGGCAACCCCTCCTATACTTTCCATCACCCCTGTCTCTATCTCACTCGTGCACTCACACCCACTCAGACTCACTCACTCACACACACACCACCCTCCCCCGCCTAACACACACACACAAGCCTAACACGCTTCCATTCCTGTTGTGTCACTCACAATGACACGAATTACTTTATCATACCACCGGCGCACAATACACCCCACTTGAATGGCCCACTGATTGAAACTCCCCTTCACACACACACACTCACTCCTTCATGTGTTTCTTTACACCGCAAGCCCCCGCCTCCTCCGCAGTGTCCTTATTCATCGTCTTCATCTCCCGCTTGACTTGAACGGCCGCGGAAGCTCGACTGCTACAGCTCCACCACCTACCCCTGCTGCAGTACCCGACCCGACCCGACCCGGAGCCCCGGAGCCCCGGAGCCGCGGCCCTTAGGGCCGGATAAGACCCATTACTTTGGATGTTCCGTCCGCGGCCGCCAGGGGCCGCTGCGGTGCTCATTCCAAAGCGGAGCGCCGGCCCGGCGCCTTTCTCACGCGAGCCGCCCGGAGCCGCCCGGAGCCGCCCGGAGCCGCGGGCCGGGACCCTTGAACGGGCCGAGCATGCACTTCACTGCAATGGCTGAAGCAGGAGGCCACGCCACGCCACGCCACGCCGTCGTTCGAACCGACAGGATGCAGGACTTAAGGGCGTTACTGCGAGAGAGCGAGAGAGAGAGGAGAGAGAGAGCTGCGCCTCGCTACCGGGCGTGCGGGTGAGACGGAGCGAGACGGTCAGCGCAAGCAGTGCTCCGGCTGGCTCCGGCTCGCCTCCGGGCTCCGGTGGTGATCACCGCGCGCCCACACCGTAACAAGACAAAAAAATGTACCAGAATTTAATTTTTTTTAAAAATAGGACATACAGGTCTCTTTTTACCATCCACTCCACTTCAAGTAAATGGAAAGGCGAGGCATAGTACAGTACAGCTTAGTACGCGACAAGGACACAAAATACTCTCACGATACAACAACGCGTCGATTACACAGAGGTTGTCCCATGCTTTGGAAATGTTTGTTTTCGACAGTGTGCGTGCGGGGCGACGCGACACGGCGGCTCTGAAGGGCGACGACAAATAATTATCACGCGTTACTAATGATGAAAGTGGCCAGGGCTGTCATTACGGGCGGTCGTCATTAGACCGGGAAGCTCAGCTCGCCCGCGGAGCCAGCCGTGATGAAGGGCAGAGCAGGGCAGGGCCTGGCCGGGCCCAGCGCGAGCACACGCGCGCACGCACGCCACGGGAAAAGTAAGGTTTCGAAAAAAAAGAAAGGAAAACTTTGAGGAGCTTAGATAATTTGAATTCAGATTTTGAAAGAAGTCTCCTCAAAAAATTTCCCCTTGAGGAGGTTGGTCAGGAGGTGGGTTACCTTGCTGAGAGCCTATCGTTTCCACGAAGCCCACCCCTGCTTTGCCCTGCCCTGCATGCTGCACGCCCCCCCCCCCCCTCCGGGCCAGCCCCCGCACTTCACGATGAGTGTTTAGGCAGTTGTGAGTGCAGTTCAGTTATTGGGCTAATGCGATGCACATCCGCAAAGGCCCCCCCGTGCCCGTGCCGCTGGTAGCGCGACCCCTCCGCTCCGCGCCCGCGGTGCGCTTACTCTCTCTCTCCCTCTCTCTCCCTCTCTCTCTCTCGCCCGCGCGCCCTTCCCTGGCTCGTTTACAGCGGTCCATCAAAAAGTTGGGTCATGTTTATGCGCCACATGGGCACCAGGCTCTGCCCCGATGGCTCTGCCCCCGCCCCGCCCCGCGGTGAGCCGCGCTGAGGACGTGCACCGCGCCCCGCCCCGCCCCGCCCCGCGGTCCAGAGAGCAGCTGAGATGCAGCATCCCAGATTACTATTTAAAGAAGACGTCGACGCGGCAGCACCGGCGGTCCGAGACGCAACTTTTTGCATACATGCATTATGAGGAGAGTCACACCACGTCACGTTGCACGGTACACTGTTATAGAGAATCATTGCCTACCAAGCAAGACCAAGAAAAAAAAAGTTTTCACTTGCACTTTTCTTTCTTTCAGAGCAGAGCTAAGGTCGTAGGTGTGGGCGCCCGTTAGCTGTCGTAAACACGGTATCGCACGCAGATAGTTATTACCTTTCAGTTGCAGTCTACTCGTCGTTAGGAGACATCGCCATTACTGAGTAACGACGCGGCCTCGCCACCGGTGGGTGGATACACGATGATAATCTCCTTCGTCTCTCTCTCTCTCTCTCTCTCTCTCTCTCCCCCTCTCTCTCTCTCTCTCTCTCTCTCTCTCACGGTGTCCGGTGCGGTCCCTACGGTGCTCGTGTTAAATCATGGGGCCGCAGGTCAGCGGCCCGGCCCGGTCCTCCCTATAACGCACCGCTTAATCCCCATAAATTAAAGTTTCATATTTCTATCAGGACTCGACCGGCCTCCTTCCCAGAGGCGCGGGAGAAGGGGAGAGGACGCTAGCGAGAGAGAGAGAGAGAGAGAGAGAGAGAGAGAGAGAGAGAGAGAGAGAGAGAGAGAGAGAGAGAGAGAGAGAGAGAGAGAGAGAGAGAGAGAGAGAGAGAGAGGCGGGGCGGGGCGGGGGCAGAGAGCGCCCCTTTGCCGCCGTTCCGCCCGACCGGTCTCATTAGCGGGGTCATGAGAGACACATGGCGCCGGGTGGCGCTTTGGCTTTGGGATTTCGAACGGGATCGCGCCAGCTGCCGCTGCCGGCCGGTCGCGGCCCGCAGGCCAGGCCCCCGCAGGACCGCACCGCGGCGGGGATCATCGGGATAAGGGATGGGGAGCGTCCCGCCTCGGCGCGAGTAATCGCGAGCATTAAACCTCACCCCGCGCCCCGCCCACCCCAGCCCAGCCCCGGCACAGCAGGACGCCGCGGCCCTAACAGCCGCCCAGCCCGAGCAGCCAGCCAGCCGGCCCAGCGGACCGGCACCGATTTGGCGCGGAAAGTAATGCTCTCCATATTTTTCAACAATCGATATTGATGCTGCTGCTGGTGGCGCTGGCTGGTGGCGTCCCCGGCCCGGCCCGGCTAGCAGTATACCACCGGCTGCGGCCGCGGCTCTTCGTGAGAACACTTCATCCCTGCAGCCCAGCCCCGCGCCTCCTACTCACGGACCACCACTTCAAGTCTCTGCGCCACCACTCCACCCCCGCTGTACCCGGTGCTGGTGCACCCCCTCACCAGCCCAGCACCAGCCCCAGGGTCAACACCGCTGCTCCTACGACTCCAGGCGTAGTGTAGCGTGTTTACAGTCTAAACGCGGCGGGGCGGGGCGGGGCGGGGCGGCTATGTGCTCGCGCTCTCTCGATCCACACGAGCACGCAGGAAATGATCACGGGTCTTGCGCTCTCTCTCTCTCTCTCTCTCTCCCTCTCAGTCTGCCTTACTCTCAGCTCCCTCTCCTCCTCTCACTCTTTCCATCATCCCCTCTGCATGTTCAATATTTGCAGCTTCGGTTCGCCCGCGGGCCCTCCGCTCCGCTCCCCGCCCCGCCGTCAAAAGACTTATTTGGCGAGCGCATGATGCAGGCGAAGTAAACTCCGGGACGGGGCGCAAATCCCAAATAAAAACAGACTTAACTCGAAAAGTGTTTGCACCCCGTTGTGTGGAGGCGGCGGCGAGAGGAAAATGCAACACGCGTACCAGGAGGACTTAACGTATTAAAAAAAAACTAAACATGTGTACGCTGTTCCAAACAATACGCCGTTCCCCAAAATATCACTCTTTTGGAAGCGTTAAACTTAAGTTTGGAAAAATAATGATCTAGTTGACCGTTTAGTTTGATTTGGGTGGGCCTCTTTTCTGCAGACCTCACGGCAAGCCGAGCGGCAAACTGAAATTAGGCCGAAAGTTGCTTCCCTTCACCCCCTCTCCTCTTCCCCTCCTGAGCGCCAGTGACCTTTCCCCTCTGCTACTCGGCCCTCGCCAGCCGCCACGCCCCACCACACCCCGCCCCGCCACGCCCCGCCACGCCCGCGCGCGGTCACGACCACGTAAACTCCTTTCCTGTGGTCCTATTCGCAGGCCTCATAAAAAAAGGAACCTCACGTTGCTAATAATTTCCGGGGCGCGGCGGGGCGTGGTGGGGCGTGGCGGGGCGCGGGCTGATCCGATCGGGTCGCGGTGTCACGACCGGACCGGCGGGCGCGTCGCGGAAGGTGGTCATCCATCATTATTTATTGCCACCCGAAAGTAATTAATTCCGCCCGGAAAGCCAAAGGGCGGGGCGGGGCGGGGCGGGGCGGGCAGAGGCGGCAACAGTTCATCTTTCGAATAGAGAAAGAAAGAGGAAATAAGGCCCGACGTATAGCAGTGAGGGGCGCGGCGGCGGCGCCGAGGTCCGAGCAGACAACGTATAGCAGTAGCAGACTTGTTGTGTGACAAAGATGGCACAAGTAGATTATGACAACCCGCGGCGTCTCAGAGCGGCAAAAAATACGAGACAGGACAGGACACGACGTCAATGCGATTTATTAGTTTTTTTTTTTTCGGCCGCGAGGGTGGCCTGGCCGGGGGAATCCCCGCTGAGTTAGGGGTTGGCCCGCGCCAGAAGAAAGAGATAGGAGTAGGAGACGGAGTGTGTGTGTGTGTGTGTGTGTGTGTGTGTTGGAGGGGGGGGGGAGACAACAGACGCGGACAATCAGAGTAAAGGAGCCGAGTGGTGGAACTATCGCACACCTCCAATGTACTATTTCAAAATCCATATCGTCGGACTGTCTGACATACTCACACCTATTCTGACGTACAAAAATTTGACGGCGCGGCTTATGGATGTTTAAGCGCACGCACACACATACAGACAGACGGACTCGCACGTGTGTGTACACAGTTATAAACTAGTGTTTACGGCCGCCACGCCACGCGGCCGGGCCGGCCATGATGAAATGAAAGTCGCACGCACGAGCGGCCCTACTCTGCTAAAAACAGGCCCCTCCCCTCCCGGGCCGTGCGGTTGTATCGGCCCCTCACGCGAGCGGAGCGGGGCCAGGCCAGGCGGGCGCCACTGGACATTAGGCATTCAGGGCGGGATGCTCCCGAGCGCCGCGCCGCAGTCATCGCATCGCCGCCAGAGATATTTCTCATTCGCCTGCAGGCCGACGGCTGGAACAACTTGTCCGCCACGGCCCGGCCCGGCCGCTGTGTCTAGCCGGCTGGATTCGTGAATAACGCGATAGTATCGAAACGAGTAACGTATCGAGTATCGCACCTACCTGTGGTGATGATGCAGTCCGCCCAGCCCAGCCGCCAGCCACGCCTCCGAGGGAAAGTAAACACTACACCCGCCCGGCCGGGCCGCGAGCGCGCGCGCGCGGACACACACACACATCGCCAGGACGAGTCGCACACTCGCGCCAGTGAAGGAGAGGGCTAAGAGAGTAGGAGAAGGCGAGGAAGAGGAGGAAGCCGACGTGCATAGCAAGGGCTCAGGCCAGGACTGACAAACAGACACGCACTAGGTTTTGGTAGTCTGTATGCGAGGGCGCGCGGGTAGCTTGCGCAAGTGTGTGTGTGTGTGTGTAAGCGCACGAGTGTGTGTTGGGACTTACAGAGCGCGCTGAAGGTTCAAAGCACCTGCATGTGATTAATGATCCAGTTCAGAGTGCAGTTCCCGCGGGGGAATGCAGTGGGAGAGGGGGGGGGGGGACGGAGAGAGGGGATCCCCTTCATGATGCAGTTGGTGGCCCGGGGCAGAGAATGGTCCAGCCAGCCAGCAGGGCATTGCAGGGCACGGCAGGGCAGCGCCGTGTGGGAGCGCCCTCGCCTCGCCTGGCCTCGCCTGGCCTGCCCTCGCCTCTGCCCCGCACGCCCACCTCGATACACCGAAACACGTGTCGAGAATGCGATATCGATTTATACCGGGGCGTGAGCGTGAGGCCCGCCAGGCAACGGGCACGATGGTCTTTGGGATTAAGCCGTCCCTCCCATTGTACGGCGCGGGCCACGCGGGCCGTGAGCCGTGCGGTGCGGGCGCAGCAGAGCAACAAGGCACGCGGGTTCGAAACCCGACCCCGGCATCCGCGAGAAGGGCAAACGCTTCTCCTTTCGCTCTCTCTCTCTCTCTCTCTCTCTCTCTCTCTCTCTCTCTCTCTCTCACGGGATGGCACGGTCCAGCGACCGTGCTTTCATTTCATCCCTTTTGCCGGGCCGGAAGCCCTGTCCGAAAGCTCTCGGGAGGAGAGGGCGATGCCTCATAAGCGGGCGAGTTCAAACGGAACGAGCCGGCGGGGCGGGGCGGGGCGGGGCGGGGCGGGGCGGGGCGGGGCGGGGCGGGGCGGCGTGCCAGGCGGCGCGGCGCGACGACAGATGAGGTGTGATGAGCCTCCGCCCCGCCCCGGCAGAATCCTAATGCACCTGTCCGCCACGACACGCTCTCGAAAAACGGAAGGAGACTAGAGAAATAAATACATAGGGGTGGTAGAAATGCAACAAAAGGGCCGATAGGAAAACGCAGATATTAGCCCTTTTCCATAAGCCTCTACAAAACGCTAACGTAAATTTTACCATTCTGTCAGTGACAGGGGGCGGTCGGTGACGCTGGGATTCCGTCCGAGGGCTCCGTGTCTTTCGCAGACTTCCTCCCGCAGCCGAGGCGCGCGGCGCGGCGCCAAAGTATTTAAAAATCTCCCGCACGGCAGTTCGGAAAAGCCCCACGCCGATACGACATCGTAAACTTTCACTGCGCGAGCGAAAGAGAAAAAAAAATTAACACGGAAGGGAAAAAAATATATAAGATAAAAGGAAGCGCAGGAAGAGAAGATAACGTTGGAGGAGCGAATGAAAATTCCGTTAGGAAGCGTTAGCGCGGGGCCCCGCTCTGATGAGACGTCCTTGAAGGCGTCGTTAAACTGAACGCGGCCTAGACAAGATCCGATCCCCACCGCTGCGCTGCGCCACAACTTTGCCTGCTGGCCCGGACTGGCCCCGACAATTTGGCAAGTCCGTTATCCGATGGTCCATCTCCGCCAGCTGCTGATTTGAGAAGAGACCCCCCCCCCCCTTAGGCCGCGCGTCGATTCTCATCTCAGGCCACTTTCAGGTCGTTTGGCAGCACGCGGGCCCGCAGGACTCTGTTCGATCCACATTCAGCGACGTGACCAAATTCCAGAGCAATATTACTTATTTATTTATTTATTCCTCATCGAGAGTTGACACGACACCTTGCCGTTACTTATGTATAATTATGATTTCGAGTAAAGGTGTTTTGAGGTACTGTCTGCTAAAAACTGAGTCTCTCTCCGCTCCCCGCTGTTTGTGACATACCACCACCGCCAGAGTACGCACCCAGAAAAGGGCATTCTAGCTTTTAGTATGTTAACATTCTAATACTATACACTTATTGAAGACTCTAAAGCGCATACTAATGTTTAGAGGGTAAACATACTTTTGCAAAACTCCTAACTGACATACTAATGTTCAAGTGATTAACATACTAATGCAACAATCTAACCTAACATACTAATCTTTAGTATGTTAAACCCCTAATCGAACCTGGGAACGCGTCCGCGCCCGGCTGCGAAATAACGTGGGGATGCTGGAGCGAATCTTTCATCACGTCCTGGTGGTCGAGTGGTTAAAGTTATAGGATCGCAGCACGGAAGTCCGAGGTTCAACTCTCAGTCGGGTAAGGTATTTTCTCAGTAAGGTAATGCGTACTCATTGTAATTATCAGGTAGGAAATTCTATCACAAGAAGCATACTTTGTAACCAAGGACAAATCTTTTTCTATTTTAATAAGATCCGCTGAATTAAATATCACTTCGGTCGGCATTCATTTTTCCTAGATAAGGGGTCTAACCTACTGAGGAATAGTATGTCACATACTAACTAGACATACTAACCAGACATACTAAACTTAAGTATGTGGCTTTCCTACCTCATGGATTAGAGGATTACATACTATAGAATAGTATGACATACTTGGTTCGTATTATAGTCGGCAAAACCCCTAAACATTAGTATGTTACTCTAAAATTGAGAATATCGTTTTCTGGGTGCGGGGTCAAATGTCAGCGAACGGATATCGCTTCCCCCACACCACCGTGCAAGTCGTGCATGATTTCCCTCGACGCCGCGGGGCGCTGTGTCACCCGCGGGCCGCGGCTGCGCATTACCGCTGTCATGTGAAGTACCCGTGACCGACTGAAGTACCCGTAACCGACTGAAGTACCCGCGGGTATCGACTGCCCGCCCCGCTACGCCCCGCCACGCCCCGCCCCGCAGTGCTTGATGTGAGTAGGCCAGGTGTGTCTCGCCATTACATGGTGGCAACATTAACATTCTGCAAGCGTCCCGGGGCGTGGCGTGGCGTGGCGTGTCGTGGCGTGTCGTGGCGTGGCGGGGCGTGGCGGGGCAGGGCTGGGCCGGGCTCAGCTGGGTTACAGGTGAGTCCCCCCTCATTTCTCCTCTCTCCCTCTCTCTCTCTCCCTTCCGTTTTGTCTCTCTCCCACCGAAAATAGCAGACCTCGCAGAATTTGGCAGATGGAGGCTTAACGAGCCTTAATTTCCACTCACGTTAAAATCTAAGCGACGAGGACCTTTTAACTTACGCCTCTCTCCACTCCCTCTCTCCCAGCGGACGAGCGCCCACTGCACAGCCCCAAGTCGACCACCCAAAGTCGATAAGGCTAATGCTTCATCAAATGTTGGTAATTCTAAGGCGCCGTTCGATCGTTCCATAAAGATCGAAGCGAGACTTTACATTACTCGCGCCGCACCGCACACCATCCTGTCGAGAGCAGAAAAGACAGGGGGGCAGGGGGGGTATGATTACCGACCGTGGCCACAAATTTTCGTTCAGTGATCACGCATTATAGTTACGTCTGCTGCCCTGACAAGAAGTGGGGCGCAGCAGGATGAGAGAGATGGAGAGAGGGGAGAGAGAAGGAGAGAGAGGAGAGAGAGAGAGAGAGAGAGAGGTGGGGGACGTGGGCCACCCGCGCTGCTAGGCCCGTCATCACCTTTTGTGCGTAGGGTCTATGCACGGGGTCTGAGCCCTGACTGGGCCCTTACCTGCTGCACTACACTGCCACAAACTCTCCTGTTGCCCTCCAAAACGATTTCGGGTGTACTTTTGTTAAAACGAAAATCCCCTCGGTTGAGAATAGGCGCAGTGAAAGCAGCGGATGAGCAAAGTTCAGTCCGCGCCGGAATCGGATCCGCTAATAATTATCATCATTTCGCTTTTTCGCGCCAGAAAAGGAGCGAAGTGCGATGAGGGTCCGAGCCGCAGGCCTTGGCCGGCCCAGCGTCACAGAGCGCAATAAAAAGGGGAAAGTTTATCTGCATTTACATGAAAATGACTCGAGCCGGAGGAGGGGCGGCTGGAAACGAGAGGGGGAGGAGGAGGGGGAGGGGGGCGCTAAATTGTCCCGCCAAAGGGTGAAGGACGGGCTGGCCGCTTTGTGTCCCAAACGAGTCCCCGTTCATTCACTCACTCGCTCACTCACTCACTCGGCCGGCACCGTACGCAGTCATTCATATGCATGGCTCGCGGGCGCGGCGTGCAGCCGGCGCACACCTTTCGTCGCCTTTAACGCCCTAAACGCTTATTTAGCGACCTGATGCCGCTTACGGACGGCCCCTCCCCTCTCTCCACTCACCCACCCACACAGTCCTTATCACCCGCCAGGTACATACCGCCTTTTTCTAATCTCGAGCCCATTTACATTTTCACACTCAGACACCGGACGGCTTAATCGTCGCGGAGCGAAAATGAAGCCGGAGGGAGGAGGAGAGAGTGCACCGTCATTGAGAGAAAGAGAGAGAGAGGGGGGGGAGGCTTTCCTCGGTGGATAGATGGCCAGGTCGCACGCGCCTGGCGCCTCCAGCAGCGAGCCCGCAGCCGGCCGGGCCTGGCCGGGCCGGGCCACACGACGACAGAAAAATTAAGGTGCGACCCTCGCGACCCCCAACCCACGCTCAGGCTTACACCCTCCTTTGTGCCCGTCCAGGGACTTACAATACAATATTTAATTTTTTTTCCTCATTGACGCTTTTTGCAAAGAGGGCAGAGCCGAGAGGAAGACACGCAGCGCGGAACGGAGCGGAGCCTTCTTCCTTCATTACTAGCCTCCTTGGTTCCATCACGCTGCCTCGTCTGCTCTCCATCTGCCGTAAGCCCTTAACCTTGACTCGTACTACCTCTAAGCGCGAGCTCCCTCTCTCCCCCTCCCTTCCCCCACCTCTCACTTCTTGCCTCCTCGCTGCACTTATCTGCTTCTTTACTACCTGAGACGGCCGGCGTTGGCTCCCTCAGGACACTTTTCCCCTCTTCTGCCTTCTTTCTTTCCAGCTCAGAGGGGACGCAGGTCTGTCTATTTTTCGGGTGTTGGTCCGTCTGTCTGTCCGTCTGTTTCTGTCGGGCCGTCTACTTTAGATACTTGGCTATACGTTAATTACCTTTGGCGCGCACGGACCCTCACGCTTCCTCCCGCCCCTCCCCTCTCTCCCTGTCCGCCTACCTCTCCCTCCCTCCCCCCTCTCTCTTCTGACTCTGCTTTATGGGATTCCGATGGCGACGCTTAACTACCCCGGCCTGTCCGATGCATCTGTTTCAATATCCCGCCGCCGCCGAAGGCGGGCACCGGAAAAAAGGGAAGAAATATAATAATAAATCGAAAAGTCAGAGGAAATTGATCCCGATCCAAAGCGTCTGTGATCCCTGCGCGCCGCCGGTGCAGGCCCTCTCTAATAGTCGGGCGATTAAGAAAGAACTGTGAGATCACAATAACACGTTTATAATGATATATACGCTTCCAGCAACTCGTTTCGATTTTTTTTCTGGAAACGCGACCGCCGGTCTCTCCTTCACAACGACACATAGCCACACAGTAGACGCACATCGCGCTCATCCCAACACCGAATTCAAAGTTTTAGCGCGAGGACGCTCGAGTACTTCTCCCGAGACTCGGAGCAGACGACAAATGCGCATCTCGTTTGTTATCGGTCTCCAAACTCGATTACTCACGGCAGGCCAGGTACAGCGGCGGGCGCGACGTGTCTCGCTTTAACCCCAACCCCCTCGCCCCCTCCCCTAGCGCCCCCACTCCAGCCTATTCGCCGCATCCGCTCTGCTATGCAAATCATAAGACACGCGGAAACTAAAGCCATTAATCCCGAAAGGAGGTAATGCATACGATAAGACCTGTTTGGAGGCCTGACTCCCCTCCCCCCGCATGCAGCCCCCGCTCAGTCACACGTGCGTACCCTGCCATTTCCAATGTGGAGGACAATGGAGTGCGACGCATCTGCTAGAGTGGGGCGGGGGCGGAGCACCCGAGGGAGGTGCTGGGCGGTATCAATTTGGAAACTATACACCAATCTCACAGCAGGTAAGCTTGCGAGAGATCCGAATAAAATTCAAGGTAGTTATGTTTTACTGGCGAGCGGCGCAATAAATACTGTACGTACAAACACGTTGCAAGCGCACGTGGGGATTTTTGTCGGGCCATGTTACATTCCCCCGCAGCGGCTAAAAATAAAATCAAGGACAGCCCCGGGCGCACCATGCCACGCCGCGCCCCGGCAGGCCCGCACACGCGGCATAACCCCGCGGTATCACTTACGCCCCGCGAGGCCCACCCTGCGCGCCCGGCCCTGGCTGCCAGGCCCCCGGAGTAATATTCGGCCGCGTCGGCATTGCCGGCCGGGCCTGCGGAATGGCGTACAGCCTGTCGTGATATGGTTCCGAATGCCCGACAACAGAACAGGGGCGGCGGCGGCACCTCGGCGTCCGGGGGGAGGCGGGGAGGGGGCGTCCACCCCCAGGTGGCCCTCTCCCTCATTCAGTCCCTCCGCCTGGACTGCCCTGCCGGGCTCATTCGCCTCCGACTGCAACAGAGCGCCTACCGCCCCGCGTTGCTGCCTGCGTATATACGGGGTGTGGCGGGGCGGGGCGGCCCTGCCTGCGCCGCCGTGGGGCCCCTGGGAGGGGTTGTGCCGTACGCGCCACCCCAGCAGTGCGGCCAGGGGCCCCGCCCCGCCCCGCCCCGCCACGCCGGCACGCGACGCGCGCGGTGTTCTTCAGGCGCATGGCGCATGCGCGCCCGCCCCGCCCCGCCCCACCTCGAGTCACTTCACGGGCAGTTGGCCCCAGGGCCGGGCAGGGCAGAGCCCTTCTCATCATCAGGCTGCACCTTGGGATGCAGCGGGCTGGAAGTACACCTCCCCCTCCTCCTCTCCGCCTCGCCTCCCCCGCGCCGCCACCCACCCGCAGTGCAATCCACCTCAAAACAACGGAGCGAAAAATGACTCTCGGTGATGGCGCCTCCTCCCTCTCCTCCCCGCCCCGCCACACCCCGTCCTGCCGCCGCCCTCCCCGTGCACTCACTCCGCGATGCCTGCGTGTTATAGGGGCCGCCCCGCCCCGCCGCACCCCGCCGCACCCCACCACGACCCAAACCTGAGGGGCCCCGGGGCTAAACTCAACTTATCCCTCTGCACAGCCCGCCCCGCCCAGTGCAGTCACCACGCACCCTCCCCTCCCCTGCAGGCCCTCCTACACTTGCTCGAATACGCCCGTCGCCTCCGTTTAGACATTCTCTCTCCTGCCATTCGTCAGCAGGCGTGTTTCGCCACGCGCTGGTCCCGGTGCGGGGCGTGGCGGGGCGCCGCTGCACCTGAGAGGGCCCCCGAGCCCAGCCCACCAGCGCAGCGCCCAGTGGAGCCCTTCAGTCAGACAAAGCACCTCCCCCCCCTCCCCCTGTTCTCTCCTCCACACCTCCTCCTCCCGCTGTGCAGCGCAGCGCTCTCTTAAGCCCGAGCGCCGCGGCGCCGACCTGTGGAGTGGAGCAGCTCGAGAGGCGCAGCCCGCCAGCCCAGCGCCTGCCCAGGCCCCGGGTAGGCAACCCGCCGCACTCGGGAGCGTCAAGCCCGACACGGGAAGCCTAACCCGCCAGGGGCTCCCCACCCAGGCTACAGGTAGGCAACCCGCCGCGCCCCGGCGCGCCAAACCCGACACGCTTGCCTACCCGCCAGGGGCTCCGCTCTGCAATCGCTGCCGCTTTGTCCAACGGACACATGACGGCGCTAGCAGCTCCAGCGCAGCGGCAGTCAGGGTGACATCTCCCCCTCCCCCCACCCCTTTCCCCACGCCAACCCCTAAACTCGTCCGGCTGATATGACTCCTGTCACCCATCCCCCCCGCGCCTCCCCTGCCACCCCTCCAGCGCTGGGGGCTTTTATCTTCCGCCGGAAACGCATTACGCACTGCTGCCGTGCCGACTGCCTCGGGCGCTGCCGCCCCCCCCCCCTCCTGCCCCTGATCCGCCCCTGCGCTGCGGGCCAGCGGGCCTCGCGCCCGCCGCTGTTGGGCTTGATTCAATACAGCCCCGCCCCGCCCCGCCCCGCCCCGCCCGCGGTGCGGTGGCCCTGTTAGCGGCAGCGCCCGCCCTGCCCCGCACCGCCACGCCCCGTCCGTATTGGCAGCTTTCGCCAATAATAATATTCACCTCGCGCCAATCGCAATATGAATCCGCCTTCGCGTCTTTCCTTTCCTCTTTTCTTTCCGCGCTGATTGCGGTGTGTCGTTGGCGTGCGCATGTGTATCTGGCGGGGAGGAAATAAAGAGAGTCTGCCTCCAGGCACAACGGTTGTATCTCTAACCGTTACTATATCAGTGTCGGTGTTGTCGAGCTAGTATTGACTAAAGCTTTTAGCGCGTCAAACTAGCAGCAGCATGGCGCGTTCAATTAGTGGCGCTAAAGGGCCGGCGACAGGGGGAGATGGGGAGGGTCGCCGTCAGTCAAGACCAAGGTGTAAGGCGGAGCAATGTTTGCGCGTTCGGTCTTGCGGTACACCGCGCTCCGCCCCCGCGCCCGCGCCCCGCCCTGCTCCCGCCCCCGCCGGGCCGGCAGGGCGACGAGTTGGGAGGGGGAGGGGAGCGGCGCGGCCCCGCGCGGGGCTGGGCGGGGCGGGGCGCGAGTGTGAGTTTGGTGCGACAGACAGGACGGCGACATCAAAGGATTGACGGCCCGACCAGGCCCGGCCCGCCACGGGGTAACTACAGTTTCCGTTCGCGGGGGAATAATTTGGTTACGTGGAGCGTGGGCGGCGCTGAGAGTTTGCAAGGGCGGCAAGAGAGAAAGAGGGAGAGAGAAGCACCGTCGCCTGCGCTCAACAAAAGCGTGCGGCGCGGCAGCAACCGGCGGCAAGGTCTTTGCGAGGCGGGCGGGAGCCTTTCGGTACACTATTCTCACAACCCCTTCCTCGTGGCCGCTTGCTGCCCACCCTGTCGCACATTGTACACTTCCGGTTAACGCGGAAATGGCGAGAGAGAGAAAGGGAGGGAAGGGCACGGCGAGAGTGAAATACTCAGGCAGCAACACTTTATAAGAGGACTAGAGAAGCTATTCGAAAGAAAAACAAGATGGCAGCGAAGAAAAAAATTCTTTCGTGGGCGCATGCACCAAAACGGTTTTGATGGGGCTCTAAAATAGGGGAGCGGTAGGAGTGGGAGTGGCAGGCAGGAGAGAAGGAGCGGCGGGGTGCAGCAAGTCACTGACCGGGCGGGGCGGGGCGGGGCGGGGCGCGGCGGGCGGAGGGTCTCGCACAATACGCGTCACATGTATCCGCCCCAGCCCGCCCAGCCGTCATACCCGCGTCCTCCACCCCAGAGCGGCAGCCAAATCTCCCCTCCTAGCTTCCTGGCCCAGCTGAGGTTGCATTCAGACCTGCTGCTGCTACCCCCGCCCCGCCCCGCCCCGCCAGAAGCGAAGCCCTCCCTGGAGGGCTGGCTGGGCTGGCAGGGACGCAAATTGGCCAAACAAGACAACACGGTTTTCTCGCTAAGAGGCCCCTTCCAGCGTTCCTTGCAGCGATATAGTCGCGCTCCCTCGCCGTGTACACTGTTTACATTTAGACCAAAATTTATAAAGACCTTTTAAGCGCATGTCGTTTTGCAAAAAATATACAGGTGGGCGTGATGATGCCAGACACTGGACTAAGATTTTAGGCGAATAAAATCAGTTCTCCATGGGCCGCCCGATTGAAGGCCCCCGAACGAGGTTATGAACCCCACTCCGCCCAGGTAGACCGCAGCACCGTCTACTTGCTGAAGATTAGAATTGATTGTTCGGCGGCTGCAGCGCCGACAGACACGTCTCACAAGCGGCACGGCACGAGGCGGCCCGTGGGGAGGGCCCGCCCCGCCCGGGAGAAACACAACAACCACCCCCTCCCCTCCCCGCGGCGATACCCCGCGCGGGCGCGCTGGCGCCGAGACTCACCTTGGCGAGGTCGCACTTCTCCTCGGAGTGCGCGTCCTCCTCGAGCGTCTGCTGCGCGCGCGACACGCTGCCGCCGCTACTCCCCGCGCGCCGGTGGCCGTGCGGGGGTATTGGCGGCGGCGGCTGCTGCTGCTGGTGCTGGTGGTGGTGGAGGAGGTGCGGCGGGGGCGGCACGGGGGCGGCGCGCTCCTTGTCCTCGGCGCCGCCACCGCCATCTAGCGGGGGGCGGATGAACTCGATGCGACCGCCCTCCACGCAGATGTTGGGCGCGAGAGGGTAGGCGGGGGGTAGCGGCGGCGGCGGCCCCGCGGGCGGCGGGATGCACAGGTAGGGCGGCGCCGGGGGCGGCGCGGGGGCCGGCGGGGGCGGCGCGGGGGCGGGCAGCGGCTGCAGCTCCGCCGCCTGCTTGGCCGCTACCTGGTGCACGTGGTGCTGGCCGAGGTGGCCCAGGCCCAGCAGCGCGTCCTGCTCGTTCTCGTACGCCAGCAGCTGCGCCTTCTCGCCGTACACCGGGTGGATTTGCCTGAGAGAGAGCGCCGCGGGGTTATTTAACGCACATCCTCGGATACGTGACATATCTGCGTGACAGTCACGTGACCCTCGACACTCACCTGACTGAGGGCGCGGTGCGGACCTCCACGCCGGCCAGCCCGGGCGCCAGGGGCGGCGCCTCCTGCAGTCTGCCATTCTGGTTGTTGTTGTGGTGGTGGCCGTTGCTGCTCGTCGCCCTGGAAGCACATCAAGAGGGGCCGTCGTGAGGATAGAGTATTTAGGAGTGGGAGTCCCTGCCCTGCCCTGGTGCCCGTCCGGCCCGGCCCGGCCCGGGGGCCCCGCAGTGCAGGTGACTGTATCGATCAGCGGCTGGCGCTGGGGCTGCGCTGGGGCTGCGCTGGGCTGGGCCGGGGCCTCTGGCCTGTGGGCCATGTGCCGCGCGGGGCGGGCGGGGCGGGGCGGGGCGCGTCCTTAAAGGGGAAGTCCTCAGCCGCGGCCGCGCGTGGAGAGGCACCAAGCATATGGTTTTGTGCCAATGTAGCTTTAGAACAGACCCTTCACTGTACAGTTCCTCATTTACCATCTCATTAATCATTTTGAAACGACAGTAAAAAAAAACAGTTCTTTAAAATTTTCCCCTTTTCTCTTCGCTTGTTTTTAGGGAAACGAATAACCTTCTTCACGACGTCAAGACACGCGTCTACAATTTGTGATCGCCTGGACTAAAGTCCCGGACCGCGCGTGGGGTCTCTCTGACAACACCCTCAGGGCCCACCCCCTGCCAGGCGTGGCGAGCCGGGAGCAGGGCCCTTTTGTTGTTATGCCCTCCCCCAAGAGAGTGAGAGAAGTCTGCGCCGCGCCTCCTTCCTCTCTCTCTCTCTCTCTCTCTCTCTCTCTCTCTCTCTCTCTCTCTCTCTCTCTCTCTCTCTCTCTCTCTCTCTCTCTCTCTCTCTCTCCCCCATCGTAAAAGCCTCTCTTGCTTCGCACTATCTCGGCCACACGTCGCACGGCGAGAGAGTAAGGTAAGAGGTAAGACCGTGGTAATCTCCCCGCCATAAAGGACTACTCGCTGAGCAGAGCTGGGATACTGCACGAGATAACAGCTACGAGTGTAGCGGCGTCGTCCGTCCCGGGCCGCGCCGGACCAGGCGATTTACATTTTACACAGCGGGTCGGGTCGGGTCGGGGACCGTGCCCGACTGTGCCATACCGTCCAGCATGCGGTGCGCTGCTTGTACTCTTTTGTCTCGGTCAGCGGTGCTATCATGATAGCCCGGCTGGCCGGCCGGGCCGAAATAAGGCATGAGCTGGTCCAGCAGCACCGAGTCCGGCCCGTACACAGATAGCGCGGGAGATTGAACTGCGTGCCATTTAAACACAGGCGGAGCGGAGGACGTGCTGGTCTCTAAGTGTGCGCCGTGCCCGCCCGAGCACCCATCTACATCCAGGCGCGTGTGTGTGGGTGTTATTGCGAATGGAAGCCACTGCAGTCCTGCCGTGGTCAATAGTCGCAAGTCCAAATCTTTAAACGACCCCCAAAAAAATTCTGAGCATGCGCCCGGCGTGCGCAATGCCTTGTCTGCCGAATAAAAAGTAATGGTTGTGGTCCGTTTTGGCCGGCAGCCGGGCGTGGCGGGGAGTGGCAGGGCTGACCGGACACGGCAGCAGGCCAGACCTGGCAGTCGCAGAGCTCGGCTCCACCGCAACAACTGGGCTGCAGGCAGGCTCGATCATTGTCCTCTGCGCCTGCGATCGGGCCGTTCCCCCCGCCGCGCCACGCCACGCCACGCCACGCCGCGCCACGCCCTGTACTGCCGCAGTACCTTCCGACTCGCCCCGCGCCGCGCCACGCCACGCCGCGCGCGCACCGGCCAGGCCCGCAGCCGCGGCCGCGCCCCGTGGAATCGCGGTTTTCCGCGGCCAAACGACATTTAGAGGTAATGCACGTCGCAGCCGCCCCGCCCCGCCCCGCCCCGCCCCGCCCCATCCTGTCCGCTGGCCGCTCTCCGTCCCCAGGGCCCCCCGGCTCAGCCCAGCTCTGTGTGAGTGTGTGACCCGACCCGAGGAGCGAACCACACCACCACCACCACCACCTCTCTAGCGAAAGCTTCCGGCTACATCCTTTCTGCTTTATATGATGATCCCGCCGGTCGCCGCCCCGCCTCCCTTCTAGATCCTTGTCCCTTATTTCACGATCCCGCTCTGATCCTCCTCCTCCTCCTCCACGTCCAAATCCCCCCGGGCTGACCGGCGGACGCTCTCGCCGTAATGATCTCAGGCCCGCCGCGCCCCGCCCCGCCTGGCCCCGCCCCGCCGCTGCAGCAGAGGCACGCCGGCGTGCATCGAAATAAAACGAAATCGTGAAAAAAGAGAGAGGGAGAGAGAGGGGGGGAGAGAGAGAGAGGAGAGAAATAAAAGCGCAGGAGACTACCGGCGCGGCGGGCTGGCTCTGCTCTGCTCCAGGCTCAAAGGCTCCGATAACCCGGTGTGCCGTGTGCACTGCACTCTGTCTATGTTTGTACGGCCGTGCAACTACAAGTATTGAACAATGCGAGCCGAGCCGGGCCGGGTCGGGCACAAGCACAATGCCGCGGTGGGCGGGGCGGGGACATCGCACGGCACCGTCGTACAGACAAATCAAAGCGTACCAACAAAGTGCACCGCTGGGGCGCGGCGTAGAGCTAGCTTTCTGCCTCCTTCCTCAAATCGCTGAACTCTGAATATTTCTGAAATCAATAACGTGTGGGGCAGACGAAAGTGAGCGGGCGTGGCAACCTGCCAGCCTTGAGATCGGGAGACGCTCCCGGTCTTCGACTGCGCCGGCCTCCCCGAGCTCTCCCCTGCCAGCTCACACAACCTCTCATTCCCGAAAAATTTATCCTTCCCCATAATCGTCAGCTGTTCTACACAGTTCTATTTGTTTTTTTTCTTCAAAGAAAATAACGTTATACGGTCGGAGTAGGCACACACCGCACCACGGTGTCAGATATCTAGATACAGACAGGTAAAATGTTAGCGGCCGGCGCGGCGCCTGGAGCTACAGAGCGCAGAGCGGAGGCTGTGCTGCCGCTGCTGCTGCACGGGGCGGCCCGCGCCGCGCTGGTCGCACGGCCTCACGGACAGAGTGCCGCTCCCTTTGAGGTGTGCCGCCCTGAGGGGCGGGGCGGGGCGGGGCGGGGCGGGGCGGGGCGTTGTACCGTGTTTGTTTTCTTGACGGCATTGCCGCGTGGTCCGTGCGTGTGCGCGGGGTGGGGCGGGGCGGGGTGGGGTGGGGTGGGGCGGGGCGGGGACTTGGCGGTACGCGGGGGAGGACAGCAGGGCAGGCCGGAATGTATGCAAACTCGCTCGCGCGCCGCGACGGGCCGGGCCGGGCCGGGCCCAGTTCACCTCGACTCCGGTTCGATCCTCGTCCCCCAATAACCCCCGATATAATCCGATTCAGCAGATGTCCTCGTTAAAGTCCGAGCCGAGCGCGACGCGACTCGGCCGGATATATTTAATAGACGTCTCGTTAACTGCAATCCGATAAAACTTTGTCCCCCTCCCCTGCCCTCCCTGCTGCGTGCGGATCTGCTCTGCGAGTTTGGACCGCCTGTCCTGTCCTGTCCAGGCGGAGGGGGAGAGGGGTTTCCCCGGCAGTCGATAAGCCCCCTCCACCTCCATCTCTCACCTCGGCCGGCTCATCAGCGTCTCACCTCATCAGGGACCAAATTTCCTTTTAATTTCCTGTTCCCGCTCAAAGTCCAAACGGCTCGCTGGCCCCGCTGGCCCGACCAGACCAGACCAGACAGCGGCAGCGGCGGCGGCCACCTCGGTGTCGGTGAGCCGGTGAACACACGAGAGGTGGACGATAGCACAGGGCGGGCAAACGCACGAAACGAATAAATTTGATTCCGCGCAACTAAAAACCGACGACAAAGTGCGCGAATTGAGTGCTTTGCGTGTCGCGGATATTGTTCACGATCGCCTCCGCAGCAGCGGAGCGGGTGCATGGGGGCGGGGCGGTGGACTACCGCCCAGGGCAGGGCGGGGCGGGGCGGGGCGGGGCGGGGCGGGGCGGGCGCTGCACGCCCTGCCAAGGCAGACGACGTGCAAAACATGCTGTGAGCCCCCGGCAGTGTTCGAACCCGAGCGCGATGCACGCCACGGCACGGACCAGCATGCAACGGCCCGACCCGACACCACCCCGGGGGCGGAGGGAGGGATCCGTCCCGATCCGTGCCGGGGGATCCGCCCGATCGCGATCGGATGCAGAAGGGCCGTCGACCCGCAGGAAAATACCAACACACTGATGATGCACACACACCAAAAAAAAGCTATACGGTCTATTGTAAACGTGCGGTCATTTTCACTCCAACAGCTAAAACGCATCGCCCCGGGCCGCTCCGGGAGACAGAGAGGCATGCAGGCGCCCGTAATGCCTGCAGCCTGACAGGCGCAGACGCGACGCGGAAGGCGTTGAAGCGGCAACTCAAGGCAAATTGCGTTATGGAAGCAAATTGCATTATTTTGCCGCCGCCGCGCCGGTTTGACCGACCGTCCTCGTGGACTCCTTGTGGACGGCCGGCGCAAATCGCATTGTGGAGGAGGAGTAGGGAGCGCAGGGCGAGCAGGAGAGCAGAGGAGAGGGGAGCTGAAAGGGCGCTCCGGAAACCGAAAGAGGAGACAAGAAAAGGAAGAAGAAAATGAAGGGGGAGTCGTGGCGTGCACGCCTGGTTATGGCGGTAGTGCTGCAGACGTGGCGCCCGGCCCGGCGCCACTGGGACCCGGCGCCGCGCCGCGCCGCACACCGCGGGAGGGAGGGAGGGTGCCAATTGCTCCATTTAGCGGGCCGCGCAGCGCAGGGCCGCGGGCGCGACCCTCTGTTCTCACACGCCCTGTCCTCCTCCTCCTCCTCCTCCTCCTCCTCCTCCTCCTCCTCGTCCTCGTCCTCCTCCTCCTCCTCACTACTTTTTTCTCTCTCGCCAGTTTCAATCCGGCGCAGTAAACCCCTGCAATACTCCCCCTCCTCCCCTCCCCTCTCCACCTCAGTGACGTGACAAATGATAATCTATCACCCGCAGCACCCGCACAATACATCAAGCTGGCGTGCAGTGGACGGACGCGAACGCGACTCACTGCAGCCAGCGCAGCAGAACCAAATGCATTGCGATTTTTCACGGTCACCCCGCTCGTTACCATCATACCTCAAATGCACCTCAATTAACCGCAGAATCTCTTTTTTTCATAGTTTCTTTTTCATTTTTTTTTCAAATATGTACCGTCGTCGTGCAGTTACAATATACTCCTCTATAATTGTGACACTCAAAACGCAAACAAAGAGGAAAATACACCCATTGAGAGTCCGGGACGAGAGGACAGTAAAGGACGTAGCATTTTCCACCAGAGTGCAGTGCCCGGGCCGAGCCGGGCCGGCCCATGTAGCCGCGAGGCGAGGCGAGGCGAGGGTCCTTGCTCTAATGACGGGTGTTCGTTCCCAAGCACAGGTGCGTGCGGGCCGGCCCAGACGCCCCGCCCCGCCCCGCCCCGCCCCGCCGGTGCAGCGACCGGACACTCACTATTTTTTACCTCCCTCTTTCCCTTCCCCTTTCCCTTTGGTCGGTAAATTTTCACTTTTTCTTCGAAGCTGAGTGGAGACTAGATTGAAGAGGAGTAGGTAGCTGACAAGAAGAAAAATTTTTAATATTATTTTGATGACAATGAGGGGCCGACGAGAGTTTTTTTTGTATTTCAAAGTACTTTGAGCAGACGGTAGCGACAAGTTCGATAAGGTATCTGCCTGAAAGTGAGTCACAGGCACTCCCCCGCCCCGTACCTCCGCTCTCTTAGCGGCCAAGGACTGTGCCTGTCGGATCGGCCGCTCCCACGGAGCCCCCACAACATCTCTCTAATTCAATCAACAAATCAAATACTGGCGTAGGGGAGGGGACCGTTCTAAAGCCACATGACTCTCAGGGTACGGATTCGCTTCAATAATCCAGCGTGCACGGTTGCGCCCCGCGGTTTGAATATATATTTTCTCAAATGGACGCGTGCAAAATTATCTGAAACTTGCGGGAGGATATAAAGTAATCTGTGTCACCGGTGGGAGGCGAGGGAGAGACGGACGTCTTTTCAAACAGTGCCTTCTCTCTTCCTCTCTTCCCTTCCCCCGGCGAAGGACGAAAATAACGAAACCTGACAGTCTGTTGTGTCGTCTATTTGTGCGCCGGGGCGGGGCGGGGCGGGGCCGGGGGGCGCAGCGCAGGCGGGGCCCGGGCCGCAGTGGGGCCCAGTGGGGCACGCACGCACGCACGCACCGTGACAAAATGATGATGACAGGAACAATCGGGTCGCGGCCCGGCGGGGCCCGGGTGGTCCAGGGAGACTCGCGCGTGCCGTGCACCGTGTCACCTCTGAGGGGTGTTTGTTTGACTGGTCTAGGTGCGCGCCCCGCCCCGCCCCGCCCCACCCTGCCCCGCCCCACCCGCTCACTGAGCTGAGCAGGCCGGGCCCTAAAAAGGGCGCAAGGATAATGGCACGTCTACGTGGACAATGGAGCCGCGAGGCTGACGGACCGTCATCACCAGAACGCCCCGCCCCGCCCCGCCGCGGTGCAGTGTGACTGCAGCAGGCGGGGCGGGCTGGGCCGGGCCGGACGAGGACGGGGGGCCCGTATCCGGCTTTGCCTATGTCCTAATTCGGTCGCGCCGCACCCGTCACTGTCCACCAGGCCGCCCAGCCCCGCGCCCGCGCCGCAGTGCGTGAGAATCGCTTCGGCTCGGCGGGGCGGGGCGAGGCGGGGTGGGGCGAGGTGGGGCGGGGTGGGGCGGGGCCGGGCTCGGCAAATACAAACCGCTTGCGAAAGTCTTTCTGGCTGGGTGGCTTCGGTCGACTGGGCGCTGCTGACTGCAAGCCCTGCCATGCCCTGCCATGCCCTGCACTTCCTTACTAGGCGGTTCACGCCCTACATCTATCCATCCACCCGAATGCATTCATGCATCCATCTATCCACCCATCTATCCATCTATCGGCCAGGTCGTCACATAGGGCGCGGCGCACCGTTACGACAGGGCCACGACGACTATCATCGCGTCCTACCGTCTCAGTGGCTCAGCGCCGCCCCGCCCCGCCTCTTGGTACGCCCCGCCCCGCCTCACCTCTCGGTACGCCCCGCGCCTCCCACGCATGCCGTTCAAATTACCCCGCGCAACGAAGGTCACCCTCCCCACCTCCCCTCCGACGCCATCCTTACCCAACCTTTCTTCTGGCCGGACAGGGACAGGACACACCCGTGACAGAGCAGGACGCCGGGCGGGGCGGGGCGGGGCGACGCTGAAAAAACATTTCCTCGACGCGGGCGTCGCGTCCCAGGGTCGGGCGGGCGCCGGGGCCGGGCCGGGCCGGTGAAGAACTGACCGCCAGAAAGCCAAATTAACGCCGCTTTTTGTGCGCGTGTCTCCGACATTAAACATAAAGGTCGCAGAAGCAGGAAGGACGCGGTTCTCTTTCAGCAATGTTACTTTTTGAAGCGCGCGGTAAATTGACAGTACCCTGAGGTATCTGCTCCACTTCCAATGACTCGGTTGGCGCAGGCCGCCGCTCCGCGCCGCACCTTGCCGATGCCACCCGCTCGAGCTCGACTCGACCGTCGATACATCGATTCGTGTGATACATGGCGCACTGCAGTGTCGCGCGGACCCAATTTATGGCGGCGATAATGAGACTGCGCGCCACGTGGTGTCCGATGGCGGTGCGCATAATGGCCCCGACAGAGAGAGAGAGAGAGAGAGAGAGAGAGAGAGAGAGAGAGAGAGAGAGAGAGAGAGAGAGAGAGAGAGAGAGAGAGAGAGAGAGAGAGAGAGAGAGAGAGAGAGAGAGAGAGGACATAAACTTTTTGGCGCGAGTTTTATTATTCGCGCGCTGCTGGGTGCAGGTGAAGGGCACCGAGCATTAAAGGGACCGTCTTAAAATCGACATTATTGCGTCGACTGAGTTCATTAAGGCCATGCAGCGAGACCCGGGCCAGCTGCTGCCTGCCGCTGCAGCTGACTTCTTTATTTTTCACTTACGCACACTGCTAGCTGCCATGGTAACTTGTCCACCCTCAAACACTGACCTGAAACAGAAAAAATAAAATTCATGTCAAAATCTTTCGAAAAAACATTTTAATTATTTTTCCCCGTTTGAGCAGTAGTTTTCTCCCTCCCTCTCTCTTTCTTTCTCGCTCGCGGAATGAGGGCAGATATGTCACGGCGGCCATCTCTCTCGCTCGCACACTGCTGCCCTGCCCTCGGTTCAAGGCAGGTCAGTGTCCAGTCCCGCTCCGCCCCGCCCCGCCGCACGGCCCCAAAAAGTGCACGACCGGACCGCCGCCCGGAGTTTGGATTTTATTTCCGCGAGGAAAAGTCGTGCCATGCCGCCCGCAGTGGAGTGGATTGGGTTACCCGAAAAAAAAAGGATCCAATACTGATGCCGTGAGATAAGTACATTTTGTTGTTTTTGTATTATAATACAATCCAGGTGTGAATTACTGATTCAGTCATCAAGGAGAGGGGGGAGGGGAGGGGGGTCGAGCATACAGACATCCGGCACACCCAAAACCACGCCGCAGGCCACCTTGTGTTGCCCGGTCGGACCAAACCACCGCCAAAACTGGGGGCAGTACGGCGCGGCGCGGCGGTGTCGAATCCCGAAGGTGGGCGACTGGCGTGAGTCATCACAACACACACCTGTGTACACTACCGTATTTTTGTGTGTATTTGTCTGAGGTCAAAGGGGTAATTATGATGTGAGTGCTAATCTTTCGTTGCATAAATAAATGTTAATCCCGTGATTTATTGCCAGCCCATTTTTTTAAAAAATAAAAATCTTTTTTTAGAGGGTGTAGGTGTCCCAGTGTCCTAGCCGTAAGGCAACACTATACCTCGCGAAGCCACGCCCAGCCTGAAAGATTGGGGCCGAGGGTACAGCCTGTTCTGCGCGTGTAGCTTGGGATCTTTTTTCTCATATGAATGTCAACAAAGCAGTGTGAATTTAAAACTTATGAATTGTAGCATGAATAATATGAATTCAAATTCGAAATAATTCTATTTATTCACAATAAACTGCTGATGTGTCCGAAATACTTTGTTTTAATTGAGTGTGTCTCCGGGCGAACACGGGGAATCGCTTGTGGCCGGCCCCCGATGTCAAGTCCTTGCCGAGCCTTGCCAGGCCGGGCGGGCCTTGCCCGAGGCCTAGCTCCTCATTGTCCCGCCGTACACAGCCATACTAGGCCAGCCCCACCGGTGCACCTGCTCGCACCGACAAGTAGGGGGTTCGAGTACCAGCTGGGTGAAATATTTTTCAATTTCTTACGCACGCCTACGTGGTCGTTTGTCACTTTTTTTCTCCGACCCGGAGAAGCAGCTCTCACTCGGACGTTTACGGACCATCAGTAGCTAACTCCATGGGCGGCGTATGACCTAACGCTAGCCTAATGACTCGTTAAGCGCGGTCGTTAAGACAGTCTATCAGCTGTTCAGAGGCGGTCGATCTCCGTGGAAGCGTCAGTCATCGCCTGCCAATCCTGCCGCTCGCCGTCGGGCCGGCCGGCCGGCGGGTTATGAGAGCGCATTAAGTCACCTGAGCGGACGCGAGCTGGCCTTTAGGTCATGTTAAAAAAGGGAAAGTTCTTGCTGCTGATAATGTTGGTAGCCCCCACCCTCTTTCACCGCGGTACAGGATCGATAAAGTTAATTAAGATCTGCAAATAATGCAAAAAAATAGACACCTCTATCGCATTTGCCGATCCCATCACCGTCACATGCAATTCCCCCTTCTCCCTGCCGACGCCAGCTTTTTTTCTTCCAAACGATCACGGTCAGAATCGGTGAGAGAAAAACGGAGACCATTCCAAATATATTATGCATTCCTAATTCTTCTCGTCTCGTCCTAAAAGCACAATCAGGAGTCTGGCATTGGGAGTACGGCCGAGGGGCGCACAACAAGGCGGTCGCATGCCGAAGGCCGAGTTACTTGCATAATCGCAAAAGAAAAAGAAAGATTCAGCCGCGCACATTAGACTGACTGTACGGTACAATGTGAGTGTGTGTGAACGTGACCCCTAAACACTCTCTTGACATCATACATCGTGTTCCGACGGCGGCGGGAAAGTTTCGCACCGAGGGAAGAAAGGGCGAGGGGCGCGGGGGAGAGAGTGTCTGTCCTGTCTTTGAAGCCCGCGCACATGAGTGAGGCAGGTGCCAGTCAAACTGATCGAAAGTGACTTGGTAAAAAATAAATAATGAGAGGAAGAGAAGAGAGCTGGCGGCCAATAATGGCGCACGGGCCTGATGAACGGAGCCCGTCCCGTCAGTCCATGCCCGCGGAAGGAAACACATTTCACTTCATCGAGACAGTCCCCTGCGAGACAATGTCTGTCTCTGACAACGTCAGCGCCGTCGTGGTAGGCAACCCGCCCGCACGCGTGCGCCAGGCCTGCTCCGGTTGCCTACTCCCCGGGCGCTCAGGGCGGCGCGGCGCGACTCGGCGCTGCTGCTCCTGCTACGCCACTGGGTACTCGCTCGACCTTACCTACACCATCCCCCCCGGCTCGGCTTGGCACAGACCTCTGCCAGCGGCCAGCCCGCCCCGTCGGACGGGACGGGCGATACTGACTAAATTTAGCCCCCGTGCGATACACCTGCATGCGGCTCGGACCTCGGCATGGTGCGCGACACCACGCACAGACAGGATGATCAGGCCGAAAAATTAAAATTTTCGCGAAACGGCACGGAAAAGACGAGAAGTGAATGTGTCCAATGCATTTACACCAGTTCAGAAACTATGTAAAACTCAAAATCCCCCATCTGCCAGACCAGCGCTAGGGCGAAGCACACTGCACGAGCCGCGGGCGAGGCGAAGGGCAGCGAACTTCAACATCGTTTCAATCGTTTTCTCGCTTCACGCCCGCCCCCCGCATAGCATCCAGCGCACTGGTGCCGAGCAGCAGGGACGAGCTCTTCGACAAAAAGAAAGAAGGCAAAGACCCGCAGACAGATGAGTATTCCACTCCGACAAACGCCCGCCCCGCCCCGCCCCGCCCCGCGGCCCAGGCTGGCAGTCTGCTGAAACGCGCGGATCCGAACCTCGGTGTCATCACCTCCACCGCAGGGTAATTCGTGAGATTAATAAGTACTGTCGGGTCGGCTGTGTGTGAGGGACTGGCGCAGGAGCTTCCCCGACACCGTCCTGGCAAGGGACTCTACAGACAGCTATTGCGAAGGTAGTTCTACTCCGCGCAGCAACAGCTACCTTCTTGCAAATTTATATTTCTGACTCTATTATTCACGACAAATTTCCAACATCTTCGAGTGTATTTCTGACAGTGGCCCGGCCCGGCGGGCAGCGAGCCGCGGCGGAGAGCGGGAGGCGTGGACGCCGTGGCGCGGCGGCGGCGGGCCAGCAGGAGAAGAAAAAGGTAGCAGAATGCTCCGCTCCTGCCACGGTGTGATGCCAAGCATTCCGCTCGCACCGCACCAAAAAATACCACGCGGGGAAATACTTATGTGCAGGTATCTGCGGCTGACTCCTCCGCCTCCTGGGGGTTCCACTTTTTGCATAGCCATTTTATTTTTCTCCCATCCCACCCCCACGTGCCGGGCCCGGCCGGGCGTGCATATACTCCCTCGGCTGGGATGGGAGAATTGTGAAGCGGCCCTCCTCATCCCGCGCCGTGCCGTGCGCCGCGGCCGCAGCGGCCCTCGACCAGCGTGTGGCATCGAAAGTCGAGTCGAGTCGAGTCGAGTCGAGTCGAGTCGCCTCAGTGGGTGTGGGAACACGCGCGCCCTCCTTGTGCAACCTGCCGGGCCAAAGCCGGGCCACGCAACCAGAGTGCAGCTCTGCGCACAGAGAGGAGAGACGGAGAGGGAGAGGGAGGTAGAGCGAGAGCGAGAGAGAGAGAGCCTATACGTAGCGAGTGCGCCGCGGGCTTTCTCGATTTGGAGGTAAGAGCCAGCGGCCACCGTTTCATTACGAGGAAGCGCAGGAAGGAGACAGGGTGGGGAGGGAGATGGGAAAAATTGGTGAAAAAGAGGACGCGAGCGGGATGGGAATGGAATGGAATGGAATGGAGGGTCAAAGGAGAGAGGCGCAGCGGTGCGCGCGGCAGGCAGATGTGGACAGATGTGGACAAAGAGCCCCTCAGTCCAAAGCCCTAACACTTCTCGAGTGCGCCCCCCCGCCCCTCTCTCTCTCTCTCTCTCTCTCTCTCTCTCTCTCTCTCTCTCTCTCTCTCTCTCTCTCTCTCTCACCCTGGACGCCCCTGGCGCGATAATAATTTGCCGTGGGAACCTCGCCCGGCGGCCCGGCCCGGCCCGGCCGGCGCGCCGCACTCACTGCCCGTCTTGCGCGCCAAAAAACGACGAGCCACTTATCGTAATCGAATCGTAATGGCCATCGAGCCACACCATGACGAGCCGCCGCGCCGGGGCCGCGCCGGGGCCGGGGGGCGACCCGCGCCTCGCCGCATCTCCAGAGCTGGATACTGCTTATTGAATAGACGAAAACAACAACAACGCCAATCGACAATAATAAAAAGCTCCATTGTCTTCCCTGCTGCGCGGGACGGAGCGCTGAGGCTGCTGCAGAGCTGTCCCCCTCCCCCACCCACACCGCCCTCCTCTGCCGCGCACAGACGCGCCTCCCTATCTCTCATATTAGCTCAAACAAAGTTCGCGCCAAACAAACAACTTGAATCCTTTTTGCTTTTAAACAAAACTCCTTCTCCGCGTCGTTCTCGTCTGCGCGCTTGTGCCCGGCTTATGCCGAAGACAATGGCTCCAACTCGACCGATACGGCGGCGGGGCGGGGCGGGGCGGGGCGGGGCGGGGCGGGGCAGTACGGCGGGATCGCCCGATCCACGTAGTGCGGTAGAGGGCGGGGCGGGGCGGGTGGCGCGTCCGCCGGGGCCGCGGCTCGGCTCACCTGGGCCCGGCCCGGCCCGGCCCGGCCCGGCCTGGCGGACGTATACGGCCGCCGGGTGGGCGACACACCTGTACGTTCATTACTCAGAGGAGAAAGGCACGGGCAAATACGAGTGGCCGCCGCCACCGCAGAAAACTCACACAGTGCAGACCCGCGACACGACACCACCAAGCCACTTCTACGACCAAACATTTTAATTTTTTTGTTTCGCATATTCGTTTACCGTACGCGCGCAGACCAAAACGACACGACACTAAGCGCGGCGGTTTGCAGAGAGATGAGCAAGACAATCCCTTGGGGTCAACTACCCGTCCCGCACCGCCCTCTCTCCCTCTATCTCTCTCTGTCTCTAATGGCTCCTAACCGCAGGACGTGCTGTCCCTGCTCTGGCCGGCCCCGCCCCGCCCCGCCCTCCTTCCGCACACAGCAGGACCGTTGCAGGCCGCAAAAATAAATTGAAGTCCGTGGTGCCGTATCAGGGCAGGAGAGAAGGTGTGTGAGTACGAGAGAGTGGGCCCCATTCACGCGCTCGGCCCGGCCGCTGACCGCCCATTCAATGCGTACTCAGCTCGGCTGACCCGCACGCTATCCACGAGGAGAGGGAGGGAGGGAGGGAGGGGGGGGGGGTCCTCTACGCCGCCACACCGCTCTACTCTCTGTTTGTTTGTCTGCTTGTCTGTCTGTCTGTCTGTCTGTCTGTGTTGTGGCCACATTTGTTTGCAAACAGTCTGGGGGCTCCGTTCTTCCGTTTTCGCCGGGGCCCATTTGTAAATTCAGATGAGCCGCCTTGCCGTGTCCTCGGCCCATGATAATGTCAACGGCTAGCTGCGGCGCAAATGTGCGTTTCTATCGCCAAAGTTCATTGCTAGAAAACACTTGCGCATGAAATTATGGACCTACTTCCTAGACGTGTCCGATATTGGAGTGACTTCCCGCACATTAAAAATGCATAAAGTACCGCTCTGGCTGACAAGTCTCTCCGCGGCTGACGGGACCTTTCGCCAAGTCCCCAGCCGCCTGCGGTTCTATTAGGGGGTTCTGTCGGAGATGAGGAGATAGTGCCAATCGAAAACTCGTTGACAGAGCGGGGGGTGCGGGCGGGGCGGGGCGGGGCAGAGCAGAGCAGGGGGCGGTGACACGCCCGGCCCGCCACCACGTCGCTGTCGCCTCGGCACTGCGTCCGCCCCGCCCCGCCCCGCCCGCCCTCTGGGCAGGACAGCAGGTCCGCCCCGCCCCACCCCAGACAGCTGTGGGCGCCCACCAGGGCAGGGCCAGCATGGCCAGGCAAAGGCCCTGTCGTCTCGCCGATCAGATAGATTGAATGAACTCCTATCAGATGAGCGAGAAAGAGAGAGGGAGAGAGAGAGAGGGGGGGGGGGGGTCCCCACACATGTGCGATCGGATCGGAACATGTGTCGAGGCGTTGGGCCCAGCGCGTGCCACACACACACACACACACACACACACACACAGCGCAGGGCGTCCTTTCATCTCCCCTTACTCTTTCTTGTCGCGGGCGTCGCGGTGCGTCCCTCTCGGCCCCTGCAGAGCTGCGCGGCGCCGCGCCGGCCGCCTTTCTTCCTCTGCTCGGCCGGGCCAGCCGGGTGGCCCGGCTGCGGCACGGCATAGGGAGGAGGTCCCTTTCAATAGCATTTCCCCGCGAAATCGTGACGAATTCAAACAGAGCCACCATTTTGGCGGCGTGTAAGCGCGTATTATCAGGCTGCCGGTGCTGGCCATTGTTCTCGTCGACACATGGGCGCGCCGAGACGCGGCGGGGCGGGGCGGAGCGGCGCGGGGCGGGGCCGCCCTGTGGCCGACTAAGCTCCTCTCCAATACGGCCCGGCCCCGCTCCGAGCAGTGCAGGGTACGGTGTTGGTGCAGTGCTGTTGCTGTTCGCGTGTCGACTCCGCGCGCCGCGACCCGGCGGACAGGGCGGGGCGGGGCGGGGGCCGACAGGCCGGCTCCTCCGCCGGCAGGGCGTCGCCGAAGGCAGATTGATTGGACTGGCAGCTGCGCCGGCGCCGAGCCGTGGAACTATCGGGACTTCCTTGTGCGCGAAATTACTTTCCCGAAAGCATGCAAGCTGCAAGCGCCCCAGCCCCAACGGTTACGACGAGGCGTCCGCCACGCCGCGCCACGCCGCGCCACGCCACAGCACTTTTACAGCGAAACACTACTAACACCTCACTCTCTCTAGCATAGGGAATCAATCAAACGCTTCCGGTGCTGCATCTTCGCGTGTTCGTCCCGTTTTACGACCCCCTCACACACACACACACACCTGGTCTTCCTGCGGCTGCAGTCAATCACTTGGGGGAATTATTTGAGAGCCTGTGAGAGTGAGGAAATGGCTGGGATACGGCGCGGTGGGAGCGAGAGGGAATGACTCTAGCGCAGCGCGGCCCACACGGTCGCCTGTCCCGTGCGCTGCACCAAGCTGAGTGCCGTGGGTTCGATTCCCTGCGGCGGCGTCTTGCTCTCATCCTCACCCACCGCCGCCACGCCACGCTAGGAGCCCACGCAGCCCGCGCGGGCCCACATAGGGGGCGCGGCGGCCGCTAGGAAAGTAAAGGCGGCAATCATCTGCAATTATTCGAAAATCAGCCGCCTCGCTGCATCTGATCGCGATAGGAGGTGCAAAAGTCGCTCGCGGACCCGCGGCGGGGGACTCGCGCCACGCCACGTCGCGTGCGCTCAATATTCGAAGGCCGCGACCGGGCCGGCACATCTCTCGAAATGGGGCGCCGTCTATTCGCCGCGAGTTTGCTTTCGCAGAAATCCATCGCTCGCACACGCGCAGATTCTTATTGCTTTGGTATGTCTACGATTCGAAGAAGAATAAAATGTAATGAAACGCGATGCGTTCATTTCCTCATTTCTTCGCTGCATGCTCTATGAACCGCAATTAGCCGCTGCATCGTGACTCGGCTCTTGCCGAACCGTTCGTTCGTTCGCTCGTCCGTCCGCTCGGGTCTTTTTCCTTTCTCCCGTGCCGATTGCTTTCATTACGGACGGAACGAGGAGAAATGAGGAGGGGGGGGGGGGGTACCGGCGCGCACCGTACCGCGGAAACACCTCTCTGTGCAAAAGGAACCGTGACCACAATAACGCGCGCGAAACTTGGAGAGGAGTTGCGGGGGGGCAGCAGGAAAGAAAAGGAAGTGCCCCGAGATGGAAAAAAGGTACCGCTGCTCTCAATCTACATCGAAATAACGCTGCAAAAAAAATATTAAAAAATAACGTGTGTTTTTTGTACTTTCATACGAAAGAAAAATGCGAATTAAAATCTCGCGCGCTTATTATACCTGTATTTATCATGATAATGATTATAACAGGGCGGCAGCGGGGCGGCAGAGGGCCCGCCGTAGCACACTGTCGGCCCGTGGGGCGGAGGCGGAACTCGGGCTGATCCGGTAATTAGCATTTAAACTGGGAGTGTACATCATCACCGGGTACCAGCACGTGAGCCCTGACCTTTGCAGTAAATAACAAAGATGGGGAGGGCGGGGCTGGTCTCTACGGAGGGCACCAGGGGAGGGGGCGGGGAGGGGGCGCAAGGGGGCACTGGGGGCAGGAGGGTAGGGTCCTTGACCCGGTCCAGCGCACCCCACGACACTGACCATGAGGGGGTGAAAAAACAAAACAAGAATGAAGAATATAATCGAAGAGGGGTCGAAATTCGGGCAAGGCCCTGGTGGGTGCCGCGCGTCGGGTCGGCCTGGCGAGATGTCAGATCCCCGTCCCCTGGGCGTGACAGGATTGCGGACGTCGCGGGGCGAAGGGTTGCGGGGCTGCGGCCACGAAAACGTAGGTGAAATACGAGTGACTCAGGGCAGGGCTGGTAGTAAACACGCTGGGCCTGGCCTGCGCCGCTGATGCATCCCTGTTTACACGCCCCACTCCCGCCCCGCCCCTGTGCTCCCACCCCCACCAGTGGTGTGGGGCGCCTTGGCACCGCTCGCCCGCCCTGCGCCCCGCCCCGATCCCGATACAAAACGAACGGATCCCCCTCTCTATATGTGAATGGGCTTAACGCCCCCCTCCCCCCACATGAGATGTGGAATGGGGACAAATGGCCGCCCATCTGCGCCCGCCTCAGCCAAAACACGGTAAATAAACCAGGCGCGGACCAGGCCGCGGTGTCTGACAAGAATATCTTGTGTGTCAGCTTAACAAGCCTTTCAAAAAGTTAAAATTCTTTTGAAAAAGAATTCAGGATCTGTGAGTTAAATTTAATGGTCGAGATGAGCCCTTACAGCTGAGGCTCGGGTCTTTCAGCTGACCCAAGATGTCTGGAAGTTATTGCGAAACCAAAACAAAGCGTGCAAGAGTCGCAGTAAAGCTGACATTCAGCCTGTGCAGTCGGGTGCGGAAGTCAGCCGCGCGCTGACAGGCGTCAGCCCCAGTCAGTCCCCCCGGCTGGCCGCGCCCCAGATCTGCCCGCGGCGGGTCTCTCGGGCGCCCCGCCTCGCCCCGCCCCGCCCCGCCCCGCCCCGCCCCGCCACAGCCAGCACCGCGCGCCCCCCACGAAGATGCAGAGGTCGCTATGGTAGTTTGTCGCGGCCCTGTCGCCGGCAGCAGAGGGTTCAAGTTGAAATGAAACAACGATAACAAGAAAACTTATTGAAGGGCGCGCCGCGCGAACTTCGACGAAGAGAGAAAAGAAATACATCCCCGCGGTCGTGTCGCTCGAGCCGCACGAGTTCCCCGTCGGCGAGGAGGAGGAGGAAGGGGAGGAGGAGGAGGAGGAGGAGGAGGAGGAGGAGGAGGAGGAGGAGGAGGAGGAGGAGGAGGAGGAGGAGGAGGAGGAGGAGGTACTCGCGAGCCCCCCCGCACCCACACACGCTTGAGCCCTACTCAAACTTGTCGATGAGTTTGCAGCGGCAGGTTGCAGAGACACGCTGAGTGAGGCGGGCCGGCGGCGCGTCAAGCAGAAGCACGGGGGACTTTTCAATAAATCTCTCACAAAGAAACGGACGGGACGGAGAGCGACGCGCTGACGGGAGGCGATCGAGAGATGGTAGAGACGGGCGGCATAGATAAGCCCCACGGTACGGTCAGGTCGGGGCGGCCTCTGCGTAGGCGGCGGCAGCGCAGCGCAGGGCCGGGCAGGGCAGGTAGGCGGAGAAAGGTGAAAGAGAGTGTTGCGTGTTTGCATGCTGTTATCGAGTCCCGGAAGAGACGCGCGGCGCGGCGCGGTGCGGTGCGGGGCCTCACACTTACAGGAGGGCCTCGACTTGTGATGTGCTGCTGCTGCTGCATTTGAACATTTTATGTTTATGACGCGCGGGGGGTATTGTTGGTGGCGGGCGGGTAGGGTTCGCGCCTCGCGGCTCCTTCCCTGCTGGCGCGCAGCCAGGCCAGACACGCGTGTATCTGGAGTGGGGACGCGCCCCGCCCCGCCCCGCGCCATGCGTGTATTTCTGTCGCATTTTCGGTTCCCGCGGGCCAGAGGAGAAGAAAGATGAAGAGGCAGTTCGATCGAGACACCGAAGAGCAGAAGCCTGCCACCGCTGCAGCTGCACCTTGCAGCCCAGCCCGAGCAGACGACATGCGTAGTTTTGACATGCCATTGACACTCTGATGACAGACGACTTGTCACGCGGCCCGGCCCGCCTCCGCCTCCGCCCCCGTGGAGGGAGGGGCCGTAAATACTGTGTAACGGGGTCCGCTCCTCCCTGCTCTGCGGCTGCACGCGCGTGGGCGAGACGAACCAGAAGGGGGCCTGAGGCAATTTACAGACGGCCCCCGCGACCCGCCGGGCCCGATTTATGACATCACTCCGGGCCGTCATTAGACGTCATGTGTGCAGCGCCCGGCCCACGTGTGTGTGTGTGTGTGTGAATGTGTGTGTTTGACAGAGCGAAGGGCTGTCGGGAATTTGGGAACGAGGCGGTACAGGGCGACCTGTGCCCTCCCTCCCTCCCTCCCAGAGGGACGCCTTCCCTTCCGCCCGCGCCAGACAAATCGCTCGTATAAATCATGGCAATATGAGGCATTGTCCGACCTTAAAAGACACTCGGCGACGAGGGACCCATCCACCTGGTGCGGCCTCTATGCTAATATTTTAAACCTTGTATTGAGGACTGAAAACTAATAGTGGCCTCTTTACATTCGAGTTTCTATCGGATTTTTTATGCAAGAAAACGTACGCAAACCAGCCAAATGTCGAACGGTTTTAACCTCTCTTAAACACCAAAATTAGACATTTTTATGGGACCTGTCAGTGGACAGAAAGACCTCTTTCTCCCGCCGCTCCCCTGCAAGGTCCGGCCCCAGTCGGCCGGTCGGACCGCGAGCTCATAAACATGAGGCAGAGCGGAGGGTGCTTCCCTCCCAAAGGGCCATGAGCGGAGCGCCCCGAGTCGAGCCGACAAAAGAACGGACGCAGTGCTGCTCATGACCCTGGCTAGCCTCGCGGCCAGGAGCGGCGCGGCGGGCTGCAGGTAGAGAGATAAGGCGGCAAGTTTATGAAAATGCCGCGCACACAACATCAGATAGAAAAGAGGAGGAACGTTTTTCTCATGCTTCTCTTAGTGAAAGGTAAAAAATAAAAACGAAATGTTTCAAGTTCAAAGTCCTTGCGTCGCCACTTGCGCTAGTGGGCATGCATGCCACGTGCGCGGGGCGGGGCGGGGCGGGGCGGGGCGGGGCGACCCTCGGTGAACACACATCACGCGCCGGTCACCGGGCGGTCCTGGTCGGTCGGTCGCTTTCTCGATTCAGAGAAGCGGCGCGGACCTGCCGGCTGGTCCTGGACACGACCGGTCGGAACGACAAGCGCACGTCGCGTTTGTACCCCCTGGTATCCCCTGGTACCCCCTGGTACCCCCTAGTACCTACACGCCGCGGCACGGCACACTGCTGACGGGCTTAGCGCCGATATTTCTCCAAGAATAAAAATATATCGGTCGTGCTTTTAATTTTTCCTGACTGGTGGTACATCGACGCCACCTTTATTTGCCCGTTCGAGTTTAGACCGTGTCCAGCAGTCAGCAGCTGGTGCTGCTAGCTGCTACTGTGCGCCGTCGCCTCGCGTCGCCTCTGCAGTTTCTGCTGCCCCGCCCCGCCCCGCCCTGCACGGTCGCTGGTCGGGGAGGTGCTCGCCGTGGCGCATCGCATCACATCCAGGGAAGAAAAGAAAGGAGCGGGGGGGGGGGGGGGGGGGCAGCGTGCGCCGCAAGACAAGGCAGGGCAACCGGTTACTGAGCCCGCCTCGCCTGCTGGCCTGCGAGGCTCAACTACTACCACTCGCTAAAAAGGTAGCGATGGAAAAAAAACTGCTCGTAATAACTCATACTTCATCATACATACATTTCTTGTGGGGAAACAGCGCGAAATTATGAATTAAATAATGATACTGTAAGCCAAGCATGGATGCATCCCTGCCAAAATAATAGCTCGGCAAAGTAAAAAATTAACGAGTACTTTCTCAAGTATTATCAATTGGATCGCAATTAGGACAGTACAACCGACAGACCAAAGCTCGGAGCACGCGCGAAGGAATTCCGGCGAATCTTCATTTCAATTCACTTGCTGCAACTTTTGGCAAGTGCATCCGTCTCACCTGCTGGTGCCACCTTGTGTCGTCGCTGCACCGTTAACGACAGAAAAAAGCACACACACACATGGGCGGACTGTTTGCTCTTGCCTTTGCACTTCCCTTCGACGGAGAGAGGCGGGACGGGGTGGGGCGGGGCGGGAAGAGGGAGAGAGATGGCAGAGGAAGAGGCGGGCGGGGCGGAGCGGGGCGGGGCGAGTCGGCGCGGCTCGCCTGGCCTGCCTGGCCATCGTAAAGCAGCCGTCGTTTGCGATTGTTCGCCCCGCAGAAGACAGTTGCAGCAAAGCGGTCAGCTGCCGCAGTGCCACCCCGCCCCACTCCACCCCGCCCCTTAACCCCCCTCACTGCCGTCAAAGGGCCAAAGACGAGGCGACGACGCCGGGTATTTCAGGCGGCGGAAGCGCTGCGACTCGACTAGCACAGCACCAGCTCGCGGGAAGTTTCTTTCACCGTCCGCCGCGCGGTACCGGCACCGGCGTACCGTACCGATAAATTGTAGCTATTTTGCGCACTTACTGCAACTGCCGCAGCCGGAAGTAAAGGATCGAGAAGAAGAAGATCGAGAAAGGTACAGGGCGAGGAAGACGGACTGCAGGTTGCAAAAGTCAGCCCCGCCCCGCCCCGCCCCACAACGCGTGCGCCTCCTCGCACCAGGACCTTCCGCATTGCGCCGCCCCGCCCCGCCGGGTGCACTCTGGCCCCGGGCCAGGCCTGCGCGACATGAACGAGGTGCATCGTAAGTGGAACGGACGCCCAGCCCAGCCCAGACCAGAAGCGGGTGGAGTCATGGGGGTCGATGCGGGAGGGTAGGGGGAGCTCAGGGGCGGACTGGGGAGGGGGAGGGGGAGGGGGCGCTTCCGGGACGCAAAATACATAGGGGCGTCGTGCGCGAGGAGGGGAGAAAAGGGGAAGACGCCGATATTGGGTGCCGATACTATCGAAAGTTTCCTTTCAAGAAAATGACACAAAACATACACAGTCACAAATAATAATAATAAAAAAAAACTCCCATACCACGGCGTTGGTACGAAATTACCCCCTCCCCCTTCAACCGTTTCAAACAAGGGCTGCTGCTGCTGTCTCAGGGCAAATATTTAACGACGCGCAGGCGGCACGACAGCGCTTGGGACGAATGAATGAGTCACCCAAAATTAAATCGAGCGACTCGCAATCACTCCATCCATCCATCCATCCATCCATCCATCCATCCATCCATCCATCCATCCATCCATCCATCCATCCATCCATCCATCCATCCATCCATCCATCCATCCATCCCTTATGCATGATGTGTTCGGCGTGCGGCCGCCACGCGCTGCTGCAAGCACGGCGCCTTATATGAAACCCTCCCCCTCCCCGTCCCTTCCCCGCACCCGCCCCGCGGCGGCGTGGGTGGCGCTCGCGGACATTACGCATCCTCACGCCCCCGCCCCCACCCCCGTCCCCACCCCCGTCCCCACCCCCACCACCCCTACCACCCGCGGCCCGCAACCACCCGCAACCTCCCGGCGACGATTATCGCTGCATAATATGCGGCGCAGTGCGCTGCGCTGCGCACTCACTCGCACTCACTGCTGTTTAAAACACGCATTCATTACGCTTTGCGCGTCCACATTACATTCTATATGCGCCTTTTTGCCGCGTCGCGTATTTAAACTTGATCGCGTTACAGGAGCGCGGTCAGTCAAGCAGGGCAACACGAGTGAAAACCACTGAATTTTATTTTACACCGCGAGTCATCTAGAGCACTTGAAATAACGATCGTTTCCATAGTATACTTTACGATGCAGCCTTTCCCCGTTGCGCCGCGTAATTGAGCAGAATTTGTGGCCTGCCCTTCGTCGACATCGCAAAATGCCGCCGCGGTACGCAGCAGTAATAGAGGCAGAGGCGCATGCAGAACAGAACAGAGCGGCGCGGCGCACCCGGGAAGCCTTCATAAAATAGAACAGACTGGCGTTTTAATTGTCCGCAGCCTCCAGCAGCGCAGCGCCACGCCACGCCATGTGTTTGCAGCCGCGACTATTTTGCAGGAAACCGCAAGGGCCCTTCAGCAGCAGAGAGCGGCGGGGCGGGGCGGGGCGGGGCGGGGCGGGGCGCGTCGCACACAACACAAAACCGCTACGTGGACCACAAAGTTTGGCGACGCGGGTAGAATTGTCTTGGCGCGGGGAACAGCACCGTGCTGGTGGGGCGGGGCGGGGCGGGGCGGGGCGGGGCGGGGCGGGGCGGGGCGGGCGGACGCTCTCGCTTTCGGCGGCCCGCCACGCCACACCGGCTCGAGAGCCGCGCCCGCCGCCCCGCCAAGGCAGTCGTGTGGTGTCGGGTGTTGGCGTCCCGTTTATGTCGGGGTTATAAAAGACGCCGTTTTGCTGGATCCCGTCCCGCCCCACCAGCCGCACCGCAATGTCAGTGTTAACACCGGGCGCGGCTGTACGACGAGCACGCGGGCACGGGCTGCAGCCCCCACGCGTGCTGAGCTCAGCAGGACCCCGGCGGTCCTCCAGCCTAAGACCATCGTTTCATATTTCCCCTGCAAATTCCCTGCAGCAATTCCCCTGCTGCAATGTCGATGAACCCAAAATTTGACTACGCCCACCCGGCCCGCGCCTCCACCGCCGTCCCGCCCTCCGCGCGCTGCTGCACAGATTCCAACGGTGCATTCCGCTCGGCCAATAAAGTGCGCCGCCATAATCCCGCGCTGAGGCTGAGGCCGGGCCGGGCCGGCGAGGAGAGGCGAGGCGAGCGAGGCCCTTTCACATAACAGCTGGGCCAGCCGGACTTTTATGAGCGCGACGGGGCGGGGCGGGGCGGGCCAAATCTGACCCGGCCCTGCCGGCCCTGCCCTGGCCTGGCCGGCTCACCTTACAGCCGGGCCGGGCCTTACAGCCAGGGACTGTCATTAGTGTGCCGCGCTGCTGGCCGGGCCGGGCCGGGCCTGGCTGGCCGCCTGCAGGTGCTCACCGCTGCTCACCGTCCACCAGCCGCAGCCGCTCTAAGCCCTTACGCCGCCTGCAGGTGCTCACCGCTGCTCACCGTCCACCAGCCGCAGCCGCTCTAAGCCCTTACGCCGCCTGCTGGTGCACTGGCATACTCGTGCAGAATTTTGAGAGGAGTCCATAGTTATAGGCACAAACACAAAACTAAAGCATAGTTATATATGCGGGAAAAATTGTGCTTAATTATGGTTGCCTAAAATCATGCAAAGATTATGCGCATTAAGGGTTTAGTGCGTATGTACTCGTACTTGAACATGACAGCCACAATCGTTCGCAAGGGTAATCGCAGTGTTAATAATCCGCGGCAGACACGCAGCCATACTGCTACCGCGCAGTTCTGTTCCGTTTTGGTGAGTAACGAAAACAATAAAGAGCGAGGGGGCAACCACTCGGGAAATCCTGTGTACAAACGTGCGGAAATCTCGATGAAATCCTCAGAAATACCGCTGAAATCCTCAGAAATATCGATGAAATCCTCAGAAATCTCGATGAAATCCTTGTAAATTTAAATGAGAAATCTCATGAAATCTCATTGAAATCATTTGAAATCCCATGAAATCTCATGAAATCTCAGAGAAATCTAGTGAAATCTCATGAAATCTCAGAGAAATCTCTCAAAATCTGAGAGAAATCTTGTGCAATCAGTAGAAATCCCGTGTACACTAGGATGGGGAGTGGTTGCCCCCTCGATAAAGAGCGTATCTCTATGGCGCCGCTGGCGCCGCGCGCGCGCCGGGCCAGAGATATCACGCGGTTCGCATCTCCGACGAGAGGAGAGGAGAGGAGGGCCCTACATTACACCCGCTTTGAGTTCCCGCCTCTGTTTGGAACTGTACAACTAGAGCACAATTATAGCACCACTTCCTTCTAATTACGCGCATCACACGCCCGTGCCCACGCGAGCTCTTTACCACACACGCGCACTACCCGCACGGGCCGCAGGCACGCACGCACGCGTGCACGCGGGCTGCGCAGCAGCCACTCACAGTCTTCCTCTCCTCCCGGTTCCTCCTCGTGTGCATGAAATCTATTCTCTTCCCTCTCTATTTCCTCACTAACACGCATCTGTCTCTCTCTCTTTCTCTCTCGCCCGCCCGCATGGCATGACGCAACCTCGCCGCTCATCGGCAGGAGATTATAAGCCCATCGTAATCATCCTCGTAAGGAAAAAGCTATTCGACGCCAATTGAGTGACCCACACAACCGCTCTGCGAGACCCGGGCCCGGGCCGGGCCGGGCCGGCCCAACGAGGCAGACTCGAGGAATTTCGAAACATTTGAAAAGTAAATTCCTTGCCTTCCACGCACAATCTCAGTTATTCCAAAAGACAAACGCGCCGTTCTGCTCCGTTCCTCCCCTCCGCATTGTGCGTCGCGGCCGGCTCGGGCCGGTCGCTGCCCTGCGCCGCACTCTATGCAGGCAGCAGCCTAAGGTGCGGGGCCGATATATTTACGACTTACGTACCGCTAATGAATAAGAGGGAGGGAGAGGGAGAGAGAGAGACGCAGCAATCTGATTTCGCACACTGCACCGCGGCCAGGCAGGCAGGCTGGGCTGCTTCCTCGAGAAACATCGCACGCCTGATATGACCCTCCCTCCCTCCCTCCCTCCCTCCCTCCCTCCCTCCCTGCTTTTCTTATTTGCCGCGGCGGTAAGAACACGAAACAAAAGGCAAGGCACGCGGTGCGCGCCAGGCAGATACGCCCGGCCAGGCATGCACGGGCGATATTATACTAATTTATTATTATATGTGACTTGGAATAGCATCCCGACCAGGTCGGTCCCCTCGCCCCGCCCCGCCCCGCCACGCCTCGCCTCGCCTCGCCTCGCGCTGCTGCGGCTGCACTAGCAGCGCGCTCTACTTGCCCCCGGGCTGCGGCATAAGGGGGCCCGAGACACGATGGCAACCTCGCGAGGAAAACGCTGCAGCACCAGCCATTTCTATTCTAGTTTCATTTTATTTCACATGCGGGCGCCGGCATTCATAGAGACACTCGTGATTCTGCGATGGTTTCGAACACGTGTTTCGGCCTCAACTGGACGGCGGGATGCACTCCCTCACGCGCACGCTAGAGCACTAACACGCGGCCGCGAGGCGAGGCGCGCGGGCCGGGCCAACGCCAAGATACGCTACGCTCCTGTAGTTGGGCCGTAAATTTACGTGGATACCCGTCCCGTCGCGTCTGGTCGCGCCGCTATGCACCAGAGGAGACCTCCCCGCCCCGCCCCGCCCCGCCCCGCCCCGCCCCGCCCACGGTCGGTACGCCCGTGCACAGCAGTACGCACGGCCCGGCCGGAAGTTCCGTGTCTCCCGCTTGTTTCTGATTCGGTAATGGAAGCAGGCGGGGCCGGGCGGCCAGGCGCACCAATTTATGGCCTTCTCCCCCATGATAACGGCGGGGCGGGGCGGGGCGGGGGGCCCACGAGCCTCCTGAGCCCCACCGCGCCGCCACCAGCCAGCGCGAGGTAAGGCGGGGCGGGGCGGGGCGGGGCGGGGCGGGGCGTGATCGCGGTGGACTGGACTCGCACAGGCGCGTCGTTTAGAGCGTCGTCAACGACGTACGGAGGGAAGCCCACGCGCACGCGGGTGGGGCCAACATCGCGGCGCTCGCTCTCACTCCCTTCCCCGCCCTGCGCTACGCCCTACGTCCCGTTCAGTGAAGGGAAGGGCACCTGCTCCACAACCTGCTGCCGGCCATAGCCGGCCGAGGAGAGGGTCGCTGGGAAAATCCGCACCGAACTGCGTACCGCGGCCCGTGCCCCAGCCAGCCCAGCCCATGCAGCCTCTGCGGCACCGCAGCACTACAGCGCCCCGCCCCGCCCCGCCCCGCCCCGCCCGAGAACAAGACTGTCGTCTCACACCGCCATCAACATTATGCAAAGCGGCGGGGGAAAAAAATAAATACGTTTTGCGAGCGAAGTAGACCAGAGAGGGTCAAACTTCGGCGAAAAACAAGAGGGAGTATAAAGGGAAAAGACTGAAGACAGCTAAGAGGAAAATTTAAAAAAATATAAGGAAAGTAGAAAATAATAAAAGAATAGAAGATAGAAAGAAGGAGCTTCGAGGAGTTGCAGGCCGCGACTGCATAGTGACGACGAGCGGACCCAAGAGGGCGGGGCGGCCGCTGTCCAGGAAGCACTTTGCAAATAAGATGCGCCAGGCCTGGTCGGGCCGGTCCGGTGCGCGCTCAGGACAGGCCCCAGGGGCTCCGCCCCGCCCCGCCCCGCCCCGCCCCGCCCCACCCCAACCCGCCCAAAGGTCAGGCAGAGCGTCGCTCGTGGCGGTGGGGCGGGGCGGGGCGGGGCACGGGGTCCCTGCGCTCAGAGGGGGGCGGTGATTTACGGCGCAAGGTCAGGGCTGCCGCGGCCCGGCCGGCGTAACGCTCGGGCATTACGGATCGAAATTATGCGATCCTAACACCTAAAACCTTTAGTACAAGTTGAAGATTAAATCGTTATGATCTCGTTCGACCGGCTCTTTACGTCGAGATACATTTTAGGTGTCTTTCGCTTCCGGCGGCAGCAGCGGCGGTGGCGGCAGATGCTGCAAAGTAGTTCCTGCTCTCACCGGAAACTCTTTCTAGGCGTCGAGTTGCACGAGCAGCAGTCGCCCATTGTCTGCGGGCCACCCGCCCCACCCACGCCGGGCCCCGGGGGGTTCACGGGGGCCCCGCCCCGCCCCGCCCCGCCCCGCCCCGCCCCGCCCCGCCCCGCCCAGCGTTCATCCCGGTGACACGCTCCACCCCACCCCACACCACGGCCGGCGCCTCGGCAAGCCTGTCGCGCCGGAAAATTCGTCTGACACTTGACATTTATTCTCTTACCTCGGCCGGCGGGAGTCGCAGTCGCAACTCCACCCACTGTTTGCGACGCCGTTCAAAACCCAGGCCGAAACCAGTTAAGAAGTCTCACCTGGAAAAGAAGAGGAAAAATAATACATTAATCTCGCTGCAAAGCTTACGGCGTTATACGTGTGTGTGTGTTCTACTGCTGCTGTGTGCTGCTGCTGAGGTTACACAACACGGCGCTATCATCGCCGCATGAAGGCGTGAAAAAGTTCCCCGGCGCCGCCGTGTCGAAATGTCCCGGTACTGCGACGCCATAGTAAAAATAAAAACATGTGACGTAGGTGAGCGAGTCTGTGCTCTGAGGGCGCGTGTGTATGTGTTGTCGCCTGCTGACAGTGGGTCGTGCGTTTGCGTGACCCTGTTTGACCCCGCCCCGCCCCGCCCCCCGCGGGGTGACGTTGCTCGCGGTGCCGTCGAGTCGCGGGCGGGGCGTGTCTCACACTTGTCTATTGCGTTCCTGAAATAAAGATAGACGTAGAGGAGATCGTAAAGGTGCAGCCGCCCCGCCCGGCCCCCCGCCGGCCTGCATGGCCCGCCCCTTGGCGGCGTCCTGACCTTTGCCGTACTATACACACACACTCACACACACACAGGTGTATGTGTACCGTCCTGTACGATCGCAAAGAAAAATACGATACACGTCTGGCACAGGTTCAAGCACCGCGAGGCGCCGCCCCACACCCCACCCCGCCCCGCCGCGCCAACCACTCGGCGCTAACATTTGTTTGCCCATCTCAAGGTTATGCGCCGGCAGGAGGCAGCGCGAGGACGATTTTGAAAAATGTAGTCCACGCCCGATCCCACCGCTCCACGTCGTTGCCTGAAGCTTAAAATAGCCCCGAGTGATTGGACGCACAGCTCGAAAGGGTATGCTGTACCGTAGTTAGTTTTCATTTGCCTCAGGGAAATGAGCAGAGCATACGGTAACCCATACGGGAAGGCTCTCAAAATACATAACTCCAGTGGGAGTTTAACGTTCAACTTAAGAATTCAGAAGGGTGGAAATAAGAGCGGTAGTTCCGACAGAGTGTAGGTGCGTGACTGGGTGCCCGGTGCGACCCAGAAAAAGAAAGGTTCTGCCGGGCGGGGCGGGGCGGGGCGGAGCCGGCCGCTAGCCGTGCCCCGGGCCTGAGCCCTGCGCCCAGCTATGCATAGAGCTTCTGGGGCAGGCCCGGGCCGCGGGCTTATCGACGACCTAGGGCTCCTTATCACGATAGGTCAAGGAATCAATCACTCTCCAACACGTCCGATCAATCGATCAATGTATCTATCAACCACACCGCGCAGCGCAGCGCAACCGCACGAGCAGCCAGAGGCGTCGCTGTCTATTCATCTTACCGCATTATCACTTTTTGCCATTGCCGCATCGCATCGCGGCGTATCATGACGCCGCGCCTTTTCCATATTGTTTTTTCTTCTTCTCTTTTCTTTTCGCCATGCACTATACTCTCGACCCCTTGCTCACTATACACGGCTCCCTCTGACGAGGAAGCAGCGACGCTGCGCCAAATATGGACGGGCAGGTGCATGATAAACACATGCAAATGGCCGGCCGGCCGGGCTCGCTGGGCGCCGCCGAGCGCCTAGCCGAGCAAGCTCCTCTTTTTATTTATTTTTCTTTTTTTTTTTATCTCCGTCGTAAGTGTGTTATATACGTCCAGCGGGCAGCGCAGACAAAAGAACACTAGACACAATCAGGCTTGGGTTATCTTGTGCGGAGATTAAACAATTCTTGACAATGCCTGTTTCTTCTTCTTCTTCTTCTTCTTCTTCTTCTTCTTCTTCTTCTGCTTTTCCTTTTTCGGGACCGTTGTGATATTCCCCTCCGGAGGCCAGAGTGAATGAAGAAATTTCCATCCCCGCGCCGATGCGATTATCCGTTTTGGCCGGCGTTCCGTTCCGTCCCGTTCCCTCTTTATTGCAGCAAACCGCAGACCAGACCGTTGCGATACATATTGCGATCGGGATCCCATCTCGCAGTCACACTGCTCGGAACCGGACGCCAGACTGGGCCCCTCCGATGACCTTCTGCTGTCGCATTATTTCATCCATCAAACTATTAAATTCCATAGGGATCGATCTCCAGCCTATACCCACATTGTTCACCATTACCGGGCCGGACGGCGCCCCACCCCACCCTGATCGACCCGAATGAAGCCTTTTGGAAACAGAATTATAAACGGCGATCACGGCCCCTCCCTTCGGCGATCATAGATGACCCCCCTATCCCATAATCACGCATGGCGCCCGGAACGAGAAGACACCCGTAACTCCCGGCATCCTGCGACACAGTTACGGTAACGCTGCGCGTGTCGCGTCGGCCCCGCCTCGAGCCAGCTAAGCGCGCCTCGCCAAAAACCATCCTAACCGAACAGAGCGTTTACGCAACGCTGCCCGTCCCGTTCGATATGCCCACTAATTGAGGTCCTAACTGACATGGGCCGCCGCAGCCGCGCCAGCCGCGCCCACCAGCGGGCACCGCCAAAAAAAATAAAGAATTAGAGGGGAACTACCGCGCATCTGAAGGGAAGGGCAGTCGGCCCCGCCCCGCCCCGCCCCGCCCCACCTCGTGCCGGCCCCGGCGAGGCGTCGCGTCTAAGAATACCAAGCCAAGGACGCCTTGTGAAAGGTGGATGCATTTTGATTAGGCACTCGATATCCGACTCAAACCGCGTATCCCAACAACAGACTCTGTGGTTTGCCTGTCTGTCTGTCTGTCTGTCTGTCTGCCCAGCCCGGCCCGGCGGCGCGGCGCGTCTGTCCATGCGGAGAATAGGGCCCGCCTCATTACGGACATAGATTCCGATAGACGTGCATAGTGAATAGGAGGAAAAGTAATGCTACAAGATTGCCCTGGCGTGGCGCTGAGCCTCGGTAGAGTGGGTAGCCGTGGCACTGCTGCGGCAGCTCTCGGACCCGCTGCTTATAGAGAGAACACCTGCCAATCCGAATACAATAAGCCTTTCGCGTGTTTTTACAGTTACCTCCCACAACCTCACATTCCTTATCAAACAGACTTTTGCTCCACATCGACTTACTACTTCTGGCCGGGCTGGGCCGGGGCCGGTCGGCCGCGGAGCGTGCACAAGTAGACCAGGCACTTGGGCGTGGGCCGGCGCGGCGCGGCGGGGCGCGGCGGGGCGGACCAGCTCTGCTACCGCCGCCCTGGCCTGCAGGCCCTGCACAGCGCAGCATTTGCATGGCCGCCGCCCGGTCCGAGCCCCACCGCCTTCATATGTGGGCCAACGACGTGCAAAGGGGCCTCCGTATCAGTGAGCCGGGACGGGACCGGACGGCGGACGGCGCGACAGGGGAACCAGACGGACGGCGCCCGATCGATATCCCCGCGAGTTGTGGAAACGGCGGCGCTCCGCATCCGGGCCGGGCCCCCTGCAGGTAGGCAACCCCGCCGACAGGGCGTGTGCGGCGGGTCTGCCTACCGCCAGGCTGTCCCGCGACCGGGTCGGCCCCCCTGCAGGTAGGCAACCCCGCCGACCGGGCGTGTGCGGCGGGTCTGCCTAGCGCCAGGCTGTCCCGCAGCCGTAACGCTAAGGATCACAGACGTGACGTGTAAGTGGGCTTCCCGACGCGGGTTTTAAAAAATGTAATTCGCCTGCAATCCCAAAGTGCACGAACAGCGTTTAAAGAGTAAAGAAAGTACTTCACGGGACCAGAAAGCCCGAAGAAGGGACTTTTGTGCTGCTCGGATTTCTCCCGCCAGTGGAGCCGGGCGGCGCGCAGCGCAGCTCAGCTCAGCTAGGGCCTCGCCCGGCCCGGCCCGGCCCGCCTCCGGTCCCGTTACCCGCCGAGGCGCTCCGCTACTGCACTGGGAAAGGGTTAAAACATGTTCAACTCAGCTCCACTGCCAAATAACCTCCCGCTCGAGAGAGTGCCGGGCTCGGCTCGGCAACCTGATGTTGGCGCACTTTAAAAATGTCCCCGCTACCCTATAATACATCCTCAGCCCCCCCCTCCTCTCTCTCTCTCTCTCTCTCTCTCTCTCTCTCTCTCTCTCTCTCTCTCTCTCTCTCTCTCTCTCTCCACCCAACTCAAACCCGACCCACCAAATTCCTCGCGGTTGACATTTACCAGGCGCAGCACCGCAGACATTTGAGCGAACCGCCGACCAGCCTCGTTCGCACACCGCGCGCGCCTTTAAAAGTTCGCGAATGACGTACTGTATATTTACTCTCACAAACGCCGAGTAAATAAAATGAGCTCCGTTTATTTTTTTAAAAACTAACCAGTCGCATAACGACGCGGAAGCAACGCTGAGAAACGTTAGAAAACGAAAGGTAGTACGTAGCTAAGTAGTGTGTAAGACTAGAACGCATTAAAAAAATGGGAGAGAGGAATAAACTTAGTATCAGAAAAAAAATTGAAAACTCGGGCCCCTTCATTAGCGGTCCTGCGGCAGGACTCCTGCCCATGCCTTTCTCCTGCTTCCACGTCCGTCCTGCTGCGCCTCTCGCACCGTCCTGTGAATGAGCCTGCAGGCCTGCGGGCCTGCGGGCGGGGCTGCAGGCCGACAGGGACCCGCCTGCCTCACCTGCCCTTATCCGCTCTAATGTCAGGGGCGTCCCTGACCGGGCTGGGCCGGGCCGGGCCCCGCGGGGAAAGCCCGGCAGAGGCCGGTGGCAGAGGGGTAGCTTAGTCACATCCACGTGCCACGACCGCAGCACGTGGGGGAAAAAAGAATTATGTAAAACGAATACCTCAGCCCGCGCAAAGTGTGTACTATCTGCGTCACATTTGCCTGTTGGATTGACATTTCCTAAGACGTTTGGAACACTCGAAAACTGTATAGAATACAGTAAACGAAACTAAAGACGGCCTTTTGCTTCCCTCCTCAAAAATACGGGGAAACGTGCGTTAAATAACTCGCCATGACTTTCACTTGCTCTCTTCTCTAATTGTTTCTGGCACCGCCTCTCTTTTGGCCGTGCTTTCCGCCACACTAAGCAGCCCTCGCGATTCGACTTAACTTTGGCCAGGCAGCGTGGCGGAGCGTGCCGGGGCGTGGCGGGGCGGGGCGTGGCGTGGCGGGGCGTGGCGGGGCGGGGCGCGGCTGGCGCCATGCTGGGCTTGAGCTCGAGTTACCACGTCACGCAAACCTTACTCACCCGCACAAAACTTTTACGGAAAAGAGAAAAGAAAAAACAGACTTGTAACATCGTGGCGGGTAATTAATGAGCAACGAGACCCATACAGTTAAGGCGGTAATAGGAATACACCGCCCAGCAGTGCAGAGATACATCTCGGTGGTATTCCGCGCCGAGGAGAAGAAGAGCCCCCTCGCCAGAGAGAGGCTCGGGGCGACGGGACCCGCTCCCCCGCCCGGCCGGCCGGCTCCGCGGCTCCATCGTGTACAGCATCATCCTCCCTAGCAGATAGCGCGGGGCGGGGAGCCTGTGCCGTCCCGGTGGTCTCCCCGTCCCATGCGGGCGGGGCGGGGCGGGGCACTATCGGGCGGCATGCATCATGCTCGAGCGTGCTGCACTGCACAGCTGCGCGCGCGCGCACACACACACACTGCCGGCCCTAGTACAGTGCCGGCTCTGCACACGTGGTGACTCACCGATCGCGATCAGAGTATACCGCCGTGCCGTGGCGGCCCCGGCGGCGGCGGGTATAGGCCGGCCGGCCGCGGGCGCGGACGTGTTCCAGCGGACACACGCGGTGTGTGCGCGAGGTCCTGCCGCCGCCCCGCCCCACCCCACCCCACCCCGCCCCGCGCATCATACGCGGGACGAGTCGCGCTTATCACCAGTGACACGCGCGCCGCCGCGGGGCACAGTTGCGGAATCGTCCAAACAGAATCTGAAGCTCGTCCGCCGTACGCAGTTATTACACAGACACGTGTGTTTGCGGGCGGGGTGGGGTGCGGCGGGGCACCCCGTCGACGAGCACACCTGCAGGAGACCCGCCCGGAGTACTCCAGCAGGCCACACGAGAAGCAAAGACGTGGAGACGACGGCTTCAAGAACCGAACCGCGGCCCTCCTTTTGTGTCTTACGCCCGGCCCGGCACATCATTCATGCCTTCCTCTCATTTTACCCCGTCGCTTAATTGTTATTTTTTTATCATCCCTTTTTTTTCTTCCCTACATTAATTACCAGCAGCAGCAGCGCACGCTCCGGCCTGACAGTGTCCAAGGCAAAAGCAAAGAAAGAACGAGGCGGGGCGAGGCGAGTGCATCGAGCCGGAAAATAATCAGCTCCCGGCAGGGGTGTATAGGGAAGAGAAAACATTTTTAACCAACAAAAAAAAAGTATCTAACCACAAAGCAAACAAAAATGTCTGCTGGCGGTGCGAGGCGGGCAGATAAGCTGGTCGGCGTAGGGCGACGCGAGCGCCACGCCGCGCCACGCCGCGCCACGCCACGCCAATGACCCGGTTAGCGTGGGGAGTCGTAAGCGCAAAGACAAACGCAGGTGCGACCCGCAATAAGACCGCGCAGCGCAGCGCAGCTGGGTCAGCTCACCAGTCTTAACATTAGCTCTGAAACTGGGGGGGAAAAACACGAAATTTATCGATTTTCTTTTTTTTTTTAAGGTTCACTAGATTTTGCACACTGGACTGGAGAGGACATTCAGTTCACATAAAGCTCGAGTTGACTGCTGAACATCCCGATATTGACCGACGGTGTGGCGTGGTGTAAGCCCTGTAAGCCGCCCCGCCCCGCCCCGCCCCTCTCCCCGCTTTTGCTCCGCGTTGGCCCGTTACGCCCTGACGTCGCCTTCCTGGAACACTGCGCTGCGAGTGCGGTCACACCCTTGGCCTATCGCCTCAGTATATTGTGTCTCTGGAGGTGGTGGGGCGGGGCGGGGCGGGCGTGCCGTGCGTACCGCTGGCGCCAGCCCCCGCCCCGCCACCTGCCGCGACCGCAGCTGGGCCGGGCAGCTAGGACCGCGCCCCGCCACGGCCGCCACGCCACGCACCGCCCGGGGGCCCCAGCCCGAGCAGATGGGGCACGGTGCGGCAGATGGGGCGGGGCGCACGCACGGCACGGCACGGCGCGGCAGGCGCTTCACAGAAGGAGAGGCAATCACATCGTGTCGTTACCGACCGCTTCCATCTCATTGCTGAGCGCGCCGCCCCGCGCCGCCCCGCGCCATGTCGCAACACAATCATTTTTCATAATGTATCAACTGCAGTTTCGCATTATGTGTTTCCAAGAGGCACACATTCGTTTTCTGACATTGCAAAAAAAAATCGCAGAGTAAGATATGACAATATATTATTTTCATCAGTGAGACCACGCCGTTCACCACCGTCACTTTCACCGCCACTGGGCGTGGCGTGGCGTGGCGTCCACTCTTCTCCCCGGCGAGCGCACTACAGGCGATAAGCCTCAATAAACACTGACACACTGGCGAGCCAAGGCGTCGCTCTGTGCTCGTGGCCGCTGGCCGCGCCCCACCGAGTCCCGAACAAGAGGCCCGTTTTCCTTTCGACCGCTGTACTTGTGCGTGCTGAACGCCCAGTTGTACTCGCTCGCTTAGCTTGGGGTCTGATTTCTGGGTCACTGCAGGTCACTAAAATCGCCCCGAGGCGGGGGCGACGCCAGGCACCCGTGCTTTGCAAGTCAGGTCTGCCAGCTCCGAGAGGCGCCCGCGCAGGTAGGCAACCGGGCCGCACGCCTGGCGCGCGGGACAGTATCGCGGGGCGCCAGGCGGTTAGTCGCACTGGGCAGGCAGCGAGGTTTCTAGCAGGGTTCAGCAGCGCGGTGGAAGGGGGCGTTAAAGCGAGCGCCAGGGCGCCCCGCCCAGCGCCAGCGCCCCTGCGCTCCGCCCTGCAGAGGCGATGCGATAGCCAAGTTTGAATGGAATGAACAGGACAGGGAGCGCTAGCGCTGCACGGGCGCGGTGGGGGGCCGTCAGAAAACGCGCGGAGTACTCAGGAGCTGCTGCTGTATGGAGCCCCATTTTAACCGCAACGCAGCAAATTCTGCCGGAGTCAACCTTTCTTTTCCAGACCCTGCAGTACCCGTATGGCAGCCCGTACCGCAAAGGCTGCAGTGTCAAATTTTACTGCACACGTCATGAGGTGTCCCCGCGGTGGGGCCCCTATTGCGCGGCCCCCGGGTCCCCCCGGGCCCCCTGCGGGGCCGGCGTGCCGAGCCGAGCCGAGCCGCGTGGTGGTGAAAGGAAAGCGAACTGCCGCGCAAACGCTAAACGCCTGTCATGTTCCCGAATGTCTGCCGGCCCGGCCCGGCCACAGCAGAGAGTTTGCGATTCGGCGCCGACACGCTACGCTACGCTACGCGACGCCGGGCGCCGCGACGCCCGCCCGGCCTGGCCCGGCCCGGCCCAGTCTGCCCCAGCTCGCCTCGGAGCCGCATTACGACAACAGCGCTGCGTCACAGCTGCCGCGGACAGACAGACACGCGCACACCAAGTTTCGGCACAGCAGAGTTCCGCGCTTTTCGCGCTTTTCGTGTGCGGCTGCATTAATTTTTAATAAAATTAGTTAAACACGTGGAACGCGCAGTATGCAGCAGGGATACCCCACAAAAAAATTAAAAATCGGGTATTACAACCCAAGTACTGGCCGGACAACTTTTAAGATCGCCCTAAAGTGGCTCCATCTTCCTCGGGACGGTCTGGTCTGACTCTGCAGCGAGGCCAGGCGGCCAGGCTCTCAGGTCCCAAAGTATACGAGCCTCGTTCGGTTCCGTCCGATATCTCTGCGTGTTCCACCGCGATGAGGCTGGGGGGGGGGGAGGCGCGCGGTCACCTGTTTTCTGCAGAAGATCGCGGCAGCAGATGCAGAACCAGTTTGGGGCTGCGCCGGGCTGCGCTGCACCGCTGACCAGCGGTGCGTTCTGCCAATAAGTGAGTAAGCGGGGTAGGGAGGGGTGGGGAGGAGGCGGCACGGCTGGCCACACACCTGTCCTGTTCCTGTCAGCGGTAAGAAGCAGGTGAGACAAAATCCGCGTGCGCAAACACCACCTGCTGCGGAGGGTCCGGCCCGGCCCGGCCCTGCCCGCGCGGAGGGCATTCCACTTGTGGCAAAGATCCGGGGGTTCAAATACCGCGGCCGGCAGCGGCGCCGGGGCACGTCGGGTATTTTATTCTTTTTTCACTAGAAATAAAACACCGACATTTCCCCCGGCTGCCAGTAGTCCCGGTGGCACGGCGCGGACCCAGTGGGGGGCCCGGGTCCGCCCCGCAGGCAGGCCGGTGTATGGGGAGAGAGGTTCCCCTGATGGGCGGCTGGGCTGCCTCGTCCTCCCCCGGGGGGCCCGGCCCAACGGGCCCGAGCGACGCGGAGCGACTAGACATATTGGATCGACAGGACAGGACTCACGAAACATAATCAAGTGAAATTATGTCGGCATGCTGACCCGGGCCAGGCCGGGGCGGGCGGGCCGCCGCGCCGCCCGGGACCTCCTCAAGTAGGCCACCACGCCACACTGCACACGGCGGCGCGCGGGGCGGGGCGTGGCGGGGCGGGGTGGGGCGGGGTGGGGCGGCGCGCGGGGCGGGGCGGGGCGGGGCGTGGCGGCGGGACGAGATACACTGCGCCGCGCACTCGCAAAATTATAATCCACTCTAAATGACGGCAGAGAAACTCGTCGCGAAAGCCCGCGCGGGGCTATCACTATCACCGCAACTCCACGGGAGATCAGCCAGCCAGCAAGTCAGACTCGGGTGGTCATAGCCGTAGCCTACAGCGAGGGCCCCGGCTGGACCGGGCAGCACAGCCGGACCCGTTCCCACGCCGCGGACGCGCGGAGCTAGGCGCCTGTGTTAAGGGCGGAGCAGCGGAGGGGCGCTAAACAGCTGACACAACCAGTGAGACCTACACGACAAACTGCCCCCGATGCCTGCCGCGAAACATGGCTTTACATGAGAGCACGCTCGCCGCGGACTAAATCCCCTAACGTTTTACAAAGTGGCAATCAACCTAACTTTGGATAAAGTGTCTCCTAACTCTGTTGTACCCAGAGGAAGGGAGGGGTAGGGGCGGTCTGCTTTCAAGTACATTTTCCCGGAGTTTGTTTTACTTTTTTTTTTGTTTTTTTCGCCCGCGTGTCTCCACGCGGCCTGTGCTACAATACATACAGCACGATGATGATGCTGCTGTTTCAGACGCGCTATCGAGCGCCACGGGAGGGGGAGGGGAGTATCAAAAGAGTTCCAGCAGAGTTCATGACGCGGAAAGCTATGAATACATACAAGCTGAAGCCCACCGCCTGCCAGCCTAGGCTTAACTAGACCGCGCCAGGCTTAAGCCCGAGCCGAGCCGAGCCGGAGCCACGTAGACCTACGTTGTGGAAGGCCCCGTCGAGAGCGGGGCGGGGCGGGGCGGACGCCGTAAAGGCGCAAAGCCCTCCAAATACGCAACGGCCGGTCCGGGGCGATCCGTCATCAGTGAACCGTACGACAGCAGTGAGCTGCGCTGCACTGCGCCGCGCACACACCGAGACACGCGCCCATGCACAGGCCCGGTAATAATCTGGCCAACAATTTTTTTGCATTTTTTTTCGTTTGTTGAGCGCGCAGTAGTTTTGCATAAATTTGCGGCGCTATGCTTCCTTCCCCCGTGACACACACTCACGCAACACGTCAGGGCGGGGCGGGGTCGTGACGCGAGTGACGTCACGAACAGCCAATCACAACGACGGCGCGCAGCGCAGCGCAGGGCGGCGAGGCGTGGCGTGGCGCGGCGTGGCGTGGCGTGGCGGGGTAAAAAGGGCTCCGCTCCGTCCCCTCGTATCGATCGGCCGTCTCGGCCACCCTCCGGCTGTACCTCTCCCTCTCCCGCTCTCTCTCCCTCTCTCTCTCTCGCACCATCCCACCGCCATCACCGCTTCTGCGGAGCTGTCCATCTCCTCTCTCCCGGGGCTGCGCGTCTTTTCCGTTATAAAACGGAAGAGGCGGCGAATAAAACGGGGAAAAAGAGGGAAAAGAAATTATTATTCCTCCCCCTCAAAATCAAAGCAGATTTGTTTTATAAACACAAGACGGCGGCGTGCGCTGCGTTTTCACAGCATAATTACTTAAATCAACAGTCGGGAAAAAAGGGGGCAGAAGGCAGCAGAAAGAGAGGAGGAGGAGAGTTCGTACTTGATAAAACTTTTGGCTCAACGCGACCACCACGCCGCGCTCAGCGCTCAAGGCGGTATCAACCGGGCCGGGCCGGGGAGGGATGAAATAAAACCCAGAGTTAAACTCCATCCGCTATGGTTATCGCTCCGACAACTTGTTCCTAACGCCAGCTACAGGAGGGCAGTGGCGACGCGTAGTGGGGGTACGTAACTCGGCACCACATGCGAGGGGGATACGGTTAGGTATGCGCGTGTTAAATACAACACTGGTCAGGTCCTCTTTCTGATCCCACTGGGCAGCGCAGCCAACCCGTGCTGATATGCTGGCCCCCCGCGGCCACGCATCGTCTGCTAGGAGGAGCCGCCCTCCCGTCCCGTCCACTTCCTCCCCCCTGCCCCGCCCCAATCGTCCTGGCCGCGCTAGCGAGCACTTCCGGTGGCCGCGGGCTGCGCGGGGCTCCAGTGCAGACGACACGCGCGCCGCGCCGCGCCGCTAGCAGACGACGCGCCGAATGTAAACAACATGACAGCGCTACGCTCTGGGCCGGCCGCCCCGCCCCGCCCCGCCCCGCCACGTGGGACCCGTATATATAGAAACACGTCGCGTTCACCTTGTTGTTGGCTCGCGAAACGTAGGCTAGAGAGCGGCTTACTACCACTGCGCGGACCGGACCGCGAGGACGACGGAAGAATTCGAATTCAGATGCGCGTCTGAAACGCCAGATTCAACCGTGTGATTTAGACCCCGTCTTCTCCCGCGGCCCCAAAGGACGGCCCTAGAAAACATGACAAACTTCCATGGCGCGCTCTTCCCAAATTTCATGTTTTTCTTTCCCTTTTAAAAAAAAATTAAAACCACGCGATGCACCGCGGTCTGGTCTCGGTGCGTGTGCGGTCGCCTACCCGACAGGCTGGGCTGGGCTGGGCACCCGTGGCCAAAGCGAGAACCTGTTCCATAAATCAGGTGACAACACTCGCGTCGCCGCGCAGCCCGGCGCAGCCCGGCGCAGCGCGAGAGATAGAGTGCGAGAGTCTGGGAGGCATAATGGGGGCCTTTTAGGTCCGGCCTATTGCGTTATTGGACACGGTGGTGTCGCGCCGCCCCGCGCCGCCCCGCGCCGCCCCGCGCCGCCCCGCGCCTCGAGCAAAAGTCAGATCAGCCTCGCGGCCAAGGACGACTCCATTATTTGACCAGCAGCAGCGCCATATGCCATCCATCCATCCATCTATCTGGTCGTCTTGTCCAGCCAGCAGCAGCCGGCCCTAGCTGGCACAAACTAGAGCTAGAGCCCGTCTAGGGCGGCTGCTTCCTACCGCCCTAGCACGGCCACGGGCCGGGGACCGGACCGGATCAGCCTGGGCTGGGTGGCCTGCCCTGGACTCTAGGATGGCCTGGCCCCGAGGGGGAAACAACTCTGAATTTTGGTGTACAAATGTCATGAGTTTTCCAAAACATTTTAATATATTTTTTTGCAATTTTTGCTGCCTGGCCTCCATAGCATAGAGAAAACACGGGTTTTCATTAACGACGGGCAAATAAGCCACGAAAAGAATCCGATTATCGTCAATACCGCATCCAAGGTTATGTCCATGACATAACGTCATCAAGTGAGAGACTGTTTACAAAACTTTGACAGCGCCATGCGCAGTCGGCTGCGGGACCGGTCGACCGGTCGCAATTTCGCGCGCACCCTGCCTGCCCGTCCTCGTATGACCTTCTATATTTTCTCGGAGCAAACAAGTGGTATAGCGCACGTCTGGTCCCGGCTCGCCTTGCTTCCTCGCCTCGCTCCAAATTTATTATTGTTGCCGCGAGAGAAAAGAAAGGGAGAAAAGTACCGACCGGACCGGCCGCAACGCGACGCAGCGGGCCGGGGCCGGGGCCGGGCAGGGAAGCTCTGCACTGTAAAAAATATCAAGAATTTTCCTAACCCAATGGGATTTAAATTCCCAGTCGTCAAATGGAGTCTTCCAATTCCAAACCCATTGGGTTTTCCAATGCCTATTTCATCTGAAAATCGAGATTTTCAAGTCAATGTGGACCTAACCTAACCTAACCTAACCTACCCAACCTATAAGTCGAGAAATTCACCGACCCATGGTTGAGCAAAATCCAAAGACAAAATCGGGAATCGAGCGTTTCACCACCGAAAGTGGGATTTTCTCAAAAAAATTTTTAACAGTGTGCCGATAGCGCTATCCTGTTTCCTCGCAGCCTTGCGTTGCATACATACGGCACCAGCCCGCCGAGGCCGCGTAGCCGAGCTCTTTCTCTCTCTCTCTCAGTTTCTCTCTCTCCCTCTTCCATTTCCTCCCACAGCCAGGCAGTCGGCCACCACAAGGAGGACATCGCCGGAAGGAAACAAACGCCCTACCCACCCGCGCGCGGGCGGGTGGAACGGGAGGGGGAGGGAGGAGGGGAGGGAAGCTCTGCAAATAACGCGAAAGCCGCCTCCGCCGCCGCCTCCACTGGAGGCCAAGGGGAGGAACACGCGCTCGCGCCTTGCACTGCACTGCGGCAGGAAGGTACGGGATACCAAGGGATGAAGAAAAAGAAACACTTACGGCGAAAATAGAGGGCAAACACAAATCAAATAATAACGATAATAAAGTTCAAAAAAAGAGAAAAAAAATATTTTCAAGTGAACAAAATATTCCACGTGTGGTGAGGTGGTGGTTATGAACGACAGTCACGCGATACACGCGTATACGTGCCGGTGGTGGGCGCTGGGCGCTGCTGGGCGCGCACCTACCTCACCTCACCTGCACAAGGTGTCTGTCGATACCCAGCCCAGCTCCGCATGAGATGAGGTGAGGTGAGGTGAGATGAGCGCTGCTATGTGGGTTTTCGAGAGGCGTGACTACTTTCACGAGCGCAAGCGAGCACGCGTCTTAATTAAAGCCGAAAGAAACATTATCGGCAGCAGCAGACTGGATATAACGCACACGTGAGCGCGAGTGTGTGAGGAGAGGAGGGGAGGGGAGGGGGCGGCGTGAGGCTCGGAGTATAAAGGCGTTATCAACAGGAAACACAGACGAGACGAGCAGTAATCGGGTAATAACTGCTCCACCTGTCATCACTTTCCACACACACACACACATGGTGGCCACGCGCACACTCCCTCGCACTCAAATACACGCACGCAGGCGCACGCAGGCGCACGCAGGCGCGTGTGGTGTTGTGTTGAGAGTCCGGTGAGAGCGAAGCAACACCTCATCCATTACACTGTTAAAATGGTGAGGTGATGATGATTGTCGGTTGCCGAATTTCGTCGGCCATAGCAGCAGGCTAGGCTGGCTGTAGTCCAGGCCCAGTTAATGGTAATGTGGCTAACGCTAAGGCTAGGCTCTCCTCGCTCTCTCACACTCGCTAGCGTTATTTCCGTCTGTAATTGCTGACTCCGCGCGGGGCGGGGCGGGGCGGGGCGGGGAGGCGCCTCTTCCCCCGGCCTGGCCTGGCCTGCAGCGGGCTTATGAAACGTTTCATTCGACTGGAACAGGACGCATGGGAGCGGTAGGGCTACACAGTGGTGGTTCGGAGCGGAGCGCGGTGCGGTGTCACGTGCCGAGGTTATAGGTGCTCCGAGCGTACCGTACCGCGGCAGACGATAAGCATGAGGGATAAGTCCGAGGTGCACTTGTAGTAACAAACAGGGGCTGGGCTGGGCTGGACATGCAGTGCAGAGCGGGACGCCCATAAATATAATCTCCCATTGCATGTGTTCGGCTCTGATTCGCGCTGTTTCGAGTCGGCTTGGCGCGGTGTTGGACAGAGAGACCCTATCGCTGCCGCCGCCGCAGCCACTCGACCTCACCCCCCTACCTACACCCTCGCGAGGAGCCCTTGACTGCGTCCGATCGTCCGGAACTGTTTAAACTTGGCCTTCACCGCTCGCGTTCTGTTCTGCCTCAACGCAGCCCGATGCGAGATCGAGCACGGTGGTGAAGACCGATGGGCGAGAGTACACTGCCACACAAGCAGACGCGGCAGGCCAGGCCCGCCGCCCCCCGGAGCGCAAACGGGTAGTTGTAGTATTTTCCAGGGCGCTCACCCGGACAGATTTACCGTCCCCAACCCGTAGATCTCTGCGCGCCATACGGAGGGAAGTCCATAGGGTGAGAGAGAGGCAGGACTGGAAGGGGGAAGGGACAGAGCACGGTGTGCTTGCCGTTAACTCACGTACCGCATGGGGGCGGGGGCGGGGGCGGGGCAGGCAGCATGAGGTGTCTATATTGTATATTTACTCTGGCTCAGCGCCCCCCCCCCTCCCCCGCCCCGCGGCATCTTCCCTTGTCTTCGGCTCGGTTCGGGAAAGGCTTCTATTTTTGAGTGCGACGTGCGCGGGGCGGGGCGGGGCGGGTGAGAAGCACGTCGGAGACGCGCAGCGGGAGCGGGGGTCAAGGCGAGCAGCGCACACACACACACACTCACTCACTCGCCTCACATACTAACCTTACCCCAACGCGGCGAGGTCTACAAAAGCCCCGGCGATCGCCGGCGCCAGGCTCGGCCCGCTGTCGGTCAAAGCTTCTAGCACCATCACCGCTACTACACAGCATTGCAGGGCAGCGCGGCGCGGGGCGGGGCGGCGTGGACCACAAAAGACAGCCTTCTCCTCCTCGCCGTTGCCGAACGCCGCGCCGCCGCGCCTCTCAGCGGTCGAGTCGAACGCGGCCAGCTATTTCCGATTCGCTACATCCATTAACGGGAGGAATGTCGGGCCGCGCCGCGCTGGTCGCGACCAAGAGCTTCTTCTGCATCGGCGCGACTCGCGCCTCACCGCCCCGCCCCGCCCCGCGTCCTGACCGTCCTGACAGGGACGCCTAAGTCAGTGGTGCCAGATAACCAGGCGAAAATCCCCACGAATACACCTGTGCGAGACAGACGGGCATCTCCGCCTGGCGTGTTTTTTGTGACAAGGGGTGCACATCACGGCCTGCCCGCGCCGGCGCGCACGCGCCGTACGCTTAGACTGACCCGCACGCACAAGTGCGCAACGGGTTGCCTACCTACTCATCCCGACCCGACCGCCGCGCCGAAGCGCTCGACTCGACAGAACTCGGAGTGCACGGCTTTCAATGCCGGCCCCGGCGACCTGGTATGCAAGATTGCAGCTACGTCTATTCTTCTTTTTTTGCCGTGCAGTTGGTTCTCTTAGGGCAGTGTTTCTTTTATCCCCCTCCGCCCGCCCCGCCCCGCTCTGCCCACAGCGAGGCAGGACAGTCAGCAGCAGCACCGCCGTGTGCAGCGGCGCGCGGAGGCCGCGCAGCACAACGCAGCGCCGCACAGCGCCGACCCTGGCGAAGACGCCTGTCAACCAGATCAAGTGAAACCGGTACGGGCGGCGGCACGCCATCAGGCCGAGTCAGGCCCTGTCCCGCGGACGCTGTCACGGGGGCGGGGGCGGGAGGGGAGGGGAGAAAGAGACGGGACCCCGGGCCGGGCACCGAGCGAGCGGGCAGATCGCGCTAAGTGCAAAGGCAAACACTCTGAGCGGGGCGGGGCGTGGCGCTGCAGCGGCAGCACGGCACCTGCAGGCATAAGGAGTGGCAGGCCAGGCGGCGTGGGTGGCTGGCTGTCGCTGCAAGTGGGAGTGGGTGGGTGCGCCGTGAGCGCCTGCCTGCGAGTGAGTGAGTGAGTGCGCGAGTGCGGCGCGGCGGTCGAGTGCGCACGACGCGACGGTGTCGTCGTAACGCGCACTGCAAGTATTTGGCCGCGGGTGCGGGGCGGGGCGGGGTCGAGTGCGAGTGAGCGAGTGCGTGCGTGCGTGGGTGGGTGGGTGTCTGGTATCGTATCGCAGCCGTACCCGCACCTACCGTTTTCCAGGTGCATTGCCCCCAGCTGTCATGCACGCCACGCCACGCCAGGCCACGCCACGCCGCTCAAGAGCGAGAAAAGAGTCCTGTCAACCACCTGCTGATGCCCTGCCTGCCTGTCTCTCCTCCTGTATCCGCACGCATGTGATTAAGCGCCACGCTGGCGCCTGGGGCCCAGCGGCAGCAGCTGCGGCCTGGCCTGCGGGGCCGGGGCCGGGGCCGGGGCCGAGGCCTCTGCGGGCCACACCTGGGGCCGAGCCCCGGGCCGGGCCGAGTCGGGCTGGACTGGGGCCTCTTGGGCCTCACCGCCGTGCCTCTCCTCTGCCACGGGGGCCGGGGTCCGCCCGCGCACCGCACGGGCCACTTAGCACCGCGATAACAGAGCAGGCCGCCAGGTCGCAACCAGTCGCCAGCCAGCGCCGGCGCCGACGCTGAGTCAGTGTCAGTCAGTCCGCCGTCGCGGCGCGGCGGTCAGCGCCTCCGCCCCGCTGACAGCTCAGCTCCCCTGTATCCTCTGTCCAGCCGGACAACCGCCCGGGGCTCGCCTGCCAGGCGCCTGCCGCGCCGAGGATGTCGCGTAACGTAACATGTCAGGGAAGGGACTCACCTTTTAGGCTTCCATTTCCTCTTGAGAACGCCCAGCATGTGTGCCGCCAGCCCGAGCAGCAGGAAGCGGATGACGCTGGGGAGGACGTTCCACCCCCAGGACAGCCACTGCCACCACGCACACCAACACCCGTCCGGCACCGGCCACGGGCACGTCTCCGACGTCAGTACAACGGCGGAGTCCTAGTGCGCGTCTGAGTGCTGCTGCACCCGGTCCAGTGAGGGCGCGGGGCGGCGCGGGGCGGGGAGGGAAGGCCTGGCCTGGCCTGCACCGCTCGGAGGGGAGGCGGTGGGTGGCAGTGCTCCAGCGGCTCCGGCAGGGGGCTGGAGCTGGAGGCTGCCGCTGCACTCCGCGCCGAGAGTAATCCGAAGGTATCCACAAGACCGCGAAGATCCACACACACACTCACACACTCACAGGACACACTTGAGGGCTTCGCTATCGCTCAGCCAATAAATATGACAATACGTGATCCCCAACTTCACTGGTCACTCGCGACTCGCGCGCACGGCGGCGCGTGTGACTGTCTTTTTTTTTCCTTGTTGCTTTTAGCGTGCGTCCGGTGCGGCAGGGGGCGACGGCATCCCCGGCCCGGCCCGGCTCAGCTGACACGCTCCGCTACGCCTCGCCACGACACGCGCGCGCGACGTCCTGGTCCTGGTCCGCCGGGACAGACACGCGACGCCGACGACTCGTCCAGCCGGGCATCGCAACAACTCAGCGCAGCGGCTCACGCGCACGGAACGGAACGGAGCGGGGCGGCGCGTACGGCACGGAGCTGCTCGCGCTCAGCGGTCCCGCTGCATACTGACGGCAGGCGGCGGGCGGGCGGCGGGCGGCCTGTGGGAGACGGGACGGCGGGCGCGCGGCGGGAGTGGGAGGGGGGGGGGGGAGGTTGTGTGCCGCGGGCCGCGCGGGGGGGGAGGGGCGGGGGAGTCATTCGGTGTTCAAAAAGGAAGGGCTCTCCTGTTGCGACCAAAGTCGTGTCATAATTCGTACCATTGACCGACATAATGAGTCGTCAAAGCAAAGTCAGTTTCTCGGTCCATCTTCCCCTCCCTTCCCCTTTCCCTGCCCCTTTTAACTGGTGCAGTGAATTATTCCGTCACTCATAACGTTCAGAATTTTCGAGAAATTCGTGCTGCAGTATCAAGCGCCACAGCCTTCCGGTCCGGTCCGGCGTACTGAGCATGTGCACAGACTGCCACATTTCGTATTTAATGAGCCCATTTCTCATTTGAGGACACAAAAGTTATTACAACAGCATCTGTTTTATTATGAAACGAAGGAACAACAGAAACATGAACAGCACTGAGACCCGTGTGAATAAATACTGAGAAACACTCAGACTGTAAAAAAAAAAATTACACATATTTTACAATACTCACAGTAAAACTTTGATTACAAAACAAATACATAAAACTGTTAAACTTTCAGTGGTGAAGAAGCTCTCAGCGGAACGGTTATTGAAAACATTAACAAGTCATTTGTGATGGTTAGGTTTAAGACTTGATTGTTACCCAAGTTTCCAAATACAGTATGTATCTTACATAACATTATGAAACAATTTTTAAATGAAAAAATTCCATACAGAAGCAACTTTTCTTTTTAATATATGGTCACCCTCTGTAATGGAGGGACAATATGCAAATTTCAGGGGATTTTAAAAAGATGATCAAGTTACAAGTGTGTCATCTAATTCTTCTTCCTTGGTCTCTGGCTGGTTAGCAACCTTACGGAGAACCTTGCTAATCACATCAGTGAGGGACTCTTGAGCTCCAGCATCCAATAAACTCAAGCAGTACTGTAAAAGAGTTGATAATTTTTACTCAACAGTGGGAGTCAAAAACAACATATCAGTAATTTACTTACCTGTAGCATCTCTTCACCCTGTCGTAATCGCAACACAGCAACAAGAGCAATTTCACTATCTGCTTTGACATAACTATTTTTCTCTTTAGTTCCATTGACCAACATAGGTAAAGTGACTCTGAGGAGCTCTGGGGCAAAAGTTTTTCTATCATGTCTTCTTGCTAAATAGGAGCATACCCTAGACACTAACTGCTTCACTTCATTTGAACTATGGTTCATAGTCTGTAAAAGTGCAAATTTAATTGGTACACGGCTTCATGTTATATAAATGTAATAGCTTCATAAATAATCCATAATACTAACTCGGACAAATGGTGAAATTAGTGCTGTAGGCAATGTTTTGCCATTTGACATGAGATAGTCAAACAGATACCCACAACACCTAATTCCATTTTGAGCAATTTGCACCTGAGAAACAAGATAATTTTTTTTTAAATGAAAAAGTAAAATTTATTCTGATCAAATTACTATTAAGTTGACCTAATACTCACTCTGTCAGCAACCAAATAGGATAAAATGACTCTATGCAGTTTATCACAGTAATTGTCAGTGTACACAACATCTGGACATTCTTTCAAGGCAACAAATAGGGCAGCACTTCTGCCATGTCTTAGCATCCAATCCAAGGAATTATCATCAACTGTTGGGATGTAAATTTTTTTTGTTATGAAAGACATAAGACAGAGCGTTCCAATAAAACCAAAGTAATAACAAAAACACTGAATGTCCATAGTAGATCAAGGTTTTCACACAATTTTAAGGAATTTGACTAACTATCTCACCTTGGGGCGGAGGCTTAAAACCTCTACCCTTCAAACGAGTTTCCTCAACTGATCCAAGCAGCATTAAAAATAATAAAAACTACTGAGTCTGTACTTTATGTAAAATGTTTGAGGCTTATCATGTAACATATTATGTTTTGTGATGTGGAAATCAAATTTGACCAACTTACCGAGTAAATTATCTGATATTACAGCAGTCAGTTGCTCAGGGGACAACCAGCGGCATAAGGCACCAAGGCAACCAGCAGCAGCACATCTTGACACATCCTCGTGATGACTTAGCATACCAATGAGTGTTTGATAGATACCTCGGCGGATTGTTTCAGACATTTTATCACCAGCAGCTGATATCATATACCTCAATGCTTGGAGCATGGTTTCCCTAAAATGGAAAATGTGTGAGACCCGGAGTTAAAGTTAGGGGCACAGAATGATTCCAAAATATTTAGGCAGGTAAAATATAATTCTTTTTACCTGACTGATGGGTCTTCAAGATTTTTAATGCTATTGTGCAGTTCAGTATAAATAGGATCAGGTCTTGTGTGAATTTTGATAAGGTGCCCTGTAGCCACAGCTGCTTTAACTCTAACTATGCGGTTGCCATCATTAAGAGCTTTGACAAATGTGGTCTGAAGTTGAGGCAAGAATTGCTTCAACATAGCTCCAACCTGGCAAAGGCGGAATTTTGCAATTCACCACTCAACATAATAAGACAAAAAGGCACAAAACCCAAACAGAATTAAAATTACCTTTGATAAAAGTAGAGACAATGTGTCCAGCACAGCTGCCTTTACAGGCCAGTTGAATCTATCTCCAAGAATACGAATCAATGGTCCAGTGATATGCACCACAGATGGTGCAAGAGCCTCATTAGTTATAAGTTTTATCATGTCACCTATACAGTAAGCAGCAACTTCCTTGATTTCAGGAGGCCCATTAAGAACTGCTTCTCTGAACATTGGGAGCATAGGTGTAATTCCCTAAATAAAATGAGAGACATTCCATTAACATAACAAAATCTGAAAAGCTGTAAAAAAATAAAAAATAAAAAAAATAAAAAATGTAATTTAAAAAAGCCTAAGAAACCTCACCTTGGGCAGGCAGAATCCAGGCATATGCTGTTGACCCTTGAGATCACCAGCAGCAAAACGAATTGCTTGTTTGATGTCACCAACATAAGCAGTTGATGCCGTTACCTCCAATGTCTGTAGCAAAATTAAAAATAATAAAAATAATAATAATTATCTTAATTTTGGTGAAGTTTAAATGAATATGAGCGATACCAAATATTGTCATTACTACCTTGAAAACAGCAGCAAGTGCTTCACAGCTCATGACTAGAACACCATGATCTGAGTCAGCATAAAGATGAATAATACCACGTAGCAGTTGTGGCACATGTTGAGTATAGTTTGCTCTTGTTTGACCACAGAATGCACAAAGTAAAGCTGTAGCAGATCTTCGCAGATCAGCCTTATCTGAGCGTGAAGACTCCAGTAATGAATCAACAATCGTTCTGACACCAACTTCATCATTAACAGACAAGACCACAGCTTGGCAGTATTCCATTTCCTAAAAATTGTAAAGAAAGATTTTTTTATTTTTTTTAATTTTTTAATACTTTTAACAGACTGAAAAATAAAAAGTAGGTGCAAGTTTAAAATACCTGAGCTTCCTGAGCTGTTCCTTGAGCAGATGACAGAGCAGTCAATAAAGCAGGGAGGATCTTGTTGAGATAGCGGGTCAGTGCTTCTCCAGCAACACTGGCCAAGATAGACAGAGCCTTTGTGTTTACTGGTGGGGCAGTTAGTTGAGGAACTAAATATGGCAGCACCACACGAGACTTGATGGCCATAACTTGCCTCAAACCATCCAGGGTGCATTCCACAACATGTGGGTCTGGATCACTCTGTAAAGTAAAACAAATTATGCATATCAAATTTTGAACTGTAAAGGAATGAGACATTTTTTGTTTAGTTCTTTTATTACACCCACCAACTGGTTGAGCATTGAGGGCAGAATATCATCCAAAGCTCTGACACCAACAGTAGAGTGGAGACTGTCAAATGTCTTGGCTGCAGCCTCTCGAACCTCTGGGAGTGGATCACACATAGCTTTCCTGCAAAAATAAGAGGGTAAAATTTTCAATGGTTGAGGATGATCTTTATCAATTTATTAATGTAAAACAGAAGACATACAAACCTGACAGTGGGCACTAAGCTGTTAACAAAGGTGAGCACCATATCTCGGCTAGTAGAGGCCATAATCTCAGAAAGACCAATACACACTCCCTGCCTCTGATCAGCCTGATCAGATTCAAGGCCTCTCTCAAGAATAGGGATTATTTCAGGGAGCACCCGTTCTCCAAGCTTGCGTACAAGATCGCCCAAGGTACGAGCAGCAACCTGTCTCTTGTCATAGCTGGTTGAAGCCAGGCATCCAAGTAGAAGGCTGAACAGAGTGGGCAATATCTCCCGCAGAGTGCGAGGTGTATTGGTCACCACCACTTTCCAGACATGAAGTGCAGCCTGCCTAACCATCAATGCAACATCAGATCGGCCCATGTAAAGACCAGCCAAAACTCTATTACGACGAGTAGCTCCCAGCACATCAATAATAGCCCTGTGAGACTGTTCTGTTCCAAAGTTATCATCTTCATCTGCAGTCTCGGTTGACATTTTCCCAGACACTCCAGAAATACGGTAGAGTAGATCTCCCAGGAGTTGAACGGATGAATATCTAATTCGCCAGTTGTCATCAAAGAGACCCTTCTCTAACTCAGGTAACAGCAGCATGATTGCAGACTCAGCATACAAATTCACAATACGTTGTCCAGCTTTTAATGCAGTCTCACGCACATACTCATTTTCATCAGCTAAGGCCTGAAAATAGCAAAAATTTAAGCTGTTTGCTGTCTAATGTAAAAACTTCAGCAGCTGAGTACCATTACATAATTTACCTTCAGAATGGGATTGATAATCTGAGGAATGTATGGGGTGAAATCATCATGGAAAGCTCCAGGCATGTAAATGAACATCATGATGTAACCGTCCTTCACATGAGGTGCTATGTCAGGACGCTCCGCAGTTGCAATAATTTCAGGCATCAGCTTGTGCATTTTCTCAACACCCAAACCACTGACAACTTCACTAAGACCTTGTGCGGCACCAGATCGGTCAACTGAGCTTGACTCTGATGTCAGCGTTGTCATCAACCAAGGCAGGAGATCTTCAAATGTCTGCTCTCCCATGCCACGCACCATAGCACCGAGTGCTCTTGCCGATACACTTCGAACCTAATAGTACAATAGTAAAGAATTACAACAAAACAACATAACTGACACAAATAGAGACATTTCCCAGCAGTATACCTCAGGCACTGGGTCCAACAAAGATGACTTCAACCCAGGTACAATGGTAGGAAGATAAGGCATTAGATCCTTTTGGTCTGTGAGAGAATACATATTGCCTATAATTTGTGCAGCCATTTTCCTAGTTTCTGTAGCCCTGTCCATGAATGCTCGTTGCACAACAGGCATGATGAGAGCCAAAGATGGGGCATCAATGAAATGAACAAACTGTGTCTCTAAAAGCGTTTGAAGACATGTAGCAGTACGATGGGAGGGATCTTGAAGAGCTTCCAAGAGAACAGGAACAATAGCTGCAAAGTGCATTGGAAATAGTTTCAGACAACTTTATAAAACCTACATGAAAAATAAAATAATATTTCTTGGAGTAATCAAACATACTATCCCAAATGGACAGGAGAAAAGCATACCTTGAATTTCTGGGTTACGAATAACTGACCCAATAAGCCTAAGTGCCTGAGCACCTGCACCTTGCACTTTAGTATGCGAGTCACTCAGCACTTCAATGAGCTTCGGTACAATGCTAGGAAGACAAGAAGAAAGTTGCTTTGGAGCACAATAAGCCATCGCTCCCAACAGCTCAACTGAGCCAGTTTTAGTACGCCAAGAGTCCTCCTCTAAGGCTGACAGTAGAGATGGTAGAACCAGTTTCACACCATGAGCTGAGAGTTTGCTCATGACAATTCGAGCAGTTTCATCAGTAGCATCACGTACATACTGATTTCCGTCACCAAAGCACAATAATAGGTGGGGTAAAACATGGACAATGTAAGGTTCAAACAAACGACCCAACATATTGCACAACATTTCAAATGCAAGAAGAGCACCTGTCAAATCAATCCAAGCATTAGTTCTAGACCCAATCAAAAACGGGAGATTAAAGAACAAAACTAAAATTAATATATCTAACCTTCTCGGTGTCGGTAATTTTTCTTATCTTGAATTGCCTCGGTCAGTTTTGTCATCACATCATATTGTTTCAAAGCCAAAATACCCATACCCTTGATAATGCCTGCCAGACCATATGCAGCTCCTCTTCTTTCACCATACACACTAGACTCAAGCAGTTGGTCCATTAACTTTTTGATTAATGTTGGTGCATCATCTTTTACAGCAGGCACTAGATGTGGCAAACAGTTTGCCACAGCTTCTTGAACTTGCTGGGAAGGTGTTGAGAGAGCATCCACCAATCGAGCAACAATAGGCTTGACCTGAAATGTTACTTAGACTTAATAATCAAGTTCAACCTTTATTGTATTTAGCCGAATAATATTAGGAGATAAAAATTTAAGTCACGAACCTTAGGATCATCTCTGTCCAAATGCCTTGCTAGAGATCCCATGAGAATGACAACAGACTGACGTACAGCATCAAATTTACCAGAGTCTGGAGCCTTATCTAGGAAGTTTTCAAACACTGGTAGTAAGCTATTTATTGTGTCTTTGCCATGTAAATCTACAGATGCAAGGGCAGCATTCAACATGTTCTTCCTAACTTCTTCACTACGGTCTCCAAGGCCACTTGACACATAAAACTGAGCAAGGCTTGATACTTGGTTGTGTGAGAGTAATGGTGCTAGCTCTTTCAGGGCAAGACCGACACCTCGCCGTGGCTCCCAGACATCAATAGCTTCTTCTTCAATACGTCCAAAACTGTCAACTTTAGCTGGAATCATCTACAAGACAAAAATATCTTTAGTGTTTGCTGAAGTGTTATTTTATTTCATTTATGGGAGGGGGGAGGGCGGGGCTGTCAATGTTGATATAAATGTTAGATGAGATTGAGATACTCACAGCCAATTTCTCTTTATAGATTCCAAGAAGATTTTCTATGACTTGTGGAATAGGGTTATCATATTCTTCAAGTAAGGCAGCCAACGCTTTGGCTGCTGCTGTCTGTATAACATCAACTGGATGAACAACATCTAGCAGAAGCCCCATCCAAATCATTTCATCAAGTTTTAGACCAGCAACAGTCCACAGTTTTGAAGCCAAGTCTCTGTAAATAGGTAAAAATTAGGATAATTTAAATTATAAAACAACTATGCAGTTCATCACAAAACAGGAAATAGATTTTGCAAAGTCCTGAAATAATATATGTACATACTTGTTCTCTTCAACAACATCAAATCTGGCAACCCAAATCCTTCTTGTAAGCCTAACAGCCTGTTCTGGATTTGTCTTCAAGGTAGGGAAGGCTCCAACCATAGCAGCTAAACCCTGAGGGAAGAAAATAGGTAGAAATATTACAGACTGCTGTCAAGGGACAAAATATAAATATTTAAAATCTTTTAGAAACTAACCCTGAGAGCAGCATCACGAACTGTTGTGTCCTGATTTTGGAGAGCAGACAACAAACTGTCAATTTCATCCTCAGTTGCTCTTGCGTAACCTTCTTTACCAGAACCTGAGGCAGCGACATCCATCAGAGCAGCACTGGCAAGTTGTTGCAGCCTTCCAGAAGATACGCCTTTCAAGAAAATTAATAAAATTAATTCAATAGAATTTTAGCAGTGCAATATTAATAGAAGATTAATGTTTTCTGAAGTTACAAAATATTAAACCACTTACTAATAATTCCAATAAGCAGTTCAAACATCAATCGTCTTGGGAGGAGATCTGGGTGATACAGATCAATGCCATCCCTGGGCTCAACAACTCCGCCTTGCATCTGTGCATGTGCAGAAACTATTTGTATGCCCTTGGTCATTAAGCCCTCATCCTTTTGAATACACTGGTAAACCAATGCTTTTCGGATAAAGTTAAAACAGTAGCAAAATGCTGGAGCAGAAAGGATTAGTTTCTTTTCTTCAGCATCTTCAATTACTTCACGGCGAGGTCGAACTGTAGCCTTGTGCATGAGCAATATTGCTCTGGAAACGGCAGAATCTAGTTTCTCATCTTCCCACGCCCCATCCAAATCACACTTGGGCTTATGGAGGCGCAATGTAACATGGCCAATCAAGTCCGCTGAAAGGACAAGGAGGATATAGGTGATGGTACAAAATTGAAAAGAGTTGCCACACATTATTTTTCTGCAATGTAAGTGAGCACTAAAATTATTTACCTAAGATTTTATGAGAGGAAGAAAATACACCTTCCTGCAGTTGTATATAAAGAGGTGCTAATTCAGGTGCTGCAAGAGGTGACTGCAGGTCATTAAGAATACTAGGAAGAATATCACGGAAATAACGAGATAGGTGAGTCGGATTTCCTTTCAGAGCAGCACGAAGCATAGAGAGGCTGTTATCCAAACGATTTTTTAGCTGCAAAAAAAACATAATTCAGTCTTAAAAACGAGAAACGAGTAAGATTAGACAGTGAAAGGGGGGAAAAAATCAATTTGAGACCAACCAAAGTGAGCCTGGAGCGAATTACACTCTCTTTCTCAAGCTGTACTTTCATTGCCTCTTTCTGTTTTGGATTTAATTCAGGCTCTTTTAATTTCCCTTCTCGTCTTTTCTTTTCTTCAAGCTCACGTCGCAGAGCCATTTCTTCTACTTGTTCTTTGTAAGAATACACTTTACTTTCTCTTTTCAGATTTTTGGCATTTAATGACTCATCATTATTTTTCCTAAATACATGTAAAAAACCAGTTAGTACCCACAGAGGAGTAAATATAATTTGTAATACATAGAAAAATGTACACACTAACCCTATGCAACTTTTGTCATAAAGAACTCCTTCTGGTGTTTGATATATGAAATATTCATCTTTAGTGATTTGCAGTAAAGATTGGTCATTCAAGATATCATTAACTCTTGCCAATAAGTGGGGCAAAATGACATTTGGACTTATTCTCACTACTAAAGCTAAAGTGCTCTCCATTATCTAAAATAAAATAAAAAAATTATGAGTTACTTAGTTACAGTACTTAGAACAAATGGAACAGAGTTTTGATCCACTAGGAACAAATACTAGAAATAATTAAAGCATTGGTGCATTGATTTACTTACTGGAGTTGGTTTGTAATTATCGATGAGAGAAGCACGTATGTTTTGAGATAGACGTACTAACAAGGTGGCAGGATCTAGCTTCAAGTGGCGGACAATTTTCAGCCATAAATCTGGTGCCACAGCAGCTATATAGAAAATAATTAATTTATTGTACATAAGATGCATTAGTTAAGTGACTAAAATTATTGTAATAAATCACACTTACCAACTGCTGGATGGTTACAGGCAATCAGAGAATCCTGAGCAATAAAATATGCATCCTCTGGCATAAGCCCACTGGCAGAACACAGAGTTGTAATGCAGGCAACCAAAGACTGGGCAGATGCTTCAGGTCCGCCACTAGGGCCTGTAGTTTCATTATTTTCTTTGTTTTCCTTCGAATCTCCCTCATTCTGTAAGATCATTGAATATCAAGTCATACATACAGATTTAGATTTCTTGGATTTCAGAACTTTTGAAAAGGCTTAGATTGCTAATACCAACCTGAATTTTTAATGTATCTAGACACTGAGTCAGCTCCTTAAGTAAGGCTCTTGCAATTTCTGTTCCACCAAGAGATGAAACAATTTTCTTCACAACAGCTCGGGAATGTGCTTTCACACTAGGGTTGCCACAAGTCAAACAGAATACAATAGCATGATGGAAAGGCTGACTTCGACCATTCAATCTTTCAGCATGGTTTACCAAAAGATGCTCACTCAATGTCATAACATTATTTAATGCTTCATCAGAGGCAACAGTTAAAAACTTTTCAGAGACAAAAAGTTGCTTTTCAGCATCAGTTATAGCAGGTAAGACTGATGCAAGTTGAGTCTCTGAGACAGTGCCTTCACTGGTCCACAACTTGAGCAGCAGACAAGCAGCAGCCAAAGCTTCAGTGACAACTGGTGCTTGAATTGGTTGAGCAGCACCTTTCTCAATTGCCTTTAGCAGAACAGGAACAACATCTGCTCCTAGATGAGCGGTGCTACTTGAAAAGCAGGATGAGAGGCATTGAATGTATGCTGTTCGCACCAGGGCAGTTGAATTCTTAGAAGCCAGGCCTTTCTGAGGGAAGAAAATAGGCAGATGAATAAATATAAATTCTACAAAAGTCTGCACTGTGCAATAAATGGTAATTTAATGAATAGTAATAATAATAATGTGAGAAAAAAGAAAAACCATTACCTTTAACCCATCAATCACAGATGCTGGGATTTCATTCGTAAATTTGGCACACCATAGTGCCATCATATCCAAAGCATGGACCAATGTCTTTTCATGAACTAAATGATCCAAAAATATTGGTTTATGTTAAAAAGGTTAAAATTTACTTTATAATACGGAAAAGATAATTTTAAATTTTACTTGTTTTTAATTAATGATTGATATCTCACCTTCTACACCTAGGACCTTAATAAATTGTTCTGCAGCAAAGGTGGAAAGCCTCTGCACACTGCTTCCAGCAACAGAATTATAACTAAGATTACCAGCTCCCTGTAATACACTTATTTTCTGTTCTGCAACAGTTAATTTTCCTTCGGAGCCATGGAAAACAGCAAAGATCTGATTTAGCAGCTGTTCAATGGCAGATCCGTCACTGCACTGTTGTGCAAGCCTCTTACAGGCATCAGCTGATTCAATCCGGGCTAAATCATCTTTAGAATGAAGATTGGCTACATTACATGGAAAAAAATTCTTGTTAGATAATGGAACTGCTATGAAACAAATTTAACAGTGACTCATTTCTTATTGTTAAATTACCAGCTAGACTTTTTCCAATATCTGCAGCATATTGACTAAGATCCAAAGAGACAGCCGAGATGACATGGCCTACACATTCTAAAATTACTTCAGGACTTCTAAGCATTGCTTTCTGGACAGCAGGCAACAACTGCCCTTTAAATTCATCATGACTTAACTGACGTAATAGAGGTCTGGACTCATCAATAACATACACTGCAGGTTTAGCTTTCACACTGATAGCAACTTTGATAAATAATTCCAAAAGTGGTGCCTGGATTGAAAGGGATAAGTTATTAATGACATTAAACAAATAAATAAATATGCATAACAGCTAAATCTAACAAGAACTCACTTTAAATTTGTTGATAAATTCACTTTTCTTGTCATCTACAAGATGTTGAATAAGATATGAACCAAGAACAACAGAATACTGTGAAGCATCTTTCAAATTTTGGAGGGTTGAGATATACAAGTCAACAACAGACTCATTAGAAGACCACATCTTATATGTCAATCGCTGTACTTTGGATGTAGTTTTCTTAACATTGGCTGATACAGCAGCACAAAGCAATACAGCCTGTGCTTCAAATAAGGCCGGAAACTCAGCCTTGCAGTCATCTGAAGCATCTTTCAAACCAAGTTCCACAATCATGCAAGACCAAATGAAGGCCTGGAGAGCTATTTGAGATGTGCTGTGCCTGTTAAAAGAGTAATTTTATTTTACAGATGAAAAAATAGAATTTAATCTTGAAGAGGAAAAATATATTCTCACGTTGGAACCAGGGTTTTATAGGTACTGGCTACTTCATTTAGAGTCGCAATAAGATGTTTCACTGCCCATTCTTTATGATGGGTCAGAAGACTTGATACAAGCTGGCAGACAGCTGCTTTCGACGAGCCATCCGTATACCGCGGTAGTGTGATTGATACCACCCGGCACAATCCCCGAACAATCGGTTCTGTAATGCCTACGGAAAAGAAAAAAAAACTCAGTTCGCAAAAAAACTGCAAATCTTAGAAGTATGCATTTTTTAGGTAAAATATAACTTTAAAACGAATACAAAATAAAGTGGACGAAAAAAATGCATGCTCCTCAATTAATACGACCCATAATAAAAATTACATAGGGACAAAAACATTACACACTTTAGTGTAAAATTGAGGTTAAGGCAAAAGACTTAAGTCAAGAGATACAAAAAAATTGATGGCGATGTAAATAGAACGATACTTTTGTGTGTAAATAAATGCAGCAGTAGATAATAAGAGACGTCCGGCTTCATAAATCGCGTAATTCATATATAAAAGTAATTTGAATGGAGCTGTCCGGTACTTGTAAAACACAGATTTCTGCGCAGTGTTTTGATTTTTACTGAATATATTTGTACTTAAAAAATATTATAGGAAAGAGACTTGGTGAAAATATCGACAATTTCAGTAATAAATGATCAATAAGCTGAAAATTACCTGGTTTTGACAAAATAGAGATAACATGTTTGATCACTTGTTGCCGTTCTTTCGTGCTTGCACTCTGGATCCGCAAAGGCAGATCCTTCAAACTTTTCGCAAGCTGCAATAAAAATTTAGATTCATTCAAGACTAGTAAAACATCTCATCTAAAATTTAAAAGCTTAAATTTCCACGTGACAAATTCACCACCATACCTCGGCGTCCGCCATGTTTCTGACGACTGTATTTGGTTCAGTGCTGCCAACGTACACCCACGGAAAGGCCGAGAGCAGTCGAGAGCTAGCAGACGAAATCAAAGGTGCTCGGGCTCGATTTCCGACTTGCGCTCCTGCGCTCTCGCGGGCCGCGCATCCGCGCGGATGGATGGTAAGCTACGATGTAACCCGGGCGCTTACCCGGCGCTATATACGTCGCAATACTTTGGGCCCAGCGCCAATTATTCTCATGTTGCAATCAGTACCTATCGACCCGATAAAATCAATGTCATTATTGGTGATGAATATCGGAAATTATAAAAAAATATAATGACAGGGAGTTTTAGCGTGTCAACACATCTGAGTACCGTCATTAGAGCGCTGTGTTTTGATTTATCGCGGCAATATCGTTAGAATAGATCGCACGAGATCAGTGAAATGCAACATTATCGCGGTGATTGGATGGATTACCGGTGCGCCTCTGTGTCTGCGCTGCGCGGCGTGCGGCGTCCACCAATCTACACGGGCGGCGGCGTGTCGGCGTCCTGCCTTGGGCAGCCTACCCTACCGTCACGCCGGATGGGTTGCCCACCTACCAGGCGCCGAAACGGACCGGGGGGAGGGGTCATTCGAGCCGCAACCATGGGCTCGGCCAATGCCTCCAGGCACGGGCCCAGCAAGAAATCGAGATGAAAACACAGAGGGGTCGACTTGACAACGACCGAAAAATTTATTGTCCCCTGCGGAATTCCAAGCTCCGGGGCGGGGCCGGGGCAGGCCGTAGCGGACGCGCATGGCATGAGCGTTCCCCGGCGCTGCGGGGGCGTCGGGTCGGGCGTCGGGTCGGGCGCCGGTCCAGGCGGCACGTACAGCGCGTCGCGGCGCCGCGCCACCCCTCGCCTGGCGCCGACCCTGCTCCGGGCTGCGGGGGTGGGCGTCGCTGTGCCGGGGCTGGGGACTCCACTCCGGCCGGCGGACGTGTCGTGCGCTAGAACAGTCTCGTGCCCCGTCACCGATCAAGGAGGCAAAACCAACACGAATCGAAATAATATTACTGTATGCCCATGGTTTTTCGGAGAGACTTCTTTAAAGGATGGCCAACTTTCATGCTCCCTCGCTGTATTTACTGACTCTATTCTGTCATATAAGCTAACTGACTCACCTTCATGCGAGGACCACCTTCTCTCCCTCGTCGAGAAGCACTAGCTCCAGTGAGGAGTGGCTCGCAAGCGCTACAGATCGCAACCGCTACAGGTCACAAGCGCTACAGCTCGCTAACGCTACGGGTCGCAAGCGCTACGAGTCACAAGCGCTACAGCTCGGTAGCGCTACGGGTCACAAGCGCTACAGCGAGAATCCGCGCGTTAGGCGGAGCCGAGCCGAGCCGAGCTAAACCTGAAAATTACGCACGTGGCGTGAAAACATGGAAAATTTTGCGACAGTAAACCTCCTGAGGAGGTTGCGGTTCCCGCCAGGCATTTTACCACCCCGTGGCAGCCAACTACTTCGGTGTTCTTATGGGAACCGGTGCTTCTCTGACTGCGATCCTGTCGCGCAATTCGACAGATTTGATCCCCGTACTGCCAGATTTAGTCGTACGGTGGTTAACCGAACTGCCCTGTCCCCAGAGCATGGAATAGCTTTTTTTGGGAGCCAGATTCTAGGACTTATGACCCCACGACCGACCACTCGTGGGCATGGGACGGAACTTCCTGGCAACCCGCTGTCGCTACCAGTGAAGAACCTACCTGGGTTTGAACCAGGCCCCATGTGCCGAGTCTACAGACACCACGGCTTCGCGGCACCACTAGACCACTAGACTCGTCGGCTATTCCACGAGGGAGCTCGGTTGAAATGGGGGCTTGAATTCCACTTCCAAATTGTTGTCTTCAGAAAAATTAAATGTTTTGGTAAGATTCGAACCTCCGTCCTGCGACTCTCCGCGCGGACACTATGCCGGCACGGCTACGACGCCACGGTACCAGATGCCGGACCACTAGGAGTCATGCTGCGCGAGAGCCACAGTCACCGAAGAAACGAACCCGGTGTCATGAGTACGCCTCCCGGGAGGTTGCGGTTCCCGCCAGGCACAGGGCTATCGTCGCTGCTCAACACTGCGGGAAGTGGTTCAAACCGCGTAAGCTTTTTATTTTTTTGTTCTCTTTTGTTCTCTTTCCAGATATACCGTCCTTGTGACTTGGGCAACTGCAAAAAAGGCACTGAAAAGAGCACTTGGTCCGAACAGAAAAAGAAAAGAAAACTTACGCGGTTTTTGAACCACTTCCCGCCCAGTGCTATGAGCAGCGACGATACCAATGACGCTACGCGGCCGGCCGAGCACTGACCGGAGAGCAGGCGCACTCATGACACCGGGTTCGTTTCTTCGGTGACTGTGGCTTCTCGCGCAGCATGACTCCTAGTGGTCCGGCATCTGGTACCGTGGCGTCGTAGCCGTGCCGGCATAGTGTCCGCGCGGAGAGTCGCAGGACGGAGGTTCGAATCTTACCAAAACATTTAATTTTTCTGAGGACAACAATTTGAAGAGTGGAATTCAAGCCCCCCATTTCAACCGAGCTCCCTCGTGGAATAGCCGACGGTCTAGTGGTCTAGTGGTGCCGCGAAAGCCGTGGGGTGTCTGTGAGACTCGGCACATGGGGCCTGGTTCAAACCCAGGTAGGTTCTTCACTGGTAGCGACAGCGGGTTGCCAGGAAGTTCTGTCCCATGCCCACGACTGGTGGTCGGTCGGGGTCATAAGTCCTAGAATCTGGCTCCAAAAATAGCTATTCCATGCTCTGGGGACAGGGCAGTTCGGTTAACCACCGTACGACTAAATCTGGCAGTACGGGGATCAAATCTGTCGAATTGCGCGACAGGATCGCAGTCAGAGAAGCACCGGTTCCCATAAGAACACCGAAGTAGTTGGCTGCCACGGGGGGTAAAAGCCCTGTGCCTGGCGGGAACCGCAACCTCCCTCGGGAGGTTTACTGTCGCAAAAATTTTCCATGTTTTCACGCCACGTGCGTAATTTTTCAAGGTTTAGCTCGGCTCGGCTCGGCTCCGCCTAACGCGCGGATTCTCGCTGTAGCGCTTGTGACCCGTAGCGCTACCGAGCTGTAGCGCTTGTGACTCGTAGCGCTTGCGACCCGTAGCGTTAGCGAGCTGTAGCGCTTGTGAACTGTAGCGGTTGTGATCTGTAGCGCTTGTGACCTACGTCCGCTCCAGTGCCCGCCTGCCCGCGCCCGCTCCGCCCGGCCCGGCCCGTCGAACAGCAGTCGTTACAAATATCTTAACGAGTCCGGTGCCAATTCATCACGGCCGTGATTACTGCGCCCGCCCCGCCCCGCCCCGCCCCGCCCCGCCCCGCCCGGCCCGATCCATCTCATCGACGCCTAGACTATGAATAACGCCATGCCGAGACGAGCGGCTCCCCGTTATGGCCGCCAGCCAGAGGAAGAGAATGAAAAGTAGCAGCGAGTGTGCGACAGTGTGCGTCTTTCTCTCCTTCGGCTCGGCGGCGCTGACTGACCAGCCAGGACTGGCTGTCGTACGGGGGCGAGGCGAGTGAGGGTCCCGGCCAGCCTACAGAAGTGGCGGCTGGAAAATAGGGGAGATTCTTTAACGCTTGCCCACCCGTCCCCGGTCCTCTCGACCACCCTCACAGGCCCGGCGCGGCGCCGCCACTAGAGGCCCCCTGGAGGATAGGCAATCCCTGGACTGGCGCGCTCCGGTGGCGCGCGGGCTGGCCTACCCCGAGGTCCGCGGGGGCTGGGAGTTCTCTCCCGGCCTGGCCCGGCCCGGCCCGGCCCGCCGCCCGCCTCGCGATCGCTGCACATCCCGCGACTCGCGACTTTGTAATCGCGAGCCAGCGAGGCAGAGAGCAAAAACAACACACACATCCATAACTTCTCGCGAATGTGTGTAGAAACACCACCGGGGTCCGGGCCGGGGCGCGCCGGACGGGACGGGACGGGACAGGGAGCCGCTAGCTGGCCTGCGCAAGCATACGCGCAGCCGAGCCGAGCCGAGCCGAGCCGAGCCGAGCTATACACGAGATCGAGTAGTGATAGCTATCTCTTATGAAAACTGACAAGGTAAGGGAAACTTGACTCAGCTGTTTCCTTCATTAGCCATAAACATATCAGCGATATTGCGTTATGTAAGTCGCATCAAGGCGGCAAGCGGCGCAGCGGCGCCTCGCGCGGCGCGGCGCGGCACGGCCGACAGTGGCGCTGGGCTTCACTTACACGCATAGGGCTCTCAGACGACTGAAGAGAGCCGTGGCGGCCCTAACGGGAAAACTGCCCGTCCGCCAAATAACTGTCTCTCACGGTTACAGCTTATTATTAAATTAATAATAATTAAGAGGTGACAAAGCTCGTCGGGCGATTTTAGTCCCCGCTCTGCGTCCGATAGATCGAACATGTAGACAGGAAGTTTTCCGTTGCAGCTGTCTGCCCCGCCCCACCCCGCCCGTGACACGCGCGAATATCTTGATTGGTCCTCCTACGTGTTTGGTGCGCAAGCGCCACGCTGCCGCCTCTGGAGCCCGGCCGGCAACTGAAAGAGGAAAGATATCGGAGAGTAAATAAAAGAAGAGTTCGTTCGTATTGGTTTGGAAAATTGAAAAACTCAATGTGCTCCTACAACTGACTTGCATGTACTATTTTTTGCAAACTAGCCATAGTTCATTCTCTGAGCAATTTTATGCGAACTTTTGTGTGCGAGAGCTATAGAGATAAGGAGAGAGAGAGAGAGAGGCGGAGCGATATCTCTCCTCTCTCATCCCCGCCTTGTCCTGCCGCCGTACCGCGCTGCTGCCACTGCCCTGCCTTGTCACTTTAAAGTGAGTGAGGGTCCGGATTGGCTGCGTGTGTACTCGCGAGGGCGTGGCGGGGCGTGGCGTGGCGGGGCGGGGCGGGGCGGGGTGCGGCAGCCTCGCCAAGGCAGGCCAGCAGCAGGCCCTGTTACGCACAGCCGCGGTGCGGAGCTCAGCCGAGGGGCTCATGTGCACGGCGGGCGGGGCGCGGGCCGGACTGCCCACACACGCTGTTCCTTTAGTGTCTGAGCCCTGAGCCGCCACGCTCCGGACAGGCCCCGCACCGGGCCCGGGGTGCCCCGGGGTCGCTCGGCTTCCGCTGTAGGAATCAATCAGATTGCAGAGGGACCGAGGCCTCCGCCGCCTACTGCAGGAGATAGGACAACATAACTCCCGCGGATTGCGAGTCTGTCGCGGATCACCCCCCGGGATCCGCAACTGCTCTTTGCGTAGGACGCGGGCAGGCGGGGCGAAATCAATGCCCATGCAAAGACCATGCAAGTCTGTATGGGCCTCGGCTCGGGCCGGCGTGCCGCGTGAGGCCCGGCCCGGCTGGCCGGAGGCAGGACAGGGTCTGGCGCGGGGCGCGGCGGGGCGGGGCGGGGCACAGGGCAGCCCCACGTGCTCCTACTGCGAAGGAGGGGAAGCAGACGAGTCTGTTGACCTCATCGACAACGAGTGAAGGATTTCCATCCTCACCTCCCCCCCCCCTCCCTCCTGCTCCTCGCCGACAACCAATCACCGGGTCTGCGCGCAGCTCCGCCCGGCCCGGCCCCGGCCCGGCTCTGCCGCGTTGGACTGGCGCCGGCGGCCGGCCGGCCGGTCGGCGGGCGCGGCGTCAGCGTCAGGTAAGTGAGGTGGACGGGCCGGACTGCACTGGACGGGACGGGACGAGACTGCCCTGCCGCAGGGCCGGGCCGGCGGGCGCGGCGGCGGCTCGCCTCGGCTCGGACATTCACTCCATGATCATGACGAGGCTCACCTCACCCCGCCTCGCCTCGCCTCGCATCGCGCTCCGCGAGGAGGCCATGAGGCGCACAGGCTGCTACAGCACAGGTCCATGCCTCTGTCCTTGCCGCACTCATGCATAAGCAGCTCGCACACCCTCGTGAGTGCGACAAGGACGGAGGCACGGGGGGCGATGTTCTGAATCAGTCGGCAGGGCTAGGAGGGCCTCGGCCCGGGCCGGGCGTGAGCGTGGCGTACGACGTGAGCCCGGGCCGGCCGGGCTGGTCGGGGCAGGGCAGGGCAGGCAGGCTCCGCCAGGCTCCGCCAGGCCATTGGATGGGCAATGGCTCTGGCCCGGCCCGTGTGTCGTGGTGATGTGGACGGAATGGAGTGGATGGGTAAATTGGCAACACGTGACATGGCGACGTAATGGAGATAAGGGCATGGCAGGGCAGCGCCCCCGACCGAAAGGGGGACGGGGGACACGAGAGAGAGAGAGAGAGAGAGAGAGAGAGAGAGAGAGAGAGAGAGAGGGGGGGGGGGCATGGGGGAAGAGCAGGGACTTAATACCGACAGGTACTTGACTTCACCCCTAGCTCTTTCTTGTACGTGCGCAGGCGCACAGTGCGGGATTGAGAGAGGAAACGCAGACCAGGTTTGCTGTCGAGTCGAATGCCCGAATCTATTTTTGTTTCTTTATTAAAATTTTATATTTTGTATGGCCTCAGGCCTAGAAACAAGCTCTGGCCACTACAGGTTATTATTGGGGCAAGAGATAGGTGGGGCACAGGCACAGGGGCGCCCACGGGAGTACACTGTGAACATGACAGAGGCGCCCGTTCTTCTGCGAAACCAGGCAGAAATTAGATTAATCTTAGTGTCCAAGGTCAGACTTCGAAGTCAATCACTTTAAAAAAATTAACTGAGAATACCCCGAGATATATTTTATTATTTTCGTCGTAGAGGTCGCAAATTAAAAATACACTCGCCTGCTTCCGTCGCTCCTATGAAAGTCCAATTATTTCATCTCGGATCGCTGGAGCTGAGACTGAGCCGAGCGGGGCGGAGCGCAGCTGAGGTGGACCGGGTTCGTTTTACATATTCGGTTTCGGACGTCTCGGCCGCCACCGGTGCGCCGGTCAAGCCGGCACCGCGGCCCACAGGCAAAAGTCGAGTCGACCTAGGCCACCTTGCAGCGTCAGAAAATTGGAAGAGCATGTTTACGGAAGAAAAACATAGCGTGTCCATAATGTGGTCGCACTCTACTCTCTGAAGTCCCAGTAGGACTGACCGTTGCCACTTCTTCGCACTAGTTGGCATGCTGCCCCGTCACGCCTATGAGCCGACGTCCCAGCATTTTCGTTTCCACGGTCAAAATGGACGCGACTTATCGTTCCAGCTTTCAATTCCATGTATCGGAATGTATCTGTCCGGGCGCGGCGCGGCCCGCCCCGCCCCGCCCCGCCCCGCCCCGCCCGCCCCGCCCCGGGAGGCCCACACGCTGCCGGCCTGGCCCGCGCTGCTCGCCCATCAACTTTCTGTGGCGGAAGGATCATTTATTAGGTGCGCGTGCCCCGCGTGCCTGCGAGCCCGGCCATGGCCACACGCGCGTCAGTAGTCAGCGGTCAGCGGTGTCAGCGGTCAGTGGCGTCAGCGGCGTCAGCGGTCAGCGGCGTCAGCGCTCAGCTGATGGCGTCGTCGGCGCGCGCTGACAAGAACGCCGGGATTTGTATCGAAATTTCCTTGACGCACTAAGCAAAGAACCATACGGATGAAATTCCGCAGACATATTTATTACATTATTTGTTATTGCTATGGCCATTGAATGTGTCTTGTTTGCCTTGTGTTGGACAAAGAGAAGGTTGAGTCATGTCACTGTTTTGACTCAAAGTCCTAAACCTGGGGTCCTTTAAGCTTTTAACTTGAAAGTGTTTACATGTGTTAGTTATAAGACACCCGCCAGGAGAGCCTCGTTTTATAGAACGTTCATCAACCGTTTCTCTTTCCCTTGGTCGACAAACTCCCTCGAGGCGTCACGGAGCTTTATCATTTAGCAATAAAAGTAAAATAAACCGAGAGGGAACGGCAGGCTGTCTGATGGGGCAGGGGCAGCCAGCTGACAGACACACTGACGCACGGGACGAGCCGGGCGGGGAAAACAAAACGAGGAGAGAAATGCAAAGAGGAGGATCCCTCTCCTCCCCACCGCATCCGCCACCGGACACGCCCCATTACGCTCACTTCACGCAAATCTTTACCCAAATTAAGTAACTCGTTGACGGACCGCCGCCAAATTCGTCACCACGCCTCTCCTCTGGCATAACAGCCAGGGCCAGACCGAGTGTTTCTTTCTAAATCCTATTCCGTTTACCCATCGTCTGCTGGATGTAACCGGATTGGATCCGCCTCAGAGCCGCCATAGGCCACATTAGTGCGATAGGTTTGCAAACCTGTCGGCGAGGCGCGGCGCGGCGAGCATTCTCCTCACAAGTCAGCCAGCCTAATGCGGCCTCGTCTCGCCTCACGCGCTGCAAAAACTGACCGCGGGAGGAAGAAAGATGCGACAGAGGAGAGGAGAGGAGAGGAGAGGAGAGGAGAGGAGAGGAGAGGAGAGGAGAGGAGAGGAGAGGAGAGGAGAGGAGAGGAGAGGAGAGGAGAGGAGAGGAGAGGAGAGGAGAGGAGAGGCGTGCCGCACGTGGCGTTGGAGACATCCGCCGAATACATGGCGGGCGGCCAGGCGGGGCTGCCGGGCAGCCTTAGCCCAACGCAGCCTGCCCCGCCCGGGCCCGGCCGGCCGGCCGGCCGGCGGCCACTCGATAAGATGTTGGACGGCGAGGAGGTCAAGCAGAGGGCTCCCCTCATAGGCCCGGCCCGGCCCGGCCCGCCGAGTCAAGGTTTCGGGCGCAAAGGTTTCTTCCTCGGCTTATAGTTTATTTAGAATAGAAATGATATAGAATGACCACTTGGTGACGCGAGACGGAAAAAATAAATAAAGTTGTGGTTAAAAAAAATGGACAAATTGGCCCTCGCACGCGGCGCTGCGATCACATTTCCGAAGGGCAATTCAATGCTTACGCGGTCGGCCTTGATCCATCTCCCCCCGCCGCTGGACTGCCCGGGCTGCGCTCCTCTGCTCTCCGGGTGACAGACAAAAATTTCGGGTCGGTGAACTGGATGGAATCATGTTGGGCCTTGCCTGCTCGTGATGCGGACGGGCGCGGCCGCCGCGGTGGGGGGCAGTGGGGGTGGAGGGGGGGCACGTAATCAGCATCAAAGTTTTATCGAAGTCCTCCTGCTGCTGGACCGCGCGCGCGCACACACACTCCAGGGAGGTGCCGCGGGAGAAGGCGGGGGACCGTCTCGTCTGGGACTCACTCACTCACTCACTCACTCACTCACTCACTCACTCACTCACTCACTCACTCACTCACTCACTCACTCACTCACTCACTCACTCACTCACTCACTCACTCACTCACTCACTCACTCACTCACTCACTCACTCACTCACTCACTCACTCACTCACTCACTCACTCACTCACTCACTCACTCACACGTCCCACGACAACATTGTCCCGGATCCTCCCGGGCAGGGCAAGTCCAGCAGGGGCGCCGCGGACGGGACGGGACGGCCAGCGCGCAGCACGAGACACGCGGTGTAGCTAGACGACTGACCGTCGTTATAAACTTAATCCTATTACTATCAGACCACAGAACTGCCACGCGACAAACCAAAAAAAATAATAATAATAATAATAATATTGGCGGTTGTTGAACCAGTGTCCACCTGAGGCTATGAACAGTTTCGATACCAATGACGCCACGCGGACGGCCTAGCACTGCAGGGAGAGCAGGCGTGCTGATGACACCGGTTTCGTTTAACTGCGGCTTCTCGCAGCATGACTCGCAGTGGTCCAGCGTCTGGTACCGTGGCGTCGTAGTCGTGCCGGCATAGTGTCCGCCCGGAGAGTCGCAGAACGAAGGTTCGAATCTTACCAAAAAAATTAATTTTTCTGAGGACGATAACAACTTGGAGTGGAATTCAAACCCCCCATTTCAACCGAGCTCCCTCGTGTTAGCGCCGACGGTCTAGTGGTTACAATGATCTCCACGAAAACCGAACGGGGTGTCTGTGAGACTCGGCACATGGGTTCAATCCCGTGCCCGCGGCTGTGGTGGTCGTGGGGTCATAAGTCCTAGAATCTGGCTCCTAAAACAGCGCTTTCATGACTGGAGTGGGAGCCGGTCAGTGCAGGTGTACCAGCCGCACGCTTAGTCTCCCGCAAAAACCTTCTCTTTCTGCTTTTCTCCCCCTCTATCGTCTTTCTTCTACCTCCCACTGACCGGTCAAGCGGTCCGGTGGTGCCTTGTCTGTGGTCTGAAATGCTACCAACGGCTTCAAGGCGCTGTTTAAATAGGGTAGTACGGCGGGCCTGACGGGCCACCAGCCTTAAGCGGGGGCTCTCTTCGGAGAGTACATCTCGTGCCCGTGGGGTGGTGGTCGCCGGGAACACACCGGATCCCATCAGAACTCCGAAGTTAAGCCGGCGGGGCTCGCACGGTGCGAGTGAGGTAGGGGTCATCCCAATTTTTCCCTTTTTTTTCCGTTTCTTCCTTTTTTTTTTTTGTTATAAATTTGAGGTGGCGTACAATTTTTTCGGCGCATCCTCATCCTCTGTGATACATATTCCTTCTCCAATTTACTCGTGTAAACAAGGTCGGACAAAATCCCGGTCGGACAGCGCTTTTTCGGATTTCGGGGAAATCGCCAGGTCGGACAGAGATAGGTCGGACAATTTACACACACCCGAGACACGCGCACTCAATCTGTAACGACTCCGACACCAAAAGTTGTTACGAGCACGGCCTGCTAAGCCTGCAGCCTCGTGCAGCAACGCCCCTGGGCAGTCCTGCCGCACACCAGCAGGACTTCCTGCAAGCTCCCGCCCGCAGGCAGCGGTAGCAACAAAGTCCTGTCCTGTACCGCCCGCCCCGACCCGGCACCTGGACAACAGTGCGGCCGTGAGCCGGGCTGGACTCGACTCGCGCCGCCGGGTCTGCGCGGGGCGGGGCGGGGCGGGGCGGCAGCGATAGCATCAGTGACTATCGGCAGCCTTAATGTCTTGATTAAGACCGCTGGCCACCGGTAAACAATAATTACCTCCCACGAGGCGGGGCGGGGAAGACACGGCGCCACCTTGTTGCATGCGGTGCAGCACGCGGTCGCCACGCCGCAGCGCAGCCGTATCGGCGGACGCAGAAAATAAAGGCGTCACGAGACTTTTCTTGACATTTCGGCGGGGAAAAAAGAAAAGGAACGACAGAGTTTAAAATGGTGCTCAGAACACGGCGAAGACTTAACAACAACACGAGCCCCTGTGAGGTATAGGCAGAGCCGTGAGGCAGGTATTAATTCCACGGCATACGACAAAGTGAACATTTTGCTGTTTTGTTAGCAGGATACTATAGGCCTTGCACGTGCGATGTGTAGACAGTTTCGGGCAGAGCTGTTACTGTTCTTCTTTTTTTCCAGAGGTGCCGGCGGTTCAGCCCGCGGCCTAGCGCCTATTGTTGCACTGTGCACTGCGCAGTGGCACGGCGGCGGCGCGTCCTTGTGCACCATTGTCGCAATGTTGCATACACACACACACAGGGCCGTACACAGGTGCACGACGGTAAAGTGCAGAATAATAAGCGCACTGCGACTGTTCTCAAAAAGGCGCGTCGTGTGCACGAGAATAGAATAATTGGTCGGGCTCATGTTGGCGAGCACGGGCGCTGGGTAAGGCGAGAGAAGATTTCGGGCGAATAAGGTGTGCGTTGATCGGTGTGGTCGAGACAGACGGGACAGGTGTGACATGGCGGGGCGGGGCGGGGCGGGGCAGGCGGTGATCGTGATAATGATCATGTCGCGTGTGCGGCCGGCGCGGCGAGGCTCTGCTCGCGTGAGGCCCGGCCTGGCCTGGCCGCCTGGGGCCCGGCACGGCCCGGCGGCGTCTGCTGCTGAGCACTGCTGAGAGGCTACCGCAGGCTCCGCTCCGCTCCTCACAGCTCGGCGCCGCTCAGCCGCTGCTCTTATTGCCATTGTTACTGCCGCCGCGACGCCACCGCCACCGCCGCCGCGCCAAGGTCAAGCTGCCAATAATTCCGATCCCTCGTAAACAAAGCCGGCGTGCACGGCGGCGTGCAGGAGGAGGCAGCCGGCGGGGGGCAGTGCGCGGCGGTAGCGCGGAGAGGCTCCGTGAACTGGATCGACGCTGCGCCGCGCCGCGCCGCGCTAACGCCCTGCCTGGTCTGACGCCATTAGCGCCGCCGCGTCGAGACGCGTCGAGGCGAGACTCCATGAGTTCTGTCCAGCAGAGCCCCAGCCCCATCTGTTCCGCCCGGCTGTCCAGTCCTTTCCTGACCCATCAGCCAGCCCGTTATCTGCGCGACGTCCTCCGCTGCGCGCTCGCGCCGGCCGGCCGGCCTGGCCACCACACCCGCTCTGCCTGGCTCTGCCCTCCCGACCCGACCTAGGGCAACCCCACCGGGCGGCCGGCGGCGGGCAGCACGCAGCAACCATGGCGGCGGCGCAGGCGCCTTGACCTTCCGTAACCCCGGCCGACCTTGGCGGCCTTGATCCGCAGCGGCAGCAGCAGCAGCAGGGCACAGAGTCTCACTTCACCATCACCGCATCCAACCGCCCCGCCCCGCGCGGTGCATATAGCATTAATGCGTTCACACAGCTCACTCGAGTCCGGGCGGCGCGGCCGCGCGGCTGCGGCGACCAGCGCTCTGGAGGTCACCATTCGCATCACCCTCCCTCCCTCCCTCCGCCTTCCCTCTCTTCGGGCAACCAGCAATAATAAAACACGTGTGGGAAGTGGAATCCCCTGCTTGCTCTAACTACCGCCTCGCCCCGCCCTGCTCTCTGCTCGTGTTCCCGCCGATCCGGAGCAAACGAGGGTTATAAATCGCGCCAGGGCCCCGCCGCTGCCGCCGCCGCCGCCCCGCTGAGCCCCGCGGCTCAGCAGCACTCAGCAACGGCTGAGCAAAGTCAAAGCAGCGCCCGGCCCGGCCCGGCAACAAGTGGTCAGCGGAGACACTGAGCTGGGCACGGAAACGCACGCCCGGCAGCAAAGCGACGTCTAAGTGGGCGCTAAGCAGCGCTCAGCAGCCGCTGAGAAAAGGCCAAGCAACGCGCAGCCCGAGAACAAGTGGTCAGTGAAGATCCCCCGCGTGGTCAACATCCAACCAAAGCAACGCAGCCCATAGTGGACGCTAAGCGACTCGGGGGAAACATTCTCGGAACCGGGAGGGAGGCAATGTAAGAGTACGTGTAAGTTCTGCATACGCATGCCACTAGCCAAAGCCACCTGCACAGCACCTTCTGTCCCGTCCCGTCTCGCCTCCTGCTGCTGCTCATGTCGGACATGCCGTCTTCTTATTACTTCAAGTTTTCACGAAAGTCTTCTCCGTCCATCTCTCTCTCTCTCTCCCACTTCTCGACGACCAGCCTGTCAACATGCAATCACACAGCCCACCCGAGCCCGCCTGCCCGAACCGAACCGAGGGACGCGAAGAGGCATCACACTTTCCCCCGAGGGCTTTAGCCTGGCGGGCGGGGGCCCGGCCGGGGCCTTAGCCGCTGCCACTCCCAGCGGCGCGGGCAGAAGCGCGACATAGCGTGGCGTGGCGGGCCGGGCCGGGGTGCGGGATGGGGTGGAGAGGGGTGCGATTAAGCTGTGACGCATGAGTACAGTCCGGCCCCCCCTCCTCCTAAACCCACGACAGTCGGCGCGTACGTTTCCTAAGTGTTATAGTCTGCTCGTCTGGGTACTTTCCTTTTCGTACGGGCTGTATGATAGTTGTCGATAGCGAGCAGCGCAAAGAGATCCTCGAGATCTTCTTTCGCAGAAGAGCGGGTCCGCTGCTGGGGATGAGGACGCAGGGGTGGTAGAGCGGAGGGCAGGGGCGGGGGCGGCGGCGGGGCCGGGGGCGGGGGGCGGGGGCGGGGCGGGCATGAAGGTCCGCACACGCCACGGGGCCGCCCGCTGGCTGGTGACACTCGGGGCCCACCGGCCGCGCCGGGCCGCGCCGGGCCGGAGTGAGTAACTCTTTGGCTTCTGAGAAGCAGCGGCTCGCCCAAAGCCAAAACCCATCGGCTCCGTCTCGATTTCAGCTGAAAGGCGAAGACAATTTCGACAACACGAGTCGATGACGAGTCGCCCTCCAGCGGCGAACCGGTCGTGGGAAGGTGATTGGACTTGGGCAGGCAGGCAGACAGGGCCCGGGCCGCGACGCCCGTGAGGTGGACGAGGACGGGGGTCGGGGGTGGAGGCGGTGCGGAGGACGAGTGGAGCGGAGAGTGTGCGGTGCCGGCAAAAGGCGGGGGCGGGGGCGGGAGCGCGGCGGTGCGGGGTGGGGGCGGGGGCCTCTTTATTGTCGCCAAGCGCAGATACCCGTCCCCGCCGTCCCCGTCCCATACGCAGCGGCGGGGTTGAGCAGAGCAGAGCAGAGCAGAGCAGGGGCAGTGGCGGCGAGGCGGAGCGGGGCGGTCGGGGTCAGCGCGATTCGAAAGGAGGTCTATGAAGTCGGCAAAGAAACGCGATCAAAGTGTTTTGCCCGCACCGCCCGACACAACATCATAACCTCGCCACGCCCCGCCACGCCTCGCCCCGCCACGCCCCGCCGCGCGGCCCCCTCGACACTCTTGTTCGTATTATTCCATGGGCTCGAATGGCGCTCCCTGCGGCGGGGCGGCGCGGCGCGGCGCGGCGAGCTCACGCGCCATCGGCAGCACACAGTAAATCTCCTTTCGCGACACCCGTCGTACGAGCGAGACGGAGCTAGCGCCTGGCCGGGGCCGGGGCCGGGGTGAGAGAGACAGAGAGAGCGATAGCATGGGAGGTCAGGTCGCAGCTCCCTATAAGCTGCGCCCGCACCTTTCTCTCCCCGCTGCTGACGCCCCGCCCCGCCCCGCCCCGCCGTCCCTATCGCACAAGCCTTTACTATACGTCGTGTCTCTTGCAATGGTTGTGACCGAAATACGAAACTGATCGCATGCTTGCACCTCGCGGGGCAAGGCTAGGCCGGCGGGGCGTGGCGGGTCGGGTACCTAGAACAGAAGTGAACACCCGGGCGGGCGGCGGCAGCTGGTCTTGCCCCGCCTCGTCGTGGCTGGCTCCCTTTTCAGCTGAGCCAGCTGTCCTGCACCCGGCTGCAGGTGCACGGCGCAGCTGCCGCCAGCCCGCGCCGCGCGCCGCGTAGACTTGTTTGTGGTGCTGCTGCACCAAACTGCTGAGCGGAGCACGGGGCGGGCCGGGCCGGGCCGGGCCGTGGCGGGTCTGTCTAGGCGGCAGAAGCACTCTCACTGAGTGCTGTGAGCCGCAGGGATACTGTACCGCATGCATCGGTGCGGGCGGGTTGCCTGCCGTCACGGGGCCCTCTGCGCGGCTGCTCTCGTCTCGTAGTCACTCACCCACGCTGGCCAGGTCCACAGTCGCACATTCGCTGCAACGAGATTGATGCAACTTATTCTGGCTTCTCGACCAGCTGCCGGTGGCGTGGGTACTTTGAAACAATCAAGCCGGATACATTCGGTAAAACGACCGTGCGCGCGTGGCGTTCGCCTGGACTGGGTGTTTCCCCCAGCTCGAAAAAAGAGAGGCTAGTAATCTCAGATGTAAAGTAGGTTCGAAACCTCCTCGCGCAAGTCGCGCTATTGCCGGCCGGTCCGGACCCGGACCAGCAGTTTAATCTGCCATCTATGAGGCGCGCACCGTAGGGGCGCCTCAGGACTTGGCCCCACTGGGTGCTGCGGCGGCGGGCGGCTCCGCTCCCACGCGCTCCTCGCTGCTGAAACCGCGCATCTCACGGCCGCCTCCGCGTAAGTTGCAGGGAGCTTATCAATCACCGGCTCTGCTCTGCTGCCGCTAGTCCTAGGCCGGGAGGGAAGGCCCTTGCTGCGCCACGCCAAGCCCTTCACGTCATGACCCCTGACTGTGAGTAATTGACTTGTCTCGAGGGCATAACAACCACCCCCACGGACGGGGCAGGGCTGGGCTGCGCCGCGCCCTGTGCCCTATAGGGCCCAGCCGGCCGGGCTGATGGGCTACACGCGCTGTGTCAATAGTCCCACGGCGGGGGGCGGGGGGACGAAATAACAATTTAACGTCAACTTTATATTTATAGCGGGAATGCTGAGATTTAGACGGCGTAAACTCTTGTTGCGAGCGCGAGCAGCTCTATTATTGTATACGCATGTGGCCGGCACAGACTGTACACCACGCGGGGAGGGGCGGGCGCGGGGCAGACGCGAGCTGCAGCTTCTGCCGGCGACTGTACGGCGGGCCAGGCCGGGCGACATACAGTCTGCGTGTGCTGCACGCCGCCTCCCGCCCGTGGCGGCACCATGGCCGGGCCGGGCCGGGCCCGCGCCGATAAGCATTGTCCAAGAAGCAAGGTCCTTGCGCGCGCAGCTAGGCCCCGGCACGCCCTGCCACGCCCCGCCACGCCCCGCCACGCCCCGCCACGCCCCGCGTTCGTCTCCTCTCGGCTCGTGGCGCAGCGGCGCGGCGGCCGGCGGCGGCGGCGTGCCCGAGCGAGATTCGCCGACGTCGACGCCAGTGAACGTATTCGCGGGAAAAGGCGAACGGCCCCGCCAAAATCTCTGACGCGCGCCCTCCCCACCCTGGCCGAGAGAAAGCCTTCCGCTTCCGTCAACCCGCCCACCATGTTCGTCCCTCGCCCTGCTGGAGCAACAGGCTAGCGTTGCTGAGACGAGTTCAATACCATAACTGCTTAAAAATAACCTACATGAAAATGACTATACATACTCACGCATTGTACTGAAACGATACGTTATGGCCGGGGAGATTAATTTCATATGTTCTTACTTAGTACGTTCGTTAAGAGATTATCGCTTCCCTCCTTTCCCAGGGCCCCTTACAGCTCGCAGGCCGCCCGCCTGGTCCAGGGCGCACAGCAGCCTCTTCCCCCGCCTCCTCTCCCTCCCCCTCCCCCGCCTCACCGCTCTCCTGCGATAAGCAAAGCATCGCAGCAGCATCGCCTGCTTCAATTATCGTACCGGCCCCTCCCCTCCCCATCGCCCTCACCCTCCCTCCCCTCTCCTCTTCCTCCTCCCCCCTCCCCTCCTCCTCCCCCTCCCTCTCGCGCGGCCTGGTTCACGGCGCCGGTAGTGCACTGCGGAAGCAAGCGCGTAGTACGTACGTAGTTAGGACCCAAAGCAAGCAGCCTCCCCTCCCGCTCCCGGGTACAGTACAGGCCGCAGTGGGGCGGGGCGGGGTGCGGGGGCGAGAAAGGCGAGAGAGCACCCAGAAAACGGTTTCTCTTGAATCCTAGGAAAACTGAGGATAAAGATCACACGATGGAAATTTTCCCTTTCGTTCAGGAAGTTGTCCTCGGCCTCAGGCAATGAGTTACGTTATCTTTACATCTGGTCGAAATTTCCTTGCGTCAAAGAAACTACAGTATTTTCTGGTTGCGGCGGAGTGTAACAGGCATTACTGCGCGGCGCGGCGTCTACTTTGTGCCTGACCCCGGTCAGCAGAGCCCGCCGTCCTCCGTGCTCCTCTTTTGTGAGCGGCCAGGAGCCGCCCCGGGGCCTACCGCATCGCCGTGCGTGTTGTGGCTCTCCGCCCGGCCCCACGTATGTCGTCACGTTCGACCCGCCCCGCCCCGCTCCGCCCCACCCCGCCCCGCCCCGTCACCTTCCACAGCCGCCGCTGCGTCGGTTTTTTTGCAGCCGTCCGCACACGCGGAGCGCGGGGCTGGGCTGGGCAGCGCTACCCGGGGGACCCGAGAGCGGTGCAGGACGTCGCGGGGGCGGCCCTTGTCGCGCGTGCCCGCTGGCCACAACAAGGCCCCTCCTGCGTCCCCCGGCCCGGCAGGACCGCCGGCCCGCGCCGCGCCAGCCCCCGAGCAGGTGAGGTCACGGAACCCTCGGCGCGGCGGAGGCGGAGGCGTGCGTCACCGGCGACCTGGCGGTGCAGGCTCCGTCCGGTCCGGACCAGACGCACCCTGACGCCCCTCGGCCCGCCCCCACTACCGCCGTTATCTGCGACCTATTGAGAAGAAAGAGGTGGGGTGGGGCGCCAGACAGGCCGCCGACTGTCCGTCCATCAGTTGTCTCAAAGCCGGCCGTACTTTAGTTGCCTTACGGCTGAAGCGGGTAGGCAAACCCGCACAGTGTTACGTGTACTCTGAAACAGCCGGTGTTGTGCAATACGGCCCATGGCACCCCCGCAGCCCCATCGCCGCCCCCGCGCCGCCCCCGCGCCGCCCCCGCGCCGCCCCCGCACGCACGGCCGGCCGGCGGCGCCCTAACGGGGGCGGTCCTGGGGTCCGGCAAAGGCTGCCGCTCACAGGCCATCAATCACAGGAGCCTGCGCCCTGCCCTGCCCTGCGCCTCTCAAACGGCAGTAAGACCAGACCGGCGAATGTTGCCAAATCACCACCCGTGCCGGTCCGGCGGCGCAGGCACATAGGCCCTGCGGGGCCGCCCCGCCCCCGCCCGGCGCGTGGGCGGCGAGTCCTACATGTGTGGGCGGGCCGCCCCTCCGGGACCCCCCTGCGCTCTGCACAGGACGCCGTCGAAGGCGCCGCGCCGAGTTTCCGAAAAGGTCAAACCTATCAGTGGGGATATCAGGCCGCCGCAGCCGACATTCCAGGAAGGCAAAACCATGAGAGAGGACTCCCTGAAACCGTCCGCCTGCCTCGTCTCTTCTCGCCCCCACGCGCCGCCGCGCCGCGCCGCGCTGACAGCCGCCCTGTCCCCGGCCAATAAAACAAGTCCCGGGTGCATTTCACCTCCACTCGTTCATGAATGCGCCTCCCTCCCGAGGATGTCTGTTGTTTGCGATAAACTTGTGATGTGTTCGGGGAGGTCCCTGAGTCACTGCAAGGGCAAAGAATGCGGGCGATTAGACAAGGACCGGGCGGGGCGGGCGGGCGGGATAGTGGTGCGGCCATAGAGTGGGCGGGGCGGGGCGGGGCGGGGCGGGGCGGGGCGAGCGCCGGTGCAGCGCCAGTGCACCGCTTGTGCAGCGCCGCCGGCGACCCGGGCGAGGGGAGGGAGTAGATAGTAGGGCCCGGCGGCGGCGCGTCATCAAATGAGGAAAATAAAAAGCTAGTTCATAGGGATGAGGACGCATGCTGGGCGTCCGATAGGGTTTTCGTTAATAATTGGCACCTCTAATGCTTGCAGGGCGATTCCGCTAAGATCTGTGCGCTTAACTTTTGCTTAACTCACCCCGTGGCATTGTCATCAATCGATTCCGTAGACATGCGTGGGGCATTTTTTAAGGGGGCTTAACTCATGTGCCAGATGTCACGCGGGGTGAAGGTTGGACGGCAAGTTTCAGAGAAGACGCTTAACAGTGTTGCGGGTCTGACTACCCAAGGGGCGACGGCGCCTTACGCCCGGAGCAGGTAGGCAAATCCGCATACACTGGTGCGTGTTCTCTGAAACAGGCGGTACGTGGCGCCTGCCGTAATGCCGCACGGTTCGGAGGGCGATGGGGTGCGACTGGGGTGGTGGTGTATGTAGTTAGAGGCTGGGCCGCCGTCGTCGCCTGCTGTTACCTGTCGGGCGGGGCGGGGCGGGGCGGGGCAGGCACGCCAAGGTGCCCGCACAAGTCAAGAGGACGGCGATGCCTGCACAGACGGACCCACGACCGGAGCGGCATGCCCGGAGCAGGAGCAGCAAGTCAGCCGGGCTGGCGGGGTATGGTGGTGGCGGGGCGTGGCGGGAGGCGCGGTGGTCCGCCGGGGCGGGGTGGGGCGGGGCGGGTAGGGGCGGAGGTCCGGGTCGGACCATGCCATGCCATGGTCTCGGCCCGGCTATAGGCCCAGCCCGGCCCGGCCCGGGCGGCTATAGCGCTGCTCCGCTGCTGCTGGCGCCAGTCTCCCTCTTGTTGCCTTGCGGGCCGCAGCTCCGCTCCGCTCCGCCCGGCCCGCCGCTGCGCCTCTCCTCTCGGCAGCTCCGCGCCGCGCATCGAGCCGAGCCGAGCCGAGCCGAGCCGAGCGCTCTGAGCCAGGACGTGCAGGCCACCGCCCTGCCCGGCGCGGCGCGACGCGACGCCAACAAGTGCGCGACCGCGGCCCCCCGCACCGGGCCCGCACCCGCACCGCCCCCGACTGGATTACCACGACAACGACCTCCACCACGTCCTCGCCACGGCCCCGGCCCGGAGGGCATGAGTCCCGATGAGTTAAGTGAAGCAAGTGAGGCGTGCAGTGCAGTGAACTTGACTCCCCCGCGGCGGGGCCGGCGCGGCCCGGGCCTCTGCCCTCGGCGGCGCGGCCTCCACGGCGGCCTCGGCCCGGACTCGCCGACATGATGGGCCGCGCGCTGCCCGGCCTCGGCCTCCTCCTGCTGGTGCTGCTGCACACAGCCACGGCCGCCGAGACCATCACTGGTGAGTGACCATGACGAGGACATGTCCGAGGCCCTCCGCGACGAGGCCCAACTTTTCCTTGCTAGTTCGATTTGTCATTGGGGCGAGGCCATCCCCTCCCTGCAGACCCGGGCCAGGGTCCCGTCCCGTCCAGGGGAGCCGATCGTTTTCTCTCCCCGACATTCTTGGGCCCGCCCCGCCCCGCCCCGGCCCGCACCTGTTTGACGTGGTGCTGGTGGACGCGCGCCTCCGCCGCACCCCGCGCCGCGGGGCGGGGCGGGCCGCGCACACGCCCGGCGCGGGTGAGAGCGGGAGGGAGAGTGGGAGGAGAGAAGAGAGGGGGAGTGTTCATTAAGGGTGACACCTAGGGGCGCTGCCCTCGGAGCAATGCCGCCGCCGCGTCGCCCTACTCTCTATGGCGCGCCTTCCAGTCATACGGGTCCACCCTCCATTTGTTTTGCGATTCATTCGGAAAATATGAGTTTTAACTTTAGGAAACCACGAGGTATTTTATTGGTCCTGTCATAATGCAAGATTGACAGTTGGAATACAAACGGTGTAACTGTGGTCTGTCGCGAGATGTAGTAACGTCTTACGCCTATAACTCGTGATTCGCCAATCATCCCGTGTGTGGATAGATAAAATCTCTGACCCCTCATTAGCGACAAAAATAAATAATTAAGTTACCCCATATAATTAGGGTCGATTTCCCGTTCTCCGCGCGTCCCTCCACTCTCTTTTCTCTGCACCCGTCACCTTAAGCAGCCGGGCTTACAGATGTACCGCCGCTAATTAAGTCGAGGAACCTCGGCCGGCCCCGCCCCCGCCTCACTGCTTCCCGGTAGGTCGCCGTACCCGCACCCGCACCCGCACCCGCGCGCTGCCCGCCCAGAATGCAGGTGCAGATGCAGATGCACAGTATTGTCGTTTTCGTGCAATAGTATTTGCGGAAGCGTCGTCGTCTTTCCATCTCTCGCGGGTTCTCGCGGCTCGGACGGGACGGAACGCCGCGCCCCGCCCCGCCCCGCGCTGCGGTCGTGTCGGCCCGGCCCGCCCCGGCCCGCCCCGGCCCGGCCCGCCCAGGCCCCGACCCGACTGGCCTTGACCCACCGAAAGGCTGCCGGTTCGCGGTCCGCACTATCTGCGCCAAGGAGTTCCGCCGCCGCCCGCGCGCCCGCAGCGCACATCCAGTGTCTAAATCAATGATTTAAAATTTGCGCGCTCGCCATATAAAAATAATACGAAAAAAAGACAATTATATTCTGACGACCCGTAAAATCAGAAAACTAAAAGAGGCACCCGTGCTGAAAAAATCGGCGGGCAACTGAGGAGTTCTCTCATTCAGACTTCCGCAAAGTTAAGCCACGAGCTAATCCATTTTTTTGTAAAGTGGCGGCCGCCGTGCTCTGCCGTAAGCCTGCCGTACGGTGCGTGAACTCAACTGAATGACAAAGCCTGTGACTTCCGAACCTCCGGACCTTAAATCGTTGATCGGCTGGCGGAAATGCGCGCCAGGATCACGATGAGCGGCCGGCGCGCCGAGGCCCGGCCCGACCCGACCGCGCCCTGTCCGTCCCGTCCCGTCCCGCCGGCCGTCCGGTCGGTTTGATCTCTGCTCGACTGAGTGGCAAATGAAGCGGGGAGGCCGAGCCGAGCTTCGCATAACAGACTGAGCGGAGCGGAGCGCTTCTTGCCGCTCAATGGCGTCCCATTCAAAGTGGACATAAAAATCGGCGCACATAACCTCACCCCCCGCTGCGGTGCGGGGCCGCCCCGCCGGCCGCCCTTCTTGCTTCTCATTCTTGTTTTGAGCCGTCTTCATAATCGTCAATATCCCCGAGTCTGCTATAAACCTTATTCGCCCCGGCCGGGCCGGGCCGGGCCGGGCCGGCACCACGTCGTGACTGCTGTGGCCGGGCCGGGCGGCGTCTCTTTCATCAGCGCCATGCGACTCTTGCCGCGGAGGAGGTGGAGGTGCATTCCGGGGCCTTGACAATCGCTCTTAATTCCCGTCCTGGCGGTTCGTCCTTCCCGGTCAAACTTGTAACCATGGTTATATCTGCGGATTTCTCTTCCTTTTTATTATTATCTTAAAGTTGTTTCACAGTGTATAGGAAACACGCGGCTGAAGTATGTTTGCCTGTGTGGTCGACCAAATTAGTCGGAGGTAATTACATCCTTAAGCCGAAAAGTGTTGCCACACACACGTGTAGCGGGCAGGTTCAAATAATCCCCGCGCTCCCGCTGCGACGAGGTTGGCCCGGCCCGGCCCGACCCGGCCCGCCTCTATTTGTTTTTCAGATTTTACGATTTTCTCACTCAAACCAAATGATTCGCCGCAGCAGCAGCATTCCTGTCGAAGGTTGGCCTGGACTGCCTTGAGATTACATACATTGCAGGGAGGACGGGCCTCTCCGTGGGGGGTCTGCAGGAGGGGTAAGGGAGGGAAGGCGAGGCGAAGAAAGAGGAGAGAGGTTGTTTACTCTGAGTGGCGTCATACGACTGCCGGTTGATCGAATCGAAATTACGTGGATACTTTTTTTTTGTACCCTTGGTCGAGTCCGACACTATAAAAGGAAATAAGAAGTAGAGATGGAAGAAAATGAGATTTTAACAGATTGGCGATGAGGACTGAACCTTTGCCGTCTTACGAAACACATTCAGATTAAAGGGGATTTAGCTTCCAGGCTGAGAGAGCCTCCGCCGCTGACTGCACCCGGTCGCTTTTGCGCCCGTTTTGACCTAAAGCTGTCGACTTCGATATATGACAACCACCGTCCTACGCATAACTTTCATCATCAGAACAGGATTAACCACGGCCACTGATTTGCATTGAGGTCCACGGAGGCCAGGTCGCCCTTGCTGTTGGACTTGTTTTGGTCTTGCTGGTCGCTGGATGGGACCCTAGAGACGTATGCGGAGTTCGCACGAAAGGACGCAGTGGGGGGGAGGAGGGGGGTACAAAACGACACGACACGGCCAGCCGCTTACCGATTCATTCACAGTGCGGCGAATGGGTCGTGAAACACTAGTACGTAGCCCAAGAGGTTGCGCGACTCGGCAGGACGGGCGTCAGCGCCAGTAGACAAAACACTGCGATCTTAAGGACGGCCTTAAACGCAAAGGCAAAACGTCGGCGACGATCGCCTAAACGCGCCGGCCCCGCCCTGTCCCCCGCCCCGCCCCGCCCGGACTGCCTCTGGCTCTTTTTATCCTTTTTCCAAAGACCTTTGCCGAGCCGCTTTGGCCGAGCAGAGGAACGCGGCGGCGGCAAGTTTGATTACGTGGCCCATTTGGGGCGGCTAAGTGGTCCCACGGTGTGTAAGGCGGGGGTAAGCGGGGGTAAGGGCCCAGGGTAATGACTGTCTGGCAAAGGATTGGAGAGGGCCCTCCTCCCCCCTCCCCCCTCCAGCCTGTTACCAACAAGGATGTGATGATGGTGCCCTCCCCTCGTGCCTCTCTCTCCCTCCCTCAACGTGTGCTGACTAATTGTAATTGATGAGTTTGGGGTCGGCATCATTCGGTCAGTGTAGAGAGGTGGGGCAGGTACCTCCCATGCGTTTTATAGCTTTTATTTTTCATTTTGGTCTTTTTATGCGTTTTGTGTGGTCAACATCTTCACTGGGTCCATTGTGGCCGGCCTGTCAGGACCATTGTGTGCTCCGGGGCGTGTGCTCGTCGCCGCCGGGGGCAGCGGGGGCAGCGGGGGCCCCTGGCCGGCCTGGGCCGGGAGAGGGCGCGGGGCGGGGCGGGGCGGGGCGGGGGGCCCCGTGGGACTGAAGCGGGGCCCACAGGCAGCGGGCCGGCCGTTGCCGTTCTCGGTTGGGTCGATTAGTGATGCCAAATCGATGTTTGGTCAAGTCATTGACATGTAGGCAGCCGCTGGGATTGGCCGCTTAGCGGTTCGGCGGCCGTGCCCGGGCCGGGACAGGGGCGTAACAACACGCATGGATACGCCAAACCGTGTCGCCCTCCGCCGACCGGCCGCCGCTGAATCACCGACAGGACAGGACAGGGTATCGCACTAATGAGCGCATGCCTTGTGCCCTGTGAGGGGAGGGGCGCCCCGCCCGGGGCCAGGCCGGGCCCGGGCCACCCAACAGGTGCCCACCCAGCCCTACGTCCCGGCCCCGGCCCCGGGCATGGCGGCGGGCCAAAGGGCCGGAGGCGGGCAGCGGGCGGACCGAGCCCTCCTAGCCGGCAGGGCAGGGCAGGGCGGTTACGTCGTCCTGATGGCTCACTCAGCGCCGCCCAGGCCCAGCGGAGGGCCCGGAAACCGCTCTGAGCTCGTATTTGTTAGGATAATCGTACTCGTACTGGCGGCGCATCTCTCTCTCCCCAGCGCCCTGGCTGCGCCCTGGCTGCGCCCCTGATGCACACGAACCCCATCGCGACCATCGTGCACTGCTACTCACTATACTCACGTGTCGATGACCCGCGCCTTTAAAATGCCCGGAGACAAAGGCGAGAAATGTCTCCCTTTCACGTCTCCCCTCGGTCACCTTATTTTCCCACTCCATCCAGGGCAACAGGGACTTCCGACGCACGAGGCATCCTCCTGGAAAAGCTTCTCCTTTCTTTTTCTTTTCCGGACAGGCGGAGGGTGGCGTGGCGGGGGCAAGGTGCGCGCGGGGCGGGGGCCCCGCGCCGCTCTCCCGGGGATCCCCACCCCGTCCTGCCGGCCGGCCGGTCCGGTCCGAGCAGAGCCGAGCAGAGCAGAGCCAAGCCGAGCCGAGCAGGGCAGGGTGCATTACCCGACCTAATGGACGTTAATGTGGCTGGAGATGAGTGCCCTGCCCAGCAGAGGGCAGGGGTAGGGGCAGGGGCACCAGTAGCAGGGACAAAAACCCGATAAGGAACACGAGATGTTACTCGGATTGATGGAACACACACACTCACACACACACACACACACACACACACACACACACACACACACACAGGCATGTCCTCTTGAGAGCTGGCCGCTGTATGAGGGAACGCGCGGGGCGGGGCGGCCAAGGCAGGACGTCGTGATGATTCACTTGGCACAGGATTTGCCAGTGAGGCACCGCGAATTGGAGCTGCCTGGCGGGGCAGGGCAGGGCGGGGCGGGCGGGGGAGCGCGGGTCCGCAACAAACATGTAGTACGACGGCTGCAAGAGACGCTGAGCCGCCCGCGCGCCACGCCGCGCCCTGAGCGAAGTGAATACGCTCGTCGTTAAAAATGTCGCCGCCACGCCACCGCCGCCACTTCCTTTGTGATTCACCATGCAGCGGTGGCGGCGGCTGTGGCTGTGAGGCGCGACAGCTGCAGCTGCGGCGGCTGACCCCCCCCCCCCCCCCCCGGCCGCCGCCGCCGCCGCGACGCGTCTAGAGATGAGGCGCCGCGACGCTCCGCTCTGCTCCTCACACCGCCGCCGCCGTCCTCTCGCCTCGCGCTGACGCACCGCACCGCGCCGGTCGGCTCCGGAGCACCTCCGATAAATGACAGTAGAAATCATCAGCTAATTTTTATTTCTCGCACGGCTGATTTTCGCCTCGCTGGATACTTGGGCTGAGATTCTCGCTTTACGGTGCTGGCGTAGAGCAGCCTGCTGCCCCCTGCCGTGTGCTGCAGTGTTTTAGGCGGTGGCATTGGAATGCTCGGAATGTTCCCGATCCTAAAGGTTCTGTTCAATAAGTACCGACGTCAGGAGGCGAGCAACCGCGCGCGTTTATTTCTCGCTTCTACTGGGACTTCCCCCGCGCAAGGCCCGGCCAGCGTGGTGCCTGCAGCCTAGCCTAGCGGCCGGCGCGCCGCATCAGTACAGTGCGACCCGCGCCGCGGAGCAGCATGTGTTTACCTGCATCCACCGCCTAGCCTAGCGCTCTCTCTATCTCTCTCGCTCTCTCTCTGCTGTGAACAGATTACATTGAACGGGTGCCGAGTCGAGTGGGCTGGGGTGGGGCTGGCAGCCGGGCAGGACAGGCCGGTGGGGCTCGGGGCCGTGCACACTAAATGTTTATGATGTCCATTTTCGCACACGAGTTTGGAAGGAAACTTTACACTCTGGAACGGAGTGGCTCGCAAGCGCTACAGATCACAACCGCTCTAGGTCACAAGCGCTACAGCTCGCTAACGCTACGGGTCGCAAGCGCTACGAGTCACAAGCGCTACAGCTCGGTAGCGCTACGGCTCGCTAGCGCTACGGGTCACAAGCGCTACAGCGAGAATCCGCGCGTTAGGCGAAGCCGAGCCGAGCTGAACCTTGAAAAATTACGCACGTGGCGTGGAAACATGGAAAATTTTTGCGACAGTAAACCTCCCGAAGGAGGTTGCGGTTCCCGCCAGGCACAGGGCTTTTACCCCCCGTGGCAGCCAACTACTTCGGTGTTCTTATGGGAACCGGTGCTTCTCTGACTGCGATCCTGTCGCGCAATTCGACAGATTTGATCCCCGTACTGCCAGATTTAGTCGTACGGTGGTTAACCGAACTGCCCTGTCCCCAGAGCATGGAATAGCTATTTTTGGAGCCAGATTCTAGGACTTATGACCCCACGACCGACCACCAGTCGTGGGCATGAGACGGAACTTCCTGGCAACCCGCTGTCGCTACCAGTGAAGAACCTACCTGGGTTTGAACCAGGCCCCATGTGCCGAGTCTCACAGACACCCCACGGTTTTCGCGGCACCACTAGACCACTAGACCGTCGGCTATTCCACGAGGGAGCTCGGTTGAAATGGGGGGCTTGAATTCCACTCTCCAAATTGTTGTCCTCAGAAAAATTAAATGTTTTGGTAAGATTCGAACCTCCGTCCTGCGACTCTCCGCGCGGACACTATGCCGGCACGGCTACGACGCCACGGTACCAGATGCCGGACCACTAGGAGTCATGCTGCGCGAGAAGCCACAGTCACCGAAGAAACGAACCCGGTCTCATGAGTGCGCCTGCTCTCCAGTCAGTGCTGGGCCGGCCGCGTAGCGTCATTGATATCGACGCTGCTCATAGCACTAGGTGGGCAGTGGTTCAAAAACCGCGTGATTTTTTTTTCTTTATATTATTATTTTTTTTTGTTCGGACCAAGTGCTTTTTCCAGCTATACCGTCCTTGTGACTTAAGCAACTGCAAAAAAGGCACCTGGAAAGAGCTGTAGCGCTTGTGACCTGTAGCGGTTGTGATCTGTAGCGCTTGTGACCTACGTCGCTCTGGAAGATGCATAGTGCCTTTCAGGATACTTTCTTTACGAACACATAATGGCTCGGTTCGCGCGCTGACCGCCGCCAGTGTTGCCAGAAAGTTAGGCGAAAACCAACGGAACACACCCGTGCCCAACGGGTACGTCACGCGTCGTATCGCCCCCTGCCTACTAGGCAACATTTGCGCACGCGTGCAGGGGGGCTGCCTAGTAGGCAGGCGTCGATGCATCCGTGTGCTTCGTCGGTTTTTGCCTAACTCTTCTGCTCGCTTTTCTGGCAGTAGCACTGACCGCCGCCAGGGCCGGGTCGAGTGCGCCGCGCCGAGGGCCGCCGGGTCTAGTCCAGCACCAAAACACAACAGGAACCAATCGAGACGAGATCAGCTCGTCTGATCTGACGCGTTACTGTCGCGTGCGCATGCGCGGGGCCGGGGTGCTGGACCCACAAGGTGGCTGCTGGCTGGACACATCCGGCAAACACTTTGCGCCGCGCATCTCTTTAAAGATGCTACGGCTGTTGATAATTCTCATGGGCCTTATCACCAGCCGCGCGGCCCGGGCGCGCGCGCGCGCGTGCGTGCGTGTGTGTGTGTGTGTGACGCGCGCCGGGCCGGGCCGGGCTGGGCTGGACTGCACAGCGTATATGTACATAACCACTTCTCGGGCGCAACTATACGTCGATCGGGGTGCGATACGGCCGACAAGCCGAGCCGAGCCGAGCCGATGAAGACGTGGAGCCGATGCCAGGCGCCTGGTCGTAGAGTACAAGTGTGACCCTGATAGATCGATAGTTTCGATAGTGTCGAGCGCGGCGGCGGCCTGGTTGCCTGCTGCTGCTGCTGGACTCGGTTGTTGGGTCTGCCTCCGAAACCGCACTCGCTGTGCGAGAGGTGTGAGTATGTGCTCGTGTGCGTGTGTGTCTGTGTGTGTGCGGTGCGCAACCCGCTGTCGGCCGTGGAGACTGAACTGCAGCATAACTAGGGCGCGCACAGGTAAGAAGGGGAGCCAACTCTAGGGGAAGCGGAAGATTCTGGATACTGGATGACCAGGAGCGAGCGAGCAAGTGAGAGAGAGAAAGAGGGAGAGAGAGAGGCCAGCAGACAGAGACCTCAGCGCTGGAGCGGGGCGCCGCGGCGTGTTGCGATGTCGCGGTGTCTTATCGGCCCCTGGTATCGCGATTGTTACTTTAGTCCGGCAAGAAAACACGGCCGGGCCCGACAGACACCGGCCGGCCCACCGGCCCTTTAAATCCGACGAGACGGGCCGAGCCGGCTATCGGGCGCGGCTGGCACTGTCGTAGAGCCAGCGAGGCTCTAGGCTAGGCGAGGCTATTGGCTGGGCGGGGCTATCGGCTAGGAGAGGCTCTAGGCTAGGCTATTGGCTTGATATCGCACACCATCTCTACCCTGCGCCCGCGACGCGTATGCACCGCGGCGGCGACATGGGGCAGGAGGGTGTGGTGTGCCCCGCCCCGCCCCGCCCCGCCCGGTCGTAGCTTTCATAGACGGTCCGCGCCGCGGTCTGACTCCTCGCGCGCATATGATCCATATTAGCGACGCGACGTGCGACGCGGCGGCCTTCGCTCCGCGCGGAACGAATCGAGGAACGCGCGGCGCTAAATCGCCCGTGGTTGGCGCGCCAAACGTGTGCTCAAGTCTCGAGTGCTATGAGAACGCCAGCCTCTCCCGCCCCGCCCCGCCCCGCCGCGCTTATTCGTTCTCGCGCGTTGCCCACATTCGCAATACGTACGCATAACTGGTTTTAATCGATTTGTGCCCCGAAGTTTAACCCAAGTGCATTCTCCCCAATCCAATAAATAAATCAAGCTTCTCGGAGGAAAAGGAAAACTCGTTTTTCGCGTCAAACCAATTCTGCTCGCGGCTTGCCGCCGCGCAGTGGGAGGAAATTAATTGGGTTGAGTAATTATCACTGCAATCGTGCTCGCGCGCACTCACTCACTCACACACTGACAAACGCACAAACTCACACACAAACAAACACGACGCTGCGAGCGGAAACACACGTGTTTGTCAGTAGGACGAACACGCCATAGGAAACCGCAAAGTCGTGCGTCGTTTTGCTGCGGTTTGTGCGCGGCGCGGCGGGGCGGCGCGGCTGCGTATGCAACACCGTATGCCCTTCCTCTCGCTCTCCATCTTCGTGTGGCGTTTTGCCGCGCACCCGGAGGAAGTGCCACGCTGCGGGTGCCCGGAGCCCGGAGCCCGGGGCCCGGAGCCCGCCCCTCACAGCCTCAGTCCTTTGCCGGCCAGGACGAAGCCATTTGGGTTGCCTAAGCACGGGCGGACGTTGTCTCTCCCCTAAGGCGCTCCACCCTTGCTGGTGGTATCCGTTGGGAGAGAGCGTCGACAACTCATCGTCAAGTTTCGCGCCGAAAGGATTGTTTTTCAAAATGCCAAGTCTGTCTGTTACTTTATTTAACGGCGCAGGTGTGCCGAGTGCGGCTGGGCTGCTGGGGCCCGGCCGGCCGGGCCGGGGCTCTGATTTATTCACGAATCGTCGTTTGCACGCAATTTCGGCGTTATGTGGACAGGACGCGGCTTCCGCCGGTAAGGCTTCCAAGAACTCCCGGCTGGCCGTTGCCCCTCTGAAGCCACGCCCCACCCCGCCCCACCTCGCCCCACCCCGCCCCGCCCCGCCCCGCGTGTGGACAATGGCGCAATGAGTCACGACACGCCCTCCGCAGCCGACCGCTGGAATCAGTTTCCAAAAGGTGTTTATAACATTCACATATCCACGGGTAAATCTTACGCAATCCGTCCGCCGATACGTATATTTTGAATTATTCCGTCAATACAGTGGTGCTTGCGGGGCGGGGCGGGGCGGCGCGCACACACGGCTCTGCTCGGGGATTATTGTGTACCGGACTCGGAGCGCGTTTACCACGAAACGGCATGTTTGGTCTGATTACCTGTAAGGTGCTTACGCCGCGCTCGACTCGACTCGACTCGACTCGCCGCGCTGCTGTCTGCTGTTGTCTGTGACTCCGGGCTGGAATGCACCGAGCCTCTTTCATGTATGCACGTATGTATGTACCCATGTATGTATATATGTGTGTGCGTGAGATAGAAAGAGAGAGAGAGAGAGGGAGAGTCAATCGCCTTACAGTGCGTCGAATGGAAAACTCTTGTCCTCGTCTTTTACCTGCGCCCGGGGCCCGGTGCGGTCCGGTCCTGTCCGGCACGGCGCCTAAAGGAAGAGCTCACTCACGCTCCTGTCTGTCTGTCTGTCCGTCTGTCTGTCTGCCTGTCCGTCTCTCTCGCACACGCCGGGAGGTGCGGGGCCAGGCCAGGCGCACTATACGCACGGTGCCTTCCTCTTAAAATAAATAAACAATGTGATATGGAATGAATGGCGGAGCTTGTTAAGGGAGTGGTCATCCACACCAGGGGGTCTGACTCCCGCCCCCTCCCCTCCGCCTCCGAGAACAGAACAGACCGCCCCCTACGGCGAGGGGAAGTACCGACACAGGCCGACCTGGTCTCGTCCATCGCAGAAATTCCGCAAAAACGGCGGGGGGAGAGATAAGGAAACAGAGTCCCGCACATCTTCCAGCCTTGTCATAACGTTGGCGTTTGTTGGCAGGATCGAGGCAGCCCTGCTCCGAGGAGGGCGAGGCGGTCCACGTCGACAGCATCAAGGACATGCGCTGCTTCTCCTGCATGTGCAAGGTGAGTACCATCGAGCGTGGGACGTGTCGTCCGCGCGCGCGCGAATCAAGACACGGAAATGTAGGTTTAGAGTGACCTAAATGATTCGACAGGTGGACACTATTGTCCTGCTCTTTCCTTCGTGTCGCCCGGCACCAACCCACCCCGCCCCACCCCGCCTCCACCCCCGTCCCGTCCCTGGCCGCGTCTCGCTGGCTCTCCTCACCATCACGACAGCCTTGAGCGCCTCGGGACAGACAAAAGGGAGCCGCCAAGTGAAACCCGATGAACGTGCTCAATCCCTGAGCATTGGGCTGCGGGCGGGCGGACCCGGGGGCTGTGAGGGGCTGCGAGGGGCGGGACGGGGAGCTGAGGCCTCGCTGATTGAGTCTGGCCGGCCCTGTTTACGTTCTCCCCCGCCCCCGCACCCCCTCCCCCCGCCGCGCCCCGCCTGGCCACGCCACGATACGCCTCGGCCTCTTCCCGCCAAAAAAAAAATAAGAAAAAAACGTTTGCCGGGTTTACTCTGCGCGCTATCTAGAGCCGAGGCCCTAGTAACTTACGCCCTTCGGTAACAGCACGGTTGCGCCGCTGTTTGGCTGCACCGGTCAGTGCAGAGCAGTGCAGTGCAGGTCCCGAGCGGAGCGGCTGTCAAAAGCTCTCGGGGTGTTGCCGGGCGGGCGCAGCGGGCGCCGCTGCTGGCCCGGCTCCAGCTCCCGCTCATGACGCCGGGCTCCTGGAAGGCCCATGACACTGCCCTGCCCTGGCCGTGCCCGTCCCGAGCGGCAATGCTTCGAAAGCCGTCGTTTACGAGCGTTTAAGCGAGGAGCGGGACTTCTCGAAAACGGGCCTGTGTACTGTCCGCGAGGCGGTGGAAGCGGTGGGGAGGGGGAGTCGTTATACCTACGTGTGTACGTACTCCTGGAATACGTTTGCATGCAGCGCAGCGCTCCGCTCCGCTCGTCCACCTTCACAGTCGAGCAGGTCGCGTCGCTCGTATTCACATTCACAGGATAACTGTACCGCACCGCTGGAGCGCAAGTCCCCTCCAGAGATACGCATACGTATTCAAATAATGAAGCGATTCTGGCAGGGGGCGGGCCGGGCCCGGCCGGGCCGGGTCAGACTGGATGGAAAGTGGTCGGGCCTCAACCTGGTCGGGCTTTGCACCTGGACCGCTGCGTGAGCTGAGGCTGAGCTCCGGTGGGGAGCCCCTCCCCCTCCCCCTCCCCCTTCTCCGCGAGGACGACGCGAGGCCTTGCCGCGGGCGCCCGGCCCCCTCCTCCCCCCTCCAATTCCAGTCCGCGTCGCCCCTTGTCCAAGACAGGACTTGTGTGCACGGGGCTCCGGGCGGGGCGGGGCGGGGCGGGGCGGGGCGGGGCGGGGCGGGCGTGGCGCAGCGCGGACTGTAGCGGTGTCTGCGATGCCATTGCCGTCGGGTGCAAAACGTCCCGAGGAATTTCCTCTCGTGGTGCAGACACCAGAGGCGTGGGTATGTGGCGTGGCGTGGCGGGCGTGCCGGTGCAGCGCCGCGTTTGCGAGGCAATGCAGCAGTTTGAGCCCAAGTTTTATTTATTTTTTCGTATGGGGAATTTTGCAACTCTGTACCCACGTCTAATTTCCAATACCGAAATACCTTCCCTTACCTGCATATTTGCGTGCCTTTTTGACCGCAGGGAATTGTTGAAAAACATTCGCTGGCAAGGTTTAAGAAAGCGGGAATAAATTTCCCGAGGAGCCGGCGAGATTGGCCGATGTGTTATTTTCTTGAAAGTGGTCATCAGGATATCATCGGGAGCGGGAGTGTGTGAGGGCGGGGCAACCGGGCCGGGCCGGACCTTATCAATACTCGCATCCGCGCGGGTCCCCCGGGGCAACATACATCTCACGTCCCCGCGGAAAGTTATTTATACTCCAGCAAGTCAACTCCGGCCCGGCCGCCCCGGCCGCCCCGCCCCGCCACGCCCCGCCCCCCCTTCGTGCTCTCCTCGAGGCTGCAGGCGCTCGCTGGCCGCAGGCCACCTGTAGGCCCCTCGGGTGACTTTAGACCCGCCTATGCCGGCCCGAAAGTAGACATTTTTGAAGATGATTGACATAAGTTCCTTTGGAATGTGACCTGTGACGAAGATTTTGCGCAGTCCCATTTTTCTGCCAACTGGCTTTCTGCAAAAGGTGCGCGCACACACTGCCAAAAGCGGATTGCTACACCCGCTGCCGACTCGGTTGTGACAAAGTACTCCCACTCAGGCCTCTCGTACTTTACAACAGTCTAAAATGAAGAGTTTCCAGAGTCAACCTAGGGCAACCCTCGTCCTGGTCCGGCCAGCCTCCGCGCGAACCGAACGGCAACCCCCTCCACCCCCCCCCCCTCCCTAACCGCGCCGTGCCCCGCCACGCCCCGTCGAGAAGCCGAGCGTGTGCCTTGGCATGCAGTCAAGCCGGTCCCCCCCTGCCCGCTCCTGCGTCTCCCCATACCCCCTCCCCCTCTCGCGTCGCTGGTCCAGCAGATCCGATCACCGCGAACGGGCCATGGCGGGGCGTGGCGGCGCGAGTCCAACGAGTTAGCACAGCTACACATCGTACACACCTGTTGCAGCCCCACCGCACCCCGCCCGCACCGCCCCGCCCCGCCCGCCCCGCCACCCTCTTCTCCTCGTCTTGTCGACCTCCAGCTCCGCCGTGCTGGCCCCACAGGCGCCCAGGCGCCCAGGCTTTGACCCCTCACCTCGCCCTCCCCCTCACCCGCGAACGGTCGCAAGCGCAAAGTCCATCGTCCTTGTCAGCAATCAAACGTTATAAATCAAAATCATCGACGGCGCTGCCAAAAATGTGGTTAATGGCGATCCTCGGCGACCGGTGCCGTCCCCGCCCTCTCCGCTCCGCGCCCCTGGGGCCCCCCGCCCCGGGCCCTCGCGGCCCACCTGGTGGGCGGCCTTGCTCCCGGGCGAACAGTGAGCGCGCCCCGCCCTGCCCCGCCCCGCCGGTCCAGCCGCCTAACCATCAACAAACGCCCACCCACCCCTAAGCTAGCTCGATACGGCCATATCGAGTCCTTCTCGTAGCCGCCCGAAAAAGAAATCCGCACCCTGCACCTGCACACGCTGTTCATCCGTTTCGGTTTCTTCAAACATGGCTTAATTCTGGACGTGCGAAATCATCACCTGAGATGAGGCGGAGGTTCTCCTGCTAGCCTCGCTCCGCGCTCACCTTCGGCGTTCCAGACGGAGCAGACAGGCCCTGTCCTTTATCGGTGAGTCGGGGCGCCCGGCCCGGCCCGGCCCGGCCCGTCCTAGGAGCCACCTGGAGAAACAGCTGTCTGCTGTCACGCCAGTCTGGCCCCGGCCCGGGCGAGGAATTCCCTCCCGGAATCATCGATACGGCCTTCGAGACAGTCGCATTCCTCGAGGTCTCGACTCGACTCGGACTGACCCGACCCGCGACTCTTTGTTCCAGAATGGCTTCGTGGAGTGCCAGGCCGAGCGGTGCCCTGCGCAGCAAGGGTGCTACCTCCTGCTCAGCACGCCCAGGGACTCCTGCTGCAGCGTCTGCAAAGGTACGTACGGGTACGGGCCCGGCCGGCCGGCCGGATATCAACCGGATATCAATCCCGATTAGGATCCGCGCGCTGGAATCTAGACAACCGGGATACTGCCATTACGCCTGTCTCCCTTTTTTTACGTCCGTCTGGAATGTCGCCATCAGCTGGACCTGAAAACTAACGACTTGCCCCCAAAGCAGGACCGCGCCGCCCTTGGTCGCCCGCTGCCCGGCCCGGCCCGGCCCGGCCTGAGCTCACCGTGCGCGTCCACAAATTTGAAAATCATAAAAAAAGGACGCGGCATCAATTTTCAAAGTCCAAAACAGTCCCGTGTTTATTGGCTATAAGGCAGTTGTATCCACGCGGAGACGCGAGCGGCGGGCGGGAGGCGGCTGCCGGGCGGGACGGGTGGGACCCACTGTCTTTCTCTGTCTCCCCCGCCCCGCCCCGGTCCGCTCCAAGCACCTCTCCCCCTCTCACTCTCTCCATTTCGCCGCCGCGCCGCGCCGGGCGCTGGCTGGCACAGGCTGGCGCCGGGGGCCATGCGCGTGGCACGGGCCATGCCAAGTCCTGGAGCCTGGAGGCGCGCTGGAGACTGGCTCCAGCTCCAGTCACTGGAGCCGGCCCGGCCCGGCCCGGCCCGGAGGAGCCATACGCGTGGGCCGGGCCGGCTGGCAAGTCGTTATTGCTGGAGCTGGTCGCAGCGGCCCCCCCTCCCCCTCTTACTTCCCGGATCAGGTCGCGGGTTGGACACCTGTGCGCCGTGAGATATGGTCGTGCCCTTTTATACAAGGGTGTTGCTCGCATGCTCATTAAACATTAAACATTTAAAAAAATGTTTTTTAAAAATTGTTGATATTTCTACGTGACCCCTTGCGTCCCCGTACAAAAGTTTAATCTCCTTGAAATTTCTTGGAGCTAAACTGTTTTCCAGTTCCAACTGGTTCCCCCGCCCGCCCCGCCCGCCCCTGTCGCGCCCCGCACCCGGCCGCGGTCGGTCCTCGCGAGGCGCCTGCCGTGGCCGTCAGCTTCCAGCCATCAGGATGAGGTTATCTCGTTTTAGTATCGCCTTAGACAGAAAAGAATGCGGCTTTGGCTTGGGTCTGAAAGCTGAATCAGATTATCCCGTTCCGATCCAATGTGCACACGTGTGGGGACACGCCGCCGTCGCCCGTCCCGTCCCGTCCCGTCCCCACCCGTCCCGTCCCGTCGCGCCGCGCCGCGCCGCGCCGCAGGACATCCTGGTCGGCCCGTCTAGCTGGCGCGGTCGGCCAGGACCGTACAGGACGGGCAGGCGCCGCGGTGTCGCGTCGCGTCGCGCCGCCATCGAACTCCCGCCAAAATAAAACGCTGCCCGGGCGACCGGCGCGTGCTGATCCAGTGTTGCCACACAAGTAGGCAAAAACTCCCTCGAATACACGTGTGTGAGGCAGACGGGTATCTCCGCCCGCCTGCCTACTAGGCAAACTCCCCTCAATGAGACAGTCTTTCGTCCGGCTGGCACACTGTCTGACCCGCCCCGCCCCGTCTGTCCCGCAGGCTGCGAGTACATGGGCAGGAGCTACGCGAGCGGCGAGGAGTGGAAGGACCCGGACAACCCGTGCCGCGTGTTCACCTGCAAGGCGGGGGTGGTCACCGAGTCCGAGGAGGTGTGCTACGTGCCGTGCCCGCACGGCCAGTCGCTGCCGCCCGAGCCCGGCCAGTGCTGCCGCACCTGCCCCAGTGAGTAGTGCATGCCATGCCATGCCGACCGGTGGGGAACACCCTGCTGGACTGTTTTTCTCTATTTCACGTGGTCTCGTTTTGCAGCGTGCCCGATGAGCGAAAAGGACCGCGACAGGGACAGCAGGTCCGTGACCCTGGCCGAGGACCCGTGCGTGAGCTGCCAGTGCCGCGGCGGCCGCCTGGCCTGCTCCAAGAAGGCCTGCCCCGTGCTCAACTGCCCGCAGTCCACGATCGAGCAGCTGCCCGGCCAGTGCTGCCCCGTCTGTAAAGGTGAGGATGAGGAAGGGACCGGGCCGTCGTGATCGCCCCTGGCCTGGCCCCCGGGACCCCGGCCCGGCGGGAGTGCGAGAGAGACCGCAACCCGCGCATGTGGTGCGTGGGCGTGGCGTGCGACAGAGACGCCCTCACACACACACACACACAGTGATCTCGCCCCAGCCCCGGCCCAATTGCCTGCCGCCCTCTGAATGGCGGGTAATTTGATCAGGGCGCGTGTCTCCCGGAGGGCGGAGGGGAGCGGCATGGCGGGGCGGTGGGCTCGACTCTGGAATATGTCTTCCTTCCTCCCTTCCGTCCGGCGTATTTCATCATCTTTATCGGCCCATCCGCCGAGACGTAGTCGTCAACAAGACCCCCTTCCCCCTCGCGAAAGGGGCGGGAGAAACCCGAAATTTTCTGTTGAGCTCCAAATTAAATCCAGGAAATTGGAGTGAATTATAAGTTTTGTCATGCAGTTTTGCATTTATCGATAGTCGAAAATCACCAAAAAAACCCTTCTCCTGTCCTGAGCTGGAGTTTGCAGCAACACTAACTCACGCCTGCTTTTTCTGTTTTTGTTTTTCCGCAGGCAGCCGGCGCCTGCTCTACGAGCTGCCGGCGGGCAGCTGCCTGCTGGGCACCGAGATGAAGGCCTCCGGGAGGTCGTTCCACGTGGACCACTGCACGACCTGCTCGTGCGTCAACGGCACGTCGCTGTGCCGGCGGCCGTCGTGCCCGGCGCTCGACTGCCCCGCCGAGCAGCAGCAGACGGCGCCGGGGCAGTGCTGCTCCACGTGCACGGCCGCGCTCGAGAGCAGGGCTGCGTGCACGCTCAGCGGCCAGACCTACCAGGTGAGGAGGACCGGACCAGGGCGCCTGGGGCTGGGCAGCTAGGCCGGCCCGCCCGCCGCCCGTGCGCGCCGGGATGCCTACCCGCGCGCCTGCAGCGTGCAGTCCAGCTCCCGGAGAAATGCAGAGCCGGGCGCGGGCGGCCGCGGTGGCGCTAGGAATGCTAATGCTAATGCGAACTGGCGACCCGGTCCACGGCGAGAGCGAGAGCGAGAGCCGTGCTACAATAAAGGCGGAAGGCGCAGTTGTTAAGAAATCGTACTGGGCCTCGCAGCAGCGTATGTAGGCGAGGCAGGCCTTTCGGGCAGACCGGGCCCGGGCGGGCGGGTGTCGGGCCGGCCCGGGCCACGGCGTGGTACGGGAGGGAGGGGGCTTCTGATTGGGTTGTGTTTGAATACACTCGTTAGCGGCAACACGCGCTGCTCCGGGGTGCGGCGCGGCGCGGACCGGACGTAAGCGACAGCCGCGGCTGCGGCGCGCGGCAGCAGCGGCCCCCGGCCCGGGCGCGGCGCCCGAGGAAGGGAGAAGCTGAAGAATGAGGAGGAGGAGGGCGAGGAGGAGGAAGGAGGAGGAAGAGTAGGAAGGCGATGGAGAGGAGGGCCGGGGCCGGGCCAGAGGGCCGCGCTGCGCTGCGGGTCGGTCTGGTCTGGTCGGGCACGGGCGGCGGGGCGGGGCGGGCACCAGGGGAGCCCACACAAAAATAACAGCAATAAACAAATGATGAAGATACGTATGAAGATGCATTATAATAATGGGGAGATGTGAAGGAGGGGTGGGGAAGGGGGGTGGAGGGCACGATAATAGTAAATAAGTTGTTGCCTGTCTCATTGTGCGGCGGGGCGGGGCGGGGCCGTGCGTGGCTGGGCGGCGCGGTGCGGCTGCCAGACTGCGCGGAGGGCAGGAGTATAAGAGAGAGGGAGGGGGAGGGGGGTATGGTTTGCGGCTTCTCCAATGCGGATGGAAATGGTTTCCAGGTACTCACGGCGGGACGGGACGGAGCGCGATGGCGACGACACGCAAATAATGCCGTGCGCCCCGCCGCCGCCGCTGCCGATTTCTGTGGAAGACGGCGAAATTATTTACTGAAAATACACACTCAAAAATAAAGGCTGTTCCGCATGAACACATTCTTGGTCTACAAAATCAAGAATATTTCTTTTCGTAAGGGGACGTGCGAGCGAGAAATGCTTTGTCAAGCGATTTAAGTGTCATTTTACTTGGGCCTGTACCGGGCTTTTCAGAAAACACGTAACCGTGTTGCGGGTCTGCCAACCCAAGGGGTCACGACACGACGCCTCACGGCTGGACTGGGTAGGCGAAACCCGCGTACTGTTACGTGCGGTGCAGCTAGATTGTCCGACCTATCTTTGTGCGACCTGGCGATTTCCCCAAAATCCGAAAAAGCGCTGTCCGACCTGGATTCTGTCCCAGCTCGGATAAAGTGACAGCCGCAATAACTGCGATGTTTGCCCAGGATGACTAACATTGAACAAGACCGTCGAGGTAAAACACTTACCAGCGGAGTCCCCCGGGGACGTTCATCCAGTCAACGTTCCACAAAATGGCGGCTGACATAGGTTACCAGCGGCATCACGTAGGCAATCTTATTGGCGATCTTGACATCACACACAGTCCCGATTTAAGACATTTACCGAAGAATAGTCTAACCTGACACTACTTGAATATCTTATGTTCACGCCGATACTTTGCACGGATGCTAAAAGTTTTGTTCAAACCGTGAAAACGAATAAAAACGCCGTACCGAACGAGACGCGCGCGTCACTAAGCGCTGCTCATTTCTTCAAACTGTCACTGCAACCGTTACTGCGGGGCTGCCAACTTCAATCCAACCTAACCACACACGTTGCTGATGCATTAAAAATTCTGGATTTAAGTGGATGTGCTTACTGCCATTTTGGCCAAAAAAAAAGCAGATAACGTGACGGAAAAAGAGACTTTTTCGGGAACTATTATTGTATAATGTTTGACTGAAAGCTGTTACTGAGCCTGGTCGGGTCGGGACCGGGGGGTGGGGGGGGGGGGGCGGCACTCTCGATCCTCTCGATCCATCACAACAACCAAGAGAATCGTCTGCTGAGACGACTGTAACATCATAACATCATAACCTAACGTGATCTCTGAAGCAGCCGGTACAATAAGACATGTGTGTTGTGTTGCAGGACGGGCAGCAGTGGCGGCTGGGGCCGTGCAAGTGGTGCATGTGCTCGGGGGGCGTGGCGCGCTGCACGGTGGAGCGGTGCCCGGCGCAGCAGCAGTGCCCGCCGCACCAGCGCCTGCAGCAGGTGGACGCCGAGTGCTGCCCCAAGTGCGTCGACACGGACGGCGTGTGCGCCGTGTTCGGCGACCCGCACTACCGCACGTTCGACGGCAAGTTCTTCAGCTTCCAAGGGTCGTGCAAGTACCAGCTGGCCGCCGACTGCGTCGACCACAAGTTTTCGATCCGCGTCACCAACGACGCCCGCGCCACCAAGACGTCGTCCTGGACCAAGACGGTGTCGATCAAGGTGAGGATCCGGTCAGGCCGCTGCAGCGTGCGCGTGCGCGCTGCCACCCTCCAGCGGCTCCTGACCACGCCCAATGTCCCCATGCGCAGGTCGGCAGCGTTAAGGTGAACCTCGGTCAGCGGCTCCGAGTCAAGGTGAACGGGGTCCGCATCACGCCGCCCTTCCGCCTGGCCGGCACGCCCGGGAACGCGTCGGGCGGCGGGCTGCCCGGGGTGGACGCGAGCAGCGAGGTGACGGTGGAGAAGCGCGAGGACACGGTCCTCGTCACGACGGGCGTGGGCGTCAAGGTGACCTGGGACGGCAACTCGTTCCTGGAGGTGTCCGTGCCCACCTCGTTCAAGAACAAGCTGTGCGGCCTGTGCGGCAACTACAACTCGCTGGCGCGCGACGACCTGGCCACGCGACGCGGCCGCCTCGCCGCCGACGTGGAGCGGTTCGCGGCCTCATGGCGCGTGGGCGGGCGGCACGCGTGCGCGCGGCCGGGGCTGGCCGGCCTGGGGCTGGGCATGGGGCCCGGCAGGCCCCGCCAGCACCACCAGGACGCACCGGCCTCCTGCCTGCGCCTCAGCAGCACCAGGAGGATCCGCGACTACCGCCGCTGCAAGCCCCTAATCGCCGACCCCTTCGCCGCCTGCCACAAGAAGGTCAACGCCGAGATGTACTTCAAGTGAGCTCAAAATCGAAATTTTGTCGCCATAAGGCGGTCAGGTCTGAAGTCTCTCTCACGCTGGTACGCGTTTAAATCTCCCCAGGTCGTGCCTGCTGGACATGTGCGAGTGCCCGTCGGGCCGCTGCTACTGCGAGGCGTTCACGGCGTACGCGTACGAGTGCCGGCGGGCGGGGGCGGCGCTGGGCGACTGGCGCGCGGCCACGGGCTGCGTGGCGGGCTGGGCCGAGGAGGCCCGGGTGCCCATCGGGCCGCCGTTCCCGCCGCACCAGCGGCCAAGGGGCGGCCACCACCACGGCGGCCGGGGAGGCAACCGGGGCGGCAACCGGGGCGGCGGCGGGGCGGAAAGGGGGGCGGCAAGGGGGCGGGCGCGGGGGCGGGCGCGCGCGCGCACACCAGCAGCACGACGGGCAGCAGCTTCCCGCGGGTGGCGCAGCTGCAGCACCTCACCGGGCTGTCCGGCCTGCGGCTGCCGCAGCCCGGAGCCTCCAGGCCCCCGCCGCCTACACTGCACTGAAACTCTCTAGTCTCCAGCACTATCCCATCCTCCTCAACACCCCGCCACGCCACGCCATGCCACGCCTCGCCCGCCACGCTTGCCAAGGACCTCGGTACACGATGTCTGACTCCAGGACAGCCCAGCGCGGCGGGGCGGGGTGGCGCGAGGACTCGCTCGCCCGGACGGTAAGTTCCCGGCCGATGGCTGCGACTTACCGGTAAAGGGAGTCCGTTCGGTTTCTCATTTCTATCCGCTCCGTTCCGCAGGGCCAGCGCACCCTGGCGCGGGCGCAGCCGCGGCTTCAAACGGGACAGGGGAACGTCATACCTCCGGCCGAGCCGCGCCGCGCCACGGAGAGGCGTTGCGTTCATCTTGCATTCTTCGCGTTCCATCCGATGCAAACCAACTCGCCGTGCTCCGGAGACCACCTGGTGGGCAGCCTCCGGCCCCGCCCCGCCCCGCCGGGACCCCCCGCTGCGTTGCACGGGCGTCGCGACGCGTGGTCGGCCGGGCTGGGCCGGGCCGCGCCGGCTTGCACGGGACGGCCTGGGCCGCCTGACCCTTTGCCAAGCCCGGCGCGCTCGACGCACTGGCCAGCACGGTCCGGCCCAGCCGGAGAAGTAGCCCCGCCCCGCCCCGCCCTCGCGCTGGAATTCCCTGCCCTGCCCCGCCCCGCCACGCCCGGCCCTGCCGTGGACGCGACGCGGGCCGCTGCTTCTCCTTGGACAACTTGCCTATTATGCAACCGCGACAAGGATATGCGAGTCGGCCGCGCGCGCGGCTCCGGGCCGGGCCGGGCTGGGCGTCGCGTCGCGCCCAGCTCTGCTGGGGAGCGTTCAATTAAAAGGCGCCAAGAGGACGAGAAACCCGGCGCGGAGGGCGCGGAATGTCGCGCGCCACGGCCGCCACGCCCCGGCCGGGCCGGGCCGCACCGCACCGCGTGTCCTCTCCCTATCTACCGCTCCACCCGTTCGATCTCCAGCAGCTGACATGACTCTATTGAGCGCAAAAGTTTATTTATTGGTCTCATGCGGAGCCCTACTACTGGGGAGCCGGGATCGTCCGCCAAGCGCGCCAGCCAGTTGCATTATTAAATTCATTCGCAAACGCAAAGTCCAAGTCATTATTGTTAATAAGTTAAATTAAATAATATACCGTACTATGAGATGATGCATATTAAACAATTATGTGACAACAGAGTATTATTATGATTAAGGATTCATGTATTTTATTGTAATCAAGTCAAATTGTTCAATATGTATGTATACTGAATTAATATGTAATGTGTTTGCATGAGTTGAGTCATAAGTTTAGTATTAGTGGAGTCATAGCACTAGTCATCTTGATAAAATTATGAAAGATTTAACTTGCATTGCAATTTCAGGGGAAAAAGGAAAAAAAAAAAAACAGAATAAATAACTGAAAGGACTTTTTTTTATTCAGGACTTGTGCTATGTGCTCTTGCTGTATCGCAATCAAGGATCTCGTTACCGCATTTTACATTAGGATGTCAAAAAATGTATATATTACTTGGCACTGTACATATTGAGTAGAGCTCATTTAAAAAAAAGAAATTTGTTCCTATAGCATAATAATATAAGTGCCATTAGGTCTGATAAAGTAATAAACAGCCCTTCTACAGATAAACCTGTTAAGAATGTCAAGTTTTTTTTATGCCATTGATAACCATACAGAAATGAGGATAAAGAATGCTTCTTATAGAAAGAAATAAAAAGATCAGAAATACTAAGCAGTGGTTCACAGGCACACTGATACATTAACGCAAGGAGATCATTAGTATCTAAAGGAAAAGTAATATGAACAAAAAATACAAATGCTTGGCACTAACTACCAGAAGTAACGGTTCCATGCTAGAAGAATAAAAATAATTTTCCTCTCACAAAAAACAAGCTAGACAGACAGACTTTTTTTTAAAAAATGTGTGCTAGACAACTATTAAAATTATAGGACTAAATAAAAACATTGTAACAAGGATTTAACAAAACAGAGGTCATTGTTGCACTAAAAGGTACTTTTCCCGAGATTACACTTAAAGAATGATGAATTGAATAAATAGTCACTGAGATTGATGAGAGTTCTCACTTGTATAATAAACACGCAGTCTTACAAAGAAGGGGAACCTAAACTGTTACATAGTTAGAAATTACAGGACAAACTTCGCATTCACACAATGAGATGGTTTCTTCGGGTAAAATGGAGATCCTGGTACAAAACTATATGACAACATGGAAAACAGACTAATGTGTAACAATGATCCATGATTCTTTGTCGATACTACCTCAAACAAGGCAGGTCCACAGGGTCCATGTTGTTAAGTTATTTCCTGTTAAATAATTTAAAAAGACCAGTGAGAGACAACACTATGAGGGAAATTTAAATTCTAAATGATAGTTAATACTAACTTATGTTTCTTTGAGCTTCCTCGACGATCACGGCTGTCGTCTCTTGGACGCTTACTGCTACTGCTGCTGCTCTTTTTCGGGCTGGAAAAAAAATGTAATTTGCTTAGGACGTCACAGAATTGTTACAAAAAATAAACATGCAGGAAACCCTATGAGCAGAATAAGATTTATCACCATTATATACTACTCCTCTCTTTCAATAGCAAAGAAAAAAAAAAAAGGCAAACAGAAAGATGTGAAATGAAATAATTACAGAAATCGTAATTATACTGATGAATACCTGCTGTGTTTTGACGAATGTGATGATTTTCTGTCTCTTTCCTTGTCTCTGCTGAACAAGATGAAAGGAAAAGATGTGAGACACCCATCCAGTAGTGATATAATAAACCACATGCAATTAAAATGCAACCATAATGTGTACATAGTAAGGTAATGGACTTCCCTTCCACCTAATTCTAAAAATATCCAACAATACCAGGAAACAACCAAACATGCCAATCCTATGGGTAATCTGTCCCTAACAACAACTACAACTGACAATTTAAATTGTGCCCGCATATATCAAATGCCCGTTTATATAAAATTTTCCAGCCAGTCCCTTTTGATATTCTAATGCATCAACTCATTCCCATTTATAGTGAATTACTGCTTATAACAAATTTCTTTGTTGGTCCCATGAAAATCAATACTGGACCCTTCCCTTGGCTGCTTGTCTACCAACTCAATATCAAGAGTAAATACATGTGTAAATATTTAAATGTCATAATTTACCTGTGTTTGCTTGATTTGTGATTACTACTGCTTGAACTCTTGTGTTTTGACGAAGAGTGCCTGAAAAACAGAGACAAAACTCAGATTTAAAGATTCAAGTGTAGCTGCCATTAAGATTTAAAGATCATGGTATATTACCTGTCCCTGTCACTGTGTTTCGATTTTTTGTCAGGTGAGCGATGGCTTTCACGGTGTGAACCCTTCTTATTCTTTTTGTCTGCATATTCATCTTGGAAATCTTTCCGCTCCTTGTCTTCTTCAGCAGCTTCTCTCTCAAGATCTGACCAATCTTTTCCAGACTCTTCTGAGCTTCCCAGCTCCTCTTCTAAAAATTAAAATTAGTGTTACTTTTATAAAAATAATAATAAGATAAAAAATTGGACATTTGGAATACAACAGGAATAACAAACCTTCACTATCCGAATCTTCTGATGCCTCAGAATACTCTGAATCATCGTCAGATTCCTCCTCAGTTTCTGCATCAGTTGGCTGCAGCCCCATCAAAATGAAAAAGAAACAAGCACATAAGGTAAGGAAAGACTTTGAAAACCTACAATTGGGCAATATACAGTACCTCATATGCATCATCCTCCGACTCTTCCTCATCTTCTGCAGCTCCTTCTTCTTCATCACTCTCAGGATCAAGGAAGGTCCATCCACCACTTTCAAAGAACCCATCAGGGTCATCAGTAATGGTTTTCATAATTTTTGACCAATTGAGGGACTGGACACCTTCTGAGTAGCGAATATCACAAGAGCTAAAAGACAAAAGAGAAGGTGATGAATACCCAGCAAAGCAATGCAAAGCATGTGTAAACCTAAAATTGATCATAGTTTGAAATCAGCGCTAAGCAACTTACTTCAACCATTCTTTGACATGGTCCAGCATGTTCATGGGAATGGCATTAACCATAACAACTTTTTTACTATAATCCTTAAAGACAAATATCATATCAAAATTCTTTAAGTGGAATTGAACTCTCTCAAAATGAACAAGTTCCACGTCTTCAAGAGTGACAACAAATGGAGGCTAAGGAGGGGAGAAAAAAGAAAAAACAACAACATATTGTTAATATTAGGGAGGGGTGTTAATTACCATATTTTAAACTGATAGTAAGTCCTACCCATTCTGTAAGATTGACAAGAGATCCACTAGTAGGCTGCAAAAGAACAGTACTTCTGTAGGGGGCACCAGGGAAGCCCAATTCTCTGAAAGGGGTGTCAAATTCAATTTCTTGCTTTGTGAGGGCTTCAACTTTTTCACAAAAGCTCTTGAAAGCTGTCTTCAATTTGTGCCGAAGTTCTCTTTCTGCTTGCTCAGCAGCCAAATCATCTCTGTCATGCATGTGTTGGTGCTTCCCTAAATCTGTTGTGATTTCACCCACTTCGGTATAGAACTGTACATCAACATGTTTCTTCTTACCAAACATTATGGCATGCTGAAAGAAATAATATCTGTAAGAACACTAGCCAACAGTATATATCAAACACAAGGTAACTGTGCACAAAAATTCAGACCTTCAAGTGGAAGTGCAACAAAATTATCATTTCACCATCACATGGCTGGAAGAAGGCATTTTTAATGTTGTTGTACAGAATATCAACTTTATCACCACGGACAGAGGTGAAGCGGAAACCATTGGCATGAGCCTCTAATGAACCTGGTCAAATAGGAGGGTGCAGAAAGAGTAAAAGAAAATTAAAATAGGTAAGATTCAGTTTGTGTGGTATGAAAACAAAAAAGATTTTAACATACCTGTCATTCTTTTGGTGACAATATTTGGACGAATATAAAGGTCTTTCAGTTTGGGGTTTCCTTTGTTGTTAGTAAGAACCAAAGTATCTTGTTTGACGAGATCTTCCTTTTCTTTCTCTTCAGCCTCACGGTTTTTGAACTTCTTCTGAACTTCTTTGATAAGTCTAAAAGCCGTGTTAAGGTTTGCGGATGGTGCTGACAATTCACCAGGTTCCTTAGTATTGATACTTCGGTAGGTACTGAAAGAGGCATAGAAAGAAGATCAAATATAACGTGAAAGATGGACAACCATATTTACAATTAGAATTAATATTTACACTTCTTTCAGGAATGTTGCATCAGGTTGAGGGTATGAACCTCCTTCATTACGACCCATAGTAGCACCAGGATGAAAGAAATTGACACGAAGGTAAGTGTAGTCACCCTCTACAGATTGAGATATATTCTTGATTGTTGAAATGTGGAATGGAACAGGAATACCAAACACAGGCAAGATGACAGTTTCATACTTCCGATCTGAAATTTAAGCACACACATTTAAGAAAAGCACTTTCTGCCAAGCTAGCAAACATATGATGCTGAAGAAACATCTCTACAAACATTGCAAAACTTAAAGCCCTTACCAACATATATCTTCAGTTCTCGAACCTCTGGTTCATTAGGCATTGAACTTCGATTCTTGTAAGAGATAGTAGATTTGCGTACTTTCTCCTTTTCTTTACCTTCCCCTTGCTGTGCCATCCGAGCACGGGCAGCTTCATTGAGTGCTTGGGCCAGCTCTTTCTGATGCTGTTTGCGTTTCTCTTCAGAAGAAGAGTCAGTCTAACAGATAGATAATATGGTAAGAAAGTGGAAAATTTTTATCAACAAAAAAAATATGAGTATAGTTTCAATAACTAACCCTGAGTTTAGAGTCAAGGACAGCTGTTCTTCTACCACCCCTTCCTAAAAATTGCTCTTGCTTATTTGCTTCATTATCCTTATCCCCCTCATCATCGTCGTCTTCATCTTCGTCATCTTTCAAGAAGATTCCGACATGATTAATTTTTTTCTTTAATAGGGTGAGAATAGTGGCTGGCTGACCCTAAAAACAAAAGATTTTTAATTTATTATAATCTAACATTAGCTGCTTAGGAATGGTGTGATAAATTTGGAATCAATATAAATACTTACATCATTTACAACAACAGTGTCACCAATAAAGAGAGCATAATTTTTGCCCTCTTTGTCAGAAGCTTCTTTGTTGGTCAAGCCAGACAAGCCGACATTAACATTGAAAACTGTGCCCTTCTTGATAACAGCTAATGTTTTGGGCCCAATGGTCAGTGAACTTTCACGAAACTCAATGCCCATAGCAAACCCAAAAGTTTTAGTAAGTTTATCCACTAACTCTGGTTTCTCTTTCTTAACAAATGATATGACTGAATCATATACATCAGAGAGTTTGGCCCCAGCAACCAGTGCTTTTAAAATCTCCTCTTCAACACTCACTAGGAAATTGTAAGTGTTTTGCATTGAATCTGGAGGGTTCACCATGAATGTTCGTACAATATTTGAACAGTAGGATTTATACCGAGCCCCCAAAGAACAAACAATAACACCAAAGTGAAGTAGGTTTTTATCACTGAGAAGAAAAAAGACAAATTTTTTGAAATGACATTAAATGTAAAGCTTTGCACGAGAAAGAAGAAAATGGTGGCACGACTTTTACTTACCTTGTCACACTGAATTTCAGAGCATAGTTGCCACCTGACTGAATAATGGCTGGGTAGCATGTGTCGACCTGGCCAGTATCTACACCAGTCACATATTTCTTGTCAGTCATGGCTTGATCCACACCTTCTGAAAGTTTCATATGCTTTACTTTCTGCAAATGACCAAAGATTGATTAGTTAACAACAACCATGAATGGAATACAATTAATGGTACAGAGTGAAAATTAGCTGGAAACTTACTTTATCAGAATCAATAATATCCATTAATTGGTCTTTCAGGTACTTGGTAAAGACATCCATTGTGACATTGCTAGCTTTCTTGACAACAGCAAGTTCAGATTCTTCCTTGGGTGCCATGACCAATGCAACAGCAGCACTTACATCAACCTGGGAGAAACATTTGGATAGTAACTAATTAAAATGTGCTCTGACATAACAATATAACCAACAAGAGTTCATGATGGTGGATCTTACAGTTTCAAAACTCTCCTTTTTCAGTGTACTCCGCCACATATCTGCAAAGGCGCCTGGATAATTTTCTTTTCCAAATAGCCCAATAGTCTTTCCATTTTTACTCTTCTTTATTTCATCAATGAGCTTTTTCATGTGGTTTTTATCAACGTCTCCCTACAAATACATTGTCAAGAGGGTTAAGGAACGTCTTTGGCATATCCAAATAACATTGATACGGCCATAGTTCAATCAGAAGTTACCTTATCTCGAGTAAGAAGCTTCACTGGAGGAACATTGTTTTCATCCTTGTTAGCTTCAATCTGACGTAGAAATTCAATTTTCTTTTTGCTTGACAAAAAGTGAATAGCCTCAGCCGTTAAAATCATAATAGTGTCTTTCAGTTCATAACCCAACAGCCACGTCTAAAAAAAATATAAGAAGCAGGCAAGGTTGGTATAGAGTGTTCATTATTTTGGGAAATTGGTGTGAATGAATAAACAAACCTGCAATGCAGATGATTTGCTGTACATAATATCATCATTTTCACCAACTGCTGAAACCAGTGCATCCATTTTGCCAAAGCCATCATCATTGCCACCTTCAGCATCCTGCACAGCAATGGAAAACATGAATAATTTCAGATTAAGATGAATACAAATACAAGGACACTACAAGTTCATTGTTCGGAAACATTTAATTCAGTCAGTCTGTCTATACAATTTGGTAGTATACTCCCCAAATATGTAATAAAGTTAATAAACATAGTGAATGAAAAAGGACTTTAAAAAGATATATTAGGGCAAATAAATTAAAATGCGTTCTCTAATATATAAAATTTAGAGCAGATTTTTAAGGCATTGGACTCATGCCCATTACTATTGTGCAACATATTCTATAACACAGAATTCATCACAGAAGAATGATACTGTATAGACAATCTGGAGACTGGACAAGGAAATAAAGCATTTCTATAATTAAGTGATAAAAGTAAAATTAAACGTGGGCAAAAGAGAAATCACGGCAAGTATAATCCGATAACATAACCCGGTATTGCACACTATGAAGACAACGAAAATTGTATGACGTGTTAAAAGACTGACTGTAAGCTCTAGAAAAGGAAATTAAAATCGGCATGTGCAGTACAATAGTCTGAACTCAAGAACTTTGACGTAAAGAAATTATTCATTCAGGCTTTAGCCTACCTTCCACGCCGAGTAGAGCTTCCTCATACGCCGGAAGAACGTATCCTTGTCTAAAGTGGTGCTGGACATTTTGACAGCAATTCGGAACAAGCTTCAAAAGCACGAAGTATCTGGGCTCCCCTCCGCTGCACTACGGGAGCACTAAAACCATTTCCTTCGACAATATTCAGGACTTATTCCGTGTCGTTCCACAACCTAACGTACAAAACAATAACATGGCGGGAACATAGCGGATTTTAGCTAGAGATAACATGAAGAGAGGCGACTTCCGACCCCCACTCCTTCCACTCTACCACGTGCTGGATTGTTGGATGCACATGGCGGCTTTTAGCTTGGTGACTAAACTTGTGGTTTAATTGAAATGAAAGAGGGAAAAAATCATAATAAATAGAAATAGAACTTCCGAGAAAGGAAATAGCAGAAATAGTTCACATTTCTTTGTTTACCCATCTGGGCTACATTCTACAGCCTTTGTGCAAATCTAAACCTTACAGAAATAACTTTCCCCAAATAATATAGTATAGAATACAAGGTGGACCCACACCGACTATGAGAGCAAGCTGCAAATAGTTTTATGTTCTATTTTCGAAGAATTCAACACATAAAACATAATTGTCACAAAAAAAAAATTCCCTTGCATTCCTCAGCAGCCCTTATGCAAAGATGTTGGTGCTGGAAGTAGGCAGGCACTGTGTATGCATAGTACCTGACCTGTCAAAGTTGAAAAGCGCCTTTTTTTGAAACTCTTGTGTATGATAAATTTTAGAAGATTGTGTCAGATTTTTACCAGTTTTTACCTCTTTTAATCAGAATAGTACCATGTCAATCTCACTTAATTGGTACATGCATTCAGGCTTGTTAACCGAATAGAAGATAGAACGCGGACAGTTCTATAATGTGTTTACATTTTCTGAATGGATAACCTCTTCCCAACTCGTTTCTATCAAACAAGCCGAGAAACATTTAATAAGTCAAAATGGAGCCGAATCGCTGTCTTCCCTTTCCCAATATGAAGATCATTAGCTGGAACATAAACGGAATCAGGACTGTGAAAAATTTAAAAGAAATGCTTGATGGTCTAGATGCAGATATTATATGCTTACAAGAAACCAAAGTTACCCGTAAGTTGCAGTTTTAAATTTTATCATAAAACAAAATCGTACTAGCTTTGAATTGCACTGTATGTTACTGCAGGTGACATGATTGATGAGCCAACCGCCTTAGTGGAGGGTTACAATGCATATTTTTCATTTTCCCGAGTAAAAAGTGGATACTCTGGTAATGATTATTTTTCAATATTACTTTTTCAATTATTTCTTTATGTAAAAGTTTTAAAACAAAACCTTTTGTAGGAGTTGCCACATACTGTCGGGAAAGAGCTACACCAATTCGTGCAGAGGAAGGTCTCAGTGGCACTTGGTCTAAAAATCTTTCAGATAACGTGGGATGTTTAGGAGATGTAGATATACTGTTCTCTCCTCAGGAATTAAAAAGATTAGACAGTGAAGGCCGAGCCATTATAACTCAACACAAATTTAAAGTATTTCTCATTGTTGTGTTCAATTGTGCCACTAACTGCTTTAAGATAGAATTATAATTTGTTGTAATGTATCTGGTTCTTATTATTTCAGAGGAAAGATGGATCGGAAGGCATAGTTACATTGTTCAATGTGTATTGCCCTAGAGCAGATCCTGAGAAGCCTGAAAGGTTGGACTTCAAGTTACATTTTAACAAACTTCTAGAAACTCGTGTCACTGCGGTGAAGCATAGTGGCTCACTTGTTATGATTGTTGGAGATATCAACATAAGTCATAGACAGATTGACAGGTGTGAAAATGTGGATGAGGTAAAATTATCTGATATGAAATTTTTAAGCATAATGTCAAGAGTATGAAGTTTATGTATACTAATTAATATTTTCATTTGTAGGTGGAATTTGAGGAAAACCCTGCAAGGCAATGGTTAAATTCATTTCTAATTGATACCTTACAAGGTGAGACATCTAAAACTTGTTCTGGAGAGGAAGCCTCTGAGAGCAAATTGATTGACTCCTTCCGATACTTCTATCCTCACAAAGACAATTCATTCACATGCTGGAACACGAAAATTAATGCACGGGCCACAAACTATGGATCTCGCATAGACTATATTTTTTTAGATAAGGTTCTTATTCAAAGTATGGTAGACTCTTTAATTTTAAGTGACGTTGAGGGAAGTGATCATTGCCCAGTCATGGGTGTTTTCAACTTAGAACCTGTCAAGGGTATGAAGTGTCTATCAGCTTGTACCAAAAATTATCCTGAGTTTACAGGAGTTCAACAAAAACTATCCTGTTTCTTCTCCAAAAAGTTGGAGTGCTCCCCTGACCAAGATCAAAAGAAAAGGAAGCACTTTGAGAGTGGCTCTAACCCCTCTGATCTTAAATCAGGATCTATTACTAAAAAACTTAAATCTCAAAGCAGTATCACCCAAAAGCAAATATCCAGCTTCTTTCAAAAGGCCTCTTTATCAGAAAAGGTAGGGAATGATTGTCAATTAGAATTATCAGAATGTCAATCAGTGTCATCAAAGAAATTTAGTTTTGAAGGGGAAGAATGCAGTAATATTGAAAGTGTTGTTGAGAGGGTAGAAAAGAGCTCATCAGCTGCATCGGCATGGAAAAATATGCTTACTGGACCTCGACCATTACCTTTGTGTAAGGGTCACAAGGAACCATGTGTGGAAAGAACAGTGAAGAAGAAAGGACCCAATTTCAACAGGAAATTCCATGCATGTGCTAGAGGTGAAGGAAGCAAAACGGACCCTAGAGCTCGTTGTGACCATTTTGAATGGGCAGCAAAAAAGTAGTAGTTGTCTAGTTGATTAAAATGTCCTGAAATTAATGCCATGTACATCACTAACATATTGTTTCATGTGAAGGGACAAAAGGCTGAAGCAACTAGATTATATTTTTGATACTATGTATATTGTCATTGAATTGTCTTTGACATACTTGTGTTCCATTACCCTTTGAATCAAAATAATATACATTGCAATGTGAAAATTGCTTTGGACTCTATGGTACAGCAAATTATGTACAAGACAAATTGCCTACATTAATTAAAATTAGCTATTGTCTTTTCACAGATACTTACATGATCACTTCAGAAAAATTGTTGAGACACTGCTACTTTAACATTCAAGTTATAAGTTTTGGATCGGCTTTTTTTAAATATTTAGTTTGAGTAGATATTAAAGAAATTTTTTAAAAGCCAAACTTTAGACAATTTTTACCATTTTTATAACATTTTATCTCAACATCTAGCTGTGTCAATTGCTTTTCTGAGATTCCTCAGTGCTCCTCTTTGTGATGAGTTTTATTTTTTTGTGATTCTCTTATGTCTAATTTGTTTCCTCCTTCATCTTCAAAAGAAGGAAGGAGTGAAATACTGGCAGAGTATTGTCACTTCATATGATCTGTCAAACATTTTTGTATCATGAAATGTGTTGGCCACTGGACATTTGGTTTAGCTCTTTACAGTCATTGAAGAGAAATGCTCCTACTTAGGGGCAGGGTTTCATTTGTTCCACTTGTTTGAAACAACACTAGTTCACTGTCAATTGCCCAGTGTACAACTTTTTAAGTGATATGGTATGTTTTATAGTATAGCAAATACTTTGTATTCTCAAACATTTTCCCAACTACTGTTTTATCTAAAAGTTCCTACTCTATAATTCTGCCGCACAGCAAGCAATCTTTTTTAGGGAATTGTGTGTCATTTTTATAAAACTAGACAAGGTTTTTACATTTAATAAGCATCACAGGCAGGAAATCAGATAAAGTTAATGAATGTTTTCATGACTTATTAACTTTTTTTCTCTCTTTGATTAAAAAGACGAAGTGTGATATCATGTCCAATAAATTCCAACAATGTTGGCAAACTGAAGCTGAGTTAAAAGCACTTTAGTATATATATCTATATTTTCATTCAACTCCTTTTTTTCTGTTTCTTACAAAAAATTATGTTTTAATACTCATAGAAATTGTACTAAGTACTCAGAAATAGATTACCAAAACTTAACAAATACATTTGTTGCAATTTAGTTTTTGGGCAATCAATGTATCATGGACACTAATGTCATTAATGCAAACAATATTTAAAGAAACATAAGTGTTGCCACTTCCTTAAAATGACCAGCATTGATAGAACATCAGTATTATGGCATGTTTTGAAAATAGAGGAAATAAGTAAACTAATACAGATCATTAAAGGTGAAATTAATTCAGATGTTAATAACAGCACTACCAAGTGTAACTTGGTTTACATGGTAGTTTTTGGGGTTGTTTTCTTAACTATCCCAAAAAAAGATAACAAAACACAAATTAGATAATAGAGCTTTGGAAACATGAAAACCAGAAGACAAGAGACAATACATATTTCTTTGAAATATTCTAATCTATTGGTGAAAGTTTAACACTTTCACATGAACACAAATTTCTCAGTAACATTCTGTAAAGGCCTCAAGTTTTCTATAACATTAATTCATTCTCAGTAAAGTATTTTAAAACTATAACATATTCTGCTACTCATAAAAGCTTTCCTAGTTACGGTCACTGTTCCCTACATATAGCAATGTGTTGAGCCACGCGCTCTAAGAAAACTTGTATGGCAGTATGACAATGTGTTTCACTGGGAAATCAGCCAAGTATTGCAAAGCAAAATGTGGAGCCAACATTATGACAAGAGATCTTCCAACACCTCCAGAAAATAAAGCTGCACTAATTATTTATGTTCTCATTTACCAACATAACATAATTGATCAAACTTTTCCTTCATGCAACAAGTGCTCTAATATTAGTTACTTTTGAAACATATTTCTTTTACGTAAGTTTTTCAAAAACCATCTCAAGGTTTTAGCACTGAAATGTCTCAAATCGCAGTCATGAATGGCTTCAAATCAGGATCACAGCACAAGGATTGATGGCTGCTTATTTATGTTTCCTCAGTCAGGTCATGTGAAGAAGTACACCCTCTATTTTAGAGGTAATACAATATGTCTCCATTTCAAATGCTATTTTCCCATGACAGCTAGGCAAGATTTTGTTGTCTACTATACTGTTTATCCTCTGTTTCTTGAACAGAACGCACTCGGTCCGGTCAGTAGAGAGATGCCGTCGCTAGGCGTGAGTGCACTGTCAGGGTAGCACCTCAAGTGGCAGCACCATAGTCCTGTGGGGCTTGGGGCTTCGGTCAACGCCACACTCCACCTACAAAAAGTAGGACAAAATTAACGAAACAGAGGAGTTAACTGCAATCCAAGTTTCACCTTAAAGTATTCCGATGGGCCACTCTCACACAGCTTAAGGGTTCAATTCAAATATGACAAGTGACAAACATATTGAATCCCGAAGGTGCAGGACACTGCTGCGTTGAATTCAAACGCGCGGGGCGCTCGAGCGCATGCGTGAACCGACGCGCATCCTTCTGCGCACTCGCGAAGGAAAATGGGTGTGCAGACAGTTGCGCGTCGGTTCAGGCATGCGCACGAGCTCCCCGCGCGTTTGAATTTAACTCAATCCTCTGAGAGTTATTGTTTGGACATATTCGGAAAGAACGAACATATTGAATCCCGAAAGTGGAGGACACTGCTGCGTTAAATTGGACATATTCGGAAATGAAGAGAGGTTTCTTAAAACTTAGGATTTTTTAAAGGTACTCTCGATTTTTAAAAGTTTTGAGTCTTTTCCTTAGCACCCAATTTAGTGTTGAGGTTAGAGTATTAGATCTCTTAGTGCGAAATATACGTTGCCCACCCCTAATTTTGTACTCCATCTACCGCCATTACAATCGACGTGATCTGACCTGACCTCGTAACCTTTTTACAGGTGAACCTCTGCGACGTTGCCGTCGCTTCTGCCGTTGCCCGACGCCTGCTGCCTCGTCATCTTGTCCAGCTCGGCCTTGCTCAGGTGGTTGACGATGCCGGCGCCCAGGGAATCGCCCACCACGTTCACCAGCGTGCGGAAGCGGTCGCTGCAACAACGGCGCGTAGGTAAGTAAGCAAAGGGGGATCGGTGATGGTGATGGGGAGGTATGCCGGCTGGTTGCTCCGGGTACACTACGTACAGCAGCCAGTCGACGGCGATGATGAGGGTGACGTCTTCGGCGGGCAGGCCCACGGTGTCCAGCACCATGACCATGGTCACGAGCCCCGCCTGGGGGATGCCGGCAGCGCCTATGCTGGCGAATGTGGCGGTAATGCTGCAACGTAGAGAGCGTATAGTAGGTCCCCGATGTCAAACCACCCCGAGAGTGGAAGTCCCCTCCGCGAAACCCCGGCCTTACCTCACGGCCACGATGTGTCCGAAACCCAGCGAGAGGTTCCTGACTTGGGCGATGAAGATGGCGGCCACCGCCTCGTACAGCGCGGTGCCGTCCATGTTGATGGTGGCGCCGATGGGCATCACGAACCGAGACACGCGGACGTCCACGTCATTGAGCTCCTCCAGGCAGTTCATGGACACGGGCAGGGTGGCCGAGCTGTCGGAGCACAAGGAGTCGATTAGTTCGATGAATATAGAGTGGCCAGTGTGAGCGAGCGAGTGAGTGAAGGAACGCGAAAAGCGCTTGCGACGCGTATCCCCAACATGCTCTCTCCGGGCCGGCGGTACGCCCCTCCCCGCGGTGGACCTCCCCCCTCCCCCTTGCATAGTGGACGATCAGGCAGGCACGTCCCTAGGCACGCCCGTAAGCACAGGCACGAGGACGGGCACGCCTGGTAGGACGACTAGTGGGACGCCTGCCTGCCTGCGCCTGCCTCTCCGCTCCGCTCCGCTCCGCCACGCCTACCGCACCGGCGTGGTGCGCGGGTGGCTTCACCGCAAGCTCTCGCCTCGCCTCGGCCATGGGGTTGGGCCCCTGAGGGCCTAGCCCTAGCAGGCCGAGCGGAGCGTGAGCCCCTCCCCCCCCCCCGCCCGTTTCCACCAGAGATCTCGGAGCCGACACGCCGGTCCGGCTGCGATCCTCGATCCTCCCCTGGGGCTCGGACGCCTACCTGGAGGCTGTTCCGAAGGCTGTGGCCAGCGCCTGCCCCATGTTGGCCAGGAACCTGAAGGGCAGCTTCTTGGTGGCGAGGGTGTACAGGCAGGGCAGCAGGACGAAACCGTGAATGAACAGGCCGACCAGCACCGTCATGAAGTACATGCCTAGCTGGCCCACCAGAACCGAGAAGTCCTTCATCTCGAGCAGCTTGGAGGCGACGAGGAACAGCACGCCAATGGGCGACACCCAGATGACCCAGTTGGTGATGTTCATCATGGCGGTGCCGAGGCTCTCGAAAAAGTCGAGCAGTGGCTTTCCCTGCTTGCCCATCTTGCCGATGGCGATGCCCAGGACGATGGCGAAGGCGACCAGCCCGAGCACGTTGGTGCCGTCGGTGAACTCGCTCTTCATCTCCCAGCCGTACAGGTTCTTGATCTCTGCAACAGACGCGTCGTGTACAGGAGCAATGCGGAGAGCACGCCAAGGCCCGAGGTTAAAGTACTAAAGAATCCGCGCGAATTCCCCCGTATCACGTGTCAAAAATGACAGCACGGATAAAACAATCTCCGGAGGAAGACGGGCGAAGGAGGGGGTGTGTAAGAGGGAAGCAATGTAGAAAACAGTCCCTTTTTAAATCTCTATGCAAATCTCTGGCTGCCGCATAACTATCCTTTCATCGTGCGCGCGCGCGAGCCTTTTGCATAATCCCCTCATTTCCGGAGCAGAGGACGCGGCGCGGCGCGGCGCGACACACAGCCGGGCCGGGGCGGGGTCCTTACTGGCTGCAGTGTGCGTCTCTTTGAAGCAGCGCGGCGCACCCGGCTGCTCCCCGCACCCTGCTCCCCGCACCCTGCCCCCCGCTCCCCACTCTTCGCTTCTCACTCTTTATACCCCCGGTGCGCGTCACTTTGATGTACTGTAAAGTACAACTCGCCGCCGCCGTGCGTCCAAACGATGCGGATCGGAAGCCCCCGCCTCCCACTTTCTTCTCGCCCCCCCCCCCCTCCCGACTTGCTGGCCCGGCTCGTCCTCGGTCTCGTCCTCTGTCTCGTCGGAGGCGCAACTTTTTCCAGCCGCACCGTACTGCTGCTGCCGCTGGTTGTAAAACTTGAGAAGCGCGTCGAAGCCCGTCGCGTTAGCGAGCCGCCGAGGTTCGAGGGCGAAAGGGGAGGAGGAGGGGGGAGGGGGCGGTCACAAGCGAGCGGGAAAACTTTGGAGCGGGGATGAGAGGCAAAGAGGAAAGAGGGGCGTACGAAGTACGCGAGCGGCGCGGGAATACATCAGCGTGGCGGGGCGGGGCGGGGCGGGGCGGGGCGGGCGACGGGCAACCTCAAACCGCGAGTGAGAACTCGTGATACATACTCTTCTTCCCTTTCGCTCCTCTCCGCACCTCGTTGGGGGGCGAGACGGGGCGGGGCGGGGCGGGGCGCGGCGAGGCAGGGCAGGGCGGGGCGGGGCGGGGCGGGGCAGGGCGGGGCGGCCACGACGGCGCTCGCCGTGGCGTGGGGCCCGGCCCGGCCAGTCTAGCGGAGGTGCGTGTCCGGGCGGGGTGGGGCGGTGCGGCGCGGCGGGGCGGGGCGCGGCGGGGGTTGCTACAGCCACCATCAGCGATTTCCTCGATAGATTTCCCCACCAGTCCCCCCCACACCCACACACACACCGCTGTGTTTCTACCCCAGCCTCCCACTCCCCACCCCGCACCGTGAACGCGGCGCGGTCAGCACGACAAGGATGAGAACTCGCGAGGGCGAGAGAGAGGGAGAGAGAGAGAGGAGGGGGGGGGGCGTAGAGACAGAGAAGGAGGATTTGTTGCTGATGGGGTGACAGGGGGAGGGCGGGAGAGGGGAGGCCCCCGGGGGGTCGGGCGAGAGGCGCAGAGGGGGTGCTGGTCGGATGTCGTCTGTCTCGTGACTTAAGCCACCCCCTACCCCTACCGCTGCTACCCCGCCCCGAGTAGAGACGCGAGGCGAGGCGAGGCGAGGCGTTCCCCGGAAAAATGAGCGCCTTGTGCTAGCCGTCGTGTTGGGCCGGCCCGGCCCGGCCCGGGCGGTGGTGGAGGAGGCTGCGGCCCGTGGCGGGGCGGGGCGGGGCGGGGCGGGGCGGGGCGGCACAGTCGTCTTGTTTGAGACACAGCTAACTCGCCGCGCCCCAGCGGCCCCACTCTACGCAGTGCGCGACTGCCAGAATCCTCCCCCGAGAGGAAAGACGTGTATGAAGAGGGTAACGATCCGTTCGTTCCCAGCCCAAGCGTAGGACGGCATGGGCAGGGCCCGGCCCGGCCCGGCCCGGCCCGGCACTCACCTTCCTCGGTGACGTTGGGACCCGTCGGCGGGACGAGCACGGTGCGGTACTGGAACAGAACAAACAGTGGATAAGTAGAGAACCACGTGTCCCTGGAGGTGGAACGCGGTTTAAAAAAAAAAACACAGGCTTTTGCCGTTAGAGATAAACCTCTCACTATCATGGCGGCTCTGGAACCACCCCTCTATAACATGACAAGGTTTCACCCGCGACATATATTGCAAATAACAAAGGCTTGAGCATGAGCATATACGAGGACATCAAAGAGCCCCGCCTCTCGTCCCTATTATATTATTTCCGATATATCGGTCGCTTCGCGGAATCGTTTTTATTAATTCGGTGGCGCGTTTTTCCTGCTGCCCACCCCTTTCCCCTTCTCATTAGCGCGTGGAGCGGGGCCATCATGCCCCGGGGCGTGCCGCCTAGGTCCGTCCCGTCCCGTCCCTATCGTGAGCCGGTAATACTGTAGGGCCCCTGCTAGAGCCGCGAGCAGAGCAGAGGCGAGGGCACATCGCCGCATCTGTGACGTGACGAAGCAGCGCTGCGAGGCGGAGCTGGAGCCGGAGCGGGAGCGACTTCCCTCCCTGCTGCTGCTGTCTCTGTCTATGTCTCTGGCCGTGACACTGTTCGCACCCGACTGGGCGTGGCGTGGCGGGGCGTGGCGGGGCGTGGCGGGGCGTGGCGGGGCGTGGCGGGGCGTGAAGCGCTATAACGAGTTCGCCGCCAGTATCATCCTGATCTACGAGTCGCTTGCTCGCGGCGCCCGGCACGGCCCGGCACGGCTCGGCCCTGCGCGACGCCGCCAGTGTCAGGCCAACAAGTCCACGAGTTTAGAAAAGGAGATGGAGTTGGTGGGGGCGGAGCGGGGCGGGGCGGGGAGGCAGAGCCGGGGTGGTGACGACCGGCTCATCACAATTAAAGCTCGGCTCGGGGAAGCTTCTTCGCACCCTCCTCCCCCCCCCTCCTCCTCCTCCTCCTCCTCCTCCTCCTCCTCCTCCTCCTCCTCCTCCTCCTCCTCCTCCTCCTCCTCCTCGTCCTCCCCCTCCTCCTCATCCTCCTCCTCCTCCTCCTCCTCCTCCTCCTCCACCTCCTCATCCCACTATCCTACATCACCCTGTTACTTACTTCCACTGCTACCCCTTTCCCCCAGCCCCTTCCCCATTAATTCCGCGCCAGGACAGTTGATCCCAGTGTTAACGTCTTGCCAAGTAAACCACCTGAAGAAGAATGTGAGCGTTATGTTACACCATTTTCTCTCGAATAACTGTGGTATGGGGAACCAGCCCGGACCAAAGCGCGATTAAAAAAATAAGAAAATAAAGTCATAACATACCTGTTGGATGGTGGCCTGGACCAAGTTGGGTGGGAATAGGTTTCTGCAACGAAACGAAACAAATACACGTGAGTGCCTGTGAATGCTGGCGACGCGTGTAGGCTTTTGTATAAAATTGTACATAAAACTTCACAGTGCGATTGCGCGGGTTACGACGGAGGGAAAATTGCACTTTCCAGGTCATAAGGATTCGGCTGGGGGTGCGGGCGGGTCTCATCTCGGATGTCGCAGATGAGAGGCGCGGTAGAGTTTGAAGACTTTGAGGAGGACGATAGAGGGACTGCACGGCGGGGGTGCTGTCTGCCTCTCTTTGCTTTCTGAGAAGTGATTTATTTCATCGAGTGCGCCCGCGGGGGCGCCCCGGAGACAGAGCGGGAAAGGGAGGGAGAGAGGGGAAGGGGGTGGGGGGTTCCGCCGATTTTGCAGAGGGCAGGGGAGAGGTGGGAGACAGGTAGGAAAGGGGAAAACGTCACGTTGGCTGGGGAGATTGTGATGGCGTTGAACAGGGCAGATGGAACGAGAGATGCCGGGGGCGGGGCGGGGCGGGGCGGGGTGGGGCGGGGGAGAGGGTCGGGGGCTTTGTACACAAAAGCTCAGCCAGAGGGTGGGCGGGGCGGGGCGGGGTGGGGCCTGGCCGGGCCGGGGTGGTCCGCTCCGCTCCGCTCGGCTGCGGACGGGGCGGGAGCGCACTGAGTGGATACAAAGTCTCCCGCTCCTTGCGACGAACAACAGTAAGCGGAAAATACGTTGTAAAGATTGAGCTGCCGGCCCCGCCCCGCCCCGCCCCGCCCCTCGGGGATTGCCACCGCCCCTCCCCTCAGCCCGGCAGGCGGGCGCGGCACATTAGGGGGCCCGGCCCGGCCCGCTTCAGCCCGCAGGTAGACTGTACCCCACGCACTCGTGCAGGCGGGTTGCCTAACTCCACGGGCGGTACGGTGCGCCTAGAGGCACAGCACCCAAGCGGCCGGACCGCGCGGCGAGCAATATCAATACAAATCAGTGGCCGGGACGGGCTGGGGCTGGGGCTGGGGCTGGGGCTGGGCTGTCAGCCGCATCCAGCCACCTTTTGTGCAGTCGAGGCGGGGCGCGGCGAGTCAAGGCGAGGCGAGGCGAGGGCTTTGAGTCTGGGATCGGGCCGGGTAGTGTGTATAGCGTGAGCGGGAGAGGGAGAGGGAGCTATCGTCTAGCTACAGAGACAGTAGTGGGTCCGCTCACGGCCACGCGGCGCGCTAGGCGGGGCGGGGCGGGGCGGGGCGGAGCGGGGTGCGCTGCGGCGCCCCCGGCGGGGCCCCTTTTGTTTAACCCCTTGCGGGGCCCCGCCCGGCCCCGCCCGGCCCCGGGGGAGGTTCATCAGTGCTAAGGAGTCTGCCTCTCCTCTCGGTCAGGGGCAGGGGAACCCCCCCGGGCAGGGGAGGGAAGGGGGCTCATTGAGTCGCACAATGTTCTCGCGCACACACGCACGGCCACGCGCTCAGACAGACAGACAGACGTGATGTCACGCAACTCGACCTTTTACCGCTGCGGGGCGGGGGCCGTCACGCCGTGCCGTGCCGTTGTGCTCTGCTCTCGTGCGGCACGCGGCTCTTTTGTCCCCAGAATAACCGCCACGACGAGAAACAAGTTACGCGAAGTTACGCGGGAGAATGGCGTTGTAAAGATGATTAAGTGGGAAATGCGGGTGTAAAAATACAACGTGCGCGGGCGCGGTGTTGCACCGGCATGGCTCGACGGCGCGGCGCCCGGGCGGCCCGGGCTGGCGGGTGGTTGGTCTGGTCTGGCCGAGTTGCGTAGGATTTTGCTCGGTTATTGTGCGGATGGCTGTCGGGTCGGGCGCGCTCTGCTTTGCTCCGCTCTGCCCGGCTCGTCTCGAGGGCCTCTCCTCCTGGCCTCTCGCTCTGCGCGCGGCGCTGAAGGCCGCGGTCAAGACGCGCTTGCTCAGGCCAGGCGGGGCGGGGCGGGGCGGGGCGGGGCGGGGCGCACTGGGTGATCTATTCCCAGACAGCTGCGGGTGCGGGCTTACACGTGTGTGGGACCAGGGAAATGCGCTTTTGCGTTTGCGCGGTCTCGGTGGCAGGGGCTGGGGCTGGGGTGGAGTAAAGCCAGGACCTTAGGGTAGCTTGGGTCTCACCTGACGAGGTCGAGCAGGGTGTCGACGGTCGTCACGTTCCTACTCGTGCCCTCGCGCTTGATCTCCTCGGCGCCCTTGTCGCCGCGGCCCGGGTGGATCACGCACACCAGGATGATGCCCTCGATGACGGCGAGCACGGTGGTCGTCAGGTAGTAGACGATGGCGCGCGCGCCGATCTTGTACGAGAGGGAGAGGTCGAGCGAGCCGATGGCCGCCACCACCGACGAGATGAGCAGCGGGATGATGAGCGCCTTGAGCATGCGCAGGAAGAGGTCGCCGACGAACTGGACGTAGACGATCTCGCGCGGCGTCCACGACTCGGTCTTGAGCGCGCGCATGGTGAAGCCGAGCACCACGCCGCCCAGCACGCCCGACACGGTGAGCGTGGTGAGCAGGTTGGTGCGCAGGCACCGCGTCACCCGGGAGCCCGCCATGGTGTGGCGGTGCGAGCCGCGGTGCGAGCCGGGCGCCACGGACACCACGTGCGTCGGGGTGGCCTTGTTGTCCTGCAGCGGCGACCTGCAACAGTCGAGTGGAGGGAGACGGGATTAGATTTCGCGCGTTTGCCAATCGCGCGATCGTGACACTTTCGAAAAATCATGCGATCCCAAGCATTTTAATTTTTCGTTTTCCGAGTGTGTGCTGTGCTCAGCCCCTGCTTGATTGATAGGTTCATCATTTCGGCTGCAGAGCGGCGCGGCGCGGCGCTGCGAGTGGCGGCGGGTCGGGACTGAGGCCGAGGCTGTCATTCGCACGGCTCCGTCCCCCTGCCCCACCCACCACCACTCCCGGCACGCCTCGCCACGGCCCGTTGGTCTCCTAATGGCGTTCGAAGAAGGTGGTTGATGTGCACGCTCACTGAATACATCTCGATATTTTTGCATTGTTTATTACCCCTATTGTGGAGAGAGAGCGTTCTGTGCGACGATGAGTGACGGCGCCCGTGCCGTCGCGTCGCGAGGGGGGAATATACAGTATATTTGCTTTAGGACGGCGTTGGGGTGGGGGACGAACAAGCAATCCGTAATTATGATAAAGGGCCTCGGGAATGCAGTACACCGTACATCCCGTACTCCTCCCTCCGCCTCATCGCGCCCGCTCGCTACTATATAGTACAGTGAGGGCGGGGCGGGGCGGGGCGGGGCGGGGCGGGGCGTAACGGGGCGTGGTGGGCAGCGCGCGTTCTGCTGCCACTCCTCGGCCGCGGCCCCGGGTGCGGTTGCAGGCAGGTGCCGCGCCGCGTGCCTTCAGCCCTCAAGTCCAGCCGGCTATGATACGGCCCGCCCCGCCCGCCGCGCCCGCCCCGCCCCTCCCCGCCCACCGCACCCATCCTACCCCTTCCCTCAGCCCCCACCCAACCCCTCCCTATTCTGCCGTGGGCAGCCAAGTGGCACGGGCGATAAGGCGATGGCCTCAAGACTCCTCCCCCTCCCTCCACCTCTTCCTCTCGTCAGTACCCTCCTCCTTCCCTCAGTTCTCCTCATTCTCCTCCTCCTCCTCCACCTCCTCTACTACATTCCCGCCTTCTCCCACCACCTCCCCGCTCCCCCAACTTTTCTAAGGCGTTTATCGAAAATAAAAGTCCGGATTAGCGCGGGGTGTGGCACCGGCACTGGAGGTGTTTGGGACGCTGAAGAGCGTGAGGAGGAGGGGGAGTTGTGGAACCTAGCACTGTGAAAAGAAAGAGAGAGCGAGAAACGCACTGCAGGCCCGCGTGTGATCTGCTCGGGAAAAAATTAATGTGGTTGTGGCAACAAACTGCTGTCCAGTCAAGTGTTTGGTCGCAGTGACTGAGCTTTATTCGCAAGCGTCTAAACATTTCTCTCCGAGTGAGGGGCTGGTCGCTTGCCTGAGGCGCAGCGTAGAGCAGGCCCGGAGCGGAGCGGAGCGGAGCGCCCGCCAGCCGGAGAATACCTGCCCGGCGCGCACCGGTGCGCTCGCGTTGCCTACCTCCCAGGCTGACACATCCACGCGACGGCGGCCCAGGCCGGGGAGGGAGGAGAGGGGGTGGCGCGGCGCGGGCGAATCCTCGCTCGGGCTGGTCAGCGGGAAACGAGGGCCTCCCTCCCCTTCCTCCGTAAAACCGTTGAACTTTTTATTTTTTTTTTTATTTTTATTTCGTGAAAAGCACAAAAGAACGGTTCAGGGCGGGGGGCGGGAGCATCGTGGAGATAAATAGGCCCCTGATTTGAGTGCGATTGTAGCGCGTAGCGCGGGCCATTCTCTCTCCCCCTTCTCTCCCCGTCTCTCTCTTTCTTCTCTTCTCTCTCTCCTCTTCCCCGTCTCTCTCTCCCCTAGACCCACCTGCTCAAGTGCTCCGCTCACCTTTTGCGCGCGCTCCCCCTCCTCCCTGCCGTCGCCTCCCCTCCCCTCTCCTCATAATCAGCGCGGTGAATTTGCATGTCGACAGCGCAGCTGGACCTGTTAGCACCCCCTCCCCTTCCCCTGTTCCCTCAATGATGTCTCCGCTCCGGAGCGTGCTCCTGCAGTTTGCTTACCCCTTCGACCCTGCTTAGCTACCCCCCCTCTCTTCCTTTGTCTCTCTCTCTCTCTCTCTCTCTCTCTCTCTGACGCTGCTGATTGGGGCTTAACCCGGCGCGCACAGAGCGACACAATGCGCGTCGCCCGAGCGAGCGAGCGCGCGCACGCGCGCAGCTCGACTGTTTGCCATTCAAAAGGAAAATATTAATCTCCGAAAAATATGCGAGGCGTGCGCGTCGCGTGGTGGAGAGTGAGCGGAAAAAAGCGGCGTGGAGCGGCGGGAGAAAGCTGCTCGTGCGATGTGCAGCCTAGAACGCGTACCGAGAGATTTATCGCTGGACAGTTTGTTACAGCTACAATAATTATCGCTGCAGCACATTCCGCGCTGGGTGACTGCCGCACACGTGGCGCCGCTGCAACAAGCGGCGGTGCCCTGCCCAGCCTCTCTCTCTCTCTCTCTCTCTCTCTCTCTCTCTCTCTCTCTCTCTCTCTCTCTCTCTCTCTCTCTCTCTCTCTCCCGCGTGCGTATGCATGTCGTGGACGGGACGTGTGGGCCCGTCTGGGCAGCCTTAACCAGCCCATTAATTGCCACTGTGCGCTGGGCGGCCTGGGCCGGGCCGCGGCCCGGGAAGAGGCGCATCTTTTTAGCGCCACACTCTGGCGCAAAACGAAAGAATGGATGACGACGAAAAACTAGCTAGTCCCCTAGCTGTAAGCCGTAACGACTGTAATTTATTTATTTTTAAAAATGCTCTTGCTGACCGTTTTTCTCCTGCCGAAATACCCGCGCAGTCATCTGTTGGCTTATGATATGGATTCGCGCGTGGTCGCGCAGCGGGGGAATATAAAAAGGGGGAAAAAAAGCAGACAAATCCGGCGAATAGTCTAGCTCTCCGAGGTCATGTATCAGCAGTGCACTGATAACGGAGAACTCCCGCGGGCAGGGCAGGGCAGGGCAGGGGGGCCGGGCGGGGACCGGGGGTCTTCAGAGGGCGACGGGGTCATGTGTGTTCCTCCATACACGCCACCTCCCGCGCCAAATTATTATAATTTCGTGCTGATATACAATAGCTTCTACACTATACTCTAGCCGCCTGGTTTTCACGCGGCAACCCAAAGGGCTGCTTCACCTGTGTTTTCGGAAAAAAAAAATTGGCGCGCGCACAGAGCTTTGGACTGGTGGTGGTCCCGCGCTGTGACGACGTGACGGCGCCGCGGGCGCGGTTAAAACGTGTTGGGGCCGCGAAACAAGTGGCGGCCGCAGGCAGGCAGCGCCCACTGTGCCAGCCCGCCGCCTCCCGCGGGGGCGCTGCGCTGCTGGGGGCTGGACCCGCGCCAAGACGGCCGCATCATCCCTCCGAATGCACGCTGCTTTTTCGTTACAAATGACAAAGAGCTCCGCGCACTCCCTTGCTCTCCCTCTCTGTGTCTCTCTCTCTCTGTCACTCTCGCGCGTACCTTCGGGAGCGTCGCTCTCGTCGGCCCCCCCAGTGACTGTCGGTCCAGCAGCAGCAGCAGCCCCCTGGTCCGGGTCCGGGCGTTTAACTTCCTCGCAGAGCTGACCGAGAAGGCGCCGGTAGCACTGTGACTTTACTGACACGGCACGACACGGCACGGCACGGCACGACACTACTCGCTGACCACACTGTGGTCGCGCGGGGTGGGGCGGGGCGGGCCACACACGTGGGCTATGGCGGGTGCTCGACGCGGCCCTCGCCTCGCGCTCACCAGACCAGACCCGCTCACTAGACAGCGCGCGAATGACAGCGGAGCGGAGCTCGGCGGCGCGACTGCTGTCCGCCGGGCCGGGCCGGGCCGCGCAGGGCGACTGTGCAGCCGCCACGCCACGCCACGCCCCACCACGCCACGCCATGGTACTGTGCAGAGATGATCGCCTCTGTGGACGACTTCATCGCTGCGACCGTCCCGTCCCGTCCAGAGCTCCCGTCCGGTCTTCCTCATCCGTCACGAACGCCCCTTTCACCTCTCTTCTTCTTCCTCGCCCGTCGCCGTCATGAAGGCCCCTTCACCTCTCTCATCCTCCTCCTCCTCCTCCTCCTCCTCCTGCCCCTCCTCCTCCTCCTCCTTCTCCTCCTCCTCCTCCTCCTCCTCCTCCTTCTCCTCCTCCTGCCCCTCCTCCTCCTCCTCCTTCTTCTCCATCCCCTCCTCCGCTTCGTCATCTCGGCCCGACACACTTGCGGACGTTTCGTCTCAGTAGGTCGAATAGGGGCGATACCGCCCCGCCTACCACACGGATTAGGCCTGTTGGGCCCAGGAGGGCGGGGTGGGGCGGGGCGGGGCGGATCAGGACGAGGAACGGCCGAGGAGAGACGCGGGGGCGGTGGCGGGGAGTTGACGGTCTACGCACACGCACGGGCTCTGGGCTATCACAGCGAGCGCGGCAGGGCCGGACGGGCCGGGCCGGCCAGGGCAGACCCCGAGTGCTGTGTAGCTTTCCTCAGACACCGCCTGATAAGAGTATCAGGACTCATCTGCACATAATTATACGAAGTGGTTACGATGATGACCACTTTGTTGGTGTAGTGGATGCCCATGAGCTAATTGAGGGGAGGGGGTCACGGTGATGATGCCAAGTTGATATTGTTTCCCTCTCGCGGCCCGGCCCACCCGGCCCGGCCCGGCCTGCATTCGGCGGTCTGGGGCGCAGGCGCAGGCCAGGCGCAGCGCAGGGCCGCGGACAGTAGTAGTGGTTGTTGTGGTGGGCGGTGCGGTGGCGGAAGGGGCCGGTGGGGATAGTGTGACAAAATTAGTCGGCGGGTCGGGCCGGGCCGGGCTGCGCGTGCGCGGTCGAGTCGAGTCGAGGCGGCTCGGGTCACGCGGGAGCGGCACGGTGTGGCTGGCGGGGCGGGGGCCCGTGGCGGCGCGCACGCGCGGAGCAGCGCGGCCTCTTCGCGCAGCGAACCGCCCTGCGCATTCCGAAAGGCAACACTCTTTTTCTCCGAGGGGAAATAATATATAAGCGCGGAAAAGTGTCGTCTCTCTTTTCGGGCGAGAATCTGGATTCGAGGGTTTTCAGTGCCTGAGCACAGGGGGGAAGGTTAATTTTCTGGGCGATTAATACCCCCCGGTATAAAACCCCTAGGGGTCTTGTACCCCCTTCGGTACAGGGGGTTACTAATTGTCTGGGTGATTAATACTCCCCGGTATAAAAGCCCTGGGCGTATTGTAGCCCCATCGGTACAGGAGGGGTATTAATTGTCTGGGTGATTAATACCCCCGGTATAAAACCCCTAGGGGTCTTTTACCCCCCTCGGTACAGGGGGGTACTAATTGTCTGGGCGATTAATACCCCCCGGTATAAATCCCCTGGGGGTATTGTACCCCCATCGTCGCAGGGGGGTCCTGATCCCCCTAGGAGATTTATACCGGGGGTATTAACAACCCCCTGAGACGTTTATAACCCCGGGGTCAAGGGGGGGTTTCAGATGTCCCAGGGGATTTGTACCGGGGGTAAATGGGGTATTAATCCGCTCCTACACTTTAGAGGTCCCGGGGTGCGCCCGCTTCCGTGTCGACATGGCGGCATTATACCTCGCTCTGTCCGGAGTGGCTCGGAAGCGCTACAGATCACAACCGCTACAGGTCACAAGCGCTACAGCTCGCTAACGCTACGGGGTCACAAGCGCTACAGCTCGGTAGCGCTACGGATCACAAGCGCTACAGCGAGAATCCGCGCGTTAGGCGGAGCCGAGCCGAGCTGAACCTTGAAAAATTACGCACGTGGCGTGAAAACATGGAAAATTTTTGCGACAGTAAACCTCCCGAAGGAGGTTGCGGTTCCCGCCAGGCACAGGGCTTTTACCCCCCGTGGCAGCCAACTACTTCGGTGTTCTTATGGGAACCGGTGCTTTTCTGGCATGCGATCCTGTCGCGCAATTCGACAGATTTGATCCCCGTACTGTCAGATTTAGTCGTACGGTGGTTAACCGAACTGCCCTGTCCCCAGAGCATGGAATGGCTATTTTTGGAGCCAGATTCTAGGACTTATGACCCCACGACCGACCACCAGTCGTGGGCATGGGACGGAACTTCCTGGCAACCCGCTGTCGCTACCAGTGAAGAACCTACCTGGGTTTGAACCAGGCCCCATGTGCCGAGTCTCACAGACACCCCACGGCTTTCGCGGCACCACTAGACCACTAGACCGTCGGCTATTCCACGAGGGAGCTCGGTTGAAATGGGGGGTTTGAATTCCACTCTCCAAATTGTTGTCCTCAGAAAAATTAAATTTCTTGGTAAGATTCGAACCTCCGTCCTGCGACTCTCCGCGCGGGCACTATGCCGGCACGGCTACGACGCCACGGTACCACACTCTTAACTTTTTACTACCAAATTTCTTCGTACTACTATGAAATATTCTTGTAGTCTACGAGGAGTTTGTGCTGTTGTAGTACTAAGCTACCACTTTAGTAAGATACTAAAAAATGTCATCGTAGAAACCACTTGTTTGGTATGTTATGAGGACTGCAGAAAATGCCCGCCCGCCCCTATTTTTAAACAGTTTATGATGGCTTTTATTGTGAAACGGTTGTTCCGTTCTTGTCATTTTCTAGTATGATACAAGAGTCTTTTGGAATTCTACTAAACAAAACCTTAATATCTTACGAAAAAGTGGTTTTACTAAGAGGCCTTTTAGTAATTTACTACGCTATGTCTGGTAGACTCTGTTTGTTTAGTAATACTAGGAAATAGTCCAGTAATACTATGCAATTTATTAGTATTACAATAAAAAAGTTTAGTACTACTAAAGAATTTCTTGATAATATACAACAGTTTAATTGCCTTGTAATGTACTAAACTCAGCTCTTAGTAAAAAGTTTAGAGTGCAGGTGCCGGACCACTAGGAGTCATGCTGCGCGAGAAGCCACAGTCACCGAAGAAACGAACCCGGTGTCATGAGTGCGCCTGCTCTCCGGCCAGTGCTGGGCCGGCCGCGTAGCGTCATTGGTATCGGCGCTGCTTAATGCACTAGGTGGGCAGAGGTTCAAAAACCACGTATTTTTTTTTTGTTTCTTGTTAATTTTTTTTTTGTTTGGACCAAGTGCTCTTTCCAGTGCCTTTTTTGCAGTTGCCTAAGTCACAAGGACGGTATAGCTGGAAAGAGCACATGGTCGGAACAAAAAAAAAAAAAATAAAAAAAAAATAACAAGAAACAAAAAAATCTCAATCCAGATCGGAATTGAAAGCAGATGATACATTTTGTTGTTATATATTTTTACACAGCCGGCGCCGGCTTTGTTAGGAGAGCCGGCGGCGGCGGCGTGGCGGACCTTAGCGGTCGCTGGCGGGGAGGAGCTGTTAGTGTTACGCTGCGCGCGGGAGGAGATGTCAGTGTTCCGCGCAGGTGCCCAGTATTGTTGCCTGGCCCGCCCGGCGTGGCGGACCGAAGCGGTCGCTGTCGCGGGCGGGGAGGAGTTGTTAGTGTTACACGCTGCGCGCGGGGAGGAGGTGTCAGTGTTCCGCGCAGGCTGCGCTTCACTCAGCCAGCCAGCCACTATTCCCCCCATGCAGCGCCGCGCTATATTATTGTAAGGTTACGCGCTTGGTTTCTGGACTCGAGAGTACAAGCTAGCTGACACATTGTTTTTTATATTTATTTTAAAGTTAAGGCTAGCTACAATGTATCATCTGCTAAAAAATACACGGTGTTTGAACCTCTGCCCACCTAGTGCAATAAGCAGCGCCGATACCAATGACGCTGCGCGGCCGGCCGAGCACTGACCGGAGAGCAGGCGCACTCATGACACCGGGTTCGTTTCTTCGGTGACTGTGGCTTCTCGCGCAGCATGACTCCTAGTGGTCCGGCACCTGGTACCGTGGCGTCGTAGCCGTGCCGGCATAGTGTCCGCGCGGAGAGTCGCAGGACGGAGGTTCGAATCTTACCAAGAAATTTAATTTTTCTGAGGACAACAATTTGGAGAGTGGAATTCAAACCCCCCATTTCAACCGAGCTCCCTCGTGGAATAGCCGACGGTCTAGTGGTCTAGTGGTGCCGCGAAAGCCGTGGGGTGTCTGTGAGACTCGGCACATGGGGCCTGGTTCAAGCCCAGGTAGGTTCTTCACTGGTAGCGACAGCGGGTTGCCAGGAAGTTCCGTCCCATGCCCACGACTGGTGGTCGGTCGTGGGGTCATAAGTCCTAGAATCTGGCTCCAAAAATAGCTATTCCATGCTCTGGGGACAGGGCAGTTCGGTTAACCACCGTACGACTAAATCTGACAGTACGGGGATCAAATCTGTCGAATTGCGCGACAGGATCGCATGCCAGAAAAGCACCGGTTCCCATAAGAACACCGAAGTAGTTGGCTGCCACGGGGGGTAAAAGCCCTGTGCCTGGCGGGAACCGCAACCTCCTTCGGGAGGTTTACTGTCGCAAAAATTTTCCATGTTTTCACGCCACGTGCGTAATTTTTCAAGGTTCAGCTCGGCTCGGCTCCGCCTAACGCGCGGATTCTCGCTGTAGCGCTTGTGATCCGTAGCGCTACCGAGCTGTAGCGCTTGTGACCCCGTAGCGTTAGCGAGCTGTAGCGCTTGCGACCCGTAGCGTTAGCGAGCTGTAGCGTTTGTGACCTGTAGCGGTTGTGATCTGTAGCGCTTGTGACCTACGTCAGCTCTGTCACTGTATAACGCAACGCTTTTACACGCGCCATTACCGTGCGTGTTGTCGCGGCCGCAAAACAAATACCTGCCGCCCTGCCCTGCCCTGCCGCGCCGCTGCTGCCAATAACGTTTGCGCTGCGCGTGTCCGCCCCCCCCCCCCCTCCCCTCATCCCCTCACTTTCCACCACGTCGTAATTATTCTCCCCCTCTCGTCCAACAATTCGCATCGCAATGTAAACCTCGCAATGCTGATGCTGAAGAGAGCACACCCTCCTCTACCCTCCGGACTCCCACCCCGCCGTCCTCTCCCTCCACTTGTCCTCGCCTCGGCGGGCAGGGCGCGTGGGGCGGAGCGCGGCGTGGGCGGGGCGGGGGCGGGGCGACAGCGCGCCGGAACAGAACGCCAGGAATGAGCGGGGTGGGGCGGGCAAAGTCTTGTTACCGTTGTCCACTTGATTTCCTGCTCGGCTCCTCTCTTTCCTTCTGACCCCTCGCCTCTGTCGGGCCGCGTAGAGGGTTGAAGTGCTCCGCCCCGCCCCCGCCCTGCCCCCGCGCCCCGCCCCCGCGCCCCGCCCCACGCGCCTCGTCCTTTACGGCTCTGTTTGAGGCCGCTGAGACGCGACGGGCCGGGGCTGGGGCCCTGGGGCCCCGCTCCCGCTGTCAGATAAGTAGGCACGGAGACGGAGAATTCCCACGAATATTCGCATCGGAGCGGAGCAGGGCGGAGTGGGGCCAGTCTCCTAGGCAACCTGTATTACTATTGCACGTGTGTAGTCGTGTCATTCAATACTTGCTTACTCATCCGCAGTTAAGGTCTGATGCTTGATCGTAATATTATAATTTTGACGCGCGCTCTGCGCTTAGGCTCCCGTTGATTAAAACTCTGCATATTTTGGTATCCTGAGGGGGTGGGGGACACCTATTCCGGCAGCGTCATATTTACTCATCCGTGGCAAGGCGGGTGCCTCGGGCGGGGCGGGGCGGGGCGGGGCGGGGCGGGGCGGGGCGGGCAGACGGCGTGGCGCGCCATGCAGCCGTGCAGAGCGACCCCGCGGCCTCGCTCCGCTCCGAGCGTAAGGCAGTAAGGACTTTCATACGATTACGCGACGAGACGAGACGAGACGGCGAAGAGCAGCGCGGGAGATCGATCTCTACTGCCGCGCCTTCCCCGACACTGTCAGGGTGCAGCACCGTAGCTTGCAGTATGACATTCACCGTAGACTACCCTGAAAAGTCACCCTGGTCTACGGTGCTGCAGGGTTCATTGCGTAGCTTACAGTTAAGGTCACCGTCAGCTTTTTTAGAGTGTAGAAATTATACGATCCAGACCGTAGACCGTAGGCATGGAATCAATAAGGGTACGGTAATTTCAACAGTGGGAACGCCGTCGTCGGCAATGAAGTTAACGCCAAAGTTTACATGCCTCCCGATCAATAAGATGTAATAGCGCTTTTGACTCTAACTCGAGTAACTCCCCCCTCCCCTTTTTCCACTCCGTGAAAAAAAAAAGTTATTCAAGCCGCCTGTAGTCTCCCCCAAGTGTCCACTCAGCGCGTTGGACCGACCGCAAAATGGCGAGGACGCCCCAGCAAAGCCTCGCCTCGCCACAGCACGCCACGCCACGCCAAGCGGGGCGAGCTGCTCCCCACCACGGTTCACCCCATTACGTAATTATGCCTCGCCCCCTCCCCTCCCCTCCCCTCCTCCCCAAGCCATTACAAGCCGAGTGCTACCCATCAGTGATAATGCGACAAGAAGGAGCGGGCAGCAGAAGTGTAAGGATGAGGAAAAGAGTCGCGTGGCCAAAATGTGGCTATGTAGTACTCCGGATGACTCGTGTGTGTGCGGAGGGGGAGGGGTATATTGGCGCTCTGCTGTTGTTCTTTTATCATTCTCGTTTCATTTTCATGCAGGGGCAGCTCTGTTCGCAAGTAGTTTCCGAAATGTTGGTGGCGGCACCCTGCTGCCGACCTTCGTGATGAAAACCTCACGGCCCGGCTGGGCTAGACCCAAGCGGCGGCGGGGCGGGGCGGGGTGGGGCGGGACCGGGCGGGCCGGGGGCGCGGAGGCCGCCGGGCCGCCGGGCCTGGGGGCTGCGGTTGGGGGGCGAGAAGCGAAGCGATGAATATGAATGCTGGCTGCTACGGTTTTAAGGGGCCGTATGCTTGCAGAATGCTAAGCGTTGCCACTAAAAGTTTGGTCGCACCAGCAGCGCCCCGCCGCCGCCAACGTGGCAGGAGAAGTATGGAGTGAGTGAGTGAGGGAGTGAGTGAGAGAGAGAGAGAGAGAGAGAGAGAGAGAGAGAGAGAGAGAGAGAGAGCGGGGCGGCTGTTGAGCGTGCAGGCAGGGTGTGCCCTGGTTAAGCATGCCATACGAGCGTCCCGTAATTGGCTGCGAAAGGCGTTATTCTGGGGTATCTACTCGCTGATTGGTCGGGTTTGGGGCATAAATCAGAACGGAAGGGATGTGACCCTGCGTGTCGACATACGACACGGGTGGGGCGGGGGTGAGGCAGGGTGGGGCGGCCATGCCGACCTCGCTCCATGTGTGCGCCAGCTGAATCGGCAGTTTGTACTTTGTACTTTGAAAAATTCAGAATCTGGAACCTTTATCGGTTCCTAAAATTATACAATTATTTAACAGAAGTTGTTTTGTTAAAGCCTTGGACATATATAAAAACAAAATCTGATTTGTTTCTAAAAATAAAGCGCGAATTGTACGCTTTTGGCTGTGTCGTCGACGAGCCAATGGTATCGCAATAATTAATCGGAATCAGAAGGTGGCATCATTATGTCGCTACACTATTGTTAGTCGTCATCCTGTCGCTGCAAGTAAAACTGAAATAACTTGTTCCGGTGCGAGCGTGGGCCCCTGTGCGAGACGCGGAACCCCTGCGGAGGTTATCAAGGGCGCGCCCCGCCCCGCCCCGCCCCGCCTCTGCTCTCTTCGTCTTCTGTCTAACTCGGCTGCGCCTCTCTCGCTCTCTCTCGCTCGCGCTCTCTCTCTTTCTCTCCCTCTCAATCTTCTCCTCGACTTTTTCCTGGTATTCGCCTTTCTAAAATTAGACTGGCGGCAGCCGCGTCGCGCGCGCTTTTTCAAGTGGGACACTCACTTTTCTGTGCCATTTCTGCGCCCATAACAGGCTATAAGAATCCTCTTGGCAGGCTGCGCGGGGCCGGCGGGGCGGGGCGGGGCGGGGCGGGGCGGGGCGGGGCGGGGCCGGCCGCTAAGGTCGGGTGTGGAAAACGAGGCCTAGTGGGAGCCACACGGGAGCCACACCGGACCCGGGACACTCACGGGAGCGGTGTCCTCTCCTCAGCTGCCGCCGGCCGGGTAGGCAACCCTCCCACACCCCTGCCGCGCGGCTCAGTATCTACCACTACCACCTGGGCCACCTCATTTTTTTCTTCAAAATTAAGTTTAATTTGCGGGAGAGCGCTAGGCAAAAAGAGAGAAAGACGGGTACGAGAGCGATATCGGGTCAGGGGAAAAAATGAGGGAAAGAGAGATAAGTCGGAGGGCAGGGGAGGGGAGGGGAAGGTGTCGAGGATGCTATGGGAGGAGTGAGCGGGGAGAGATCTGGAGCGAGCGCTGCGCTGCGCTGGGCTGGGCTGGGGACATGTTCAGTCAGTGATGAGTCCCTCCATCCCTACCCCTTCCTCCCCTCCTCGCCCCGCCCCGCTCATTTCAGCCGCTGTCACACCCGCCCCGCCCCACCCCGCCCCGCCCTGGACCGGTCCCTCCGCGCCACGCTGCTCGCCCGTGTCTGCTCCCAAGCCGCTTATGCCCCACAGATAATCTGCCTTTTGTTCATCGCTGCAAATTTAGCTAATCCGCGGAGGAATCGTGGCCCAGGACGCGGTGGCGCTGGAGCGTGGTGGGGTGGTGCGGAGCGGGGCGGGACGGGGCGGTGCGGCCTGCCTGGTTACGCCCGGCCCGACGTGTACGACTACCCGAGCCCCCGAGCCCGTTCCTTTTACACTGACTCGCCAACTCAGTCTTTCTTTTTGCATTTATAATTTCCTATCTGGAATTTAAAAGAGTGATAATTCGTGGGTCACTGATGATTTTGAAAACATAAATTGACAGTTTTTTTCGTTTTCATTTGATTTTGCGACTCCACTGGGAAGGGCAGGCCGTGAGATGACTGCGTTCAAGTAATTTTTTCTCTTCCTCTCCTTTCTCCCCTCTCTTCCTCTCTCTCCTCCCCACTCTTCCTCTCCCTCTCTTCCCACGACACTATCACATGCGCGCGAGAGGTACGATTGTATTGGCAGGACGACGGACCCTCATCGCATCCCCCCGCCCCGCCCCCTTCCTTCGTCTTCTGACCAGACCACGTGCTCCTCGTGCTGATGATGCTCGTATCGAGCGTCTTCCCCCCTTCCTCCGCTCTCCTCCTCCACTCTCCTCCTCTCTCATCTCCTCCCCCTCCTCTCCTTTTGACTAGTTAGTAACTCGGAGACGACATGATAGCATGACGTAATGCAGCGCGAAACATGGACCAGACCAGCAGACGGCTGGGCTGGGCCCTCAGGGCTCTGCTGGGCCCCGCCTGCCTGGCCTGTCGCGCCGGCTGCTCGGCCCGCCGGTCACCCGGAGCGTGGCGTGGCGTGGCGTGGTAGCGTGCAGACTTGTTAACCAGCTTCTCTCCCGTCCCGTCTACAGGCCTGAATGCCATTCCGTCTCAGGCTGTACCGGGTGTTTCTTTCAGTGCGTAACAGTGTTGCGGGATTGCATACTCTCCAGCGCTGCAGGGGCCATGGAGCCTTACGGGCGAATAGGGTAGGCAAACCCGCAACACTGTTACGCATTCAAAGAAACACCCGGTACACCGGGTGTTTCAGACAACACGTGACTGTATGCGGGTCTGCCTCCTATCTGCTCCATCCGACCACAGTCGAGCTGCGTTTTTGCGGTTGATTTTATTTCGGTCTCTGTTTCCTTTTCTTTTCCTACTGACTCTTTCGGACCCCACAGTTCAGTCCCGCAGGAAACGCACACAGAGACACCCCTATGAATCTAATCCCCCGCGCCCGCCTCGCCCCGCCCTGCCCCGCCCCGCCCCACCCCGCGGTACGAGTGGCGGTGCCGGGCAGGGCCGGTCGGGGGATGGGGTTGAGGAGGTACTACATTCTGTGCGAACCGGAAATGATATCCGGCAGAGCGGCCGGGCCTCGCCCTGCGCCTGTCTGCATCCGCTGCCCCCACTCCACCCCCGCCGCGTCGCGGACCCTCCAAGGACTGCTGAAGAGGGCAGCAAGCACAGCGGCAGCCGAACACTGCACGATGCTATTCATTTCGAGGCGCTACCGTACACGCGCCGCGCTAGATTTCTCTCCGGTGAAAACAATTTCCCTCCTTGTTTCCATACTTTGGGTGGTGAACCATTGGGCCGTATCCCAGGCACATGCAGTATGTTTCCGGGTAAGTAGGCAAAACTTTCCACGAATACACCTGTGGGAGGCAGACGGGTATCTCCGCCTGGGTACCAGTCAAAAGATAAAGTCTCATGTGAGGAGAGTTCGCCTAGTGGGCAGGCGTTGATACCGCCCGCTTTTGTATCGCGGGCAATTTCTGCCTACTTATCCGGCAATACTGATCGCAGCGTGCAGCCTTCCTTGGCTATATCGGTAACTCTTGTACAAGAGAATGCAAATGACGTGTCGTGTCGCGGGGCGCAGCCGGTGTTGCTCCGAAGGCAATGCCCCCGCGAGGCGGGGCGGGGCGGGGCGGGGCGAGGGGCCGCGCCTGATTGCCGGCGCCGCGGCGCAGGGGTACTCGCTGATTGGGGTAGGCTTCCTCCCCCCGCCTGGTCTGGCATGGTCTGGCGTGGCGAGGCGGGGCGGTGCCGGCTGCACCTCCAGACGCTCGTCGCTAGGCCAATTTCCCGCCGCATTGTGCGAATCTGCGAATGCGTTTGCGAAATTGGCATCCTGCTCTCGCGCGCGTCAGGCCCGCTCGTGCGCCGCACCGCGCCGCGGCCCTGGCCTGCCTGCCTGCCTGCCTGGCGACTCTCGAGCCGAGCCGAGCCGAGCCGCAGAAGCACTTCTCTATTTCTCTGCTGCCGCGCTCTTTTTCCAGCTTCTTATATTTATTCCCCCCCCCCTCTCTTTCTCTCTCCGTCCCTCTATGACAGTCTCCCGCTCTCTCGCTCGCGTTTCCCATTTTTCCCTTGCCGCCAACAAGTCCAGGAGGACGGGCGCGGCGCCCCCTTCTCTCCCTCCCCGCCCTCCCTCCTGGGCTGCGAGTGCGGAGGGCAGCCCGGTAGTATTGATACAGCCTCTTATTTGCTTCTTGGGAAAGCAATTACTGCGCTTCACGGCGGCCCCGCCCCGCCCCGCCCCGCCCCGCCTTGCCACGCCCGGCCCCGCCTGGCCTGGCTTGGCTTCACTCGAATCCAAGTCGATTCGCGCTACTTGTGAATTTACAATCTTGAATTGTAATTGTACGAAATCTACAATGGAAAGGTTATCCTGTACTCGCGGTACGACAATTTTTCGCAGGTCGAGTCGCACCACAAGGGCAAGTTGTTGAGGGTGGGAAGGGGCGAGGGCGGGAGAGGGGCGGCGCGGGGGTAGTTTTGTGCACGGGACGGACGGAGGGGGGCGTGCGCCACGCACTGCGTGACGTTTCCCCTGCTGGCCTATACATCACGAGCCTGTCTCACGGTCCACTCACTCCCCTCTCTGTTTCTCTCTGTATCCCATCATCATTCTGCATTGCCCACTCTTCCTCCTCCTTCTCCTCTTCCTCCTCCTCCTGCGCATACAGCACACTCTCACTCGCGGTCCGTCGAAACAATTGCGGCATTCCCACGCCGATCGCGCTGTTGACCCTCCCACTCTCTTTCACTCCCCCCCCCCCCTCCCTCTGCATCGGGCCGGCGCGGGCGGGGCGGGGCGGCCGGGGCGAACAGCAGCGGTGATGTGATGCCAGTTGTCCGCCGGAATGGATGCGCGGTGACAGATTATGACAGGAATCGCTTTGTGATTAGCAGGGTCTGGGGCGTGGCGGGGCGTGGCGGGGCGTGGCGGGGCGGATCCATCACTCACTGCCGGTCCGTTTGTTCGATGTGTAGAGGTGACGGATCGCTGCGGCCTACTCTTCGTGCAAAATACAGTACTGCTGCATTCCTGAATTTCACTTTTGATTCAAAAACTACACGCACGTGAAGTGTTACTGCGCGTCTGTGAGCTACAGAGCAGGCCGGCCGTGGTCATAACCAAATAACGTAAACGGACTTAAAGATGTTGGTACAAAGATAAAATAGGGCCTTGAATTTTTGTTATTATTAGAGAGGAGGACGACCGTCAGGAAGGTCGTCTTCTTTTGCGGTTTGCCCTTGCACAGCAACAAGTCTGCTCGTCCAGCAGGCGCCAGCAGCAGGCGCTAACAACAGGCGCCAGCAGCAGGCGCCAGCAGCAGGCAGGCGCCAGCAGGCGGCGCACTGCCGTTCAACAGGTCGTATTCAATATGCGGGGGTACTGCACTGCACGCCGGATGGAAAAAGCTGTTGCTCTAAAGCCGCGCTAAGGGCAAACGCCCCGCAGAGACTGGCTTGAGCCGGCCTACCCTGAGACTGCCGCTGACCGCACCGCGGGCGTTTCAGAGAACACGTGACAGTGTTGCGGGTCTGCCTACTCGCAAGGGGCCACGGCGCCTTACGGCCGGAGCGGGTAGGCGAGCCCGCAACACTTTCACGTGTTATCTGAAACGCCCGGCACGTTAGGCGTTTGGCAGTAGAGTAAGGTTCAAGTCGAAACGGAAAGAGCAGCCTCCGCCCCCGGCCTGCCCCGCTCCGCCCCGCTCCATCTATTCTCCATGCCAGCCCCGGGCCGGGTCCCCGACGCCCCCGGCCCGGCGCGGACCCGGACCCTCCGCGGGTTTGGCGCAGAGTATTGTCGAACCGTCTCCGCAAGTTCAACTTTGGCATTCATCAAACTTATTGAGTTGAAATGCGAGTCAAGCGGATGTGTGCGTGCGAGTGTGTGTGGGTGGCGCCCTTTCAAAGCCCATCGCTACACTCCTCGCGCCCGCCCCGCCCCGCCCCGCCCCGCCCCGCCCCGCCTCCGCCACCCTCTCAAGCAAACAAGTAAAACTCGCTCCCGCAGGACCCCCCCCCCCCTCCCGCCTCACCTCCTTTAATCTGCGGAGAGGTTTCCTCTTTTCTCCTGCGAGGGTCGGCCGCGCCGCGGGTCGTGGGCGGAAGCGGAAGCTCCACGCCACCCCGCCCGCGCCGCCCCGCGCCACGCCCCGCCACGCCCCGCCACGCCGCGCCACGCCCCGCCACGCCCCGCCTCGCCCCGCCTCGCGCACCGGCCCACAGGTAGGCGTCGCCTCATCCCGTCCCGTCCCGCCGGACGCCCCACCGAACGGGTCCTGCCCGTGCGATGCGAGCGGCCCTCTCCCTATTCACCCCCCCTCTCCCCTCCCCTCTCCCTCTCTCCCTCTCTCCCTCTCTCCCTCTCTCTCACCCCCTGCAGGATTGGGCGGCGATTTATAGCGGTTGAAACGAGACGTCACGGTTCAGTGGAACAAGAAACCCTCCCCGCGGCCCCCTCGCCCCGCCCCGCCCCGCCCCTGCGCCGCGCCGTAGCGCTCACCCCGCCCCTTGCCTTCGTGAGCGAGCCTCCGACTATCAACCGCAGGACCGGAGTTCAATTCCCTCCTACTTCATTTTTATTTCATTCTCGAACTTTCTTGCTTCCGTTGGAATTTTTTTGAGTGTCGGCTCGGAAAAAAATTGTTCACGGACAAGATATACTTTTTGGGGGACGTAGGTCACAAGCGCTACAGATCACAACCGCTACAGGCCACAAGCGCTACAGCTCGCTAACGCTACGCTACGGGTCGTAAGCGCTACGAGTCACAAGCGCTACAGCTCGGTAGCGCTACGGGTCACAAGCGCTACAGCGAGAAACCGCGCGTTAGGCGGAGCCGAGCCGAGCCGAGCTAAACCTTGAAAAATTACGCACGTGGCGTGAAAACATGGAAAATTTTTGCGACAGTAAACCTCCTGAAGGAGGTTGCGGTTCCCGCCAGGCACAGGGCTTTTACCCCCGTGGCAGCCAACTACTTCGGTGTTCTTATGGGGAACCGGTGCTTTTCTGGCCGCGATCCTGTCGCGCAATTCGACAGATTTGATCCCGTACTGTCAGATTTAGTCGTACGGTGGTTAACCGAACTGCCCTGTCCCCAGAGCATGGAATAGCTATTTTGGAGCCAGATTCAGGACTTATGACCCCACGACCGACCACCAGTCGTGGGCATGGGACGGAACTTCCTGGCAACTCCGCTGTCGCTACCAGTGAAGAACCTACCTGGGTTTGAACCAGGCCCCATGTGCCGAGTCTCACAGACACCCCACGGCTTTCGCGGCACCACTAGACCACTAGACCGTCGGCTATTCCACGAGGGAGCTCGGTTGAAATGGGGGGCTTGAATTCCACTTCCAAATTGTTGTCCTCAGAAAATTAAATGTTTCGGTAAGATTCGAACCTCCGTCCTGCGACTCTCCGCGCGGACACTATGCCGGCACGGCTACGACGCCAAGGTACCAGATGCCGGACCACCAGGAGTCATGCTTGCGCGAGAAGCCACAGTCACCGAAGAAACGAACCCGGTGTCATGAGTGCCTGCTCTCCGGCCAGTGCTGGGCCGGCCGCGTCGCGTCATTGGTATCGACGCTGCTCATAGCACTGGGCGGGAAGTGGTTCAAAACCGCGTAAGTTTTTTCTTTTCTTTTTTTTTTGTTTGTACCAAGTGTTTTTTCCAGCTATACTGTCTTTGTGACTTGGGCAACTGCAAAAGGGTACAAAAAGAGCACTTGGTCCAAACAAAAAATTAACAAAAAAATTACGAACCAGCGGACAGCCGGGCTGGCCTGAGCCGGGGAGGACAAGGGACGGTGTTGAGCTGCCCGGTCATTCGTCCCGGCGACACGGCGGGTACGAGAGAAAAATCATACATGAAGGCCGTGGACGCGATGCGACGCGCGGACGAAATAAGGACGGTATAAACGAAAAAAAAAATTGGTCCACACAAAAAAAAATGAATAATAACAATAAATACGCGGTATTTGAACCACTGCCCACCTAGTGCTATAAGTAGCGTCGATACCAATGACGCGACGCGGCCGACCCAGCACTGGCCGGAGAGCAGGCGCATTCATGACACCGGGTTCGTTTCTTCGGTGACTGTGGCTTCTCGCGCAGCATGACTCCTAGTGCTCCGGTATCTGGTACCGTGGCGACGTGGCCGTGCCGGCATAGTGTCCGCGCGGAGAGTCGCAGGACGGAGGTTCGAATCTTACCAAAACGTTTAATTTTTTCTGAGGACAACAATTTGGAGAGTGGAATTCAAGCCCCCATTTCAACCGAGCTCCCTCGTGAATAGCCGCCGACTTGGCCTAGTGGTTCAGTGGTGCCGCAAAAGCCGTGGGGTGTCTGTGAGACTCGGCACATGGGGCCTGGTTCAAACTCCAGGTAGGTTCTTCACTGGTAGCGACAGCGGGTTGCCAGGAAGTTCCGTCCCATGCCCACGACTGGTGGTCGGTCGTGGGGTCATAAGTCCTAGAATCTGGCTCCAAAAATAGCTTTTCCATACTTGGGACAGGCAGAAGTTCGGTTAACCACCGTACGACTAAATCTGCAGTACGGGGATCAAATTGTCGAATTGCGCGACAGGATCGCAGTCAGAAAAGCACCGGTTCCCATAAGAACACCGAAGTAGCTGGCTGCCACGGGGGTAAAAGCCCTGTGCCTGCGGGAACCGCAACCTCCTTCGGGAGGTTTACTGTCGCAAAAATTTTCCATGTTTTCACGCCACGTGCGTAATTTTTCAAGGTTTAGCTCGGCTCGGCTCGGCTCCGCCTAACGCGCGGTTTCTCGCTGTAGCGCTTGTGACTCGTAGCGCTTGCGACCCGTAGCGTAGCGTTAGCGAGCTGTAGCGCTTGTGACCTGTAGCGGTTGTGATCTGTAGCGCTTGCGAGCCACTCCTCTTTTTGGGGCGTTTTGAAACCAGGACAACAACAAATCGAAAGCATCCAGACATTTTCGAGCTTAAACTTGAAAAATTACCCAGCACGTAGGCCACCCAACTGACTGTCCTGTGTAGCCTGGTACACCCGGTACATATGCAAATTTAATATTTAATGCATCTTAATTTAGCCACGGGTAGCCGTCTAGGGGCAGTAGTTATCCCCTTCAGTAGATGTTCAACCCTTGTGCTACTTTGCTCCCCTCTCTGAAGGGGCCCCCCACCCCCCTGGAATAAGACTTTATCCTCTTCTCCGCCCCCTTCCCTCCCCCGTGCGTGCGTGCGCCACTGAAGAGGGAGGCAATCCAGGGCGCCGTTTTATGAAGCGCCTTCTGCGGGCCTCACTCTACACACAGAGGCACGCACGCACGCACACGGCCGTGCACATAGTGGACCGGTGACACACACACACACACACACACACACACACACACACACACACACACACACACACACACACCGCCCCTCCCTCCCTCACGCAGGAGTGGTCCCGAGCAACAAGCTCATAACTCCTGTGTGCCCTGCCCCGCCCCGCCCCGCCCCGCCCCGCCCCGCCCCGCCCTCTATTCTACTCTATGCCTCCCCGTGCTATCGTCCCCGAGATAGTGAACATAACGCTACGCATGCAATCTCTCTAATTGTGATGTTCCGCAGTGCAAGTGTTGGGATGGCCCGGCCCCACAGAGTGGGCTGCCTGCCTGCAGCCGCGGTCCCTCTTTTTGCCGCCGCGCCGCGGCGCCGGGGAGTCTGGGCTTGCGGGGGTGGCCCGCCACGCCCCGCCACGCCCCGCCACCCCGCCGCGGCCGGGCCGGACAGCCAGCGCCAGCACGGCGCTGCGCCGCCACGGTCCAGCTGTAGGGCCCGCCACGCCACGCCCCGCCCCTCCGAGGGAGGGACAGCTCGGAGGAGAACCCTTTTAGGGTGGTGAGCTGCAAAAAGTCCCCTGCCCCCCCGCAGCGAGCGTCCACGTCCACCGATCTCAGGCGTGGCGGGGCGGGGCGGGGCGGGCGAGCCCAACTGGCCGGGCCGGAGTCGAGCCACTGCGGGGTGTACACGGCGCTGCGGCTCCAGGCAGGGCGGCCGGCCCCGCCCCGCCTGGCCCCGGACCGGAACCGGAACCACTATCAGGGTAGACCGCCGCGCAGCTCCCTGGCGCCAAACAGGAACCCTCGAGCGACCGGATGGGCAAAAATAAAGCTTTAGTAATACCAATACATCTGTTTTTTAAAAGAAATTGTACTTTATCGACATTTTAATTTCCGAATATTACATTACGTCCGTCGATTTTCATATTTTTTGACCGATTTTTATTACTCAACATTTTCTACGTTCAATGGAATACGCGCTGTTTTCTCTATGATGTTTATTTTTCCTTCGGGTTGAATAATGTCGGACTGATTCTGTGGACTGGGGAAAACTTGGCTCAGTGAGGCTCGCTTTAAAACAGGAATAAATAATTCCCGCCTCCGTCGGCTCAGCAGCGGCGCGGAGCGGAGAGGACGGCGCCTGCGGACGGGAGGGTAGGCAACACCGCAGCCCAGGTGTAGTATCGGCTGCCTATCGCGCTGGAGGCCTCGCCTCACCGCACCGCGCGCTGCGTTTTTGTTGTTTCTGTTTCTGCTCCAGCGCTGCGCGTGGCGTACTGCACCGCACCGCGCTCGGGGCGCGGCTTTCCGCTGCCGCTGGTTTCGACTTTCAGTACGCGTAACGGCTGCTGCTGCTAATGAGGCTGCATGGGACAGATACTCCACCGTACTTGAGAAAGTGGTGCGGGAAAAATTCGGCTAATGATCGGGCGCATGCAGCATGCGCTGCTGTCAATATTCGCTCATGGCGCGGGGAGGCCGGGGCCCATGTCACGCGTGACAAGCCGCTGTAATTGGCGCGCGTCGCGTCGCGCGTTACGTAACTCCGCTAACAACCCTCTTCCGCCATTTGCCGGCCACACTGCCGGACCGGCGCGGCGCGGCGCGGCGGGCGCATGGCAGAGCTCAGCCCGTCCAGCAGCTCACTCTGTTAAAATGCAAATTAGACCATTATTTCAGCGCGGTCCCACCCGACAGGACGGCACGGCCCAACCGCCGAGCCGAGCCGAGCAGAGCCGAGCCGAGCCGAGCCGAGCAGAGCCGAGCCGAGCCGAGCCGAGCCAAGAGAGTCAGCCACGGCCATGTGAGCCCACGGCCGCACCGCGCCCTTCGCCTGCCCCGCCCCGCCCCGCCCCGCCCCGCCACGCCTTGCCACGCCCAGCACCGCTCCGCCTACGGCTTCCGGAACACCCTGCCGCGCGCGCTCGCTGGGCTCAAGGATCGCTCGCTGTTTGTCGCGGGATCGAGGTGGGGCGGGGCGGGGTGGCGAGTCTCCAGGGATCGCTCTGCCCCGCCTGAGCCCGCCCTTGTGCTCAGGCTCCAGGGCGGGCCCAGGCACTGGCCACGCGCCGACGCTTTTAACTTTGTTTCCCTCTCTGAGAGATCGCAGGGCAGGAGCAGCACTCCGTGCCCTCCGTGTGCTCCGCTCGGGTGAGCTGGTCCGCGAGGCCGTCATTAACTCCTTAATCCGGGCACATAGACGGCCGCATACCTTTATAACGCGACGTCTCCTGAAAGCCTTTAGTCGTTAAACCGGATTTGTATTTAAAATCACGCAATTTTTGGCTGTTTTACGAGTGTGGTAAAAAGAAAGTTATGCCCAAAACTGGAAGACTGCAGTCGTGGCTCAACGTCGGCTAAGGCACAACGCCACCTCACGGTTCCAGGCCAACCTCTCTCGCACTCTCGTCACCCGTCTCCAGGACGCTCCAGCGCGCTTCAGGTCGCCGCCCATGTCCTTGGCCGCCACGCGGCTGGAGGCCTTGGCAGTGGAGGCGGCCGGCCTAGCCCGGCCCGGCCCGGCCCGGGCAGCAGGTCTTTGCACATAATAGTGGGCGACGTTCGCCCAGAAGCGACCTGACATTTATCTTATAATTTTCCTTCTCCTTTTTTCCCCCTTTTCTTTGGAATGATATCATTTTGATCAAAGATTTTGCCAAAAATATTGCTGCTGTAAAGGGGTGCCGAAGGTAATTTGAAACCACCGTAGTGTTGCTACCTCCTCACCCTGGTTTCCTGTGTTATGAATAGGTTTTTTATTCATCCGCGTCGCCTTAAGCCGCGGAGAGCGTCCTGAGAATGGCGCTGGCGCTTGGCGCGAAATATGAAACACGCCACACTGCGTGGGCCAACTGGAGAGTTCCTCATTACGATCGCGCGGAATTCGGCACGGACGTGACGGGACGGACGGACACGCTGCCGCGCCGTGACGGACGTGACACGTCCGTCCGCCCGTCCGTGCGTCCGTCCGTGCGTTCGGCCCCGGCGGACGCCGCAACTCTTGTTCGTCCGGTCCGGGGCCTGGCCTGCCTCATGCACCACGCCCAGCCTCAAACGGGTGTGCCGTGTTTGGATACCGACCTCTTAGCGATTCACGAGGAGCGCCTTCCAGCCGCCCCACCTCTACCCGCCCCGCCCCGCCACTCCCCGCCCCGCCCCGCCACTCCCCGCCACGCCTCGCCACGCCCCGCCACGCCCCGCCACGGCCTCAACACCTCGACGTGCGACCAGTTTTAACGCTGTGGCGCGACGACACCGGCTCGAAACGGGCGGGGCGGGGCGGGGCCCGCTGCATGTATTAGGGTCCGGAGCGGTAACGTTCTTTCCGACCTCAAACGCCCTTTTGACGCCCCGCGTGTAACGGACGGACACACTTTGATCGATTTGTACTGTACTGTATGCATCGTTGCCTACGCACCGCGCCATATCGACGATTAACAAATCACAACGCTACAGATATTTTTTTATTATTTTTTTTAACACGGTAGGCCGGGCGTCCTGCGCGTCGGGGGCGCTGCTCTCTGCTCTCGCCATATATAAATTGAGCCGGCCGGGGCCGGGGCCATGCCGGGCTGGGCTGAGGCGGGACGGCCCGGGCCGGGCGCGGCGCGGCCGAACAGTTTGCCGGCCCCATCCTATCCGTCCTCTCCTATGGCCCGGCCCGGCTGGGCTCGTCGCGTTCCGCCCCAGTCCAGGCCTATAGAGACGGCTATGGCCAATATGAATGTGAACAACGCAGCCAGCCGGCGGCTGTTAGCGCGAGCGCTGCGGGGTGAGGCGGGGCGGGGCGGGGCTGAGCACGCCGCGTGTCGTCCATATTGATACTACGGCTCGTTGTTGAATCAGCGTCCGCGTAACTTTTGGCTCTTGGCGGGGCGGGACGGGCGGCGGGACGCTGAACCCTGGCGATGCTGCGGCGATGATAGTGGGGCGTGGCCGGGCGGGGCGGGGCTGGGCGGGGCGGGGCGGGGTGGGGCGGGGCGGGCAGCTCTTCTGGTTATCGAACAGTTTGGCACGCGGGTCGGTACGCGGCCACCAGCGCCTTCCTCTTCACCCACGGCCGGGAGGAGTTGGAGGAGAGAGACTAGCATTCCATACCGCGATTAATCGCCGCCCGTCCCGCCGCCCCGTGGAATATTCCGACCACGGCCAATTATTTAATTCACGACAACAAAGTTGGAAAAATAATCGACTAACGTGGCGCAGAGAGGAATCGATCTGTCGCGCGGGCGGGCCGGGCCGGGCCGGGCGATGTTTGAGTTATTGTTATGATGCGGTGCGGCGTGTTCTATATTTATATGTTTGCGATACACTCGGACTCGGGTGCGAGGCGGAGGCGAGGAAGAGGGAGCAGGGGCTCCCGCGTAAGGTGATGAGAGGTGGTGCACCGGGCGAGTCTGGAAATCAATCTGTAATCACATTTTTTTCGGTCACCGCGCGGCCCGCGAAGCGTCCGCGTCAGCAGCTACGCTCGCCTTGTTCTTTATTCTCTTATTTTCTTTCTTTCTTTTTTTTACTGCGAGCAGGGACTGCGAGGGAGGGGGAGGGGTGCGCGACTGCTGTTTGCGCACCGAATCGTGGAATCGCTTAAAATTTGGTGAGAAGTCACGGAGCGTGGTCCATTGGAGAAAGAGGAGGAGAGGGAGGGGGGATGTGGAGGAGGGGCCGACCCGACCACGGCACCTGCCCCGCTCCCACGGCTCGGGCACGGCTCCCCCGGGGCGCCGCAGTGCCGTATCGAGCAAGACCAGCCAACAGGTAGAGCCCCTTCCCTTCTATTCCGCTTGTCGGGTCGGGGGCGGCCTGGCCGCGGGGCTGGGGCCGGCCCGGCCCGGCTGGTGTGCTGCGTGTTGATAGAGCCGTTTTTGCGAGACACTCCGAGGCCGGGCCGGGCCGGGGCGGCGCCAGCGCAGCCCCTGCAGCCTCCTCTGCAGCCCCCCTTCAGCCCCCTGCACCCCCCTGCAGCCCATGCGAGGTTGGCGGGGTGGGGCGGGACGGCGCCGACCCGTCTGGGGGAGGGAGCCCGACTGGACTCAATTGGCCCGCAGGGAGAGGGGTGGGGGTGGGGGTGGGCCTGGGGGTCCGCAGGGCCATCAGAGTGCGATCAGAGGAATCGGACCGAGTCGTGTGGAGTGGCTCTGACGCGCCCGGCCCGGCCCGGCCCGGCCCGGCCCGTCCTGTCCAGCGCGCGAGGCTCTGTGTAAAGTTTTCCGATGATTCGGTGAAACAGCGCGTGTGCGCGCGAGCCGGGTAGGGTATAGGGTCCGCGATGCGAACGCGCGGGCTTGCAGCAGTGGTGGGTGGAGGGGAGGGGGGGGGCAGCGCTCTCGACAGTACGAGCCTACCCCGCCCCGCCCCGCCCCGCCCAGCTAACCCACAGCACGCCACTCAGACAGCCAGCGGGGTGTCTTCCGCTCGGGGCTGAGCTCGGGACAGGCTGGGGTTGGAGTGCAACAGGGTCGACTTGACTGCCGTGAGAACGGCGTTGTTGGCGTGGCAGGGGATTGGAGCGGGGCTGGGGGGGGCCGTGACCCCTATGAGCAGTCATCCGGGAGTGGCAGCCCAGCCCTCCTCTCATGCCGTCCGCCTAACGCCGGTGTATTCGAGGGAATGTTTGCCTCCTAATCTCGCAGCATTGGGTGTAGGTTAAAAGCGTTACACTGAACACTACGTTGTAGGGTAGGGCGGGCGGTGTGTAGACAGCTCAGCTCAGCTCCCCCGCCTACTCCCTCCCCCCATTCCCATTCTTCGCATCCTCGACCCCTTCGCCGCCCCGCGCCGCCCCGCGCCGCGCCAAAGCCTTCTGATGAGTCAACATGTCCCTACAATGGTCGTGGTGATTGAATCGAATGGCCCGCGCCGACCCTACCGCCACGCCACGCCCCGCCCCGCCCCACCCCACCACGCCCCGCCACGCCCGCCACGCCACGCCACGCAACGCTGAGTAAACGTAATCGCCGTCACTGAGGGGTTGAACAGCAGAGATTTAAATGCTGCAGCGTTTTGCCGATTGTGCGACCGGCCTTTTTTTTGCGTTTCGGGCTTTATTCCAGTGTTTCGCGTTGCGTCTAACAATGCGAGACGCCGCCGCCACCGGGCCGAGAGGAGGACGGCGGGCAGTGTAAACTGAAATGAACCACACGAAAGCTTTCTGCCCGGCGGCTGGCTCCGGCCCGGCAGGCCCGGCAGGCCGGAACTGAACTGCCAATGACACTCTAGCCTGATGCCTCAGCGAAGGCGGTGGGGCGGGGGCAGCAAGGGGGGGCGGGGGCGGGGTGGGGGCGGGGCAAGAGCCGGCAGGAGCCCCGAAGGGATGTTGGTTGCGGTTCGGGTCGGGTCGGGGCTGCCCCCCGGCCGGGCTGGGCCGGGCCGGGCCGGGGCTGCAGGGGCAGGGGTAGGGGAGCCGCCGAGGCGAGGCCAGGCGAGCAAGGCAAGTCTTCCCCTCAGCAGCATCCAATAATAAGGGACCGACCTACTCCGCCGCGCCACGCCACGCCACCCCGCGCCGCGCCGCCCCACGGGCCGACACGCTGAGTATCACCAAGATGCCGGCACGGTGGCAGGCGGTCGGGGCGTGGTGGGGCGGGGCGCTGCGTGCTGGAGCATGGCGGGGGTGGGGGCTGGGGGGCGGAGCAGGGCTCGGCGGGCCGTGGCGGGGTGCGGGTGAAAGGCAGTGATAATAAGGGGAAGGCTGCGGAAGGCGCGGCGAGGCGTTCAGGGGTGCGGCCACACAGAAAATAAATAATAATATTAATAAGAAAGGAAACCGAAAGGGACAGGGGGAGAAAAGATAGGAAGGAGGGGAGGGGGGCTGGACGCGGCGGCCGGCGGCCTGCTATTAAGGAGTTCTATTTGATTTCCCTTTGAAAGAGATGAATCAATCATCTGATTTTTCGCCTCGTCGTCGTTTAGTTGAGAAACATTTCTCGCATTCGTGGAGCGCCCTTTTGTGTACCCGCAAAATTCGTGATCGGCAACAAAAGAACTTTGTTTGTTTTTTCCCTTTTCAAATTGTTTTTATGAACTTCTTTTTCCAGCAGACGCTCGCTATTTCTAATGCGTTACGGCACCCCCGTTTATTCGCGTTCGCACAGACTATCATCACAATGAGCACATCGGACGTGCTCCCCCCCCCCTCCACTCCGCTGCCCTTGCGCGCACTTCCCGTTCAGTATGGCAGTGGCTGCGTGGTGCGGGGCTGGAGGGGAGAGGTGGGGGAGGGAGGACTCCACGTGCCTCAACACGTGTCATGAATCATTCATGGCTCTATTTCCCTCGCATTGTCGGTGGGAATGGTTGGGTGCCAAAATGCGGACACCGCATCTCGTATCACGTATCATATCACGTAACTTAAACAAAATCAGTACCATCAAGGTTTTTCATTTTCATATCCAAGCGCATCCTGCGTATCGCCTTTAAATTTGACTTTTTTTTGCGGACATAGCGAAGAAAATTAGTATCATTTCTAAAGAAGACCGCGGAGACACGCGGCACAATTAAGACAGTAAGGCGGTCGTGGCGAGAGTGGTGCGAAAAATCTATATTATTTAGGGGTGGTGGTTGGAGGTGTCAGAGCGCGTGCGCTGCGCAGGGTAGCGCGGGGTGGCGCCTGTGTCACGCGCAACGCGCGCGCGCACACACACACACGCGTGCGCGCGACTCTGCGTCGCGTAAGCGGATTGCCGTCGCGGCCAATTTGGGCCTTTATTTCCGCGTTGCGTTCCTTCCGCGAAAAATATAAAACGGGATGACGACGTGGTGGTCGGCGGGGCGGGGCGGGGCGAGGTCGGATTTATATATATGGGGTGCCACCGCGCGCCCGCACCCTCCTGCCTGCCCCGCCCCGCCGGTGACACACTTTTACGAGCTCCATAGTAATTGCACCTCGCGCCACGCACGCACGCACCGCGCGGCTATAACCCCTGCCCTCCTCCCCGCAGTCTATCGCCTCGGACACAGCAGCCGACATTCTTGTTCTCTCATGAAACGGAAGTAAAAGTTGAAGCACCCCGCTTTGCTTAAATATCATTTAATTTCAACTTTGTTCCCCGCCGGAAAAGGACGAACCGAACGCTCTCGCAGCCATACGCGCCAGACTGGCGTTCAAATAATGACGCCTTTCGAACGGGACCGGAAAGTCCTGCTCCCATTCTCCGCCATGGTCATGGCAGGCGTGTGTCCAGTCGAAAAGAACAGGCAACTGCGAATGAATGAATTAAAAGGGGAGTTTCCCGGCCGCGTCTCGTCTCGTCTCGTCTGCCGCGGCGAGGCGAATGCAACAGTCTCCCGTCCGCCGATCACAATGCCCCTCCCGAGCGGCGCCGCTCTTTTTCCCGCTCCGTAATAATTAGAATAAAAATAAAAGAGAAAGGTACCCTGACCAATCTCTTCATCCGCCCTCTCGGAGTGTTTTTCTTCGGGGATGAGGAGGGGATGAGCAGGCGGGTGAGTCTGCAAGCAGCGAGCGGAGCGGAGCGGCCCGGGCCCGGCTTAGGACCGACTGATCCTGCGCCCCCGGCCCCGGCCCCGCCCCCGCCCCTGGCCCCGCCCCCGGCCCCGGCCCCGGCCCCGCCCCCGCGGCTGTCTGCCGTTCATCGAAAACGGCTCCATTACCATCGGAATGGCCCAGGCAGGCCTCCACGCTACGCCACGCCGCTATGGCGGATCAATTATTTCACCCGTTAGCCACCCTATAAACGAGTCGTGCAGGCAGGCAGCCCCTGCTCCCGCCCTCGGCGCTCTCTCCCCGCCCCGCCCCGCCCCGCCCCGCTCGCCCGCGTATCGTTTCCTACTTGTTGCCAGGCCAGGCTGCCGCTGCAGCTCTGCCCGGAGCCCCCGGCCGGCGGGCAGCCCCGTCGCGCGCCGGTGTGTTGCGGGGCTGCCTACCCTCCTCCCCACAGGGGCTCGATACTCACATTTCCGTCTCCACATCGTCCATCCTGCTCCTGACGAGTCTCCTCGCTCGGCGTTGGTCCCGCTCGTCAAGTTCCCTGATCCACACGAACAGGGCGCCTGCAAGAACGGAAAAGACATTTGAAGTGTGACGACCAACGAGACGACAGAAGTCTTAAGAAAAAAAAAAGGGTCGCATGGCGGGAGTCTGTCGAAGGACGAGGCCTCGACGCGCATACGCGGGGAGTGGCGTCACAGCTCAACAGTTTCGAGTAGCGCATCGCTCCCTTTCCCTTTCCCCTGGCGGTGTACGCAATCCCATCACTGTGCGGAGGGGAATGAATATATTGGATGGTGCCCTATCACGGGCGGGACACGGCGGTGTGGTGGCGGGGCGGAACGGGGTGGGGCAAGGCGGGGCGGGGCGGGGCGGGGCGGTGCGAGGCGGGGCGGGACAAGCGCAGCGCTGCCGCTCGTCTCTAGTTTATACGTCGCGAGGCGCTTCTGCCTCCATATTCCTCCTAATGAAGGCCGGTCCCACCCCCGCCCGGGCCGGAGCCTGTGCTGCTCGTCCCTGTGGGCCCGGCCCGGCCCGGGCTGGCCCTGGCGGAACACGGCACGCGGCGCCTCGCCTGTGACACGGCACGGCACGGCGCAGCAGGGCACGGCGCCCCAGAGACAACAAAATTAAAAATGCCTCGACAGCCTCGCCTCGCCTCGGCCCTACCGGAGGAGTAGCGCGGTGGGGCAGGAGACAACGCAGAAATATATAACTACGTTAACAGCCGAGACCCCTACGACATTTTTGTACGCGTTTGCAAACATTTTAGAGTCACACTTACTACTGTAGGACAGCTCTGTTCAGATTTTTTGTCATTAATTAATTTACAACACGAATGGGTTGTCAACTTCCATTGCAACACAATGTTGTTTTTAAAGAAAGAATTTTGTTATTTGCTGAGCGTAGCGAAGCACAGCGACATGAGGCAAATGTGACCGGAATTCGAACCACTACCACTGCCCACCTGCCCACCTGGTGCTAGGAGCAGTGTCGATATGTCTTTATGTTTTGTTTTTCTTGTCAGTCGCTGTGCCATGCCGTGCCGTGCCGACAGTCTGGTGGCCTTGGAAGGGAGCAGCCCGCCAGTCACCTTCGGGGAAGCCTTTGGCGTGGGTGGGCGCGGGCCGGCGCGCCGGAGGTGGAGCGGGGTGGGACTGGGCGGGGGCGGGGCGGGGCATCAGAGAAAGTAGCCTTTGGAGGACGAGTGTTTGAACCCCGTCCCGCCCCGCGCGGAACGCAGGCAATCATATTACTGACGGCAGGGAGAAACAGACTCGGCGGAGGAGGGCCGGGTCCGGGCGGCCCGGGGCCCCCCGGCCGCGGGTAGGCCAGGGCAAGAGAGGAGACAACAAAAGGCGTTTAAGGCGATTGGACGATTGTGAATCGATCGGAATCAAGTGACGCACGCGTCTTTTGACTTCCTGCTTGAGCGGCCGAGGCCGAGGGCCGAGGGCGAGGGGAGGGAGGGCCATCTCTAAATTACATTTTCCGCTACTAGAACGCCCCCTGGCTTGGCATACCTGAAATCACCACCCGGTGCAGTACACTCCGTAATCTAGAAAGAATTTAAGTCATTGCGCATCGCAAAGAAATTTCTGTCTTTATTTAGCCGCTACCGTGGTTTATCACTCGCGGCTCTGCTCTGCCGCGCTGCCTCGTGACTTACCGTCTTAATCGGTTTACGGACCGCCCCGCCCACCCCTCTCCTCCGTGTACAGAGAGAGGGTTGATAATTATTTCGTCTTTGGCAGCCTGCCTCTCTCCCTGCACCCCCGCCCCGCCCGGTCTCTGCCATCTTCCAGGCCCCACACAACCGTGCAAACAGGCGGTGCAGCTGCTGCAGCTGCAGCTGTGGGCGTAAGTCGCTCGCTCTCTAGAGGCTTACGGGGGCTCTTCAGCTCTGAAAGACGACGGAAGCCCTCGCCCCGCGCCGCCCCCCCAATACCACCTCCCTATCCTCATTCCACCGCGTCTGCCACCGTGTCCGTCCGTCTGCCGGTCCGCCCGTCTCTCCCCCCCCCCTCTCTCCCCCTCTGCTCTTTAGATGTCGCCGCGAGGATCAGTCTCGCTGTGACGAACGGGATGACAAGGTGTGTATGTGGAGTAGAGGGATGCAGAGAGAGAGGGAGTCGGAGGAGGGAGAGGGACGGAGATGGATAGACTTGGAGACGAGGACTGATACGCAGAGGGGGGAGGAGGGAGGGAAGCAAGGCGAGAGTGAAAGGGGTGAGCAGAGGGTAGGCGGAGAAGAGAGATGTCTTGAGAAACGTGACACGGTGAGACGAGCCACTGAAGACGCCGCGTCACGCCACGCCACGCCACGCCACGCCACGCCACGCCCGCCGCCGCGCCGCCTGCTCCAGTTCATCTGAGACTGAAGCCTCCGGTCGTGCCGGGCCGGTCCGGGCCGACTGAACTGAAGCCCCGAGAAGGCGGCGGAGGCCCCGGAGACGACACGCCGTTCAAAAGTATTTCGCCGTTGCCGATGAAGCTATTGAAAGCGCCTTCCCTTCCAGGAGGAGCGGAGCCGGGCGGGGCGGGGCGGGGCGGGGCTACATCCGGGCGTTGCGGGGCGGGCGGGCGCACAATGTGACAGTCGCGTCGCGTCGCGCGGCGCGCGGCATCGTGCTCCAGCGGCAGTCAAATGCCCCCCCCCCCCCTCAATCCCGTCCCCTTCCCTGCCCCGCCGCCTCCACAGTGGGTCGTTCGCGCTACGCGCTCTACGACCGTTTGTAATCACGACAAACCAGATTTTTTTTGGCGGGAATGGGGCAGCGTGGGGGGCGGAGAGGGCAGGGGAAGTGGAGGGCTAGGCAGGGCTGGGGCGTTGTGGGGGAGAGCGGGAGGGGGACAAGGGCTTCATTACGCGCGTGTGTGCCGTTTAGCTTAAAGTGAGTCGTGGCAGGCCTGGTGGGCAGGAGGGCCCGGGCGGGCGGGTGCGGGCAGGAGCCAGAGCTCGAGCGTTGTATGTATCCACGCGGTCCGGCCGGCCTGCTCCTGGCGAGGGCTTTGTGCTTGCGACGGAGGGGCTGTCCTCGAGTGGACGTTTCGTCCTGGGCGTCCGATCTCAGGGAGAAATCACCGTTAGATTATGCATCGTTCCTCAGGACAGGACCAGGCCAGCAGGGCGCTCACAGGGCCTCCTGCCTCCCGTGATCCTGATGCGACTGAGCGACGCGTCCGCTTCGCTTTGTTTTTATTGCGTTAGGGAATTATATTTTTTATTCAGCCGTCCCCCCCTCCCCCCCCCCTCTCTCTCCTTTCCCCTCTCAATGACCAGAGGCAGGGACCAATCTCTCTGCCTCTCTTCAATGTAAATGTGCGGCATCAGCATCGCGCGGGCAAGAGGAGGTGGGGGAGGGTGGAGAGAGGCGGGGTGGTGGAAGAGAAAGTGGGGATAGAAAGAAAGAGAAAGAGGTGGGGAGCAGACACCCCCCGGTGGCTGGGGCGAGGGCAGCAGGGCAGGGCAGGGCAGTCAGGGGCCAGGGATGAGCGCTCTAGGGGTGGCGTGGCGGGGCGTGGCGTGGCGTGGCGTGGCGGGGCGCCCCGCCCGGCACGGCATTAGCGCCACGGCTGGCCCGTAATTGCAGCATAAGTGTTGTGACAGCCGGGCTGGCCTGGCCGGGGAGGACAAGGGACGGTGCTTGAGCTGCCCGGCCCGGCCCGGGCGACACGGCGGGTACGAGAGAAAAATCATACATGAAGGCCGTGGACGCGATGCGACGCGCGGACGAAATAAGGACGGTATAAACGAAAAAAAAATTGGTCCACATAAAAAAAAAATGAATAATAAAAATAAATACGCGGTATTTGAACCACTGCCCACCTGGTGCAATGAGCAGTGTCGATACTAATGACGCTACGCGGTCGGCCTAGCAGCGCACGGAGAGCAGGCGTACTGATGACACCGGGTTCCTTTCTTCGGTGACTTCTCGCGCAGCATGCCTCCTAGTGGTCCGGCATCTGGTACCGTGGCGACGTAGCCGTGCCGGCTTAGTGTCCGCGCGGAGAGTCGCAGGACGGAGGTTCGAATCTTACCAAAAATAATAATTTTTCTGAGGACAACAATTTGGAGAATGGAATTCAAGCCCCCCCTTTCAACCGAGCTCCCTCGTGGAATAGCCGACGGTCTAGTGGTCTAGTGGTGCCGCGAAAGCCGTGGGGTGTCTGTGAGACTCGGCACATGGGGCCTGGTTCAAACCCAGGTAGGTTCTTCACTGGTAGCGACAGCGGGTTGCCAGGAAGTTCCGTCCCATGCCCACGACTGGTGGTCGGTCGTGGGGTCATAAGTCCTAGAATCTGGCTCCAAAAATAGCTATTCCATGCTCTGGGGACAGGGCAGTTCGGTTAACCACCGTACGACTAAATCTGGCAGTACGGGGATCAAATCTGTCGAATTGCGCGATAGGATCGCAGTCAGAAAAGCACCGGTTCCCATAAGAACACCGAAGTTGTTGGCTGCCACGGGGGGTAAAAGCCCTGTGCCTGGCGGGAACCGCAACCTCCTTCGGGAGGTTTACTGCCGCAAAAATTTTCCATGTTTTCACGCCACCCTTTCACTTGCAGATCACGTACGTAATTTTTCAAGTTTAAGCTCGAAAATGTCTGGATGCTTTCGATATGTTGTTGTCCTGGTTTCAAAACGCCCCAAAAAGTATATCTTGTGTGAACAACTTTTTTCGAGCCGACACACACAAAAATTCCAACGGAAGCAAGAAAGTTCGAGAATGATAAATAAAAATGAAGTAGGTGGGAATTGAACTCCGGTCCTGCGGTTGACAGTCGGACAACCGATGAAGACTCCGTTCTGCCTGTGCTCGTGGCGGTGTACACGGGTCGGACAAATTTTTTGACTGTATCACGGGCGGCAGAAATTAATTCGACCAGGTCGGACAAAAAGAGGTCGGACAAACGATGAGCACCAGGGCGTCTCCGCCGCGCCTTCCGCGCCTCATTTACGGTGACCCAGGACTAACCACCTCTCGGCCCGGGTCGCCCACGCCCTCTCCGCACGCCGCACCTGGCCCTCATCACCCTCCCCGCCCCGCCCCCCCCGCCCCGCCCAGTCGTCCTTGGCCGCGCGCGACCAGTCCGGCTTGCCCATGCCGGCCCATGCCATGCCGGCCTCCAAACACAATAAAGTTACGTTTGGCCCAGCGCGCTCGCCTAGCCTCCGCCCGGCTCTGCGCTCCGCCCTGTCCAGCCCGGCACGCCCGTGAGTGCGAGAGAGACGGACGCGCAAGGAGTCCGTCCTGCAGGTGCGGGCGCGCGCGCGCGCGCGAGAGAGAGAGAGAGAGAGAGAGAGAGAGAGAGAGAGAGAGAGAGAGAGAGAGAGAGAGAGAGAGAGAGAGAGATATGGTCGATGATAGAGAGATAGCGCCCGCGCTGGCCAAGCTAGTCCAGGAGTCAGACGCGGGACCGCGAGGCGCTGCGCGGCGCGGCTGACCGTAGCGGGGCGGGGCGGGGCGGGCGAGTCGTCCTTGGCGCCCTGCTCTGCCCACCACGCCTGAGCGCGCGGCCGCGCCGGGTCCGCGAAGGCCATCCCCGGCCCCGGCGCCCAGCCCGGCCCGCAGACTGTTCGCTGGCCGAGCAGAACGCAAAGTGGGTCCGGTTGCTCAGGACAGACGGGAGGGACCGGTTCTTATTTGAGGTGGCGCCGGCCGGGCCGGGGCTGGTCCGGGCGAGGCGAGGAGAGGCGGGCGCTGAACCTGGAGAGAAGGCCGCCGGAGGTCAGCCCCCCCCCCCCCTCAACGTCACGGGCTCTCGCCGCCGCATGCTTAATCTGCATGAATGCGACCAACCGTGGTCGGGCCAGGTCCAGTCCGGCACAGAGAGGCTGCGCGTATGGATAAGAAGAGGTCCCGAGTGGCCCCATCAGTGTGGCTCCACCACTACCACCCTTCTCAACCCCCTATGTTGTTTCACTCGCTCCCGTTCTCCGCGGGCCTACCTCGCCCTGTATCCACCTCTCACTCCCCTTCCCCCCCCCCCCCCCCGGACCATAGCCACATCCACATATAGCAACAAATTCAAAATTCTCTCTCTGTCTCTCTCCCTCTATCGCCGCCGTTTCTTTCATGTCCCTCAATGCCGCGGTAAACTGACGGCGCAACGCGGTGTGCGCGGTGGAGACATCACGTTGTCCTGGCCTCGGCCTCATTGGCCTCTGCTCTGCCGGCCCGTCCTGGCTCGGCCGTGGCCGCAGCCGTGCCTCTAGAACACCACCCTGGCCGTGGCGCCCTTTGGCCTCTCTCCTTGCCTCCCCGGCCGCCCGGCTTCCCGGCCCCGCCCCGCCGAGCCCCGCCCCGCCCCGCCCGGCCGCGCTTCAAACAACAGGCTCACGGGGTTGCCAAGGCGACCCTCTTCTCTCCGTTCCGCCTGCCCTCCCCTGCCCTGCGCCGGCCCTGCCCTGCCCGGCCTGCCCGGCCTGCCCTCTTACCCGCCCTCTCCGTCTCAACCATCTGCCCGCTACTGTACGGTCCAGAGCGCAGAGCAGAGCAGAGCAGAGGGGAGAGAGCAGGGCACACATGTACGGCGCGGCCAGCGCGGGGACGCAAAATCTCAAATCTTTTGCTAGATTCGATTTGGACGAGACTCCCGCCCCGCCCCGCCGTCTTCTCTGTCCCTTTCCCCTCCTCTCGGCAGCCAACTCCTGCTCCACGCCCCCTCCCCTCCCCTCGACAACCCCCCTTTCCAATCGTACCTGACAGGACAGAGCGGGAGCGGGGCAAGCACGGCAGGCCGCTGTCCGGCAGCAGGAGCCGGGCGGGGCGGAGAGCCCTTGTTACCACTTCATCGTGCGGCTCTGGAAAACAGGTGGCCGTTTGCTGCTGGGGCGAACTAGGGTGAGAGAGAGAGAGAGAGAGAGAGAGAGGGAGAGAGAGAGAGAGAGAGAGAGAGGGAGAGAGAGAGAGAGAGAGAGAGAGAGAGAGAGAGAGAGAGAGAGAGAGACAGAGAGAGAGAGAGAGAGAGAGAGAGAGAGAGAGAGAGATGGGAAAGCGGAGAGCGGATGGAAAGAACACAAAGTGCAGAGAAAGGGGTGGGAAAGCAGCGAGTGCGGCGCGGTACACGGGCCGGGCTTCGCGGTGGAGATTGGAGCAACATGCGCAAATCGTTAGTTTGCCGACCTGTCCTGCCGCCTGCCCCTGTCCTCTGTCCTGCTCGGGGGTCGGTCCGGCTCTGCGGTACCTGCTGGACATTGGAAGCGCGCGGGCGGGCCGTGGCATAGCCGTAACAAGGCGCAAAAACTGACTCGCAACCGCGGACTGGGCTGGGCTGGGCTGGGGTGTCCGGGGGGAGGGGTTTGGCGGGCGTGGACGATGCGGCCGGGGCGGCGGGGTGGCTTTAGGGGGAGCAGGGGCAGGGGAGAGAGGGGGGTGAATAGGGCTGTGTGGGGATTTGGAACTGGTGATGCAGAAGCACGATAAAGGCACCGCCAGCCGCTCGACAAGCGCGCTAGCGTGCCCCTGGCGTGGTGGTGGTGGTTGGGGGGGGGCGAATGTATTACTTCGCGCATTAGCGCCTCTGAATACAGGAGGGAGTTTTATGCGGACGCGCCTTTTGCTCCGCGGCGGACGGCGCGGCGCCGCGGCCGGGCCGTGCTAGATCGTGGTAAAAGCGGACGGGCGAAGGGGGTAGAACCAAAGTGGGAGGGAAACTCCTCCGGCCAGCAGGCCAGGCCTGCACCCAAAAACGCGAGTTCTTGTTTTAGGTCCAATGTTCTTGAATCTTGACCTTATCGGTGTCTTAACATTCGAGTGCAACGGACGCCATTCATGCGCATTTGGAGCACACTTCAAGTATGTAAAGTCAAGTCAAGTGCTGTGCTTGAATAAAGAAATTTTTTGGGGGGGTGCGGCCCGGCGGCCCGGTCTCCCCGCAGCATGTGCTGAAAATCTGCATCAACGGTTAAAGACCCTTTCTGCGAGGATGATTTTTAAATTATCTATGCTGATGGCGCAAGCTACAACTTTTCTCGTGTTGTGTTGTGCTGTTTTGTGTTGTGCGCAGATTGGGCGGCGTCGTGCTGAGCTTGCGAGGCGTGGTGCGGCGCGGGGCGGGGTGGGGCGGGGCGGGGTGGGGCGTGGCGTGGCGAGAGCGGGCCCCATTCAGTCGTCGCATGTATCGATCACGCACATCCTGGCAAGTGACCCCGCGGTGCGGTTCGTTGCGGGGAACTCATCGGGACGCCACGGTATTGTCACACCAGCAGCCGCCACGCCCCGCCACGCCTCGCCGCGCCCCGTCACGCGACTCGGGGGACTGTCAGTTAATCACATGCGGATTACAGAGCGAATGCTCCCCGGGCGGGTGATGATATTTCCTCCTCCGCTACGCCCTGCGCCCAGCGCCGCGCCGTGTAACTCAGGGACGTTGGAACAAAAAAGTTTGTAAACAGGCGGCGTGGTGCGCGGGAGCGGGCAGCTCGCCGCTGTGCGTCGGGGTGGCTAGCGTGAGGAGGAGGAGGAGGAGGGGGAGGAGGAGGAGGAGGAGGAGGAGGAGGAGGAGGAGGAGGAGGAGGAAGGGCGCGTGAGCTCACGCGTGGGAGTCGCGGCGGGACGTGTCGCGCAGCCCGCTCGGTGAAGTTGCGTAAGTTTCTGTCTTGAGCCCTTATTCTCGCCCGGCGCCGTGGAAACACGCGCCCAGCTCAACCGAGTCCAGATCCAGGGGTGGCGTGGCGTGGCGTGGCGTGGCGTGGCATAATATCGGAGCTGAGCGCGAGACTCCAGCTCCAGCCCCCAGCCCGGCTCCAGCTCCAGCTCCAGCAGCGAGCCCGCCGCCTCCTCCCCCGCGTATGCCTGGCGCGCGGCCAAGACTTAGTGTTTCGAGGAATGCGGATAGATCGGATTGGTCGTGTTGGCTCGGCTCGGCTCGGCACCGGTGAGCTCCGGTGGGGCGGAGGCTGAGCCTGGCCCGGTGGGGCCCGGTGGGGCCCGGCACGGGGCGCGCCTCAGACACAAATAGTGAAGATCGCCTTGCTGTGTAGCGTTATTGATCTTCTAGCGCAGACATATCATTTCTTTACTTTTTAATGAATTAATGTTACTTTGTTCTCTTGAGGTATGTATCGATTTGAAGGGTCTTTGAAATATGCTACGTTACCGCAGTGCAACCTTAGTTTACCCTGCGCTCTCCGTGGGTGAGAGGGTGCGCGAGAGGGGCAGGCAGAGAGTAAGTTGGAAAGAGATGGAGGCGTACATCGGCCAGGCGAGGCGCCGCGCCGATCGGCCCGGCCCGCCCTAACTTTCCGTCCAGCCACAGTTCCAGAATTGGCACGTCATTACAAAAGACGTTATCAGACCGCCCATTATTTCCCGCGTGCCTCCTACTTCGTCGTCTCTTTATTCTTCCCCCTCCCTCTGCCGCGCTGCTGTGCCAGGGACTAAGTGCTACATACACAATTTTAGTACCAAAGCAAAAGTCCATTCTGTGTCGACTTCTCACGCCAGAGCAAAACGCCTGCGCCCGGGTCGCCTCCCCTCCCCCTGTCCATCCTCTTCTTGTGTCCCGTCCCCGTCATCACGGAGGCCACCACTCTCTCCCTATCGATGATTGGCGAGCGACCCCAGCTGATGAAACTCGTAAGTTGTCTTGTTTCACCAATTAACCTGAGTTTGAAAAAGTTTGAGCGCCGCACTGCCTGCTAGGCGGCGCTGCCTTTGCCACGTCACACCGCGCCGAGCCGCGCCGCGCCGGCCAGGGGGGATCGACCATTTTAATGGAAGTGACACGGAAAGTGAACGAAGAACCGGAGGGACTGGGTGGGGCGGGGCGGGGCGGGGCGGGGCGGGGCGGGGCGGGGCGGGGGCGCGAATGGCCGAAGAGGGAAAGGGGGGGCTGCCGGGAGGGTGGGGGAGCTCTCTCGGGGGAGGGGGGAAGGGACAGAGGGTGGAAACGTATTAAGCGACCCCCGAGCCGTCAGCCCATCTAGTCATCGGCATCGCTTCGTCAGCCATAATAGGTCACCAGGCGTGGCGGAACGGGGCGGGGCGGGGCGGGGCGGGCGGGCGGGGCGAGCCTGCCATAGAAAAAGAGGGGAGGAAAAAAGACGGTCTTTTTTTTTCCTGGCCGCATTATCATCATCGCCTGCGAGACCAACCTCGACGGAGGTGGCTGAACGGCACGAAAGAGTTCAGCGCTGCATTTCCGTCAGTCCCATTTGTTGCGGAAAAAAATTCGAAAAGAAACGAGGCTAACTTAAGTCTTTGCCTTTCGAATCGTCCATTAGAATACAAAAGTTTTGTGTTTTTAATGTCCTCTTGCCAGGCCGACGGGGACGCGCCCCTAGTAGGCCGACGAGACGGGGCGGGGGCGGGACGCGGCTGTTGGCGGGGTCGCGCCAGGCGGGTCACAACCCCAGCAGGGCAAGGGAGGGGCGAGGAGGTGGGGGAGGGGAGGGGGAAGCACCGGCTGCGGACCATTCAACAGGTTACTAGAATGTATTCCCCGCCAGCTGTTGAACTTTGGCCCTCGGGGCGGGGCACTAACCAGCTGGGCCGAGGAAGGTGGTGGTGGGGCGGGGTGGGGTGGGGCGGGGCGGGGTGGGGTGGGGCGTGCCCCCGCAAGGGAGAGCAGGTGGCGCCACAAGTCCGCCCCGGGTGCCCCGCTCCGCTCTGCCTCTCGCGTTTTATTCCAAGTGCGCTGCCGGACCCTATGAAGTCCTTATGGCCCGCGACCTCTCTAAACGTCGCGCACGAGCCGGCGAGATGAAAATGGAATGCGAAAGTCGCGCGTTTCCATCTTCCTATTTGGTCTGTGAGACGCAAACAGTATCCTTCCCTCCGCCCCTCCCCCGTTACGCACTTTGAGGTCTCACTTGGGCCCCGTTGAAGGGAGAGAGAAAGACAGACAGACAGACAGACAGACAGACAGACAGACAGACAGACAGACAGACAGACAGACAGACAGACAGTTGGGACGGGGAGGGTTGCCGCTCGCCGCGGGCTGTTTGACTGTCGTCCGCGTCCAGAGAGCTCCCGCCTCATTTCGGATGCGCCCGGCCCGGACCGAGCGTTCGGCGGGGCCCCACCACGCCCCACCCCGCCACGCCACGCCCCGCCCCGCCCCGCCCCGCCCCGCCGCGCCCCGCCGCGCTGCCACCACCGTTCGTCGTGCGAGCCGAGCGCGACCTCGCATCCGTTTCACATTTTACGAGAGCGCTGCGCTGCGGGAGCAGGCAGGGGCAGCTGCGTGTGGTGTGCGCGCCCACCGTCCGCCGCGCTTGTCAGGTTTCAGTAAAGTGTCCAGTCTCTGTCTCTCTCGCTCTTTCTCCCCAAAAGAAATAAACAAATGGGTAAACGCGAGGTTTGGACTCTGTCCCGAATTTAAAAAAAATCATTTTCTTGACTGAGCGGCAGGTAACCCACTGATTCTGGCACCACCTGCTTTTGGCTGCAAATCGAATAACTTCTTCGTTCTTGTCGCTCTTTGAATTTTTCATCAGAAGAGAAGGCAGGTATTGGAGGATTGGCGACTGTGTCCTTCCCTGTCCCGCGGACGGAGTCATGTCGCAGTTCCCTGACGGCCTGAGTGAGTGCTGCCATGAGGTGCGTACTGTGCTCGTGAGGTGGCCCCCTCCCCCTCCCCCTCCCATATCTCACTCTCCGCCTCCTGTCTTGCTGACGCCGCCGGCTTCGTGCAAGTCGAGTACTTGTCGTCTGGCACTTACCTGGCCTTATCAGATTGCGGAAACCGTCCCTTATTTTTCGTCTGCGTACATATTCCGCGGCGTCCTCGCTACCCGGTGTGGCGACCCTTCCCTCCTCCCAGCGCCCTACATGGTGTTTGAGGGGGGGGGGGGGGGGTCCACGCGTAGCCGAGTCAAGACTCATCTCTCTAACGAGGGCGCTTTAGAAGAGACGAGAGCAGCCCGCTTATGTACGGGAGAGTCGAGGGGGGCTAATTAGAATAACACATGTAGCATGCACTGCTGCGCCTCGCCGGTGTGTGTGGGGGGGGGGGGGGGGGAGGGGAGGGCACGTAGAGTCTGGAGGTAAGGGGGAGGGGCAGGGCAGGCTGTACAGTGGAGTCCCGCAGCAGCATGAGCGCGGCCACCGAGACCAGGTGGGCGCAGCAAAAAGTTGGGAGAGGGAAGGAGAGAGAGGAGGGAGGGAGGGGGATCATGAAAATATCATGTTTCCTGATGCATTTATGTGTGTGTGAGGGGCATGGAAAAAGAGACGCTTTACGTCCTCGTGTTTCAACACCTTGGGGGGAATACAGAATCCGCAAGACGAAGCCTTTCTTAAGTCTGAACATTCGTGGCGATAGGCGAGGCGGGAGAGCGTCCGCTTAACATTGCGATACTCAGGTGTTTCCTCTCGCCGTTCTAAACCTTGTTCCGCCGTGCGACAGACCGGAAGAGAAATAGTAAGACGCGCGTAGACATGGCGGTGGCGCGAGCGCGACCAGATGAGTTTGTTTTGCCAGCCGAGACATGAGTTGTGCCGCTGAAACATGCGTCAACAGACGATGCGATCCTGATTGTTCTTCAGGCAGGCCTCGAGGCCAAGGCGCAAGGCGCGGCGCAGCGCAGCGCAGCGGCAGCAACACGTGCAAACAGCGGCTAGCAAATAGTTTAAGCAAACTGCTTTCGTACTACCTCGCTGTGAACCTCGCCTATCTATCTATCTATCTATCTATCTATCTATCTATCTATCTATCTATCTATCTATCTATCTATCTATCTATCTATCTATCTATCTATCTATCTATCTATCTATCTATCTATCTATCTATCTATCTATCTATCTATCTATCTATCTATCTATCTATCTAACATGGCCTTTGACGTCCTAGCTCACTTTACCGAGTGGCTGATCATGGTGACCTATAACCTACACCCTGCGCTCAGACAGGCCTGTAGGCGCCTCTGCCACCTCAGCTGTTTCAAAGTTCACCTTCCTAACCCCGTCTTCCTCCTCGTTCCTCCCCCCTCCTCCCCCCAACCCACTGAGCAGCGTCATCAGAAGGGGACCACAGGACCGCGCCGTGCTGCCTCCCCTCCGGGCCCAGCCAGCGGCCAGCGCCCCGGCCCCTACCCGTACTCCTTACCGCCCCAGGCACGGGGTGCGGAGCGCCCCCTGCCAGGAGCGGCTAAAGCGATGAATGAATGTGCAAAAGGAGTTGACGTGGTGGAAGAGAGAGGGATATCACGGGATGCCACTGGTTGTATGGGCCTGGCTGGGTGTGGGCTGAGCGCTGAAGGCTGAGAGCTGAGCGATGGGCGCTGAGGGCTGAGGACTGAGCGCTGTGGGTTGAACGGTGAGCGCTGAGGGCTGAGGGCTGAGGGTTGAGCGCTGAGGCTTGGGTCTAGGTTCTGCTGGAGGCGCGATGCCGCGCCCCTACACCCACCGAGACCTGGCCCGGAGCGTACGTGGGGCGGCGGGCGCCCTTCTCTCTCTCTCTCTCTCTCTCTCTCTCTCTCTCTCTCTCTCTCTCTCTCTCTCTCTCTCTCTGACTCGCCCTCAGGCCGATGCACTGGTCAGCCCCGCCCCGCGGTTCTCCATTGCGAGCCCCGCGCGCCCGGAACGGAACGGAACCGTATTTCAAATCAACCCACGGCGCTACAATTCCGGTCCACCACTGGTTGGTTCTCTCTCTCTCTCTCTCTCTCTCTCTCTCTCTCTCTCTCTCTCTCTCTCTCTCTCTCTCCCTCTCGCTCTCCCTCCCTATTCTCCTTCCCCCAAACTCTCCTCCCGAAAGCCGAAAGCCACGACGGCCCCGGGGAGAATAAAATACGCGAACGGAACGTCGCCTTCTCGCCTTCTCAAACACAGCGCGGGCCGGGGCGGGCGTGGTGGGGCGGGGCGGGGCGGGGCGGGGAGGGGCCGAGCGGAGCCCTCTGCCCCCGCCCCGCCCCGCCCCCTGGAGAGGAAGGGGAAGGGGGTAATATCCGGCCGCCCAGTTCCCCTCTTGGTCCTCTCTGGGTTCCCCTTGATCGCCTTTGCGAAAACACCGGTGGAGTTGGAGGAGCACTGCTTTACCTCTGGCCTCCTGTCTCTCTGTCTCTGTCTCTGTCTGTCCGTCTGTCTATCACCCTTCTCCTGCCCTCCCTCTCTTCTCTCTTCCACTCCCTCTCTCCCACTTTCGATCACATGCTCGCTCTCCCTCTCCAAAGTCCCCAAAGCCAAACGAAATGATGGCGCTCAGAAACCTCTTTCGTATTTGAGGTGACTGTCGGAAGAAGAGGTGAAGAACAGGGTTAGAAATATCTTTTTAAGAACGCTTTTTCTTCTCCAGTGATTTTTTTTTTTATTTTTTTAAAATTTGTACGACTCGTTTAGTTTAGATGAGGTTTTGGCAACGATACATTTTCTTTTAAATTCTGCTGGAAGTTTTTATTGATGCAAACAGGGTTACCCTGTACACTGTACAAAAAACAAATCACGGTCTCGCATACGGAAAACACCGTTTATTCGAACTAAGGGCACTCTGTACAGTCATCGGTGGGTACGGTAGGTTTATTTTTTTACAATGTAAATGGACCTACCTCTAAGTTTATCACTTGTATTTTTTTTTACCTCGCGTGTGTCTGATTCAAAAATCTTAAAACTATACTGTATTTCTAGTCAAATTAAAATATGTCTACGCGCCTCTTTTGTATACGTGCCTCTTTTGTATACGCATCACAAGTAGGACGTGTGCTGCCTCAATAATTACGCGCAAGCTCGTCTCACTCTTATTGGATCGATCGTCAATTAAAATGACTTCAAAGCAGCAGCTTATTTGCTAACTCTCTCTCTCTTCGCAATATTCAATAACTATGTCAACTACGTTTTATTTTTATTTTTTTGTCTTAAAAAGGCACTCTGTGCCTTTCCAATAGGAGGGGAGGGATTCCGAAAGGGTTTCGCAGAAACCTCGAAAGGATCTGATAGGGACGTCAAAGTGAGTTTGGGAAGTGAACGTAGCCGTCCGGCTTCGTAAAGTGGAAAAGCTTCTGTGGTGGCGCCGAACCTTAATTATACGAGGGGGAGAGAGAGGAGAGGACAGCAAGACATGCGGAGGTGGCTGGAGACGTCCCCACCGCTCCGCTCCCCTCTCACAGTCGTGTCGACGATTTTTTGACGCATTCAGGGCGGGAGTACTTTTTAGTGTGGTCTCATCGTGGCAGGGTGTTAAGGTTCAAGCAGGGTGTTAAGGTTCAAAATACACTTTCCCATAGCAGCGTGGTTTTAATTCGAGATGGGGCCTTAATTTGTTTTCCACACGTCCCAGAGATGGGAGTTGGAAGTTATATTTTAAGTAACGAGATTGAAACTAAAATTATCAAACTAAAACTGGCTGTAAACTCGATTTAGTCCTTAAACTTTGCATGTGTTGATGGACAAGGGGAGACTGCCCTGTCTCAAATTATAATTTGGAATCAAGTTGACGGTTGACGGTTCCCACTGTGTGAACACAGCCGCGCACTCACGACTTACCTCCGCAGGTAGTCCTGTCCTGTTGGCTGTGCTCCGCTCCGGTCACGCACTCGCACTCGCACCGCACTCACACGCACACGCTCACGCTCACGCGCGCGGCCACACTTTGACACCTGCTAGCGCGCGACCGATCGGTGGGACGGACACACCGCCACAGCGCCTGGCCTGGCCCGCGCGTACGCCAAACTCGGCTCGGCTCGGCTCGGCTGGACTCGGCTCGGCTCGGCTCGGCTCGGCGCGAGGACGGGACGGCTGGCAAGGCTTTGCGGGACGAGACTGACTGGGAGAGCTCTGATTCAGCGAGAGGAGCGGAGCGGAGCGGAGAGCCAGCAGCGGAGCGGAGGGGCACGGCGCGGTGGCGGCCAGGCCAGTGTGTCCGTGGGGTGGAGGTGGGGGCCTCTGCGAGGCAGGCGCGGCGGGCGCGGGCGCGCGTCCTCCGGCCGCGGGGGGCGGGGCGAGGTCCGGGGGCGTGCGCAATGGCCTCCAGCGAGCGCCTCCGGCACGGCCCGGCGCGGCCCGGGGCGCACGCCACGCCAGGGGATGGGCCGCACTACCAGGGCCGGGCCGGGGTACCCGCCACCTGCCGCTGCACAGCTGGGCCCACACGCGCACGGCGCAAGGGCCGCGGGACGACCCTGGAGGGGGGGAGGAGAGGCAGGTCTAGAGGACGACACGGAGTGGAGCGCCTCGGGGGGCCAGGCCGGGGCGCAGGATGCAGGCTGACTCGCATTGCCCGATTGGCCGAATGGCTCTGATGCCGGAGTGGACGACAGCGTAGCGTCAATGAGATAAAGGCCTGTATGTGGACTGGCCGGGAGGCGCAGAGTGAGAGAGCTGGCCCGGCCCGGCCCGGCCCGGCCCCGCCGCGGCTGGCTGCCCGGCTATCGCGGCCTGACTGTTCTGTTCTCATTACCATTCCGTAATTGACGCTCCGGACATGACTACCCAGCGTGTTCCGCTCATTCGCGTCAGTCGAGCGGCGCAGCGCCCTCCCTCCACGGTGTCGCGTCTTTGTGAATGCAGCAAAATGAACTGCGTATGTGTTTGTGTGTGGGGGGGAGAGAGATGGAGAGTGCGGGGAGGGGGGAGGTCGACTAAGGTGATCCGGCTGACGACCGTTTGGGTAATCCGAAGGAATTTGGGGTAGTCCTAAAGAAAACATAACGTAATCCGAGGGGGGTAATCCGGTAATCTAGGTAATTTGACAGTCGTTTGCCCGTCGGGGAGAGTCCTTCGACGACAGCCTCCAGGCACAGACAGATCGTCCCGATGACGGGCGTGGCGTGAGCCGGCGGGAGACTGCCCTGCTACGCAGCTACAAGCGGCCCCAGCAGCGGAGCCGGCGCCCGCCCCGGCGCGCAGGCTTCGGCCACCAGCCCGCGCGGCCGTCCGATGAGTTGCCTACCCGCGCCTCCGCAGGCGCACCCGCCCCGTAGCGCGGGCTGCCTGGGCCGGGTCCCGGCCCCTGGCCTGGCCTAGTGAGGCACAGGGGACACGTGCGCACGTCACCGTCACGGGGTAAGTCGAGATTTACGCGGGTAATAAAGGAGGAGGCGGGTAAAGAGGATCGGAGTGCGTTTCTCGCGATAAGATAACGTAAATCTTTCCTGGGCCTGAAATGGAACTTTATTGCTATGATGGTCGTTTGGCGGAGAGGCGAAAGGAGCGAGGGAAGAACATGGTAGGGGGTCGTAGTGGTGGAGGGTATTAACGACGAGGAAGCAGTAACACTTTTCTCTCCCGGGCGTACACACATACACACACTCACTGTCCGGCCCGTGCGTACGGGACGGGCGCGGCGACACAGCCAGTACCGCTCCGCGCCATCTAGTGGCCGGCGCGGCGGCCGCGCGCTACGCTACGCCCCTGAGGGCGCTCGTTAGCGCGGGGTATTGCGTCGCGCCGGGGGTGCGACTTGTTGAAGTCCCCATCAGCAGCCGTATCCCGCCACTGGCGGGTTTGGTGCAGCGGATCACCCTCTCGATGTTCGGAGAGGAGGCAGCAAACACCTGCCGCGCCGCGGCAGTCAAACGTCGAGCCTGTTACCCGCCAGGCTCCAGCACAGCGCCACCACCTGGTCGGCGCGCGCCTGCTCCGCGCTCGGCGGGCGCCCCGGCTGCTGCAGCTGCTGCAGGCAGCTGGAGTACTTGAGCGCGGCCTGCAGCGCCTCCTCCGTGCGTCCCTCCAGCAGCCCCTGCAGGCCAAGCTGCAGGCGCCCGCCCAGCTCCTGCACCTGCTGCTGCAGTTTGCTCTTCGCCTTGGTCCCGCGGGTTCTAAAAAAAACAAACGCGCTATATCAGCGGCAGATCATAAAAATCGGACGAACGCTCGTGAACGAGGAACTCACTCCAGCTTAGGCAGATGGTCCAGCCCCTCGAGGGTGGGCCAGTCGCCCACGCAGGCCTCGCACTCACAGCGGAACATGTACTGCTTGGCCAGCGCCTCGCGCCGCTCCTCCGCGTCGAGTTCCAGGAAGTGGGGGCCGTAGTTGTCCAGCACCTCGGCGCCCTGGAGTGAGAAGCTCATTTAGGCGCGGGCACTAGCTCTAGGCTCCGCTCCGGGAAGGGAAGCGCCTGCGAACTCAAGGATAGGCCACCCCGCACGCCACGAGTGCGCGGACGGGTTGCCTACCCCGCGGCCCGCAGGCGCTCCGCTCACCTTGGCGATGAAGCGCGTGGCGCGCACGACGCAGACGCCGCCGTGCGAGTGGCGCGCCACGTTGGGGTGGCACGCGTGGTTGACGAGCGACACGGTCGGGTAGCAGGCGCCGCCCAGCTCCACGCCGCGCGCGCCGCGCACGCCTGCCGCGCCCTGGCCGCCGCCGGGGCACCGGTGCTCCGACACCTGGTACGCGTTGCACGAGCAGCTCTGCAGGTGGCGCAGCAGGGCGGCCGTCAGCAGGACCGCCGCGTCCTCCGGCAGCTCCGTGTCCGCGGGCAGCAGGGCGGCCTCCAGGCAGCAGGTGAGGTAAGCGGCCGTGACGGCGCGCTTGAGCAGGTCGGCGGGGGTGCGCGCCTCCGCGTGCGTCACCTGCGCGAACACTGGTCCGTACCTGCCACACCAGCAGGGCGTCAGCAGGCCGTCCTGTCGCGTTAGTTCCGGAGCCACCACTCGACCCCTTGCGCCATAACTCACCCGTCGCCGAGTCCTCCTCTGTTCCGCCTCTTCTTTTTCTTACCGTCGCCGCCCCCGTCCCCTGTTTCGGCTCCGCGGTGCAGGTCGACAAACTCCTCCGGCAGCGTCGGTACGCCGGCCGCCTCGCCGAGCCCCGCGGCGCGCACCACGATGCGAAAGGCCAGCAGGGCCATGGGGGTCAGTCCCCCGCCGCCGACCCGAGGCGCCACCAGCTGCCGGAGCAGCGGGCACTCCAGGCGGTGGTAGGCGGCCAGCGCTGACCGCCGGCAGTCCTCTCCGCAGAACACCACCTGTTGGCACGGCGACCGGGTCGCGCGCGGTCACACGAAAACATTAAGGTGGAGTAACGCAGTAGACGGATCGAGACCCTAAACCAGAGGGGCGGCGGACTGTTTGTTCGGCCGAATCAATGGTCGGGCAATCACGGTGAGTGCCGTGCGCAGCCAGGGCGGGGGCGCACTCTGTAGTCCTCCATTCACGCGCGCCAGCCCCGGCCGGCCCGGGGGCGGCCCTCCACGTCCGACGTCGATGGGGGCCTCGCGGACCTCCGCCACCTCCTCACTCTGGTGGGCCTGACGGGTCTCCACGATGCAGCCGGCCACGCGCTGGAGGGCGGCCGGCCCCGGCGCCAGGGACACCGCCCTCAGGGACAGGCGGGCCGCCGTGCAGGCCAAGATCCAGCGGGAGTTCGAGGAGCTTTCGGCGGCCGCCCTCAAGGCGCGGTCCCAGAAGGGTGAGAAAAGAATCCCAGTTTGTCTTTTGTGCGAGGTGTTTCTGCAGCGGGCGAGCCTGAGCGGTTGTCTTTCTCTTGAGCAGTGGAGCCGATGCCGGAGATGCCCAGGGTGGCCCAGTCCATGAAGGTGCGCAGCCCATCGCGCGGCCTGCCCCCGCCAGCGCGCGCGCACACAGCGGACACTGGCCACGGCCTCGTGCTTGTTCTAGGTGGACGGCTTACGCACGATCGTGCTGGGAACGCGCCTGTTGGGGGTGTGTCCCGTGTACCTGGAGCGCGCCGCGTCTAGAGTGCCGCTGACGCCGACGTCCCTGCTGGGCAGCGACCGCGCCGCGGCGCTACCCCAGTACCGGCCGTCCTGGCTGTGGGTCGCCTACTCGTGCTGCGTGTTCACGTTCATATTCGCAATCAACTGTTACTCGGTGAGGGACTGGGCGGGCGGGGCGGTGTGTTACGCCTACGAGTAGCTAACCAAGGCCATGACGCCGTGCTCGTGCCGGCCCGGCCCGCAGACCATCAACACCCTCAGGGCCCTCAACGACCCGGACATCGCCACGGGGCTGATCAACGTGCTGAGCGCCGTGGCGTACTTCGCGTCCTGCATCAACGCGCTGGCCATGGTCGCGGGTGCCAGGCGCAAGTACCAGCTGCTGCCCCGCCTGCTCAACTGGCCCGTGTGCTCGGCTGCCACCGCGTACCCCAACGCGCTCACGCTCCTCCTGTACGTCGGATCCTTCCCGCTTATCTACGTCATCACCGACTTCCACACCATCGTTCGAGTGGTAGGGAGGTGTCAGTGTTGCCAGAGAAGTAGGCGAACAAATTCCCACGAATGCACCTGTGTGAGGCAGACGGGTATCTCCGCCTGCCAACCAGGCAAACTATCCACACATTGAGAATACTTTTTGCCTAGAAGGCAGGCGGAGATACCCGTCTGCCGCACACAGGTCTATTCGTGGGAATGTTTGCCTACTTGTCTGGCAACACTGGGAGGTTCAATTTCGAATACTTTGATACGTTTTCCTCCCTGCTGTGCACGTCCCGGGCGACGCTGCGCGCTGCGCCCCTCTTGCAGCCGGTGGTGTTCGTGCTGTTCTTCTCGGCCATGGTCAGCCTCGTGGAGCGCCTCCTCCTCATGTTCCTGGCCGGGCGCGCGTTCCGGTGCTTCAGGAGCGTCAACAAGGAGCTGCGCCAGCTCGGCATTCTGTTCCGGGACCGCATGCACCTGCAGTACGTGCCGGACGCGGCCGCCAAGATAACACAGCTGCGCGCGCAGCACGAGAAGTAAGGGCTGACCGAGGAGTTTGTTCCTTTACTGCGAATTCGATTTTACTTCTTTCGCCCGTCCCTTATACAAAAGTCTGTGTCTCGCCCTAGGATTGCCAACTTTCTGGAGTTGGCCACTCAGGTCTACGAGCTGCAGGTCATCGGCATCCTCCTCTACGACTTCGGGACTACCGTTCTCACTATGTACGAATTCATCGTGTACTTGTCCCGACTCAGCGCCGACCGGGACCCCGACAACGACGACTACGCTGTTATATTTCTGCTCAACGTTTTGTATAGCAGTGTAGTCACTACCTGCCTCTGTCGCGCGTGTTACTGGACACACAGGGAGGTAAGGAAGGAGGAAACCCTTGGTGGAGTGTTTTCGCGTACTGCAGAAGCGTCTCACATTCGACAATGTTTTCATCATGCAACGCAGGGCAGGATGACCCACGCCCTCGTTCACAAGGCCCTCAGCTGCATGACGATAAGTGAAGATGAGTGTTTGCAGGTGATCTTTGCCCTTCCTCTTTCCTCAACCCCCGTCAACCTGCCATCTGACTAATGGGACGATGCAATACTTTCTCTCCTCTCAGCTGACCATCTTCTCTCTGCAGTTGATGAACAAGTACTTTATCGTTTCGCCGCTCGGCATACTTAACCTCGACAATTCGCTTCTGGCTTCGGTACGGAAGATTCAAATCAAATACGAAGAGCTCACAATCATTATTGACAAGTTTTAACCGTTGCTAAATGTGCTTTTGTGCAAACTTTCCCAGTCCCAGTATGGACACCGTCGCTGTGTTCCGTTTCGGACTTTGCTCCCAAATACTCTCATATTGGATTTCGTTTCAGTTCAGCCTGGGCGTGGTCATGTACGTCCTGGTGCTGGTCCAGTTTGGCGGTTCCGCGCCTGTGGGCGTCAACGCGACGACGCCCTTCAACTCGACGCCCTTCAACTCGACGCCCTCGCCCTGGCAGTGACCCCGTGTACTCACGTCGCTGCAGCGCGGGCAGGGCAGTGGCGCCAGGACTGGGGCGCAGCAGTGGAGGCAATGCGTCGCCATCTCCTCCAGCGCCAAGGACCAGGCGTACGGCCGCTCCACGATGATGGCGCTGCCTGTCGACAAGGGGCGGGGCGGGGCGGGGCGGGGCGGGGGCGTCTTGCATGAGAATGGCGCCCTACTCTCATTCATCCTCATAAAGAAAATTCTATTTTTTGTAAGTACAATTTATGAGCGTGGTGCTCGTACTGACCCGCGGGGATGTTCTGAGCGGCCACCAGGTGGCGCCCGCGACGTGCGTCCACCCGCTCTTCCAGCGCGGCGGACGCCGCGGCTAGGGTGGGGTGGGCGCCAGCCAGAAGCCTGGGCAGCGCGTCAAGCCCCGAGGACGCGAGCGGCGCCGGCGGCGGCGATGACGGTGGCACTCCCTGAACAGAACAGAGATGGCCACCGCTGAGTTACGAATGTTCTCAGAGGCGCCCGCGTGGCGTAAAGAGACGCCTAGCGCACCGCGTTCTGCTTGCCGCCGATCTTCTTGAGGCGCTGCATGATGCTCGCCACAGCCGCTGCCTTGTCCGAGGCCTCCAGGCGGTCGGCGGCGTCCCTCACGGCAGCCATGGCTTCCCGGAGCACGGTGTCAGCCTCGGCCAGCGCGCCCCGCGCTTGCAGGCAGTCCGCCGTGTCCAGGAGGACAGTCAAGTAGGTGGACAAGAGTCCCGCTGTGGAGGCGGTGGCCGCATCGGGGGCCTTCACGAAGGTCTCCAGGAGCCGGGCGGCGCGCTGCAGGTCGCGCAGCGCGGCCTCGGACTGCTGCAGCCTGAGGAGCGCACGGCCGCGGCCACCCAGCGCCACGGCCTCGTCGCGTGCGCCGCTCTCTGAAAAGCTGGAGAGGGCAAGGTGGTCGCTCTCTGGTAGCCATCTGAGACGCGCTCTCGGGACGCGATGCTTACGAGACAGGGGGCGTGGGGACGTACCGAATGGCCTCGGACAGGGCGAGGACCGCGTCGATGTCCCTGGAGCTGGCGACAGCATCCTCCGCACGAGCAAGGGCGCGCTGCGCCTGCTCGCGGCTCTTCCCCCCGACCGCGTCCTGGGCCCGGGCCCGCACCCGCACGTGCTCGCGGAGCGCGCCGCGCGCCCGCGGCAGCTGCGGCAGGCGGAGGGCGCGCGCTGCCCTGGCCGCGTCGCTCGACGGGGCGGCGAAGTCCGCCAGCAGCGCCCCGCCGTCCTCCCGAGCAGCGGACCACACCTCGCCCAGCAGCGCGTCGAACACAGACATGTCCTCACCCGACCACGTGATCACTTAGCTGCAGCTTGGTGCGCCCCACGAACAGACGCATCGATATTATAAGAGAAAATGAACGCCCGCCTATCTCTCCATCCTGCAGCCTCTCGCCTGTTACTTTACCTGACTAGCTGCACTGCGGCCGCGGCCGCCGCACCCGCACCGGCACCGGCCGCCCACCCTCTCGCTTAGCGTGTGATTTAAATAGATCGGCCAAGCGTGCCAATGTACGCACCGCATGGACACTCTCGCTGGGGGAAGGGGGCGGGGCAGAGAATTTGAGTTTTCTTTCCCACGTGTTCATTGGTTTGATATGAATGGATCTGGCCCTCACGTTTCAATGGCTGGTGGAACGCAATTAACGGAAAACCCCCGTCTCGCACTTTGGCTGGATCTCCCGCGTGCTTTGCGTGACTGTACATAGTCCGCGCGAAGGGGGATCCGCGTGGCGAGAAGAGATCAAGAAGGCCTGGGCATGATGACGAAGGAAGTCGTCCGTTCTTCGCGCTCTCTACTTGTTGCAAAAAAAAATCACTCATGAACGTAAAGTAATTGAGGGCTGAATACTACGATATGTGAAGACATCATTTTCCGTTCATAATTTGTTTTGGAAGGAGAACATTTAAAGGTATTGCAAGTCTCTCAGTAGGGAACTTCTTATAATTTTTTTTTGCTGCGTGGTTGGTTAACTCTTTTCTTTGCTGTCATTGACAGACACTCTGATACTACAGGTCTTTTCTCCAAAATGGTGAAAATGGAGAGTAGTGATATGGATACGGAATCGCTGTTATTTCAGAAAAAGAAGATAGAAGAATATGTTACTCGCAGACTTGTTGAGGGAGAGAAATGGTAAGTTACGTTGTTTGTATGTTTGTGATAATTTTGGTGAATTGATCCACAAGGGTTACGGGTTGATTATATTTCTATGAACCATGTGACTCAACAATATTTATAACACACATATTATATTTCCTTCTGTTAAAATTATCAAACCCTTGTGTATTTAGTTGTTACCAATGTGATATAAATACCGATACGGTACAGAAATGGCATGTATTATCACCGCTTACGGTTCTGTATACGCTGTGTAAAAAGTCCTCCGGTTTTTATAATTTTGATCCTTGTTACCTCTGTTTTGGTCATTTACTGATGTACTCGATTTTTCGACATCTTTCGCCTTTGTCATTCCCGCATTTTTTTCACAAAAGGCGTATTTTACTTTTTGCCGTGTGCTTTGTGAGGTTAGCGTTCAATTTTATAGGTTATGTGCTGAGACCTCTATCCATTGTCTATGAGTTATCTATCAACGATGTGACGAAGTGTCATTCTCACCTTGAGTAATTTTCGAAGCTTTCACATTCTACTTTTACTCGTCCTTGATTTTTGTGTAGTGTGTGCATTGTAATTCTATTGACCCATTTACCAAAACTTGTCTCTATCACTTGCTTTCACTTCTTTATTGAATGTAGGTTGTGATAAGTTTTGTCACTTCCTTTTTGTGTACAGGTATCTTTTGGCCAGATCATGGTATGAAAGGCTGATGGAGTATCTGACAGACACAAATGACACTAGAGAATCCTATCACCCTGGCCCTATTGATAATTCCTCTTTAATCCAAGGTAAATTGCACTTAATTCCCTCTGTATTTACTTGTTTTTATTAACATTGTTTACTTATTTTGCTATAACCCTTTCAGTGAATGATGGTCAGCAGAAGCTTAAAGATCATCTCATTGATGAGATGGACTATAAGCTACTGCCAGAAGATATTTGGAACTATATTGTCACCAACTATGGTATAACAGAAGGGCAGGAACCTATCTCTAGATCTGTAAGGTGTTTTTGTATAATTTGTTATGTTAATTTGTATTGATATTTTTTGAATAAATAGTCATATGATTGTGTTTTATTACAGGTGGTAGATATAGGGCAATTTGCTGGTCATTTGAAAGTTGAGGTGTATTTGATGGAGATAGAGTTGTGTAAAGATTTCAAGCTAAACAAGACTGTAAGACACAGGTTTAGTAGGAAAGAAAAAACATGTAAGTATTCTTTTAGCCCTTTGCACTTGTTTGGTTCTGTTTAGTTTTCGTAGTTTCTTAAGGAACCAAATAGTTACACAGTGAAATGTAATTGCAATGTGTTAGGTAAAATATTTCTGGCTCTGTTAATAACCTGAACTTCCTCTTTCCCACTAGCAACTCTCCATTCAGTAGCAAGAAAAGTATTTGAAATTCCCAGTAATGTCCAGAGTCAACTTTGGACCTGCATATCAGAAACCTCTTACAACCTTATTAAGGATTCAGAATCAACTTTGCAAGATGAGATGATATTCCCCAGCTGTGTTGTTATTTTAGATACTCAGCAACCAGATGGAAATTACGCAAGTCAAGAACACATGAAAAAGTGAGTATTCTTTTCTCTCTCCTCTAGCTTTCAATTTTTCTTTTTTTACCATTTTTAGTCTGCAATTTTGTTTATATATTTCTAATTTTAAAGATTGGATATTCGAGAGCCGCTGGGCCGGTCACCCATATTGAAGGAAACAAATAAAAATACTGCCATCCCCTTACCTGCTCCTGAGACTCCTTCTACTAGTCCGTCTATGTAAGACCATATAGCAATTTTGTCATTAAAATCAAATAAATTAAGGAGCCAATCATATTAAATGTAATCTTCCTGTATCATTTTGTTTAGGACAACGAGATACAGTATACAGCATAGCATTAGCGTTACTGCCGGTTTGTGTGGCCTTTCCAACTTGGGTAACACTTGTTTCATGAACAGTGTTTTACAGGTATAAACATTTTTTAAATTAATATTCCTGCTTAGTTAATTAACTACACCAATTGAAATTAATTAACATTTTTGTTCAGTGTATGAGTAATACCCCTCCAATCACCGACTATTTTTTGAAAGATCATCACCACCAAGATTTGAATGTAGATAATCCTCTAGGAATGAGAGGGGAAATCGCTAAATCATTTGGGGAACTTATCAAAGTAATGTGGAGTGGTACATCAAGCACTGTGCCCCACCACTTCAAGGTAGGAAAATTTTCAAAGTCGCCTGAAGCACTATATTTGTTGTGTTTTCTAAATCTTATTTTCTCTTTCAGCTGCAAGTTTCCAAGTTTGCTCCACAGTTCTCGGGCTATCAACAACACGATGCTCAAGAACTCCTCACCTTCCTCTTGGATGGATTGCATGAAGATTTGAACCGCATTCATGATAAACCATACATTAAGCAGAGAGATTCTGATGGTAGACCTGATGAGGTACTAAATTTATATCATCTCAATCAATCACTGTAGGCTCTTAATCTAATTTAGGCTTAATTCCAACCCACAATTTTTTACTTTACTCAGGTTGTAGCTGCTGAAGCTTGGTCAAACTATAAAAAACGGAATGATTCCATCATAGTTGAATTGTTTCATGGGCTTTTGAAATCTACTGTTTGGTGTCCTCGTTGCAAAATAACATCTGTCACTTTTGATCCGTCTTGCTACTTATCCTTGCCTCTGCCTACAAAACTGGAAAGGCATGTTGAAGTAAGTTCCCAAAGATTTTCGCATGCCTACACATCTTTTGTTTAACCTCATATTTCTCTAACTACACAATGTCTAGCTATGCACTTACTATTCCTCTTTATTTCTGCTCAGGTTTTATTCTTCCCTTACACTGGAGAACAGAAACCAACTCTATACAAAGTTCAAGTACCTCAAAGGGCGAGAATGGAGGACGTCTTCTTGGGACTCCACAAACTCACAAACTATCCTGTAGACCAAATGATTGCCACTGAAGTTTTCAAACATCACTTTCAAAGAATTTTTGACTCAACAGATGCTGTTGATACATTTGCTGATGATCGAGAGAGATTGCATGTGTAAGAGCCTTTCTGAATATTTGTGAAAATCATTATCTTACTAAAGATGTTGAAGGTTGTTTTCTTTAAATTATTTTATTTTCTATATATTATTAACTTGACTGCTTCTTTTCTTGTCCAGCTATCTGATACCAGTGTCTATTCATGACAAAAAATATGTTGCTCTACCTGTGTGTCAATGGGAACTTGATTCAAGGAGAGAGTTTGCCAATAATCAGTTGTTTGGTTTGCCTGTATTTGTTGTTGTGCCACGCAATGGCTGCACATATACCCAGCTGTTCAATGCCATTCTGAAAAGAATGGCACCTTTTCTTAACATCACAGTTACATCTAATCCTACCTACAAAAGTTTTGATGATGACACAGCTCACCACAATGGAAGTATGTTGAAAAAGCTACACATATTTATAAAAAAATCCATAGGCAAGCTACTTTTACAGCCTTCTGGTTATTAAATTACTTTTGCTTTATAGGTATGAAAGACTCTGAAGATGAAGATGATGAAGATAGTGAAGGAAAATTGCCAAGCAATGATGGTTTGGAGTCTATGGATGTTCATGTTGAATATTCAGGTTCCAGTGGTTTTGAATTTGACAATACAGAGGAAGACTGGGACAGAGATGAAGAAGAACAAAAATACACAAATGGAGATACTTCAAACCAAAGTTCATCCTTCAGAGTTTTTATTGTCAATAACCATAGAATTCATAGCATTGCCTCCCCTGATATGGACACTAAAGTCATTCATTTCCCAGGTTTGTTTTGGATTAGCTTCTGTATCATTCATTCATCTTCATATATGAAAAAGTGAACCTTATATGTTACTGATTGTTTACTTTTTTTATTTTAATTTCTTAGATTCATTAGGGCGACAGTACCTGGTTGTGCAATGGACCTCAGCAAGTCGCCAGACGTACTTCAAGGAATCAGCAGTTCGAGACTTTGATAAACATGAAAGTCTTCACAGTACAATGAGGCCAAATGGCGTTGACTTGAAAGACTGTCTAACTCTTTACACAAACACTGAGAAATTGGATGCTTCAGAAGCTTGGTAAGCTTACTTTCTTATAGTGCTATGAGACTTCCGTCATACAAGTTGTTATTTTCATGACTTAATTTTTCAGGTATTGTCCAAAATGTAAAGATCACATAGAAGCAACTAAAAAGTTTGATCTGTGGAACCTACCCCGAATCCTTGTGATACACCTGAAGAGATTCCATTACAACCGATTCCGCAGAGATAAAATTGATACTACAGTCAACTTCCCCCTCCGTGGTTTGCAGCTTCGTGATTACATTTCAGATCCAAATTATGATAAGAGCAGTACCTATGACCTCATCGGTGTATGCAACCACTATGGAAATCTGGCTGGTGGTCATTGTATGTTACCTGTTTAATTTTTTCTAAGTCATTTTCTAAGTTCTTAATCTCGTTACAGTCTTCATATATTCTCATCTTTATAAAATTTCAGATACTGCCTATGGATTAAACAAGGTAGAAAATGCATGGTATCTGTTTGATGATAATCATGTGAGGAAAGCAAGTGAATCTTCTGTTGTGGTAAGCTTTATTTCTTTGTTGTTATGTTGATTCTCTTATTTTCTTTTACATTCAACTAATTTTTCCCCCCCAATTTTTACAGTCAAACAGTGCTTATGTACTTTTTTACATGCGCCGTGATGCAGAAGAAATGCAACATTAGGTAGAATGAGTGATAGTGATTGTGCTAAGTTCTAAAATCCAATTGAAACACTTGTGAATGTGCCCAGTGGGATTGTGTTGCTTAGTGGTGTGAAAGTCAATGTCATTTATGTGGCAACCTTTGATACTTTGGAGGAAACCATTTTCATTAAAATATGCTGTGATAAAACTGAAGGTTTACCCACAAGTCAAGATTTAGAAACCTGGAAGTTCCCACAAAGAAGTGACTAATTAAAGACCATAGTCTAAGACCGAAAGATAGTGTGTGTGCTGTTATAACATACCAAGTCATTCTGTTTGATGACCTTCAACATTATTTGTCTTGTGTTCTGTTTACAAACTAACCCTCCTCAGTGATTTTTTTGTCACCTATGTCTCCTATGGCAGCTCTGTCCTCAATCACTGAAATAGTTTAATTTGAGTTTCCGTCTCATGTGCTTTCTTATTGCCCTTGCTTACAGCTTCTGAAGTATTTCTGGCTGAAAACCCTTTTCTTTTAACCTCAGCTTTTAAAAGAAATTGGCATTTTTACCTTTGCTACAAAAAGCTTAATTTGTTGTGAGAAAAATTCACATTGTATTGACTGTAAAAAATTGAAATTGTTATAGAAATTTGATTATATTTTGAATGCCAGCTTCTGATATTAGGTTGAAGCTGCTCTGATATTTTTGAAATACTGAAGTTACTTGTATGAGATAATGTGCAAACTTATTCTGAGACTTGAGGCTGAGACTTATTTGAGTAAAGAGAACATCATTGTCATGCAATAGTAGTCAACAGCTCTGTGGCATGTAAAAGGACAGAGAGGTCAGAACATATTATCAATTCACTCTGTTTCTTTTTTTTTCCTATGAAAGTTATATTTTGTGGAGAATGGCATGTGGGTTTTATTTATTGCCTTATTTATTTCTTATGCATTGATCGTTCCTTTTACCATAGTGTTGGAAGTTCTGGTGAGCTCCTATTCAAATTTCCTTGTGTTCTGTTATATTCACTGTTGTTACATCTCCTTCCAGCTTAGCTAGACAGTTGTTTAATAAAAATTTTATTACCTGTAATTTGGTATATTTTTAAATGATTTTTTCTGATCATTCTCACCCATTGCTGTAGTCCTTCATTTAATATGGGAGTGGCCTCTTAAATGATATGAATAAAAGTATTTGACATGTGTCAAGATGTAAAAATTCTTGTTGTTTCTTAGGTTTAGTATAAATGCCTAAAATTCACTTTGGCATACCACAGGAAAAGACTGTCTCTCTGTTAAGTGTTAGTGCTTTGCTGTATTGCATTCTTGATTTGTTTTAATTTGACATTGTATGCTTTTACCATTTTGGTCTGTTATCTATTGTTAATCAAAACTTACAAACGCGAGGTAGTCCGGTTTTGGTCAAAATTCCCGTTTTGTTTTCAATGGTATATAGAAGGTGCTCAAGTCATTGATTTTCAATTTGTCCATTGTAACTTTAATCTTTTTTGATACGTATTGTTGAAGTCATACTTAATATTAGAAATTAAAAGTTTTTACCTAAATGTGATGGTAGTTCTGAGGGTGTAGGTTATAAATGACTGCTTGAATCTAATATGTCTTAATACAGAATTCCTAGTGCTCTTTGGATCTTGAGATGGCTGCATGCAGAAGATGCTATTTATTTGAAATTATTTTAAGTTTTCCCTCTTGGTGTCCATAATTATTTTGTTTTTACTTTTCCCCCTAAAATAGTTGTCCAACAGCATATTGGTTGCAGTCTTATTTATTGTGAATCATATTGTGAACTTCTGTGCTAAGCACTGAGAGATCAGTACACTTATTTTCATCTGGAGAGTTGACACATTTCAGTGTAAAATCAAATGCAAATTAAAGATTTGGAACATTTTAACTATTTCACCCATCATTTGATAAGAAAAAACCTATTGCATCCCAAAGTCATGAGAGTACATTGATGTGAGTAAAAAGAGTCTTGCACATCGCCATGGTGATCGGTGAGCGCTCGTCGTCGATTAACGTTTCCTGCTCATTCTTCAGGGAAGAGAAGCCGCATTATGGGTCCCCGGTCCTCCTGGCCTTCCGAGCCGTCTTCTCGATCCGGGCGCAGCGCGGCCCGCAGAGCGCGGAGGGCGCCGAGCACGGGCATGGGCCTCAGGGGGAAGGCCAGGGCCGCCGCCTGCTCCGACTCGGACTCGGTGTTGCTAGAGGCAGCAATAGAACCTGCAGCAGTGCCATTTCAACGAGGGGTCCGTAGCTGGCCAGGACACCGAACCACCCGCCCAGTGGCCACCGGCCGCAGCGGCGCGGAGCAGGGCGGGCAGCAGGTGCCAAGCGCAGGTGAGGACAGCAGTGCCTTAAGTATTAAAATGGAACGCCATTCTGACTCCGGCCGCATTGCCTGCCATATACGTCAACGCCCCCGCGGTATCAGTAAGGGCGGGCGCGACAGAACTTACCTGGGCGGGAAGAGCAGCGGCAGGCTGGGCGCTCTGCACCAGGACCTGCAGGGCCCCGCGAGGGCGGCGAACAGGGACGGGTAGGCGGTGGCCAGGGCGGCGGCCAGGGGGCCGAGGGGCCTGGCGGGCCAGCCCGAGGGGAAGCCGTAGCCGGTGAAGCCCAGCTGAGGCACGGCGGGCGCACCGCCCGCGGCCACCGAGAAGGGCGGCGAGCTGGGCAGCGACCCGGCGGCCGCGTACACGGGGGGCAGCTGCGGCAGCCCCTGGCCCACCCCTGGGTACCCGTAAGCCGGGTACCTGCGGCGAGTTAAGGGAGGCGTTCAGCGGAGGCGGAGCGCAGGCGCCGCCACACCTACACCTACCTGTACCTGTGCCGTGGACGTCACGAGAGGCTGGTACTCACGTTCCGGGGAGCGCGGCGGGGGCGGCGGCCGGGTAGGGCAGGTAGGGCGGCAGGTAGCCGATGGACTGGTTGCGCGCCAGGGTCGGCAGCAGCAGCAGCACGTAGAGCACGGAGGCGGCAGACGCTGTCACGGCCTCCTGGACGAAGGGGCGGGAGGGAAGTGCCTGGTCAGTCTGAACCTGGGGCGCTGGCGCGCGCAGCGGGGGCTGCGGGGCGGGGCGGGGCGGGGCGGGGCGGGGCTCGAGCGCGGCGAGTGAGCTCTGACCTGGAGGTGGCTGGAGGCGTTGGAGGCCGCGCTCGTGTTGGCGGGCGCGACCCGGAGCACGGGCATGGTGCTGGTTTCCGGCGGCGGCAGGTGCAGAAGCGTCAGACCCCGGAGGCGCCCGCTTTTATGTGTTCCGGCGCGCCTCTGCGTGGCGTCGACCTGGAGGGGCGGATGAAAGCGCTCCGCTCGCCCCGCCCGATGAGATGAGTTCGGTACGGCCCCGCCATTCGTATGCACTTATTCCCGCCGAATGGAAGCTGCGGGCAAGCGCAGCCTGTTTTTTAGTCGTGTTCGGAACGTAGATGGGCTGGGCGCCTGCAACGTCTGCGACAGGAGGGAGAATTTTTTAAAACGTCGAACCTCTGTGCCTCTGGCGTGCGCGGTTGATTTCCTTAATGTTTATGTCTCTCTCTTCCGCTGGCGTGGAAGGGCGTGGATCTGATTCCTTTCTCGTAATAAAGGTATATAAAAAGGGGCAAAATTCCCCCTCTGCCGCGAGGACAAGTTGCCCTCTACGCGAAATGAGAAAATCGAAACTTAAAGTTTGCGGAAGTAGTTTTGTGGTCACTACTACCAACTGTCAACTTTTTTAAAGTCAAAGTCTTTGGGAGAAAATGAATGATACGTTTATCTAGTTGTGACTTTAAACGTGAACATATTTGTTTTAGTATTTGAAGGGTGATTTATTTTTCACTTAACGTATGCTAGGCATCGAACTGCTGCCTAGTATCCAGTGAGTTCGGGTAGTCAAGTAGTCAGGCTCGTAGCACTGCTCCACATTCTGGCGCCAGTGAAGTGGCGCCGGTAAAAAGAAAAGAGTGCAAGTAACGGCCATCAGTAAGTTTTCTTACCTGAAAGGAAATTTTCGCTGAAAACATTCTACGTGTTCTCAATAACTTGTAGCACGGAGAGTCACCAAAATCTGCAGTACAACAGTGTAATCATTCTGCTATATTACTCGTAACTTTAATACATTCCATAGCAGAAATTGCAAGTTTCGAGGGATTTTCCAAGACACCCAGGTTGGTTTTTTAAAATAAAACATGTTTCTTATAAGCGTTGGATTATGACAACGTGTCTACTCTATTTTCGCCTAAATTGTCTATTGTTTAGTCTTCTGCAGCGCGATGAATGTAATACGCCAAGCACGGGGTAATCCAGCCGGAGGTCCCAATAGATCTCTCATCGGGCCACAAAAATCGAGAGGACGAGGAAGAGGAGCCTTGGACTTTGATCCAAGTACCTATAACATATATTTTTAAAATGAGAAGACGGCGATTTTCATTGTAATTATTTGTATTTTTTTATATTTTTTTTAATTTTCTCTCTAGTTCAATTCCGACCCGGGCAGCGAGCTTCCTCCTCAACTGATAGTGGCACTGATACCAGAACCCCGAGCAACTGGCAGCTTCAAAGGGCTATTAGATCTTCAGCATACCGAACTTCGTCTTCATCAATGCGCACTATATCTGGAAATGCCACAACCCCTTCACCTTATGCCCATAATAATCAGTTATTAGGAAATCAACATCTCCAGAGATCCGGGTAATTAATCATTCTTTTTGCAACCCTTGTCTTAAAATTATTTTACCAGAATTTATTATGATTTTACATCAATATTTCAGAAAATTAGCATCATCCTCTTCTATAACTCCTACCTCCACTTTTATGTTGCCTCCCAAAACACCTCGCTGCAACACATCTACCCCTAAAGGTTCAATTATAGTTTCAAGCACACCACGAACAACCCCATCTGTATCCAGTGGAACAGATAATCAAACTTCACATGTTGTTCTGGGTATGCTTTGATATAAAATTAAATTTTTTTTTCAAGGAACCTGACCTGTTAAGCACCTAGTTTTATTTTATTATTACGTATCATATTTTTAAAAATGACTAGCTTTAACCGAAGGAAGAGGCCATGCAAGAGGTGAAGTAGGAATAGCTGTAATAGATATCAAGAGACCTCGTCTAATTTTGTGTCAACTCAGTGATCGTCAAACCTACGCCAACACACTTACAAAACTCACCATATTCCGTCCTGTTGAGGTGCTATTTCCCATTCCAGTTGTTTGTTTTTGTTTGGAAGTATAAATTCATTTACATTGTTTCCATGAGTCTAAAATATTGCCATTTTGCTGCAGATACTTATTCCACATACTTTTGTGGATTCAAGTCAGCCAAATAAACTTTACAGTCTCCTAGAGGAAAAGTTTCCATTGACTAATATGACAAAAGTTCAAAGGCGGTTATTTCGAGATTCTGAGGGGCTGGAAAAGGTCCAGAATTTATGTTTGCCTGAAAATTCTTCCTGCCAATTGGTTATTCAGGACCGGTATGTTAACTCTTGAATTATTTCACTTGTTCATTTCATTAACAAACTGTTTTATGTTTATTATTTGGCACAGGTTTTATGCCCTTGCTGCCGCAGCAGCTCTACTTAAATATGTGGAGTTTGTGCAAAATATCATTTTTGCTGCTCATTCCCTAAAAGTAGAATATCAAGGTGCACATGATGGAACACTTATTGGTAACTAGACATCAGACATTTGTACCTCTCCACCCTTTTGTTGACAACTGAATTGCAATCAAATCTTGTGAATTTTAGATATTAAAACTGCAAAGAACCTGGAGTTGTTATTAAACCAGCAAAGTAATAATGCAACTCATACTCTGATTGGAATATTGGATCATTGCTGCACTCATGGTGGAAGTCGTTTACTACGTGCATCGCTGCTGCATCCACCATGTTCTTTGACAATCATCACAAATAGGCAAGATGGTGTACAAGAGCTTGTGGGAAACCTTGAAATGACTCAAAAGCTACAAGTATGTTGCTTTTAAAGTTGAATGAAAATTTTTGCCTCTCGGTCCTTGCTCTTACACTTAACTTTAATTCTATGCAGGAAATTTTGAAACAACTGCCTGATGTTGAACAACTACTTACGCTATGTATGCTTACACCATCAACTATTGATGGCACACAATCAATGGAAAAAAGAATTAACTATGTTCTTATGCTTAAAACAACTCTGGAAATTCTACCGCATCTTGCAGCAGCACTTGAAAAATCCCAGTGTTCCATGCTGTGCAAAGCCAGAGAGGTATTACTGTTGTTGAATAGAACATTAATATTCTTAGTTTCAATTATTTTTATTTAATTTGTCCATAATTTTCTTTCAGTGTCTTATAGATTCTCGAGGTGATCTTATGAAGGACAGAATATTGGAAACGCTTCATGAAGATGTTAAGGCTCCCAAGGGAGGGAAAACAGCCCTCTTTCAAAAATGTTTTGCTGTGAAGAGTGGTGTAAATGATCTCATGGATGTTGCCAGGAAAACGTATTGTGAACTGATAAATGACATCCATGGTAATAATTTTATTTTTTTAAATTTATTTTTAAATTTGTTTTTAACTCTTAGTAATTTTTTGACCCTAAAGATCATGTGTTAGACTTGGGGACAACTCATTCACTTCCATTGAAAATAGATTATTCAGTTACAAAAGGATATCATATTCAGATAACATTCCAAAAAAATCAGCGCATTGAGAAATCCAGTCTGCCACCCTTTTTCGTTCAGGTTGTACTATATAGAGTTTTCTTTGATATAGTATGAAGAAATTTTTAAAATATTACTATTTTAGTTGGCATTCAAATTTGATCTTGATCACTTGTTTTTAGGTGCAGCAAAGCAGGAATTGTCTAACATGCACCACTGATACTCTCATCCATGCAAATGAACGGATAAAACATGTCACTTCTGACATCTTAACAATAAGTAACAGGCATGTCTAAGATTTGCAGTTAATTTCCTTAACAAAAAGAGAAAAAAAAATTTTCTCACATTTTGTTTTACAGACTTCTTACCACTGTCTTGAATGACATTCGTCAGCATATTAGTTATCTATATGAAATGTGTGATAGTATAGCAGTCATAGATCTTTTATTGGCTTTGGCCCACACTGCCAGCTGTAATAATTATGTTAGGCCAACATTTGGAGACCATCTTTTACTTAAATCCTCACGTCATCCAATTTTAGAATCTTTTGCCTCATGTGATCCTGTTGCCAATGACATAGTGAGTAGTTTTAGGCACTTAAAACATTTCAGAATTCATAATGGATTCATTAAAATTTTCTCTTCTTTCCTCTTAATCAGGAAGCCACCAGCTGGAAAAATTTGTGTGTAATTACAGGACCAAACATGAGTGGAAAAAGTATTTACCTAAGACAAGTTTTACTTCTCCAAATAATGGCTCAGGTAGGGAACAATTATTCATAACATTTTTTATCAAAAGCATTATAAAAAATAAACGGTAAATTTTATTTAACAGGTTGGGTCTTTTGTTCCTGTGGAACAAGCAGTCTTTCGTATTACCGACCATATTTTTTCTCATTTAAACTTTGATGACAGTATAGAGAATAATGCATCTACCTTATCTCTTGAGGTATGGCTAGTTCTTATCTCCTCATTTTACTGTAATATGTGGTGTTTATACCTATTTTCTTCAATTCTCTAACAGTAACAAATTAAATTTGTGTAACCTCATATTACAGATGCAAGAAATGCAGCTTATTCTTTCAAATATCACCCCAACTTCTATAATTGCTCTTGACGAGTTATGCAGAGGAACATCTGTTGAGGAAGGGACTGCTATAGCATGGGCATTGTGTGAAGAATTAAGCCAGTCCACAGCATTTGTTTTTGTTACTACACACTTTGGAGAACTCACAAAACTAGCCTCTCTTTACCCGTGTGTCAAAAAGTAATACCACTGCTAAAATTTATGAGAGAAGTAATTTTTAAATAAGTAATAAATCTAATTTATATTACTTTTTTTCTTTTCTCCTTTTTTTTAAATTTATTGAACAGTGTTTATTTGGAAACAGTTGAGCATGAATATTCTGACAAGAAAAGTAGGCTGGTTTATACCCATAGATTGCTGTCTGGTGTAAATCCAATGGAGCACTATGGACTGAAGTTGGCTGAAAACATGGATGTCCCAAAAGCCATTACAGAAATGGCCAGTAATTTGTCATCCAAGATCAAAGCAACCACTGAGGTACGATATATTAATTTATTGAGTCAGTTTAAACTTTGATTGGCCAACATGTATAAATTATAATTTTTGTCTAGGTAAACCTTGCTTCTGCTGAAGGGGATGAAGCCTACACCCTTACTTTTCATCTACACAAATTAAAAATTCTGATGGATGAAGACAACTTTAATGCTTGTGAACTGCTGAAGGTTCAAGAAAAATTAAAGCGATCTCTGGAGTTGGTGCGGCAAGAGAGAAATTTTAAGTCATCACATCAAGAGACTTCCCTTGTATCTCAAGAACCTCAAGCCCATAACTCAGTACCAGAGACTGATGAGCAGTTGCAAAGGCTGTGTGAGTACTCAAGCTCTGATTGCTCTGTACCCGAAGACACTTCAAACAAGCCAAACAAAACACAAATGGAGCCCAAAAAATTGCAGGTGCTCCCAAGAGATATACGATTTAGTGATGATAATCGAAGTGAAAGTCCTCAATCCACGAAGTTCTCATTCAATAGAACACATGTCAATGTCATTCCACCCAAAGATACATTAAGTTTGAGCTCAAATAGGAGTGATCTAAGTAATAATGATAATGATGAGGATGACAATAATAGCATTATATCCTCATCATCTACTCTGGAATATAATGATGCAAAAAGCAATCGAACCAGTCCTACATCATACTGTTCACATGATACTTGGCTTGCTGGAAGTCCTATACTGAGCCCAAACCAGGAAAGAAGAATTTCAAATAACAATTTGAGAAGAGAAAATTTAGAGACAATCAATTCTTCAATTGCTTTTGATTGTGATAGCTATCATTTAGGAAGAAGCTTTTGTAGATCGGATTCAAATTTTCCTGACAATGCTGAAAATCCATCTGAGCCAGGCTGCTTTGATGGAGAAAGTACTTTAAAGAATACAAATCACTCATTCTTTGGTACAAGTTCACCAGAAAAATCTACCCACAAAGCACTGCCCACCCCAAATCGAAGCAACTTTTTCTCAACTCAAGGGAAGCCAACAAGTATTTCAGGCAATGCATTCAAGTTTTCTCAGCACTCTCCTAACATCCAATCAAAATTTAACAGCCTTTTCCCTGAAACACCGGAGTACAAACGGACATCCCTGATAACATCCCCACAGTCTTCCTTTTCATTCAAAGACAAAACATCATTGCCATCCTCACCAGCAAGTGTACATTGTGGAATGAAAAGGCCAAATGGGGATGAAGAAGACACATTTCCTCCAATATGTAACTCCATTAGAAACAAACGAAAAGCTGTGCGTGTACACCAAAAGTCTCCTTCGGTCACCAATGAAGTCCCTTTGGACTCTAACAAGCCAACAACAGACGACGAAACCCGAAGTGTGAGTCAGCTGTCCGAGTCCTCCGATGATAACGCATCCAGTTCATGGAGTTGTTCGCAAGTGCCGCCCACTCTGATTGGAACCCAGAGGAACTCTCTTCAGATTTTGATGGAAACCTACTACTCCGACTCTGAAAGTGATTAGAGAAGAACACAGCATCCTCCCTCCCATCTTGGACCGTTGCTGTGGCCGCTTTTAGAAAAATTAAAACATTAAATTGATTTCAAGTTTTGGATTCTATGTGTGCGAGATAACTCCAGCTCCAGTCTCTACTGTAGGACGCTTTTAGTCGTCATGCCTCGTCTGTCCGCCGGGTGAGTAGGCAACACATCGTACACCTAGGGGCCAGGCTCGTGGGAGAGGGAGGTCCAACCGAGCAGCGAGGCGAGCCCGCGAGCGAGATTGTCAGCCGGTGGCGGGGCGGCGCGGGGCGGCGGTGTGTCGACCCCAAGACGCGAGTGAGTGAGCATTACAGCTGAGACTCGGCGGCGGGCCGGGGGGCCGGGCCGCGGGCAGCACTCGCCTCTCGCGCCTTATTGGCGGCCCCGCCACCGCCCGCCTCGCGAGCCGCAGCCGAGCCGCAGGTCATTGCATTCTGTACTATGGCCGATTGGCTTAGCGCAGTGCTAGAGGAACTGCGCGGGCGGGGTGGGGCGGGGCGGGCCGCGGCGGGGGTTGCTATGCAGCGTGGTGCGCTGTGCAGCGCTGCGCGCGGGTCGCGTACACTCCTGTGTGCAACTCTTGCCAATGCCGGTCATGGCCGCCCCGCCCCGCCCCCCGCCGCTGTTACCATGGCGGCCTCCGCTATCATCTCATTAAGTTCTCCTTTCCATCCGCGAGCGACACGGCGACCAGGAAGCGCTTAAGCAGGACGGCCCTCCGTCGGGGGGCGGGGGTGTCCGTCCCGGCCCCAGGCCAGCCCAGTGCGCCCTTGAACCTTTAGGCCCCGCCCCGCCGGCCGGGCCCCGCCTCGGGCACAGGCACAGGCGAGCCCCCTGCCCTGTGCACCTCTTTGTTTTGCATAGAGGAGGAGGCGAGGCGACCGTGTTGTTGTCGATGACGCCCCGACGCGTGTTTTGGTGTTTTCGCCGGGCACACCGGTCCCGGTTTTATAATTTCACTCCCCGCGCCTTTTTTTATCATCGCTGCCTTTCCCACCTGTTGACGCGGGGACAGGTGAGGTGGACTCGCCATTTTTTTTTTTCTCTCTCTCTTGCTCTCGCTATTTTGCACAAACACGCCCCCCGGCGCGGATTGGAACGGAACCGGTCCGGTCTGTCGGAGCGTAATGCCGGCTTGTTTGCGAGTGCGGGTCGGGACGCGGACGCGGGACAAAACAAGACCGCTCCGCGCCGGCTCTGGCACCGCCCTGGTGGGGTGGTTCACCAGCAGGGCGGCGGAGTAGCTGGGTGACGCCATGCGCGTCCTAGCCCTGCTGCAGCTTCGGGCTCCAGCGCGTCTTGTCCCTGCTGCAGCTCCGGGCTCCAGCGCGTCTTGTCCCTGCTGCAGCTCCGGGCTCCAGCGCGTCTTGTCCCTGCTGCAGCTCCGGGCTCCAGCGCGTCTTGTCCCAGCTGCAGCTCCGGGCTCCAGCGCGTCTTGTCCCTGCTGCAGCTCCGGGCTCCAGCGCGTCTTGTCCCTGCAGCAGCTCCGGGCTCCAGCGCGTCTTGTCCCAGCTGCAGCTCCGGGCTCCAGCGCGTCTTGTCCCTGCTGCAGCTCCGGGCTCCAGCGCGTCTTGTCCCAGCTGCAGCTCCGGGCTCCAGCGCGTCTTGTCCCAGCTGCAGCTCCGGGCTCCAGCGCGTCTTGTCCCTGCTGCAGCTCCGGGCTCCAGCGCGTCTTGTCCCAGCTGCAGCTCCGGGCTCCGGCGCGTCCTCCAGTCAGTGCACGCGCGCGCACGCAGCTGACGGCGAGGCGCCCACTCGTCTCTCGCGCGTTGTGTTGTTCCCGCGCGCGCGCTGCGCAGAGGGCGGGAGGGGGAAGACCACGTGCGAGGTGTCGTCAGTGCAGACGGCAGCCCCGCCCGCGAGCACGCCCCGCCCCGCCCGCCGCGCCGCGCGGCCTAGGGCACAGGCAGGCGGAGCCGCCCCGCCCCGCCCCGCCAGGCCCCAGCCCCAGGCCGCTAGACTTGGAGTTTAGTCTGTTGTTGCTTAGTGAGCCGTTTGCACACCCGGGCCGAGCTCGCTCCAAAGCGCGGCTGTCTGTATCTGAGGGGCCACAGCGTGCCATAGCGTGTCAGTGCAGTGTGACCAGCTCAAGACTTCTGCCCGCCGAGAGCTCGCACGGGGGACCTCGAGCCGTCAGCTGATATCCAGCTGTGTGTGTGCGCCCTCCCGCCCTCTTCAGGAGTGTACTATTTTACAATTTTGTTTTGATTAGATTCCCTGCTGACCTAAGCTCTGTGATCATCCGCCAACATGGTGAATCCGGATTTCCAAACATCTCTGGTGAGTAATACAGTATGGAGCTATCACTATTCATTTTTTTTTAACTGCCGCGATATCCCGCCATTTGGAACTTTTTAAAAACAATCGAGGGCAGAAGATTTTTTTTATATCCTGGAAATCGTGTGTTGTAGAGAGAGGGAAGGGGAGGGGGTACTCTGCTGTATCATGTCGCGTGTGGAAATGATGACACAGTAGTGTCAGCTGACGTCCGCCCGCCGGTCTCACGCAACCCTATACAGCAGACGACACGATGACAATACATCCGATCGGGCGATTCGGGCGGCGGGGGCGGGGCGGGGCGGGGCGGGGCGTGGCGGTCCCCTGGGGCTGGGGCCGCCCCCCCGCGGTCTGCAGAGGTCAGCGCGGCCGCGGCCTGACCGGTCAGCGTGTCGTCAGCCTCACAAACAGACTATGAAACCGCATTGTCTTGAAATTCCCACATGCTAAGGAGTAACAAGAACATGCCGTCTATGCCCTTCTCTATGCACCTGTGCGGGTGTGTCTGTGTGTGTGTGTGATAGAGAGGGCGAAGGAGTGTTCGCTCGCTCACTCCTGCAAGGAGTAAAGGTTTTATCAGCCCACTTGCCTGCGGCCTTGGTGAGGCGCTCGCTAATGCCGCACCACGCGAGCGTCGACCGCGTGCTCTTCAAAAACAAGTCACTGTACTCGACTCGGCTCCGCATTGTTCTCGGCGTGCCGCTGCAGGCCTGTGTGTGTGTGTACCACCAGTGGGTACCCCGGGTACCCCTACCCTCCTCCATCTCCCCTGCTCCCCTCACCTGCTCCTAACGCCAGCTGCTGAGGCCGCCTGCGGACGCCCGGATAGGCAGACCCGCAGCGCATCCGCGTCGGCGGGGTCGCGCCTTGCCTACCCGGCAGGGGGCTTACGTGCACTGCACAAGCCCGATAGGAACAAGTGTTTCACCGGAGGGCCGCTTAATTTTCACAACATGGGTGCCCTGTGCTTTTCCTTACATTAAAAAAAATCTGCTTTAAAGTCAGCCCTGGACATTTGATTTCGCAGGGAAACTGAACACACGCGACCTGCGACCTATTGTTTGCGGGGGTTTAGATCTCGATCTCGGCGAGGATTTGCAAGCCGATCTGGTAAAGTATCGAGAGTCGGCAGATAACTGCTTTCCATCGGGTGATAGGCCGGCGGGGCGGAGGCGAGCTGACCCATAGGTGGAGAGAGATAGCGCGGCGGCCCGCGTTCGGATGATGACAGATTTGGCGTGGACCGCAGCATGCCAGTTCGTGCAAGGAGCGCTTATCGTGGACAATGTTGCATCACGCTGGTGCGGGGCTCGTGGTGGATCACTCCCTCTGCGATCCCGGAGGGAAGGGAGGGAGGGAGGCGTTCTCCTGTACATCTGTCAGCGGCTGATAGCAGAGAAACTAGGAGAAAAAATCTATCTTGCTTCTGAAAAAAATATTGTAGGATAATCACCCAGAAAAATGAAAAGTTGTGGGAACCATCGTATGGTTCCCTCAGGGATAACCATAAAATATGGTTGAGACAACGTTCAGCTAGTGGTTCATATAACTATCCTAATGTTGCCGCAACCATATTTTATTGTTGTCCCTGAAGTAACCATACGACGGTTGCTACAGCTTTTCATTTTTCTGGGTGATTGATTTCATGTTGGAGAACTTTTGAGGGCAGACCCCCCAAAAAACGCATTTCTTTACGCGGGCGTTTGCTCCACTATCCTTTGCGCCGAGCAGAGCGCGCTCTCCGTCGATGGGATTTTCTTGGTCGGATGTCAGATGACAGATGATGACGGCGGCAGCCACCACCGTCACCACCAAGGCCGTTGCACTTCGCCAACAGAAGGACAAAGACGTCGCGACGCACCCAAACCCATTGCAAAACCTATAGCATGTGTATACCACATATTATTTTTCCCCGGCGGCTGCAAAACAATTTCAGCGCTCAGCTGATGCGTGTTTGTGAGGTTGACGGCATCGCCATATTGTACACGATGCGTCCGTCACACACACACGCGCGCGTCGCGCGCCACCCGCGATAAGTGTCACTGTGACGTCTCCGTGGAGTGGCTTCGAGAAATACACGGTGTTGTGATGCGGAGCTGTTCGTCACGTCACTGGCACGCGCCCCCAGTGGAGTGCCGCCGACGCCCCGGGGGCTTGGGGTAGGCCCGCCTGCCTGGCCTGGGGTGTGTGCCGGGCGGGGCGGGGCGCCTGCAGCGAAGGCCCTGCAGGCTACGAGCTGTACACTCTTGAGGCGAGGCCCGGTCCCTGGGGGGTTGTTGTTATTGCTACCTGGCGGACCCTGGTGGGCCCGTGGGCTGGGCCAGGAGGAGGACCTCTTGATTTGAATCGCGCTCTAATCTTTATGTTTTTCGCGTGGGTGAGCCTGGGGCGGGGCGGGGCGGGGCGGGGCGGCGGAGAGGCGCTAGGCGCACGCCCTGCAGCGCGTGCAATAACAAAGTCGTCCACGGGCGGGCCGGGCAGTGTACAGTGCCTCCTTGACTCGGCCCTCCGCCCCTCCCCTCCGCCCCCTCCCCCGTCCACGTCCGAGTGGTCACCTCATATTCAATTCAAACAAAATAACGGCGCGGTCAGCGACTCGCGACCGGTATAACCTATCAGTATCAGTGGTGTATATATAGTGTGACACTGTAATGAAAAATGACAAGAGAAGGGACCTCGACGATTAGGGCAAATGTCTACTGAACAGTCGACTAGTTCCTATACTGCGTGTGAGGGACAGAGACGGAGAGTTTCTTTAATACGGGGAATGCAGGCGCGGCGCGGGCGCAGGGCGTGCGCCTGCTTAACGGACACTGGAGAGGAATATTCCGTGGGATCAGTGGAAAGTAGTGGAGCTCGCCCCGCGGGACGGGACGGGATGGCAGGCCCCGTCCCCTGCGCCCCGGGCCCGGCCCGCCCGGAGCGAGCCCTCGGCCCCCGGGCCCCGGGCCCCCTGGGCCGGGCCGGGCCTGCTCGGGTCCCACCCGCTGGCTTCTGGATTCTGGAGGGTTTCCACGGGGCAGCCACGCCCCGTGATAAGATGTGTGAGTGTGTGTGCGTGTGTGTCCGTCTGTGTTTTATTATTTCGACTCGGCTGATGGGACTGGGCGACGGGCGGAACAGCCCAAAGTCAACCCTATAGTGGTGTAACTGCTGGCTTTAACAGGGCCTGGTTTGTCCTGGAAAGTTCCCCTGAAGGGAGTCCCCAGACGATATACTTCTGGCGCTAGAATACGACAGGACCGCTTCCCGCACCAGCGCCGCAGACATCCTCGCTCGAGCGACCTGCTGGTAGACCGAGGGGACGTCAACTCCCCTTAGCCGTGTACGAGGTAGTATACGTATATTACCAGTAATATAGGTAATATTGTGTAATATAAAATAATATGAAGTAATACATGGTAATATACGGGTAATATAGAGGCGAAATTGGCGTAATATGCATGTGATATATGGTAATATATAGGTAAAATACAGGTAATATAGCCATCGTGTACGAGTTGACGACCCCTCGTGGTAGACCTAGCTCTACCATCCAATATTTTTATAAATATTCCGGGGGGCTTTACATAACGTGTCGCAAGTTTCCTCCTAGCCTCGCCACGCCTCGCACTATCTCTGCGAAAGGGACGGGCGGGTCGGGCGAGGGGATTGCGGTTGTTGGCCTGGATCACAAAATAGTGCGTTCCAAGTCGCGGCGCGGCACATGTCTCGCTACGCTGGGCCACGCCACGCCGCTCGGCCGTCTGCTGCGAGCGGGGGAGCAGAGGGTGGGGAGGGGGTCGTCGCCACCATGTCATGTGCGGGGCTGTGCGGGGCGAGGCGGGGTCGCAGCGCAGACATCTCTTCTGCCAGAGTCCCCACGCGCCTAGAGTCCCTGCAGGGTAGGCAACCTCGACACCAGTGCACCACTGGCTTGCCTACCCTCAGGAGGCTTTATCGATATTTTAAGTTTCGCTTTCCCGTTCGCTGTGCTACATTTTCGTGGCGTGGGCTTAAAGTTGCACCGCCTCCCTCCCCTCCCCTCCGCACCCGCGCCCCTGTGCCCTGTGTGCGGTTCAGGCAGGGGCGCAGCGGTGGAGGCAGTTAGTCTCCGTCAGAGTCAGCAAAGACAGCGAGCCATCGTCGTAGCGCATGGGGGCGGGCCGGGCCGGGCCGAGCCGGGCGGCGTGTGCTTAGGCTTCCGCCATCCGCGTCGCCATAGCGCGGGCCCCGGGCCCTAGGCCCCGGCCAGGCCCCGCCCGCGCCGCGACTCTGACCGAAACTTTTTGTTTCATTTCTGCCCTGATCCGGCGCGGCGGCGGCGGGGTGCGGCATGCGATATAGAGGCGCGCCAGACGCGGAGTTCAAGAGGTCGCGCTGGGATCTGGTAATATCCAGTTCTGGCGCGCCGGTAGGGTCAGCGGGTCAGGCTGCGCTTCGTCACGCCTAGCTCTGCGTGCGCGCGCGCACACACACGCACTCCACACTCTAGACGCATCTGCGTTTGAAAGTTCTAATCGAAGTGGGTGTCGGCGGTCCGGCGCCGTCCCTCGGTTGACCGTGTCCCAGTTTACGCCAATAGGTTCCTCTCTCCTCCGAATGATGCTAATGCCTCTAAACGGGTCTGCCGCGAGAAGTCTTATGCAGACGGGGCGCACGAGGTCGGGCCGTACTTCGTGTGAAGTGGTCCAGGGACCAGGCCATGGAGAATTTAGGGCTGTATTCTCTCGAGCCGTAAGCCAAGCCCTCCTCCCGCCCGCGCTCTTGACCCCCGCGGCCTTGACCGTGTCGCGGGGCGCTAGTGTCTCTGGCGGGGCGCGGCGGGGCGGGCCCTGAAGTCGCAGTGGTCGCGCGCGCCGCGCACGGCGGCCCCGGTCGGGTCGGGGACGAGATCGGGAAAAGGAGACCTGACCGCGGCGCGGAGGCGGAGGGGCGAACCCGTCCGTCCCGACCACGCGGCCGCCACGTGCCGGCCACGTGCGTCGCGCCCTGCCTGCCCAGGCCGCCGGTCCGTGGTCCGATCTAGCGCCGATACCGCCTTTTTTTGCCGTGAGACTTCCTTGTGCTTCCTTGGCGCCGTTAAGCGCTGCGCAACGCGGGTATGTCACACAGTGTTGCCGCGCCCGCCCGCCGCCGCGTGCCGTGCCGCCCCAATAACAAACGGCCCCGGTGGCGCCGGCGGCGCCTCATGCCGGGTCACATCAGACCACGGCGTCCCGTCCCGTCAGCGCCGAGTAATGTGCACTCGGCTCCGCACAGGAAGCGTCATGGGAACTTTACCCCAGTCACTGTTGCCAGGAAAAGTGGGTGAATATTCGGGCGACAGGGCCGCGCAGCGTGGGTAGGAGCGAGGGCTGCATCCGCACCTGGCGGCTAGGCAACACCGCGCGACACGAGTGTGGCTACGTTGCCTAATAACGGGTAGGCGCCGATGCAGCTCCTGCCCCACACAGTGCTGTATGTCCGCCGGCCGAAGTCTTGCCTTATTTTTATGCCGGCACTGGGCCGCCGGGCCCTGGTGGTCATAAACGATGAGGAGACAAATTATTCCATGAGAAAGAGGGTCTCCATCTCACTACGCCAAAACTAGAAGGCACTGCTGTAGGTATTTGGGGCCCTCCCCGCCCAGGTCTGTCAGCCGTTCATGACTGTTCTATCGAGGAATGGGGCGGGGCGGGGCGCGGCGGCGCGATCAGAGAAAGTGACTATGTGCGATTTATGCCCGCAACGCGACTCGTCCGCGGCGCTGGCGGGGCGCCAGGGCCCTGCCCGACCCGTGCCGCCCGCCCCGCGCCCGCCAGGCCCGGGCTAGACAGACGGGCTCGCGGGCGGCCCGGGCGGCACAGACAGGTGGTCCTAGTTAGATGGCTAACTCACCGCATATTATTCATCGGCATGTGGGTCGGTGACGGAGTATCGGAGTTTGGGGTCCTTCAAGTGTACCCGGGACTCTGGGATTCCAACCCTACTGACGCCTCGCCTCGCGCAGCGCTGTACGTACCTCGCGAGTGTAGTATGATCCCTGCGGGCCGGGCCCGGGCGGGACTGGGACAAGGAGAATGGGATTGTTTTGGCTCGCCTCGCGGTGACGCAGAGTTTGCGGAGAGGAAGGGACGGGGGTGGGGATCTCAGCCCAGCGCCAGCGGCGTAGCGGATCACGAGGAACAGCGCCAGCGCAGCGCCGAGCCGAGCTGGGAGGCGTGCTCGACCCGCTCTACCCACGGGGCCGGGCTGCTGGGCTACGCCGTTGTCCTCTCGGGTCGGGGCGCCTGCCTGGCAGGCCGGGCCGGGCCGGACGGCGCCGAGCTCGCCCTGGTCGGGTCCTGGGCGAGGCCCGCCCCGCCCCGCGGCCGCGGCCCGCGGCGGCAGCCAGTGACACTGGCGGCCGCCTAGGCAGGACACCGCGGGGCTCGCGGCGAGTTTAGCCCCTAACCCTACGGCACAGGCGCTGCCCCGCCCCCGCCCCCGCGCCGCGAGGTGAGTCGACTCGCGGGCTCGCCGCCGCTGACCTGACCGCCTCCTTCCATTTGTCGGCATGTAATTCTGTTGTCTCGCACCGGGCGGGACCGTCCCACTACGGGTTCGGAACGGACGGCGGGCTCGCCCGGCCCGGCCCGGCTTGCCCAACACTGGTCGCCTTGTCTTATCGAAAAGCCCCCTTCTTGTTACCGCCCCGCCCCCCTTCCTGCCCCCCCGCCATACCCGCCATTGTGGACGGATGGATGAGGTAATTCGGGCGGCCGATGAGGCGATGCACGGCGTGTTTGTCATGTCGTCTCCCAGGGGATCCTCCCGCCAGGCCCCCCCGGGAGTTGGTAACAAGAACGACCGGGGCGGTCTGCTCGGGCAGGCTGGTGTGTGTGTGTATGTGTGTGTGTTTCGTCACTGGAGGGGACGGGCCGGGCAGCTAGGCGCACGCCGGTCGCCCCTCCCTACCCTTCCTCCCTCCACCCCGCTCTCCCGAGGGAAGGCCGGGCGCGTCCCGGCGCGGCGGCGGGCTGGCCGCGAGGCCCGCGCTGCGCTGCTCCACGCCGCCTCGCCGCGCGCCGCGCGCCGGCTTGACTTCCATATAAAGCCCGCCGGGCCCGCGACTCTCCCATTCCAATCCCGATCGTCCTCGCGACCCGACCGGACCCGGCCGCCGCTGTCTCTCCGCCCCGTCGAGAGAGTCTTCGTCGTTCCCCCGCGCGCCAAGGATATACCGATTAGCAAGATGGTGAGTGCGCGTGCGGCGTAGCAGCGCGGGACCAGCTGCCACACCTGCTGACGCGTGCGGCGCACGTGCGCTGCACGTGCAGGCACGGCGCGTGGCGCTCCCGCGCGCTGCTAGCGTTTCTGGTTCCGGAGGCTCTTGAGCCTGGGCGTCTGGAGAGGGAGGGGGAAGGACAGGGCGTCAGCGACGACAACATGGCTGCTGCTCAATGAGCTGAGTGTGCCGCGCCGAGCCGAGCCGAGCCTTGAGTGACAGTGACAGTGACAGTGGCGTGATCAAGTTCAAGGACGATGAGCAGGAGGATGGCGGGGACGGGGCTAAGCCTGGTGCTGGCCTTTGTGGCAAGGGGCGCGTGCGAGCGGGCCGTGGCAGCCGCGGCCGCGCCCAGGGGATTCCTCTCGACGACGACGACATGGTTATCCCGCACTGTAAGTCCATGGGCAGGAGTTTAGGTCGAGGTCTTAAGCTGCGCGGCGCGGGGCCAAGGCGCGGGGTTAGTGGTGGAGGGATTGACATGTTTATGTCAAAGCTGGAAACTGTCATTGCCTAGCAACCATGGAAGTACCACTGCTGGTCTGGGTTCTTAGGTTAAAAGTTGTCTCTTAAATAGGGTACTTGTTTGACATGTAATGTCATTGTTGACAGTTATTTTTAGAGGCATATTATGATTATTTTTAAATTTTATGTTACAGCCTATCATCAGGAATATGGACTCTTCGGACCAGGCGCGTCATCTGTGGCGTACTGCAGATGCCGTCTGTTTCGATGTTGACTCCACTGTCATCATGGATGAAGCAATTGACGAAATGGCCAAATACTGTGGGAAAGGAGACGCTGTTGCTGCATTGTAAGTCTGAGGAATACATTTTGAAGAAATCAGAAGTCTGTATTTAAAACTGAATACGTAGTGTATATCAAAGTCCTTTAGGAAAAGCAGTTAATGATTTGTGTCAGCTGTTGCTATGGATCTGGGGCTACTGTACACACTCGTCGAGATAACATTAAGATTGCAACAGCTGTACTGGGAACTACTGATAAACACTTTTATCCTAACATTTTTAAATAGCAATATATATAAATCTTTGCATGTTATATTTGTCAACTTTTAAATGTGGTCATTCTCTTTTGTTGTGTTACAAAAAAAATTTATTGTCTTCAGACACTGCTTTCTTAAAGAATTGATAAACACCTGATCCATTCTTAAAACTATCTACATTTCTTATTTTTTATAATTTGTAGGACTAAAGAAGCTATGAAAGGCAGTATGAATTTCCGGGAGGCACTTGCCATGCGATTGAACATCATCAAGCCCTCAGTTAGCCAAATCAAGAGCTTCCTTCAGAACGAGCCAGCTCGCCTTACCCCCAGGATTAAGTATGTATAATTTCAATTTAACTCCTTTGAACTCTAAACAAATTCAAATCATGGTTAATTAATGATTGCTGCCTTTTTCTTTTAGGGAGCTAGTGGAAGAGTTACACAAGAGACGCATCCCAGTGTACCTAATTTCTGGTGGTTTCCGTGTTTTAATTCAACCCATTGCCCAGGAATTGAACATCCCCATTCAGAATGTGTATGCTAACAGACTCAAGTTTTACTTCAATGGTAAGCCTAATTTTTTTTCTATGTCATGTCAATTATATATCCTTTAAATTATTCTGTTCTTATATGTTTTTGTTTGTTGGTTCAGGAGAGTATGCTGGTTTTGATGAAGATGAACCTACATCCAGGCAGGGAGGCAAAGGAGATGTTATCAAAATGTTAAAGAAGACTCATCGGTACAACACAGTTGTACTAATTGGAGATGGAGCAACCGATCTGGAAGCCTGCCCTCCAGCTGATGCATTCATCGGTAATAACATGTTTTAATTCTCTCTAATATTTTTTCACTAGTGAGCAAACCAAATCTTTCAAATACTAACTAGTATTTCTTTAATTTTCCGTAGGTTTTGGTGGTAATGTTGTTAGAGAGGAGGTGAGAGCACGTGCCAAGTGGTTCGTCTCAGATTTCAAGGATCTCATTGACGCCCTGTGAATAAGGGACATACGAGAGGAGAAAAACTGAACTTTACCAAACGGATGATAGATGCTGCAGGCTTTATGATTCCATTTGTTCAACATAAGGCTGTTTAAGATACGCAGTATTCTAGATTGCCATTTTATTTACATGCAAGCAAGATGGTTGAAAACAAATAAAACTCCAGCTAAATTTTGCATGTAATTGAAAGAGGGCTGTGAAAAATTTTGCACTGCAATTTTGAAAAACTTTTGATGGTTGCATAGTTTTGATTTCCTACAGCTGACACAATATTTCTGTCATTGAATTGTGTATTTCGTGACACTGTATGAATCCAGTTGTGGATATCCCTGAGACCAGAAAGCAGTTTTGGTGTTGCATAGAATTTATTTCAGGGAGTTACGTAAGTAAGCAACCTTCATGAAAATTGCTTGTGTCAAAGTCCTGACTTTGATAAAGTGTAAAAACTTTGGGTGTTTTTTATGAAATGCCAATGCCTGCTAGTATTTATTTAAATGCCACCTGCAGCTACAACAGTATTTGAAGATAATCCGTGATAAGTTGTTTCTTCTGTGAAGCTGTTATGTTTACAGTTCATTTTGATAATGGAATTGCCCAAAATGTACCTGTTTGTGTTGGTGCACAGTAAGAGAAGCACTTTGTTAATGTCTGAAAATGCTTGACCAAATTATTTGTTTGATAAAATGTTCAGTATGTTTAAAATGTGGTGGGTGAACATGTCTTGGCATATTTTAGTGGAAGTTTCATGTTGAAGTGTTTATAACTGATGTATGTATACTGTACAGTTCTCTTATTTTATATGATTATAATTTTTAAGTATCAGCGTAAACTTAAATTTTGAAAATTTGTATAAATAATGTAAGTTTACAAAAACTTGCTAAATGAAACATATCAACATTTGTCATACCATAGAAGTAATCTTGTAGTAACTTCTGTGTCCCACTGGACATCAGTTGTTAATGTAGAAAAGTGAGTCCTGTTTTTCCTGCGGCCTACATGTGTGCCACAGTTTTGTGATACAACACTGACTATCAGTTTGCTTAGTTAGTCGGTCCCATGAGTCTGAATAAATATCCTTGGGGATTTTATGATTATTGTTTTTTTTTTTTTTAAATTATTCCAAATACTTTGAGAACCTTGAGCTCATGTGTAAGGCAAGGGTATACAGGTGTTTCAATACTTCACAAAAATGGGGGAAAGGAAAAAAAAAGAAAAAAAAAAAAAAACGGCCGAGACTTGAACCTGCAAAACGTCTCGCCAGCCGAGATGATTTGGGACGGGGGGAAGGTGCGTTAACCATCTCGGCTGGCGGGACGCACACCTCCCGGTGATGCGAACTGGAATCCCTATCTACCGGTCATTTTCAGCGCCAAGAGGCAAGAACGGAGTCGGAGCGGAAGTCGCCTCTGCCGGCCCCGTCCATGTGGTAGATAGGGATTCCAGTTCGCATCGCCGTGAGGTGTGCGTCACGACAGCCTAGTGGTATCGCCCTTGCCCCCCGTCCCAATACCATCTAGGCTGTCGAGACGTTTTGCTGGTTCGATCCCGACCGAATTTTTTTTATTTTTATTTTTTTTTAATTTTTTTTTTACGGCTCTACTATGATGGGGTCAGGGGTACTCTAATGTACCCCTAGATCGATCGCCAAGGGTGAATTTGCCGGAGAGCTAGCGCGTACATCGAAAAAAAAAATAAGAAAAAATCCCGCATCGTCTTCGAAAATCGCGAAAAAAAACGCGATTTTACCCGGAGGTCAGCAGGAGCGAGGAGGTAGCCTCTTGTGCAAGTGTGCTTTCTCCGGGTCCAGGTCGGCCGACAGATGGCGCCACCATGCGTTCTTGTTTTCTTGTTGCGCGCTAGGCGTTGACACGGCAGAGGCTATAGGGCCTAGTCCAAGTACTCTTCGCTTGGTTGGAAAATTTCGCCATCAACCAACTCTTGGCGCGTAACTTATGCGCACGAATTTTTATTTCGATCATCTTAATGATGAGGGAACCATATCATATTGTTAACAATACGTTCGCTCTCGATTCTGACATTGATACGTCAAAAACCGAAGTCCAAGTTTTTCTAAGTATGGTGGAAGAGCTGGTCTTTGTTTCCCTAACAAATTCAAGTCCAGTGTGTTTGTCGATGAAAGTTAGCATAGGCTTGCCAATTTCAACAAGAAAATTTCGTGCGCATAAGTTACGCATCTAGAGTTTGTTGGGGAAAAAAGTTCCCAGCGCGACGAGGAAACTTCGACTAGGCCCTATAGGCTCTGCCGTGTCAACGCCTAGCGCGCAACAACAACGCATGGTGGCGCCATCTGTCGGCCGACCCGGACTAGGAGAACGCACACTTGCACAAGAGGCTACCTCCTCGCTCCTGCTGACCTCCGGGTAAAATCGCGTTTTTTTCGCGTTTTTGCGAAGACGATGCGGGATTCTTTCTCTTTTTTTTTCGATGTACACGCTAGCTCTCGGGCAAATTCACCCTTGGCGATCGGTCTAGGGGTGCATTAGAGTACCCCTGACCCCATCATAGTAGAGCCGTAAAAAAAAATAAAAAAAATAATAATAATAATAATAAATACGGCCGGGACTTGAACCAGCAAAACGTCTCGCCAGCCGAGATGATTTGGGACGGGGGGAAGGTGCGTTAACCATCTCGGCTGGCGGGACGCACACCTCCCGGTGATGCGAACTGGAATCCCTATCTACCGGCCATTTTCAGCGCCAAGAGGCAAGAACGGAGTCGGAGCGGAAGTCGCCTCTGCCGGCCCCGTCCATGTGGTAGATAGGGATTCCAGTTCGCATCGCCGTGAGGTGTGCGTCACGACAGCCTAGTGGTATCGCCCTTGCCCCCCGTCCCAATACCATCTAGGCTGTCGAGACGTTTTGCGGGTTCGATCCCGACCGATACATTTTTTTTTATTTTTTTTTTTGGATTTGATCGCTGGCTTTTGGACAAGTTAACCCCCGGGATTTGTCTATGGGCACATAAGCGTGCCTCTGCACAACACTAGTCATATTGGAGGCGGAAAAAAAAAAAAAAAAAAAAAAACGGCCGAGACTTGAACCTGCAAAACGTCTCGCCAGCCGAGATGATTTGGGACGGGGGGAAGGTGCGTTAACCATCTCGGCTGGCGGGACGCACACCTTCGGGCGATGCGAACTGGAATCCCTATCTACCGACCATTTTTAGCGCCAAGAGGCAAGAACGGAGTCGGAGCCGAAGTCGACTCTGCCGGCCCCGTCCATGCGGTAGATAGGGATTCCAGTTCGCATCGCCGAGAGATGCCCCCCGTCCCAATACCATCTAGACTGTCGAGACGTTTTCCTGGTTCGATCCTGACCCATTCTTTTTTTTTATGTAAACCCCGGTTTTTGGATAAACCAACCCTCGGGGTTCGGTCAAGCGGTAAAGTAGAGTCCCCCTGCACGATCCCCGCCATTTTCGAGCAAATTTTTTTTCGACCGAAAATCGTAAAAATGCAAAGGGTCTAGCCGAAAAAAAATTATCTTCGAATTCGACCAAACTAAAAAATTACCTTCTTCTGGGTCTAAAAAACATGCAGCAAGTCCGAGGAGCCCGATACTAGGGAGAAAAATCTCTTTATAGCGATGAAAAGTCCTTTTGTCACATCCGCGCTTCAGAAATAGGCAGCCCGTTCGACGCCTGGCATTCATTCTATTTTTTCGTTGTATACGCCGGTTTTTGGGCTAGAACCTGCTGCGCTAGCAATGCGCAGACCGAAAGTGTTCGCCATCAAAATAGAGTAGGATGGCTCTTTCAATCGAAGGGCACGGGAGACTGCTGACCGCCCAGCTGCCGAGCTTGCCATGCAAAGTGGCCCAAAGCGCGACCCCGCGCGCGCCAGTGGAGGGTGTGATTCTCCAGGAGGCGGGCCGGGCCCTCCTCCAGGACCTCCAGCTCGAGCGGTCTCCACGGCCAGACGCCCTGGCCGCGCCGCAGTCCGGCGTGCCGCCTGGGACGCTGCTGCGACGGCTGCTTTGGCTGGGGCCGACGTCGCCCGCCGAACAGACGCTGACAGAGGGATGGAGTCGTCTTCTGCTGGCGCTGCTGGCGCCTCGCCGTCAGGCACTCGACGAGCAGGCAGAGGAGCGACAGCGCTATGCCGTACGTCAGGAGCAGCAGCAGCGGCACCACCTGCGGGCGGAGCTCAGAGTGTAGCGTGAGACCTCCCCTTCCCCTCCTCCTACTCCTGCTCGACGCCAACACCCACCTCCCGAACCCCGATGGCCATGAGCCCCCGCGCGCCGGACTCGCAGCGTGGTCGGGACGCGTACCAACGCTTGGCTATGCGGTCCAGGTGCCCCAACTCGCGCTGCCAGCGGACGCTGGCGCATAATTTTACACATAACAACCATTTTGAGAGGTCTTCTTTGTAAAAAAAACCAAAAAAACAAAAAAAAAAAAAAACATGTTACGTACAATCTGGAGAAGACCTCTCGATAAGGTGATTTCTCGACGGTGACGATGATTTGAGCCTCGCTGGGGAAGAGCTCCATTTCAAACAAGTCGCATTTCTCGCTCTGGGTGAACTTCTCCTGAATCTCGTGGTAGGCCTCGTTCAGTTCAGCCTAGGGCGGGTGACAAGTGACAAGCTCGTCTGTTAAACCGAATACATAGTGTTTGCGGACGGCAGTGAGCTCGCTGAGGCGGGGCGGGGCGGACCTGGTAGCCGTAGCCCCTGGCACGCACGAGCTCAATGCCCTCCCACACCGGGAGGAAGGCGGGTCGCTCGTGGGTCTTGATCTTCTTCACGAAGATGTCCCCCACGACTCCTCGCTTGGGCTTCTCTGCTTCTCCCTGCATCACACACGGGATAGAGCGACTCGTAGAGAATTTGAGCACACTGCGACCGAGAGTAGATTTCCTACGGGGCGGCACTCCTCACTCTGAACCAGGCGTGTATGAACGCCACATCCATGGCGCCGATCTTGAGGGAGGAGGCGAGCAGCTCGCGCGGCGAGCCCAGCGGCTCGGCCGGCGCTTGCAGCAGGGCCACGATGAACGCCGAGAAGGACGTGAAGAGGAAGAAGCTCATGAGCAGCATGAACACCATGACCGTGCGGCCCGACACTGTCTCGGGGGTCCTATCCGTCCCTGCAACAGAGCAGGCCGGGGACTTTGACACGGCGCCCCTCGCACAGGCGCGCGGGGCGGGGCGGGGCGGGGTGGAGCAGGGCGGGGCGGGGCGGGGCGGGGCGGGGCGGGGGGGGGGGGGTCGGGGCGGGGCGGGGCGGGGGGGGGCGGGGCTCACCCTGCTGGCTTAGCGCGCCGATGACGGCCGTGAGGCACTCGTCCCAGCCGAGGACGACGCGCGTCATCCAGGGCCGCGTGGACGCGACGAGCTGCGCCACGCAGACCAGCGCCACGGCCGCGGTGGCCAGCCACACGCCCCGCGAGAACGGCCGCAGGTACAGGTCGGCGGCGGAGTGCGACGAGGACGTCGGGCGATAGATGACGCCGGTCCTGAGCGAGGCAGGGAACCGAAACGCTTTGTGGGTGACCGAGGGGTGCGGGGGATGACATAACGGGCCGGTACGGGCCGGCGTACCTGAGAGGGAAGGTCTCCGCGACCGAGTCCAGGACGTACAGGCGCTCGTCGGTGACGTACACGGCGGTGGAGAGCAGGTCGCACTCGAAGCGTTGCAGCTCCCCCATCAGCCCGTCGAACATGCCGTCGGCGTCCCGGTTGTAACCGTAGTCCCATCGCTGGAAGACGAGCATGCTGCCAGACAGACAGAGGCGTTTTGTTGGCGACAGCTCAAGACCGCGACGAAGCGACTTTTAGTTACAGGCTGTAGCGTACTGGACATTAGCCTGTTCGGCCATAATCCTCACAACGGGGAAGTTCGTCTTCGGTCGGTAGTCGCGCTTGCGCTCCCGTAGATCGTCGATGAATGTGTACAGTTCGGGGAAGTTTATCTGCCGGACATCGTACACAGTAATCAGCAGTAGAACTGTCGCGACATGTCGGACACGGCATTCTGTTCGCGCTGCTCACGATGATGGGCGAGCGCAGAGTGGCGCCCTGCAGGTCGCTCCTCCTCCCCTGGATCGCCTTCTCCTCCTCCGCCGACAGCGTCCACCTCCACTCTGCTCCGCCGGCGGCGTCGGCGCACCCCGCGGCGGCGAGGTACGCCTACTCAAGGACGATGATGGGGTTGAGTGGAGGGTGGGGGTGACACGGGCGGGCGTGCGAACACAGGTGTCCTCACCTGGATGTCGCGAGCCAGGCTGGTGCGGAATATGATAAAGGCCTGGAGAGGGCGCCGGCAGGCGGCGGCGTCGCCTACCCCGCCCACGGCCGAGTCGTTGGCCGCGGTGTCCCGCGCTCGCGCTCGCGCCGCCTGCACCCACAGCACCTCGCTGTCGCTCAGCACCACCAGCCCGTCCAGCAGCCGCAGTGCAGCGGGCGACACCAACGCCACCTGCGCCGCGTCGTGCGGGAGTTTCCGGACATAAAACGTTTCATGCTCAGCTCCAAAAATTTTAGTGCCAGGATTAGAGTAGGCAGCATTAAGCAAAAGCATTGTGCCTAGCAGGGAAAATTTCTCTCCGTGAATGAGTATCGATGAGTACGATCATTTCCAGTGGCAACTGTACGCTACGCCCCACACCGTGCTCACCGACCTGAGAGGTGATCCACGGCCGGTCCGAGGCCCTGCGCGAGGGCGGCCACACCTCCAGGAGGACCTCCTCGTCGGGGAGAAGAGCGTCCTCGCGGCGTCGCGCGCTGTACCGGCCTGTCTTCACTTGTTCCACGTCGGGAAAGTCACCCTGGTCCTGGCCGTCCCCCGAAGGTATCCCAGTCGACTTGAGGCTGGCGGGATCATCCCACCTAGACTCTTCAAGGCGACCGTTTTCCAAGAGGAACCAGAAGTTGGCCAGGTCGAAGAGCCGGAGCTTGGAAGCCAGCAGGAGCAGGCGCGGCGCCGCGGGGCAGGCCATGTCCACCAGGACGGCGGTGCGGCCGCTGCCCTCCCGCAGCAGGCCCTCGACGGCGGCGGCGGCCGTCTGCTCGCGGCCGCGGAGGAGGCTGACGGCCACCCCGGCGGCGGACAGCGTGAGGGTGAGGCGCCGCTCGGCAGCTGAGAGTTCACCGCGAGAAACGTATAATGCAAACGCGGCAGCTCGACGCCACGCCGCGAAAAAGTACAGCAGGCGGGTAGTAAAGATTCAATAAGTATATAGTCCTTAAAGTCTCTCTAGGGGCGGGGACCGGGCATCCTATCTACAGCTGCGTCCAGATACGTGCCCTGGGTGACACCCAGACTACCACGTATCTGGACACCGTCCCCATCCCCGTGCTGGCCTCAACCACCATACTGGAACCGCTCACCGCTCCCCCAGCACACGAGCACGGCGGCGCGGTGCAGGCCCCGACGCTGCACCTCTTTGGCGGCCACCTCAGCCGCCGCGTCAAACGCTGAGGGTTCCGTCGCTACCTTCGTGGCGGCCCCATTCTGAGCAGCGGCCAGGGCGACCGCCAGGGCGCAGTACTGCAGGGCACGCATCAGGGTGGCCGTCGTCCGGGACTACACGGGGCGGGAGTTGGGTCGTGACGGGGGGCCTCGGGACCGCCTCCTGGGGTCGTGTTTGATCAGGGCCACGAGGACATGGGAACCCACATGTGGTGCGGCGACAGGGCAAGCGAGGGACACGCTCACGTCCCGGCATAGCGTGATCGTCACGTCCTGCAAACAAACAGCAAAAGGGAGAGTTGGGATCACCAATAGTCACCTCGAGACCGACCGGGACGGGAGTCGCGTGGTGCGTGTGTATCACAGACCTGCCCATCTCATTTTTGACCTACCCGTCTTTCTCTGAGCTGGTGCAAGCACAGGCCCGTAGTCCGTAGTGGAAATGGGAAGTGTGCAGGCTTATGCATTTGAATGTCACACATGGGTATAAAATGTGACTGTGCAAGGTGTGTACAGAAACATCTGTTTTTTTTTTTTTTGAGTCCAACACTTGAATCAAAGCAATTTCATATCACTGTTTTGAAATCATCTATTTATTTTAAATGCCTAATATTACAAAAATAAGATTTTTAAATACAAAATATTACAGTATTTTTCAGTAATACAAGAGCTTAAGAGATTTTTAATTTTAAAGACTCACAGATATATTACACAGCACATCCTAGTTTTTGGTTTGTGTACAAGTGTGATTACAATTGCAGAGAGCATTGACTCATCATTTAGGCTCATTCCCAAGATCACGATGCAATTTTACACAAAAGTCTAAGAAGGCTTCCAAAGACAAATTCAATTTAAAAAAAGTGGCAATGATGTACAAGAGGGTCATTGATATACTTTCAGCCATTTCTATAGCTTTTAGCTCCAAGAATAGTTTAAGTGGTTACCCTGCTTTCTCTTACAAACTAGTGCTTAAATACAAACTCAAAGGAATGAAGGTGATGCATAGGTAAAGGATAGAACTAATATTCAGAGAGCAATAGATTATTACATTCTGTTAGATACCAGACAGTACCAAAAGGTTGGTGATTCCAATAAACTTTCTTCACTACAAAAGAGAAGGCCACTAGGCAATCAAATAGTGTCAACAAAGTGCAGCAACAGAAAAAACTACTTAAGTAAGTGTAATGCTGAGTACAAAATATATATTCCAAAAAGAAAAAAAATTCAATGAAATTTAGAAATAATTAGGGTTAAGAAATTTTCACTTGGGACAGAAAACTGCTTTGGTCAACTTTTTTTTTTCAGGATGTCATATGCTATATGTTTTCTATTCAATATATGTACTTGTATTCAAATACCACTAAGATACATTTTTCTTACAGTGTGTTCTCATGTAGATTACTTTATGGCTGTAAAGATACTACTAAATACTTATCCAGTCCAGTTAACAATCATGAAACTACATTGAGGGCAGAGAAGGAGATAGGAAAAAGTACCATATTAACTGCCAAAGTCATACAGAAGCAGACTGAGAACATGACAGCATGAACTGCTAATGGCAGTACTGAGTCCACAGACTCCAGATTTCCTATAGACATTAGTGTCAACAAAACACACCTACTCAGAGTGAGACTAAAGTCACACTACAATGTTTCAATTTCCTTCAAAGACATAGCTAAATAAAAACTAATATCTATTCATTACTTCCATTGTCATAAAAATACATAACCAGAAGTTTGATACGTAAGAGGAACTACACATCCACAAATTGAAACAGCCACAATGACTTAATGAATTATGTTTCAGACCTAACGATGGACTGGATTGAGTTACAAAATATAATCTACACCAAAATCACAAGGGCTATATGACCAGATGGCAAGTTCACTAGATGATTGAATAAGTGGATTTGGGGCACCAAACTTGCATCTAATTATAAGGACTGGTAGAAAATTGCATGAAAAGATGAAATATATATTACCATTGGATACACACAAATATAAAAATCTCAGTACTTATAAATAAAACTTTCTCTTTAGTAAGAAACTCACTAAAATATTCAATTTTTTAGCCTTTTCTTTAATATCACAAATACATGATGACAATAATAACCCTCCATCTGATAAGACACATAACATGCAATATAATTTAGGCAAAACTTAATAATTTTCACAACAAATTAATTTTTAGAAATCAAGAAGTTGGTGGACACATTTTCCCCACACCAGAGTTACTCTTTTGTCGTCTTTCTTTAAAATAAATTCTTCTAGTATTAACTGTCTATCAACAAAGTAACATCAGACAGATTAAATTGACCAAAACATAATCAACTAAAAAATTTTTCACCACAATATGTAGTTGTTAAGGTGGATAGATGTATGATCCAACCCATAAAAAATGTTATTTACTTATTTGACAGGTTACCCTAAAGAATACTCGGACAACATACAAAGTTCAACATAAATTTTTACAAAGATAATTCACCCAAAATTTGGCTGGAATTTTCTTTACCAATATTGTCAAACAACAAATATATTTTCCTGGCATTTTCAGTACATTTGTTCCAAAATACTAATTTAAGAAATTAGATAGTTTATCTTCTCATGAGGGAGAAAAGAAATATTTACATCCCTAAACAGATTGATATGATGATACTGAATTCAGTACCATACAATTGCCGTAAGTGCACCATCAATAGATGACCAACAATTATAAGTTTAATGATGAAACCCATCAAACAAAAAGATTCTTCAAATGCTCAATCAAATCAAATAAAAAGTTCAATTAAAATTTGCAAAGTCATGAATGTATCATTTGCTTAGAGATTCAAAATATTACAAGACACGTTAATAAATAAATAAGAGCTATAACAATAGATGTAAAGCTGATGATAACCATACCCTCAAGTGCTGGTAGATTACAGCACAAACTGATCAGACTATATCAGTCTCACAAATGCAAATCTCATAATTAAATCTTGATATTTGTTAACTCATAGAACAAATGTCTAAGCCAAGATAAAATAACTTTTCCAAATACGACAGTCAAAATGATAAAATGATGTTCCCTAAATAAGCTTTGACAGGACAGCAGGGGATACTTATTGTCCTCTGACTGAAAAAATGTGTGCCTGCACATCAAAACACAAATCGAAAGAGCTGCATTACATACTAAAAGAAGATTGGATTTTCCTACAATAACACAAATGCTTAATATAAGGTGATATGACGTGTAGATCACAAAAACAAAGAAAAAATAATTAAAAAGAAAAACAACAACATACAATTGATATTCTAACGTAGTAAATATATAAATCCTTTGGACAGCGTTCAAAAATACTAAAAATATTAGTTATCGTTGTAGAGAAATATTCAAATATGAAAAGGAACCCACACAAAAAGACTTAAATATCAAGCCTACATTCACCTTTAATGAAACGAGCTGTAAGAAAACTTTAGTATTGTTTCAATTTGTTCTATAAGGAAAGATTTGATTTTAGGATTGGATGACAAATAATTTAAGAATAGCTTCATGACCGAAATGTCAAACTATCCTAAAGGGGTACTGACAAAGCGAGGTTAATGAAAAATTTGTCACTCTATATGTTGCATGCTTCATATTGACTTGATAACATAATAAGTAGTTCCAACCATGTTATGGGCCACGCTAAAGGATTGGCCTGATTGAAGCATGTAGGGATCTGCTTTGCCCAAATAAATCAGACCCAGCTTGGCCTGCCCAGGCCCAGGGCTTGGCCCGTAACATGAATTTGGGAGTATATATTGTAAGAGGGATTTCCCTACTTAAAATTGACCAACTACAGAAATCTCACATTCAAGTTTTGTTTGGAAGTAACTTGATGGAAAGTATTCAGCAATCACAAAATAATAGCACAAATAGACATAACGCACAAATTGATGCAAATTTAATAGTTTGCACATGCCTTCTAATGCTGTAACCCCATCATGCCTATGCCTGAAATGCACTGTCCTCATAAAAATGGATTGTTTGAATGGCTTCCAGTCGTGGTTCTAGCTCCCATCTGAAAACCAAATAAGAATAGAAGAGAAATTAGCCTTATTTTAACAGATTTTGTAATTTCTGAATAATAATTGGGGTGAAAATTACCACAAATGGATTTCCAGCGGGCTCCGTATTCCAGCTTTTGGATGGGAAAGTGAGAGATTGACTAGTGGGGAAAGCAGAGGGATTAGTATGAAATCCATTCAATGAAGATGTGCTATTAAGCCCAGCAGAGCTATTTCCGTTCCACGCAAATCCTAATGACTGATCTGAAAAGAAAGTCAAACTGACACCATGAGATAGAACAAAACATAATATACAAGAGCTGAAAATGTTACTAACCACTCTGTCTAGACTGTCCAGATAAAAATGGATTGGCTACAGCACCATCCGCAGCACCCCATGGGTTTGATACAGAACCTATAACAGAATAAATTACATGAGTAAGCAAAACTCCTTCTCAATTATAAATTTGAGTTAAAATTAAATACAAATACTTGTGAAAGGGTTCGAAGTGCCTGTTGTACTGCTACTTTCTGATGGAAAACCAGAGGTATTAAATCCACTTGGTTGTGGTGATGTCCCAAAAGCAGACCATGAGGGTGCTGGTGGAGATGCTAGATGTAAAAGAAGTTTACGTAAGTAAGAAAGAGATAGATTGGCCTGACAAAACTACAAAGCTTGACTTGTTCATATTAAAAAGCAAGTATTTTTTTACCAGGTAGCATTGGTAAATCCGGTCATTTCCCAGTTAATGCTCGGATTTGCCAATCGTTAAGGTTTTATCGTAAGATTGATAAATAAATAATTAAGAACAACATACCATGTGCCCAGTCTGCCTGGACACCACTTTGAGTTGAACTTTGTTCTGAGTGCTGGGACTTCATGAGGCAGTCAAGGTCTTTGAGAGCAGCATAACGATCCTCAGCAGGAGGCTGTTGGAAAGCATTGACACTACCACTAGATGTTTTTTGACTCACTCCAGGAAAACTCTGGGATGTTGGTCGTGCACTTGCTGGAGGCAAACCTGTAAAAAAAAATATAGTGTAAGAAAACATGTTTAGTTAGTAGTCTTTAATTTATATTAAATTGACCAGGTGATGAGGATAGGGAATTAGAAGTATTCAGTAGTTATTCCTTAGAAAAAGCCTGAGCTGTCTGTAAAGCCTTAAATAACGAGGTCCTGATTTCTATGCAGCAGGCATAAAGTGCAAAGTGGCTAGATAACGTTGAATGCCTGACTTACATAATAGGTACAAATGATGAGCTGTACTCAAGGCCTAAAACTAAACAGGTGATAAGTTACCTAATGTTGTTTTTCATGAGAAAAGAAAAGAATACAAAAATAAGGAAAAGCAACAACAAAATAAGTATACAACTACAGTAATACAAGGTAAAAAGATAAAAGTTGCATTATTCTACCTAGGCCAAACGGAAAAACTCATACTCAAACTAAAAGCAGGCTGAAATAATCACACAAACTGATCTTGAAGTTTTAAGAAATGCTGTTAGTCAGTAGTTAAACAAAACACTCTAATGAAAATGATGAAACCAGACACTTTCACTTCACAAGTCAAAAAAAGTCTGATTAAGAGAAAGGAAAATAATTGAAATTGCGCTCAAAAAAGCAACAGTGGCATGCAGTGAGGGGATAAGGAAAAGGAGAAAAAATAAGGGGGGCGTTTTAAAGGTGATAAGATAAAAACATTTGCACTGCACACCATTGCAATTAACAAAAAATTTGGAATTAAATCTGGTCTATACTCTAGCACTCACTCCAGCAATTAGGGATGAATTTAGTTGAAATGCTAAAAGCATCCCTATTCAAAGAAAATGCTGGAAAAGTAGAAGACTGGGTTGAAGCAGCATCAAGATTTGAGAGGGGGAAACTTCCAAAGAAGTCTGTCTCTGCAATAAAGGTGAGTAGTTGTAAGATGAACACTTTGAAAAAAATAAGACTAGAAGAACACAGATCAATGAATGAAATATGGAGAAGAGATAACTAAATACAGTTTCTGTAAAATGAGGAAGTTTGGGGACACACCTTACAATTTTGCATGACACTAACAATGTATTTTTTAAAAATATAGGTTTTGCATTTACAATCTGAAACTTACCATTGGATGAACCAAAAATAGGATTGTTGTCAAAATCAGCAAAATTCATATTCGAATTTGTATTAGTGGTAGCAGAGTTGGATGGAAGGCCAAAGGGATCCACTTTATTACCAGAGGAAGCAGCATGGTTGGCTACTGGCAAATTGCCAAAATCCACTAAAAATCCAGAAGAGGTGTCATCTGGAGTAAATGAGTTAGAAGCTGCTGGTACCTGAAAAAGTAATAAATGTCCTAGTTACAGAATGGCTGTCTCAACCAGCAACTTTCTTAATTTTATTTCTATTTTGAATATAATGCCTTTACTTACAGGGTTACTAACTGTACTTAAAGAAGGCAAAGTAACACTGCCAACTAAACTTGAGAGAGGTTTAATTGGTGAGATGGCACTTGCAGCATTAGATGAATTTAGAGTTGAAGTTGATGATGAACTTGATAAAGATGTTTGAGGAGAAGACGATACTCCATTCATATTAGCCATTGAAGGGTCGAGGTAGTACCTAATGAACAACCCACAAAAATATCAATGGAGGCTCAATATGGCATACCACAGCAACAGTCACTTTTGGAGTTAAATTACCTTTTCTTTTCATATTTTGCGATCATGAAGTCTTTGATTCCCTGTTCATCTCTTGTCTCAGTCATTCGGCCTGGTTCATATAAACCAAGCCATATTCTACGGCAATACTGCAGGAAACAGAAATAGGGAGGGGGTATTAAAACACAAACGCACTCAAGCAAGAGCCTAAACAGATCAGCTGTCATGAGATAGAGTTGTCTCATTCCCAGGGGACAAACACCCCCAAAGGCCACGTGCCTACCCAGATACAAAATGAAGATCCTAGTAGCAAGCCATATAAAATAAACAGTGGGTTGCAGGAAAAGAGCTGTGTTCATTTGAAGAAAATAGAAAGAATATATGACCATCTCACCTCATTACCACGGGATGATATGAGCTCAATCTCTTCTGATGTAAAGGTGGCCATTGATATAGATTTGACTCGATGTGGTGGTGTAAGACCTCTCCTACAAAAATGACACCAAAAAGTAGTAAAACAATGAATTAAGGTACATTTTTCTGTTGACTGCAAGGTGATTGACTTTGTAAGACACAGAAATAGAGAATAGCAAGAGGGTAAGGTTAAATTTTAATTTACATAATTGTTAAAATGAAGAACCCTTAAGATTATTGATTTGAAATATCATAAGGTGGGTGCACCTGCTAGAACATTCCTCAACAACAGAATTTAATATCTGAAATATTTGTTCCAGAGGAAACCTGTTCTTGTTCACCACGATGCAATGAGGAATGGAATTATACATTAACATCGAAATGAGTAAAAATTGATAATATAAACCGGGGGCCACAAGTTTAACCTATTTGACTACTGCCTGTGGGCAAAATCATCAGATATGACTCATAGGTCTACGAGGGCGTACAAGAGGTTATTTTGAGGAAATTCGACATAAGACCAGAGCTTATCCTAGGACTCTGAAGAAGAAAACAACGAAAAGAGTGAAAAAGGCAAAGTTGCGCAAACTAGAGGAAATACAATAAAAATAAACAAGGTAAATGTCACTTTTCGCGCAGGGGTTGGGTAGGCCACCTTCTGCTCCATGTACTTACAGGAGCCCGGAACATGAAGTGCAAACAAACGAGCCAATTGTCATATTGACATAAGTTGGCCCTCTTTGATGGCAGTCGAAACATTGTCGATTTGAAGGATTTGACACTAAATCTCGTAAAATTTTAAGATGTTTTTCGTCCTGTTTCTTCCTAGCGGACGCCATGTTGCAGATATTACAATTTAGGTACCCTTACTATAAGAAAGCAATACAGAAGTGTCACAGATATCGGATTGATATTAGCAGATTACTCCCTAAAAATCAAATACATTACGAAAAAAAGGAAAGATTTCCAAAAAAGAACGGCGCTACTGGATGGAATGTGAAATTTCTGGGAGCACATTTTTAGAAAATATCAACCCGATGACCTCCCTTTCTGCAGTGTTGGTAGCAGTTCTTGAAGTAGCGCCAACCAAGGGGAATTCAAGAGCAGGGCGTGTTTCGTTCGGAATAGTTCTCTTGGCATGTAGGCAAGAAACCAGGGTCATTGAAGTGGAAGTCTAGGTTGATGAAGGTCGTAAGGTAAAGATCCAAGATAGGAGCACGATTTTCAAACATTTCAATAAACAAGCAACCAGTACCTCCATTTGGCAATTTCTGCTAGAGTTCATGCATGAGTTAATTGGCTGAGCCATGCTCTGTGACTCAATTGTCTTCTATATAGTATAGTATAACATATAGTCAGTACTGTTGGCCGAAGCCAATGAATATTAGAGCGGTAGCTCAGCCTGGGAGTCATGACTCTAGCTAGATAATAAAAAGGGGTTCATGAGCAGACAAATTTATGAGATGGAACTAATTGACATATGTGTATTTTTTTATTATTATTATTAATAGTTTGCGAACTCAATACAGATTGATAAAAAGATATTGACAATTTTGAAAACCATCTGCATGAAAGACAATTACAGGCAAAAATAAGTCAGATTGTGATTGTTGTCCTACTTAGAACTATCTCAAGCTCAAGCCGCTCAAGCTCAAGCACAACAATGTGTGAAATCAGGAAAAGGCTTCATTGAAAACGCAATACACAGCCGGTAATCCAACACAGTTTTGGACAATATATCAGTCAAACCATAATGTTTTAAAAAATTGCATCTTTGGATGCGCAGACACACAACAAAAATTACAGATGTAGAAAGTAAAGAATGAGTAAGATATTACAAAAGAAAACTTTTGGGGTTTTGAGCCCAGAAGTTAGTTTAAAATTTCAGCTAGAAGTTGACGATTCTTTTCCATAAAATTGAGGAGTGGAATAACACACCAGATGTATTAAATGAATGAAAGACAGTTACAACCTTAATTGTAATAAGTAGCAAAAAAATTTCTATGTAAGAATATTAAAAGAAATATATGATTTTTAAGATCAAAAATGTTACTTATCTACACATCCAAATATTAAAACCAACATGACAATTTCCTTGCAAAAAAAAATTTGGCGTTCTAAGAAGCGTTCTCTTCTGAGTTAACAAAACATGAACATTTAAGAACCAGGTTGCTTACCATGTTAAGGTGCAACAGCAGAAGGAAAAACTTCCTCAGCGAAACATGGTCTTAAATAACAAAATACTATAATGTTTTTCAAAACAGTGTACCACACAAGTCACTGAGAAATTCCATTAAGACCTGGTATTTCTGTTACCTGGCTGATGACCATTGCAGATGATAAAATAAAACCTGCTTTCCTCAAGTATTTGAGGGTTCAAGAGTAGTATTGTCCATAAGGTCACTCACATTTGAAAAAATAGTATCATATTTTCTTAGAGGAGTGTTTCAAATTGTTAAGAGCATCTAAAGACTTAGTCTTCTTGTCAACAACAAATGAGAGGAACCCAGAAATGAACAGATTTCAAGATTTAAATCAGACAATTGATTGAGATTGAATGCATTTTGCTCACAGTTGATAGTTATAAAAAGAGAAAAAAAAAAGAAGAAAAAAATCATCTAAGAAAAAAAATTAGTAGCAAGACTTTAAACTTGGCAGTCAGAAGAGAGAGGACACCTGGTCACAGTTAGGTGCATAAAAGCTGATTTTTATAAATAAAAACTAATAGCTAGACATGTTTTTAAAATGTTTTTTTAAAAAGAATTGGGAGGGGGGGGGGGGGGGGGGGAATCCAATTTAGACTTGTTTTTAATTTAAGGTCTACTAAACTTGGAAATTTACACCGTAACATCATGTTTGATAATTTCTTTGATTCAGCTTACTTAGTCTAAGAAAATTCAAATATGGTTTTGGGAAGAAATGCGAAATAGAACTTATAACTCATCAGAAGGAAGGAATCCATGCACCAGCTTGCCTAAGTCTGAAAATGGAGTACACATAGCAATTCCTTGGTTAGAAAACAATACAAAAAAAATTAAAGGATGGTTTTGTGATAAACAGTAGGGAAGTTAATGCAACTCTATTTGGTTCTCTGAGGGGGGTCATTTTAAATGACATTGATGGATGCCTCATCTTCATCTTTCTTTGGATGATTAATCATATAAGGAGAGGAAATATCCTTCCATTAGAGAAAGAAAGAATCAAAGGGGCCACAAAGTTTAATCTGAACAACATCAAGATGGATGAACCATATACTGTTCAGGCAAAATAACCAAAGCCATCATATGGGTTTCTCCAGTTGAGTAAAAATCACAGATTTTTGGAGGTCTACTTTCAACTAATCTTTGAAAGAAGACAAAAGAAAGGAGAAAAAATTCATAATTTTAGAAAAATCCTGTGATGTTTCACTAACAAAATTCACAGATAACAAATACGACCACTCTATTCATTCATTCCACCATACTTAACAATAATGAAAAACAACAGTTCAATGAATTGTTAATACAGTAATCCAATAATTGATTATAATTTCTACTAACAGTGTTGCAAAGCCTGCCAAACTCTGACTAGAGATGATTTGCATCTGATAGAGAAGAACATACTTTCAGTCTTACAAGCATCCACCTTGCCTCTCCAATCAGTCTTCATAAAGGCAATGCACCAACCAACACATTCCCATTGTGGTCAGCCAAAGCCCAGTTCTATTTACAGGATGGGATGGAAGGCCTATTAAGACAGCTTGAGCTGCAGTCTGAGAATTCAGATCTACAGAATGCAGCAGGCTTAAGCACATTACTGTGGTTCATGCTTTAACGACTAGAGAAAATCTAACACACTTTGTTCACTAGCTGGGACTGTGATCTGATGGACCTGTGTGTGCTTGTCCTGGTGAGGGACTGTCCAGTGGTCGATATGTAAAGTTAGGAGAATCTGCACTTGATATCGAATCAGGAGTGCCAACAGAGCTCAAAGACCCTGGTAGGGGACTTGATCCTTCCAGCCTGTGCTGCGCCATGAGGAGGCCACCGCCATTGCCACTGCCATTTCCTGTGCTCAATCGCTTAGTGGGAGGAGATCGGTACTGCTCAGCTTCATCTAGTTCAAATTTTCTTTTTACAGCAGGAGTTAGTGCACTGGGTCGCATTTGAATAGGACTTTGACTGCGCCTTAAAAAAGATACAAGTGCATTAGCTGATAATAAATGATTCAGGATAAATTGTTTAACTTTCAAAAATACATACCTAGTAGTGTATAATTTTCTGGTGGGGCTATTACCCAGCATGCTAGTTGGGGTAAAAAGTTGACGATTTAAGCCAGATCGGGTAGGTGAAGGTGAAGAACATACAGGAGAATGAGGGGGCAGATTAAGGTGAAGAGGTTCTCGGGGCCCAAGAACTTTTCTCTCCGATTCATTCTACAAAAGAAAATTACCCCAAGAGTTAGAAAAAAAAATTCTTTTTTTAAAAATGATAAAACTAAATAGGTATAGTACTGACATCACTGCAACTTAGGTTTCCAGCAAGATCCAGAGTAAGGTCTTCACATGACTGTGACATCTGAATAGCTGAATGAATTTCTTTTTCATGGGCAGCTTCACTCCTTGCAACATCTAAACATTCTTCTTTTTTTAACTGACTTACACGCGGTGAGGGTCTGGGAGAACTCTGAAATTATAGTTTTTAAAATTAAGAATAATTCAGAAAAATGTCATTGAGGCAACAACTAAACACAAACAAGGCATTGTACTTACACCCGCACTATGGGTAGTAAAACTGCTTCCACTAAACCGGCGAGTCCTTGTTGATTGAAATATGCTGCTAAGAGATGAAGTTTCTCTAGAATAAATATACCAACATATTAGTTACAACATACCATTAAGTCAATTAATCTTGATGAATAGGCAACAGTTGTCTCAAAGGTGGAAAGTTGAAATAAATCTTTGTTTAGAACAGACAAGCTATGGCAAGATTTTACTTCTGGAGACTGGAGACTGGACTAACACCAGAAGCAATTTGACTTTGACACAAGCTAACTTCTAGTCAACTACAGCGCAATATTTAGAATCCTCCAGATTCCGATAATGAGAAAAATGTGAAGGGACACCCTTGCTCACTGGAACATTGTAGGAAGCAATGGTACAGTCCGACTAACCTGACTGCGGCCGCGGTGGGGGATGCTGCCCCAGTAGCTGCTGCCATGTTGGAAGTAAGTTCGTTTATCATGGGGGCACTATTTGATCGCTTCAAACTCGCAGGTGGATCAATATCCATGGCAGACGACATATTCCCTGCCATTTCGCCTTGAATAGTCGGTCACACCAAACATAATAACTTGATAGTTCAGTGGCGACACAAGCACCAAGGCACTCGATGCCTCTCCACCGAGTACTGGGATAGAAAGAGATCTTATCTCGTGACGAGAGAATTGTCGAGGTTCATCTTGAACTTGATCCGTGCTATTATAATTCACTCTAAAATTTCGGATAATCGCACAAATTTCAAAAAGTTCTTTGGAGTCTTTGCGGTGGGGAACAGCGGCGAGGCCGACAGTTCGGCAGCCGATAGACCACGGGCTCAGGCTGATGAGATATCCGTAGAAAATACTTGTGTCCCTCAGTCTTCTTTAGAGAGCGAACGAAACAAGCAAACGGCCTCTCAGCGATGAAAACAAAAACACTATAAAATTTTTAAAGAAAAATACTCCAAGGCAAACACCACACTCTTGACAAATTCTAATCCTGAAGGACCAGAGCACATCAAACGAATGAAAAACTTAAGATGCAGATAAAAAACAAAACCCTGTAAATAAGCATCTACCGTGATTTGCAGACGGTCCTCAGTAGAGGGAAGGAGTTCCCTTGTGCCACGGACATTGTTGGGGTCAACCCACATGTAATAAGTTAAATATCCTTGCTTTCATAATTTTCTCTAATATTTCTGCAAACAAGTGATTTTTTTGCTCGTACGGCTTGTACCTTTTATCTGCTTTCAACGTCTGGAATGGACAACTTTCTGAAACAGCGATTTTTCATTAGCATGTTCAACGTCAGCAGAAGCAAACAAACAAACGCGCTCAAAAGCAGAACGTGTCTTCACTCGTCTTCACTTCAATGATATTTACATTAACTGTTTAATGGGGGCATTTGGTTTTGAATTACGTCGTATTGTTTACTGGGTACATTACGGCCATCTGGTTGTAGTCTTTGCTTTCCCATTTTGTCATTTGATTAGACGTGGGTGGTAGTTCCGTCTTCCGTCAGGACCACCATGACCCGTACGACCCACACATATCTGTCCTAAAATATTTTTGCATTTCTCTAAATTTTTGTCATTACGTCTTCTGTTTGGTCTCCGACCATCCTTTTACCACGGATTTCTTATGTAGGTAGTCCAATTTTCAAGTTTTGGACTACTATTACTCTTGTGAGTGTATAGGGCCGCCCCAACCTGTGATTGCATACCTATTTGCTATAATTGCAGCCCTACCACTGCACGTCTCCCTGCGCAGCACCTTTTGCACCTCGAACTGACCACCCATAGAAGCCGTTCCCTCAGGAATACCTTCGAGTACTTTCGGACGCGGGGTTGTTGTCATGGATTAATCCCTGACGTCTGTCTTATCGTATAGAACAACACTTTCAAGCGTCTCATATTTCGAACTAAAAGGCTCCATGGCAGAGAGTTCGGTTCTGAAGGCGTGGAAGACCACAATACCTTGTCGGTAAGAATTTTTGTATATTTTTTTGGATTGATCGACTTTTAATGCAAACCCTACATTCCATGTAAACTGAACAGTGTATTATTGATTTGATTAAGATGCACCTGAACCCAATAATGAGAAGCATGTTCTTTCTGACCTTTCATTTTACTTTTTTGCTCTACCATTATGTCGGGTCTTGTAACCAAAGCTCTATTTATTATTTCAATTTCCAATATTTCTGTAACTTTGTAACTTTCAATCAAGTATATTTTGTAGGTTAGGACTAAACCTCTTATCAGTTTGTTTTTATTGGTGATATGCACTTTGTTTAGCTGTTGTCAAATGGTTTTGAAATGCTTGTCCATAGTATCAATTTGGAAGACAAGTATTTCTTTGATCTTCAATCATCTTCATGACTTAACTTGCCACCAAGGGCTATGAAGGTCACATATTTTCTGTTGACCCATAGATAAAAACTAGATAAAACTTTAAATTTATTTAAAATTCAGGGAGGGTAGATTTTGTTGCAGGGTTGTTCAGGGGATGATTATGAAATGATTGTCTGTAGATAAAAATTCTTTTTCACATTCATATTGTTTCATATCATCTTTTTCTGACTTTGGCAGGTACTATGCCAGTGGAATGTGCAGAGAGGGTGACAGATGTCAATATCTCCATGTTGAGGGCATGTCAAATATGTCTGCTGAGGGAGAGCGAATGAAGAATTCAAGCAATGAACCGAGAGTTGAAGGCAGCCCAAGTAGGACTGAAAGTACATCAGATGATGATTCGGACAGTAGTAGTACGGCAACTGAACCAAGTGTCAGTGGGAACAAAAATAATAGTAAACCCTCATCTCTTAGTGGTGATACAAGTTCAACAAATGATAGTGCCCTAAGGAGTGGTCAAATGAGCCTTGAACCTACTATTTGTCAGTACTTTCAACAAGGCTGTTGTATGTTTGGCGATAATTGCCGGAACAAGCATGAAGTTATAGAAAATAGTAGTAGTTCTTCAAGTCTGAGCAGATCTGATAATCTGCCTGAAAATAGTCTGAATAGTATGTGTGATGAGGCATCTACATCTGATTCTGATGCAAATTTATTGCTTGCCTTGTCTACTCTCCAACCAACATCAAAAAGCAGTGATACGTCAGACTCAACCAAAGACAAGTAAAAATTGCAAAATAAATCAATTTTTTTTTTAATTTACAAAAATGTTTTCTATTTTTTATTTGCTTTTGACCTTTTTTATTGCAGATGCATGGGTACTATTAAAGGAATTGAGTCAAAAACAAAGCTAAGAGTTACTGCTCCAGAATTTATACCAGGTAGATTTTCATGTCCCTCATCATCCGAATTGTCAAACGAAGAGTTGCTTGATACAACAGAAGGTTTGTTATTATCTTATTTTATCTTTATTGTCTTGATGATGCTATTTTAAGTAATTGGTGTCTCAAATTCCAGCATCCTCAGCTAAAACATGGGCACAGATAGTAAACGCTTCTGCAGGGAATAGTGTACCTCCATCACCCTTCACAAGTCTTTGTCCATATGCGGAAGCAGGAGATTGTCCATATGCAGAGGCATGTACCTACCTCCATGGTGATACTTGTGAGTTTTGTGGCAACAAGTGTTTACACCCAACCAATGAAAAGCAACGAAAAGCCCACACTGATGTAAGGGTGTTTTAATGAGCAATTGTTCTGGATCTCTGAATTACTATTTATATTGTACTTATTGTCATTCTTTACTTTCTCTAGGAATGTATCAAACAACATGAACGTGAAATGGAATTAGCTTTTGCTGTTGCTCGCTCAAAGGATAAGCAATGTGGTGTATGTTTTGAGGTAGTTGTTGATAAAAATCCTGCCAGTGAACAGAGATTTGGTATCTTGCCCAATTGCAACCATTGTTTCTGTCTTGCGTGCATACGCAAATGGCGTCAAGCAAAGCAATTTGAAAATAAAATTATCAGGTAAGTAATAAAAGTGTTTCTTTTTGTTTTGATTTTTGTTTTGTTTCTAGCTCTACTATTTTAAATTAGCCCCTTCAACTTGCTTGTTCTGATTGCAGAGCTTGTCCTGAATGCAGAGTTACTTCTGACTTTGTTTGTCCCAGTATGTACTGGGTAGATACAAAAGAAGAGAAGGACAAACTGATTATGGCATACAAAGATGCCCTAAGGTATGTACATATGTACTACTTTGATTCACAGACCTCATAAGGTTAATCTCTTTATTTTAAAATTAAGTTCATAAAATATGTAAATTCCAAAAATTTTTTTTAGCAATAAGCAATGCAAGTATTTTAAACAAGGGCGAGGTAAATGTCCCTTTGGAAACAAGTGCTTCTATTTGCATGCGTTAACTGATGGTACTAAAGTTGATACTGGACCACCAATAAGACGTCAGCGTCAGAATGCTGATGGAGACACAGATGTTTTACAGGTATATAGCAATCTATCACCCATTTTTATTGAAATTAATTTTTCTAGTGTAATGAAGTTAACTTGTTTTTCTCAGATGTTCTTATGGGATTTCCTAGATGAAAGGGATAACCGCTGGCTTCATAGTCTGGATGATTTAGATCTGTTGGCTTTTCTCTCAGGATCTGATGACTCCGATTCTTCAGATGTAGACATGTTCTGATTGGAAAATTCAATCACTAACCTCATTATACCAGTTGCCAATTAATTATTTATTAAAAGTAATTGGTCAATTTCAATTTCTGCCCCTCTCAAAATAATTATGAACAAAAAAGAAAAGGAACCTCTGTACTGTGTTTGAATCTTGTTCTGCCTCTGACTTAATTAATTATTGAGGGTCATATAATAGTCCTAGATTGTAATCCCTGTGATGCGTTTCAAATAAAAGTTAATTCCATACTTATAAACAAATTTGTTCTGTTTTTGTTCTTAAATTTGGTTGCATTGTCGGACACAGGGTTTCTGTCAATGGTCTCTTGCAACCTTTTGTATCTATGTTGTAACTAAGATCTGATAATGGGTATCACAAATGGTCATTAATAATTGTGTCCTAATCTTATCCTTATGTATGTATAATGCAACCAAGAATGGCCATGTTCATGTTATAGTCAGCTTTGAAGTGAGAGTACGTATTCATTAGTCACAATTCATGGTTAATCCTCGCTTTTTTTTTCTGGAGCCTGAGGCAGAAATGACTGAGCTTTACTCAGATTTTTGATTACTGTGATGTGATCCATAATTAGAGCAATAACTTTGTTTTGTCTATTGGAATCTGTGATAGTCAAGTTGGTTCTCATCTGCTCCATCTGCTGTATGTTTTGAACCTTATAAATAGTTTTAAGTAGATATTTATTATTACATTTTGTATTAAAGTTGTTACAGAAAAATAAAAATTGTGGGATAGGGCGAATGAGAAACAGTTTCGTATTTTTTTAGCTGTAAAATTTGCTTTTGCTACCGATGTTTATTTGCTTTGAAGAGTATTTATAGAATGGAAGGTGTTTTAAGAGGGGAAAGTCTATTAGTCTTAAATAAATAAGGGGAATGTATACATGTTATCCATCAGTTCTTTTGACTTGTTATCCTTTGTTAATACAGTCAAACCCGCTTATAACGAACCCCGATACAACGGTATCTCCGTTACGGGTACAACGTAGTAACAGTACGAATTCCGAACTTAGTAACAACCGTTCAAACGGACCCGCTGAGTACGTTATCCTCGTTAAAACGTAACCCATCGTCGATTCCGAACGGTTACATTGTAAGCAGGATTGACTGGAACTTGTTTAGGCTCAACTGATTTCAGTAATATTTTTTCTAAGCGAAAATAGTTTAAGAATATTTGTTGATGAAACATGTGCCCAACTCATAATTCTTAACCTATTGAAAATAACAAGACTTCAAAAATGGCACAGTTTCAGATTAAGAGTCTCCTAGTTCTGCGCTAAGCGCTCTCTCAACATACAGAGAAGAAAAAGTGGAGATGTAAATTACTTGTCTTCTCTCTGGCGGGAACTTTTCAAATGGAATATTTATTAGGGTCACAGCAAAGGAAGAAAGAATAAATGAAAAATATAGTACAGAGCTTGTTTAATTTTATTGGTTTGTTCAATTTGTAGACAATCACTATTGCAACCAGAAAACTTGATTAAAATACAAAATTTTGCAACCCAACAGATATAAAGAGCATGACTTATTCATTAAAATATTGACCACTTACAATTGATTAAAATATTGACCACTTATAAGTGACTGGGGTTAGCTCTGGTCACCACTCAGATAACAATAAGTAGCATTTAATTGCCAAAATAGACTAATTTTTAATGAAGAACTCTATTTACACATAACAAAAATTACAAAATCCTTGAAGCTTATGATAATAAAGTGGAATATTCCCACAGTTTAAAAACCATAAAAATATTCTTGATTAGCCATCAATAAAAGCTGACCTACAGCCTTCATATTAGAAAATAAATAACATCTGTACAGATAGCAAATCACTAGCAGACCTTACATGCCACATTCAGACTACTTCAACACACTTTCATCACTGAAGAGGAATTAGACTGAGAATAAATTACACTACTATCACTTGAAGGAATTTTACGCACCTCTGACTGACACAATTAAAAAAGATGTTTTTAGGCGAAACCAAAACCTTCCGAACACTCATGGATTGCTTTGAGCAAATTCGTGCGTAGTTTGTCATAGGTCTCATAAACTGGCAAATCCAATTGATTAAAACTGAGGGGAAAAAAGATAATGGCTTATTAGATCTTATAAGATAACAAAAACATGTAAATTTAAAAAATGTATAATTAAAAAAAAAAAAAGAAGAAAAAAAGAAAAAGAAAAAAAAAAGAGCTTACCAAGTGTGAGCAGAGGGCAGACGGTCAGTGGAGCGATCATCACGGTGAATTTGGAATTTCTGAACACCATTCATACCTTCTAGAGCTCCAAATCCTTGCAGTGGCACCTTTGACGTTCCAGTAACAAATTGCAGAAACTTTGCTCTATCTGCCTGGTCCAAAGACCTAAGTGCTCGCCAGAACCATTGGATCTGAAAGACAGGATCAATCATTTTTATTATTTGATGTAAATATATGTCTGACAATTGGCTGATTTAAGTTTCGTTGAAGGAAACCAACATAACATGCAACATGCATTATTGGATTACCTGGAGTGAGGTTGGTTGATACTTGTGGTATTCAGTGTTTGCCTTCAAGTCTTCAATATCAACATTTGGTAAGCCAGATATCAGCAATTCTAATTCTTGCTCATTGAAGATGGAAATAAGACGCTTTGGAATTATGTCATAAAAGCCTTCCAAGAAAGCATTGAGTCTGTAATTTAAAATTGATAAAGTATTTAATCAGGAATAGAACCAAAATTACCAGAAATTTATGTATTGTTTTCAACATACTGCTTCCTAATTGCTCCAGTCATTTTCATCTGGCATACAAGGCGAATATAATCCATCTTATTCTCTTCTGTAACAGGTATATTTCTTCCATTTGGTATCAGGTCTCTTACTTCAGTAACACCGAACTCTTGAACCTGTGAGTACAGGAAATGATGGTTTCAAATTGTACTAGACTGTTATAAGCAGAACTGTACTGACACCTTATTTCTAGCATACCTCAGCACTGAAAGTTAGATCATAGCCAAGAGCACTGACATGGTTTTCCATCAGATAAACCAGTCCTTGGTAAAAGCTATAATCCTCACTTTCCATATCAGTATATTTCACAAGAATCCCTAAAATATGTTTATAGAATGATCTTGTGAAGTAGCACTCCAGCAGTTTGTTATCGTAGATTGCCTTAGCTAGAAATTGGGTAAAAAAGAAGAATAAAGGGGAGAGTTTGTTATTCGAGCCCAGTGTATAAATGTTGGTCAGTTCATTTAGTATTTTAAATATCTACCTATAACTCTTCCCACAAATTTGAAGTAGAAGAGGTGATTAGGATTGCAGTGAGATGAAGAATTGATCATGTATGTCACACGATCACCAGGTGACGTGGTAAATAAGGCATACATAGGATTGAAAATTTCTCGAGATATAATGACATACCACTCTCTTAGTAGGCCACCTGCATCCTGACCCTCCTCACCTAAACATAAACAGAGCTCAGTTAGATGAAGGTCAAGACAAGTAAAAAAGAGCAGTTCTTGAATTTTACCTACCTTCAAATACTATGTAAAATCTATTCTTCCATTCTTCAACTGGCCTGCGTTGTAATTCACGGAATGAATCTTCAAAGACATTGGAGCGTCTGACATGCACTGCAAGCTCTTCCCTACGCAGCCCTTCATCCAGACGTTCAAGTTCAGTACGGAAGTATCGTCTTTTCACATCAAAGTCCAGGATGCGCACATGGTCTACAAGTCCGGCAAATGGTCCATCCGCTAAAGGTGCAGTTGACTGACGAAGTATTTGATTTAAAACAGTGCGGTGAGTTTCTGAAACAAAAAAAAAAAAAAAAGAGTTAAGTCATATCAGACTCCACATAAATATGACAAAGCACTGAAAATACACGGCAAATCAATTCCAGCTACTCACCAGCAAACTTCAGGAACTTCTGCTGGTCAGGTGAGAGTGCAGGGGCAGAGGGAGCTGTTTCCAAAGCAAGGGCAGCAGGAGAGGTCTCTTCTCCACTAGCGTTCGCAGCATTGTTTCCGGACACCTGTCCTGGTGTCTGAGACTGTGCTTGAGAGCTCAGTCGGGCCGCAGGAGCCTCGGGCACCAGATCGACGGCAGGGTTCGCTCGACTGCTGGAACTGGAAGACCTTTCTCTCTCCCTGTCTGATGGTGGGGGCGCATGTACCAAAAAGAAAGCTTCCACAGCTGGCTGAAGCATTAGCACTGCATGATGATCGGGAGTGTCGGCCAGTTGTAAGAGGCAAGTGCTAAGAGTTTCCCAAAGGCTGTCAAGTCTCAACTGTTCACTCAAATTAGGGAGAACAGGCCTTTCTTCGTTTTCAGCATCTTCGTCGTCATCTCCATCCTCATCATCATCATCCTCAGAATCCAACTCTTCATCCTGATGAGGAGGTTGCTCACCTGCAGGATCTAAGTAAATCACATATAATATTATTTGACTGATTATTTACAAAACCACAGAAAGAATTAGTAAGTTCATGAAACGTACTTATGAAGTGATATTCACTACCATACACCGGGGGATATGGCTGTTCGAAGTCTGCAGGTGGTGCATCAGGAGGTGACGACGTATCCATAGCATCACCCTCACCAGGCACCTCTGGTCGAAAGCTGGATACACCGGCAGCCGCTGCGACAACTGGGGTAGCGTCGGTGGCTGGAGCAGCGTGCTGCGAGTTGGAGCGGAACAACAGTATTACAGTGCTACAATAATAACAAGGTAGTAATGGTTGTGCACTCAGGTGGAACTTTCTACTAACCTGGTCAAGGGGTGGGGGAGGAACTTGCTGGATGCGCCTGCTAGCCCGGCTTCCTCGACTACCCCTTCCGCGGCCTACGCGCGGAGTCTCTGTTGGAAGCTGAGATTCTGTGACAGCTGCTGCACTTCCAGCCGCAACTGCGGGCAGCGCCTGCAGCTGAGGAGCGGCAGGCACTTGGATCTCGGTCGGCTGAGGCCCGGGTGCAGGGGTGACCTCCGGCTGCTCTGCCATCGGAGTGGGGGCTTCAGCAGACACAGATGCGGGTTCAGCAGTAGGAACAGCAGCCGAACCAGGGGTGGAAGTGTCCATCCATTCAGCTAGTTCCACAGAAGGAAAATTTGTATACAAGGTATTACGAACAGAACTTTCGGCAAACACAGATAAGGTAATAATTAAAACTAACCAGATAAACCAGGGCCATCAGCGGCTGAACCCTGGGTTGGAGGTGGTGCAGATGGTGTAGTTCCAGCAGGTGTTTGGTGGGACTCTACATCAAAGCGTGTAGTCTTTTTCTTGCTGGCCAATCTAACTGCTTCACGCAGCTGAATAATGACTTTTAGCATGCGGAGGAAGAAAGCTTGGCTAGATGTTTTAGATGTCAAAGGTGCCATGCTTGGCAACTGAAGATCCATGCCCCCTTTTAGTTTTGTGGGTGCTGTCACAACTACAGTGTCATTTGTAAATCTGGAAACGAGGCAAGGGAATCAGTAACGGTAAATATAAAGAAGATATTGATATTGAGAGTAAGTTGGTGTAAAAGATACTTACCTATCATGCAGAACACCTCTCTCTTGACGAGAAGATGCATTATCATCTGTGCTTGTGCTATCTTCTCGAACTCTCTTTTGATTTAAGGTTGAAAGCTCCCCAATTAATGCAGCAATATGCTCTTGCACAGTGTAGGCGAGTTTCATAGCCCCTTCTAGGAGTAGTCTCAAGATCTAAAAATACACATTCAAAGAAATGATTACTACACAAGTAACAGATAAATTATTACTGCATCTAGTAGATAGTTTTCCATACCATTTCTCGCATAGCATCATTATAGCTTGCAAGGTTTAAAAGAAGAGCTGTAGTATCTTCCAAACCCTCTTCTGAGCACGATTTAGAGGTGAGTACTTGCACAGCAAGTCGAACTTGATTTTCAACCATTGGTGGAGCATTAGGATTTGGATCTGCGAGGCCAAGTGATACAAGGGACAAAAGCCTAAGGAGTTTATCTGTTAATACTGTTGAGCGTTTCACAACTTCACAATCTAGCATTGGTAACAACTGGCCAAAAGCTGAAGCCTCAAAAGTGTTAGGATGGGCAGAATCTGATTCACCATTACGTTCAACGCCCGCACTACTATTGGAACGAGATAAATTTTTCCCTGTAAAAATTAATAATTTTCTTAGAATTTTCAATTATACCTTTTTAGAGAAAATAAGTATTCATGATTAAGTGCTGATGCAAACCTTTCCTTGACGAACTTGCACTGTCTAGTCTCAACAGAAGCTCCCAAAACTCATTTTGATTAGATGTGGAAGCTGTAGAGGATGGGCCGGCAGAAGAAGTTGAAGGACCACTGCTTGTTCCTTCCCCAGCAGAAGAACTTGATGCTCCACCCTGGCTGGAGAAGGCTCGACTTCTTGTTTCAACTCCTACCCTCTCCTGTGGGGTTTCTTGATCTTTCGGTAGAGCAGGGAGGAAATATCCTGGGAAACTCTTTGCTAATGATATCAGCAAATCCAAAGCATGCCTAATAGATGAAGAGATAATCAACATTATAAACAGAATAAAACTCATATGAGGGGGGAAAAAAAGACAGTGAAGGAGTAGAGAGATTTACAGACCTGCAGACAATTGGGGCAGCTTGTCTATGAACAGTTATGGCAGCTGAATTAGAGCTGCGTTCATAGCCTCTCTTTCCTGAAGGTGGCCTTTGAATATGAAAAATGTTGGCACGGCATCCAAGAGCAGCATCAACACTAACATTCAACCATGATGTACCGCCAGGTATCCTTGCCAAGCTTCCAATAGCACTTCCAGTTCCACTGTAATAATAATAATAATACGATTTAGTAACGAAAACTTAACAGTGGGATAAGAAAATTTAAATAATGCACCTCTTAGATGCATCTGCAGATTGCTTGGCTTGGGATGCCCGTGTAGTTCTCTTGGACTTGGCTGGTGTTTCAGTTGAAGGTAAAGCTGGATGAGTTTCAGCTACTCTTGACTCATTGCTTCTTTCCAAGATAGACAGCAATGCCTGAAGTCAAAGAAGCAAATTATTAAAAGTAAATTTTAGTCCCAGAACAATATTAATAAGTTTCTACAATACTGTAATTAGTTATCCAACATAAATTTTAAAATTAAATTATTGACTCTAATACCTTAATAATCCAATCTCGAGTCTGATAATGATAGCAAAGATTTCTAAATACTCTATGAAGTCGGCCTGCATTTAATCTTGGCTCATCTAAGAAGAGCAGCACAAGAAGACAAGTCAAAGCCTCATGGTCAAGAAGTGGCCTTCCTCTAGCACTGCAAAATTATAGAACAGGTGTGAACAAAAGATCAAAGGCACATTGGATTCAGTGTTCATATTTGTTTATAAAAATGGCATGTACCGAATATTAGTTGATGTTCCTGATGACAACGCCAGGGCAGCCTGTTCTCTGTCAGGCCAACTTCCAGTCAGCCATCTACTTTGCTGAGGAACTGTTTGAATGGCATACCTAGTAACTGGGCGGCCTGTACAAATACATAAAAATAAAAATTAAAGAAACTGTCAATCAAAATGAAACTGAAATCAACTGAGAAAGTCTGATAGAAAGTAAGATAAAAGTACAATCCTCAAATGGATTAAAGCAAAATACAGTTAAACATTTAAGAAAAAAAATTAATTAATTAAAACGTGGTTGGATTTTAATAATTGTCCAGGGCAACAAAAGCTTGTTTCTATAAGTAACCAACAAAAACAGAAGTGTGGTAAGGTACTCACGACTACCTGAAGCAGCCTGGTGACTACGGAGAATTTGAGACAATGTGCTGGGGCCCTGATGTGAGAAAAATCTATCTTGCATATGTCTGTTCCGTGACTCCCATTCACGTCTCAAGCTCTGTGCTTCAGCTGCTAGCTCTGGAGGCAGCGCAGAAATTTGAGAATCTTCCATGTCGGCTAAGATCTAAATGACAAAGATACATATAATTAATGCTTTGAACAACAGCTTTAGTGAATGAACAGTCGGTGGGCAGACTCACAGCTTGGCGCAGAGCAGGTTGTAAATTCTGGAAGAATGCGGCCGTGTCAACTGGGTCTTCCGGGTTCGCGGTAGCAGCAGCCTGGCGCTGCTGCTCAAGCCGCTGCTGCGACAGCACCTCCTCCTGGATGGCAGGGGGGAGAGCCGCCAAGAACTCGGGGTTCACTTGGGTAATGCCCTGGCCAGCCTGCGCCTGGGTCTCCAGCGTCTGCTGGCGGATGCGCTGCAGGCGCAGCTGTTCGGCAATCACCTCCTCGCGCATGTCCTCCGGGAGCGCGGCCAGGAAGGAGGGGTCCACGCCCTCGGGGAGCTCTGGGACGTTGAGATCGGCCGAGCCCGCAGCCGCAGAGCCTGCAGCCTGAGCCTGCGGTTCCGGTTCGGCAGAGGTGCTGGGCACGGCGGCGGCGGCGCCCGCTGCAGCCAGCGCCTGGGCCTGGACCGCCTCATCAGCCTGGTCGCTCGGCGTGGTGACCTGCACCTCCTCGCCGAGGGGCGCCAGGGGCAGGGGTAGGGGCAGGGTTGCCTGTTGCTCGGCCGCGCCTGACTCCGCCTCGGGGGAACGCAGCTCCAGGGTGGTGTCCTCGCCGCTGGGCTTGGGGCTGCCCTGGCTCGCCACACTCGCCTCCGGAGACGCGGGTGTATCGGGGATGTCCTCTCTGGCCGCCTCGGCGATCGGCAGGGGCAGAGGCAGGGCCGCGGTGTCGGGGGTTGGAGACGAGGGCGACTCAACGGCCACCGCTTCTGCGCCTGACGGAGGCGGCACTGCTTGTGGTGGTACTGCCGGTGGTGGTACGGCCGGGGGCGGCACTGCCGGCGGCGCACCCCACTCCGGGAAGTCCTCTGGGGGCGGCACGACGGCTGCCATGGCATCCTGAGCCGGCGTCGGCAGCGCGGCGCCCCCGATGCTCGGTGTCAAGTAGTTGGCTAGCGACTCCAGCATACAGTTAGTGGCGTTTTGCCTCTGTTCCCTTGGCAGCAGATGGGGCTGCTCTCTGATGAGCATGTCCAAATCGGGCATGGCCTGGTCCAAATTGGGGTTCTCTGGTAGAGTGGCTGGCATGCTTTGAACATCCATGCCTTGCTCTTTTCCCGGCTCTGCTTCGCCTTTGGCAACTCGCTTTTTGCGAGCCAACTCTTCCGACTTTTTCTGCTCTTCAACTTGTTTCTTAAGTTTAGACTGTCGTTCATGCAGTTCTTCATCCCTGTACTTCTTCAAGATGCCAACAAGGCTGTGTGCAATGACAAACACAAGGTCTGCTGAGCATTCACTATCAAGGAGTTTTGATTCCTCATTCCACCAGTTTAACGCAGTTGGTGTGTTGCTCATTGTGACAGCTAATCCTGGAGTCAACAAATAGCCTGACTGATCGACCAAATCAATGTGTTCCTCTTCTGCAGCCACAATGCCAAGACCATGATCCATTAAAACCACACGTGAATCCCGAACAGAATTTGCCAGTGCTTGACCAGCTGCAGCAGCCAAAGGCAGTGTACCCGCAATAGGGCCCAACAGGCGCTGAAGGATTACAGGAGGGTTGGGATTACGCATGTTGAGCTGAAGATATTGATAACGTCTCTGCCTGTTATTTCTTTGACCTCTAGTGTTGGAGAGGTTGTTTGATTCATTACTGTGACGTGTGTTGAGAAGACTGTGGCGTGTATTGAGAAGGGGATGTATGTGAGCACTAGGAGCCAGTCCACCAGCAGCATTGTCATTGCCATTATTGGCATCTTCAAATAGTCCAAATGGCAATGGGAAGGTATTTGTACTCCAGGGTACTAAAGGACCACCTGGATCTGGATCTGAATACTGAATCATAAGTATGTCTTCATTGTCCCGATCCAAACCAGGGATACGCAAGACTCCCTCATCCGAAGAAAAGAGCTCTAAATTATCAGCTTCATAGCCACCATCATCACCATTTTGTTGAACGTCATCAGCATTATCCCCATCATCGTCATCGTCGTCATCTTCGTCATCATCCTCATCTTCATCTCCACTACTACTAGAGGAGCTGCTAGAACTTGAACTACTTTCGTTTTCATTATCACCTTGGTCTTCACCTTCTGCCGATTGATTACTACCAGAATCAGAGCTTTCATCATCTATGTGATCTTCCTGCTCAGTGAACAAAGTATTTCGATGGCAAGAACTCAGTAGCTCCTCATCACGGGCCTCAACATCCATGGCTTCTGTTTGATTAACAAATGCTGAAGAAGTAGACCCTTGCCTTTCCCGGCTGACCAGAACATCCATAAGATCATCTAGACAAGGTTCATCTCCCTCCTGTTGTTGCCTACTTTCACTATTTGGCTCCATACTCTCGGTAGCTCCTGAGACATCATGATCTGTATTGTCAGGATCTTCTGCAGCATCTTCTCCTTGAGCATGAGTTGCACCAGAAGTTGGAGTACCAGGCAAAGCTAGAGGATCCACTTCTAAGGACTGAATTTTAGATCTTGCAAGTTTAAGAAGAGCAGATGCACCTGGTGATGGCTGAGCCATAATTCTTGACAAAGTTTCTAATGGTTTTAAAGCAGCATTGACAGTAGATGCTGTGTTCGGACTTGACAAGTCCAGGCTATGCACAACACGAGCTAAATCAGTGACTAAACCTCTCCGTAACATGATTCGCACCATATTATTAACCCCGTTTATCTGCTGAGATCTCAAACCTAGAGGGTTCTGTGCAGTACTATTATGAGGTGTAGTTGTGCTTGGTGGACAATTCTCTATCATAGTAGAAATTAGAACTGCTAGAGCTTGAATTTGACTACTTTTTTCAGATGATTCTGGCATCTGCAAGGTTCGAGCTAAAGCATTTTTTACCTCCATCACCAGTGTAGTCTGGGCAGTATACGAATGAGTGCATGAGGCAAGAGCAGCAACAAGCATGCGAACCATATTGGGGCATTCTCTGTCTGCTTTGTTCTCATGTGCTGGCAGGAGATTATCCAGAAGGAATGCAAGGGCAGAACAGTCTTCAGTAATTAGTTCACTCTGACCTTGAGTGTAATGATAATCAGTGATTAACTTGGCAACAGGTGCATAAGACCTCACAGCTTCAGCCAACAATCGGAGAATGCTAGACTTTGGCAACAAAGGAAGTCGCTTTTCCTCTTCATGTTGAAGCGGGAAGTTAAGGAGTACGTCTTTGTTCTTCTTTGTTTCATCTCCGTTTGTTGGCACATTACCACTCTGATTTGAATTTGCAGCAGTTGCAGCTCCTTCAGCCAACAAGTCTTGAGGAATCTCTCGAGGAACAAACAGCTGAACAGCCGCAGTTGCAGTGCCTGCATTAAATTGGGAAGCTGATATACTTCCCTCAGACACTTCTGCTGCCAAGACACTCTGCTGAGGTATGTTATCAGTTTGTTGTTGTTCATCTTGTAACATTGAAACCGGTGTTGAAGGAGAAGTGCTGGTGTCTTCTTTCTTTGCAGGCTCTCTTGCAAGAGCATTCAAAAGATCAAAAATAACACTTTGAGACACCTTCTCATGCATTGGTACAGGGGTGTGAGGACCAGTTGGCAGGCATTTCAGTAATAACCTTGTATCTTCCACATCATCTAAAAAGAATAAAAAAAATTATTTCAAATTCAGGGAGAAAACAACAACAAATCAAAAAATAAATAAATAAATAAATAAAAGACTTACATCTTGGTTTGTGAAGAGAGATATCCACTCTCAAAAGGCGTTCAGCTGTTGACTTGAAAACTTCAGGATGCCGACAAATAGCAGAAGAACACATTCTAAACATGTACATCAGTTCCTTATACGTAGCTGGAATAGTTGGTTGGGTCATTGACCTCAAGACTTTTTCCATTGCCAATGATAGAGTAGTTGCCTCTTCCATAACATGTCGAATAATTAAAGTGCAGAGTTGTAAGAATCCGTTGAAGGTTGAGTTTTGAGTGAGGTCAAGTAGCATCCTGACACCACCTAACTCAGCAAATATTGTAGCCAACTTGAAATCTCGGGTAAGTCTTAGACAAACTCTCATGGCTGCATGGAGAGCATCTCTATCCACAGGGATACTTAACAACTGGACACAGGATTTGATTATGCTTGCACAATCATCAAATGACAAATTCTGAATGGGTGTATTTCTCTTAGATTCCAGTTCATTATTAGCTGCAGGAATGTCACATTCAATTAAATCATCTATTTCCATTTCTAGACCCAGTTCTTCTCTGCGGCCACGTACTTCTTCACGGTATGTATCCAGCATTGACATGATGACCGGACGCCGGTTACCACTGCCTTCATTAACTTGCATCATAGAACTAAATTGGACTACATAGCGTCTTCTTCCACAGCTAATTCGCGCAACAGGTTCCCCACTCCAATAAGCGTCATTGATGATTTTGTTATTAGCAGCAGAATACGGTGTCCACCGTCCACTTGTGGGATCATACCACCTCCAAAGCCTGGTTGACACCTTGTGCATGGCTTCTTTTCTTTGAGTGGCAAGAGCAACTTTCTCCAAAAGATCTAACATCAACAAGAGAGGAGCAAGCCATTTTGGAGTTGAAATTTTCCCTTCAGCTAAAACTGCTGATCCTTCTTTGAGAAGAGTGAGAAGTGGAACCAAAATACCAGAGCGCTGAACAGCCAAGGCACAAGGAGTACGCATTTCATGCATCATGGGTCCTTCAAAGAGTAAAGTGAAGAGATGGATTCTAACAGCAGCTTTTAAAGCAGCAGTTGTTCCATACAGATAGTTGGCTACCTCTGATCGTGGTCGGTTACTATTGATAGAATTTAGAAGGATTGCCACCTTATCAGAGATTTCATTGGTCATCATGTCCAACAATTCATTGCGAAATTGGTCTCCATTGCGTTTGGTTATAGTAACTAGAAGATCACAAACTCTGTACACAGTATCAGGTAGCATATCGAGCAGCTCCAGGCAGGTGGGAAGAGCCATGGTGGTGAAATTATCAATGTCTTTTGTAGAGAGCGGCTCCACTTCCATCTCTTGATCTCTTTCTGGGGTTGGAGTTGCATCAAGACCAGTGTCTCCAAGTGACATAGCAATAGCTCTTAACATCTGATCATCTTCAGACATTTCAGCATCGATTGCAGCTGAAGATGATGCTGACCTTGCATGGGGTGTAGGATGATTTAGAAGATAATCAGTAGCCTGCTCAAGAGTAGTGCATTGCATCAAAGCTTCTTCACACAGCTCTCTTGTAAAGCCCATATCCAGTAAAGCACGTAAAAAGTCTTGATTTATTTGAGGTGCAGAGGGTTCGCCTGGCCTCCTAGCTAAGCCACTGGAACTTGATGCACCATCTGCACCAGCTTCTGTTTTCTTTGCTTCTTCATCTTTCAATTGCTTCTCTTGCATCAGTTTCTCACCTCTTAAAATGTGACGCAGAATGGCCAACATTGATTCTGACATTCGGGCCCCATAAGTTTTCAATGGCTTTTTACCCCACATCAACATAACTGCATCAAAGGCCATTTTGTGGATGTTACTCAAATACTGATATGGGTCAAATGGTTTCTGAGAGCTTGAGACTTTGTTGATAGCATGGGGTGAATCCAAAATGGCTCTTGGGTTAACCATCTTCTCCAACAAGAGCAGCCAAGAATCAAGGAATTCTCCAGTACCTTCTGGGAGGTCAGGGCTTTCCAAGCCTTCTTCCAGAGGGATAGTGTATCCAGCTGACAAGGTCCACCGGAAAGTCCTATGTAAAAAAAAATATAAAAAATAATTAAAAATTGTGTTTCACTGGTCAAAAAAAGGGGAAAAAAATTACAATTGTTTTTTTTTTAACTGATAACTCACTCAAAGAAGTTTTCAAGGCCTCCATAGGCAGCAAAATTTTGCAACATCAAGTGATAGGGGTACTTTTTCTCATCAAATAACATTGGTGTAGTGAATCCAACTGAGCAAATGAGGAAAGTCAATCGCAGTTTCGGAATTGGTGTTGTTGGTAGCAGGCTATAGTTGAGACCTCTAGCAAGAAGTGAGTTGAGAGAAGTCGCTACAGCTCTAGCACATGGGGTTGGCTGAGCGGGAGCATTTTGTCCAGGCTGGGTGCGACGAGGGCGAATTGGTGAGCCCACACAAAGCTATAGCAGACAAGTGACAAAATTAATACAAATACAGAACCATTCAAACAAAGCACAGACCTGAATTCGAATTATATGACTATGACTTTACCTTTACAAGCAGTCCAAACAACTCAGCTAACGCCCTGCCAAGTCGGGAAGATGCCCCAAGAAGAGGTTTAATATACTTTAGTTGAGTAGGTGTTGTACCACAGCATGTTGTTCCGCGCGATACTCTGCTTGGACCAGCTGTAGCTGCTGCACCTTCTACTTCCATACTGCTACCAGATTGTTGCTCAGTGGTGCTCAAAGCTTCCATAGCTGAAGTCATACCATTGCTGCCCATGTCAGCAAGTGCAGAGCTGGAGCCATCCAGTTCGTTTGCCGGGCGTAACTTTTCCATGTCTTCTTTTCCAAAGTCAGAGCCAGGTGGAAGAATATCATCACTGCACAGTGCTAGCAGCAAAGTGCTTTCCCAAACAAGCGAGACATAGAGCTCAGAGAGAGCCTTCAAAACCTTCAAGCCTAATTCTGAGCCCCAGCTTCTTACCGAGATAGCCCTCACGTCAGCCTACACAACAGCAAACAAAGCAAAAGTAGTAGTAAAATTGATAAATCTGAGACCAGTTACATAAAAATACTGACATATACAAAAGGAAAATTATACCTGTCCAGTGCGGCAAACATGAACAAACATTGTAACATATCCATGCGCAGCAGTCATGGCATGGAGCAGTGGAGTAGCAGATGGAGTGCTAAATGCATTTTCAAGAGATGGTGCTCGGACTAGTTCCTGGAGCAGCACAGAGCACAAACCACCCATGGAGCGAGATGTGTAGATAGGTCTAAGGGTGCTGAGTACAAAGCTCAACTGAGTGAGACCTTGCTGAAGAACGTGTGGGTCATGTGCAAGATTCTGAAGAGAAAAAGATAGTAAGGCAAGAAATAAATGAAGATAAAAAAAATGATTTATAATTGGAAATACAGGCTAATGAATATGTGTATACCAAAATTGATTTGCAAACAGCTGAGACACTTTGAGCTGCTGTTGTCACTGGATAATCAACAGGTAAATTTGGAAGACCTAGTACTGACAACAGAGGCTCAAGACCATTTTGATTAACAAATTCGCGGCAATGGTCATCAGTCGAATTGTTGCACAGAATAGCATCAACAAATTTCATCTTTAAAGAAAAAAACAAATAAAAAATTAGATCTTATATGAGTTTCACATAGATATAGAATTATATTTCAATATAAAGTCTGTGTGTTTATCATGTGATCTTACCACATTGATTATGTAGTCAATAAGTGCTATGGGTGTCTTTTCAGTACTGCTACTTGAAGCTGATGCACTGCTAATAGTAGATGATTCAACAGCCGATTGAGGCTGATGAGATGAGCTAGATGCTTCTTCTTCATCCTCATCATCTTCATCACTGCTTCCTGTTCCCTCAGTGTTACTACTGCTGCTGCCACTGCCACCCTGATTGTTAGGGATAGCAGCTGGGGATACCTCCTGCTTATTCTGTGCTCTCCAGCAGACAAACTTAGGGTTGCGGCCCAATTCACATAACTCTTCCAGCAACTGAATTTTTGAAAAGAGAAAAATAACAGAATCTAGGCTTAGAAATGAGATTTGAGGAATACTTAAAAATTTTCTTAGCTTAACATAATTTCTGATTTTAACTTCAAAAAGTAAATGGGAAGTGAATTACCTTTACAATGGCCGCCATGGCAGGCTGTTTCAATGTGGGCTGGTGTCTCATTAGCTCATCCATAGTATTGCCTAGACTTGCAGCTGTGTCTCCCATAGGCTCTGAACTGCGTCGTCTCCTCATTGCAGCAAGATAAGCTGGTGACAACAGCACTTTGAATATGCGAGGGAATGGTTGACACTTCTGGAATGATTGAAGGCCCCGTGTATTCAGACAGAGGGCAGAGAACATATTTGGCAAAGAGCCTAGAACTTCTCTAGTAGCTGGGACCTAAGAAAACAGATTAAGTTAGAAAAGAGAAAAAACAAAATAAATATAAGATAAAGGAAGCAGCATGAATTAATACCTCTTTCACCAGGAGAGCATGCAAAACAACATCAGTGAGGCCATTATCTTGGAGGGAGGAGAGCAGGGATGGTTCTTGAAATACATAAACTGTGACAACATCTGTTGCAAGCAGGAAAAGAGAAGGTCCATAATACTCTGCATTGCTGATGATGTGTTTAAGAGAAGATGGTAAAGAGCCCTCCATGACTCTTCGAATACTGTCAGAGAATGCTGGGTCTTCAACTTGAATTGCTTTCTTCAAAAAGTTTAACATAGACTTTAGAAGAGCAGCTCTCTGAGGCAGACAGGTTCTTCCAGTTTTGGCTGCACTATAGTCATAGTTGGGAAATGAATCTTCTTCTGCTTGCTTTTCCCCTTGATCTGCTTCTTGTGGAGTTTGACCGCTCTCCCCACTAGCAGAGCCAGAGGGGTTCTCACTCCCCTGCTCACCCATTGGTGGTGATTCTGTTTCCATCTCCTGACTTAAGAAAGATAAGAAATTAATAATACAGTAATATAAGATGTCAGGTAATTTTAAAATAAAAAGAGGCCTTAAGACTTACTCAAATATGTCTGGACTTGGTGCACTTTCAGCAAGCCGTGCTTCTTCTTCCATATCATGAGGCTGATGACCTGGTGGAATGATTTCGAATGGTTGTTCTTGTCTGCAAGTATTCACTTCCATCTGCAAAGATGAGACATGTAATTTAGTTTACTGTGTACATTTTACAAGGAATTTTTAAATATGAGGTTAAAGAATATACCTCTAGTCTATTGATGAAACTTGTAAGACCTCCATGTGCTTGGAAGGCCTGCATTTCAATGTTGGTGATAAGATCAATGACTCTCACAGCTCTGGTAACAAACTGTAAAAGATGGCTGATTATTAGTCTGATGCAAGTCTGGCTGAAATAGATGGGAGTTCTAAGAGATAAATCACTCACAGTTATGTGTTCTAGTTCACTGCCTGGCCAGTTAATAACTCTGAGCAGTGATTCCATCATTCCACAGCTGACAAGTGCTTCCCCACCTGCCTCATAACTTGCCAAATGGTAGAGAAAACTAAATAGTGCAGTAGCTAATGGAAGAGGAAATGCAGCAGATTCTGAACCGGTAGATGACCCAGGTTGATTTGATGGAGCTGTAAGTGATGCTATGCAAGTTCGGACTAATACAGGCAAAAATCCATGGTATGACCCTGCTCCAGTCACATCAATGATCATGTTCAGCCTTGCACCTGGTTTACGGCTGCAATAATTGAAATGGAGGTAGACAACTTTTATTGTTTAAAATCACAAAGAAAATTGAAAAAGTGGAGAACGTACTGAGGAAAATTTGGACTTCTATCAAGATGAATAATTGAAGTGAGAGTACGAAGTGCTGCTGCTCTGATGTCAACAAGATCTGGTGATGCTATTTCTAGCAGTTCAACTAACTCTTCCATGAGTCCTGGGTAAAGAAGAGAGTGGGAATTGTCGGCGAGGGCATTAGAATAAACTAAAACAGACAGTGCCTGAAGTCGAGCTTGGACACATTGCAGTCTTCTCTGGTAATTAGCAAAGCTATGAGCAAGACGAAGATGAGTGAACAGCACCATCTGTAAAGTAATAAGATATGAAAATTAAAATACTATATAGATAGATGAAAATGATTATAATAACAACAACAGTCAGCAGTAGAAGAAAAAGTGTGACAAAATAAGAATAAAATGATACACATACCTGTTTATCTTTTGGCACGGCATAAGTTGTAAGAAGCTGATCCATTATTTGTGCAGGTGTTTTTTCCAAAGCATCTATATTAGGAATATGAATAACACTTGTGGGATTGCTAGTGCCTTTCGGTTTAGGTGTGGCTGGTGGATTTGCGCCACTTATAGTTGCAGTAGGGGCAGCAGTGGCACCCCCTGAAGTAGTTGAGATGGGTATATCATCAGCATAAAATTCAAAATGCAGTGTAGTTGCACTAGGAGGAAATTGCTGCAATAGGACAGACAATTAGTAAGATAGAGGAAACAAAAGGACCTATTTTTGCTAAGAAAGGTCTTGATGGAGAAACTCACTGATATTGGATGATCTTTACAACAGTCTGCTAACCCAAAACCATTATCCCGACCACCCCAACTCTGCAAAAAATTAATTCAAAAGGAAGGCACAAAACATGTAAAACAAAATTTCAAATTAATTTAAAAAAAGGCGTCTGTAGGGATATTAATTGTACACACCTCTGCCAAATGAGTTAAACGGCTTAACAAAGCTTGACGTTTATCACCATCAAGCCGAGTGATGAAATTACTTCTTTTACTGAACATATATAAAAGATTTAGAACTCCGAGCACAACATGCATATCACAGGATGATAGTAATGCTACTAAACGCTCCATTGAATTGTAAAGATGTCTTGAAAATGAATGCTCAATGAGCAGTGTGGTGAAATGCAAAACCCATAATAGCAACTCTTTTAACTGCAATAAAAATATTTTATTTTAAATTACCAGCAAAAAGAAAAAGAAACTTGTAATTTAAAGAATGTAATATATTACAGACCTCAGACTTATGTGGGAGATCACAAGCTAATGTCCAGGTGTTTTCACCCGCCCTCATGGCGGCTTCTTCCAGTATTCCATCACAAATATCTAATATATCAATCCAATGAAAAAGTTCACATTTTCCAAAGGTCCATGAGTCAATACGTTTTAGCTCCTCAAGCAGTTCTGCTGAGGAGCAGCTACGAAGTTTTTCTATTAAAGCCTGGCATTCTATTGGCTGTAAGATATAAAGAATTTTATAATGTTGTATTATTACCTGCGAGTCATTGTATTCAATACAATATAATATACATACCACTTCAGAAGTGCTTTTTTTCAATCGACTCCTATCTATCTTCATGATTGTTAGGTTATGTTATTAACACACTCTGAACTTGGACATTAATATAAGTAACTGCACCTGTAATGAAAACAAGTTACAAATACCTTACACAAGGGCATCAGCAAAACAATAAATCAGGAAAGCATAAAAAAAATGTCTACTGGAATAATGAGTTGACATTCAGATCAAGAGGCCTAAGATTAAATGTGTCATGATACCTATTTCATAATATTATGAGACCTAAAAACAAATGGGAAATAAACAAAGAAATGGATGGGTAAAAATGAACATGAAATAGCCTTGATAGGAAAAACACTAAAACAGCAAATATTTCGAGGAAAATACAGTCATGGATAAGGAAATGACACTTAAGGGGAAAGGTAGATCTGGGGAATATACTGAAAAACTAATAAGGGTATATTCTCTATGTCAGAGGTTCTTTTGAATAATGACACATCCCTGAAATAATAAAGAAATACAGCAGAGAAATGTTAAGGACTGACAGAAACAAGAAATAATTCCAACTACAGTGTCAAACAGGCCCTGTAAAAAACAGAGCTCAGGCTCAAAGACAATGCGAGTAGCCCATACAAAACTGATAAAGTTTGACAGTAGTGTAGAATCTGATCCACAAATCATGCTAAAATGACACTTTTCATGAAAATTATCATCAGAAGCCTATTATTTACGCAGAGAACCACGTTTTTGACCTCTCTGCAGGGACAAGCCAATGACATCAAAACAATTCGTTAGATGGATCTTCAGCACAACCTATCATACCGACTAAGGCTCCCTCGAAATTTCTTCGAAGGTAAAATACTGCGTAAAATTGACGGCAAAAGGAATGAATGGGACGCAGAAGTTCAAGACACAAGAGTCATGGTGAAACGTCTGTTCTGATCCGCCATATTTGTCACTCAAACAAAAGGCCGCAACTGAGCGTTGGAGCAAAGATTTCTACGGAGAAGAAGGACTTCTTGGGAGTAATCGGTCACACCAGTATTTAGTATGTTGGGTCATTACCTTCATTTTCTGCTTTTGGCCCTTTGGTTATGCTAATATCACTAATATCAACACTTTGGTCGCAACCTTCTCACGGCTAAAATGCTCTTTTCAATACTGTGTATAGATGTCAGCACTGTATAGAAACAGATGACTGCACAATGCGCGAACTGTTGAGTAGCGGCTTGCTCTGGACTTCGTATACGTGCTCATTTATAGAGAATATATTTGGATAAGTGTTGACGCACGTAAAGTGCTAGTCCTTAATTTCAATTTCTTTTTTCTTCTTGAAAATTATTTTAAATTATTTTTGCGTCGTTACATCTGGCGTCTCACGTCCCTCTTGTGTTTTCCTTGATGAGAATTAACGTATGACAATCTCGGCATAGAAGATGCGATTAAAACACATAAAACAGTGGAATCCAAGGCTATGTAACTGATAAATGTATCAATTTACATATTTTCAAGGGCAATTTTCTCATCAAAACGAATGGTCGTGTATCTCAGGGCTATGTAGGAGATATTTTCTCTAGTTACCATTCAGAACTGTTTAAAAGGGGACGCGCTTTTTAAGATCTGAGTACAGGATATGCAGGTACGCCTTTCTTTTGTTTTCTTGGTATAATATTGTAGGCTTTGCAAGTGCTGCGCTCTAGCGGCCAATGAATGGAAACTACCAGACCTCAACCAGCTCTCCATGAACCTGTTTGTGTTGCTTCGAATATCGGTTCTTTACCTTTCCCTTATTTTTAGCCAAATATTAATGTCATATTTGTGAGCGGATTTACCGAGTGATTTTCTGTGTTGTGTGTCAGTTTAATCTGGTAGGAAGCAGTACTGTGCTTTTTCCTTCGTCAATTCGTATTGTGTGACGTTGACGTACATCTCCAGAGGAAGGAATTCCTGGAAGAGTGGAACCCCTACCAACAAATTGGTTTGGTCAAAGTGAACTTGATTAGACATTTTGACTCGTCTCACTCACTCCTGTCTCGGTATTGAACCGTGACGAAACCATCTCGCAGTCCAGACTTGTGGTGAGTACAAACTGTCTATTATGTATGTGTCTTGGCTACTGTGAGCGCTGTGTGAATGTTCACCTTGTTGTGGTACCTATTTGCCATTACGCGATTTTGGGAAGCAAATACAAAATTTCAATAGCGGCTTGGTTGGTAAACTTCTGCACATTTGTAGTTTGTGACCTGACTGTCAGCTATATCGTTACGTCGTCCATTTGCGTCTCAGAACTTTCTAACTTTAGGACCTAACCTAACCCTAACCGCGTTAATATTTTTGGGTGCTCACACTTTTAGCAGTGTTAGTCTCTGCTTTTTTGCAAATTCATATCGTTCAAGTCGAAGTTAAGACATTAAAATTTTCATTGCTGTAATTGTTATTTTATATGATTTGCAAATAAGTTAAAACACACCTGTCTGTCATGCAACAGGTGGTTGACCCACTATAGAGGATTTATTTAACAATTGTCAGTCTCTCATTTGTGTAGGCCTTTAAATTTAGAAGCATTTTTTACATATTCTTGTAATGGACATTCCAGCCCTTAATACTCTCCAACTATATTTTTACCCCCTATTCAAATCCAGTGCAAGTCAATTCTCACCAGATTGTTTACTTCACATGCTTTAGTTGTGTTTGAAAAAAAAAATTATGAATATTATATTCTTTATTTCTGTTCTTAACTTACATTATAAGAATGTCAACAACAGTTTTTTGAAAGTAGAGGACATGCAGGAGCTCTCCGAATTGACAACACCTCTTGATCCTCAGGTTGTGCCGAAGTTCATTCACCTTGATTCATTTACTTATAAAGTTTTGATTAACAGTCTTTGATTTCAAAGATAAATTATCGTAACTCAAAGTGGCATGAATGTCTTATGACCCGCAGAACATAATATCTTTTGTCTGCCCTTTCTCTGCCTTGCAAATGGTCTGGTTGTGGTGTGAAAACTGACACCAAACTGGCAATTCACGCCACGCCTTTACCTTTTCTTGTAGAAAAAAAATCTTAGTTGAGTACTGCCCTTTCCTTTCCTCCCCTCCCCTCCCCTCTCCGCGTTACGCACAGGGGCAGGACGGCGGTTGGGCCACCATCTCCACCAACCGGCAGCAGCCGCCGCAGCGACCGACCAGGGCCCTACGCCCTTGTCTCGATCGTTGTTTATTTGCTTTATTGTGTTGGCACTCCTGATTTGCATTCCCTTCTTCTGTTGCTGCTCTTGCCTTGCAGCGGCCGCCTCGCCCTCCCCTCCCCTTGCCGCTCCTCTCCTCTCCTCTCCTCTCTTCTCCTCTCCCCTCCTCTCCTCTCCTCTCCTCCTCTCCTCTCCTCTCCTCTCCTCTCCTCTCCTCTCCTCTCCTCTCCTCTCCTCTCCTCTCCTCTCCTCTCCTCTCCTCTCCTCTCCTCTCCTCTCCTCTCCTCGTCCCCCGCTGTCCCCCGCACATTTCTCTTGTCCTTCCCTCTCCCTCTCTCCTCCGTCTCCCCTCGGGAGGATGCGTCCAGCCGTGCGTCTTGGAGCACAGGACATCAGGGGCGGGAGGGGCAGGGTGGAGAGGAGGACACGGCGAGCAAAACAAGAAAGGCAGGCAGCAGATATAGCGGCCTGGCCGTGCTGGGGTCTGCGGGACCCGACCGGACCGCTGTCGTGTCGCTACCCCTTGTTCTTTTGCCTCTGCTGGGCGTGTCTGCGTAGAATGCGATGCTGCCAGCTGCCCGCCGCCGCCGCGTCGCGACGCACCTAAAGAATGGGGTATTGACGGAGTCACTCTGATGGAGCGTGCGTGATATAGGCTGGTCTGGCGAGCAGAGCCCCGAGCCGTCGCGTCGGGCGTGCAGCGCGCAGGGGCCGGGGGGCAGCCGGGGGCCGTGCTGGAGCATCAGTCCTAGACTCCTGCAGTTTGGCCCTGTGTGGCTAGTTGAAGTACAGGAGAGGGCCGCCGCCGCCGGTCTCGGCCTCGGCCTCGGCCACCCCCGCAGTACTGCACTCGCAGCTCGGCACCTGCCTTATCTGCGGACCGACACCTGCCTGAAGAGCGGCGCGTGAGATACGGGAGCCGGCCCCTCCCCTCCCTTGTCTCCGTCTCTGTACTGTGAAAAGAAATGCGGCGCCTTCACTCACGCCGCATCGCTGCGCTTCGGCTCTGTAGACTGATTCCGCAGAGCGCGCAAGGGGGTTTCTCTCTCCCACCTAATGGCCGTGCCTCATGAGTGCGACAAGAACAGAGGTACGAAAGTCCCGTGCGGAATCAGTCTACTGCGTTGCGTTGGCTAAACTGGACGGTGAGGGGGGACGGGGCTGGCCACACTGGCAGCTTGCGGCCGGCCCAGCCCGGCTCGGTCCGGCTGCTAAACGTCACAAGCCGCTCGCAGATCGCATTGCTCATCGGCCGGGCCGGGCCTGCTCGCCGGCTCTCTCTCTCTTTTTCTTCATCCCCCTCTTCGTAGCGCGGCGGCGCCCTTGCCCGTCTCGTTTTTCTCCTCTTTTTTATTAAACAGGAGCAGTCGGCGCTGCGCGTCTCTCTCCTCCGCGCTGCCAATAATGGACAATCCCTTATACTCACTCTGGACGGGCGGGACGGGTCGGGTCGGCGGCGAGTGATGGGCACGCCCTGATTTACTTGCAGCCGATCCGGGTTTGTTCGAGAGAGAGAGAGATATAGGAGATAGGGAGGGGGTTATGTATTCTGTTTGCGGCTGACGCGGGTTGGACGGGCCCGAGGGGGGGAAGGGGGTGAGTTCAACTTCTAGCTGTTTTATTGCACGTGTTGCCTGGAGGATCATGCTACCCACACACATTCACGTGTACAGAGTTTCAGAACATTGCGAAACTTGGAACTTTTATAATATTGGCTTACGCTGTTTGCCGCCGTGTGTGTGTATGTATGTAGTTGAAGGGGGTGGTTTCTCTATAGGGAAACGAGCTGGACAGTGTGGGCTGCTAATGGGAAAAAACGCTGTCTCTTTCGCACACACAGGAACTGGGCAATCGCTCTGCATTTCGCACAATGTTGAGCACAGCACCGTCGCAATTTTTGTTATCGGGTACACGGAAATAAAATAGATAAGTTACGGCAACCTAATGTAAGCTACATTAGCTTCCATACCGCATGTCACCTTAGTTTTTCCATTGCAGTGGAACGATTGGAACTAAAAGTGCAACCATCCCCCACGAGCGATTTTATTTCGCCGGTAGCGGGTTAGGATCATTCCGCACCCCGAACCCGCGCTTTCCAACCTTAAGCCTTCAACGATACCGCGCTAAGAATATCCCCTTCTCTCGATGGCCTCGCCCCCCCTCCCCCCCCCCCCTCTCTGCGTCGTTGGCTGGGCCGGGCCAGGGGCGGCCCTTCGCAGACCACGACCGACGCACCTTACACGAGCAATGCGACGGCGAACGAACGTTGTCAGCCGGCTGAATAGCAATGTGGTGCCCCCTCCCCCTCCCCATGTGGGGCTCCGATCACTCAGCTCAGCCCTTCCCCTTATTGTCCGTCCTCCCCGGTGCGGTGCCTCTCCGCGCCCCGCCGGTGTCTCGTTAGGATTAGAGGCGTGTGTTTCCTCCTCACTTAGAAGGGCTTGTCCGTCTCGAGTGTCGTGTCGCGGCGGTGCGGGTGCGGGGCGGGGCGGGGCGGGCCCATGGCTAGCCGGCGACACGCCGTTTACGCTGCAGCGCATATGCGCATATGCTGTATACCCACTCAAAGGGTTCAGGAGGGGCGCTTATTTAAGGAACATTTTTCCAGGAGCTGAAGGGCCATTCTGCCGCGGAGAGGAAGTGAGGGGAGCGTTGCCCTCGGCGTTGCCGTTATGAAGGACGAGTAGGAGAAGAGGTCTTTCCGGGGATGCCTTTTCGTCGCGCGGTGGCAGTGACAGAAACACGCCTTTGAGAACGTTTTATCCATGGGGGGCGCGCGTGGACTGGGCTCGAAGTCTCCTCGGGGAGATGCACTCGTCTCGCCTTTGTCCGGCTCCATCGCGCTGGCTGGACGCCCCGTGGCAGCTCCTAAAGCGCCACGAAAACTTAAATTGTAACGACGGGACTTTAACTAAAGCTACGGACGGTCGTCGCATCAGCCGTGAGGCCTCAAAACACCTTCGCGCCACCGTCCCATGCCCCAGAAATATTTAAAAAACAATAATCTAATCGCCCACTGTTAATTTCATTCAATTAAACTCTGTCTTTTTTATTTTTTCCCCGTGTTGGTATTGATTATCGTGGGGCACGGGCTAATGGCCATGAAGTGCTCCCTTGTTACTCGCTGAGGAATTCCCTCCACTCTCCTTCTCTTTAGCTTAGCACCCGTAGCGTGACGAAAGTGAAACGAAAACAGTAGATCAGTCAAAAGTGCGTTACATGTGAAAAGGCTGATAAACTTTTTCGTGCGTTTTTCATCGTGTTCTTCTTTGAATGCCATTTCATATTGATTTCTCGAATACCAGCGGTATCTATTGTCTCTGTTGTTCCCTCGCGGAATGTTTCCCCTGGCATTGCGCCCCGCTGCTGTTGCCGTACCTGCATGCCACGTACGGAGCCAACGTCAATGTCTGCCAGCAGCCCCGGGGCCGCGGGCGCTTCCCCGACGAACCTCCGGTTTTATTTCATGTTGACTATATTATTTTTCCTTTCGATCGACATGCGACCAACACCTCGAACCACAACATTACGTACGCACATTTCTCTCCCCGCCCCGCCTCTCTCCTCTCGACTTCTCTCGCCGTAATGACGATCTCGATTAAGATGCATAAGCGAGAGAGCCGGCCGGCCGGCCGGCCCTGCCGCACCACGAGTGAGTCGTCATCGGGACAAAACTATGGCAAGTCATCGGGGACGCCTCTGCGCCTGGCGAGGCTGGGACGGGACGGCCCTGAAATAATCCTGGAACAAAAGTGTCGCCCTCTTAGACCACCCGCGGGGTCCGGACTTTGGTCCTATTAAATAGTATTTTGGCTTTCTAACTTTGGTAGGGCTCACGCAATATGTATTCAGTAGCTTTCAACTTAAACTGAATTTAATTTTTCTCTCGTTTTTCTTTTACACAGTCCCGTATTTGACTGTTCTATCCGGGGGTAAAAGTGCTCGCTTCCCTCCCCCCGCAAATAACGTCGAAACAGGAATGCCAGTAAAGTTGGGCAAGAAAAACAAACCGCACACCTCTGCGCGTGCGTACAAATGTTGCGTACTGTAGTAGGCAGGCGGTGATACCGCCAGCAGCGCATAGGTGTGCGTGCGCTTTTCTTTTTTTTTTTTTTTTAACTAACTTTACTGGCATTCCTGGGTCGGAACGGAAACGTGTAAATGGGATGAAAACTTGGGCGATTCCCTCGCGCCGCTCCGGCAAGTTAGTTAAGGCGGAAGCCAGCCAGGCCGGCCCAAGCCCTGCTGGGTCAGGCCGGGGCACGGGCTCGCGGCAGTAAGCTTTAATCTTTGATCCACTCTCGCGTGTGCGGTTCTACTGCAACGGCGCTGTGCGTGCGGCGCGCTGGCTCAGGACGGGATGCGGCTGTTCGATATTCTGTGCACCACCAGAGTGCAGAGGGCGAACAGAGATATGGTGCGCGGGGCTTAGCCGCGAGGTCACTACGCGACATAGCGCTAGCTGGTCGCAGGGGATGGTCCGTTCACGGACTGGCGGCTGTGCCTGAGATACAGGTGTCCAAAGTTCACAATGAACTGCTGCCATTGTAACCCAAGTTGAAGTTGATGTTGAAAAACTAAAAAACAGGAAAAAGAAACAAAAAACAAAAAAAAATCACAACTACCATCTGGCGGTGCAGCAGTATGTCGCACCTTATTTGTTTTATCACGCTGTACTAGCAAGGAAAAATTCAATAATTTGGAAAGTTTTTGTGTGAGTGCTCAAGTAGTTGATGTTCAGCGCCCTACGACGCGTCCTCGTCCTCCCACCCTCCTCGCACACCCTCTCTCTCGCTCTCTCCCCCGCCTCTTCCCCGCCCGCGCTGCTGCTGTCTTCCTGGGAAACGGTTAGGTTCGATTTAAGAAAAATCCCGCACACAATGACAAACCGCCTGCATTTCCAGGAAATATAGAGGAGGAGGAGAGCGTAGGGCCCCTGAAGTGCGGCTGGGCGGGGCGGGGCGCGGCGATGGGAACTTAAACACCGCGCGTGTTTACACAATAATAAAACGCCGTGCCCGTTAATCTCATGATTGGGGGCGTTCTGTCCCCCGCCCCGCCCCGCCCCGCCCCGCCCCGCCACGCCCCGCCACGCCTCCGTCCTCACGGTCCTCACGACGCTACGCTCCGTGCTGTAAAGTCACATTAACGCCGCGCACCTCCAGTCATCGTCCTGACGTCGCGTCGTCCGGGTGACGCGGGGCGGCGGGGATGATTTTATCTCGGCGCGGGTGATTGTCGTGTGTTCGATAGCGGCTTCGGCCCCGGTGTTTTTCTTTTCTTTTGATCTCTTCTTCTTCTCCTTATCCTTCTTCTCCTCCTCATCCTCCTCTCCTCCTCATCCTCCTCTCCTCCTCATCCTCCTCTCCTCCTCATCCTCCTCTCCTCCTCATCCTCCTCTCCTCCTCATCCTCCTCTCCTCCTCATCCTCCTCTCCTCCTCCTCCTCCTCATCCTCCTCTCCTCCTCATCCTCCTCTCCTCCTCCTCCTCCTCCTCATCCTCCTCATCCTCCTCCTCCTCTCCTCCTCCTCCTCCTCCTCTCCTCCTCTCCTCCTCTCCTCCTCCTCCTCCTCCTCCTCATCCTCCTCTCCTCATCCTCCTCCTCCTCATCCTCCTCTCCTCCTCCTCCTCATCCTCCTCTCCTCCTCATCCTCCTCTCCTCCTCCTCATCCTCCTCCTCCTCATCCTCCTCTCCTCCTCTCCTCCTCATCCTCCTCTCCTCCTCCTCATCCTCCTCCTCCTCCTCATCCTCCTCTCCTCCTCTCCTCCTCCTCCTCTCCTCCTCCTCCTCTCATCCTCCTCCTGATCTTTTTCTTCTCGGACAATAAAAATACTTTATAGATGTCAGGGCACTGGGCACTGCAAATGCAAGAGTCAAACATATGATGATATATGCGCAGTTTAGGAACCTCGCTCTTTACTGAGAAAGAATCCAAAACATCACCCTAATTAAGTGAGATTAAGGATAAAAATCCTCGCTCAAAAAGTGCGGGGTTTCCCAGTCACTCCAAAAAGGGGTGAGACTTTTTAAGCTATTACTCTAATCGAGCGAGAAAACCAAACCTCGTCCTCAGGAGAGCGAGAACATTTACAGCACAATCCTCGCTGTGGTGTTAACAGTGTATGACAGGGGCGTAATATAGAGACGTGCGCACGATAAGCCCCCCCTATGGTATTTGTCGATGCAATCGCGTCGGGGTGCGGCGCGGCGACGCGTCTCTGTGCAGGCACCTCTAGTAATTTTGTGTGTGTGTGTGAGAGAGAGAGAGGGAGGAGGAGATCGCTTGTGCAATACGTTGACACTGTGACACTACAGCGACGTGTGGAATGCATCGCCGGCTCCTTCATGTCACCCAACAGAGCGCGAAAGTGATCGTGACGTCATGTGCAATGTGCACCTAAATGCGGCGCGTGTGCGTTAGTTAAATCGCTTTTATTTTCCTCACACACTCTCGCCTGCCTCCCCGTCTCCCGTCCGGCCTCTACGGATCTAGGCCCACTCACCCTTTTCAATGTTCAATGCATAATGAAGTCATGCATCGTCATCTGTTCCTCTGAAGTTTTACCGCCTTTTGTTTGCACACAAGCAGCCTTTCTATGTGCAAGTACACTCGTGCACTTTACTTGATAAATCTGTCCAATAGAAATTCAAGCTAACTGAATTGAATTCTAAATTTATCAGACACAATTTAAAACAAATCAAAACAATCCGACTCCATCTCATTATTCACGCCAATTCTGTGGAAAAAGTATTTTTATGAAAATTACAGAAACATATTTAGAAATATAATTAGTCAAGGTCGAAATTGGTACAATTTGGTGAAATTGGTAACATTCCTGCCAATATTCGCAAAATTTGAACAGCCAATTTTAGAAGTTGTTTTCCCCTGGGTATTGCTACCGTGCCCTGCGAACATTGTGTGGGGTTGTGCCTGACCCCAGCGCGGTCGCGCGGTGCGGCGCGGTGCGGGAGGGACAGTGATCAGCCCGCAGTCACAAACAAGGACAGAACTGTTCTGCTTTGAGGACGGGGCCAGGCCAGGCCTCGGGCCAGGCAAGCTCCGAGGCTCGCGGGCGGAGTCGATACGCGAAAGCCCGCGTACGCCATTTGTGGCCAGGCTTGATAAGACTGTTCACTGGTAAAACTAAGGCGTAGTTGTACGCCTCTCTTAAAGCGTACAGTCCGTACGCCCTTCCTGAAGCGTACAAGAGATCATGCTCCTATCTAAATGCACGGGGGAATTTTCTTGAAGTGTAGTTGTATGCTTCAAGAAGGGCGTAAGGTCTTCAAGCGTAGTTGAACGCTTGAAAAAGGCGTACAACTACGCCTTAGTTTTACCAGAGTTCTGGCCGAGCCAACCCTTCCAAAATCCGCTTGGAATAGTTGGACTGGAGCTGCTAGGATCGTCTTCATGGAATGGAGGTTGCGTGCGCGCGCGTCAGAGAGAGAGAGAGCGAGAGAGAGAGAGAGAGAGAGAGAGAGAGAGAGAGAGAGAGAGCGTCTGTGCCAGTGTGAGAGAGAGAGTTTGACTGTATGTGTGTTCGCGCGCGCTTGCGTTCCTACATGGAGCAGGAGAGATGAGCTCTTCGCTTTCTCCATGCCGGACGGGACGGGACGGTGCTGCTGTACGGTGGAGCAGCCCAGTCCAGTCAGAGCCAATCACTCTGGAGCAGAACGCTGTCGGTCTGTTTATAGTGAACGATTTGAGAGAGAAGTGAGGACCGGGGAGGAAGGGGGGGGGGGAGACATTTCGGACGGCGGTAATGGTTCGACGGACACAATACACGCCGTGAGATTGATTGCTCGGCAATGATGCCGCTTAAATCTGATCTCGGCTTATCGCTGTTCGGTCCGCTGATCACACCGTCACGACAGTCTTACCCCCGGGCCGGGAGGAACCGTCGCGTCGCGTCGCGTCGGGCTGCGACTGGGAGAACAGTGGAGTAGAGCGCCTGCCTACTGGGCAGCACCCTAGCACAGGTGCGCCGCTCCTGTTGCCTAGTAGGCAGGCGCAGATGCTGCGCCCGCTTTTCTCCACTGTGTTTCGGGCGCCTTTTTCTGGTGGCGACACTTCCGGAAAACGAGAAACAGTGCGCCATCTCCTATAGTAGGGGGAGAGGCCGCGCGGAGATTTGTGTCTGAGTCACTGGTCTCCGAGCCTCTGTCGATGTTTTGTGGCGGCGACATCGCGGCGATATCACACCGCCACCGACCGACCGCCCGGGGCGCTCCGCTCTGCTCCGAACACGGGAGGGCGCGCCCCGCCACGCCCCGCCCCGCCCTGCCTTTTGGACGATACAATATAATGCCATGTTCCTCTCCTCTCACATAGCACCTCGAGTTTCCACTCCAGTCTGCTGCTAACTTCTTCAACTTCAAACGGAAACGACCATATTGCCGCTTCCCTGTACAACCCCTCCAGCTCCCCCACCTCACGTCTTGCCCTTTCTCAGCTAAAGTAGAACGAGTTGCCTACTTACACAAACGCCGGGGTAAGTGAGCCGCCCGGTATATCTGTGCATCCGTTTCTGATATGTTATTGATTTTCTAACTGAACACAACAAAGGGGCGCCTCAATAGGAGGGCGAATGGTCTTTTACCTGGCAATGTGTTTGCCTCCAATGAGGAGGGTGATGGGGGTGGGGGTAGTAGAGTCTAGGAGGGTATAGGAACGCTCTCCCCTGGAGTGTGGGTGATAGTGATTTAATTAAGCGCTAAATGTTTTGACGGCGTGCTTGACAGGCCTGCCTATAATTTATTATCGTTGTTTTCTTTTACTCTCTTAACCTCTTTCTTGTCGTCAATCAGGACTTAAGTCCGTGGCATCCTTTGTAAATTTTATGTTTATCCTCCCCCCCCTTCCTCCCGCCTCTACCTGTGGTGCTGAGCTATGCCAGCTATGCAGTTTATTTGCATCAGAGTAACAATTCTGCACGTGGCATTGCCCGTGGGTTCGCATTGACGAATGCCAATCACCTCCCCCAACCCCTGCAGGGGAAGGCCCGGTTTCCACATCTATTCAACTCCGTGTATTGATACATAACGTGGTCCGGTTGGCGCATTGGGGCGGTTGAGCCTTTTGTCACAGTGGTTGGCTCAGCTGAGGCCTACACCCTTCCAGCAAAATTGCATTTATACTTGTCTCATCCCCCCCTCCCCCTCTCGTACGTTTTGTTCAACCCCCTCCTTTTAATTTCACCCCCTCCCGTGTCTGTTATGCAACGCTGCCCTTTATGTGGCTTAGAGTATGGTAACAATCGCGGCTGTCACGGTCGTGCAGTTTTCCCCGTTACGGGATTCAAAACGTAGAGTTAATTTGAAGTTGGCATTTTGTATACAGTACCCTAGTTTCGTAAAGTACCGTTTTACGAGGTTCATATCTCTGACGAATTCCTGGTGTAATAATAGACAAGAAATACACGGCGAAAGTATAGGGTACAGGACCACGACATTGCGCAAGTCTCCCTTTCGTAAGGCGGAAGGGGTGGCTAAATATAACCTCAAAGGACCGTATAGACAATTGCTCCAGACGGCGTGGGGTGGGAGAGGCCTGCGCGGTGCGTATGATAACTCCTATCTTTACCCCTTGGCGCCAACGGCGTAACGCCGTGTCGTTTTGTGTCCACCCCGTAACGGCATCCCCGCCCAGAGTTACATCCCTGCCTTTAGGTCTAAACAATTTTGTTATCGACTCGCAACAATGATATTGATGGCTTATCCACTTTGCATTTGCACAAATACGTCGATGGCAAGTAACAGAACTCTCCATAAGGAATCTGAGAGTGTGGGCACTTTTCTGGGACCCGTCCCGGCTCTACGCGCCGCGTCCTGCCTCTTGACTTGAGGTCGCGGACAATTCTGTTTTCCAGGAACATCGGCGAGCTCAGCGAGCGGCGTTAGAAGCTGCCCCCTCTCCCCGGCGTGGCTCACTTAATGCCAGAATGCTAACTCTCTGGCAGTGGCTGCTGAGCGGGGATTAATATTTTCCACAATTTTATTGTTGAATTGCCATGTGAGTGGGTGGGTGGGGGGAGGGAGATGGCAGAAGCATCCCCAGCCCCCAATCCTTTTTCCGTCATTCTATTCCCGCTCGCAGCGTGCGCTAACGTTTTCGTAATCAGAGTAGTGTTTCCATTGTTTTCCTTTTGCTCGCGTCACATAAGCAGTCGTACGGCGCGGACGGGGCTGCTAGGTGGGCGCGCTAGCGGCCTGGCCTGGCCTAGCCCGGGCTAGGGGCGTTGATTGGCCATGCAGGGCAAACGGGGCAGACCAGCCTACTCCCCCGTCCCAGTGGGCCCAGTCTCGCCCCGCCCCGCCCCGCCCCGCCCCGCCCCGCCCCGCCCCGCCCCGCCCCGCCCCGCCCCGCCCCGCCCCGCCCCGTCATCCCCTTCGCGACACCCTGCTCGGCCAATCAATCACCCCGGGCCCGCGGGCCTCTCGGGTGAGTGATGGTGGCGGGGCACGCACCCCGCGCGAGGCTATGCGGCGCCGCGGCCCGTCCGGCGGGGCGGTGCAGCGCCGCGTGCAGCGTGCAGCGCACAAATTAAGCGTCGATATAAAGTGTGACACTTGAGTGAAAATAAAAAATATTGTCTCTGTTAACTGCTGAACGATGAGGCTCGTCAGTACAATCATCTGAAATATCTGAAAATTTTCAAAGTTACAAGATTTTGAAATGGTAAAATAACTGGGAAAAACTCGCTAATTTGTGAGGTGTATTTTTTTTGTATGGAATAGTTTTTAGGCTACTTCGATATTTTCAATTTATACTCCTTATAATTTTTCTGAAACAAAAAACATCTATTTTTCCCTTTTTTTCCCCCCTTATTCAGTTAGTATTAAAAAAACAAAACAAACATTTTTTTAGGAATGGACGTAGTTTTAAAATGTATTTTTTTTGTGCTTGCTACTGCCGTTGGACCCGTAGGAGCGCAGGGATGGTGTGTGCCTGTGGACCTTGCTTATTAGGAGCTCCTGGTGCTGGTGCTGGTGCCGGTGCCACACCGGGACGGCAGGGAGAGCTGAGCTGCTGGAGCTTTGCCCCTAACCGAGTGTTTCCCGGACGGTAGCCGTGCCGCAAGGTCCTTTACAGTGGGTTGTTTTATTGGACCCTTCGCGATCTTATTGGTCAGCGGATTGTGACTTCATCGCACGTCTCGCCGCTTGAAATTCAAATGACGACTGATGTAGGTATCGCTTTAATCCGTGTTTATGAGCATCTCTTGATAAAAAAAAACTATGGATTATTTTGTCGTTTTTTGCCTCTCGCATCATCAAGAGCCGATAGTTTCACTTTGATACCGCCTGTATGAAACTGGGAAGCATAAAACGGTCCCAGTCTAGTCGTTTATTCGTCCTAGTACAAAACAAAAACAAGACAGTTTTTTTTAATTTTGAAAAATTGTTAAGAATAGACCGTAGAACAAACTGTGAAAAGTTCGATGGATAAGTCATTTCGTGCAACGATTTTCTATACAGGGCCCGGAGCCACTGCGCACTATGAGTTTTGAGGTGTTTACCGAGCCGTGTTTATGAACAGCACGGCAGGCACCGCATGGCGTCGGCCCCGGAGGGGAACTAAACACTCGAAAAAGACGAGGGAGGCCCGGCGGGATGGTCTCGGAATATGGACGCACATGCGGAGCGGAAGCTGCCGCCCCGCCCCGCCCCGCCCCGCCCCGCCCCGCCCCGCCCCGCCCGGGAGCGTCGGATGCGCAGCGCTCTACTGGCTGGTTCGGAAGCAGAAAATTGGTTTTCGTTTTTTTGGGGGGACAGGCGTTTAGATTATACCGCTCTCTGGTCTGTCGTCTGCGCGCGCGCATATTATGAGAGAAAGGCGCTCTTCTTCTCCCCTGGTGCGCGGGGCGGGGCGGGGCGGGTCGTCAGGCCAGGCCCCGCGCGCGGCCCCGCGGCGGCGACCACTTTTCTCCTCGCATTGTAGGCAAACTCGTGAGCACGCGCGTGCACCTGGGAGCTTTGGTGACTGGGCACGAATACACCTTCCAGGAAAAGTCGGAAATGGCGTTTCTCGGCACCGTGAGCAAGGCGTTATTTTGTTCAAAACGCGTGGAAGTAGGACACAAGTTTGTCATCCGCTACTCTTTGGGGATGAGCAGTACGTAATCCATTTTCGTGGCCGTGCGGCATGCGACACGTTACGTGACCGGCCCGCTGCTCGTTGTCGTATTGCCACCCATTTGTCGTCTTTTCTGTCGTGCGGTATGAGAATGTTGGTGGCACGTGATGGCACACGTGACTCGAGGCTTTGCGACCAGCTGCCTCTCGTTTACTTTTACATTTTTTTTGCCGTGTTGTGCGGATGCCACCCTAGCTCTCCCGCCCCTCCTCCCCCACCCCCAACCCCATTTAGTTTTTATGATTTCCCGGTCGCCATGGCAGCCCTACTGGGTCCGTTGGCGGGGCGGGGGCCGGGCTGGCTTTTGGCGCGCGTGTTGATGGATGTGATTGGGGCCCCTTAATTGGGGTGTTCACACCGACGCTTAAATGGCGTTTACCACCCCCCGTCGGACGGCATCCGGCCGGCCGGACCAGAACCCAAGGGCCCTGCCCTGCCACTGTACTGCGAAGTTTGTCGACCCGACTCTCCAATCCTCAACCTCCCGAAAACGGCCGCTGCAGTCTGAATGTCAATGCGTGCGACGTACATTGTAAGCTGATGATGCGTTAGTAGTGTGCAATACAGCACCCGTAAAGGGGTGCTGATGCTGTCGTGCCTTTATTTAAGCACGGATCTTCACTAATGCCCCTGACTGAAAGGACGAGAAGCGCTGAAAAATCGCACCTTTCGCGGATAATCGTGCCTCGTTTGAGGTAAAGCGTATAAAGTTAAGGTCACCTGCTTGTTTCTTTTTCCAATTCCTTTACTGACTGGTAGGCTCCGCCACGTGTGCTGCTGCTGTTTGACGTCCCCCTCGGCAAAGCAGACGACAGGCCAGGCCAGGACAGGCCAGGACAGCCCATCACTGCGGGAGATGGACGTCCATGTCCTCGGGCTTTATCCGGGCGGGCAAGAGGACGGCGTAGCAGCGGGGCGGGGCGGGGCGTGCACCTCGGTACCTTTTAACCGAGACACACACACACACACACACTGTTGGTCTCTTTGCCCCGTCCCGTCTGTCCGTCCGTCTGTCCTCCGGACCGTCCTTACGCTCGGCGCACCGCGGCGCGCCGTCACTTGCGTGCGCTCAGCGTCGTTTGTTTTCCGCTTCTTCTCTTACTTATTGTACCGGTCTTGTTGCAAATACGGTTCGAGCGGAGCTCAGCCGTGCCCCGGGACCGGGCCGAGCCGAGCCAAGCCGAGCCGAGCCGGGCAGGGCGACACGCATACCCGCCCTGCTGCAGCAGAGCGGAGGCCTGGAGGCGCGCCGAGGCGAAGGCTGCTCCGGGAGCCTTTCAGAAAAACTCCCCTCACCTTAACCATAAATAACTTTATCTTTACTAAGGCATGATTGAATACCTTCTAAAGGCGCGGTTTTAAGCTCTTCTCGTCCCTCTACAGAGGCAAAGGTGAAAATTTGCGCCTTTATAAAGGCACGACTGCAGTACATTGCACCCCTTTTGGGATTTCCAGTGTTCTTGTATGAAGTGTGCGTGGCGGGGTGGGGCCAGCGAGTGCCCCTGTCCGCAAGGTGCGATCGTGTGGATGGCTCCTCCTCCCCTGTACTTCTCCCGTGCCGCGCCGCCCCGCCCCGCCCCGCCCCGCCCCGCCCCGGGCGCCTCTCGGGGGGCCCTATACTGATATCTTAGCTCGCCCCGACTCGCCTCCGGGGGGTTCTACTGGGACGGGCCCGGCCCGGCGGGGGCGGGGTACCGCGCGGCCTTACCCCCGCGCCGGGACTACAACGTAATATCCGCCCCACGCGGCGACGCCCCCCGTGCCGCCTTGTGCCGCCCCCGCGTCGGTACGGGAAGAAGGCGGGTCTCCGTTCATCGAGTAAGCTTGCCAAGACTCTGGAGAATCTTGAAAACCTGAAAAACTCAGGGAGGAATCAGGGAACGCCGAAAATATTCAAGGCGCTTCTTGAACTTTGTTATTGCTCATAGCACTTTCGCCCCCTTCAAAGTTTCCAATAAAACAGTACACGGCCCCTCCCCGGAAAACGATACAAATAGTCAGGGAGAATGGAACAACAGTGGTCCGGAAATCAATGCAGCGAAAACTCGGGGGAAATTGTCACGAGAAATTTGTGCTAAACTGCGGCAGGGAAGTACCGGCCTCATTTTGTAGCACAGTAGAGTGGCGAGACACTGTAGCGACCTCTGTGCGGCAGCGGCACTGTTGCCGTGGGCGAGACGAGATCGGGCGGGAGGGGCAATGCGAGCGTAAGTCCGGACCCAAAGCTTTTCCCCGTGCCCTCTCTCTCCCCTCGGGTGCTACACAGAGAAGCCTAGCCGGGCAGAAACACCCCGGGCCGGGCGCGCGGGCGCGGGCGCAACAGGTCGAGCGTGGTTTGGCTTCGCCGTGCCGGCGTGCCGCCGTGCCGAGTGAGTTGGCCGCAGAGTGTGATGGGGTCGGGGGTGCCGCGCCGCGCCGTGCCGGCGGATGCGGAGCGGAGCCCTTGGCAGCCCCGCCCCGCCCCGCCCGGCTCTCTGCGATTGAATGCGCGCGCCTGCGCTATGGTTTCAATGTTCGCCTCGGGCAAGTCCAGCGAGTTTCGGCCGCGTACTTGGGTAAAGTTGATGTTCTGAATTTTGATCCCTCGTACACTACTTCATCCTAGGGACCCAAATTGCCCAGGAACTAAAGTATGCCCGCTCTTACCTAAAATGTAGAAGCTGGGGTCTATTTCGTGGACACCGGCCACGTCCATTGCCATGCCCGGTCGGTCACTTTTTATCACTTTTTTTAAAATTATTTTTTTATTTTTAGATAATGGTAAGCGGGCGCGTTTTGGACGGTCGTGCTACACGCCTCAGACGATCGCAACACCGGGCCTGGCACGCCGTCACCCCGTGTTTGCTCTTAAATTTATCGGCCCTTCCACCGCGCCTGTGCGTATGAGTAAAAGCGTATTTGTAAGGTTTGTAAAGGAGAGCTGGGCCCGGCTGGGGCGGGGCGTAGCGCAGCATGTGTCTGCTGCCCGGGCCTGGCCCTGGCCCTGCCCTGCCCGGGCCTCCACACCACCTGTTGTCAACCGATACTGCCACTACTGAGTGTTTGTCTGCCTCTCGCTCCGCTGGCCTGGCCTGGCCTGGCGTTCCTCCCTGCCTTATCTAATGGCCAGCAGCGTCGGCAGGAGGGAAGGGCCGGGCCGGGCCGGGGCCAGTGAGGGGAGAGAGAGGACTGCTTGTTTGGGTCATCCAGGTGGAATCCGGTGATTGGGGGGCCGCCGGAGTCCTGAGGGGGCGCCGCGCCGGAGGACGAGGGTTTGGCCGGGGTGACTTGTCGCTTCAGCGAGCTGCTCGACGCGGCTAGAAAAATATCATTTTGTGTGCTAGACTTCAAACTGCGACATGTGCAGAAATTGTACGGTGCTACGATAGCGCAACGTATGTATCCATTTCTCAGCAGCCGCGCACCGCGTTCACATTTTTCTGACGAACACGTACTATGTCAGACTGAACGTCGGCCCAGGATTTTTTTTCACATTTTTTTTTACTCCCTTAGCCTGACGTTGGTTAGGACGACGGCGTGACACGGCCGGCCTTGACGTGTGCGGTGTCGGTGGGCCGCCTAAGAAAATAAGACACGTATGGCTTGGTTTTGGGTTTCGCGCCGTGTTTATGTTGGCCCGACTGCGGCAGTGAGCGGGTGCTACGGCAGGCAGGGCTGCCAACGTCGCGTTCGCCAAAAACGGGTCGTCGGTCTCTCTGACTTGAAAATCGGATGGATTTGACGAGAGAGTACAAACTAATTGCCGAGTATTCCGGGAAGAAAAGCATTTATCGCCTCCATGAAAACGAGCGGCCGTGTTTAAAAGTACCTCCGGAAAGCGATCGCGCCGTACGACCGGCGTGTCGTGGCCCGGGGCGGGGCGGGGCGGGGCAGGGGCGGGGCGGGGGCGGGGCGGGGGCGGGGCGGGGTCGTATGTGACGGGCGTCTCTCATGCTCGATAAGTCTATCTCGACTCGTTGCGCTGTAGCTGCCGCCGCTGTGTTGCCTCCGCTGGAATAATTTTTTTCGAGGTACGGCCGTCTTGTCCGGGCCGGGGCCGTCCGTCTGTCTGCCTGTGCCCGGCCCGGCCGTCCGGCGCAGCTTAGCAGGCGCAGCTTCCACCGGCTGCAATACAATCTCATCGAAAAGTAAATGTTATCCCTGCGTCGTGCTCTCGCCCCGGCCCCGCCCCGCCACGCCCCGCCCCGCCCGGCAGTGAGCAGGTGGCACAGCAGGCGGTACCGGCTCGGCTCCCGGCTCAGCTCACCAAACGTGTGTAGCACAAAGTCACACGGCGGAGCCGGGAGAGTGTCGTCCTCGCCATTCACATGGAGCGAGGGATGCGGACATAGTGACAACATTTCTCTATCTTTTGCCGCTCACTTGTCCGCCAGTTTATCTCGCCATTATTTTTTTTCGACTTCATGCGTGCGTTTGCATTTGTCACTATGCGTCGCCTACGCCAGCACCGTCGATTCCTCCCCTCCCCCCCCCCCCCTCCACGCCCCTTCATGACCGATGGATGCGCAACAAGGGTTGTTACAGGCCAGAAAAGTCCGGAAAATCGAGAGCGCAGTCACTAAAATGGAACGTTCCGATATGCTTTAAAAAATGTTTGCTTAAAATTATGTCTCAATGCACAGGGGTTAGTTTACCGGGTCCCAGAGGGCTCGAAATTTGCAAACGTGAAAATAGCTGGCGGACATTACGTTGCTGTGCGTACAGGACACACAAGCAGGGCCGCCCAGCCCAGCCTCAGGCGCTTGGGCACGCCCCGTGCAGCTTTTATAAAAAGACCGCCCCTCTGGGGAGAAGGGGGGATGGAGTGAAGGTTGGAGAGGGCCACAGCAGGTATCTCTTAAAGGCAAAAATTTTATTGCAAGTATACCTGCACAAACTAGATCAGCGGTTCCCAACCTCGGGGTCGCGGAAAAATTTTTCGGGGTCGCGATGAGGTAGCTGGGGTCGCCTGGGGTCGCCTGCGGTCTTTCCGGTCAGAAAAGCTGGACCAGGGTGCCTCTAGCTCGGCTGATGGGATGTCACCCGGACTGGAAATATGGGAAAACCACCGGTTGTTGTTACGCTTCCGCACCGGGCGGCCGACAGGTAGCAGGTAGGACCCCCGGCACGCCACGCGCGTTAACGGAAAACCCAAACTTTATCTAAGGAACGAACTGCGCATTGCCACGACACTACATACAACCGCACGAATATGTTAATTTGTCGCACGTGCACGAGCGCAAGGCAGCCAATGAAATGTTTGGCGATTTTGTATAGTCGCGCCAAACTTCTTCGCCGTGATTGGCGATTTTAGCGTCGAACTGGCGATTTTTGGCGATTCGGACCCTTGGCGACTTTTGAACTAGATACATGCTCTGCAGTGTGCGGGAGAGGAGGGGACACTGTGTGCCTCACACCGAAACACGTTGGTCCTACAGCAACAAGTGTTGGACTGCCTCACAAATAATGTTTTCAGGGTAGTTAATTTTAAGCTGCATGGGTAAGTTTTTTTTACTGAGTGTGGCGACGCATTGGAGTGGTGGACTAGACCCCCTCCCCCACCTCTTTCTTTTGTGGCCGTGTGTGTATGCTTGCCTCAGTGCATGCGTTTGTGAATGTGTTGCACTTGCGGAAAATCTCTTTTTTGCCAAAAGCCGGGCCGGGCCGGGCCTGGCCGGCTGGAGGTATGATGCGTGGCCGGGCCGGGCCGGGCGAGTCGGGCGGCAGGCATCCGACTGACAGCTCCAGCTCCACGCCCCGCCTGCAGCCGGCCGGCCCGCACCCTCGTCGCCACCCACTGTGGCCGGCCAGAGCTATGGCCAGCCCTGGCGGGGCGGAGCGGGGGCGGGGCGGGGCCGCTTTACGCTGCTGCGGACATCAGAGGCATCTCTTTACTTTCATGTATAGTTCCCAATTTCCTTCTTCAAAGAGGTTTGGAGTACTTTATTAAGTACATCCTCTCAAATACTAGGTAATATTCCCAGGAATATTCCAGAACTCGGAACTAAACTTTTGCCCTCTTTTCGGCTTGGCCCAGCCCGGCCCGAGGAGGGCCGTCGGTGCCCGACAGGTGTTTGTGAAGGATGCCGAGCAAAAAAATACAAACGAAAAGGAACGATAACCATCCCTTCCCAGGCTTACGCTTTCACTATAAATGATCTCATTTCACGCGAGAAATAATATTCCAGATACTTGCGGAAACTCACAAGGGAGTCGCGATAACCATCGCAGAAATAGAGAAATACTCGCAAGTACTCGTCAGTATTCGCGGATACTCGCCAGTACTGACGACACTCATTGTGCACGGTTTTGTAGAGTGAGGGACCTCGTATTATCTCTAGAAGCAGTACTCTATGGCCCTCCCCACTCCTCCTTTCCCCCGGTCTCTATTCCCCACTGCGATTGACCACTGCCCGTTTCGAAGAATGGATGGACTATGAGCGTGATTGTCTTTTCCGTTGACCGTATCACCGCCATTGTCACGGGAGCCCCTCGGTTTTGTCCCCGCTCCGCCCCACGCTCCGCCCCCCGACACGGGGACGAGAAGCCCGTGTCAAGCACGCTCCCAAACTGCTTAACTATAGACCACGAGTCAAACTTTCTGGTTCGTGTTGCGCGTAAGGGAAAGGCAAGACCGGACGGTGTTGCGGGCCTGCCTACCTTAGGGGACGTGCGGGGCGGGGCGTGTTGGCGGCTCTAGCTCCGCACACTCACTGTCATTTGTAAGGCGACTCGTGTGCCCGAAAATTGCGGTGGCCGTTACACGTGACGCAGGAATCCCACCGATTCAAAGGACGTTGTTACCAACGTCGACACATATGGTGACATTTTTTTAAGCAGGCAATAGCGAATGGTGAGGAATTTGGTGCCGTATGAAGAGCAGGGCTGCAGAGTTTTTCGCTCGAGCTTTGGGTCCTCGCACGCGCAATCCACCCCCGCCGGACTGGACACAACCCCCTGGGCAGCGAGGTATGTAGCTCTACGGGCGGGCGGGCACACGCGGCCATAGCCAGCCTCAGTAGAGAGGTCCTGGAATTTCGTCTTCCAACAAACATCCTGCCTGGACTCCTGGGCTTATATCACTGCTGCCGCATGGCGTCCGAGGCACCCTGGCGGCTAAAAGGTGGAGCCACCCCGCCTCGCCCCGCCGCGCCCCCGCCACACGCGTCTCTCGTTAAGGAGAGGAGACTGATTTGATAAGGCGGTGTCCAGGATATGTGCGCCGTTGTGGCTGCTAAGGCCAACCAACATTCTGTTCCAGGTGGTGTGGCACTGGGGGGGTGAGGGCGTGGGTAAGGGTGGCATCTTGCGGGGGCTTTGGCATCCTCCTGCGCTGGCTGCGTCGGGATCCTGGCGAGGCGAGCGGGCTTGCCATTGGGGCTTGCCGCGCCTTTGCTCTGACGGCAGGGGATGGGGGCGGGGCGTGCGGGCGGGGCGGGGGGCACATCGAGCTGAGCGAAGCGCGGCGGCGCTGCCGAGGCGGCCCGGCCCGGCCCGGGCGGCGGGCGGCAACGGGCGGGGCAGACGAGGCAGGCAGTCAGCGGGCAGCCAGTGCCGCCCGCCGCCAGCCAGTGCGCGTCTGGCCGTGGAGGCGGTTGGTGGTGTGTCCCTCCGTTCGCGTTGGCCGGCCGCTCCCTCGCAGGCGCAGCGCGCGCGCCCCGGGCCCCTCTCTCTCTGTGTGACTGTGTGTGTGTGTGAGCTGGACGTGGGTGTGCGCCGCGACAGCCGGTGATTGCCAGTGCTGATAAGTGTGTGAACCCAAGTGCGTCAAAACGCGATTGATAGTGGCGCAGCAGCGCGAAAGATACAAGCAGCGGCCGCCGAGTGCTCAGTGATTGTTTTTTTGTGTAATATTGCAAAGTGAGTGATTTGTGTTGCCCGTCGGCAGGACCTTCTGCTCCGCCTTGTGGATTACCTATCAGTTCGCCGCGTCTTCGCGACGTCCCGCCGCCAACTGTCTCCCGATGGACTCGTGAGGTAAGGTTGCTATGGATACGCCCCTGGGTGCGCAAGGTCCGCCCGCCGCTCCGCTCGGTCCGGCCCGTCCCGCCGCCGGGCCGCGCGGGCGTCGCGACGACGCCGAGTGTGGGCGCCGCGCGGGGATTTGCGGGGGAGAGAGAGAAAGAGGGGGGGGGGGGCACTGTGTTCTGTCAGCCGCTGGCGACGCTCGCGATGCCGCTCCTAAGAGGCGGAGGACATCGCCTTCGATGGGTGCAGGAGGAGTAGGGCGTCTGGAGGCAGGACTACCTCGTCCCCGGCCTGGTGGCGTCGCCGAAGTCCAGGGCCAGGGGCGAGCTGGGGCGGGGGAGGGGAGGGGGCAGGTGCCATAGTGTCACTACATACCTGCCGAGGCGAGGCGAGCACTAGCACCCCGAGAGGCAGGTCTCCTGCTCCTCGCATCGCATCGCGGGCTGCTTTTGTGCGGAGGGATACGGGACGGGAGGGGACGGATGCCTGCTGCCCGGTCGGCTGTGTTCGGCTCGGGGGGCCCCGCTCAGCCCAGGTCCGCACGGCTCGGCACGGCCCAGGCGGCCGGGCCCGGCAGGGCCCCTCTTGTGCGAGGACTCTGGCCGGCTCGGCTCTACACTGCTCGGGGCCCCCCGCCTGGCCCCGGCTGCCCTCTACTCTGCTCGGCTCGGCTCGTCTCGGCATGCTGACTTGCACTGCAGCCGGGCCGGGGCGCTGAGCTCGGCCTGCTGCTCCTCGGCCTGGCCTGGCCTGGCCGCCGTGTTCTCAGAAGCGCCCGGCGTGCCTGCCGGAGGAGCCTCGGCCCAGCCGAGCTGGCCTGTGTGCACCGAGTAGCCAGAGAGAGAGAGAGAGAGAGAGAGCGAGAGAAAGAGAAGGAGAGAGCGTGATTAAATGCACAGACACCTCGCCCATGTGCCCCATGTGGTTGTGCCTGCGCCTCCTGCCGCCTGCTTTGCAGATGTGGGAGGTGAGGGTAGGGGATTCTCTCTGCCGCAATCTGCGAGTCGACGATGTCCTCCGCCGTGCGGACTGGCAGCCCTGCGCGCCGAGCAGTGATTGCGTTAATAGCAGCCTGGAAATGGAAAAGAGATGTAAGGGGGTGGGGGTGCACTCTACGTGAAGGGGCGCTCTCGCCGCGTCGCGTCCCGTCAGAGGCTCTGCTGCCATGCCATGTGTCGCGTGGCGCCGAGTCTAGTACTGTACGGCGCCGGTGCCCGAGTGCTGCTAGAGCCGAGCGGAGCGCCGCGAGAGCCGAGTGGTTCATTTTCCGCTCATTTTTGCCGTTCTTTTCTCTCTCGCGTCGCCTCTCCTCGCCTCGTGATCGTGATCAGCCTCGCGGGCTGGCGCGGCGGTGAGTCACTCGCGGGGCGGGGCGGGAGCGAGAGGGCCGCCGTGGTGAGCCGGGTTGAAGTGTCTGTCCCGTCGTCTTACCCGGTGTTGGCGGGGCGGCTGTACCGGGCCGCGCCGCGGCCATCGGTAGGGTGCGTCCGCCCCACCCCGCCCCGCCCCGCCCACCGGGTCTCTGGTCTCTGTCCTTGTGGCGCTGGCGCTAGTGGGGCGCGGCCGTGCCGTAAGGAGATGCCACCTATGTGCGCCATGGCATGCGCTCCCCGGGTATTTGCACAGCTGATTGGCCGGGCCCGGCCCGCGCTACGCAGCGCCGCGCCGCGTCCTTGCGCACTTGCACCTGCGCGATAAAGGCGTGGGTGCGACTGATAACCGCTGATGCAGCTGGCGGGGCGGGCCGGCCCGGCCCGGTGGAGTGGCCTGAGCCGGGCCGGGCTCTTCGTTCCGTGCGGTCAGTCAGGGATCACTCGGACACCCAGAGGATGCCGGAGGAGAGGAGGGGGAGGGGAGGGGGGCTGCCACAGGGGCCACGGCGTTCCAGGAAGCACTCGCCCGGGTCCGGCCCGGCCGCCCAAAGAAGAATCTCTCGTTCTTGTCCCTCTCGCTCTCGCCGTACATGTTGGTTGTCGCTCTCTCTCTCGCTCTCCTCTCCCCGCCGAAAGCGAACGAGGTGACTCCAGTTAACATGCGGTCAGCTCTGGCTGGAGGCCGACGCGGGGACAGCGCCCGTCAGAGTGAGAGAGAGAGAGAGGCGCGTGTCTGTCTGTTTTTTGTTAGAAGTTCCAGGGATGATTTGTGCAAGAGCCCTTTCCTCTCGCGCTTTAGCTCTGTGACGTGACGGAGGAAAAGTGCGGACGGGTTTAATTCAGACAGGTCCTTGAGACAGAGCTGCCCGCGGACAATGGGTGCCACAAGGAAATGCGTACCTGGCCAGACGCTGTCAAATTAAGTTTGCTAAGTGTACGGTGCCTTGGACCTTTGAGGAAGTTTCATCCGAGTAGCGGCCAGCGCCGGCGCCGGCCTCCCGCTGTCGTATTTAAGCCAGAAGCCCCTGCAGTGCCTCTATTAAGACTGTCGGGGAGGGGAGCCAGCCCGGTTCCCGTGGGGTTGACTTGACTTGAGATTGCCTGGCAACAAATGACCGGCGGGTTACATACCTTCTACCCCCCACGCCCACGCCCTCAGCGGAGGTTGCGTCGGTGTCGCTGGACGTCCCGCCCCGCCCCGCCACCACCCCGCACCCCACTGAGTCGCGAACATAACATAGGCGCCCCGCCCCGCCGGGCCTCAGTCGCTCCCTCATTGTTTCTGGGTCCAGAAATAGCCCGGTCTGTTCTTCCCAGCCTCTCTGTACCGCTCCGTCAGTGGCTGACAAACTTGCGCGCGGGACGGTCACCACTGTATGAAGCGGCTCGGACGCGGGCGCGGCGGGGCGGGTCATGTAGTTTCCTTACTTTTACCGCGGGCCCCGCCCACACCGTCTCCCGCCCGCCACCTCTGCTGCTGCTGCCACAGTGTAAGTCCTCCACGCTCCGCGCGCGCTCTCCGCCCCGCCTGGGGAAACCTGTGATAATGAGGAGAGTGTTGCGCAGATGCCCTGATCGGCTTACGGGGCTCGAGTGAATGGATGAGGTCCAGCCTGGGGTCAGGCCGAGGCCGTCGCCGAGGCCGGCCAACGAGAGAACATGGCGAGCGTGGAGCGCCCCGCCCCACCCCGCCCCGCCCCACCCCGCCCCGCCCGCTCAAGCCTGCGGTGCAGCCCCCGAACACCATGGAGAAGGACTAATTCAGTCCTTCTCCATGCCCGAACACGCACACGCTCGGGCTGCCTCGGCCCCGGACATGCGGGCGCACCGTGTTTCCCTACTTCAAAGTCGTCGAAGTGCGGTGGCCGGGGCGGCGTGGGGCGGCGGACCCGCGGACGCTGCGCGCCCGCAGCGATATATATCCTCTTTTGTAAATTCGCGCATTGTTCCAGCGGTGGACCGATTCCCTCCCATTTCTGCTCTACCCTTGCGGCTCATAACTGGAGGGCCACGCGCGCACTGTGCGCGGCGGGGCGGGGCGCTCATGACCGAGCGGCGAGGAGGGATAGTTTAATATGCGGAAAGTGGACCGACCGGGAGCGGAGCAGGGCTTTACAGGATGGAAGAGGGGAGGGCTACCCGCTGGCCCTCCGGTCTGGGAGCTCCCTTACGCCCCGCCACGCTCCGCACGGACCTTTCTATGAGGGGCGGGAGCAGGTGAAGGGTGCTCTCCGTCTCTCTCATGTGACCAGTGGCGGGCTCGCCCCGGCCCCGTCCCCGCCCCGCCCCGTCGCTCCCGTCGGTCAGTCACCCTGGCGGGGCGGGGCGGGCGGGCTGAGGACTGCAAGCCTTGCATTCACGGCAGGCACGCCAACCACGCGAGCTGCGCGCGGGCGCGGGGCGGGGAGTCCTGCTCGCCCGGCCCGGCCAGCGGCGAGCTGCTTGGACGACGTACGACTTGGCGAACGCATAAATCTTGCGCGAGAGAGACGGACGCCGCCGGGAGGTGAAGGGTGGGAGCGAGAGGGAAGTAGAGCGGAGCTCGCGAGTGGAAAGGGCGGTAAGATGTGGACGTGGAGGGGGCCGCGCTATGTGCCAAAGCCCCTCTGCTCTGCTCCGCCGCTGACCGCTGTGTATTCCCGGACGCGCAGGGAGGGCCGAGGCAGAGGGGTGGTTGGTCAGTTAATCGGGGCCGCGCTCCCTGCGCCGTGCCGTGCCGTGATACTGTAGCAACCACTGTAACTGATACAGTAACTGCGGCGACAAAGGCCCGGGCCCGGGCGCCGGTGCGGCCGCGGGATGTTGGTGGATCTCCTTCCCCTCTACATTTTTATGGGTTTTTATGCGGCTGGTTGTCTTGGCAACCGCGTGCCCCAGCGGCTCGCTTCTTCCCGGCGCGGTGCGGTGCGGCGCAGCTTTTGCAAACAGTTTTTAAATGGCATAGCAATGACTGCCGCCGGCCTGCCGGCCGGGCCCCGACCCGCCCTTCCTTTTTCCTTCCCTTCCCGCCGCGGCTACCGGTTTCGCTCGCCCCGCCCCGCCCCGCCCCGCCCCGGCTCGAGGCGCGGTACGGCGGGCGCGGGCGCGCCGGTGTTTGCGTTGCGTGTCCGGAGCATTGATCGGTGTCTGGCCGGCGGCAGGGCCGGCAGGCGCGGTGTGGGCTGGGCTGGGCTGCGGACGGAGCCGAGCCGAGGAGCACCCCGTCGAGGTGGAGTCGCACCGTACCCACGAAATTTTCCTGTCCACCCAGTTGCACCTACCAGGTGGCTGAAATCCTCCGCGCACTTTCGTAGTTATACTGTACCGCCTGCATGTGTGCGGGCGGGTTGCATACTCACACGGGGCCGTAAGGCGACTCGGTGAGCGACGATAGGCAAGCCCGCCCTTACGTCTGCATGCGGTACAGTATAACTACGCAGGTGCGCGGGGTTTTTCAGCCACCTGGTATTTGTGAATTCGTGTGAGCACGCTATTTTTGCGTATGATTTTAGTTTAAAACAATTACCTACTAAGAAAGGTATTCAGTCACGGATGATAAAAACGTCTCACGAAAATAACAGGCATAAGAATCTAGCGGGTCCTGGCCCGCCAGCCACAGGCACTTCCATCCGTGCCTGCCCCGTCGACTACAACCAGGGTGAGGGCCTGGCGATAAAGCTGCGGTGCGCTGCGCTGCGGGTCCGCCCGGGATGATCGTCAGACATCCGAGACGATATGGTCGGCGTCGAGGGTCTCGCACCGCAGGCCACAGACCACGGCGATGCCGTTTATGTACGCAAAATCGTTCACGATGTCGTATAAGGGTTTGCCGGCGGCCGGTCGGCGCGGCGGAGCGAGGCGTGGTTTATGTGTTGGTGGTGGTGGTGGTGGGGCAGGGTCTTTTTGCCCGCCTCTTTGTGTCTGTATGCGAGCTCGGTCGGACCTAAACGCCCGAAGATGTTGACCACGGTGAGTGTGTATTCCAGGACTCTAGGACACGTGGAAGTCTTTCCGCTCAGCCTGCATGTAGGGCCCCGGCCCCCTGCACCGTACCGTACCGTGCACGCGCAGCGCCAGGAGTTGTACTCTCATCTCAAAGCGTCGGGAGGTGGCTCTTCTCTGCGAGAGTGCCCTCCGCGCGACTCCCGCTCCGCCCCGCCCCGCCCCGCCCCGCCAGGGGCGGCTGCTGTTCATCCGACCGAGGATCAAACGCGCCGGGGCGGGCCATTCTGCAGCTCGGCGGGGGAGGACATGGGACGCCTTGCACCGGGTAGTACGCAGAGGCGGCTGCATTACCCTGGCGAGGCAATGTCATGTACCGCCTCACTCACTCCGTTCAGCAGTGTCCTCTCTCTCCCTCCCTCGCGCGCGCGCCCCTTATGGCCGTGCCCCATGAGTGTGACAAGGACGGGGCGACGAAACCCGTGTGCGGAATCACCCAACTGGTATGTCGCTCGCTGCGCTGCGCCGCGCCGAGCCACGAGCTGCTCCAGCTCGTTTCTCGTCGTTTTGTGCGCATGAAATGTCATTCGCTGCTGGCACCGCACCGCACGCCCTGCTGCACGCCCCCCGCGTCAATGGCGGCGTGGCTTTAGGTGAGGGGCCTTAATTGGTGCTTCTCAATTTGTGGGTGGGGGGCGCGTCTCTCATCTCATTCTGCCTGCTCCTGTTTGCTGCTGCTTTTCAACATGTCAAGCCCGGCGCTCCGCCCCGCCCCGCGCAACTCCAGCAGCGAGCGCAGTGAGCGAGCGCCGCGCCGCGCCGCGCCGGTCCACTCTGACGCTCGAAAGTTCACTCTACTCGTAAAAACCCGCTGTTGCTGCCTCTGCGCGGCAGGCGCGGCATACCCTCCTCGCCTCGGCTGCAGCCAGTGCCCCCCCCCCCCTTACATTTCACTTCTTTGATTCATTGTTCGTTGAACAGCGGCGGGCCGTTTTTAACTCGCGCCGTTATATTGTCCGGGAAAGGGCAGGGCAGGGCCGGGCCGGGCCGGCTTAGCTTGCGGTGCCGCAGCCGAGCTGCACGACCCGCCAGGCCCAGGGTCGTCAAAGTTTTATAGATCGAATCATGGCGCCAAAAGTGCACCTCGGGGGAGGGGGGGGGGCCTCTCGCTGCGGTTGGGAAACTAAAGGCTGGTGGCCGCTGCGCCGCCCGCTGGAGTAGAGGGGCTGGGACACTTGGTCCTGCGCTGGCTAAGACGTCGTTGAGACGTCAATGTTAATCTTTGATGTAGGGTACTACTCTGATGTCAAGGAAGATGAGCGACAGGACGGGACGGGACGGGACGGGACGGGACTGGAGGGCGGCGACAGCTGAGCGCTGCCCGCTGCTTCTACGGTCGCGACCCCAAACCAACCCCCGCCCCCGCCCCCCTCCTTCAACCCCATCGTCCGGAACCCTCAATGCAGGTTCCGCCCCCCGGACACTCGCTTTGACGGGGGGCGGGGCTGAGGTCTTGCCATTGCTTCCCCTCTGTACTTCACTCCTGCCAATCAGTGTACTCCCTGCGTTCCATTCATTTCCCAATCACGTAATTTTTACGACAAAAATGCATTTTTAGCTCTTTTAAACCGACAAAAAAATCGAATCGCTGCTGAAAATTTTCAAGTTTTCTTTAAAGGTTTGAAAATTTTCACTTCCAGTGACAACACATTCCTGTAATCAGTGTATACGTCCATCTTAAGAGTAAGGTTCTGTACGTACTCCTCGGGACCACCTCTCTCCCCACCTCGACTGGCGGCAGCGAGGCGACGCACTCTCGGCTCAGCGGTTCCCCGCCCCGCGTTACGTGGAAGCACCTTTACGCAAATTTCCGCGTAGCCAACGCTCCGCCTCGACTGGGCCCCGCCCCGCCTTACCCCGCCTCGCATTACCCCGCCCGCCTTACCCCGCCCCGATCTCCCGAATGCGCTTGGCGCGGCGTTGGACGGGGACGGGACGGGCGGCGCGTCGTCGAGTCTTTGCGAGTGGGAGGAGAAGGGCTCTAGCTGTCGCACGCCCCTCGTCCCTCTTGCTCCCTTTGCGCAAGTTTGTGCGTTTAGCGGACTGAAGGGGTTTGCACTCCCGGCCCGACCCGGCCCGACCCGGCCCGGCCCTACCTCACGGCGTGGCCGTGATCTCTCGCGAGTCGAGGCGAGGCAGCAGGCGGGAGGCCCAGAGGCCCCCTGCACCGAGCACCGGGCCGAGACCCGAGCCGAGCCGACCCGCTGTGCCGCCGAACTTGAGGAGACGGCCTTGTGGACCGAGCGCGCCCGGGCCGGGCCGGGGCGGGCTGGGCCCCGCACGGCCCCACCGGCCCCACACGGCCCCGGGGAGAGCGCGGCGAGGCAGCTCCGCCCAGCTCAGCGCGGCCCGGCCAGAGAGCTGAGCTCGCAGCGCGCTCTGCCAGACCCCGGCGAGGCGAGGCGCGGCGCGCGGGCCACTCGGACGGCTATACAGCAGAATGCGGGTTCGGTTCGGCCCTCCACGCCCCGCCCAACACGGCGAGGCGTGGCGTGGCGTGGCGTCCGCGGGTACAGCACTAGGAGCAGCTGCGATACTGAATCTGGCGCCACGCCACGCCTCGCGCTACACGCCAGCCGAAGAAGCCCAAAGCTGGCCTCTTATTATTTCCGCCGGGGATTCCTATACAGAGGGCGGAGATGTATCAGTGTTCAGCAGCTATGAGCAAGTCACGGCAGCGCCGACTAGAGTCTGACCGGCCGGGCCATCCCATCTGGCACCGCGCGAAATATCCGTGCGGCCTGACCTAGCGAGTACGCGGGAAGTGTACCAGCGAGTGAGTGTCAGTCGTGAGGCGAGGTTTGGGGGGGGGGGGTGCTTTTGCTCTGCCCTCCACGAGCTGCTTGACTGTACAGCGCGAGAGCGAGAGAGGGCCGCTGCCGCTCAGCAGCGCCGTGCCGCGCCACCGCCGACCAAGTCTTACTCATCGGTTTTGCTCCGCGCCCCGCACCGCGGCGTAAGTGTGTGGAAAAGGGCGGAGCGCGAAAGTGTAGCTCCTGTTGCTGTGCAGAGCTCGGGCGGGGCGGGGGGCGGGGCGGGTCTGAGGAGAGCAGCCAAGTCAGCGCTATAGCGCGCCCTGCTGTCAAGGGTGTAGTGCAGAGCTCGGGTCTCGAAAGGCTTCATGTAATTATAGTTTGCGTTTTAGTTGGTTTGATGGAACATTTGCGGGGGCTCTCCATGGAGAAGTAGAGGTCGCGGAATGGGGTGGCTTGCTTGGAGTGGCCCCTGGGCCTCTGGGCTCGGGGTGTGGATTATTTGGAACGCGGTGGTCGGCGGCGTGGCCTTGCGGCCGTTCGCGGTGTGGGTTTCGTGGGGCGTGGCGGGGTGGGGTCGGAGCGTGTGACAAGTCTCGCGAGCTTTGGAGCTCCTAGGGCCGCAGACTGGACGTGCTTCCCCCTCTTCTGAACGCTGAAGGGGAGCTCGGGGCGACGACTGCCGGTAGCGAGTCTCTCGTAAAGATTTGGCGAGTAAACGTAACGTGATTGATAAGAAAATGCTTTTACGGGCGGGGCGGGGGACTGTCCCGTACAGTACTGTTGACTCATGAACCCTTTTGCTGACGGTACGCACATGCAGTCCACACGCCCGAGGGGTTCCCCACTTGAAAATAAAAACTGTCGAATATTTGCCAATACTCACGTAAACTCGCTGGTACTCTCGTTGTACATTCGCTTTGAGAGTAGGGGACTCCGCTCTGGAGGTCTAATCTCGCTCGGTGGAGCTCCAGTTCCATGGCTCGGCCGCTCCAACTCGTCTCTTCTATGTTTGTCCCCGCCGGGCGTTTCAGGCGGTGGATGGCTGGGCCGCACGGCACGTCTGTTTGATGGCAAAGCCACGCACGTTAAGTATTCATTGCTCTCTTTACGCTGTGCGGGAGAGATGGAAAGCGTGTGCGAGAGAGAGGGAGAGAGACGGCTGAAGCGAAACAGCCGAGTTGAGCGCCGCCCCTCGAGACCACCCATTTCTCTTCCCAGATAAGCTCCTTTGGAGGTAACAAACTTTGGCGCGCGAAGCCTCTTGTGTCTGGAGGAGGTGGCGGGGCTGGGCAGGACAGAGCGTATGTAGGTGGTCTCGGGGAGTTGCAGCAGCCTTGTCTCTCCGCTGTGATTACGGCGATCCTCCGAGGGAGAACAAAACCATTTTAAATTTAAAAAAACAAAACAAAAAAAACTCGCATGTGTGGGGGTAGATGAGTAATGCCTTTAGCCTAGTCGGATTTGGACTAAGAAGTTTTAGATTTCATACGGTGAATGGACTTGAAACCTTTCTTAGTAGTGGGAAGTTTATTGTACGAATCTCGCGTTCAGACTAGCTTGCAGCGGCACCTCGCGCTGTCTTTGCGCCCCCACTGCTGGCACCTCAACCCCATCGAGCTGATAAAGCCCCTGGCGGAGTCCCGCCACACCTGACCACCTTCCTGCCCTGCATCGCGATCAGGAGAGGAGAGTGAGTTTGCGGGTGAACCAAACCGAACCGAACCGGCGCGGCGGCGGTGGGCGGTGGGGTTCGCGGGTGCGAGGTAGCTGCTCCCGGCTCGGCCGGGACTGCTCAGCCCTTACCTGGCCCCGGCTGTGCTCCGCTCGGCTGGCACAACACCGTGCTGCTCCCAGCCCCGTGCAGAGGGGCCGGGCCGCCCAGCCGGGGCAGCCAGCTCCGTGTTTACGGCTTCTCGGAAGGGACCGGCCGGCAGGCTGGCCGGTCGGCCCGAGCTGGCGGCCGGGCAGACGGGGGCCGGCCGGACCGCGAAGCGGGCGGGGCTGGCGGGGCTGGCAGCCAGCCCATGTGGAAGTGGATGCCGTCGTACGGTGACCAGAGAGTCCGAGCCGAGAGGCTGCCTGCTCGGTCTGGCCGGCGCGGCGCGCAGTGCATGTGCAAAGTGTGCAGTGGGCGCAGCGCAGTGTGCGTGCGTGTGAGCGCGGCGCGGCGCGAGAAGGGAAGAGAAGGGAATAATCAAGCGGCCTTAATTGAAAAGCTGCCCTGGTCGCCTCGCGTCGCCAGCTACTTGGCGCGCGCTGCCCCCGTTAAGCCCCGCCCTTAAGTCGCATGCTGGATCGACATCGGCCCTAAAGAAACCAATCCGCAGGCCAGTTCAAATGCCACCGATCGCGCGCGGTGTTTCCTCCCTCCTCGTCCTCCTCCCTCCTCCTACCTGTCGCGTCGCCCGCAGAACGCGGAGCTGCCATCGCGCGGGTATGTGCCACTGCCACCTGGACTGACGGGGAAGAATGTCGCACAGCCCCGCCGCCGCCCCGTCCCCCGCCCGCCCGGCTCAGTAAAATGTACTCCGTGTTCCGTCTGTTTTTATTTAAGCGGACCTCTGTAAACTTGTCGTTTGTTTTGGGGCAAGAACTCGTTAACTGTGAACTGGAAAAATCTATACATTCTGGCGAGCACGTTTTAATTTTTTCATATTGATCGAGAGATGGTGGGCCCTATACGTATTTGCCCCGGTGTATCGGCGTTTCCACGAAGCGTGTCCTCGCGAGTACACATATCATTCCCACTTTGAGAAATGTTTGCACGGGTTAAGAGGAAATTTTCTATGAGATATATCGTAAAGTTACGATATCAAATTTTAATATTACTTTCACTCGACTGTAAAAACAATGCCGGCTGTAAATTTACCACATCGTTTGAACATCAGTAAATGCGAACAAATTTGCGAGCTTCCGAAGATTTGCTTTGCCGTGTTTGTCTGCTGTGTGTGTTGCCCGCCGGAAAGGTCTGGTCCGCGGTCACCGCCCGGGAGCTGGCGGGACAGGGGCTGAAAGGACGTGAAAGAGGCGCCACTACCGGGTCTGTATTACAGACTCTGTAATGAACGCTTGTGGAGCCGGCCGGCCGGGCGGGCGGGGTGATACAAGTTGCAAGGTTCGCTCGCAGTGTGTCGAGGTTGCGCCGTGCACACTACCCCGCCTTACGCTTTGAGGAGGATGATAATGATGATGATGATGATGTTGTTGATGATGATGATGTCCGTATAGCGCCCGGCTCGGCGCTGTGTTGTGACAAATCGCTAAGGGTGCGGCGGGGCGGCGGTGGGGTGGCGCGGCGCGTCGCGGCCCTGGAGGAAGGAGGGGAAGCTGTGCCGCACGTGTGGTCCCGCCCCGCACGCCAGCAGTCAAGACGGCGAAGAGGAGTTTGCCGCTTTATGAAAAATGATCTCGAAGTGAAGTAGCGAGTGTCCCGTCCCGTCTCCTCTCCCCGCCGGCGAGACGGGCACGCTCGTCCTCCACCCCTTGCCTGCCCTTCCCTCCCTGCGCCCCGGCGGCGCAGCGCGGCGCGGCGAGGCGCGGTGGTCTCTCTCCGCCTTTTCAATGCTTGCCTGACTTTCTGAGAAGCTCTCCAGCCAGAGGGGTGGTGGTGGCTGCTGAGTGGCGTCCGTCGCACTGGCCGCTGACGTGTGTGTGTGTGTGTGTCGCGTGGATGGTTATTTGCTCCTAGGAGCGAGCGAGGGGGAAGAGGCCAGAATATTTAGTTTTGCCGGGATTATAATATTTAATGGGGGTGGCAATGGCGAAGATCGAACTTAATCCTCATTACTTCGACGATCAACGAGTGCCGTAGCGTATTGTCCTGCAGACGGAGTGGTCGCCCTCCTCTCGGCCCCGGGGAGTGCGGTGCGGAGCGCGGTGCTTCTTGCCGCCGCCGCCGACCTGGTGGCGGAGCGCGTTGTGCAGGTGCAGCCGAGCGTTCCGTTCCCTTTGGACCGACTCGCCATGACCGACCCGACCCCGACCCGACCGCCGGCGCGGCCGCGGCGGTACCGCCCGCCCCGGACGGATCCGGACCGGCACTGGAGCTCCGGCAGGGCCTGAGGGGTGGCGGGGGAAGGGGGGGGGGGTACGGTTGCTGTTGGTAACCCTACTAGGTATTGATTGCTGCCTTCGTTTTTCTCTGGTTCGTTTTAAAGTATGTACTTTTCGGGGCGATCGGCGTCCTTGACGGCGGCGGGGCGCAGATTCGTCTCCGTCTCAGTTTTGAACCTCAGTGACCACCTTAGAGATAACTTGGTCGCGTGAGTTGCGCTTGTGTCAAGTAACTAACTGTACACTGCGTAATTGTGTTTGTAGAAAACCCTGTAAGGCTTATGCACAGTAAGCATATTTATGCACGGAAAAAAAAAGTTGGTGAGGGTTTAGTGTGCGGGGCGGGGGCGGGACGGGGGAGCGCTCGGGGAGAAGGACGGCTGTCGCGCCACGCCAGGCCCTGCCCCTCCGGAAGTGGACACCGTCGTAAATTACCCTCGAGTCTATTGTGTACCCCCCCCCCCCCTCCCTCTGCTCGTCCACGTCGTTGCTTTCTTTTATGTCGCCTATTTTTGTCCCGGTTGTTGTCATTTGATTTTCCTGATCACAAGGAGGGGATTGGGGGGGGGGGGGGTATCAACTCAGCGAGGCCACTGCGCAGTGCGTCGTCATCAGGTGCCGTTTGTTTCAAGTTCGACTGGAAATTTTTTTTTGTTTTTAAATTAATTTTATTTCATATACCATCTGTAATATATTATTTTAATATAGTATTTGACTTTTTTTTATACATAGAATACAGCGCGTAAACCTTGATGTGGGTGAGTCCGCGGTTAGCCCGCTGACGGTGAAATGAGAGCCACGTCCTGGCGCCCCTCCCCTCCTCTCCCGTCCCGTCCCGTCCCGGCTGGCTCTTCTGCCCCATTGCCTTTTATTCGCCTTTTCAAGAGGGAGGATGGATGAGGGATTCAGGGTGTTTCGTGTATGGTAATGTGCAGCGGCGTGTCGCTGTTCATTCGTCACTGCCGCGCCGTGCTGCGGGCTACTCGCTCGGTCAGGATTTTTGTCATGATGTTGACGCGTTGGTCGTGATGATCGCCTCGATGATGGCTCGCCGCTGCGCTGCCCTCCGCCCGCGTTTTACTTGCACGCATTTGCGCGCAGCATAGCCAATCCAATCCAATAAACGCATTTTGTTTGCATTCCGCATAAGTGTCGATTTCTTTTTTTTTTCCCTTTAAATTTGGCGTCCATTTCGCACAGTTGGTCAGGAATCTGACCTATCCTACGAAGCGAAAGAAAAAAAGAAACCGAGTTATGTGTAACGCTGGCAGGAATGTGTCCTCCTCGAAAAACTTGACGAATAGAATGAGAAGTGTAGGATAATTGGGCGAGGTGACACACTTGTGCTTTTAATTTGCTGTCGGTTTTGTCCCGGCGCGGCGGCGATCCGGAGCAAGACAGAGGCAGGGGGCGTGCTCGCCTGTTTTGTGCATAGCCGTGCTCCGGGCGGGCGGGGCGGGGCGGGGTGGGTGAGGTGCGCGGTAAGGAGGCAGGGCAGGTTTATGGCCCGTCCCACCCCACCCCACCCCGCCCCGCCTGCCCGCTGCACACAGCCTTGTAAATTACCGCCCGCGCTCGGCTCGGAGACGTGCCTCCAAACAACCCTAAACCCTGCTGCGTCTTGTCGTCCCACATCGAAGGGGAGGTACCTCCCCCCCGTCGCCCCCACCCTACCCTACCCCGATTCCCCTGTACCGACCCCACCCAGTTCGCGCTGCGTGGTCCTAATCGTGGAGTCGCGAGTCTTCTTGCTCTTCCGCGACTCCGCGGCAGACGCCATCAAGTTCGATCGGAAAGTGTTTCCTGACTGACCTGTGTGTGTGTGTGTGTGTGTGGGGGGGGGGGGGGGTTGCCTGGGATCTTTTGTTTTTGTTTTTAATGAAGGTACTGGAGTATTGTTTTGAGTAGATTTTACTTGTAACGAGAAGGTTCCTTCTCTAATCAAGTCAATTGATTCAATCAGGTGCAGTGCAAAACACACTAAATTCGCAAACTCCGTTTCTTTTTATTTATTTTTTTCCTTTTTTTTTTTTTTTTGGTGCACTTTAATAGTAGGCCTGGCCTGGCTGCAGCTCGGCGTGTCTGTTCTGTTGTTGGTGTCGCTGCCGGGGCCGGGCCGGGCCGGGCCGGGCGGGGGCCCCGTGTCCCGTTAGACGGACCCCTCCGACCCTGTCCCTTGTCGCCCCCGCCCCCTCCCTCCCCCTCAGGGCGCGTCCTTGGGATAGAGATTTTCTGGAAGGGAAAAGCCGCGCGCGATGGCGAAATATGGAGATGAGACGAGACGAGCATGTTGTCGGGGGGGAGTTGAGTGCGCCGGCCGGGGCTAATCGCTCCTGCTGAATGATCCTGTCGGCCGGGCTGTCCTGTCGGGTTACGCGCCGCAGGACCCGCAGGACGTGAGCGGTCGCGACAGGCCGGGCAGCAGGGCCGGGCCGGGCCGGGCCGAGCGCTACGACCATTTATCATTCCGACTAAATCTCTCCGTTTGTCGCCCGTGGTTGTTGGAGGGCTCCGGCGGCCTGAGCGGGGCGGGGCGGGGCGCAGCGGGGTGCGGCGGGGGCGGACATGCAGACTCACGGTCGGCGACGGCGGGGGCGCTGCCGGGGCCACGAGTACGAGAGAGACGGGCAGTGTGCGGCAGGCGCGTCTGCCTCTCTCGCTCTAACAGCTACCCGTACCCGTGGGCCGCTCGCTGGACTGAAGGAGGTGGCTGCTGCTGCTGGGCGGAGAGCCCAAGTGTTCTCACGGCGGGACGGGGCGGGGCGGGGTGGCCTCGACTGTGTCCGCGCCACCCCCTCGGCCTCGGCCCGACCAGTTCTTTTGGACGGCTGCCCGGCCGGCCCGCGGGGTGCGGGACCCAACACTGACCGCCCCGCCCCGCCCCGCCCCGCCCCGCCCCGCCAGCGCTAAGTGGAGGAGACGGCAAATCTGCGTCAGAGCCAGCGGCCGACTTGGGCTCGCTCACTGGAAACTGAAGACTGTGTGTGTGAGTGTCGCACACTTGTCTTCATTCGGGTGTGTCAAATTCCTAGCAAAGGAAAAAAAAGTTGAAACCTTTACTTGTTCAAGTGTGCGAAAGGGAATTCACACTCCTGGCAAGTGTGTGACGCTCGTCCACTTGCGTTTCCAGGGCAACGCCGTCAGCAGCCGGCCTGCCTGGAGAATGAATGCGACGTGTGTCTGCCCGCCCCGCCCGCGTCAGGTAAATTCATACCTGTCCCGGCGGGGTGGCGCCCCGCTCGCTCGCCGGCTGTTGGGCTCCCGCCGACTGGTGGCGTGGCGTGGCGGCGCCACGTCTTATCTTATTTTCCGTATGGATCGTTCATTGTCTAGGGTCGCTGGGCTCTGCCAGGCCAGCCCCGGGGTGGGGCGTTGTGTTGGACAGGATCAACCCCCTCCGGCCCGCCCCACCCCGCCCAGCCCAGCCCCCTCACCACCTTCCCCGCGTTTCTTCAGATCTTCCACCTCCCCTGCTAGGACGTCGCCGACCGGCGGACTGGGATGGAAATGGGGTGGTTCACGCAAAAAAAAAGAAACAAAAACAAAAAAAAAACCGATGGTGTAATGCGAACCGCAGTGCGCTGCCAATCCCTCCCCCACCCTCTCCCTCAAATCAATGCACGTAGAATATGGACGGCCCTTAGAGCTGCGGGAGTACGTCAGTGCCCCATATTACCCGGCAGCCCTTGCGTGACGCCCCCTTCTGTGTGGCGGTTTCCCCCGCAGTGGAATACTGTACCCTAATGACACTGCGAAACAGGTGGTGGTGGTGTACGTTTCTCCAGGGCCGCGCGCGCGGGGCTGCGCGGGGCTGCGCGGGGCTGCGCGGGGCTGCGCGAAATGAAACGGGACGGGCTCTTTTGCTTCCCCTGGAGCTTAACCCCTCCAACCCGCAGCCCCCGCGCTGTCGTGTGTCGAGTCGCCCCCCCCCACCCCACCCCCAGGCGCGGTTTTACGGGGGGGGCGATGGGGCGATCGCCCCCCCCCGTCAGGTCTGAAAACCGCCTGAAAGGTAGGCAAAATGAATGGCAAAACCCCTGTATGTAGGCAACCCACAGCACATCGCCCCTCCCGTCAGTCGGACTTAAAACCGCGCCTGCCCACCCCACCCCACCCCACCCCACTCCACCCCACCCCACCCCACCCCACCACCCCACCCCGCCGCGCCCCACCCCACCTTTGCGTCCTCAGTGCCGCGGCCCGTATTTGTGCTCGCTCTGCACACAGCGCGCGCGCGCGCTTGTGCCGCCAGCCGCCACGAGGCCCCCGGGCCTGTTGGACGTAGTAGGTGACAGGGCCGCTCGCTAAACACAAGCGAAGTTCAAAGGTAGCGCGCCTCGCGAGGCCTATCGGGCGGGGCCCGGGGATGTGCCAGATCAGCAAGTAACCCCTCTCCAGGCCCCGCCCCGCACAGCACCGCCACGCCACGCCACGCCCGAGCGGCCGTGGAGGTCGATGTAAATAATCAAATCAGTCTATACCAGTTCAGTTACAAAACCACTATAATTATCATCAACCTTGACGAACCCGCGGCTCACTGCCGCCGCCGCCGCCGCTTGGTTGTATGGTGGAGTCCTCTGACAGTGGTTTTATTAACGAAGAGTGGTTGCGTCTGATGAGCTTAATTTAAATTGACATTTAACTTAATAGCCAACTGTACATCAGTAAACGAATAAAACGGCGAGTCTTCGTATTGAACGCGCCGCAGGCGGCCGCAGGCCAACGGTAGACGCACTTTTAGCTCAGCTTTATACTGTTTTAACGTGCGGCCACCGTGTTTGCAAAGCGTCGATGTCCTTTTTTTGTAGCGAGTATTGAAGAGCGGATCAGAGCACAGTCGGTGCTGACCGCCTCCCCCCCCCTCCCCCCCTCCCGTTGCAATGATGGGCTGCCAGCTCTGCCAGTGCGACTGCTTGCCTGCCTGCCGGTGCTTTTGCCCGGCTCCGCCCCGTGTGCCTGCCACAGCCTTTTGATGGATGGCTGTTGTCCATGCCGACGTGAAGCGGGGCGGGGCGGGGCGGGGCGGGCCCTTGCACCAGAAGCAGCGGCAACGCTACGCCCCGCCACGCCTCGCCTGCCTCGTCAGTTTTGATCCCTGGACGGTTGTGGCCTGGCCTGGCCTGGGGCTCGCCCGCCTGCCTGCCTGCCTGCCTGGCTATGACGCCTTTCTCCCTGTCACTCCTTCCCCTCAGCACTTCCTCTTGCGCCCCCGTCGGCTCGGCTCGGAACGTCCACAACAACCCGCGGTGTGTTCAACGCCCCCCCCCCCCCCTGTCGTTCGGTCGTTCTCTATGTGATGTTCCGCTGCATGGAACCGGAAACCAAAGAGGACAAGCACGCCCTCCTGTTCTGTCTCTTTCTGCACGCCCATTGGCGGACCGCTGCACTGACGTCAGTGTCGGCCAATCACCGCGTGCATGAGGAAACAGGCCCGGCGAGCATGCTTTTTTCCCTTTGGTTTCTGCTTTCCTTTACAGCGGAATTACTCTACCGCGCTTTGTGATTTGGGTAAAATATTGTAGCGTGACTGAGTATTCCGGTTGATATCCCTCTGGTGACTAGCTATTGGGCATTAGTTCCCCGGTAAAGTGGGAGTATTTGAAGTGGTTGGACGGGCGTACGCAGCCGACTGCGCGGCGCCCCGCCCCCCGCCCCGCCCCGGCCCCGGTACGGTCCGCGGTTGCGGCTCCGATCCGACTCTCTATGTCCAGCGCAGCGCCGTTCTTTGACTGTGCTCTGCGCTGCGCCGGGCCGCGGCCGCGGTTTGGTTCAGCTGTAGCCATTGATGGCGTGGGGACTGGCGGACGAAAGGGTTGTCGCAGAAAGGCCCCGCCTGTCGGTCGGTCGGTTTATTTCCAGGATGAACTGTCGAACTGGCGTCCCGCGATGAGACAGGAACGTTCTTATTGATTTTGCGCGCAGAGCACGGGGCCTTGGAGGAGGAGATGAAGACCTCTGAGTTTGGGTGATGGCTGGCGGTGCCGCCCCCGCCCCGCCCCCGCCCTCTGCAGCCGCTAATGAGGTCTCTGGTGCGGTACGCGACTCTTCTTGTACCTGAGGTCTCGCGGGACGGAGCGGGTGGCGGGACAAACTTTTAGCCCTGCGCACCTTTTGTCCAAAGTTTTTAACGATCCGCAACCGAAAATGATGGAACGACTGACTCGCATTGCGCTGCGCTTGCCACCGCCGCGCCGGGCCGGGGCGGAGCATGAGCAGGGCTGGGACTGGAATGCTCTGCGCGCGGTCAGTGGCGCGTTGTGCTCGCGGGGCGGTGCTCGCGGGGGCGGTGCTCGCGGGGGCGGGGATGGTCACAAGGTCGTGCTACTTGACTGAGAAAAGTCTTTGGGTTTTCGCAGTGCTTGGCTAAGCATCTCGCAGCAGGTCCCAGACTGGCTACGGGGCGTCGCGGTGGGTCGGAGCCCGCGGGGTAGGCAACACGTCGACACGTGTGTTCTGCGGGTTATCTGTCGGGCGTTTGGGGGCACGGATCATATGGCTTTGTGATCCGCGGGGAAACGAGTGGGGCGATGAGGAGGGAGGTGGGGGGCATTTTATTTGGATCAGTGAGAAATTGGAGATTGTGATCGTCGGAACCGAACGCCTCGGGAGCCGCGGGAGCTCGGCGCGGCGCAGCTGCTAACAAGCCAATTACAACAGGTGGCGAGCCGCAGCGTGGCGTGGCGTGGCGTGGCGTGGCGCACGAACCGGACCCTAGCCGCGAGGCGTGGCGAGGCGAGGCGAAGGGAGGCGAGGATCGGTTGAACAGACTGGCGCTCTTGTCGATGGCGGGGCGGGGCTGGGAAGGGAGAATATCTGCCCGCGGTCCTCGCTGCTGCCCGAGCCCGGTTTGATGGAATGGCGTGGCTGTGGGCTCCTCGCTGCCTCCCCCGCACCTTCCCCGCACCGCCCCCGCATCTTCCCCACACCGCCCCCGCACCGCCTGCCTGCCATGACTGACTCTAAGCAGAAGCGGACGGCCCGGTCCGCCCCCGCCGCCGTGGACGGAGCTAAATAAAGATTCTTGTGTTAGTGTTGTGTTGGGCGTGCAGGGCGCGGCGGGGCGGGGCGGGCGAGCCGCCGCGTGCGCTTGAGCCTTCTGTACACCGAGCCGGCGCTTCGCGGTGGGGCCAAGGCGAGGACCTAGACCTTGTTGCACGGCTCGGGCCCTAGCCTAGGGCGCTTTATTCGAGTTCGCATCGGCCATCTGGTGCCGATGCTTGTAATCCCACTCGCCAAAACAAATCCAGCCAAATCGGTCAATATTTTATCTCTCCGAAGTGAATTCGAAATTTAGCGTATTTTAGTATGGGCAAATGCAACAAAATTAGTCGAAAACAGTAAATTGGGAATAGTGCTTAAAATATTCACAGCACAACGTCTTTGATGCCATGGGTGTGATTCCCCCCCCCCTCCTTTCTTTTACCCTCTCAGCCCCGTCAGACTCGACCCCCACCCTCGGTGTGGGGTGGCCCCACCTGACAGCGATTCACGTGACAAGACTAAAGTTCGTGTTCCTTTTCTCTTTTGTTTCAGAAATGACAGGGCAGTAGCCATGGCGCCCTCGGCACCCCGGCCCCATGGCCGCCCCCCGGCCGCGGCGCGGAGGACATCCTCCGTGATGGCCTCTGTGGGGTCGGCCGCCTCTCTGGTGGTGGTCCTTCTGCTCCTCGTGGAGCAGCACGGCGCACAGTCCACGTGCGGGCCTGGCCTGTCCACCCCCGGGGGTAAGTGGGGGAAAAAAAAATTTCAGCACAGTTCGGTGGAGTTTGTTTGCCATACTAGCTCTGACTCTAAGGGCGTTTTGCTAACATTGCGTTTCTTGCGTTTTCTCCAGTGACTATACCGCAGGGCGACATCATTCTGATGGAGGGCGACCTTCTTGAACTGTACTGTGTGCTGAACCTGACCCACCCGGCCGTCAAGGGGCGCAACGCCAGCCACCTCATGTTCTACCGGCAGAACAAGACGGTGTCCCTCGAGCACCTGCACGTGGTCAACGAGACGACGCTCAAGCTGACGATGCGGCCCAACGTGTCCTCGGCCATGTACTACTGCAAGCTCAACAAGTGGGAGGACGCGGCGCCCGACGTGGTCTGCCTGAACAACGTGGCCGTCGGCTGTAAGTGCCTTGTCAAGACCAGGATGTGACGGCGTTACTTTTAAGTTTGTGGTTCGATCTCTTGAAAATTTCCTTTTGCTCCTCTTTAGATGCACCTCAGGATGTCAGCGACTTTTCTTGTGTCTCACAAAATTGGCAAAACCTTACCTGCACTTGGAAGAAGAAACCCAATCCAGTGAAGACAAGATACACTATCTGGTACCGCTTGCCAGGAAGAGCTGGAGGAAGGTGAGTTTGTCAGATTTTGTCACCACTGTTGTATGAATTTTATAATTTTATTTCAGTCCATTCACAATTTACATTTATATTTTAGAACAAAGTATGCATGTCCAGAAGAAACTGATGTTGAGGAGGATCGCTGTGTTTGGAATGAAGAAACAAACCCACCCTATCGTCAACCGTATGAAACATACTTCTTCCACATTGAAGCAGTAAACCACTTCAACAACTCAACATTTAATCACAAATTCAATCATTATGCTCATGGTGAGTTCTTACTGTTCCTGTTTTATTCATAAATTTTTAATACTCCTTTTACATATTTAATTTTACTTTCTTTTACAGTAATACCAGCAAAACCCGAGAAATTCAAATCATTCCATAAAACAGCATACAGTGTATATCTTGAGTGGGTTATCCCGTATCCAATGCAAAACTTCCCGCCAGGAGTCATACATCGTGTGGAGTACCTCCCTCAGTGGGAGTCCCGCGAATCTTGGCATAGTGTTGACACCTCTAGAATTGGTTCCAAAGAAAACAACAACAAGAAAACATTAAATATAACATCACTGAAATATGCAAACACGTTCTACGATATCAGAGTATACCTTAAATCCGCCAAGGCAGTTTCCAATGATGATAGCCTGTGGTCAGCTCCTGCTGCTATGACTATCAAGACTTTGCCAGATCTCCCCGGAGCACCTCCAAGAACAGATATTGGCAGCTTTGAAGTCTTCAACCATGTTGATAGCCGCGACATCTATATTTATTGGCAAACTATTCCCGATTATCTTCAGAATGGTGACATGTTCAGCTATAAAATAATTGGCATTGATGAGGATAATGTACCTGTGTAAGTTATTAGAACATAATTTCATACTTTTATGTTATCTATTCAAAATTTTAATTGTCATGAAATCTTTCTAGATCTAAGAAGCCTGCAGAATTGAATAAGAAGTATGCCAAATACTCAAAGATGGATCTTAACAAAAACTTCCGTTTTCACATTGTGTCTGCTAACTCGGAAGGACATTCATTAAATAAGAGTGAAATTGTTATACCAAGCCGTGTACAAGGTACATTTTTTTACGTACACAAACTTTATTTCCCATGTGGTATAAGTCTCAATATTAATCTATCAATCTATCAATCTCTTTTGTAGTTCCTCCTGGACCTCTCTCTGTGACCAAAGTATTTTATGAAAATGGTACATATGAACTTTCATGGAAACCACCCTCAGATCAAGAAGAAATTGATAGTTACACTATTTTTTGGTGTGACAGTATCTATGATCATATGTGCTCGGTAAGAGTTTTGTTGGTGTCTGTCGTCTTAGATTATTTAATAATGAAAATGTCCTGACTAAATTTTCCATAAATCTGTTATTTTAGGGTTATTTAAATTGGACTCACGTCTCAAGTAACATAACAATTAAAAATATGACTGTTGAAGATGACAAACCATACCAGTTTGCTGTGTCAGCAAACACCCGTAATTCAAGCAGTGGAATGGTTTGGGCTTCGTGTACTATTCTTTATAACAAACGTAAGTCATATCAATTGCATGTAATTGCTTTGGATTGCATGCTAACTTCTAGCCTTACGCTCACTTTAATTTTTTTATTTATTCATTTATTTATTTATTTATTTTCTACAGCCATTCAAAAGATGAAGAATGTTTGGGTAAAGAAGGTTGGATCAACATTCATGGAGATGGTTTGGAATTTGGATTGCTTGGATAGAAATGGCCTTGTTGTTGGATTCAGAATCTACTATTGCCCTGTTCAACACAAAGGGCCTGAATGCAAAAGTAAGTTTCCTTTCAAATTTTCTGCTAATCATCACTATTGTCTTCTTTTTTTTATTATTTCTTTCAACTTTGTTTATTTTGGATTAACTTACATAAGAAATTTGTAATTTTTCAGGGCCCAATCAAAATGTCACTGTTATGGATCCCCAACAAAGTTCTGCTAACCTTACGGGCCTAAGACCATACACAACCTACAGTATATCCATTGCTGTGCTTAGCAGTGGAGGAGAGTCTTTACCAAGTGACCCCTTGTATAATGTTACTCTTGAAGCAGGTACTTTGATTAATGGGAAAATTTTGCTATTATCTTATCTTGCTCAGCTTTGTTCAGTCTTGTTTTACTTACTTCAATTATTTCTTTATTTCAGCTCCTAGTCCTCCAACCAATGTCTCTATTGTTAGTATTACAAACACAACGGTTACAATTACTTGGAATCCTCCCGAGGAAAGGAATGGTGTCATTACCAAGTATGAGGTTCATTATGATGGAAAGGTGCAAACTAAGGATAATGATAATAGAGTTAAACAAGAGTTGGTTTTGAAGAACCTTACTAGTTACTACAACTACAGTATTAGTGTGGCTGCATGCACTTTTGCCTGCTCTGATAAGTCTCCTCCACTCACTGCTGAAACTAAAGTTGGAGGTAAGATTTTTGTGTCCCTATTCTATTTATACTTTTCTTTTCCCAATTTTGTGCTTGTATTCCTATGGTGTATTATGTTTTTATTCTACTTGCCTTTATTTTTGTATACATTACCTAATTTTTTTTTGTTACAGTACCTGGCATGACAAGCACTCCACATGTGCAACATCTCAACCAGTCTGTATTGTGGATCAACTGGGATCCTCCTGCTCGCCCGTCTGGTCTTCTTGATTACTATGAAGTTCTTATCGTGCCACCTGGAGGAGACAACTCTACAACCCAAACTCTGAGAACAGAGAGTAAGTAACCACCGTCCCCTAATTTTTATTTCCATAATTTCCCATTTTTCTTTGAATATATTTTCACACAATTTTATTATTGTTAGATACATCATTATCCATTCGGATTGAGGGATGCTCTGAAGCAAATCAACCGCATTCATTCTCTGTGCGTGCCGTCAATGTCGATCCTAGCAACTCCACTAAAACATTTAAAGGACCATGGAGTAAACCACAAGAAGGCAGCTGTTACACTAATGGTAATTTTTTCTCTTGATTTCTTTCTCATCAGGAATTATAAACACCTCATGTATTATTTACAAAAAAATATTTGTTTTACAGATCTTCCACAGTATTTGAAGATCATTATCTATATCTTGATGTTGGCACTAATCATTTGTGTCAGTTGTATGATTATTTGCTTGGGAAAAAGGTATGTGATGACACACAGTCTGAGCTTTCATTCAATTATTATTTGGTTTAGTTTCATATTAAAGGTTTACTTGTGTATTTGCAGGATGTGGTTAAAGTGCAAAGATATGAGAGATGTTGAAGTCAAGTTGCCTCCAGGAATTGTTTTACCATTGGTAAGAATAGCAAATCGTCAAAGTGTTTGACGACACTAACTTGCAACATGATAATCATACTTACACATATTTTTATTTCTGTTCAGGCACCTGAGCGCGATCAGGACTTTACAATGCACCAATGGGTCACTCACAACCATGACACCAAGCCACCTCGTCCAGCTGCTGATGAAGAGGTAAGCAACATTAATTTTTTGTTGACTTCAGCTGACCTGCTGACAAAGGTCCTTTAACTTGTTTTGGCAGCAGTCTAAGCAATGATACATTTCTTTGTTTTGCTTCTACAGCGTCTTCTTCAGCAGAAGGATGACCACCACCATGATCGAAATATGAGTGGAGATAGCAGTGGATGCAGCTCTGGTCATGAGAGTGTCTCGTCTTCAGCAACGTCAGGAACACACATTTCATCAGATTCTGGAACTGAAGTAGACAGGGTAAACGCATTGCTTTTCAGTCATAATCACGACCACTGTCACCTCTTATTATTTTTTTAAGTGTATCAGAATTAATTTATTGGGAGTTACTAAATTTTAGGGTTGTTCTCATTGTTTTTTTTTCCCTTCTCTCAGAACGAGCCGGGCTTTAGCGATCCGTCCTGGGAGGCGGGCTCCGGCTCCGACTCCGGCTCCGTGGGTAAAGGTCAGCGCGGTGCTCCGGCCACCAAGGGCCCCGTGTGGAGCGAGGGGTACACGTGCGTGGGCGGCAAGGGCAAGGGCTCGAGCTCGAGCGTGCGGAGCACTCCCAACCTGACCGAGCCGGACCCGGGCTACACGGTGCTGAGCCTCGTCAGCTGGCCGAGCTCCAGCAGCATCCCGGACAAGCACCTGCAGGTGCAGCACGTGCAGCTGGCGCAGCCGGTGGCTGGGGCGGGGGCGCAGGCGGGGGCGCAACCGGCCCGCGGCTATGTCGCCCTGGACGCAGCCTCCGCCCTCCCGGCGCCCGTCGTCTCGCCCAAGGGCGTCGTCAAGCCGTCGCCTTCGCTGCCGATTCCGGGCGCGCAGGGCTACGTGTCGCACTCGCCGCCCTCCATGCTGTGGGAGGCGCAGCCGCAGCCGCCGCCCCCCAAGGGCTACGTGCAGACCGGTACCAAGGAGCAAGCCTTTACTCCCGAGTCAGAGGGCAGTTGGGACGAGCCCTTCGCCCGCCTCGCGCAGCAGCAGCAGCAGCAGCGGCCTAGTGGGGGATATGTGGTGGCGGGAGAGTGTGGGATCAGACCCAGTCGGACAGAGCCTGCCCTGGGCACCACCCTCGGCAACGGGTACGTGATGGCGCAGGACAGCGTGCTGCTCAGGGATAGGCATAAACCGGAGGCGAGTCCCTTGGCGGCGGGGGCGCTCCCGGGGGCGCTGCCGGGGGCCAAGCAGGTCCACGAGTACGTTCTGACCGGGGAGCGTGATGCGACCAGGGAGGCGCCCCTGCTTGTCCTGGACGCGCCCCTGGAGCCGCCCAAAGCCTACTGCCGTGTGAGCGAGCGGGAGGTGCGGCCGGCGGGGGCGGGTGCGGGGGCGGGGGTGGCCGCGAGCGTGGGCGTGGGCGGCTACGTGCCGCACAGACAGCTGGAGCAGCGCAGCCCCGGCGTAGCACCCGGTGTAGCCGAGTAGTCTGAGACTGTGATGTGATTCCTCTCGTGATCTGTGATTTTTAGTGAGTGGTGCTGCTGCTCTAGCCTGCCCTGCTGTTTTAACCTTATGACAAGCTGTGACAATGTCCGCTGGACTGAACCTTCTCTTTCCAACGGGCTCACCCTTCCTTCCTTTGCTAAGACTCGCTGTACTTTAGAACTTTGGCTCATTTTATTATTTTTTTTTCTCCTCTTTTTTTTTCTGTGTGTTATTAAGTTCCTGTTAGCGCCACTTGCATGTATAAAGTGTTATGAATGATTATGTTGATATTGTGTATCTATTTATATAACACATGTTTGTATCATGTACCATAACTAATCTAATTGTGATGTAACTGTGCCACATGTTCTGAAAAATGAAATTAGCAGCACCAATGAAGAGCAGTTCGTGTCCATGAACCGGTTTTAATTTATACCAGTGATAAGTGTATATTTTAATTTATAATTTACGGATCTGTACCTGAAAACTTTTACAGATAGTTATTAGTTAAGCATTTTATCTGTGTTGACAGATAAATTTAAGATGTTACATATATAAATATATATATTTGTTTTGCACATGGCATTTTCATTTCTTTTGTTAATCCAATGATGTTGCTTGCAATTGTGTACATTATTATATTGACTGCAAAAATATGTGCCATTTTCTATTGAGAGTGCATACAAGTCCGACTCAAGTTCCTTCCAGTCATCTTGTCTTTATCTTTTCTCTCTCTCTTTTTTTTTTTTTTTTTTTTTTTTTTTTTAAATATATGCTTGATTGGTGATGTGAGTAATTTTGAGAATCTCATGTCCGCAATGATAGATTTTGGCTGGAAATTGGATTAGCATCTTTCTAAGGCTTTTTGCTGAATTCTTTTGTTATCAATGGTGCTATATTAGATTGTCAACTTTTGTAATTGATGTTTCACTCTAATATATAATAGTTGTCAGCGTTCAAATCAAATCTGAGGAGTATTAGGTGATCTGCCCTAGAGAATAATGGGCAAGAGACATTTTTAGTTAAACAATTTAAAAATTTTACAGAACTGTAGTCTTTATTCTTCGGTTTTCATATTCTGTCAATGGGCATAGTTTCTTTTATTTCAGTACAAATTTCATAACTTACATAAAATTTCTCTATTAAAATATTGTTGGTGTTTTGAGTGTCTTACTGTGTTGCTTTTACTCTAGGCTTAAAATTGCTGATGTATCCAGTTCTGAATCAATTTCCCCTCTTCTTTTCCATGAAAATGATTATTGTTTTATCAATGGTCATCACATTATTTTATATAACTGTATATTATATTACAGTATAGCATGTGTTTTAATAAGTCGTCTGTGTGTTGTTCAAAGCTATTGTGCACATTTCTTGCCAGGCTGCAATTAATAGCCTTTTATCAATTTCACTCATAAGTACTAGATGCACCTACCTGTAATGTGTTTGTTGGAATTTTGTGTAATTGTTCTGATGTATGGTGTACTTTCAAGTCATATCTTTGATGATTCTGTACTTAATGTGTTAGTAATTGATGTTTAGAAACTTCTTTAATGTTTGTGAACCCTTGGTACTTTTCAAAACTTCTAAAGAAGCTTTCTGAATTCTGCTCTCAGGAATTAGGCAATGGATTTTCTGGCTTAGTTCTGCATCGGAGGACCAGTATTGTTTGCTCAGAAGAATTGTGAAGACTGGAATGTGATTTGGAATCTCTTCAAACATTTCATGACTGGTGCTTATGCACCATTAAGGAAGAAATCTTTGATGAGAATTCTTTTATTAAATGTTAATTATTATTCTGAAACTCTCAGATGTGTAGTTATTATTGGAAATCCAGGACCTTTACATTCAAGGGGTAGCTCAAAAGAAAGTAATGATCTCATGCGGTCACTCTCTCCTCTATCAATATTTTTGTACTTGTCCTTTAAAAAAAATTCTATGCATAGAGCTTTCAGCTAGCTTCTACAGAAGTATTGAATATCTTACAAAAATATGACTTTCTTTTACAATGTACTGCTGTATAGTTGAGCTTTTGCTGTGCTGAACTTTTAATTAGGTCTTTCAAGGACTTTGAACTTGTATCAAAGTATTCTATTGAGCCTTGTGGTGCACATTTCTTGTCTAGTAAAAAATAGATTTTACCATCAATTTTTTTTTTTTTAGTGTCCATGAGATTTTGTGGTGCCAACTTTCCATTTTGCAAGTAGTTTAGCCATCCCAGTGATCCAATTGATGATAATATTTTATTTAAACTTCATCTCCCTTTTGAGTGACTTTTGACAAGAACTGTGAGTTAGTTCTGAATGGCATGAATTAATTCTACTCAGAAGCATACTATATTAATTTTGCACTTTTCCATTTAAAACATAATTTAGTGAAATAACAGTAGATGTCACGAGTTCCCTTTGATTTGTTGATTATCCAAAACCTAATGTGATTACTCTCTTAGGTAATGTATCAGACCATTTTCCTCTGTAAAATTAAAGCAGATAAGATTTTATGTGATGAAAGACATTGTTTTATTTAGTAGTAGTCAGAGGAAAAGTCTTATAAACGTACTGTAATGTAAACTAATGTTGATACAAAAGTGATTTATTTTCTGTTCCTGTTGAATTACAGATTGTATTTTCTTGTCAGGCTGCTTCCACACTTAGTTTTATCTTGTTATCTGTTCTGCTAGTTATTGTTATAGATATGTTTGAGTTTCACTTTCAACAACTAATTTTATGCAGCATGTTAGTGAGAACTTAATGCGTTACAATTTCATCATGACCGCATGTTGTGATCTCACAGAAGTATTGAAAAATTAAAGTTTTTAATTTGGATTTATACTCGAGGATTGCAAAATCCTTTTCACTTTTTTTAGCTCCAGCTGATATTATTTCTTTTTGTTTTGCTGACTGATTTATGTGTGTATGGAAGTGTCTCATGGTTCAGACAAATTGTATAAATGTTATGTTAAAGCTGATTGAAATTATAAATGTTAATGATGTGGAAGGAGCCAGGACCAATATGCCTGTGTAAAATATCTCTTGTAAATATCTGTGTAAATTAAAGTAAATAGATTCTATTGAGACACTCTAATCTGGTGTTTTTAGGCACGAAGTAAGTTGGTGAGGAGTTCCAATCCACACACGCACTCAAATGATACGTCGTTTCGTCCTCGCACCGATGGACACCAATCTCTCTCCCTCGCACCCTCGCCTAAGCGCGTCGGAGCGACAGGGATAACATGTGACAGTGTGACAGCGGTGTGGTGGGGGAGACAGGGGGTCTGCTCAATATCCCATGAGGAGCGGGTTGTGATAGCGGAGGTAGCGACACGTTATCTATCGGGATGAGGCGTGGGATGTCGGTGACGGTGGTCTGTTTCCGATCTGCGCGGAGAGGAGAGGAGAGGAGGGAAGCGGCGAGGGGCACGGAGGACACCAAGTACCACAGCAGTGCGGTGCGCGGTGCCAGGCGGCCCGGCCAGGCCCTTGCCTGTGTGTGAACAACAAAGCCACATTGCCCAGCCCAGCCTGCTGCTGCTGCTACTGCTGCTGCTGCTGCCTCCGCCGCCGCCGCTGCCGAGGCTGCCGGGCCGGGCCTCCCCGCGCCCGCGGCGGGGTCCATAGGGCCAGGACGACGTGGAGACGACGCGACGTCGAGTCGAGCCGGGAGCCGCCACTATTCCACTCCAGTCCATTCCATTCCCCTATCAACTGCAGACAGCGTGGCGGAAACGCGCTCGCCTCGGCTGCTGGGCCCCGCGGAGAGCTGCTGAGGTCCCCTGGAGCCGCACCGCGCCCCGCCGCACCCCGCCGCACCCCGCCGCACCCCGCCACGCCACGCCGCACCACGCCGGATATGTGACGACGACGGAGGACTCGCTGCCGGCAAGCAACAAGGGGCAATCTCAGAAGATATGAAGTGACATTGAATCGGGCCGGGCCGCGCGCGAGCAGAAGTTTTCGAGTGACTTGACTTGCCGTGCCGCGGTGCATATTGAAGTCTCGGTGCGCCGCGCTCTCCCCTGCCCGCCCAGCCCTCCGCGCCGCGCCGCGCCGCAGACAAGTTGGACATGGGGGAAGGACCGAGCAGGACTTTGAACCCGTGGAAGTGAGCAAGTGAGTTAGGAGGAAGAGGAAGCAGGCCGAGGGGACGGGTGGGGAGGCGAGGCGACGGCTGAAGGAGAGTGGCCCGAGCTCAATCCGAGCCGGCGGGACGGCGACGCGGCCCGGCCCGGTCCGACCCGGCCCCGGCCCCGCGCAGCCCTGCCCTGCCGTGCCGTGCCGTGCCGCGCCCTGCCCGGCATGAATGGTTTGTATTTTTGTAGATAGCGGTTGGTATTGCTGGAAGTGCATGTGCCCGGGTTCCGGCCCGGCCCGCGGGGCCAGGGGCTGCCGCAGTCCTTGCCCGGCCACCCCGCGCCTCGCCGCGCCGCGCCGCGCCGCACAGCGCAGCCCCGACCTGACCTGACCCGTGATCCGAGAGACACCCTCCTCCTGCGGTACCCGCGAGGGTGCCAGCGGGCCCGCCAGTTTGCCGAGCAGCCGCGAACGTGCGGGTCTGGTCAGTCGACATGACTATCCAGGTGGGTCCGTGCGCCGCGCTGCCCTGCCCTGCCCTGCCCTGTCGCTGCAGCGATTTGTTTTAATTTTTCGTGCGCCCTGCCCCACCAAACCACCCTGTCTGTGCTGTGGACCGCTCCACTTATTCAGGCGGTTTGTCGCGGCGCGGGCGGGGCGCAGGTGTCTGCGTGTCGCGAAGGGATGATCCCCACTCGCTTCATGCCAGTTTTGCACGGATTTCCGGACGGGCTGCGCGGCCCTATCATCCCCCGGGGGTGTACCAGGTGGCTGACTCACGTAGTAATACTGTACCACACGCACGCGTGCGGGCGGGTTTGCCTATCCTCGCTGCCAACGGAGCTCCTTGCTGTCCCCCGTGCGAGTAGGCAAAGGCAACCCGACCGCACGCGTGCATGCGGTACAGTGTAAGTACGAAAGTGCGCGGCGCGTATCTGCCACCTGGTATATGTGAGCGCGTGTCGCGTCTGTGCTTCCAGGTTATGGACGCGGGCTGCTCGGACCCAGACTCGTCCCAGGGGCTCGCCAGCTTCCTCCACCTCCCTCCTGTGCTGGGGGGCGCCCCCACCGCCGTGTCCGTGTCCGCCCCAGCGGGCTGCATGGGTGCGGGGCCGGGGCCGGAGCCGGGGGCGGCCGGCTTTTGGGGGCACTACCCCGACCCGCCCCAAGCATACATGCTGGCCCAGCTGGCCTACGACGCTGACCTGAGCCCCAACGTGCCACACAGTCCCGCCCAGGAGGGCTTTACCTTCTGCACAGACACGTGCAGCACTCCGGGTAGGTCCCACAGGTCCGCTGGGTGCAGGGCCTTGCCCCGCCCCGCCCCGCCCCACCCCGTCGGCACTGTTGCTCTAGCTTGACTCTGCGCCCCGCCCCGCCCCGCTGCTTCCAGGCTCCACGACGTCATCATGGAGCGCCGAGTTCCCGGACCTGGACTCGGACCTGGACTTCCTGCTGGGCGACGGCGGCGCGCTACTTCTGTCCGACGGCTCCTCGTGCACCTCGCCGCTGCCCGAGCGCACCCCGCTGTGCACCGAGGTCTGCAACGGCGTCCTGCGCGAGAGCGCCGAGCAGCTGGCGTTCGCCTACACCCCGACGGCGCTCGGCGTCGACCTGTCCGCCCTCGCCAGCCACCATTGTACGCCCAGCCTGGAGTCGTTCAGCCACTCGTTCAAATCACTGCATCGAAGGAGCTTATATGTTCTCGTCGCCACTTCCCCACAGTTCAGTCCGAACCTTGGCGGATGTGCCCCGCCACGACTCCGTGGACGCCGACGTACGGAGCGCCGCCGTCGCCTGGGAGCGCCTCGCCGCCGGCAGCGGCGCCGTCACCCTCACGGCCGGGTGGCCGGGGCCGCGGCGGCGCGCACACGCAGGCCCAGGCCCCGGCCCCGGCCCCAGCACCGATGCACCGCAGCGCCGAGGCCGCGCTGGCCCTGGCCGCGCACGACTACAGCAAGCAGGCCCGGGCGCCGGCCGGCGAGCACGGCGACGGCGCGGCCGCGCTGGAGGACAAGGTTTTCCCGTGCCCGTTCGCCGAGTGCGGCAAGCTGTACGCCAAGTCGTCGCACCTCAAGGCGCACCTCCGGCGGCACACGGGCGAGAAGCCCTTCGCCTGCACCTGGCCCGCCTGTGGCTGGAGGTTCTCGCGCTCCGACGAGCTGGCCCGCCACCGCCGCTCGCACTCGGGCGTCAAGCCCTACCAGTGCAAGGTGAGCGTAGCAAGTAGCGTAGTGTAGTGTCAGCCGGCGGGGCCGGGGCGGGGCGGGGCTCCGCGCACTTTAGTAGTCACACTGCACGGCATGCATGGCCCCGGACGTGACGAGCGTGACTACCGGCAGGAATGCGCGCAGTGCAATAGAGCTAGGAAGTGCGCGCCGAGCGGTTTGCCACGTCGAACAGCTGATCACGCTTTCATAAACGCCAAGTTGACGTGCTCTCCTTTTTCTTTCAAGATATGCGACAAGCGGTTCGCGCGCTCCGACCACCTGACAAAACACCTCAAGGTCCACCGACGGCACCGTTGGATCCAGGAGCGGCGGGGGCCGGCGGTGCACCCACACGCACCTGCGCACGGGGGCGGCGGCGCGGCCGCGGCGGTGGCGGCGGCGGCCCCCGCGGGCGGCGGGCCCGTCCGAGCGGCGGCGGCGCGCCGGCTGTAAGACTGAACTTACTTATGGAAATATATATGTATACGATAATGAAGCAAAGGCATATGGTACGGTGGTGAGATGATTGGTTCCCGGTCGGGTCGGGTTGGGTCGGGGGCCGCGTTATCTCGCGGTGCGGTGCGGCACAGCACGTGTCGCGGCCCCGCCTCGCCCCGCCCCGCCCGGCCCGCGGTGACGTTGGCCGACGGACGACTGGTGCCGCACCGCGCCGTGCCTGGTTGTGCGCGCCCCGGCCCGTTTCAGGCGAACAGCTGCGAACAGCGCTGACGCGGCTGCACGGCCGTGCGTCAGTGTGTCAGCTCCTGGTCCCGGGGGACTCTCCGCCCCAGCCCGGCGCGCCTGTCCTTCCCCCGGGCTTGGTGCTCATCGTTTGTCCGACCTCTTTTTGTCCGACCTGGCCGACTTAATTTCTGCCGCCCGTGATACGGTCAAAAATTTTGTCCGACCTCCGCTTTGTCCGACCCGTGTACACCGCCCACACCGCCACGAGCACAGGCAGAACGGAGTCTACATCGATTGTGCGACTGTCAACCGCAGGACCGGAGTTCAATTCCCACCTACTTCATTTTTATTTCATTCTCAAGCTTTCTTGCTTCGGTTACAAGTTTTTGAGTGTCGGCACGAGAAAAAAAATTGTTTGCACAAGATATACTTTTCGGGGCGTTTTGAAACCTGGTCAAAAACATATCGAAAGCATACAAACATTTTCGAGCTTAAATTTGAAAAATTACGTATGTGCTCTGCAAGTGATAGGGTGGCGTGAAAACATGGAAAATTTTTGCGGCAGTAAACCTCCCGCAGGAGGTTGCGGTTCCCGCCAGGCACGAGGCTTTTACCCCCCGTGGCAGCCAACAACTTAGGTGTTCTTATGGGAACCGGTATCGACACTGGTCCTAGCACCATAGGAGGGCAGTGGTTCAAAAACTGCATACTCCTTTTTTGTATACCTTTTTTTTCCTGTCGACCAATTGTTTTTTCCAGCTATACCGTCGTTTGACTTGGGCAACTGTGAAAAAGCACAGCGACTGCAGCACAAAAATCAGACGAAAAAATAAAAATAAAAACCTACGCGTTTTTTTAACCACAGCGCACCTAGTGCTATGAGTAGCGGCGGTGTTTCATTACATCAGCAATAGCCGCGGCTCGGCTCGCGACTCCCCCCCCCCCCCCCCGGACTACGCAGCCTGCGGCCTACATGATTGATTGGACGCTAGTGACCGGGGGGTGGGGGATGCTGCGCCAAAAAGGCCGACCGCCGGGACAGGCTGACCGGGGATGACCGTTCGGGGACGCAGCCCCGGATTAGCAAGTCGTAAATCCCAGTGGGGGTCGCTCCTCACCCCGCCCCGCCCCGCCCGACGCGCCTCGTCTGGGTGAGCGCGGGGCCCTGGCCTGTCGTGGCCGCGTCCTTCCCCGGCGACCGCAAAGCTCCCTCAAAGCGTCGTCCTGTGGGGGTAGCGGCGCCCCGCCCCGCCCCGCCCCGCCCCTCCCGCCCCATCCTGCGCGGCCCTGTCCCGATCATAAAACAAGGCACTTCCGTCGACGCCTTTGGTGCTCTGCGTCCCGGCCCCCACCCCTCCAACAGCGGCTCCAGGTTTTCCCTGGGGGGTACCGCGGCGCTATCGGAGGCGCCGTTATTAAACGAGTTACCTCCCACCCCCAACCCCCTATGTGCCCCCTCCCCCCTTCCGCCGCTCTCCCTCCCTCTCCCTCTCTCTCTCTCTCTCTCTCTCTCTCTCTCTCTCTCTCTCTCTCTCTCTCTCTCTCTCTCTCTCTCTCTCTCTCTCTCTCTCCCTCTCTTTCTCTCTTCTACCCCCTGGCCAATCAGAGCGAGCCTCGCGGGCCACTTGGGTCGTCCGGCCTCCCTCGCCTGGCCGTTAAAGACGAACAGGGGAGACCGTCGCGGGGTCCCTGGCCCCGAACGCCCCGGCCAGCGCCGTCCCATCTTGCCTATCCGCCTACCTATAGCCTGAAGCCCCGTTGCGGCCCTTCGCCCCCCCCCCCCAAATCACCCGCGCTCTCGGTGCGATAGTGGTAGGCCAGGCTGTGATGGGTCATAGCAGCGGCCCGCCAGATTGCCTCGTCAAGGAAGCAGAACGACCGGTCCATTCCAGGATTCCAGGGTGGCCGGCAGGCGCGGCGGGGCGGGAGAGAGGGGACAGAGTGCAACCCGCACGCCATTCGCCCTGCACCAAAGTGCCGCGGCGGCGCGGCGAGTTGACGCGCGCCGATCCTTTTCAATTTGGGTCAGTGTTATTAATCTCCTCCTCCTCCTGAAGTAGAGACTCGTCGATATCGCCGCTCAATTCTTTGACAAAGATTTGAAAAGGAAGAAAAAAAAAACAAAAGCGAAGAAAACACAAAATGACTTTTGCGGTAAAATGGGCACTCGTTCTTTACGACTCTTCCAATAGTAAAAGCGAGGGGGAATTCACATCGGAAAATCTTGTACAGACTACTCGGTATTACACGGTATTACACATGTATTACACCTGTATTACACAAGATTTAATCACTTTAGATCATATTCTCATGTTTTCGGTATTACATTACGTGTATTACGACGTAATACCTGGATCAGGTGTACAGTGTATTACGTAAGTGAATTCCCCCTCGAGTAAAAGCTTAGAAAATGATTGCATCTTTACCACAGAACACAGAATACCTATAGACAAAACATTTATACCAATTGAAACTAGAAATGCTGGTCTTGCTAGCATCTATGAAATTTGTGTACTGTTTTGCATTATGTTGGGCTCTGCTCCGCGTACGGCTCAACCCTGGCCGCCACGCCTCTCGGCCGGCCACTGTCACCGGCCAAGAATACATTACGTGCAGGCGGGACTTCGAAAATTTCCCCAAGTAAGTTGTATTAACTAAACTCTGAAAAACGCTAGTAACTCAAAAAAGTTCAATTGATAAAACATTTTTATTTGTTGAAAATGGCAAAACTGTATTAAGAATTCACTCACTTCCCCTACTGTACCTTTTCATGATGCACCAATAATGTGTGGTGCTGGGACTTAGAATGAAAATCAGCCAAAAAAAAGTTCATAGTTGATAACGACACCAGCATTTCCAGTTTCAAATGGTATAAGTGATATGTCTGTTGGCATTCTCTGTTCTGAGATGATAATGGAATCATGTTTAGCTGTTACACTGCACGAAGTCCGGTAAAGGACTCCTAGGACTTGCTATGTGTTTTATGGTTCCAGTAGAAGGTAACCTGTGAGTTTCGTCGAAATCGGAGACAATTTTTTTTCCACCGAAAATCGCAAAAACGCAAAGGCTATAGCCTTTGCATTTTTACGATTTTCGGCCGAAAATTAATATTCTCCGAAATGACGGGGGTTGTGCAGGGGGACTCTAACGTACCCCTAGACCAACCCCCAAGGGTCAGTTCGTCCGAAAACCCGGTTTGTCTGCGAGGAAATGCAGTATTCCTGATAGCGCGCAATGTGTTCGGGCGAGGTGGCTTAGGGGCCTATTTTCTCACTAACGACGTCCGGTATAGGACTCCTAGGACTTGCTATGTGTTTTTTGGTTCCAGTAGAAGGTAACCTGTGAGTTTCGTCGAAATCGGAGACAATTTTTTTTCCACCGAAAATCGCAAAAACGCAAAGGCTATAGCCTTTGCATTTTTACGATTTTCGGCCGAAAATTAATATTCTCCGAAATGACGGGGGTTGTGCAGGGGGACTCTAACGTACCCCTAGACCAACCCCCAAGGGTCAGTTCGTCCGAAAACCCGGTTTGTCTGCGAGGAAATCCAGTATTCCTGATAGCGGGCAATGTGTTCGGGCGAGGTGGCTTAGGGGCCTATTTTCTCACTAACGACGTCCGGTATAGGACTCCTAGGACTTGCTATGTGTTTTTTGGTTCCAGTAGAAGGTAACCTGTGAGTTTCGTCGAAATCGGAGACAATTTTTTTCCACCGAAAATCGCAAAAACGCAAAGGCTATAGCCTTTGCATTTTTACGATTTTCGGCCGAAAATTAATATTCTCCAAACTGACAAGGGGTGGTGCAGGGGGACTCTAACGTACCCCTAGACCAACCCCCAAGGGTCAGTTCGTCCGAAAACCCGGTTTGTCTGCGAGGAAATGCGGTATTCCTGATAGCGGGCAATGTGTTCGGGCGAGGTGGCTTAGGGGCCTATTTTCTCACTAACGACGTCCGGTATAGGACTCCTAGGACTTGCTATGTGTTTTTTGGTTCCAGTAGAAGGTAACCTGTGAGTTTCGTCGAAATCGGAGACAATTTTTTTCCACCGAAAATCGCAAAAACGCAAAGGCTATAGCCTTTGCATTTTTACGATTTTCGGCCGAAAATTAATATTCTCCGAAATGACGGGGTTGTGCAGGGGGACTCTAACGTACCCCTAGACCAACCCCCAAGGGTCAGTTCGTCCGAAAACCCGGTTTGTCTGCGAGGAAATGCAGTATTCCTGATAGCGCGCAATGTGTTCGGGCGAGGTGGCTTAGGGGCCTATTTTCTCACTAACGAAGTCCGGTATAGGACTCCTAGGACTTGCTATGTGTTTTTTGGTTCCAGTAGAAGGTAACCTGTGAGTTTCGTCGAAATCGGAGACAATTTTTTTTCCACCGAAAATCGCAAAAACGCAAAGGCTATAGCCTTTGCATTTTTACGATTTTCGGCCGAAAATTAATATTCTCCGAAATGACGGGGGTTATGCAGGGGGACTCTAACGTACCCCTAGACCAACCCCCAAGGGTCAGTTCGTCCGAAAACCCGGTTTGTCTGCGAGGAAATGCAGTATTCCTGATAGCGCGCAATGTGTTCGGGCGAGGTGGCTTATGGTGGCCCCACAATGAACTGCGCTACGCTACCCATCACGCCCATCACCCATCACCCATCATGGTGGTTGGTTTGAGACTCACATCACGGTACGGCCGCTAGATGGCGCTTTGACCTGACCCAGCGTTGTTGTGCGTGCGGTGCTTTTAAAGCATACTCGCGCATAACTACTGTATGTATTCCCACATGATCAGACCGAGGCCTAGTGCAAGGTTTCTTCGTCCGGTTGAAACCAAGTCTCGGTGCGTAACTCATGCGCACGATTTTCATGTGGATAATCTTTATGATAAGCGATCCATGTTATATTGTTAACAATATGTTGGCTCTCGATTCTTACATTGAAATGTCGAATAGCTAAGGCCAACTTTTTGTAAGTATAGTGGAAGGGTGGGCCTTAGTTTCCCAAACAATTCAAGTTCAATGTGGTTGCCGATGAAACTTGAGAAATGCCTGTAAATGTCAACAAGAAAAATTTGTGCGAGAAAGTTACGCATCTAGACCTGGTACGGAGAAAAAGATCCAACCGCACGAAGCAAACTTGGACTAGGCCCTATAGACTCTGCCGTCTCAAGGCCTAGCGCGAAACAACAACGTATGGTGGCGCCATCTGGTGGCCGACCCGGACCCGGAGAACGCACACTTGCACAAGAGGCTACCTCCTCGCTACTGCTGACCTCCGGGTAAAATCGCGTTTTTTTCGCGTTTTTTTCGCGTTCTTCGAAGATGATGCGGGAGCGTTACCGCGGCCGGCCAACAGATGGCGTTTCAGGGTGGCGGAGCGGAGGTCGCGTTTGCCGGCCCCGTCCATGCGGTAGATAGGGATTCCAGTTCGCACCGCCGCAAGGTGTGCGTCACGACAGCCTAGTGGTATCGCCCTTGCCCCCCGTCCCAATACCAACTAGGCTGTCGAGACGTTTTGCGGATTCGATCCCGACCGGTTCTTCTTTTTTTTTTCGATGTAAACGCTGGCTCTCGGACAAAGTAACCCTCGGAGAACGGTCTAGGGATACATTAGAGTGCCGCTGCCCACCCCAGTCATATTGAAGGAGGTAAAAAAAAAAAAAAAAATTACGGCCGAGACTTGAACCTGCAAAACGTCTCGCCAGCCGAGATGATTTGGGACGGGGGGAAGGTGCGTTAACCATCTCGGCTGGCGGGACGCACACCTCACGGCGGTGCGAACTGGAATCCCTATCTACCACATGGACGGGCCCGGCAGAGGCGACTTCCGCTCCAACTCCGTTCATGCCTCTTGGCGCCGAAAATGGCCGGTAGATAGGGATTCCAGTTCGCATCGCCGAACAGTGTGCGTCCCGCCAGCCGAGATGGTTAACGCACCTTCCCCCCGTCCCAAATCATCTCGGCTGGCGAGACGTTTTGCAGGTTCAAGTCTCGGCCGTAATTTTTTTTTATTTAACTCCTCCAATATGACTGAGGTGGGCAGGGGCACTCTAATGTATCCCTAGACCGATCTCCGAGGGTTACTTTGTCCGAGAGCCAGCGTTTACATCGAAAAAAAAAAAGAAGAACCGGTCGGGATCGAATCCGCAAAACGTCTCGACAGCCTAGTTGGTATTGGGACGGGGGGCAAGGGCGATACCACTAGGCTGTCGTGACGCACACCTTGCGGCGGTGCGAACTGGAATCCCTATCTACCGCATGGACGGGGCCGGCAAACGCGCCCTCCGCTCCGCCACCCGGAAACGCCATCTATCGGCCGACCCGATAAACGCTCCTGCATCGTCTTCGCGAGAAACGCGAAAAAAACGCGATTTTACCCGGAGGTCAGCAGGAGCGAGGAGGTAGCCTCTTGTGCAAGTGGGCGTTCTCCGGGTCCGGGTCGACCGACAGATGGCGCCACGATGCGTTGTTGTTTCGCACTACGCGTTGACACGGCAGAGCCTATAGGGTCTAGTCCAAATTTCCTTCGCGCGGGGGGAAGTTTTTTCCCCAACCAACTCAAGACGCGCAACTTATGCGCACGAATTTTTCTTGTTGACATTGGCAAGCATTTCCTAAGTTTTATCGGCAACCACACTGGACTGGAGTTGGTAGGGAAACTAAGACCCACCCATATACCAAACTTCGAAAATCTTGGACTTGGTTATTTGACGTTTCAATGTCAGAATCGAGAGCCAACGTCTTGTTAGCAATATAATATGGTTCCCTCATCATTAAGAAGATCCAAACAAAAATTCGTGCGCATAAGTAACGCGCCGAGATTTGGTCGAGGATGAAAATGCCCAACCGGGCGAAGAGAACTTGCACTAGGCCCTATAGGCTCTGCCTTGTCGAGGCCTAGCGCGCAACAACAACGCATGGTGGCGCCATCTGTCGGCCGACCTGGAACCGGAGAATGCACACTTGCACAGGAGGCTACCTCCTCGCTCCTGCTGACCTCCGGGTAGAATCGCGTATTTTTTCGCGTTTTTCTCGCGTTCTTCGAAGATGATGCGGAAGCGTTACCGCGGTCCGCCAACAGATGGCGTTTCAGGGTGGCGCCATCTGTTGGCCGACGCGGAAACGGCTCCCACAGCGCCTTCAAAAATCGCGAAAAAAACGCGATTTTACCCGGAGGTCAGCAGGAGCGAGGAGGTAGCCTCTTGTACAAGTGTGCATTCTCCGGTTCCAGGTCAGCCAACAGATGGCGCCACTATGCGTTGTTGTTTCGCGCTAGGCCTTGACAAGGCAGAGCCTATAGGGCCTAGTCCAAGTACGCTTCGGCCGGTTGGGAATTTTCTTCCTCAACCAACTCTCGGCGCGTAACTTATGCGCACGAATTTTTCTTGTTGACATTGGCAAGCATTTCCTAAGTTTCATCGGCAAACACACGGGACTTGAGATCGTTGTGAATCTAAGACCCATCCTTCCACTAAACTTCGAAAAGCTTGGACTTGGTTATTTGACGTTTCAATGTCAGAATCGAGAGCCAACGTCTTGTTAGCAACATAACATGGTTCCCTTATCATAAAGATGATCGAAACAAAAATTCGTGCGCATGAGTAATGCGCCGAGAGTTGGTCGAGGACGAAAATGCCCAACCAGGCGAAGCGTACTTGGACTAGGCCCTATAGGCTCTGCCTTGTCGAGGCCTAGCGCGCAACAACAACGCATTGTGGCGCCATCTGTCGGTCGACCTGGAACCGGAGAATGCACACTTGCACAGGAGGCTACCTCCTCGCTCCTGCTGACCTCCGGGTAGAATCGCGTATTTTTTCGCGTTTTTCTCGCGTTCTTCGAAGATGATGCGGAAGCGTTACCGCGGCCGGCCAACAGATGGCGTTTCAGGGTGGCGGAGCGGAGGTCGCGTTTGCCGGCCCCGTCCATGCGGTAGATAGGGATTCCAGTTCGCACCGCCGCAAGGTGTGCGTCACGACAGCCTAGTGGTATCGCCCTTGCCCCCCGTCCCAATACCAACTAGGCTGTCGAGACGTTTTGCGGATTCGATCCCGACCGGTTCTTCTTTTTTTTTCGATGTAAACGCTGGTTCTCGGACAAAGTAACCCTCGGAGAACGGTCTAGGGATACATTAGAGTGCCGCTGCCCACCCCAGTCATATTGGAGAAGTTAAATAAAAAAAAATTACGGCCGAGACTTGACCCTGCAAAACGTCTCGCCAGCCGAGATGATTTGGGACGGGGGAAGGTGCGTTAACCATCTCGGCTGGCGGGACGCACACCACGGCGGTGCGAACTGGAATCCCTATCTACCACATGGACGGGCCCGGCAGAGGCGACTTCCGCTCCAACTCCGTTCATGCCTCTTGGCGCCGAAAATGGCCGGTAGATAGGGATTCCAGTTCGCATCGCCGAACAGTGTGCGTCCCGCCAGCCGAGATGGTTAACGCACCTTCCCCCCGTCCCAAATCATCTCGGCTGGCGAGACGTTTTGCAGGTTCAAGTCTCGGCCGTAAATTTTTTTATTATTTTTTTTTAACTCTTTTAATATGACTGAGGTGGGCAGGGGCACTCTAATGTATCCCTAGACCGATCTCCGAGGGTTACTTTGTCCGAGAGCCAGCGTTTACATCGAAAAAAAAAAAAAGAAGAACCGGTCGGGATCGAATCCGCAAAACGTCTCGACAGCCTAGTTGGTATTGGGACGGGGGGCAAGGGCGATACCACTAGGCTGTCGTGACGCACACCTTGCGGCGGTGCGAACTGGAATCCCTATCTACCGCATGGACGGGGCCGGCAAACGCGCCCTCCGCTCCGCCACCCTTCCACTATACTTACAAAAAGTTGGCCTTAGCTATTCGACATTTCAATGTAAGAATCGAGAGCCAACATATTGTAAGCAATATAACATGGATCGCTTATCAATAAGATTATCCACGTAAAAATCGTGCGCATAGGTTCCGCGCCGAGAGTTGGTTTCAACCGGACGGAGAAAAGACCTCGGTCTGATCATGTGGGAATTCATACAGTAGTTATGCGCGGGTATGCTTTAAAAGCACCGCGCGCACAAAAACGCTGGGTCAGGTCAAAGCGCCATCTAGCGGCCGTACCGTGATGTGAGTCTCAAACCAACCATCATGATGGGTGATGGGTGATGGGCGTGATGGGTAGCGTAGCGCAGTTCATTGCGGGGCCAACTTTAGGGGCCTATTTTCTCACTAACGAAGTCCGGTATAGGACTCCTAGGACTTGCTATGTGTTTTTTGGTTCCAGTAGAAGGTAACCTGTGAGTTTGGTCGAAATCGGAGACAATTTTTTTTCCACCGAAAATCGCAAAAACGCAAAGGCTATAGCCTTTGCATTTTTACGATTTTCGGCCGAAAATTAATATTCTCCGAAATGACGGGGGTTGTGCAGGGGGACTCTAACGTACCCCTAGACCAACCCCCAAGGGTCAGTTCGTCCGAAAACCCGGTTTGTCGGCGAGGAAATGCAGTATTCCTGATAGCGCGCAATGTGTTCGGGCGAGGTGGCTTAGGGGCCTATTTTCTCACTAACGAAGTCCGGTATAGGACTCCTAGGACTTGCTATGTGTTTTTTGGTTCCAGTAGAAGGTAACCTGTGAGTTTGGTCGAAATCGGAGACAATTTTTTTTCCACCGAAAATCGCAAAAACGCAAAGGCTATAGCCTTTGCATTTTTACGATTTTCGGCCGAAAATTAATATTCTCCGAAATGACGGGGGTTGTGCAGGGGGACTCTAACGTACCCCTAGACCAACCCCCAAGGGTCAGTTCGTCCGAAAACCCGGTTTGTCGGCGAGGAAATGCAGTATTCCTGATAGCGCGCAATGTGTTCGGGCGAGGTGGCTTAGGGGCCTATTTTCCCACTAACGAAGTCCGGTATAGGACTCCTAGGACTTGCTATGTGTTTTTTGGTTCCAGTAGAAGGTAACCTGTGAGTTTGGTCGAAATCGGAGACAATTTATTTTCCACGGAAAATCGCAAAAACGCAAAGGCTATAGCCTTTGCATTTTTACGATTTTCGGCCGAAAATTAATAGTCTCCGAAATGATGAGGGTTGTGCAAGGGGGACTCTAACGTACCCCTAGACCAACCCCCAAGGGTCAGTTCGTCCGAAAACCCGGTTTGTCTGCGAGGAAATGCAGTATTCCTGATAGCGCGCAATGTGTTCGGGCGAGGTGGCTTAGGGGCCTATTTTCTCACTAACGAAGTCCGGTATAGGACTCCTAGGACTTGCTATGTGTTTTTTGGTTCCAGTAGAAGGTAACCTGTGAGTTTGGTCGAAATCGGAGACAATTTTTTTTCCACCGAAAATCGCAAAAACGCAAAGGCTATAGCCTTTGCATTTTTACGATTTTCGGCCGAAAGTTAATAGTCTCCGAAATGACGGGGGTTGTGCAGGGGGACTCTAACGTACCCCTAGACCAACCCCCAAGGGTCAGTTCGTCCGAAAACCCGGTTTGTCGGCGAGGAAATGCAGTATTCCTGATAGCGCGCAATGTGTTCGGGCGAGGTGGCTTAGGGGCCTATTTTCTCACTAACGAAGTCCGGTATAGGACTCCTAGGACTTGCTATGTGTTTTTTGGTTCCAGTAGAAGGTAACCTGTGAGTTTGGTCGAAATCGGAGACAATTTTTTTTCCACCGAAAATCGCAAAAACGCAAAGGCTATAGCCTTTGCATTTTTACGATTTTCGGCCGAAAATTAAAATTCTCCGAAATGACGGGGGTTGTGCAAGGGGGACTCTAACGTACCCCTAGACCAACCCCCAAAATTTGTATCCAGTCCAAGGAGCCCGATACTTGACGTCCCTCGCGGGGGCACGTCGCGGCTTTGCGGGTGCGCTCCAAGACCACTACCGTAGCGCGTAGGCCCCCCGCACCCCACACCTGCTGGTGTGGCCGACAGATACCGTCTCACTACTCCCTTTTTCAGAGACGGTTGCGGCCGTCTGCCTTCTACCTTCGCAGCTCCCACTATTCTATCGCCTTAGAGCGCCTGCTGCAAGGGCACAGGCAACCCAACTGACTGCCCTGTGTTCTCTGGGTCACCCGCTATTCCAATAGCTCACATTTCCTGGCAAGGTACGGCTCGCCCGGCTGCATAGGCTATGGCTAGTGCTAGAATTGTACGTACGAACAGTGAAAGGCACAGTGCGGGCGCAGTATAAACAGACGGAGCCCAGCGCGACGCACTCGCTCGCCAATCACGAGGGGAATGCTCCCCCTCCCCCCATCCCTCTTCCACGGCTGCCTATCTGCCCCCAGCTCATTTCTGCCCCCTTACCGATCCCTCCCGGAGGCACGTCAGGAATGCCATTGTTATTTTCGGAGGGGAGCACGTCACGTGTCTCGGAGAGCCCTCGGCCCGGCCCCGGCCCCGACCCCGGCCCCGGCCCCGGCCCCGGCCCCGGCCCCGGCCTCCGGCTCGGCGGTGACGGTGGCGGCGGGTTATTCGGATACATGTGGCGTCCATCCGCTTTATACCCAGTCCCTCCACGGCCCCAGCCCCTCCTCCACCAACTGCGTCTGACTACACAATCCATACTTAGTTCAGTTACAAGCATGCTGACTATATACGAGTATACATGGTAGTTCTTAATCGACGTTCATACTCTCCGGAGGCCAGAGGCCTGATAGGCAATCATGCTCCCGCCCACGTCGGCAGGCCGGCCCGGATGGGCCGGGCCTACACGCGGGTCTGAAGAGCCCGCCCGCCCCCGCCGCGCCCTCGTGTCCGGGGCCGGGTCCGGGTCACAGGTGCGCCGGACCCGCTGTGATGATGTGAATTAACAAGGTCGCTAGGGCGCCACATGGTATACTGCCGCCCCCGCCTTAACCCGTTGGAGTGGGGGTGCACGCCAGGCACGCCCAGGCCACCAGAAATTTCCACCTCCGAATCACTTATCTCGGCTCCGCGTGACCTCCCGGAGACCTTTTGGTAATTCCCTTCCATCCACCCTTCCCGGGACACCCTCTCATCATCCCCCCCCCCCCCCCCCGCCCAATAGCTTCAACATTACTCCAGCTCCGCCGCGCGAGTAGTTCACTCGTTTTCGCGCCGAGAAGCTCGTTAAGGCCTGAAATATTTTTCGCGTAATGATATTAAGAATTTCTCCGGCGGCGCTGACGCGCGAGCGTCGTGTGCTAATAAGCACCGGCTGGCAGGCTTATCCCGTCAGCTCGCGGAGCGCCACGCCGCACCGCGCCGCGCCCCTGCCATAACCCGGCGCGGCGAGCGCTAACGACCCCTCTCCTCCGCCGTAGCCTCGCTCCGCCCCGCGCCCCGCCACGCCCCGCCACGCCCCGCCCCCCAGTGACACCGTCACACCTGCCTACAACAACAGCAGCGCGCCGCGCGTCGCACCGCGCCCCGCCGGGGCTCTTGGCCCGAGTTTGCATTGTGCATCTGCTGGACGTGGAGTAAAGAGCGCTCATTATGTTGCGCTCGTTATTTATGCCCCACAAAAGGGCCTAAGGCCTGAAAGAAGAGGGTTAGGGAGTGTGAGCGGAGGGAGGGAGGGAGGGAGGGGACGGCGCAGGACAGAGAGGAGCAGGGCAGGGCAGGGCAGCACAGTCTGCATGGGTTATCTTTCCAGCCGGCTGACGCCACCGCCGCGCCGGCCGGCTAGCTCAGCCGCCCGGCTCCCGCACGCCCCACCCCGCCCCGCCAGTCCCCTCACTTTCCTCCTTCTCCTCCTCCTCTTCCAAGTCCTCTTCCAAGTCCAGTGTGAATCCGACCCGACACGACGTCAGTTTGGCTCTGCTCTGTCCTGCCCCCCTCCGCCCCGCCCCGCCCCACCCCGCTTAGCCAGCCGGCGGACTTCCTGTCCCCTGCCGGAGCATACGCCGTGCTCCAGCTCCAGGCGCCTCAACGCTCCGGCTCCCGCCGCTGGAGCAGACTGGACTGGACCGCTGGCGCGGGGCGGGGCGGGGCGGGACGGGGCGGGGCGGTGGCGGTGACCACCCTTGGAGCCTGAGGATCTGGAACCGCTGCTCTCAAAGGGGCGAGTTCGGCCGGCACATGGCGTCGTGTACTGTGTTCCCGCCGCCCCGCCCAACCCCGATCTGCCCCACCCCGCCTCGTTCCGCTCTTTTGGACACGTCGTTGCCGTCCACGGCCGCCGTCCTTCCGCGCAGCGTCACCCCGGGCCGGGCCGGGCCGGGCGCCGCATTATTCCTCGTGCTTGCTCCGCATTGAGCTTCCTCTTTCCTCGGGCTGCTGCGGTAAGGGGCAAACTCCGCTTCAGCGCGAGCTTACCTCAAACTACGAAGAGCCGCGTCGTCCCGGCACATCAACTCTTCCTTAAAGGACCTCGAACGCGGCGTTCTGCGCTGCAGCGAGGGTATCTCCAGCAGAACTCCATAGCCTCCCCCCTCCGCGCGCCGGGCGCGCCTGCACCATGATTGTCTCTCGTTAGCCACAATTAAAGCCCTAAACATGGCGTTCCCTGGCCGGTGCACTCTCTCTCGCCCCGCCCCGCCCCGCCCCGCCGCACTCCCACTCATAACTTGGCCCAGGGAGCTGTTCCTCCGTCCTTAATGAAAACCACCCCCCACGACCCACCCCGCCCACCACGCCGCCCCGCCCCCCCCCCTCCCCCACAGACCGGCCATGCAAAGGGCGCGGCGCTGCTCCGGAGAGCGGTGGGGCGGGGAAGGGCGGGGCGGGGCGGGGCGGGGCGTCCTTCCCAGCGCGTCGCCTTATCTGGACCGGCTTGCGCCCAGACTAATCCTAGCTCTGGACTCGCTGCTGCTGCCGCCGCGCCGCGCCGGGCGCAGAGCACTGTAGTCCGCACAGCACAGTAGCAGTACCGGCGGGGCGGGGCGGGGCGGGGCGGGGCGGGGGGAATTAACCGCGTCATCGCTGAACTCCCGGCTGCGGCTCTGAAAGGGAAAGGGCGCGGGGCGCGGCGGGGGCCAAATAAGCACTTTGTTGTCGTCGGTGGAGAGAGAGAAAAGGACTTTTGTGACAAAGGCCGCGGGCCGGGCCGGCAGGGGCGCGGCGGTGCGGTCGTCCCCCCGCCCCGGGCGAGACGCGGAAGGGCGCGAGTACGTCACAGCGAGCATTAGGGGCATCAAGTTGTGGTCACTGCCACTGACCAACTAACTGCAGCTCGGCCTCGCCCCGCCACGCCAGAGCCGCCACGCCCCGCCCCGCCCCGCCCCGCCCCGCCCCGCCGCACCCCGCCCCAGCCTGCCTGCTACGTCGGCTGGCCCGCCGCGTGTATGGTCTGCGCTGCGCGCGGCAAGTCCCGCGAGAGACGAGCTGAAACAGAGTGACAGCGCGGTGCGGTGCGGTGCCTGTCTCCGTGCCGCTGCCGCACACTGCAGGCTGTTATTATCACCTTCTCCCCTCCCCTTTCACTCCCGCTCCACCGCTGCCGCGCTGCGGTATCATTCGCGACCCGTTCCGCTTCACCGGCGCGGCGCGGCGCGGCGAGGAGGTCTTCCCACACAGGACGGGGCGCCCGCGCCTGGGCCCGGCCCGGCCCGGCAAACTTCCTGCGAGACTTACTCTGGCTGGTGAGGGCTCTTCCGAGCCCACAGATATTTCCTCTCCCCCTCCAGCTCACTCTCTCTCTCTCTCTCGCTCTCCCTCTGCTTCCCCTGCTAGGCTTATGATGTTTGCAGACCGGCTTGTACTCATGCAAGGGCCCCGCTAGGGCGGGGCAGGTGGGGCGCAGAGGCAGATGCGAGGGATGCGCGGCCGCGAGAGAGGGAGAGGGAGAGAGAGAGAGGGGGAGAGAGAGGGTGCATGTGTGAGACTGAGGCCGCAGCCTTGGCCCTTTTACCGCCGAAAATTCCAACAAAAAAAAAGTCTCAAAAGTCTCGGCCATTGCGCTTCTTCATCAAAGTTGGTACACTGAAAAAAAAAAACAGTACCTTGTAATTCCTTTGCTTATGATTAATTAAGTCGTGTCGCACTTGTGTGGCGCAAGGATTTTCCTTGAATTAAATCACCACACCACGCCGTGTGTGTGCGTGTGAGCAGCTCTGACTCGTGAGCAGCGCCATGTCCCCTGGTGAGCGCTGGGTGGCGCGGGGCGGGGCGGGGCCATGTCCCCGGAGGCGTGCGGTGCCTGCACGCTCACGGCCTGTTAGGTCCACCGTCACTCACGTCGCGCCCCCTCCGCCCGGAGCCCCCGCGGCCCCGCGCGCTGTGTAGCGGTCAGCCGGGACAGATCCTCGCGCCGTTATGAGCAGCCCCGCCCCACCCCGTCGCACCCCGCCCCACCCTCCACCCCGCCTCGCCGGCAGGGGCGGGCATGATGGCGTCGCTATAGCGTCATAAGGAGCGTCGACCGCAGAGGGTAGGGGACGAGGGAAAAGGGGAGAGGAGGGGGTCACACTATACGTGCACGACGGGGGGGAGGCGAGCCGAGCCGAGCGGTGGGGCCGGGCCGGGCCGGGCCGGGGAGTGGCGCTGCCGAGCGCGGTGCGGGTGTTCACCGCGAGCGCGCGCGCGGCGCGCCCGCAAGGAAAACGCGCAAACTTGTGACGGCATCTAAATTTGCATCCCACTACATTACCCTTCTCCTCCTGGCTCCATCGCATCGCCACCCCCACCACACAACCCTGCTGAGGGAACTCCGCGGTGCCGGAGCGAGGCGCCGTACCCCCCCCCCCCCCCCCCTCACATACACACATACACACACGACTGGGTGCCTTCCTGACCCGGCGCCCGTCAACCAAATCTGTGGACACACGCCCGCTGGGGGATATGAGAGGGGAAGGGCGGGTAGTGGCGGGAGGGGGGGGGGGGAGGTGGAGGAGGAAGAACCGCTCCTCCCCCCCCCTCCCACCACCTTTGTGAAGTGAGCCTCTTTTGGCATCTTATATATATATCTCCTTGTGGGATCAGAGAGGAGTTGCTCCCGTTGGGGATGGCCCTGAGCTGGGCCCTGTCCTGCTCAGATCAACCCCCCCCCCCCCCCCTGCGTGAGGCGTGTGACACAAGGGCGTTAGCCGACGGTGTCGCCCGCCTCCCCCCGCCCCGCCTCCGAGCAGCCCGCAGATCAGCACAGCACGGTGCGGGGTTCGGCTTGTCGCGCGGGGAGGAAGCCGCGTAGGAAGATGGCGCGGCGAAATTGTTATGTGTCCTCTCCGACAAGACTTTTGGTATCAGCGCCGGCGAATAGAGGGGCGGGGCGGGGCGGGCTTCTCACTATAACCCTCACCCCCGCCCTTTCCCACGGAGCAGAGCGTCCCCGATATGTACTCGGGTACGTGAGAACACGACCCGGACCCGGACGTGTCCCTCGGCGCGGCGAGCGAGACACGCGCGCGCGCCTGTGTGTGTGTGTGCGCGTACTACTTTGTTTTAAGTACAAGACCCGCGGAGGGACCATAAAGGAAAACAAACCACTATTTATCAAAAAAATAATGAGGCTTCCCCAGCGACCCACTTCTTGATCGTAAAACATTCTTCGGTAAGTTTGCGTGACAGACCACCAGAGCCCCCGACCACACGGGGATAGGCAACCCGCTGGGGCGACTGCTGCGCTGGCGGCCTACCCTGCACGGCTGCCTCCGCCTCCTTCCGCCCGCAGCCGACCAGGGCGAGAGAGAGAGAGAGAGACAGAGAGAGAGAGAGAGAGAGAGAGAGAGAGAGAGAGAGAGAGAGAGAGAGAGAGAGAGAGAGAGAGAGAGAGAGAGAGAGAGAGAGAGAGAGAGTGGCGAGGAGTAGAGACGGTTTGCGACCGGCCGTGCCACTGGGGCCTGTCCACCCCTTTTCCATTAATCCTTCGCTTCTCCCTTCATTTCCATAGCCATGTTTGGCATGCGATGCGATATCCTATCCCGATGACGCGGCACCGCCAAATTTCGCCAGCTACCGCCGACGCGCACCAGCGAGATCTTTGTCATACCCCGACGGCACCCGCGCGCACCTGCAGCAGATGCAGATCCTGCTGGGTCACCCCGCGCCGTCATCTGCAGTGCAGACACCTGCAGGAGGCCCTGCGAGGTCGCTCTGACGGCACCCGCAGGCACCTGCAGGAGATCCTGCAGGCTGCTACAGGTCGACACTCGCAGCCCTACCCGGCACACGACACGGTCATGGCCGCCGCGCAGCCCCCGGCCGCCCCGCAGCAGGAGACGTCGCCTCGCAGGGGGCCGCGCGCAGCCGTTTTATTACTGGGCAACCCCTGCTGCGAACACGACGCCTGGGCGTGGCGTGGCGTGGCGCTGCAGGTATGGTATCAGCCCAGCCCAGCGCGAGGGTGCGGCGGGGGCGAAGGTGGGGCGGGGCGGGGCTGGGTGGGCTGGCACCGAAGAAGGCCTGTGGCACCGCAAGGCGTCGTCTAGTTGGAAAGTTTCCGTCGGCTGGCCCGGTCTTCGCTGCGCACGACGCCCCCCCCCCTCTCTCTCTCTCTCATTTACTCTCTCTTTCTCTCACTCTTCCTCTCTACGCCTGAACCCACCAAACTATTCTATGCGCCTCAAGCTGCTTCCTCCAATATCCTTTCTGATCCCACAGTGCAGCACTCCGCACTCTCACCCCAACCCGATTACGATATCCCGTTCGCATAGTTGGCATGTTTGGAGAGAAGGCGGAGAGGCCACAGTGAAAAACAGACAAAAACAGACTAACAAATATAGAGTGTAAACCTAGCAATGATTCTCCTGTGCTGACACAAGGATTACTTTCCAGCACTTTTTCAAATGCGAAGTTTGGGATTGTTAGCATAAACTAAAAAATACACCTTGGGCCGTGCGGATTTACTTAGAAGTTCTGAAGAGATTCCGGAGAACGCACACAGAAATAGCAAACTTTTTCAGGGAAGTTTCCGATGGAACCGGGAGGGAAAAACACGTTTTGATCAGTTTGCTATCGTAATAAAGCAAGCAGGAGAGAGTGTGCATTCTGAGAGTTGCTTTCCAGTTCAAACCGGAAACTCTCCTCAAAATGTGAGTCGACAAAACACTGCAGCAGCACACGGCGGGCCACATACATTTTACCATAAAAAAGAAAACCGAGTAAATTCCATCTCCCGTGTCTCCTTGGAGACCGAAATAAGTAAGGGTGAAGGGAAAGGACCCGCAAACAGGTCGAAGAGGAGGGGTTTCTCACCCCCTCTCGTCTCTGCGCGGGTCGGAGCGGGCGGGTCGCCTCGCTTCAGGGGTGGGGGGTGGGTGCTCCGGGCGCGGGCGGGCCGGGGCCGCGTTCGAACACAAATCGAATGTCTCCGGCTGGTTGGACCAGCGAGCCTATGGTGGCGGCGTGGTGGCCCGAGCCGAGCCGCACCGCGCACCCCGGACACAGCCCCGGAGCCGAGCGGGGGGATGCTGACCCCCGTTCCGCCCCGCCCCGTCCGCCCCGCCCCGCCCCGCCCCACCCCGCCCCGCCCCGCCCCGCCCCGCCCCGCGCGCCCACCTCTCGCTCGCTCTTTGACGGTGGAGGTAAATTTAATTAGCCGCGCGCAGTCTGATTGTGTCCCGCTTGCTCCGGCGCGGAGCGCGGCCACGCAGTGCGGCCTGCGCGGGTTTCTCTTCCTCCCCTCTCTCTCTCTCTCTCTCCCTCGCACCGACAACCTGGCCGTCTCAGTCGCGCCCCGATATACACACGCCCCCGCACTGTAAATGCTATGGCCACTTGGTACGCCGAAATTCGGGCATTCAAAGATCAAAAAACATAAAGCAAATGTGACCGGCATTCGAATCACTGCCCACCTGGTGCTATGAGCAGTGTCGATATGTCTTCATGTTTTTTAAGTCAGCCGCTGTGATTTTTGGCTGTTGCCCAAGTCACAACGACGGCATAGCTGGCAGGGTTGGCATAGAGTATTAAATGGGGCCAAATTGTGCCAAATTGTGCCAGATGCAATATACCTGGGGACACCTCATGACCTCCAAGAGGACTTTATAAATTCGCTGTTGATAGCGTCGTGAGTTTCAGCCAGGTTAGACGCTGACTGAAGCGCAGGATGCCGCGCAGTGGAGAGAAGGGCAATATTATTTGACCAAATAAAATAAAAATTTAATTTAATACTCTATGCCAACCCTGATAGCTGGAAAGCACACTCTTGGTCGACAGGAAAAAAAAGGTATATAAAAAGAAGGAATATGCGGTTTTTGAACCACTGCCGTCCTAGTGCCATGAGCAGTGTCGATACCAATGACGCTACACGGCCGGTCTAGCAGCACACGGAGAGCAGGCGTACTGATGACACCGGGTTCGTTTCTTCGGTGACTTGCACAGCCTTGACAGACTTGCACAGACTTGGAAGCCATGGCTTCTCGCGCAGCATGCTTCCTAGTGGTCGGGCATCTGGTACCGTGGCGACGTAGCCGAGTGTCCGACCATGTTTTCACGCCACCCTTTCACTTGCAGAGCACATCCGTAATTTTTCAAGTTTAAGCTCGAAAATGTTTGTATGCTTTCGATATGTTGTTGCCCAGGTTTCAAAACGCCCAAAGTAGTAAATCATGTGTGAACAATTTTTCGAGCCGACACTTTTAAGTCCGGGGCCCCAGGGCCTGTCCCCTGGAGGGGGGGGGGGGGTTCAAGAGGCCCCTTCCCTTTCCCTCCACCGGGGCCTCCAGCAAGCGCCACGCCGCGCCACTCCGCGCCACGCTCGAGTGTGTTGTCGCAGCTGATGTAAAGGCCCGTCCCGGCCCGGCCCGTCCCGTCCGTCGCACTGGAGATTGGAGCGACGCAGTGCCACAGTACAGTCTACCCAAGGTAGGCGATACGAGACGCAGAGTGCAGCGCGCTCAAATTTTACTCGTCACTCCCCTATCATAAACGCCGCTGTACCATGTAGAGAGGCTTAATCGAGAGAAGAAAAGGGACTTGAAACTGCCTCCGCGGTCCGGTCGGTACCAGGACGCCGGCGCCAGGCACTTAGCCCTCCCTTCCGGCCGGCTGCCGCGACTCGACAGGCCGAAGTGCGCGGTGCGGGCTTTTGTTCGCTACGCGGACACCACCAGCCGGCCGGCCTTCTCTACGGGGCCGTAATGCTTGTCGACGTCAGAGTGTACCGAGCTTGGGACATAGACGAAAAACACTACTTGGTGCCCTTTGCCCGAGCGAAATTTTTCTAAGTGTCGGCTCGAAAAATTTCTCCCACAAGATACACTTTTCTGGGCGTTTTGAAGCCTGGGTAACAACATATCGAGAGCTGGCGGAAAGTTTTTTCAGTTCCATTCAAAGACTTAGACGAAAAGCACCACCTGGTGCGAAATTTTTCTAAGTGTCGGCTCGAAAAATTTCTCCCATACGAGATACCCTTTTCTGGGCGTTTTGAAGCCTTGTTAACAACATATCGAAAGCAAACAAAACCATTCGAGATTAAACTTGAAAGAAATACGTACGTAAACCGAAAAAAAATGGGGATGACCTACCCATCCCTTGAAGGGACCCCACGGGCTTAACTTCGGAGTTCAGATGGGATCCGGTGTTTCCCCGACGAGTAAGATACTCAGGGCAACCGCCTTTCCGCGAGCTACGGAGAACGGTGGGTAGGTAGATATATCTCTGGTCGTACGGTGGTTAGCCGAACTGCCCTGTCCCCAGGACGTGGAAAAGCTATTTTTGGAGCCAGATTCTAGGACTTATGACCCCACGACCGACCGCCAGTCGTGGGCACGGGATTGAACCCATGTGCCGAGTCTCACAGACACCCCACGGCTTTCGCGGCACTAAGACCACTAGACCGTCGGCTATTCCATGAGAAGGCTCGGTTGAAATGGGGGGTTTGAATTCCACTCCGTGTAGTTGTTGTCCTCCGAAAAATTAAATTTTCGGCTAAGATTCGAACCTTCGTTCTGCCAGTCTCCGGGCAGCCACTATGCCGGCACGCCTACGCCGTTACGGTATGCGCAGCCGGACAACTAGGAGTCATGCTGCGCGAGAAGCCACAGTCACCGAAGAAACGAGCCCGGTGTCATCAGTGCGCCTGCTCTCCGTAACCTGGGAGGCCGGCGCCGTAGCGTCATTGGTACCGACACTGCTCATGGCAGTGGAGAACAATGGTTCAAAAGCCGCGTAATCTTTTATTTTTTTAAATTTTTGTTTTCTTCGGACGAATTGTTCTTTCCAGCTATACCGTCCTTGTGACTCGGGCAACTGCAAAATGGCACAGCGACAAAATTTTAAGTCAAATGCCACCGGCTTTCCACAGAAACACACACTTTACTTCCCTATTCGGTTCGCGCTCTGCAACAGGCCAACGAGTGCGTGGAGCAGGACGGCATTCCCTCGCAGACAAACCGGGTTTTCGGACGAACTGACCCTTGTAGGTTGGTCTAGGGGTACGTAAGAGTCCCCCTGTGAAAGCCCCGTCATTTTGGAGAGAAAAAAAAATTCGACCCAAAATCATAAAAATGCAAAGGCTATAGCCTTTGCGTTTTTGCGATTTTCGGTCGAAAATAAATTGTCTCGGATTTCGACCAAACTCACAGGTTACCTCCTTCTGGGACCAAAAAACATATAGCAAGTCCTAGGAGTCCTATACCGGACTTCGTTAGTGAGAAAATAGGCCCCTAGGCCACCTCGCCCGAACACATTGCGCGCTATTAGGAATACTGCATTCCCTCGCAGACAAACCGCGTTGTTGGACGAACTGACCCTTGGGGGTTGGTCTAGGGGTACGTTAGAGTCCCCCGGTACAACCCCCGTCATTTTGGAGAAAAAAAAATTCGACCCAAAATCATAAAAATGCAAAGGCTATAGCCTTTGCGTTTTTTGCGATTTTCGGTCGAAAATAAATTGTCTCGGATTTCGACCAAACTCACAGGTTACCTCCTTCTGGGACCAAAAAACATATAGCAAGTCCTAGGAGTCCTATACCGGACTTCGTTAGTGAGAAAATAGGCCCCTAAGCCACCTCGCCCGAACACATTGCGCGCTATTAGGAATACTGCATTCCCTCGCAGACAAACCGGGTTTTCGGACGAACTGACCCTTGGGGGTTGGTCTAGGGGTACGTTAGAGTCCCCCTGTACAACCCCCGTCATTTTGGAGAGAAAAAATTCGACCCAAAATCGTAAAAATGCAAAGGCTATAGCCTTTGCGTTTTTGCGATTTTCGGTCGAAAATAATTTGTCTCGGATTTCGACCAAACTCACAGGTTACCTCCTTCTGGGAGCAAAAAAAGGACGTGGCTCGCAAGCGCTACAGATCACAACCGCTACAGGTCACAAGCGCTACAGCTCGCTAACGCTACGGGTCGCAAGCGCTACGAGTCACAAGCGCTACAGCAAGAATCCGCGCGTTAGTCCAAACAAAAAAAAAATTAACAAAAAAAAATTACGCGATTTTTGAACCAGTGCCCACGTAGTGCTATGAGCAGCGTCGATACCAATGACGCTACGCGGCCGGCCCAGCACTGGCCGGAGAGCAGGCGCACTCATGACACCGGGTTCGTTTCTTCGGTGACTGTGGCTTCTCGCGCAGCATGACTCCTAGTGGTCCGGCATCAGGTACCGTGGCGTCGTAGCCGTGCCGGCATAGTGTCCGCGCGGAGAGTCGCAGGACGGAGGTTCGAATCTTACCACAACATTTAATTTTTCTGAGGACAACAATTTGGAGAGTGGAATTCAAGCCCCCCATTTCAACCGACCTCCCTCGTGGAATAGCCGACGGTCTAGTGGTCTAGTGGTGCCGCGAAAGCCGTGGGGTGTCTGTGAGACTCGGCACATGGGGCCTGGTTCAAACCCAGGTAGGTTCTTCACTGGTAGCGACAGCGGGTTGCCAGGAAGTTCCGTCCCATGCCCACGACTGGTGGTCGGTCGTGGGGTCATAAGTCCTAGAATCTGGCTCCAAAAATAGCTATTCCATGCTCTGGGGACAGGGCAGTTCGGTTAACCACCGTACGACTAAATCTGACAGTACGGGGATCAAATCTGTCGAATTGCGCGACAGGATCGCAGTCAGAAAAGCACCGGTTCCCATAAGAACACCGAAGTAGTTGGCTGCCACGGGGGGTAAAGCCCTGTGCCTGGCGGGAACCGCAACCTCCTTCGGGAGGTTTACTGTCGCAAAAATTTTCCATGTTTTCACGCCACGTGCGTAATTTTTCAAGGTTCAGCTCGGCTCGGCTCCGCCTAACGCGCGGATTCTCGCTGTAGCGCTAGTGACCCGTAGCGCTTGCGACCCGAAGCGTTAGCGAGCTGTAGCGCTTGTGATCTGTAGCGGTTGTGACCTGTAGCGCTTGTGACCTGTAGCGGATGTGATCTGTAGCGCTTGCGAGCCACTCCGCTTGTCGACAGCGGATCCACGCGGCCGTGACCACGACCACTTCCCCGCGTCCCCTACGCACTGCTCAGCAGTACATACACAGCGCGCTGCGCTCTTAGCAAGATAAAGTGCAAATTCCTTGTCACCGAGGAGGAGTTAGTCCTCGCGTGCGCGGGGGGCGTCATGCGCAATGGTCCCGCGGCCTCCCAGGAAGCCTCCTCCTCCTCTCTCACTGCTCAACGCCAGGCCAGGCCCCGGCCCGAGTAAGAAGAGGAGCGCTGTTCCATAAATTACACCTCGCACCTGTGCCGGGGGGAGAGAGTAGGGAGCGGGGGACGCGACGGGGAAGGGGTTGTTCCCCCACGCGGTGGCCCGGCCGGCCTGCTGCAGCTTCCCCCCCCCCCCTATACCCTCCCCACCCCCACCCCCGCCACGCTCCTTTCCGGGTTTGCCGGTCGAGTAAGCCCGCCCGAGAACAAATAACGCAGCGTCACATAATTTGGCTGGGCGAGATCATTAGCCGTTCGTTGCGGCCGCGCGCTCTGTCTCTGTCTGTCCCGCTCTCCACACGCAACCCCCTTGATGGCGGCGGAGTGGGAGGGGGAGGGGGGGTGGAGTAAAGGATCGTTCGGGAAGTGCCGCGCCGCGCGGCGGGTGAGGTTGCGGGGCTTGGTGGGTTTGGTGGGTATTTATTCGACCCTCTGGCTACCGCGGATATGATGGCCCGGTGATGGGTCGGCTAGGCGGTAGTATTTTCTCTTTCCTGCACGTACGCCTGGCTGGGCAAAAACATAAAACTAACATCTGAAAAACAAATAATCTAGAGAAATGAGGTGCGGGACCCAAGGGCCGCGCGGCACGGCGGGCCCGCACGTAGAGAAGGGATGGAGGGGAGGGGTGTGCCACCTTGGCTCTTGGCTCCTCCTCCGCTCGCAGCAGCTCTCGCTCGGTTTCGGTGTCGTCGCCAGACGAGACTCTTTTTCCTGGGAGCGCAGCGGTAGTTTGGCAGCCCTGTAATTGTCATGGTGACATGTTTCTTCGTCTTCGCTCTCCCCTTTCCCTCCCCTCCCGTTCCCGCCCCCATCTCCAGCTGCGCTCCCCTTCTCTCTTTCCCCCCTAACTTGCCATCGAAATCGACGGACGTGGTAGAGGAGATTGCAAACGCTGTTTCCAGCGGAAGTGGCGTGCGAAGGTTCTTCCGTTCAAACAAATTAGCGACGAGCCGGCGGCGCGCCCTTCGCCATATACCGAATGTATACAAAGATACAAAGACACGGAGAGTAAAGTATCGTGGCCGGCTCTATCTTGAGACGACAACAACAAAGCGGGGCTGAGATAGGGACGTCTGCATGGCCGGTGCGGGGCGGGGCGTGGCGGGGCGTGGCGGACCAGCGCCGGGGAGTAAGGAGCGCCAAACGGCTGGCGAGATACGAGGCGAATGTATGTCGGAGTGTCGGAGACGCGGGGTGGCGCAGGGTAGGGTAGGAGGGCGGTCCAAGTAAGCGACTGGGGCGGGGCGGGGCAGGGCGGGGCGGGGCGGGCAGGGGGTGGAGGAGGAAGAGGACGCCGCGGCGTGCCGCCAACGGCTATCTACCTCTGCGCCACCGGGCAGTACTTGGATTCATTGCTGGAAAAAGTGAAAAAAGTCAAAGTAGAGTGCGAGGTGCGAGGGGGTTATTGGGGTTGGGCGGGGGCGGGAAGGCACGAGGCCAGACAGCAGCCCGACAAAGGGGGCCGCCGGGCCGCCCCGCCTCGCCCCCGCCCCTGGGGGTGGAGGAGTGACAGAGATCGCGCCGCCTGCCGGACACGCCGGCCCCTGCGGCCCCCAACCCAACGCACCGGACAGCCGGATGTATCTCTCTGTGCGCAGCGCGACACTTCCGGGGGCGGGCCTACGCCTGAAGCCACTCCGACCCCCCCCCCCCCCCCTACAGGGCGCAGGGGCGCAGGGGCGCAGGAGGACAGGGGCGCAGGAGGACGGGGGCGCAGGCGTATACTACTTCTGGACGTGATAAGAGTTGGAGGTTGGGGGGCAGGTGTAGCAGGTTACACGGGAGCGGAGCGGGGCGGGGTGGGGCGGGGCGCGAGGGGACGAGGCACTGTGCAGAAGCCCATCTTCAGCCCGCCCCGCCCTCTACCGCCTCCCCGCGCTCGTCTGCACCGAGAGTTTCCAAGCTTTTTTCAAATCTTGGCGAAAACAGCGTGGAGAGGGTGTAATCCCGTTGTGAGGTGGTGGGTCGGGCGGGAAACACGTCGAGGACGCGGCGCTCTCGGCCCCCCCCCCCCCCCCGAAACGTACGGGTTTTTGTGTTTGCAGGACTCCTTTTGAGTCCGCTCGGAGGTCCAGCACTCTGGGCCCGCGGTCCCGGCCGGACAATTCTCTACAAAGAGCCACGTAATCGAATAATGACGGATTCTGCCTAAGGCTTCCTGTCGCTGATTGGAGACATTGGGAACGGCCTTCGGAATGCCGGCATGAGCTTAATTTCATTTCATTACCGCCCATTTCATCTTTCCTTTTCTTGCCGTGGGCTGTTCAACGTATATCGATCATACATCATCGTTCACGGATAGCGATAATATGTTTTATGTCATTAAGGTAAATTTTTTTATAGGAGCCTTTAGCCCTCCTTGTTTTTGTTGCCATTTCCTATTCAATAATGAATCGTCGTTGCAGGGGTTAGTCATCAGGGGGAGGAGCGGGTTCTGAAGGGAGATAGGGAGAAAGAGGGGTGAAGTGTAGGAGGAGGAGGAAGAGGAGCGAGGAGGAGCGAGGAGGAGCGAGGAGGAGCGAGGAGGAGCGAGGAGGAGGAGGAGGAGGAGGAGGAGGAGGTGGGAATTGAAAGCGTAACCGACTTTTCTCCCCTGGCGGTTCAGCGGCGAGAGATTGCGTCCCAAATGCGGTGGAATGTTTCGCTGCCGCAGACGAAACAATTTGCAAGGCGTCCAAACATTATTACGGCCGGGCCGGGCCGGGCCGGGCCTCGGCAGGGCGAGGAGGAGGCCGTAATTGACGTCATCAGGGAGGTGTCGCGCGCTCCCGTGCCGCGCCCAACAAGTAAATATAATTCGCCGCGTTGCTGATTTGCAGTATATTTTTTCGGTTTTACTTCTCCATTTTATTTAATTTCTTATTTTTTTTCTTTATTTATCAAATAAAAACTCTCATAAACAAGACACAGACCCTGTACACAGCCGGGAAAAAGGATCTCTAAGCACGACAAAGTATCGTAAGTAATATGAAAATTCGACGAAAAGACTTTCTTGTCCTTGTTCAGTGGTGCGCGTGGCGCTGGCGGGGAGTGTCGGCGCGTGGAGGCGCCCGCCTGGCCGGCCCGGCCCCCGGCCCGGCCCCGCGAGCTTACCTCCGCCCCGCCCCGGCGCGGCGCCGCGCCTCCGCGCGCACAAGCCGCACAGGCAGCGTTATCTTTTTAGGGGACGCCTTTTTATCCCGCGCTCCTTTCATTCTCCGCCATTCTTTTTTTTTTATTTATTCATAATACAATGTCCACGCGCCTCGTCCCGCTCCGCCCCAATGCGCCGCGCCGCGCCGCGCAGCGCCTCCCGTCGCCTCGCCTCGCCACGTCCAGCCCAGCCATTCTGGCCGAGGAAATTGGCAATAAGAGCAAGTCTTAATTTCCGGCGTTTTATCTACTGGAGAGGGCCTGCTCTCCTCTGTTCACTCATTTCCCTAAACTCGGATCAACCCCGCTACCAACTTCTATCCTCGAGCATGAACCAAGGAAAAAGGAAAATAAAATCGCCAAGAACAATGAAAAGTTCTGCAGTTTTCTCACGGACAGAGAAGACGGGGAAAAACGTTAAACCTAGTAGGAGTGCGTGTGAATCTGGATGACAAAGCTGGGAGGGCCGCGCAATTCATCGCTGTCGCTCAAGTTTGCGCCGAGTTGACTCTCCGAGGACAAAGCTGGCGGCCGGGCCGGGCCGGGCAGCTCTGGACAGCGGTGACGACGCGACGGCGACGTGCGCGGACAGACCGACGGACAGCCGGGCCAGACACACAGACAGTCACTCCTGGGTGGGGTGCTGTCTCCGCAGCGTCCCAAACCGTCCGACCTATTGTTCTGGTCTGACAGGACGTGTCCGCGCGTCGCTCAGACCACAACCCTTCCCCCGACCCTGTCCCCCTACCCCCATCCCTCACCTCGCTCGGGCGCCCTGCATCAAAATCCCAGACCCTTATCCTAATCTTACACAAAACACCCGCTTGCCTTTCCAACAAATCCTCCACCCTCGCCCCCTTCCCCTTGCACATTCTCACCAACTCATTCCACCAGCCTCTGTCTACGGGGCCGGCTCGGCGGGCGGGGCCCGGCTGGTATAGTTGCCTCGAGCTGTTTGCCCGCCCGGTTGCCTCGCCGATTGCCTATGCCGTGCCTGAGCCGCTGTGTTGTTCTGTCGTCAGCAGGGCCGGGCAGGGCCGGGCCGGACGCCAGCTGCAGAGCACACAATGAGTTCCTTGCAGGCCCGGCCGGCCGGGCGGCAGGGCGGCAGGGCTGCGTGCGCAGGGGCGCCCCCGCGCCGCGCCCAGCCCTGCTCACCCCGCACGCAGCCGCAGGTGCAGGGGCGGAAACAAACGATACCGCGGCGATGCAGCAACGCGGAACAACAAACGACTATACAGGAGCGGTGTTGATGAGGGCGAACTCCATTCGCGCCTCTCCTCTCCTCTCCGGCAGCGGCACCGGCCGCGCCGCGCCCGCAAAAGGAATCTGCATGACACGACAGGCGCGCGTCCGCGCCGGCCACGCCACCCGGCAACGCCCTCCCCCCCGGCACCGCGCCGGCGTCGAAAGTTTTGACAGTGGCGGCGCCGCACGCGCCGAGCGCGCGATCGAGACGATATCGAGTTTAATTTCCGTGTGAATTAAAAGGGGCAAAGAGCCGGCAAGCCTGGCCCCAGCCCGGCGCGGGCTGGTCCCCTCCCCTCCCTTCCCCTCCCCTTCCCCGTTGCGCTTCATCGTTCACAGCAGCAGTTCACTTTCCTCCCCACCCCGCCCCCCGCCCCGCCCCGCCACGCCCCGCCACGCCCCGCCACGCTAGGCACCCGAGTGTCGCAGCCGGTCCACTGATGGCAATCAAGGCCCCGCAGTCAGAAACTCGGCTCCGGCAGTCCAAGTTTCACACGGCAGAGCCCCTCCACGCCACGCCACACCCCGCCACACCCCGCCACGCCCCGCGCCGCTCCCCGCGCCGCTCCCCGCCATGTCAAATCATCTGTCTCCCGCTCGCGCGAGGACGGCGGCGCAGGGTGGGGCGGGAGTAGTGCCCGCCTCTTGCACTTGGGGAGGGAGTGTCGGGGGCGGCAAGAGAAGGGAGGTAAGAGAGAAAAACACAACAGCCGCCCGAGTGAAAGCAAAGTCTGCCGCTGCCGCAGGTGCAGCTCTGCTACAAAAGCGCCTGCTAGACCTTTGGGCGTGCCGGGCCGCGCCGTGCCGTGTAGGGGACCGGGCCAGGCCCGGTGGGCCCGGGCCGGGGCGCCGAGGCGAGGGCCGCCGGGGTTGTTGTACCAGGACGCAACAGGATTTGGATATGACATGCATGTTTTATACGCCGCCACACAGGCCCCCGTTCGTGAGCCCCGGCGCGCAACACCGTGGCTAACTTTTGGTATTGGCGCTTAAATGTCAGGGGAAGCGGATTGAAACATCAACCGCTTCCACACCCAAAAAAAAAAAAAAAATGGGAAAGAAAAAAGGCATAGGCCGTCCTTATCTGTGAGAGACGGAGTGCGCAAGCACTGACACTCGAAAATAGGATCCGGCACATCCGATTGAAACGGACTGCTGCAACACGATAATAAAATGAATGGGAGCAATTTTAAAAAAAAATGTAGGAGAGGTCTATCGGTGGGGCGAGGTGGGGCACTCGTTCATGTCGATGCAAGGGCTGTGCAAAGAGAAAGAGAATGTGGGGCGTAGCGGGGTGGGCGCAGCGGGCCGAGTGCGGTCCCGGTGAGGGCGAGGCCTGGGCCCCGCGCTCCGCGCCCCGCGCCCCACCCCCGCGCCACCCCCGTCTGCGCGGGATCACCATGCGAATCACAGACAGGCTCATGGGGGAAAAGGCAGGAAAAAAAATAGTAGTTGCAGAGATCTCGCGGTCTTTCATCGCACTGAAAAACCCAGCGAGAGAGGGACCGCTGCAGAGCGCAGGGCAGGCGCCCTCTATCGCCGGGGGAGGGGGATAGACGGGTCGAATAGACAGATGTGACAGGATAGAGGCTAGGGGGAGGCTTTCTTTCTACCCACCTCTTTCCTGCCCCAATAATGGATTGGCTCCCTTCGGCTTGCCCTTTGAGGGGCAAAGGGAATCCAAATGCGGACCTAATCCTAGCAGGCGACATGCTTCACTTTGCAGACAGACGGGCAGACATCATCTCGCTTTGGGTCCGTTTCGCGCTCCGCTCCGCTCACAGCAGTTACCCCCGCCCCCGCCCGCAGCCTCTCCAGCTCCCCAGCCCCCAGCCACCGGTAGGTCATGGTTCGTTGGGAGTCTGTGGTCTGCGGCCACGGAGGCGGGAGGGGCATAGGGAGGGGAGGGGAGGGGGGAGGCAAGGCCTCGCGTTAGACCGACATTGTCTAACTAACCACCTTACGGGCCCAGCGAGTTGAAATGGAGGACCGGGACCGGGGAGCAGGCCAAGACAAGAATGGACGGATAGATAGATAGATAGATAGATAGATAGATAGATAGATAGATAGATAGATAGATAGATAGATAGATAGATAGATAGATAGATAGATAGATAGATAGATAGATAGGCCTAGTGCGAGCACACATGGGGTTTGTCTTCCTAATCCCTCTGCATATGTAGCAGCAGCAGCAGCACAGCAGAGTCCGCATTTAGGGGAAAGTAGGGGACAGAGAGGGAAGAGAAGGCGAGAAGGGGGAGAAGAGGGGAGAGAGGGAGATGGAGAGTAAAGTGGACTCCGTCATTACGACGCGCTCCTCGCGTGATCCGAGTAGGGCAGGGCGCGGTCCCTACTTACTCAGGAGTACCTCCCCACCATTCAGCAGGCCTGACGCCTTCACCTTCCTTCCCTCCTTCTCCCTCCCCCTCCCCCTCCCTCTCTCTCCCTCTCTCCCACACACATGCAGCGGGTCCTTACCATACGGTAGTGCACACACGTCGTTGCGGTCCGCGCCAGTACTGCCTCGGGTCTGGTCTGGTCTGGTCTGGCAAGAGTGTATCGGATTACTTGGGACCACCGGGGAACTACCAGCGACAGCAAGTCCCGGGGCGGGAGCGGGACTAGAGGGAAAACTGTGGGAGGGAGAGAGAGAGAGAGGAAGCCGTTGTTGCGTGCGTGCGTCCAAAACATAAATTTAAATGGGAGTAGAGAACGCTCGGTAAAGACAATGAAAAAAAAATGTTAGTCATTTTTACGAGGTTGAAGTAAAGTTTTTTTTCGTCACGGATTTTTAAAAAATGTATTTTGCCACCAGACCAGCGGTGTGTCCCATTAGGGCGTGCCGTGGTTGCAGTCCATGGCACAGACTTAGGTGAGGACTGGGCAAGGTAACTTTCAAGAACGAGAGGCGTAAGCGCTTGATTGTCAGAGAGAGAAAGAGATAGAGAGAGAGAGAGTGAGAGAGAGAGAGAGAGAGAGAGAGAGAGAGAGAGAGAGAGAGAGAGAGAGAGAGAGAGAGAGAGAAGCCGCGGGGAGGGGGAAGGGTTGACGAATAAGAGGAGGGGACGCAGTAGAGGGAGACGGCTGGAGGAGGGGAAAGGGAGAGAGAGACCATCCCCCTCCCACCTTGTTAGTAATGATGAAAGCAGTCCAAAGTCAAAAGCTGGGCCTCGCCTCCACTCAGAGGCCGTCGCCGTGGCCCTCGCCCTCGCCGTCGCGGCGCGGTGGTGGCCGGCGGGGCGCGGCGACTCTGATATTGGCTCTGCCGCGCCGCGCCGTACACCGCAAACGAGTCTGGCTTGGCTGCACAATTTTTTTTAATTTTTTTTTTTGTTTGGCTTTGCTGAGTCCGCGAGAGGGAACGCCCTGCGGGTAGGCAATACGGCGCGGGTGTGCCGGGCGGGTTTGCCTACCCACTCGCTGACAGGCGCCCGGGCCCCGGGCCGGGCGGTGCAGCGTCACGGCGCCGCCGCCCCGCCGCCTCTATTCTTACTCCTAGGCGGCGGCGGCGGCGGCGGCGTGTGTACTTCAACTTTAACAACCCCTTGCAGAGGCGGGCCGGGCCGGGCGGGCGTACCTGCCGGGCGGCGGGGCGGGCCATGGCGCGACGCTGCCAGCGTCGTCAGCGGCGGCGGCGGCGGTCTAACCGGGTGACTTAGCCGACGGCAAACTTTGCTCCACGGCTCACCACACTGTTGGAGTAGCGGGGGGTGGAGACAGGGGGGGAGGGGCGGTAGCGGGGCGGAGCCTGACGGAGCGGGCTGTCACCCAGACCACTCAGACGCACATCACCTTCCCAAAGTGTGTCACTTCGAAAACCACACGGCACCGCACGGCCGGCCACAGCGCTTCTTGCAGCGGCAGTAGCAGTCCCCCGGCCCCGGCCCCGGCCCCGCCAGGCGGACCCCGCCCCACTCCGTCGCATAGAGAGATTCTCCATCAGATTGAAGTGCACCATTTTTCCATGGACGGCATGTCCTCTCCCCGCTCCTTTGGCCCGGGCCGCTACGCACCGCCGCCCTTAAAAGAGAAGGGGTGCAATGCCCTGGGACTGGCCGGCCCGGCCGCACCGCCGCCTCGTGAGGGGGGCTGTGGCTGTGGAAGTGTACACAGCGGAGAAGGGAAAAAAAAACTTGCGGAAATTTACACAGCGGAGAAGGAGAAAGAAATCATGTCGGTTCACAAAGAACGGCTCTCCGGATTTACTTTGCTACCCGTCCTGCCGCACCTGACAAATTTCTGAGCCCGTGCAGCGAGCACTGTGGGACACATAGCTTCGCTCCCGCCCGAGACACCCGCACCACGCCACGGCAGGCCGCTCCTGAACCATTACCTTATCAGTGGTGCTGAAAGAGGGGAGGGGGGCTAACGCTCGGCTGCAACATGAGCGTGACGGCAGTGCAACGTGACACCCCGACGCTACGCTCCGCCTCGCTCGCTCTCCGCGATTTCCTAAGGTTCCGCGCGCGTGCCCTGCCCACTGTCTCGCACTATCTTCCCTTCGCTGTTGGGGGTGCAAGAAGAAGGCACTCTGCCAACAGGAAAGAAAAAGAGAATAAGAAATATTCGCAATATTTGCAAGGGCAGCAGCAATGGTCCCACAGTATGTATGGAGGGATATCTTTCCATGGGGGCAGCAGCCTCCGCCATGATAGCGCTGCAATATCGCGCCGGGCCGGGTCGGGCCGGGGATCAATGAGCTGCTGAAACAGGAGACGTCACAGAGTACATGGCGACGATTGTGTTCGGGAGAGCGCGGGCTAGGGAGCGGGGCGGGGTCGGGGGCGGCCTAGAGAGGTCGATCGTTTCTTTCTGTAGCATTCCCTCAGTACTTCCTTCCCTTCTCCCAGCAGCAGCAGCGCTGAGTTTGTCTCCAGACACGCCATACGCCGGCCCGGCCCGCCATAGGGCTTTGGCGAGGCAGTCCTTATACCCGCTGGAGACGGGTTGGAAAATGGCTGCAGTCCGGCGCGGCCGGAGGGGGAGAGGGCGGGGCCGGGGGGGGGGGGGGAGAGGCCGCTGATGTCTGCAAGACTTTTGGAAGGTCTTCCTCTTGGCCGCGCCGGCCGCGCTACGCCGAAGTGCCGAGTCGGAGCTGTTGTTGTTGCAGCTGACTGAGCTGCAGCGCAGCGGCTGCGGCGGCAGCGGGCCGTATGAAGCTGCGAGACGGGCGCCCTCTCTGCCCCCCTCCAAGCGCTCTACCCACGCTCGCTGCGCTCTTTGAGGCATCAGCATAAAAATAGGGACGAGTAATAAAAACAAAACGCGGGAATCAATTCGAATAAAAATCCGTGTGTCGTCGGGTCGGGAGTCCGTATCGCCGATAAAAGAGTTTATGACGGCGGCTGTGGAACGTCCCGGTAATCCATCCTCATCTTTGGCAAAGAGCCGCAGTCAAGATTTAGTGCTGAAGAAAGCGAGGAAGAGGTCAGGGTGGATGGAGAGAGGAAGGAGGGAGAGAAGGAGGGAGAGGGAGAGACGAGACTTGTTCTTCTTGCCACAATTCCAAAGCTACGCCTCAGTTTCTTACGATATGACGCGGTCCTCATCCCTCTTGGATGTAGTATCATCGGTAACACGACCGGCCCGGCGAGCGGTGGATAGGGCGGGGTTGGGGTGGGGGAAGGGGGCTAGGGGCGGGGGTAGGGGCGTGGGTAGGGGCGGGGGTAGGGGCGGGGGTGAGGCGGGGGCAGGGGTGAGGACGAGGGAGAGGCACAGGTGTCCGATAACCAGGCGGCGGTATGCGGGCGCTACGGGCCCCGCTATGGGGCCCGGGGGCCCGGCCAGGGCAGGCGCCACCAAGGAGTCCATGCCCGGAATGGCATCCTCGTACTTTAGAAATATGCAAAGTTTAGCTTAGCCCTATGAAAATCGTCCGGCACCGCCTGCCCTGTTTTTTTTTCTTTCTCCGTGACGTAATGCATTCCCCGCCTGTGGGCGGCCGGGCGGGATACGATAGGATTCAAGACATGATGCGTTCGAGTCCCTTTCTTTCGGCCACGGAAAGAATTCCGATTCCCCGAGAGGTTTCCAAGAGACATGCTATAAAAAGTTAGCATCTAAAATTCGCGGACGATAGATATTTCCTTCTCTCCGCTTCGCTACAGCTTAAACGGTGCGGCCTGCCGGCGGTGGCGCTGCAGGTGAGCCCTACCTGGGCCGACCATGCGGAAAGCACATCACGGGGGTGGCGGTGCGGGGCAGGGCCCGGAGGGGCGGGGCGGGGCGGAGCGAGCGAGACGGCGATACGTTTACCCGATAACAGACGGAGCAAGGGCGGAGGCACATCAATGCATCATGGTGCAGCACCGAGCGGGCTGCGGGGCGGGGCGGGGCGGGGCGGGGCGGGGCGGTCCCACTGCGGCTGCCGCCGTAGCCTTTGCAACTCCGGCGAGGCATGAAATGTCCGACATCACACATAATACACGCGGTGGGGTGGGGCGGGGCCCTCTTTACACCTTTCCTGCAGAGAACGGCCAGACCAGGCGCAGGAGCAAAATCTATATTTTTTTTTTTAGAAAAGCATATTCGCATACCGCTTTCACTAATGAGGAATATTGATGTGACTCTCCTTGTATCTTCTGCATTGAGCACACGAGGAGGCCAGCGCGGGCAACTCCCACAGAAGAGGAGTGGAATTAAAATACACCGACTCTTTGGTCCTTTTTCGACGAGGAACAAAGGGCGGGCGCGCCGTGCCCTTGTCGCACTGCGGAGGTACCCGGTACCCGTCCCGCAACGGTCCGGCCCGCAGTCGCGAGTCTAACTGTTTCCCTCCCCCACTACCCCCTCTCCCTTCCCATTCCCCACTCTCCCTCCCCCTCTCGCTCACACACGTGTCACGTGCTCTCATCTGCTGTCCGCTGCACCGCAACAAACTCGACTCACGTCTTTTTTCCTCCGAAAATTGAGTCTCTCTCTCTCTCTCTTTCTCCCCCTCTCTCTCTCTCTCTCTCTCTCTCTCTCTCTCTCTCTCTCTCTCTCTCTCTCTCCTGCACCACCCGCGCCTCCACCCTCTTCACCCGGAAGCCGAAAGAGAGAAAGGGATGCGTTTTACGAGCAGCGCCGCTCAGGTCGTTTGGAGTAGGTCACGTCGAAGATAAGGCACCGTCAGCCCTCTGTGTTCAAACACACCACCACAACACATTTCAACCGAAACAGAAACAAAAACAATCAATCTTCCGTTAAAGGGCAAAGTAAGCGGGAGTAAACGTCGGCGGGAGAACCTACACCCGCAAGGGCGAAACAACTCTCTGAATTTTTTGTAAACCTCGTAATTTAGAAAACATTCAGGTAAATTAAGAGAAATTCAGAAAACAGGTAGATTCAAATCCAGAGAAAATTTAAGCGAACATCGCAAAAATTCAATAAGGATTCACAAAAATTTACAATAATTCTGGAAAGAAAGAGAGAGATGCGAGTAGGAAGAGCAGGCGAATCGAACCCGCACGGCTCAGTCCTGCAGGGACAGCATCTCTGCAGCCAGCGCACTGGGCAAACAGACGGCTCGGGCAAAGGCAAACTGCAGCTAGCGCTCGTGAGTGTGTGTGTGTGAGAGGGAGAAAGAGAGAGAGAGAGAGAGAGAGAGAGAGAGAGAGAGAGAGAGAGAGAGAGAGAGAGAGAGGGGGGGGGGGAGTTGGAGACTGTGAGTAAAGGGGGGGGGGGGGTCCTAATGCCGGCTTATTGAACAGGTCGGCCACACAGTTCGCAAACGAATTAGTGCCGCAGCATAGTGAAAACACTGCTGATGATAACGTGTACATAATGCCGAGCTGGGTCGCTCCCGATGGGGGAGACGGGCACACACACACACACGCACGCACACATAAGGCACTCCCCACACACAGCTTGCAACAACGACGATAAAGTTTCCAGCCGGGTTGCCTTCGTCGTATAACTGAATCCTACTTACTCTCCTACACAGAGAGACGTTGAGACGAGACACGGGTATGTTGGGGTGTGTGAACAGGATAAAATGATAAAAGTTTTGCCGCTAAGCGAGCGCGGCCAAGTAAGAATTTTTTTTTAAATGGAAAGAAATGTAACTTGACAAATTAGCAGAAATAGCACTTTCTACGCAATAACGTATTTGCTTTCAGATGGCAATGATGTGCTGTGCATGTAGAAAACTCCCTTGCGGCGAGGCTTTCAGCACGGACGGGCCGGAGACAACAACAGAGACGCGATCCGTCGGAAAGTAAGTGCGTAGCTGCTTTTACTACCGGCCTACATGCCAGGAAGCTCCACTCGTTCACCCTCCGCCCCACCCCGCCCCGCCCCGCCCCACCACGCACTGCGACCCTAGTGACCGTATTCATGAGGGGCCGCTGGCCGCCCAGGCAGTTAGACCGACGAGAGTCCTGCCCCTCACGACCCCGGCCCGGCCTCTGCCCCTCCCCCTCTCGCTCTCTCTCCCTCCCTCCCTCTCTCCCGACCGAGAGGAGAGGGAGGAATCCTCTTTATGGCGCGACTGCGTCGTCCTCATTCCATCTCCCTCAAGGCGTAGGCGTGAGGGCTACAAGCGGCATTTAGCGAGGGGGGAGAGAGAGAGAGAGAGAGAGAGAGAGAGAGAGAGAGAGAGAGAGAGAGAGAGAGAGAGAGAGAGAGAGAGAGAGAGAGAGAGAGAGAGAGAGAGAGAGAGAGAGAGAGAGAGATGCTCGGCCCAGCCTCTCCTCTCCGCGTCTTTCCCCTGCACTACGAATCAGGGCGACTTGTGTGACTCTCACACACGCACACCACACACACACACACTCTGCTGGTACTATTAGAGGAGCAGCAAGCTGCTTAAATGTCGCACCCAATGATGGTTCCCGGCGTCATGGCGAGACCCGGCGCAGCGCAGCGCTGCCTCGCAGCCGACAAACGGCTCTTTGCCCCTCTGCCATCGTGTGTCAAACACGCAGACGCATGCACACACCCAGTGCGACACTGGCTGATGTAAACACTACGCTACGCCCAGATAAAAAATAGCATTGCAGTCAAAAACAACAAGATAACTGCTTACCTTTTGGCGTCCCGATCCGAAAGTCAAGGTTACAATCCCTTTTTCCCCAGTGCCCCGGTTTACGCGTAGGCCATCACGTTCCGCCTGGAATATAAAAAAAAATAGAGAGTATCAGTGGCAGCGGTGCGGCAACAGCAGCAGGGCCGATGGACCGTAAAATAAATTCCTAGAGGTCGGTGGGAGCGGGTGCGGGGAGGTTCGTGTCCTGCGGCGGGCCGGGCGGGGCGGGGCGGGGCGGGGCGGGGCGGGGCGGGGCGGGGCGGGGCGGGCACAGTGCCGCGAGGAGACGCGACGCGACGCGACGCCACGCCGCGAGACAAAGCGGCACGAGATATTAATGACAAGGCGAGGCGGGCGGGGCGAGTCACGCTGCAGGGGCTTACGGCACAGCGCAGCGCATCTCTGCAGCCTCGACACTTTTCTTTTCTTTTTTTATTGGCGGGACCTTTGTTGTTGTAGCTCACGGTAAAACTGGCGTCTTATATGTTTTTCCAAATAAAGGTATTGAAAACCAAGAAGGAATATTTAAACACCTCTCTTGGTTTTCAAGACCTCCTGGCAAATCCGAGAAGCCAGTTGGGTGCGTTCCGCGTGGCGAGTGCTTTTTCTGGCCATCCCGCTAAGCACCCCGGCAAAACTGAACACACCCTCACTCGATGTATCGAACAGCCGCGCCCCGCCCCGGCCCGCACTGCCACTGCCCCCTAGAGTGCCGTAATAACTAACACTATTAATCATGTAGGTCCTCCCCCGGCCCGGCCCCGGCCCGGCGCGCGCAACTTGGCTCTGGCCGCTGGCTCTGTTCCGGAGATAGTCGATGTGGAAGGTGGTGTGTGGTGTGAGTTCGACTGGTCAGTGTGGCCGCGGCGGCTTTCGTTCGCCGTACCGCGCCGACCAGGCCGCGACAAACGCCACAATGCCGTGGCGAACGATAGAGCGGGACGATATGTTTTTCGCCAAGTTGCGAACTTTCGTCCGAACTTTTGCGCAAACGTGTGCGTGCGTGTGTGTGTGTGAGAGAGAGAGCTCGTGTGTGATAGAATTCCTCGCTATCAGACGGATCGACTGATCAATTCACATATCTATCCATCTCTTATTTTCTAGTAGTGTCGAGAGAGAGAGAGAGCGAGAGAGAGAGAGAGAGAGAGAGAGAGAGAGAGAGAGAGAGAGAGAGAGAGAGAGAGAGAGAGAGAGAGAGAGAGGAGGGATTAGCTGACGACAGCCCTTCTCCGCAACCATGGCCAGCATTCCCTCATACCTGACAACTCGTTTCGGTCGTGATTCAATACCACCACGTAAAGTTTAAAAAATAAAAAAATAAAAATTGATAAAGTTTTGTCTACACAGCTCAGCTAGCTGAGAAAGAGAGAGAGAGGGTGGGGTGGGGTGGAGGGGGGAGCAGAGATCATTTTTCTTCCGTTTAAAAATATTTCCCGATAACGACCGAGCTCGCCACAAAGCGAGGCTAAATCACTTTCCATCGGAGCGGCAAATTCTTCGCAAATTTGGTCTGACGTTGATTCATATCGACGCGCGCCGCGGTGTTATCGCATTCTATTGAGCTAAAAAACCGGGGGGAAAATAAAGGTTTTACAAGCAGCCAAATCGTTGGATGGCGCAGTGTCGAGATGAGATGGAGGTGAAATAAAAAAAAATGCCCGGCGAGATAGGCCAGCGGCGCGCGAAGGCGCAATCGAAGATTAGAAAGATGTTGACATTTCCGGATCGTGATTATCTTCGGCGCGCAGTAGCAGGGGAGAGAGGGAGGGGGGAGGGAGGGAGAGGGAGAGAGAAGGACAGAGCGCGGCCCTAATTTGGTCGGCAGGTAGGGGGTGGGGGCAGGGGTAGGGCAGGTAGGAGGGGAGGTCGGGAGGGTTGTACCCCCAGCCTCACAGCATCCGCAGCCTAACCGCGTGGGGCAGGGGTGGCGGGGGGAGGGGGAGGAGGAGGGGAGGAAGAGAGGGGTGGAGGTTAGTAAGCAGGCGGATGAAGCGTTTGCCCCGAAAAGCGAGAAATGAATTAAGGGCGCCACGCTCCGTTACAGCAGTGGTGATAAACCGCCGTAATCACCCCTTTAAATTCATGAGCTGTCCCCTCCTGGGGCCCGGCCGCCGCGCCGCCACCTCACCTCGGCCCCCGCCGCCCCCCGCCGCCCCCCGCGGTGTGTTGTCCGCCCCCCGCAGCCGTGCGAGTGGCGGCGGACCCGCGTGCATGATTGAGTTGGCGCGTCTCGTGTTCGGACGACACGTAACACGGGGGAAAAGCGACATAGATTGAAGAGAGAAAACTCTGCGTTTTGTTTTATCTTTGCAGAATACTAGTTTATGTTGTTTTTTTTTTTTACCTGATTTTTTTTTTTCACATTTGCAAAGGCTGCACATCGGACAGGACGGTGACGGTAATCGGGGGTATAAATATCCTGCACATTGAGAGAATCCCTCATAATCCATGCAGATTCTCGCGAACCCAGTCGCAAGTCGTCGAGGGAGCCGGTCGGGGCTACACGACTTCTCCGGCGCACTGCTTACTACTGCTGCGACTCCAGAATGGCTCCGGGTCTGGTTGGGGCGGGGCGGGGCTGGAGGGGACGCGGCCCGATTGTTCACTGGAGAGCCACAGAGCCGTAACCCGCAGCGCCACGCCGCGGAGCGGAGCGCGCGCATGTGTAATTCAAATCAAAGCCGGATTAGCGCAAACGCCACGCCACGCCACTCCACGGCAAGCGGCGGATACATTTCGTTATTGCGCCGCGCAACACATGTGTGAGGGATACAAGGGGAGCTGCGGGGCGGGGCGGGGCGACACGCACGCAGGAAGGATAAGGGAGGAAAGAGAAACGGAGGGGCGGAGGCTTGGGTCGCGACTCTGCGGGGCTGTGATTGGCCAGGTGGTGACCGCGAGAGGCATGCACGGGGGGCAGGGCAGGGCAGGGGGCGGGACGAAGTCCCTCAGCCAGATAAATGATGCGCGCGTCAACGTGAAACAAACGACGGGCCCTCCTGAATAGAGACGCGGCCACGTTTATTGCGGGGGGCGTCATTAATTCAGACGCACTGACAGTCATTTACTTTTCCTTTTTATTCCTTTTCGTCCGTCTTTTTTTTTTTAAACCTTTCTTATTATTTACGTGCTGCGGCCCCTTCAGCTGAGCTGCTGGTGTCCGGGCCCCACTCCACCACCCCGCCCAGCAGCAGCGTGAAGTCAGATTAAATCTTGTTCCATTCGCTAAAGCGTTTCGTTTTTCTAATATTTAGTTATCCGAATGATTCCTCGCCCAAGTTCCCCATCCCCTCGCTGCGTTGACTTCTCTCTGTCTCTCTCACTCTCACTCTGTCGGGAGGGGAGATTCACGGAAAGTGTTATTTTAGCATTTAGGCCAACGCCTGGAGCACCGCCAGAATTGAAACAGGCTCCCCAAAGCGCGGTGGGAAAGAGCTTGCAAGAGACTTTGTACGAGTCGGCGCGGGGCGGCGCGGGGCGGCGCGGGGCGGCGCGGGGCGGCGCGGGGCGGCGCGATGGAGCGTCTTTTAACTCGACTGCCGGCGCGGCGCCTGCCCGGCCTGCTGCCTGCTGCTGGCCACGCGCGCAGCCTCCTTCAATTTCTTTTTTAGATGTTTGCAGCTTAATTGCCCTTGCAAATAAATCGCACGGAAAAGCTTTCTTCTGCATGGCGGAGCAGCAACAGCAGAGCCGAGCAAAACACATCAGGACGCCAAACTGTTCCGATTTCCTTCGTCGCCCCGCGCACTACCGCGCCCACCCACCCCGCGGCCGAGCACTGCCCTTCTCCAACGCGACGCGCGGAACAAGCGAGGTCTCTCCGCGCACGGGCGGCTGCCCCGCACTGCCCCGTGTGGTTATGCAACGAGCCAGCAGGCCGGGCCCGGTGGGCCGGGCAGCCTTGTCCAGTCTGTCGAGCGGCCCCCTCTCCCCTCCCCCACCCCCTACGCAAACTTGTCTAGCCCCGCCTCAAGTTTCCGACCAAACGCCGACCGGGACCAGGCCGCCACCTGGGGCCGGACCTGGCCTGCTGCTGTCGGGCCTACGGGCACTGTGCCTGCCCTGCACCAGCCGCCTGCACCTGCGACATCCACCCCGCCCGCCCCCGCCCCGTGCGGCCGACACTCAAGAATAATTTAAACACCTCACGCCACGCCCCCTATACCCGCCCCCCATCTTATTTGCCGCCTCCTTTAGTATTTCCCTCCTTCCTACACGTAATGCCGCGAGATCCACTTTAATCCCCCGGACGCCCTCTCTGTCTCACCCCCCTCCTCCCCTGCACGCACGATAGTGGCTTTGCAGACGGCGCCATGAATCTTTGGCCGGGCCGCTGGCCTAGTGCAGACCTTCCAATGCGCTCGTCCACCTTTAAGGTCTCTCTCTTTCTCTCTCTCTCTCTCCCTCCCTCTCTCTTTCTCCAGTCTACTTTCCCCTGACGCGGTTACGAAGCCCCCGCAACTCCCTCTCTGCATTACATTTATTCTACAATCAACCGTCATTCTACGGGGAAAAAAAAATATTTATATACAGTTTTTTTTTTTAAACTAAAGACCGTTGCGGCGGGCCGGGCTGGGCCCCGGGAGAGATGGCGTGGTCGGTGCCGGCCGGACCGAGATGATGCCGCCGTCGCCGTCGCCCTTCCCTCTCAGATATACATTCTCAACTGACAGTTCCCCGATTCTTTGCCTGAGATGGCTTCTGGAAGCTTTGCTCCCTTGAGTCCTCCACAGTCCCCGCTCCGACACCAGTCTTACTCTTACTTCCCTCTCTCTCTCTCTCTCTAGCACTCCCATCCCCTCTACCGGGGTGGTACCCGGGCAACGACCAACCTGCTCTCTACGAGCCTTCACTTCCCACACTGAAAGGAAACCCCCACAGAAACGCGTGATGAGATCCTCGCGTGCTAAGCGCTGCACGCACGCGCTTGCAATGCGGGAGGATGAAAAATAAAACGAACGCTTAATAAATTTTCCACGTGTGGGAAACACCTTTTGCTTAGTTTTTTTTTTTTTGCTCGCAGCTGATGGAAAACGAAATTGAAACGTGCGGGTCTATACGATGGAATGTGACAGGGGAAGGTTTAAGCCGCCCCCCGTCCTGGCGTGCCGCGCACGCGCACGCGCACGCCGCTATATCTACAGACTGCCGCGGCGGCTGCGGGCGCGGGGCGGGGGCTTTGGCGCTCATTAGAGGGGGAGGCGAGGAGATGGATCGTGGTTGACACAAACGAGGCCTCTTTTCCGCGAGCTCCAGGCGTTAGGTCGTCCATCCATACATCTCTCCATCCGTCCGTCCGTCCTCCGCCCCCTACCCCTTCCCCTCAACAGTCGGTCTCGCCCCGCCGGCCCCCTGGCCCCCCTGCCCGCCCCCCTGCCCTGCCGCCCTTTAGAGTACAAAATAAATCTCTTCGACGTCACGGCCTCCTCGTCTTTCGGGGCGAACGGCAACACATGCAGAAGGGGGAGGGGGAGGGAGGAGGGGGGGCGCTCGAGTAGACCCCGCCTGTCACCATGGTGAAAGAGGGAACCGGAAAAAAAATCAGGGGAAAAGGAAACCGCTTCCAGGTCCTGGCGCAAATGCATGCAAACGTGACGGCCGTGTTGTGTACATTATGGTGTGGTCTACCCGACGCGGTGTCCATTACAGATGTAGAACGGATGAGGGAATGCGAAAAAAAGCACTGTGGCAATATAACTACTCGCTCAAAAGTGCCAGCGGGCGTACCCCTTTCTTTGTCTCTATTTTTCCCGGCAGTGTATTTGCCAAAATGATAACTTGTGTCATACCTTTGGCAACGTGCCGCGCGCCGCGCGACACTCCGCGGGCTTTTCCTCTTTCCCTGTGTTCATCGCATTCATCTCTTCCTCTTTCTCTCCCCTTTCTCTCTCAATTGCGGACCTGGAGCCAAGAGCCCCAATTAGTCTCGGAAAGCCAAAGTGAGAGAGACACGGCGAGCGACGGACTGAGCGCGCGAGGGAGACGGGCGTGGCGGAGAGAAGGAGTGAGAGAGAGGTAGACAGAGAGTGAGAGTGACAGAAGGGCCACATTGATACTACGACCAGGCAGTCTGTCACGCTCCATGTTCGGATTGAGCCACCGCTCTTTGTCGCCGTCCTTGTCCCTTTGGCTACCGCGCAATTAGTAGCGAGGAGAGAGATGGACAGAAAAAGAAGGAAGGATGGGCGAGTCACTGCAATGCTGCAAATTTACTCTAAGGCAGCATCATTACTATCCCTAACTTATACTGTAAGTGTGGGGAAGCGACGCAAAGCGGCGTTCACCACGCGAACACAAAACTGCTTCAGCCCGTTTAAATATCGGCTTCAGAGCCCATGCCGGGGCGTGCTCAGCGCACAGCGCACTCCTGAGGAGAGGGGCTTCCGAGGGCTTCATATTTCTCCAGCCCGACGGCGTACCGTATAACTCATACTGGAAAATAAATAAATAACACCCCTGCGGGCGAGAAAAAAAATAAAAATAAAATGAAAACGAACGAGCGGCGCGCATCGCCTGCCCGCAGCGCGCCACGCCACGCATACACCTGAAAAGCAAGCTGAAAGTCAAGACAAGGTACTTCACCGAGTCAATGGCGTGGCGTGACGCGAGCGCACATCGCGAATACCGCCCCGCCCGCGTCTGTCGTACTCTCGCACTGTCGGTTTCACTTCCCTACCCGACTCCCCTCCACCCAATTTCCCACCTTCCACCCCCCTTTCTCTCTCTCCCTTTCTTTCCCTCTCTCTCTCTCCTTACTTTACGCACGGCATTACTGATTCACATTCACATTGGGCAGGTGCGCCGCCCCGTCCCGCCCCGCCCCACCGCTCTACAGCGTACACGGCTCCCCGCCGGCGTATAAAGGCGAACATGCTCGCTCCAAATTGGCTTCTGAAAAATGCTCCCTCCGCGGATGAGCCGCGCGCAGTTCGGGCGCGCATCTACGCCCCGCCCCACCCCGCCCGCCGCACCACACTTGAGAGACGCCTTTACCCAGTCGAAAACTCGGAGAGCCGACGGGAACTTTATGTAAACCGTGTTTCTTAATAGAACCTTTTTTTCGCGAGAAACCTAAATTGAAGTAATAATCTCCCCCATCAGCACCACCTTCGTGGAGCTGGAGGGACAGGGGGGAGGAGAACGCCTAGGAGGTGGGCCTCGGGATCACGGGCGAGCGCAGCGGGTTGCCTACCCTGGACTTGGCGGGCGCCCGCGCACCGAGCTGCCGCTTCGCCTCGAGCTACTCTCGGCTGGCGGCGCGGCGCGGCGCGGCGGGACGTGGCGGGGCGGGGCGGGGTGGGGCGCCGGGGCCAGGGGGCCATTTCAGTTAAGCTGATTCTGATGGTCGGGCCGCGCCGCCGCCGGCCGTTGACTCGGCTGCGGGCGCTGCGGGCCACTGTGCTCGGGGATGGGGGACTGTGGAAGAGACCAGGGTCTATCGCCCGCCCTGCACTCACCTCCCACCGTGGCGTGTTGCGACAACCTGTTTCCGTCGCTGTTACTTTTATTTTCTCTCTCTCTCTCCTCTCTTTTCCTCGAGCGCAATGATATACGCTGTTGTGAAAATTGATAGCGTCGTAAAATGAAATTTCGTATAGCGCGGCGCAGGGGAGAAAGGGGGCGGTTGCCGGAGGGGGGAGGGTTACGTGTGAGGAGCCTGAGGGGTGGGTGGGGGTGACACAACAAGACAGACGATAGCACTTACCCTGTCAGTCAACAATAATGTTCGCAAGGACTAAACTTTTATCGAGTCACCAAAAAAAAAAAAGGGCAACTTATGGCTGCTAACAGCTGCTGAGTCCGTACTTAATTTTACAATACGTGAGGAACGCTTTTCGAAAGGTAAAAAGGGTAGTAGTAGTTACAGTGCACTGTGTAGTTTTATTTGGCCCAGGTTCGCCCCTTCCTGTTCTCCTAGGGCGGGTGAAGCCGCGCAGGTGTGAGGGGGCGGGAGGGAGCTTGTGAATATTAAGACTGCTATGGTATTCAGAGCGCCGTAAAACACAGACATCTTTGAACCCTGGTGATGAAAAGAGAACGGACGGCATGGGCGGAAAGAAAGATGGAAAGAGGAAGACGGAGTGAAGGGAAGAGAGGGAGGGAGAGAGAGAGAGAGAGAGAGAGAGAGAGAGAGAGAGAGAGAGAGAGAGAGAGAGAGAGAGAGAGAGAGAGAAAAGTAACCATGTGTCACTGGGCAGAAAAGTTGATGACGTAGGAGGTTTTGAGATTGCCGACAAAATGCCTTCTACCCCTCCCTTCTAAAAACACTCGCCGTCGAATGTGAGGAAGAAGCGTTAGGACAGAAAGAGGAAGAGTGACAGGGACGGACGGAGAGAAAGCGGAAAAAAGGGGCGACAGGAAGAAAGCAATAGGCGAACGGCTTTGCTAATGACAAACGAGAGAGACAGGCGGGAGCGGACGACAATCCGAGATGAGGGACGGAGAAGAGCCTTGCGCCCGCACCGCATTCGGAGAGAGAGAAAAAAGCATTTTGCGGCTATCCGAGTTTAAGTGGTGAAACCGAGAGGGGGCTTTGAGAGAGCGAGCGAGCGAGCGAGGCGTGGAAGTGAATGGTGGAGAGGTGGTGGTGGAGGGAGAGGAAGTGGGAAGTGGGGGGAGTGTGAGGGGCAGGGCAGGGCATAGTGCAGTTCCATCCGGCCGACGAATCTGACATCACGGCCATTACACAGGTGGCCTACCAGAGAGAGAGAGAGAGAGAGAGAGAGAGAGAGAGAGAGAGAGAGAGAGAGAGGGACAGACAGAGAGGTGAGAGGGGTGACGGGCGTGGATACAGTGCGACGCGAGAGCACTGGTAAACCAAGTGTGTACAAGTATTCGTTATTCACTGCATACTTGCAAGTATGCAGGAAATAGTGAATACTAGTACACACTTGATTTTCCAGAGTGGTTGTCCGTGAGCGCGGCGGGCGCTGCGGGCGCTGCAGCCTTCGCCCCGACACCCACCACCCGACCGTGTTCCCTTTGCTTTCAGAGCCGGGCCGGGACGAAGTGCACCCGAAACGCCTTGAAAAAAGAGAGAAGAGAATCATTTTTTCGCTTTCCATAAAAAACCATGCCGCCTCCAGCCAGCAGACCAGTACAGGCGCCTGCTTCTCCAGCTCTAGCGCAGCGAGCTCGGGCCCAGGAACGGGTACAGGTATAGGGTCGGTAACGAGAAGGGACCGGCTGCATGGAGACTCATCATTAAGTCAGGTCAACCCCCTCTCCTCCTGTCTCTCTCTCCCCGCAGCCAGTGGAGGGAGAGGGGCCCGGAGAGATATAGCGATAATCGAGGCAGGAGGAAGCTGCGAGTTAGCAGCGCGTTAGATCAGCGAGTCGCTACTAGTCGCGCCGCCGCATCTTTTCGCTCCCCGGAAGTCGACTGATGGGGATAATAGCCCCATATCCGTTTTCGCTTCCTCTCTCTCTTCCTCTCCCCCTCTCTGCCCCCTACACCCGGTTCTCTTCCGCACTCCGTCCCTCCCTTTCACCCGCCTGCTGCACTTCAAACGACGCTTTTTAAAACAAAGCAATCGCTTCGTAATTACATTGGACCCGTTTTCTTTGTAGGTTACAAAGCAATCACGCACAGGCAGGCAGCAGGGGCGGTCGGTACCTCCGCTCCGCTCCAGCTCCAGTGCTTGCTCGAAAAACACCTTGGCTTCACCCGCCTCGGGATACTCTAAAAAATGTTTTTACCTTCCTTATAATTTTGTCTTTAAAGCTACGTAAAGATAAAACAGTGTTTCTTTTGTCCAAGCAGAGAGCCTTCTTTGAGAAAACCTCATACCGTTTATAGGTGACGATGATGATAATAATAAAAAGCAACCCGTTCCCCACCCAAGTCGTCGGCCTGGACACAGGAGGAGTGGCTCGCAAGCGCTACAGATCGCAACCGCTACAGGTCACAAGCGCTACAGCGAGAATCCGCGCGTTAGGCGGAGCCGAGCCGAGCCGAGCTAAACCTTGAAAAATTACGCACGTGGCGTGAAAACATGGAAAATTTTTGCGACAGTAAACCTCCCGAGGGAGGTTGCGGTTCCCGCCAGGCACAGGGCTTTTACCCCCCGTGGCAGCCAACTACTTCGGTGTTCTTATGGGAACCGGTGCTTTTTGGACTGCGATCCTGTCGCGCAATTCGACAGATTTGATCCCCGTACTGCCAGATTTAGTCGTACGGTGGTTAACCGAACTGCCCTGTCCCCAGAGCATGGAACAGCTATTTTTGGAGCCAGATTCTAGGACTTATGACCCCAATGACCGACCACCAGTCGTGGGCATGGGACGGAACTTCCTGGCAACCCGCTGTCGCTACCAGTGAAGAACCTACCTGGGTTTGAACCAGGCCCCATGTGCCGAGTCTCACAGACACCCCACGGCTTTCGCGGCACCACTAGACCACTAGACCGTCGGCCTATTCCACGAGGAGGTCGGTTGAAATGGGGGGCTTGAATTCCACTCTCCAAATTGTTGTCCTCAGAAAAATTAAATGTTGTGGTAAGATTCGAACCTCCGTCCTGCGACTCTCCGCGCGGACACTATGCCGGCACGGCTACGACGCCACGGTACCAGATGCCGGACCACTAGGAGTCATGATGCGCGAGAAGCCAGTCACCGAAGAAACGAACCCGGTGTCATGAGTGCGCCTGCTCTCCGGTCAGTGCTCGGCCGGCCGCGTAGCGTCATTGGTATCGTCGCTGCTCATAGCACTAGGCGGGAAGTGGTTCAAAAGCCGCGTAAGTTTTTTCTTATTTTTTTTTTGTTTTTTTTTTTTTTGTTCTAGCAGCGCACGGAGAGCAGGCGTACTGATGACACCGGGTTCGTTTCTTCGGTGACTGTGGCTTCTCGCAGCATGACTGCTAGTGGTCCGGCATCTGGTACCGTGGCGTCGTAGCCGTGCCGGCATAGTGTCCGCGCGGAGAGTCGCAGGACGGAGGTTCGAATCTTACCAAAATATTAAATTTTTCTGAGGACAACAATTTGGAGAGTGGAATTCAAGCCCCCCATTTCAACCGACCTCCCTCGTGGAATAGCCAGCGGTCTAGTGGTCTAGTGGTGCCGCGAAAGCCGTGGGGTGTCTGTGAGACTCGGCACATGGGGCCTGGTTCAAACCCAGGTAGGTTCTTCACTGGTAGCGACAGCGGGTTGCCAGGAAGTTCCGTCCCATGCCCACGACTGGTGGTCGGTCGTGGGGTCATAAGTCCTAGAATCTGGCTCCAAAAATAGCTATTCCATGCTCTGGGGACAGGGCAGTTCGGTTAACCACCGTACGACTAACTCTGACAGTACGGGGATCAAATCTGTCGAATTGCGCGACAGGATCGCGACCAGAAAAGCACCGCGCGGTTCCCATAAGAACACCGAAGTAGTTGGCTGCCACGGGAGGTAAAAGCCCTGTGCCTGGCGGGAACCGCAACCTCCTTCGGGAGGTTTACTGTCGCAAAATTTTCCATGTTTTCACGCCATACCCTTTCACTTGCAGAGCACGTACGTAATTTTTTAAGGTTAAGCTCGAAAATGTCTGGATGCTTTCGATTTGTTGTTGCCCAGGTTTCAAAACGCCCTAAAACCTATATCTTGAGTGAACAATTTTTTTTCGAGCCGACACTACAGGCGTGGTGTTAGCTGCAATCATATTTTTAGTTACTCTCTCTCTCTCTCTCTCTCTCTCTCTCTCTCTCTCTTCCTCTCTCCCTCCCCCTTCACCCCGTTCTCTTCCGCACTCCGTCCCTCCCTTTCACCCGCGCGCTGCACTCCAAACGACGCAAAACAAAGCAATCGCTTCGTAATTACATTGGACCCGTTTTCTTTCTAGGTTACAAAGCAATGCTTTGTAAACTTTTAACAGTGTAGAGCAAGGAGCACTTGTTTGTGGTCTCCTTGCTAGCATCCGCTCTAAACTGACAAGTGACGGGAAAAGATTTGTCGAGACGTAGGAAGGTTGAGAGCGAGCGAGCGAACGAGAGAGAAAAGAGAGAGAGAGAGAGAGAGAGAGAGAGAGAGAGAGAGAGAGAGAGAGAGAGAGAGCGAGAGAGGGGGCGGGGGGTGAGTACCGCAGTGACTCCTGCTGCAATCCCACCTAGGCAGACGCAGAGGCAGGCAGCAGGGGCGGTCGGTACCTCCGCTCCGCTCCAGCTCCAGTGCTTGCTCGAAAAACACCTCGGCTTCGCCCGCCTCGGGATACTCTTAAAAAAACTTGCGCCTTCATGCACGACTGTTTGTTTAATTTTGTCCTCAAAACTACATAAAGATAAAAACAGTGTTTCTTTTGGTCAAGCAGCGGGAGCCCTCTTTGAGAAAAACTCGTACCATTTAGGTGAGGATGATGATAATAAAAAGTAACCCCTTCCCCACCCAAGTCGTCGGCCTGGACACAGACAGGCAGGGCAGCTGGGGGGTGAAGGCGGAACTTGTCCATGTGCAGAGCTCGACTCTGTGCTCACAACAACTACAAGCAGGGCGAGTGCGAGCAGGGATCCACGGCGAAAAGACATTTCTCAGCGCCGGCCAGGCCCGGCCCAGCGGCCCGGCCAGGCCCGGCACGGCTACATGTTGCACTCTGGAAACGAGATCGTATATCCAGCGGCGGAACACACCCCCCTCCCCACCCCCTTCCTCTTTCCAGCTGTTCCGGGTAGCAGTGGGGCTAAAGTTTTCCGGCGGTCGTCTTGCTCGGTGTGAATACATTTCGCCAACTCAATCCCGTCGCGCAGTCTCTGGTCTGGTATTCCGGGGGTAGGGGGCGCGTGTACGAGGGATGTTTGTTTGTGTCCCTCTCATGAGGTAGAAAAGTGGGAGAGGGGCGTACACGTTTTTGCCATATCAACCCCAATCCCCTCCCGACACACACACACACACACACACACACACACATTTTTTTATACGCCGCAACACTATGAAATATTAATCTTGAAATGCGTTTTTTCCCGGCCAGCGCCTGCTTCGCTCCGATGCTCACCACCGCCCCGCCCCGCCCCGCCCCACCCCGCCCCGCCCCGCCCCGCCGCGCCCCGCCGCGCCCCGGCCTGCGGTGGCAGTGCGCGCCACTCCATCTTCCGAGTCCGTCAGCCAGCAGCACGGCACGGGGCAGGACGGGTCGGGGCGCGACGGGCCGAAGGACGTATAAATTTCCCATACTGCCCCTCACTGGCGGGGCCCGGCCCGGCCGCGGCCTCCACCGCCCCGTCCCACCCCGCCCTGCGCGGCCAGACCCAGCCAAGGACCCTTTTGTTTGCGCTAATATTCTATTTGCAGCCCTGTCGGCAAACTTGCATGATGGATTGCGAGACGGACAGAGGCTTCCGTATGGACCAACAAGTTTGGGACGCGCCGCCCCGCCGCGGCCTCGAACCCTCACTTCTCTTTTCTGTTTACTTTATTTTATTTTGTGTGTGTGCCGGGGGTGGGGTGGGGTGAGGGGTTCGGGGTTGACTGGGTGGTCCAGGAAGGAGCTCGTCTTTCATATGAAGCCTCGAGAGGCGGACGGTAAACGGCATGTCTTTCTAATAATCCAATAAAGCGTCATGCCACGACCATAACGCGGTTGTGCACGCCATAGCACATGGCACGGTCAAGAAGATATATGTTGCCCGGACGAGGCGAGGCGGGAGACTCGTACAAAGTTGAAATCTCAGAAACCGTCCGAGTCAGCAATAATATGAAATGTATAATTTAGAAGCTACAGCAAGAACGGCCATTTGTCTCCCTCCTCCCCCCTTCTCCTGACTCTCCCTTTTTTCCGCCCAACGACGACGGCAGGCGAGCCTGCCGACTTACTGACGTCTTTTCGGCGGCATTTCAGTCCCTCGTAATATAAGAAACCCATAATGGCGGCCGACGTTTCCTGAAGGGGCGGGGCGGGGCGTGCCTGCTCGCCCGCCGCCCCTAACAGTCGCGCTGCAGCCCTCCCCGCCCCGGCCCCGCCCCGCCCCGCCCCACCCCGATGCCCTTCCTGCTCTCTCATCCCCTCCCACAACCCGTTTCGTGTCGATACCCCAAAAATGCAGCCCTCATCCAGGCTCCATATGATATTTGCCGAGATCTCGAAGTGCTCTAGACGTCGGTTCTCCCGCGGGTCCACCGCCCCCTCTATACCCCCCCCCCCCACCCCTCTCTACCCCTCAGTCTCATTCTCTCTTCTCTCTCCCACACCCCAGCTGGGCTGGGCTGGGCCGGGCCGGTGACGCCTTGGCTCGCAGCCGCCCCTCTCTACAGTCTCACCATTCAGATAGAAAAGGCGGCCAGCAAGCGAAAGCGAGGAAGAGAGCGAAAGCGAGAGTAGGGGTGGCAGTCGCAAAGTAGGAATTCCAACAAAAGCTTAAAGCTCTTACTGCCAGAGAGTTCGAAATCTCGATTCTTCGACAGAACCCCAACGAAAATTGTGACGCCCAACGGTTTTGTTGCACAAATTTGGGGAATAACTGGGATGAAGAAGACGAAAGACGCTAAAACTCTCACCCGTAAAGTAAGGCAGTAGGGGAAAAGTGGCCGGCCGCGCAATGACGGGAGAGAGAGAGAGAGAGAGAGAGAGAGAGAGAGAGAGAGAGAGAGAGAGAGAGAGAGAGAGAGAGAGAGAGAGAGGGGGGGGGGTGAGTTGCGGAGTGTGAACGTTATGAAACAAAGTTAAAATAACGCATGCTGCAAAAGTTTACGCCCGCGTTTCGCGCGCATCTAAACGCGCAGGCGTGGCGTGGCGGCCGTATGATGGTGCGAGCGACTCCGCGGATGGCGCGGCGCCGCCACCCAGGGAAATAAAACATCAAGAAAGTAATTCTCTCATCCGTAAAGAAGCCGCCCCCCGCCAAATGGGGCATATACCACTCAGTTCGCGGCACGGCGTAATTTTTTTAACGGTATTCGCATAATAAAAAAGAGTAAAAGCAAAACAGCTTTCCGGAGTTTCTTTTAGGCATGAAGTAGCCTTATTTTTATCTGGCCTCTGGCGACACACCTGCAAAGCACGCGGGGAAGCCGAGCACGACGCAACAAATCGAAGTCTACGGGGGTCTGCTGCTTTCTTTAATTCCTTTGCCTCCAGCCTCCCCACTGTGAGACAGACACACACACACGCACACACACGGCACGAGGCTCTGTTCCAATTTCAAACTTTCCCGCTCGATCGCGCCGGCCCGGCCCGGCCCGGCCCGGGGCCTAACCTCGCTCTCGCTGTCCCCGTCGCCTTTATTCGCTGTCAAGTGGATCGGCGCCAAGATTGCTGCTCGCCTCGCGCGGCTACACTGTTGTAAAGTGTATTTACCGATGAGGCTGGCTCACCTCCCTCGTGCTGGCGCTGGCACCGCCCGGCCCGGCCCTCGCGGTGAGGGCACGTCCGCTGGAGGCCAGGGCGGCACGCTCGGGTAGCAGCACGCGGGGCGTGGCGGGGCGGGGCGGGGGCACTTTCTCTGATTGGCGTGTGACCCGACACGGCCGCCCCGCCCCGCCACGCCCCGCCCCGCCCCGCCCCGCCCCCGCAGTACGCAGCCACGTCCCGCGCGTCTCGTCTTACGGAGGGCACCGCCTCCCCCAGCTCCCCCATCAAGGGTTGCATCCTGAGACAGATGAGACTTTCCCCCCTCCGTTTGTCTCGCCTATCTGTACCGGCACACTCCCTCTGTACGCCTCCCCCTCACTCGCTCTCTCCTCCCCCTGCTCACTCGCTCTCCTTTCTCTCTCGTGCAACCGTATTCCACGCGGGCGTCGACGAACCCTCGACAGCAGCGGTTCTCTCCTTTACCGTCCCGGGTTTGTGATTGTCAAAAGAAAACAAAAATTGTCGAGAAGCTAGTTTCCTGGCACTTCGCTATCGTCTATTTCAGAAAAAACTATGTATAGATGTTGCGAAAAATTTTGCCCTCTTTTTATTGGAGGTGTATAACCACGCGCGATGGAGTCCCCCCCCCCCCCTCCGGAAACGGCGCCGTCCCGGTGCGCGCAACAGACTCCATTCAGGCGACTCATCATCTGGACACATGACGACCGAAGTTGGCAAACGGGACGGGACGGGCATTAGAACGCCCCGCCCACCCCGCCCCGCCACGCCCCGCCACGCCCCAGCAGTACCACAGCCCACAGCAAAGCCACCTCCAGCAATCATATAAACCTGCAAAGCAAAACCCACCTCTCTTTCACTTTGCTCCAAACGATACAATATTACTCCTCCTCGAAAAAAAAAAAATTCGCTTCGCTTAATTTTGCAGTTCGCATTTGAATTTAGCTATCGAAGGTGTCCCGCGAGATTCTACTTCATGAATGAAATAGTTTGCCTACATTTTTATCACAAGTAGTACAAACGAAGTAACTTTCCGATTCGCTGGTGGCTCGTAAAATTTTAAATCAGCGCAAATTCAAGAGGCATTTAGTTAATAAATCAGGATGGAAATGGAAACATGCAAAATGAACGGTGACGGTGAGTAATGTTTGCGCGTGTAGGACGCCGCGGGGACGGCCGGGGGGCCGGGCCGGGGGCGGGGCCGGGCCGGGGGCGGCACTCGGCACACAGGGGGGCGCGCGTTAATTTATGGCTCATGGCGTGATGATGACAAACGCCTCGAGGACATCAGCCGGCAACAGGTAGGGGGTGCCTGGCTGGCGCCGTGAGCCATGGGCCATGGGCAGGACAAGGCCCCGCCCCTGTGCGCCCCGCCCCACCTCGCCCCGCCCCACCTCGCCCCGCCACGCCCAGGACGAATAGATTTATCGAGTGAGCCTTGACACCATGTTCTCCATCCCTCCGCGCCACCTCCTTTCTCTTTTCTATCCTCGAGGGAGATCCGCCTCCTTGCCCCGCCCCGCCCCGCCCCGCCCCGCCCCGCCCCGCCCCACGCCTATCCTGTCCCCGGGCCGAACAGGGCCAGGGCGCCGCGCGGCCGTACCGTACGCCACGCCGGCGGCGGCGCCTTGTCAATGCGAGGAACAAATTTGTGGGCTCCGATATCAGACGAGCTAAAACGCGGGGTGGAAGCCGGAGGCCGCCTCATCGGAGAGCCATGATAAATCAGAGGGGCGACAGCGACAGCCCGACCCGAGCCCGCCAGTCAGTCAGACAGTCGGACAAACCGGTCGACTCGACGGGGAGACAGGCGGACTCCTCCCGCGCGGCGCGGCACGGTACGCGGTAGTTTGAAAACACAGCGTGGTCCCGCCGCGCCTGCCTTTGGACCGGGTACCCCTGCTCCCCGCTCCTCCCCACCGGCATGAAATATGCAGCAACCACACACTTCTGTCGTCACCACGGCGGCCCCGGCCCGGACCCGCCGCCGCCGCCATTCGAGGCGAAAATCTCTGCCGCGCCACCAGAGGGCGGGGCGGGGCGGTGAAGGCGGAGGGGCGCCTCTTCGGCGGGAGAGATTCAAATTGAATCACATTTGTGCGTGATTGAAGCAATTTCACGTGACGGACAGGACAAGGCGCATCAATTAGGCAACCCCTGCCGCCCCCCGCCACGGCGCAGCGCAGGGGGAGGCGGCAGCAGGAAACTCGAGGCACAGCCCCGCGCCCGCCCCGCCCCGGCCCGGCCCGGCCCGGCCCGCGCGCTGGAGAGCGCCAGCGCCAGCCACGCTAACCTCGTTCACTCACCACCTCCCCTCCCGCCCCTCCCTCCCTCCCTCCCTCCGCACTCAACTGCCGCGCCGCAGGCAGCAGCGCTCTGCTCGAGCAGAGGCCCACCGCCACGCTACTGCCGGGGCGACCCTCTCCTCAGGGTTTGGGGTAGGTTAGGGTCGCGTGGGTGGAGTGACATGACGTTGTGACCGGAAATTTTGGTTCCTGCCAAGCAATAAGCTTCGCCCGCTCCGCTCGCTCAGAAAAAAAATATATAATAAAATACGCAGGTTTTGAACCACTGCCCACCTAGTGCTATGAACAGTGTCGATACCAATGACGCTACGCGGCTGGCCTAGCAGCGCAAGGAGGGCAGGCGTACTGATGACACCAGGTTCGTTTCTTCGGTGACTGTGGCTTCTCGTAACATGACTGCTAGTGGTTCGACCTCTGGTACCGTGGCGTCGTAGCCGAGCCGGCATAGTGTCCGCCCGGAGAGTCGCAGAACGACGGTTCGAATCTTGCCCCAAAATTTAATTTTTCTGAGGACAACTTGGAGTGGAATTCAAACCCCCCATTTCAACCGAGCTCCCTCGTGGAATAGCCGACGGTCTAGTGGTCTAGTGGTGCCGCGAAAGCCGTGGGGTGTCTGTGAGACTCGGCACATGGGGCCTGGTTCAAACCCAGGTAGGTTCTTCACTGGTAGCGACAGCGGGTTGCCAGGAAGTTCCGTCCCATGCCCACGACTGGTGGTCGGTCGTGGGGTCATAAGTCCTAGAATCTGGCTCCAAAAATAGCTATTCCATGCTCTGGGGACAGGGCAGTTCGGTTAACCACCGTACGACTAAATCTGGCAGTACGGGGATCAAATCTGTCGAATTGCGCGACAGGATCGCAGTCAGAAAAGCACCGGTTCCCATAAGAACACCGAAGTAGTTGGCTGCCACGGGGGGTAAAAGCCCTGTGCCTGGCGGGAACCGCAACCTCCTTCGGGAGGTTTACTGTCGCAAAAATTTTCCATGTTTTCACGCCCCTTTTCACTTGCAGAGCACGTACGTAATTTTTCAAGTTTAAGGCGGGATTAAGCTCAGCATTCAAGCCGAAGGCTTGACTGGCTAGTAAAACAATGCTTCTGCGGCGCTTTCCAAACAGTTTGCCCTTGTAAGTTTGAGGTGATCCTGGAGCCGCCCCTGTCCCCTTCTCTCCCGGACGATTACTCAGTCTGCGCTGTCCGCAAACAATAATAACAAGCGGACTCCTAATGCAATAAGAGGGCCAGCCCAACCCACCGGAGTCGACCAGACCGGACCGGAACATCCGGTTCGGCCGGACCGGGACAGGGACGCAGGGAGGGACCCATCAGCAGTGGGTCCGGAGCGGCCCGGACCCGGAGCAGCGCGGTCCCTGGAGAAACACGTTGCCGGATCCAGCGACGCGCCGGGCCAAAATCGCGCGCGGAATGCCGCAATCCTAACACCACCAATAACCTCCGGTCCAGCGCGGTCCCGGAAGAGGGAGGAGGGGGTGGGAGTGGACGCGGAGGCAGCCTGCACCACCGCGGGCGCGGGGCTTGGGGCGCGAGGCGCGGCCGGCCACGGCCACTTCGTCGAACTTGAGCTATTATTTAGTTCTCAGAATCCGCTTACCGCACTGTAGCGGACGCCGGCCCGGCCCCGCCCCGCCCCGCCCCGCCCCGCCCCGCCCTCGCCGCACCCTCGCCGCACCCCCACCACAGCGCGGCACGCCACGCGCCTCGAGGAGCAGAGCCTCCGAGGCCTTGGAGGGCGTGCAGTTTGAGTTAATTTTGATGACTGGACTGGGTATCTGCTGGGAGGGGGGCCGGGGGAGGGGGGGGGGAAGCAGCGATGTCAGTAGTCGGGCACAACGCGAACAAACAGGATAACGACGGGTTGGTCAGGGAGGCGGGGGGAAGGCCGTGTTGTTGAGAGAGGCCGACGGCAGCAAACTTGTTTCATTTAAGCGGGGCAAAGGGCACACAAACCTCAAAGAGGTTCCCAGTAGCGGCAGCTCGGCCCGGCAGGGGCGTAAGGGGCGTGGTGGTCGCCCCGCCCCGCCCCGCCTCGCCTCGCCGGACCAAGGACGCCCCGCCCCGCCCGGGACGGTAAGGGACGGGGAGGGCACGGGGACGGAACGGGGTGACGATGAGAAAGCACAGCGGCTGCCGTCCACCGGAAAACTATTCTTAACCAAGATTTGCAAAACGACGGTCATTCAGTGAACGCGCGAGTACCATGAGGTCTTTCGTTTATGACAAAAGGCCGTTGCGAAATAAGAGTTTTTTTTTGTTAGCTCAACCACCACGTTATCAGGAATGTTTATCATTCCCTCTGACCGCACGACAACTGTATTGCAGAGGCGCGTGCGGCGAGCGTGTGTGTCGCCGTCATTACCGGCGCATTCACATTCACATTCACATATCCGATACATAAACATGACCTGTGCACCCCGCCCGCCCCGGCACCGCCCCGGCACCGCCCCGGCACCGCGCCGCACAGCACACACGGTCGTTATTTCCTCTTTTAGTTTGCGGTGCAATGCATGCAAAGTGCGGCACCGTCCTCTCTCACTCTCTCCCTCTGATCTCTCCTCTCACCTCTCTCGCACTCTCTCTCTCTCTCTTGTGGCTGGCGCGGACTGCATTGTTGTTGCTTCTCCTCTAATTAACACTCCCGCCGCACAGCCCCCTACCCCACCCCCCACCCCCACCCCACTGCCACCCCAAAGCTCTCTCCATACACTTTCGGGAGCGGCCGCACGTCTATTTTTATGACGATGCATACAGCCTCCTCCTACTCCTGCTCCCCGTCTACATTTCAGCCCCTCCCCGCCCCCGCCCCACCCTCCACTCGCTCTTAGTCCCTTTCAACACCCCTCCCGCGCCCCCCACCCCTACCGCTGCTTTTCCTTTCTTCGGCTTCTCCAATCCTCCCTCCTATATATAATTTCAATTTTCGCGCGCCCGCGTCACGTGATTTAAATTCCGTCGCGCGCGCGCTAATTAGGCCCCCCGTCGTATTGTTCTTTTGCCATAACGGAAGGGCGGGAAGGGGAGGGCGGGCCGCGCGCGGGCCGGAAGAGGGAGAAGGGACGTAAAAAGGCACACAGCAACAAAAAAAATGTACTGTCCATTTAAGTTTTGAAAAAAGAAGATAGAAAAATACATGGAAATAAAATGAATGTAGTGAGGAGCTACGAAAAGTCGCTGCGGCTAGGGCGGTGGGCCATGGGAGGCTGCGCGCGGCGGGGCGGGGCGGGGCGAGGCGGGGCGGGGCGGGGCGAGGCGGGGCGGGGCGAGGCGGGGCGAGGCGGGAAGCCTTTTGTTCTGGTGTGACAGACTGACTCGCTGCCGATACTGCAGTACTCTGAGCACGCTCATTATGCTGGGAGGGATTGAGAAGGGCGGGGTGGAGCGGAGCGGGGCGGGGCGGGGTGAGGAGGGCGTCGGTAAAAGCTACATATGGACCCATCAGCCATGGCTTCAAATTGGACTCACATTTTACCCTCGGTGGAATTCTAAGACCAACGATCGTTCAATCTGAACAGCCACGCGTTGTCACAGCCCGCAAAAATGTGTGAGCAGCCGTGCCATTTTTCTTTTTCCGTCTCAGACAGGACAGAAAACAGATACAACCCCTTTCTACACGGTGGAAAAGAAGGAAACGCAGAATACCGCGAGGCGGGACGGGGCGGGTAGGGGCGAGGCGGGGCGGGGCGAGGCGGGGCGGGGCGGCCACGACTGCGATGTGCCGCGTGACGTTCGCAGTAAAAGCCGCAGTATTCCCGTTACATGATCCGTTCTGATCCCTACCTTCTCCCATCCCGCCTCACCCGCCCCTGCACCCGCTCTCTCCACTTCCCCTCCTCTCTTTCTCCATATTCCGCCACCGGAAAATAAAACTCTGTCGAGGCCGACAGGTTTCGCTCCCCGGGCCGGGCCGGGGCGGGCCGCGGCCTGAGCCGTCACCCGTATGCAGCGGGGGCGGCGCTGCACATGGGGACGCATAACAAAGGAGAGAGACTCGGGTCGAGTGCCCGCCCCGCCCCGCCCCGCCCCGCCCCGCCCGGGAGCGGCAGTCCGTCGGGTCCGTCAGTATGCAAGCGCTGCGCGCGTAACAGCGGCGGGCACCACTGTTATAACTCTTGCGTTATTTTTATTTATTATTTTATCACGCCGAAATTTTTGTGTTTTAAAATTGCTTTTACCTGCAATTCATGCAGCAGGCAAAACGCAAACGCAGAAGAAAAGCTTATGCGCCGCGTAATAACGCAATTCCAGCCCACCCCCCACCCCCTCCTCTCTCTCGTGCTGTCTCTCACGGTTCCCAGAACACGCGCCCGCGCTCACTGGGCGGCGCGTGTGTAGCAGAGGTTTTACGAGCAATATCAAGGAGAGATTCCGCCGCCCCGTCCGCTCACCCCCCCTCCCCTCGCCCTTCCCTTCGCCTCGCCCGCCCACTCCAGCCCAGCTACCCACCATCACACGGCCGCCCCCGACTGGCCTGGCCTGCGCCATTCCCGCTCAGCTGCGCTGCAGCACTAGAGAAGCAGAAAATAATAAAAACTAATGCAATCATAACGCGGTGGCCGGGCCTAGCCGGACCCACCGGACCGCGCGGAACGGCAGAGCGCCTGGGAGGTAGGCAACAGTCGTGGTCAGCGCGGCACGGCTGCGTCCGTGTTGCCTACCCCGCAGGCGCCCTGAGGAGAGGAGAGGAGCCGGGCCACGCGGCTCGTAAATCAGAAACGTTCTCCTGTTCCGCACAGCCGGGCCGCGCCGGGCCGCGCCGCACCGGAGTGACTCGGGTCGCGCCGGGAGCATGTCCTTCGCCGCCCCTCCCCGCCCCTCCCCGCCCCGCACCGCACCGCAACGTCCCTTGTTTTTTACGAGTCGCCCCGCCGCACCCTCCTCGTAAAATGATTTGCCATTTCAAGAATTCCTACCGCCCCGACAAGCCGGCTGGCGGTACCGCAAGACGGGCTGCCGGGCGGGGCGGGGCGGGGCGGGGCGTGCGGTGGGGCACTTCGGGGTGCGTCGGCGGGGCGCTTGATTGACAACCATCGGGGCTGCGACGGCGCGGAGTCGATAGCAGCAACGGCTTTGTGCGCGGAAGTAATATGGCTGCGAGGGGGATACTCTGCTTCAGAGCAGAGCAGAGCCGTGGTCTGTGGGGGCGGGGGGGAGGGGGGGGGGTGACTGCGCATGACGGCGAGTCTGAACTGAGCGAGGTCTCGCAGGAACCACCGCGTTGGATCGTGTAGTTCCGATCATCCCACACAAAACCGATTTGTGCGATAACCGACATCAAACCAGCGGGAGTGAAAATTATTGGCTGCTGGCTGCCTACCTCGGATTGGTCGGATCGGTCCTGGTCCTAGCAGCCACCAGAATGCCGCTATGGTACCCGGGCCACGCTGCCCCTGGCAGCCACGAGCCTGTGAGGCACTGCCACGAGGCGGACATATTCACTGTACATAGCCACGTCAGCCATTCGTCAGCCTTTCTGCAGCCTTCTATTTTTACTCGGGAGCTTCGGCAACATTTGTTTGCTGTTCAATGTGCGGTTGTTGTTTTCTGGGCGGGGGCGGGGGTAGGGAGCAGGGAGAAGGGGCAGGGGGTAGGGAGCAGGGAGAAGGGGGCAGGGGGTAGGGGGGCAGGGATGGGTGTGGCCGGGAAGGCATTGTCCTCGTCCTCGTGGTCTGGACGGGCGGGGCGCGGGTCAGGCTTGAGTCAGTCTAGGGGCTGGAGCAACAAGAGGTCGACAGGCAGGGAAAAAGAACGGAGGGAGGGGGGGGGGAGGGCGGAAGCGGCGGTAGCGGAGCGTCCAGCGTCCAAATCAACAACAAGGCGGGGAGGGCGGCGGGCAGGCGGCGGGCGGGCGGCGGGCAGGCGGCGGGCAGGCGGCGGGCGGGAGGCGCTGCACACAGAGTTCTGGGAGAGATAGGGTCCCTGGGCGGCCGATTGACTGTCCGAACTCCCCCACTCCCCTTCCCCTCCCCCTAGAGAGAGGGGGAGGCGTTGCGGGGGAGACACGACGAGGGGAGGTCTGAAAAGGAGAGGATGGGATGGGACACGCGGACGGGCGGAGCAGGCGGAGTAAGGCTTGAGGTTTGTTACGGGGTGTACCTGGGCCATCGGCGGGGCGGGGCAGACCGCCACAATCCCCTGCTCATCCCCTACTCCACCCTCCCCGGCGGGTCGGGCGAAGGAGACCACAGGGTCGGACGCTGTCCTACCCGGCAACAACACCCTCCCCTCCGCAGGGTCGAGCTCGATACTCGAGACTCGATGAGATACCTGCTTCAAGACCGCCTCGTGAGAGGTCGACAGCTTTCAACTTTCGGAGGACTTGCCTGCCATCCTAACCCTACTTGAATTACTTGCACTTTAGTTTCCATAAACCAGAGCATTTGCTAAAGTCTTTCCCAACCAGTAAGTTCCGTGAAAAAAAAATTCGAAGAAATTTGAGCGGCTGCGATGCGTCACGGTAATAAAAGGAGCCTGGCGGCACCCGATCCACCCACTCGCTGCTCCTGCTCCTGCATGCCATGTTCGTGTGTCTCCCGTCGCGTCCCCCCACTCGGAGCTTGACGGATGGTAAGTATGTGCGTTCCATTTGTGGCGCCCAAGTGATTCGGAAACGGATGGGCGTAGCGCTCCGTAACGATACCGATTTGTACGCCTAAGTGTGTGTGTGTGTGTGCGCGCCGGGGTGACTGTACAGGAATCACTGCACGTCCTCTGTGTCCCGCCCCGCCCCGCGACCCTCCGCCCCCAGCCCCGCCCCCTCCACAGCGCGCAGCTACCCACGGGTGCTTTCCCGCGCTGTAAAAAATGAAACCTTACGACTCGGGTCGCGCTGGGATGTCTGCTGCCGCGTTAGGCCCCGCCCCGCCCTGCTCTACCCTTGTCCCACGGGGGGTGCGGGCCGGGCTGGCACAGCACAGCCTGCTGCTGGCCCCGCCCCGCCCCGCCCCGCCCCGCCCGGGCTGCGGTCAAACAGCACGTGTTCCTCGCGCGCTGGCGCTGGGCTGGATACACTGCTGCTAACCGCGGCCAGCGGGTTATTTACACCTGGACATGGTCGAGCCCGAGCTCTATGAAGTTCGCACCGCCCGGCCCGGCCCGGTCCCGGCCGGCGGGGCCCCGGAGGCGGAAGTCAGGACTGCTCGCGGTGGCCGCCGGACCCGCTGGACCGGAGCAAGGCCTAGTAAGCAGACCGTAGTGCCCCCGCCCTACCCCGCCACGGTCCACCCCACCCCCGCCCGCCCCGCCACGGTCCACCTCACCCCCGCCCGCCCCGCCCCGCCCCGCCCGTTTTCCAACTCAAACAAAACATCCTCAGCCGAAAGGCAGCGCAAACAGCAGCGTGGTCGCTGCGGCTATCTCTGCGCGCCCGGGCCCGCCCCGCCCCGCCCCGCCCCGCCCCGCCCGACCACCGACCGCCAGGTCCACTCGGCCAGGGCAGAGGGAGGGGAGGGCGCAAGTGCCTTACCTGAAACGCGCGCTACGCCGGGAGGGGAAGTTGTTCTCCTTGGCGCAAATAATAAACAACGAAAGAGAAGCGCTTTGGAAGCATTTTAATTACTTTTTAATAATAAATGGAGCGCGGCAAGACTTTTTTCCCCGCGTAATCTGCAGCACGGAGCGGAGGGGCGTTCTCGTGACTCGAGATGCGAGCTATATAAGACTCGCCACACGCACACGCTGCCAGGGCCACATGCTCCGCGCCTCCCGGTATTGAAGGCCCATTTTTTACTTGCGCTCCGGAGGGAAACAAGCCAAGTGAGAGTGGCACGGTAGGCGTCCAGCCTAAAGAAAGAGGCGATAGTGCTGGCCAGCGCCCCAAAAATATACCAAGGACAAAAAGTGAAGAGAATACCAGCCAGGCAAGCCTCTGCTTGAATGCTGGGCTGGGCCTTAAGAACAATACATTTGTAAGATCGGCAGACCAACGAGTGCCTGGAGCAGAACATGCTTTTTTTTAAGTTGTCCGAAGCACAAGGACGGTATAAATGAAAAAAAAATTGGTCCAGAGATCCTTTCGATATGTTGTTGCCCAGCAATAATAGCAATAGTAAGATTCCTATAGGATACTAAAGGTATCCAGGGGGGGGGGGGGCGGACAATTTGGCTGCATAATTGCCCAACAGAGTGCTTCGCTACGCTGAGCAAAAAACTAAAGGACGTAGATGCCAAAAATGTTGAGGGGGCCGCTGCCTTTGGTCCTTAAGGACTTGAATAAAATAAGAAAACTTCGGTAAGTCGCAGGGCGGGCGCGTAGCCGCCGAGGTCGCGAGCAGGAAATGGCGCGTTCAGCCTTAAGAGTGTTGCTCTCTCAGACGCTCTGCGGGGGCGGCGGGGCCGGCGGGGGCGGCAGGGGGCGGGGGGGGCGGGGGGGGCAGAGGGTGCCTCCCCTCGTGCTACGTGCCGTGCCCGCGGGGCCTGCTAGCTGCCACACGCGGAGTCAAGACGACACCCCACCCCGCCCCGCCCCGCCCCGCGCCGTCCTGCCCAAGGCTCTGCGCTGCAGATGGTATAAAGCGCCACCACGCCACGCCACGCCACCTAACGCACGCCCCACCTTAACTGTTGCCCCTCGCCCGGCCCGGCCCATCCTGTCCTCTACACGACCGCCAGGACCGAGACTGTCATAGTCAGGCCCGGGACCGGGACCAGCACCGTGACAACGACGGTCTGTGCTCGCCGCGCAGGGCGGGGTGGGGCGGGGCGGGCGATAACCAGGACGACGACACGAGACTGCACGCGCACGGGACGGGAGTGGGAGCACACTACTCCCGCTGCGCGCGGGATGAGTATAGCGCACTGGCAGAACGGTATCGCAGTGGCGAGAGAAAGGCCAGTACAGAGACCACATCACAGTCCACAGGCTGCAGCCACCAGCCCCCGCTGGCACGGGCACGCCCGCCTGGTAGGGCAGTACGAGGTCCGGCCCGGGTCCAGCCCTGGTCCAGCCCGGCCACAGGGCAGGGGGCTGTTACCTGAACGCGGGGCCTAAATAATGCACTGCAAGGTGGAGCTGGGTGGGCTGGACGGGACGGGGCGGGACGCGCCCCTGCTGCAGGCGAACCAGTCCCCCCACCACGAGGCGGGTGGTTCACACCGGCCGGGCCGGGCAGGACGAGAGCGGACTACTGCTGGCTGGCCTGGCTGGCTGGCCTCGTTTCGCGTAAATTTCTCTCCCGCCCCTCTGCTCATTCGTGCTCTCCTCGCAGACTCACCTTGTACGTCGCCGGCGCCGGCTTCTTCGGTTTCCCGCGAGAGAGGCGCGGATAGGAGCGCCCCGGGGAAATCCGAGACCTCCGGGTGAGCGCCGTCGGGAGGGAGGTGCCGCTGCAGCTGGCCACGCCTCGGGCCTGAAGTGGGGGAAGGACCTCGCAGGCGCAGGACGCAGAACAGCAACTGCACTTCTGAGTCATCAGCGACGCCCTGTTTCCAATCACATCAGATCACATCAGAAGAGAGAGAGAGAGCGAGCGAGAGAGAGAATGACTGGGAGAGAGTGAAAAGCCGCGTTTGGCATTTCGGCGCCAATTCAGCAGTCGCGCCGCTGCCCGGATTTGTTGCATCGTTATCGCGCGTCGAATGTAAATGCGAACGCGAATGTGTGCGAGTCACGGGATATCACGTGATAATGCGGCGCTGTTGACCCTCGCGGGCCGGGCCGGGCGGGGGCGGGAGAGGTGCGGGGACCGCGCAGGGGCTTACGTCCGCCGAATCAGCGGCCCAATCCGTTGGTGGGCGCCATACGCTTTCTCCCTCCCCCGTGTCTCTCTCCTTCTCTCGCTCGTTCTCGCTCACTCCCCATGGTATGCCTTTTTGCGAGTGACAGAGACAGAGTAGCGAGAGGAGGTGGGTGGGCGGGCTCTCATCTGCTGGGCATTAGGCCTTCGTGGTTTACGAACAGGCGCGCGCAGGGAGAGTGGCTGGGGTGGGGCGGGGCGGGGTGGGGCGGGGCGGGGTGGGGCGGGGGCGCCGAGCGATAGAGGGAGGAGACCGGGAGGAATGTGAGCTGCAGTATGGGATGGGTGTCGGATCGCTGGGCGGGCGTGTGATTGCTTTCGGCCCGCCCCCGCCCCCTCGCTGCATGCCCAGGATTAATTCCAATACCGCGGCTGCAGATAAACCACTTGTTGTCCACGACATTGCAGTAAACGCACCCCTCCCTCCCCTGTAGTGCACCCCAGCAGGCTGGAGAGAAGGCTCAGAAAATGATTATGGAAATTTTGCATTTCCCATTAGGGCTGTGATGGCAGATACGAAATCCAATCTCCAATAGCTTCGGGACATTGACTAATCTTCAATGTATCGAGACACCCGCCCTGCGTCTTGTCCCCCGCCCCTCTCCCTCTCCTGCCCGTTTACCCTCCGCACTCCTCCCCGCGGTGTCCTACCCCGAGCCTCCTAAAATAATTGACCTTCCCCATGGGAGGGTATAGGGCGGGCAGCAGAGCACCGGGACCGGGACCAGGGGAAGGAGAGGGGGCAGGCGGCTGTTTGAGGAAGGGGAAATTAAAGGTTAGGGGATGTGCCGGGCCGGGCGGCTTAGCAGGCCCCCAGGGGGACGCGGCGCGGCCCGCTCGGGTGACGAGCTTCTCAGTTTGCGTTAATTTAGTATCCCCCGCAGAGTCTCTGCAACGCCCGCGCCTAAAAGATACACTGCAGTCCAGTGTCGGGTCCGGACCAAGGCGCGGTACGCCGCACGGCGACCTTTCTTTCTCATCTCGAGGCATCCTTATCCCTCTTGTTGCCCTGCAGGCTGTGGGCGCGGCGCGGCCGCAGGGCGAGGCCAGGCCGCGGGGCGAGCCGCGGGGCTTTAAGTTTCTGGCCTGGCCCTCCCGAGAGCATGAAAATTCCAAAGCGCGGGTGTGCTGTGCTGTGCAGCGCTGCCGCGCCGCCCCGCGCCGTGTATCGGATGAGAACAAGAAGTTTTACCAAAGTTTCTCGTAAGGAGGTGAGTGGGTACCCCGCTCTGAGGCCCCGGGCGGTTAAATAACACACGAGGCAGGGAGCTCGCCGCGGATAAGTCGTCAATATTTTATTGAATTTATAAAAATGGCAATAACATTCCGTATGTACACAAGTTTTGAGACTTGTTTGGCTTACACGCTAGAGAGCATTCATTCACCGATCCTTTGTACAGATATGTCTAAATAGTCTACACAACGTACAGAGTATAGGTACAAGAATGAGTAAGATCACAGAGCATCATCATACAACACAATAGAATAGAGGGAGGGGGGTCCGCATCCCATAGAGCGATTTTTTTTTATAAAAACACACACATATACACCTTTTGTGTGTCTGTTTCTTTGTTTTTATTTCATTTTTTATTCTATTTTCGTAATGAAAAACAACGAACGCCGCCGCGGCGCCGTGTTGTTGGTCCACTTCATTTTGAGGAGCAGGCGGGGCTGAAGGGCTGTGCGGTCCTGTGAAGCGGAGCGCACACTGCCCGCCCCGCCCCGCCCCGCCCCGCCCCGCCCCGCCCCGCCACTTCCTCTGCAGCCATTGATTTGAATATCAGAACACCTCGCGCCACCATTAGTCTGACCAGGTCCGACCGTGTCCGGGGCAACAAAAGAAATCTCTGCGGGCCAGGCCGGTCGGCTAGCTCTATTCAGAGGGGCGGCGCGGGGCCGGGGCTCGGCTTCATGAAAAATTCAGCGGCCGGGCCGGGCCGAGGGTGGTCGATGGGCGGACGTGCCATAGAAAAGGGGCAAAGGGGCAGGCCGGGGAAGGCCTCATTAATACATTTCTGATGGGTAGGAGAAAGTACTCCAGGGCGGGCGGGTTACGCCCCCCACCCCGCCAAATCCCTCTGCCCGGCCCCGCGCCGCTAGGACCAATTAAAAACGTCAGGGCGGAAAGGGGAGTCCCCGGCCGACAATGCCGCCGGCCGGGCCGGGCCGGGCCGCCCCGCCGGGAGCGACGGGACGGGACGGGCGGCGATAACACGATCGAGGGCGCGCGACTTTCAAAGAGACTCTTCTTTTTATCAACAACAAGTTTCGCATCATCGTCATCAGAGAGGGCGCGCGAGAGGCGGCGAAACAAAAACAACAACAAAGAAATGGAAAGTGGTAATTACAAGGGAAGGGAAAACGCGGCGTTTGGCGAGGTTAGGTCGGCCGGCGCGGCGGTGTGGTGCGAGTGAGCAGAGACGGCGCTATTGGGGGCGGCGGGGGATAATCCGCTACTGGCGCGGGGGCGGGGTGCGCGTCCCGGCCCGGGGCTGAGAACCTAATTGTGGCTGGCGGGCACCGCGGGGGCGAGGGTCGCCTACCTGCCGGGCGTTTGTCCTAACGACTGCCGCAAGCCTCAGCAATTTTCCTTTAACGGGGGGATTCGTTTACAATGCTTTATTAAATAATCGCCTTAAACGGGGCGCACAGACCAACCGAATCGATTTAATATGATGTGAAAGAAAAATTAAACGGCTGCGGCAGGTCGATCACACGACTATACCAGGGTTCAGTAGACGCCCCACAGGTAGGCAACCAGCACGACGCCTCAAAGCGCGACCGACGCGATCACGTGAAACTGATCAGGTCCTGCTCTATGGAGCGGCCGCACTCGCTGGGCGCGCTCCGCTCGTCCGAGAGGCTGATGTACGTAATGCCGCGGAAGAGCGTCTGCAGGGGCGGGCTGTCGGCCGACGGCGACCCCGGCTGCGAGAGCATCTCCCGGCCGGAGAAGGCCGAGTCCGACTTGCGCAGGGCGGCGAGGTGCGCGGCCTCCTTGAGGCGCAGGCGCTGGCGCCAGCAGCGCAGGCCGCACACGCCCAGGCACGCCGCCGTGGACGCGCCGCCCACCACCGACACCACGATGATGCTCAGGTAGTTGCGCTCGATGCCGAGCGACACGAGGAACGCGCCCTCGCGCGTCGTCACCTCCGTCGAGCCGATGACCAGCGAGTACGCCTCCCGCTGGATGGCGAGCGTGAAGGCGTACCGGCTGCGCGGCTTGAGCCCGTGCACGGTGTACGAGTGCATCTTGAGGCCGACGGTGAACGTGACGGAGCGCGACGCGTCGGACGCGTTGGCCGCCGCCGCGTCCACCTCCTGCACGCGGAGCGTGTAGCTGTTGGTCACGGCGCTGCTCATGTTCCACGCGAGCGTGACGAACGTGGACGTGACGGTGAGCGGCAGCAGGCGCACGTGCACGTCGCGCACGTGGAGGCGGACGGCGCGGGCGTCGCGGCCCGCGCCCCGCGCCTCGCACGTGTACGTGCCCGCGTCCTCGGCGTGCAGGTAGAGCACGGTGAGCACGTGGTCGCGCACGCACACGCGGCCCGCGCCGTCCGCGCACTGCCCCTCGGACAGCTCGGCGCCGGCCTGCGTCCGCCACGTGACGGAGCCGGCCGCCTCGCCGAACAGCGCGCGGCAGTGGAAGGACGCGTTGTTGCCCATGGTCTCGGAGAAGGTCTCCGGGAACAGCGGGATGATGTATGGCGCGCAGGGCGGGTGTGCCGCGGCGGGCGGGCCCCGGCACGACACGGGCCCGCCCGTCAGGTTGCGCAGCCAGCCCAGGCTGCAGTGGCAGTGCAGCGTCCCTGCGGGCACAGACCGCACACCCACGCCGACCGTTTAAACGCGACCATTTTTTGGAACGAACCGTTTTCCGTCAGCGTAAATAATTTTTTGTCCCCGACAAAGTTCTCGGAAGGATAAGCCCCTTACAAGCATGTGAGCGGGTTGCCTACTCACACGGCGCTACGATCCTAATGCCCCATATGCGCAAAGGTTTGACTGTGACCGCCCCTCCCCCCCATCCCCCCCAGTACTCCGTACCGTTGTCCAGGCGCAGGGTGCGCAGCGCGGGCGCCGCGTCGAGCAGCTCGCGCTCCAGGGCGAGCAGCGGCGTGTCGGACAGGTCGAGGGTGTGCAGGCGCGGCACGTCGCCCAGGCCCTGCGGGTGCACGTAGGCCAGGTCCGGGTTGGCGGAGAGGCGCAGCTCGCGCAGCTCGGGCAGGCCCCGGAAGGCGCCGCGGTGCACGGTGGCGAGCGCGCGCAGGCGCTGCAGGTGCAGCGTGCGCACGGCCAGCCCCGCCACCGCGCCCGCGGCCAGCGCCTCGCCCAGCGGGTTGTCGCTCAGCACCAGGTCGCGCACGGCGCCCAGGCGGCGCAGCGCCGCGTTGGGCACGCGCCGCAGCGCGTTGCGCGACAGGTCGAGCACGCGGCTCACGTTGACGGCGTCGAACGCCGCCTCCTCGACGCGGATGATGTGGTTGCCGGACAGGTCGAGCACGTCGAGCGGCGCGAGCACGAGCGGCGGCACGCGCGACAGGGCGTTGTCGGACAGGTAGAGCTCGCGCAGCGCGGGCGCGTCCGAGAAGAAGTGCGGCTTTAGCACGGCCAGCCTGTTGCGGCGCAGGTCGAGCACGCGGAGCCGCGGCAGGGCGAGCGCCTGCGGCGCGATCGAGTGCAGCCCGTTGAGCGACAGGTTGAGCACGCGCAGGGAGGACAGGTCGCGGAAGGCGAACGCGCCCAGGATGTGCAGGCTGTTGGCGGACAGGTCGATGACGCGCAGCTCAGGGTTGGCCTTGCCGGAGCCGGAGATCTCGGCCACGCCGTTGCCCTGCATGTCGAGCACGCGCAGCCCCGGCAGCCGGCGCAGTGGCCACAGGTCCAGGCGGCGGACCGTCCAGTTGGACACGCGCAACACCTCCACGTTAGGGTCGTCGTCGCCGAGGCCGGACGGCACGCCGTAGCACGCCATGAACGGCCTCGGCCCCGACACGCCGGCCAGGTCGGCGGCCTCGGCCACCGGCGCGGACAGCGGGAGGCGCTCCTGGCCGCACAGGCAGGCCTCGGGGCAGGCATGGCCCCACGGCGAGGACGGCAAGGTCGCCGAGGCCGGCGGGTCGGTAGTGGCCGGCGTGGTGTTCAGGGTCGCGGTCAGCAAGGTCGCTGCGGTCGCTGAGGCCGGTGTGGAGGTCAGCGGTGGGGCCACGGTCGTGGTGGAGCCCCAACCCGCCAGCACCACGACAAGCAGGGGCAGGGGCAGCAGCATGGTGTCACATGACAGGGTTACTCCCTCGGCCGCCACCCCCGCGCACCCGCGCCCGCCACGCACGGCGGGCCGTCGACTCGTAACGGGACGCCGACGTACCGCCCGGGCGACATCTAGCGAGTCACGCTCCTCAGTCCGTCACGCGAGCCATAGGTACATCACTTCCGATCACTACCATCACTTTCCCTCAGTCACAGTCATTCACTCCCCCACGCTGCCGGTCACAGCAGCGGCGCGCCGCACTCTACATGTCATTTCCTGGCGGTGGCAGGGCGGGCACGCCGGCGGTACGGGACGGGACAGGCGGGACGGGTGGACGCCGATAGTGCGAGCCGGGCCGGGCCGGGCCGCGAAAAACTCGCGCCCGTGCGCCGGAAATTGCGTCCGCTAGTCGGGACGCCACTTATCTCTGTCACTTAGGCCCCCGCGGCCCCGCGCCGCGCCGCGACGCCCGAGCTCCAGGACGCGCACTTGTTGCGGGCGGGGGGCGCCTCTCGTCGCGAAGGTCGCGGGTCCGACCCTCTCTCGGTGGCTGCTGGCGGCTCACTGACTGCTGGGCTGCGCTACGCTGCGGCGCCGCCCCCGCCCCCGCCCCCGCAGCCACCCCCTGTCAACGCCGCCCCACGCCCCCTCACTCCCACCCTCCGCACCGCATTCTGCTGCAGCACCCCAGCCTGACCGCCCTGCCCGGCCGTGCCGCGTGCGCCGTGCCGTCCTATTCGATATTAGTTCCCTCAATATAACTCAGGACGGGCAATAGGGGGAGGTGCGCCCCCCTCTCCTCCCCCACCCTCCGGCCGGATGACAGAGCCCTAGGAGAAGAGGGAGGGGGAGGAGGGGCGCATACAAATGTGCTGTGAGGGTCCCGGCGCGGCGTGGCGCGGCGTGGCGTGGCGTGGCGTAGCGGAGTGGAGTAACCATGTCTGGTAGATGCACCACCGCCTCCTCCGCGGCTCCTCCATCCCCATCGCTACCCCGCCCGCCTCCACTCCTTCCTCCTCTCCCCTACGGCTGAGACCGTTCCTCGTCGGGTCGTCTCCTGGATCAAAAGGTATCCCGGGCGGAAATGTGCACGGAAACGCTATGTGGGGCTGTACTCCGCCTCCTGGTCCCCGACCCCAGCTCCCCGATGGGGGTGACGCCCTGGGCTCTCTCGGTGCCCCGGCGCCACGCCCCACGGACGAGCCAAAGAGGAACGAAGGACTGCTCAGCAGAGCTCGGAAGTCACGGAAAGAAACCTGATTTACATCCGTAATATCAGTCTCTAAATCACACGGGACGGCGGAGCATCGAGTTTTCCGTCGGCCATCCCACCTTCACTTTGACAGGAAAGATTTCGCGTCGAGTGAAATACCGACAGAGGGCTGGGAAGGCGGACAGACACTGCTCCGCGAAAGTCCCGGGGTTTTCAACAGACGGCCAAGTTACAAATCAGCGGCACCCACACCGACCTGCGTGTACCTTATTTTAACAGAGCTCAAAGTGACCAAGTGAGAGGAGAGGAGAGGTGAGGGTGGTCCAACTGTAGGATGGAGTTGTCGGCCCGCATCGCCCCAGGGGCTGATTGCGAACTGGTGTCACTAAAGGGGTGGGGAGGGGGAGGCGGAGGGCGCAAATGAGCGGGTGCAGGCCGGGCCGCCCTGGCCCGGCCCCGGCAGTGTAAGGCCACATGTGACCAGGCCGGAGGGGGGGGGGGCTTCTCCCACGAGACAAAGCGGCTCTCTGATTGGGGCTAATCACTGATGGTGACTGGGCGCGCCGCACAACGCCGCACCCGCGCTCAACTAAGCTGAGTTTAGATCCGATTTGCAGCTGGCGAGGGAGTCGGGGCCGACAGGACTGGGCAGAGGCGGGGGGTGTGGGTGGGCCTCAGCCAATCTCCCATGGAGCCCAGGGCCCAGCGGCCCGGCCCGGCCCGGCCCGGCCCCGGCCGCCCCTGCCCTTGCATGGTAAACACAATAAGTTCGGGCGAGGGCTGCGGGGCCGGGCGGGGCCGCGCCGCCCTACGCCGTCGTCCCCTGCCCCGTGGCGCCTGCCAGGTGGCGCTTGTTTTGGTGTGAAGTCCCACGACAGCAGAGGGCCGGCCCGGCCCGGCCCGCGCCCCAGGCCCTCGGCCCCGGCCCCGGCCCACCAACAGTGAATCCCAATAAGTACCAGCTGGCGCGGTGCGGCCCGGCCCGGCCCGGCCGCCGCCACCATGTCGACGTCGCTGAGCCCGACCGGACGGGGCGCCGCGCCCCGCCGTGGCCAAGGTGGTCTCAGTCGTTGGCGGCACGAGGGCCCCGGCCCCACCTCACCTACTGCTGCTCGGGAGGGAAAAGACGGCTTAGTTTATCTCGATACTTTATTGGCTGGGCGGGGGTGGGCGTGGCGGCTGGCGGCGTGCAGCTTGGCCAAGCGTGGCCCACGGGCCCACAATGGCTCAGCCCCGCCCCGGGCCACCAGGGCCCCGCCGGGCCGCGCGGCGCCCTGCTCGGGAGGGAATGGCAATGGATGCCAGTCGGTAAATGGAGAAAGGGAAAGGAGGGGAAGGGGATAAGGACGCACGTTGGGGTCGGGGGGGGGGGAGAGGGTAACACGCGGTAAAGGCAACGTAATGGGATCGATGGTGCACTGTAGGAAATGCGTCGCAGTCGAAGGGTTGTTTTTTTCCTCACGGCAAAACAAAACGCAAAGAAAGTTGCCTCCGCTACGATTTGAGCACCGGGCGGAGTGCAAGCGAAGCAAGGGGTTGATGGTCTCAGTCGGGCACGCCGTGGTCCGGCCGGCCCCCCTAAGTAGAGCATCTAGCAGGAATGAATTTACGCCCATCCGACACTTACCCCATCCCCTTCCATGCAGTTTCTTACGCCCCTCCTCCTCCTCCAACACTCCACTTCGAGGGACCCTCCCTCCACTCTCTCCATTAATTCTCATATAACAGCGCGTGGACGAAGGCGATACATCAAACCGAAAGAGGAAGGCTGGGAGGGGAGGGGGTGAGTGCGAGTGCGCGACCCGGGCAGGGACTGGGACGGGGTTGGTGGGGGGAGAGCTTGAGGATGCCCCCTGGGGCCTCCTCGACGTTGTCGAGAGCCCGGGCTTCACCAGGTGCAGTATCGCCACGCGCTTACGGCCGGCCCCTGCGATGGGGCCACCCCCTTCCCGGTGCAGCTAGATTGTCCGACCTGGCGATTTCCACGAAATCCGAAAAAGCGCTGTACGACCTGGATTTTGTCTCACCTCGGATAAAGTGACACCCGCAATAATTCCGATGTTTGCCCAGGATGACTAAAGTTAAACAAGACCGTCGAGGTAAAACACTTACCAGCAGAGTCCCCCCGAAGATGTTTATCCGGTCAACGTTCCACAACATGGCGGCTGACGTAGGTGTCCAGCGGACGTGGGCCATCTTATTGGCGATCTTGACATCACACACAGTCCCGATTTATGACTTTTGCCGAAGAATAGTCTAATCTGACACTACTTGAATTATCTTATGTTTACGCCGATACTTTGCACAGATGCTAAAAGTTTTGTTCAAACCGCGTAAACGAATAAAAACGCCGTACCGAACGAACCGAGGCGACTCTGAGCGCTGCTCATTTCTGACTGTCCCTGCAGTGCAACCGTTACTGCAGGGCTGCCAACTTCAATCCAACCTAACCACACTCGTTACTGATGCATTAAAAATTTCGGATTTGAGCGGATGTGCTTCTTGCCATTTTGGCAATGAAAGCAGCAAACGTGACGGAAAAGAGGCTTTTTCGTGGATTGTTATTCTGTAATTTTTGACTAATTTTGCAGATCTGAGAACTGTTACTGGAGCTGGTCGGGTCAAGACGGGGGGCGGGGCTTTCGATCCATCACAAGCATCGAGAGGATCGTCTGCTGAGACAACTGTGACAACTAGGGACGAGCCGGAAAATCCAGTGGCTTCGACGTTCAGATTCGTTTTACCTCCAATCTACCCGTGTAAACAAGGTCGGACAATATCCAGATCGGACAGCGCCTTTTCGGATTTCGGGGAAATTGCCAGGTTGGACAATTTACATACACCCCACACCCCCCGTTCCCTCCCCGTACCCCGGGGGGCGGCCCCGGTCCTGTCCCTCCTTCCCCCTCCCCCTGCTCCCCGGCGCTCCCACCTGCAAAGAGCGCTCGCTGCCTGCCCGGTGATTGCGGAAACGGCTGATTTATAATTGTCGAGGCGTTCTTGTTGATTTTGGCCGTGCCGAGGGAAGATTGATAGTGTAGCGCGAGAGCCCCTCGGTGGTGCGCGGGAGCAGGAGGGGGGGGGGGGAGGGGGGCAGACCCCCAGGGGGAGGGTCCAATCGACTCGACGCATGCAGATGGCCGGTAATAACATTAAGGCGCCACCTCCGCCCCGCATATTTCTGCCCTTCCCCCTCTACCCCATCCACGCGCGCTCCACCTCCGCGGCGAATACAGAAAAGAAAGTAATTCCGTTCAATAATTGTCATTCGTATCCGAAGCCGCACGACCGAAATGGGAGACCACAGAGCGGAATGAAGAGTGAAGAAGATGTGAGGTGATTCGAAATGAGGAGAGAAAGAAAGGGTATTTGACATTCTTTACCTTAATTAACATACCTAAAACATAAATAATAAAAAATAAGAGGACATGCAATGCAGCAAATAATAATGAGTAATTAATGCGTAATTTCACTATGTTCTGAACTTTAATTAGTATTTTGATTCCAAACAAGAAAACATGTAAAATAATACGCAATCACAGCTGGTCATTTCCACAAAATTCAGTCTCATATTTAACATCAAATTAAATAAGAGAAAATGCAGCAGGTAATAAAGAGCCCTTAACGTGTGTCAATTTAACAATATTCTGTACCTCAGTTCACGGTTAGATCAGTTACAAGAGAACAGTTAACAGAAAATAATATGCACTTGAAGCGGGTCAGTTCCACAAAATTCAGTACAATATTTAACGTTCAATTAAACAAGAGAAGATGCGGCAGACAACAATAAGCGCTTCTGTCCATAGTACACAGTTTGATTACTCCGAAGAGATCATATAACAGATAATAATGAATCCTTACGGTGGGTCATTTTAATAATAATCACTACCACAATTCACATTTTGATTGCTAACAGAGGGAATAATTAGCCCCAATAACAATTATCTTCTATATACACTAAATCACAATCCAGGAATAAAATCAACATAATTGAACCAAGCAAAGTTAGTATCACAATGGTCTACTGAAGAGGGGCATTTATCATTGCCGTGCAAGTAAAGATAACACCCTTCGGTCTGGTCCCAATCAAACTCACGGTGACAACGCATTGTGCAAAATATACATTCGTCACAGTAGTACAGTTCCTTCACAAGAATGTGGAGCTTGGGGTTCGCCAGGAGAACAGCCTTGACCGCGTGACTCCACATGTGCAGCCAGGCGTGGGTGCATGCCAGGTCACACAGCGGGAGAATCTCGAGCAGTCGCAGGCTCGGGGCGGTGGCGGGCGTGATGCTCGTGAGCAGGTCGGCGCTGGGCCGCGCGCGCACGCTCAGGGCGCGCAGGGCGGTCAGACTGGGCAGCACCGTCAGTAGCGGCTGCAGGCGAGGAGGCGCGTCCACTCTGAGGACCTCCAGGCGAGACCGGCCGGACGAGGCGAGGGCCTCCATCAGCTGCACGTTCAACTCGGGGTATTTGAGCCTGCCAATGCGGTGGAAGTCCAGGGCGACCGACCGCAGCTGATCGGCCCGCCGGAGGAACTCTGCCGCCGCGTCGATAGCGCGCTGCGTGAAGACGCGCACGTGGAGGGTCACGGTGGTCAGCAGCTCGCAGGCCGCCACGGCCTCCAGCCCGGGCAGGCAGACGCACCTCAGGGAGCGGAGGTTCGTCATGCTCGACAACAGCTGAAACGTGAGCCCCCAGGCGCTGCCCACGTAGCCCTGACTGCGATCAGCGCTGGAGCAGAGATCGACCTCCTTGAGGGTGGCGGCGTGAGTGCCCAGCACCGCGTTCACGAAGGACTCGGAGGACAGCGTGAGCTCGCAGTAGAAGTTCTTGATGGACGGCGCGCCCGACCCCGGGAAGACGCGGAACACCGTGTTGGGCAGGTTGCCGCGGACGACGAGCTGCTCCAGGCCCGAGGTCATCGCCAGGGTCCTCATCAGTGCGTCGGCACGGTCCTGCCAGGATGGGCGGAACACCACCTTGACGAGCTTGAGCCGGCCCAACGCCTCCTGGTTACGGACCACCACGGCGAGGACGGCGGAGTCGATGCCACTGTCCGCTTGGTGTGGCTCCACGGTCATCACCAGCTCGCTGACGGCGCACTTGGTCGAGACCAGCAGCAGCATGTTCCAGCTGACCCAGACACTGCGCAGGCACGGCGCCAGACGCAGGATGGCGCCCGCGTGCAGGTCGTAGTCAGCGTAGACGGTCCGGTGACGCCACGTGTCCCGGTGCAGGGCCACGTCGCCGAGCCTCTTGGACACCAGGCGGCAGTTGAGGACGTCCGGCACGCTCAGGAGGCACAGCACCGCCACGAGGACGTCGTCGGGCAGCTGCTCTAGCGTCTTCACGGGCGCCCCCGCGGTCAGCTGCTTCACCAAGCCCACAGGCACGTCGTAGGGCACGCGCTTCACCAAGTCCACAGGCACGTCGTCGGGTACGGGCTTCACCGAGTCCACGTGCACGACGGAGGAGGGCTCATCTTCGCTGTCCGTATCCAAAGGCATGAAGCCCGACAGCGAGTCCGCGCTCTCGTCGGCCGACTCTTCTTCATCGCTTTCCATGAGCGACACGTCGGTCTCCAGCTCCAGTTGCCCGGAGTCATCCAACTCCAAGGTTACCTCGCTGGCCACCTCCTGTTCATCGCATTGCATTGACATGTCGGCCGTTGGCTGCTCGGCGTCCTCCAAAGTAAGCTCGTCGGCCAGTTGCTGCACACTCTCCATGGGCACGTCGGCGAGGAGCTGCTCCGCGGCCTCCGTGGGGTCCTCCTTCGGCAGCTGCTCCGCGGCCTCCATGGGTACCACCTGCGGCAGCTGCTCCGCGACCTCCACGGGCACGTCGGCGGGGAGCTGCTCCGCGGCCTCCGTGGGTTCCTCCTGCGGCAGCTGCTCCGCGGCCTCCATGAGCACGTCGGCGGGCGGCTGCTCCGCGGCCTCCATGAGCACGTCGGCGGGCGGCTGCTCCGCGGCCTCCGTGGGTTTCTCCTGCGGCAGCTGCCCCGCGGCCTCTACGGGCACGTCGGCGGGGAGGTGCTCCGCGGCCTCCATGGGTTCCTCCTGCGGCAGCTGCTCCGCGGCCTCCAAGGGTACCTCGGCGTCAGTCGGTGCGTCGGGCGCCAGCTCCATCACGCCATGCGTTGACACCTCCTTTGGCAGCAGCTTTACGTTGTGCACGAGCTGGACGATGTGAGGTGTGCGGAGCAGTACACGCCACTGTTAAAAGATGTCGGAGGTTTCTAATCACTTTCGATGTCTCTAATATTTGACGTTTTTAGCAGCGTAAAGTGTAAAAATAAAGCTTTCTCAATATATTGTTAATGTTTTAAGTCACGACGTCACATACTTCTGCAGTTAAGTTATGTTGAACACACAGGTGACTGGAATTTGGAGGTTAGGCGGACGCGTAAGAAGATTGAATTCAGAAGTGAAAAGGATGAACTTGTAAATATTTTGTTAATGTTTTGTCAACGAATTCTAGATTCTTTTTACCTGACACTCCTTAATACAATATAAACCTAACCTCTAAACGCGCGCTCAGAGCTACGCTAACCTCTGGTGGATCGCACAAGCACAAATCGCTCTCAGGAAAACACTATTCTTTTTATAAGTAACTACTTAAAAATAAGGCTACCTCTTGCCTTAAGAAATTGGCAAATAAACTAACCTTCTTTTGCCGTAAAAACGAGATGAGAAGAGTCTATCGGAGGCTAGAGATGAAGATAATAGCGAACGAAGTCGCCGTGCGCGCTGTGCCGGTGCCGACAGTGCCAGGACATGACAGGCTGACGGTGACGTCAGTGCCTGCGCAGGACGGGAGGGAGGGGGAGGCAGGGAGCCACTGTGCGAGACGGGGGGAGGGGGATGCAATACAATCCCGTCCCGTCCGTCCAGGGCAGGATGCTGCACCTGTGATTGGCAACCACAAGAGGTGCAGTTGCAGTAGAGTACCCGCACAGGCGCACATTCCCTCCGACCGAGGGCGCGCCGGAGGTGGGCGCAAGTGACCCGGCGCACACAGTGTTTCCTGCATTTCGAGATGTCAGCGGCAGGGTTTGGCGTTTCGCACGCACTGTACAGTACCGTACATGAAGCTGTGTACGTTCGCCTCTCCGCAGTGCAGCTCTCAATGCCCCCCCCCTCCCCCTCTCCCTTCGGCCCGCGCCGCGCACCACCACCGTCGAGCCGCGAACCGCCCCTGCCGCGCCGCCCCCGCCGCGCCGCCCCCGCTCGGTCCCCAGCGACGGCCGCACATCATTGGGTTAGTGCTGCTCGATAAACAGAATGCAAATTGGTCCCCCGGATGGGCGGAGAACCGTCATTACCAGAGCATTATTCTGCGAAAAAAAATATAAGGAGTGGAGTGGCGGGTGGAGGTAACAAGGATGTCCCTTCCTGAATATTGTGATGGCGGTACTGTAGCGCGCCGGTTAAAAGCATCGGGGTGCGGCCGTCCGTGTGTTCGCCGCGCCGGCGCCGGACGTGGACTCCCGAGGTGTGCGGGCCGGGCCAGGCCGGGCCGCCCTGCCGCACCGCACACCGCCGGGCCGCGCTCTGCCACGCCCCGGCCTTAAATAACGCATCGGGGGGCTTGTCAGGTGGTTCCGGTCAGTCAGCGGGGCGTGGCGGGTGGCGGGGCGGGGCGGGGCCGAGCGGGGCGAGGGGGAGGGGGCGGGCGGGGCGGGGGGGCGGGTCCGAGGCCCCAGACGGGGAGTGCAGACGTGCCCTGCATGTTGCATACTGCCTCCCGATCCCCGAGGGAAAGCGGGGGCGGGCCCCGCGCCGCCAGCGCGAACGCCCCCGGAACGCCCCCGGAACGCCCTATGAATTGCACGCTAGATCGATAAACTGGCCTGGGCCGCTCGAGGGCCTCGCAATTTATACTACAGGGGGCCGGGCTGGGCCGGGCCGGGCCGGGGCCGAGACCCTACCTCGCCACGCCCGGCCCGGCCCGGCCCCAGCGGAAGGGGACGGTGAACGGCAGCAGGACGGGGCGCTGCTCCGGCCCGGCCCGGCCCGACTGCACTCCCTCAAACAGGAATGGAATTTTAACCGGGGAATGCAATTTTTCTTTTTCTCTCCGAGTAAATCGACAATAATAAAATACAGGCCCGCGGGGAGCGGTGGGGCCGAGGAAAAGGGAAGGAGGGGGGAGGGAGCTGCGCAATGGCCTAATTAGAGAGTCGCACAACAACGTAAGCAGACCTGGGGAGCACTGGCGAGGCGACTTGCCTTGCCCAAGGCCTTGCCCTGCCTCGGCCCCGCTCCTGGCTGGCTGGCCGGCCGCCTCATCTCGGCTTTAATGTACTTTTAATGTACTTTTAATGTCCGGTTCATCTGGTGACCGAACGCGACACTGCTGAAGGCCGAGGTTCGAACACCGGCAGAGGGTCAGGACGAGGCGTCTATCTCGCTTTCTCGCTTGCTGCCCCCCTCTCTCTCTGTCTCTCTCGCACCACTACACTCAATGTGTTTTTTCCCTCTGGAATTCCCCCCGGCTCCGGGTCGGTCCAATTGGGGCCGCGGAGTGGATTACGATCCCTATCGGTTCGGCTGATGAAGAGAAATGAACCTTCGGTGGGGAAAAAAATAAACAGGAAAAAAATGACGAGGCCGTTTTGTTTCTGCCTGGTCTGTTTGTGACTGACCTTCCCCCATCGGGCCGACTGCGCAGCCGCCCAGCCCCGGCCCGGCTGTTGCCGACACCCTCGTCTACACTGCCAAACACTGCACTGCAGATTCGGAAAGCATCCATCCACTCATGTTTCGCGTAAAACTCGAGTCGCATTTCGGGAGACGTGAAATATTATGACCTTTAGTCACAACAACTCCGAATCCAACCTCACCCTACCCGGTCCCGCTTCCTTCCCCTGTGATCTCCCATCGAAATTCAATAAAGAAGAACTGCAGCAGCAGGGCGACGACGAATGGAAGTACAGAAAAGAAGATTCAGTATCTTTCTTTTTATTTAGTTTTTCTTCTTTTCTCTTCCTTTTTTTTGTACTGTGGTGGGGGAGAACGGCCACAGCGACTTTTGCAGCAGTAGCAGCAGGGCGGAGGGCGCCGAAACTCATTCCCTTCGGCTTTTCATCACATCTAACCTTTTCGCAGCTGACAGCGCGCATTACTGCACAAAAGGTGCGCGCGGGCGGGGGTGCCAGGGGGCGGGGGTGCCTGGGGGCAAGGGGTGTTGGGGGATGACAGGACACCCCCACGCAGGGGAGGGGCGGGGAACGGGCTCAGTGTTGCGCAACAATGTATCCTCCTCGGGCCGGGCGCGCTATACTCCCCGTATGAATAGGAGGCTGAGCCGGCCTGGTGGGGGCGGGGCGGGGCGGGGCGCGGCGCGCCCGAGAGAGACCTGACAGCTCTAATAGTAATAACCACAGCCGCAGGCAGGCAGGCGCAGCAGCCACACACACCGGGGGAGGGACACAGTACACTCACACACACGCACACACGGTGACAGCCCCGCCCGGCCCGACCCGGCCCGGCAGAGCGCCCGCGCGGCTCGGGGTAGGCCACCAGCCTCGCAGGCGCGCTGTGCGGCCGCCCCTCTTAATCGCTCGCAGGCGCTTTATCTCGGCCTGGCCGCCGCGCCGCCCTGCCCGAACAAGTAGTCCGCCACTCGCAGGCGGGACCGTCGAAACCCTTGTGCGATTCGGTCTCCTCAATGGCGGCGGCAGCCAGTGCTCGCCTGTGCCACAGATAAGATATCGTCCCCGTGCCGTGCCGTGCCGCCCCGCCACTCAGACGCCTGTGTGGGTATTTCTCCTCCTGTGTTCCCGGTTTCCCGGCGGGCTGCGGGGGCGGTGGCAGCGCGCCGGGGCTGGGGCCGGCGCCAAGCCCGCACAGAACAAAGTCGCTTTCTTTTCGCATTGCAGGTCGGAGGCGGCGGGGCGGGGCGGGGTGGGGCGGGGCGGGGCGGCCGTGGAGGTGGGAAGCAGTGGGAAGGTGGCCGTACCATTGTTCTTTCCTCTTCCGGTCTGCCTGCGCGGCGCGCGGCGCGCGCCCGGCGAGGCGCGAGAGAGGGGTGAATGCGGCCTGTGCAGAGAAAGAGAGGGAGGGAAGAGGGGCCTACCCCGCGGCCCCGGGGCGGGGCGGGGCGGGGCGGGGCGCGGGAGGAGATGGAGTCGTGAGTGGTGAAGTTGAGGGACGGCCGCCATTGCCGACCGTCTCAAGACGGTATTCATCACCTGAATTTGACGTCGCCGTTTGTTTTGTTGGCACGCAAACGTCCCGCGCCGCGCTGGTGCTTTGCCGCACCGCGCGCCGCGGCCCGCCAGCACGTGCACTGCGAAAATAGATGCCGTCGGAAAAAAATTGTACACTTTTCCTACAAAATAAAAATATTGAACTCTGCGCGGGTCGGGAGTCCTTCAAAGGCGCTTTCCGACACTTTCCCTCGGGCTTAAAAAAAAACACGTGACTTAATTCGTGCTGAGTTATGGCATTTAAAAAAGCGTAGAACAACCCCTCGGGGGGCGGGACTGAGGGCTCCGGCCGAGTGGCGCTCGGCTCGGTTCGGCGGCACGACCAGCGGCGCTGCTGAGTGCCCCCGACCCGGCCGCCGTGTTGGCACTTTGCGCACCGAGGTGGCACTTTAAGGCACTCGCTGTGGACGCGGACGGGACGCCCGCTATGCCATGCCCTTCTAGCGGCGCTGGGCTCGGCGACGCCCGGCCGCGGCCCGGCCCGGCCCAGGCCCGGCACTACCAGCAGCTGCAGGCTTGTGACTTATGTGTTTCCCAAGTGCCTGGCTCACCGAGCACCGCCACGCTGCGCCACGCCACGCCACGCCCTCCCGCCGCCACTCCCCGCCGCCGCCGCTTGCGCCATTTTTCAGCACGGAGACGAAAAGCGGTGCGCAGTGATGGCGGCGATAATCTAGCCAGTGATAAGGAGACCGGGGGTGGTGAGGGGAGGGGAGGGGCGGGCGGGCGCGACGGGGGTGGTAGAAATGAAGGCGAGAAGGGTTGGAGGAGGGATGGGGGGAGTGAACCGTTGATGATGAGGCATGGAGATACGGGCCAAGATACCGTCCTCGGCCGCGAGCAGCTCTCCAGGGAAGGACGCCCGCGGGCAGCTCAGTGCCGACGGGGAGAGGTGAGGGGCTGACAATTGCCGTTTGCGGCCCGGTTGAATTGTCTTACAGAAGCGCTGGTGAATTCGTGGACTCCTCCGATCGGCTCGGCCCCACCGTGGACTCCAGAGATTGGACCAGCCCAGCCGGGGCCGAGGTCGGGGGGTTCGCGTCCTCAGTCAGTACTACAGGCGGAGTGGCTCAGTGGCTCTCTGGTCCGCTAGGCTCTAGGGTAGAGCGTAGCGGGGCCACGTCGTTGATTGCGACCTCTCCTCGCTAATTTCCTGTTTTGTAGTTTCGCTGGGGGGCTTTTGTCCGGTTCGAGCCCTCGGCCACCAAGGACCGCCCCTCTCCCCGTACCGTGCCGCTACCGCTCCCTCCCTCCCTCCAGCGACTCGGCCAGAGCCGATTCAGCAGCGCGGCGGGGCGAGGCGACTACTGATGTCGACCGCTTCTTTCATAGCGACGGGGAAGTACCGGCAGATAGCGTGGCGCTGACGACGACTTTGGCTTCAGCAGAGCAGGGGCGACAGGGCGGGGCGGGGCAGGGTCGGAGATGAGAGGGGAAAAAGAGGGGCAAACCGACCGACCGAGGGACTGGCCGAGAGGAGGACCGACCCGCTTCCACGCCAGTGACTCCCAAATGTTGGACAAATCCGCCAAGGGCAGAATCGCGTCGTTTCCGTGGCCTCGGCCCATCAGATCAGGGGCAGCAGGGGCCAGGATCATCCGTCCCGCCCGCGCCCCCCACAAGCCACACTTACTCTTTTTTTCCGGAACAGTGGTCACATTGGTCTAGTCGCGGAGATATGGGCGTAGGGACCCAGCGTTTTCTGGTTTATAGGGTAAATCTCAGTATACAGCCTCACAAGACATTTACATACCGCTAATTTAAAATGCATCCTGGAAAGGTCGCGCGATACCCGAGCGGCTGCTGGCTTGCTGCCCCGCGCCCCGCCCCGCCCCGCCCCGCACATCCCTGCCAGAGAGAGCTCCGGGCCCGGGCCCGGGCCGGGCTGTGCCGTCCACTCCACTTCATCCCCCGGCGCGGCGCGGGCGGCGGGCGGCTTGGATAGGAGGCTCCACTCCACCCTCTCAGGCGCTGCCCTACTCCATGCCGCCCCGCCCCGCCCCCTCCCCCCTCCTCCTCCCTCGGGGTCACTTGTTGCGATGCAGACCCCCGCCCCGGGCGGAGAAGAGAAGAGGGCTGCCGGGGAAAGGGGGATGAGTTACTGCCAACATATGCCTCGTCACAAAGTTTTCAGACGGCCACATAAAATACGCTCCGGCCACTACTGCGGCACTGATGATGCCGACGCGGAGGGGGGGGGGGATATAGAGAAGAGGGGATGAGGGGGTGGCAGCCAAGGCCGAGGCGGCGCCGTCAGGGGCAGAGGGTTGCGGCGCGGCGCGGGAGTAGGGCGGGCGGGAGGAAGGGTTAGTGTGTGTGAAGTGAGGAGATTGCAAACTCACATGACGCTCCGCCAGCTGCTGGGCCGTGCCGGTCCGGGAGTGGTGTGCTGCTGCTGCTGCTGCTGCTGCTGCTGCTGCGGTCAGCTCCGACCTCCAAGCACACGGCCTCGGCGCCTCGGCCCGGCCCAGGATCAACTTGGTGTTTAACTCTCTGCCGGGCGGGCTCCGCCTTCGATGATTTAGGGCTCGTCCCTGTCCGGCTGCCCTCTGCCCGGCTGAGCTCAGCTCAGGTCAGCCGGCCGGCTCAGCACTGCTCAGCTCAGGCTCAGCACCACTACTAGCGCGGAGCGGACACAATCACGCATGCGCCGGCCCGCCCAGGCCAGGCCAGGCATTAGTTTTCCTCCGGCCAAGTCCCGCTCCCCGCTTGCTGCCCGGACAGCACCCCTTCCCCTCCCCCCAACCGGGGACGTCTTCTCCTGCAACTGGAATCCTATTTTGGCTCGGGGCCGAAGAGGGTGGCGTGAAATAATGGGCATCATTCCATTATAACCCGGCTAGTAGCGGGGCGAGGGGAGGGGCAGGGGAGGGTTGAGGGGGGGCGAGGGGGAAGACCTGGGGCGGGGTGCGGGAGAGGCGAGGCGGGGGACACAAATTGACCATTACCCTTAGCAAAACGCTCCCCGCCCGGAATGCCTTAGCCCGGGACCCTCCTAAAACGCCCCGTTAGCACATCGGTGTGGAAGGGAGGGAAAGCGAAGGGCTGGCCCCGCCCAGCCCCGAGCCCCGCCCTGGCTCTCCACCCTCCACACCAGAGCTCAAGAGTAGATATCATCTTTCTCTCTGCCGAGACGGATTGTTGGGAGCCGGTTCAAGGTCTCCGAGAGGCAGATGCTTTGGCCAGATCATCAGTGTTACACAGTTATGACTATCTTTCTTGAGCTTGTTTCGGAGGTGTGGTTGAGCAGATAGGCCTGGTGGTATGAATAAATCATACCACATATTTTCATGATATGAATGATATTTTTATTACCATTCCTTGGACAAACTTTGGCTACAACATACAGGGCACAACACAAGACTGGAAAAGTTAGCACTTGATAAATATTATCAAATAAAATGACTTGCTTTTGGTTTCTATAAAAAAAAAAATATTCATACAAATTTACATAATATACTTCTAAAATAATACAAAAGAAAAGTTGATTGAATTCAAAATCAATTACAAACATCAAGAGATAAGGAGTTTGATTCTCCAGTATTTCAGTGACTTAAGAGGCAACATGAAGGTACATGCAAGAAAAAAAGATACATATAACAAAAATTTCATTTGCTTTCTGAATATCAGATAAAGGGCCCATTATTTAATTAGTTCTGTCAACTATAAGTAGATAAAAGGACATGGTTTGGTAAGAGTGGTTTAGATTGATTGATAGCAGATTAACTTACTGCATTACATATCAGCTGCAGTAGAATGAGAAAGGGGTAAAATGCTCAGGTATATTTGGAAGGCAAATAAAAAGAAACCAATATTCACCCTACATCTACACATTAACAAATTCTAAATTGAGGTACTTTCATCTTGGAATGACATGAATCATGATTTATCTGTAAGAAAAAAAAGGCTTTAAACTAGTACTAAAATCACCTAAGGATAAATACTGCCTTTTTATGACATCATAAACCAATTGTGAACATCCATTGTAGATTATAAAATTGGACAATTATTATGCTCAAGGAGTGCAATTTCATAATTAAGTTTCTTTACTTAATTCTAAACGCCTAAGCTTAAAGTAATCTTCAATGCATTATTTCTTCCTCATACATAGTAGGTCCATTTGTGTGAGACAAAATTAGCTTCCAGAAATGAATGGAGTGAAGATGGTCTTAATGTCCTCAAAGATCTAAAACAGAAAAATCAGATCTCATTTTTTTCCCCCACTCAACATGAGATGGTATTGAATCATTGGTAGGCATAACATACCTCTGGGAGGGTGCGATTAGAATCAACCCTCCTCACCATATCTTTCCCTTCATAGTGTTTAATGATGGGCATTGTCTCATTGGTGTAAGTATTAAATCTTTTCTTCAGGGAGTCAAGATTGTCATCAGTACGGCCACTGCCCTGGGCCCCACGGTTCAGACATCTTTGAGTACACACCTGAGGGACAAAACGATAAGTTTAAAATTGATCAGCTAAACAGAAAAACTATGCTTAAAATACTATTTTACCATCTTACCTCTTCAGAACAATCCAAGAATAGGACAAATTTCACATCAACACATTCAGACATAACTTTTTCCCATCCATCCAAATTGTTCTGATTTCTTGGGAAACCATCAACAAGAAAGCGTGAAGATCCTGATTTTTCAATGGCCTAAAAAAGGAAGAGTTAGTAAGAGAAATCTGCTTAAGCCCGCAAGGTTCATTTAAATTACTGTACTAGTATTCTTACCCTTTTCAGGAGCCCACAGGTGATTTCAACAGGAACTATTTTTCCAAGCTTAATATATTCCTTAATTAGATCACCATGCTCAGACCCTTCAGTATTCTGCTCTTCACGAAGAAGATCCCCGGCTGACAGATGTACAAATTTGTAGTTCTGCAGTTTAAAAATTAAAGAAAAATGTATACACCATGATTGGGAAGTTATTTAATACAATTTTTTTCACTGTACTTACATCTACAATATTTTTACAGACTGTTCCCTTGCCGGAGCCTGGAGCTCCAAGCACAAACACAATTTGGGGTTTCTGAGTAGCACTCATTGCAAATCTACGGATGCCCTGGACAAGTTTAATGAGCATTAGACCTATGAGAAACAATTAGAAAAAAAGAAAAAAAAACAACTAAAGCAACTCTCAGAGCTGTTAAACAAATTTATAAACAGGAGTTACTAACCTATTCAGTAACAAACAAACATTGTGAGGTAAAAGTGATTTTTTGATAAGAAAAAAAAACACAATCAATGAAAAAGAGGTAACACAGATTTTAAAAACCCAGAATAATAAGTCAATACTCAGGAAATTAAGTAATTACTAATTCAAAAATTGACTTCAGAGACTTAAATATAACCTCTCACTCCAATGGATCCACTACATTTGTTTTTAAAGAAAAGAGATCACCCCTTTTAAAAAGGTAAATGGTAGTTGAAGATTTGGTACATTTTGGTCGCATTGACAGCCAACACCGAGAGTGACATCCTTCTTAAAAGACGCTACCTGCGCAGGTACTTGGCAACACTCCTTCTTCCCTCCACCGGTTGCACCCAACTGGGGAGGGTGGATCAAACGCTTCAAGAAATCAAAAACTTACTTCTCTTCCAAGGTCAAAGAAGTGAAGATTTGCTGTCTCAGTAGACGTATCGTCAAGATAAGATTCTTGGCAGGACCCTTGAATGACAGAGATGCTTAAGGCTGACGTTTCAAACTGATACGGTGTGATGTCGGTTCGGTTCCCAGCAGACGACTGTACACGAAGACAAATCGATACAAAGAACAAATGACTGTGGCTGCGCCACTTTTTCAATCCACCCCACGTCACTTAATCGTCATGATCGTCATACTGAGTGAGTAGGTCTGTATCGGTATTCTGTATAAGCAGATCCGAGATAAGGGGACATCTCTAATTACAGATAATGATACGTTACTTTGGTGCCGCAATGTGAAATGTAGTAAAATTAAGAAGACGCAAAGTACTTGTTTTTTTGTCTAAGTTTTCAGAAGTACGGACGAGGATCAAAACTGGTCTGAATTTTGTAATACAGAAAATGTAAATTTACTTCAGAAAAAGGTAGAAAAGCAGTTTACTAATACAATACTTTACAAAAGAATAAAATAAATTTTATTGAAATTAAACACAGTACTTAAAAACAACTTTTTTCTTACTTTGGGAAGCACAACAAAAAATACAAATGATTAAAATTATTTATAAAATAGCAAAACACAGTTCTCAAATGCAAGCAATATGTTAAAGATAATAGCAAATGGCTACTGAATAGAAACAGCTGATAAATGGAAATAGACTGAATACAGTTCATTTACAAAATAATCAACAAGAATGATACACATGATCTGGCAGTGGTAGCCAGCAAGGTATTAAATTACATCATTAGTCTCCCATGCACTTATAATTGCTTTATCTTATTTATTTAAGGTCAATTTTATAATAAGTTAATACGTAATATCATCTCAAGAAAATTGGGCGTAAGAAAATAGAGCTGAAGTACAAAAGCAAGGTAAGAAGAGGCTTGAAAATTATTATGACTATGAATAAAGTGTCTTCTCCATCCATTCTTCAAGAGTGAATGATACTGTGTTGGTGTTGTCAGGGTCTCTTTCTCTGAACAGATCTGGGGGGAGAAACAATAAAAAATTAATTAACAGCAAATGTAGAAGTTGGTCTGATTAAATGAGTAGAGAAATAAAACAAACTCTTACCTATCATGGTTTTCATACGAATAGCACACATCATGAAGTCATCAAACGTTATAGTGCCGTCTGAAGCACCATATCTATGGAACAGTATATTTAAAATATGGTTGTTCAGCCGGTAACCAGCAGAGTTCAGAGCCTGTCGCAGCTCAAATGCACTTAAGAAACCTGAGCCTTCTTTGCAGTAAAGTTTGAATACCGCCTAAAAGATTAAAGAACAATAAATGATCACCACACTCAGACTTCATAAAAGTTTTTAAAATTTTAAAATTACGTACCCTCCAGCGCCTTATATCTGTCCAGAGGATTTTGAATTCCTCATATCCCAGTTTACCAGAATGGTCAGCATCCATCATGGCTACCATGCTACGACACACTTCCTTGGCAAAGCCAGACGACCTAGTATCTGTAACATAAAGTGGATAATTTAAGGCTATCACTACAATGCAGAAATATTTCTTAGTTCACCATTATTATTGTTTATGCTGTTGTGCAGTAAAAATGTATATTATCTATAACTGAGTCAAGCTTGTAAATAGCAATTTAAACAATAGGTGTAATTATATTGAGGTACAAACTGGAACTGAATGGATCAATTAGAATTTTTTTCATGGCACAAAAGAACAGCGTATAGCTCTATGGGGGGTATAGTTATGTAATGAGTACCAAGAAAGCAGTTGAATGCATTGGTTTGGTCTTGTGCAAAGATAATTTCATCGGCATCCAGCACAAGAGAAGCATGTAATGTATTACAAGCAGAGAAAGGAAATACAGCAGACATTAACACTCAATGCTAGATGCTATACAAATTTTATCACAGCAAGCTTGTGCTCCCATCACACACAATGGTCTATACAAACAAAAAAATAAAATGAATTTATGGCACAACTACACCATAAAATACTTAAATAATTTTTACAAAATTTACCAGCACCAAAATTATTATTGGATTAAATTTAGGGCAAATAAAATGCCCCCAAGGTAGATTATGGTTTTAAAAGTTCAGTAAAAGTCTAGGTGAAGTTATTGATGAAATTTTTATGGGAGAGTGACTGTTATATAAAATAAACAGTCTTCTGAAGGAATTGGGTAGGAAGTTAGTGCGTCTCCTTTGAAAATTTAGTGTCCGGGTCACATGGTCCAACAGGCGTCCAAAATACAGCCCTATACACCAAGTTTAAGATTTAAAATGCTTTTCTGTTTTCCTCCAGCACAATTTGTCTTACCAGCGGCATGTCCTTGATCACCACCAGAGGCAAATGCCGTACCCAGTGGTGTATCCTTGCAAATGACTCCACACAACAGGTTAACCAGCTGGCCAACCAGGGTATCATCTTCCATAGGTGCAATCTGATGTTGGGTCGGGGGTCTAGGTCTACTGGGCAGCTCTAGCAACATAATCATAAGCAGGCATGGATTAGAGCTTGACGCTTGGCAGAGCCACGCCTTTTGGCCATCATAACATAGCCTTGGCAAAGACATTTCACACAAAATCACACTAGACCACCACACATGCCAGAGACAAGTCTCAGAGGGATTGTAAGGAAAACTAAATAGAGGTGGATACCAATCAGATAGTATACAAAAAGGAATTCTCTTCAAAAATTCTACTAGGATGTGAAATTACAACCTGGTTAAACAATAAACCATAACTCTTTCCCCACAATGCTCTGAAAAATTAACTGTTAACATGAAGAGGAATAATATCAATAGTAATCTCCACAACCAGTACAAAATTATTAAAATTTTAAAAATTTTGGAAAATGCTATCAGGGTTATGAAACAGCTCACTTTCTGCCCCTACAAAAAAGAACACAAGTCATCAAACAACCACAAAGAAAACATTAATCACATGAGTTACACACAGGAAAATGCATGATAAAAATTCCACACGCAAAAAATTGGATATTGAGCTTTCAGATCAAACACTACTTTTCCAATTGCTACCAAAAATAAATAATTTTTTTTTAAAGTACGGGAGTGGGGGAAAGTAATAATTAATTATTGCACACTATCGTTAAAGTGCAACCTGTTGTGCCATGTAGGAAGTAGTGTGTAAGTAAGTGATGTAGAGGATTGAGCGCATTCAGAAGTTATGTGCAGTAAAATGTCATGGGAAGAAGGCTGCTTCCAGAACCCGTTTGTTTTAACAAGAGGTATGAGTTATGCTATCACAGGCGAAATTTGCAATCCCTCCATCTTAATAGAGCACAACTCAGGCAGAGAAAACTTCATTTCCTCCTTATTACAGGAGGTTTTTGACATTACTTGCCAATGGTCCAAAGAGATGCAGATGTTCAGTCAATCAATCACATACATAAATGTGAAGCTCAGACAAGAAAAAGACAACATTCATGGAATCCAGAGGGATCGTAAAATTCGAAAGCAATAGCCCAGAAAACATAAAATTGAGCAATAACATACCGTTCCTCATGGTGTAGTCCATGATCTCCTTCAGTTCCATCCAGTCCACTTCACCATCCTCACCAGCTAATTTCAAGAACAATGCCTTGACCTTTTCATCCTTCTTTGCCATCTCTGCATCTTCATCATCATCCTTTACCTAAAAAAAGGAAATAACATTTTGTAATTATATCTCTTGAGAATAGAAAAAGCAAGGAATAATTTAATTGAATAGAAATGATACATACTCTAGGATCAATGTGCCCAATTCCAACTTCTTCATCATGCTCCCTGTAAAGAACAGAATTATTATGTCAAATGGTGTCAGAAAAATAAAATGTGTAAATGTGGATGAAAAATATTATTGAAAATTACACTTACTCCATGGTATTACGCTTTTCAGAATAAACTCTAAGAATAAATTCGCCCTGTTCATTGGGTTCAAAAGTGGACGGCACAATACAATAGGAACCAGGAGGGAGCTTGAACCTGCAGCTTACTTCTCGTAAATTAATGAAAGATGGAGATCTTGCACAAGATGCATTGTACTTAAAGAAATTATAATCCAAGGGCTTTGGTAAACTATCTGGATCATGGCCCAACTGAAATATCAAGATTAGTTTTAACACAGCTTTTGCAAAGGGTTTTTTGGCATATCATGGCATTGCAACCACAAACCAATTATATGAGACTCACATTGTAAACAGCAAAACCTATAGTAAGACATTCCATGCCCTTCTTTCGCTGGGCTCGTCTATTTTTCTGCATGAGAGCTACAATAACAGTACATCTGTTTTCATCATCATCCTCATCAACATCTGTTAAGTCAACTCTGTACTGAGGATTGTGCCAAAATGTATCTATAATTTTATAAAAGTTAGAAATAAATTCAGCAAAGTTTTGTTGACCTTAAAAAGATGATTTGGCAAATGGGACATCAGAATACTGACCGAGATAATTCCTGCAACCACCAGCAGTGACACCTCTAACCCACTCTCCCTCATAGGTGTTGGCTTCCCATTTTTTAGTGTTATCATCTTCCATGGAATCCGGACTTAAGTTACACATCTCAAGCTGTGTAAAATGTTTTAAGAAGTCTTGGTAAGACATCCAGAATTCACCATCATCATCAAAGGTTAGACCAATCTCCTCCTTATCATGTTCAGGAATTAACCTCCACTCAGGTGACCTACAAAATTAAAAGGGTTACTATTGTAAGACTTAAGTTACAATTATGCCTCAGGCTCAATAATGAGGTGATGTAAATTCTACATTTAATCTGGATACAAAAAATGAAAGGGATACTAACTGGTCACTCCAAGGTCCGTTCCACTCTGCTTCATTACCCCAGGGATTGCGCAGTCTAATGAGTGGTATCTTACCACTTTGCCTCGGAGTCTGAACATCTACATACTGCACCCGTGTGATACTGTAAGCATGCCCCTTAACAAGACCAGACGACGTACGAGCCTCAGTTACATAAGGATCTGGCTCAATAGAGCAGGCCATGAGTGAAGAGCGTTCATAAGCTTTGAGCAATATCTTGTACAGGTTGCCAGGTGCTTCTTTTAGCTCATACATTTCAGTAACTCCTCCTGTGAAGTCTTCCATGCCTTCACATGTAGTGCCACCCTTGAGAGCCTCATAAGAACCATGAAGCCTTGGAAAAAAAAAATTAAAACAAAAGCATTATTACTTATTTTTGCTATTAATTAAGAAAGAGAAGATAGAAAACATGACATTTAGAAAAGAGGATTAAAAATACTCTCTTTCAGTCTGTAGGGAAGACTTACTTGGCATATGCTTTTTCCAGGAGTGCACTCCAGAATTCATTCTTTGTAGAAGAATGTAGGAACACAAGTTCTCCATAGACAGTAGGTAGACGGTCATCTATCACCACATCTAACCATCGCCCATACTGCCAAAATCTGAACATTAAAAATTATTTACCTTACTTTTTTATACACACAATTAAATAAAGATGAATCACAGTGAGGACTAAATTACTTACCTAAAATGGAAAACACCACAATAGTTGTCTTCAAATCCTTGCTCTGCTGGAACGACTTGGAAGAAGAGCTCATCGTTTAGGGTAAGATTTGCAACAGCAGCCAGCAGCCAACAGTCGCCTGAAGTGAATAATATAAAATTGTGTAGAAATTATGAGGATGCCTCACAAATACCAAATTTATGTAAGTCTTACCAAGTTCTCCTTGCTGAATATCGAACCGCGAAGCTCCTCCCACCATAAACTGTGGATCTCCAGAAATTTCCTAAATTTTCAAAAAGTAATTAGCTTTTACTCTATTTAAAAATTAAAAATCTAAAGACGCATTTGAACTGATGAGCTCACCCCTGGTCTTCTCCATTCAAAGGGTTTTGGGGGACCTTTGCTATAGAAAATGGATGAGTCTACAGCAGGGAAGTTGGGGTCTTCCCATAGGACACCTTCTGCCAAACACTGAGCCTGTATCTTGTGGAAGTCCTGGACCTCTCCTCGGGCTCTGATTCCTGAGCCCTTCTCGCCCACCTGTAATCATTAAAAAAAAAAAAATAACGCATCCAAAAATCACGGATATTTTTCCTGACGCGAGAGAAAAGAAAACCCAACAAAATTCCTACATATGCCCTATCGCGATCAGGCTCCACTCCCAGCTCCCAAGATCCCCATATGTGCTGAATGTGATGTCAGGAAAAAGGAATGCCTAGCCACACCGCCTCACGGTCACGACAGGGGGCGTCAAGAAATTAACAAGACATTGGGCACCGGGCGGGGAATTCCCATACGATAAAGTTACAACTGGAGAAGCTCGGCCCCCGTGGGTGCGCTACTTCCGCGCGGGGACCTGATCATGACGGGAGGGGAGCCCGCCGGTCCGGGCAGAGCCGGGCCCCGCCCACAAGCCGAGTAGATATGACGTCACGAGGCAGCGGTGAAGTCACCTGCGGGCGGCGCGGAGAAGCCCCTCGGCCGCGAGTCGTGCCGCGGCCGCCGCTACAGTCGCTTTAATGCAACTGCGCCGACGTCCCGAGCATGCGCCAAATCGACCATGGACGATCTTAAACACACCCGACTGTACGCGGGCATTAAGTTCCCAAATGCCAGAAGCCGACGAAAATTGACTTGGGCGTAAGGAGAGAGGGAAAAGCGAGAAGGACGGACAAACACGCCACACAGACAGACAGACCCAGAGAGCCCCGCCTGCCGACCACATGGACATCCCCTCCCCTGCTACAGCAACACGTTTTCGCAGAGCCTCGCGGAGAGAGGGAAGGCCTGGCATGCTCCCCTCGCCGCCTTAATCTGAGTGACTGCACGTGTGTGCATCCGCCGGCCCGGCCCATTTGGCACACCGCGCTGCACCAATTTGCACGGTTCCGCTCCATTCAAACCGCGGCGGCGCGGCGGCGCCACTGCCACGGTCAAGGCCGCGGACAAGGTGTGGACGGACGGCGCGGCGCCGCTGCCGATCCGCGGAACCATTCTCACACGGAGCCCTTCTCCACGTTATCAGTGTGTGTCCGAGGCAAACAGAGCCTGACGAGGCAGAGGCCGCGTGCGTGGTGGGCAGCGTGCCCCGCCCCGCCCCGCCCCGCCCCGCCCCGCCCCGCCGCCGTTGCAGGTTCGATTCATTCGATTCCACACCTCTGAAGAATGGCCCCGCCATCAACATCTCCCCGTTCTTTCGTGACCTCATTTCGGAGCTGACCGAGCGAGCCCAGTGGGCTGGGCTGGGCCAGCTGGGCAGGGCAGCCCTTCCCGCTCAGGGCCGACCGGAGGTGTGCGTGACGCTACGGCCCCCAAGGGGCCTAAGTGCAGGGGCGGGGGTGCAGGTACACAGCCACAGCCCCCATTAATCACGAGTGGACACGGCGTAGGACGATCGAATTACAGGTCATGTATGAAAATTACTTTTTAACTTTTCTTCATAGTACTGTAGTTTGAAAGTAACGAATCCGTACAATTTCATTGCTGCAGCTGCAGCAGCGTATGTGACAACTCTGCAGCCGGCTTGAAAAAAATGAGGAGCTTTGAGTTACTCCGCTGCGGTCTTCCCTGCGTCTCGGACCAGTGACAGCAGCAGGAGAACGTGACAGTCATTCATTACCGCACGAACCCTCCCCTCGCGCCCCCGCCCCCGCCCCGCCACACATGGGCGTTGTCGCTGAGCCCAGCAACAGGGTCGGCATTTTTCAACATTAAATAGTAATTATAATGTGAGCAGGCTGAGTTACGGCTACTTTCGGCACGAATTTATTTTGGCCTTTCATGTCACGAACATCCCCGATAATTTTTTTTGATTTTTTTCCCGTAGGAGAGGGAGAGGGTCGTCAAACTAGGCTCGTCCGTCAACGCCTGCGGGCACCGCGCCAAAGGTAGTCACCTAATTCTCCGCGCACCGGGCCGAGGCCGACGGCCCAGTCCTCTCGGCGAGATCACATCACGATAGTTCTCAAAACGTCGGAAGAGGGTCGCCCGCAGCAGCAGAACGCCTGACCCGACAAAGGGACGCGTTTTGGGACCGCGAGCGAGAAGTCTGCGGGGAATGCACAGCAGTGCGGAGACCGCGTGGCCAACAGTCATCTCCCCGACGAGCACGTGATTATGCACCGGTACCGGTATGCAGGCGGGAGCAGGACCCGCGGCGAGCTGCGTACGGGACCTCGGGCCCGGGGCCCGGCCCGCGCCATGTCCTTATTGGGTGCCCGCCGCGCCGCGCCCGCGCCGGGTGGAACCCGTACCCCGTACCCCACTTCCCCAATAAGCCCGCTTAGGGACCCCCTCTGAGAGTGTCCCTCTAGGCCGGCTGACAGCTTGGGTGGGTGCCGCGCTGAGGCTGAGTGAGAGCTCGACTTCAACTTCAACTTGGGTTACAGTGGCGGCAGTTCAGTACGAACTTAGGACCCGCGACCCGGGCAAGACTTCACGGCCGACCCTGCCCTGCAGCACATGCAGGCGGCGCGGATGCTGACTACCCTGCCCCCACCCCCGGGGCCGAGTGGGGCGGCTGCGGCTGGAGGCAGGCAGCGAGACTGTTCTAAATTTACACTCCGCTCTTTTCCCATCGGCGCGAGAGGCGCAACGCGCCCCGTGTGAAGCACGGATCCCTCGCACAGAGCGGCGCGGGGCAGGGGGCGCTCCGTAAGCCGTGTGACGCGCGGGGGTCGCGGGGACCGTCACGAGCCCAGGGCCGCGGACAAACTTAAATTTCGCGCCGCGGACGCGCCGCCGCCTCCGGGCCGCGCGGAACGTTTCGGCAAACCGGTTGGGCGGGAGTGCCAACCCGCGGCCGCAACAGCGCGTACCCGTACCCGTACCCGTACCCGCTCCGCTCCGTCCCGCTCGGCACAGCACAGGGATCAGCATTTATAGAGATGACTCAGCCCGGCCAGGACAAAACGGAGCCGCAGCCGAGCTCCGAAACACTGGGTCTCTTCCGTCCCGTCCGCCGCGCCGGTTGGCAGCAGGGCGCGTACAAATTGAACCAAATTGAACGCCCTCAATTAGCGGCCAATTTGCTTGACGGTGACAGCTGACACGGGACGCGGGGGAGGCTTGCGAAAAACTTGAGTGGATCGTGAGGAGCTTTCACCCCAGCGCCGACCCGGCGATCAGGCGCAGAGCCGCGGCCGAGATGTCCGGATGTCCGTGACACAGCTGACGGCTGACGTCACCTCGCCCTTGAAATCGCACGGGCGAAACGGCAACACGACACCGCATCAAAGCGATTTTCCTTCCGTCCGCAGAGGGCAGTTTTGTACGGGTCGCCGGCCGCCCCTGCCCCTACACTGCCAAACAAAACCTGCTCGACAAGGGCGGCATCAACAGCGAGGCCGGACGGACATAACCTCAACTTGACAAGCAGTCTGCTCCTTGTTTGTTATTTTTCGTAAGCCGATAGGGCGCCCCGCCGGGGGCCAGTCAGTGAATGAAGCTCCACCCGCACGGCCGGGGCGGGGCCCCTGGACGCCCCGCACACGCACGCGACGGTCGAGGGCTTGTTCTAACGCACTCGGGCGGTCCGAATAACTTTACTGACAGCTGGCGGAGGAGCTCGCTGACACCAATACGGAGGACAGCGACGCCCTTCTAACCTCCGCGGGCGTGGCGGGGCGGGGCGGGGCGCTCGCTCCGGGTACCTGGATACCTACAATGTTGAAGCCGAACGACGACCATAGCGGACGGTAGTCCTGCACGTCCTGGGCGATCTTCCTCACGACGATCTCCTCCTCCACCTCGCCCATGGCGGAGCAGCCGTTGGCTCCTCTTGTACTCGCACGGGCACCAGTCTCCCACGCTCACGCACGTTCACTTCACTCCTTGACTTGACGCGGCGTTCCGTTCGGACCGACAACACGACAACACAACGCGGGCGTGCCTCCTCTCCCCTCGCCGCGCCGCGCCCCACTGTCTGTCTCTCTCTGTCTTACCGCTAGCGCTAGCGCCCCGTCCGTGCCGCGCCGAGCCGCGCCCGCCGGGCACCGCGAGACCCTCCTCCTCCTCCCCGCGCCGCACCGCGCCCTCGGCTAGTCCTCGCGGCCTTGCCCTACCGGGCCGCGCGCCGCGGCGACCCCTCGGGGAGGGGGAGGGGAGCGGGAGGGGGCGTCCAGCTGGTTCCAACTGCATCCTCTGCTGAATCTCTCCAGCCCCGGGCGGCTGGCTGGTGGCCAGGACCCCGTCCAACGCGTCTTGGCGCCGCTTCAGTACACACCCCCTTATGACTCCGTCTCTTGACAATTTTCAGAGAACTTCGATTTAAAATTACTAGCAATGAGAGATATCCTGTCAAGAGGTCAGATCATTTTGGCCACCTCCGCCTGCATTCCAGGACTTTGCTTTGGAGTGAGGCGGTACTCCATACAGCGGTACTCTGACCCGACGTGGTGTCTCCATCGCGGGGGGTATCACCTCTCCAGCGCGCTGGGGTATCGCCGTGGGTCTAGGCTAGGACAGCTAGGGCTAGGAGGACCACATTTCAACCAGCGGCTTGAGTTAAAATAGTACGCAAACGCGCTGTAAATCCATCGATTTTCCAACCGATGGTTGACAGGCATATGCCAGGTTCAAGTTCGAGAAGGTATCATCACATCAGTCGAGAGCGCACTTTTTTTGTCGCTACTGCTCTCGACTATCCTTTTCTCACCAGTGATCCACGTGACCCTGCAATGCGCCATTCCAAACTACATTCTTTTCTGTATGTACTTACGACCCCCCTCAGAGAATAGGGCGGTGAAAGGGAAAGGGGGAAGGAGGGGGAGAGGGAGAGACGGCGCCGGGTGGTCGCTGCGCCGCGTCGCGCCCGGCGCCCGGCGCCTGGCGCCTGCGCCCATGCCTCCCCCTCCCTCTTCGACACTCCCCTCAACGACCTCTTCACGCTTGAGCCTCCCCGACGCTTCCGACCAGACCAGATGGCGAAAAATTACTCCACATCGGACAGTCTGCTGATCCGACCGAATCACGCAAGGTCGAATTAGTACATGTTACTGTGCGCGTCTCCGCTCACATGTTGCCAGCGAAGACGAAAAACTTCTCTGAAGTTTTCAAGAGGCGCGATTCTAGGCGAAGGAGGTAAAAATTCCTTTCACATGCCTTTCAGTAGCCAGTCTGATACATTTTGAAAATCCCCTTCAAGCGAGGCGGCAAAATACTCCCTAAACATCCCCCACGGAACCCGTCTGGAATCGCCCCTTCGTCTCCAAGTCATTTGTCAGGGTCAGTCTAGTCGAGAAAACCCTTCCCTCCCGCCGGTCCCGTCCCGTCACCTCGATGAGCTGCGACACGGGCGGCAGCAGCCTCCGGATCCTGGACACGGTGCGGTGCAGCGCGTCCAGGACGCTGCCCTCCGACGCCCTCCTCTGACACTCGGGCTCGAACGGCGGCTCGTCCGTCGGGGGCGGCGGGGGCGGCCGGTCCGGGGGCAGGTCCAGCTGCTCGTCAATGCACTCGTCCAGGGCGTCCATGAGCCGGTGGCGGGCCGCCTGCGAGTCCGCCGCCCCCAGCCCCGCCCCTCCGTTGGCGTACTTCCCGTTTCCGTACATGTCCGTCGCGGCCTACGTCCTGTCGTCGTTCCCACGACAGTGCGTCGCGTATCGGCCGCCTGCAGACTCTCCTGGACGCCGTCGTCGTCGACCCTCAGGAGCTTACAGCGCGGTGCGCGGCCCGGGCCGGGCCTCTGCGATAGCCATGAGCGTCGCGCTGACACTGAACACTGTCGTCCGCCCCGCCCAGCCGGCCCAGCCCGTCCGGCCCGGCCGCTCAGCTCAGCCGCACGGCCGCGAGGGCTCAACTAGGCTGCGTGCGAAACCCGCCGCCGCCGCCACCACTTTTCCGCCCGCCTTATCATTCGGGCCAGCTCGGCACGGCGGCGGGAGGGAAGGAGACGGTCGGGTCGGGCCGGCCCCGCGGAGGCAGCCCGCGCGGCTGGGCCCGCGCCCCGCGCCCCGCCGGGGTACTGAATGTCGCGTTGTGTATGTGACGCTATACTAGATAAGATTGCCCTGGGACCGCGGGCACCCATGACACACGCGTGTCCACCTGTTACGCCCCAACAGCGTCATGAAATTAAAGTCAACTTGCACTAATGATAATGAAAGGTCCTATGGCGATATTGTCGCTGCTGTCCGTCTGAGTCCCATGAGGGCTCGCACACGGCTGGCCCGCCCCACCCCATGTGGGCTTTCCCTGCGTGCTGCCCCGCGCTGCCGCTGTGGACCGACGCGGCCCAGGGCGCGCGGCGGGGCGGGGCGGGGCGGGGCGGGGCGGTCCGTCCTCGGACGGTAATGATCGACCCCCGTGAGAGGAGGGTCAGCCCGTCCCGGTGTTATTAAATTGTAGCTGCACAACAGCTGACGAGTGTCACGCTGGGCCACCCGCGTCGCCATTGACGGGTCGCGACGCAAAACGCATACGTCGCGATTCCACAATGCGATTGATTCAAATGTATTCACGGGCCGGGCCGTCGGCGTCGGAATACCTCGGCCAGTTGCCCCAGCCGCGGCAGCCTCGTCGTCATCCTGGGCTCGGCAGCGGACGGCGTCCACGAGCACGCGAGCGCGCCGGCCGGGGTCGAGGGCGTGTCGCCGCCACTGCCCACGTGCTCCAGGTCGACGTACATCTCGTCCTGGGAGTCGACAAGTCCGCAGACTACGAGCTACGCACAGAGACCGCGGCGGGTGAGTCCTCGGGTGGAGGACCGCGGCGTCGATAGCGTCGCGTCGCGCCTCCCCACGAGCACCGCGTACTCTGTGCAGCAGTCGGTGCCGCGCCGCCGCCTGGTCCTGGTCCACCGGCTCCACCGGGTCCGCTCCCACCGCCGCGCCCGCGTCGTCCACGACGTAGGGCATGACGTACAAACACCCGGATGTACCGGGTGTTTCAGAGAACACGTGACAGTATGCGGGTGTGCCTACCCGCTACAGCCGTAAGGCGCCGTCGCCCCGTGGGTAGGCAGACCCGCAACACTGTTACGTGTTCTCTGAAACGCCCGGTACGCTCGAACTGCGGGGCGCGCCCGCAGCGGCGGAAAGGTCGCGGTCGACGACGACCTCCGGGTGGCCCAGTCCAGCGCACACTGACAGGTCACAGTTCGAGCCCCGTTCCCGCCGAAGGGTTGAAAAACGGCCACGCCCCGGCGCCCCGCGTGGCGGCTGACAGCGCGCCCCTGACAGCCCCAACCAGACCGCGGGCACTGCTGTCGGTCACGCATCCGTGAACCCCACCCCGCCAGTGACACCAAGATATCCCGGGGGCCTATATTTTCCAGTTAAAGTGGTCTGTAAGCGGTTGATGACCTGCCCAGTCTGGTGACGTTCGCTTTGGTTCGCAGCGGGCTCTGCGAGTCGCCCAGGCCCAGCGCGTTGAGGTCGTTGAGCACAGAGCGCTGGTGGCCAGGTGTGCTGTGCTCTCTTCTCCTCTCCTCCAGCAGGTTGAGGTCAGAGCTGCGGCGCCAGGGGCCGAGCGACGGCAGCACAGCACGGCACGGCCCGCCTCCCCGCGCGCCCTCCTCGCGAGCGTGCGTGGGCGACTACATCCAATGCTGCTCAAATGCCGCGAGCTGAACGCAGCTGCTCCGCTCACCGCTCCACCGCCACCACCACGGACTCACCACTTTGATGTTGAATATGGGGGGCAGGTTCTTGACGACGTTGACCGTCTTGCGGACGAAGACGTCCACGGCGTCGGCGACTTGCTGGGCCTTGGACTGGCGGCCGCTGCCACCGTAGTCCCGGCCGCTGCCACCGTAGTCCCGGCGGCGCCAGCCGTCGTCATCCTGGCCGCGGTAGCCGCCGAGGCCCGCGCCGCGCCGGGAGCCGCCGTACGGGTAGTCGCACGACATGGCGGAGCGGAGGCGGCGGCGGTGGGCCCTAGGCGCTCATGGGGCGGCGGCGTGGAGGCGGCGAACGTCCAGGCGACGCAGCGGAGGGACGGGACGCGTATCGCGCGGGATCGTCGCGGTACCCTGTTCGGCTCGGGGCGCACGGACACGACACGGGAAGTCGGGCGTTCACTGCGATCCTGGTGACGGGCGGCGACGGGGCCGCTGGAGGCAAGGAAGCATCGTCCACGACGCACGTCCGGCTGGAGAATGGAGAGCTGGACCGCGAGCGCCAGCGCCGTGAGCGCGGCGGGCGGGGTGGGGCGCGGTGGGGCGTGGCGCGGTGAAGAGGTGAGCGCGGCGGCGAAGGCCGGTCCGCCCACATGGCACCGCGCCCCACCGCCACCAGGCACCAGGACGCACGCCGTGTCCCCCCGAAAAAATGTAATAGATGTTGGCTTATTTATCAGTGGAGAAATAAGGCCCACTCAGCATCGGCGATGTTCTGTGTCGGAAGTAAACGTCTGCGGAGGCCGGAAGTCCGTGCATCCTCTCAGACTCGGGGATTTGGGGGAAGGGCCAAGGGGCGGGAGCAGAGCGGGGCGTCGAGAGTAGAGCACCCGGCCCGGGCCGGGCCGGCGGCGCTGGCAGACACAGCGGCCCGGCCGAGCCGCGCGCCACGCCCAGGTTGAGCGTGACATCACCCACTGACCCAAACTTTTGTCCCCACCCTCATGTCTCCGTCTCGCTCGCTCTCGAGCGTTACTTTCCCACGGTGATCGACTCGCCCTCGGTGGCGGCCGCAGGACCTCTAAGAGATACCTCCGCGCTGAGAGATGAGCCTTCGTCACGTCACGTGACCCTGTCTCGTGTGACCGCGGAGTGTACTCACGGCGAAGGGCAGCAGGGCGGGGTTGCTGATGCTGGGGTCCCTCGTTTTGGGGAGCAGCCTGTTGATGAAGTGGTACGCCCCTTTGGTCTTCCCTACGATGTCGCCGAAGCTCATGGGTGGCTTGGGTCTGGCAAACAAAACGTTTTGTCCTGAATACTTTTTGCTCCCCACGATCCACCCCAAGCGGAAAGGGGAAAAAACTCACTTTGATGGTGGCTTCGGCCTGGGCCTGAAGTAGCGGTCCTTGATGCTGCCCCAGTCGCTGTAGTGGCCGCCGCCGAAGCCGCGCAACCCGGCCAGCCCGGCCAGCCCCCCGAGGCCGCCGAGGCCGCCGAGCTGGTCGGCCAGCCCCGCGAGCGGGTCGCGGCCCGTGTTGTCGTAGCCGGCGCGGGGCGGCGGGCGCGGCGGTCCGCGGCCTCCACCGCCGTCCCCCACGAGCTGGTTGAGGGTGCCGAGCGCGTCATTGAGGGCGTCGCCGAAGCTGTCGCCGCCGCCGCCCCGGAGGAAGAAGGACATGGCTGGCGGCGCTGGCGGCGCTGGCCGCGCCCGAGAAGAGACCTGCAATGAGGAGGGTAGCGGACCGTGGATGAGAGTTATATTGCGGTAGTGCTTTATGCCCGCCGGCGCTGCTCCTGACGGCGCTGCCCGGGCCGGGAGGCAGGGGGTGACCTTTGAGAAAAGGTTGGCCCACGTCCGGCGCCGTGGTGCGTGCGTGAGTGTGTGTGAGAGAGGGAGAGAGAGAGAGAGGAGAGTGAGAGAGAGAGAGAGAGAGAGAGAGAGAGAGAGAGAGAGAGAGAGAGAGAGAGAGAGAGAGAGAGAGAGAGAGAGAGAGAGAGAGAGAGAGAGAGAGAGAGAGAGAGAGAGAGAGAGAGAGGGAGAGAGGAGAGCGACAAAGAGGAAAGGATGAAGGAAGGGGCGTGAGCGACGCTACTTGTCTCGGCGCCGGCAGCGGCAGCGGCACCGGCGCCACCCCCCGCCCCTCCCCTGACCCTGGCGACATGACTGGCCACTCACTCCTTTTCGCCACGACGCTGCTGGACTCAGGAAGTCCAGGGCGGGTTGGCGCTCGGCTCCAGCGCGGAGGGCGGCAGCACCCCAAACACCCGCCTCACTCGCCCCCACCCCGCCCCGCCCCGCCCTCCTGCCTACGCGAGAATAGAATCACAACACGACGTACATCTCACACGGCGCGGAGCTGTGGCCGATGTGAAATACGAAAATAAACCGCGGAGCTGCCGGCCCGGCGCGGCCGGTACTGCGGGCGGCGCAGGACGAGTCGAGTCGAGCGGCCGTCCCTGGGCGGGGACCCACCAGACCAGGGCACCCTGGGCGCCGCAGGGCAGGGCAGGGCGGGGCGGGGCGGGGCTGAAGGGAACTGTCAACCCCACGGCACGGCGACTCTCGTCACGTCCCGGTCGCCGCGGTCACCTCTCCCGATGGGGGGCCACCGAGTCGTCCTAATTAAACTCGAGCGTCCACGCGCACGCGGCGCCGCGGCGCGCCGACCAGCACGTCGAGACCGTCCGCCACGACTGCGGCCGAGCAGGACAGGGCCAACACACTGGCCCGCCGTTCTGATAAAAATCAATCACCTGCGCGCTGTTCGATAACGCGGTCGCGCACGGCCCGCGCCCGGCCGCTCCGCACCAGTACACTGCGCCGCTCATTCACTACGACCCTCCTCTCCTCGCCATTCACGCTGCTCCATTCATTCACATTCACCTGCCCCTACGTACCCTGGCTCGAGCGGGACGCGCGCAGCCCGCAGTCCTGGGCCGGGCCGGGTCTGGGAGGGAGGGTGCAACTAGTGGGCCAGGACGTCGGCGAGCGACTAGTGGCGGTGTCTGCTACAGCGCGCGGGGCGGGGGCGGGGCGGGGTGCGCGGCGTGTCCGAAGGGCGGGGCGGGGCGGGGCGGGGACCGTGTCCGAGCCCTCGAGCCTCGGCCACAAGGCGCCCCTGCCACTGCCCACTCGGCGCGACGCCAGACGTCGCTCACGGTGGACCAACCCACCGATATTTACTCTCCTCTGCTCTGCTGTTGCCGCTCTACAAGCGACGCACAGTGTGTTCAACCGCCCATGATTCACTCGAATGCGAACGTCTAAGTCTCAACTCCTAAACTCAATACTCCTCTCGCTGCCCTCCATGATGTTCGATTCCCACTGTTTTGTGTCAGTTTCTCTACACAGAGGGTTTGCCCTTCCGGAGTGGCGCTCCTGGTAGTCTCGAGATAATGACTTCCCTAGCTGTCAAAGGAACTTGATTTCGCCCGCCTAATCAGGGGGGTGCGCCTGGTTGCCACTACTTTCCACTGCGCAGGCGCCAGGATGCTCGTCTACGGCCACAATTGAGAATAGCAAAAAAAGAGTTCCCGGGTTGGTATTTTGCATAGAGTTCCGAAACGAGTTTTAGAGAGTTTTGCCTTTCTTCTGAAATTTCGGGAAGAAGTTAGTCTGTCGGTATACTTTTAAAACTGCAACTCTGCCCCGAGCAGCATTGGCGCCTTCGTTGTGTAGAGTTGGCATCAGTGCGTGCGTTGTTGACAAACAGACATGGCGACCCCAAGCAACAGAGATTCCGAACGACGTTGTTAGATTTTTTGAACAAAATCTAAAGTTTTTAGAAATGTGACGCGCTTGTCTTGCACCAGTAGTTTGCGAAGCCGATTCAGACAATGGAATCTGGAGAAGACACCCCTTCTAATGAACCGTCTGAGCGCGGCTCCGAGCGAAGCTACAGCCCTGGTTGCGATGACCAGCTATTTAACTTTGCTTGTGCCCCTACATTTGAACCAACTGTTGAAGAATTTCGAGATCCTACAGCTTACATTAGCAAAATACGTCCATTAGCAGAACGCTTTGGTGCCTGTAAAATCAAACCACCCCCGGTAAGTGACGTTCATGGAGTGCACTTAACCTCAATCTACTTCAATCTGACAACAAACCATCATGTCTTTCTTCACTTTTCACCTCAAGGATGTGTGTCTGGTACATCCTTTGACATATGTTCCAAATTTTCACCCAATGCTTTAAATTTTTTTATCTTGTTTTGTTAGTTTTTCCTGTCTAACGTTTAATTTTGCTTGGTCTCTTAAATGAGCGAAGTACACCGAACTTGCATTTTTACTGACAATATCCAGCAATTTTAGCTCTTAGCATTCAGTTTTGTGCCTATGAAACTAGATATTCTGTCAAACTACAAATTTATATTTACCCTCTGTATCACCTTAGATACATTTTAATATAATTTTTATGTTCTTTTTTGTTTAAATATTGTTTCAGAATACTTCTCTTTTTTCTTTTTTTTTTAATCTTTCAAGATTCATGATCTTCTTGTATTTATTTACTTGTAATAAAATTGACTAACAATCATATCAGCTTTTTAAACTTTATATACTAATAGTAATTTTACTCTATTTCTTCGGTAGGAATGGTGTCCACCTTTCGCTGCTGACACTGAGAAATTCAAATTCACTCCACGCGTGCAGCATTTAACTGGCAAATGGGTAAGTAGATACTGTCACGGTAAATATATGAAGAACTAACTCTTGAACCTTAACATTAACAACCTTTACATTCTAGGAACGGGACTGCCCAAACTGTGGTGACTGCAAGAGGGAAACTGAACAAATATACTGTTGCTTATGTTATGATATGTATCATGTGAAATGTTTGGATCCAATTCATGCCGAGAAAGATGATGGTGCGTATCTTATTTATGTTTAAAATGTGTTCTGGTACTCTGACTTTTCAAATACCTGAGTAAAGAAAATTAATTTAATCAAATTTTAGGGTTATGGTGGTGTTCACGGTGTGTGAGGGGCGAGGAGCAAAGTCGCCAAGATTCAATGCTCTCAGATCAGAGATATGCCTTGAGCAAATTTGGGGATATGGCTGATAAATTCAAAGCAGAATTCTTCAATAGCCCCCCTGCTGTATGTTACTTTGTATAAATCAATCCTAACTTAAATATTTTGTATTCATTCTAATGAAATAGTTTTAACTGTAATTTTCTTGCTTTTATCAGCTCATTCCATCTCGAACAATTGAACATGACTTTTGGCGATTGAGATCTTCACCTGATGAGGAAGTTACTATTGAATTTGGAGACAACCTCTCCAGTGACGAATATGGTTCTGGTTTCCCAAAATCTTACCACCGATCAGACCCCCCGGTATGAAGTTTTTTCAGTTTTGTTTTTTTTTTAAATCCAAGATTTAGTATTTTTAAACTAACTTACCTAAAATCACATTTTGATTGAATGTAGGAAATCCGTGAATGCTATCGTTCTCCATGGAATCTTCATAATCTAGCTCGCCTGGAAAATTCTGTTTTGCATCATGTGAAAGAAGCACAATTACATGTTCCTGTTGTGGATGTGGGAATGTGCTTTACCTCTCATGGCTGGGTTCAAGCTCCACATTGGCTGTACTGTGTTAGTTATCTTCACTGGTAAGTATTTTTCTGCATGTGTTGCCTTGATTTTGAAATGTTTTGTCATGAACTAGCTGTAGGTAAATTGCTGCACATGACATGAATTCATTGTGTTCTTTTTGTTAAAACCAGGGGTGAGCCTCGCACATGGTATATTATACCAGGTGATTCAGCTGAGACCTTTGAGTCATATATCCTGGAACAGTCACCTCCTGTGCCATCCTCTATTACTCCTGAAAAATTGTGGAGTGCAGGTACATACAACTATCAAACAAATAATCAAGAACACTCATTCCTCCTTAAAAGAATTATTACACATGCAATTCCTTTCTATCTTTTAGATTTTCCTGTATACCGTCTCGAACAGAAGGCAACTGAGTTCGTGATAGTGTTTCCTAGAGCTTATCAATTAAACTTTAGTCATGGTTTCAACTTTGCAGAATGTGTATTATACGCACCACCTGATTGGGTAAGTAATATTTTCCATTACTTAAAAACTTCAGTATCAAGAATGTCACTAAACATCATTTAATTATTATTTTCAACAGATAACACACGGAGGGGACTGTGAGGCCTATTATTCTTCGAAAAGGCAACCAAACTTGTTTTCTCATTCTGAAATACTGTGTAGAATGGCTTGCTCTTGGCCCAATTTGGATTCAGCACTAAGGCCAGCTGTTTTTGAAGACTTGAAGGACTTGTTAAGTGACCACCGCACACAAGTTAAAAAAGCATATAGAAAGGCAAGTTTTTTTTTGTTTTTTTTTTTCAGTTTCTTCAAAGCAAATTCAATTTTATGTGGTAAATTATAATGTAAAATAAAAACTCTCAAATTTTTTTTTCAGGGGGTCACCAGTTCTTCAAAAGAAATGATGGAAGCTATGGCTTGGGGGGAACGCCGTTGTGTAATTTGCCACACCATTTGTTTTTTGTCTGCTGTCACATGTTCATGTGATACTGAGAGAATGGTTTGTTTGGATCATCTGAAATGTCTTTGTGACTGTGATTTTAGTAAATATACCTTAAGGTAATTTTTTTAAATGGTTAAGTGTATTGATACCTGTCTTCTATGCATTGTATAGCTTTAATTTTCCTAACATTGCTCTGTCTACGGTTTAGATATCGATATTCGGAGGAAGAAATCCCACGTTTGTTGAGTAATTTGTCCTCATGGGTTGATGAACTCAATAATTGGCAACAGAAAGTTGCTGAGTTATACAGATCTCTTTCTGAAAAAGAAGGCAAGTTTTAAAATCTAAACTTTTATCTAAGGGAATTTGTAGCAGCTATTTCACTTTTATTTTTTTTCTTCTTCCCTTTAGACCTTGACACATTTAAAAAGCTTTTTGCTGAAGCTGAAGAAAACCAGTTTCCAGTATCCGAACAGTATCAGCAACTGAAGAAAACAATTGAAGAAGCTACTCAACTTGCAGAACTTTGCTCCCAATTAAGCAATAGAAAAGTCAGAACCAGGCATGTGTCCAAAACTTCAACACCGAAAATATACATGTTTGTTTTACTGTTAATGGTTTTGTGATACTAAATTAACTTTGTCTTACCGCTTTTACAGAACCTACACAACTACTGACACTAAAGTGAAACTATCTTTAGAGGAGCTTACCAGTTTATGTGGTGCTGTTGGTGATTTAGCTTGTCGAATTCCTGAAGGAGATGCTGTTATAAATCTTTTGAAGAGAACTGAAAACTGCCGCCGTCAGGCACTGGAACTTTTAGCACAGGATTTACCCGACTCTTCAGAACTGGAGGAATGCTCTGAACAAGCAAGTGGTCTTGATATTCATTTCCCTGAGGTGTCTGTCTTGAAACAGGTTAGTGATCTTTTTTTTTTATTTTGTTTTTAAATTTTTTCTTGCATGTCATTTTCATTAACTCAAATCTTATATAATTTTCCAGAGAATTGTGCAAGTTGAATGGCTTGATGAAGTAAGTGCCCTCAGAGAAGCTCCTGAGCAAGTGACAATGTATGCTTTAAGAAGGCTTATTAGTATTGGAATTGAACTCCCTCCTCATACAAGGGTTGAGCAAGCTCTTACTGAACTTCAAGTCTTACTTCGGAGTGTTGAAGATTGGCAGGAGAGAGCAAAGATTTGTCTAGATGTGAAGTATGTTAATTTACTTTCAACTTTTCTTTTCATATTTTTCCATTTGAAATGTTACTCACTATCATGTCTTTCGACGTGTTAGGTGTCGTCAGAATATTACAATCCTTGAGTCTTTGCTGGAGGAGGCCAAAAGTATTCCTGCATTTCTTCCAAACATTCAAGCATTGCACAATGTGCTTAAAAAAGGAAAAGAATGGATTTCTAAAGTGGATGCCATGCAGGTTTGTTATGATGTTCTGCATAACACATCCATTTAAATAATGAAACAGAACTATTTTAATTGTTAAAATAATTCTGTTACAGAAGTCAGATGAATTTCCTTATCTTGATATTCTTGAGAAATTGGTGAATCAAGGACGTGGCATACCTCTGGACTTAGAACAACTTCCAATATTGGAGCAGCAGGTTACAGCAGCTAAAGCCTGGAGAGATCGTACGTCTCGAACTTTCCTACGTAAAAATTCTCTTTACACTCTAATGCAAGCCCTTGCACCTCGAACTGTGGTGGGAGTTGAATCCCTACACACCAGCAAGACACTTCAACAAATGCAGTACCAACAAATATACCAATCATCTGACATAAATTCTGTTGACTCAGCCACAGTAGTGCAAGTATTCAAGGTAATAAATTCTTTTATTTTTTATTACATAATATAGTTGTGTACAACCTATAACTTTCTAATGTGTAAAAATATTTCCATGACAGAAAGCTGAAGTTCAGGAAATGATGTCTATGCGGGAGCTTAGGGCTCAAAATATTCAGAAAAGATTGCGTGATCCCGGAAATTCTGTATATTGTGTATGCCGAAGAGGCGCTCATGGTTTTATGCTTCAATGTGAGCTATGCAAGGACTCCTTTCATGGTATGTGTAAAATCAATCTAGATTACGTCATGTGCAGTGTGCATTTAAAAGATGTCATGAATGGAAGAGACTAAAAGCAAGTACACATAGCTACATCATAAAATTCTTAAAATTTTCCTTGTTTGATAGCTTCCTGTGTGCCGCTCCCCAAGACTACCGGCAGTAAGGCACGGCTTATGACACCAGCACAGCAAATTGCAGCAGCAGCTTCCAAAGAAGTCAAATTTTTGTGTCCTTGCTGCCTGAGATCCAGAAGGCCACGTCTGGAGACCATCCTCTCCCTACTAGTCACCATGCACAAAGTTCCTGTGAGACTCCCAGAAGGGGACGCTCTGAAATGCCTTACAGAAAGAGCTATGAATTGGCAGGTGAGACACTATGCTTAGTAATAGGTTCACTTACAATACTGACATGTCTATGATTTGAATGTTCACAAATTTAAATAAAATAATTTGTTGCAGGATCGTGCTCGGCAGACTTTAGCCACTGAAGAACTGGCATCAGCTCTGGCCAAGTTGTCTGTTCTGTCGCAAAAGCTTGTTGAGGCTGCCGCCCGGGAGAAGACTGAAAAAATTATTTCAAGTGAATTAAAGAAAGCTGCCAGCAAACCCGAGCTTGGAATTAATATGATGGCCATCAGAGCTAGTCATACCACAGTGAGTTTTGGCAACTACATTACTTGTTATGACTCATGTTTTCAACAAACTGACTAGTTTTCCCTTTGTTTTTAGAATGCAGAGAAATATTATGAGAATGAAGATCATAATACAAGTTTTAGTAATTCAGAGCATGCTTACTCATCAGGTATGTTCCCAATTTTTTAAAAAATCTAGGGCGTTGTAATACAGTAATAATTATTTGTGAAACTTCTATCTATCCCATTTCTTTCTTTTTTAAAGCTTCGAAAAGTGTTCAAGGAGCTTGTGCCACAAGTGGACCTCCAGGAAACAAAGGGAAAATGAATTTACACAGTCCACTCCTTTCACTAACTGAGGCTGTGCGAGCTCAACTGGAAGAATTAATGATGGAAGGCGATCTTCTAGAGGTGTCTCTAGATGAAACCCAACATATTTGGAGAATCCTCCAAGCCACAAAGCCACCTCAAAACTATAAATACCCAGACATTGATGTGAGATTTTGGTTGAATGGAACATTATTTAAACCAACCAATGCAACCAATTCAACTTGGTTTTAATGTTATAATTTAATTTTCAGGACATAGAGCATGAATTGATGGCATCACAGGTTGAAAGAGAAAGAATTATGCATGATCACAAAAAGGAAAGAAGACGGAAACATAGTGAAATGGAGAGTCCTGGTATGAGTTACCCAGTCCCCACAAGAAAGCCTAGAATGTCTTTCCCTAATGAATTTGATAAAATACGTCGCCCACGTCTAAAGGGCATGAAAAAGGGTTTTAAAAGAGAGATGGGTCCTATGCGAGTGAGTACAACTCTGGTTTTGGATGGTTTTGTATTTTGTAATGTATTACTTAATAAACAAGGACAATGATTTTTCTCAGGGGCAAAGAAAGCAAACTGATGGCAGGTTCCAGTCAAGGAAGGGTAAGCGAGGAAAATCAGACGACGATAATGATGAGTGTTCTGCACGACCTTGCTTACATCCTCTGGGTATGTAAAAGTAGAGGATATCAGTATTTTTAAATTTTCATTTGAATTAGAAAATTTATTTTAAAAAATAATTCTTTCTATTTTTTCTATTTTTAGAACGTGAAGTTGATTGGGTACAATGTGATGGCGGCTGTGAATTATGGTTCCATCTCTTCTGTGTTGGCTTGGACAAGAGAGATGTGAAAGAAGATGAAGATTTCATCTGTAGAGTTTGCCAAGGAAGAGGTTCATCTTAATTGTTCTGTGTCATTCCAAAGTTATTGTTTTATAAAGATTATAAAATGTTGAATTTTCCCCTGTAATTTTCAGTCAAGAAAGACTTGAATACATTCAATTTATTTTTACACATGTGTCAGTTAATTTCTAGTCCCCCTAGTTGTAAGATGCTCTGCACGGTACGGTCACTCGACCATTTCTTATCGCACGTAGTGTATAGGCGTTGCACGTTCTCGTGACAACGGATTTAGGTCCGCGTAGATCTCAATAGCGCTACTAAGTCAAGGCGCGCGCGCGCAGCCCCGCCTTCCCTCCTTCTTTTCACCCGCCGTGCGAGTGTTTACAGATCGCATCGGCAAACTTGGAGCCGCACAGCGTAGAAATTGAGTTAGAAATAAATTGATATTGAGTGTTTTCGCAGCGTTCATTGGCTGCCATGCGCCGCTCAGGTGCGCTACATAAATTACCTGCGCGCCCGGCATCCATTTTCGTTTCGCGGGAGAGAGAGATAGAGAGAGGGGGGGGGAGGAGGAGGAAGAGAGACTGGCTCCGGGAGAGGGGGCGGGGGCGGGGGAGGAGTGGGAAAGGGCGCGGAGCTCGGTGGGGCGGGTGGGAAGTGATTTGTTCGCAGGGGATATTGGACTGAGTGTATATCAGAGGAACTGTCGGCATTCACAAGCCAAGGAGGGGGATGGGGGAGGAGAGGGAGACGTGGGAGAAAGGGAGAAGAGCAAGAGGAATCGAAGAGCGCCGAGCCGAGGAAGAACGGGACGGTGGCGAGAGGGATGGCTCCCGGATGGCCGACGTGGCGACGCCCGGACTGGATCCGGCATTGGCTGTCTTCAGAGTGCAAAACTTGCTATTTAACTGGTTCAGAAACCAACCACCCAGCCGCCCCGCCCCGCTTCGCCCCGCCAGGTCTACGGGCGTCCTCACCTCCTGTTGCGTGGCGCCCCGGTGCAGCGTGTCAGCAGCAGGATGGGGCCGCACCACGCGGGGCGTGGCCGTCCAGGCCGCGGCCAACCCTGCCCCCGCCGCGCCGCGCCGCGCCCAGCCCAGACTCCCCGCCCCGCCCAGCCCCGCAGGGCTGCGGCTTGGGACCCGCGCACCGCACCGCACCGCGCCACGGATCCGATCGCGGGTGGGGTTGGGGCGGGTTGGGGGGAGCATGATGCGGTGTTCTTTGGTTTATGGCGTGCCGATGGTATCTTTATTGCACGGCCCTTCGAGCCTCCCCCGCCTCGCCCCGCCCCGCCCCGTCTCGTCTCCTCATTTCTCCCATAGCATCCCGAGCATCCCCCCCGCGGAGAAGGAAGTGGGAGGCGGGGCGGGCCGGGCGTCGGGATAACGGAATGGCGGATGTCGCCGCGCCCTGCCTGGCCCTGCCCAGCCGTGCCCTTCGGTTCGGCCATGTTTCCTGGCTGGGCCCCCCGCGGCGCGGCGCGGCCGGGTCTGTGCCCCGCGGCCCGGCCGGGTCGGAGGCGAGGTGCAAGCCTCCCGCCCTGAACCAAATACTCATTGACGCGGCACTATCTATCTCACCTTTCGTGATTTAAAGGCGTTGAAGGCGCCCGGGCCGGGCCGCCCCGCCTCGCCGGAAGCAGGAAATGAATGAGATGGCCCTGCAGCACGCGGCTCATTTCATTTCTTCGTTTTGTTCTTTCCTTCCAGCCCTTCAGGCAGGCGCGACGTTGTAGACTTCGCAGTCGCGAAGGCCTACTCTCGCCCGACAGGGAAGAGAGAGAGAGATAGGGAGAGAGAGATGGGCCTGGGGGGAATGCCCAGGCTCGGGTGCGGTGGGCGGTCTGTGTCGGGCGGTGGGCTTCTCTCGCACGATGGACCTTCCCATGTTTGCACCGGGCGTTTCAGAGAATTCGTAACAGTGTTGCGGGTCTGCCTACCCAAGGGGCCACGGCGCCTTGCGGCTGGAGCGGGTAGGCAAACCCGCAAACTGCTACGTGTTCTCTGAAACAGCGGGTACCTCTGTCAACTCTAGTGCTGTTCTCTAGCCGGTCCCGGTCAATGCCTGCGCCATTAGGCTGATATTAGGTCCCACTCTGCCGGCCCCGACCGCCCCGCTCCGCCCCGCGTACTCGGGCTCACTTTCACTACCGGGCCTAACACTGGAAACGGAGATGTAGCAGTGAACACGGGGGCTAGCTAGGAGAGGGGGGGGGGGGGCCACAGACGGTAAGCGTGGCTACCGTGTGCGTGGCAGCGGAGTGCGGAATTTTAAGCAGCGTCCACGCTTGCTTCGAGCCTTGTATGATGCGTCCTGACTGCAAAAATCAGAAATACTCTGGCGTCCGTAAAAAAATCGGCATGCTCTCATGTTGTGCCGCATTGACCCGTGTGGAAGGGTCACGTACACTCGAGGCGTCGCCAATGAGAGATGAGAGGTGCAGAAGACGAACACGTCCAGTAGCAAAACTACGAAACTAACTTTTTTTTCTTTTTTTTTTTCGGGATGTTACGACTGTGGAGGAAGTCTGTTGCCTGACTAATTGGTTATTAAATTCGGAGAAAATAGCAGACTATTGGGGTTTGCGATACAAACTTTGTACTCACACGATTTTTTTTTCCAGTCTGGTGCACGTGCGTCATGAGGAGGATGCATTTCATTTTGCAGTTTTAAAAGTGCACTGCACTGCGAGCGTTATCGCAAACGAGCCAGCCGTTGACCAGCTACGCGCGAAGATCATGTAGGCCACGAGATGAGAAATTCGCGTACGCGAGAAATCAAAAGTTTTCCACCAGTTTAGTAACGACAAGAGAGCCTTATGAACGAAATTACCGAACAGCTGACGAGAAAGCAAATGATATGACAACTAGCTAGTCACGTTTACCGCATGAAATCCTGGGGAAAACTCGACGCGTGTAACAGGCATAAAGGTGCTTGTTAACGAGTACACGCCATAATCATAAAAGGGTCAAAGAAACACGATTTCAGACCTATAAAAGGACGACTTGTTCAAAGCTTTAGCACATTGGTCAGACTGCTGACTGCTTGCACAGATCACAACTGTCAAGATGGCGCGGGTCATCAGATGCTGTATGTTACTGGTCGTGGTGGTAAGTAAAAATCACTCCAAAAGTCCTCGTCGCTTGCCAGCTGAGAGTGCAACAATGTAATTATTCGACTATTCGTCAACTTCAGGCTGTCGCCGTAAATGCAGCCCCTCACCACCATAAGGCGAAGCAACACAGCTCCGCGCCACATCCGGGACACCCTCAGCCATCCCACAAGCCTGCAGCCAATAGCCCCGCGCCCCATCCGGGACACCATAACCCACCCAACAAGCGTGAAGCCGAAGGCCCCGCGCCTCATCCAGGACACCCTCAGCCACCCCAGAAGCGTGAAGCCGAGGGCCCCGCGCCCCATCCGGGACACCCTCAGTCACCTCCCAAGCCTGAAGGCCAGGGCCTCCCACCCCATCCTGGACACCCTCAGCCATCCCACAAGCCTGTAGGCAAGGGCCCCGCGCCCCATCCGGGACACCATAACCCAGCCAACAAGCGTGAAGCCGAGGGCCCCGCGCCTCATCCAGGACACCCTCAGCCACCCCAGAAGCGTGAAGCCGAGGGCCCCGCGCCCCATCCGGGACACCCTCAGCCACCTCCCAAGCCTGAAGGCCAGGGCCTCCCACCCCATCCTGGACACCCTCAGCCATCCCACAAGCCTGTAGGCAAGGGCCCCGCGCCCCATCCGGGACACCATAACCCAGCCAACAAGCGTGAAGCCGAGGGCCCCGCGCCTCATCCAGGACACCCTCAGCCACCCCAGAAGCGTCACGCTCCCCAGCATCAAAAGCCTAAGCATCATCACCATGCGTAAGCCTTTATTTTGGTGGCAATATTGTTATTTTGTTTCGCAACAATAAAGAGGCATTTAATTTACAAGAAATTTTTATTTAACTCTTCGATTCAAAAAGAACTACATCTTCACTTTTGTCGGTGATTCATTGTTTAAACTTTCAGCAATCCAGAATAGCTGCAGGACTTGTGTCCGCATTTTGCGCTGTTCACTCTTACTGCCTAGTCTGCACCGCCGACACTTGCATCGCGCACCGCACGCACTCTGTGCCCGGGACTCCCACACGTGAAAGTCGGCAGAAGCGCATTACTAAAACCACAATTAAATTAGCAGACGACGTCGATGCGCCTGCGTGGCGGTACGTCGTGCCGAGCGGTGCGCCCCGCCCCGCCTCGCGCGGGCGGGCGGTGTGTTAATTGTTCATCTGAGCTATTTAGAAAGCTAGCTTTCTGCGGCCAGTCAGAACAGCGGGCGTTCGCCTGGCGTTCGTTGGTTCGTTCATTCGTTTTGAAGGTCGATGTAGCGATAGATAGCGGGGCGGAGAGTGTGCTCGCGCCTCGCCTCGCCTCGCCTCGCCTCCTGCCCCTCTGGTGGCGTGGCGCCGGGCGCCCCGCTCTCCACGCCGCCGCGGCGCCGCCTCACTGCCCCCTGCCTGGCCTGGCCCGGCCCGCCAGGTACTCATTCATTTTCGCGAGCTTTCAAGACGGCTCGGAGGGAAAGGAGAAGGGGCGAAGAAAGGCGCGCAACAACAAACAATACTATTAAGGGCAGATATTGGTTTATTGCGACCAAGGTACTCATTAGTACACTTTCTCGCAGTGAGCCCAGTAGGGAGTGTCTCACAAACTTCGCCCTATTGCAGATCGCCCCTAAGCTTGGTGACATTTTATGCAGCCGCGACTGCGAGCGGAACTTTTAAAATTGCAGCCGTACACACTCGTGCGCACGCGTGTTTGGTATCAAACAACAGCAACAACCCCACGCGTGTGAATCCGTGACGGGCCTGCCCCCTTCCCCCCGAAAAAAAAACACGAAATAAAATAAATAATTTATAAAACGAAAAGCATTACGTGAGCTACTACTTTGTCGAGGGTTTTTTCGAGGTAGGCTGGCCACACGGGCCATGAATAAGGCACCCACCGTGGAGCGGCGGCAGCATAACCCGCCCGAAACAAAGTTACAGCATCTTTGAACGGCGAAACTGACGCGCTGCCCGGCCGGGCCCGGCCCGCGAGGCGCTCTCGCTTGGCCGAGTCCCTGACGGCGCCTAAGCGGCGGTCCTTCCACGTTACCCACGCGGCAATGCCTAAGCGACACCGCGACAATGACGTGGGATTCGTCTCCACCTCCACCTCCGCGCGTCCACGTGTCCGACCGACCGCTCTTCTTCTTGCTTTCGCCCCGAAAACGAAAGTAAAGCCGCTCGCGTCGCGCCGCGTCGCCTCGCAGGACAACGACGACGACGACGTGCGCACCCACCAGCGCCCCGCCCCGTGTTCTCACATGTGAAGCGCGGTGCGCGGTAGGGTCTCCCCGGTGTCGTAAAAGTGACGAGGCTCCAGCAGGAGCGCGACGACAATTCTTCATGACGACAGTGTGCAATCAGCGCATTATTCTTAGGTGGGAGGATCGTTTGTAAAAAGCGATTTTGTGAAAAAGGGCACTATCAAAAGTATCAAAAATTATGATTTTTTTTTTCGTCTAGCGCGGAAAGGAGAAAGGTCGTTGGCCGGAGGCGTTACCTGACGCTGGGCTCTCTGAGCGGAGAGCGCCGTGCCAAAGAGAGCAAGAGTAACTCTCTTTTCTACAGTCGCGGTCGCGGTGTAGCCCCCCTTGGCGCCTGGCAGGTAGGCAGCGCCGTTGCACTTGCAAGCTCGGCGGGCTTGCCCACCTCATTCCTCGCCAGGCGCTCCGATCCGAACGCACAGCTGACCGGCGCCGGTCGCCACGTCGTCATCGTGCGCCTCAAGTTCGCGGAAGTTCGCCCAGGTAGAAGGATGTTTTAAACTCTTTCCTCAGACGTCTTTCGCTGGCGTCGGCGGCCCTTGGGTCGGGGCGTCGCGTCGCCAGCGCCTCTTCACAATGCCTAGACAGCGTCTGTCTTGGGGGCGACGGCCGGCGGGGCGTAGGGCGGACACGAGGTGAGGTACCACGCCACCCCCTTCTCCCTTACCGGTTGAGGAAGAGGAGGAGGAGGAGAGTACTCTGCTCGGCTGGTACCGCGAGTGCAGGCCCTGCCCGGCCCTGCCCACCACCCACCGCGGCCCGCGCCGCTGCCACCGCTGCAGCAGTAGCAGCGGTCGCTGCCCGCGGCTGCCGCTACTGCCGCCGCGCCCGCCGCGCCACCACCGGCCGGCCGCCCAGCCGCCGGGAGGGGAAAAGCAAAAGGGAATTTTCACGCCCCACATGTCAAATCTCGGTGCCGCGGCGGGCCGGGCCGGGCTGGGGGGGCTACCTCCACCGCGGCCCCGTATATAAGCAAAGGGGCGGCTGCAGACCGGCAGAGTGAGCTCAGCGCCAGCAGTGCACCAGCACCAGCAGCAGCACCGGCAGCAGCAGCAGCCAAGCCCCCAGCAGTGCAGTGCCAGTGCAGTGTAGTGCGAACATGTTCTCGTCAGTGAGTGTGCTCCTCGGCGTGGTGGTGGCCGTCGCGGCCCTGGCGGCCGGCGCGCCCTCGGACGGCTGGGCGCCCGCCAGCCAGAGCCGGGCGTTCGGCTCCTCGCCCACCATGGCCAGGAGGAGCTACTCCGTCGCGGCGGCGGCCAGCAACCGCGTGGCGGCCCCCGTGGCGCGCTCGGCCACCCCGGCCCCGGCCCAGCACGAGGAGGACGAGGACGTGGAGGACGCCGCTGAGGAGGACGGGCCCGAGGCGCGCGCCGCCGCCCAGAACGAGGTTGGCGACGAGGACAGCTGGTTCAGCTGGCTGATGCCCTCCGCCGAGATGCGCGTCGTCGGCAAGGTCTGGGACGACTGCGCCGCCCGGGACGACACCACCACCTGCCTCAAGGGCAAGGCCCTCACTTTCCTGGACCGCGCCGCCGCCAAGGACAACCTGGCCCTGCCCGGCGGGCTCGCGCTCGTCCGCACCGCCCGGGACTCGGGCGCCGCCAAGGCCCCCGTCAACGAGGCCGAGCTGGAGGCCAGTCTGCCCCGCGACCTGAACCAGCGCGACTCCAAGCTGGACCAGATGCTGCTCGACAGGGTGCTCGGCTTCGTCCAGACCCACGCCCTTCGCTTCAACCTCGCCGAGCAGGGTGAAGGTGAGTGTCGATAGGTCACGCTCACGACATTGCACGACCGACATTTTCCACACAAGAATTTATAGTAGAGTGTGTTATGAATGGATTTGCTACAGTTTCCCACCATGCGGCAAACCCCATTTGGAATGAAAAAGTGGATCGATTACCAGCTTTAGCATTTTGTGAAAAATTTTGTTTGCATTTATTTGTATTAGGTCGGAGGAAATCGTTCCGTACGGACGGACGTAATCTTTTGGTATCCTCTACAATTTCGGCTGACGACAGTTTTACATAAATCATGCTCTGGGGAGAAGTAAGAGACGGGAGTTGGGGGGGGGGGGTCGGCCTATGTCGCGCTCCGCTGACAATACTTTCCATCTGGATGTGGATGAGATCATACAGTCACCGCTAGAGTGCGCCGCTGTTGTGATGTCTTCTCCAGATAATAGGTTTCGGATGCGCCACACAGCTTAGAGAAAGCAAAACAGAGTGTGATATGCAAATTAGAGCGGTGCGCACGTATTAAAGATGCTTATCGTACATGTGAAGTTTAGTATTAGTTCAGGGAAGGCTAGCCGGTCTACTAGTTTGCTAGGTGGCAGGTGCAAACAGTGTTTCTCTTTTGCTTTGACACTCCTTCGCCCCTTCCTATCCTCTGTCCTCTTTCCTCTCGAGGGCACGTTACCACATTGCATTCCCTCTCTCTGTCCCTCTTGCAGAGCGAGGGAAGAAGAAGAAGAACCTCCTACCCTACCTGCTCCTCAGCAAACTGGTGGCCTCGTCCATGGTGGTGACCGCCGCCAAGGCTCTCACCATCCTCGCCGTCAAGGCCATGATGGTGGCCAAGACCGCTCTGCTCATCTCCGGCATCGTGGCGCTCAAGAAACTAACGCTCTAGCTCGATCTAGCCCAACCGGGTCCCTAAGCCTTCTCTCTCTCTCTGTCCCTCTTGCAGAGCGGGGCATCAAGAAGAAGGACCTCCTTCCCTACCTCCTCCTCGGCAAGCTGGTGGCCTCCTCCATGGTGGCGATGGCCTTCACGGGGCTGGCCCTGCTCGCCGGCAAGGCCCTGATGGTGTCCAAGATCGCCCTGCTCCTCTCTGGCGTCGTGGCCCTCAAGAAGCTGTTCAGCGGCGGCCACGGCGGCCACAGCGGTAGCCAGGTCGAAGTGTTCAACGTGCCCAACCACGGCCGCTCCCTGGACACCACCGATGGGGACGCCCTCGCCTACCGCGGCCAGATCCAGCGCCCCGCGACCCGGAGGTCGTAAGGACAGGGCCGGGGCCGGAGGCGGGCCGAGAGAAGAGGGCGCGTGAAGACGGTGGCGACCCGGAGGCCGCCCCGGAGGCGCCGGAGCCGCGCTCCGGACGCCTCCGGGGACGTCCCTGAGGCCACCTGGCCGGCGCCCCGCCCGCACGAGGAGCAGGAGGAAGAGAAGAAGCGTCCTCTGCGCGCGCTGCAAGAGGAGGAGAAGAGGTCCAGGCCCTAGCCTACTCGCTGTCTAGTCCCGCTACTCTAATTCTCTCCTCTCAGGAGTTTCCTTTACTTTCTTTCTGTCTCTAATCGGTTCGCAGTCTCGTGTTATATTTTCCGCAGTGTGCGTGCCTCTGGGGCCGGCGCATCGCATCTGGCTGGCCAGGTGTTGATGATGATGATTTCAGTCGCGCCATTGTTTCTCTCTTAGGGCGCGTTCGAGAACGCCATCCTAGTCCCCTGTATTCCGCGCCGCCGTCCGCGCCGACGAGACGACGGCGGCGGCTCACCCGTTTCTCGAACGCGCCCTCTCTCTTTATTTTCACGTCTCTCCCTCGCCATGCTCGCTGCACTAGGCGCGTTCGCGATTTCGCTCGCGCGTCGCGGCACACATCTGGACGGACTCGCGGCGCGGCGCGGCGCAGCGCAGCGCGGCGGTCAGAAACGGTAAGGAACCGCGGGCGCCCCGCCCCGCCCCGCCCCGCCCCGCCCCGTGTGGGGGTCGTGTGTGCGGAACGGGCTCCTCTCTGCGGCGGAACGCCCCGCCCCGCCCCGCCCTCCCTAGCCCAGTGCGGCGCGGCGCGGCACACTTGGCCCGTGACTGACCACCGCGCGCCGATAAGGCCGTGCAGTGCAGGGCGGCGGCCGGCTGAGGCTGAGGCGGCCAGCAAGGCGGAACGCACCACGCGGCGCGAAGCACCCCGCGATTAATTGGGCGCGGAAAGTAGCGTGGCCTGGCCAGCAGCTGCGGATATCGCGGATAGCGCGTCGTCCATCTCTAGTCCTTTCTCTCTTTCTTTCTTTCTCTTTCCCGCCTCTCTCTCTCTCTCTCTCTCCCCCGCCCCACTGAACTGGTTGAATGTTACCCATGCGACGCCCCCGTCTTGTTCTTCTTGTCCCAGCCGATACCACAGAATGACGTACCTGACTGCTGACTTGGGTGCACGGGGGCCGAGGGCTGCGGAGGGACGCTTGCTAGGGCCCCGCCCCGGCGGGCCGCGAGCCGCTGCCAGCTTTTCAGAAACGAAACAGTGCGTGTCGTTGGGCTGGCAGCGACCCGCGCCTCGCCTCGCCATTTCTGCTCGGCGCTCAGTCCCATGCTGGAGGAGCCCTCCCCCGGTTTGCCGGTCGAACGCAAACCCCGGCGCGCTGAGTCGCCCGCCGCACAGCGGTATGGACCCGCCCCGCCCCGCCCCGCCCCGCCCCGCCAACTTTAAACGCCGCCTGGACAGACGTGCGAATTCCCCATCAGCATCCCAATAACTTCGGACCTCATTCTGTGACACAGTTCGCTCAGACCACGACCAACTTTTACTCCTGACGGATTCAATACCCGCTGCCGAACGGACTGAGTTGCTTTCCTCAGGAGAGCCAACTTCCTGACTGACTTGTGCGACCAGATAATGACGTGCATTTATTTTTCTGGATCGGACGAGACGTAGAACTTTATGACTGATTCGAACAGATTTGAACGTCACAAATCTGTATAGATTCGTTTCGGAAGCCATGCCGAGTCGAATACTTTGTGCTCTTGACTTTTCGTCCTTCCCGCCCTATCCCTCTGTACTTCAGGTGCTTTACGCAGTACCCTTCCCTCCGCCTGTGTAAACTCATTCCTCTGAAATCGAATCTTGCCAATGTTTAGCAAATTATTAATTTATTTTATTTATTGAAGAATGTGTAAATGTTTAAATTATTTTTGTTATTGCTTTGTACAGTAATTTATTTTTCTCTTGTATCTTCTTTGTTTATACTTTAAAAAAAAAATACAATAAAAAGATGACGAACAATGAACCACTGTGCCTCATCACTAACACCTCCCACCAGTCATATTAAAAAACAAATAACGACACGCGGTACTTTATGTACGTAAACTGATGTTCCCTTGACAACATCAATAAAAAAATCACAATCCCTTAATTTCCATTCAGCTTTCCATCTGGATTTTCCTTTGAACACCTGCGGTATTCCAGCACTCCCCTACAAACACCATAAACACTATAAAACTATAAAAAAAAACTCGTGCAGACAAAAAGAAAAAGAAGAAAAAAAAAAGATACAGCGACAAGTTTAATAATGGCTACATAATCACTCGCCACGAAAACAAACAAAACGAAAACAAAATAAAGCGGTAGCCGAGCCGAAAAGTCTTTTCTCACCTTTCTCCAGCGGCGCGGCGCCAAGCATGCTACGCGGGGCTTAACTAGCGGCACGGGACGGCCGTAATGTGATGGCGGGTGCGCAGCCGAGAGGATAATTGGGCCGCGGTCTGGCGGGCGGGGCGGGGCGGGGCGGGGCGGGGCGGGGCGGGGCGGGGCGGGGCGGGGCGGGGCGGGGCCCGGGCCCCACCGTCATACGCGTTGTGTCACCCGCCGTGTCACGCGAGTTATCCTAGTAAGCGACGACAGCGACAGCGGCGTAGTAAGACCGTTCCGCCTGCTGCCTACCCTCCAGGCGCACGCGTGACATATTGTTGCACAAGAGCCGCGTGAGAGAGAGACGCCCAGCGCCGCAGTGCACTTGAAGAAAGTCGCGCACTTCTTACATGTTTTGCGAGTTAGACCTGAATCAGACCGTGTGGCACTGAATACCGTGCTTAGTTTTCATTTCCCGAAAGACTAGAGGGGGGGGGGCAGGGCGGGGCAGGCCTTAACTGCAAGGCAATGAGCCTCTGAGAGACCACCGCGACTGCACTGTGGGCATGGAGCCGTCGGTGGTCTCCTCTCCCCGCTGTTGTTCTCGGAAGGAGGCAAAAGTAAAAGTGTAAGACACTACTCCACTAATCGTACCGCTGAACACCTGGCTGCCGCCATGGCCACGGCCATACCAGAGCAGAGCTCGCTGCCCCCACTGCCCTTTCGGGCCGGTGGCAGAAACATTTTGTTGTTCTCTCGTGTGCTCGAACGCCATTGTTCCGAGACGTGCCGCGCGCAGCACCGCGCCGCGCCGCGCGGGAGAGACTTGCTCGCCGACTACTTTTCTTTCTGCCAATCAAGGGTTGATTGCAAATTGATTGCAAACGCGCGGCACACGTTTCCTCTCTCCGCATCTTCCCACTCCCCCACTCTCCCTCTCTCTCTCTCTCTCTCTCCCAGGAGGCAAACACAGGATGAATGGAGAAATAGTGCCGGTGGCAGGAGAAAATGAGCGAAGCAAGAAACAAAGAGGAGTGCCGGGGGTGAGGAGAAAGGGAAGCAATAGAGAGAGAGAGAAAGAGAGAGAAAGCATCTGAAACGTACATGACATCAATCTTCGTAATCAAATAAGATACAGTGAGGAGAATCTCGCTCCGTTTGTCGACAGACGAAGCCAATAAGGTCGCCCCAGGCGAGATCTTCGATGGATCTTTTCGTAATGCGGCGGCAGAAGGGCGGAGGAGGAGGAGGAGGAGGAGGAGGAGGTGAGGGAAGTCCCCCTCCTCCCCCTGGTCCGCTCTCTTTCTCACTCCCTCCGCGCCCCCGACCTCACTCGTTCACACTTTCTCCCTGACCGCTCCCAGTCCGAACATGGTTTCTAACCATGGGACCAATGGGTACAAAAACGGAAGTTTTTTAAATACAGTATATATTTTTTACCGCTGCACTGCCTCTCGCGCCGACGTGTGCTGATTGGATCGACAGTGACGTATTTTTGGCGAGAAAAGTGCCTCGCGATCTGAAGTGATTTGGCAGGATAGGGGGAAGACGAGAAGAAGAGGAAGAAGAAGAAGAAACAGAAGCGCCAAAGTGAAGGAGAAGGAGGGCGATGGGGGTAACGAATGTCGGCATGAGGGACCGTGACGTGTGGGAGTCTTGATATCGAGAGCGAACAAGAAAAAGAGAGAGAGAGACGAAGAGCGGGAGAAAGAGAGAGAAAGAGAGAGACGCGAGACAGGCGGGAAGGAGGGTGCGACAAGAATAATAGGCCGGGCCATGGCGATATATTGTCATTTTCACCGAAGGCAGCCAACAAAGTTCGCACAGCAGGGCACAAGCGGGGTATCTGAGCCGCGGCGCGCTGCCGGGCGGAGGAGCCGCGAAAGTGGCAGCAGCAGCATCGCAATACTTGTACTGCCGCGCCGCGGCGTGGTGGGGGGCGGGGGCGCAGGCGGGGGCGGGGGCGGGGCCGGGAGCATCTTGGCATGCTGACAGAATGATAGGGACAGGAGTTGTGCTCCCAGCGCCGCTCCCCGCCCGTCGCCTGATATGTGAGACAGTAGTCGGGCGCGATCGTACTTTACGCGGGCGCGGGTTATTGCGTGGCGTACGCGAGGCGAGCGAGGACGCCGACGACGCGCCGACGCGCCCAGCAGGACGCAGGGAGTACAGCAGGACGCAGGCAGCAGGGCGCATACATCAGGACACAGGGCGTAGGCAGCAGGGCGCGGGCGGGACACCACTGTCCTGCTCCAGACGGAGCTCGCCGTCCCCGCACTTGAGCGGGATCCGGGATCATCCCCGTGCCGCGCTGTAAATCATGGCGGCGGAGATTTGGCGGAACACGTTTGAAGTTTCGATAGTACGTTTCGGCATTGGGCCTCCAAAACGCCGGGAATGCGTCATTATATGGGCAGTGCACTTGTGAGGTCAGACGGGCCACGGCATTCCGAGCTCTGTACGTGTGTGTGTGTGTGTGTGCGCGTGTCGGAGCGCGGGGGGATTAATATCACTTGTTGATGTGCTTTATTGAATTCCCCGCGCTCAGATTGAAGGGGTGGCCGCCGTATGGAGAGGGTGGCAGGCGGCGTGGCGTGGCGCGGCGCGGCGTGGCGTTGGGTGGACGCAAATATTCTCATAGAGGGATGGGGATGAAAGGGGTGTGGAGAGAGAGGGAGAGAGGAAGAGAGAGAGAGAGAGGGAGAGAGAGAGAGAGGGAGAGAGGGAGAGAGAGAGAGGGAGAGAGCAAGAGAAAGAGAGGGAGAGAGAGAGAGAGAGAGAGAGAAGAGGAAAGACGCGTCCGGAGAGGAGGGTCAGCGACGCGCCGGCCGGACTTTAAAGTGATTGACGTTTTCCATAAAGAGGTGTCGGCCGGCGCCGGGGGCGGTGCGGGGGTGGTGCGGGGGTGGTGCGGGGGCGGTGCGGGGGCGGTGCGGGGGCGGCGCTGGGTGGCGCGGCCCATTTGAGGCTACGGCTAAGGGGCCTGCCTGGCCTGGCCTGGCCGGTGCGTGGGAGGCGTGACAAGTGCTGCTGCATTCCCAAGAGCCGCCCCGCGGACCATAACGCCAGCAGCAGCAGCGGAGGGATGAACCGAGTGACGATGAACATGATGTTCAGAATGAACAGCAGAGCTATGAACAGCGGGGGGCTTAGGGAGCAGCAGCCCCAGCACGGGCCCGCGGGGGGGCCGCGGGGGCGGGCTCGCCACGATGAGGACGAAGCAAGGCCCCGTGAGGACTGCCGTGCTGGGGCTGGGGCCGGGCCGGGCCGGGCACGGGGAGCGGCGCCACGCATACCTAAGACAAGGCGGGCGGATCTTGAATCAAATTAACCCGTCAGCTCTGCGCGCTCATCTCCATTCCAGTGGCATATCTCTGCGCCCCGCCCCGCCCCGCCCCGCCCCGCCCCGCTCAGGTCTCCGCGCAGAGCACCCGCACCCGCCAAGAAGCCCGGGCCGCCCGGAGGAACAGCGGAGGAGGCCCAGCCCCCAGCCGACCCCCTCATTTGCCGGAGGGGGTAGTGTCAACACGCCACGGCGAGGCGCAGGCGGGCGCAGGCCTCCATGGCCACGACCTCGCTGTGGCGGGGCGGGGCGCTGATATCTACCCCGCCCCGCCCCGCCCCGCCCCGGGCCGCATGAGTAATGAGCGTGCACGAAACACGTAACGGGGGCGGGGCGGGGTGGGGCGGGCAGGGCACAGGGATTGTGTCGCTAATGCACTAGGTACCCTGAAAATAAAGCGGACTTTGCGGCCTCAGGCCTCAGACTACCGCAGTCACCGGCAAAAGTCTCCAGCGGCGCTAATACTTGAATATTTCCACTCTTTGCAACATCCTTATGATAAGCGGGAGATACCACCATTTCACCGGGATACCTTCCCTCAAGGGTTTCCCGCATAGTTCACGGGTACAACTTGAAAGGAAGGATAACGGCGAGCCCTGCGCTGGGCGTCTCTCTCCTCGACTGGACAGGACGGCACCCCAGCAGCCTGGCTCTCAGGCTGTCCCTCCCCCTCCCCCACCACCACGGCCACGTCGCCTCGCCACCCTCGGGGGCAAATATTTCGAATGGCGCTTGTCGCCCGACCGCCGGGGAGGGGCAGGGGAGGGGGATGGGGAGGGTTGGTCAGACAGGGGCGAGAGGGAGGGTGGTCAGCCGGCGGGGAGGGCCGATACCTAAAACACATTTCATGTAAACAATAAGAGGGGTGAGAGCAGCCACGCCCCGCCGCCGCCCGCCACGGACAGCCCAGGCCAGGCCAGGACATGCGTGCTCACCACTTCTCCCAGTTTCTTCGCAAAATGTACTGAACAAAACGATTTTTAAACCACGGGCGCTTTCGAAATAATGGTGCACTCGTTAAGTTCAATTACAAAAGGAATGTTTCAAATTGGCAGGTAAAACAGCGGTTGCTCTGTTTTTCTCTTTCTTTCTACCATTGCGCCTCCACATTTCTCACCTGACCAGTTTGAATCCTGCTCCTCGATTATCCATGATTGCACCCGCACCCCTTTCCCACTGCCCCCACGCCTCCCTCTGCTCAGGCGGCAGCGGCACCGGCAGGCTGTGAGTAAGGAAACCCAAAGAGGTGAAAAGCAAACAAATCAGGGCTCTTCAAGCGGACACGTAATTAGCCTTCCTCTCTCCCTCTCCTCCCCACTTCCTCTCTCTCTCTCTCTCTCTCTCTCTCTCTCTCTCTCTCTCTCTCTCTCTCTCTCTCTCTCTCTCTCTCTCACTCTGTCTCTCTTACCTTTCCCCTTCCTCCCGTTCTTTCTGAGGCCGCAAGGGGGATGGGGCTGCTCGTCGTACGGTCCGCCGGGGAGATATCGGGTGTCAGTTTTAGCCGCTCGGCTCCGAGAGGACCACGACCGTCCCGTCCCACCCTACTCCCCTCACCATGGTCCTTTTTTTCCCCTCACCCCGCTCACCCGTGCCGTGTTATTAATGTGGACCTATTCCTCTCTCTCTCTCTCCCCGCGCACGGTGGCCCAAAAGGGTGGCGGCGACGCCGCGGCCGCATCGCCTCCGGGACACAAGCGTCGTCTCCACGCCGACCCCGACAGTGAGCGATGTGGGCCACCCCTAATGTGTATCATACCTTCAGCAAGAGCTGAATGAAAAGCACCACCTTACCGTCCCGGGCGTTACCCCCCCCCCCTCCACCCCGCACGCACCCGCACGGTCACACGGGTCACACACGCGCCGTGAGGTTCGCCAGGGCGTCGCCAAATGGCAGCTCAGCTCGGCTCGGCTCGGCTCGGCTCGGCTCGGCTCGGCTCGCACATGCCGTGCCATCCCTCATCCCTCCGTCGCGGCGCCACCGTCCGACATGATAGGGACAGTGTTTAACTCATTTCACGCTTTGCGCGGCAGAGGCGGGGCGGGGCGGGGCGGGAGGAGAGGAGAGGGGTGGGTCGTCGACACTTGCGCCGATGGTGTCTTCATTTCGCGCTCGAGTGCAGCCGGGCGGGGCGGGGCTGGGCCGGGCTGCTCTACGCGTGGTCCGCCCCGCCCCGCCCCGCGCAGGCTCAGGCTATGCGTGTCATACACACCGCACTGCCCGCGGCGCCGATGCCGAGCATGAAGACGGACCACAGTGCGTCTCGAACACGGCGCGAAAAGTATGAAAGAAAAATCAAAATAAGGAGCAGTTAACAAGAGAACAAAATAGGTCCAGCACAGACTGGTAGGTAAAGCTATCTGCAGCACCTTCCTGCACCCCAACCCTTGCTGTTGTCGGCCCCGCACCTGCACCTCCGCCCCCTGGTTCCGATAGCCCGCCGAGCTAGGCCCGCCCGCGGCCCATCCGCGGCCCGGCCCTGGCCCGCCGCGGCAGGATAGCCCCATCCAATTATGCCGCTCGCTCGTCTGTTTGGCAGCGGAAAAAAGCAAATCACATGAAAAAGGGACGAGGCTGCGGAGAGAGATGGTTGGGCTGCGGCTGGGGCTGCGCGGGATGAAATGAGAGATTTCCGAGCGAAAGGGAATAGAAGACCATCAGATTGGGGGCGGGGGAGCGCGGAGCGGCAGCCGGGCCGGGCCGCGGTGGCGGAGGGATTTTAATTTGATCCGCGAAACAAATCATTTTATACAGGAAACGCCCTTGTATGGGCAAAAAGGTCATTGGCGCAGGGGTGATATAGGGGATGAGAGTCGAGGGGGGGGGGGAGGGGGGGGGGGGAGGCACTGCCCCCTCGCACCGCTGCAGACTTTATCCAATCTGCAGCTCCAACGATTTGATTGCGTATTTCCTTTGCCATTGCCGATCTGCCATGCCAACCTTTCCTTGCGTGCCACCGACACTAATATCTTACCAGCAACATTAAGGGAAAAACAGCATTTTCATTGTATCGGTGCGTTTTGCGTGTGAAATCCCTATTCCCAAATATAACAAGTTCACTTAGCGGCGGCGCCTGCTGCCCGGCCATAGAGAGAGAACAGCGGAACAGTCCCATCCCGGCCCATATGGGGAGTTAGTGGCTGATTTCACGGCGGTCAGCTCCTCAAAGGGGGGCGCCATCTTGAACGGATTCGCTGCTGCACCCGGTTGTGCCCCCCCCCCCCCCCCCCCCCGCCCCCGGGTGGTTGCCGGTACTACGGCAGCTACCCACCCCAGCCCGCCCCAGCCTGCCCCAACCCGCCGCCCCGAAACACTCCGCTTCATTCTGCGGCCGGTAACGGGGCGGGGATGGTGTCCACTTGCAAAGACTCGGTGTCAGCCCTCGGCCCCGGGCCGCCACGCCGTTCCCTCCCCCGCCCCGCCCCGCCCCGCCACACCCCTCCCCGCCACGCCTCGCCCTGCGAGGTCCTCTTGCCTCCTCAAAGACGAGCATCGGGCGAAACGCCTTTGAATTTGAGAAGGGCCTAATTCCTCAGACCGTCGAGTCGAGACCATCGGGGACCGGCGGTGCGGCACCGCACTTTATCCACTTGACCGGGCGTGGCAGGGCGTGGCAGGGCGTGGCGGGGCGTAGCGGGGCCTAAGCCGCACCCAGTAGGGTGGCCACTCGTCCTCCCTAAGCACGCCCTACGGGTGGCCGTCGTGGAGGAGGTGGTAGGAGGAGCACCGCGATGGCGGCTCTCTGCGCAGCACCACACGGCGACCTCGCAAACATATTTCTTTACTCTCCAATTCTCCCCTGTTAGCATTCTTGCCACGCCGCGAAACTTAGTGAACGATGTATAGGGAGCATCAGTGTGCCACAGACCTCGACAGAAGCATGCTGCAGGACCGCGAGCACCGCGAGGTCCCCGTGCCTCCTGCACGACCCGTGGCCCGGGGAGAGGAGTTGGGCACCCTACAACTACTACTCCCTGCTCCACTTCCCCGGGTAGGGCGCGATGACCACTAAGCACAGACACCTCGGCCGCCTCGGCCCCTCCCCAGGGCCCGGGCCGGCCGACCCAAGGCGCCACGCCCCGCCACGCCCCGCCCCGACGGGCCCGGGTCCTGGGTCCGGCTCGACCTATCCGTCTCAGGCAAGCCTTTTTGATGGTTGGGCGACCGTAACTTAAGTCCCTGAGCGTCTTTGCATAGCCTGATGAGTGGTCAGGCCTCGCTCTGCTGACGGCGGAGGGCGGAGGGAAGGGTCGCAAACTGGACAGAGTCCGCCCGGGCGGGCGGGCGCGGCACGGCGGCGGCCCTGGCACCGGTGCCTCACAAACTCGGCCCTCACCCCCTCATCACCGAGGACTGGAGGGAGGGGCGGGGTGGGGTGGGGAGGGGCGGGGCGGTGCGGGGCGGGGCGCCCTGCAGGTGCACGGCAAAGTGCGCGCCTGCGCCCGGACCGACCCGACCAGGGCCTGTCGAATTGTGATTGGCATAAGAGGACACCCTCCGGCCTTTCTCCTGGGACGGTTGTCCACCCGGATGAGGCCCCGCCCCGCCCCGCCCCGCCCCGCCCCGCCCCGCCCCGCCGCCTCGTGGTAAGCCCCCCCGGACGCGGCGACCAGAGAATGAGAGCGGGCAGAGCGGGAGGGGCAGGCAGCAATGCGCCGGCAATTCTTTGCAAATTGGCAGCTGCTTGTCCATCTCGAGAAAGGCTGCCTGCCTGACCTTTTCCTCTCCCCTCCCTCACGGGCGGCTCCTTACCGAGGGGTCAGCCGGGTCCGCCGGGCAAGGAGATCGCAGCGCCAGGAGGGAAGGAGGAGGGAGTAGGTGCAGAGAGAAGTGCAGGTCAAGTAAACAATGCAAAATACCTATTTTCACTAGTGAATAATATATCCATGCCATGTGCATGATTCCGGACCGAGCGACGAGTACGGTTATTACTCATCGTCGTTCTGTGTGACTCGAAGTACGTACAGATGGGGTGGGCACGCGCACAGGACCTGGCCGAGGCGCCCTCTTAGAACCGCAGGAACCAAATGGGCGCCACATCCTTCGACGTGAATTCCCTTAATTTTATTCCCCTGACTTGACGTCGCGCCATCCGCCGCCGCTGCCCACTTTGTATTTTTTCTCCGCTGCCTCGTCCTGTCCTCTGTGTTCTTTCTGCCCGAGGTGTCCCGTCCCCGGGGCCGGGCGGGGCCGGGCGGACGCGGACAGGACTACAGTCCCTCTCTCTCTCTCTCTCACACACACACGCACTCACATTCACGCTGGGGCGCGCGCACGCGGAACAAAAGGCAACTCTAACGACTCGAAGGGGATGAAATTGGCAAGTCCAATTTAAAAGGCGAGGCGCCGGACTGGGCGGGACGGGGCGGGACGGCGCGGGGCGGGGCGGGGCGGGGCGGGACGGGGCGGGACGGGGCGGGGCGAGGCGGGTCGGCGGCGGCGCCCTGGGGTGCGGAGCCAGCCCTGCCCGAGGCCAGGGAGCCCGCTGGACCGTCACCCATCACAATGTGTCGCCGCGCTCGGCTCGGCCAGTGTCCATCTCCTCCCGCCCCGCCCCACCCCACCTCCCGGACGGACGGCACGGTACTGTACAGTACGGCGACGGCCCGGTCGGATTCCCTCAAACTTATTTCGTAATCACTTTCCGGTGTCGTGTCCCTCGCGGCTCCGCCGCCCCGCCCCGCCCCGCCCCGCCCGGCAACACAGGCGTGTGTGTGGAGGGCGAGGCGAGCGTGCGAGTCGTTAACGAGGCAGGGGTGGCCACGGCACATCGCCAGTCCCTTACTGAAAAAGAAGATTAGCATCATCTTTTTTTCCTTTTTGAAGATGTCATGTATTTCTTCCACCACCACAATGATATTCAATCGGTCAAAGTAAAACTACTTGGCGACCGGCCGGCTCCGGCATGCGCTGCCCCAGCCCCGCCAGAGCAGCAGCTCGGCGCGGCGGGGCGCCCCGTCCCGTCCAGCCCAGCCGGGCCCACCGCATGCGACGCGCATCGCCAAATGGCCACTAAATGTATGGAAGTAATGACCTCCCTCTCTCCCTCCCGGCCGGAGCGGAGACCAGGCGGCCAGCCCAGCCCTGCCCAGCCCAGCACCGCCCTGATGGCGCGGGCCGGGCCGGCCGATATCAGACCGACTACGACCCCGGGCCGGGCCGGGCTGGAGTCTCCCTTCCGCTGTCATATATTTTAATGTGTATCATTGGCTGACCGCCGCGCCGCACCACCGTCCGGTCTCGACGCACTGCGGCATGGGGGGGTCTCTGTCGCCACTGTCTCGGAGAGTGATAAAAGCCTCAAGATGAGTTACAGTGATCGATCATTCATTTTATATATTTCGCGCTCTGCTTAATATTCGTAGCGAATCATACTTTAACCGATGCGACCGATGCGCATAGCTTAAACCTCAGCTGCCGTTTTACATGCTGATTTGTTTTTCTTTGGCGATGAAGCTTATTATTTCTTATTGTTATCGGGACAAAAGGGCATTGCACGGCTGTTCCCTCAAAGCTGGTGGATAATATTTCGGAAATAGCTTGGTATTTGCAGCCCGCACACGCACTCTCACGCACACTAATCAGGCTTCAGTTAGGGCTGGACAGAGCCCGGCTGGCTAGTGAGCGCTGCATTTGGTAATTTACGTTCATTGCAAGTGAGCTCCGGCCGTGCCGGGCCAGCCAGGGAGGGATGCCCATATCTCTCTCACTCTCTCTCGCTCACACTCACACACAAACATCTCCCCCCTCTCTCCCTTCCTCTCCCGCTCCCTGAACGTGGTCCTCAGGCATGCTTCGGACTGGTCATCGTAAAATATGGCCGTGTAGGGGCGCAGCGCAGGCCTCCCCCACCCCGCGGCCGCAGACAACACTCTCACAAAATTTCTCTCGCAACTTCGCGAATGCCGCCCCTCACGCCGCGCTTACAGCGACGGGGTACAAAGCACCTGGCGCGCCGCTAGTGCTGCACCACGCCATGTACCCCAGGTACCATAACATACGCGATTGAGGAAGAGGTAGGCACAAGGCGCACCCGCACGCCACGGGAAACCAACTCACAATACCAACACGAACGAGACGAATTTTCGTCTCTCCTCGCTGTCGCTGTCCTGTTCTGCCCTGTCCTGTGGGTCTGGCATTAGGATCATCCCTCCTTACACCCCACTGTGTTCCGGGGCAGCCCCTCCCCTCCCTCAGCCCGGCCCGGCCCGGCCCGGGCAGCGTCCTCGTCCTCCGGGAGGCGCCGCGCCGCGCCGGCCCCGGCCGAACTTTAATGCTCAAATTCGAGGCCTAATTACTGTCGTGCGTCTGGGCGAGGCCAGTGAGCAGCGAGGGGCCGGGGCCGGGGCCGGGGCCGGCCGCCGTGGGTGTGCGGCCGAGGTCCTCCCGGCCCCGGGCTCCGGCCCCGGCCCCAGCCCCGGCCGCACCCCTGCCGTCTCCCGCGCGCACTCGTTAGCCCCTGCGGCTACTCATCTCTCTCGCTCTCCCTCCTGCTCGCTCGCTCTCTCGCTCTCTCCTCGCTCGCTCAGCTGTTATTGCTGTTATCGTGTTATTGTGATTGTGGCCGGGCGATGCGCAGCGCCGGGCAGGGCAGGGTGGTCAGTGGTCATTCCGGGTGCGCTGCGGGTTATTAACGGCTGCCAATCAGTCTCCCCCCTCCTCCTCCTCCTCCCTCCGCGCTCGCTCCTTCTCCTCTTCCTCTCTTCCGTCCTCCTCCTCCTCCTCCTCCTCCTCTAGGCCCGCCGCTGACCATCGGTCAGTAAATTTGCCAATATGTCTCCATAACTGTCGGGCGCAGTGCGCAGTGCCGGGGCGGAGGGGCGCCGACAATAACAACTTTTGGAACGGCACCAGCCGGCGGGGCGGGGCGGGGCGGGGCGGGGCGCGGACACGGCCGGGCCTGGCGCTGCACTGCTGCAGGGCCGGCTCGACAGGACCTGCTGCCATCAGCAGGACATACTGCGGCAGCAGGACGAGGCGGCGTGTGTTATGTGCGCGCGCCACATCGAAATGGTCCTGCTTTTACAACATCCGCCGTGTCGTGTCATTCTCGGATACAAAAGATTTGCTGGTTCCTGCGGTGCGGTACCAAACGGGCTCGGGCTACCTTCAGGAAAGCTGTACTTAATTCTGCCGACCGCCGCCGCTGCACTCAACAGAGGCGGAATCGTGCAGGAAGAGCGCGCCTGACAGGTAGGCAACCCAACGTGCCTGCGTGCACACTGTCGGCCTATGGGCGACTTGGCGGGCGTACTGGCGCGGCTTGTGGGCGGGGTGGGGCGAGCGCGGCGGGGCGGGGCGGGGCGGGGCGGGGCGGGGTGGGAGGGGCGGCCCATCCCCGCCCAATCCTGGGCCGTCATGACGCGGGGTGTTATGATATTGCGGCTGCATTGGGCGGGGCGGGACGGGCCGGCTAGGCGCCACCCCAGGCCGAGGCGAGGAAGCACCCTCCCTGCCGGGCGGGCGCCGGGCCGGGCGGGGCGGGGCGGCGCTGCTATGGAGCCAGGCACGTCCGTCCAACATACACGCGCGCATCGCTATTTCAACTCAAATTTATCAAGCATATTATCAATCGCGACACTTTCATAAAAACAGTATGTCATAGGGTTCAGTTCGTGCTGACGCGTCACGGAGGCAGGGTGCTCGGCTGTATAGCGGCCGCTCTCCCGCCCCGCCCCGCCCCACCCCGCCACGCTCCACCACGCCTCGCCGCAACAGAGCCCGCCCGCCACCGCGGCCTTAAAAGTTTTGTAATCTACCATAAATTCCTTGCAAGAGGACAGTTTCCCCATCTCACTCCTCCGCGCCAGGCGGCAGGCGGCGGCTCACAGCTGGAGCTTCACCTTCGCCTCCTCCTCCTCCGCTCCGCCCCCACCGCTGCCGCTGCGCCATTCTGAATGGTGATGATATCTCCGCGAGATCGTTCCATTTAACCTCCCCACGTGGCCCTGGCCGCTGCCCCGCGCCGCCCCATCCCGACCCGACCCGCCCCGCCCCGCCCCGCCCCGCCGCCCCGCGTCCCCGCAGAACCTCCGCGGGACATCCGCGTGACGATCTCCAGGACCTCTCCAGGACCTCTCCAGGACCTCTCTCTGGACCAATCGCCGGCGCCCAGGTAACATACACGGGCGCAGGGCCAGGCCCAGGGGGCGGGGGCGGCGGGGAGGAGGGTCTCTGGAGCCGTTCGCCGCGCCGCTTACGACTCCGCCGTGCCATCCCGGGCCCGAGTCGAGCCTCACACATGTTACCCCTCCTCCTACCTTCCCTACCCACAAAGCCCCCACCCTCCCCCAACCTACCCCTGCACCAACTCCCCGGGCAAAACTTTGGCGACAATACTTCCTGACGTAACTTCAAAACTGGGATTATTTTGTTAGCAGAAGTCGTTCCATTTTGCTATGTCCCATCCGTTGGCGGAATCTCTCTCCGCTTCTCTTCTCTCCTCTCCTCTCTCGCTCGCTCGCTCTCTTCCCACCGACTCTTATCCGCGTCGCATTGGTGCTGGGCCCCCAGCCCACCCCCGCCCCACCCCACCCTCCCTCATTCTCCCCCGATACATTACCCCTTCCAACGGAAACTTTTCTTTTCTCTGGGAATCGTTCTCACAGCGATAGCATGGGCCCCGCCCGCCCCGGCCGCGCGCTGCACGGGCACTCCAGGACGCTCATATCGCGGAGCCAGTCCATATAGCGCCCTCCCCGCCCCGCCTCGCCCCACCCCGCCGCGCCACGCCGCGTTGGGGGTGCCAAGACGTCGCTCTCATACGACGCCATTACGACGCACGTCCCGGAACGGCTCACATTCGAGTTCGCATTTACATTCACATCGATATTGAATGACCCGGGCGCCCCCCGATCCACTCCCCCCCCCCTACCTCTTCCCCTCTCCCTCTCGTACTGATACCCGTATTCGCCTCTCTGCCGCGCTGGTATCAGCCCACGGCATGAGTATCATGAGGTCAGCAGAGAGAGAGAGAGAGAGAGGGAAAGAGCGAGAGAGACGGCGATACAAGGGTATAGGGGGGCCGGCATCAGAGACAGAGGCACGTACGGAGGTATTCAGTAATGGACCAGTCGATGATTGAGTTCGGCGGCGAATTAAGAAGTTGGATTGAACTGTCCGCGCTGCTAGCCAGAGCGTGGCTCCCCGCCTCTATCCGCGCCCCGCCCCCGTTCTATCCGCGGCAACCCTTCCGCCAGTCCCTCCTCTCCTCGACTCTGTATTTCTCCACTGTTCGGCACACGTGCACACACGTGTCTCCAGCAGGACGCGCGTGTCCAGCGTGTCGCCCAGCGCCTCCAGCAGGTTCTCCTCTGGTTTGCTTGACTTGGGCCTGACACCGCGGCCCAGACCTGGAGGCTGTTCTGCTGTGATCATTGCGACGGCCTCGCAAGGCGCGGCGCGGCGTTCCTCCCGTGTGCTGCCTATCGGGCCGCCCCGCCCCGCCCCGCCCCGCCCCGCCCGGGGCCACGCGCACCTACCCACCTCACCGGCAGCGGCGCGGCGCAGTCTACTCCAGTACACCCGTCGATTCGTCTTCGACCGCCTCCTCGCCCCGCCCAACAACTCCGCCAAAAAAACAAACAAAAAAAAAACAACCAAGACGTCGTCTGCAAACAGAAAAGCTTTCCATTTATTTCCGCTCGCGTTTTGCTGTCATGTCATGTGAGGTGAGGTGCGTCGTCTGCTGGAGTCGTCTGCTCCAGCCAATCCCAGCACGCTGCGCTTACCTCGCTCCCTCTCTCCCTTTCTTTTCTGCCTCGCCTCCCCCCCCGCCCCTGCTGCGCCCTTCTGATTTACGATGTTCATACTATCTACCGTCTGCTCCTGAGCGATCCACCGCCTCCTCCTCCTCCTCCTCCCCCGTCCCTCTCTTCTTACCTATACCCCGCGAGAGAAAATATCATTATTCTGCATTATCTGTGCCCGGTGCAGTTGAGCCCCAACGACATGTCAACCCCGCCTCGTCCCGCCCACCCCCTCGCCCCCTTCTCCTCCCAAGACGTCGCAAACGTGTATTGAATATTTTATCCGCTGCCGCTGTCCTAAAAGTCCGTCGTTTGGAAGAGGCCATAACATTGAGCGTGGCACATGGCGCTGCGTGGCGCGGCGCGGTGCGGGAGCAGGGCCTCTAGAGGACACCGACGGAGCATGGTCAGCCCGGGGACTGCAAAGCGTAGCCGTACCATTTTATCACTCTTCCAATGTCTCTTTAAAAACTATTTTCGTTCATCACCAACAAAATCATATTTGGTTTTTTGTGTAGGGATGCGTGTGCGTCTGTGTGTGTGTGAGTGTGCGTGTGGGAGGTCACAAAGCAACTTGCGGGCGGCGGGGCCGGGCGGGGCGGGGCGGGGCGGGGCCGGGCCGGGCAGGGCGGGGCCGAGCCGGGCGTGGCGGGGCAGCGCCAACAATCGCTCCAGATAAGGAGGCGGGCTGGTTTAAAGAATGCGAACATCAGACGCTGAAAGGGTTTGTGAGGGCCCAGCCCAGCCCAGTCCAGTCCAGTCCAGGGGCGATACAGGGGGAGAAACCAGAGCGCGCGTGCGAAAGGGAGAGAGGGAGAGAGAAAGATGAAGTGGGGGAGGAGAGAGAAGGAGAGAGAGAGAGAGACAGGCAGAGAGGGTGTGCGGTAGCGGCCAAGGGTCAGTCTCGTTACGGCCAACAGTGAGATTAGTATTTGCTCCTGGAGTGCGAGGCGAGGCGGGGCGGAGAGGGGAAACGGGTCGGGCCGTAGAAAAATAACTGGGGGAGGGAGAGAGAAGGACAGAAGGCCGCGGGGGACAGCGGGCGGCCGGGTGCGAGAGAGAACAGGAGAGGGAGGGAGAGAGAGGGAGAGAGAGGGAGGGAGTGAGAGGGAGGGAGGGAGGAAGGAAGGAAGCTGAAGCTGGCGCGGATGAACTGCCACAAAGGGTAAAGGATAATGGTGTCTGGTGATGTGTGGCCGGATGGGTCAATGGCAGGCGAGAGAGAGAGAGAGAGAGAGAGAGAGAGAGAGAGAGAGAGAGAGAGAGAGAGAGAGAGAGAGAGAGAGAGAGAGAGAGACGGCTGGCTCTGGACAGAAGCCACGCTCCGCCACGCCCGGGTGGAGGGATGGCTGTGGCGTCGTGAGACGTGAGAGAAAGAGAGCCGCCGGGAAACTTTGATGAGTTTGAAAATAATGGCCAAGTGTCTGCTGAATGAGGTTCATTGCAGCTGCCGCCCGGCCCGGCCCCTGCCTCACAGGTGACGCCTCTTGTCTTTGGCGAAAAAAGTGTAGACTGTCCTTTACAAAAATAATAATAAAAATAATAATAAAAAGTATTACGCCGCGGCGATATTTTGTTTTGCTTTCTCGCGATTCTCGGGCCGGTCGGCCTGGCCTGGCCACAGCACTGCTGCCCTCCAATGGACGCAGTGGAAAATTATTTTCCAGAGGTGCCCTCCCCTCCCCTCCCTCGCGCCCAGCGCGGCGCGACGCCATCTTGTTATTGCGGTTCAACGGGCCTAGCTGGGCCTGGGCTGGGCGGCCTGGGCCGGAGAGGAGCGGAGCCGAGCGGTCAGGCAGAAGGCTACCGTTAGGGAGGGAGGGGAGGGACAGTGTTGTGAGGATTGTGATGTCTCCTGGGAAAATTGCCCCATCGTCCAGTTCGCGCGCGAGGGGTCGAGGCGGGCGGGGCGGGGCGCCATACCATCTCTAGGCCCAATGCCATATACACACGGACACACGCATACACACACACACTGGGCGCTGGCCGGCCGCTTTCCAAAGATTTGATGGTATGAATCACCCGTTGTTTCCCGGCCCCGCGCTGTGCCGGCCCTCGCCGTGGGGGGTGCACCCCGCCCCGACTGCCGCCCGGCCCGCCCCGCCCCGCCACCCCTTCAACCCCCTCGCCTCGCCTCGCATCGGCCGGGCTGTGTCCAGTAATCTTGTAATGTGTGGGAGTCTGCCATTATTCGGATTATGTCCCGAGTGGACGCCGCTGCTAGCCAGCAGCATGGCCCAGTCTCTCTCTCCCTCCCTCTCTCCTTTCGCTGTCCTTGTCTCCCAGAGGCATCCCCCCCTCCCACACCCCACCCGTGGACCGCCTCTGCTTGCTGCAGACAATGATGCTTTGTCGGAATCAGGGTTGGGAACGTTAACAGGAAAGGTGAGCAGTGAGCGCATTGTACGTTACCTGTAAGGTGAGTTAACGTAATAACACGTTACGATAACGCGACGAAGAGAGTTCCATTATAAAGTCGCTTACCCCTAAAATTGCAAACAGATTTGGATCTCGAAAAGCCATATAGTGCTAACGACATTACGTATGGCGTTACGTATCGTAACGATGTTATCGTTACCACCCTTCCAAAAATTAATGCGTAACGTTAACGTTAACCGAAAAGTTAACGTTTCGTCGTAACTTCGTTAACCGTTAAAGTAAGGTTCCGGACCCTGGTCGGAATGACTGGCAACTCTTAAACGCAGGCGTACCACCAGCACTAGTGGACCGCCACAGACGCGCCCCACTCCCCTCCTCCCACCCCTGCTACACCAGCACTTTGGTCTTTTCACCCCCACCCCACCCCACCACACACACACACACAAACGCGCACGCGCGGGGGCCGTACAGTGGGGCGTAGCACTATCCTCAAATTGGACGACGCGATGTCCGGATATGGCTATAATTCTCCAGCAGCGGCTGAAGCGGCCTGGGTCCTCCACAGCTGGACCAGAAGGCCGCCACGCCACGCCACACCGCGGCCCGCGCACATAACACGGCAGACCACGAAGGCCGGGGCGTTTTATATTTTTTTTCATTGGATAACGGTACGGAACACGGACGTCCATTCATTTAGCATTGAAATGAGGTGGAGGGGCTGAAAGACAGGACGACCTGACGCACCAAACATCTGGCGTCATTCAACAATTTGAAGGAGGGGCGGTTTAGCACTGAGGCGCGCGTCCTGCAGGCGCACCTGGCGCCTACACGGGCGCCTCCCTCCCGGCCCTCGTGAGTATGTGTGTGCGTGTGTGTGCGCGCGCGGCCCCGCCCCTCGAGCCGCGGGGGTGGCGCCCGGCGCGCGCCCAATGGCGGCCGCCGCGCGGTTATGGATCCATAACTGTGACGTCATATTGCGGTTGCGCGCGCCGCCCCGACCAATGGGGTCGCTCCCCGCCCCAACCGCCGCGGCTCCCTCCTCCTCGTGGAGGCCTCAGGCAGGCCGCCCAGCCCAGCGCGCCCGGGAGGTAGGCAATGGCGCGCAGGGGTGCCGCCAGGTGTTGCCTACCTCCCGGGCTGCGCCCAGCCCGGCCCGTCTGCTCTCCCGGCCCCGCCCCGCCCCGCCCCGCCAGCTGACTGCTGCGTCACATCGCCCACACGTGGGCGCTTTCGAAAAGAGGAGAGGAAGAAAACGAAACTTATAAAAATCTCAGCAGCCGTGAGGCAGGCAGCGCTGCTCTGCGCTGCGCTGTGCCGCGCGCCACCCGGGAGAAGGGAGAGACAAGAAGATGAACGCCGGTGCAAGAATTGGCTTCTAAAACATTCACAACTTCCCTGTCGGCCTGCGGGGCCTGCGGCGGGCAGGAGGGGTGGGTGAGCGTGTGCGAGGGACAGGGAGAGAGAGAGGGAGATGGAGAGAGGGAGGAGGGAGGGAGAGCGAGAGAGAGAGAGAGAGGGAGAGGCAAGGAGAGGCGGAGAGAGGGAGAGGGGAACTCGGATTGAGGGCGCTCCTGGATTGGGTTGCATGACGGTGCAACCGACCTGCCACACAACACCTACCCACAAACACACCACAAGCGTGTTACCTACAAACACGATTTTTTCCGCAAAATCAATTTGAGTTTTTCAATCATATATTTTAGTGTAATAATCATGTCAGAAAAATATCTTCGCAAGGCATATTTTTCTGGCCATTGGTCAAGTTCCGACCAGATAGATTATGCCCACCTATCACGCGTAGTATTCTACCCTTCACTCGGTCCCGCTCTCTCTCTCTCTCCCTCTTCCTCCCCATTTTCACAGCTGTGCTCGTCGAGGAATCAAAGTCAACCCAAAAGATCATTTTCTGCGTGGCTACGTCTGTACAGAGGAGCGTGAGAGAGAGAGAGAGAGAGAGAGAGAGAGAGAGAGAGAGAGAGAGAGAGAGAGAGAGAGAGAGAGAGAGAGAGGGAGAGAAACACACAGCGGAGCGTGTGCACGCGTGTGGAGAGAGCGAAGCGGAGGGCGCAGAACAGAGACAGAGAGGACCCCTCGGGGCCGGGTAGGTCCGGGCTGGGCCGGGCCTGGGCGTGTGTATGACAATGACAGACCGCCGCGCCCGCCGAGGCAAAGTCAGGCGGGGCGGTAACGGCCGCTGGCCCCGCCCCGCCCCGCCCCGCCCCGCCCCAGTCCGGTCGCCCTGTAACCCGCGCCCACCTGACTAAAAACTACAGCTGGTGGGGATACTTTATACTGCATGATTCCGCGTAGACTTCGTGAAATTCCCCTCCTTTTTTTCTGGTCCCAGCTGTGCCAGGTCTCCGGGCTGCAAGTTGAGACGTTTTGATTTCAGCCCACAAAAAGTTAGCCGGTCTGCAGGCGCGAGGCGGGAGGGAGGGCGGGGCGGGGGCTGGCAGGGCTGACGGGCTCTCACTGTCAGCCGCAGAAGTCGCTGCCTGCTGGCAAGAACGTCTCGATGTTGAGCTCCAAGGTGGGCGAACTGGGTGAGGGGAGGGGGGCTGTGGGAGGGGAGGGGAGAGGCGGGATGTCGTCTCGCGAACTCGCTCCTTCGCCTGCCCCCTTCTGCGAGACGTCGGTGACGTAGAGATTGTGAAAGTTTGACAGCAGAGAAATTGCAAAGGTAATTTCCCTGAATTCGCAGCGCTGCCGCCGCCGCTGCTGCCGGTGGGAGGGGCCCCCCTCCCCCAGGCTACACCCCCCACCCTCCCCTACCGGGGGGCCCCATTACTCATTGCGCAGGTGCCCCCGGTCGAAACGCCCCTAAATCCCCCGGCCCTTCCTCTCCCCCTCCGCCTGCTGTATCTCCTCTGCTCCTCTGAAGCTAATACGTAACGGGCCACCTTTACTACTTGCTTGGCTCTGAAAAATCGGAATGCGTTGGAAAAAGACTTCCGTCTCACGCTCTCGCTCTCTCTCTTTCTCCCCTTTCTCTCGAGTGAGTGGGCCGATCGGGTCCACGGGGTCGGTTGCGCAGGCCGCACAGCTTCGTTTATATTTCATGAACATGGGACCAGACGGGCAGATGGAGACGAGTCCTCTCGAGACAAACCGAAGACCCCCTCCCATCCCCTCCACTCCCCCCGTCCCCAGGTCGACTGCCTGTCCTTTCTCCTCATCCCACCGATGCCCAATCACCATTTATTTATCCCCCACTTCTTTGCTCTTCCTTTGCCTTGCCATGGTTTCTTATCCCCTTCTCTCTTTCTCTGTATTGGTTCTCGACGGCCGACTTCTACTCCTATCCGTCTGCTTTTGACGTCGGAGGCACCTCTACATGCTGTGGTGTTCCTCTCCTGTTCTTTTTCCTTTCTTTGCCTTTCCTTCACCTATGCTGCAGGGACCGGTTCGTGCGCGGAAAATCGTGTACCTAAGAGACTTATGGTACTTTCAGAGAGAGAGAAAAAAAAGATCCTCTTTCGCTACAATCTATACCAGTGAGCCCCCACCCCCCTCCTCACTCTGATTGAGAATTACAAATCTTTCATTCGGGCTGACCCAGAAAAAAGAAAACACTCGCGCACATTGTCGATTTACTCGAACGTGTTCGACCTCTCTCCTCCGCTCGTTTTTTTTTCTCTCTCGTGGCGCACTGACTTGACACGCACACACACACACAAAAGTTTTTACTTCGCGTCCTCCTGTCGCCGATGCTGTCGCCGGCAGCAGCCGCCACCCCGCCGTCGTCACGTGACCCAGTCTAAGCATTCATTCCCTCCCGCCGCACCCCGCCGCACCCCGCCGCACCCCGCCGCACCCCGCCGCACCCCGCCGCACCCCGCCGCACCCCGCCGCACCCCGCTACGCGCCACGCGGCGCCAATCTGCCCGTACACCTATACCTACATCGACGTCGCGCTGCTGCTGTTGTTGTTACTCGTTGCCGCCCCGCCCCGCCCCGCCCCGCCCCGCCCCGCCCCGCCCCGCCCCGCCCCGCCAGTCGCCGTCACACGCTGCTCTTGTTTCCCCCGTTCATCTCCCCCTCGAAGCGTTTGGCCCCTCCGCGCCGCTGCCCCCGCGTTTGTTTTTCGTCCTGTCCTCCGCGTTCGACATTTAACCGCGCTTTTCAATTACCTGCCAGGCGGGGCGGGGCGGGGTGGGGTGGGGCGGGGAGGCTGCTGTCGCCCAAGCTACTCCTGCCGATAGCTGTTGCTGCAGTACTACTAGACGTTGGGGCTTACTATGTATCTGGTTTGAGATACAGAGAAATTGAGAGAGAGACCAGAGCGGGGATAGAATGTGCGAGCTTAACGCAGACCACGGCCTGCAGTAATAATAAATAAATGATCGAAAAGGGTGACATCCCTCCGAAACAATACTAGAAATAATCGTGCTGCTGAGGGTGCAAGGGTAATGTTTTCTCTCGGACCTTTCGTGAGCTCTCGAGCGCCGCCCCGCCCCGCCCCGCCCCGCCCCGCTCGGCCCTACCGCCGCAGATGAAGCTCCTCCGCCGGAAACGTGTCAAGACGCGGGGGGGGGGGGGGCAGAGGGAGGGGGGAGGAGGAGAGAAGAGGGGGGGGGCACCTAAACCCCAGCGGACTGAGCTATGACACGTCCAGCAAATAAAAGCACACGTCGGTCGAGCGCGTCTGACGGCGAAGGCCGGACGCTCTCTCTCTCTTCCTCTCTCTCTCTCTCTCTCTCTCTCTCTCTCTCTCTCTCTCTCTCTCTCTCTCTCTCTCTCTCTCCACGTGTGGCCCGTGGCCCTGCTGTCTCACGCGCCTCGCGGCCCTCCTTCCGCATTTCTCCACCATCTCAATCTACTGTTGGTTCTTGGCTGAGTTTGCCCCGAAGACTATCAAAGTTTGATTAGTTCTCTGGCGGCGGCGGCGGCGGCCGGCGCTGCTGGTCAAGCAGCAAAGGTTTTTTCCTTCGTCTTTTTCCCCCCCCCCCCCCCCTTTTTCTATTTGTTTCGTTTCGTCCGCCTATCCCTCCGCCGTGTCCCCCCCCCCCCTCTCTCTCTCTCTCTCTCTCTCTCTCTCTCTCTCTCTCTCTCTCTCTCCCGCTCTCTCATCCATCTATCCTTCATCACTACCTAGCGGGGTGGGTGAAACAATAATATGTCCTGAGCTGGCCGGGCCGGGCGGCACTGTGCGGCGTAGCGCCTGCGCCCGCCCACTCCTATGAGGGGCCCTCGCGTGCCACTCTTTTATCTATCAGGAGAGAGAGAGAGAGAGAGAGAGAGAGAGAGAGAGAGAGAGAGAGAGAGAGAGGAGGGGGTAGCACTAGCGCCGCCGGCAGTGCCGTCCGGAAGCGCCCCGGGCACAATGGTCTTTGTACACTGCACACCCGACATCATTAATGATATAGCTCCCCTGCCCCCTACCCCCCTACTACCCCCTACCCCCCGCGAGATACCTTGCCCCCGTCCCACAGTACAGAACAAGCGCGCCAAAGGCAACGACAGAAGCCAAGCCAGTCGTTTTCTTTCATCCTTTTCTATAAAGGGAAGCGAAAATCTCCTCAGCTCGTTTCTCTCGGCCCCGGCTCGGCGCGGCCGCGCTGGGTGGGGAGAGAAAGGAAAAGAAAAAGAAGATAAAGGGGAGGGGGTGGTCAGCCCCGAGACCAATCCAAGACCGCCGATCCCCTTTTTCCCGAAGATGAAATCCTTGTTTCGCCGCTCTGTCCGTCGCAGCGGGCGGGCGGTGGACCCGCCTCGGCAGGGAGGGGCCTTAATAATTTACTGTCCTGTGGTGTGCTGGGGCAGGGCACAGCCACAGAAACCGTCAAGTTCATTTTATTTATCGTCTTCATCGGAGAAAAAAATCACTCGCTAAGCCGCTATCGGTAACGAGGAGGTATTACAGCTTTTGTGATAATGTTTCTTTCCGCAGTCCTTTCAGTCGCTCCTGCTCTCGATAAAGGGGGCCATCGGGGCGTTGTGAGGTGTGCGAGGCTCACAAAACAAAGGAAGGAGGGAAAGAGGATCAGCCCTGCACTGCTATTGTTGCAATTTCGCTATCTTTTTCGCCATGCCTGTGTCGGGAGTCCTTCCCTTTTCTCCTTCGCCCCCTTTCTCTCTCTCACTAAAACACTTTTCGGAACCGAGGGACAGAGAAACAGAGAGAGAGAAAGAGAGAGGGAGAAAGAGAGGCAGAGGAGTAGCATTGTTCGTCCAAAGATTGAGTCCTCGGAGACAGAAGACGGACTGGTCCCCTGTTGGGTGACCTGCCGTTTTGTCACCGCCCGCGATCCACAGTAATAGCAAATAAGTAAGTGTCGTTTATGAAGGAGTTATGTAACCTGCGAGTGCCAGCAACCGACATAATTTGAAGCAACCTCGAAAAAAATAAATATTAGTGGGACATCTTGTGGCCGCGTCGGTGGCGGTGGGAGGCGAGGCGGGCCGGGACGGGCCAGGCGTCGTAGATATGACGCCATCTTGGCGCCGGCGCGGCGCGGCGCCTGCCTCCCCCCGCCCTGCCTGCGCCCTCCGCGCGACCGCAAAGCGCAGTCTTGCGTAAAATATGACGAGCGCGCCATTGGCTGCGGGAGGCTCCCCTCCCCCCCCTCCCCTCCACGTGCCGCCGCACCGCGCCGCGCCGCGCAGGGGATATGGCCCGGCCCAGCGCGCCTGCGGAGCCCGGGATAGGCCGCCCAGCCCAACAGGTATGCGTCGTTTGGCCTACCCTCCAGGCGCGCGCCCGCCTCCGCTCAACCTGATCATTTCTTTGCGCATTCAAAAAGGAAAAACAAAATCTTTTTTTTTTGTTTTGTTTTTGGACGAGACAAAGTTCTACCGCTGAGCAAAGTAACAGCGACTCAAGGAGAAAAATATACGCGTCGAACATGTCCTGCCTCCTGGAGACGACAACGCTCACACTACCGCGGCTTTAGGAGGGGCGTACAATCTTATACGTAGATTACACTCCACTCTCTCCCTCACATACTTGCATTCTCTCCCCCTCTTCCCTCTCTCTCTCTCTATCTCTCTCCGCGAAGAGGCCAAGACCGAGAGAAAAGCGCGCCTTAGTAAGAACGCCTGCAGTGCAGACCGCGCCGCCTTTCATATTGCCTCGCACCCCACTCCAGATGGCCTTCCTCCCCCGTCCCCCCTTCCTATCTCCTCCACGGCCGCCTTAAAGTTTTGCGGGTGGGCGGGGCCATAATAAGGACGTTTAATAACCATAAAGCAGGGGGCGGCGACATCCGGCCGCCGGGAGGCGCGCTGTTGGCGGGGCGGGGCGGGGCGGGGCGGGGCGGGGCGGCCGTGATATAGCGAGCGGGGCTGAGGGGTTATCGCCGAGATTAAGTCAACACGCAGCGGCGCGAGCGCAGGAAGGAGTTACGGAACGGCTCATTCTGCACACGGATAATGGCGGCGCAAAAAAAGGGAAAAAAGATTTTAAAAAAATTGTGCTCTAATGCTCAGCTGTGGTTGTTACAGACGGAGGTCTTGCCTCGCAGCACAGAAGGAAGACCGGACCCGGTGGCTGCCGACGCTTCTGCGACCTTCCCCTTCCCGCCGCATGCGGAGGGGGGGGGGGATCGTCTCGGGCATCGCCAAAGACGGCGACCACGACCAGGAGAGACGCTCGGCCCGGCCCGGGCCGCGGACCACGGAATGACCCTCTCAGCTGAGCCGCGACCTGTTTGCATAGGACTTGACCGAGACGACCATAGTCGCCCCGCCCCTCGTCCACTCCTCCTGGTCAGCGTGCCCTGCCGTGCCCTGCCCTGCCGCGGTCTGCAGGGAACAAGAAGCGGATGAGAATTTCTGATGTACCCGGGTCAACAGGAGCGCCAGGCGCGTACTATTTGGTGGTGTTTGGAGAGGACGCCCGGCCGGCCGGGGACGGCCGCGGAGCCAAGCGACAACACAACGCCCACCACGAGACGCCCCCGCGACCCTTGTGGAGAGAGGTAAGCGCTATGCTACATGAAGAGTTTCCCACAAAGTTTTCTCATGACGACCACAATACTTTCTCGACACTTCTATTGAAAAAAAAAAAAACAATAAAAAGAACAATACTGCTGCCTAGCATCAGAGTCCAGCCTCCCTTTGCGAATGCTGCAGTCGGCCTGGCCGGCCCGGCCCCGCCCCTTTGCCCCCGCCCCCGATACATCGGCAGTTACTCGCCGCAGATAAATGTTTCCGATATCAGTAGTTTACCGCGCACGCCGCACCGGCCGGTCCGGCACGGCAGAATACACAAACACACACACACATACACACACACATCGATTTACGTTGCAGTAAGGCATGCTGCCTGCCTTCTTGCTTTGCCGAAATTCGATCGCTCACGGAGGTTGTGCCGACAATACAATACAACACACACACACACACACAGAGGTGAGCACGCGGCACAGAAGGCTGCCTCCGAGACGGTCTTACACGGCTCCGTCTGGCCTTGCGGACGGCGGGCGCGTCGGGTTTTCGCACGCGCCCCCAACCTGCAGGGGAAGGGAAAGGGGGCTGATCGCGGCTTTCAGGGGCGCCGCGCGGCGGGGCCAGTGCAGAAGAGGGGGGGGGGAGGGGGGGGGGAGGGCCCGGTGGAGGGGGAGGGGGGAGAGGGCAGCCTCAGGGCTCGCCGGACCGTTTGCCGCAAGATTTACCGGCAGTTAAGGCGCTGGCTGGGGCCTCAGCCATTATTGCTCGCTGCGACTTACGTGAGCTGTGTGCAGGCGAGCAGGGCGCGTAGGTGTGTGTGTGTGTGAGCGCGAGCGCGCGCGTGTGCGTGTGCGCGTGTGTATTGTGAACGAGGGGCGGCGGCCGCGCCTGCATGTAAGAGAACGTTTAACATGAATCGAGACAGCTTCGTGTGTGTGTACGTGGGCGTTTGTGTTGGTGTTAGTGTTGCGAGTGTGTTAGTGCGCGAGCGAGCGCGCGCGCCCGCGCCTGCGTGCGGCGAAACACGAAATAACGACCCAGCCGCGGGGCGTTCGCGCGTTCAAGTTTACCGCGGTATCTCATCAAAGAATGGGAAGGCAAAGATAAGGATAAAACATTAAGGACGCACGCAAAGTGCGGAAAAAGACTAAGAACTTCGCAAAGGGCATAAAATAAAGTTAACATCATGCAAATAGCGTTATGAGACGGCAAAGCAGAAGGGCGCCAGTCTACCTCGCTGAGGAGCTGTACTGATTCGGCTACCGTATTAGCTCGCTGTAGTAGTGCATTCAGTGGAAACCAACTAAATGATAACGTTAGAATGATGCCTTATAATTGTATGTAAACACAGACAGTGCCTATCGCCTATCGGTATTATCGGTGTTCTCGATATCTCTCCCCCCCATTCTGCCTTCTGTTTCTCTCTCCCTTTCTGCATCTTCCCCCCCCTCTCTCTCTCTCTCTCTCTCTCTCTCTCTCTCTCTCTCTCTCTCTCTCTCTCTCTCTCTCTCTCTCTCCCTCCCCTGGCCCTTCCCCTCGCTCCGCGGCGCGCACAAACTCCAGGTTTAGTGCGCTCTTAACCCGGTAATGGCCACCCTTTACTCTGCGGCCGATACAATGTATTAGGTGCCCCATCCCCTGCCCCTCTCTCTCCCTCCCTCCCTCCCTCTCCCTCTCTCTCTCTATCTCTCTCTCTCTCTGGATCACTTTCCCTCCCCAGGGCCATACCTCGCGTGACACCTCCTTCGTCACGCGGGGAGGTGCCCGACCCGTCCCGAAATAACGCTTTTGCACACGCATCACAGCCGTCTGACGTCTAAGAGAGAGAGAGAGAGAGAGAGAGAGAGAGAGAGAGAGAGAGAGAGAGAGAGAGAGAGAGAGAGAGAGAGAGAGAGAGAGAGAGATGGCCAGAGGAAGAGGAGGCAACGCCAACAGACATCCATCGACGTTTCCTGGCCTGATCCACTTCTCATTTCGAATCCTCGCTTTTAATTAGGCCCCGGGCAAACTTATGCAAAGTCTTTGTTCTTTGTCTCATTCATAAGAAGACTTTCATTCATCCCCAGAGCATCACGGCGGTGCAGGGGCGGGGGTTCTCCCCCCCCCCCCCTGCCTCTCCCCCTCCCCCTCGGGAGAGAGACCCGCGTGGTCCTTCTCCTCCAACCCCCCAAATTAAAATTCGGATTCTGCCTTCTGTGCAAATAACAACTTTTATCCCGGTGGCGAGGCCGAGCGTGGCCAAGCGTAGCGGGGCGTGGCGCGGCGCGGTCGGCCGTCGGCCTCGGCCTGCCCCCGTAGCCCTGCCGGCCCAACTCGCCAACTTTATTCTTTCTGAAATAAGTCGAGTCGAGTCCCTTAATGGCGTTTTATTTTCGTGGGAAACTTGCTTGCGCATCAGCAAGGTTATATTGGGCCGCACTCTTCCTCGCCTATTTTTTCTCCAAAATCTTTTTTTTTTTTCCTTCTCCTCTGCTCCTCTTGCTTTTCATTCTCCAAAGCTTGCATATTTTAAAGCCAAAGAGGCTTTTAAATGAGTTCTTACTATTTACGTGGGTGGCGCTGCCGCCGCGCCGGGATTAGCCGCACGACAAAAAGGGCCGCGCGCATACTTATAATGAATGGGGAAGATACTTTTTTTAAACTGTGTACCCCCGTTTGCATGCGACTGTCTCTCTGCCCACGTGACCTCCCTTACCTAGTTTCACCAGCTTCAATAATTTTGAAACATATTTGTGCAGGTTTTTGCGGCACCGCACGCGTCCTGCACGGGGCTACAAGAAATTAGGGCTACAAGAATATTTCGAAATTTTAAGAAAGCTAAAACTAAAATTGGAACCATGTGTTTCTCTGTTGGACGGTGAATCAGTTGTCTCGGCCCAGTAGAAGGTTCCCTCTCCCTCACGTCACGTGACGTCGCGCGCGCGCTCACACCCCTGCACGTCGCACAGACCACGAGGTTTAATCACAGCGGGGCGGAATCACTGCTGCCACCAGATATATACGGCAAGATAGAAAGCGGAACAGGGAAAAAAAACAGGAAAGGCTATGGTCGGAGCGTCGGGCGGGGCCGGGCGGGTGAGGGTGGAGGGAAGGGTAGAACGAGAGAGAGTGGTAGTGGAGGAGGGGGGGGGGGGCAGGTCAAGTGAGATTAAACCGGAAATAAAACAGGCGAGACAATACCGACACAATACCGTGCAGGATTCGTTACCTGGGCCAGTAATGAAGAGCGTCCCCTCCATCCTTAGTGATTGTGTCCGGGGCGGGGCGGGGCGGGGCGGGGCGAGGTGTTCCAGCACGGCGAGCGCCGCCGCGGTGGACGAGGTAGACGAGAGAGGTCCGACAGGCTACCCTGTGAATTGAGTCACAGGCTAGAGTATGTCAGGGGCTTTTCTTTGTCTTTTTATTTCCATGTCGCTAAGTTCGGCCCAAAACACCGGTTGTAGAATCAGGCTGACTGGGGATCGACCAGTACGTTCTCGTCTCACTAGAGCTCGTGGTTCTCAGAGAGCAGTCAGAGGAAAGCAGTCGCAACCACCTACCCCTCGCTCCCACCCCCTGTTGTGTTCTGTCTCTGTCTCTCTTTTCCGCTCCTTCTCCACTTCCACTTTCCGACTGTCTCGTTTCGCGGTGACACTAAATTCATCCCTCCCCGACTGTGAATAAATCAAACAGTTTGGCCACCAATCGTTTTTGCCTAGGCGCGGCGCGGGGCGGGGCGGGGCGGGACAGGCTCCCTTTTCCGCGCCGCTTTACTCAACCCCTATACGCCTCGTCGCGGAAATCCACCGACCGCGGGAAACGTGAAGCAACACAAGTGCCAAAATTCAAAAAGATAGTAGAATATCTCCAGGAAAATTGCCTTTATTTTTGTCTGCGGGCCGATGCTACTAGATAAGTCCACTAGTTTGCAGTGTGGAGAGCGACAGCGGGCCCCTACGAGCTTCCCCCTCATTATGCCTGCCGGCCGGAGGGGCCGAATCTATCCTAGACCCGCTCGAGCAGAGCCAAGGGGGATGAAAAATTCAAAACGCTAACACTATTGGGGTGCAGCGGGCCTGGCCGGGCCGGGCGAGCGACACTAACGGACGCCTGCATTATGGACGCAGCGATAGTGCAGCGCTCTGACGCGCGCTGACCCCAGGCCCGGCCCCAACTATAGCATAGCCGCCCCGCCGAACCCTGACAAAATTATATTTACAAAAATATAAATTCTCGGAGAAAACACGTTTACATAGACAGAATGGAACGTCTCGGGAGGGCACATTTTCATTGCCAGGATAAGTGCGATAGGTGGGTCCCGCGTGATCCGCACGACGTGGAGGTAACGGGGGGCCCTGCCTCGCCTCGCACAGCAGCCCTTCAATCCACTAAATACTCTCTTTCACTTTCCCGACGGCGGAGCGGAGCGGAGCGCGTCCTCCAAGACACATACGCAGTGGGACGTACATCTCTTGAATAAAACTTGCTCGTGCTCTTGGAGGGGCGCCCGGCCCCGCCCGGCCCCGCCCCGCCCCGCCCAGCCGCAAGTTTCTGCTCGTGAATGGTTCTGTTGCCGCCTCGCGCGCCGCGCGCTTTCGCTCCTGCTGGGAAAGGGACGGCGTTTGAAAATTTCGCGCTCTTTCCGCCCGGCGCGTGGGGCGGGGCGGGGCGGGTCTGGCCGCAGCCATACGGCCGCGATGGGTGCGGCGGGGTGCGGCGGGGTGCGGCGGGGTGCGGCGGGGAGCGGCTGGGAGTCGCTACGCGGACGCAGCCCGCCCCGCCGCCGCCGCCGTGGCGCCCGCCGAGCTCATCCCATTCGTCACAGCCTTCATCCAGCATTAATTACAAAGTCTCTCCTTCTCTATCATCTGCTACCCCTTTCCTTTCCCCCAGCGCCCCGCCCCGCCCCGCCGCGCCACGCCTCAGTGCACTGGCGTCGCCTCTCTGCCGGCGCCGCCCCACCCCGCCCCGCCCCCCTCGCCGCGCCTAGAGATGTTGCTGCTGCTACTACTTCCTCGCATGTCTTGAGAGCGACGCTCATTTCAGCGCGCGCGCGTGAGAGAAGGAGCAAGTGAGAGAAAGAGAGAAAGAGAGAGAAAGAGAGAGACGGAGAGAGACGACAAATGAAGTTGGCTGAAAGCATTAATCCCGCCGCTGAAATTACTTTTGCAGAACTGGAGGGATATTCGGCGAAGAATGTAACCCCTTTACCTCCTCCCCCTCCCACTCGTCCCGCGCTCGCTGCCAACTCCTTCACTTCCCCCCCTCCCCCTCCTCCGCCCCTCGCCTCTCGCCCGCTGAGACAGCTCCAGACAAATTCATTAATTTTGGGCGACGGAGCCGCCGCTGCCGCCGCGCGCCGCGCCGGCCTCTCTGCTCCGGGGACACACTGTCACACTTCGCGTGTCGTTCGCGATGCAGCAGGCGCGATCAACCGGTGAGGAATAGGCGCGGGGAGGAAGCAGTGACGCTCTACGGGCGGCCTGGCTCAAGCAGTGACGCGCTGCAGCGCGATGCGCGGCCTGGAGAGTAGGCAACCCACCGTGCGCCGTGTCCGCCGCGTTGCCTACTCGCTACTCCACGGGCGCACAGCCTGCGTCGGTCGGCGGCGAAAGGAGGTTTTCTAGCGCGAAGCATGAGGGGAAGGGAGGAGGTTTGGGGGCGGGGGGGAGTACTGCCGCGCGACTATGGCTCCCTCTCCTCTATGTGCTCAGTGCCGCCAGTGAGACGCGGCAAAAGGGTTGACGGGGCGCGGCGGGGCGCGGCGGGGCCCCGCAGAGGAACTAATTGTGGTGGAGAAGTGACGTCTTGTGCTTGCGCAGCTCCGCTCCACCCGGGGCGGGGCGGCGCGGCGCGGGCGGGCGCACGGCTAGGAGGACAGCGCGTCGCGCTCGACCACAAACACGCCGAGGAGCAGGAGAGGAGCCGAGCCCCACACACAAACAGACTTGCGTCCTTACTTGTCTGACAACCTCTGCAGTAAGATCGTTATAACGACTTGCAGTAATTTTGCGAACTCGGTAAAATATTGACTAAAATATTGACAGAATCTAGTCCCATATCTCGCGCACTTTTCTCCCTCTATCGCTCCCCCTCTCTCCCTCTCTCCCGCGAGGCATAGCAGGTTCGGTTCAGGTCGTAATACGGCTGCCGAGTCGTAAATGGGACTTCTCCAATTAAAAGCGAGTGAAAGGACCCCGGGGCCGCGCTGAAAATCCATAGTTATAAAGTGAGGCGCGATGTACTCAGCGGCGCTGCGGCGGCTGGGCTCGGCCCGCCCTCCGCCCCGCCCCACCCCACCCCACCCCACCCCGCCCGGATTAACCGCCCCCTCCGCTTCCTACCCCCTCAATGTAGCGATAAACTGCCACAGGCGAACTATTTCGCCATGAATACGACGCCCCAGGCGACTTATGTAAGGCGTGTGGTGAACCCTTTACCACGCCCGGCCCGGCCCCGCCCGGCCCCGCCCGCCCCACACCTGTCCCCGCCCCCACCCCCTCGCTCGTCTTCCCAATCCGACTTGACGACTCTGCCGCCAGCTCGGGCGGGGCGCGGCGGGGTGGGGGCTGGCAGGCGCCGTGCTTTTGCAGCCCGCCTTACGTACCTTGTCGTTTCTCATCTGATAAAATTTATTACGAGCACTTCGCCTCTCTGCTGGGACTGGAGACCCCCCCCCCCTCCCCTCCCCTCTCCTCTCTCCGTTACGACATGGCGAAGCTCCGCCTTCTCCTCCTACTTCTCCGCCTCCAGCAGGCCTTTCCTCCCCCGCCCCCACAGGGCCCCACTCTCATCCGAGGATCCATGCCGACCTGATCGGCAAGACGAATGTCAAAACTAATTTGGTCGTTTGCATCGCAACTCCATGCAAAGCGTCATCCTCGAGAGTGGGAGCGCTATACGCCTCCCTTCCCCTCTCTTTCCTCCTCTTTTCCTCTGCCACCTCTCCGCTTACTCATCTCTCCCTCCTCCTCCGCCTCCCTGTTCACCACTCGTTCTCTCTCTCCTTGTCTTTCCTCTGCCTCCTCTCCCTTAATCTCTTCCTCTATACCGCTTCCCCCCACCTTCCGGAGCAGTTTTCCTTCCAGTTACGCGCGGCCGTTCTCCATTGCCTGCGCCTTATAACAGGCCATAACTCTGTGGTCGGGTATAACACAGCTACAAGGCCCCGCCCCTCGCCAGGAAGCGCGGAGCGTGGTGCGGTGGGAGGGCGGTGGATGGGAAGGGATGGCACGGAAGAAGTTTTCCCGTATACAATATTCTAGAAGGCCATCTCAGGTTTTAAAAAAAAAATTCCTGAAGGGAAAACGTATAAATCAAAATGCCGCAGTGATAGTTTTCAACGCCAAAGATAATTTTCTGATGACGATTGCGTACATTTAACGCCCGGACGATAAATGACACCGTTGATGGAGGGCTCTGCTCGGCTCCGCTCGGGCGGCCGGCGGGCGGGGGGCGGGGCGGGGGCGCAGGGCGGGGCGGGGCCGGGGGCGGGGGCGGGGGCGGGGCGCGGACCCCCGAGCCTCTTAGAGAGATGATGCAGCCTGTCGAGATGATAGAACACGCCCGTAGGATTATGGGCCCGTCCCGTGCCTGCCGCCCCGCCTGCCAGGGGCGCCTCGCGCCACGCCGCGCCACGCCACGCCACGCCTTACCCGGCCGTGAAGCTGAAGAACGGCCCCTATTTAGCATAATAATCTGCAGAGTCGTCTCAATGCATCACAGCTCGGATCCCCTTCTCTGCCCTTCTCCTTTCCTTTCTCGTTCTGCTTCCTGTTTTATTACTGTTTTATTCACAAGTTTGAGGGAGAGGCTCCCGTTTGGGCGCTGGCGCGGCGGCAGCGGCGCGGGGCTGAGCCTAGCACTGGTCCGCCCGGCCGGGCCGGGCCGGGCCCGCCAGGGGAGAGCGAGGGAGAGCGAACATGGATTATACCGATAAATCTTGTGTCTCTGTCTCGCTCCCGCGCGCGAGAAAGGAGAATGGAACAATGAAGGCACTCCAGTCGGGAAATATTCATACTGAGCGGTGCGGGGTGGGGGCGGGGCTGACGGGGGCTGGTCCCGCAGGGCGGCGCGGCGCGCGCCGGGGCCGGGGAGGCCGGCCCGGCCTATTCGCCGAATCGTAAAAGACCTGCGAGAGAGACCTGATTGATCGAGGGAAAAAGTCTGTCGCCTGCAAACTCGCGCGTCTGGAGCGGAGAAAGTAAAAAGGGGATCGCTGCGTCATCATTTCAGGTTTATGCCCCCGCGCCACTCAGCGCGTTCAGTCACCCGCGATTCACTTCGCAATAATGCACTCCAGGAGTCTTTCTTACCCCCGTTCTTATCGTTCTTATACCCACGGACTGCAAAGGCATGCAGCAGCTGAGAATGACTTTTTAGTACACGCGTGCTGGTTGATAAGAATATTTTTAGCGACGAGAGTATAGCGTCGTGCTCCTCTGGCCAGCCGAAATGGAAGACAATACCACACGGCGCAAAAGGAGGAGTTCGTGTGTGTGTATGTGTGTGCGCGCGCACGTGTGTGGCTGTGTGGGTGTGGTGTGTCCGACAGCAGAGTCGTTGGCTCGCTACAGACGCAGACTCGAAAGAAAATAACAAAATTTGCGATACGTGGAGAGAAATGTAAAGAGAGAAAAGGGGCGAGGGAGAGGGAAGGGGTCCGGCAGGGGGCAGGGTGATGGGGTGTGAGCCGACCCTGCCACCAAGTCAGCATCATCATCAAGACCGGCCCCGCCCCGCGCCGCCCCGCCACGCCCCGCCCCGCCCCGCCACACCCACAGTGCGGGCAGAGCTCCGACCTCCGACCATCTCGGGGCCATTTCATATTCTCTGCGGCTCCCCTCTTTTCTTATTTCTTTTGTTTTTCTTTCGAGTCCGAGACTCTCATCCCCCGCGTCGCAGGGACTTCAAATCCCCCGCCCCCATCCCCTCATGCATCCCTCCCACCTCTGTCCCCCCCACGCCGCCCGCCCGCACCCGCCCCTCCCTCCGTCGCAGTGCGTCCCTGCCTGCCTGCCTGCAGCTTCCTTCCGTTTTGACCAAGTTTGACCGCACGAGTGGTCAGTGGTGGTCAGCCATCGGCAAAGCTTTCGTACCACTTGGGAGGGATACCCCGTTCTTTTACGTCTGATTAAAAAAAACACACAATCTTGAAAAATCTAATTTAAGTTGTGTCGCGTACACACAGTGCGATTTTGGATCTATACGGCGTTAGAAGAAGCAGTTTTTTTTTTCATTTCGGTCCCGTGATCAGGCGTACAAGACGAAAGATTATTTCCCGGCATGTGGCGTGGCGTGGGCGGGGCCGCTAGCCACGTGGTGTGGGGCGGGGCGAGGCGTACCGGAGCGGGGTGGGGTGGGGTGGGGCCGCCGGTCGGGTCGGCCGGACGCACACAGCACCACTAGCGCTATTATTTTTCAGGGGCGAACGAACGGGGATAGAGAGAAAAGAAGGAGAAAAAAAGAAAACAGAAGGAGTAGGAAGAAAAATAGGACGCGCGCTGCGCGGTCTCAGAGAGGAGGACGGAGAACGAGGACGTGGGAGAGGAAAGGAGAGGAGAAGAGGAGGGCGGACCTGCGGTGGCCATGGTATCGGACGCGTACGGGGAGGAACAGAAATATTGTGAAGCGGATGGGTGATGGGCGAGGGCGCGCGGCGGAGGCAGACTCCACCCGCCCGCAGGCAGGGGGAGAGGGAGGGGAGGGAGGGAAACTCTTTCCTCTCTGCCGGCCTTCTCTGATTCAGCAGATCTCTGTAATTAGAGGAATGGCCCAGGGCAGGTGTGCGGAGCCAAGGCGTGCGGGGCGGGGCGGGGCGGGGCGGGGCGGGGCGGCGACCAGGGCGCGCCCGGGGAGGACAAATGCACTGGCCGCCATAAAAATGGTGCGCTCCCTTTAGCTTTTGTCCATCCCCAACTTGTCTCTGTCTATCGATCTATGTATCCATCCATCCATCCATCTATCGTGCTGCGGCAGTCTTCTTCAAAACTTTTATGGTGCCGCCATCAGGGTGATACGGCACATAAAATGGCCATCAAGGCGCCGCACAATGTCCTCGACAATGTCCGAGAATGGCGTGGCGCGGCGCGGCTGGGGCGCTGCGCGACCACCGAGGTCTCAAATATGTATGCGCATCAATGTTTAGCGAGCGCGGCGGTGTCCGCCGTGTGCGTGCGTGCGTGCGGACGCGATCAGGTAGCAGTCGTTACGGATAGACATGGAGGGCGTTGGTTAGGGGCCGACCGGCCGGGCCGGACAGCAGAGCAGTTGGCGAGTGCAAGACATGCGCACGTAATCTGCAGGCCAGGGGGCGGGGGCAGGGGGCGGGGGGCTGGAGGCGTAGGACAGAATGGTGCAGGGGGCGGGGGGGGGGGGAGAAGTTTGCTGTGGACGTTCCGGTCGCAATTTACGATGTCCACATAACCTCGTCCTCCACTCGGGTTGACCACCGGCAGGGCCATAGCCTCCGCTGTGCCGTACAGCTTTACGGGCCCCCCGCCCCGCCCCTGCCCCCTACCTCTACCCCACCCAGCCCCCCTCCCCGGCTTCTATTTTATTTCGCTCGATTGACGCGCCATGCGCCGCGCGCTGCGAGAAACACTATAACGAAATAACGCCTGACCGGACCGGACCGGCTCGCCGCCACGACCACGCCGTTTGTCCTCCAGCGCCAGAGGAAAAAAGGGGGAAGGATAGTCTCATATGTGTGAAGAGTTTGCCTAGAAGGTAGGCAGAGGTACCCGCCTGCCTAACAGAAGTGTATTTTTGCTAAGTTATCCGGCAGCACTGACGAGTGAAAGACAGCCGCCAGCCAGCGCGCCTGGGAGGTAGGCAGAAGCGCGTGAGTGCCGAGCACGCCTGTGGGGCGCGTTGCCTACGCTGCGGGCGACCGGACCGAAGCTGGAGCAGGGAAGTGGTGAGCAGGAGGAGAGAGAGAGAGAAGGAGAAGATGAAAAATTGCCCGGCACATAGGAAGACACCAGGCGGGCAGGGGGTAAGTTATTGCGCTGCCATACCACCATACCGGACCGTCCTGCGCCGGCCTGGCCCGGCCCGCCCCGGCCGGAGATGAGGCGGAAGGGGCGGACCGCCCCCGCCCCGCCCCGCCCCCGGCGCGGGGGCCGGCCAAGACAATGTCGGCGCGCGAGGGGGGAGAGGGAGGAGGAGGAGGAGGAGGAGGAGGAGGAGGAGGAGGAGGCCGTCGAGGCGAGTCGAGGGAGAGAATGATTTGTGATGTGGTCATTCGTCCGCCAGCCCGCCGTGCCGCGGCCCATACGGCCGTGTGGGGCGGAGAGATGGGAGGCAGGCGCAGGCGGTGCCAAGGCCCGGCCCGGCCCGGCCCCACCCCGGCCCCTCCTCTGCTGCGACGTCATTTTTCCTTCGGAGCGTCGCGACGCCTGGAGAGGAGAGTGGGGGAGAAGGGGAGAGCAGGACGACCGCATCCATGGTCATCAGAACGCGCGGGGGCACAACCATCAGGTGGTGGTTGCACCTACCACCACCACCAAGCTCATTTTTGTTATGGAACGACATTCTTACTTTTCACTAAAATTCTTCCGGGTTGCCTCGCCCCGCGGGGCGGGGGGTGGTATCCCGGTTGGTTGCCGCGATGACCGCCGCGGCGCGCTGGCGTCGCTCGACCCCCCCCCCCCCCCCAGCGGTGGGCCGGCCCTTCTGGGAGCCTCCTCAACGGCGACCGCCTCCTCCCCCTCCGCCCCTACACCCCCCTCCCCCATGACCGGCCTGGACGCCAACATACATCACCTATACATCCGGCCGATGTTCCAATAAAGGGGCTCGGAGCGCGCGGGGCGTGGCGGGGTGCGGCGGGGCGGGGCGGGGCGCGGTGGGGGCAGCACGTGACCACAATACCTTTATAGTTTGGTGCGCTGTTGGATGAAGGGGCAGCGGTGGGGGGAAGGCGGTGGGCGTGGAGGGGGTGGCGGGGCGGGGGCCTGCAAGCCGTGCAGTGTGGGTGGACTGCCAACTAGGGGCGCCCCAGCCCACCCCTAACCTGTACGTCGCGCCGCCGCAGCTCGCTATATCAACTCTTTGACCACTCGCGCGTGTGTGTATGTGTGTGTGTGGTACGAGGGAGGCGTATGTATAGAACTGGCCATTGTTCGCCAAGGTTTCCACTACTTTCGACTTTTGTTTTAGTTCCGAGAACTTTCCACCGAGATATAATCCCGCATCCGACATTAGCAGTGGGGAGCCGCTGTGCTCTGCTGCGCGCAGTGTGCGCAGTGCCATGCCGCGGTGCTCGTGGAGGGACGGGACGGGACGACTGTTGGCTGGCGGTGTTCTCCTGCTGACCCGCCCCGCCCCGCCCCGCCCCGCCCCGCCCCGCCCCGCCCCGCCCCGCCCCGCCCCGCCCCGCCCCACCTCGCCCCACCCCAAGCGCCGGGCCGTGCCGGGCCGGGCCGGCCCCGCGTTTGATCTTTGATTGCGTGCCGTTGTGTGTGCGGCGATGCGCAGAAGTACACGCGCTGAATGATGGATTGTGGCCGGCAGCGAGATGGGCGTGGTGGGGCGTAGCGGCGCGGCGGGGCGGGGCGTGCTGGGGCGGGGCGGGGCGGGGCGGGGCGTGCTGGGGCGGGGCGGGGCGGGGCGGGGCGTGCTGGGGCGGCGGGCTGGCAGGCGAAACATCGAGCATGCCAGCGTGACAGCTAGGCGGGCGGGCAGCTGGTCACGAAATAACACACGCTCACACTCGCACTGACACGGAGGCACGCGGGCATCCCCGCACATGCACACACACACACACACGCCAGGGGGGCAGGTTAGGAGATGCTATGAATAAGTAAGGACCACGAGTAAGCAATACAAGAGTGGGGCGGTCGCGGATCGGCCCGGTGCTATACGGCACGGCACGGCACGGCGGCAAGGCGCCGCCTCTTTGCTTGCAAAGCCGCGTCAGCTCACCCGTTTCGCACCGCCGCATTAGGAGGAAAAAAGCGTATTAAAGTAATCCGCTCTTTCATTTTCACGAATTTCCTTTTCCCAATAGAATGATATTTTGTTCCATATTACAAACAATTATAAACATTTTCAAGGTTTTTTTTTTCCTACCCTGAATAGCTGTAGACGTATGAAGGACGAAACTTCGTAACACACGACAAGAAGGTAGCTCCAAAATTAAATTATTGAGCCTAACATTTAGCTTCCAGAGATAGAGGTGCGGGGGGATGAAAACGATTAAGGCTATGAACACTGGCTGGCCAGCTGCGGTGTAGTGGGGGAGGGTGGCATGGTGGGGGTGGCGGCAGGAGGAGCCTGAAACAGGTCACTGCTACGGCCGGCCCGCCCCGGTCTGTTGTGCGAGAAACGTTTGTTTTTACGGTCTGCGACGGCCACCCGCGAGATTTTATGAGTGTGCGTTGGTGTGTGAGAGAGCATGTGTGTGCTAGGAGAAAGAGCGCATGCGAGAGAAAGGAAGAAAGAGGGAGACAGAGTGAGATAGAGAGAAAAGGGGAGGTAGAATTCCGTAGAACACCTCGCACTGCCGTGGCAGCGCCCCCGCTCCACCGCTCTCTCTCTCTCTCTCTCTCGCTCTCCTCCCCGCCTGATAACGTTCTATAACGTCGTAAACAAATTAGGGTCAGAACGGTGTGCGGGGGTCGGCGAGGAAAAACTCTCTCCCTCTCTCTCTCTCTCTCGCACGCACACACAGGCTCAGAGGGATACAAAATTTAGGACAAGTGCTTCGTCGTACACCCCCTTCCCGCGCGCCTCCTTCCCACTCCCCCCCCCCTCTCTCTCTCTCCCCACCGTCACCGTCTCTCTTTCTCCACTTTCTCTCTGCTGCGCTTTCTTTCCTCCTTTTAATCACAGTCGGCCCGCACCGCATCCTAGACGAGCCTAATTTCACTTTGAAAGCAAGCGTAATATTTAATAGTGGTCCGCAGGCCGCTTTGTCCTCATCTCCCACTTCATTAGGCCTCATCTGGAGGGAGTGGGGGGGCGAGGGGGGGGGGGTATTTCGGCGAACAGCAGGGATAGGGGCGCACGGGGTCATTCCGCTTGTGGCGCATCGTGGAAAGTCGGCTTTCTTTTTCACCCAGAAAACGATATTCTCAATTTTAGAGGAACATACTAATGTTTAGGGTTTTTGCCGACTATAATACGAACCAAGTATGTAATACTATTCTTTAGTATGTAATCCACTAATCCATAAGGTAGGAACGCCACATACTTAAGTTTAGTATGTCTGGTTAGTATGTCTAGTTAGTATGTGACATACTATTCCTCAGTAGGTTAGACCTCTAATCTAGGAAAAGTGAATGCCGACCGATGTGATATTTAATTCAACGGATCTTATTAAAATAGAAAACGATTTGTCCTTGGTTATGAAATATGCTCTTGTGATAGAATTTCCTACCTGACATTTACAATGAGTACGCATTACATTACCAAGGAAATACCTTACCCGACTGGGAGTTGAACCTCGGACTTCCGTGCTGCGAGCCTATCACTTTAACCACTCGACCACCGGGACGTGATGGAAAGGCCGCTCCAGCATCCGTACGTCATTCTGTAGCCGAGCGCGGACGCGTTCCCAGGTTCGATTAGGGGTTTAACATACTAAAGATTAGTATGTTAGGTTAGATTGTTGCATTAGTATGTTAATCACTTGAACATAAGTATGTCAGTTAGGAGTTTTGCAATAGTATGTTTACCCTCTAAACATTAGTATGCGCTTTAGAGTTTTCAATTAGAGTATAGTATTAGAATGTTAACATACTAAAAGCTAGAATGCCATTTTCTGGGTGTTGTTGAGTATAACTTGCGCACACAAAAAATTTAACACTCTTCGCGAGATCCCCCCCCCCCCTTCCCGCCCCATGGCTCAGCGTGGTGCGCGGATCGCGGGCCAAATTCGAATTGCAATCGTGTTGTCATTGTCACGGCGATCGGTTTCTTTTCATATTGGCTTCGCTACAAGGAAGGCGCCGCGCGCCTGGACGCTAACGCGACATGTCTGCATTCCTCTACAAGGGAGGGAGGGAGGGAGGGAGGGAGGGAGAGGCGAAGGGCAGGCGGAGGGGAAGGAGGGTGCGAGAGAGGGAGGGCGGGAAAAATTTATTCTGCGGGCCACTGGATGATTCTGCAGGGCGCGCACGTCACCCTGGCAGACACCTCGCATATATCCTACCCCGCCCCGCCCCGCCCCGCCCCGCCCCGCCCCGCCACGCCCCGCCCCGCAGCGCCCCCCGCTATCCCTTATTGGCAGGTCCACTTTCCGAGGGATCTGCCTTTGAGAATGGGCGTTTGAGGGATGAAGGCTGACGGGCCACGGAGCGGGTGGGGGGAGGGGGCGCCAGGATGTATGCGTCCTCGTAGAACTCTTTCGCTACGGCCGTCGAGAGGGCTGCCATTTTACCAGCGCGACAGCAGCGCGCCGCGGGCGACACGGGAGAGTGCGATGCGCGATGCTTAACGCGTTCAGTGAGGGAGGCGTCTTTATCCCCTACGGCTTAACGCGGGATCGTGACCACATCGTGGTCACGCCGCATTCATTGTGCGAACGCGTGTTCCGCACCTCCGCGAGCTCCTCTGCTGAGAGAGGAGAGAACTCTCTCACTTTCTCCCGTTCGTGAGCGCTGCCGCTGCCGGCGGTCTACAGCGGGCCGGGCGATGATCAGTGCAGTCACGTGATGCGCTCGCAGCGCTCGCAGCGCTCGCAGCGGCCGCCAGATCAAACAGATCGGTTGGATAAGGTAAACGGATTAGGCCCCCCTCCGGTCCCCGCCCCTGGCAGAATCAATCTAGCGCCTGGCGGGGCGGGGCGGGGCGGGGCGGGGCGGGGCGAAGCGCCGGCGCCACCAGAGACGAACTCTGTCAAAACAAGAAATGCGGTCGCCCCGCCCCACCACTCTCTCCTTGAGGCCTCAAAATAAAGCGGCAGATTTTGAGTAGCTGCGGTCGGCTCGTCGTTAGGAGTTTTGCGGCGCGGGTGTCCGCACGTCGGCCCGCTCTGTCACGTGGACAGTTAAGGCGCAGAGCCGCGGGGCCGCGACGGGTGGGACGGGCGGGACGGTACGGGACGCCCCCGCGCGCGCGCTTCACGACCGCTGGTCTTGTAAGTCAGCACGTTTTATCGCTAATTCTGGGTTATCCGCCCCCGCCCTGCCCCGCCCGCCCCCGCCCTTCTGTCACACACACACACAAACACACACACAACAGCGACTGCCATAGCGGCAGTACAGCGCGCGCGTCCCGCTCCGTTGATGGCCCATAACTTATGGGGCTTAGAGAGATTTCTGATGCTGCGTGATTTAGTTTCGCGGATGGTTTAACGACGCCCCCCTTATCTCGCTTATCTTAAGCCCTTTCCCCGGGGCGCTGGGTGCGGGGCGGGGCGCGGGGCGGGGCGGGGCGGGGTGCAGCGCGGCCCGCAGGCATATCGGTTATCTGGCCATCGCTGTCCTTAAGCCCGGAGCTCCGTCCACAGCAACGGCAGCCCCGGGCCCCGCCCCGCCCCACCCCGCCCCACCCCACCCTGCACCCCACGGCACAACAAGGCAGCCTTAAAAATGACTCCTCTAAAATGTCTTGTACTCTTATTGATCATTTTGCTGCTTCTACCTCTGCACTCCTATTCTCTCCCGTCTCTCTCTTCTTCCTCTTCCTTCGCCTCCTTCTCCTCCTCCTCCTCCTCCATCTCCTCTTTCCGCCCCAGTACCCCCAACAACAACAATTCTCATTGCACAGTGCAAATACGATGCGCACAAGATGCATCAACAATTGGAATCCATTTGGGAGCCGCACTGATGGATCACCCCCTTCCCTCCCCCTCCCCCTTCCCCTCCACCACCCCGTCCTCCTCCTCCAGCTCGGCGTGGTCACCGTGTTTGTCCAGCGTACACACGTACAATGCAGCGGACACATTTCCGCAAACAGTTTCCAGGAAATTTTGTCATTCGCAAAGCCACGCAACACGGCTTTTCCCCTTTCCTCATAGTTAAACCTCCTTTTTTTCTAAGCCATTCCAAGCATATTTTGTGAATGGGCTTCCGTTCTTCTGATCGTACTTTTCCTTGTACCGAGTCCTTTTCAGAGAGAGGGTAAGTTTTCTAACCCAGTCACCCGCGTCCGGGGAGGCGACATATTACGAGAAATAAAGTAGCGTGACTTCTCTGTCAGTTTAGCAGTCAATTATGGAAAATTCCTCGCATGACTGGTCGTGAAATTCTTTTTTTATCGTCACCATCCCCCATTTTGCTAGAAGCATATGGGGGAGGGGGAGAGCAGAGGGAGGGTCGGACATATTTCAGTAAGTGAGAGAGCGCGGCGGGCCGGTGGCGCGGGGAGGACGGACGGACGGACGGACAGACAGACAGACAGACAGACAGACACAGGAGAAAGAACCACGGCAACAAACCATATGATGACAATATAAAGCACAAGTGGCGCCCATGCAATCCATTGACCCGGGCGGGGCCACCCGCCGCGAGGGACAAGGGAGCATTGTGCCGGGCCGGGCGTCAACGAGGGGGTACAAGTGCTACTCTGCAAAAAAAAATTGCGATGGCGAATATTAAACGTATACACTACTAAGTAGGCTGTATCATATACCTGCGTTTCAGCCAAAGAGCATTTACTTTCCTCACAGACTTCGCTACTTTATTGTGCTGTCATACTTGGTACCATCAATGATCGTTCATCATATCATATATACGTCCCACAGAGCTGCCCTCGACGCTCAACCCCCTCATAGAAATTTATCATCTTTATTTTCAGTATGGGAGAAATAACCCGCATTTTGGATGATTTTTATTTTCCCCCGTTGCAGTGTACGGCGCGCGATGACGGCGGAGGGTGACGCCGGGGGTTAATTTGAAACAAGACCCTCCGTAAAAGTAGTTAATGTGTCAGCTGTGGAGCCGGGCCGGGCCGGGCTGGCCGGGCACCGCTCCCTCATACATGCTTGGCAAATATCCATAATGACTGTGACACTCCCCACCCCTCTCCCGCCACCTACCCCTCTCCCCACCCAGCTGGGGTCGCTCTGTCATAGACGCGCACCCCGCCAATGATACGCTGACTGTGTTTGAAGAACAGGCCAATACTTTAAAAAAAAAACGAACATTGAATATAAAAAATAAGGTGCACGCGTAATAAGCGGTTATTTTCGCGTGCTGCAACGTCAATTAATTTTTTTTTTCACGCGTTTTACTTATAAACTTCGGAATCTGCATTTTGTTGGGAAGAGAAAATTTACTTCCTTATTAAGTTCCTCCTTGCCCAGCAGGCCAGGCCACGGCGTCGGCCCTTCTCTCATCCTCAGCCTCAACAGCGCGTGAAATGTCCCTCGGCCGGTGGTGCGAAATAATAAATTGTATTATGACGGTCGCGCGCTCCCCGCGACACGGACACCCGACACCCCGGCCCTGCCCGCCGCGCCACGCCACGCCACGCCACGCCACGATATGAGAGATTAGTCGACGCGATGTCCATGATATCAACAGACGGTCCACGCGCGCGCCGGTCTTTCTCTCCTCGTTCTTGTCCCGTTTTGTCACGGGATGTGCTTCGCATATTTTCTACTCCGTTGAACATCTCCTCCCCCCTCTGCCCTCATCTCCGCTCTCCTCTCTCTCTCTCTCTCTCTCTCTCTGAGCGCGCTATGAACTGCGCGGACCGGTCTGTCAGGCAGAGGCTATTTGCAAAACAAATCTCATAGAAATTTTGAAATATTTGTGCCAGTCATTCGACTTAAAAAAAATTAAATCTTCAGACCGTTTTGCAACAGTGTATTTCTCGTGCTGGAGGTCCCGTTTAGGCCCCGCGACCCCTACACTACCCCCTTACCCGTTACCGCCCGCCGCCCCTCGCCGGAGGAGGTGGCCGCCATCTCCGCATTGGCAGTCGCCTGACAGTGAACGATCGTCCGGATTCGCACTTTTGACGGGATAGTTATCGGCTTCGATCCGCGGGGGGCGCGGCAAAAGACGGGGAGGAGGAAAAAAGTTCCCCCCCTCCACCCTACTCTCTCCCTCTCTCGTCTCGTCCCCGCGCGGACTTTTCTCTTCTGGCAAAGCGTGTAGCTCGCTCGAGATACGCCCTCGAGGAAAAGTTATCGAATAAGTTTGTCCGTATGTGTTAGTCGCGGCCCGGGCCGGCCGGGTCGGACGTCGCTCGCACCGAATGCGTCGGTCGGTGGACATCTGCCCGCTGTCCGGGCACTGGGTGGTGGGCGGCAGCGCGCGCTGCTCGGAATACCTCACCGTTTCTTGACCAGAAAGCACCCAAAATCAAAGAAACGTGCAATCATTGACGGAGTATTTTCTGGCATCTTTATTCCGATAGACTTTTCTTATGGTAGTTTCCTCTTTGAATACATCAAATAAAATTGTTAAAAGTACTTTTCATTCAAAAAAAGAAAGAAATCTCTCATGACTGTTCCCGCAAGTGCCTGGCTGCGTGAACCTCGCACGGTTGCGGTACCGTTTTTCCAACACATGCCGACCAGCGCGCCCGGCTGGAGCGCGCGACGCCAAATGCGATTGTGAAGCCTCCATAAAATTCAATCCGATCCCTTCTCCCTAAATCTGGCCGCGATCGCTCGCGCCGCCCTCCCTGCGTGGGGGTGGGGGCGGGGCGGGGCGGGGGCGGGGCGGGGGCGGGGCGCGCGGGGGTGGCGCCGGGTGGCGGCAGCAGCAGGTAGCGAGCAAGTGCACGCTGCATTGTGTCACCTCATATTCCATTGTGGCGCCAAGTGGCGGAGGGTGGCGGGGACAAAGCGGTCATGGACACCCGCGCCCCCGCCCACCCCGCCCGCCCCGCCCCGCCCCTACCCTCCTCAAACATCTCGCACCCTCCCTCCGGGCAGGGCGGGGCGGGGCCGGGCCCCGGGTCCCGCACAGCAGCAGCAGCAGCAGCTTCTTAGTCGCCAACTATTAACATATCAAAAGAGGATATGCATATTAAATTGCCTCCCTCGGTTCGGAAGGGGTGCGGGGGAGGGGAGGGGAGCGGGTGGCGGCTGTATCATCGTATAGTGCAACAACTGCCCCGCCGGCGGGAGGGGTTGGGGGCGGGGGGCCCCGTCACTGTTGTCGAGGTAGACGTATTGGGGATCAACACCACGGCGTAACCTCCCGGAACAATTTTTCATTGTTTGAGAAAAAATTCTCTGGTGGGTCTGGAGCTGATCTCCCTCGCGCTTATGAATGATGTTACTCGCGCCGCGCCCTCAGCCGCAGTCCGCAGTAGTACTATTAGTGCTCAGCGGCGTGCAGCCTCCCCGGCGCGGCGCGCGCGTGTCGCGGGGCCATGAAGCCGCAGCCATAGAGATAGCCAGCCCAGGGCCTCTCTCTTCTTCAAGCGGCGGCCCGTCAGGCAATTTGGTGATTCTGGGTGATTTGGGAAGCACCCTCACCACGCCACGCCGCGCGGAGAGGCGTTTTGCACTTTCTTACTCGCTATACATTCAGGAAAAGGCATTTTCAGCTGGAAAGCTGCCACGAAACAAAGCGGCTTTTAATGTTGAACCGAAACCGCCGATTACAGTACAGTATTAAGAACCAACGCTGCTGCGATCAGAGCGAGCCGCGCCGCGCAGGGAAAAGAGAAAGAGGGGGACGGTGAGCGCCAAAGACCGCAAACAGGAATTTACAGTGGCAGGGGCAATGGTTTGAAGTCACGCGGTCTGAGTTGGTTTATACGGGGAGAGGGGCCGGGCGGGAGGCAGAGGCAGGGCCGGGGGCCTCTGTCTGTCTGTCTGGCCCAACAGAAAAACAGCGGCGAGGTGCGAGGGAAGACCGAGCCCTGCCGGGCCGGGGCCGAGAGTCGAGTCGAGTCGAGTCGAGTCGAGTCGTACTCTGATGGACGGACGCCCGGATTAATTTCGACGACATGGTTCGGAGCACGCTACCCCTGCCCTACCCCCGTAGGCCCCTCCGCCCTCATTGGCTATAAAACGATTGCTTATTCTACGAGAGCACCGGCCGAGAACGCTAATGTCAGACGGGGCCGGTCGGGGGCGGGGTGGTATTCACCTGTCGGCTGTCGGCCCGCTCCACCACCTCGAGCGCGCACGACAAAGTACAATGTCGCGTGGTTCGTCCCGATGACTGCGCCACCGGGTAATTCAAAGACTCCTGCACTAATTCCACCTGTGTTTCGTATACAACTATATATAGAGAGATACAAGAAATCGTATGCAACGCCATGCGCTGCGGTTTGCTTTTTTTTTTTCTTAAAAAAAAATCACCATGCAACCCTTAATTCCTGTTTGAAACGTTTGACAGCAGGGTGCAGCCAGGCCAGCAGCAGCCACCATGAGGCGGGCCGGGCGGTCCCTTCCCTGCTCGTGATGAGGCCACGAAGTGCTGCCAACTGGCCGGCGGGTGTCCATGTCCATGCCGTGGCGTGGCCTGGCGTGGCGTGCCAGCGGCAGGTGGACACCGGGCTCTGACAACACACCACGACGGGAAATTGAACGAGTCATGCGCGTCTGCCTACATCCCCCTCCCTTACCCTACCCGTCTAGTCTGCAGCCCCCGGCCCAAACTGACCGCAGAGACAGCGGCAGGACAGCGGAATACTACTGAGCCAATCTGGGTGCAGATGAGCGTGCCACCTGCCGCACCTGCGCACCTGCCGCTGCGGCGAGCTGATCACTATTGGATGAATGTCTTTGCGCGGGGCGGGCGGCGGCACGCGACGCGAAAGGCCAGCATCTGCCTTCTGAAATATACAACGAGCGGCGCGAGGGGAGGTATGAGAGTGGAACCGGAAACATGCGCATAGTGAATAAAAAAAGAAGGCTGAGAGGAGTTTGTTTTTTTATGTGAGTATTTAAATAAATACAAAATTTAGTTTTAAAATGATTTCTTGGAAATTTAAACGAATTTTATAGTGCACATTTCTCTTACATAAATTTTAAAATGAAGTTTCTGTTCAGATTTTTTCCAGGGTTGCCATATTATGGAAATATCCCCCGGTCGGGAGTGGCGAGGGATGTTCCGACTCCGACCCCCTGCCCTCCCCTCCCCGCGCGGCTGCGGATTGGAGTTATGTTCGCGGGGTGGAGGAGAGGAGACGGAGGACGAGATGAAATCAGTGCCGATGGCGCGAAACAGCGCGGGTGGGCGAATATGGTCGGATGAGGCGGCCGCTTAACCTCCGACCCCGGCGCCGTACACCACGCAGGGCGAGGGGAGGGGAGGGGTGCCGTCCGCAACGCGAGCCACCCTCCTGCAGGGTGTGCCGATGCGAGGCACCCCTGTAAGGTACGTAGCGGAACTTTTTTTGTTTTAATATCAGTGCTACATGTAGGTGACGGGCTTGTCACAGTCTCTAACCCCCAGCAGTCAGTGCAGCGCTCTGGGCGCTTCCAATCACTGGCTCACTGATACCTGGATGTCTGCAAGGCGAGCCCCCAACTGTCTCGGCAAACAGAGAGGAGCAGCCAGTCGGGCGCAACGGCGGGGCGGGGCGGGGCGGGGCAGCCGGCAGCCCCGGGAGGAGGTAGGAGGGCTGTAATTGTTGGCTTGTATGTATGTGTGTGTGTGAGGAGGGGGGGGGGCGCTGTGCGCACTAATCAACCCCCGAGGGTCACTGCAGCGGCTCACCCTGTCATCTCATCTCTACTGCTGCGATTCGCACTAAAGGCATCTTGATGTTTCGGTCCGACAATCACGCGCTCGGATCAGGACCAGCGCTTGATCGCTCTCGCTCTGAGCAGGTAACTGGTAGAGACTCTCCAACTCACTGCAGTATGGAGTGTGCGAAACGGCCGCGCTGGTCTGGCATTCGGAAACGCCCCTGCCCGGCCCTGCCCGGCGCCACTTGGACCGCTGCGGTCGGAGGCGCCGCGCGCGCCGCCCCGAGGCGAAGAAGCGCCCGCTCCTGCAGCAGTGGCAGCGGCAGCTCCTTTGAGGCCCAACCGGCTCGGCCCCTTCTGCTCCAAAGAGTGGACTCGGCGAGTTAAGCTGGACTCAATAGCCGTGGCGGGGGGCGGGGCGGGGCGCGCTGCCACAAGCAGGTGGTCAAGGGGCGGGGCGGGGCGGGGCGGGGCGGCCTGGCCAGCAGTGGCACCCGAAGGCGATGAGCATGGCAGTAGGGCGGGGCGATCACAAGCAGACGGCCAGGGCCTGCCAGCTCACCTAAGCCACCCCTCCGCCTCCGCCTTACCTCTAATGTAATCTGGGTGGCAAACAGACTGAGAGGTCGCACCCTCCGGCCCCACCCCGCCCCGCCCCGGTCGCCGTGCCGTGGTGGTAGTACCTCACAGAGTAGGGGAACCCCTAAAGGGTCGCCCCGCCCCGCCCGCTCCGCCCCGCCCCGCTCCGTCTTGCCGCCGCCTCCGCACCCTTAGGACACAACGGGATCATCCTACCGCTGCTGGCCGCTCCCGGCCCGTCACACAGCGGTACACTGCGGTACACTGCGGTACGCTGCGGTACGCTGCGGTACGCTGCGGTAAAACTTTTAGCGTTATGTGCCAGGGAAATATAGGTCACGCGACATCGCTTACACCAGGAATAAAGTTGACAGTGAAGCGAACGTTTCGCTGGTGCCCGGACACTTCCACCCTCACATGGCAGGTGACCACGCCCACCAGCCCGGTGCGGCCCCGGCCGGGTATAAGATGGCGGATCACCTCCAGGTGAGCTGGTCCGGACCGGACGGCACTTAGGCCCCGGCACGTCCTGGCCACTGGGCCTCCCCTGCGCTGCGGTCGGGTCGACACGTGTGTCGCATTAGCCCGTATTACTAGAGCAATTTTCCCGCCAAACTGCCATTCCTCCCTCCTTCCTCTCTCTCTCTCTCTCTCTCTCTCTCTCTCTCTCTCTCTCTCTCTCTCTCTCTCTCTCTCTCTCTCTCTCCCTCTAGCGCGCGCGCTTCCTCTCGGCTGACCGCTAAATGTGACTGGCTCCTTTTATATCCTGGACCGCGGGGGCAGCGGACCCTCCGCCTCCGCAGCACCACTTAGAGCCATCCGCCCTTACGAGCGCCACCTTGTAACCAAAAAATTTTACTTACGAGTTTTCTTTTTTTTAAACGTGTGTTTTCATTTTTTTTTTTACTTGCAGGAAACATTTACTCTAGTCCTATTCTTTATATTGTCTCTTACTTCGTGTTGGATTCCGGCATAGGGGCCAGGGCCAGGCATATTGTGCAGCGTGGGTTGTTTGTACGCGTGGGGGAATGGAGTAACCGATACACACAATCACGTGATTTATTTTTTTTCTTTCTCTCTTCCCTCACCGCACCGCACCCCTCGCCTTCCTTCTTAGATCCGCCCGATGGTTCATGATACTGTCGCCGGCCGGTGTTTGGTGTCACTCATCTATGTACACATCGGGGGAGGGGAGGGGAGGGGGTGGTGGGCGGAGGTCCGCACATGTCGGCGCACCGCGTGTGGACAGAGACGGGGTCCATATGATGCGCCACATGTCGAAGCCCGGCCGGCCGCGAGAGCCATCAAATTAGGACCGACAACGTCAAAACAAACTTGTGCTTCCTTCATTTATGAACTGTCTTTGCTGCTTCCACAGCTTGTACCCCTCCCCCGCTCGGTCCGCGCGCTTGTCCCCATATCTCCCACCGCACCACCCTCTCCTCTAGCGAGATGCCTCCAAACGCGCGTTTTACCCTATGCACTAGTAACGCGCAGAAACGTTCGCGGCCTTACCCCACACGCACACCGTGAAGCAAGAACACATTAATCGAGCAGACCTTGTGGAAAATTTATCGAGAAAGCGCTGGTGGCGCCGCGCCACGCGCTGAAAAGGAGCGACGGCAGCGGCAGCAGGGGCAACCCTCGAAAATTGTCTCTCCCCGCCTGGCCTGTATCTCCCTGTGAAAGGCAAACACGTTGCAAGTTTCATTCGCATGATATGAGGTGGTGCTGCTGAGCCTGCTCGCCTGCATGTTTGTTTTCACTAACATACACAGGCGTGCGCGCGCGCGCTCGCGCCTGAGGGAGAGAGAGAGAGAGAGAGAGAGAGAGAGAGAGAGAGAGAGAGAGAGAGAGAGAGAGAGAGAGAGTTTTTGACGCCTGGATGCGCCCGCCGGGGAAGGGACAGTGAAACCGCGACAGTAAACATTAGTTTCATTAATTTAACCGGCGCGGCGGAGAGCGAGATGCGGTGCGGGGAAGGCCGGAGACGAGACGAGACGCGTCCCGGCAGATGTCAGCGGCACTGGCGGATTACTTGCGGAGACACCAAATAGAAGTTAGCGCAGCATCCAACGTTTTCCTTGAGGCTGACTGCGATTCGCGATTGCGAACATTGGGACGGAAAAATATAGATTTCGAGATGTAGAAATAAAACTTCTGGAAAACTTTCTGCATTTAACTTACTGACATTAATTTTTTGCCGGATCATAATGTTGGCTTCGTAGGATGCTGCGTATTCTTATCATTCTGGGGGTCCGGGCCAGAGGAGGAGTTGGCGGGGGAGGCATACCCCTTCGCATTCCAGGTCACGGAGCCCCCCCGCCCGCAGCCCCGCGCCGAGGCGGCCGGGGTGGGGCGGGGTGGGGCGGGGCGGGGCCCGACGGCCATTTCATTTTATTCGCCCAGAAGAAACAGCCGTGGCAATAACATTAAATAATGCATCTGAAATTCCGCGCGCGAGAGAGAGACTGGAGCGCGCCGGAGATGGGGTTATACGAGATATTCCAGGACGACTGCTGGGCCGGCCCGGCCGGAGAGGGAGGGCGAGGGAGCGGGATAAGGGGGTTGAAGAAGGTGAGAAGGAAAGGCCGGGGCGGTAAGCTATTAAAGATAATATTATGCCCCACGCTACACTGCAATAATTTTACCGTTCCCGCTTAGACACTTATTTGCGGGTTTGCGCGCGCGCGCGCGCGTGTGTGTGTGTATAGGAAAGAAAGCATTGGCAAAAAAGTGAGGAACAGCAGAAAAGACGGATCAAGAACAGGAAAAAGTGAGAGAAGGCGAGGCTGGTGGCGCGTCGCTTCGCGCGGTGAGCACTGTGGGAGAGCTCTGATGTTTCTTGGCCGAGGACGAAACAGCCACGGGGATTCTAATAAATCTCGGGGTGCGAGTCCCGGCGAGTCTCCCATATGAAAAGGGATGTAGAGAGGAGTGGAGAGGACACTGGCTGGTGTTTCATCTTGGAGCACCGCCAGGCCGGGCTCGCCGTCAGGCGTAGGTGGCTGTTGGGCCGAGCCGGGGTGGGGCGGGGCGGGGCGGGGCGTGTGCGGGCTCACAGAGGAGCTGCGGTAGAGGACGGCGCTCTACTCGCGTCCACGATGATGCCCGGAGCAGGGCAAGAAGGGGGGCGCGAGGAGATGAGAAGGCGGTGAGGTGAGGTGAGTGGAGCGTCGGGAGAGGGAGAGGGAGAGTGAGTGAGAGGGAGAGAGTGAGAGAGTGAGAGAGTGAGAGAGTGAGAGAGAGAGAGTGAGAGAGAGAGAGAGAGAGAGAGAGAGAGAGAGAGAGAGAGAGAGAGAGAGAGAGAGAGAGAGAGAGAGAGAGAGAGAGAGAGAGAGAGAGTTTCATAAAATATATTCCGCGTGGCTGTGCATTCAAGGAGGCGAAAGGCAAAAGCGACTCGCTGCCTGGGAGCCGAGAAGAGGGCTAGGCCCCACCCCGCCCCACCCCGCCCGGCCACACCCCGCCAAGCATAGCGGAGAAAGGGTGCGCCTAGCTACTGCGGCTTGCTTCTGACTCTCTCTCTCTTTCCTCCACCACTTCCACGCTCCCTCTCTCTCCCTCTCTCTCTCTCTCTCTCTCTCTCTTCCTCTCTCCCGCGGCGCCTGGCTCCTGTCTCTCTCAGGAATAATGCGGAGAAATTAAGAGGGGGTGGCTGGGAGATAATGAACGGGTCTCCAGGCCGCAGACGTTTGGGGCGTCACCTTGGGTGCGCCGCCCCGCTCCGTGCTGGGGAAGAAGGCCACTGATGATGATGATGATGATGTTAGTAATAATCGTAAAAATGATAATGTTGGTGATACTAGCCGTGATGGCACTGCGAGTCTAGTAGTGCTCATGACTCTAAAATTTATTTCTCGTCCCCGACAGGCTCATGACGGCCGCAGTCGGCCACGGTGATCCTCCACAGCCCCGGACCCGGAAGTGGAACGCCTGCCCGCCCGCGAGGACCTCCAAGGCCGCCCTGCTGCGGCCGCGCCTTGCACCTCGCGCCGCCCTGTGCAGCGCTGCTCAGCGGTTCTTAAATTAGGTAAGACGGGACGCAATCAGTGTCTTGAGAGCTGTAAATTGCTGCCAGAGATGCCGGGGCGCGCGGCGCGGCACGGCGCACGCACGTGTGTGGCTGGAGGGGAGGGGGTGGGGAGTGAAATACAGAGGGTGCGGTGCGCAGACGTGCCCGCCCGGCCCCAGCAGCGAGCAGGGCAGCGAGGGTTTTACCTTTCTAGGGAAATTTACCGCGATTGTCGTCATCAGAGGGGGAGTAGTAATTTTCAGCACGCGAGGAGGCAGGCAAAGCACGGCTGGATGCTGGCCCAGCCCCAGCCGGCCCACGGCCGCACGCGCGTGTCGTGTCCTATGACCTGTCGTGCCATCATGTCCGCCTCGGGGCCGGGCCGGGCCGGGCCGACCGTACCGGTGATGAGCGCCGGGGGTGGCCGCGGCCGCTGGGCGGGTCTCTGAAGGAGTGAGAGGGTTTTGGGGGGGGAGCAGGCGGGTTGAGTTGCGCGCGCGGACTTCCTCATGAGAGTTACTGCCGCCCGGTTGCCACGGCAACCGTCGGGCCCATTACCGACTCCTCCGCGCTGTCATGCATCCACAAATGGCACTTCAGAGGGCCATACGTCTGCGCGCCGCTGCTCGCCGCCCGCCCCGCGCCACGCCACGCCACGCCTCGCCCTCGGCCCGCAGGCGGGAGGGGAGGGGCGGGGAGGGGCCGCACGATGACCACTGGCATATTTCTCCTCAGCGTCCCGGTTTCCTTTTCTCTCACTTTGAACACGGAGAGAGGCGGGCGAGGCGGGCGGAGCGGAGGAAGGGGCCATGAGAGCTATCTCGGTGGGAAGCAGACAGAGACTGAGCGAACAAATCGTTGGGGTTAAGGTTCGTCCGGCGCCCGCGCAAAAAAGGATGAGGTCAAATAAGTATAAAAAAGAGGAAATTTTTGTCGTTTTTCGGTCCTTGAGGGAACCTTGCCCCGCCTCGCCTGGGGTGGGGCGCCGGGCCCGGGCCCCGGGACGACCGAAATGTCAAATCACCCTCAGTGGCATGGCGGTCGGATTGAGGAGACCGATGTAAAAGACGGGGGGGCGCGCAGTGAGGAGATAATGGGAAAGGGGAGAGAGAGAGGGAGGGACGGACGGCGTTGGTGACGCGGTGCGAGGAAGAGAGAGAGAAAGAGAGATGGGGAGAGTTATTAAGGCAGCGAATTACCGGCATTGATTAATCTCCTGAGAGACAAAGAGAGGAGAGAGTGGGATAGCCGGCCAGCGTGCGAGGAGGAGGGAGTGCTGGGGGAGAGAGAGAGAAGAGGGGGAGGAGGGTGAAGGAGTGAACGGGAGGGGAGCGGGGGTGTAGGAGAGCGACGGGATCGAATTGGAAGAGAAAGACTGCGGTATGGCTCGGTCCGGTCGGCCCATAGGGCCATAGGGCGGGTGTGGCACGGCCGGGCCACGGCGCCAGCAGCGCCAGCAGCGCCCTACCCCGCCCGCCCCCGCCCGCCCCCGCCCTACCCCGCCCTACCCCGCCCCCGCTCTCGCCAGCGCCGCGCTGCGTTACGCCGGGAAAATGTCGTGTCCGCCCGACCATTTGAGACGGAAAAGGATTTCGCTGTTGGCTTTGCCCTGCGCCTGCCCCTCCACGCTGCAGCGCGACATGGCCAGGCCGGCCCAGCGGCTCATAAAACGATGCAGTCGAGTTTTATCTCAAACGAACTCGCGGCAAAAAAATAAAATAAGGAAGTAGAAGAGGCGATGAAGTATCTCCTGTACGCGGGGACAGTTCAGCCCCCGCCCTCGCACCAGCCTTGCGCAGTGCGCCCCGCGCTTCGCGATAGGCAACCAGCCGCGCATAGAGCAGGATGGGTTGCCTACCGACCCGGCGCGCCGGCCACCTGACAGGGCCGGCTGCCCCCAAGTGGGGCCGCCGCCCCGCGCCGCCCCTCCCGACCCATACCGGCTCAGTCAGCCGTGGGGGGGACCTCGGAAAAATCCCTTCCCCCCTTCGGCATCATGTCTGTCGTTGTTCCGTATCAGCATTCTGGTCGTGTCGGATGAGATACCGTTCACTTTCCTCCGCAGCCGCAGCCTTGCCCGGTTTCTTGCGCTGCTTTCCTCCACCTTTCTCTCTGTGCCCTCTCCCCCGTCGTCCGCAGAAGGAGCGCGACGCGGATAAGGAAGTAGTGCAAGAGAGAAGGAACAAGCTGAGCAGGGCGGGGGAGCAGGGCGTGGGCAGCGGGCCGGCCCAGCTCGCCGCTGCCCCGGCCTGGCCGCTGGGCAGCGCGGGGCGCGGGGCGGGCCGCGGCGCCGCGTCGCGGGGGCCCGGCCGGCGCGCTGGGCGCTGCCGGTGGAGGGAGGTTGCCGCGCGACGCCCAGAGGTGGCGCCACGGTCTGCGCCGCGTCCAGCCCGACACGGGGCAGGGGGAGGCTGCTGCGGCCGCCGGAACCACCCTCAAGAAACCACAGTCCACTGGCATAAAAGTGCTGCCTCTAACGGCACCTGGCCCCGCCCCGCCCCGCCCCGAGGCGCCCCTGCTGGACTTTGCTGACACCCGATAGACGCGGAGAACACCCGCAGACGTTCGTAAGGCTGCGCCGTCAGTAGTTATCCAGCTGAGCAATAGAAAATTGCAGAGGTGTGCGGTCCCGGGCAGGACCGCACAGTGAAGACGACGTCCAGGTTTCCAAGGCGCTACGTGTATTTTAACCATTAAGAGTTTCCTGGCGGAGGAGAGGGCCGGGCGGGGCGCGTGGAGGGAGGGGCGCTGGCTATGGCTATGGCCGGCTATGACTGGCGGTTCGGACGCTCGGCTCGGACGACCAGTGGATGACAATCGATTGGTGTTAGGAGGAGCGGGCCGGGCCGGGCCGGGCGCCACCCCGTTTCGCCCTCTCGTGCTTTCCTCTCCTGTGCGCGAGGCGCGCTCTCCCCCTCCCCCTCCCTCCCTCCCTCCCTCCCTCCCTCCTCCGTGCTCCCTCCCTCCGCCCCCTCTCTCTCTATCTCTCTCTCTCAGATTTTAGTAGGCTTTCTCTCTAAAACCCGACTAAAGAAAAGTGACCAATTCACATTGCAACAATGAAACTCTAAGTTTAAAAATACGGTGGTTGTGTCGCATGCGGATGCATACAACGTCCATAAAGTCACTCCATTCCGGCGCGGCGCGTCGGCCTGCTTTCCCGTCTTATGGGCGTTTATCTGGCGGACGAGTCGACCAACTCGGTCCCGCCTGCGCCCGCCCCAAGTGCTAACTAGATTTCACTTCTCAGATTCGGGGGAGGGGGTGTATGCGGGTGATACCCGACCACCCCACCCCTCTCCCCCTCACCCCCGGACAGCCACGCCAGCTAGCGTCCGCCGGCAAAGCGACTAACTTTCTGCCAAGGGCGTTAATTTCGCCATGAGACGTGATATGTGCTCCTACGGACAGTCGGACAGACGGACAGATAGCCGGGCGCACAGACAGACGATCGGATTGATTGACAGGCATGCTGACGGGCGTACAGAAAGTAAGAGAGAGGGCGGGGGTGTTTAGAACGAATCGGAACTATCGTTAAGAAACACAGGCATGCGCCCAAAACACGAGAATATTCTTCAACGTTCGAAAAACCATCAACGAAAAACATTACAAGGTAGTTTTTGGAGAGACCTGCCCCAAGCCCCGGCCCCGGCCTGAGGCTACCCAGCCGCAGCGGGGTGGAGCGGCGTCTCTGCTATGCGCTGGAACATGTTTGCAACACCCATCTTCAGACACCATTATGGCCCCTACTCCCCCTAGTCGCCTGGCCTGCCCGCCCGCCTCTGCCTGTGCCCTTTCTCCACTGGACTACACTCTGCCACTACTAACACTGACGCACGCACACACACACACACACAGCTTCTGTCCCGGACTCATAACAAACGATGCAACGCTACAAGGATTTCTATGGCTGTGTGTCCAGTCTGGCCATTTCTCTCCAGGCCCCACTCCAGGCCACTCCAGTCGACTGGCTGCCCCCCCCCCCTCCTCCACCCCGACCCACCCCGTGCCATAGCTATAGCCAAGCCTTTCTCTTTCTACCCTTCTTTCTTCCGCCCCTCGCCCTTTCCCGCGCCCGCTGGCCACACTCTACCCGTCTCCATTCCTCCCCCCCCCCCCTCTCTCTCTCTCTCTCTCTCTCTCTCTCTCTCTCTCTCTCTCTCTCTCTCTCTCTTCGCTGCTTATTCTTTCTCTCGCTCCACCCGCCCTATATCGCAGTGTCGCTTTCGCGTGAAGTGACTAGCCGTGTTGCTGCCCGAGCAGCCGCACCCTCAACACGCTCACATAACACACACACACACGCGCGCGCGCGCACACACACGGCAAGACGCCGAGTCGACACTCGTCCCCCCTTTATTTCACGTGCAGAGCTCACGGGGCCGTCCGCGCCGAGCAGCTGGGCCGTGCGCCGCCCGCTGTGTAGGTTGGGTTGCCTACCCCGCCGGGCGCCTCGCTGCCGCGTGCAGGCTGGCTCGACTCGAGCCGAGCCGCGCGGTGGCCGCCCGACCAGACCCGACCAGGACCGGGAGGTCACTTTCAAAACGACCGCAGAGTGGATCGAGCGAGAGGAGGAGCGAGCCAGCGCGGGAGAGAAAACGAGAGAGAGAGAGAGAGAGAGAGAGAGAGAGAGAGAGAGAGAGAGAGAGAGAGAGAGAGAGAGAGAGAGAGAGAGAGAACACGACCGGAAAGTGTCCGTCTCGCCACGCATCCGGAGGTAGGGGATCCCCCGCCCCGCGGTGCCCCGCCCCGCGCCATGGCTGCAAGGGCCGCACCCCCGCCGGGGCCACCACCCCTGGCCCCAAGCGCGCAGCGCCAGCCAGCGGCGGGGCCCGGCCTGGCCGGCCGGCGGGGTGACAATGGCAAGATGGCCGCCCAGTTATGATAAGGCCACTATCCGCGCGGTCACCATGGTGACCGGACTGGGCGGGTGGGGGGCGCAGGGCAGGGCAGGACAGGCCCCAGCGGGGCGCGGCGGGGCGCGGCACCCGGCCGGCCGGACGGACGGGGACGGGACGGACCCGCCGGACCCAGAGGGGGGTTGCTCAGGATTGGAGAGAGATGACGCCACGGCTGAGCGGAGGGTGGCGGGCCGGCGGAGCGGGAGGAGGGAGGGAGGGAGAGAGAGAGAGAAAGAGAAAGACGGAGAGATGGGGAGGGATAGGGCGCGAACGCGCGGAAGCGGGGGGCGGGCGAGGAGGCGGCCAGGAGAAGAGAGAAGGATGTGGGAAGATGTTAGGGAGTGTCAGCGGGGATGAGGAGGGGAGGAGGAGGGGGCGTGTGGGCAGCGGCTGCGCGGCGCGGGGCACGGGGCAGGCCAGGCCAGGGCGGTGTGGAGCCTGATCGAACTCTCGCGGACAGCTGGGTGCCTTGCTGGGCGGGGCGGGGCGGGGCGGGGCGAGGGTGGGGCGCGGTGCGGGGCGTCGCGGTGGGCGGGCGGGCGGGCGGGGTGGGGTGGGGCGCGCCCCGGTCGTGGAGATGATGCTTCGGACCAACTACAACCCCAGCACTGCCATAGCCCCGCCGCAAACGCGCTCGGACAGAGGGGAGGGAGGGGTAAGGGCCCGCCTGCCTCAGCCGCCTCGCCTCCCCCGCCCTGCCCCTGCCCGCCTGTCGGCTATTCTCTCTCACACATTCTGCTCACAGGATACTGCCGCGTACGTTTTGGAGGCCGCGCCGCCGCTGCCACTGCGCTGCTGAAGGCGAAGTGGATGAGGGAAACGAAACACTTTTGTGCTCGCTCGGACGAAAGTCGAAAACCCGACGCCCTTCTCCGCCCTGGACGTCTGGATCGGCGCGGCAGTGGTCTCCGCCCCCGCCAGCCCAGAGTTAACTCGAGTCAAGTTTTTGTTAGGTCCTCCGCCATCCCAGTGGGTCGCGGAGTCGGGCGTAAGGCTACCGCGCCGTGTCCGATGTCCATATAGAAGTTGCTTTCCTCTAGCGCTCTATCTCTTTCTATCTTTCTGGTTCAACCTTTACCCTCCCCCCCCCTCTCCTCTGCGTCGCGGGCGCGCACGCCGGGACAGGTATTGAGCGCCCACTGGACAGCGGACAGTCCCGGACAGCGGCGCTGTACTGTAGTGGACACCCTGAGACGTGCGAGTGACAGAGACAGAGCGACCCACCCCGGTGGGGGTGAAACAAGGAGGAGGGAGGGAGACAGAGAGAGAAGGAAGGACACGGACGAGGGGGGAGGGGGCGGCGTGGTGGTGAGAGGGAAGCTGCTGGGACGTGGCCCGAGTGCGGCAAGACAGCCCCAAAGAAACTCTGGCCAAAGCAGTTAGCTATGAAGAGAATGGTCAGAGAGGGGAGTGGGGAGGGGGGAGGGGGAGCAGTGGGTGGGGCGAGGGAGGTGGAGGACCTCCGTTCCATTCCAGAGCATAGCGTCTGGGGACGCCGCGATCGCACGGGGGTGGGGGGAGGGGCGGGCGAGGAGAAGGGAGGGGACGGCGACTCCGATGACTGGACCACATCCGTCGTTTTAGCCGTTCTGTACGTGCCTGGCTGGTGTTTCGGCCCGGCGCGCTGCGCGACTCGCTGTCGAGGTCGCGAAATAGCGAAGAGAGCAAGATCAGAAATGCCCTTCTGGAAGGGAAAGACCTTGTAACCCGTAACTTAACGCACCTTCAGCGGCCGTTCTGTGCTTATCTAACTCTGACGGACCCTCATATTCATCCAGGAGTTGGATGGAGAGAAACAGTTGGAAATGGCGCAGGAGAGTGAGGAGAGAGAAGCCGCGACTCGCGCTGAATAATGGTGCAAAGTCAGGCAGGCAGGCCCGCCCGCGCCCGCTCCGCTGGCTCCGCTGGCCCAGCCGCAGCCTGATTCACATTCACTTTGCGGCTCGTTGGCTCCGGCCTGGGCCGCGCGCGGCGACAAACGGCTACAGTGGAACTTACTCTCCTCCGTCCCGTCCCCGGCCCGGCCCGCCACCTCGCGCCTGCCTGTGCACTATACATTTCTCATGCCCGCGACGGCCGATATCGGGATTATTCGTAAAAGCGCTCATCGGAAAGACAAACGTCTTTGCAGCGAAACTATTTGGCGGGCCGCCGAGAGGCTATCGGTGACCTCGCAGAACACGCACGCACGCACACGCGGCGCGGGCGCGGGAACAGTTGCACGGCCCTGCTGCTCTCGACAGGTGGCGCCAGACCGCGCGGCCCAGCGCTGCGGCCGCCCGGCGAACTAACCGCGGTGCGGCGTCCACTCTGTCCACTGTGTGCGTCCCGGCCGGCCGGCCGGGGAGGACCTCACACTGCCCCTGAGGGAGGCGGAGTGGTGTGGTGTGGTGTGAGACCATCCATCACAACGGCCAGCGCGTCGCATCGCGACCGAATACTAAAACGTTTGCGCGTGACAAGCGTCACTCCATCACGCGCGTGACGGCGTGCGTGACAGGTGCGAGTCGATGGACACCCATATCGTGACCCCACCGTCCCGCCCCGCGCGCGAGCGTGCTTGCGTATGTGTGAGCGCGCGCGTGTGCGTGCGTGCGTGCGTGCGTGTGTGTGAGTGCGTGGCTTATGGTTTATACGAGCCATCTAAAGTCAAGCATCGGCCGGCGGGCCCCACATACTAATGCGAGTCTAGCAGCGATGACTTGCGTGCCTCTATCCTGGCGCCCCCCTCCCCTCCCCCTTCCCCTTGGGACGGATAGACGGCGATAGACGCCTGGTGTGGGTGGCCGTGTCGAGGCTGCCGCTGCCAGCAGCGATGGAGCTGCAGATAGAGGAGAGGCCTGACCAGCTGGCCAGCCCCGCACCGACTGCAGCGCGTCACCGTCACATCGTCACGTTCCCCGCGACGGCCGTGACGGCCCTCCGGGAAAAGGGTGCTGGTCATCGCAAAATCGTGGGTGGATCGAGCGGTTCAGATGCCGCAGAAAATTTTGGAAAAAAAAAATTATATTTGCTCAACTTTCTGTTTTTGACCGGACTGTTTACTTAGAGTGAATAGGCTGAGTACGAGCTAAAAATTGATTCGCTGCGGCACCTGTTTCGCGGCGCAGCCCAGACACCAGCAGACACACTACAAGCGCGTGGCAGCAGCAGTCCCCGCCGCGCCCCGCCCGCCCACCCGAGAGTCATTCCTGAGGTGGAACGTAAACTCGATGTAAATCAAAGGGGGTGGGGCGCGGGCGTGGTGTATCAAGCAAAAGGCAAAATCAACAGCATTCAGCAGCAGCTCGCGGGGAATATGGGGATGCGGGCTGTAAACAATAGGACGGCCCCAGCGGCGCGGCGCAGCGCGGGGGTTTACGTTAAGGCCATCAGGCTGCCGTATTTATGGTATTTGGAGTCGTCTAAATCTGTCGTGCGCGTGCGCTGGTGCGGGCGGGGCGAGAGATGGTTCCACCGCCGCGCCACCGCGCCCCATGCTGCAGACAGACGAGGGCCGACCGACCATAAGCATCGCCTCAAACTGTTTGATTTTTTTAAAAAGCCATATACCACTAAGTTCATATAAAAGTACACGATTTAGTGGAAAAACTTCATTTTAAATCTGAAAAGCACGCGACGTGTCAGCGTTTAGGTTTATTCTCCTTGTACCTACAGCGGGGACCCCGACCCCGGGGCGCCGGTGGGTCGCACCCCATTGGGCCTACAGCTCGCGTCGCGGCGCCCGGAGCCAAATTGACATGATGGTCGGCCTACCAACGCCTCCCAACCCCGCCGCGCCCCGCCACGCCCCGCCCCGCCCCGCCCCGCCACGCAGTGTCACGCCGGGATTTATGATAGCGCCCGCTGCACGTGACGGTATGCCCAAATGTGGGCCCCTCTCTCTCACCTGAGCCCACACCTCCTCGCTCCCGTCCTAAGGGCCTAAGTGAGACGCGCACCTCGGATAGTACTCCAAAATTATCCCCACGAGGATAAATTTTTTTGTCGACTTGGACTGGAGTTTTGCGCGGTCCTCCTCCGGGCTCCGGGCCCGGGGCGGGGGCCGGGGCCGGGGTCGGCAGAAGGCAGCCGCCCCTCCTCCGGCAGTTCCGCTACGGTGCGCCCCGCCTCGCCACGCCACGCCACGCCACGCCGGAGTGACGGCCCTTCAGTTTTTCTCCTCCATTAAATAGTCTGGCCGCCATCCGTCCGCCTCGTCTGCCTCGCTGACTTTTGAACCCCTTTTGTCTGGTCGCCGATAAGCACCGCTCTGTCCTGGCTGGACCGGCCCGACCTTTACAAGGACCTCCAGATGTCGAGCTCCGCCACAGAGGCACACTAGCTGCTCTTTGAAAGGTTATATCTGCAAAACCACCGCACATAAAATTTCGCAAATACCATAGCAAGCGACTGCCAAGCAAGCGTATTCGGCCGCTGCCATCTCGCGTGGACCACGGTGTCTTCGTCCTGGACCTGTCTTTAGCAAGAAGTAAAGTCTTGCGGACGAGTTTGCCTACACTGATCTGACAAACTGTGGTGCTTCCGTTACCGGTTCCGCGGTTGCTATACTACCTCAGAAATAAAGGAACGAGGCCGGCGGCGGCGGGGGCGACCCGCCTCGGGTGCAATGCGGCACGGCCGACAAGTACTCCGCGGCGCCAAACAAAAGAGCAACGTCGTCATCTGTCTGTCTGGGCGGAAGCTCGCGGCGCCGCGGGGCAGGGCAGGGCAGGGCGACCAGGGCCCGGCCCGGCCCGGCCCGGCCCGGCGCGAACAGATCCCAGCAGTCATTCTTCCTCGCTATTGCATTTCCATAGAGCCAGGGAAACGAACGCTTTCGAGCGGAGCCTGGCTGGCAGCCGTCTGCCCCCCTCTCCGCCCCGTCCGCTCGGGGTCATGGGCCAGCGGGCGCGGCGGGGTCGCTGCTAGCTGTTCGCGGACTATTTGCAGCGGAGGCGACGCTATTGACACGACCGCGCCGCGGGGACTTATTATTCCGACGAATAAAGAACGACGCGACCTACGAGTTCGGCTGCTGCTGGCCGGGAGGCTCACCGTGGCTCGATAGAGATTCAGATCGAGGGATATTTTAACAGCTCGGGAGTACGCGGCCGCGGCCGCGGCGGGTGGAACGCCCTTGTTCCGGCTCCTGCCGGGCGCGGCTAGGCTAGGCGCGGCGCCTGACCACTGCGAGGGCGCCGCAGCCGGCCGCGGGAGTAAAGAGAGCAGGAAGAATCGAGACAGAGACAGACGAAGCAGATAATCCCGTAATTAGTCCTATTAACGGGTAATGAATGGTGCCGGGCCGGGCGGTGCCGGGCACCTTGGGGGTGCGTGGAGCCGCCCCGCCCCGCCCCGCCCCGCCCCGCCCCGCCCACCACCGACACTGTGTCCTCCCCACGCCCCTGCCCCGCCTCGCCCCGGCCCGTGGGCTGACCGGCCGGCCGGACAAGGAGGGACTGACAGTCATGAAAAAGAAAAGCACTCGCTCAAGTCGGACAGGGGCCGCAAATGTTTCATTCCCCAAAGAGGATGTGGGGTGAAAATGAAAGAGGAGAGACAGAAAAGAGCGGGGAAAGAGAAGGGAGCAGAGGGTGAGAGGCGGCACAGAAATATGATAGCGCACGACAAGGGCCTTAAGATCCAACAAGCAGAAAAAGCATCATAATCTTTGGGAAAAATTGGTGTAAAGGGGAAAAAAAAGGTATTTTAGGTTGTTTTTTTTTTTTTCGGAGCAAGACACAGAGTGGGCAGGAGCGGCTGCCGCCCTGCCCCGCCCCGCCCTGCCCCGCCCCGCCCTGCCACAGACTGCTGTTGCCGCCGTCCTAGGAATGGCCACAGATTTGTTGCGGAGTGAGATTGTAGGCCGGGCGGGCCGTGAGAGGAGCCGAGCCGAGCGTCTGCCGGGCGGTAAATTGGGAATATGGTGCTGCATTACTCTTGCATGGTCCAGGGGACTGTAATGAGAAGTCTGCCCATCCGGCGGGGCGGGGCGGGGCGGGGCGGGGAGAGACTAAGGAGGCACTGCGCTGTTGCTTCGGCAGCGGGGCGCCGGGGTGCTCTGCCGGTCGCGCGCCCGCCACCCCGTGACAAGTTGGTGTCTCCCAGTCCATCTTGTACCCCCTCGCCCCGCCCCACCCTCCTCCGGCCCCGACGAGCAATCGTGCTAACAAGCCCCACGCCAGCCCGCCCCGCCCCGCCCCGCCCCGCCCCGCCCCGCCCCTCCGAGGCCCAACAGTCTGGCTGGACCAGCCAGCCCAGCCGCAGGGCAGGCACCGACCAAGGGTTTCGCTTAATAATTTTCAGCCTCGTGGCGGGGCGCGGCGGGCCGGAGCGAGCCCCAAACTTGCGGCCCTTACAACTCGACTCGCACCTCAGCCGCCCCCGCGGCCCGCGCCCCACGCCCTACGCCCCACGACGCCCCAGCGGGGCGGGGCGGCGCGGCGGCGGCGACGGGGCTGCGGGGGACAGCGACGAAGAATTAAGAGCCCTTTGCCCGGCCAAGATCAACGACGCAATTCCCGTAAGCGTTGTGTTGTGTGTGCCGCGCTGCAGTGAGCGAAAATAAATCTAAACTTGCTTTCGCGTGGGAAGATTTTTTTCCGTCAGAGGCCAGCCGTGGGCCTCCCCTGCCCCGCCGGGCGGAGCCTCCCCTGGCCTCCAGGGCCTCCCGGGCCGGCCTGTCCGGGGACGCCCCTTGCCGGCCCTTCCCTTCGCAGCCCTTCGCCCAAGTCGCTGTGGGACCAAAACCAACTTTTGTTTATTTTTCGCTGCAATGTTTCTCGCTCCATCCATTCAAATCCGTGAGGCCCGGCGGCCGGGCGGTCCTGGGAAGGGGAAGGGGAAGGGGAAGGGGAAGGGGAAGGGGAAGGGGAAGGGGAAGGGAAAGGGGTAGGGGCATGTGGGTGGGCGGGAAAAGTCTTACCCTTTCTCGCACTCGCGTTCTCTGTCTCTCTCTCCTCCCTTTCTCTCCGTCCTGCCGCCCCTCTCCCCTCGTCCGCTCACTCCTTCTCTCTCTTTATATCCGATTCTCTCAATGGACCGTGGTCCTCGCACGCGCTCCACTCGTCCAGCGCCCATCTTTCTCTCCTCCTACCCCTCCACTGTGCACCTCACCTCCTACCCCTCCACTGTGCACCTCACCTCCTACCCCTCCGATGTGCCCCCTCCCCCCATGCTGCTACCGCCTGACGTGACCGTGCCCCACAACTGCACAATAAAAGTAGCGTTAAGTCCACACGCCAGCCTCGGCGCACCTTTGCTGGCGTTTGCCACTCTTAAAAGCTCCCGCGCGACTTTGCTGGCACTGGCCATTTCGTCCTCCAGGCTGCCGGACGTCGACGGTCGGCCAATAACGCGACGCCCCCGGCATGTGACATCGGGCCGCCCCGCTAAGGGTGCCACCGGCCCGGCCCGGCCTGGCCCGGCCTGGCCCGGCCTAACCCGCGACTCAAAGGAATGGATAGAATCCATGAATGTTTTAGCAGTGGGTCCCAGGCCTGCTGCTGGTCCTTGGGTCGCACAGTCTCTACCAACCCCCGCGCACCCCGCCCCGCCCCGCCACGCCCCGCCTCGCTCCGCGCCAAGCCAGCCAAGGCGCCGCCGCCACACCACGGCTGCGGGCGCTGGAGTCTCCCCCTCCTCTCTGCCTCTCTCTATCCCTCCCTCTCTCTCTCTCTCTCTCGCTCTCTCTCTCTCTCTCTCTCTCTCTCTCTCTCGCTCTCCCACGCACGTCCGCAGCGCCCGGCCCCAGCCCCGGCATATACGGTATGGCACCATAACGATTTGCTGGGATCATTGAATAGCAAGCAGATGGCTCCTGTAGCGGCGCTCGGCGGGGGAAGAGAGAGCGAGAGAGAGAGAGACGGAGTGCAAGAGGGGAGTCCCCTCACCGCCCCTCCCAACATTCTTATCTGTTTCCTTATTTGAATATTTTTCACACTTGCAGAGCGCTCATGCCCGCCCACTGGCAGCCCCTGGCAGCACGTTCCCGATCGCTCTCCGCTGCTCTCGGAGGGCCGAGGAGTGCGTGCGTAGGGCACCAGCAGCAAGACGCACGAATGAATGAGCTCCAAATGAATGAATGAATAAACGAACAAACACAAAACGCGATGAAACGGACCACATGCTTCTACTCGTCCGTGAAAACGGCGATAGTAGGGGGACGGCGCAAACACCCAGCGCAGCAAAAAGCAGTGCCAAAGCGAGGCTATTTCCACGGACCTATCCATGGACGGATTTTGGCACCGAGGGCTTGCCCAATAACGGCGTCGGTAAGCTGAATATTGATTCCGTTTTTATTACTGCCATATAGTAGGAGAAAGGTGGAGTTTGGGGGTGGGGGGGCAGAGCACGGCGTCGCGACGCGTCGCGGCCGAAGTAGCTGAGCGAGAGGCGCCCAGACCGGAGCACCGATCTTTGAATGCAAACTACGCCGCTGTACTGTACTAGGCGGCGTGGCGCGGCGGGCGCAGCACGGCGCCGCCCAAACACTGCAATAACAATCGCAATAGCACTGCGCCCCCCCTAATTGCAGGCGACAACGCCCGCGGCATGCTAAGGACTCGTTTTGTTTATGAACTGGCAGCGCTGGCGGGGCGGGGCGGGGCGGGGCGGGGCGCGGGGCGTTCGCCTGCGCGCCCGTCCTATAGTCGTCGTCGTCGTCGTGAGGGGGATTACGGGTGCCGCCAGGCCAGGGCCCGCTGCTAATATCCGGTGCGGCGATATTGTCAGTGAGCGATAAACTGCGAATAGTCTGTCGTGTCGTGTCCGTGAGCCAGGGGGCCGGGCGGCAGGGGAGCAGGGCCCGCCCCGCCCCGTGCTAGGTAGGCACCGCGCAGCGCGGGCGCGACGGGACGCGACACCTTTCCCTCCTCGATCTTTTCCTTTTCCTCCTCGGCCGCCTGGTGACGCCTGACGCCCCCATAACCCTAATGTATGTGCCCGGGGACACTTTTCCCGCCCCGCGCCGTCCCGCCCCGCGGCTCAGCCCCGTGGAGGCCCTCCCAGCTGGCCCTCGAGATGACGTGTCCCTCCTGCCGCTGGACAGACGGACAGACGGACAGGAGGGTAGACCGACTCATATGACGGACTCATCCGCACCCGACGGACGTCCCGACGAGACGAAGAATAATAAAAAGAAGCGATGGACCAAAGGAATGACAAAATATTTTTTTTTACGTTCTTCCACCCGGCGCCCATGTGTAAAATAATTGGAGGGGGAAAATAAGGCTTTCATAACATGATAATTAGTAGTCCCGCGGTGTAATTAACGACAGATGAAAAAGCTGTGCTGCCTCTGCTGCTGCTTGGGCTCCGGCCCGGCTCCGGCCCGGCTCCGGCCCGGCTCCGGCCCGGCTCCGGCCGTGACCATACTGACAAATGCCAATTAGGCCCCGGCCGGCCCAGCGGCTATTGCTAATAACGCCCCCTCCCCCCGCGCCCCTCCCCCGCAGCTTATTATACGCACCCCGCAGGGGCCGAACGGCAGAGGGGCCGTGCGAAAATTACATCCGTTTTGTGTTTTCTACCACGGCGTTTACACCCAAGCGCAGCACGTAACCCTTGCACAACCGTTTTCTTTTCGTTCTTTCTTTTCGTTTCATCATCGGTGAAAATACTAGTCCTGAATGCCGCGGGGAAAAAACTTCGTACGCGCGCTCCTTAAAAGGCACGTGCTTAATGACGGCCCCCCAGCGACCAGCATCAGCGCCGCACTTTCGGGAACTCGGCGAGAGGAAAGAAGGCGGCGGCGCCGCGATACGCGGAAATGAAACATATGACGATGACTGGACACAGGAGCGCTCGCAGCACAAAATAAATAAAAAATAAAAAGATCAAGCAGAAAGAGAGAAATTAAAAGGAATTAATAAAAGAGCCGCGCTACGGTTTCAAAGTCGATTTGTGCAGACCTGCCCACCCGCGCGTGCAGTCTGTGGAGCACAACGAGAACACGGACCGCGTCGTGCAGTAGTTCTCATACAGCTCACGGAGGGCCTATCTAGCTGTCCGTTGTATTTCTCATACGACTCTGCTCACCCCGACCGTGTAGTAAACACGGCTTTATACATTCTAGGCGGGTGGCTCCCCGCCACGCCCCGCCACGCCGGCCCACAGGGCTGCTTGTCAGTTGAGTGTAATCTGGGGTGATTTGGGCCGCCCTGCTCGGCCCGGGCGTGGCGCAGGGGGCTTACGCCTCCGGTTGGTCGCCCGGCCCGGCCAGCCGCCTGCCCCTCCCCTTTAGTTGAGCAGCGCGGGACGGGGCCTTAGTAAGGGATTATAACTTGGAGCTCAGCTTCATCCAAGGCGGAGGAGAAGGAGTTGAGGTGGGGCGGTGCGGGGCGGGGGGAGCCGGGAGGGACTAAACTGTCCAGGTTAGGTTAGAACCCTCCGGCCCCTGCCCCTCCGACCTGCCGCCGGCAGTGCGAGATCAGAAAGAGGATCCGAACTGCATGTTCCGCTGTCGTGGTGCAATTACCGATTGCAGTCCGAGCAGCAGGGCGAACCGTCCCAGCCGACAGCGGTAGCTCTGGTTAAAACGAGCGAGTGGCGTGGCGTGGCGGGGCGTGGTGGGGCGTGGCGGGGCGGCAGCCGCTCTGTCATGAAGGGGTGCCACCGGTCGGCGCTCACGCCTGCGTTGGCTAACTCATGTAGTCAAGAGGTCTTCTGTCCTCTCGTCCCCCCTTCCCGCCCCCGGCGGGGGTGTCGTTCGGTAGCCGTTCGGCGCCCGTTCGGGTGGCAGCCAACCCCTTCGGCCGTGATGCCGAATTCCCGCTTAATGCCAGGGATTTGGCTCTCGGATGGGTACGCGTGGCTTCACTTCAAACACTAAGGGACCGCTGCGCGTGTGGCGCCGGCGCCGGGCCGGCACCTGGGGGAGTGAGGGAGAAAGGACAGGGTCACCCCGCCCCGCCCCGCCCCGCCCGCGCACCACATCGAGAGGGGTAGGGAGGACTAAAGTGAGGTTAGGTTGAGCGCTACTTGGGTGCCACCGCGTCCAAGGCCACCCCGCGCCTGCCACGCCACGCGAGCCGGTGTCTTGCCGGTCCGCCGAGCACCGCGCCCCTCGATATTAAGCCCGAATTAATTTGGAACAGACTGCGGTTCGAGGACAGAGGAGAAGGCCGGTGCGGTGTCCCCGCCGTGCCACGCCGGGGGCTCCGCCGGGGTATAAATCAGCCATGTGTACTTTATTTCGAAATGCGCGCCAGCCCAGGCCGGCCTATCCCGGCGCACGTCGCGTTTGAATCGCCTAGTAGTATCCCTCCACCCACGCCGCCCTAGGGCCTCGCGCAGAGATCCTCCGACACGCGATGAGCGCCTTCGAAAAAGTCGCCACGTCGGGCGTCTCTCTCGCTCACTCGGGCGCGCGCGCCCACCTCGGCCGCCGCCCAGCCCCGCACCGCGCGAGTTCAGTTCGGCGTTTTCCTGATTGACGGCCTGACCGAGGCGGGTCGGCGCGGGGGAGACGTCAAACGGCTTGAAGGCCGGGGCCGGGGCGGGGCGGGGCGGCGTGGGTGGAGACCGTGGTCGAGTTCGATTGAATGCTTATTACGTCTGTCTCGCTCGTTCCCGGCGCGCGGCCCGGCCAGCGCCATGAGAGCGACAGAGACGGACGCGCTGCCCGGCTCGGCTGCCGTGATCGCCCGTCCTGCTCTGCCCTGCCCCGCACGACTCTCTGTTATTATAACCGGGGCGATCAGAGGGGCTGCTGCACTGACGGCCCCGCTCGCTTACGAAACCATATCCTGCCGCGTTTTCTCACACAATCATCCTCTGGTCGGCTTATGAACACGCCGCAGTCAGAAGAGAACGACGGCCTTCCCCGGCATGAACGGCGCTCTCCTATTGGCCGGCGGACGGGCGTACGCGCGTTGGCGGCCGCCAATCACATGCCGACCTCTCGCCTCGGCCGCGGGCGCGGGCGCCGCCCCCCACGCGCGTGCATATCTGCCCATCTCGGAGCAGCCGCACATGTACTTACTCTTTACTGCCCGCCGTGTCCGCCCCGCCCTATGACAAGAAAATGGACTTGTTGCTATCTCGCGCTAGTGCCGCAGTGTACTCACACGGACCTGCCACGTCAGTCAACCGTAAAAGCAGGCTGCCTGGCCGGCCTGCGCGGCTCTGCGCGGCTGGGCTCGGCGTGTGCACGGCGGTGCAATTACGCGAGGTCGTGATGTTCTCATGCAAAACTATGAGGCTGGCTTGGGGGCGTAGCGGCTGGGCTGGGCTGGCAATAGTAAATCGATTAGACAAAGGTGAAGCTGCTCGCCTGGCAGCGGCCCGGGGCCCCGATCCATAATTAAGCCCCCAGCCTGCCGTGAGTGAGTGAGTGGACGTTCGACCTGCCGGCCCGGCCGTGCGTCGAGGGCGCGACCTTCGAGCCCAAAGAGTTATTTCACACTCTGCATGTTATTCCAAAAACCCAAAACACCTTAAAGTTTCTTTCAATGGTTCAGTTTTTCCCCCCCACTTTTTTAGTTTTACGGCTGCGTGTTTCAACCCCGCGGCCGCAGATCTAACAGGAGAATCAGATGGCGATAGCGGGAAGCAGGGTGTTTAGTGAAACACGACGCTGCGATGCGCTGCCCCGTCGAGATATGATCGGCGAGTGCGCCGCACCACGCCGAGGCACATCGCAGCGCGCAGCCAGGCGTGGACGGGGGCCAGCCGGGCCGGCCAGGACCCCGCCGCGCACGCACGTCGTACGTCCCCCGCTCGCCCCCTACGAGCAGGGCGTCGTCGGTTGGGCGAGCGAAATAGGTCACGTGGTATAAGGGCCGTTTCTGCAACGACCTCCCCGCGGCGCGGCCAGCCCGGCCCCGCGCGCCCTAACTGCTCCCCTAGATGGCGCGGGGTGGCGCGGCGTGGCGCGGCGTGGCGCGGCGCGGCGCCGGCGATGCCCAAGTTTTAGTGGCTCAAACTGCAAGGGAGTGAGCTGGCGCGACACCTTCGCCTCGCCGCGCCTCGCCGCGCCACTCTCGCGGAACACCTCCAGAACACCTCCGGAACACCCCCGGGGGTGAGTGAAGGTGTGTAGCAGCCGGCAGTATAAGACGACGCGGTGCCCGACCGCATAGCGCGGGGGGACGGGGGGGGCAAGGGCTGTAGGCGGGGAGGGGCGGGGCGGGGCCGTGTTCACTTTGTAAACGACCGGCCCCCGGCCCGGCCCACCCCCCGCCGCACTATCCCTCGACCATCTCGCACATATTACAATTTACGCCTTACGTCCGGACCGACCGCGGAGGGCGCGGCTCCCCTCCTCGCCCCGCCCCACCCCGTCCTGCCCCGCTGCTCTCTGGCCAATCTCTCGGCGCCTTCATCGATCCCCACCCCCTCCGGCGGTCGTTTCGTTTTATGTTCTTGTTACCGTTCTGCTGCTTTTCCTTGCGATATCCTCTCGCCTCGCATCGCCATCTTGAGGTGCCAGGCCAGCAGCACGGCGCAGCCTGGTGGCTGCTGGCTGGCACACTCCCACAAAATGGTCCTGGGAGGTGAGGAGAGAAAGAGCCTTTTTTGTGCAAATATTTTGACTTTCAAAGTTTCGCGTTTATTTGGCGGGATATGAGTTTACATGTCAGGAAAAGTAAGTCCAAGTTTTTTTTTCCTTTGAATTGAAGTTACGAAATAATTTTTAAAAGCAAGCAATTTTTTTTTTCAGAAAATGATAGAGATGGCTCCGGTGCGATCGACATTTATGGGCCTGGGGCGGGCGGGGGCGGGGCTGTATACGTTAGCACGGCTGCGGTGGGAAATGAAATGGCTGAAACGGCCCGAACGGCGCTGCTGCCCGCACCCGGCCGGCCGGGCGTGGCGCTACCTATGGCCGCCCTGGCCCGGCCCGGAGCCGGAAGCTGAAAGCTCGCCCTCCCGCGGGCCCGCCGCGCCCCGCCGCGCCCCGCCCGTGCGGCTGTAGCGGCCCGGGCCGCGCGGGCTGGCGCCGCTCAGCTGATGCACGCCTCGCCCCCGGGGCTAAAAGTTTCCCGCTGCTCTCAACACCTCCCTTCTGAATAAATCCGCAGTTACCCGGCGCGCCGGTTACGCCTTTCTCTCGCACGAGGAAGGCAAAAATTACGGGCCGCCGGGAAAACATATAGCGTGCCGTGGCCAGCCACCCCCGCAACGCACCGCACCGGCCCGCCAAGCCACCGCGCGCAAGGCGGCAGGGGGTGGAGCGACCTCTAACCAGAAATGGAGAGCGTTGCGGAGGTAAACGTATTTTGTGCTCCTTTATGAAGGGGTTTTGGTTCGTCTTCGCGCGTATGTTGAAATCTTTGACTATTATTAGCTCACCATAGATGAGCGCTTTCAGGAAAAGCTTTGGACTAGTGCGCCTACATTGGTGGATTAAGCTTCCACTTCTCGCCATCCCTCTTGTTTTCCGAAAATTTCGCTCGTGGAGCCGGTCCATAGCAGCACAGTCCCACCCCCCACTCGTTCAGGCATCCGCCGCGGTCGCAATCCGCTTCGACTCCGACTCGTCGCCACTTCAAAGGCGAAATTAGAACTTTGGCAAGGCGGTGCTTCTGCTGCTGCGCGGCACGGCGCGGCCTTCCAGAGCTCGCCTCTCCGCTCCTCGCGACGCGGTTCGTTCTAATCGCTTTAGAGGGGCGGCGGCAGCGGCGCGTTTTCTTCTGTATGTGTTCTGTGCACGCCCTCCCCCCGTCTCCCCTCGCGCCCCCCGCACCGCAGACGGAAAGAAAATTACTTTCCGAACAGCATTATTTAAGGGATATTCGTCTGAGAAAGAGGGAAGCGCCGCACTGTGCGCTGGCTGTAGCCGAGCATCCGAGCGCGTGGTGCGGCGTGGGGCGCTGTATATGCCGCCGACACACACGTCGGGGGAGAATACAAAGGGGAAAAAAGTTTACCCCGCAAATCAGAGCAATAACATTCTCATGGCAAGATTTCCGGAAGAGCGCTAGAGTTCCCCTCCCGTTACGCATCTTCCCCCGTTTTACAACCGCCGTCCTTACGCGCGCTAAATCCAATAACTCTGCGCGCGCGCGTATGCAGAGCAGCAGGCAATCTCACGCGTATCTGCGCGAGCAATGTGACGGAGTCGACCGCACCAAAACGCGCCATTTAACGTGGATGAGGGCAAATAAGGGAGAAGAACGTGGATTAGCTGAGGAGACCGGCTTTGGTCCGCCTCACCTCCATGTTCATCCGATTGAGACAAAAACAAAATATTTGATCCAATAACAAAAGAAATCTATGGTAATAAACCATACAAATAAACACACTGATCAACCAAACCAAACCAACCAGCCACCGCAACCGAAGAGGAGTTAACGATTACCTGGAAAAAGAGAGAAAAAAAAGTGTCAGGCCTCAACTTCCTCTGTAGATAAAGATGCATTGATTTGTTAATGCGCAGGAAAATTTCAAGCCTACCTTTCTTTGCTAGTGAATCGGCAGCTGCTGGATCCCAGGCGTGGGCAAATGGGTTCAAGTAGTGCTTCCTATCGGCACCAGCTGTGGAAAAAATTAAAAATTTACAGTTCAAATTCGGATAAGTATCTGAAGTGAGCTCTAATGATTGGCGTGTGTGCATTTCGGAGCCTTACCAGAGCTGGTAGCAGGTATCTGGTAGCTAGTAGGCGGTAAAATCCCAGCTTCTCGAAATAAAGGAGGGGCTTCCCATTGCCATTGGGGATTCAATGAGAGTTGAGAAAGTGTAGCGTTAAAGGGAAAGGTCTTCCCGGTCTGCACAAGAGCCTGTGCATTTAAAGCCTGCAGGTTGCAGTTTTCCTCCCCTAAAATCAAGATTAAAATGCAAAATCAATTTCCAAGTAGCTTGAATAGTAAAATTGATTCGTTGAAAAGTATTTCTTACTGCTCCACGTTCCCCCAAAGCGCGCCCACAGGTTCTCAGCCTTTGGCAGGGAAGGTTGCTGAGGCATCGCGCCCGTCAGCAAACCTTCAGGCTGGGGATATCCTCGGAGCCTCCAAGTCTCTTGAGACATTGGCATGAGAATGCTTGGAAGACATCCAGGAGCCCAGGGTGTCGGAGAAACTTGGTGCATGAGTTGTGGTGTTGGTAAGAGGGCAGGACGGTGTCTCATAGCATCGACCTAAATAAAGTTGTAGATTAATTTTTTTCAAAAAATATTTTTTACGCTCTTTTAGAACCTTCTAGGCTTCTGCATAGATCAAAAGAAACACTGTAGGAAATACGTTTATACAAACCTCGGAGCTTCGCTTCCCTGCGAGTCCGTTAGGCTGAGAATCAGTGAATTGAGCCATGTTTGTATCGGAGGGCGTCAGCGTGGCGCGTCGCAGGTCAGTTTGCAGCGGACAGGGCGACGACAACTTCATCGCAAGAGCCTTGTCTAGGTCTCCCCAGGGGCGCCAGTAATCGACATTCGCCGCCGACGCTGCCTTGGGTTCTTCTTCTACTGGGGCATCGTCATCCGCTTCTGACGCTGCTTGATGTTCCTCGTCTTCTGTGGCATCGTTTTCTTCACCGCTGTCCGAGCTCGAACTGGGCAAAGGAAAACGTCAATATAAGAAACAGTATTCCGGGCACAGTCAGCCGCAATTAAAGTCCCCTCTCATTTCAAACTTCGTTAAAATCACCCCTGCCTAGCATAGAATACCTGCTCCTCTCGTCACCATTTTCTTCGTTCTCGTCATCGGAGTCTGCGAGGTCAACCACTGCCAGGACGTTTGGCTGTCTCTTAACACAGGCCACTTCTTCGATGGACGAGGTGGAGCTAGATCGCGAGCGGGGGCGTGGAGATCCGCTGCTGGTCACCTCTTCATAAACCTCCACCTCAATCCCATCTGGATCTGGAGACTCGTCTAGCCTGTGGGATAGTTAAAGCATGAGTTCTGCACAAAGACAATGCAGTGAATCGAAGTGCATTTACTTCTGCCGAGCTCCATAGCAAATGCACGCCGGGTAAGAAACGACTTTTCGTGGTGTGCCGGCCAGAAAGGTACTTACCCAGTGACAACGCGGCTAGTTTTGGCTGGCCGAGGCGTGTCATCAACAATTTTCCTTTTCCGCCTCGAATTTAAAATACTCCGCAGGTCCAGCAGGTCGGCCTCCCAATCCTCCATAATTGGGGGAGCGGCTGGAGTTGAAAAAGCCTGAGCCCGCCTCAAGGCCCGCCGTTCTTTCCTGTTCAGTTTCCTTTGTCCATCTAGCACGTTTAGGTTCTGACTTGTTGCCTTAGATTCAATTTTCTTTTCTGCTTTATTTTTTATTTGATTTTCTGTCATATTTTGGCTTTTTTTCTCAGCCTTTTTTGGGCTCATATCATCTTTCTTATTTTCTTCTCTATCAATATATTTCTGAATTCTTTCATTGGTCAGCTTCTGATTTTCTTCCTTTTTGTGTCTCCCGTCATATGCCTTGTTTTGGCTCATATCTTTCTTCTTATTTTTTTCTCTATCACTATGTTTCTCAATTCTTACACTGATCAGCTTCTGATTTGCTTCCTTTTTGTGTCTCCCGGTAAATGCCTTCTTCTTTCGGTTTCGATCGAACCGCAGCACGTCCGGGTCCTGACTGAGGTCCCCGTAAGCCGCGGGGAGCGCCTGCGCTGGTGCTACGCCCCCCCGCGCACCCCCGGAGCGGCTCGCGAGCAGACCGAGTCCCCCGGAGAATGCCACATCCTGCCCGGCCGAGGACGCCGAAGAAGGGCGACTGAAAACTTCGTCGGGCAGCTCCATCACTCCGCAATCCATAACGACAGCTGCGGGGCAAGCAGAAAAACATATATTTAACACAAATGACGAGATAAACCGAGGGGGGTGGCACTCGGTTTCCTCGTGAACACGATATTACGCCGAAACGCGGTATTACGCTCGTGATTTTTGGTATTACGTGGTATTACACTGTATAACGCGGTATCACAGTCGTATTACTGTAAAATTTCGGTGGTATTACGCCGGTATTACGCGACACCACGTAAATGGTATTACAAGAGTGAAACCCCCCTCGAGATAAACCGCGATAAAAGTAAGGCTACTTCAGGCCAACACTACGCCCAACGCAAAGGCCAGCACATACGCGGACGCCATCCCACATCGCAAACCGGAGCACCTACGCAAAAAGAGGGGTTGACGGCCACGCCCAGCATCCCAGACCCCTCCTCGCCACACGGATTGGCGCTCCAAACTTTCTTATCTTCATAACTCCCCTGGCCGCACGCCCCGCCCGCCCCGCCCGCCCCGCCCACCCCGCCACTCCATCTCCATAACGCGCCGGCCCCGCCCCCAATCTCTTATCTTCATAACTCGCAAAGGCCCACCCCACCGCGCGGCCCCGCCCACGCACGTGCGCTGGGGGCGTTCTGTTGACGGTGTCGCGGGCGGCCGCGCGACCCGACGGCGGAGGGCATGAAATATCCCAACACCCAGCGTCTTTCTGTGATAAAATTCCAAAAAAAAATGTACGGGCATTGATTATTCGAGCGCGAAAAAAAAAATTACCTGCCGCCGCCTCGGGGGTAGGCAACCCAACGCACAGATCAGTGCGGCGGGAGCGCGGCGGCAGCGGAGCCAGGGGGCTCTACCCCTCGCTCTACCCCGCCTCCCTCACAGCCGGGGCCAGATATCGTTTCCGATGAGAAAGTTTTCGTGATGCGCGCGAAAGGCTTAGCGCCGCGAGCGTCGGGGATTACACAAATCGACACCTTCCTCTCGGGACGATTACATCAGATAGCGGCGGGGCGGGGCGGGGCGGCACACGCGCGCCATCAGATATGACGGCAATACGCCTCCGTTATGGTGGGCGGTGCCCGGCCCGGATCAAGCAGGCTGTGAAATGGGAGCTGCTCCCGGCGGGCCGAGGTGAGGTGGGGCGGGGCGGGGCGGGGCGGGGAGCGCCCTTATCGGCGACGCCACATCTCGGCCGGCCTCCGGATGACTTTGGCCACCGTCTGGATAAACGCACGAAACACGCAAATTTGCGAATCACGACGTAGGCGTCGCGGCTCTGCGTGGGGGAGGAGGAGGCCGGCACGCGTACGTCATATGATTAATATGTGCAGGAGTGAGAACAAGTACACTGTCAAGAAAAATGAACGTGTGAATTTTAAATTGTGAGACACGTTGTTCTGTTGTTCATTCCAACCTGACGAGTTTTAACTTGGGATGATAAATATTTTTTGAGGCAGTGTACAGTTGGATAAGGGGTGGGGTGGAGGGGTGGGGGGGAAGGGGTGTACACCGCCGTGCCGCTTATCAAGGCTATTTCGCGTTATCCGCTGAACAAACACCACCCTTTTTTCCGGCCCCCGGAATAATATTATGATTATTCATCCAGAGCCCACGTACAGTCTTCTCGCAATTTTTTTTCGCTCAGCTCAAAGAAAAGCGTTGTGACCAGGATCGGGTAAGCAAGCAGATACACGTGGAAAACCAAAAAAATAGTAGGTCGAGGAAAAAAAGGGTAAACATGGAATTTTCTGCAGATTTTCACCGTAGGTTTGCCACACTCTACCCTGTTTCTCAACTCGCTCTCTACGGGTGCCGCCGGGGGCGCGCGAGCGCCGAGCGCAGACCGCAGAAGGGTGACAGTTTTGAGGATTGCATTACCCCCTCCTGCTCTCCCCGCGTGCTGTGGCGGGGTGTGGCGGGGTGTGGCGGGGTGTGGCAGGGTGAGGCGGGGCGGGTGGGGTGGGGTGCGGCACTGGGCCCAGAGGAAGCGGAGCAATGGAATGGATTATAAAATATGCACAAGCGAGGGGCCATTTCGACGCCCACATCATCACCGCTAGCTATGCCCACACTGTAAAATAAAAAAAAAAACAACACGGCAAGGCGAGGAAAAAAAGCTGTATATGGGTTCCACTAAAACCGTAATTTAACGGAGCTAAACATGCAACGGCTCGCGATGAGAGATGCAAAACTCGTAGTTAGAATCTAATCTAGGGCGCCGGTCTTTATATTTCGCAGTAGTCGAGTAGGCGGCACAAAAGCGGCGGGGTCGCGGGGGGAGAGGGAGGGAGTGTGTCCAGATCCGAGCGCGTGGAGGAGAATGGCAGCTTATGGTCCATAATGCGTCAATCTCCTCCGCCTGGCAGCCCCTCCGCTCCGCTCAGCGCCGCTGCGAACAAGGCCAGCGGGCGGCGCAACCCCTTTCCAAAAGGTCTTCATTTTCCATCGTTTTAATCAGGCTTACGTCGGCATAATCACTATCGGATCACTCCCCTTTTGTCGGAGGGACAGAGAGAGAGAGAGAGGGAGGATAGAGCGAGAGAGGCGAGAGGGAAGGGGGAGGAAGAGAAAGGACACGGGAGGGAGGGAGAGAGAGAGAGAGAGGCACACAGAGAGAAAAGGACGACGTCAGGATGGGGGAGGCAGGCAGAGAATGGCGTATTACGAGCCAGTGCCATTTCTCGGAATGACCACCGAGACAACATTGACCAGCGGACACGAAGGGGCATTAAGAGAAGACTACAAACTCACAGACTCCCACCCACACTAGGAAAAAAAAAAGTCGTGGAAAAAACACAAGGCCGGGGTGGAGCGGGCGCGTAAGGTGGCGCTGCCGCCGCTGCAGCACTCCCATAATAATCATCTCAACCCATTAATTCCCCCTCTCGGCCTTCTTGGCCCGGCCGACTTCAATAAGAGAAAACTTGATTAATAAACGAGTAATGTCAGTTTGACACGAGACGGGCCGCGTCCAGAGCGACGCGCCCTTTTTAAAGTGCCTCTCCCCGCGGCGCCACGGAGGCGTGGAGGCCTCGGACGCGCAGTTTCGGACGCGGCCCGCTCCGACCCGTCCCGCTACGCACCCCCAATAAAAGCTTCCCCTCCCCCTCCTCCCCGCCACCGCTCTTTAAACAATTCCGGGGAGTTATTTCAACATGACGATCACCTCGCGCCCGCCCCGCCCCGCCCCTCCCCTCGCCACCCACTATTTTACTTTGGCTATATCTGCGCCATCCATCTCTCCTCGCCGTCCGCTTGTTGACAAGCACGAAACATTACTTGAAAAATTGAGTGCGTGTATAATGCCGGCGGTATGATCCCTCCCCGCCTTCCCGACCGATACGCAGAGCAGCAAGGCAAGTTTTACGAAAAATTTGTTTAAACATACACGTTTAAGAATTGCATTATTCTCTTACTCTATTGTTTTTATTTTTTCAATTGTATTTGTTTTATATGACCCGGGTGGGTCCACGGCATCATTGAATTAGAGAGAAATGTGCGGAAAATTTCTGGCAACGCTCGTCCGTCAGCGTGTAAAGAAAAGGGAGGGGGAGATGGAGAAAGAAAAAAAAAATGATACGAGCGTGTCGATCCGGCCGGCAGTGGCGCGAGTGCATGTCATGTCCCTGGAGAGACTTCTTGACGACAATCGTGAGCGAGCTGACGGGACAGTCGCCCTCCCCTCCCCAATCCGGATCAAACTACCCGCCCCACCGGACCTCGAAATTATCTTGTAAATGTGCAGTGTTATCCTTCTATTTCACGCGTCCGCGAAAAAAGACGGAAAAAAATTATTAGGACAAAGGAGAAGAGGGGGTCAGCGCTCGCCCGTTGTTGCTTTGGGAATAAAAACGATATACGTGAACATTACAGTCCTCGAACAAGACCGATGTACAAGTTTTTTTCTCCTCTCTTTCACAAACGTCCGGTGAGTTCAAAAAAAAAAAAAAAAAATAAATAAATAATTGAAACCCTGAGAAAAGGAGAGGAACACAAGCTGAGCATCAAGACAACTGATTCGCAGGTCATGAATATTACTATCAGTTTCTCCTCTGCCAGCATGTGTAACCCGCTCGCAGCCGTGACATGTTGCGGCGATTTTTGCCCTCGATTGGGTACGCCATGAGCCTCATACCCGGCCCGGTCATGAAGCACTGCTGCTCGTCATCAGAAGCCATAAGTCAATCGTTTGGCGCGCCGTTTCCACGGCGGACACGTCCCATGCTTTACGACGACAACTTCCCAAAGCCGGAGCGGAGCGTCCGTCATAACGCGAGTACACAGCCAACGAGAACTGACCGGCCGGCCGGCCGGCGCACGACAGCGGGGACGGGACGGCTCCAATTTATATCTACGAGCGCAGGGGAGCCTCCGTGGCGGTACAAATTGAACGGCCCCAAAGCCTTTTTCATTCTCGGGAGCGTTCATCAAACTGTGCGTGTGTCAGATAAAGTTATACGGCACGGAATGCAGCGGCCGGGAGGAAGCAGCGGAGACCACCGGCGCGCGGGGAGGACGCTCCAGCGCCACCTGCTGGCCGGCGGAGGAAGCACTACAAGAAACTACACGAGGAAGCTACAGAGTTTGCAAATAACTGGATGGTCATTCCTGGGGAAGCCTAATAGCAATATTTCATCTCTGCCCGTGACAGAGCAGGATATAGGTACTTGCGCCCAGCGCCAACCGCGAGAGGGCGGCGGCGACAAGTCATGTAGCGGCGGCGGCCCTCGTAGCGGCCCGCCCCGCCCCCGCCGCTCGCAGCCCCGCCCCCGCACGGCCCCCGGGGGCGGCCGCTTCTCCAGAGTGGCTAGCAGACTTCCGTTTGATTGACTCGACGCGAGCTTGAATAATAGAGAGGGGGCCCCCCGGACGACGGCGCGGAGCCCCACAAGGGGGGCGGGGAGGGCCGCTATTGGCGACGGTGGTGGCGGGGCGGCGGCGCCCCCGGCCCAGGGGACCCAAGTCGGGGCGCACGCGCGCGCGCGCTCACACACACTCGCCGGGGCGGGCGAGGGGCGCACCGGACAATATGGGGACTTCTTCTGACACCGGCAGCCGCCGCAGAGATTCCGGAAGAGGGGGAGGAAATAGGGAAGCGGGCGATGACTGCACGCTACGCTGCTGAGCCGCCCCCGCCCCGCGGGAGGGCGAGCGGAGCGAGAGTAGAGTGACCAACTGATGGACGGGAAAAATGCTGAGTCGTGCAGCGCTCGCTCCACGGCAGGGCAGGGCGGTGCGAGGTAGAGGGAGAGGGAGCTTAGCCGAGCAGCGGCCAGGCCCGTCCCGGCCGGCCCGGCCACCTCGTCGCCCGCACTGCAGAGCAATGAATGAAAACTTTAGGGCACCGCGAACGGGACGAGAACCGCACTAGTAGGCGCCCGCTCTGCACAGCACGGGCAGATGGCCTGCTCTGCGAGTCTGCGGGTGCTCGCCAAGGTCAAGGAGAGCCGAGAAGACGCCTCAGGAGGAGGAACTAGGAGACTGTGACCCGAGAGCTGCCTGCCTCCCTCCCCGCACGCTAGGCCTACGCCACCCCCTGCCCTTTTTCACTTTGTCGTTTTCACTTTTTGCAGCCCGCCGGGGGAAACAGAACAGGTTTGAAGGTCCCCGATGTTGACAGTGAAACTTGTGTTGACATGACATTGAATAAAAGTCCCCGCGCGAGGCGCAGTAGCCACCCGATAGCCCCGCCCCGCCCCGCCCCGCCCCAAGCGTCGTGCCTGGCGCGGAGGGGAAGCACCGCGCCGGCCGGGCCGCGACGGAGGCCGCCGTAGAGGGTGCTGAGGTCATCACTTGGAGGCGATTTCGGTTTCTGGACGCGGCTGAGGCGGTCGGTCTTCGACCTGGTCACCGCGCCATCCCCTCATGCGCGCGCCAAGGTCGACGAAAACCTTGAGTCTCGCGAAAGTTTCCCTTTTTTTCCTTATACCTTTCCAGAAAGCGAACAAACTTAGCCGCCGGCTGCCACCAGCACGCGCTTTAATTACAGCTGCCCTTCTAGATTAAAGGTGGGGCATACAGTAACGCAGGGCGCGGTCCGCCCCGCGGCGCTGCCGGCCGGACCGGACCGGACCGCCACTCTGCCTCCTGTTTGACCTCCCCTCCCCTCCCCCTCTCCCCCTCCCCCTTTCCCAAACTGTGGCGTGCAGGATCGGCATTGATTTCCCAAACGTGGCCACCTCGGGGACCGAAGTGGACCGTACCGAACCCCCGAACCGTCCAGAGCGCCAAATTCGTCTATGACTTGGGATTCTTTCTTCTCCTCCTTTCGAGCAGCCAGCCACCCCCGGGCGGGGCGGGCGGGCCAGCTCTCTTTCTTTCTCTTTCTCTCTCTCCTTTCCTCTCCGCTGCCCGGCCCGGCCCGGCCCCGCCCGGCTCCCCCCGGACTGCCCCGCCCTCCATAGCGTTCGTCATCAATTATGCAGCCCGGTCATCGTATTCCAGCAGCGTCCGTTCGTGATTTGCTCGATTCTTTATGGGGTGTTTTCCTTGTTTTCCTCAGCCCGCCTGTCCGTGCGTCCGTCCGGTCCGAGCGCCTCGCCTCGCCGAGGGGCGGTGGATGGGGGGAGGGGGGGGGGTCAACCAACCGGGCCCAAAAGAAGAAACAAAAAAGCAATTCTCTCCTCATATTCCAGTCTGTGTGATTCGTGGGCCGCGAGGAATAATCAGGCACCGGGGGAGGAGGGCGAGCAGGCCGTCGTGCTGGCGCGACGCGACGTAGGAGACGAACAAAGACGTGACGGCGCGGGGGCCGGGCGGGGCGGGCGGGCGCCGCTGCTGGCCCTGCTAGCAGGAGCATCAGGGGTGTCCATCTCCTGCTCCTCGCCGCCCCGCCCCGCCCCGCCCCGCCGACACATATGGTTTTCAGCGGGGCCGCACTGCAGCAGCAGCAGCGCCGGCGAGATGAGAGTGCCGCAGAAATAGCCATAGTATGTACGTACTGTCCACTCCAACACCGACAGATGGACACGCCGGCACATAACACGTCCCTCGGGGAGGGGTGGCGCGGCTGAGGTCCGGGGGTTGGGGAGGCGGGCGGGGCGGGGCGGGGCGGGGCGGGGGGAGGACCACTTGACCCTGGCTGACCCAGGCGCCCGATCCGCCTGACCGATTCGCTACGGTAATAGCTCCATATTGGTCCGCGAGTCGCGGCGGGACTCTAACCCCCACCCGCCCCTATCCAGCGGGGCCGGCGATAACGCACCACGATGACGCCGAAGGGGATATCGGACTTGTCGTCGCGTGTTTATTTTTCGTTTTACGAGAACTTGTCCTCACTTTTTTTCTGGTCGCGTCCGGTCTGGGTATTTATTGTTGCATTTCTTTTCCCCCCTCGCTGCACTCGGCGCGGCAGCTAGCGGGTGCTGGAGGCGGGGGGAGGGGGTGTCTCGGGGTGTCTGCGAGGGCGCGGCGAAGCGCGAAATCTTCGAACAGGAGTAGAAAAAGCCCGCGGGTCGCAGCGGCCACCACGCGAGTTTCGGTACCAACCGCGGCCGTCCTACCGGCTGCTGTACGAGCCACTACCAAGTCCTTGGAGCACAGGGCGTACTGAAACTGCGCGCAGTTGACGGTTTTCATCGGCACGCCCAAATAGCGATGAACGCGGTGATTCGAACGGCAGAGCTCTCTGCACTGATGCGGGGCGGGGCGGGGCCCAGGCAGTCCCGGCCCGGAGGAGGACCTGGCAGAGGTCCTACGCGCTCATAACATTGGGCCGCCCCGCCCCGCCCCACCCCGCCCCCGCCCCACGCCGCGCCACGTCGTCGGACGTGGGGGGCATGCCGAATGCCCAAGAATTAAACAAGTCGCCCCGCGCCACAATTTTCTGCATGATTTTTTTTTCATCGCCGCGGAACGCGCGACATCGCGACACGGCCGCGACACCGCGACAGGGAGAATCAAGTGGGAGGAGAAAAAAAAATGGTGGGGGAGGGTCACGAGTAAAAAAATATAACATTCACCCCCGGGAGACACTGTAGAACCATGATCGGAAGATAGAATTCTTACATTAAGGGAGGGGAATGCGTCAAATGTTGTCGTCGTCTTCTTAAGATTGCAGGACCTTTTTTTTTTACGCTTCGTCTCTCTCCACCCAGAAGTCGTATTCAATTTTTTTCATTAGCCTTCTCTCTCCCTTCACCACCCACAACCTCCCCCACCTTACCTACCAGACAGCTTAGTATTATTCTTATCCTCTCTTTTTATTATTCCTACAACGCGTCCTGAGCAATCATTGCCCTTCTTTTTTTTCCTATCTTTTTCCTTTCCCCTCCCCGTTTCCTCCCGCTGTTTAATTCTGCATTCCGGTATTGGTGTTAGTTATCAGTCTCTTTCCTCTCCGACTCCGATTTTACGCAGCCCGGCCATGTTAACTAGAACATTTCGCGATCATTTTTCTGCTCCCGGCGTTCTTCACCCAGCCTCTCTAAAATCGCAAAATTGAAGTGCCTATGTCTTAAACTCGCTCACGAAAATGCTAAGCAGGTTCTGTGGTCTGTCGTCCATAGCCAGCCGACCCCATATAATTCTAGATCCCTCCGCAAAGACGAAAGAAAAAAATGACTAATAAAATAATGGTGCGACACTTGCTTTCCTTCCGGTATCATTTTCAAAGTGAGGGCGGAGCGGAGCTGCGTCCTCCGCTGACTTTTAAATCATGCTTGGAGACGAGAGGAGAGGAAGAAGTGAAAAAAACACGCGGAAACGAGGAGAGAAGAAAAAAATTTCGAATGCAAATCTCGTTTCACAAAGACGGCTGGCCAACGTCAAAACCAATATTTGTACGACTGTTGTCGTCGCCGGCCCCGTGTTATGTATTCAGGGGTTTCGGATTGTCTTAGATTACGAGATGCCGGCTGCCTACTTCCCAGGGGCTGAATTTCATATTATATTGAAGGACTCTCCGGGGCGCAAATTAAAATACGAGAAGGAAGTGTCTTGGAATGGCATTAAACGGGAATCCGCCCGCCGCTGCCTGCCAAGTCCGAAATGAGGAGCGGGGCGAAACGACATTTCTGCTTCCGCTTAGGAGACGAGGAAGAAACGCTCAAATCGCATTCCAATATTATAGAGGTGAAAAAGAGCCAGTATTCTTGGGTGCGAACACCTGCGACATTTCCCCCCAGTGTGCCTCCCCCCTCCAGCTTGATGCACTCTTCTGCACGCGCGCGAACAAGTGCTGGCTCAGCTTCATACCCGCATCAAAGGGCCCCGGGAGAGAGGCGGCGCGGCCCTGCGCGGCGCACTGGCTGGTCAACTGCTTTTAGAGGACCACAGATCGAAACGGCGAGGAAGACGCCTCGCGAAAACGGCGAGAAGCGCACGGGGGTTGGTAAAGAGGGGGGGGGGGGGCGCTAGACGCCAAGTCCCAGCAAGGGAGCGAAGGGCGCAAAATCGTGGGCGGAAGTCAACTGGTTCGGGTAGTACTACTCGGCAGCATCAAGAGGGAGGGCGCAGCGCAGCGCAGCTCTGCGCGCCGCCAACGAGACCGGCCCCTTGCTGACGGGGGATCAGAGAGCGGGGCGGGCAATTAGACGCGTCAGGGAAGGAAATGTCGGGGAAAATCTCGGCTCGATATCCTAATGATTACGTTATGACGGGGTTTGAGCCGGGTCGGGTCGGGCCGGGCGGCCGACTTCTCGTCATAGGGGGACGGGTAAAGCAGGGGATAATAACAGATAAAGAGGACTGTTACTCACGAGGCGATACGCTCCGCAACCGAATCACCTGCTGCTCACCGCAACGCACCGATTCTGCGCAGGAAAATGGAAAAACAAAGCGGCATTAATCTTCCGCTCACACACACACACACACATACTACACGAGCAGAATCATTTGCACAGCAGGCAGACCGCGGCAAATTCAACACGTCCACCTGCTCTCGTACGCGTACAGCTCGTGCGACATTCAATTATAATAACTAATAAAGGGACGTTAAAAAATGGGAGAGGGAGGTGGCACATTATGGAAGGGGAGGTGAAGAAATTCACCACGGAGACGCGCTAAATCAATCGGGGCGAGACGCGCGGGCCGGCGGTACACGGAAGGGGTTGACTTCATTTCCAAAACGAAAATAAATGCGTTGCATAGGGCGCGGGGAGGGAGGCTGACAGGGGTGTCGCGCTAGAACAGAGCAGCAGCCCCGCCCCGCCCCGGCCCCGCCCCGGCCCCGCCCCGCCCCGGGCGGGCCCGACCCACAGATGTCAACCAGCGAGAAAGTGATACGACGATGACGTCATGAAACAGTAATGCACAAACGCTGCATATGATTATGCGCAATTATCGGCCCCTGAGGATAAATTTTTAATGACACGGCTGTCAGGGTCAGGGCTAGGGGTGGGGGCGGGGGCGGGGTGGGGAGCGGAGTACAGGCGAGGATGAGGGGGTGAAGGCTTGGTTAGGCCACCTGAACCAAAAGTCTGCATGGTGAGCGATAAAAAATAGTACTAGGTCCTGGCAAGGCCATATTGGGCGCGACCTGTCAATAATGAAATTTTTTATTCATTCTAGGTTTTAATGCAGAAAAAGAGAATAATTTTTGAAAAAGTACCCAAAAATTACGGACGCTGTATCATTTTAAGCATAAGTAACATAACAATGTAAATAGTCAAATTTAGTTTCCATTGCAATGAGGATTTAATGCAAAATATTTTTACCTTTTTCGATTATAAATTTTGTCAACTAATTAAAGGACGAGCTTTCATTTTTAGTGAATACTTGGCCCATATTGGCCCACCACATAATGCAATAAATGCCATAACAACAGTTCCGAACCATCCCGAGTTTGGTAGGCGATAAACCACAGTTCCAAACTGTCAGGAGGTGCGACAATTTAAGTGGTTCCATGGCCAACGAACCATTCTTGCAGTAAATAAAATGAGTGATACACTATGATTACCACCCGAGTATTGACAACTTAGTAAATAAATGAAATAAGAGAATGATATTACTTGATGTCAAATTTGAAATACTGAGGCCAATAAATAATTATTTGGTCCAAATTATCAAAAAATCTCAAGTCAAAGATTTTATACAGAGATGACACACAAGGAACATGTTTTGTCGTTGAGGAGAAAGACAGGTAGACTAGTAAACCATTTTACACTGAAGTAACACCTCGTCCTCGAAGATTATAGACGTGTCTATTATTAAGAAATTACGATATTATACTGGCATATTTACTGGCAAAAGTAATAACAGTATCTTTAAAATGCAAGACACAGAAAAGAACCTGTAAGCTATGAGGTTACGCAATGTAATAGCCCGATGATCGTACCTTGGTCTTCACGAGCTAGCGAATTTTTAAGCATTGGCGTGGGCGCAAACAGAATCCATAAAATACTTTACATTCCCCCATAAGACTCACCCAAAACATTCCAAACAAAACGACCAGAATCCTTCACGAAATTCTACACTGCGACAATACCAGGTGGTCTGCAGTCTGCGAGCTACGTACACGAACTGGTGTATGAGAAAGTTTGAGGTCCAGTGTGAAAAAAAATCATCCGCATCTGAGGCGGGAATGTGCAATAGAGGTGTAGGTAATAATGAAAAGGAAAATTTTGTTTTGTGAAGAGAACAAAAAGTAAACCACCTGTGCTAAAATTTGCTTAACAGGTAATCAAAATAAAAAGGTAATGCAATTGCAACAGTTTTTTTAACTGTTTCTTTGAAAAAATGATTGTAAATTGTCATTGACAAGCAAAATCTTTATTCCAATATAACACTTACGACTTACAAGTATAATAAAAATTGCTGTCAAAATGTAAGAACTGTCATCAGTAAAATTTGTTCTCCTATGTTGAAAGTTACTACACAGAATGAACCTTGCAAAGTTAAATGCAATCATCTGCCGTACAAAACATCAAGGAGCACATTTATACAAAGCGAAGAAGAAAGTACATAATATAAGGATTAAACTAAATATCATAGAAATCAGAGAAGAGATAAAAGAAATTCAAAGTACTTTGAGAAACTAACTGGTCTACATGCACAGTCAAAAATAAAAAAGTTCAAAAAGTAACTTAAAATCTATAAGGTACGGATGACTGCTCACTGCTCAGTAGATTTTACTAACATGCACCACTTTCCACGCTCCCTCCTGCTCTTTGCAGCGGACCAGGCGGATCACGATGCCGTCGTCGCCATCCTCGGCCTGTGCTTCGTCAACCTGCGCCACCGGCGGCGCCGGCGCCACGGCCCTCGGGGCCGCCACGATGCCCACGACGTCCCCGGTCTCCGCGCGCCTGAAGACGACGCCGCCGCCGCCCTGGTCCGCGCCGCCCTGCTGGTGGACGACGTGCAGCCCCACGTCCAGGGCGGCGTCCTTCATCAGGTCCTTGACGACCGGCTGCGGGTGCTTGGCGCGCTGGTGGGCGCGCAGCTGGCCCTGCTCGTAAAACGCGGCGCCGCAGTCGGCGCACACGCACGTCTTGACCCCCGTGTGCCTGAGCTTGTGCATGCGCAGGGAGCGGGGCGTCGCCAGGGCCTTGCCGCACACGTCGCACAGGTTCCAGACGCGCGGCGGGTGCGCCAGGCGGATGTGCCGCGACAGGCTCGCCCTGCTGGGGAACACGCCGAAGCACGTCATGCACATCTCAGCGTCGGTCGGCAAGTCCCGCACGTCCACCATGGAGTCCGTCGCGCTGCTGGAGGCGGGCGTTGCGGACCCGGGGTAGCCGTCACTGCAAGCAGAGAAGAGTGTCAGTGTCAGCAGAGAGTGGCCGACGACCGAGGGGGAAACAACTCTTAACATTTTTAAACACCTTATAATTCATTAAAAAACTCAGAAAATTCAGGGATTCTTAATTTCAAAAATTCAGGAAAAATTCAGGAAAAATCGAAGCAAAAATTGCAGAAATTTCAATAAAAATTCACAAAATTTCACGTCATTTGTACACCAAAGTTCAGAGTTGTTTCCCCCTCGACATAGCCACAAAAGCAAACTATACTGCTAGGGTCGGGCGACGCAAGGTCCAGGACGGTGAGGCGGGGGGCGGGGCGCTCGTCGGTACTGACGGTACTGACCTGCCGGCTGCGTCCTGCATGCACATGCGCATGATCTCCGGGCAGGTCGCGTCCATCTCGAAGACCGTCGTCGGAGCCTCGGGGGCCAGGACGACAGGGGGCGCCGGGTCCACGGGCTCGAACATGTCCTCCAGGGGCGGAGGCTGCGGCAAGTACACCTCGTGCGGCGGGAACATGACGTGCGCCGTGGTCCACGGCAGGTAGTCCTGGAAGACATACTGCTGCAGCGGCACCACGTTGAACGACGTGTAGTCGGATGGCTTCATGCCGGCCAGCATGGTAAGGCTCATGTCGGGGAACTGACTGTGAAACGAGAGAACGATATTGCTAGTGACACAGAAAATAAGGCGAGAACGTTTACAAGTGTTGATGGACTGAGCTAAATTTCAAGGGGTGGATTCACAAAATAAAAATAACGACGACGGATAGAAGAGATAGCGACATTACTTCCAGGTACGTTAAAAGCAGGGGTTTGGGTGACAACATTTTGAGGTTATGGGCGGCGGGCCTGAAAACCGGGCGCGCTGGAGAGCGGACAGCCGGACAAGTAGACAACAATCACAGCACTGTCGCTTACCTGTTAGTTTCTAACGGATCCTGCAGGAAGGGACCCTCGGACAACCCTTCCTCATTCATGTTCGTGGACGCTCTGGTGTCCTGGGCTCGACTGCGCTGGGGGCCGCGGGGGGCTCGTCACTTCTCCGACGATATCGCACCAGGGGCCTGAGTATGCAGGATAGGCAGACGCAAAGGGGCGGCAGACGGTCTTTGAACATCGAGTTGCTCGCCCGCCCTTCTTGGTATTGTTGTCCACTTTGAAAAAATCATAAACACAGGGGGACGCGCGGGCGAGAAGGCGAGACGTCTGCTGCAAGTCGAGACAAGTAGCGGGGAGGGGCGAGGGGGCGCGGGGCGGAGCGGGGCGGAGCGGCAGGCGGCAGTGCTGTGTGAGCTGTGAGCACCAACGGTCAACGCAGGTTCCTGCCAAGGATTTTTAATTCGTTTTCGTTGTTTCACTGCCGTGATAACTGGATATTTTGTGGTGCGGATACTGTTATTGCATTTTAAAACAATGATTGTTCGTGATTAACGGAGATACTGCTGTTACATAAAGGAAATCAATTAGCAGCCTAGAAAACAAAGGCTTGGCCTAGGCTTGGCAGAGGGCGCCTCGTAAGTTAAAGTTCACCAAATGATTTGTTAAACGGTTTCGAAAAAAGAAGTTTCTCTGAATCTTTGTAGTTTGTTTCAGGAACGAGATGAATGTCTGGACGCCCTATCCACGATGGGCTCGGAGGATGAAGTGCAGACCGTGCAGGTGAACAGGTTAGTAACGTCTCGGTCGTGTCTCTCGCTCCCACGTCACGCATCAGACACTCATTTTGCGGTTTCGCTCTGCTCTGCTTCGTTGCGAGGTAGGAGGTATTTGCCGTAACGGACCGGCAGAACAAATAGAAAGTTCGACGGAGCCGTGAGCCGTAGGTGCGTCGCGAGTTTGTAAGGGGTGCTGAGGGTGGAATGGGAATGACGGCAAACTTAGAGAAATTCTTAAAGGATTTTGTTCTGAAGTATATGTAAGCTCAGAGTGAAATGCATTATACCGTTTAATTGTAACATGTTTTTGCGGTACACTTACTTTAAAAACTTAAACATGATTTAAAGCGAAGAAATGAAAGCGAAGTAATGCTCAGATTTTCTCGTTGGATGGGAAGAAATGAAAATATTTTTGGCACTTGGGTTGGAATAATGTTCCGTTAGTTGCCGCCAGTCAGTCGAAATAAATTATGTCAAAATAAAATAAACTTTACTGGCTGAATTGTGGGTTTTAATTAAATACAGCTTTTGAAATGAACTACAATACAATGAGTTTACTGTAATCCACTCAATTATGGATGTTAAATAAAAAGGGATGACACATCTCTTTCCGCTGTGGCTTCTTCACTCTTGCTCAGTGTCTGCTAGAGACCCTGGCGACAAATACTCCCCGCGGCTGAGATTTGATTTAGTGTCGGAGGGCTGCTGAGTAAAGACTGGGGAGACGTGTGTAAGACTCCCGTGGCGGCGGTCTTAGGCGCCGGCGCCCCCCCCCCCCCCTCTCCAACCCTTCCGCGCCCGCGACACGAAGCGCCGGCGCCTCTCCCTGCTGGCAGCGAATATATTCAGTGTTTAGTTTGAAATTTGAACCGCGCGCGCCCGGAAAGCTGATTAAACATGTCGAAACTGAAATAGTAAAGTCCTCGCTTTCCTCGGCTGGAGCGCGGGACGAGACGTACAGTGCACACGGGGCGCAAACACACACACGCACGCACGCACGCACACGCGTGCACACTCTTAACCCCCTCCCCCTCGCGCTTTACGTCCGAGTACAGCCGCGCGAGGGAGACGGCCTCTGCCGCCGCCTTGCGGGTGCGAGCGAGAGCCAGCGGGGGATGTCATTGCGAATTCCACCCCCGCGCCGCGCCCCCGCCCCGCCCCGCGAGCGCTGGCTGCTGGCTCTGCCCGTGGCAGCCACGGCACACATCTCATTTGCTTAAACCTCGCGAGGAGCAGACGAGTCGGGCTCAAGTCGCTATTTCTTACTGCCATATTAATTAAGAGGAGGGGAGGAGGAGGCTGGGGGCGGGGCGCGCCGGGGCGGGGCCGTACAAGAAGCCTCCGTGCTGTCTCCTCTTTCCCCGTGGACCCGTTTAATTCTTGGTCCTAAATGTCTGTCTTCTGTGTCTCAGGAAGGAGCAGGCCCTGGTCACCCGCCCGCCGCCTGTTGGAGGTGCCTGCTGAGGACGGCGCCGTCCACTGCCGCACGTCCACGATGACGATGGACGCCCTGCGACCCGGCCGGTGAGTCCAGCAGCAGCATGCTGTCCTTAGCGAGTAGATCCTGGACGTGGTGCCGTACTCTGCGGGCGGGGCTTACGAGTCGTCGCCGGGGCCGGGCGGCCCGACGGGACGGGACGGGCGTTCGATCCATCTCCACAACGCCCGTAAGCTCATAGCAGGCAAATGGAAACAAATGGCGGCATCGTTACAAACGGCCGGCGCCAGCCCCCGCTAGGCTCTGATTTGACGCGCGGCCCTGCTCAGCCCGGCGCGGCGCCCAGCAGCGGGAGGCACTTCTCGAGCAGCGCGATAATCCTGATGGATGTGGCGCTCTCGGTTGGTGGTGGTTTTCTAATTTCGCGACTACGTGGCGCCCCCGCCGCCGCCGTGCCGTGTCTCTCTTACTCGCTCGCCTTGCTCAATTTGCAACGACAACTCTGTGGATTGAACGCGGGATGAGGTGGGGGGTGGGGGGCGCTCATTGGGCTTTCAGAAAGTGTCGCGGCCACGAGCCTCCTCCCGCAGGGCTGCGCGTCAGGAGGCCCGTCAGCGCTGCCTCGCCTCACTTATGTTGGCCGCTCCGTCCTGACGTCCGGGCCCGGCCCCGGCCCCCGCGCACCGTCCCAGCGGAGCCGGGCGCGGCAGCGGCGCGGTGGCGCGACCACTATGACAACGTGCTCGGCCCCGCCCCGCCCCGCTCCGCCCCGGCCGGCCGCACCCGGCCCACGCATTCAAGTCACTCTTTCACGCTTGGATTGGGGTTGCACTACACTGCAGTGCGACCAGAGAACTTGCAGGCAGCAAAGTTCGCGATGAGGAGTGACGCCTGCTGGCGCGGCCGCCCGGCCCGGCGTGGCCCCGCCCGGCCCAGGCCACGCCGTCAAGCACCTCTTTCGCTCCTTCCATTACATGTAGGAATGGGGCGTGAAGGGGGCCCCGTGGGGCCCTGCGGCGGGCTCGGGGGGGGGGGGGGGCGGCGCGCCGGCGGCCGGCACCCCATACAAATGAGCGGGTGGCGCCGCCCCGTGGCGTCCGCCTGGCCCCGCCTCGCCCCGCCCTGCCCCGCCCCGCCTCGCCCCGCCCCGCCCCGCCTCGCCCGGACCACCGCGTCCTTAACGCCCCGGCTAATGGCCATGCATGCACCGCGCCTGCCCGCCACTAAAAGCGCACCTCATCGAATGCCGTCGCGTCGCGCCGCGCCAGGGAGAGTCGCAGGGAACACTGCCGAATAATGTCGCCAGTTTCCCCGCGCCGATCTCCCCGCTCATTCTGGCCGACTGGCCCTGGTTGCCTTGGTCCTGGCGCCGCGTCGGCGGTGGGGGCGACGATCAGGTGATCAGAGGCGGACGGCGCGCAGGTATTACGAAAAATTGAAAGTTCAGAGAAACGTAAAACCAAAAGGGGAAAAACACACTTTTAAAAAAAGTAAACACGCGCAACAAGAAAATGTGAGCTTTTCTGCGTAACGCGATTAAATCGTGCCGCGCCCGTCGGGCCGGGCCGGCCGCTGATCAGGGCCGCCTCGCTGAATCGAGATGAATGATCGACATCTTTCTGTCTCGAAAATGAGTCGCGTGTGGAATGGGTCATAACAAAAAGCGCGCCCCTCCGGTCCCTGGCGCGCCGCGGCGGGCCGGGCCGGGCCGGACTGGACCAGTACCGGGAAGAGGATGCTGGCGCCACGCCGCGCCGCGCCGCGCCGGCCGCCGGCCTTACTCGAGTCGTCGTTATTGACCCATCTTCGTCCTCTGCTCGCTGGGATGCTGCTGTGCGACGGGCAACTGCCACCAGCCAGCCAAGCTTTTACTTTTTTGTAAAAACGCTTTGAGGTGGACTGCTACATACTTTTTATCGGTTCTGGCAATATGGTGTAGAAAGGACGAAATATTTTAGGAAAAAGTATTAAAGTCAGATCGCAATTCGGTATTTTCATTTCATTTTTTTTCTAATGGAGGGAACCGTTGCTAAATCTGATCCTACTAAGTGCTCGTTTTTCGAAAAATGGTGTTTTGAAGACACCTTTTTATGGATAAATCTTAATAGCCAGGGCGCTACTGGGCAGGGCAATGGCAATACCGTGCGCACTTCGCGTTACTCCTGGGAAAACGGAAAGTGAACCGGAAAGAAGGGATGAGGTCTGGGTGGGGTGACCCGCCCCGCACCGCCCCGCCCCGCCCCGCCCCGCCCCCGGCCCGGCAGACAGGACACCCTGGCCGGCCACGCTCGAGGAATCGGCAAGCAAATGGCAGGGCGTCACGATAGCGCCGCGCCGCGGCCCGCCCTGATCTCTGCTGCCCGCGCACTCTCTCACCTACCGCGCCGGGCCCCACCCACCCCGCCCCACGCCGCCGCACCTCGCCCCACCCCACCCCACCCCACCCCACCCCACCCCACCCCGCCCCGCACCCGGCACTCCGGCAGGGTTGACGAGGCCGTAAAGCCCCGTTCTGTCGTCACATGACGCATTACGACGACATGACATGTCCGTCCTCCCTACACTAGCCCCCCCCCCCCCTCCCCCAACCCCACCCACCCTTGCCAATAACACCAGGGCTATCAACTCTGAAATTTTTGTACACCATTCAATTCAGATTTTTCTTCAAGAAAAATTAAAACTCGAATTTTTCTCTCACGCTTAGGATTGATTTTTAAATTTGTGCACCGAAATTCAGAGTTGTTCCCCCTCTCGCCATGGCACCCCGCCCCGCTCCCATCAGGCGCCGGCCACAGACGATACTTGACAGCAACTAGGCGTACGACGAGAAATGAATAAACGGTGGTCGCTTTGCCTGGCGGGCGCTGGCGCGGCGGGCGCTGCCAGGTCAGGAGTGCCAAGCTGGTGCTGCACTGGTGGGTGTGGGCGGGCGGGCGCGTCACGCGGCTGTGGCCGTGCAGGCGGGCCGGGCACACCGGACACATACGTGTCGACGTGCGGCCGGGCCGCTACGCGACGTGACTATGGCCACACGTGCGGCATGAATGTGAATTATGCACTAATCTTTCGGAATTTTTTTTTTACGCCGCGAGCGTGGTGGGAAAGGGGGGAAGCGCCATTCACACGGTATGGCGCCTCGTCTGACGCCCCCGCGCGCCCGCCCCGCGCCCGCCCCGCGCCCGCCCCGCGCCCGCCCCGCGCCCGCCCCGCCGCCCACGTCAGCAGGTACCCGCTGCCCAGCGCCGCGCCGGGAGCTTCTCAACTGAATCGGAATGGATCATGATAACTTTGGGTCGGGGTATTTTGCCCGGCGCGGCCCGGCGCGCGGCGGCGTGCCATCACGGTGCAGCGGTGAAGACGTCGCGTCGAGTGCCCATTACGGTACCTCGGGCACTTTTCTCACGGCGCTGTAGTCACCGATGTCACGTGTCATTCTCTCAAGTGGCCTATTGCCTCGTGACGATCAATGAACAACGTGACTTATTTTGCTAGAAACGCTTTTAAAACACTTTCAGTGCGGGGCGTTTTTATCTCCTATGATTTTACACGGGAGTGTGACCACACAGTGGCCATGCCGCACTCAATTTGGTGTTGGGAATATCCATGTACACCGCCCCGCCCTCGCGAAAGACCTCGCGGTTTGTGTAACGTACCCACCCCATCCAGCGGCCGCTTGGCGAGCTGGCCGCGGCGTGGCGCGAGAGTAAACAAGATTGAGGCATAACCCCATCCGCTGCATCGACATGTCCACAAACTAACACGCGGCTGTTGGCGCGGAATCACACACGCGCACCCCTGTCCATGTGTGTGCGCGTACGTGTGTGTGTGGGCGCGCCTGTCTTTCTCTTCCTGCGGAAAACAAACTCTTTCCCCCCCATCGTCCTACATTCTCTCTAGGACGTTCAGCAGCAGGTTAGTGTGTGGTCTTCCTCTTCACCCCCCACCCCGCCCCGCCCCTGCTCCCGGTATATCTGCTTCCACCGACGTATCAGAAAACATGAACCGCATTTCACTCCTCATGCCCGATCGCAAAATTGGAGTGAATCCGCTTACTTTGGTTGTGATACCGTACGGCCGCGGGGAGCCTGACCTGACCTGCCCGCTCGGGGCCCATACGCCCATGCGGACGGAGCGTGGGCAGGGCAGCCGCTGCGCTTCGCTGCTCGGACTCGCGTTTCACTGATATGAGCTGTGCGGGATGGACTCGGCTCGGCTGGGCGCCGCGCTACTGTGGCGCCCCCCCGCCCCCTCCTCTCCCCGGCCCCTGCTCCGCCCTTGCTGGGCTCGGTCGGGCGCGGGCAGAGTATTGCAATGAACACTCGTAAAGATTTTTATCGCCAAGCAGCTGTATAGCGGCGCCCCGGATCGCTCGTTGTTGCTATTTTGGCAGCAGCTCGCCGGGGATAATGCGCCAGAAACAATGTTGACTCAATCACTAAGCAGAGCGGGCGGAAACGAGCGGACGGACGTCTGTCTGTCTGTCTGTCTGTCTCTCTGTCGGGCCGTGGGCCCGGCCGTCGTGTTGCGTGCCCGGGCGAACGCACCCGGCGCGGGGCGGGAGGGAGGAGAACAATGACCAAGAATGACCGGCTTAGGGGTGGAATGACCAGGAATGGCTGGACCGCCGCGCCGGGGGCCGTGCCCGGCCGTGCCCCACGTCCGCCTAGCTCGGCTAAAATGACCAAGAATTACCTCGTATAAGAGAGAGGGGGCGGGGCGGGGGCGGTTAGGCCGGCCGTCTGGAACACTTCCGCGGTGTGGCGCGGCGGGGCGGGGCGGGGCGGGTGGAGTCCAGTCGGAGAGGTGAGCGGCTGCCTTTCTTATCTTTTCTGCACCCTGGTCGTCGCGCACGCCGGCGCGTAGCCCTGTAGCCGGGGCGGGCGGGGCGGGGCGGCCTCCCTGGGGGACTACTCGTCCTGGACGCGGGGGTGGGGGGCGGGGTGGGGGGAGCTCGATGTGTCCGGCAGCAGCGTATGCACGGGGGACCGCGTCACTGGGCCCCGCCTGGTTTCGCTGCGACTATTCTTTACGTTTAGAAGGCGTAGGGAGTGACACGCGCTTTTAAAGACCGCTGTGCCTCAGTAGCCGCCCGGTATCTAGATTCGCGCGTTTTCTTTTGTGGATAGACCGCAATGCACGCGTGGTAGTGGCGCTGTGCCACCTTTCTGACGGCGAGTCGGGGGTCTGCCTGCGCCGCCTTGCCCCCGGGCGCTCCTCTCCCCTCCCCTCTCCCGTCCCCTCCCCCTCCCCTCTCCTCCCCTCTCCGATGCAATCTCAGAAGCCCCCCCGCCGTGTCCCTGATTCATCCACGTGACTTTGCCATTAAATATAGAGCGAGCAGTCGCACCCGAGGGCCAGTCCAGTTGAGTCCAGCAGCCGCCCTGGTCTGCGGGGCGCGGCGGGGCGGGGCCAGCGGGCGGGGAACCTCAAGGGAGTGGAATCAGAGAGAGCCCCGCCCGCCGCGCCCCGCCGCGCCCCGCCGCCACTCCTCCCGGGTGTTTCTGTTCCGGTCCATCCTTTTCCCAGTGTTTTGTTTCCTCTACTCTCTTTTTCTCTCCTTTTTTTTTTACTGCGCGCCGTCGTCCTCCTATGTTGTGGATAAAGTTGTGTGTATTCTCAGGCGGCCGAGGGTGTGGCGGGCGTGGCGGTTCGGGGCGGGGCGGGAGGCCCCCCTGCCCCTCTCGCTTGCGGGCTCGCCGTCCGTCCGAACCAAGGGACAAGTCGGCCGCTGACTCTCCCAGGAGCCCGCCCCGCCCCGCCCCGCCTCGCCCCGCCTCGCCCCGCCCCGCCACCATGCACGCGTCTCTGCGCTGGCGGGTGCCGCGCCGCGCCAGCCCCCGTAAGGCCGCAACTTTGAACATTTCACCTGGATTGGCAATAACTCAGCCCCGGTGGTCCCGTTCCGCACTGGAGGCATCCCCCCTCGAGGTGTCATTATGTCCCGAGGTCCACCCCGCCCACCCCCACCTGCGCACCGCTCATCCCCCTCTCAAACTGCGTGTCTGAGGCGCCCCGTCATGCTTTTATATGTACATTTTTTTCTGCGCGGACGCGTGCGCTTTATTGTGCTTATTTTTCGCGCGTTCGGTATGATAATTATGAGTCAGAAAACGCCACTGGCGCTTTTGTCTCCTCCCCTTACGCAGACAGACAGGAAGAAAGACAGACGGACACGCTGGTTGCGTCGCTCTGTTCCTGTCGCCACCGCGCTGACGGTGGGCGCGACGTGACGCGACGCGACGGCTGATGACGAGAGTCAGAGAAAGAGGCGCGGGAATGGATCAGCAGAGGACCAGGGCGGTGCCCGGGGCGGGGCGGGGCCTCCCTCTGCTGCTGCTGCTGCCGCTGTCGCCAAGACGTCAAGAGCGTAATGAGCATCAAGTATTCATGTCATTATCTCGACGGGCCCGCCGGGCCGGGCCAGGGCGGGGCGCCTGCCTGACACATGTCGCCCCCGTGCGACAGCTCAGCGTGAGCCACTCAAACCCGCGCTCACATTATTCTTGCGCGCTGGAAATTTCTATATTTTTTTGTGCGGGACATGAAGAGTTAATGATAATTTCCATGGCGCAATGGTTTGGCGGTGGGCTGGGGTCGTGGCCTGAGCGCCGAGGTGAGGAGCTGCGCGGGCGTGCGGGGCGGGGCGGGGCGGGGGAGCAAGGTGGGATAGTGCTCATGTGTGTGTGAAGGGGACATAGGGCGAGGGGGTGGCGTGGCGTGGCGGGAGGGAGCACAGGTTAGGTAAATATAGGGCGGCTTTAAGAGCGCAGCGCACAACTTGGTGCGGAGCTCGGCCCGGCACACTTGCCTCACTTCTCTTCCTCCTCCTTCTCCTCCTCCTCCTGCTCCTCTTCCCCCTCTCTTCCCTTCCCTCTCCGGTCCTCTGTCAGACCGTACCATGCCGCAGGCGATCTGAATGGAACACAAACATAACGCCCATGGTGGAGGATAGAGCCGTCGTGACACACACACACACACGCACACTCACATCTCTCTCACTCCTCCCGTGCTCTGGTGGACCGGTGAGAGTGAGAGAGATGGGGAGAGCGAGGGTGGGTGTGGCCGCCGCGCCGCGCCGCCCACCATAGCGCCCACCAGGGCGCCCACCAGAGGGCCCACACTGCCGGATTATTTCGGGTGAAGGGGCAGGAAACAATAACAGACGGCGCCCCGCCCTGCCTCGCCCCGTTGAGCCTCGCCCCATAGGACGAGGAGCAGGAGGTGGTCCCCAGTATGTAGTTCGAAACGTGTGTAGCCGCCCGGGCATAGCGCGGTGTGTGTGAGGGGTTCAGACTGAGCGAGCAGGGCGCTCGCTCATGGGTGCGGGTGCGAGTGCGTCATGTGCTGAACGTATCGCCATGAGTGCGAGTGAGAGAGAGTGAGAGAGAGACAAAAGACTCCCAGAGGTCCGCCGCGCGCGCGCAGCTCGCGGGCAGCCGAGAGTTAGTTGTGGGGCGCGGGGCGCGCGGCGTGGCCAGCGGAGATGTCCAAGACGCCATAAGCGTTGAGGCGCCTGCCTCCTCACTGGCCGGGCTGGGCCGGGCCGGGCCGGACAGCCGCCGTCCTTGTCTGGCTGGAGCGGGGCGCCAGGGGCTCGCGTGAGTGCGAGTGAGACGGGCGGACGGCGCGGCGGTAGGGAGGGAGGGAAGGCCCCGCCCGCCCCGCCCGCGCGGCCCCCGCGCCCCGACGCCCCGCCGGCACCCCGGCCGGGCCGCCAGGAGCTTCCGCGCGCTGCCGAGAGATGGCGCGAGCGTTGCCGCCGCGGAGTGCAGCGCAGCGCGGAGCGTAGGCGGCGCGCGGAGCAACAGCGGCCTGCCTGATCCCTGGCCCGCCCCCCCGCCCCGCCCGGACATGAGCCCGGCACAGTCTGTCCGAGTCTTACGCCCAGTCGGAAATCACCTCTTTCGCATTAAAATGTGCAGAGCGCACTGACCGCCTTGTACAGCCTGGTTAGAGAAACCAGTGCCGAGAGGCGACCGCTCCGCTCTGCCGGACTGCAGGACGCGAAAAGGGAAACGCTCCCGGCTGCTCCATAATTCCCCGCATACAGTTCCGCACCGCGGGGTGGTTCGGCGCGGGGCGGGGCGGGGCGGGGCGGCCTCCGCTGTCAATCAGTTTGAGAGTGGGGCGCGGGGGAGCAGAGGGTGTCTGGTCAATGCTTCTTCTACTTCCCCGAGCAAGCGTCACAGAGGATAATGCCCTGAGGAAGACCCCCGGCCACCCCCTCCGCTTCACCCCTCCGTGCTATCTGCAGCTAGCTGTCGTTGTGGCACCCGCCTCCACCGCCACCCTGTTGCGTTCGTTTGGTAGTGCTGCTGCTGGCCCTGCGCTTCGCTTTGATTTTTTTCTCTCCTTCTCACTGTGCCCTTTGATTTCCTTTTTATTCGCCACTCCCTGGCGGGCCGCGCACGGTACGCCGCCTGGCGGGTAGGCAGCCGGCTCACAGCCGTGCGCAAGTGGCTGCCTACCCGCCGGGGGACCTCGCCCGACCACAGGACTCGGCAGCGCGGTCGGCAGGCCGCCGTAACGACGCGAAACAAGGCGGCGAAAATAACAATGGCCGCGATTTGAAATCAATTTGGTGCCCTCGAATTATCTCTTGTCAATTGGGTTCCGGAGGCATCGCTGCGCTCTAATGATGGAGCGGCCTGGGGCGGGGCGGGCGGCGGCGGGCCAAAGGGACCCGGGAAAAAAGTAATCCAATTGCTGACCACTGCGGCGGGGCGGGGCGGGGCGGGCGGGGACACTTGCGCAGTGATTCGCCCCGGCCAGTCTTAAGTTCGGCGCCCCGCCGCGCCCTGCTCCGCCTCGCGGTCCCGCTGCTACGTGGGAGCGAGAGCGCTGCCTGCCTGGAGGGAAGTTGTCATCGTTTTGTGTAAATTGCTTTGCCAAGGGACCTGTAGTGTAGTGTGCGCGTGCGGCGCGGGCGGTCTGATTTAAACTCTCTCTGTCGCCTGCCGTCGTCACCTCCCGCCCCGCCGCGTCGACTCGTTAGAGACATCGCCGCATCCCGCTCCCGCCCACTCAGAAGCAGCCATGCAATTCGATTTGATATCGAATTTCTTGATTTCCTTTTTGTTACTTCACCGCATTGCTTGCTTTGCTTTTTTTTTTTTGACCACCCCCACTCCCTTGTCCTTGCAGTCCGTTGGAGAGAGAGAGAGAGAGAGAGAGAGAGAGAGAGAGAGAGAGAGAGAGAGAGAGAGAGAGAGAGAGATGCGGAGTAATGGCCGTGATCAAGAAGAGGTGGCCTCGCTTGGATGCCCCCACGAGTGTCCCTAGGAGTGTCATCCAGGGCGGAGGGGGCCTTGTCCTCCCGGCCTGGCCTGATCACTCAGGGCCGTGCAGGGGCGGGTCCAGGGCCTGCTCGGGGGGGGGGGGGCACCTATGAGTGTCCACGCGGGGTGGTGATTGGAGAGGGCGAGGCGGGGCCGCTAACGGGACGGCGAGTTATTGTGGTGACCAGCGTGGGGCCATAGAGAGGGAGAGATGACGAGTGCTTCTCCTTCTCTCTCACTCTCATGTAACCCCGCCGCGTACGCCGCCGGGCACAGGGGGGCGTGCCGTGAAGTGACTTGCGGGGCTTGAAGTGTTGTGGTGGCGCTGTAATGTCGTGGACAGGACAGGCTTGCTGTCAGCCCGGCCGAGGCGGGGCGGGGCGGGGCGGGTGTGAGGTTATTAAAACTGGCCGCTGCTGCTACTGTGCGACGCCCGCGGCGGCGTGATGCTGTCCGTGTCCCTCTGGGCGACCCGCGCTGCCTGGCGGGGCGTGGCGGGGCGTGGCGGCTGTCCTCGCCTCTCATTACATGCTAATGCCGTTGGCTCCCGTATGTGTCTCTCATCGCACCTTTTCACGTTAGAGACATGTCTCATTTCCAAGAGAGAGAGAGAGAGAGAGGGAGGGAGGGAGGGGCGACTGGTGACACGGGAGATGCGGTCAGCGATGTAAGTTTCCAGCGCGCCCTCTTCCTCTGACTCTTCTTCCTTACCGGGTGAAGGAGGACGCTGTTCCTCGCTGGCCAGCTGCTGCTGCTGCCGCTGTTTGACCAGCACGGCACAATAACACACACAGGGCCGTCACGCTCCCCACGGGCTGCCGCGCCTGCTGTCAGAAGGAGAGGGGCTTTAGTTTCGGAGGAAAAACGTCGGGACGTGTATATTTTTCGATGCCGACCGGCCGACCGGGCGGGCGGCGCGTCCAGCGGCTGCGTATCCCCGCCGTCAGAGGTTGTCTGAAGCCGCTGCCCGGCCCGGCTGCGGGTAAGTGGTGGCGCACCCGAAAATTATAACCACCTAGCACCAGGGATGTGAATGAAAAGTGACACACACATACGTACGAGCGCGCGCTCACACACACACACGACTCATGACGAAGTGGGCAGCCGTGGGAAAAAAAGGAAGCGAAGAAGTGGTCAGAGGCGAGGCTGCGAGATGGTGGTAATCACGCAGCATTGCAGTCGGTCAATCGGTGTCGAGAAATCACCCGGAGATGCATGCAGCATCGGTTTTCACACACACACACACGTGATCATGCGAGTGATTATGGAGCGATCAGTAGGTTCTGCTTGTTACTGTCGGCCGCCGCTCTGCTTAGGGGTGGTGTGCGGCAGGGCAGGCGCACTGCTGCAGCTAAGTCCATCCCGTGCACGAGGGGAGAAGTATCTATTTTCACGACGCGGAAGCTCGCGGAAGCCTTGTGCGCCATAATCTGAGCGCGCACCGCCACGGCTTTGACAAACATTTATCCGAAACTTGGTGTCGCTACGGGGGAAAAAATCAGTACACCTGGCTTTAGTGCTGCCCACCCACCTGATGAGCGTAGTTCAGGCGCGCGGGAGGGACCGGCCGTCCGCCCGCGAGTCTTCGTACGGCTAATTACACACTGGCCTGCTGCTTTGCATCCGGCGGCCAATCATTTACAGACAGTCCGAACCGAACCAGCTGGTCACCGGGCCGACCAAGTGTGCTATATCTGCTGGCTGGATGGGATGGAGGTTATTCAAGAGGGGTACTCATCGAATACCTAGGCGCGCTCTTTTTAAAAAAAGGTAACTAAGGACAACACCTGTTACTGCTGCCTTTTGTTTCCCGCTGAACTCTTTCCGCCTATGTGAGGCGGTCTTTGTCTTTGATTGTGCCCGTTTTCCAGTTCCTGCGCCGTCCGGCCCGGACCCGGGCCCGGCCCGTGGATCTGTTCGAACGGCGCTGGTTCATTATCTATCTCTCTCACTCCCCCGCGCGGCCCGGCCCCGGCCTGGGCCCAGAGTCAGCAGAGATGAAGAATGGAAACTGCCGCAGCGCGCTTTCATCGTAGGAGCGCACGGCGTGGCGTGGCGTGGCGTGGCGTGGCGTGGCGGCCCAAACTACTCTGTGCAGTCACGCACCGCTGGGCTCCCTTCAATTGTTTCGCGGTAATGGGCGGGCCATGAGCCGGACCGGGCCGGGCCGGGCTGGGCGGTGCCATGAGGGCCACGCCATAAGACTCTACGCAGTTTGGATTTGCAGCCATGAGTAATGAGAGGACGTGAAAGTGTCTGACCTTTGGGTCTGGTGCCGGGCCGGGCCGGGCCGGGCCGGCCCCGTGTGCTCATGGGAACGGTATCCAAGCCTTGTTCAAACACATGGCATGCGATTGTTTGTCTGGGCGGGCGCGCGACGGGGCGGGGCGGGGCGGGAGGAGGGAGGGTTTGCTAGTGTGGTCTTATAAGGGGCACATCCGTGAGTGTTCCGTTTGCTGGCCGGATACCTCTTGACGAGCATGCAGATGGAGGGGGGGGGGGGGGGTGAAAGGTGAGCGAGAGGAGGTGAAGGATTGGGTCCGCCTCCCCGAGCCGCCCGCGGCCTGCTGCTGCTGAGGGCCGAAATGAACGAATCGTGCTCAGGTCTATGGGAAACGAGGAAAGGAAAGAAACGGGAGAGGGGGGGGGGGGGGGCAGTGCGAAGTGCGCGCGCCCTAGCGTGTTTCGTGATACACGTGTGTTGTGGGCCGCGCCGCGCCCGCCCCGCGTATCCGATGTGATGTGCACAAAGTACGGGGAGCGCGCAGCTTTGAAAATTCATTTCCATACTTCCGGTGTGGATGGCCACGCCTGGATGAGTGTGTCCATTATATGGGCCCGGCGGGCCTGGCCGGGCGGGCGGGCGGGCGAGGTGATCCGGCGGACCACATCGCTGTTTGACCTTGCTGCCGCCCCGCGCCGCTGCGCAGTCATCGTGTTATGCACCGGGCCCGGCCCTGTCTGTACAAGTCTGTACATAATATAATATCGATCTGTTTTTAAAATAATGTCAGATTGAATGAAGTTTCTTATAAGATATCATAAATCAGTCATGTTCTAATAGATTTTTTTTAAAAAATTTGGTAACGTTTGCGCTTTGTATCACACGAAAACTGCATTCAATAAGTCGGTATGTTCAACGCACAACCCGTGACGTGCGCACGCTGCTCGCTGTGCTCATCGCCGCCGTCCTCGTGGCTGCAGTACACGCTGCGCCCTCTTTTAGCCGAACTAATGAGCGAGATAATTAGCAGTGTTTGACAGTGTAGCGCTATAACCCGTTTCCGCCGGCCCCGGGCCCGGCGGCGCGGGGATAACCGGAAGGACCCCCGCGCGGCTAGAGGACGCCCTAGACTGACCGGAAGCAGCAGGTCTCTGCGGGTGCGCCCGCAAGGCACAGGTGTGTATGAGGAGGCACCGGTGTGCGATGCGATGCGATGGGGGGGATGTGACCTATGTGTCCGTCAGAAAGGTTACGTTGGTAAAACTCTGCTTTTATTTTATTTTTTCCACAATTTCCCGACGCGTTTCTCCCGCCATTAGAGTCGTTACGCCCTAAATCGGGCGTCCTGCACTAGCATATTGCTATTCGCATTGCCATTGTCTGCCCCGGGCGGCGGGGTCGCGCGGGGAGGTCAGGCCGGTGGACGCGGCCATATTCCAAACACAGGACTGTGTTTATTCTAGCCTACTCACCGGAACAATGCCAGCCGTGCCATACCCTACCAGCCCGGCCCGAGGCTGATTTGCATTAGTTGCGTCCAGCGGCGGCGGGGCGGGGCGGGGCGGGCCGGGGCGGGGCGGGCCGGGGCGGGCGCCACATACAGCGGGAGTGCATCGCGGGCTCCCAGGTCAGGGTCGGGGCGATTTCGCATTCCAACAAAATGTGTGTTTTTTTTTTCACCCGTACTTTTCTCAAACTTTATTTTTGCGTTAAAGAAACCATCCTAAACAGCTTCTCGCTCATGTTTGTCGGTCGGTTACGCGCCCCGCGTCATGACGGTGCGGACCTCCCGCACGCCAGGCCGGGCCTGTCCAGGGCCGCGTTTGATTCCCAGCGGGGCGATTTCCGCCGAATGCGTTTTAATTTTATGCTCGGCGGAAAGAGGGAGTCTAAAGCTGCGGCCGCTATGGCGTCCGGCGCGATAAGCGGGCAGGAAACGAAAAATGCATATTTCAGTTGACCCCACCGGCACCGGAGGAAGTAGGGGTCACCACGTGGTCGCTATTGAAATATATTTTTAGATTTGGGATAAGAAAAATGTACGGCTCTGCTCGCGGAAACTTTTCGTCATTTCTGATGTCGCTGGCTCCTGAGCCCGATCCTCTCCGCTGAGCGCATTAAACATCTTTACGGTTTTAACTCTTCTCCGGACCTCCCAGACTGGGGAGGGGAGGGGATGCGGGAAACGGGCGGCTGCTCCATAGCCTGGAGGAGCAAAAATCAATCGGGGACGCGGCGTTCCAGCCGGGCGGAAACCAAACTAGCAGACCATGAGTTTGAAACGAGAGGAACTGTCTTGACTGTCCTGGGTTCAAATCTCAGTCTGTCCCTTTTGTCGTTCACTAGCTGTTTTCTCCAATCTGCTTTATGGTTATATATCCCACATGATCAAAGTGGTGATTAAACGTGTCCCTTTTTATATGAGGAATGTGTGGCAAACTTCACGCGTTTACAACCAGAGCCACGGCCTGCTTTGTGAGTGTGCTATCCGAATGGCCCCATAAAAATATTCTTGTGCTGTCTGTCTTCTTTATCTTCCGTCAGGCATCGGCCTCGGCACCGACTGATGCCCGAAACCTCTTTTTACAGCCCTTAGTGTTAGCATACGAAGAGTCCAGCAGAGATAGACTTTGTAACATTTTTTGGTCCGTTCCTCCATTGACAACGACCCCGACGGTATGTGTGGTGATCTGAGTCTGCATGGGAGAGCTGGTTACAGTGAGTTCTTTTCTTACTCTGCTGTGTAGTTTTTATGTGTGACAATATGCCACCCCAACGCGACAATTTTTTCCAAAAATTATTGTGCACTATCTCGTTTTTTTCTGACCAAACTTCCATCCTAACCTAACATTGTAAGCAAATGAGCGTCGGTTTTATGGGGGCTTAAGGAGCTTTTAAAAATAGTGCGTTTTGCCTTTACCAAAAGGGGAAAAAATCCCCTTTTGTTTTCTCTAATATATTCTTGTATTCTCGGCTCAAAACTGTCTGACCTCGCACCTCCTCACCTGAACATCGCCACGCCGCCACCTCCTCTTCTTTTTTTGTGGAAATGCAGCAGCAACACGTTAGCGACCCAACGAGGGTCATAAAACAACAATGGAGTGTCCTGCTCAGCAGCGACATGCAGCCGCCGCTGGAGCTGCTCTTCCTTTTTTTTCGCGCTGCCTCGCTCTAGACAATGACCGCTAGTTGGGCCGTAAGCAAGCAGGGGGGTTCATAACAAAAGAAGCGCAGATTTCTCTTTGGAAATGAACTAATTCTCACAAGGCTCCAGCCCCTGTAGAAGCGGCAGTGGAGCAGCTTTGCCGTTACCTGCAGACCCTTCTCGGTGGTTGGTTCCGCCTGTATTGCATACTGTGAGGTCTCTGTATCCCTGTATACTCGTTTTACCGCCCCTGCCACTGGCAGAGCGTCCCTTCGGCAAATACAATCGCCCGTTCCATATGGGGCCGTGCCATGGGCCAGCCGCCTCTGTTTGCTCAGGCAAATTTGAGCGTTTGGACATTTTTGCTTTTGTCCGGCGTTGGCCTGTGCGAGTGTGTGCGTGTTTGCAATGCGAGCCACATTTGGGATGCAAACCTCGTTCTGTGCTGAATATGTGAGGCGTGCACCACAGCGTTGGCCGGGAGGGGGGTGGGGGCGGCAGTAGGTCCGGACTCGAATATTGGCTGTTGCTGCAAAAATGTCAATATATCCAATCATGCGCGACTCTTAACGCCACTCTCTTTTCTCTGTTTGGCAGCGGTCTTCAGATTTCGCATTGTCAGTTTCGTCAACCTCGGACAGCTCCGTCCCCACTGCCACGGCAGGTGAGTAGTCTACTCCTGCGGGAGCCTCCCCGAGTGCCTTGAGTGCGCCGTCCCTCCACCGCACAGCCCCGCTAGCGCCCGCCACGCCCGCCAGGTGGCGCCACCGCGTCCCTCGCGCCTCGTATTTCCGCCAGGCGACAGAAGGGACTGCGGCGGCGGCAGGCGGCGAGCTGTCAATTCGGTAAACGCGGGCCGTTGCGAAATAACTGTTGCTGTTGTTGGGATTGCGTCGCAGTGCCCGCCCCGCCCCGCCCCGCCCCGCCCGGCCCCTGCAGTGCCCCGCGTCCACCTCGCTACCCCATATCGTTGTGCATGTTATTTGCACGCCGCAGTCCCCCTCGGGAGCGATAGCTTTTGCTCAGCATTTTCCCGTTTCCCTGCCGGGCAGTATTTTAAACCCTCCCGCCCCGCGCGAGTGTGTGTGTATGTGTGTGTGGACGCGGATTGGCCTGCTGTGCCGCTGCTGGACCGCGCGGATGGACTGCGGCGGGGCAGGTGTCCGCGGCGTGGCGTGGCGGGGCGGGGCGTGGTGACAGGATTTGCGCCCCCGCTACTCTACGAAATAAGCCCGGTGAGAGGGGTGGGGGGTTAGGTGTGTGTAAGCCCAACGGTGCGGCAGAGCGGGCGCGCGCGTCTGTACTGGACATGGAACTGCAATTTAGAGCATTTTCATATTTGTTCGAGTAATCGGCTGTGAGTGGCAGAGTGTGTGTGTGCGTGTGTGCGAGTGATACTAAAGGGTAGAGGCGTGTCAATCGAGCTTTTCTCTCTCTCTCTCTCTCTCTCTCTCTCTCTCTCTCTCTCTCTCTCTCTCTCTCTCTCTCTCTCTCTCTCTCTCTTGCTCTCTCATTCTCTCTCTCCTTTTCTCTCCCGCTAGTTTGGAGAGAGGAAGAGAGAGAGGTAGGCCTAATTGACGCAGACTTCCGCATTCAGCTACATAGTAGTATGGGCGGGCACTGTGAGCTTTTGTACCCCCCCGTCCCTTACCCAAACTCTTTGTACGTGCCAAATGTTGGCTCATCCGGAGCGACTAACAGCGTGATCAGACCCCGCCGCGCCGCGGCACCGAACACCGGGCTCTGCGCTCCGCGTGTCAGGAAAACAAAACCAAATGAGATGGGTCGCGTCGGGCCGGGCCGGGCGGGGGCGGCTACACTTGACCTGTACTTTTGGACTTTTCCTATATCCTCCTCAACGCGATGACATTGGAAACGGCCTCACCTCGCCTCGCCTCGCGGCCTCGGCCCGGCCGGCTCGCTACAGTACACACTCACTCGCGGTGAGCGATGAGAGCGGCACCACTATACAGCGCGATGACGTATGATCGCGGCTACGAGTGTCGTCCGTCTGACACATATAACGCGTTTTGCATGTCGCGCACCGCGAGGTTCATTTGTCAAGATTCGCTTCGCTTGGCGCACCGCGAACAACCAACCGGCCGCGCGCGGACGACTTTTGAAAGCGAGCAAGGGTTTGGAGGGAGCCTGCCCTGCACTGCCCTGCGCACTCTCCTCCGGCCTCATGTCGAAATGCTCGCCGCGCGTCCGTATTCCGCCGGCCGCGCGCGGGCGCGCAAGCTGAGCTAAATTAATTGGCGAGGCTCACAATGAAATGAAGGGCCGTAAATTCAGATCGCCAAGCCCCGACCCGACCCGGCAGTCGCAGTGAGTTTGCGCGCGCGTCGCTATGGCCTTCCCTCGGGCCGGCGGGGCGGGCGCGCCGCGCGGTGTTCTTGTCTGTCGCGCGGGAGCCCCCCGCCCGGCGGGCAGGGTAAGTCCAACCCCTGCGCGTCCGAGCCAACCGCAGCGCTCTAGAGAGGAGAGCGAGCGACTCCCCGCAGGACCGTGTTCTGTAAAGCTCAGCACCGTCCCTCCCATTTTCAATTGTCTTAGAGTTTTGGTGCGCGCGGACAAGTTTTCAAGTTTTTTTTTTGTGACGATGATATGACGTTTTAGCTATACTACGCGCAGACGGGCCTCCGCTCTAGTCGTTCTCCTGACCCATGACCTCCTCGGCCGTGCCCTGCCACTGCCACCAGCGGCGGTGGGGGCGGCGCGGCGGGAAACAATCAGTGCAGGCCGGGCGGGGCCGGGCCGGGCCGGGAGCCGCCACCATCCTCATGCATTCATACATGCATTCCGTAATAAACCCCCAGCTGTTCCCTGATTGAGGAGGCGAGGCGAGGCGAGGCTCTTTCCCTTTCAGCGCCCGGCCCGGCCCGGCCCATCGCGGCCCTGCTGCTAAAAGGCCGCGCCCGCCCCGCGCCGCGAGGTCGGCGAGCAGGCACTTCCCTCATCATGCACTGCGAGCGTCCTTCATTAATTTCAAACGCTTGAGCTTAATCAAGCGCAGGGTGGCGCGGCGTGGAGGGGCGCGGCATTCAGCTCTATGTACGGACGTACTCTCTGCTGCTGCTGCTCTTTCTGCGGCCCGTGTGTGTGTGGGCGCGCGCGCTAGGCCCCGCACTGCTGCTGCCCTTGGCTTTTGTAGGGTGCTGCTGCTATATTGCCGTGAGGTAGCAGCGTTATACCCCTCTCACCCCTCTCCCTCTCTCTCTCCTGCAAGCCCCTCTTACCCCCCTCCCCCCTTTTCCACCACCACCTCACGTCAGTCTGCTGCCTCTACCACGTCCGGGGGATGAAAACTGCCGGAATGATGGGGCCGATATCGATGATTGCCCGCTCTCCCTTCTCTCTCTCCCTCCCTCCCTCCGCCTCTCCCTCCTTCCTGCTCCTTTTCCTCCCCGCGCAGAGAGCGGGGAGCCTTGCTGCCCTGCTACCCTCCGCGCCTCGGCCAGAAAACATGATCCGCAATAACGCCGCAACACGCTGCTTCCGGCGGGCGCCACCAGAGGGCGCCTCGCCCCCGGCGCTAGTCTGGTATGAATCACAGACCGCGGGGCGGGCGGTCGCTCGCTCGGTCGGACGGGCGATCATTGTGCGCGGCCGATCTGCGGAGGCGATATTCCCTCTATTCATCCCTCATACAGCGGAGCCCCCGGCCCGGCCTGGCCCAGCCCGCCCCGAGCCAGACGGTTGCGCGGACCCCGCCCTGCTGAAAAGGAAAAGGTCAGAGAAACGCGCCCCGCCCCGCCTCGCCCAACACGTGTGTCCGGCCGATGAGGCACGATCGAGAATGAAAAAAAAAGTAGAATCGATAGGTATTTGAAGCAGCTTGATAAGGGCTGTTTTGCAGGGGACGGAGAAGTGCGCCGCAAAGGCCGAGTGCGAGGAGAAGCAGGGGGCAGGGCAGGGCAGGGGACGTGGGACCGGCCGGGAGCGCAAGCTCAGATATGCCGTGCCGGGCGGGACCGGGGAGGGTTGGGTCGCCTGTTAATATGGACCCACATTGCGAACGGAAGCTGTGAGTGGAGCTCCACCCCCTGCCGAGGTCGGCATAACGCTCCCCGCCGCGCCCCGCCCCGCCCCGCCACGCTCCCCCGGCTCTGCCCCGCCGCCTCTCAATTCGCGACAATTTTCGTATTAAAATCGTCTCCCCTCTCGGTCGACCCCTGCTCGCCTAACTTTACCCATCCAGTGGGGCGTGGCGGGGCGGGGCGGGGCGGGGCGGGGCGGGCGTGGGGCGGGGCGGACGGACACATCCACCCCTAGTGGCGCTCGCCAACCTCACTGCACGCTAATAATCCAAGGCACATCTGGGCGCGGCGCTGGCCTGGCCTGGCCCCGGAATTAGTTGACGACCCCAGCACCACCGCCGCCACCACCTACAGAGGGCGGGGGAGGAGATAGAGAGGCCCTGTTAAAATCTTACGCCCAGAATTGACAAAGTTCATTTTATTTCTCGGTTTTTATAATTTTTAATCAGAAGACAAATTGGACGAGGGCAGTGACGGTGGGCTATAATTTAAAATGCTGCGAATTCTCGCTCGCTCGCTTCCCGGCCGGACGGGGCGTGCTAAACGGGCGGCGGATTTGAGGCAGTCTCGCCCGCCCCGCGCCCGGTGATGCAGACGTCTCGTCGTGTCATCGGCGGCGCCGCTATTTTTACCCCGCCGCGCCCTTGCTGCCCCGCCCCGCCCCGCCACGCCCCTCTACGCGACCATTTCTCTTCTCTTTCGCATTCTCCGACCTTTCGATCGCCTGCGGTACGGCGTGTGTTCAATCTCTTCCCGCCAATGCTGTCGCCCCGCCCCGCCCCGCCCCGCCCCGCCCCGCCGCCTCGTCGCGATCTTTACCCCCGGCTTCCGTCCCCGCGGCGTGGCGAGTCAGATTCTGCCGCATGCCCCTTTCTCTCCCCCCACCCCCCTCTCTTCCCCCACTGTCCCCTTGCCCATTTCACGAGTTTGGGTCTGCTGCTTTCCGCGAGGAGGTCCTGCCCCTGCCGCCGTACCGCGTACCGCGTGCTCTGCTGAAAAGCAGAAAGCATCTTTGTGACAAAAGTGTGAAATGCCTGACCGCCCCGCCCGGCCACACGTCAGAATAAATGTGGTGGAGGAATGTGGGTGAGCGCGCGGGGGTGGGGGGGGGGGGGGGTGACGGATGGGGAGGGAGAAGGGCGGCATGGCAGCGAGCCGGCACGACCATGGGCGCGCGGCAGGGCGGCAGGGCGGCCCAGCATGATAATGAACATAATGTGTGAAATGAGGCCGGCTGACGGGCCCCGCCCCGCCCCGCCCCGCCGCGGGTGACAGAGAGGGAGGGAGGGAGGGAGTGGTGGGAGGCGGAGCAAGATGCGCCCGATTTCCATCCTGGCAGAGTGCGGTATTACCACGGTTCGCGGCGCCGGGCGCCCGAGCCAGGCCAGAGCGCGTATTTAGACGTAATAGCCGTGTCTGAGCGGTTTGACTTGGCTTCCCCTCCCCCCACCCCCCGCCTCACTTTTCCCCCCTACCTCTCTTCCTCTCGCTTCTCCGCGCTTTGGTTCCCTTTTTACTGAAGCTTCGATACCTTATATTTTTTTCTTACATATCAATGCTATTTTGGGGGTAATTTAACTGATTTTAGATAGTAGTAGTGCACGAGTAGGTCGATGGCGCAGACACTCCTGAGAGTCCTCTGTACGCCCGCCGCCTTCGAGTGTAGAGATATTTCTGGCCCTCTCAGTTTTGTCAATCTGGTGCGGAGGGCTCCGCTGTCCGGTCAAACAGAATAAAGAAGCACGCTGCTCTCTGACCCTCTGCGGCCCCAGCCCAGCGGCGGAGGAGATTGGGGGCCGCCGCGCCCCGCCACGCCCCGCCACGCCCCGGCTCCTCGTGTGACAACTGATATTGCGTGATGTATCGGCTCTAAAAACATGCAGCGGACTGACCCTCGGCCAGCGAGGCGAGACCGCGCGGACCTGCTGGGGACCTGCAGGCGACCCCTGCCCGACCTCCTCCTCCTCTACGATTTTTATTTTTTGATGAAAAAAAGGGAAACGGAAGTCCTCGGGGACCCGTTGGTCACTCCCCTTCGACTCCCATCTAAACGCCTCGACAGTTTACGGGTCTCTCCTCCGCACCCTGCTGCCTCCCTCCCTCCCACCCCGCGCTGCGCCCCTCGCACCGGGCCGCTGCGAAACAGAACTCGCCTCGCGGAATGACAACAGAAAACGGGGGAGGAAAATTAAAAGTTAAATAAATGAGTTTTGCGAGAAGATAACACGTGTTTTGCGTATACTTATAGGGCATCGGGAAAGAGCAGGAGCAGTGTTTCCTGCGCGCGCGCCAGTGTCGTTCGAAATTCACGGGCAGTATACAGGCTGTAAACGAATTCTGCCCCCTCCAGCTTCCCCTATCGCCCCACCTCCCCCTTCCCCTTCCCTGCTTGGACACACACTTTCGCGAAGAGAGAAAGAGAGAGATCGCGAAGTTTGTGGCGCTCACACCCTTAGTCACGCCGCGAGGGTGGAGGCCCTGACCGGCGCGGCGCCCCCGCTGCTGGTCAGGGCGGGGTCCACGCACGCACACACACACACGCACACTCTGCTGCCTTCTCTTATATTGATGTGGTCCCGCGGGGAACACTACTAGTATATAGTTTCCTCACATATCATGTAATGCGTGGACTCGGCCGGACCGGACCCGACCCGGCCTCCGCCTCCCTGCCTCCCCACGGGAGTGGCGAAGAAGAAGGGTGCGTAAAAATGTCGTGCCGGAGAAAATTACAGATCGGCGCCGGTGCGCGCGGCGGCGCGGGGTCATGGCGGGTGCCGGCCGGCCGGCGTCCCGACGCTGGCTCTGACCTCTGCCGGACCGTAACGGCGTCGGCGAGGAGGTCGGCGCCGAGTAGGGACCGGGAGCAGATCCCGCACCGACGTCGTGCGTCGGCGCCGCGGCGGTGCGCTCGCAGCCCTATTGGAAACAGGCGGGCGGCAGAGGCCGGGAATAGCAGCGCATAGCACTTATCTGACGGCGGAATTGTCTCGGACGGGGAGTAGGGTGCGGGGCGGTGCGGGCCGGGGTCTGCTGCTGAGAGTGAGCACGTGTCACACGCGACTTAGGACCTATTATGCCACGCTGGCTTATAACAGACGCCCCTCCTTTCGGCTAATGAGAAGGTGCGTGAGGGTGCCGTGCTGCAGCAGGGCGTCGTCCTTGTGACGCTTGGGGGCGGGTAGGACACGACACGCCAGGTCGGCGTCAGAGGATGGCGGCGATGACACGTGCGGTGCGGGGAGGCCGGCGCGCAGGCCGCAGGACGACCTGGGGTTGGGGTTGTTGCGAGGGTTCCAGCGGTTTAACGGGGCAGGATCGTAAGCCGGGTGCTGGGTTATTCCAATGCGCTATTGGTGTCTGTCGATGACTGGTGTCTTGGGAAGTTGTAGTTTAGGATTCCCTTACTCTGGGTTTGGGCCAGGTCTCCCTCTCCGCCTCGACCGACCTGCGGAGGACACGAGACGGACCTGGAGGTTTTGGCCCTAGATTAGGGCCGAGACAAGACGGCTCTTCATAAATCGCCGCTCCGCTGCGCAGGGCCGGGGTGGGCCGGCCGCCCCTTGGCGACACTATGCGTAATTTGTACGTTATCGCGGTGGAGATGGGCCCGGGGCGGGGCGGGGCGCGTCCGGGGGCCGGCCGCCGGGCTCTGGTGGCGCCGGCGCTCGGCCTCGGTATCAATTGAACGTCTGGGTATGTAGGCGTGGAGCCTCGCACGAGGTCACCGCTGCAGGCTGGTATAATAGTACTAAGTACTGACGAACATGAAAACCTAGATGGTTGTGAAATTGATAATACGGATCTTGCTAGGTATTATTTATTGGTGGAAGCGGTTATTTGCACCGACCGGCTCTTCGTGGGTTCCGCTCTGTTTGGTTATGTATCACGTGCGTGTGAGTCCGCTCGGAGGCCCAAACGGCCCGGTCCGGCCCGTCTTTTCCGGGCTGAATGAAAGATCTGCCGTCTACCTGGATGCATGACGGCGGGGGCGGGCCCGGGGCCGGGCTGGCGCCCGAGGGTGCTGCCAACCTGATAGACATCAAGCAGGGGTGCCCGGCTCGCCTGGCGCCAACGGCCTTCCGGGCGCGCGCGCGCGCGTCCTTGCTGGCCTGCGTGGTGTTGCTGAGTGTCTCCAAGTTTTGACTGCTACATAATGACTCCCCCTGTTACTTTTGGCACATGTCATTATACCCGATCGGGCGGGCGCTGGTTGTGTCCTGCTGCTCGTGCTATGAGGGGTCCCGGATGATTTGTGTCTTCCCCTTTGCTTCGGCAGTACACTGGTGGACGTCGAATTGGGATGTCTCTCTGCCGTTTAGATAAGGGAGGGATACGGGTACTGTACCTGGGGGGCGCCTGGCCTGGCCCCGCCCCGCGCGCATAGGCCCGTCGGCCCCATCGGCAGCCGGGCCCGGCATGGCAGCACTCCTAAACATATCAAAAGGAATTTCTCTGACTCGGCCCTGGAGTCCATGCTCGGCCCCATAAACCCTCTCACGCGGGCGGTGGCGGGGCCCCGGCGCGCCCCGGCCAGCCCGTCCCGCCCCAAACTACCGCCTCGGCCCGAGCGCGGCCCCTGCCCCGCCCCGCGCTAACTTTTTATATCATTTCATTTTCACCGAGCAGGGCAGTGAGAGGGAGTAGAGCAGAGGTCCAAGACGTGTGCGCCCCGCCCCGCCCTGGCCGCTGTACCGGCGGGGTGAGGTGAACCATCAGGACTTATAGCGGCCCGGGCCGGCAGCCGCGCGGGCTCCCCCCCGCCCTCCCCCGCTGATTCGGGTGTGAGTTTGTTTGGGGAGGGTATGAGAAATGGCTCATGCGGTTTCGGACGGGCCACTCAGCAGTTCGCTTTTGCTTGCCCTCGTTCTATCGCAGCTCGCTGGCCAGCCATTCCCGGTAATAGGCAAAGTTGCGACCGTGGAAGACAGGCGTCTGTGTTCGCGTATGAGGGGAGGAGGGCGTTCGGAAGTGTAGAACATGGACCGAGTTTTGTCCTCAATTATTTTATTTACGTATTACAGGTTTATGTTTTATAAATATAAAATTTTTTGCCGCGCGCGATTGCCGTGCGACGGAAAGTGGCGTCGGCCAGCAACGGCGCCGCGGCGGGGCGGCGTGCCCCTGCCCTGCCACCCCTCTGCACCGCACTGCGGCCGCGGGCGGGGCGCGGGCGGGGCGCCGCCCTGATCAGTTATTCCGTAAGAGGTGGATTCACTTAAAATGTTGTCGGCCACCGAGATGACGTGGGGGTAGGGGGCACTGCGGAGCAAGCTCGGCCCGCCCGCCCGGAGATGGAGGGGGCGCTGAAATATTCAATACGGGAATAAGTTTCGATCTGGCCGCGCCGCGCCGCGCTAGGCTTCGTTGAGCACCCTCCTCCCCCTCTCGCCTACCGTCGCGTGCGCCCCGCGCCCGCACTGCTAGTTTGTTTTCTACTTTTGCGACCGGGAGTCTTTTTCCTTTTTTGCGGCGTGATTGAAAGAAAAATAAAACGTCCGAAAAGGCAGAAAAATAAAATGGCATGGCTGTGGCTAAAGCAATGACGGACAGCTGTGCATGCGGCGGACACGTCACTGCACTCTCTCGCGGAGGGCGCAAGTGGCACTCGTGTGTCGCCCGCGTCACTGAGGGCGCCGCGGCTCGCTGCCTGTGTGGAAAAAGAGGGAGAGAGTGAAGGCCGGGTGGGTCTCGGCGAATAATAAATTCAGAGCTCTCTTACGAGGAGCCCAACTGAACCAAGCGCAATGCTGTGGTGAATTCTTTTTTTTCTTTCTTTTTTTCGTTGTTTTTTTTTTTCCCCCTCCTCTGTTTGCAATTTACATCGCCTTCCTTTGTCAGCGATTAATTTTTACCCTTCTATTTTATGTCATCGAAGGAAACAACTGAAAGCTACCCTTCAAACTTCTCGTGTATAGTATTCCTAGGATAAGAGCAGATTGTGTGATGTGTGGTTTCGACCGCGGTATTGGTACAAAAAGTGAAGAGGATGGGGAGAAAGAAATCCTTGCGATTGCTTTTTCATTACGAGCGGCTTACGGCCGCCTCTGCCATCGGGCATCTTTTGCTGATATATGACCCAGATAAAACATCAAACATGACGTATCGCCTCGAGACCAGCTCTTCCACGCCACCCCGCGCGCAGCTCCATCCAATCCCTCGGTGACCTGTGGGGTGCTGCCTGCCCTTCGCTGCCCGTGCTGCCCTTTTCTCAACTATTTCGTTTTGACGTAAAATTATATTGAAGTTTAACCAGCCATAATAGTTGTCTGCTGTGCTGTAGTTGGAGCTTGACTTTGCGGCCTGAAGTTGCGTTTGCTGAGAGGGTAGGCAACCTGACACTGCATGATCGAGAGCCTGCTTCAACCCGCACGGCGCCATAAAGTAAGAGAAAAATAACCCGAGATCCGAGAGAGAGAGAGAGAGAGAGAGAGAGAGAGAGAGAGGACGGGAGCGAGCGAGAGAGATATGGGGGGAAAAGAGAGCAGGGAGTGGAAGCTATCCGTTTCGTGTCACCCGTGAATCACTTTCGATATCCATCCATAAAACACACATTCCATTTTTGGCCGCAATTTTCTATTTTTTCGCGGCGAGGCTGCGGTGTGACGGGCCGGGCGGAGCCTCCCAGTGGGACCGTCCCGTCCGGAGGGGACGGGGAGGGGGCCTCCCACCTCCCCCCGCCTTCCTCGCGGTCGTCTTCCACGACTGACACGCGCCCGACGCGGCCCTCGCACAGTAGATAAGTCCCCAGGTATCTCTCTTGGCGGCGACGCCCTTGCTATAGTGGCGCACCCTACTAGCTTGCCTGTTTCTTCGGAATAGATCCCTCACTAATGGCTGCCTCGGCAAAGAAAAATCTTGCGTCTTGCGGTTTCATCGAATGAAAACGACATGAATGCCAACCGGAGACTCACTCCTGCAGCAAATGATAACACGAAAATTCCAAGCGACTTGCTAGAGGCAGTACTTTGCCAACACTGAGTGTCGCATGCAGCCGCTGTCGGGCGCCACATAGCTTTGCAAGGTCTCCTCCTGCCGGCAGCGAGGATGGGCGTGTTGTCTCATAAATGGTGGGCAATCCCGGCCCCTCTCCGCCCCTCCCCTCGGCCCCTAGGCCGTCCTCCCTCCCTCCCTCCCGACCGCAGCAGAACGCTCCCCTGGCAGGTTGACACCCCTGCCGGGGCCGCGCGGGGCCGCGCGGGGCCCCCCGGGGGGCGCCGCTGCCTGAGGCGCAGCACGCGGCGCTCGGCCCGCCCGCGGGGAGGAAGGGTTAAAGCATGCAAAACCATGCCAAATGTATGGAAACATGTCGCGGCGCGGCCGAGGGGGGAATAAAATCGCACCGACGGAGCGAGGGTGGCGGAAGAAAAAAAAAAAAATTGGCGCGAACGGGGTGAGAAAGCACGACAGGCTTTCGGGGTGGCTTGGCGGCGGCGCCGCGGTGGAGTTCGCCCCTCGCAGCGGGAATATCATGTAGTCCATAAGTCCCGCGCAGAAATGGATTCTGCTGGAGGGTCCCTGCAGCGCTCCATCATACGTCAGCAGGGAGAAACAGACCAGACCCGCGGCTGAGCTCCGGCTGCTCGGCTATATAGGAAGCCCCGCTCTCCGAAACCTCACTCTCCTTCACTCCCCGGCCCCTTCTTGACTCTTCGCGTCTCTCCGTCACTATCTCTCTCTCTCCCTCTCCCTCTCTCTCTCCCTCTCTCTCTCTCTCTCTCTCTCTCTCTCTCTCGCCCCTCTACGGGACAGTGCGGACATGGCGTGACGCGCGTCACGCGTAATGCACGCGCGTGAGTGACCCCGCGTGCGTCCCCCCGCCCCGCTCAGTCCATCCCCCGCCCGAGACGGTCGCCGGTCGAGCGAAATATTGATACGGTTGGCGTGCGTGGCTGTTGAATCAGCGTTGCACCTGTCTGCCGCCGCGCTCTCTGCTCCGCTCGGAAACCACACCCTCGCCGAGGGAGGGGGGGGGGGGGGGTCCCGAGCTGCCCGTCCCGCCCTCCCTCTTGACACCGCTATCTGTCGCTGTCGGGCAGATGGCGTTTGCAAACAGGTGCATAATACACGCGACAGAGTGGTGCCCTGTATTACACTGGGTATCAATGCCTCCCCTCTGTGCCGCTGGATATCGATGCTCCGCCGCGACGCCCTACTCCCCGTCCTCATCCTGTTCTCGCCCTGCCTGCCTGTACGTTTGCCTACGGACGGAGCGGCGACGCCGCCGTCCTTCTTGTCGTGATGTCGTGAGATACCTCCAGCCGTTTGTCTTGTTCCCCGGCTCCGCCTTGACTATCAACACCTGAATTTTTCATCCCGCGCTTGCCCTGTGCGTGTATAATATTGTGGTTGTGCTTTTTGAAATGCCCCTATGAATGAGGCTAGGGATGTGCTGGGCAGGGCAGGGCAGGGCAGGGCAGGGCGACCGCAGGTTGACGGGCGGGCCATGGGCCGGCGCCGTACCTGGGCCCTGCCCTGCCCTGCCCGGCCCGGCCCGGCCGCCTGTGAATGGATTGCTGGCCGCAGGGTCGCCCCGGGCCCGCCCGGCCCGGCCCGGCCACGCAGCGCAGCGGGGCTCTGGCAGGGCTGCAGGGCTGGCTGCTTTTGAAAAATGACGACATCTCCATTTTGATCTCGTGATTGGGATGTGTTGCGCGCGCAACACTCGCCTTGTCTGGTATAGCGAAAGAGGCGGTATTATTTTTGTTATTAAAGAAAAGAAAGAGATTCGAAAGGAAAGCAGGGCTATGGAAAACGAACGGACTATATGCACTGCGCGCGTAAAGGATATTGAAACCCTGTAATAAATGCGGCGCGAGAGCATGACCTCGTTGACCGCGGGCCGCTGAGTGAACTCGACGCGCACCTGCCCGCCCCGCCCCGCCCCGCGTTACGCAGCGCTGCTTTTGCCAGCTGATTGAAATATTTTATCATGCCACTGTTCGGTACGGTCGCGGTCGCCACTCTGGCTGGACTGATTGGAATCAGAGTGCCTCCCCTACTCTACGGCGGGCCGACCTGCTGGTGGTGACGGCCCACCACGGTAGCAGCCGCATTCTAATGATGACACACCCGTCACCCGGGATGCGCTGACAGTCACGTGATAGGGATCTGTATGAGAAATATTGCTGGCGCGTCTGTGTCGTGTCTAGGGTGGGAGGGGTCGCTTCGCCCAGACGCGTTCGCCCTAGCTCTCCAGGTCGGTCGGTGGGTCGCTGTTGGCCGGCACCCGGCCCCGGCCTCGGCCACCCTGCCCTACTTTGTCATGTGGGATTTCTGATATTTTTTCGATGTTTTATGGCGGGTGGCGGGGCGGGCGAGGCCAGGCCAATATGCCGAGGCTAGAGGGCAGTCGCGAAGGGACCGGGACCGGGGCGAGGGTCAGCAGGGGAGGGTGGGAGTGCTCTGCTACACTGAGGTCCCGACCACAAACCTCCTTCATCATTTTTTTTAGATTTGTTTTCTCTCCACAAGGACACTTTCCACGCTAGCAACGCAGCTCTTTTCCGTCTCAAATTCAGATTCTTCTCACCTTCATTGCTGTCGCTCAAAGAGAGTGCACTCATGTCCGTGTTGCTGGCTGCTGTGGACCCTGGCGCGCGCGCCCTGTGGGCTCCAGTGTAATGGGGATGTCCTCTCCAGAGGGGAGAAATTTATAGACGCGGGCGTCATAAAGTTATTGAGCCGGTGCGGGGCGGGGTGGGCGGGCGCCAGACGGGCAGTGTGTCATGTGAGCCCGGCGCCTGGTCCGGCCTCAACGCGCTGGTCAGCGCCGCCTGGGGCCGCCGGCCGCCTCGGGGGATAAAAGTGGCCCAGTGTAGCACTGAGAATTTTTGAGAGTCCGAAAACTCTGTGGGATGTTTTTGTTTTAAAGGCTTTCCGCTGTCGGTAATTCGTGCTCGCGGGCGCGTCCGCTCACGTGTGGCGGTGACACGGCCGCTCCGCCGCTCCGCCCCGAGTCACGGAACGCTTCCTCCTGGATGCGGGCGCGCCGGCGCGCTCGCTGCCCCTAAGCGACTTGTCCGTTAGCCGAGGAGAGTGGAGCACTCTGCTCCGCCCGCCCCCGCCCGCCCCGCGCACTCACTCCCAGCCGTGCATGTCGATCGCATAACGCCCGTATCCACTCACTCCGCCGCCCGCCATACAACAATTATTCATGTCCGTCTTGATGTTGTTGTCCCCGATGGCCGCTCGCCGTGCCGCTCATGGCACCGGACGTGGCTCGGCTCTCCCGCCCGCGGACGTGTCGTGGACATCCGGACACCTGCACGCCGCCGAGCTGTGCCGAGCAGCCCTGCTGCCCTGCAGCCCTGCGGCCCTGCTGCCCTGCAGCCCTGCGGCCCTGCAGACCTGCAGACCTGCAGTCCTGCAGCCCTGCAGCCCTGCAGCCCTGCAGCCCCGCGGCCCTGCTGTCTCGGTGCGACGGCTGACGCGGCCTCGTTCGGTCGCCGACGCTTCGCCGCCGACGCCGTCCTCATGTCCAGCGGCATCCCCTCCTGGAGATCCCTATTGGAATAAGCGCCCTCCTGAAGATCTCTACTGGAATAAGCGGCCTCCTCGCGGCCTCAGGTGCCCCCCCCCCCCCTTCCCCCCCGAGTCTACACATCCCACTAAGGAAAACTGAAGGAATCAGTAATTGCATTAGGAGCGTTAGGTCCCTGGCGGTCGGGGTGGAGCGGGGCGGGGCAGGGCGGCCATTGTCCGGAGGCGCTTCGACCAGATTGATGGGACTTAGCGCTGAGCCGACTCATCTCGGACTTGGCGCTATCTCTGCTGGTGCCGCGCAGCATCTCCGCTGCCGGCCTTGTTATCCGGGCTGCCAGCTGCCGTCCGCCCGCGCCCGGATCTACTTTGCGCTCTCGGATTAATTTGATCCGGTCCGATACGTGGTGGCGGCGGCTGCTGCGGCAGCGAATGGCCGCCGCGGCGCGGAGAAACAGCGGAAAATGACCGCAGTTTTTGTTTTGTTGCGGTCGGTTTTCCGTTCGCGGTATTTGATCGCGCGGGGCGCGGCGCCCCGCGGCGGGGGGCCGCGCGCTCGTTCGGCTATTTGGTGTTGCAATCACCCCGCCCCGCCCCGCCCCGCCCCGCCCTACCGCTCGCAATCACGCGATTGTGATATGCCGTGCCTTTGTCCCCGGCGCCGCGCCCGGCCCGGCCCGTCCGCCTGCCCCGCCCTGCTCCGCCCCCGCGCCGTTTTGTTTTCCACGCAAAAAATGAAACGGGCTCATTGTGCGAGCGAATGGCGCTCAACTGCCTGCTGCAGGTCAGAGTGGTGATGTCCGCGCGGCGCCCCGGGCGCACCGGAGCGCGGCAGAGCGCCCACACCCTCGCCATCAGGTCGCCGTCGGCGCAGCAGCGTCGTGCCTACCGCACATTCGTTTACGGGAAGATGGTTCGTTTTTGCATGTATGGAATTGCAATAATATACATTCGGTGTTGGACTGCGTGTCCCATACAATCAATGAAATTGTAAATGCCCTTACTTTTTTAAAACGTTTTTTTTTTTTTTGAATGAGTGACTCTGGTATATTGCAATGGACCTTGCCGCGTCGCGTCGTTCCTGACCGAGAGCCGATACCGGAAATGGGCGCGGACGTCATCATAAGCGCTTCCGGTCCACCACAGAGCACGGGGTACTTCCGGCCTGTGTCGAAATGTGGGTCGCGGACTGTATTATTGCTGTTATGAGCAAATGGGTATCGATGCTGCGGCGCCACGCCTGCCTGTCCCCGCCTCCGACACGCGGTGACAGATCGCGCTCCTGACCCACATGACATGCCTGCGCCCCTCCGCGGGCCAGTTCCTCACGCGGGGGATGAGAGTGTTTGTCTGGGCCGATTGTGTTGCAGAAAGCAGTGCTGCAGCGGCTGCGTTGGTTGACCTATGCGGCGCGGGGAACGGAACCCACACAATGCCATGTTGTTGGCATCCCCCCCCCCCCCCCCGCATCTAGTCCCGCCCCTGCCTGGCTTCTTCAATTAGAGTGAAGCTGCAGAGCTGTGTGACCCGCTGGTGACCCCCCCCCCTCTCCTCTCTCTATCTCCCTCTCTTTCCCTCCGCTGGCCGGGGAGCGGGGGGTGGGGGGGGGTGCACCTATCTCTGTCTTTGGGGATCCCCCTTGCGCCCGACCAAGTCGACGGGAGGGCCTAACTCATCGGACAGGGTTCGAACCCCCGCGGCGTGGCGCGGCGTAGCGTGGCGCGGCGCCGGGGAGCGGGAGCGGGCGGCGAGGCTCTCGGGCGGGACGTGCCGAGGAGGGCGTGTGATTCAGAAAAGCGTTTCTTGATGTTAATGCCGTGCAAATGCCGGCAGATTGCATCGGGCACCGCACAATGGGATGCAAATAATGAGAATGGATTTCTTCATTTCCAGACGCGGCTGCCGAGGCGAGCCGCAGCCGGGGCGGGGCCGGGCGTCCGCCAAAACTGCGCGGTTATTTTAGCGCGTTTTGAGATTCACAAGGTGTGTTTTTTTTGGGTGTGGGGGAGGGGGGGCGGCACAGCGGGTACCGGCAGGTGCGTCTGCTCCCGGCGAGGAGAGAAATTTCTCTTGTTTCAAGGGTTTGGACTAGTTACAACTTCTGCGTCTTTCGTCGGGATCATTTCCCGCAGCGGTTTTCCCTCGCCCATGTAACGCTTGCTGCCCCGCCCGCCCCGCCCCGCCCCGCCCCGCCCCGCCCCGCCCCGCCCCGCCGGCCCCGGGCGTGACGCCCCGTGTGACACGGCGGGCGCGAGGCTGCGCGCCGCGGCGCCGCACTCACTGTATGCAAAGCGCGCCCAACACTTTCTCCTGGTAATTACTCGGGAAATAATCGGCCGCCGCCTCGCGAAACTCCCAAATTCTTGTTGTACTTGGACCGAACACACATGTTGTTTTCTTTTTACCCTACAGCGCGCAAAAATGTTTAGATGAGAGAAAGTTTTTTTGTTTGTAAGAGTGGATCATGACGTCCGCGGGGACACAGGACGGGCGTGGCGTGCAGCAGCGGCGACGTGAACGACACGCCGCCGCGGAAGTCGCTCCGCGGGGGTCCTGGACGTCGCGGGGCTGACGGCCGCGCCACGCCACGCCACGCCCGCGCCACGCCACGCCGCGCCACGACGCCGGAGCGCTCGAATTACCTGCCGAATAACTCAGCGCGTCGTTCATAAGTCGCGAGCTGCAGGCGCGCAGCGCGGTCAGAGTGCAAAGCGAGTGGGCGTCGCGGCGCCGGGCGGGGCGGGGCGGGGCGGGGCGTGTCTGAACCGCCGCGAGGCTTAACGACGCGTGACCGACGCCTTTATGACTATGGACGCTGTCCGGCGCGGCCGCGATAATGGCGAGCATGAGCGCCGGCCGGAGCGGGCGCGCGGAATAACGCTCTGTTTGACGTCTCTGTCAGGGGGTGTGGGGCGCGGAGGTGGCGGAGGTACAAAACGGTTTCGCTCCCCCCCTCTTACACCTGACAGCTGGCCGCCCCCGGGCGTCGTCGCCTCATCCCCCGTGTGGTCGCATCGGCTCGTACAAACTCAAGAAAACGTGAATAAATATGAGTGTGAAGTTATTCAATTTGCTATTATTAAAACCGCAGGGTTTCGGCACATACTTTCGATCTTCTGTGCCGTTTAACTTGTTCTATCATAGAAAAACTGAATGCGAATGAGGAAAACGCCGTGAGGTGCTGTCGTTGCGTTGTGCCAGGACCAGGACCTACCCCCAACCTGTTGGCGGGGCCGGTGCGAGCTTTCCTCCAGAGGGCTGCCCCGCCCCGCCCCGCCGCGGTGCATGCCCGTGTATTATTTGTATGTATTTGTAACTCGTGGGTATATAATTTATTGTTTGTTTTATGGCGCTCGCCCGCCCGCTGCTTGCTTTTGCGTTTTGCTCGTTACCGGAGCGTGTCCGCGTCCGCGCGCTGAGCTGTTGTATCTATCTCTCTCTTCCTCCCTCGCACGCCCTGGGCCCTTCCGCCTCTGCTGTCTCTCTCGCTCCCGCAGCCGCACCCGGCCCGCTAGCTCACCCGGACGCGTCCGCCTCCCCGCCGAAGAGGAAGAGGAATTTGAATATTAAAATGAAAACGCGGGTGGGACCGAGCCGCGGTGCGGCGGGACAATGAAATATGGCGTCGACGGCGCATGCGCGTTGTACCCCGTGTCCCCCACGCAGCCCTGCGCCTCACCCGCGAGTGCGGCTTAATTGGCGGAAAATGATAACATGTAATTAAACGCGTAATTCTCAAGCGCAGTCATAACTTAAGTGCGCCGCTAGTTGGGTGGCTCGCGCAGGCTGCTCCCTACGCAGTCCGTCTCTGCCTGCCTCGTTACCATTACAAGTTTGTGAGGGAGCGAGATAGTCGCTCAGGTGTCGGTGGTGGCGATTTGTTAACTCGCTCGCCTCGTGTTAACTTGCGTGCCCGCGCCACACTGTCTAACGCATGTGAGCACAATTTTTTTTTCTGGAAAAATTTTCGTTTTTTTTTTTTTTTTAATTTGAGAGGAATATTTTCTCCAACGGTGCAAGTCCTAATATTTTCTCTATCACTTATAATGTAAAAAGCAGGCCGCGTAACGGCGTGCAAAAGTCAGCTTTACGTTTTCCAGCTATTGCGAAACCGAAAAGATGTGGAGTCACGCAATTATTCGGGGCCGACTTAATTTTATCATGTTGAGCGAACGGGTACGTTTTGCTCGCAGTGAGTGAGTACCGGAGGAGGTACCTCGAGCTGTCATCAGTAACCCCTCCTCCCCCTCTCCTTTAAAGCTTTCCCCGCCGCCGCTAGTTTCGTTTTAATTGCAGGCCAGTCCGCTGCTTCGGGCGTCAAGGGATCTGCCGACCTGACGGCCGCCTCTTATCTCTCTCCGTCTCTCTCGCTCCCGTTGGCGCCCCTGACCTCCCCACGAGAGCGAGAGAGACAGGCAGAGCGCGCGCGGGCCCGGCCGGTGGGGTTGAAGGCAGGGCCCCAGGGCGTTTATAAACCGATTCTGATGGCTACTTCCAGCCGCTTCCAGCCCGTTCCCATACGCGGTAGTGCTGGAAGTGCGGTGGGGCCGTATCCTCATGCCTGCCTGCGCGCATCTGAGACAGAATTAATACTCGATAATTGTTTAATTACTGACGCTTGTGTGGGTCCGTACGTGTGTATAGGTACACGGTGTACGCGCTCTCATTGAGAGCCTGGTGCCGTTATTCATAAGCCTGTACATCTCCCCTTTTGTTGCATTCATTCACTGCTTATATTTTTTTGTAATTTCTTTTGCCTGACTTTTGCTCGAGGGGAAAAGAAAAACGCGGACCATGACGAGTCGTAATGGTCTGCTCGGCTCGCCTCGGCTCGGCTCGGCAATGAAGATATGAACCCCTACTTGAAGCGCGCCTGGGAGATACACGCATTCTAGCGCTGCATACGGAATGAGGCTCGCGCGGCGGGGGGCCAGCCGGGCCGGGCCGGGCCTCGCCGCGGCGCCCGGGGCCAGCGCAGGAGGGGCAGGGGCGGGACCAGGTGCAGGCCGCCGCACCCGCGGCGCCAAAGACTAACGTCTCACCCCATTCTCCCGCCGCACCGTGTCTTTGCGACCCAAATAATAACTACACTTCTTACGTACAGAACGCAATGATGTGTATTTAAAAACACCGGAAAAACAAAGGTGCTAAGCAACGCCTTTCCTGGGGCGCGAAAATCAAATGCTAAGTTTAGTGCCTTTCCTGGGGCACTAAATCTTAGTGCCTTTGGAAAGGCACTAAATTTGTATGGAGTATACGCAGATGGTCAGCTAAAGGTGCTAAGTCCTACCTTTAAAAGGCACTAACAAAATTTAGTGCCTTTCCTGGGGCACTAAATCTTAGTGCCTTTGGAAAGGCACTAAATTTTCTTAGTGCCTTTTAAAGGTAGGACCTTTGTTTTTCCAGTGAAGAAAGTGTTCAGGAGCAAAACATAACATGTGCGCGAGGCGGGGTAACACCTCTAAAATGTTTGTTTACCTCGTAAATCATAAAAAAATTAGAAAAATCGGAAAAATTCAGAGTAATGTAAGAAAATTATTTTTAAAAATTCAGAAAAAATTACAAAAATTTCGACAGTTGTTTACCAAAATTCAGAGTTGTTGCCCTGTCGCATGTGCGCAACAATAATGTAGAATACTCGAGATTGCACACCTCGCGCGTCAACTGATATAATTTCAATGTTCACTCTTCAAGAATAATTTTAAAAAAATACATGGAATAGTCCGTGTGATATTAATTACTCTCTGTCAAAGTTTGACATGATTTAGCCCGAGCTCGACCACCTAGTGTTTGGAGCCAATTTGCATGTCGTTTTGGGCATGCAGCGCGGCCGTGTGATGAGCCCGGCCCGGGTGTATCTCCACCCCACATCTGACCCATTTCTCATAGCGAGGCGAGACGGCCGCGCCGGGCCATGTTGTGGCATCCTCCTTCCGGTCAACGAGTTTATCATCGTAGAAGTCCATATGCAAGTGAAGTACGGGCGGTGCATTTGTGTGTGTGCGCGCGCGCGCTATCGTCGCCTTAGCTCTTTGCCGAGCGCGCGGGTGCGCTTGCCTCTTGGATACAGGGGGTGTCGTGCAGCGCACGGCCGCCCAGCGGGTTGCCTACCCCGCCGCCCGCAGGCGCGCAGTCGGGTCGGAGCGAGACGTGCCGCGGCGGCGATAAGAAAGGCCTGCCATGTTTATTTTCGCATCTTACTGATGCTCTTGAAGAGTGGTCGGCCGCCATGGCCGGTGCGGCGCGCACCAATCAGCGCTCGCGTGGCGTGGCGCGGCGTGGCGCGGCGGAGGGTCTCAAGTGCATGCATGCAGTCAGTCGTGCTATGAGTTATGGCGCCGCCGCAGCCAACGGGGCCGAGAGAGAGAGACGTGAGCCCCTCTCTCGCTCCGCGTCCCTCCCCCTCTCCCGCCTCTCACCGCCCCGCGTCCCTCCCCCTCTCTCGCTAGCTACGCCGCTGGCCGCGGGGTGTGGAGGGGCCGTGCCGTGCGCTAGCAGCACTCTGTTCGTTATGGCCCATAAGTCTGCCGCGGGGGGCGGGGCGGGGCGGGGCGGGCGTTGGCCGCGGGCGGGGCCGGGGCCACGCGGCAGGAGGAGGCCGTTGATCTGCTTTTGTCGCGTTCTGCTGCCGACCGGCGGCTCATGCGTTGTGTATACGTAGCGCCGCGGCCTCTGCCGCCCGGCAAGCATTTAATTACAGGGACATACAGAATTTTTATTTTTGGTTTCAGTTTTATTGAATTCTTTTGCGTTTGCTGATGCATTGAATATTTCCTGTGTAGCGGTGTTTCCTCTCCCGCTCGCCGGCCTCTCATGGCGGTGGAGTGCGGCTCCGGTCCAGACCTTTCTCCTCCCCTCCCCTTGCGCCCCGCTCGGGGGCCCCCGCCACGCCCCGCCACGCCACGCCCGTTCTCTCAGAAACCAATCATAACTTTGTGAGGCGGTGCTGCAGCGGCTCGTCTCTCTCTCTCTCTCTCTCTTACTCTCTCGCACACACTCTGTTACGCTCTCTCGGCGCGCTACGCCCCAGCGCCGGGACGCCCCGCGGCGCGCGCCGCCCCGCCCCGCCACGCCCCCTCCCGCGTCAAGAAAGTATAATAAGCCGCTTGGAGCGCGCAGCCAATCATAACGGGGCCGCGGGCCCTCCGCGGGCCAATCCCAGCCGAGGGCGCCGCGCCACGCCGCGCCACGCCCCGCGCACCTGCTCGTCACTAGCGGAAAGTTTTTCAAGACGTACGTCTTTGTAGATGGTTCGCAGCGCGCGCTGTCCCCCGCCACGCCCCGCACCGCGCGGCCCAAACGGCCTGTGGCGTCGAAAATAGCGACGACACTCGACGACCAGCCCTGGAGGGCTCGGGGGTCTCACTCTGAAAAAAAAAAGTCGTGACCACTCAGTGCTGTATTCCGTTTCCCAAAACTTGGCTTCTCTTTTTTCTACTTTTTTCTAACCTGAATTCATTATAACGTTCTCCTGGTTTTGTGATGGCAACCTCGATATGAGGCATAGTAAATGAACTGACGAGGAGATGGGTACATAGCAAAGAAAATAAAACTTCCAATTGCGGTCTAAACCACAACGTGAACGAGGCCGGTTTGCAGTCGTGGCGCCTGCCGACGCCGCGCTGCGCTTTTATTCGTTTCTTTCGTCGGAAAATCAATCCCGCGCAGTGAGCCGCGGCGGGCGTGGCGCGGCGTGGCGGCTAATTGTAAAAGCACACAATAGCGGCCGCGCCGCCCCGCCCGGCCCGGCCCGCTACGCCCCGCCGCGACCCGCCGCGGTCCGTTTGTGGGCGTGCCTTCTCCGCGGGGCGTTCCCCGGGCGGGGCGGGGTGGGGCGAGGCGGGGCCCCCACGGCCCCAACTGCTGCGTTACCTACCTGTGCCCCGGCGCCGCGGGGAGCGCTCCGCCGCCGTGTACCTGTGGGAACGACCTGGGGCGGTCCGACGCGCCGCGCTGCACCGGAGGAGGAGGTTGTGGAGGAGGTTGTGGAGAAGGAAGAAGAAAGAAGGAGGAGGAGGAAGAGGAGGAGGAGGAAATAAGCGAGGACTGGGGGTGGAAGTGGCCGACGCGTCTCAAAATCAATCCTAACGTCTTGTCGCAAAAAGGCCTTTTCTTTTCAACCGTGCGCGATTAAAGTTTTTCGTGTTTTTGTTGTTTCAGAAGCTGGACGCCGCGGCGCTGATTATTTGAGCAGGGTGGGGGGAAGTCCGCGTTTAATAACCACTCGGGGCGGCCTGAACAAACAGAGGGTGGCGCGGTCCCCGGGCCCGCATGCAGGTCCAAGACGCGCGTGGGGGCGGCAGCGTCCACGAGCAGGGCGGGGAGGAGGAGGAGGTGAAAAGTGAACTTCCTTTCCCCCTTACTGCCGCTGCTGCTCTGAGGAGGAAGCAAAGGAACGGGTGAAAAAAATGCACTGGGAAAGACAAACAAGTTGACGGGCTGCATAGCAGGGTGTCGTCGCCGTCTTCACCGCCGCCGCCGCCGTCCTCGGTCGGTAAGTAAGTGAGGAAACTCTTCATTAAAGTGAAGGGGCGGTAGTGGTAAGGCATGACAAAAAAAAGAGGGGGGGGGGCTTAAAAAAACTTGTTGCAAAAGTTTTTCTATAGATCCCCCCCCCCCCCTCCCCCCCGTGGAAGCTGTATAATCATCTGAATTATTTAGTCGTGTCAAAATTGTCTCCCCCGCTTCCTTATGAGTGCGCGCAGGGAAGGGTCCGCCCTGGCGGCGGTGGAGTGGGTTGGTAAACTTGACATTTCAATAAACCCCTCTGCACTCCCCTCCCCGCTGGGCTTTATCAAACAGCTGCCCGGCCCGCCCCGGCCCGGACCCAATCTCTGCGAGCCATCGCCGGGCAAACAGAAATCCGAGGCCGATTATAAAACGCCATTATGAAACGCGCAATATTTTCACACTTGTTCGCCGCGGCGCGCCGCCGGGCTGTGGGGCTGCTAAGCGGAGGGTGTGGTAATCCCGAATCTGAATCCGAATATTATACAGGGATTAGAAAGGGGAGCGCTGTAATGGGAAAAAGCTATATTTGTATTTCATCACGCCCCGTCACGTCCTCTGATCGGCGCTTTCGCGCTCGAGTATTTGTTTAGTGACAAGTGTTGAGCTTTTTGCTTTTTCTTTTTTGCAGCTTTCACGTCGCTGTATTTCGTCGCCGACGTCCGTCACGTGTCCAGCGAAAGGTAAGGTCTTCAATCCAACTGTTTGACCTTGGCGACGACCTCATTGGTCAGTCGACTATTTGTTTAGTTTTGACTCTCGCCATAAGCGCTCGATGTCATATTTATTAGTGTACAAGTAGGGTGAAAAAAGCAACCGATTTCTCACTCTCACCTTCGCCAGCTCTCTCGCACTCCCGTATTGGGGTGGGGCGCGCAGGGAGGGGCGGGGGTAAGTCCTTGCGGAGGGTATCGGATAAATTGGCGATATGGAGTGGAAGTGAAGAGAGTGGAGGTGTCCGGGTGTCTACGGAGGAGGAGGTGGTGGTCCCGTGGGTGCGGGAGGCCGGGGCGTGGCGGGGCGCGGCGGGGCGCGGCGGGGAGGCCCAGAGGGGCGCGGCGCGAGCGTGCGGCGTGGCGTGGCGCGGCGTGGCGTGGCGCGGCGCGGTCCCGCGGGACGCGGGGGAAGCCGACGCGTCGTCGAGCGGAGGGGAGGAGAGGGGGGATAAGCATACGTATGGGGACGAGGCGTCGCCAAGGAAGAGATTTTCATGATAAGGACGTAGGCAAAAATGCGAGCGACGCTGGCAGGCGAAGGGTTGAGGGAGGAGTGGCGGGGGGTGGCGTTGCGGGGCGGAGGCCGGGGGAGGGATGGATTTATAAGTTAACCAGGCTGATCCAGAGGCGCCCAGCCCCGCGTATGTGCATGTATATATGGCATATGGAGTTTAACCGTACGACGTGAGAACGCGCGCAGCCTGCCCGGCTCGGCTCGGCCCGGCCCGGCTCGGCTCGGCCCGGCGGGCAGCGGGCACTTCGCCAGGGGCACCGCCACTGTCCGGCCGGCCCGCCACCTCCTCCACGGACTAATCCCCGCTACGCCTCGCCACGCCCGCCCCTGCTGGAGATCTCCAGCTCCAGGCCCGGCTCGGCTCGTGTTCCATCCGCTGGACCGGGCCGCGAGGCACGCGCACGCGTCTGCTAAGTACACAACCCCTTGGACACTGTGGGGACCATACTATCTCGCTCGCTCTGTCTCTCGGCTTTCCCTGAGGCTTCTTTCTCTCTCTCTCGCTCTCTCTCGGTTTTCCATCTCCCCTGCCTCAATTATTGACGTGATCTGGCCGGTTCTCCGTGACTTATCGGTACGGATGTCCGTATTTCATACAAACGTCCGGTCAGCAGGACTCGCGTTGCTCCCCTTTGGCCACGGCACCCTCCCCTCCTCCCCTCCCCACCCTCCCCTCCCCTCCCCTCTCCTCCCGTGCCCTTCCCTTCAATAGCCGGGCCAGGCCCGCGGCCGGTCGGGCGCGCTTCGGTTCAAATCGAGGCAGGCAGTATTTCATACGCATTCGACCTGCTGCCCAGGCGGGGCGGGTCGCGGGGGAGGAGGGGGTCGCGGCGCGCGGTCACCGTGTCCAAAGATGTACGGACATACGTACGTCTAATAATATGTCTAATATCTCCCGATACATAATTTTTGGCAGTGTGCTCGCGTAGTATTGGGGATTAGAATTATTATCCTCTCGATGACCATCCCGGACCTGTGCTCGGCGCCGTCCACTTGGGCGGCACCCCGGGCAGAAGGAATGACCCCAGCTGTCATCCGGACCCACCCCTCCCTCCCTCCCCTGCACCCACCGCCCTTCCGCCGCCGCGAGGAGCCTCGGGCCCACCCTCTCGAACAGCTGACGGGGTTTTGCAAGTGGAGCAAGCAAAGAGGGCTGTGGGCTGGGCTGGGCTGGGTGGCGGAGGTCGGGCGGGTCGGGGGAAGCGAAACCTGCTCTGCTGGACCTTTCGGGTCGGTCGAGGTCGGCCAAAGATTCGAGACGAATTTTTGTGGTGAAAAGTTGTGGGTCGGCGAGCGTCTTTCTCTACGGGTCGCATCGCATCCCCTCTCCCGCAGGACCGCGCGGGAGGCGAGGCGAGCGGGAGGAGGGAGGGGGCGATGATGGAGAGCCCTGCCGCTCTAAGAGCGCTATTATTTTATATTTCTGTGGGGCGCAGCGCGCACCGCAACGGCCGGACGGTGGCCGGCTCTCACCGGGGCCGGCGCGGCGCCCGGGAGCATATAGCGATGAGTGGATACCGGACAGGAAACGGAGCCCGGCCCCGTCGGGGAGGGATAGTGACGGCTGAGAGGGGAAGACGGACAGCTGCGAGAGAGAGAGAGAGAGAGAGAGAGAGAGAGAGAGAGAGAGAGAGAGAGAGGAGCAGGGCTGAACCGCTCCCTCTGTGTGGGGCTGAAAGCATTCTCTGGGCGTTTTGACATATGCGGTGGAAAGGGGCGAGCGGCGAGCGGCGGCAGCAGTAGGAAAGAGCGCAAGTGATATCGTGCACCTCCTTGTGTCAGAGCAGGGCCGCTCCCCCCGCCGGCTGGTGCTCGCGGGTTTGTGCTCTCTGCTAAACGCAACAGCGCTCTCTCTCTCAGTTTGTGCTCTTCCTCCGGGTGGCGCGGCGGGGGAGCCACGTAATGTCGTGGGCGTTCCTCCGGTGGCTCCGGGCGGGCGACCGGCGCGGCGACGCTTCCGGGCGATGTTATATGCAACACGTCCGGGACGGCGACAATATTTTGACTGGGGCGCCGCGCCGCGCTCCCCCCGCCGCCGCTCCGGCACGTGGCGCCCCCGCGGAGGAGGGTCGCGGGCGGGCACGCGGGAGGTGGGGGTAGGATGTTAATGTGCGCAGCTCTCATGCCGGCGTGTGCGCGTGCTCCATCATATTCATCGCCGCCCATCGCCCATTTGTCGGCCGCTTGTATCTCCCACGGTGAGGCAGAGGAGGCAGTCTCGTAATCCTGCGCCCTCTGCAGGGGCGTGTCGCCGCTATCCTCGGGATTTTATTTGTTTGAGCTTGTGTCATATCTTTTTCGGTGGCGCGCTGCTGCGGCTTTTGACGTGCGGGTGTTGGTTGCATATCGCGGAGTGCCTGCCTAATACTTCCCCGCCCCGCACTGAGTTTTGCGTCAATTCATCCGTGGATCTCAGAAATTGGAAGCCGCCGCGACCTAGTTTTCATCGACCCGCGCTGCCTTCCCCTTGCTCCTTCTTAGTGCTGGCACGCCCCCACCCGGACAAAATCCAACCCTATTATGTTTTACTCGAAACGAATCTGACGCACGGCGACTCCGCTTTTGCATATACGGGTGGGTCGGCGGCTGCCTGCACCGTTTGAATCATCTGTCTCATTAGTCATACACCGTGAAAAAAAAAGGGGGAGAACGATTTAAAAGAAACAAACGCCGTAGGTCTTGCTGGAACACGGTTATTAGCAGGGGTGACACGCTCCGTGAACCGTCATAGCCATTTCATGCAGATCTCTGGTTACTTTGCGCGCGTGTGTATGTGTCTGTGTGTGTGTGTGTGTGTGAGGGAGGCTGATGTCTTCTTCAAACCCACAGTGGCGCATGGGGCCCTCCCCTGCTCCCCTCCCCCACGCTCCCCTCCCTCTCCCCTACCCTACCCCGCTCGTCTAGATCATCTCCAATAACCCGTTTAACGGCCCCTAAACGGCTGCGACACGGTCCCGCGTGTGCGTCGCCGTACACTGCGAATAGTTAACGGGTCGCCCGCGAGCCGGAATTAGAAACGAATGCGGAACAGAAAACTCATGGAAATATCTTTGGCAGAGAAATGAAGTACAGTATACAGTCTCCAGCCATGACTTAAGAATTCTGAGCGGCACGATGCACTGACGATTACACATTTACCCGAAGTGTTGATTTACTCTCCACTCGTAAAGCGAAATAATTCTCTTCTGCGGCCAAACTAATTTTCATCGTGGGAGAAAGAGAGAGAGAGGCGTGATAATTGAGAGATGACAGATAATCAACCTGTTTGTGTTCGCGTGCTGCGCATAGTTAGGGCGCGTCCTCAAGGTGACGGGGCGGGCGGGCGTGGCGAGAGGCGGCCCAGATTGAGATAGGGGGTGTTGTGTTATTACCTCGGGGGTGCATGCGGGGCGGGGCGGGGCGGGGCGGGGCGGGCCCGGCACGTGCGGCTTATTGGCGCGGGCGTTATGGCCACGCGTTATGCCTCTCGCACCCCGCCCCACGCCACCACGCCCCGCCACGCCCCGCCACGCCCCGCGCCAAGGGGTTAGCGGATGCGTCTGTTTTGTTGACTTCCTGCACGCAGCGCGCCGTGTGGCGTGCGGTGGTTTTAGCCCCCCACTGCGGCTAGAGCCGTAGGGTGCGGAGCGGTGCGGCGCCGCCCCCAGGCATGATTAGGACGAGTGTTATTATTATTTTTATAACTGGGTAAAGTAACTGTGCTTGATGAGACATGTTTTGCACTGTAAAAAATATCTGTGTAGATGTACGTGAATTGTAGATTTTCCCGTAAACCTACAAGTATTTATTCAGAGTTTTTTTCGGGAAGGTTAAAGAACTAAAATATCAATTGCAAGCATTGTCAAATAAAAGTAAAAAGCATAGGAGTATTTTTCCATGTAATTTAATCAGCCCTTTTCTTCTTATATATAAAACAAATCAATAGGTTACCGAGTTTTTCTGTCTTGTCGACGGCCGGCCGGTCCTGCCCGGGCGGATGGGAAGTGAAGGGCGCCGCTCTGTTTACGCGGGCTGCGCCCAGCTGGGCCAATCAGTCTTGTAGTAAAATCATACTCTCCACAAAGCGGCGCCGCGGTCGGCGGGCGGAGGGCATTGGAGGCGGCCGGCAGAGGAAGGCATTAATGGCCCTCCGTTTTACCGTCACTCTTGACTGGGCGCGCCTTGAATATTGTCACAACAGCGCTCTCTCACTCCGTTCTACTGGTGCTTCCCTCCCGCGTTTTGTACCCGCGGTCCTTCCTCCCGCAGTGCACCTTTCCCGAGGAGGACGCGTACTGTTTATAAATACTTAAAAATACGAGGAGTTTTTGTGTCTCGTTGTGATAAAAAGAAAGAACTGTCTTTTTTTTAGCACAAAGCCGGATTTTTGCGGTATGGTAATACAGGGTGGCTTTCCCCGCGCTCTCTCGGGCCGACTAATTTTTGCTAAAGAGTAGGTTGGGACAGCGGTGGCGGTGGCCCCACCCCGCCCCGCCGGGTCGCGCCCCGCCCCGCCCCGCCCCGCCGGCCCGTGGGTCTCCTCGGCGCGCACAGGGCAGGGCTGGGCAGGGCCGTGGGGCGAGCGGCCCCGAGGCGAGCCGAGCCGAGCCCCCGGCGGATGTTGAGATGGTAATTTAATTTGGTCCATAAAATGGTGGTGGAGTGTTGGTCGATGCGCCGTACGCAGAGTGCCGCGCCGCCACCACCTTGGCCGGGTCCAGGCTGTGGAGCGGAGCGCAGTGCAGCTGGCTCGTGATGGTGACCGCGCCGACCCCGTGCGTGCGTTTCAAAAACCATGTCTAATGTTTTCAGAAAAAATGGAAAATTTTGAAAAACTTCCATGATTTGAGGGAACCTTCTCAGAATTTGAAAAAGTCTCAAAAGATGTGGAAATTTCTCTCAATTTTTGAGAAGGTTCCCTTAAATTATGAAAGTTTTTTTTTTTTTTTTTTTCCTTTAATTTTCCCTTTTCCCGCAAGAAAGGCATTGTTTTTACCGTGCTGCTCGCTGCTGACCAGTAGGATGGCCATGCATGGGGCTGCTCGGCGCGGCGGTCACCTCGGCCCCGCACACACCCACCCCTCAGACTGCTGCAAGTAATATCTCCAGAGGGGAACATTACATACTTGTAATTACACAAGGTGGCCGTCTCGCACTCGCGCTGCAATGAGGTATTATAACGGAGAAGGCGAGGCGGCCGGCCAAGCGCGCCATAAAAGAAATGCGATGTGGAGAGGAAACGACCACAAAGTTGCGGGTCGAGGGGGTCTCCGAAGGGCGGGGCGGGGCGGGGCGGTCGCCGTGGAGAAGGGAGGTCGCAGGTCCATATCGCGCGCGCTCCTGCTCTCGTTGTAATGCTCGAGGGATGTATTAAGCAAAGCACATTGCTTATACCGTCGTCGCGGAAAAAAATCCGTAGTGCAAATGAAGTTTTGCACGCATGTTTTTTCTGCCGTACTGCTATACTCCACGCATTTGCGGTGCGGTGATGCGCTGTATATCTTTTTCACTCCCCCTGTTCGTCAGCTTTCGTCTCTCCTCGATTTTCCGTGAACAACACTCGCACGCACGCAGACGCAGACACCCAGTGTATGCCCCAACAATCAGTCCCAAATTTAGCAAAAACAAAAACGCTGTTCCACGTGATTTCCCTAAGAGCTTTCGGAGGCATGGGGAGTTGTTGGGGTGGGGCCTTGGGGACGGGGGAGTGGGGGTTGTCCCTCTGCCATTCGTTTGGTCTGGCCGGTTGAGAAAGGGTGGTGGAGTGGGAGCACCCGTGGGGAGAGAGAGAGAGAACAAGAGAGAGAGGGAGAGGGTGAAGGGGAGATCAGGGAGAGGGCAGAACGTCCGGCGACAGGTGACAATGCAGACCGGCCCGGACGGTCGGAGAGGGGGCCTAGCTACCCGCGACGGCCCGGGCGGGCTGCCTACCTGCCGGGGGGTGTTCCCTCTCGCTCCGCCCCTCGCCTCTCCCTATCGTTTTCTCTCTCGCTCTCGCGCGACGGCGGCCACACTTCGACACAGCAATAAGCGGCGAGAAAATAAACATCCGCAATGGGCAGGGGAGATGGGAGGGGGGAGGGGCGTGGCGCACGGTTTGTCTGTTGAAGCGAGTTGTTTCTAATTATACAATGGGAATGCGTCTTGTCTGGCTGACGGGGCTGCTGCTGCTGGGCGCCGCACCTCGATGCTCCCCCCCCCCCCCCCCCTTGCGCCCCCGGGCCATTGTGTCCCCCTTGTAACCCCCTGCCGCCGAAACGGCTCCAATCGGAAGGGGAACGTGGAGCGCACGCGAACACTCGCGCTAACACACGCACACACGCGCACGCGCGTGCGGAAAAAAAAAGACAAGCCAGCTTTGCCCCCTGTGTGTCCCCCTCTCTGCCTTTCTTCATTTCTAGTCGTGTTTACCAAATCACGGAATTTCGCGGCGAGAAACGCGTTTCACCGGACGCATATATGCCCTCCTCTAAAATCCAATTTTTGTTTTCTTCGGTGTTTGGTTCTATCGCGTCAATTCCGATGTTGGCTTGGATTGCTTTGTAACTTGTAAGTCCGACTTCGCGGTCATACGAATTGCCACTGTTGTTTCAGTCCAACTTTATCTATTTTTTCCCAGTGTGTTGGATATCCCACTGCCTGGCCCTTCATAGTGTACTGGCTGCTGTTGGCTGAGGGTGTTGGGAAGAATTAATTGACATCCCCGGAAAGCCTCGGGAAATGACTGGCTAGCTCGCGCACTGACAGCCCAAAGCCGTAGGGGTAGGGAGGGAGGGAGGCGAGGGGAGACGTCTGACCACTCGGGGGGTGGAAGCTGTGGGGATGCCGAGGCCCGCCCCGCCCCGCCCCCCGACAGCCCCTCCAACTTGCCTCATCATTCTACAAGATTAGAAATTTCCATGCGAGGACGAAATCCTGATCAATCTAGCTGCGGAAGGGAGGCGGCGGCCAGAGTGAGAATGCGTGTGAGTCGATCAAAGTTAATTCCAAAGTCCTGCGCGGGCTTTTCGACAAGTATTTTAGTTTCGCGCGTCATTCCCCGGGGTTTCAAGTTTATCGGCGTTGAAACAATCATCTTTTTTTAAATTCCCTCGCCTTCATCTTCGGGCATAATAAAATGAATATTTGGGACAGATCCGGGATGGGGGCCGCACACACCGCATCTCCCCGCCGCCGCGGCGGCCTGCCGGCCACGCGGTAGCAAATGTCGTTATTTTCGGAAATAAAAGTCCGCGGGTTTTGTTTATGCGTCGTAATGGTGCTTTAATTGGCTGGCGTTTTAGTTTTAATTGGCTTTTAATGCGTCATATTGGTGGAGTGGCTTTTGCCGGGAAAGTGTGTGTACGGCAAGGAATTCTGCGCGATGCCCTTCTTGTCCCTCATCCGCCGCCCCTCACGGCCTCTCCATCTTTTCTCCACATTACTTCTCGGCTTGTCTCTCTCTCTACCCCACTCCCCTCTCTCTCCCGCTCTCTCTCTCTCTCTCTCTCTCTCTTTCTCTCTCTCTCTCTCTCTCTCTCTCTCTCTCTCTCTCTCCCTCTCTCTCTCCCTAGCCTTCATCTCCTCTCCTCCTTCCACTCTGCGCTGCTCGAACGCGAAAATTATTTACGATAGTTGCTACTGATGGGTCCGGTACGTGAGTGGACTGCGGCCTCGCCGGCGCCGGACCACCCCGTGCAGTGCAGTGTGCACCGGCCACACGCCGGTTAACCAAAAAAAAAACTAAAAAAAATTGTGGTAGAGGTTACGCGAATATTTTATTTTTACCAAAGAAGTGTCGTGAAGTCTGTAATTACAACGCATTAAAGAACGTCAGGTACCCGTATTAAAGTTTGTATAACGGGACTAAGTTTTGATGCGACTCTTTAGGGGCGGTATTCGGCCTGTCCCGCCCCAGTGACGCTGCGCACTTCCGGGCGCGCTATCTCCGTGCGTCGCGCCGCGCCAAGTTTCCCCATCACGCCGATGTGTTGAGGCGCGCGGGGACGAGATGATCGGTAAGGGCGAAAGTCATTTTAATTGCTGGGGTGGCGCGGGCTGCTGTGAGGCGATGAGCCCCTCCGAACCCGCAAGTTTCTGAGTTTTGCGGTGCGCAGCGGGGCTCTGCTGGGGGCCGGGCCGGGCCGGCCGCTGCGGCGAGCGAAAGGGAAGACCAAGGTCCCGCACCCCCCGTCGCGCGTGTTGTCATCTCTGCCGAGCTGCTGCTGTACGCCCGTTTTAAAAGCCCCTAATTGTGGCGTTATGCCAGATGAAATATTTGATCACCGCACACACTCGTATGGGAGCCGTAAACGAGCGTCGCGACGAAAATTAGGAGACACGCGCAAAGTGGTGCGCCGCGGCCGTGAGTGCGAGAGAGACGGCGGCCGCCGCGGGGGTCCTCGGGAGCGCGACAAGGACGGGCGGTGGCGCCCCGCGGCGGGGTCCAGCGGCGCGGCCGGCTACCGGCGTGTGTGTGTGTGCGTGTGCGTGAGTCACAGGTACAGTCCGAGCCGCAATGTGAGACGCGGCCGGCCGGACCTCCAATGCGTGTGCGATTTATATCGATGTGTCGACGCGATAGCGGGGCCTCGCTTTGTTTCGGAGCGGGAGAGGCGGAGCGAGAGAGCGAGAGCAGTCATACTGAGCGTGGGAGAGGGCCGGAGGAATGCCCGCCGCGCCCCGCCGCCTCGGTCCCCAAACGGCTTATGGAATAATTTAAGTGCTGGCCGGCGGGAGATTTGTCGGTGTATTTCTTTGCCGGTTTTGCAAACGCCTTTGTATGCTCCCGGCCCGCGCGATCGAACCTGGAAAATAATATCGATGAAAAAGTGAAGGGAATAAAAAGACGTACACAAAAGGGCTGCCTGCTTTTGCGCGCGGCCCTCTCTGAAAGGAGGGAAGCAAGGCTCTTTGGGTACCTCGGTGTTTGTGTGTTTGTGTGTCGCAGAGAGAGGGAGATAGATAGAGGGGGGAGGAGGGAGAGAGGTATGGCCAGCGGTGTGGGAAACGCATAAGCTAGTACATGATGCAAGTTGAGGATAAAATTCAACTGCAATACCGCAATAAAGGCCGTGAGAAAGCGTGTCACCCGTAGGTGGAGCTATAAGATTCGGCGAGGTCTGTGGTCTTAGCTCTGGATTTTAGTTCCTCTTTTCTACAGTAATGCAAAAGGCTTTATCCGCATTTTGCCTGAATTAACGTTTCACGTCCTATATTGTGCATGGGCTCAGTGGCATCGGGTGCTGATGTCAGGCCATACCAGTGACTGCCGCGCATCCCCCAAGGTCGTGACGGCTAGCAGGTGCACGATCAGCACGCTCAGTCTCGGTACCTGTTCCATTTTCGGGATGTAATGCGCGTCGATAGCTCTCGCGGTGGGCACCAACTTCTTTGGAACATGTGGCCTGTTCGCATTCTGCGAACGGCGGCCACGTCCACTTCTACCTCTACAACTAGGAGTAGGCCTCAATGACTCACGCGGCATTGATACACCGCTGGTAAATGGGAGCTGAGCCGCTCAAATTTGCACGGTCGTGTTTTTCCTCTAGGCTGGTCGCGCCGTCTCGTTCCCGTTGATCCTGCGGGAGCGAAGTGAGAGATTCCCTGACTTCTCATTATGTCAACAGCAGCGCCCTCCGTCGAATCTCTCGTATAATTAACCCTTCTTCTCTAAGTAGAGAAAAGATTTCCGAAAGAAAGGGAGGGCGGGACCGGCCAGCCGATGCTGGCCCCCACGGTGTTTTCAAACTTTTGGCGCACGGACGACGTAATGTCTTAACAAATTTGGTCATTGATTAGCTTTTTTCTTCCGAGACAAAGCTCTCTTTATCAGCGCCTTGCTGTTCCTCTGCCATTCTTTTCTCCTCTTCCGCTCTCTCTCTCACTCTCGGATAATTGACTCCTAGCCGTAATTAAAAGAAGAGCTGAAGATGACGCCTGCCTTGGAGGGGGGCGCCTTCGCATAGTTGCATGTCCGCGTTGACAATAATAAACTTTAGTCGGTTTGTAGTTCACAGGTAACAGGTAAATTCTAAATCTGTTACTAAACGAGTTAATTGCAAATCTTTGTAATTTTTCCTACGTTTATGGAAATGTAATCTAACGTTAGTCGCTAAATAAAACTCCCCGAATAATTTTGTGGCGCATGATCCTCGAGAAACTCTAAGACTTTGACTAAACGCCTCTGATGAGGACGAGAGTTCATCAAGGGAGATGCGTGGATGCTGGGGGCGTGACGCTGATGGGCTTTTATATCTGGAGGGGAGGAATTAAACTATGCTGTTTATTCTTGGAATGCCCTCTGATAGAGGGAGCCTGGGCGGGGGGCTGGCTAAGAAAGGGAAAGGGGTTGCTGGGTGTGAAATCTGCGGCGTAAGGGAGGAGGGGAGACAGTGCGCGCGGGAGGTGAAAGGGGTAAGGCGCGCCACGCTCCGCCACGCAGCGCCACGCCCCGAGTCAAACACACTGCTTCATTTATGAACAATCTGACTGCTGTCTCCGCGACCCTCTCCCCGCGATTAACATTAATGAATGCGTTTTGGGCTGGTAGTGCGCCAAATGTATACGCTTGCGCCTCGCAGCACGCCCCTTTGTGCTGCGCCGGGTCGTCCGCCCTCCACTCCGAGCGAGCGGCTGACGGCCGGGCTGGCGCTACTGTACAGAGAAGACACGTTGTTGTAACCAGCACGTCCCCGACTTCCACAAATTAAAACCCCTGCCCAGTCATGCACTAGCTTTTGGACAAAACTAGTGCGCGGAGTAGCTTTTTGTCCTTACCCGCTTCGGAGCTCCACCTGAGGCTTTGGAGCAACTAATGGCTGCAATCAGGTCCTGCCAAAGTTGCTGACGAAGGAATTTGTCCCACCACGAACCAACTATTTTGATTAAGGCTGGGGCGGGAAGTGATGCTCTGATGTGTATTGATGACGGGGAGAGGAAAAGAGGAATACAAAGTAGTTTTCTGCGCTTGTAGTAAATGGCTCAAAACTAACTTTGTATATGTAATTCTCTGCTTATTTGAACAAAGGACATACGATCTCTAGTTCAGCGACACGAAGGTTGGACCACTGTCAAGAGGGTTGGTTTTGCCACCTTTTTCGCCGACCCCAACTTGAGCCCTAACCTTAATGAAAACATTTTAGCGTCTGCCGCGCTCCGCCACGCCAGCCGGCACGTCGGAGAATTCCACCCATTTCCTCATCTAACGCTACCCTTCAATTTCCCTGCTCCCGCTGCAACAAAACAAGACGCATGGCGGCGTCGCCGCGACCCGCCCGGGCCCGGCCGGCACTGCGATTCTTGGCGAGCCGGGAGGGGAAAGCCTTCTGGTTTTGTTCGCCAATTCTTTGTGTCGAATTCTTGCTTGTCGCGCGGCAGACAAGGAGTGCACCGGCGCCGAGTGATTGGCTTGCTTGCACGCGGCTACTCTCCGGACTGGTTTGCCTACCTAAATACGCTTTTCGATTGCCTATCTATATTAGGCCCAAGTTGCAGAACACTCCTACGACCAAGATATGAGACAAGGTTACGATTGTCGGATTGCCTGCCTACCCCGCCAGCTTTGAAATACGCTGTGGCGTTGCCTACCGTTCTGGTCAGAGTGATGCTGGCGTGCTGATAGAGGCTCCTCGACGTGCCTGCGCGTATAACGCTGGGCGGTGCGGCGGCCAGGGCAAGCCTCTGCTTAGCCTACAGTCACACCAACCGAAGGGCTTTGAATGATATGTGTATAGCGTCCCGGTGACATGCTTTATGGAGCACGAGGCGGCTGCACCGCCGCGCGCCGGCCCCTCGCCGCCCCTCCCCGCCCCTCGTCCGTCAATGGTTTATGTGGACGCTGCCAAATATTCTTTTCCCCGCCGACGACGCGGCTTGTTTGCATTTCCTTATTTAATTGACTGCGGATCCGGGCCGTGTTGCGGCGAAGGCCGTGCGGGGATACGTTTTCATTTCTCTTATTTTCTGCGGCGGCGAACCGATATTCTTTGGGCGTCACAACGGCAGGGCGGGGGCCGGCAGAATACGTTGGGTCATATCTGAAAACGCTTTCTTTTTTGCACCTGAGCTACTTGCACCTCTTCTCACGGCACCGCGAGGGCTGGCCGAGGTGGCTGCTTCTGGGGAGCGCTCCAGCAGAAGGCGAAGGAGGTTGTAATTTTGCCCGCTCTATCACTGACAGCAGCCCGCTGTCGTGACCGAGGCGGGGCGGCCGAGATTCGGCGATCATTGGACTCGGCAGCAGCAGCAGCAGCAGCATAAGCAGGAGGTGCCCCCCCCCCCCCCTCCCTTTTCCATTTTTGATTTTCGTCCGTCGATAAGCCCCCCCGGCCGCCGCAGTCAGCCTTTCGCCGCGTTTTATTTTGTTTTTTGAGGAATTATTGGGGCGAGGCGGGACGACGGAGGGACTCATTAGTGAAGTCTGATCGCTCGCATAAGTCTCGATATTCAAATGGCACGTCAGCGCGCGGCGTGGCGAGGCAGCAGAGCAAGGGGCGGCCCGGCCCGGCGGGGGAGGAGACCTGCGCCCATCGAGGAAAGCGTTTCACAGCTACTCTGCTCTAGGTAAATTGATGTGTGTACCGCGGCAAGTTTTGCATTTTTCTTCAATTTTTACCTAAGCGGGATTTAAAAAAAACTTACGAGTCCGAGGGTTTCGTGAGAGAAGTAGTACAGTTAGACTTTCGTCCCAAAAGTTTAGTGTGCAACTCTTATGGAGCCGTGCAGAGAGAGACCCTCGGGCTTGACGCGAATATCACCCTACGAGGGTAAAAGTTTGGGTCAGGCCGCTGGTCAGCTGGGCCGTTGCGCACGCACTGCCGCGCAACGGACGCTCGCGGTCGAGCAAGAAGAAGAAGAAAAGAGCAATAAAACAATCGGCGTTATCTCTGCGGAGCCATACACCTCCGCCCCCGCGCCCCGCGCGTCTATTGTCTCAAAAAGTTCATTGACAGCTCGCCGCCGGGGCTAATAGGGGATGATGCCCTCTGCAGGGAGGGGAGGATTCCGTCCGATCCGCGCGCCCTGGTGCGTCTTATGTGGCAATCAAAGTTGTACAGGACGTACACTGCCAAGCTGCATGCGCGGCGTCCGCTGTTGCAGCAGCTGCTGCCGCCGCCGCGTCGTTGGCGTCTAACAACTGCTCGTCTCGCCCTTCCGCCCTTTCAAAGGTAACGCACCACACGGAACCCACTAATTTCCAGTCAAGGAGAAAGTGATTTGATTGAACTCTGCTGGGCCAGCGCTCGGAGGGAAGAGCCCTTCTTGCGGCTGCTTATTTCATCTCCTCTGCACTCTCGTGCATGTGCTGCTTTTTATTTTTCCCCCTTCAGGATCGGCTGCCGGCACTGAGGAGTTTTGGTTGGGCAATTTCGCCTCGTGTGGCCGGCTGGCCCCGTGGCGTAGCGTTGCGTGGCGCGGCGTGGCGTAGCCTGGGGTTGCGGGGTAAGTGCATCTCGCTCGCAAAGGGAATTGATGCGAGGATTGCGATGGAGAGGAGGTGGCCTCCACATTCACATGCTTCTGCCTGCCTGCGACGGTCGCGTTCTGCCCTGCATCGCCCGGCCTATCTCCACCCCGTTTAAATGTCTACTTCTCATTGAATCTTTAGGCCCCAAAACATTTATTTATCTAGTCCGTCACGGGGCCCGCTATTGCTTGCTTGGGAGGTCTGCAGCTGGGTGCCCCGGCCGCCTGGCCTGGCCTGGCCAGAGCTCGCGTCCCGTCCCGCCGATCGCGTGGTTTATTTGTCACGTGATATAGCGAGCCTCTCGCCGGGGAGCGATTCGATATAAATAAAGGCCCGAGTTCGTTACGGCGAGTAGGAAATAAGAAGCCTGCGAATGGTTATGCAGTAGCGTGGCGCGCTCTGGCGGCCGCGGGCGGACACACGCGGCCGTTTCCTTTAATTGCAGACGGATATGTTTATTAGCGCCGATGGCTGGATCCTGCGGCCGCCGCCGCCGCTCTGCCCTCCCATTGGCTGGCATGTCGACGGGGCCGGGCGCACGGCCCCGCTGATTGGCTGTCAGGAGATGCATCGCTGCAGATCGCAACTGAATTTACGCCGCCGGGTCGGCCGCGTCGGCCGAACCTTACTGGGCAGGAGTCTTGGGCTACTACAACTACTCTGCCGTCTTGTAGTAATTATTACTAAAGGCTCAGGGAAAAAAGTTTTATTTTTCTTATTTATTTTTTAATATATTAAAAGCGCATGTAGAAGGGCCAGGCGGACGATGATACGCTAGAGGCACAAACACGAAGGGTGCGCGCGGGTCGCAAAGACAGTGGGGCGCCCCGTCCCGTCCCGGCTCGGCCCCCTTCTCCTTTTATCCTTGCTCTCTCCTCCTCTCTACCTCGAGCAACCTTCTTGTGTCGTTCGTTTGGCCACGGATGGGCTGGTAACTGGCACATCTCGCTGTCGGGTCAGATGTCGTGGCCGTGTATGTGTGTGTGTGCATGTGCATGCGATTGTCAGCATCAATCTGCCATTCTCTGATGCTTTGCAGACTTCGCCCCGCCCAGTCCAACCAAGCAGAAATTCCCAGGGCCGCGACGACGCGACGTCAGTCCTTGCGCCGTCCCCTCCCATCTAACTATCGTTCTTCCGGCGGTCGGGCGGAAGGGGCGTATCTCGTAGATTTTAGCACATGCATTCGCCCTCAAAACATGACTTGATTTGCGTAGATTTTTGTTTTCTCTCGCTGCGGCGGAAGTGCCCACGTGCGCGCCGAGTGCCCCGCTGGAGAGTGGGGAGGGAAGGGTCCGGCCCCGCCGTGGTGGCCGCCGCTGCGGGCGTGGCGCCCATCGCCATGTTTATAATGATGAGCCGCTACCGATATGATGATTCTATTCAGGGCGGACGCTTGCCAAATGCCGAATGCATGTAAGCGGGACGGGCTCGGCGCGGCGCGCAGGCGGAAGCGGCCGCCAATGGCAAAGTTCATCGAACGTCTTGCCGAACTAGGTCTTTAAGTCTTGTTAGCCTAATTGTAATTTAAAGTGCCACCTGCAGCCCTTGAGCCTCTCTCTCTCTCTCCCACTCTTTCTCTCTCTGGTCGCTCTTCGCCATGCCATCCCGCGCTGGCCGCTGGTTGCGCTCATCTGCATGGACTCGACTCGCATGTTTGAATTAGCATTGGCCGTGGACGCGGGCGGGGCGCGGTGTGCCCGCCCGTCTGCATGGCCTAGTGCTGCTGCAGTCCGCGACCTCTGAGCGATCCGCATGGGAACTACACGGGAGAAAAATGGAGGCGCTTCCGTCTTGTCTGTAATGGATGTGGCGTTGTCGAGGCCGGTAACCTCCTACAACCGGTGAATTGTAAGGCCGCCCTAAATCAGTGTCGCTGGTATCCTATCGCAAACGCCTTCCCTACCACACTTACTTCAAATTTTCGCGGGGTCTGGCCGCGTGATGACCACTAGCTGTTGCTATCTATTGCACCCGCCCGCACGACCCGATGACGTCCGTGCAGGGCTCGCGCGGTTTGTTGCAAGTGTCGGCGGCGGGCAGGCAGGGCGTTGCGCATTGTGTGCAGTTGACACGGCCCCGCGAACATGCGGCCCCCACCCACTGTGTGCCTCGCGCCGGCCGGTGCATGTAGGGAGGGCCACTTTTTCCGCTCGTCTGAACTTCTGAAACACTGTGCACTGCCGCGCAAGACAACTGCACTTGGCACAAGTACAATATCTTTGTACCAAATTTCGGTCGGCGTGTCGCGCTGACTCGCGCGTGCTTCTCCGCGGGTTTGTCGACATGCATATGTTTTGTTTCGCGCGGCGGAGAGCTGGGAGGAACTCGTATACTGTGCGTAGTGGAGGGAAAGCGCGCGTGAGCTGCGGGGCTGGGCGGGCCGACGGGGCCGGGCCGGGCTCGGCTCCTGACGCGCAGCGCCGCCGCGAGTGTGAACTCATCGGAGTGTACCGGGCGGGGCGGGGCGGGCCGGGCCGGGCCGCGCGGGGCTCCCGGGTATAATTAACTCGAACAAACGTGCGTACTACTTACCCGCTGCACACACGAGTGCAATCTGCTGCTAGGCAGGGCGCTGCCTGCCTGCCTGCCTGCACTCCTGCCCCGCTCTGCCTCCTTTTCTTCTTGTCCGGCCGGAAAGCGTGAACCGAGTAGCTAGCTGCCCTTTCTTCCCGGAACGATCGTGTTGAAGTTGAAACATTTCGGGTAAATTTCGGCCTTTGGTGTTTGGATTGCTTCCCGTTTTTGAATGACGCGCGCTCAGTGTTCCCCCCTTCCCCTTTGGGGCCGTGCCGCGCCACGCCCGTGGAGGCCCCACCCGAGGCCCCGGCTGGCTGGCTAGCCGCAAGACACGCTGCAGTGCCCATCTCACTCTGCCCCCACTTCCCCCACTCACCGGAGCGACACCGACCGGAAGTTTGCACACATTTTGCATTGCCGCACGTTTCCGGTTTCATCTATCCGACCCTCCGCGCCACCGTCGCTCGCCGTCCGTCTCTGTCTGTCGCGCGTCCATCTCTGACTGTGCGAGGCGAGGCGGTCTCCGGGGGGAGCGCTTCACTTTTCGTCCTTGAAATCTCTTAGCGAAACATGAGTGATCCGGTCGAGGCGTGCCTGTCGGTATTTTTCTGATGGAGGTTTGCTGCAGCGCGCGGCGCGGCGCGCACTCACAAGCACACATGTTTCTTTTCCCCGCCGCGGCCCCGCAGATGCTGCCACTTCTCTCTCGAGGTGTGAGGTATCTTGCTCGTCAACCTTACTTGACACCTGCCAGACCGAATTCCTGCAGTTCCAGCCGCCGCGCCGGCCTGCCCAGCGCAAGGCAGCCGCGCTTCAGACAACGCGCCGCGGTGCTCCGATTTCCGTCATTGCGATCGTTAAGAAGCACTTTAACACCTTCCCCGGGCCGCGGCCTCCGGCTCTTAGCGACGCAAAAAGAGTGATCGAGTGCGCATCGGTCGCGCCTTGTCTGACACGGGTCCGGGCATTAAATTCACACAAGTCGTGCTCCATATGGCGGAGTGCGCTTTTTCCTCATTTCTTTCCGCCGCTGTATCTGCCCTGCGCGGCGTATCCAGTGGCAGGGGGTGGGGGGGGGGGGGGCTGCAGTGGAGAGAAGCGGGTTCGAAATGGGGACACTTATGGCGCGCATTATGCGGGCCGAAACCGTGCCGGGGAGGCGGAGGATGTCAGGGGCAAGGTAGGCAGCCGGCCGCCTGCAGCGCGCGCGTGTGGGGCGGGCGGCCTACCCCCGGCAGTGGCAGGCGCGCGGGGCTAGCGCGGCGGCAGCGCGTGGTGGCTGAGGGGGTCCGGCTGGCAGTCGGTCGGTCGGTGATGTGTGATGTGGGCGGTCCAGTCATGCAGCGCTCCAGTCAAGAGGGATGTCGCTTGTTAAGCACGGCCCGCGCCTTGTAGAGTATATGTCATCTGTTTGACTTCTTCTTTCTGACTCTCTGTCTCCTTCATGCCTCCCCCCCTCCCTGAACTCACCGCGCTGGTCCCCCACCATCTCCTTTCTTCTCCTTTCCATTCCTCTCCCATTTCTCCATACCGCCCCTTCCTCCCCTCCGCCTTGTGCCATGTTCGCCACCGCCACTACATTTATTTGTTGTAATCTGCAGTCCACGATTCCACGAACGTTAAACACATGCGGTGTGAGGAGGGACACCTTAGCCGGCCATACAGCTGTCATAAGCGCATTCGTGCTCCGCAATAAGGAAAAATAATTCTATCGCTAACGCTTTAAACGGCCCTACAGTATTTAAGTCTAACTGTTAAATAAGATATGACTAAAAACTATGAATTCAAAACTCTTTGCGAGGCCCAAATTACGAATTTTATATGCAAAGTAGGATTCTTAGTATTTTTCCATATAAGAAATTCAAAAACATTAAAATAAAATAAAAATTAAAAACTCACGGGAATGAGCAAACGGCATCCCTAAAAATAAGTTTCCGCATTCCTCTCAGGATTTGCTATACCGATGAGCAACATTTACTTTTGTTCCTTTTCGCCGTGCGCGTGATGGACAAGCTGGTGTGTATATGGCGCTGCTTTACACTTGGCTGTGCCAGTGCTTGGCGCCTTTTTGACTCATTGTGCTGCGGGGTGCATGGCTGGCGGGGGGCTGCGGGGGCCCCGGGGCCCGCAGGGGCCACGGTCGTGCCATGCATATTGCATGTTGGCGTGCTTTACACGGCCCGCGACTGATTCTAGAGTGGCCACCTGTCCCCCCGCGGGACTTCCCCCTTGGACCGCCGTCGGCAGCCTGCCCCTCCTCCCCTCCCCCCGGGCCGGGCGGAAACCCTAGCCGGCACACACGCCTTTTTATTATATTACCGATGCGCGAGTATGCGCTGTTTGTTGCGCCCTTATCGCTCTGTCCGTATTTAACACGCCTCTCGGATGCTTCTTCCAGCTCCCTTGCCGTATACCCTGGGCCTTAATTTTGTCCCCCACGACCCTGATTTCCTCCTGGGGACACGGCGGCCAGCAGAGGCGACACGGCTCGCTCGTGCAGCCGTTCTGGACCTCTGTATTTTGTCCCTCGACGCCCTGCTGGAGACGCGTGGTCGCTGGAGCCGCTGGAGCGCGACTGCCGCTGGACTCCATAATGCGCCGCGCTGCGCCACGCCCCTCGTTTCACAGTATCACGCCGATGCCCTGTGATGTCCTGCCGCCGCTGAGAGTCCGCACTCCGCGTGGTCACGTTCCGCATTCAATTTTCGCCTGTTTTCACTGCATACTACATGAAAATGTAAAAAAAGGAACATCGATAACCGTATACAAACTGCCTTCTTTCCCCCCTTGCTTTCGGTCGCGCTGGGGTCCAAGTCTTGCGGTACAGCCACTCCTTGCCACTACTGCGACGCCCCCGGCCGTTACGCCCAACGGCTTCCAGGACACTTCTGGCCTGAATCAGCTAAAAGCCGAAAGGTCCGCCTGAAAGGGGCCTGAATAGGAGAGCATCAGCAGGTAGCGATCACGGTGGAGGACGGGCCGGGGACGGGACCGCGAGGGTTCATTAGTGGTTTCCACGACCGTAGCAGGGGGAGTTCAGCGTGTTGCGCCCCAAGACGTTTTGCTCGTCATCTGCGTGGCGTGAAGATCGCATTGAGATGGCCCCGCGGCGGGGCGGCCGCGGCCAGCCCAGCGCCCCAGCGCGCCCCCATAGGGCACGAAGTACAAAGTGAGAGCAGAAACGTGTCATGGCGGCGTCAATATCGAGGCCCCTGATCGGAGTTCGCGCCCCGGGAGCACGCCCGGGCGCTGGTCGCAATGTGTTCATTAGCATCAGCTGGAGCGCGGCGGGGCGAAAAAGCCAAGCGCGAGCGCGCGATATTTTTCGGGCAGCGCCTTCCATAAATTTAAAAGAGCTGCAGCGGCGTGGTGCGGTGCCCTGCAGCGGCAGCGGTTACGGTGGACGTAAAGGCAGAGGCGGCGGGTTATCTGACTAGTTCCCTGAACAGTCGCGTGCCAATTAGGCGGTATGCGTGCGTTGTCTTTACGCCCCTATAAAGAGGAGGAATGAAGGTCACGTGACGGGTGCGTGCGAGGCGCGCGCGCAGTTTAAGATACCCGCCGGGGGTACTGCAGTACAGTACCGGCACTTTGGCGCCGCTAGCCCGGCGACGCGTGAACGTACCCATCAACGGGGCGGGTATACGTACTCCTGCGGGGTACCTGCCAGCGCCTCTCCGCGCTCTCTCTTCTCCTTGGCTGCTTGTGAGAAGGAGACGAGAAAGCTCCTTTTTTGCATATAAAGGATTCTAAATCTTTTATTTCTAAAATACAACCATCCTCCAAAAATATAATTTCTGCTACATGAAGGTTTTTCGAGGCAAAGATGTTCTCAAGTTTTCTTATCTTTTTGTACCAGACTTCCCGCGCAAATGCCCGCTCCTGTTCTGAACAATTTGAAAATAATTCAGGTCTCCTTCCTGGCTCTGCGCGCTCACGCGTCATATTGTTTGGGGGGTATGATTTAAGCCGTGCGGCCGGGCGAGTTGTTTCACCAGGTGCGCGCATCTGGTCCGAGTTGGGAAGGAGGCGGGGAAGGGGGCGGGGGGAATGCACCGTCCGCAGGTGAGCAGCCATCGAGTGAGTCAACGCGGGGACAGGTTAGCGGCCGAGCGCTAAGCGGGCCCGGCTCATACTGCCTGTCTGACTACCGTGTGCCTGCATGTGCTCTAAAAATATGTAACATTTGTGGTCTGACTTGTCGAATGATATTTTGAAGATATTCGGATCCTTAATTAAACGTGGCTATAAACAATCATGTACCACACAACTAAAAACAGAATCGCGCTTCAAAATTGTCTCGCGCTACAATTTGCTTTTTTTTTTTTAAAAAAAAAATAAATAAAATTGAACACTCGCCTTGTTCTACGTTTTGTAACACTTTCTGCGATCTGATTTCCATCCATGCTTTGGCTGGCGTTTGTGAGAAAATACCGACTCGCCAACGAAAATTTCTTGCCGGTAAAATAAACGTTTGCGCTTGCGACGTATCGGCGACGTACTTTGGCATTGACATTCATGTATTCGCGTCCTACCGCGCTTGTGCATCCGTCGACCCGACTCTTATTATATATTGTTTTCATATCAACTGGTCATATATCTGCCGTCGTCGCCTCCGTCCCCGGCAGGGAATGCGTCGGATAAATCATCATGACCGAGCGGGTGCGGGTTCAAATCCTCGCAGAAGCGAGGTCGTTTAAAATGCCCCTGCACTTAGACAGTGTCGGGCAGCAAACGTAAAGCATTCGCACAGGTGGCTCAACTTGATGCAGCAGTGTCGAAATCGCTGTCGGATTTCCCTTCTCGCGTCCAGTACACTTTATGGCGGTTTCTATCTGCGCGGGACCCAGGCGGGACCTCATTGGCCGCAGACGGTTTGGTTTTATTCCGATAAAGCCGTTCAGAGCTGCTGGCCTAATTTATAAGCCCACGGTCGGTTTGAACCAATCAGTATCGGCCGGGCCGGAGTTATGGTCACGACACCTTGCAATCCGCGCTTGTTGCCGCCCCTCGCTGGCCGCGTCCGAAGTGCGGCCCGCTGCCCGGGCGCGCGGCTGTGCACGTGGGACGGCGACGGGCTCCCGTTCGCACGCGTCCTGCTGCCGGCCCGGGACGGGACGGACGAGGTTTCGCTCAACACTTCTTATTTTGTCTCGCGCTGCCGGCCGTGGTGGTAGCGTGTCCGTCCCTCATTCTCGCCCCCGGCCCGCCCGCTCGGCCCCTCCGCGCCGCGCCACGTTTGGTCGTCGATGAGTGATCGAGGCCACAATGAAGATATTATTTTATACCTCGCGCATGATTTGTTTTTGCAAGTTTTCGATTTTATTTTAATTTGGAGGGGAGGCGGGGGGGAGGGGGGCCCCGGAAAGTCCAGTGTACACCTACCCTATGGCAATCCATTGACAATTTTCGGCAATCTTCTAAAAACTCGGTACTTTGGAGAGACCCAGAAATACACCGGCAATCTTTTACTCTGGTCAATCCGGCGTACAATTCAGGACAGATTGGAGGCCCTTCGCCTTGATCGCAGTGCGCTATGCTCTTGGCTTGTGCTGCCGACGACTGCCTCGGCGCCTACTGCTGCCGATAAGCTAGTGCTGCGCTCTCGGCCTGCTCTCTGCCCCATAATGGCGGGCGTGGGTCCGCAGCCTCTAATGATACAAGGCCCGGGAGTGCGAATAATGGCCAGTTTATTAAACGCACACAACACGAGCCCAGTGTGTTCCACCAATCAGCGCGCCCTGCGCAGATGCATGTGGGCTTTTGCATGCTGGCCGGGCCGTGCCGGGGCGGGCGGCCGGTGGTGGGTGGCCCCCAGAACACGGTGGGCGGATGCGTCCGCGCCGCGCGCTGACAGGTGAAACCGTACCGGCTATGGGGGGTCAATTTCTTCCATCGTGTTCTGTCGGTGCGTGTGCGCTGCGCGCGCACGTCTTGGTGCAAATTAAAGCAGTGCAGGATGTGAGATGTACCTTACTTTTCCTACAAGGCGAATACGCCTTGTTGTTTTTTTTTAAACTTCGTAATCCTACAGTGTACGATGCTCGCAAAACCATTCCATTTCACTCCTGTCATTTCCTGATTAGGGAATACATTTAGGAAAAACTTAAGGAAAAGTCTTCTTTTTTTATTTCTTTCGTATCTGTCTGTGCTGCTTCACTTCGAGGCTTCCTAAACGCTTGCCCCGCCCTGCCCCGCCCTTACCCCGTAAGCGCTGCTGGCTGCCGAGCAGATGCCACTATTACTCGCTCGGACTTGACTGGTTTGACAGAGAGGCAAATGGCCGGTTATTTCGCAGCCAGTACCAGACCGCTATTATGGGTAATTAATGAGCTGTGGGAGGCTAGGCTAGCCCGATGTCACGCTCGCGATAATCGTTCGATAGCAATTCGAGAGAATCGATTCCGCCGATTCCACTTTCTGTGTTTCTCCGTAGTTGGCGGTACAGACTGCTGCATAACGATCTACCAGCCGGTGGGCGGGCACGGCCAGGGGGCCACGAACCCGATGGTGGGGCTAGCTGGTGTAGCCCCGGGCCCAGCCTGGACGGCTGATGGGAGAGTGACTTTGTCTGCTGCCTGCGCGAGGATGAGTTGTTAGAGATCCGTCTCAAATCGACACTGCGTAGCCCGTCCGTTTTAACGGGTTGGCACCTCTAGAAAGGAGGGAGGAGGAGGGAAGGGGTTGGGGCCTCGACTGCTTGCCGGCTTGTACGGATCAGTTTATTGCCACTGCCGGCAGGTGTCGAAACAGTATCGGAAAAATGGAAATATTCATCTCACGCGAGGTGGCCAGTTAGGGTATCTCGTGAAGGGCGAGGATTCAGAATAAGTGAGATGCTTTCCATTCTTAAAATGCGTGAGAAGAGTGATTTACTATGCCTGTTACCTCGTCTGCACGGAAAAAAATGGATTAGCTGAAACAGCTGATACATTAGCTGGTATGGCCTTAGCTAATAATATTAGCTGCCTTAGCTAATTATCAGCTGTAACAGCTGAGATATTAGCTCTCACAGCTGCCTAGGAAAAAACGCATAAGCTGTGAGGGAAAATATTTTGACTGTTACAGCTGATAATTAGCTAAGGCAGCTAATATTATTAGCTAAGGCCATACCAGCTAATGTATCAGCTGTTTCAGCTAATCCATTTTTTTCCGTGTGTTTTTCCACTTTTGCGTTCAGACTCTGAGGTGTTTCCAAAAATAAAATTTTAGTCTATCTATGTGCCTATTGGCCCCTCTTATACGCAGCGTCAGTGTGTTCTGGTGTGAGTTGGCTACACTGATGAGTGACACTCACGAGTTGGCAGGTCTGGCGGCGTGGCTCGAGACCGGACCCGGCAGACCTACCGGCCGGCCGGACGTGTTCGGAAAAGCGCGCCGCCGCGCACGCCTCTGTGTGTGTGTGCGTGCGGGGACGTGTCGGACAAGCGAGAATTACGAGATGCCTTGTCAGAGCAGCGTGTGTGGGGCTGCTGCTGTTGCTGCCGCCGTCCACTCCGCCACCGCGGCGACGCCACCACTAGCGTCTAATCATCCGTTCAAATCGAACGGGAGATTTGACAGAACTGGGAGGTCTTCGGCCTCTCCTAAATCTGTCTTATAGCTTCTCAGCGGTACGTAATGATACTTCATCCTTCTGTCGGCCAAACATAGAGAGCCAGATAAAGAGAGAGGAAGAGAGAAGGGTAAGGGACGGAGAGGGGGCAGAGAGAGGGAGAGAGAGATACAGGGGAATAGTAGGGGGGACGTTGGTTGTTTTTATTCGCGCTCCTTCGCCTTTTGCGTATGGACTTATCTCGATCGCGACTCTTTGTCCGTCGCTCAGTGCGAATCATCGGCCAATCTCACGATCAGTCCCTTTTGTTGCGTCTAGGAGGACGTATGTACGTCTGCCGCGTGCCCGGTACGTACGTACGTCACGGGCCGGCCGGGAGTAGGCGGAGGGAAGGGGTGGGGTGGGGTTGGTGGAGGGAGGGTTCGTCACTCCTCCAAGCCTTTTCGTTAGTGTCGAAACCGTGCAACTAAAAGACCACCAGACAATTTTACTACAAGTTTTATTACAATGTGTGACTCTTAAATTGCGCGTTTATATGTGTGTGCAACACGAAGGCTTGTGAACAGAGCTTTCTAAATTGTTGTTGTTTGTTTATCAAAATCTCTTTGTCATCCTTGCGTCCTCGGCGCTCTGTGTCTGCATGTCCCTGCTGCTTCCTATGCCGGCTCAATGCCACATGCCGGCCTTGCCTCAGTCTGCCCCAGGGAACTGCCGTCGTTCAAACCACCGTGGAAAACCTTGTGTAGAAGCAGCGGCGCTTTCAGGCGTGTCGGAAGCGGGTGCTAGATTCAGATTCAGATTCGGTCTGGAATGAAACTTCGTGTGGTTTTAATATGCCGTGTTTGTTTTTTCGACCCGCTCAGCTTTTCATAATATCCTTTGATAAGCGATCGGGAGCAATATTTTGACGTTTGGCTGCGAGGCGGCGGGGCGGCCTCGCTTTGCTGGCCCCACCGGCCGACGACAGATTCCGGGCCTGGAAGGCCTTTATGGCGACTTTATGACCACGCCGGCCCGGCCCGCCGGGCCCCAAATGCTAATGTACAGCCGCTGCCAAGAGGGACGTCATCGCTAATGATGAGCTAATCCCCATCCCACCCATTTTTATCGAGATGACCTTGATATGAAATATTTTTCACGTGAGATGACCTATAGACGTCTATGCGAAGCGCATTCTCGGAAAGCCAGCTTCCCTTTTCTAAAGTCGTCCAACATTTCAATTTCTTTTCTACGCTTTGAGCAAGGCGGGATTCCGCGAGCCACACGATAAGAGATTAATAGAGGTAATTTACCAGAGAACGTATGTATAGCTGGGGCGTGCATACCTCTCGGGCACAAGCCCTTGTTCCAACATTCCAGCAGACGATCGACTTTACTTTTCCTTCATTTCCTGCTTTGCTCCAGGCTATTCCAAAGAGAAATCAGCCCCCGAGGTCTGAGGCGGCTAACCTGCTGCACATCTCCAAACACACAAAAAATCGTTGTTCACCTGTGTGTGCGTTTTTTCTGTGGGTGTACCAGCGTGGGGCCTTCAAATGTCGAGCGATCTGGCCTACATCGGGTAGCAGTATTCATATGCGGGTACAGCCAGGTGAAAAAAATGTACACCTTGCTGCGGGTGGGTGACGCGGCGTGGAAGTAATAAAACGAATTGAAACTCTCCACGCCGCATCACAATCCTTATTGTCTTTTTGCGCGCCAAAGTCGGAGCCCTCCTCGTTTCTGTCCTCGGCCGTGACCGAGCAGCGTCCGCACATTGAACAGGAAACTACAAAATGACGAAAAATAATCTGGGCGGAGGGCCACAAGGCCTCTGTTTAGAATAACGGGCTCCAATAATTGGCCACATCGCGCACACACACACACACACATGCACGACGTCTCCGATCTTGCGATCCTCATGGCATTCAGCGACATGGCACTGTCTGCATATGTGTCGCCGTGTTTGTGTGAGAGCCCTTTGTGTGAGTGCATGTGTGTGTGTCCTCGCTTTGGTATTAGCAGCGAATAACGTCATGTCGCCGAAGCATGAATCCCGGTGAGCAGCAGCAGCAGCAGCTTCAGACGATGTTGTCTGTAAGCCCTTGTGTTGGGAAGGGTGACATGGGCTCCCGGCTGCAAGGAAACGTACCGTGCCAAATTTTTGTTGAAGACGCGGTGAAACGCGCAATTGTTCCGCCGTTTTCTTTGCAGCATGCCGCAAATGGTTGAAACTGGCCATCCTCGTTATTGCGTGCTTCATATTCGTACATTACTTAACATTTCCCCGTGGAGTTGAATTTAATATATTGAAGAGTTCGTTTCGTACGCACTTAAGTTTACAGGTCAACTATAACAATTTTTATTGTCATTTTTATTATTAAATGAGGTTGGTTTTTGCGTTACGAATCAGAAGTGTAGCAAACTGGCGTCAATTTTCCAGGCGTTTTGCGCTGCTGGCCACGCTACGCCTGGTGACCGGTGTGGGAGCATCGTACACCGGAAGACGCGGCATTAATAGGTCTTCAGTGATGGGAACAGTAACGTGGTCGCACTGTCTTGCAGGTGTCTTGTGCTCGCCCGGATGTGAGGTGGGCCCACCTAACCTGGTGGGGTGAGGGGGGGGGGGGCAGGAACGAGAGAGATGGGACTAGGGGAGAGGGAGGGTGTATATGGAGAAGACGGCGGACTGTGGACACGGCACTGCTGTGGGATAACTTACCCGTCACCATACATGCACGTGCACACAAGAAATTTTTTAAGTAGGGCGATTTGTTGATGGTTGTGTGACCTCCGCGTGTACCTCCTGTCGCGCCTGCCCGCCGCGCCACGCTCTGTCGCGGTGCGACCTTCCGATTCGCCACCATGCGGGTATACACCGGGCCGAGGCTATGCATGCATGCAACATTGCCTGCAGGTGTTTCCTAATCGCATATTTCACCCCCTTCCCGCTTGATGCCGTAGCCCTCCTATCGCCCTCGTCTATCGTAAATTATATGGGCCATATCAGCCACCATCGCCAACAGAAAATATTAACCTTATGTAAAAGGTAAGGATATGGGAATCAGTTCTGTTTTGAGGATCTCCTTTTTCGAAGACAAGTAGTATTTCGTATATTTTACACAGTTCTTGTTACACGAATACGGTGTAAAGTAGAAACACACAATATGCACCTCAGATCGACAAAGGTACGGTACAGTAGACGTAGACTCTGAACTGTTCGAACGGAATACCTTGTCGAATCTGTGCAGATTAGGTTAGTTAACGAGGAAAGGAGAATCTCGGCTAGCCTGTTATGCTAACCAGAAAATTACATAAAGTTCTTTGGTCGTGTACATTCGGCGGCGGGAAACTCATGACTGTAGGTGACCTGCGAAACAATGCCGTGTCAAATGAAAATGGCATTCAGAGGTTGAAAGGTATCGTTTCAAGCTTCATCAAAAAACGGGACTAGCATTATAATGCGGTGAAGCTAGCCATCGTGACGCAAGGCAAATCTCATTATAATATGGCCCTGATAAGAAGTCGTGTTCAAAGGTAACTGTGTCTGACCCCTTTTGCCCCAGTGAGCAAACATGAGTCGCCGTGGTTGAGACTTGACTTGATTCCTGCTGTGCTGGTGTGATGAGGAAAGCAAAGAATCAATCAGAAATTGAATGCTGTCTATCTACGCATCTACGATGCGGTACCCTTAGCTATTTGCGTTGGCTTAGCTCTCTCTGCGAAAAACATCTCGTGCCTTGTCCTCCTTTTCCCCTAGTGCTCGTGACTAGCGCCGCCCGTTTAACTGTGTGCATGCAGACAGCGGCACTTCCCGCATTCCATGTGGCCAAAATGTGGCCAAGCCAAGAAGTGGTGAAAGAAGTCTATTCTGTACTATCGAATCAGGCCAGTTGTCGACGGCTGCTGATGCGTCAGTATAGTTGATGTTAGGGTTACGTTATAGAATGAAGTACAGCAATCTGTTTGCTTTCGGTCCCACATACATAAGTGTAATACATTTTGAAGGGTGTCTTTAACTACCGAATTAGACTACACTGTTAAAGTTCTGCGAAGTATTCTCACTCTTCGTAAACTGCAAAGCATTTGCTTCGTAACTTACAAAGAAAAAAGGATACTTCGTAGGCTACAAAGCTCGTGCTTTGCAGACTGCAAAGAAATTCTTTGCAGCCTACAAAGTATCTGTTTTCTTTTTAAGTTACGAAGCAAATGCTTTGCAGTTTACGAAGAGTGAGAATTCTTTGTAGCCCTGCGAAGTAAATACTTCGCAGAACTTTAACAGTGTAAAATTCTGTATGTGAGGCGTGATTCTGAAAGTTGCTGTTATGTGTTCCTAATGCAGTATTCGAGCTGACGGCGTCTCTTTTGGCTCTGACCGAACAGACAGCTGGATGGTAATTGGCTGCTGCCAAGATTCGAACCGGCGACCTTTCGTGTCAAAGCACTGCTTCTCTGACTGGCTGCTCCCACGCCAATACGCCGTCTGCTAGAAAGAACCTAGAATTTAGCCTGAGGCCGTTGTGTGTGTGAGAGAGAGAGAGAGAGAGAGAGAGAGAGAGAGAGAGAGAGAGAGAGAGAGAGAGAGAGGAAAAGGGGATGTTCGTCCATTTTCCGGAACTATCCAATATCTGAATAGCTGCTGGCATCTCCAGCAGAGTATAGCACCAGAGCGTGCCGCAAGGGGTCATACTCTGCGGTGCTCTGCTGCCATGCCAAGCGCGCGCCCCGGTGTGTGTGTGTGTGTGTGTGTGTGAGCGCGCGGGCGAAGTACCTCCCTGACTGCCCCCTCCCAGCTCACCTTCTCACACGAGCTGCTTGCACACACACTGGCAGACATGAAGTTGGGGGCGTGCCTACACACGCGCAGGTTGCAGCGTGTGTGCGAGCACCCGTTTTAGTGCAAAACAGAATTTTAACTACTGTTTGATTTCATTTTCAAAATTTGTTAGAACTAATTTGTTATTGTTAGTATTTAAAAATAAAGGTGCGTAATAAATTGATGCTGGGGCGCAGCACGGAAACGCGGTGATAAGAGCGTTTTGGGGGCGATCGATTGACGTGACGGGTCGCGTCGTGTCTGATCTACAGTGTTTCGATCTCCGTCGTATTCGGCTGCTGAGGATACCTAATATATTACGACTGAACCACATACCAAATCCATACTCCAGACATCAGCATACGAGGCGCTGGCTGCGGTCCCTGGCCCTTGGACCCACGTCCGCTGGGCCACCAATCCCGAATATTTCGTTTAATTGGGACTTCTGTTGTTCTTTTTGAGTCGTCCTTGCGCCGCGACGGTCTCACTGCTGCTGCTGCCCCCAACAATAACAACGAAAACAACAACCGATCGGTTTGCGTGTTATATAAATTTATGTTGTTTTTATTTTGCCGTTTTGTCCTCGGAATAAATCAACAGGTGCCGAGCATTTTCCCACCTTCTGTCCCCGACAGCCCCTCTCCCCACCAAATCCTCCATCCTCTCTTCTCTTTCCCTCTCCCTCTCTCCTCATTGTCATCAGCATCTCTCGGCTGCTCTCAAGTTTGTTCATACGCTTGCATTCCGAGGATGTTACTTTATGCGGAATTTTCGAGCTGCGCAACAGTTGTGTGTTATCGCGCAATTATGTTAGCGTCCCGGACATTCCGTGTTTGCGCGGCCTGTAGTTTGGATACGACTTGTTATTGTGAAATATGCGTAGTATCAGTCAATGGCAGACACCTTCGTGTTGCGTATATGGTCACCTACACATCATTACCTGGCAATTTGTAATGTCAGATGCATTGCTAATTTTTTTCTAAACTCGTAGATTATAACAAAAAATATTTAATTTTGTAGGAGGCGCTTACTGAATTTCCCGCAGTGCACTGTGTAAATGGTTGATCAAGGCGGACTCTCTGAACTGCCTATGCACTGCCAATTTACCTGCACTCCACGTGTCAAGGCTAGTGACTTAGACAATGCTTATCGCTGACGGACGTATACGTCCCGATGCCTTGTCTGTCTTTGTACTAGTCGATTGACCGCTCTAGCTTGCATAAAACCGACGTCTCCGAATGTCACTTTTCTTTTTTGTTGTAGCCAAAGCCGGTATTTATTTTAGTTGTCTGAATATCCTAGCAAATCCTGTGAACTCAGTGGAGATGATGCATTCTTCTCGGCTGGACGCGGCGCGTGGGTGGGATGGCAGGGTCGGCATTGCAGGCGTTGGGTTACAGTCTCACTTACACACTCTCGGCAGGGATGCGTCCGTTCCCACACTCACACACATGCACGCAATCCTCTACTTTGCCTTTTTCCTCTACTCTTTTTCCGTGTGTATTTAGCGCTAATTTCTGATACCATCAAACACATCTCAAGTAAGTCCTGTCAGGTGCTAGTTTATTTTTAGCTTATTAAAAAAGATTTAATAGACTTTTTGCCGCAACTCTTCAGTGTTTTCGAGTAAACCACACACTTCAGTGTTTACAATTTTCCTTTTATTTTTGTGACAAAGGTTTCACCCTTCGTGTGTGCTGGCTAAACACTGATGAGCTCGTGTCAAAACCACGAGAAGGTGGCAGCGGGGGCGTGGCTTGGCCGTGGGGCTTGCGTGTGCGCCGCATAGAGTTTATTCGCACGCACATTCGCAAGCGCGCGCGATGTATTTATTGCGGTATCAGATAAGAGAGGCGTGAGAGGGGGAGAGAGAGACGCCTTGTTGTGTATCTCGTTTTGTATCTCGTGCTCCGGTTATTACTGCAACACGCTGCTGCTCGGAGGGATGGCTCAGGCGAGGTGTCGTCTGCAGGCGCGCATCTTAATTGGAGCTGAAATTGTAATAACTGGCGGAGGTGATGAGCGGCGGGGGGCGTGGTGGGGCGGGGCACGGTGTGCTGGTGACAGAAGCGCCCGGGGGCACCAACGGGCCCGCCGCTGCTGCCGCGCCGCGCCACGCCTCGTGCCGCAAGGCAAAGGAAATGGGACCGGCCGCCGCGCCGATATGCGCCGCGCGGCGCCGCGTCAGAAGAGCGGTTGCGCAATGCAGACTGTTTGACGGCCGAATTGCGTTGTTCATTTGTAAGTCGTTGATTACTCATCTACATTTTTGTCCCGTAAAGGAGGGGCAGGGCACACCCGCTACCGCGGAGGCCTGCAGTACCTCTACAATATCGACAGAGGGATGGGGCGCAGGAGGGCGGTGGGCAGAGAGCAGAGCGTTCTCACGTGAGTCGCTGACCCGTATTTCAATATCGAGCCCGAGTCTGCCCCGTCCTATGCAGTCCATCCGCGCTACGGCTGCTCGTTACCCATGCATATGTTGACGGAAATGTGCTATATGCAAATGGCCTTTGAGGTAGGTGCGTGCGGGCGGGCCCGGCCGGTACGACTCTTGTGGTGCGGTGTAGCCCCCTAGCTGTCACCGCAGTCATCACCCCGCCTCGCTTCCTCCTAGTCGCATGGGTTAGAAGCGTGTGAATACATTTGCTTCACCTGCGCTTGCAGATATTCGCACAACGTGAAGTTTTGAAATGGGATTTTATGGACTTGCGAAGAACGTACGCCAATATTTGATACTTCTCACACCATAAAATTATTAATTCATATTTGTATAGTTCCATACGGCTGTGCAGAGCTGGGACGAAGGCAAAATACAGCAGTATCTTCTACGCCAGTGGCGTTTTCCCAGTGGGATGTAAAGCAACAAACGATCCGCTCGCTCCAGCATCTGGAGTGACGTCGAGTCTGGCTGGTGGCGTGACAGACTGACAGACCGGCTGTCTGCATGTCCGTCTGTCCGACTTTGCCGTCTTAGCGTTTGCGCGCAGCTAAGGGGGATCCCCGGTTCGAGTCCGGCCCGTGTGCGATATTTTCACGCTGCTTTCTCTGGCCCGTGTGAATGGGCCCCCTCGGCTCGCCCGCCGGCGCGGCGGTCCAAACTATTCTGCGCGAGGGGAAAGCTTCTCTCGACGCCTCACCTTTACGCTGAGTAATGCGCCACTGGCTATGGAAAATCGCTGCGGCGGAAACGAAATTTCTCATAGCCCTAGCTGTGAACAAGAAGGATATGGTGGAAGGGGCGGTTAAATTATGCATCGATTCTGTTCTGTTTCGATGGGCACATCTCTGATGATTCTCGGACCGGAACGAGGCAGAGTGAAGCACAGGGCTCCGTCTGGTCCCGTTCATAAACCCTCGTTCATTCTGCGTATGGCTGTGCCGTGCCCCGGAGCGCTGGCGACTACCCGGTCGGCGCCCCCGGGAGGCTCATATCACCCCTTCCTCTTTCTCTCTGGATACCTCCCTCAGTATCCCTAGCCCCGCTGCTCCCTCTAACAGGCCACAGATGGTTATAATTTCGAAGGCTAATTTCTATTTGGAGTTCCCCTTTTCTCCCCTTCCTCTTCGCTCTCCATTATACACTGCCGCCTTCTTCATTGAATTTGCCGACGCGGTGACGGCTGCATATCAATTTATATTCCCCGGCGCTGCCCTATTCGCCATCGCCACCTCCCTGAACTCGCCTTTTCCCGTTTTTGTTCACTTCTCCCCTCAAAGTGCTTTGCTGCTCGCGAGTCAAGTGCGCTGAAGTTTCGGTTGCAGTTATTTATTACGCGCTGGCGACGTTTTGTGCAGCATTGAGTACACGATTGTGTGTGTGTGTGTGAGAGAGAGAGAGAGAGAGAGAGAGAGAGAGAGAGAGAGTGTGTGACTGACCGCTCGTATTTATCTCGGGCGGGGGAGGGAGTGCGAGAGAGACGGCGGTAGTCAGCGGGACGGACCTGAATGAGAAGCAGGGGAGCGTTGATTAATTATACGTGTATTTCCGTTTGATTGATGGGAGCCGGGCGTAGAGCGGCGTGACGACCCAACAGGTTGCAGTGCATACACGCGTGATTCCTCGGCGCGGGCGTCGGGTTCGAACACCGCCCGGGTGCGTCGAGAATATCCCTACTTTTTTTTTCGGAAATATTGCTTTATGTATTTAACAATAGTTTCCTGGCGCTGCGCGAGGCGGCAGTACACGAGTCAGTTGTTGTGGTGTCGGGTCGATAGCGCCACGCCACGCCGCGCCACGCCGCCGCACCCGGGCTAATCACAGTGTGGTGTGTGCGGCCTCGCCAAAGGGTTGGCCAACACGTCAGATATTAAAGGGCGGGCAAATATTATTCCAAGCGCGCGGGTGAGGCGGCGCGGCGGCGGCAACGGCAACGCTCTCCCCATCAAACGGACTGCAATATTGCGAGCAGTCGGAGAGAGGAGCGTGTCGGCGTGGTCAGCCGGGGTCGGAGGAGCAGGCCGGCCGGCCGCAGCGCTATGACCGGGCGGGCAGGCAGGCGTCGAGGAAGGAGTAAGGGTAGTGCTGTCCGCGCGGACCTGGTGGTGCTGCGCCCCCCCCCCCCTCCTCTGTGGCCGCTGCCTCGCGGGTTGCTCTGGTTTGTTCTCACGTGAACCAATATCGGGCCACAGCGCCGGGCCGGCCCGGGCCGCCCGATGCTGCCGGCCGTCGCCGCTGCGCCGCTCTTCCGGAATTCTCATTTGCGGCCCGGGCTGAGATGTTTCCTTCCCCCCTCCCTCCTCTCTCTCCTCCCCCGCCCCGCCCCGAGGCCCGGCCGGGCCGGACACTCTCCAGCTGTACAACACCCAGCAGGCCATCGATCTGTGCTAAGGTGGGGGAGGGCGCGGTGTGGCGGGGCGGGGCGGGCGGGGCACCCTTTGCTCATATCACACCGGCCATATGGGCCAGGCCCGCCGCGGGCTGAACTGGCGGATGGCCGGGGCACCGTTGGGTTCAAGTGATGTGGGCGAAAGCCCCTGGACCCCCCCCCCCCCCCCCCTCCTCTCTGACTTTCCTTTCCTCCCCACCACTTTTAGCTCTACCCGCGATGAAATGCTGATGTGATGCTGGGCGCTCATAACCCCCTCCCCCCTCCTCCCCCCCTCTCCCTGCCCTTTTCGCCCGACTCCTTTCCCTCGCCTTCGGGGGTAAACGAACCCTCGTCGTTATATCTCTGGCAGCTCCACCCCCCTCTCTCTCTCCCCCTCCCCTCCCCCGCCCACTGCGCTGCGGAGCTCAGCCGCCGCAATTGTCTTGAGCGCCGCTGTGTATGTCGAGCCGTTGGCCTACCCTTCAGGGGCCATAACTGTTGTTACAAGCTTTGCGCTGAGCCGGGGCGTGGCGGGGCGTGGCGCGCTGTGGGGGCGTAGCGTGGTCGGACGGAGGGAAGGGCAGTGTCCATCCGTCTGCTGTGTGTGCTGTGCCATTCACTCCCCCTCCCCTCCCCTCCAGCTGCAGTACCTGACTTTGCCGTCCCCTTTCCACATTCAACCTGACCTGACTGCTCTTAGACCAACCGATTGTCAAATGTTTGCCTTTATGATCCGCATGACAGCCGCCCGCCTTGGCATCACAAACTTCACAATATTGTGTCGTGTTGACAGCTAAATCCTACAGGGAATAGTTCATTGTCTATTTTGACAGGCCTCTGGCCCGAACCCACTCTGCCGTGTACCATATACCTTAATTCAGAATTAAATACAAAATACTTTGATGTAGAATAAAATTATGTTAGATGTATCACAAGTCAGGTGCCGTTTAGTGTCTGAGAAACAAGATCATCGCTGGGGCATTATAGCGCTTCAATCCCCTGAGGGAGTGGGCCCCGCTCTGGTGTGAAATGATTGATTTATTGCTGTCGGCCGCCGGCCGCACCCCGCTCGCCCTTTTGGACGGTTTTTGTTGGTGTTTCGTGTGTTATTGGGGGTCCGTCAAGGTGAGTGCCGGCCTGGCAGGGCCCGCCCGCCAAACAATATCTCATCGCAGGTGAGGTGCTCGCCACGCAAGGGCGGGGCGGGGCGGCCAACAGGAGGGTTCTGGTCGAAGTTCTGCTTCATATCGGCTAATTAGCTCCGCAGGCTGAATCCACCAGTCAGGGCGGGGCACAGGGGCGTAAATCGGCGTGGGGAAGGGGGCGGCACCAGGGTCCCCGGGATGGGGCGGTGTGTGGGGGACACGTGGGCCGATAAGGCGCTGCGGCCCTTATGACAGGCGGGGCCCCGGGCGGGGCGGGGCGCGGCGGGGGCGTGGTGGCCTGGCCCCCCGCGGGGCTCCGCGCCGCACGCTGGCCGCCTGATGAATGAAGCGGTGCCCGCGGCGCGCTGGGCGGCGTGCTGAGCGGCGGGCCGCGGGCGCGCGGCGGCCATCCCCACCACCGCGCGGGCCGCCCCCCACCACCGCGCCGCGGGCGCCCGTTGGCCGCGCGGCCGGCGCAGGCCCCACCCGCCGCCCCCACCACGCCGCGCCGCGCGGGGCAGAGGGGAGGGGGGCCGCGGCGGGGCGAGCGCGCGCCGCGCCAGTGTCGCCTGGCTGCCCGTGCGGAATGGAATAGCGGGCCGCTCTGTGCCGACTAGCCGGCCGACAAGCACCACGACGAGGACCAAGACGAAAAAACTCCAACCTCCAAAAAACCCCTTCTTTTTTGACGGCCGGCGGAATACGACGATGCCGCAGTGATATCAGTGTTTTGGTGGTGTTGTTGTCGCTGTGCGTGTTGTTGTTGTTGTTGAGCTGGCCGGCCCGGGCCACCGCTGCGGATTAAATGTCAGTGAGTGCAAACGGCAAGATGAAAGTGCGGTGAATGAAGCAAAGTGCAGTGCAGTGCGACATGTGACGGCGCCCCGCTGGCCAGGCTGACCACGGAGGGACCGCGGTGCTGGGACTCGTTGGCCACCATGTCCCGCCGGAAGCAGGCGAGGCCCATCCGCCACCTGGAGGAGGACGGCACCCCCGTCGTCGCAGCGCCTAATGGTGAGTGCGCGGGCGGGGCCGCCAGCCGAGCCGTCGTCGGCGTCCTGGCGGACGTTGTCCACCACCCCGTCAGCGCCCGTGCCCCCCGGCGCGCTGCTGGTGAAACACGCCTGAGCCACGACCCTTATTCACCAGCGGCAAACGCAACAAGCAGCTCGGACGATAAGTCGCGCAGAAAATATCCCCTCATGCGCTTAGGGGCGCGGCGTACAGCGCAGCGCCGGGGCTTCGGCAATCGCACCCGTCAATCTAGGTGATGAAATGGCAGTGCGGCCAGGCCGCGAGCCTGAGCGCTGAGAGCCGCCCGTCCCCCGCACTGCCCGCCCCGCCCTGCGGCGCCGCTCACTGGACAGCGGCGCGCACGAATTTTCATACTTATCTGCGGCAGTGTCCGCTTTGGGCGGGATTGTAAGTGCGGGCGACGCTTTCAAGGCGATAAAAGGGGCGGCATGTCGTCGTGGCCGAACCCATTCGGGGCGATGACCAGGGCGGCGGGGCGGGGCGGGGCGGGGCCCCTGTTCTGCGAATGGTGGGGTGCCGCCAGGGCCGGGCCGCCGCCAGGACCCCCCTGGGCGCGGCGCGCAGGTAGCCGTCCAGGCGGGGACCTGCGGGGTGTGTGACGGACGCGCCGTCTCACCTGGCCCTCGCCTTACACCGGCCTGGCCAGGCGCGACCCCCCGAGGGGGCGTGTCGGACCCGGGGGACACCCGGGGGACACCCGGGGCGCGCGCCGACGCCGAGCTTTTTGTCGTCTTGATAAAAGCAAACGGTCAAGTATAAGAGAGGGGCGGGGAAAAAAAAGGCTTGCTGTGTTGTGTATTTCACTTTGTGTGCGTGGGCGCGCAGGAATAGTGTGTGACAAGAGGCTACGGCCACCTTTATAGCTGTGAGTCAGTTAATCGTGTCGCCGGTCCGGTGCGGCCCGCCGCAGTGGGGCCAGCGCGCCCATACGTGCAGCAGGGCTGGATATCCCACGCTGGACCTGGCGGGGCGGGGCGGGGCGGTCCCGATATGCGCTCTGGGGCGTCTGCTCACACGCGTGCCCGCCTGACAGGTCCTGGCCCGGGGGCGCTATCGAGGGGGCTCAACGTGAAACACTACACACCCTGCGTGCAGCTGGGGCACGTCCAGCCACGCCCCGCCACGCCCCGCCACGCCCCGCCACGCCCCTCTCCTGCACCGCGATGACTCACGATCCTAGTCGATCCAGACCGGACCCGACTGATCACGCGAAATCTGAATAAGAATACCGTCTCATAACGTGGAGGCGCCGAGCGGTGCGCCGTGGGCCTCGCTGGACCCCCCCAGGGTGCCGAGGGGCTCGCGTGCCTAGGCACTCTGGGGCTTTTATTTTCTCTCTCTCTCACTCGCTCTCTCTCTCCCTCCCTATCTTGTCGGTTTTGAGGTGAGGCCGCGCCGCCCGACGCCTGCCTGCCTGCGCCTGACCACTACGGCCCCACCCCGCGCCCCGCCCCGGAGTCGAACCCGCGACCGGAGGTGCTGGGCTGGCGATCGATGTCCCCGCGGCCATCTGACGGGTGGCGCGGGCGCGGCCACCCACCCACACGCTGGTCGCCCCCTCTGTCTCCCTCTCTCGCCCTTTATCTCTCTCTCTCTCTCTCTCGCTCTCTCTCCGCCCTTCTCCCTCCCCCTCCGGCCGTCGCGTGCTGCGCTCGCATCTTTGCCGCGCGCCGCGCTGCTCTTTCCGTCTGGCCCTTCCGATATATAAAATATCCGTTTGGGATGAAGTGATTATTGGCCTCTTGCGGGAGTGGCGTGGCGGCGCGCCGCTCGGCGCGCAGGGCGCAGGCTGGACGGGACTTCAATTACCCTGCTCGTCCTCGTGCATCACGCTGCACGCCAGCGGGTGTGTCCGTCCGTCCGCCCGTCTGTCCGTCCGTCTGTCAGTCTGTTCCACGAGCACCGCCCACCGCCCCGTCCGCATAGGCCGCCCGCCGGTGCGGCTCGCGCGTCCGGCGTTTAGGTCCCCCTGGAGGGGACGCCGCGGTGCCGCAGTACTGTACGCGCGCGTACTCGCTGCTCGTATGAGGAATCGCCGATGTGAGATATCTTATCGTTTGAATATCGGCCGCCGGCCGGCCATCCGTCACGCGCCGCGTTATGCCGCCCGGACACCGCGTTACATGCAATGATATGCGGCACGTGACACGGAAACGGGACGACTGAGGTGTGAGTGAGGCTCTCGCTGCTGCTGGTTGGGCTCCCGCGCGTCTGGTGACGATTAAACCCACAGCGTTACTACTGCGCTCGTCACGGGAGCAACCTGTGCGCGTCGTGACGGGCGCGGGACGGGCGCTCGGCTCGGCCGCGATGGCACGGCCGTGATCCCTGGCGCGGCGGCCGAGCTCGAGGTTTGACAGCCCGGCTGTCAGCTGCGGGGCGGGGCGGGGGGCGGTTGCGTGTCTGAAGATGGCGGTGTGGGAGTGGCCGGGCCGGGCAGACCGTGCGAGCGGAGCGGAGCAAACGCGCGCCCCGGAAAGTCGGTTATGTGTCGGAACAAGTCGGTCGCACTTATCTCGCATCGGATTGGGCGCGCCGTGTGCTTGCTTTTGCTCCGGGCGCGCGGCCAGACGGACGGACGGCCGGCCGGCCGGACACACGCACAGGCGGAGCGACATACGGACGGGCAGCGCGGGTGGGCGGACATACCCCGCGCGCCCCGCGTCGCGCGGGCGACAGGCCGTTGAACGCGTCGTGGGGTAGCGCTGCTGCTGCGCCTCGGCGGCGGCCCGGGGGGCGGAAGTGTGAGAGACAGGCGGAGAGAGAGAGAGAGAGAGAGAGAGAGAGAGAGAGAGAGAGAGAGGAGGGGGCGAGGGGGAACTATTGGAGTGTCAGTGCGGCGAGCTCTACAATATGGGTCTTTCGCTATTCCCCCACGTTTTCCGTAATTTTTCCGGGCAGGTGACGTGTCTTGCGCAGCACGGTGATAATGATTCTAATGAGCGGGTAAAATGATAAGAGCTGGCCGGCGGGCCGGGCCCCACGTGTGCGCCCCGCCGGGCTAGTTCATTGCACCTCCGCGCTAAACAACTCTAATAACGGCCAGAGTCCACAGCGACGTGTGGGCGCGGCGGGGCGGGGCGGGGTGAGGGACCTGCCGCGGAGATAGTGTCGGTGTGAGGGGCGCGCACGACTTTTGCCCCGTCAAAGTACGTTCCTCGCGCGAGATTTGTTTCGGAACTATGTATGACGGCGGCCTGGTCTGGTCGGGGTGCTGGTGCTGGTGCAGCGCCTTCGCCTCCACATTAGCTAGTCATGGAGCGAAGCAACAGGCGCAAGGCGCGCGGGGGAAAGAGTGGATGGAGGGAGGGGGAGGGCGGCCGGGTGAGAGGGAGGGAGGGAGGGCGGAAGGGAGGCAGAGTATCTCGGGCTGAGATCACTTACACGCACGCTACCGAGTCCGACTCCTCCGCCTGCGCGCGCGCGCGCGCGAGGAAGTGTTTTGACATACGGCTGCGTGCGCGTTTATTACACACATCGATAGTCTCGATGGCCGATGTCTCGGGATGTGTGGTAATCGAATAATGCGAGCGTAATGGGCCGACGCGCAGTCGAGTCATGCGCAAGGTCATGCGCACGGCGTGGCGGGGCGGGAGGAAGCCGCAGGGGCGCGCCGACGGACACCTTCTTCTTCTTCTTCTTCTTCTTCTTCTTCTTCTTCTTCTTCTTCTTCTTCTTCTTCTTCTTCTTCTTCTTCTTCTTCCTCTTCTTCCTCCTGTACCGAAACATATATCACGCGCGCGGGCCCACAGCGGCCGTCGCGTCTCAGCTCGGCCCATTGAAACGTCATCCCGACGTCATCGGTCGGCCAGGAGGCCGTCGTGGCCGCGGGGCGGGGCGGGAGCGAGCAGACCACGGCGCGGTGCAGCGGCGCACATAGCTTATGTATGCCGGGCTGAGCCGGGCCGAGCCCCCGCGCACCGCGCCACCGTGCACGACCCGCTGGATGGGACGTGCCTGCCTGCCTGCCCGTCCGTCCCGTCGCGCCGTACGTCCGCACATCCGTCTGTCTGTCTGTCCGTCTGTCCGTCTCGCTCGCGGCTCGCTGCCTCGCTAGATCGCCGCCGTCGCCGGCACGACGCATCGGTAAAACACGCTGACACGCTGCGGTTGGTAGCGGCGGGTAGCGGCAGTATCTGCGAATTGGATTTTGCCGGTGCGGGGCGGGCGGGGCGGTGGTGGTTGTTGCTTGTGTGTGTGTGCGTGTACGCGTTGCGCCCGTCAGCTCCAGTCCCGCGGACGTGCGTGCTCTCTCCTCCGCCCCCCTCCCCGGCCCGCGGGGCCTCCTTGACGACGGGAGCCCCAACTGTGAGCTGTCATGATCTCGTCAAACATCGCAAACGCTGTGGGCCGGGTCGGTTCCGGATCTTTCTCCATGCCGCTGCCGCGCCCCTCCATCCTTATCCGTCTTGCACGCGCGCGTTCTCACACTTATTGCGAACGGTTGCGATGCGCCGTTTGCGTTTGCCCCGGCTGCTGCTGTTGCCGTCTCCCGATAAAACGAGGCAATGCTGTGCAAGATCGCACTGACCGGCGATTCAGGCGCGCTGGGGGGGGGGGGGGGAGGGAGGGAAACCGGTTGTGATGGGGGTGGTGGGTGGGCCGCCCCGCCCCCCCCGCCCCGCCCCGCCCCGCCCCGCCCCGGCGGCCGTGTCGCTGGGCCCCTCCTAACCTCAAGGACGTCGCCCCCTCCCCTCTCCCCTCCCGAATCCCCTTCTCGTTTCCTTTCCGCTTTCCTCTCTCGAAAAATTTCCCCACCGGGCATCCACCCCTTCGCCCTCTTCCCCACCCCCTGGCGCGCCGCCCTACTTCTCCACACCTCACCTCACCCCTCCTCCCCTCCCCTCTTTTTCCCTCCACTGTACAACTCCCTTCCCTGACCATGGTGACCGTGGTGCTATGCATAAGCGTATGCAGCCATGCAGCGCTGACCGAGTAAGAAAAACAAAAGAGGCGTCGGTATTCGAACCCGGGCGCGGCGCGGCGCAGTCGCGCCTGGAAGACCTCTCGTCGACGGCAGTCATGCACGGCATGACTATATATCTCGCGGCGTTATTAGGTTTCACTCCTCTGTGTTATCGCGGTGTGAGCAATTTCATTATCAATTGAGCTAGTTTGCCTGCAGTTTGGGCGAGTTGGGGAGGCTAATTACAGTCTTGGTGGAGGCGAGGAAGGACTTAGGAGGTAGGATTTCCACCTTAAATTGGGCGCAGCGAACCGGGCAGTGGGGGTCCGGCATGGCGCGGGCGGCCGGGTTGCCTAACTGTTGGCTCAGCTCGCGGTGGAAGTTTGTGATGAAAGTTGATAACACTACTATTGCTGGTGCTGCTCGCGGTGCTTGCCAGGAGGAGCCGCGCGGAGGGGAGGGGGAGAGGGGGAGGGGTCGCTGCTGAAGCGCGAGGTGCGATTAAAAATTAGATTTGGCTCCATTGCCGGCAGCCGTTGGAGCGTTAAGGCTCAGAAGGCGGCTCGCGGGGGGAGAGGGTGGCGGCCCCGGCCGGCCCCGGCCCGGACGGTTGGGCTGCCCCGCGTCCTGCCGTACCTTTCTCTGCCCCCGGGAGAGGGTGGGGAGGGCGAGGGCGAGCAGTGGGCTCAGTTTGTCAACTCTGACCCAGGCCAGCAGGCACCTTGTCGTAACGTATCGACTGGACTCGCCGTTTAGTTTATGACTTTGCGGCAGGATGAGGTAGTAAGTGGATCCGAGACACAACGTTTGCCTGTCGCTTATTTTCCCGCCGCGCCGCCCTGCCGTGTCCCTTCTCACCTCGTCCACGGCGGGGCGGGGCGGGGCGGGGCGGGGCGGGGCGGCCACACCGGCGTGAGGCGGGCCGTGCGAGGCGTGTAGCCCAGCGGGGCGCATAAGCCGCGGCGTATTATAATGTTATTAATGTGGACGTGCCGGTGGACACGGCCCCACTCGGCGGGGGGCCGCCCCACCCCGCCTCGCCCCGCCCCACCCCGCCTCGCCCCGCCCCACCCCGCCTCGCCCCGCCCCGCTGCTCGCACCGCCCCATTCATGCGTGCCGCAGTAGTGTCCCCCCCTGCGGCGCGGCGCGGATAATCGGCCGGCTAATATCTTGATGTCCTCTACTCATCGTTTGGTGTGGAGGTTGGCTCCGGGGGGCCCTAGTTGAGAAGGGGAGGGAGTAACTCGTAACGCTCCACATACTCTTGTCGAGCGGAACCGTCATATTTTTTAGTTCTATAAAAAATTACTCTATAAACGTGTTGCCGTGCAGTATTTTTCTACAGCCGCTAGCGGTCGTCGTGGTAGTCGTAGAAGAAGTGGACATTTTTGTGAATAGTGGTCGCACGACGTCGTCCGGCACGGCATCAACATATCTAAACAGCCCATGATGCTGCCTTTGTATCGCGCTAGCTCGGTCGCTTATTCGCTCGCGTCCGTCCGTCCGTCCGCTCGGATAGATGGATAGATTAGGTTATGTAAAACCTGGCGCTCGGCCAGGGTGACGCGACCCGCCTGAGATCTGCAATTTATCGGCCTATTCGCCTTTTCCACACCTGGCCGCGGTCGCGCGAGCGAGCAGAAAGTCATTGCTCTCCGGGAGCGCGCGCGCGCGAGGGGCGCGGGTTCAACTACCACCGCCCTCACCGGGCCCGCTCTGTGTTTCTCGCCACTTTTATTATTTATTTTCTCTGGTGGTGCTGCAGGCCTGCCCGCCTGACCACCCGCACGGGCGTGGCGGGGCGTGGCCGCACTGGACAAATCCATTACACTATCCAACATAACGTATCAAGCTGATACGGCGCCTACCGGTATGGGACCGGCGTGTGTTGTGTGAGGAGTGGAGTGCAGTCTGCGCTCCCCTCAGCGAGGCCCTCTGGAGCGGCTGGAGAAGTGCGCCGCCGAGCGCACGGAGCCTACGGACAGAGGAGCACTCGTAGTGTTGATGAGACTGCATAACGGGGCCGCTGAGCCTGCGAGCTTTGCCCGGCCGCCTGAACATATCTGCCGCGGAGTTTACAGTAGTCGTAAAATCTGGAAATAAAAAAAGTGAGAGAGAAGAAGGGAGGTATGGAGACGTGGGATTTTGACTAAAGAATTTCGAGTATCTTAATCATACGTGATGGAAGCGACCCGAAAGATTTTCTCCCTGTTTGCGGCCGTGGGTCCTCCGGCGGGCCAGACAGGGTCGGGCAGGGCGGCGTGGCGGTGGCGTGGCGTGGCGGTCCACATCAGGACGGGCGGCCGCGACCGCTAAGTCACCGTCGCAACACCACTCGGCGGCCCGCCTGTCGCCAAGGCCTTGTTCATAACTCATGCTGATGTCATAATAAATACTTTTCAAGGAGATATGCTATTTAATATGCGCGCCTTCTCGACGGCTTTGCAATAATGCGTTCTACTCTCGGGAGCACGGTGAGAAGAGACTCGGTACTCGGCAGACATTACGTGGATAACAAAGTAGGTAGGGTTATGTCGGTATTATTATTATTATTGTTTTTGTGTGGTGAGTTCCCGACGAGTGAAGAAGGAAAGACAAAGAGAGAAAGAGAGGGATAGAGAGGGAGACAAAGTGAGAGCAGGGGAAAGAGAGAGAGGGAGAGAGATACTCATGAATGTCCTAATTGGGCGGGTTTTAGCGTTAATGACCGCTACCGGTTGTGTCCGTGTTTGGTCCTCTTTCTCGTGATGATGTCGCGCACTAGCTGTGTGGTCTCGTGCGGGTGGGAGAGAGACTGCCAGACGGGTCGGCCCGCGGTGTGGGTGGGAGAGAGAGGTCCGACCTGCTTCACGAGGGAGAGGGGCGGGGAGGGCGGCGGCCGGGGATGAGACCCGTGCTGCCTGCCATGTGCAATATTGTCGTCGCGGGGCTGGGGACTGGGTCCACCCGCGGTGGGCTTTGCAAAGAAAAGCGAGCGGGCTTCCGATGAACGTCGCCGTGGCGGCAGTGACACTTATGCCCCGCGGCGGGGGTGCTGGACTTGTCTAGCTATATAGTACAGGAATGCGTGTAATATCGCAACAATTTTGTGCTCCTTATTGGAACAAGAACATAAAAAAAATATTAAAAAGTAATTCTTGTCTCGATTCCCCGTAAAGCACGCTCGCGAAACAATACTGGTCGTGCCGCCATACGGCTCCGGGCCTGCCGGGCTGAATCAAAATCATATCGCATTCGCCGGATTCCGGCACGCGGACCTGCGCCGCCGCCGCCGCCGCGCCCTGGGAAAAAACGAGTTGTTAGCAGGAATCGCTCGTGCCGTCCGGCCTGCAGGACAGCAGGCCAGCAGGACGGGGGCGCGGCCGCCGCGGACCACTTATTGTCTCCCACCAATCAGTCCAATTAGTATTCCACCGGCCGGCGCCCGCGCGGAATATCCAACGAGATAAAGTCTCCATCTCTCTTCTCCTGCTCGCCTTCCTGCCTCCGGCCGCCCCGCCCCGCCCCGCCCCGCCCCGCCCCGCCCCGCTGGCCGCGCTGCGCTGATCTGTGCAGAGTTATACTGCTCAGAGCGTGGAGCCTAGGTGAGCCTGTGCAGTACGCTCGACTGTCTCGCTGCTGCCGGCGCAGCGGGACGGCTGGGCTGGGCTGGGCGCGGCCCTGGCTGGCTATAGCCAGTGTGACGCACCCGGCATCCTCGTCTGCCGGCCGGACTGTCCGTCCTCCGTCTCATATTTGCCAATCAGGCTGGACCACCGAGTGGCTGCGTTTGTCTTCTCTCTCCCTCCCTCTCTTCCTCTCTCTCTCTCTCTCCCTGTCTCTGTCACTCTTCCTCTTCTCCTCGGGGATCGATCGGGGGTGCGAGCGAGAGGGAGAGGGTCGCCACTCACTCCACCAGGAGTCTGGCTCTGCTGCGGCAGTCAATCATTTTTTCACCGCCTTGCTTGCCGGACTATCGTCGGCTCTCATTCCCTTGTTTTTGCCGCCGCACACTTCCAGGGAACACGGCCGGAGGGAGAGGCAGAGAGGCAGGCAGGGCCCTTCTGCCTGATATGACTCGATGTCCACGGCGGTCTCTCTCGCGAACGGCCCCCTGGCGCCAGCGGCACATGAAGAAAGACAGTTTTGTGGAATGCGTCAGCAGTCCTCTAAAATGTGCGTCGGACAAGCGAGGCGGGGATATTCTTGAAAGGCGAGACCTTATAAGGGAGCGGCTAAGATGAAGATATTAAGCGTGTGATACGTCGCTGCTTGGAGATTATCCTCACCTATCTTTGTCTTTTCCCCCGCACCCCCCGCGCTCTCCGAGACGCCCCCCTGACCTCCTGACCGTCCGTCTTTACTCCTCGCACCTCACCTCGCCCGGGCAGCGCCCAGGTGCCACAACAGACCCGCCCTCCGCCGCCGCTGCTCCCCATTCAGGCCGTCCTCCTCCTCCTAATGCTCTGGGCGCGTGGCCGGCCGCCCCGCCCCGCACGGGCCCGCCCATAACCCCCAATAAGCGTGATTAAGGTATAATTTATTTTTATGAGGGTAGCTGGGCCCGGTAGAGGGCCGGCCCCGCCCTCATACAAGGGCTTTTCGCACGTAAATCTCTGGTCGGGATATTGATTGGTAGGCGTGTCCGTCTCCCCCCAGGGGGCCCCGGGCCGGCCGGTCCGTCTATCACGTTACCCACACCGTGGCGTGCTCCGGTGTTTTTGCGGAGCGCTGCACCGCCCCGCCCGCTGCGGTGGCTATGCGCGCGCATCGTATGACATGGTCAGCAAACGATTTTATCCGCGTCGCCTCGAGTTTCCATCATAAAAAGCGCATAACCGATCGAATGAACGGTATTGGTATATTTCACGGCAGAGTGCTTGTTATGCTTTGCAGCTGTCCGCTGCATAGGGCGTGTCTAAAATCATTTTGTCGGGTGACGCGGGTGGATCAAAATAGGGAAAAAGACAAAGTGATTTCAATGTGTTTTTTTTTTCTGTTTGCAGGTGAGTGTCTTGCGGAGGGACTTTCGCCGCAGTGGTTGAGGAGGTAAACAAGCGGGGAAGAAGGTCAGCTCCTACAACACCTGTCCGGTGCACACCTGTGGTAGTAGCGCGGCGGGGCTGGCGGCGAGAGGAGGTAAGGTGAGGGAGATGAAATGAGAGAGAGAGAGAGAGAGAGAGAGAGAGAGAGAGAGAGGGTGAGAGAGAGCGCTTGATACCGGAACCAAACGCGTAGCTTCCGGTGGACCGCCATCGCTTGTTAGCCAGCATGACTGGATATGATACGTACCATTGAAGGTGGTCCTGGTCAAGGTCTCCACTGGTGGTCTGCCTGTTCGCCTGGAATTTATTTAGCCCGCAATTCGGTACCCGTTCAGCCTGGAAGAATCAAATTTCCACTCTTATTTGTTCTTGGTCGCATCGCTTTCCTTCTCTCGCTGTGTCAGAGAGCGTTTCGTTCATTCGTCTGTACACTGTTAAAATTCTCGTACCCGTACGACTTTTCACAGAACAGCATTCTTGTCATTTCCCAAGAATGTCGTTCCACTTTCAAACAGCGGATTTGTTGTACTGTCATGGAAATCGCTTTAGGCAACAGCTGGGCTTTTGTCGGCAAGTGACGACATTCACTATTTATAAACGAAACTTAGCTACAAAAGTCTGGTTAAATTACGACAAACATTTTAACAACGCTTTCTCGTTTTTCAATAAGTGCGCCCGCTCTGTGCTGCTATGAGAACTCTTCCTGCTCTTTCCTTCCCCCTCCTCTCGTTTCTTCCTAAACGCAGCCTAATTTTTTACCCGTTCAAGTAGCTTCCTCTCCTGTTTTTACTCGCAGGTGGTCCTGTGACGACGTCTTCACGCCCATCGATCGATCCTATTGTTACACCCTCTGGCCGTCTCTGTCCCGCGCCCGCCCCCGCGCAGGTGCGAGAGAGAGAGAGAGAGAGAGAGAGAGAGAGAGAGAGAGAGAGAGAGAGCACCGTGTCGTCGCGGGTCTGCTCTATTTGCCCAGACGGTGCCTTTGGCCCCCTCCCCGCCTTTATGACGGTCACTTCCTCCGGCCAACGGACGATCCGAAACCGAATCCGGACCTTATCGATTAGTATCATCCGGTCCCAGACCACCTCGCCTTGCTGCCGCCCTGGCCCGGGCAGGACGGTCAGCCCCTCGGCGTGGCGCGGCGTGGCGGCGCCGCGGACGTCCCTTTGAGTCATGTCGATACCGCGCGGCTCAAGTGCACGGGTCAGTATCTCTTCCCTGTTGGCCCGCCCCGCCCCACCACGCCACCCACCCTCTCTGTTTTTATCCGCGCCCCCTCCGCTAGTTGCGCGAGGTCGCGGCCCAGGCGTCTGTCGGCGCGCGGGTGACAGGTTGTGTACACGTTTTCAAATTTAGCCCTTTGCGCGCCTGTCGGTCACTTATATGTGCTTACAAACAATCTCTCTTGCGCGAGGGGCCCCTCGCTCGCTCGCTCGCTCGGGGGTGTTCGTTATCCCCCGCCCTCTCTCTCTCTCTCTCTCTCTCTCTCTCTCTCTCTCTCTCTCTCTGACTCGTGAGCTCGATCAAATCTTGACGCGTCCGATCGTTCCATCTCGCGATGCAGAGCAGCTCGCCTGTCTGTGCCTCCCTGTTTGTTGCTTCTGACACCCATTTTTTGATTGGGCGCAGAGTGAGTGGTGCGCGCCCGGTATAAGAGTACTGCTCTGTAACATTTAGTATCGCTTGCTTATATTTTTTAAAGGGTATTTTTCTAAGTTAAGAAGTACTTTATTTAACCTTTTTTTTTAAAAAAAAAAATGAAAAATTCACGATATATTTTTTTAAACAATACCTCGTGAGCTTGCGACCGCGATGGGCCGAGAGTTTGCTGCGCGCGCGGTATGCGGCCCGGCCCCGCCCCGCCCCGCCCCGCCCCGCCGGGCCCCCGCAGGCCCCCCCCCCCCCCTGCGCAACGGATTGTCGCACCTCAGCGTGTAAAAAATATGCTAATCCGAAACAATAACACAGCTGCTTTGGACCTAAGGGGAGCCCGTGCCGACACAGCGAGTGAGAGAGCCACTGACCCGCTGCTAGGACCCGCAGACGTGCGGCGTAAAAGTCTCCCCCCCCCCTTTTTTTTTTGAATATTTTGTTTAGCTTTGCGCGGGAGGGAAATAATTAAAGTGTCGTGTTTTGGCCATCTCACGACGACGCGACGCTTCTAGAATATTTTTCCGGTTTGCATGTTCGAGGCTGGCGCGGGCGGGTCGCACCGACGCTGCTTGCGCTGCACTTCGTATTTTTCGCGCGCGCGCGCGCGCCCGCCCGCCGCAGCAACAGCATATTCAGATATGTAAAGTTTTGCGCGGTCCGTGTTGCCGGTCCGGTGTGGGAGAGGAGACTTTTTGTCCCGCTGCTGCTGGTCGCCCCGCCGAGGGGCCTTAGATATGCTACGATACGAGCGAGTGGCGATGAGGCGAAGGGCGCTAGAGAGAGCAGAGAGGGAGAGAGCGAGCGAGCGAGCGAGAGAGATGCTGCAGGGGTCCACGGCACGGCCCAAGAGGACCCTACATAGATGTTGCAGGAGTGCCCTGCCCCGCTGTAGGGAGGATTAGCTGCTCACGGAGCGGGCGGGGCTATGTGGCCGGGGGGAGTGTGGGATGGGATGTGGGGCTCGGCTTCGGTCTCCAGCACCAGGACAAGATATGCCAGATATTTTTGCTCTCCAGAGTCCGCGCGGTTATTATAGAGAGATGCTTTCGTATGTCGTCATCTGTAACAGAAATGCATTCGTTTGTCTTGTGTGTGTGAGAGGGAGAGAGAGAGAGAGAGACAGTGAGGGAGTGAGTGAGTGAGATCATACAAGGCATGTGCGTGTGTGTATGCGTGTGTGTTTCCGAGTTTTGTACGCCCTCTCTGTTTCCGCTGCTACCTGGCATGTGCGCGGCCGCGCGTTGTGTGGAGGAGGAGGAGGAGGAGGAGGAGGAGAGAGGTGGGAGCTTAGAAGGGGTTAAAGCGCCGTGCAGTTTGCCTCCGCGCTACATACGCCCCACCACGCCCCGCCCCGCCCCGCTTGCCCGTAGCGACCCCAGTTGTTGTCGAGAGTTGGCAGGGACACACCCGGAGCAGCGAGCGGGGCGGGGTGGGGCGGGGCGTGGCGGGGCTGGGGCACCTCCCCGAGGGGATGCCCTGCTGCTCCTACAGCTGGCCGGCTGGCCGGGCGCTGGTGTGTCCTCCGGGTCCGGTGATGCCAGCCCCGCCACGCCCCGCCACGCCCCGCCACGCCCCGCCACGCCCCGCCACGCCCCGCCACGCCCCGCCTCGCCCCGCCTCGCCCTCATGACGCGCCGGGGCCAGGAGGCAGCGCAGGCATTGTGCCGCTTTGCAGTGCTGTGTGTGTGTGTGTGTGTGTCACGGCGGAGGAGGTACTCTGCTGCGACTACTTCCGCCCGGTGCGCATGATCTCTGCGCGCGAGGAGCAGCAGCACCTCTGATGAAAACGACGACGCGGAGATGCCACCGCCACCAGCGCGCGGCGGGGCGGGGCGGGGCGGGGCGCGGCGGGGCGGGGTGAGGCGGGGCGGGGCGCGGCGGGCTGAAGCGCGGAGAAAGAGGTGGCAGCACACGTGATAGCTGGCGGTGCGGCGGCGTCGAGGTGTAGTGTTCGCCACGCTAATGTATTCGCCCGGTGCGCGAGGGGCGGGGAGGGGGAGGAGGAGGGAGCGGGGGAAAGTGCGAAGCTGGTGGCGAAGAGGGGAGGTGAGGTGCGGGGGTGGGGGGTGTTGATAAAGTGAGGGTTGTTCTTGAGACGCGCGGGAGGGGGGGGGGGAGAGGGGTGGCTCTGGGAATTATGAGGGAGATAAGCGAAGGAGAGAGGGGGAGGGCGCGGCGGGGGCGGCGGGGGTAGATGGCGGCAAAGATGCGATGTAATTTGCATAGGCTGCGCGCGCCTTCAGGGGCACAACTATACCGTTCCGCGGAGCCTCGGAATGTATTTCCTTTACACCCCGCTGATGTTCGTTTTGCGATGACGGGGGTTAGATTAATGGCGTATGATCCCCCACCCCACCCCCGCCGGGGCCGCCGCTCCCGCGCAGGCCACCCCCCTCGGTCCTTGGCTCTGATTGGCCGACGGGCTGCCACCCCCCCTATACCCCCGCCTGTCACACACACAAAGGGGTCTCTATAGGTTCAGGGATTATAATAATCTAGTGTAACGCCCCTCTCTCTGCCTCTCTCTGCCTCTCTCCCCCTCTCGCTCCCTCTCTCTCTCGGTTGGTTTGTCTCTCTCTCTCTCTCTCTCTCTCTCTCTCTCTCTCTCTCTCTCTCTCTCTCTCTCTCTCCCGCTCCTCCGTGCGCGGAGGGCACATAAAGCTGTCTCCTGCTCTGTAAACAGCCCTGCAGAGCCCGCACCTCCGGACTAGCGCTGCCAAAATGTGTCGATCCCGCGCCGGCGATACGACGGGTTGAGCCGCTCTGCGAGATAACGTCGCGCTGACTCGGGAGAGCGTAACCTGTATCTCAACAGCTTTTTAGCTCTTTCGAGAATCCAGTAAAATTTTTGAAAGAAACCCTTTTCCTTCTTTTGTGTGAATAATTTAACGTTTTCTTCGAGTCAAATTCCTAATCAAACGGGTGAAAGTAATGTTGGGGTCTAAGAGCTCTATCTTCCAGTGTAAAGGTTGAGCTCGAAAACTAAGTGTGAGGCGAACCAAGATGGCGGGCGCAAGTTCTGTGTGAGTGTGTGTGTGTGTGCTTATTCACAGGACTATCTCGAACAAAGGAGAGATCTCTTGCGCCATTATAAGCCTGAGGGTGTTTTGTCAAGGGTGCCCGTGCCGTGGGAGAGGGAGAGGGGAGAGGCAGGCGGTGTGAGAGAGGGATGGAGAGAGCGGGGCGGGGCGGGGTTGGGGGAGGAGAAATGGGTTAGAGGTGGCGGGTTAGCGCGGCCACCGTGCGCCGCCCCGCGCCCCGCGCCCCGCGCCCCGCGCCCCGCGCCCCGCGCCCCGCCACGCGGCCCAGCGATAGGATAATCGAGTCACCATCGCGCTATATGGCTCACCTCCACCCCCCTCCTCCTCCCCCTCCCCTCTTTCTCTCCCCACCCCACCTCTGTCTCTGTCTCTCTCGCCTCGAAATGAAATGAACGGGTTGATGTATATTTTGCGTCTGAGCAAACAGAGCGTGCTAATAACTTTTGTGGGAGGTGGAGGGGAGGAGAGAGAAGAAGAGGGAGGGAGAGGGGGAGAGGGGAGGGGCGCGGGGTGGCGCGGCGCGGCGGCGCAAGGCCTTGGGGAGGGAAGCCAGGCGAGATGATCACGTATAACACGGTATTATACCGGGGAGCGAGGCGCATCACTTGTTTCTCCCCACCACGCCCCACCCCGCCCCACCCCGCCCCACCCCGCCCCGCCTGGCTAGGGTTCAAAACCCCACCCCACCCCATCGTTTAGTGGAAACGGCGTGCCGTCATAACTGGAGCGCCGCCGCTCCGCTCGGAGACAAGCGGACCATTTTCTCTCCCTTGTGCCTTTCTCCTCCCCTCGTACCCTCTCTCTCACCACTCCTCTACAAACCTTAGTCATCATTTAAAATTGTACCTCTTCAAGCCTGCACTTCTTGATACTGCTATTTCTTTTCCCGCGGTAGAAAAATAATTCTTTGGTCGGCGTGTCCTGTGGAAGGAGGCTGCTGCTGCCGTCTGACCGGCGCGTTTGTCGAAACGTTTGTCAGCGCGATGAGGAAGCGGACCGGAGCGACGACGCATTCCAGCATATATCGAAATAATATCGGGGCGACCGAGTAGGACAGGGCAGGGCCTGGCCCGACGCACGCTGACACACACACACACACACGCACCCAACGGAAGCTGCGAGATGCTGGCGGTCGATAGGGGGCCGTGGGGCTCCCTCACCATTAGCAAGGAGGGGCGTTAATTGAGCCAACGTGAACGTGAAATGAAGAGATGGATCTCATTTTTTTATTTATTTCCCCTTACACAATGTATTCCCTTACATATTTTTTATTCTTTCGAACGTGCGACCAAGCAATGAGGTACGGCTCATACCATTCGTATCGATCGTCTCGGAGACATCTACCCACACAAATCTCATCGTTTTGTGTTTGCGTTCGTTGGGGTTTTTTCTTCTTTTTGTTGTTTAATTAAACGTGACTGTGATAGGAATAACTCGTCGTCGCGGCGGTGGCGCATATTTCAGAGTCGGCTCGGCTCGGCTCGGCTCCCGGTAGCGAGTGACCCGCCCCGCCCCGCCCCGCCGCTGCGTACCGCGGAGGATGCACGGCTGCTGCCGCCCTTGATCAGGTTTATGGTCGCGTGCTGGCGCGTATCGGGTACATCACCAATACGGTAGCGCCACACCGCACTGCCTCCGTGGCGCCACGCCGCGCCACGCCACGCCACGCCGCTCCGCTTGCACAAGACAATGTCTCGCTCGGTATGGACTTTAATTGATTTAATGCGATATTAAAGCGACCGGCCGGCCGGCCGTCCTTTTCACAGAGAAAAATGCGCGCCGCGCAAATTGCCGTCGTCGTCGTGGCTTCGCTTAGTCATCGCCCCTCAAATAAAAAAAGAGAGAGAAAAATTAAAATAATGTTTTTCTTTAAATTTTAGGGATGAAAATGGCAACTCTGGGGTGTATCAAGTTTTGCATACCCTTTGGGCATGTCTCTCCTCTTTGCTTCCTCTCTGTACTTGGTTCTCTTTCCTCGGCGACGAGCTAGCTTGCAGCGTTCCATCACTCCTGAGGATATCCTCGCTCTCTCTTTTCCTCCTCTCCCTCTTTCTTCTCCTGCCATTCATCGAAAAAGAGACGACAAAGCAGGAGGGAGGGAGAGAGAAAGATAGGGCTTGAGCGAGATATGCAAATAAAAAGCGGCGCCTTGTAGAAACAAACAGACGATGACAGTGCCTGGTATAACTCACCTGCGTGTCTAGGGACGGCTGTGTGTGTGTGTGTGTACATACGTACGTACGTTACACGCGTCACGGGTCCACGGCGCGCTACGCCCCGCCACGCCTCAGCTTCCGTGCTAGGCAATGCAAGGCAATGCGACTCATTAGGCTGAGCCGCTGCACGCTGCCGGCCGGTGCCGTGCCGTGCCGCCGCGGCTGAAATGCGGCGTGCCAATATCGCCAGCTGCGCCTAACTCGCTGGCTGCCTGGCTGCGGGTTGGTATTTCAGGGATGAAATGTGTAGCCTTCGCCGCCATACACTACACGTGCTCTTGCAGAATGGGCTCCAAGTACTTATTCTTTGCAGCCTTCGCCTTAATTACCATAAGCGCCGCGTGCCTTGCCTGTGTATTAGCGGTCCAGCACTATGCGCCAAAAATTTTTCACATTTTGTTGCTTGCAAACTCGAGCGCACTGAAAAGAAAACTTTCTTGTTGCAATGAAAAATGATGCGGCCGTTGTGTTTGGCTGTGTCGTGTGACAGCGAGCGCTATAAGCCTTTCCTGGACGCGTTCCGTTCGCCTTTGCGACTCGTCGTCGTCGTCACCCTTCAGAGACCCCCGCCGTATAAATCACAATTTTTCTGACACCATTTCCCCCTTTTCGCTTTTTCCCGCCTCTCCCGTCGCTGCGGCCGCTCGCCTCGCCTCGGTGGCGGCAGAGGTATCCATCATCTGATGTCGAACATGTTTCACACACATGAACGCGCACACACACACGCACACGCCCGCGCCGCCCAAGCTGGAACAGGGCAAAATAGCACTCTTTTTTTTATTATTTTTCTCCGTGTGTTCTTCGCGCCGAGCACCACCGAGCAGAGTGTCGGACACTAGCGTGGCGTGGCTGAGCGTGGCGCAGGTGTCAACTCGGCCAGTCGCGACGCGCGTCCAGTCGTAAAGTACCGTCGTATCGAGCCCATGCAGCCGCCCTTCCTCTCTCTCTCTCTCTCTCTCTCTCTCTCTCTCTCTCTCTCTCTCTCTCTCTCTCTCTCTCTCTCTCTTTCTGTCTCTCTCCTCCTCCTCGCTTCGTGCCCCACTCTGCTGTTTCCGTCTCCACGCTGTGTCATCTCGCCAGCGACTTGGACAAACAACAAAACAGGACACGCGAACACCTGTCCATTCACCCATATTTTTAGTGTATTCGCCTGCTTTTTGCTCTCTTTGGATCTTATCTCATTTCGCTTTCCATTTCCTCAATTCGTCTAGCCGACGGACCCGCCTTTCTCCTGTATTGCTTTAGCCCAGAGCCAGCAGTAGCAGTATTGCGCTCTGCATCATGCTTCGGCCCCGGCTACATTCCGCAGCATCGCCTCCCCCTCCCGCCCCGCCCCTCACCTGCGCGGCAGCTCCTGACTCACGTGACCGTGACGGAGCGACACACACACACACACACACACAGCGACACACACCGTGCAGCAGGTGCAGGCTTCGAGGCGAGTGTAGGGTTTGGCGCGCATCGCCCGGCCGTGCGATATGACGTTGCTGGAGAGTTGTTATACAGGGAGGGAGAGCGGGAGAGGGAGCGGGGGAAAGGGCGAGATAGGTGGCGGGGTAAGACAAACGGTGCTATGGCTTGCCGCGAACCCAGCCGCATTTATTTATTTATTTCTGATGTTATTTTGTATTCCGAATGCTTAAAGTCTGTTCCCGCACGCCTGCGATTTCTCACTTCTCTCTCTCTGCACACCCTGCCTCTGAGCCAACGCACAGCCGCTTATGACAAAGGGGGGCCTTAATATGAAGCATGTGTTTCTGCGCCGACATCGCGCGCCTGCTAACAGACGCCACTCACCTCCCTTCTCAGCGACCCGCCGCGCCCCGCCGCGCCCCGCCCCCGCCGCGCCCCGCCCCGCGCCCCGCCGCGCCCCGCCCCGCCGCGCCCCCGCGAAAGATCAAAGGGACCTCGGCCAACTTATGACGTGTGGTTATAGTCGGACAAATTGGTGCGGACGAAAGCGATTAGGCTCAATTAGGGTCCGCTTTGTGCGCTTCATTCGTCATAACACCCCCGCACACTTCCTCCTTGTCTCCTCTCCTACCATCCTAGCCTCTCTCTCTCTCTCTCCCCCTCTCTCCCCCTCTCTCCCTCTCTCCCTCTCTCTCTCTCCCTCTCCCTCTACCTCTCCCTCTTTCTCTCTTTCGCATTCCCTCGCGTCTCTGCTGTGTGTTCGTTTCTCCCAGGCGCCTGCTGGGTAGGCAACACGCCCGCTCGGCTGCGTCGCCCACTGCCCGGCTGCCTACCTACCAGGGGCCTCTAATCTGCTCTGGTGGAGAAAACGTTATGACGTACCGACTCATCTGATTTCTGAGCTTATCTCTCTTCTCTCCTTTCTCTGCTCTTTATTTCGGCCTGTCTGCCTCTCCTCTCTTCCTCCCTCTTTCTCTCTCTCTCTCTGGCTGTTGCGCTGGCTCCCCTCTCGGCGCGGCCGGCGCTGGCGATGGATTAGCAGGTCGTGGCGGAGCGTGGCGCGCGGCAGCGAGGCCGCTCGTGATTGGTGCCCTGCGGGTGCCCGGCTCATTGTCCAGCCAATCAGCAGTCAAGACACTGCCGAGGACGTATCTCCGGCATCAGCCTCGGCATCAGACGCCATGTCCGGAATGGGTCGCTCATTACCCACAACAGTTGTTTTCTTTCCATTCGGCCGGGCGCGGCGGGGCGGGGCGGGATGAGGCGGGGCGGGGTGAGGCAGGGGCAGGGCGGGGCGGGGCGCGCCGCTCGCACGGGGATTAAGGATTACACGGGGGTGGGTGCGTCGCCGCGCCGAGCGCAACGTGTAAGTTTACGCACGTCCAAAAGAAAAAAAAATTCAATCATTTTGTCGCGGCTGCGACTTATCGTACGAAATGGCGCGGTGCATTACATGCCAGATTTAAGCTCTGCTTTTTCTCCCCGCGGGCAATAAGAAATGCGCCGTGCTGCTGGCCGGCCGGCCGGCCCTGCGCCGCCCTGCGCTGGTCCTTGGCCGGTCGAGGTCGTGGGACCGTGCCGTGCCGTGCCCCGCCGTGCCGCGGGTCCCCTCCGCTCCGCTCCGGTCGCTGACACAGATCCAGTCAGGTGGAAAGGCAGCCGCGGGGCGGGGCGGGGCGGGGCGCGGCTGTCCAGCGCGTCAGCTGACCTCTCCTCTCTTTTTGTTTAAATGTCGCTAAAATGCCGCCGTTATATACGGCGGGCTGCTGCCGATGCTGCTTTGTGTGCGCGCAAATGTGTGTGTGTGTGTGTGTGTGTGTCTCGGCATTTGGCAGTCTGTTAAGCGCGCGGGGAGTAAGGGGAAGGGGGGCGTGGTGGCTGAGTCTGTGTGAAGAGGGCGGGGGGCGGGGTGGGGCGGGTTTGGGGCGGGGCGGGGTAGGGCGGGGCGGGGTGGAGAAGATGAAGTGCTCTCCTCTCGAGGGTTGACTCTCGGGCCGTGATGGAATATTGCGGTGACACCCTTGGCAACCACCGCGCCACTACTGCCGCCGCCCCTCACGCTCGCGCGCAACCCCTGGGGCCTAACTGTCACCCCCGCCCCCTCTCTCACACACGCGCGCGCACGCACACGCGCACGGGGCGAGCTTAATTGTGCGGTGTGGTCTGGAGTGGCGGCGGCAGCGGCGGCACGGGCACAGCGCAGCTTCTGTCACATTGTCATTTATGAATGCCATACGGAATCAATTAACCTTGTAATTCACTTGAGCGGCGTGGCGGCGTGGCCTGCGGCAGGCAAGCGGCCTCGCGCACTGAAAACAATGCAGAGAGAGAGAGAGAGAGAGAGAGAGAGAGAGACGGCATCGCAGCAGCAGCGGTCTGCATGTCGAGAGGCGGTATAAGTTATGATTGCGCCAGTGTGTGTGTGTGCGCGCGCGCTTCTGCCTTTGGAAATAGCCGCGGCGAGAGCCTGAAGCATCACGCAGCTCTTTGGCAATCACTTAGTCAACATTGCAGATCGGCTGGCGGCTCACGGCGGAAGGATTTCCCTCGGGTCATGACGCAGTGTGAGTGTCGCCGCGAGGTATATCTATTGCTCGCGGCGGGGTCGCGCACTGGTTTCTGCATGAGTTGGGTGGGCTGTAAATTTAAAAATAAGAAATTTTTTTTTTTAAATGTCCCCCTGTATAACGTGTGCGTTTTCTCGACTAAAAATGTGCATGCTTTTTGTGGAGTGGCCGGCCGGCCGGCGTGCGCGGCGCGTGCCTGCTGGCCGGTGGGCTCGCTTTAGGTGTCGAGCGGTGGCCGAAAGGCTCGCCCGTGCTTATCACGCCCCGAGGATCGAATCGTAATTAAACGGGGAGGGTGTAATTTCGAAACTATCTGCTTCTTGTGCACCCCGTCTCACCCTCTCTCTCTCACCCTCTCTCTCTCTCCCTCTCTCTCTCTCCCTCTCGCCGGCCGGCCGGCCTTTGAGCCTCGCGGCGCGCGCGTGCGCGTGTGTTTACTGTCGCCACAAAGGCGAGGCGTGCTCCCCGCCACGCGCCGCCACGCCCTCGGGATTATATTAATTATCAGCATTAGTAGTAACTTTGGAGATTTTACTATGTTATAAAAAAGATTAAGGGCGCGAATCTGCCCGTTTCGCCTCGTAGATAATCCCCTCAGCAAAAGTCACTCTTTTCATTTCTTAAAAAAAAAAAAAAAAGTCGAACACGTGCGTTTTATTTCTGTGTACTCAACAGCGTCCCCCTTTCAGCCCAGCTGATGAAAGCGGCCCCCCTTTCCGATACTCCGACTAAATACTTCCGTGGTCTCTGCCAAAATAGTAGCAGCTGCAAAATAAAAACACGAGCACGGCGCACACGAAAACGGGAGGGCGCAAGGAGGAAAAAAAGAGTTGGGGGGGAGGGGGGCGTGTTGCTCGTCCTGCTCCTCTCTGGCGCCGCCGCCGGCTCACCTCTACTCTTTATCCAAATTTACCCCCCTCCCCCCCTCCTCTTCCCTCCCCCGGCTCCCCCCTCAGCAGTCGCCAGATGCTTGCGCCACGCTTTACTCCGCCTTGGTCCGCGCTCTCTGTGCTGCTTGTGCTCAGATTCTTGCCGCGCGAAGCTTGCTTCCCTCGGACCTTTACATCCCTAAACCGCCTCTCAGACGTCTCTCTCTCTCTCTCTCTCGTTCGCCAGAGGAATGCATACAGTCTAGACGCCTCGGGCCGGGCCGGGCAGGCGCACTGGCAGCGTGCAGGAGCCGCAGGAGCCCAGCCAGCCGCCGCCTTCAAGTTGCATACTTCCACCGCACTTCCCTTCCGGCGCCGACGTCTGCTCGAAGACACTGAGCTGCTCGCGGCGCCCGCGTCGGGAGCCAGTCGCCTGCTGCTCGTGCTCGAAATCATTTATGAAAGTGAGAACGACGGAGAGGGGGGGGGGGGCGAGCCTAGAGAGACTGACGTCGCTAAACACCTCAATTACCCGCCTGGCCTGGCCATAACCACCCACATAACGCTCGGTGCACGCGATGCTTTGCCCGAATAAAGGGGGGAAGGGCTTGTAACTAGCTCGCGTGGCGTGGCCCAGCGGGGCAGAGTGAAAACATCGGAGATGTTATCAGTAGCAAGTATTTGGGACTCCCCTGTTCGTTCATCGGGGTGTTCGGAGAAGCAGGGAAATTGCTTCGCTTGTCAATCATCATATCGATGCAGACCTTTTTCTTTTAGTTTTCTACGGGACGAGGGTTGGCACGAACAGTCTGGTAGTTTTAGCGCGATTACTAGTTTCGTTTTCTCTCTAGTGTAATAGTGCGCGCGCGCGCACGATTTTCCAGAGCAATTACAGTGAACAAGGGCCCTTTACTCGATCGTTTAGCAGCTTCCGGTGGCGCGGCGTGGTGCGGCTGGCCGGGGGGGGGGGGGGGGTAGGGGGGGGGGCTGCCCAGCCCGGTCGCGGCATGATGCGGGTTGGCGGAGAGATCGACATAACGTCATTCAGAGATAAAGCCAATCCAGTCGCCCCGCGCCCTTCCCCAACCCCTTCCACTTTTCCAGTACCCGTGCATCACAGGGGCTTTCGTACCAAACATACTGGAGGAGTAAATAAAAAAAAAATATGTATTTGCGGCACTTCGTCAAGTTTTTCACGCCGCCCGATGTTTGCATGATGCAGGAATGTTGCGTTTGAGAAATTTTGTTGGTGGCTCAAGAGGGGATGGGGATGAGAAATTAGTGGTCCGGCGATACGGATTACAGATAGTGCGCGGTCACGTGTCTAATTATGACTCAGCTCGTAGATCAGGCCCGTCCCGGACCGACAATCATTTCTTCTAATTGACGTAAATAAACAAACTCGTCGTAAATATAGATTTAATCCACTTTGGTCTCTGGGCGTATCCATGAGAGGGAAGAGGGGGAACGGGGGGGAGGTAGAGAGATGTGGGCTCGCGTGGTGGACCTGCCATGGCAGTCCAGGCCATGTGTCATGGTGGTCCCCACCGCCTGACGGTGGTTTAGAGGTGGTTGCAGTTGTGTTGGTGTTACGCTGGCTGGAATGGGGACAACTGTCCTCATGAGGAATCGGACGTGAGCTCTACCCCCCTCCCCTACGCCTGCTCATCTCCCCAACCTCTGTTCAGCCCGGTATCGATATCGCACTAAAACGTTTTTGCTACAAAAGGAAGAAAGAAAAAAGAAAATTAAAAAGCTGCAGTATGGTTTTGTTAAATGAAGGCAGGGCGCGGTCTCGCTCGCGCGGCAGAGGATGTGGGCTCTTTTTCTTTTCCTTTCCTCTGCGATGGCGGTATTTGTCGCAACGCTTGTCGTAACATACTGTCGTGCGACCCCACGCAGCAGAGCGGCGACAAGTTTGGAGCAAAAAGAGCGGCGGGACATTTGATACCGGAGGGAAGGTGTTCGCGATGCGCAGATACCGCCGGGCGGGGCGGGGCGGGGCGGGGCGAGGTGGCGGTGTCTCCTGACCGGCGTGGAGGATATTTCATACCTCATAAAGCGAGGCTGCCTCCGGGCTGAGCCCAGGCACCCCTCATTCACGCGCTTCATTCATGGTCAGAGGCTACAGGGGATTTGTTTTTAAATTTTCTTACTTTTCATTACACTTTATTTCGCACGGCTTCACATGTGAGAAATAAAAAAGCAAAGTGTAAGATTTGCTTTTGCTGCGCCGGCCGCGCGGGTACTGTCGTGGACACTGACGGCTCGGCCTCCGGGGGAGGTATCGCGGCATCGCGAGGGGCGGCCAGGGCGCGCCAGGCCCTCATATTCATTTCACTTTATTCCGATAGCATCGGCTTCATAATAACAACTATCGCACTGTTCCATCCCATTCAAACGGGAGGCGAAAGGAGAAGGAGGGGGGGTGAGGCTAAAAGGCGGCAAAGGAGTGCCTCGGAGAGGAAGCGGTATTAAGTTACACGTTTATCTGTTCGCATCAAGAAGTACGTATGAATGGGGCAAGATACTTTATGTTGCGGCGAAGACGCGAGAAGGGAAGGGGATGACAGGGAGGAGGTGGGGGGCCTTCGATGATAACAAGTAATAAAAATCCCGTGGATATACACGGAGGAATTTTGTATTTTGGTGTGAGCGCGTCGAGTTGTCAACAGGTGGCCGGCTACATCCGTTGTCTCGCCCATTAATAACCATTGCTTTGTTTCTGGCCCGGCTTGTAATTTGTTCCGGAGGGCCGAGGTGGTCACGTGGTCACCGCCTCGCCCGTGTCAAGTATGATGGGTGTCGGCTGTCAGGCGGCCGGCCCGACCCCGACCACGGGCTTTGGGGCGACCGCCGCGCCGCCTAAGCGTGTATAAGCGGCTGAATAATAATGTTAAAAAAATTATCTCAAATGTTGTGTACATAGCATGATACTTTCAACGCCAATGCCAGCGACGCTGCACGCATGCATCGCACTTCGTGGGAAATTCTCTCACGCTGCGGCAGCTGTCGAAACAAGGCCTGTCTGATTCAATTATAACTGAGATTTATACGTCATAAATCCGTGGATTAAGGCCGGCCGGCCGGCGCGGACGGCTCACTCCGCTACGCGCCCCGCCAGGCCGGGCCGGGCCGGGCCCTCGCCACGGGGCGCCGCGCCGTACTAATAATCTTTGGCGGGCCGCCAAAGCCACTTCCCCGGGCGCCTGCTAAATCATCTTCACCACGCGCGGGAAGGGTTTTTGTTGTTCGGTCTAGACGGCGGCCGCGGCGGTGCAGCCGCTGCGCGCTAAGCTGGGCAGGAGCCGCCGCCGGCCGGCGGGCCGCCGCGCGGGCTCAGCTTGGCGGGGAGGGACTGTGCGTGCGCCGGTGTTATTCTTGCTTTACATCGCGGTGGGATGACGACATTGTGTCGCGCCCTCACCGACGCCGTCTGCGGTTTTGTCAAGGGCACATCGTCAGCTCATACCGACGAGCTAATTGTCCCGATTTATTTTCTTTTTTGTTCTTTTGTTATTTGCGCCGCGAGCGTCCAGGAGGCCTGGCCGGGGCTCGCGGTCCAATACTCCCGACCGACCGCGACGAATCACAATGCCAGATTATTCCTTTTTCGGTAGTCGGTATCTCTACTTCTTGGGGTGCGTCGGCAAAGAAGGCGTTTTCGACTCATTTAGAAATCAAGGACGAGGGTCGGTGTCTCCATTCTTCACGCGACGATGACAAATCCCATATTTTCGGTTAGGCGGGACCGGCGGGGCGGGGCGGGCGCCGCGCCGCGGGGGGTAGTGTGGGGTGGGGTGGGCCCTTATCTGTTGCATGCGAGGACAGGGGAGGGGAAGGGGAGCGGTGTGCGCGCTAGCTCCCGGTTCTGAACACACGCGCGCGCGCGCGCACGCACGGCGGGAAGTGCGAACGTTGGCCCTATCCTTGAATATTGACCCCCTCCTCCACCCCCGTCGCTTAAGGTCAACGGGCACACAACACTCTCTCGCGCTCTCTCCCATACTTGAATTATTCAAGGCTCATATCCAGGCAGCTCATCTCATCCTAGACGCGCCGGATAGGGATGAGGTATCCGGTCGAATCCCTCCTCTACAGCCAGCAGCCGCAGCAGTAGCAGCCACTTCTAGAGGGCATATGCTGGGCCCCGCCGCGCTCCCCGCGGGCCACCTCTCTCTCCCTCCCTCTCCCTCCCTCTCCCTTTCAGAGCCCTGCCCGCCCCGCCCGAGCCCCACCTCGCTCACGTTTCTCCACACGTGCGCCAGGGCGTCATGTAGCTGCTTCTTCCGTAAAGTGCCGTGTCTGCGTGTGTTTTTTCGTACTTTTTTCCCCTCTCTTTTTTTTATGCCCGCTCCCTGTGGCGTTGGGCCCCGCGGCGGGCGGCACGCGACGCAGCCAGCTGCTGTTTGACAATCTGGCTAGCGGGGCGGAGGGCGCGGGGGCGGGCGGGCCGCGCGATAAATGCTTTGGCCCTACTCATGACCATCTCCCCGTGACCCGCCCTGCCCGCTCCGCGCCCCAGTGCGGTCGTGGTCGCCCCCCCCCCCCCCTCTCCCCCTCACCCCGGCGAGCAACGCCTCCCGGCGTAGGCCCCATGCCCACCAGCTCTGCACCGCCGCCGCCCGCCCTTTGAATTTTTCATTCGCGGTGAAGACGACGACAAGCATTTGTCTTGGGGCTCATCTTTTGTCAGGGATGGTGTTGAGGAGGGCGGTGGTGGCGGCCCTGGGCGGCGCCGCATCTGCCGACGACGTCTATTCGGGACGTTTTCCCTCAAGAATCTGCTCGCTCCCCCTCTCTCGTGTCGTACTCACAATAACAATATCATGTCATGGGGAGTTGTCTCTGTGTCGTCTGCTGCCAGCAGACGTTGACACGACGGCGACCGGCCGTGTTTCTTTTTTTCTTCCCCCGCGCGTGTGCTTTCGTTCAATATTTGGCGTCGTGTATTTTTTCCCCGCCTAGCTTTGTGCGTAGCAGAGTGAAGAGGTTAGTTGGCTGCAGCATGATGTTTCTCCGAATATCGGTCATTGGTTTCTGCCTTTTGCGCCCCCTGTTCGCGGTTTTGAAGGGGGGGAGGGAAAGGGAGAGACGAGGGGGAGAGAGGTTGTCATTTGTCGGCCATCATCGTGGCGCGGCGCGGCGGCCCCGGCCGCACCGTGGATCTCAGGCAGAGATAGCAGACCATTCATTTCGCTGTGAGTGGCAGAGACGGATACCTCCAATGAGAGCTAGCCCCGCTCGGGCCCGGCCGGCCGGGGGACGGGAGGGGAGCGGGGCCGGGCGGGCGTCGTCGTGGACCAGGGCAAAAGCGTCTCCCTCCCTCACCCCCGCAGACGTCGATGGCGATGACAAATTCGGCGGCTGGTTTTAAAAAAGTGGAGGATTAAGCGGAACAAGGAAGCGAGAGAAAAAAAAATCTTGTCTCGATGTGAATGAATTCTTCCAGAAGCAGCAGTCGTCTGGCCGCGTCGCCGGGAGGCGATGGGAGGGCTTTTTGGCCCCTCTCGTTCTTTCTTTCTCGCTCTCATTTAGAAGGCGTGTCGCCGCCGCCACGATTGTACAGTGGCGTCATCTAAAAACAGGTTCGTTTGGCGTTTTGAGCAGAGCGTGAACATTCTCATGATTATTCATTTTTTTAAGACGCGCAGTTTCGATTGTGACTTTTGACGGGTATTTGACCCCCCTCCCTCTTAAATAATAATAATAATAATAATAATAATAATAATAATAATAATAATAATAATAATAAGCCAAATTACGGCTTTCGTGTTGAAAGAAATTGAGTTGCACCCGGGGGGTTCCATAATACCCGTTCTGTAACGCATGTGTGCGGTATGGGCGGCCGCCGCCGTGGGCGTATAGGGTGGCGCACGAAACACAACTACGCGCTTCCCCGCTTTTTTCCTCGTTTGTTGTTGAACGCTGAGTGATGTGAGGCGCGCGTGCCCGCCCCGCGGTTCAGCCGGCATGACATGTGATGAGAATTATACCCCCGCGGAGCGCTCGCTGCCGCTTCGATCGTATGGTGGTACACAGTCCGCACAGTTTTTCCTCTTTCTTTTGTCATTCGGCGGACGCGGGGCAGGCATTCCAGAGCAGTTTTCTGCCCCGTGGACGCTCTGAATAATGTGACAAGTTTGCACCGGGGCAGAGATGGTTGTCGCGTCCGCTAATGATGATATGACTGGCGCTCATTACACGCATGGCTGTGCCCGCTGAATGTGTGTACGAGTGTGGCGCCGCAATGGCTTTTGTTTACAATACGTAAAATTAACCGGGGTATCCGTATCCGTGGGGGTGGGGGGCACATCGGTCTTGCAGTATGTATGTATGTATGTATGGACCGTAAACACATTTGTGTGAGTGTGCGCATCCAGCCTTCAAATTGCTATGGGCTAACTAGCATGTATGTATCCGGTCCCCCTCCGGTCCCCGCCCCGCCGCGCGCCCGCAGCTCGGCGCCACAACATCGGAAACCTCCGCGCTTATTTCCCTCCACTCCTATATCACTGCTGCATGTTTGGATCGCTGCTGCTTTGTCCCCCCGGGCGGAAATGTCATATGTCCACCGCCTCCCATATTAATAGGGTCCCCATGTTGCGCGCTACGCTCACCCTTTTGCTATCGAGATAGATAAGCAGGTTCCGTTGTGTGCGTGAGAGGGAGAGAGAGAGAGGAGCAGGGGACAAGGACAACACAGCCAATCCTGGATATATTTAGACAATGTCAAATAAATGTGTCTTGACGTATAAAAAAAAATGAAAGAAAATAAAAAGCGCTGTCCAATTAAACGCTGCTGGCATCACCTGCTCCTGCTTGCCTCTGCCTTGCGACACAGATGATTCAAAGCTCTATCAGTCGCTCCATCTCCAGCTATCTATATATCCACTTCCCTCCTCCCCCCTCCCCTCCCCGCCTACTCGGGCCACTATAGCATTGTGCGCGCGCGTCGCTCAGAGAGGGAAGTCCCTCGGGGAAAGAAAACAACCGTGTCTCTGTGTCTTACTCCCTCCCCCCTTCCTCTACTCAGTCTCTCTCTCTCTCTTTCTCCCTCTCTCTTACTCCTTTGATCGGCAATGAGCATAATGCCGAGTTAAGGGCGCGTGTTTTAATCGGGGCAGGGGCAGGGGTGTGACCGCCGCGCCACGCCGCGCCACGCCACCCCGGCGCCACCCGCCCTCCCCTGGGGCCGGACACCACCCCGCCCCTCCGCGCGCCCAGCCGGCCGGGAAATCTTTTGATGGTGCGAGCGCGAATTAATCTATCTTGTCCCTCTGTAAACACTTTAATATGACTATGAATTGGTCATCAGACGTGTCCTCCCGCCGGGAGCGGCGTCGGCGTCCCCGGAGGAGTTTGATGACGCCGACAGGGGTGAGAGAGGGGCGACGCGTCGCGACGCTGGGAAATGATATGAGCTATTCGGAAAACGCTTATCTCACTTGAAATTTTTTGCGTAATATGTTTCTCCTTTCATAAGAGTTTTCACGTGCTACGTGACAATAAGTGACACGAAAATGCTCGGAATTTAAAGCGTTGAAACAGCTGCTCTTTACAGTTTGGAAATTTTAGTCAGCTTAATGTGTCACTGGTCCTGATCCGCGCATTTGAGTGTGTCCTCGTACCCTACACGAGAAAGCCCTTTCCCCTCGTGCACGCTTGTCATCGGAGGAAGAGTAGGAGTATAGTGGGATGAGGAGGAGGAGGAGGAATATGCAGAGGAGGAGGGGTGGGCCGGGCTATGTCGTTAAGCCAGTGGAAGCGACTGGAAAATGACTCGCAGGCGGGACTAATCCATTAAGTGTTATATTGTGTCAAAGTAATAGTCGCGCATTATGGATCGGAAGGGTTGGCGGGGCGGGGCGGGGCGGGGCGGGGCGGGGTGGGGTGGGGCGGGGCGGGGAGCGCGCCCCGGGGAGATGAGGGGGCGGGGGTGAAGGGGTGAGTGAATGGTGCGCGAAATGATGACTCCGCTCCTGGGGATTGTCGCCGTGTCGCCCCCGCCGAGTTTGTCTTTGTCAGCGATTAGACGAGAAATTCCGCGTTGATAATAGTAGTGCTGCTACCTGGCGCGGGCGGGTACTCCAGTAGGCGCGGTCTCTTGAAAACATTTTAAAAAGTGAATACGCACTGTCAAAAGGAATGCCTCTGCATGTGTGTGTGTGTGTGTGTGTACGCTCAGCAGCCAGAAGAGAGCAGCGGCCGTCGTCGTCCGCAGTGGAATAAATGCTTCCAGATTCGACATTGCGATTGGTTTATGACCTTGCCTTTGCATGCATTTAATTATGAGGGGCCGGTAAGGAAGGGATATGAGGGCAAGAGAGAGAGATAGGGAAAGGGAGAGAGACGGAGGGAAAGAGAGAGGGAGCGAGAGGAGGAGGAACGACGGGGATGGCCGGAGAGGAGAGGATCGGGAGGCAAGGGGACTCCGCACCGCAGCGCGACCGGACAGTGACTGACAAAATGTCCCAGCCTCATGGAATGTCGCGCGCTGGCCGGCCCGTCCTCGCGCGCCGGGGAAATAAGCAAAACGCGGGTTATTTCTAGTGAACATTCCTTACTTTTGTTATGTAAATCCAAAGAATTATTATTGGTCGAAACCTTAAAATTAACACACATCAAATTGCACTTCTGCGCGATATTTCAGTGTGAACAGGGAACAGGGGTGCACGCAGCCATACCGGACCTAGACTGGATGATGACGAGGTGAGAGGACGGGCGGAGGAGGAGAGAGAACGAGGTGAAGGGGACGGGGGAGGGAGAGGGATAAAGGGATTCGCAGGGACGCGTCCTGCGCGCTGGCCGCTGAGCTGGCCCGCCTCGCTGTCCGTCTGTCTGTCTGCCTGCCTGCCTGCCCGACGAATATGGAAATGGTGGCTCCGCCGTTGTCACATTCCGTCCCGAGCCGCTCGGCTCGGCACACCGGCATTATTCAGCAGTCCCCGAAATTTATTTATTTGAGACGCATGCGCCGGGCCGGCGGCCCGGGCTGCACTGCACTCGTGAGAATCTCTTATTGAGGGGGGTTCGAAACACCTCGGGTGCGGCTGATTTTTTAGTTTGTATATTTTTTGAAAGATCTAAAAATGTGAGCTTTCGGTTTTGTCTGGGCGCGCAGCGCGTGCAGGAGCTCGTGGAGTGGCGGTCCTGTCCGGTCCGGTGGTCGGCCCGCGGCTCTCGCGTGGGCGAGCCTAGAGTATCGCCCCGGGGGGATCGCGCGCTGTCTTGAATGCGAATCGGACAACTCGCTCCGTATAATTTGGGAATCTATAACGAATTTGCCCCGCTGTTTCGCTGTTCCGTTTGCTCGCGGCGCGCCACGCCACGCCACGTCACGTGACTCATATTCCAGAGCAGCGAGGAGGCAGCCAGCTCGGTTCAGTCAACTTCCGAAATTTAAAGTCGGGAGGGGCAAGCGAGAGAGATTAAACGGCCGGCATTTGAATGCGTGGTCGCGCGCGAAGGAGACGAAGAAAGAGAGAGAGAGAGAGAGAGAGAGAGAGAGAGAGAGAGAGCGAGCGAGCGAGCGAAGGAGCGGTGAGATACAAATCGAATATTATTTGCCGCGAATTATGAGGCACGACAAAGGCCGGCGACACAATCGGGCGCGATCACCTGCAGCTGCGGGAGCCAACAGCTGCAGGTGCTGCGCCTGGCGGCGTCGTGCCACGTTGTCTTATGCTCGTGCACTTGAAGTAAAAAATGGTTCACGATTTTTCTTTTTTTTTAAATTATAAGATGAGTGTTTTGTTCTTGTGGGTCGCGGGTTTGGCTCCTGGTAATGCGGTCGCGCGGGTGTAATTTCAAGGGGTAAATATTGTGATCTTAGCTGCCGCGAGGCATGTGTCATTCCCCCCCCCCCCTCCCTACCCTCCCGTCAGCCCCACTTCGTCTCTGTTTCCCTTACGCTAAGCGTCGCGATTTCCTTCTGTTGGCAACCATCCCCGCAGTAATCCCAACTCTTCTCCCGCTCTCTCTCTCTTTCTCTCTCGCTCCCCCGCTCTCGCTCATCTCTCTCCCTCTCTCTCCAGGACCCTTTTGTTTTGTCTCCCACATCCCAACGGCTGTGCGACGACGCGGCCAGAGCCCGACGAAATGGTATTTCACAACTGACCTCCCCCCCTCTCTCCTCCTCCCCCTTTCAAACCAATCCCCTCGTCCCCCTCCCTTTTTAATTTTATCCGTTTTATCCCCTTTTCTTGACCGTCTTGCCAAACCCCGCGACGCGATGCCGCATTCTACAGGAAGTGTTGGCGCGCCCACGGCGCGGCGTGTCTCTTGACCTGCAGGCGGTTTGAATACTAACGCCCCTTGAGTCCCGCGCTCCCCCCGACTGCCCGAGGACAGTGCGGAAACATATCGGACACTTGTCAAAGGATTTAATACCTGGAAATCGTTTTCACAAATTTATAATTTGTCTCGCGTGTTGTGATTGGATATCGAACATGGACAATGCCAGTAAGCGCCGGGCGGGCACACACACACACAACTCAGATCGATGCGATATCGACCTTGGCGGCGTGGCGCGCGGGCGCCAAGTGGGTCACGGTGCGTGACGTGCTTCTTTTTCACTCGTTTTCCTCGTGGGAACTCGTGGTGTGCGCTGCTCCTCCTGCCCGAGCCACCTCCTCCTCCTCCACCTCCTCGCGGACCTGACGCCGCCACCGCCGCGCGCGACGGGCATAATATATCAGCCGCGGCAAACAATACCGGTAGCGAATGCAGCGACAGTTTGCGGCTGCAGCCGCTGCGGCGGTGGCGGCGGTGGCCGGCGGGGCCACGAGGCGCATGCACATAACGTCATAAATATCATAGGCGGGTATCTTCCCTCCGGTGTGCCTCGCCTGCCTGCCTGCCTGCCGTATAACCTCTCTTCTCTCTCCCGCGCTCCTCCATGCGGCTTCTGCAATCGCGTATGTGTATATGCTGTCCGCGCGGGGTACATCCCCTGCTGGAATAAAACAATAACTCAATAAATATATATAGTCGTTGAGAAATGTTTCGCCAATCGGCGGTGATTATTGTGTGAGCGGTGGGAGTAGTGGATGTGGCGGTGCACGAACAATGGCCCTGTTGCAGTCTTTGATGTAATCGTCGAGAATTACATTGCTCCACCTAAAGCGTTTCCATTTTTTTAATTATTTGTGAAAAATTTTGTGTTTGTTCTTATTGTATAGCGTACAACACGGGCACTTAGTGTCGCACGGCGGGGTGGGGCGGGGCGTGCAGCTGGTGGGATCACGCCGGCCTGCTGCCGTCCGCACGGGAGCGTCCCTCCTAATCCTGTTACTACTCCCTGCCGGCCTGCGCGCCCTGCAGTGCGCCGCGCATGCAAATCTGGCGCGCTTGCGGCCGCGGCGGGGCGGGGCGGGGGGCGGGGCGGGGCGGGGCGGGGGGCCCTGCAGGGGGCAGCGCCTCCGGACACGAGGGTGCATCTGCCATTTACTGCTGTCGGCCAGCAGGCACCTGCCCCGGCGCGCCGGGGATGAGCCGGGTGACAACGGCCAGCAGGAAGATGACGATCTTTTTCTGGTCGCGCGAGTACGTCGAGTTTTTATCCTGAAAGATTTTTTTTTCCCGCTGGGCGAAGAGTACTGCTAGCGAGGAACCCAGACTTCTTTTCCCCTTGGAGGAAAGTTCCTTGCTTGCTGCTTGCTTGTTTCATCTTGGCTACAACATCCAGCAGCAGCAGTAGCAGCAGGAGGAAAGAATCGGAAAGTGTGCAAACATACAACTCTTATATCCCCCGCTGCTGCTGGCAGGCAGGCCAGGCGGGCAGGACGGGCGGCGGCGGGGTACACGGAGGATCCAAACTGCATATAATAGCGGAGGCACATGTCAAGAGCGCGCAAGAGAGAGAGAGAGAGAGCGAGAGAGAGACGTGATGCGATGGTATTGCGTACTACACACAACTATCACAGTAGCGGGCACATCTTTATATGTGTCGCAGAGAGAGGGGGGTGGGGTGGCGGAGGGGTGCGCCGTCGGTCCCTCTGTGTCGCCCGGGTCCCTGTGTGCTTGCTCACTCCGCTGGAAAATACGGACCCGTTATACCATTTTTTTTTTTTCGTTGTTGTTGTCTCGCTCCTCTTTCCATCGCTCGCTCTCCCAGCCGTGTCTGTCTCTCTCACTGCGCCCCCGGGCCGGGCCTTTCAATATCTATAAAGCATATCACGGCCTTGCGGCGGCTAAGTAGAGTGCATTACATGGAGGGTCTCCCGGCCGGGCTACTGTGGCGCACAGTCGTGCGTATTACTATTTGTGGGAGCGAGCGAGATGGCGGCGGGTGATCATACGGTGACATACGCTCCTCTTTTCTTCCTGCCGTCCGCCTCGAGTGTGTGTGTGTGTGTGTGTGTATCGCTCTGGCGGATAGCATCTCCCCGAATCTGAATAGGATGGCGATGGGTGACGCGGGGCGGCGAGGCGAGGCGCGTCGGTCACGTGGGGTCGTAATGAACATCGAATATCGGTCGTATATATGGGCGGGTACGCACCACGCACCTGGTGGGTTACCCATTCCTCACCACTATTTTTTTTTATTTGTATGTGGTTGACTTGCCAACGCGTGATACTTTATTAACCATGTATTTTTTTTTTGTCTTTTGTTTCAGGTGAGTTGTCGGGATGACCTGAATGAAGCAGTGCCGAGCCGCGGCGGTGTCGCACTCGTCGCCTTCACTGGTGAGCTGAGAACTAGTCCCCCCCCCCACACACACACACACACGTGTGCGCGTGCGGCGGGAGCAGCCGGCCGGCGTCTTGACTCGTCTTCTCCTTTTTTTCCACCGCATTATGAGGTTAATACGGCGTGACGCCCCTCTGCCCCGCCCCGCCCCGCCCCGCCCCGAGGCGCCGCGACGCTCAGTCTGTCCTCGTCGCTCCCGGCCGGCGGCGCCGCGGTGCGAGTGAGACAGACCATCCTCCGTGCGGCGCCTGCGCCACACGCAGAGAGCCTGCCGCCGTCACCCGGCCGTCACCCGGCCGTCACCCGACGGCACGGTCCTGGCCAAAGGGTGACGACGCCTCGCCGCGCTGCTGCTGTCACTGATCGTCATCTCTGCGACAACGAGACAGCCGCGTCCAAAACACCGCGGGGTGCGCTGCGCCGCGCCGTCCCCCTCGCTCGAGCCTCTGGATGCCGCCGCAGGCAGGCGCCTGTGCCAGTGCACACGGCGGGTCCGGCCGGTGGCGGCGCCTCGGACTCTCCTCCTGCCCCCCCCCCCCCATCCACCCCCCTCACTCCCTAACATGTGCCCTTCGCGCGCGGCCCGTCCGCGTGGTATGGCTGCGGAGTTATGACACCGTAAACCGTTTTTAAACCTGTCATATCCTCCTCCCTGCGGCCGCGACTCCTGCTGGTGCTGCCATGCTGCCTGTGCAGCAGGCCTGTTGCGGGCGCGGGGGAGGGAACGGCATATGGCGTATGGTCCGCCGGAAATTTACAAGTTTGTTGTGGTTATGCCCGCGGTGCGGCATGGTGTCGTCGCTATACCGCAGACCTCGGTCGCTAGAGCGCCCGCGTCCCCCTGTAGAGCAGACGACGCGACCTGCTGCAGTGACGCGCCCCGCCGCGCCGCCAGATATTTTTCATTTTCAACTTTTCCGCCTAATAGCCGACGACGACCGCGCGTCGGGCGCGCTTCATTTGTCGCCGAGCTTTTAATTGGAATTTGACTAAGCGGGCGGCGCGCCGGGACCCTCGGGGACCCCATTAATACCTTCACTATGACGGACGGCTTTTCATATTTCACCCTGGCGGTTATTTTGCCGTCTCCTGTCGCCGAGGCCGTCGGGAGCATCGGGAGCGCGAAGCGTGTCTCGTGCGCGACCGCACACGTGGGGGAGGGAGAGGGAGAGAGAGAGAACCTGAGGGGTGAAAGGGATAGGGACGCGGTGTAAACACGGGGGCGGGGTGCGTATGACGGCAGCTGTCGGTCCGGTATGAGAAAGTGTGAGTGCCGCTTTATTGGAAAGGAAGAATCTCTTGTTTATGTTTATGAAGGCGGGCGCGGGTGGCCGCGGGCCGTCCTGGTTCATCTCTCTCTCTCTCTCTCTCTCTCTCTCTCTCTCTCTCTCTCTCTCTCTCTCTCTCTCTCTCGCTCTCGCTCTCTCGCTCTCTCGCTAGCGGGTCCCGCGGCCACACCCTGGCGCCCCCGCTGCACCGGCGCCGGCCGCTGAAAGCTTCCCAGTTCCGCTTTAACACGGCTGAGAGGCCGGTAAACACTCTGGCGCCAGGCGTCTGACAAAATTTGAACCATACCGATATAAGTACCTGACGATCATCTTATTTTGTCGCGTCTTAAAGGAGCGAGTCATCGTGCCACGTGGCCCCGCGCTGTTAGTGTGTGTGTTTCGCCTCTCGTATCTCGTATGGGTATGTGTTTCTTTCCCGCGGATCTATCAGAACTCGCGCCGGCGCAGCGTTCTAGGGAAATGAGAAAATGAAAACAAATCGTCTCAGTGACTCCTGCCGCCGACTGAATTTTTCCGATTTTTGGTGCGCGCGCGCCCTCTGCCGCCGGTCGGTTGTTTCCGAGAAGGCGTTGCGGTGCGCCCTCGTTACGAGGGAAGTCCTGCTGCAGCTCCCGGCCCGCCCGCTAGCCTCACCCCGACCCTTCTTCTTCCCATCATATTCGTGGGTAATAAAGGGCTGCCGCGGTCCTGCGCGGCCCTTGCATGTTTGCCTTTGAGGAATAAACAGAAATGTTGTTTCCCTCGGATTCATTCCGGTCGTTCGGTCCGTCCGTGGAAACCATAGCAACGAACGCGCGCTGCGGGGTCGCGAAGGAGGAGCGGCCACAGAATCCACGGTCCGTCCATACGCCGCCGCGGCGAGTCGCATTTCGGAGAAGACAGGACGGGAAACTGCCGAGAAAAAAGGGCATATCTTTGTAACGTTTCTTTATTCCTCTAAACTAAATACACGTGCTGGCGAGGGAACAGGCTGGCTCCTCTATGGCGCCTGTTGGGTGAGTGACACGCTCACTATACTGCGAACTCCACTACAACCCTTCCCCACCACCAACCCTCTGCCTGCCCTACCTCTCGCGCGGCAGTCGCTTGAAACAAATATACTTTTCATTTAATAGCAAAAATGCAATTAAGCCCGTGGGGAAAATTAAAGCGTCTGACTGGCCCGCTGCGTTCGAAAGTTTCGCTGCCGTCTCTCTCGCTGCCGCCCGCGCGCCGGGATGCGGTCCGCACTTTTCGGACGCAGCGGAAGCGCGACGCGTGGGGGGCGGGAGGGGTCACACACAATTTGCGAGATGTGAGTAAATTATGCGCCATCACGAATCGTCACTCGGTTGTCACACGCCCTCGCCGTCGCCACGCGGAAACACGCGGCAACAAGAGGAGAAAAAGGACTAAAATAAAATGCGAAATGTTGTGAAATAAATGAATGAAGGGGTAAATCCGTCAGTGCAAAGGGGTGGGGGTGGGAGGTTCCGTTCGGATTTGCGCCTAACGCCATCATACGTTTGTTTAGTCGTTTTATTTCTCGCTGCGCGTGACAGTGACGGTTTTGCCGGCCGAAACCTTCCTCGCCGTCCGGGACCGCGAAACAAAAATAGTAATCCCCATGCCTTACTTTCGCGTTCCGCCTAAATTTCGGGCGTGGTTTCGAAATTCATTTCGGCTCCCGCACGGGCGCAGTAGCGGTGGCACTTGTTAGTCGGTGAGTTATGGCACCAGCAGCACACCCATGAAAAATAGTAGAGACGGGTAATAGAAAACTGTTTGCAGGGGGGAGGAGAGGGGAGGGGGCGGGGCCGCGCCGAGCGGGTCCCTATGGCCATGAAAATGTTATGCGGGCCCGGCGCCGACAGCTGTGCACCTCGCAGCCTACTTACCCCACCTTACTACCCACTGACTACACTTCTGTTCTCATGACTTCCATCCCGCCTTTTAAAACAAAATACACACACACACACATACACAAAAACAGACAGAGTCGCGGGGAGGGCAGATAGCATCTTCGGCGTAAAGCAGGGAGGACAACGATCAATTATGTCGAGCGGCCAAGTCAGCGCCGCCGCCGTCCCCTTCCAAAACGAGCCGCCGGTGTCCTCACCGCCTTCAAACCGGACATAAATCGGAATTATATAAGGCGGTGAGATTGGCTGAGATTGGCTGAGCGCGCGCGCACATGCAGACGACGACTCTTTGTCGCGACAGTAATGGCCTTCATAGCGCTGCCTGCCTGGCTGCATTCTCCAAGGGACGGCCGGCCGCCCGGAGAACAATCGATTGATCGATTCATCGCTTCATAACCTCGAGGCGAGGAGCGCGCGCCGCGGCCTGCGTACATTGCGAGGGGCCGCGGCCCTGAACTGCGGCGGTAGCGAGGCCGCGAAAGGGTTTGCATCGCCGCTGGACCGACTGTCCACACCACGCCTCGCCACGCCACCGCGCTGCCTGTCCGTCCGCGCGCGCGGCGCTCAAACGAAGAATGCGATACGAATCGCAGGTTTACGCGAATATAATCCAAAGCTGAGGTCATTTTATTTATACGTCGTTGTGCGCGCCTTTTTCCCAGCCCGCCTCATGCCGCCTGTCTGCATGACCGAGTCCTTGTCGCGGACTAGCCACATGTGGAATACTCGCCGTGTGTGCGCTACCCGCGCCGCGCTCACCGAGATGATCTATTACACGCGGGCTTCGTCATCGCTGGCCTCTTTTTCCATTGCGCTTCATCCTCTCTCTCTCTCTCTCTCTCTCTCTCTCTCTCTCTCTCTCTCTCTCTCTCTCTCTCTCTCTCTCTCTCTCTGCGTCTCTTTCTCTCTCTGCGTCTCTTTCTCTCTTCCTCTCTCTCTTCCTGCTCTCTCCACTCTCCCGCTCTCCCCGCCTGCCCACATGACATTATACGTCCGCGCCATCTGATTGCGCTGCTCGATGGCAATAAAATTTCGCTTAATTGTCTTTGGTTCGGCCGTGTCGCTCAGCGTCGCCGTAAATCAATCGGTCAACTATCGACCGCCGCGCCGCGCCGCCGCCAGCCTCGTGTCGATGCCATGTGCCGCGGTCGCGATCATGCAGGCCAGGACCGCCCGCCGGCCGGGCGATGATTCTCCGACGTTTCTTACCGTGTAGACTTGTTCACTTGTGAGCAGAAGTTTTAATAGGTTTAGTGAAGTCGGTGGCGGTGTCGGTAAAAAGCTGGGGGGCGAGAAGCAGAGAGAGGAAAGAGAGAAGGGAAGATGGAGGGAGGGAGGGGTAAGGGCGAAAGGAAGGCACTCGTAAATAGAAAAAGAGCCGGAGGCAGTAGGGCGCGGGACGGGGCTCGTGAGGCGTGTGGGGAAAGGGAGCGAGAGAGAGGGAGGGAGAGAGGGAGACAGAGAGAGAGGGGGGCTGGGGGAGAGAAGAGAGTGCGGCAACGGGGGTGGCAGGCGAGAAAAGCAGGCATACAGGCAAGACCAATGTTGACTTTGCAAATATGAAATTGGACTCGGCACTCTGTATTCGCTGGGCTCGCCGTGCTCGCTCCGGGGCCGCCAGCCAGCGCTGTGCTAATATCAGCCGCCCCGCCCCGCCCCTCCCCGCCCGACCCGAACCCTTGCGACCCTAGCCGCGCCTCTCCCTATGCCCTTCTCTTGGCTCCTTCTCCCTCCTCTGCCACCCTTCCTTCCTACTTCCGCCATATTCAAATCATGGGCTTCCCTGCCGTCGCCGCTGCCTCCTCCTGCCGCTTCCATTTTTGGTCGGGCGAGATATTGCTGCTTATCTTTCTCGAGTTGGGCCGGGGGGCGTGGCTGGCTGGCTGGGCGGCGCGGGCCACTTTGGTATGCGGGCGGGAGTTTCCGCCCAATAAATTTCAGACGATCCTCGAGACGAAATATCATTATTGTTGTTATTAGCATTGCTACTGCTATACCGTTTGTGCTGCCCCGCACGCTGGCTTCGCTGGTTTGATATCAAGAGAGAGAGAAGGGGGGTGCAAGCTGTCTTTTCCCGCGGCCGCAATACTTTTTCGCGCATGCCGTCGTCGTCGACGAAAATAAACACAGATAAAAGCATGAATGCAAAATTATGGGCCTACCTACCTGGTATCGAACCTATGTCGCGCGGCCCGGCCGCCTCTCCCTGCGCGCGGGGTCGTCGGCCCGGCCCGCGGCGTGTATCGGAGGCCTCCGATCAAACGGTAGTCAGCGCCGTGTACCGCCTCGCCTTACGACGCTATTAAGTGTCTCGCAGTAAAAGATACCGGCAGGGGGCAGACGAATATGCGCGAGGCAAGCGCGCCGGCGTAGCTAGGGTGTCATGAGCGTACGAGAGAGAGGGGGGAGAGGGAGAGAGAAGGATAGAGAGAGAGAGGAGATGCGACCTCAGACGCGAGTGTGACCAGGAGGACAGCGTAGGCGTTTTCGTCCATCCCCCTCAATCCGCGCTAGCTGCGCCACTACTGACCGAGTCGACTCGGCGCCGACGTCGCCGGGAGTCGAACCTGCGTCGTGGAAAGGGGAGTGGCGAAAGGGGGGAGGGGGAACCGGAAGGCTCTGAGGCCCCCGCGGGCTTATTCCCGTCATACTTAGCGCCCGTTCGACTGACTCCCCTTCAGTCTGCGCTGGGCTGGGCGGGCGTCCAGCTCGCTGACAAGTCCAAGTCATATGGGGGGCGCCCGCCTCGCCCCGCCGCACCCCGCCCCGCCCCGCCGCGCCCCGGGGGAGTAAACATCTGCCGAAAGCTGGCTGCCGCTCTCGAAGATTGACGATGGCAGGAAGTTGCGCGTGATGATGGTATGAACTTTTTTTCTGTTGTTATTTTCGTTTGCTTGAAACTCAGCTTGCGGGGGACATTGCGTGCATGTATAACGTTTTGTTCTGAGCATATTCAGTTTTGTAGGAGAATCAGCCATTGCTTACTATGAATACAGAAACATTTTATAAGGTTGGTCGAATAGAATCCTATTTTTAGATCAAACAGAACTCGGGAAAAGGCGATGTTACTTTCCTGTGTGTACTTTTTCGGGGTCTACGCGGGTCAGGTTGTGCCCTGCCGGGCCCAATCTTCGCGGGTGGCCGGGTTCGGCCTGGCGGATTGAGCTATCCCGTCGTAAAGGCATAGAGGGCAGATTGGGGGCGGGGGTGAAGGGATAGGGGGCGGCGGGGTGAAATACATAACTGCGGACATGAAAATCGGTGGGCGATCTGCGAGTCATTGTAGGCGCGCCTCTGGAGGGTCGTTGGGTCCCGCCTGGTCCCCCCCCCCCCCCTCTCTGGTCGCGCCCCTCCGCGTCACTGGTCAGAGCCTCTCCGGGGACACCTTCGCCCTCCCCAAAGCTGAGCCACCCCGACAAAATTTTTATGAAGTCCGCACGCGGTGGGGAAGTAGGGTAAGGGGGAGGGGGCATGCCGGCCCAACCGCACTGTTCGCGACCTCGCAGCACATAGTGTCCACACGCGTATGTTTTTCTTTTGCTAATTCGAGTGCGTTCACTTCAAAACACGAGCCCATGTCGCTCATGGACGGAAAGTCCTGACTCCTTCCTTGCCCCGCGCTCCTTCACTCCTCTTCATTCCTCGGCTTCGCCTTCCTCGCTCTTCAGCCTTCGGAGCAACGTGACCAAAATATTGAACGGCCCCCACCGCACGCTGGCCTGCGCCCCGCCGCCCTGCGGAGTACAGTCCGCTGCCAAAGTGATTACTTTGAGTTGCAGCTCGCCCGTCATTTCTCGCCTGCTCGCCCCGCGCTATATTTCAAACTGCGCGCGATGAATTTCTCATACCGCGATCGTGCGGATACAGGATGGGATGGGACCGCCCTGGTGCCTCTGTGGCCGCTGCTATCGCTGTCTGCTCCGCCCTCCCCGTCCTCTTCGTCTCTATTTTTCCTTCCTCCTCCCTCTCCCGGTCCTGGACCTCTGCTCTCCACGTCTCTCTTTCTCCCTCGCAGAAACAAATCGCCACTCGACACGTGCACTGTGGTCTCGCTTTCACTTAGGCCCTTTGTGAGCGTTCTGCATGACGGGTGGACGGACGGACGGACACGCCACTCGGTTCAGCATTGCGCATGATAAAGCGTTGTGCATGCGCTATATTCAAAACCTGCCGTAGGTCAAAAGTTATTTAAGTCGACGCCTTTTGCTATTTATTTAGCATCATGCCACCGTGGTAAAATATTTTTAGAAGTGCCGCAATGGTTCCAGTCCAGCATTCGTTCCCTGCTCCTTCTCCCGCTCTCTTAGTCTCGCAGTATTATGCCCTCTTTCTTGCTATCTCTCATTTCGGAGCGCGGCGCGTTTCAGGGAAATGAGAAATAAAAGCTCGCTGCAGAATCCTGGAGGAGTGTTTTTTAATTTTAATGTCAGTCGTCCGGCCGGGCCCGGGCTGCGGGCTGGGGCGGCCAGTCAGGCTAGCTGGGCGGGGCGGGGCGGGGCGGGCGCCGCGCGCATGACGGCTGGATAAGACTGAATGGCATTATCCAATCTGCTAATAGCCCATTACATCTCTGCCGGCCTGCGCCCCTCATGGGCCCCAGCAGGCCGCCCCCGAGCCGCCCCCGAGCCGCCCCTCCCGCAGACAGGTTAGACTCATTCTCACGGAAAATGAAGCCACTTTTCCGCGCGGTTTGAAAGGGGGACTTGCCGTCGTTGACCCCTCCGCTGCCACCAGGCCATCAAGTCGAATATGAAAAATTGTTCGCGAGGAGGGATGTGTTTTACACATCCCTCAGTATATTTTTCGGCAAGTCTTCCTGCTTATCCCCCCACCCCTACCTTTCCCGTTCCTGCAGAGGTCCGTCGCTACCAACCGCCCCGCACTGCTCAGAGCGCCCCTTCCCCTCCTCCCGTTTCAACGCTCAGGACGATTCCAGGACCATTATTATTTCGCGACTCGGGGCGTGAAGGGCGGGGCGGGGCGGGGCAGCCGAGTGGGGAATACGTCAACAATATCCTGCATCGCAAGTTGTAATTCGAGTTTTGTGTACTCAACGCCCGCGCGCGGCGACCGCCTATCTGCACCCTCCTTCATAACCTCGTCTCTCTCTCCCTCTCTCTTTCTTTCTCTGCCTCTCTCTCTCGCTCTCCCACTCTCTATCTTTCCGTATGCGTCCCTCGCTCTCCCACTCGCTGTGGACTCTGTTGAAATCATTTCGCTGTGCACACATAACGCCTTGCTGGCCGCCCCGGACCGCCGCGCACGCCTCCCGTCCTGACCTCCCCAGCCCACCCCTTTTCAGCCACTACCCTGACATCCTGACCATAGCTCATAACCCATACCGTCCAAAGATCTGAGACGAGAGCAATAAGAGAAATAGTAATGAGATATCAAAAAAAGAATTCATTGGCGTGAGCAATACGTCTCAAAACTGCGTGGCGTTCGAGGAGCGCGGGTTCAATTCCCCGTGTGGCCCAACCCGTATACATTTTCCGCACTCCCTTCGGCGTGTGTCGGGGATCTCTCGCTGACTGCAGACGTGGGTGGTTGTGCTAATTGCTTTAGGAGGGGGGCAGCGCGGGGAGCAGGTGCATGACCGTATGAAGACGTTAAGAGCGACTCATATTTTATTCAGACTGCTGAGCTGGGGGCGCCGTGCCTTCTCGCCGCGCGCGCAAGCACCGCTCGATTAATTTCGTTGCGTGTTTGTTTACTCGCTAGCTGGACAATGCGGCAAAGAGAGGGGAGCGAGAGAGAGAGAGAGGGTAGGAGGGAAGGGTTGGGTGTCTCGCTTGGAGGACTTGCCGCGGGTGAGAGAGGAAGGAAGGAAGGAATTCGTGTGCAAAGTTTGCGTGCAAACTACACACCTCGGCGCTCCGACACCTACGAGGCAGGCGGGCGGGCAGGCGCGCGCAGCGATTAATCGAAGCGAGATGGAGATAGTGGGCGTGGCAAGGAGGGAGAGAGAGAGAGAGAGAGAGAGAGAGAGAGAGAGAGAGAGAGAGAGAGAGAGAGAGAGAGAGAGTGGGAGGAGGAGGAAGTCTTACCGGCGATAGTAAAGTGTCTCACGCGCTCGGCGGGGCGGGGCGGGGCGCGGGGCGGGGCACGGGACTCCGCAATGATACAACACAACGTGAGAAGACAATTCGGAGCGGAGAGGCGGGAGGCGCACAGGGCAGGGCTTACCGCCCGCCCCCATGAGGCACGGGGCGACCTCCTCAGGACAGCTTTACCGACGCACACACACACACACACCTGCTCCTTATAAGAGGGCCCCCCTCGTTGTATAATTTAATCACCTCAATAATGCCACCCCTACATCACGCGTGAGTGAGTGTGTGTATGTGTGCGTGTGTGTGTATGTATGTACGTTTTACATCGCCTCGTCATGCCAGGGCAAAACTGAGAGACGATTTACCCCCTCTGCGCTCTCTCGATCTCTCTTTCTCTCATGCCCACCATTATCTGCCTACTTCTCTCTCTCTCTCTCTCGCAATGCTAACAAGGCGTGCGCTCATTTGTTTTATATACGTCCAGGGCGCCGTTTATCCCCACTTCACACCATGCACCGGGGTGGTCAACGGCCGAATGTGACGTCAGCGAATGCCCTCAGTTTTAGTATCTTTCAAATTTTCTATTTTTCTCACAATGCTTATTGTGGACTCCGACCCTGCAGTCCCGCGGGGCAGCTGTGTGCGGCGGGTGGCCTACGCTGCCCCCGCTGCAGCCCTGCGCGCCCCGCGCGTGCGTGGCGAATTGAATGAATGGATAAAATGAATTGACGATATGCATTAGCGCCGCGGGGCGGGGCGGGGCGGGCCGAGGCGCTGCTGGGAGTTTGATCGCACTGGGGAGCGGGGCGGCGCGCAGCGCAGAGCGCGGGAATGAATTTGAAAGCGTTTGGCGGATGTAATACGGCGTGGCGCGGCGTGGCGGGAGCGTATGGCCCCGCACCGCCCGTGGGGAGGGGAGGGCGGGGCGGGGGGAGATTTGCATGTTTAAGTACCTGGACCGTGTAATATAGGAGACACACTGGCGGGCGGGGCGGGGAGGCAGCCGGGGCCGCGCACCGTACGGGGCGGGGGCAGGTCCCCGGCACTCCTCTGACAGCAGACATTATTATTTTTAATAAACACGCCTCATAATTGTTTCAAATTTAAGCGAGCACGGGGTGTCCGCCTGGAAGGCAGCCCCCGCCCGCACTGAGCTGCCGTTTTGTGTTGTTATTTGTGCGCATTCCCCCTCGGGGGTGGAGCGGTGTGGGGAGGGGGGGGGCGGCGCCTGCGGATAAGCCCCTTCGGTTATTGGCACGCCGGGGGTGTGCGGCTTTATGGGCCCTATTCCCGCGCGTTTGACTATACGCCGTTGCGTAGCACGTTTAATTTTAAGTGCGCTCCGGAGTGACGGGGCGTTGCGGTATACGTTGGGGGTGGTCGAAGCGGGGTAGAGGGGGAGGGGGTGTCGCAGGAGCGGGGAGGGGGGTGGAAACCTGTGGTCCTCGGGACACGCGGGAAGACTATAGCTGCTAGATGAGGATGGGGGAGGTGAGGAGGACTTGGGCTGCACCTCGCCCGCCGCCCGGCCCGCCGCGGCGTATTGCGACCCGAACCACTCACCCCCTTCCGTCGTTTTACCCTACAGCTCCATCCCACTGCATCTATTCCTCCTCCTCTCACGTCCTCTCTCTCTCTCTCTCTCTCTCTCTCTCTCTCTCTCTCTCTCTCTCTCTCTCTCTCTCTCTCTCTCTCTCTCTCTCTCTTATCCTCTCCCTCTAGTCCATTCATTATATAGCCCCTCTCCTCTGATTACTCGAGATGCGGAATTATTTGGCGGGAGTGGGAGGGAAGCAGACCACATAAAGCAGTGGATTCTGGGGTAATTATGAGTGAGGGCGCGCGCGGTGGGGCGTGGCGGGGCGGGGCGGGGCGGGGCGTACCGACCGGGGGCCTTCCAGCCGATGGAACACCGCTCTCAATAATTTGACGTCGGGGATGAAGACTGACGTTATGCGGAAGTGTAATTTTTCTTTGAGCCTGTAGTCGGTAAAATAAGTGTCGGGCGGACGCGGCCGGGCGGTACAGCCAATTATTCTGATGGCCGAAAGCCATTGTTGCGCGGTTTGTAGTGGTCGGTGGTTTGCGGGGGGGAAAGGGGGGGGGGGGGGGTAAAAGGGCGTGTGCTGAAAGCCAAACTAGCCGCGGATCCGACAGACAAGCCGCAGCACGTCAAATGTTTTAGGAGAGAGGGCGCCACTCTCTCTATCCTCACAGTGCATATGCATCCGTGTGTGTGTGTGTGCACGGGGACAACAATGCTCCCGCCACAATCAAACTGTTGCGGTGCCGCATTGTTGTGCGTGGCGGTCGCGGTGCGTGTGTGTGTGCGCGCACTGGCTTTGGCGCCTATAATGCTTCATCTCGCGACAAGGTAACGCAATCAGGGGAGATAGAGGTGGCGGGGCGGGGCGGTGTGTGCAGCCGCAGCGCGCCACGCGATTAGTAAACATCCACCTGTCTGTCTGTCCGTCTGTGTCGCTTTAGTCATCTGCTAGTGTGCGTCCTGTCACACTTTTGTCCCTCCGCTCGTAATGAAGTCTACTGCAGGGCTGTCGATTGTACGCTGGGGATAACGGGCTTTGAATAAACAACATAAAAAAACGCCATGTTAAAGGTAGGAAAAAAAACTAAAGCAAAAACGAATTAATCGATTGTACTGTATGACGCCTGCAAATACATCGAGTATTTTTGTTGTTATCTTTTACAGAAAAAAAAGTGGAGATTAAATAGATGGCATAGGACGGTGGGGGTGAGAATGAAATGAGCGGGGCGTTATGTGGGGTAGGGGTGGGAGAAAGGAGAAAAATGGCGGAGGATTGTAGGCCTGCCGGCGGGTGGGGCGGTGTGGCCGTTAGGGGGTCGCGGAATGGCTGACGATCCATAAAATTCAGCAAAATTGACAGTGCGGCGACGAGAAAGAGAGAGAGCAAGCTGGAGCGAGCGATAAGGGGGCCAGTTGTAGGGCAGAGGGAACAGCGAAAAGGGAATATGCTTTAAAGTGGATTAATGTTTGACCTTCAAACAAAGGCTGATTCCTGATGTCGTTTTTAGCTTCGAGCTGGTTTACTCTGCTTCTGTTTTCGTCCCATTTTACTAAAGACAAAATGTAAAGAGAAGCGGATGATGTGACGTATGTGCGAATAAAGGGCTTCACTGAGTGACCTTCGGCTGATGTCCGTCCTCTGTTGTACATGAAGCCAAAACTCTGCGAGGACACAGACAGGTAGTGGATGGAGAGTGAGGGGTGACAAGGGGGGCAGAGGGGAAGAGGCAGAAAAAAGAAGATCGCAGTGTAATCCCCGGTAGCTAGATAGGGTGTCACGTGACAGAGCATAGAAATAGCCAACTTCAACCGCAAGGGGGGTGGGGGTGGGGTCGCCCGGTGAGCCCTGAGCCGGTTATCTTCTCTACCCAATTTATGTATCCTGCCTTACTTTTGCACTCCTTTCTCCCTCGCCCTCCCGCTGCTCCCATCTCCCGCCCCCCTCCGCTCGTCCTATCCCCCCGTCACGACCCCCAGCTCCCCTCATGACTTGATCGAAGGTTCGGATTTCGGTTCATCGGGTGGCATCATGTCGTGTCAGCAGAAGCCGGCGGGGCCTGCGGGGCCGGGCAGCCACCCCTGCAGGGCCCGGCCCGGCCCATCCGGGCGCGTATGGCAGCGAGAACACTTTGCCATTCGCTACTCGTCATGCGCCCCGCCACGCCCCGCCACGCCCCGCCCCGCCACGCCCCGCCACGCTACCGGCTCCGCGCTTCCGTCGCGGTGCATCCTTCCGCTCAGGCGCGGCACTCCCTCTCTCCAGGAGTTGGTTAATTGCACGTAAATATTTTGCACGGCAATTTATTGAAATTTTTTAAATAAAAAAGAGAGAAATCCGCGCGTGTGTTTCACGCGGCGCATTGGAATCGCGAGGGCTTTTGTTTCAGTCGTGGGTTCAAACGGTCTGCTCCGCGTTGTGTAACCCGAGCCTGCTGCCCACCCAATGGACTGCGCTCCTCCTATTAGTCGTGTGTGTGTGTGTGTGTGTGTGTGTCCGCTGCACTCTGCGATGCAGCAAAGGGATTTGTCTTCACTGCGCTGCACTGCTGCATGTCGCGCAATGTGGCTTCCTCCCTGCTGCTTCATGCATTTCGTTTTGTCTGCCCGTCCTAAGAGCATTATGGTGGTGCACGGCGCGCCCTCCCCCTCTCTGCCCCGGCCGGCCGGCCGTGGCCTCGGCTCGGATTGGCCAGGTCGCGCCGGCAGGTGGGCTGTGGTGGCAACCCTGTCGCCATATGGATGCCACGTCCGAATTTGGTATTTATATAAATCGCGGCTGACGAACACGATTCGTGGCGTCAATAAGTTTTTTAGCAACATGATAAATTTAGTGCAGTCCAAGACGTCTTGGCAGTGTACGCGAGGAGAGTCGTCGATGGGTCCGCCCTGCTGGTGCGGGCTTATCCAGTGGGTCCCCTCAGCCAGCACCACCCCCCGTCCCCCCTGCGCCCCTGTCGTTCTCATATCGTTATCAAGGTGTGTCCACTCCGTCCACCCCACGGCCCGGGCCACCCGCCCCGCCCCGCCCCGCCACGGGTCTCGCGCGCCCATGACTCTGACAAAGGACGCTATATATCTCGCTCGCTCTCCCAGTCATACAAACTGTCTTCCGGCGCGGTTATTCAAATGAGGTCTAATTCAGACGCTCGGTTTTCACGCCAAGCGCCATATTGAGACATAAAGACACCACACATACGGCCCACATTTGCATATGACTCGCGCAGGCTAAGTAAACATCTTTCTCTCTCTTTCGTGAGCTCGCGCTGGCACTCCGGTGTGTGTCCATCCACCCTTCTCTTTCTCCCTTTGGCACGAAGATAATAAAGGTTTAATTAATGTAAATTGTAATCTTATGCCGCTTATCACGGTCCTAATTGTTCCTCGTCTGTTTTACGCGCAATTTAACGCAGTCGCTCCTATCTCACCCCCTTAGCGTCCGGGGGAGGGACACTGGCGCGCGCTCCCACACAAACATTTTGGGGATGAAAAATTGAGTGTCCCATATCAGTACGTTGTAGCCCAGTTTGTGAGGTGACTTTGTCTACCCGGCCTGAGCTGGGCGAGGCGTGGCTGCGTGTCTTTGTGCCGAAGAGAAATAAAATAAGATGGAAACAAGAATTACCCGATGCTCATTTTCATATTGGCCGCTGTCCATTAGGGTGGACTGGGCGGGCTGGGCAGGCGGGGCGGGCGCAGCATCCATGTCATGGCCTGCAGCGGGGAGTGGGGCGCGCCATGCAAAACCTCGCCGACCGCGCCCCGCCCCGCCCCGCCCCGCCATGCCAGATCCCGGGCGGCCAACCGTTCCCCTAATGAGAAATTATGTTAGTGGTTATACTCTGTCAAGGGAGCTGATCGTCTTCCCGTTTCTGTGTTGCAGGTGAGGGAGCCGGGAGAGCCACGGCAGGTAGCAGCGAGCGCCCCCTGCCGGCGGAATAATTTTGTACTCCGCGGATAAGTTTTTCACCATCCCCGCCTTCACCTCTTCGATCTGCCTTTTCTTTTTCGCCGTTCATGCTGCACTTTTCTTTCTGCATTATTTTGCATGGCATTGTTGGGTAGTGGCCGTGCCTGGCTCCGTCGTCGTTTGAGATTCAGGAAATGATTTTGCGCAAGCGCGGCGCGCCAGGCGGTGCGGGGGCGGGGCCGGGCGGGGTTAGGAGGAGCGGCCAGTTCGGTTTTGCGATTCGCCCGGGGCGTGGCGGGCGGTCGCGGCTGTCCGGTATAGTCCACCAATTACCTCCATAATTGGGACGGAGCATCTAATTGCCTTTGGCAGAAGCCTACCTTTCCTTCCGTTTCCTTTTCTTTACCTTCTTTCTCTCGCCCCGGCCCCTCGCAGCTTATGATAAGTGCAGCGGAGAGAAAGGGAAGTGAAAAAGATGGACGTGAACGTGAACAAACGCTCCACCTCCGCCTCCCCAACATGGCCGGAGCGGGTGAAAGAAAGCTTTCGCTTCCGGTCGAGGGGTGTTTGAAAGAGCTCGCAGTCTCGTCGAAGAGGAGGTTTTCATTTCAAAATGCTTAAAACATCTTTCGACTGAAATATTTTCTTTGTTTCCCGTCGATATAACTCGCTCTTAAACGCAGAAAAAATCCTTGCGAAGTGCTAGAAACTCTGCCGCAGTGGCGCCATTAACAGCGGACTTCCGGTGTAAACGAACGAAACTAGCTGTGCGCGGGTCTCTCGGGGGGAGCGCTTCCTCTGGGATAGAAAGAGAGAGGTGCGCCCAGGACGCGGGCACCGTCTGCTCCGCCTCCAAAGTAGCGGGAGATGATCGCCGTCTTCATGTTTTTATCCAGTTCGATTATTCACGATGCCGAGGAACATTTCTCGGGCTCCCGCGCCGCCGAAAGCCGTGGTGGTGTCGTCGTCACTCGTTTTTGTCCCCCTTCTTCCTTCCTGCCCCCTCGTCTCTCTCCCTCTCTCCCTCTCCTTCTCTCTTTCACTCACAACGCCAATACGTCTGAATTCATTTGTTTGGCGGAGAAAGAAAGGGGCAGGGGCGGAAAGCGTTCGAGCTCCGCTGCGCGCCATAACAGCCCTTCATCGTGGCTTTGCTTTTTTCATAAGCCGGACAGATGTCTCTGATTTCACTTCACTCCACCGTCTGTCTGGTCGGGGCGAGGCGAGGCGGCTCGCACCGCTGCGTTCAGCCGGACCGTGCCGCGCCACGCCACGCCCCCTTTTTCATAACTTTCTGACCGAATTTGACCGTTTGTTTGGTCGGCGGGCGGGCCGGCCGGGCCGCGGCGGCCCCCTTTGCCGCGCGCCGGCGTGTTTCTCGTCAGCCGCGCGAGCGCACCCAAGCGAGAGATTGTTTCTTCGCGGGCCGACGCGTGCTGCCGAGCCAGATGGAAGCCATCCCGTCCAGGGGCCGCGCCGGCCCCGCGCTGGGCGGGGAGGGCGTTAATTCGACGCACCTGCCCCGCGCGTCGCGTCCGAATCGTGCCAAAAACTGTGTAATAACCCGGCGGACAATAGAAATGGCAGCATCTGGCGGCGGGAGAGTGGCACGAAAACGCGATTGTTTATCGAATTGAAAGCACTAGATTTGACTACAATAATATTTGTTACGGAATTTTTTTAAGCTTAAATGCTAGTCTTAAGTTACATTTTTGGCCGAGCTTGGCGTCGCGTTGTCTGGTTCGTCAGCTCGCTCCCCGCCGCCGCACAGAATCAGCAGCGGCGCTGGTGTGAAATGGGCACATCATGTGTCAACGTCCTGCAAGCGGCGTGGCGCGGCGCGGCGGGGGCAGCTCGCTCGCGCCGCGCTAAATCATGAAAAAATACAACGCCGCGGACGGGCGGTGGCGGCGGAGTGGCGGCGCTGACCAAAAACAGCGCATCGCACTCCCCTCCTCACCTCCTCCTCTGTCTCTCTCTTTCGCTCCTCTCCCGCGCTCCCACCCCAAGGAGAAGGATGACCTCTCGGCTGTCCGCGCGCGACGCTATACGCGCGGCGGGGACCGGAGCCGCTACCGCTGTCGCCGCCGCCCGCGAAATTGTTGCAGTTTTTATCTGTGTGGGCGTTTGGTGGCCGGCGGCTGTCGGCTGGCGCGGGGGACGTGGGGGCGGCGTGCGGCGGGGAGGGAAAATGAGAAAAAGTTATGGAGTCTGCCGGCCTGTCTCTCGCCCGCCGTACTGCGTCCCCCCGCTCCCCTCCCCCCCCCCCTTTCTCTCTTTGCGCCCTTGTTGTTTGAAAATGTGCAACGCTTTGCTGAGATGGCACGCTCGCTGACACCTCCCTCCCCACCCCCAGCCCACTGGAGTTGACTCGCTCCGTATGTGTGTGTCTGTGCGCGCCCGAGGGGTTTCCATCTCATTTTTACGATGAAGCAGTAACATACTCAGCACACTGGTGGCGGTGGCTCTCTGCTGGGTCGATGTCAGCTCAGCTTCTGTCATAGCCGTAGCGAAGAGTAGCAGGGCCCAGCGACCAGTACGACTTTTGGAGTTTGCAAGGAAAAAATGTTATCTGACAAAGTTATACACGTCTTGTAACATTTTTCTTACCGCTCTTTCAATGCTTTGGGACATGCACTTCTAAAAATGTTGTCTGCAGCGCAACTAAAGCAGCTTGGTTCGGCGTCGCTGGTGTCGCTATTAAGTCGGGGAAAACCGAGGCAAAGATTTCCGCGCGATTCGCCGCCCTTCGATCTTACCATGACAGGCGCTGGGGAAAAAAATAAACAAAGTGTGGTGTGCCGGATCCGCGGCGGTTTTATTGTTGCAGCTCTGTGCGAGCTTTACGGCACGGCCGGGTCTGCTTGACATGCATGGGCCGCGGCCGTGTGATATAGCAAGACCAGCGGAGTCGAGGGTAGACTGCCCGCTCGGCTCGTTATTACTGGAACGCAATCATAACCATCGCGCGTATATGCTGCCGACCTCTGACCCCTGTAGCTCTACCGCTTTGCAGGTGCGAGGGGGCTGGCCAGGAATACTCCGATTTTGTTTTTTAAATTTCCTGTAGAGATTTGTACAAGTCAAAATATCCCCTTCAAATAAATAACAAACGAAGGTTTTGTAGTAGTAAGCCACATTTAAGAAGGGGGGGGGGGGCTTAGCTGCTGTCGCTGGTGGACCCCCCGAGGGAAACGGAGAAAGAGTGTGTCCGTCAGGAGTAACCTTTACCGCTGCCGAGGACAAACATTCCAACAGAAAAAGTCTGCATGCGCGGGGCCGAGCCTCATTAGCAGTGCAAACACATCATTGTCAAACCATCGCTCAGCGGAATAATTAAAGAGTGTGCGCGATTGTGACGAAACTTGAAGGAAAGTTTTTGATCGAGGCTTGTGGATGATGGGGGGCGGTGTACACGTGTGTCCAGGTGATGTTTATGTCTCCCGTAATTGGCAGGAGTATAGTGCATTCCCGACACTATGACCCCGCGACCATACGGAGTGTCTGGCCCCGCCTTCCATATAAATATATACCAAAAAAAGAAGAGAATGCAGGCGACGACGACGCTTGTGGATGATAACGAATGGCGCCTTAGGAGGGACAAGACGTCTGAGAAATAAATGGCAGCAGCGGAATGAGAACGACACGTTATTGCATATGCATCGAGTGGACATCAGAGCCGACGCTCGCCGCCCGCCGCAGCGGCAGCAGGCATTCTCCTAGACGTTATGAGCTGTAAAGCCATAACAATTAGACGTGTGTTGTAAATGTTCCCGCGTGATTGCAGGCCTATATGCCATGGCAGACTGGGCCCCGCCGTTGCGTAGGGCTGTCCAGGACACGGACCGACAATATCAACGATAAATTACCACTGGCATCTTTCATCATGGGAAAGTCGACACATTTCATTGGTCAGAATATTCAGCATTTACTCAGGCAGGGCGCGCGCGCGCGCGCTCACACACCCAGACGCATTGTTTTTAGTCAACGCAACGACTCGGCGAATGAAGTTACTCACCCTGGCGGACGGCGCGCCGTGGCCGCCGTGGCGCTCCACGACTCGGTATTTGGTATTTGCTCAAGTCCCTCTTGTCGTGCCTCGGCCCCGGGGGCTGCTGCTGCTGGCTGCGGCTGGCTGCGGCGCGGTGCTGTCGGCCCGTCAGTCCCCGGCCTGCGCACCGCCTGCTATAATTAGCGGCTTGAATGTCGTTTGAATGGAGCAGTTTTGAGGTTATCTCTCGCTGACGCCGGGACGGACGGCGTGCCCAATATATGGCCGGGCTGGGCTGGGCTGCGCTGGGCTGGGCCGCTGCGCGCCGTGAGCTGCTCCGTGAGCACTCATCCACTCCATTCACACGTCCGCACGTCACCGGGGCCGTGCGTGCAGATTGGAATCGGGACTAACTACCGCTGCAGCAGCAGGAAGACTTGCGCGTGTGGACTCTAGCTCAATCTGGGACTCGAGCGTCAATCGGCCGGGCCGGGAGTGCTCGCTGCACTAGAGTGCATAGCTCTCTCGCGCCCGAGCACCGGTTGTGTCCTCCAGGAGCGCTCACCGATGTGTGTGTGTGTGTGTACGAGTGTGGCTTCGAATTATATCCCCCGTGTGCCAAAAAGGACAGACGCTGCGTGATTTCAATAAAAAGACCAAATATAAGAAGAAGGAAAAAGGGCTGCGTTGTGTGTGCGCTCGGCTGTTGCTGAATGAACACAAACTGGTTGGTACTGTACTGTTCCAGGATCCCACGGCCCGACCCGACCGCCACCTCCCCAGCAGATGCCCGCTCGCTTGCCCTGCACGGCTCCGGCCGACCGGCCAGCCGCAAAAACAAACAAGCCAAAACATTAACACCTCGTTTCTGTGAAGCCATACTCTTATTACATTACAACCCTTATCCCGGACATCGGCAGACTGGCCGGCCTGGCCTGGGCCGGTGCAGCGCCCTGCAGGTCCAGGAGCTGGTCAGGCCCGGGGCGGTCCCCGTCGCGCCGCTAGTAGTGTGCGTGCTACGCGATATGAACGCCCGAGGCAGAGGATTTATGGCGCTACGATATGCGATCACAACTCTTTAATTATAGCCCCTGTAATGAATATTGGCGGCGCGGCGGCGGTGGCGCGACGCGATTGGCCGTCGATACAGCGTCCGCCGGCTTATGATTGGCTCGCAGCGCGCGACTGAGAAATGTTTCGGTAGATGCTTTACCCGCGCCCAAATGTCTCTGGCGTGCTCCACAGTGCTCGCGCGGCCTCGATCGCCTCACGATAACCCGATAAGCATTCATTTCTTTCCAGCTCCCTTTCCCTCCTCGTCTTTTTATCTTTTCTTACTGTACTCTCCTATTCCTTGCACTGCTTCTCTCTCTTCCTTCCTTCTTTAGCCCCTAGCACAGTGCGCCTGCTTCTCTTTCTCCCGTCACGCTCATTAAAATCAGCCTTCATCAAGCAAGGCTCTGTTATTCGACTAAATTTCGTTTTGCTGTATCATTTTCGTAAAATTTCCAGTGAGAATAAATTTGCGGCAAGAAACGTACACACCCTCTTGTTATTTTAGAGTAAAAAAAGCGTACTGGAAGTGCTGAATTACCTAATAGGAAGGGTGGCTGGCATGGTGCCTTGTCCCTTCGGACAGGAGGAAATCTGAGTCCAGGCGGCGGCGCCACCGCCTTGCCTTTCTCTCCAATTGAGACGAATGCGGCTGTGCCGCGCACCGGCGCCTTCCGTTTCACCTCGACGGCTTATCAGTCACGGGCGGAGCCGGAAGGACTTCCCCCCGCGCGGGCGGCGCGCGCGAAGAGCAAACAATTTTGATTTAATCTGCCGTGTGATATTGCGGCGCGGTGAGTAGGCGCCGGCGTGCGCCCCTCCCTCGACGCCACGCCGCGCCACGCCACGCCCTCCGCCGCTGACGTGATTGTGAACAGTATAGAGCCATTGGGCGTGATAAGCTGCTAATTGGAAACGCTATGAGTTTGTTAACTCCCAAGGATCGCAAGAGTAAGCCCGCGTGTTTTGTTATATTGGACAAAAGCGCGAGGCGAGGCGGAGAGGGAAGGAGTGGGAGCGGGAGGAAGGTGGGGAGTTATGACCGTGCCTCGACCCCACTCCCATCCCCCCGCCGCACACCTTATGGACACGTATTGTATAACGGGGAGAGGGAGCAAGGGGGTGGTTTACGCCCTACCTTGGGACAGAGTGAGTGAGAGAGAGAGAGAAAGCGAGTTATTAGGGCTGGGACGCTCATGGGTGGGGCGGGACCATATTGTACAGTGTCTAAGTCTCCCGACCCCACCCTTGCGAACATGCTATGCTATTCCTGGCTGATGAGCCCGGCAATAACTGTGATGGGCCTCGGGATGGGAACGATGTTGCCCACGATATGTCTCGCTGATGATGAGGTGGTCGGGGTGGTTGTATGAAACTGTTGGAGGTTACAGTACCACTCCGTCTCCGCCACCCTCCCCTCCCACTCTCCACCACCAGTACAGCAAACTACAATTGAATGTTGGCGTTTCTGCACTTAGCGGCGCAATTGAACTGTTTTCCCGTCATGACGGGTTGCATGTCGCGCCTTTGCATTGTTTTGCCGGGTCGAATTCCGATTCTCGCGTGATCCTTGCAAATCGCGGGGCGCGGCGCGCGCGATGGACTGCCGGACGGCGCCGCGCCGGCCCGTGACGTAGTGCACGGATGTTTGTTGTGAATGTCGAATAAATCGCCTACAGCGGCACTGCTAAAAAAACAAAAGGAATTACTCAAAGTGCGCGTAAATCAAAGCATATGTGGCAAGTGGAATTCTAATTTGAATGAGAAATTAAATTATACAATTAAAGTGGGTCGTATTCATGGTATTAGTGTGCCTCGAAGCATGGTTGATGAACCATGTTAAAGGCACCAGTTGTTCATCTACATTCTGCATTTTCGTGTCCGCAATTGGCCGCCCTCCTCCCCCTCTCCCAGCCCTCGGCCCCTCCCACGACTCCGTCTGCGCTTTTCCCTCGCATTCATTTCGATCGCCTGTTTTGAATATCACCCGCTGTCTTTTTTTTCTCTCTCTCATTTCACAATCGCACAAGGGCGGCGCGGCGCTTGCTGCCGCTAGTACTCTGTCAAGAGAAAAATAAATAAAAAGGAGGTGGAAAAATTCTAATTTTTATCCATCTCTCGTCTGTCTCTCTGCTCCCCTCTCCGCCACTCCCCCTCGCCGTGCGATGAGGTATGCAAAACATGGGGCTGATCCCTTTCTTAGACGGGGGGTGATCGCCTGGTGCGGAGCAGAGGGCGGTTTCGCTTTTTTTTTTATGAAGCGGATGAGGAATTTTGTAGGCCACTGATGGGATCAATTTGTTTGAAAATGACGGGGTAATTGGCTGAGCGAGGCTCTACTGTACTCTCATTCGCAGCATCTGTGAGGGGGGGAGAGAGGGAGGACTCGGAAGAGAGAAAAAAAGTCGACCGGACGCTACATAAGGGAGAGGGAGGGACGAGGGGTTGCAATGAAGTAAAAGGTATTGACTTCACTCAGGGATGATTAGATCATGCAGCGGGTCGTGTATCTGGGCCGTCCGGTGAGGTGCGAGTTCTTCCAAGATCTAATTAAAATACCCACGGGCAGGCGTCTGGTCGTCGACGGGTCGTTGTCGTGAGCTCGGCACTCCCGCGCACGCCCTCTTCCACACCGACTTTTAGTTTGCCCCGTTTTCCCCCCAAACAGCTGTCATAGCGCCGTTTTGGAGTTTGCTTTCGGTCCTACAAATAGCACCGCGGGGGAGCGGGGCCGACGAGGCGGTTATGCCCCTTGTTGTGGGTTAGCGCAGCGTGCGGCTGGAGTGCCGCGGAGGCCCCATTTTACCCATTAGCGTATGTGATGTATGAACACGTCACATGACGTGTCGACTGGCAATTTCTTGCCGTTTTTCACAGCCGGCGCCGACGCCTGTACACATGAGGAGGACGTCGCACGCGCTTTTGCAAACGCTGGGACGCTCTCCGCGGTGGTGGCGACGGCGACGCTTTCTCGGAAGTAAATATTAAAAATAACGTTTTTGGTACCGCAAAGGGCGGGAGGATGCCGCAAGCAGACGCCAAGCACCAGCAGCAGGCAGGGGTCGGGGGCAGGGCAGGGTAGGGCGTCTGCACGTCGGAAAGATGACACACCACACTCGCCCACCACACATTTTATGCTTGTTTCTGCCCTCTGCTCTCTCTCTCTCTCTCTCTCTCTCTCTCTCTCTCTCTCTCTCTCTCTCTCTCTCTCTCTCTCTCTCTCTCTCTCCCTCCCTCTCTCCCCTCTCTCTCTCTCTCTCTCTCTCTCTCCAAGCGGTTAATTCCGTCGCGAGAGCCGTGACCCCGCCCCCCTCCCATCCACACGTGTCTGGGTTCGAGTCCCCGCGGCGGCAGTGGCGCCGGCGGCTGCTGCCCTTTTCCGTCGAGGTGCGGTGTGTTTGTAGAGCGCGCGTGCCGGCCGGGGTGTGCTACCTGCTGTGCTCATGACGCGCTCTATCTCTCGCTCGCTCTCTCGCTCGCTCCCTCCCTCGCCCGCGCCTCACTTTGCTCCCCTCTCTGTCGTCGCTCAACGCGTCTTGTGGGACCCGGCCGGGCCGCCCCTCTCACTCGCTTGTTGATTCCCCCAGCCCCCTCGCCCCTCCACACATGCCGCACCTCTCCCTCCTGAGGTTAGAAATCCATACACGCAAAAGTGATTTTTCCCCCTTCGCTACCCTGCCTGCTCTACGCCCCGCTTTCCCCAGGCGCCAGGCGACCACGTTTGTTTGTGTATGTGTGTATATATTTTTTTTCCGCTCCCCTCTATTTTTTTTTTTTTTGTTTTTATCAACAAGGTTCCACATACGAATATTTTTTTTCTTTAGTTCTTATTTCGATACATATGACATGCGCACGCACTCTTAGTCGGCTCGATAACCCTAATGGATGGCTCTTCTTTTGTTTTGCAGGTATGTACCGCGCCCGCCCGCCTGCACGAGGGGGAGGGGAAGGGGGGTGCATCGCGGAGGTGCCGCGGGGAGGGACGGTGCCCGGGACGGTACCCGGCCCAGCGGTGAGTACCTTCTTACATCGACGTGGTTTATCGTGCTCAACCAAGTGATTGGCAACACAACAGCGCGCCGCCGGGCGCGGTGCATATAAGGCCCCCCGACACACGCGCACGCACACTCACACACACGCTCACACATATGCTAACCGACTGTGGGACCAAAGATGGCCACCCAGACCGGGTCCGGTAATTCGTCTTTGCCATATCGCGTATTTTTATTTTAGCCCTGGTTGCTTTTTGCACGCACACTCTCTCCCGCTCTCCTCCCCTTCATCGATACATTTATATTTTTTATTTCTTTTCCTCGTTTTTCTTCTTCTCTCGCTCTGCTGTGCCATGTCGATTTGTTTTTGTTTGGGGTTGATTTGCATGCAGCATCGAAGCTCGCCCCGCCCTTCCCCTCTCTCTCTCCCAACGGCCCCTCACCGCTCTTCTCCTCGCTCTCTTGCTCTCTCTTTCTCTCCTCCTTTCCCACTGTCCCCGTCTCTCTTGCTCGCTCTCTCAACTTTTTATGGGAGTCGAGTGGAAACAATAACGCCCCCCATCCATCATGCCGTTTCAAACTTTGGCGCGTCCCATTGGCTGCCTCACCCCCCCCCTCCCCCCTGAGCCCCTTTAGGGCGTAGCCGGGGGGTGGGGCTTCATACCGAACTGCTCTGCATGCGAGAAAAATTGACTCGGAGGAATAAGCAATAAAACAAGTGGAGAGAACGAGCGGTGGCGCAGCGCGCGGCGGACTACCCTGCTGTCGATAATGCGGCAAGTAAATTCCCCTGGCCTTGGCTGTATCGCTGCGGACCCTCGACGCTCTAGGTAATGATTTTTCCAAGCGGCAACGCTTATTGGTTTGAAATGTGATTTCGAGCGTCGCTGCTGGCGTCGCACGCGCCGTGCGCGCGTGGTCGCCTCTCACTGTCTCTGTCATTGGGCTGCTGCACGGTAAAAACTTCGTCCAGGTTTTCAAGCAGCCATTCCTGTTTCTCAAGCAGATTTGGAAAAACCAAGCAACCCCGAATCGGCTGCTTGGTATTCTGGACATTTTTCAAGCAAGTCGGCTTTGAAACAAGTTCGGCGTCCTGCGAATCAGGATGGCCGGCTGAGCTGTCTTGCTTTCCAAGCAGGCCGCCTCGGTCTGCTTGGAAAGCAAAGAAATTTGCTTGAAAACCCGGCAGTTGGCGGCGGCGCCGCTCGACGTCAAGCAAGACGCCTGCTGAGCCCGGGTAGGCAGCCCAGGCGGGTTTCCAAGACAGCCGCCGCCAACTGCCGGGTTTTCAAAATTTCTTTGCTTTCCAAGCAGTCCGGCCTGCTTGGAAAGCAAGACGGCTTGGCCAGCCGGCCGTCCTGATTTGTGGGACGCGGTACCTGTTTCTGAGCCGACTTGCTTCAAAAATGTCCAGGATTCCAATAGCCAAATCGGGTTGCTTGGTTTTTCCAAATCTGCTTGAAAACAGGAATGGCTGCTTGAAAACCTGGACGAAGTTTTTACCGTGTGTCCGTAATGAGAGGGAGGGAGGGGGGGAGAGACAATACGGGCCGCGGCCAGCTGGTGGGAGGAGGGGGGACTGGGGCAGATGTCCCCGCGGTGTGTTCAGTGTGTGTGTGTGTTCGTGTGGCACTTTTCCAAAATCTTCACGCCGCTGCGCCGGCCAAACAAAAACAGTGCGAGCGGTCACTGATCGCGCACGCATCCTTCTATAACCCCTCGATCGCACCTCCTCCCCTCCCCTCCCCCCATTCGCTTGATGACCATAAAAGTGTCCGCCACCCCTACGCGCGCGTGTCCCCGGGCCCTCGATTTTAGCTGAGGATATTCGTCATGTGTCGCTTCGATACAAAGCGTGTATGTGTGTGTGAGTGGCCGGCCCGGCTCTGTGTGTGCGGGCGCGCGTGTGTGTGTGTGCTTGCACGTTTCTATATGTGAAGGGAGAGGCCCAGAGAGGAGAGAGAGACATAGAATTTGTGGGTGTGCTTCATAGCCATAGAGTTGGCACCGACACTGTCATGTGAACGACATCATTGCCTGCTCTGGCCCTTCCTTTATTGGTTGGTTTGGTGTCGTCTCTTTCCCCCGCTCTCTACTCTCCGTCTCTCCCGCTCTACGGTCATTTTCTATAGAGACACGAAACGCCCCCACAATCGTGTCGCGGTCTCGTGTGAATGGGGGCAGTAATACGTGTGAGGCGGGGGGACACGTCAGCCTCGGCCTCTATTCGGTCAAATCCTGGGGACGTCTTGATTTGCGTCACCCTAAATTCATTGTGTATGCGTGGACGCCCAAATAAACTCCAAAACTTGCAGGCTCCACCTTCTGCCGCTCGCTTGACCTTTGGGAAAGCCTAAATTGAGAACGCGGCATTCGTATTTTATGTACGGCTTTGCGGTTGTGCTTGCTGCTTTCAAGGAACAGATTAACGGTCCAGATCGGATAGCGCACAAACAGGTTGACGACGGCACACGATTTCCCGCACGCCGGGGCAAATTCAGTCGAACTGCATTAAACATCGCGATGAGATTTCTATCGTGACTGTTGCCCGCTTACCCGTGCTCCGTGGCGTACGTTTCCGGGGCTCCGGGGAGTATCTTCCGACCCGGTATCTGGAGCGCACGGCGTGGTATGGTGCGGGTGTCACGGCGGATGTGGGCCATTGAAATCTTTTCCTTCTCATAGACACGTTTTGGTTATTGGGTGCAATAAATTCTCGTTGAGGGCGACCTTCTTCTCGCCCGAACCCCCCTACTCCCCCCTTTATTGTCTCGCCTCACCTGAGACGTCTGTTGTTTGTCTCGCTCGCTCGCTCGCTCAGGGCGCCTATTGTCGCCTTGAAGAGAGACAGAGACATGCACCCACCCTTCCCTCAATTAGGCTGTAAATTTCTTCAACATGAGCGCCGTGTGACGTGCTCTATCATAGTTGTGTCGAAGTCACGTCAGTTCCCATGCAAATGACTTATTAAAATAATTGGCCGCTAGTTTTTAAATTAAAAGCGCCCGATTTGGTCTGTGTCCGTTTGTGCGAGTGTGTGTTATTTTTTAACGTCGAGTAGAATTTTTTTTTCTTCTGCTGGTCATGGTATTTATTTTGTGCGTGCTATACTGAGCCCCATTCTCCGCTTCCGAGAACCGATAGTTTAGGCATGGTAATGCGCAGGGCTAATAAATAAGCAATTCCAGCCTGGACAAGAATGCCTCGGTTTGCTTCGCTGTTTCTTGCCTCAAAAGTGTCAATCTCATTCTAAATTGTTTTCATTTGCTGCAAATGCTTTTTTGTAATTTTCGCCCATGTTGTCATGGTTAACGTGCCCATTTTTTTTATTTTGTTTTTGAAAGTACTCAATTATTATTTGGGAGGGAAAAAATACTTGGTTTCTCACCCATGTTTATGGCGTCTGGATGTGAACTCAAAAATCCAGCGAGTGCCAGACGTGCGCAGAAACGAGACACCCCAAGCTTTGACGGGATTAGCTGGGTGATTCCACTCTTACATATGACACCTTGGTGTTTCGATGAGAGAGAGAGGGGGGAGAGAGGGAGGGGGGAGGGGGAGTCATTAACGGATATTATCGTGGCCCGTGCCCGGTGGTGGTCAGTCAGCACGCTTCTCTTTGTGCTCGCTCTGAAAGGGCGAGGGACGCGGCGCGGTGCGGTGGGGGAGGTCACTGGACACTCGTGTCTGCCGAACACCCCTGACCCGACCCGACCTTACACCCGCACCCTGCCCGCTGTTCTATGGCCGAACACAAATATTGCCTCAGATGATGCGCCGCCATCACATCACGTGACACCCACCCGCCGTCGCCACGCTCGCTGATTACGCTTTGGAAACAGTTTACGGTTAAACAAACCGAGCGTTGTTGTACAAACCGAATGTATGGTAGAAATGCAGTGCGTAGTTATTTGGCGGTGTACGATGCGAACAGGTGAGGCGGAACTCGCGGGGCGCGCGGCGCGGGGTCATGCAGAAGGGTTGAGCATAATGATGATTACTCGATTGTCGGGGGTGCGTGGAGGGAGGGAGGGAGGGTGGAGGAGGCCACCCTGACCCCGTGCAGGCAGGGGGAGGCTCGCTCGCGGCACCAGTGACTGATCGGTCGCCTTCCAGCAGCAAAGACAACGATGACCATGGTTAATTGTCGCAAGGGTAGGGCGCAGAATTTTTCATCCCCCGCGGTGGTGCGTGTGTGCATGTGTGTGTGTGTGTCATTTAGCAGAGGGCAGATCCCGGAAGCTGTCCGTGCGGAGGGGAGGGCGGTGCACGTGGCGGGCCGTGCGCCGGGGGCGGCCGGGCCGCGCCGCGCTGCTGGCCGCCTCCGTGGAGGCTACGGTCGTCATTGTCCCGGCCGTCGTCTGTTTGGTCTACGACGTCCTGCCGACACGCGGCGCCCATGGAGCCGCCCCCTCCACGCCGACCCCTAAACGATGACAACTATCTCGTAGCTGGCTTGGGAATTGGCATGGAATGCGCCTGTTAATTTCTGCGCGCGCGTTTCTATTGGCACTACTGCTTACTTTTGAGGGGAGACAGAAGCGGCCAAAGGCATGGCAAGGCGCAAGGCGGGCATGCGCCAGAAGGAGATGAATTTACACATTTTTAATTGCTCTGGCTGATGGGTGCAGCTGGCTGCCAGGTTTCTCTCCCTCTCTCTCTCTATCTCTCCGCGGCGCGCGGCCAGGTGGGAGAGCGAGACGGAGAGGAGAAGTAGGGGAAAGGGGGAAGTCCTCCCCAGGTTACGGCTGGGACCATAAAGCAGGCCAACGCGACAATCTCGGGACGTTGGATGCGCCGGCCGCCCGAGAGACAAAGGGGCGTAAAAATTGTGCAAAAATGCAGGAGCAGCCCGCGCAGTGAACCTCGGTAGCCGTCATGCAAACGGCCGGCCTTTGATTCCTCGAGAGAATCGAGTCAGCTCCTCACCTCGCGTGGTCCCTAAGTATTCGTCATTTTTGTCCGTCTAACTGTATTTCACCGACCGGGCAATTTTTTTTTCAAAACCCCCTCGCATTTTGTGGTGGTGCGCTCGCGGGGCTTTTGACCGATAGTGACATCAAGAAGGGCCTCTCGCGGCTTGGACCCGGAGGTGTTGGGATGATTGATGGTGAGATGACGAGCTTCCACTCGAGATGTCGTTTTTTCGCCGGCCTTGCCCGTAAATAAAACATGCCGCCGGACTGGACCGGACCCGGCTGCCTCCGCCCTGACGTCGCGTCCGCCGCGCGTCCAAGCAACCCGTGTTTTGCTAAGTTTCCGTATTACCAGTTGGCGACATTGCGAGCACGTCGCGGCAACGGCAGCGGCGGGCCGGGCCAGCCAACCTAATAAAATTTATTTTTTCCCTTTTATTTTCACTCCAAAAGCGACAAGATGGCGGCCGGGCCGACGCCTCGTGTGACAGGGCCGCAGAAGAAACGGCGCGTATAAAATAACGATTGCTAAATCATAAACATATTTTTCGCGTTTCTTCGTCGCTCGGCCGTGCTGCTGCCACCCTGCCGACTCGGGCGTCCACCTGTCCCAATGTTGCCTTCTTTTATACCGCGCGGGATCTTTTTGATCTGAGTCAGTTTATAGGTTAGGTTTTACTTCAAGTGAAGTTTTTAAGTCCCGCGAGGTTTGTATTCATGTCCCCGGCGTAAAGCCGGTTATGGATTCGGAGCTCAGGGAGCAGAGGAAAAGAAGGGGTTGAGGCCGCGCGGTCTCAAAGTTTCCTTCTTTTTTTATATATTTGCAGAAGGTGGTAGTAACCTTTTTTTTAAAATAAAAAACAAAAAAAAAATCGCGTCCGCCAAAACGTGTTTTATTTGTGGGTTTAATGAAGAGAAGCTGAATGAGCCCGGTCCCGCCCCCGTACCGTACATGCGACGGATGATGACCCGAACGCTGTCAATGGCGGCCTCCTCCCCGCGTTATGTGGCCGTTAAGAGGGCGCAGCGGCGCACCGGCGCCCGCGTGTGTTTTTCATCGCAACGGGTTTATAACCCACCGCCACGCCCCGCCACCTTGGACGTAAAGCACTGAGGTGTTTACTGCAGATCCAATTATGGCTATAATGGACGCCATTATATGTTACCAAGGAGGGCGCCCGCCAAGGGGCTTTTGCTGACTACGTACGTGTATGCGTGGGTATGTAAGTACGTGCGTCTGTCGGTATGCGATTTTTTATTTCTCAGCTGTGTCATAACGCCATGTCGATTCGTTCGTTGAAATGTAGAATGTCGCCGGGGACATTTTTGTGGGCGCCCTTATTATGACTATCAATCCTCGGCGAACAGACGACTACACGGCGCGGGAACACGCGCCGAGCGCGCCGCGATTCAGAAGTAGTCGTGTCGCGTCGGAAATTTTCGGGCGTGCCGGCGCCGCACGATCCGTTCCCTCCCGCGTTTCTGAGAGTGGCTACAACGGCATCCTCAGCGTGGCGCTGGGTGGTCGGCGTTGTGCAGTGCCGCCGCTTGCGGTTCAAAAAATAAACCTGTATACTCCATACCCTGCGGCGTGCACGCGCGCCCGGGACGGCGGGGAGGCAAACTTTTCCTGCGGTCATGAACTTGTCTACGTGACGGCTGTAACTTTTGAGGCGTACTCTCCTCTTATGAGTCTCGGTTGGTGTGTGTGCGTGTGTGCTCGTGCGTGCACGTGTAGGCGCGCGCGCACGCGTGCGTGTATGTGTGAGACCTTCCTCCCTCACGCCACGCACGCTCGCACACACACACACGCGCGCTCGCGGCTATAGCGTAAGGCTCTATGGCGCTTTTTCACTTTTCTCTGCACTCCTGCCTCTATAAATCGTGTTTACGGCTATCCCGTGTCTCCTCCTACTCTCTGCCCTCCTAGCTTCGGCGCCCCTCTCCCTCCCCGCCCCGCCTCAGACTTCCCTGCCGCCCCTCGCCGCTCCCCTCCCCCCTCCTGCCGGCAGACGGACCCCACCTGGGCATCATCCAAGTCAAAACCTCTCTACTGAACGCTTCTCTTACGAAATTTTTCGTCGATATCGTCTTCCGGAGGGCGCCGCTTGTCTCGGCCGGAACCCTCCCCGGAGCCCGACCCGCCCGGGTGGCGGGGGCGGAGGGGGCGGGGCAGGGTTATGATGTGATCCCCCCTCTACCCCGCCCCACCGCCTCCCCACTCCCCGAGCAAACTCGTAAATCCCGCGTGTTAAACTGCAGTGCCCTCATATGTAGCCCCGCCCTGCCTCCACGTCACTCAGAGAGAGAGAGAGAGAGAGAGAGTGTGAGAGAGCGAGAGAGAGCGAGAGAGAGAGACGTGGGCTGTAAAAGCGCACCTGTACTTCTTCTTTTGCCTTCATGACTCTACTTCGTCAAACGATGGACTGCTCAAATGGTGTTTGTGAAATGAGCGACAGTAAAAGGACCCCAGACTGGTTCGAGGTGCCCATGCCGACCCCTCCCTTTGCCCGACCTTTCATCTGGATTGCCTTAATATATTTATCGTTCTGACGGGAAAAGGGCTTGAGGGAAGAAAAATGACGGTCACAGCCGCGGTATTCCAACCGCGCCCTTCTCCTTTGCGTAACCCTGGTGCGCTATCGCTGGGCTGATGGTCCATTGGAGGCGGCAATGGGCCCGTACCGTTGCGTCCATTTGACTCCTCGACGCTAAACCGTGTGTGTGACTTGCGTCTCTCCCTCTCTCCCTCTCCACTCTCGCGTCTCTGCCCTCTGTCCCCGCCTCTGTCGCTCTCCTCCTCCCTCTTCCTCCTTTTCTCCCTTCGTCGTCCACTGCCTCTCGTTCTCAAATAAAACTATCGCGGGACGCTTCTTTTCCAGCCCCGCAGTTGTAAATATACACGTCAATTACTGCTCAAACCGGCGCGCTTTGCATGCTGGTTTGCGATGCCGTGTTTCGCGTTTTGTTTTTGTTGTTGATGCCGCTGCCCCGGCCCCATGGCAGCCACCGCCGTGCCCATGGGATGCCCTGCCAAGGCGTACAGCAAGTGACATGCTTCATGGTTGAGCTGCATCGCGTCCTCGGACGTTCATCCTACACTCCGAAACATTTTCAGCGCAACGGCTGTATCCGGGAAAATCACATCGCGTACGTTAAAAATAAAAGAGTTTTTACCGTCATTATTTTGAGTTTTGCTTACGCGTGTGAAGATGAGATTTTTCACAAAACGTCTCGCGAGTCAGCCTTGAGTACGCGTTGGCCCCGCATTCCCAACTCCTCCCCGAGGCCCGAGCAGCAGCAGCTTTTCAAAAATGTATTTTTGGCGCATCGGCACGACAATAGCCTCGCGTCAGCGGGCGTGATGCATTGCCCAAACGCATAATAGTCCTGAATTCCCGCGCTGTCAGAAAAGCCCCCCGCTCGTTAGTCTCTCTCTCTCTCGCTCTCTCTCGCTCTCTCTCTCGCGGCGCCGCGCCTCCCCCCACGAGCGGCGGCTCGCCCGCGCGGTTATGAGTGGATATGATGGAGCTGTGGGCGGGGCATATTTCCGAGTGGAGGGGGGAGCGGCCGGGCGGCCCAATGGCGCGCCGGCGCCCTGCATCATATCGCATATGAGTGGCGCGGCCCGCCCCGCCCCGCCCCGCCCCGCCCCGCCCCGCCGTGCTGCCGCCCCCGCTTCTGGTATACACGCCAGCCCAGCTCGGCCCGGCCGCCCCTGGCCCCTGGCCGCCGGCCAGAACGCCTGCCTGCCGGGCCAAATGGCGAGATGGCTCCGCGGCCAAACTACTCGCGTACTACTTCATTCAAAGCTCATAAAACCGGATCCGCGCGGCGTGGCATGGCGTGGCGCGGCGGCGCGGACGGACAAGTAGCAGAATGCCCCGCGCCGCGCCGCTTCCTTGTGCCGCTCACCCCGTCTCGTGGCCCGGCTTATCGTGTCGGGGCTAATTTTCTACGGCTCCACCAGCCACCTGGTAAGATTATTTTTTATTTAATCTAGACTTTTTTTTTATCTCGCTATCCGGGTTGTCGCATCAAAATCCGCCGCCGCGAACACAGATCGTACTTTACTGCGCCAATAACCTGCCTTATACGTTTAGTGCGTTTTCCGTATTCTCTCCTGTTTCTCGTCTCTCTCTCTCTCTCTCTCTCTCTCTCTCTCTCTCTCTCTCTCTCTCTCTCTCTCTCTCTCTCTCTGCTCAGTCGCCCCCTCCCCTCCTCTGCCAAGGGCCGTCGCCACCGTTCCATGCCCCATTGTCTCTGAAAATTGTACACATTTTTATCGGTCTTGTGGGCCGAGCAGCTTGCGGCGCGTCGGCCCGTGTGGCGTGGCGTGGCGTGGCGTGGCGGGGGCGTGGCGGCGAGCGGGCGCGCCGCAGCTCCCGGGTGTTTTGCACCGCATGCGCCCTTGCGGGGGCCGGGCCGGGCCGGAGGAGGATGCATACGAAATAACGAGGAGGTACACTGGAGGTGGTCGCAGGGCGTGGCGCGGCGTGGCGCGGCGCTGCTGTCCCTGCAAACACGCTGGCGTTCCCACGGAAGTCGGGCGTGGCTGCGGTCAGGCGGGCCGTGCTCGCAGGCCTGCTGCAGGCCTGCTGCAGGCCTGCTGCAGGCTCGGTGGCATGTCCTGCTATTTGCTGCCGCGCCCCGCTATCGCTGTCGCCATCGCCGTGCGTGCGGCCTTGGCGTCCGGAGGGTCATCTCCGTCATTAGTTATCGCCCATCTCGGCCGCCTTTGATTTCTCCATTATTCCTGCAGCGCGGGGCGGGCAGGCTCCGCCCTCCGCTGCGAGCCCTATCCGCCGCACTGTACAGCGTCGTGTCGCCGTGCGTTCGGTTCTTTCTTGCGTCTGTCCAGCTCCAGTCAGTTTATCCAGTTGGTCCGTCATCGGCAGCCGTTTGCCTATCTCAAACGCTGGTGCGTCGCCAGCCTGATGTTTGGCCAGTCGGGCCCGAGCTGACGTCGCTCTCGTGTTCGATCTTCATCACGCGCTCCTTGTCGCTCCTATCTGGCCGGCCGTGCCCGGCTATGCCTCACTCGCTCGCTCGGCAGCCGGACACGCCCCGCCCCGGATTGGCCGTGATTAAAGTTAATGTGAACACAGCCCCCGAGATTCCTTCCCCGCGTCCTCGCCTTTGGCTCCATCGGATGCTGCTGCTGCCGCTGCATGTGCCGTCGGCGGCGCTGTGTCATCCTGACCGTCCGCCCGGACAGCGAGATAGAAAACGGAAGACGTTTCTTGGTTTTGAAAAAGAAGAATTGTTTTCTTTTTTTTATCCCTCAACTGTTTGAGGAAATGTGTGTGTCTAATGGTACAGGCGCACGCGTTGCTCTGGGCAAGTGGCCTGCGAGGCGGAGCTCTCGTAACCATACAGGCACACACACGCACGCCCACATACGTGCATACAGCCATACACATACACACATACACACACACACACACACACACACACAGATACCGCAGAGGTCTGCAGATGCAGCGGAGATACGATGGCATTGCCATTGTTCCCGAGAAAGGAGTAATAACTGCAGATGGTTTTCTTACAAGCAAGCGCCAGTGCAACCCCTCGCTTCTCTCTCTCTCTCTCTCTCTCTCTCTCTCTCTCTCTCTCTCTCTCTCACGGTGGCGTATTTACAACCTGCTTCTGTCATGGCCACACTGCATTGCCCGAGTGGTAGAATATTGTCCTCAGACTTCGATACTGATAACATGATGTGCGCTTGCTGCTTACCAAAAAAGAAAAAAAAACTGCTAACTTAGTTTCGGGTTAAGACAGCAGGTCGCATTTTTGTTTCAGAACCACTCTGCTTTGAGCGGCAGGTATGACGCGGGTGTACGGCCTGCGACGCGCAGGGCCCTCGCCGTCTACTCCCTCTTTTGTTTCTCCCTCTGCGTTGCCCCTCCTAGACCAGACCACGCAGCTCCTATTAGCACTTCATTTTGAAGTGGGGGCGTCCATCTTTTGGAAATGTGCCGTGCGTGCGCCCCTGGCAGCGCTAGGGAGTTTCATTCATTATCTCTGTCCTTTTGTCGCATCTCTCTCTCTCTCTCTCTCTCTCTCTCTCTCTCTCTCTCTCTCTGTCCCATACACACGCTCAGTCTGTTGGAGTGAGGTGAGGCTATTTCAGGAGCGCCCGTGCGCGCCCGGTGTGTTTCCCACTTTTGGGGAAAGCGGCAGGGGCGGCTCGGGGGGCCCAAGGATTAGCGGCAGGAAACGTCATCTCTCCCCTCAAGTATGGGGCCGCCTCCCCCGCACCGCCCCGGCCCGCCCCGCCCCGCGCCGCACCCTCGCACGCGTCGCATCGTCATATTTCCCTGCTTGTCCTCTGCTCCACCGCCTTGCTTGTCCCCCCCTGTGGCACACGCCACCGCGGTATGGAGAAAGCATTTCCTAGACCCGGAGTAAATAGGTGGAGAGGAAGGGCCCAGTTTGGAAATCGTAACGGGAGCTATTACGAACCGTTAGGATGAGACTACTTTTGACCACTATTATTCCTCGGGCGGGATGCTGGACACTATTGGATCCGGTTATAAACGCACGGGGGTTTAATTGGTTGCTTCGCGTCGTTGTCGTCAGAGATTGTCACCTATCGTGAACAAAACGCGTTTCTAGCTCTCGTATGTTTCCTTCTCCAGCAGGTGCGCGAGACTCGTATCACGCACCACGCAACTACTTTCCTGTTTTTTTTTTATTTTTGTTTTCTCTTCGCAGTGCTCCAGAGACGACGCCGCTAAACTGAAGCACGTTAGGTCTCGCCCCAGGTGTGTGATATTTCCTGTCTGGAGTCCGTGCGCCACTCCCCCCCCCCTCCCCCGACCCCCCCCCCCCCTCCTGCAGCCAAGGCGTCGCCACGGATTTGTCTCCCATAGAGTTGGAAACGTTCTGGCTGTTGTCCCGCATCGGCCGGAAGAGCAAAATAGCTGCCCTGCTTCAGGAGTGTCATATGGGCAAAGTGGTGGGGTATTTTCGTTTGGTGCCGAGAACGGCGTGATTTTTGAAAGCGGACTAATCCTCTCTGTATGGTGCTCCGCTCCCAAAGGGGCGCTACGCCGCGCTTTTGTGGTCCCCGCGGGGGCGAGGGAAAGACCAGTCTCGAGGTTAAGCCCTATCGTCGGCCATTCAAAAGGGTGTTTACTCAGGGACGCACGAAGGGTGTCTCGTAAATTTTGGGCTCGTTAGGCGGAGGTCCCTGTAGGGGCGAAGGCGGTAAGAGGATAGGCGGGCGGGCGGGCGAGACTGTCCGCCCACGGCAGGCGCCTCAGGCCGCCCTAGGGCTGCTCGACTCCAACGTGAATTTGAGAAATAATAATTATTACTAGAAGGTGCGCAATCGTCTTCCTCCGCCCTGTCCTGCGCACTTACACAAGCCTCGCGCAGGGTGTGTCTAAATATAACAACAATATGCACTCGGAGGACCGAGCTGCCATAACGTGACCGCCGGCTATTTATAAGGCGCGAGGTGGTGGGGCGGAGTGGGGTGGCGCGGGCGGGGCGGTGGTCGGTTAGGGCGCTGTCGCCGCGCGGGACGCCCGACTCGCTAAGTGCCCTACGCGTGCGCCCTGTCCTTCTTTACCCTTCACTCCTTTAGGGTGACAGCTTAGAATTTTCACCCAAGTTTAGTTTAACAGTTTTTGTTTTGTTTTTAATTTTAATTCATGCTGCTGTAGTATTTATTGTTACATTTTCAGGGAAACCTTTTTTTGTATTTTTTCTAGTGTAGATAATGATACTTAACGGGGCTGGGGGATTTATCGGTTCAAAATTTCAACTTTGAAGGTGCAGGGAAAGGGGTAGGGATGCGTAGCGAAAAAGGGCGGGGCGTGCAGCCGTTACTCGAGGGTTATCGGGTTACCTGTTTTGTCGCGGTAGGTAACGCTGTGTGTGTGTGTGGTGTAGCACTGCCCTTCCATGTCGCCGATGCTTTTGTTCCCTCGAGTGTGTCGCAGTCAGCCGCAATGCTCTCAAGTGCATGCGGCAGGAAATGGCACCCCTTTTACGTGTACTCTACCGGAGTACGCCTCTCAGAGAGAGACGGAGAGAAAGAGTAGAGAAAGGGGAGGTATCCTCACACGCCCTCCCGTGTCGTACCTCTGGGCGGAGCAGTAATGGATCTCGCTTACAAAGCCTTATACATGTCCCACTCCGGTTTCGCATCACGCTAGAGAAAATTTCGCCCTCTTTAAACATATAATGGTTTAACTTTAATTTTCCCTATTTGTATCTCATGCCACCGGACGTCCTGTGCTGCCTCCATCCCCCTGGCCGCCCTCTGGCCCCGCCGGCCGTGTCGTCTGACAGACCGATTCGTAATTCGTCGGGGTGTAAAGGACACAGAACGTGTTTCGGCCCCGCTGCCCATACATGAACCCGCCTGTCGAGTTTTGTGTTACGGCCTTTTTCCGGTGTCGAACCCGGGGCATGCTTTATCGAGCTGTCGTATCACGGCATCAGTGTTTGGGTCGGTCGCCTGGTCCCCCGGTCCAGTCGGGTCCGCCAGACAATTGTCATCCTGCGGGGACGACCCGCTCCCCTGGGCTGGGCCCCCTCCTTCCCCCTTCTCATAACTCATTAATTGATATCTCATTGGTGTCCATTAGGAGCCAAGCTTCCTCTCCCTCCTGGACCCTCATTTGGGAGCGGGCGGGAGTGTAAATCATAGCGTAATCAGAGATAAGGTGTTGCGCTGCATGCAGGCTCCGGGTGCGAGCTCTCTCGCTCTCTCTCGCTCTCTCGCTCTCAAACACACCAGCTGGCCCTTCCCTTGCTTCCAATTAAAATTATTCCCGAGATTCAATCGTCCCAATATGAAGTTGATCCTACAGATTCAAGAGTTGACCAATCCAATTTTATTTTCAAAATCTATCTTTAGACTCAACGTTTTATTTCTGTAGTTAATGGGGACTTTTTTTTAAGTATCCTGAATTATCTTTTCATGAGCTCTTAGTGGCGAATTCCTATATGACGGGTTGGAAGATGGTTATTTCGGACCTTTGAACTCCCCTTCTATCTCTCGCTCCTCTCTCCCCTTTCTCTCTCAGTGACCCTTTCCCGCTCTCGGCTGCTCCTCTTGGTACGAGCGGGCGAGCGGACGGCTGACAGTCGGACGGCGCTGCCGCTCTTATCTATATATATTTGAGTGAGGTCGTAAATTGAGGCCCCGCTGGCCCCGCGAGCTTTGGAATGGCGCGCGGTGGACAGCGTCTAATGAGCGATGCCGTGTTGGGCCGCTCATTTAAATCCCTGTTGGCGCCATATTTATGGAGCCGAGTGGGTCCTAACACCGAGCAAGCCCTGTATGTGGTGCCGCCTCCGTTTGAGTGTGCGTGCGTGTGTCGGTGGGTATGGCAGCGGCATCACACACACACACACACATATATATACACACACTAATGTAAATAAATAAATAATAATAATTATTATTATTATTATTATTATTATTATTATTATTATTATTATTATTATTAAAATTATTATTAAAGTTATTTCACTCACATCTCACTCGTTGAATAAGGCGCTCGAAACACCAATCATTATCGCGCGAGGTGGATTTATTGGCACGGGTGGCGGTTATGTTGGCGGCCCCGTCGAAGCGCGCACGGCTGCCAACCCGACGCTTTGCCCACGCAACGACAAGTGCTGCCAACCTGTTAATGTGCGCGCCGCACCGCGCCACAGGTCACGGCCCTCTCATTGCACCTCTGTAGGCACGCGTGAGTGCGTGTGTGAGCTGGGTGAGCAGTGGCTCTGACAACCATAACCTATAATCACAGGGTGCGAGAGTAACAAGACCTTGTCATTTGTGTTCGGGGTTCCTTCTTTTTTTCGCTAAGATTTGTTTTGGATCTTTGCCAGCCTATCAGAGACCTCAACGCATGAGAAATGCTGAGTGATTTGACTTTCTCTCCTCTTTCTTTCTATACTATTTTTATATTTGTCGATAAAAAAATTGTGCTGATTGAGACTAAAATGTAGCTCTTCGTGCAGCGTCTATTAGCCAAAACGTATTGGAATGTATAATGAGCACCTGCCCTCCCACCTTCCCCCTTACCGCCGCTTCCCATCGCTCTCTTGTTCTTTTTCTCTCCTTTTCCTCCTTGTCCTCCGCAACGGAATCTTGAGGGCCGTCGAGAGGAGGGGAATATAATAAGGAGTTATTGAGCGCGCGGATTGGTACAACCCCAGCTATGCATGTTGAGTGGATTAAAAGAAAGATGGAAGAAGCAAAAAGGAATAGAACGGTTCGACGAGTTATGAGTGCGGCAGGAGAGGGGGCGAATACAGGTTTGGAAAGAAAGGAAGGAGTGCCGAGCGAAGAGGGGGGGAGCGGAAAGGTGAGGGGAAAGGAGAGGATGAGATAGAATGGAGGAGGCTTGAGGGGAGCGGAGAGGGTTGCGGAGGGGAAATATAAATATGTCTGGAATAATGCGAGGAGAACATAAAACTCGTATGGACAGCAAACAAAGACCTCACCTTCCCTCTTTGTCTTCGCACTCTTTCTCTCGCACACATTCACACATTTGTGGTCTTCTCTCTCTTTCTCCTGCTTCTCGACCAGAGACGCCTACCGTGTTATGCCTCCATATTTCCCCTCTATATTTTATGATTGCTGTCGATTCCGCCATGCTGGTGGACGCCATGTTGGTTGGGCCCCAGCACCGCTGATCGAACGCCCCGCGCCTCGACAAGGCGAGTCGCCTCCGTCTTTTCTTTATTTATATGCGCGTCTTTTGAACACGTTATGTGGTCCGTGTGTCTCTCTGTCCGTCCGTCTGTCTGCACGCCTGTCTGTCGTCGCGATGCAGATGACGGCGTCTGTCGTCCCACCTGGCCCTCTCTGCTTCTTTATGTCGTCATAATCAATTATTGGCACTATAAATTTTTGGGGGCTCCAGAGAGCAGCTGGACCGAGTGGCGTGACGGGCGCTATCTGCGGGGGTGGCTGTCAAAAAAGTGACGTAATATGTCGCGCCTCCTTCGTCTCTCTCTCTCTCTCACTCTCCCCTGCCTTTCTTGGATGCACGAAATTGTTGTGCTGCGTCATATATCAGCCGTGTGCTATCGTCGCTAACGTCTGCATGTCCCGTGCGCACGTGAATATTTTACACGCTTTACTGGGGATATCATAATAGCAACGCGACAACGCCACACACATCTGGGTGAGCGCATTCCAGCATAAGTGCGCAAGGTGACTGGGGGCAACCAACGCTCTCGTGTTGTGTCTTATCAACATTGTTATGCAAGTTTGTCCCAGACCTGGATAGTGACACGGTATGAGGTGGTCTGTCGTCCTCCTCAGAGAGAGTGATTTATGTAGGGCGAATATAATTGCCGTGAATGGGCAGCCTGCTGCCCAGCGGAGTCTTCGTGGTCCACATTGTGACTCCGGTCGTCAATAAATGACTATGGGAGCTGTGAACTCATGATGAGAAAAAAGAATCGGACAGTGGGGTGCGGAACATCCTTCGTTGCAGCTCTTTTGTTTTGCACGTTGCCTACCCTCGCTGATGGGCACCGCTCAGAAACCCGGTCTGCTAGGACTTGCTTTAGACTTAGTTGCACACGATGTCCACGCCCACCTATACTCCACTATTCCACATCAGACAAATGCAATTTTCGTTATCCCCGCACTGGCGCTCGCACTGCGGTTCGGTCTAGGTATTTTCAGAATACTAAAAAGAAGTAATAAACGCGGGAGTTAGTGGTGGGTTCGCTGTGAATAGCGAGACGTGTGCACGCGCCACCCGCGGTGGAAGAGGGGGGAGGACGCGGGCACCGATGTAAAACACAGACATCTTCCGGTCTGCCTCCGCCCTTGCCCCCTCTCTCCACCTTCTACTGCACCATACCTTTCTCCGTCTCTCTTTTCTCCTTGTCTTTCTCATTTCTAGAAGAGAAGGTCTCTGTCTTTCTCGTGAAGCAAAACACCACACACGCACACACACACACACACACACACACACACGCATACTTTCGAACTAGGCCACTCGCGGCAGTACGCCGGGGGCGTGGTGGGGCCCAAGTGTAAGCGTGACGTAAACACGCGGTGGGGAATAATATTTTGGCAGTAAAAGTTTATAGTGGGGGTGCAAGTGCGGGGCGCGCCCGTGGGAGGGGGATGAAAACATTTCGGACGCATCCCGGCATGTGTATGTATGTGCGCGCGTCCGCTCGCTTGCCTTCCCTCCTCGGGGGCTCATGTGGACCGTACCCGCTCGCGGTCGTTCACACCTTTCGTCCACGTTGTCGTTCATGACTTAATAATTTCGCGTTGCTACTTTTTATACCGTTTGGCGTGGACAGATCGATGCAAGAGCAGAGATAGGAAAAGCGAGAGAAAGAGAGGGGGCATCGTTGTGGGAAACGTCCCTCTCCCTAGGCTGACAGACGCATGAGTAACGCCCTGGGCGCGTTGTGGAGCGGGGTAGCTGTCACGCCGCGTTACGAGTCGTATCGCCATCTCAAAGCAACACTTCGTGCGGCGCCTCTGCTCCCCTGTTTCACGCTTTGACACGCCCTAGGTACTCTTAAAATGTTAAAGGTAGAGGTTAAAATTCTCTCTTCTAGTAAACATCAGCGCCGTTTGTTTCCTACATCTTACGTTAGCCATCGAGTTTTCTCATTCCACCCATCTCACTTCCCCATTCTCCCTTCTCTTTTCCTCACTTTAGTCGTGCCCCCACAATCCTCCTTATAAATATGCATGCGAGAGGGATGGGCCCCGTCGGCCAAAATGGCCGACGAGATGCAGCTTCCTGTGTTTATCAGGTTTCCGCGAATGGCGAAGGGTGTCAAGCAGCGAAAACTCGACTCTCATCGATTGATCTTTCGTACACGACTTTATTATCAAAATCATGATTCCTTCTCCATTTTCTTTTTGAGCACTTGAGCCCCCTTTTTTTCCTTCTTAAATTTTTATTTGATTATTGTTTTAAATGACCTTTTTTACCTTATGGTTACTTTTCTGAAATATATTTTTTAAGGTGCAGCTTGATGAGGTTCGATTGAAAGCGTAAAACGTCTAGCATGTAAACCGGGTTCGACAGAACGCGGCGCCGGTCGCGTCGACTTATGTAAAGGGAGGGGCCTGAATTTATGGTCTTTTGTCAAATATGGTCAGAATGTCCACTTTTAATTAATCACGCCGGGCCATAAAGAACCCGAAGCGTTACATGTGTGTCTTCGGCCAGGGCCCAGCCGCTGCGTGCTGGGCCCCTGGATGGTGGGACGTGCACACGCCTTTTGTTTTTATTTTTATAGGCCATATAAGATATGGTATAAGCCGCTGATGTGGCTTTCCTTTTCCCCCTTCTACCTTGTTGGTGTGTGTGACTGTGTGTGTATGTGTATGTGTGTGTGTGCACGCGCGTGTGTGAGAACATGCGCGATGAGGCCCCGAAACTAACATGAGTTTTGTTTATGAACAAAGAGTGTTTTGTTTTCGCGCTGTCGCCTTGCCCTAGCATTTGATTTAACATAGGATTTTATAGATTTAATGGAAATGGATTTCTTTATGAAAAAGGACCGTATTCTATAACACCGGAGCGGTTGACACAAACCTACTGTGGTGGGTCAGGGTCACAGACACACTTAGCTCAAATGGATCAGGGTCTTTATGAGGTCCTTCCCCTGTATGCCTGTAGTTTGGTATGTGGGTCGCGTGGCTCTAACGCCGATGGTGTGGGCGCCTGTTTATTGACAGGTAAGTAAGTATCTAAAAAATTAAAAATAATTGCAAGATTTTAAAAGCTGCAAAAAAATATGATGAAAAATCAGTAAATCTTAAATCAAAAAATGACGTGTGACTTAAAAGGTAGGCCTACCTTAGCGGTCCCTGCCTATGTTGTTGCGTGAGGTCACGTCTCTGCCAGACGCCACATCGCGGTCGTGCTTCTCTGCCGTTTAATTAAAAGGCGCTCCAGAGACGCGGAGGCGAGGCTGTCGTCATCTCTACCAGACGGTGCGCGTAAAAATGTACATTAACGAGAGAGGGGTGTGGAAGCCCACGTGAGGGTGTAACGACAGGGACCGTCCGCAAAAAGCAGTTGGTCCGATTCCTTAGGCTTGATCAGGCAAGCAAGAGAAAGGTTGTGCAAAAATATTTATTAACTTGAATTAAGTGAACATTTAAGGAGACAGTTTTCCATAAAAAAAACCTTGAAATTATGGATACAGAAAAACGGGGACTGATTTATTTTGTGCTCAATTATCATTGTTAGGGACGACCCCCTTGCTATATAGTGGCGCCCGGCCGGCCTATCACACGGTCTGGCCGGTCTGGCCTATCCCATGGCCAGCTTTATGGACCCTCCATAAACTATCATCCACCCCATACACCTCATACAGATAAAACGGACGCATAAAAATTCTTCTTTGTCGTTTGTTTCAAGCCGTGTCAGCAGCGGAGAGAAGACCAAGGAAAAGGGACTGCGATTAGTGACTATCGTTACTGCCATCATCATCAGGAAAGAAGGGGGTGTGGAGTGAGAGAGCGGGTGAGGGAGGGCGGCGCCGTCGGCAGGGAGAGAGGGAGATGTCATGAGAGAGGCGCCCGAACGTTAAAATGGGAATAGAGCACTGAAGCACAGTTATCTATACAGTCGCGTGATCGAGGTGAACTTTGTTTTTACCCTTTTTCGGCTGTAGGATCCTTGTTTTGAAGTCCCTGCTCGTGAGTCATCGCGGTTTCGGTTACAGTGCTGTCGTTATGATGGCCGCAATGAATTGTTCACTGGGCTCTGAATATGGAGACGACAGCACGGCGACAGGCTCAGCAGCCACATGAATTTTACTGCATCCGCTGAGCATCGGGCTGTTTTGGGATGAGAGAGAGAGAGAGAGAGAGAGAGAGAGAGAGAGAGAGAGAGAGAGAGAGTGGATGGATAAGGGAGACTTTGAGAGGTTCGGTATGATCTCGTCAATATCTGTATTTCCATGCAACTCGAAACTAGGCGTGCGTAAATATACGAGCCAATCTCGAATTATCTCAGTTTCGTATTTTTTGCTGTGCCTACGATTCGTCTCACTCGCACACAGGGTGCGGTGCCGGTGCCGACCGGGGCCGAGATAGGCATCTGTCTCCCCGGGTGTTGGCGCCTCCCCCCACCCTATCTAGGGTCCCCCCGGGAAGCGTGTCATATCAGTGAGGTTCATAACTCCGCACCGATCCTAACCGGGCACCCAAGTCCAGCGTCGGTTCAACTTGTGGGTGGCCCGCTAAGCAGAAGAAACCCTTTCGAACGATTCTTATCCTATGATGGACCAATCTCTGTATAGAAATGATTGCATGTGTTGATAATTTTATGCATATTTTCTCGTGGGTGTCTCGTCGCCGCACTTGAAAAACTCTCTACGAAGCGCTCATCTGCTTACCCGGTTTGGTCGCGGTAGAGGCTGAATGGGCGGTCGGGCTGGCCACAAATCTTTGCCTCCATCAGGTGGGACACTCTTAGCCTTCCTCTCCCTCTTCTCTCTCCTCTCACTCCTTCTCTGCTCTGGTGCGGTGGAGGTCGTCAGGCAACATATTTCTCCTTTCCCCCTCCCCCTCCCCTTCTCGGTCCACATCGTAATAATGGAAACTGGACGCTTCTAAGATTCAAGATTGGCGTTTTTGAAACGTAGGGACACCCCAGTTTCATTCATTTGCGCGCATCCATTCATCCGTTAGTTTAGCCGCCGAGGCCGGAGATGAGTCACGGCGGCTTGTTACAACGCGCCGCCTGTCATGTAGCTCAGCGCCGAGTCATACACACGGACGGGTAATTGTATGACAAGCGTCTTGTCTCCGTGTCCTCGTTTGTTTCTTTCCTCTATAAAGCCTTTGGGATAGCGCCGCACTCTCGTCGCCTCCAACCGCAAGGACTAAGAAACCATCCATTCAGCCTGGACATGGCCTGGACATAACCGTGACACGTCATATGTCCCGCAGCTCTTCCTTCACAGCCCTCTTCTCACATATTAAAACGCACTGACCTTTGGTTTGTCTTCGCAATTCTCTTAGGTTGTTAGATCTAGCAATGTAGCATCAAATGTGTCTTAGTGGATTTCTTTAATCCTCACCGCTTCGGAACGCCTGACAATGGAGAGAAATCGATTTCGGTCGCATAGAGGAATGTCCATGCCCCTTGTGTCCCCAAATTAAGTTCAATGGGGCCGGTAGGGCGGTGCCGCCCGACCTGCCTCGACCACGAGGTGCTGCTCATTAAGAATGAAAACCTCCTCAAACAAATCCACACCCAACAAACTCTTGAATGAGTCGGGCTGTGGTGAGAGGCATTCCTTGAATGAAATATTTGGGGGGGCGCTGTTACGGCCCCCGGGTTGGTACGATGGGCAGTCGAGATGGCTGAGCGCCCCGGCAGGACATCGCACCTTGCTGTCCACCCACTGAGACGACCCTGTCAGAAGTTATCCCCTATCATTTCCATCGCTTACTTCGTTTGAGATTCATATTTGATGCAGGCATACCGCGATATTTTGTTGTGAGAATTTTGTTTTCTTACAGTACACTGATAAAGGTTAAATGCAACGAAACAATCTGAAAGCAGAGCTGAGCGGGTGACCTACTAGAAGTTTTCACTGACACAAGGCAGAAGTCTGCCAGCATTTCCTGAGGATTTATTTAGCGAATAGGTGCTATCGGTCTGAACCAGGCGCTTCATAGTTGCAGGCAAGAACGAATGGGAGCAAAATCATCCCTCAAGTCCCGTCTCAAGACCGTCGGTCCACGCCACCAGGCCATTCCCCACGTTAATTTATTGCGGTCGTGTTTATGGCACGCAGGCCTGCCAACCTTTACGGCCATAGGCGCCAAACATTCGTCAAAATTATGGCTTGATGGCTCATGTTGATTCATCTGGGAGAGCGAGAGGAGAGGGGTTAGGACGGTAACATAGTGATGATACGTGAAGCTGTGTATCCTGTTTAGGTCAGGATTTCGGAATTTCTTTTTATTTTATTCAGAGGGTGGTGTTTCCCCGCCACATTAAACGATAACAAAAGTCTCGTCATTAAAGCGTTTATATTGTCGCTCGCAGGTGCAGCAGACTGGGTTTGATGATTTGACCCGGTCGTGAAACAAAACAGAAATATTGTTATGGTCACAGGACCATCCTGTGACCAAAACTCTCAGCCCTCCTCGGCTCGTCTCCTACATGTCCCCAGATACGTTATCCACCGTGTCCCCTTTGGCCGGCATTGTCAAGTGCCCCTGTGTGTGTACACAACTGGTCGCATTGTGCGTTGATCCGCCCGCCGCGGTGCTGCCAAGAAAATTTAACAAAAAATAAGATTTTGCTATAATGGGATGTTTTCTGTTCTGTTGCAGGTAAGCCCCCGTGACAAGCTCGACGATCCGTGATGTCACAGACGCAGAAGATATTTTTGTGAGTTCAGCCCGAGGCGGAACGATGGACGCAAGCGATGCGACACAACGCGTGGTTCGCTCCATTTGTGCGAATTCATTGGCGGTTTTCTAAAATGCTCTTCTATCATATTGGCCTTCCTCTCTATCTTTTCCCATCTTCTCGACCTCTACCGCTGCCTTCCGCCTCCCCTGTTAGCCTCCTAATTACATACGCGCAGGCACTACATTAAGACATATGTCCCCAGAGCAAACAAAAATCCATCTGCCCTCGAATCGGCTGGTGACACTACCCCGTCGCCCTCAGCCAATACCCCCTCTTTCGCCCCGCGGCTAGCCTTCACGCATATGTCCGCGCGAGGGGACGGACGGGTGGGATACGCGTACGCGTTTCTACATGGCTTAGAAACGCATTTTATTCCTCCGCTATAATTTTATTTTTGTGCCCCAGTGCACACGCAAAGAGGGATTCTCTCGGCGGGACGATGTGTATTGACATACTGTTGACATGGCGCAGCGTTGTAACTGTATTTTTTTTTTACTGTAACATATTTTTTGTCCCCTCCCTTATAATCCCCTGATGGCTCGCCGACGCGTGTACGTGCGGCTGTCGTAATGACACTGCGACCCGCCTAGAAACATGTTACTGGCTTTCTATGCATTAGCACTTATTGCAGTCTGATTCATAGTAGCCCGCATTAGTATTTCTATCTTTTTTTTTCCTCAAGAGAGTCGTTTTGTAACTTTTTTCGTATAATATCCAATTCGTTGATATACAGTATGTTGTATGTAAGTTAGCTCTTCGCTGAAATGACGTCAGCCGTATTTCGCGAAATTGTATGGAACGTATGACCCGCCACAGGGTTACGTTTCCCCGCGCGCCGTGGCCGCGGAGCGCTTGTCACTTCGCCACCACCTGAGACCAATGGGGTCGGCGCGGCGCGGCACGGCTCCAGCCCGCGGACCCCGCGGCTCTGGATTACCTCGGACGCCATTGTGGACAGCCAGCCACCCCACCGGTAGCCGTGTAGGCATGTGTGAAATCGAAACGTACTGTGCGGGTTTATCATTTGGTCACGATATGTTAATTCACGGGCTCCTCACCCCCTCTCCCCCTGTGCCTCCTCTTTTTCTCTCTATGTGTGTCAACGCTGCAGTGTCTCGCTCTTGTTGGCTTCATTTGATATCTTGTTGTGATTTTTCGCAACATTATGGGGTCACGGGGGTCGGTTCTGAATGTGTGAGTGAAAGATAGGGAACGAGGGAAGAGGGGGGGGGGGTGATTTTTTTCTCTCCCCGTTACTGACTGTGTGTAAATGCGTGCGCGTGTGTGTGAGTGTGTCGGCTCCGTTTGCGGAAAGGCGCGCTTCATAATGCAAATAATGTGTCGAGATGAACTCGGCACGTCGACTGTCGTCGGGGATTAGTCTGGCCTGGGCCGGTCTGTCGGGGCGGGGCGGGGCGGGGCACACCGGCGCGGTGCGGGGCGGCACGGCGGTAGCCTCTTGTGCTCGCTAATATTTCGCGCCCGAGCGCATTTCTTTTCTCTGACCGCTCGGACCCGAGGAGCCGGCGCGGTGGCGGCCGACGGAGTGCACATCACGGGCACTGGTCCTGTGTGTGTCGCCGTTTTGTCAACACGAGTATCATCTCTCAAAGGCACCGGCTGGCGCCTAATGAGCTGGAGCAGATGCAGCGCTGCTACTCCTGGAGAGAGAGAGAGAGAGAGAGAGAGAGAGAGAGAGAGAGAGAGAGAGAGAGAGAGAGACGACACAAGAAACAGGCGCCTCCCTCTCTCTGTTCCGCACCCGCTCTATTCTGCAAATGTTCGCAAATGTTCCCCGTGCAAACCCCCCGCGCTTCAACCGTCGAATGGGACCCCACCTTTAAATAAACTTTGAGCGACCGCGTTGCACTGCGCTGCGCCGCGCAGCGGGCCGCGGGGATAAACAATACAACGCCCGATGGAAAAGGACGATAATTTTTCCGTGTCGATGGTTTTGACAAACACGATGATGATGTGTATTTCATTTCGCTCGCGACTCGATCCGCTTCTCTCTCTCTCTCTCTCTCTCTCTCTCTCTCTCTCTCTCTCTCTCTCTCTCTCTCTCTCTCTCTCTCTCTGTGCGCTGTTGCCTTCGCCCGCCGGGGACATGTCGCAGCACACAACTGCCGCGTCGTAGGGTCGTCCCCATGCCGCCGCTCTCGCCCCGTATTTTTCTGTTCGAAAGTATATATTGCATTCGCCGGGGAAAGAGTTTTGTGTGTCTCGTGTTTGTCTTTCGGCTCCGGACGTGTTATTCTTCATAGCATTGTGGCGAGGGGGTGGGGGCGGGGCCAAGTTGTACGACCCGTACTTAGTCGTGTACGATTGCCCTCGAGGGGTGGGTGGGAGGATGAGACGGTGGACTAAGTCGGATGACAGTGCGGGGATGAAAATTAAAAGACATGTCCTCGAGCCCGGCTGTGTGCGTGTGTGTGCACCACAGGCAGCTGCCTGCACATCTTATATTTCCACCGACGAATTATCATTTATTGTCGTGGACAATGCAGGACGGGCGGGATTACTTACCTCGCTCCGGCGGTTTGTCGTGCGATGTCGCATGGCGATTACCGCAACTCGATATCCCCCCCTTTTATATGTTATATCGACGTATCGTCACCGGGATTCCACTCGAGAGAGCCGAACGGCAAGAAAAATTGCGTCCAGGAGGAGCACTTCCGCTGGCAGGAATATCTCTAGCAGTCTGCTGTAGCGCGTGTTGCCGTGTGAAGGTCATGTTTAGTCGTTCGTCAGATTCCACGAACAAGTTTTACGCTAAACTGCCGTTTCGTATTGATTCGCGGGTATGCGACGCCACGCCACGCCCACCCCCCGCTACCGCTTGTGCTCGGCTGCAGTGGCCCTGCCCTCTGAGAAAGGAGTGGTAGACCCGGCCCGCGGGGGGTGGTGTGTAGTGGTGCACGGGGTTTTGCGAACCTAACGGGTTCCTCAGCCGCTCCACACGGGGTTGCTGTGCTGGCCGATTCGGTACGCGAGCTTCCGTCTCTCTCGCGCTCATTGACCGGGGTGCAGCCGGGGGACAAGGACAGCGGACAGTCAATGGCAAGGACGGAGACGAGCATTATTTCACGCAACTTATGTCTCTCTCTCTCGCTCGCTCGCTCTCGCCCTCCCTGTCGCTGACCTTGCGGAGGCGGGAGCCTGCTCGCGAACAATACAATGTCCGTCATTCCTGTGTCATTCCTATACTGGACATGGATCCCTCCTCGGACTCGAACGACGGCGACGGCGGAAAAAAATAGTAGCCCCTATTCTCGATAATAATAGATGGTCCTCCGCTGAATGCTGTCGCCCGTCACCCGGTCAGTCTCATCGACTTTGTAAAGATGAAAAACAATAAGCGTTCTGCGGAATCCCGCACATTTACCTGTGCAGGTCGTTCCCCCTCTTCCGTCCCATTTTTTTTCGATAGTGTGGTATCGGACCCACGCCGGGTCAAGGTGTTTTTGTGCCCGCGGCCGGCCGAAGGGGTGACAATGGGGATTCCGCTCGGTAAAGTTGATTGATGAACGACCAGGGCCAAGGACGGCTTGTGTGGGCGGAAACAAATGGAAGTATGTCTGCGCATGCGCAGAGCGCGCCTCACTTTGTCTCCCGCCCTCTCTCTCCCTCTCCCCCACTCAGTATAACCATGTGGTGTTTGTGGTACTTTAAAATGCAAGTAAACTTACCGCCATAACCTGATGCCGTTACTCCAAGCATAACGGCCGCGGCTTTTCGGTTTTACAAAGAATACAAATATATTTGCAGGCTTGTCTTTGTGCGCGTGCTCGTGTGTGGCGGGACCTTTCGAACGGGGCGTGGCATGACATCAATTTATCAGTGCAAAGTTGCCGGCCCAGCCGCCGCGTGGTTGTGGGTGGCCCCTGTGCGTGTGTGTGTGCGCGCAAGAGGAAGAGAGTCTCGCTCTAGCTTTCTTTTTCCTCCAAAAAGGAGAAAACGGGGTCAACATCATTAACTATCCTCCCTGAAGGGCGGGCAGATTCTAATGTGACAAAAGCTGCGCGCGCAGGGCTGGCCGCTCCGAGACAATGTCCTCCTGCTCCCCAAAGATTAATAATTTTCGCACTGATTGACGATCGCAAAGTGAAAGTAGGCCGCGAGTGGACGTGCGTCTACTTTGTCTCTTCGCCTTTATTATTACCACCTTCATAGTTGGCAGCACTGCAGTGCGCGCACCTTGCCTCCGCAGCCCGCAGCCCCGTCTCCCTCCCCACCAGGCGTGCCAACCGAGCTGAGTTTGGTCCGCACTGCTGTCCACCGGCCGGGCGGCGGGAGAATGGAAAACCAGAATTAGATAAATGACCGTAGTAGGGGCAATGAAGAAATATATGTCCGCGGCAAACTGTGTGTGCTAGAGAGGGAGAGAGAGAGAGAGAGAGAGAGAGAGAGAGGAGCAAAGTTGTCCTTATTGTCCATTACTCGTGGCGGAGCGCTGCGGTGTGGCGGCGGAGGGGGTGGCAGGGGTAAAATTGTTCACCCCGCAGGGGGTTGTACCTCGGTGGCGGTGGCGACCCGGCCGGGAGGGGGAGGGGGTGGTGTCCGCGCGGCGAATAGCGCTGGACAATGACCAGTTTCACATATAGTGTCCAGTTCGCCCTCGCGCGCAGGGTTTATGAGAGAGACCCCCTCCCCCCCTTCTGCTCTGTCATTTTCAAGGATTTACCTCTCTTTCTCACACACCACAGAGAGAGAGAGAGAGAGAGAGAGAGAGAGAGAGAGAGAGAGAGAGAGAGTAGAGGAAGGGATGGGAGGGGGAGAGAGAGACTCTGTGGGGTCGAGAGAGGAGTGCGGGTGGCAGTGCAGGGGTTGAGCGCGGGTCGCGCTTGACCATTTGACCAGCACACAGGAGCGCGTGCACGCACAGACTCTCTCTCTCTCTCTCTCTCTCTCTCTCTCTCTCTCTCTCTCTCTCTCTCTCTCTCTCTCTCTCTCTCTCTCTGCAGTATAACGATACAGTAATATGGGCCGTGCAGTCGGCAGGCACGCGCGCCGCTTCCGCCAAATGCCCGGCCGGAGACACACACAGCGCCCGCCGGCGGCGGCACGACGCGCGCCTTTTGTAAAATGCACGTAACTGCTCCAAGGCGGCGTGGCCGGTGCGGTTTGTGCCACCTGACGGCTGCTCTTTGACACTATTTTTTCTCCATAAAGTAAATCTATACAAAAAAAAAATATTTACCACGTGACAGTGGTTTTAATACTGTAACTTTAGGGCCCGTGGACGTTGAGGTTATGTTTGCGGACGCGCTCTCGTCTCGCCAGGTGACGTGACGCCTCCCCTGTTCTAAAATTGAAACGTCCAGCTGGTCCAGGGCGGGACTGAGGCAGGGGAGCGGGGGGGCACATTGTGTCCGCACGTGGCGGCAGTTACGTCACGAGTAATAATAATTCCGTTCGACAATGGCCCGCCTTGATTGTAAATTGAGGACCGAAAGAATGAATGAAAAGCTATGGATTTGATCGGACGGGACGGGACGGCCGCTCGGTCTGGTCCGCGCGCTCTGCTGCTGCTGTGGTCAGCGCGCGCGAACCGTCATTAAAGTCGAGTATGAAAAATAAAGAGGGGACAACTCCCCCTCCGAGAGGCGAGGTTCTCTCCCCCGCTCTGCGCTCCCGCCCCGCGTCACCGGCCAGGGGAGGCGACGGGACGCGACATAAATCGCACGGAAAGAAGGGAGGAGGAGGAACATTGTGCGCGGTTTAAGTCATTGTCTTTAAATATTTAGCCCTGTCCGGAATGTGTCTTTATTTGGGCTGTGTTAGGGGTGGGCTAATGCACGCGGCTCGCGACCACCGTCCCTCGACAACCCCCTCCCCCTCCCGCGCGCGACCGGCGCACGCCGTGGGCCTCAGCTGCTTCCCATACTTTACTCACTGTCACGACCATCAACACCCTCTACACACACATACATGCACACACACACACACACTCACGTTGGTCCTGATATTCCGTACTGGTTGCGTAGGAGGAAAATTCCTACTATTGTCCGCACCATCCCTGGTAATTTACTTGCGCTAAAAACTGTGCTGACACAATTGCCTTTTTTTTTTTTTATTTATTGAAAAAGTCTCATGTTTTTCTTTGATGCCGGCCGGGCGGGGCGCGCGACTGCGGCGACCGGCTCTCCTCGAGCGTCGCCAATAACCTGTCCGTCTCATATTCTAGTGCAGCGCAATGCTTTACTGCTTCCCGGGATCCCCTTGCGAGCGCGTATCGGCTCGGCTCGCTCAGCCAATAAGGATTTATGTCTCATACCGCACGCGGCCTCCAATTAGGAGAGCGGCCGGCCGGTGGCGGGGCAGCGGCCGGGCCGTCGACAACGTGTATACGTCCTGTCGTTAAAATGCGCACATCGTCATTGACCAAACAAAACGCGGCGGCCGCGCACCAGTCCGGGGCGTAAAAGCGAGCGAGGAGGCGGGGCGGGGCGGGGCGGGGCGGGGCGGGGCGGGGCGGGGCGGGGCCTGGCCCGGCCGCTGCTATCCGTGTCCGAGATCGGGCCGGACCATCTCTGCCCGGCTACCGGCCGACGGGTCGGGGCGGGACGGGCCGCTTTGTGACGGCGCGGCGCGGGGCCAAGCGGTCCTGCTGCTGCTGGAGGTTGTTGCTTGTGTAGGACCGCCATCTTATTGATCGTCACCTGTCGCTTATCGTCGCGCCGTGCGCGCATCTCTGCCTCATTTTATCTCGCTCCCCCTCCCCCCTCTCTCTTCTCTCTCTCTCTCTCTCTCTCTCTTTCTCTCTCTCTGTCTCTTTCTCTCTCTCTCTGCCAGCTCGCTCGCTTCCCCGCTCGTGATGGAGGCGAATAAGATGACTGTGCGCCAAAGCAAACGTTTTATGCCCCAAACATTTGAATGGGGCGAGCGAGGCAAGCAAAAGGGAAGGCCGACCGCCGTAACGGGCAAGTATAAAATGTGATTGTGATGGTGTACATGAGAGAGGGAGCGAGTGAGCTGGCGAGGTGAGAGAGAAATACAGAGAGAGAGAGAGAGAGAGAGAGAGAGAGAGAGAGAGAGAGAGAGAGAGAGAGCGAACAGGCCGGTGATTGGTCCAGCTCGCGGAGGCGTAAGGAAGGTTGGGCTGAATAAATTGACGCTGGTCCAATAACGTGAGCGTCCCTATGACACCTATCACATAACCTGAAACGGGTGGCGAGTCCAGTACACGAGCCGCTGGACAGCGCATAGTGTGTGTGTGTGAGAGAGAGAGAGAGAGAGACACAGAGAGTGACAGAGAGAGGTAGAATGGGGTATGGCAGAGTGGGAGGAGGGGGAAGGGGCGGACTCCAGACAGATGGTGTGGCATCAATATCACTCTAGTGCTGTCAACATGGACGTATTTCTGCTGACGCTTTCGCAAATAAGGCAAAAAAAGACAACGTCCTCTCTTTTCACCTTAAAAAGAAAGAGGGTAAAAAGTGGAAAATCGAAAGGACAAGTTGAGTTAGTAATTAATTGCCGGCGTGGTCATAATCGCCTGCTCTGCGCAGGGTCGACGCTCCGCCTCTGAGCTGTGCGGAGGCGACCTAATTAATGTCGAAAAATTGGATCTAGGGTGGCGGCCAGGCTAGAGAGCCTGTTTCTCTGGGATGAATAATTTTCTGTCATCCGTCTAAAGGGACTTTTCGATTGGAAGTGGTCGTATTCTCTGTCGGTCTGGCCGGCGGTGGCGGCGCGTAGCAATCATGAGGACCCGTCTCGCTTTATTGAAATTTCCTGGCTGGTGTTGTCGTGTTGGTCTGCCGCGGTGCGTTGTTGACTCGACTGATTGCATCCATAGAGAGATGTGCTCGCGTTTGGAACATTCCTCTCTCTCTCTCTCTCTCCCTCCCCCTTTCTCTCTCTCTCTGTCCCTCCCTCTGCGCGGCGGACTACGCGGCGGCGCCAGTTGCAGGGGTCATCACCACTAATGATACACCGTCACACGATATATGCATTATATTCTATCCATGAATGGAAACGGTTCGATGCGTCCACCTCGCTTTTCAATTCAATCAGGTGTCGATCCAGTGATGAAATAAATAACCATGATCCGGCCCCTGCGCGTCAACTCGACTACCGTGTTGTCGGTTGTACGGCTTCTTTTTGTCATAAAGCCCCCTGTCCTGTCTGACCACGGAAGGGAGCCCGTCAGAGAGAGAGAGAGAGAGAGAGAGAGAGAGAGAGAGAGAGAGAGAGAGAGAGAGAGAAGGCGTTGCGAGGCTTCATCGCCTGAATATGACGGACAATCGCGCCCCACTTGCTACCGGCACCTCGTGAGGGGGCTGGGTAGGGGGAGCGCCCTGCGTGCGGGGCCGAGCTCTGCGGGAGCGCGACGGACGGCAGCGCGCGAGGGGCTGCTGTTCAAACAGAGAGAGGAAGAGAGAGAGAGAGAGAGAGAGAGAGAGAGAGAGAGAGAGAGAGAGAGAGAGAGAGAGAGAATGGAAAAAAGGCGCCGTATCATGGCATTCCGGGCGGCGCGCGTGCGGCCGCCGTCATAACTGGAGCCGGCCGGACATCGGGCGGACGTCGGACGGACGTCGCGACGACATGTTTTTGCCATCATTGAGATTGATCGAGGGAGGCTTCCTGTTCGGATGTTGTGAGCTGCAGCGGCGGCGGCAGCGGAATCGAAGAAAGACCTGAGTCATCCCGAATGAGAGAGGGACCGGGGCGACGGAGGGAGGTCCCCCGGCCGCCTGCTCTCCGTCGTACCCTCCCCTCCTCTCTCTCTCTCTCTCTCTCTCTTACTTGCCCTCTCTCGCTCGCTCTCTTGCTCGCTCAAGATCAGCGATGATCGGCCAGCAAGGCCGGGGAGAAGACCCGCAGTACGGGCACTGACCAGTGTCATCCCTTGTGCCGTCGACTTCCTGTGATATCGATATGCCCCGGCGCTGCCGATACCGATCCAGGGGGACAGCCCTCCCAGGGTGTGGGCGTGGGACCCCGCCACGCCCCGCCACGCCCCGCCACGCCCCGCCACGCCCCGCCGCACTCGGCTGCAGCGCGCCGGCGGGCGCGACAAAAACCCTTTTCGGATTATGAACTGGATCAAAAGACTTCCGAGCGGAGCGTCCGGCACGGCTGGCCTTCTATGCAGATGTAGGTCACGGATTCCAACGAATTACAAAGGTATTTTTTTTCCCTGACGGGTTGCTTATAATATTTTTTCATTTATTATTATTTCTCCGGAGGCTCGCGAGATTTGCCGATTTTCTAGAGAACGCTGGTCCGGCGTTATGATGTCACGTCTTGTTTATTTTATGCGCCATTCCGTCAATAGTCCAATCCGCGAGGGTCGCGCCCGGCGGCCGGCAATAAAGCCGCGCACATGGTGGCGTGGTGTCCGGCCTGCAGGCCAGACCAACCCTTCTGCTGCGCCCCGCCCGCCCGGCCCCTCCGCGCCCCAAAAAATGCATAAATTCGTATGGATCCGGTGTTGTCCAGGCCATTGACCCTCGCCCCTATTCCTATTGTAATCAGACACACACACACACTAAAAAAAAATCGCGTGTACTCAACTGTTTTGTGCGTTTCTCGTTCAAATTGGTCATCGCGGTGAGTGGATTTAAACCACGCGCCTTTTTTTCCTATCTCCGGAAGAATTTTAAAAATCTGCGCGCGCGCGCGTTCTTTTGTCAGTACGAATTGAGGAAAGCGTTTGTACAAATAAAAAAATAAAAATAAATAAACGCTGGCAAAAAAGAACGCGCGCGCGAGAGAGAAAAGGGTTATTGAGGGAAATGGTTGTAGCGTATTGGCCGCACCCCTTTTGGCTCGGGCAGCGCTTTCAGCCCATTGAGCAGCGCGCAGGGCGTGATCGCTATGACGGGCGCCTCCGCCCCGCCCCGCCCCGCCCCGTCCGGCAGACTGACCCCTGGACTCGGCATTCCCCGGGATCTCCAATTATATAACCTGGTGGGTGAGGTCCAATCTCTATATAAGTCTGCCTCCCCTCCCCTCCCCCGTCCCCCGCCTCTCGCCTCTGGCCCCACTAACCCTTTACAGACACGAAGGGTCGTCCAATAGTGCGCGCCCACCGCGCCGACTCATCCAGTATAGTGCTTCTGCTTTTGCAGTTTGGCGCTTATTGACGCTCTGGAAAATATATTACACCCTGCTGCTTCTCTCTTTTTTCCCAGCGAAAGAAATATGTTTTGAGTTTAGACAATTTTTCAATCACTTGCGGGGACGGGAGACCTAGCGCACGTGTGACACGTGGAACCGAACCGGAAAAATATCTGTCCCACCTTCAGCGTTTTTTAATCAGTAATTTTTTTTTCGTTACTGAGGGCAGAGAAAGATAGGGGCTCCCTGAAAGAAAGGGGTAAAAAACACCACCAGGGATCGCCTTTAAAAATATATGTAGCAGATGAGTTGATCGAGTAGGAGGACACGGAAGGGGGAAAGGGTTTAAAAAAAATCGATCGTTATGAAGTGTCTAAGACGACGGGGCCGCCACGTACGAAGCGAGTGTCACCCAGGACCAGGCAGGGAAATAAGCCCCAAGGGAGACTGGGGAGGAACACACCCACACCACGCGGCAGAGGGGGAAGTCCGCGGGGGAGGAGGAAAAAATAAAAAGGACGCACCCTTTCTCAAATTCTTTTGCATCCTCATAATCTTTACAGCTTTCCGGGTAAAAAGAAGAGGGATGGCGTATGTCTCTTTGCGGGTCCCTTGCGGGCTCCCCTTTCGGCTTGTGTCGCGCGTGCCGGTGCGAGAGAGAGCGAGAGAGAGTGGGGGAAGGGGGGGAAGGGAGAGAGGGGCTGGCGTCTGTATGTTTAGAGAGGAACCAAGCAGCACGTGTGTTTTGGAGGAAGGTCCCAAGGAGGAAATTAACATTTTTTGAGACATAGTATTATTCTTTTGCGGTCCATAAAGTCTTGCGAGGGGGCGCCGCGCTTTAGCCGCCGCCGTCTGACGGGGACCAGGGGGACCTGCAGGGAGGAGGAGGGGAAGCTCGCGATGCGCTTCGGGTCGCCATGCAGGAGTCCTGCTGCAGATCGCCAGAGCCTTCGGCGTGAACCTTACGTGGCCGTCACGGCATGGCATGGGGGTCTTCTGTCGCCTCTCTATACCTTGCATAGTTCTCCACCGAAGGCGGTCGTCTTAGCCGACCTGACAAAGTGCTTCCAATTAGGCAAAACGAAACTTTAGTCCGGGCTCGGGTTCCCCAAACGAAACGGGGTAAAAAGGCCAACCACACGGGGGAAAAAAAATTGGAAAAATTAAGCCGGTCGAAGGCGTCGCGGGGGTGCCCAGGCCAGCCCGGCCCCGGCGGCGGTGCGGGGTACGGGGACACGTTATCCAAACCAGGAGCAGCGCTGCGAGCTGTCACGATGACGAATCCACGGGGCCGCGGCGCGCAGGGCGTGGCGGGGCGTGGCGGGGCGGGGCGGGCGCGCCTTCACGGGGCTAAAAATACGCCCTGGCATGGAATTTCAGCTTTATGGAAAATGAGAGAGACTCCTGGCGTGTGCCGGGGGCCCCCGGGCCCCGGGGGAGCTCTCAGCGACGCGTCCCCCAAGAGCCGTATTGCCTCCGATATGCCGCCCCCCTGCCCCCCAACCCCGCGCCCCGGAAACACCAGCGCCCCAGACTATCCCCCTTCCCTTTTGCTCCCGGCCGCCACCTCCCTGACCCCCATTTCCCCATCTACACTTCATTTTTTCCCGCGCCGCTTTTTTCCCACCCCGTGCGCACGCGCCGTGAGGTGAGGGGCCTAACCGACTCGCACGCCGCGCACCCGCGCACCCCGTTGATTTGTGTTGTTTCCGAAAGATTTCTTCCCTGCGAGCTTCTTTTTCATCCGGTGCGGAGCTGCTGTCCCTCCAAGCTCTCTCGCTCTGTCTCTCTGTCTCTCTCCCTTTCATTCTTTCTTCGTGTCCCGCGAGATAACAGGGGGCTGCGCCGTCCAAAAGTCTCCGCCCCCCACTGCTGGGAGCAATAACTCATACATATCAGTGCGGAGGCCAGGCCGGCCGGAGCGGGCAGCTAGCGCACCACCCCTATGACGACCCGGCACGCGACACGGATGTCACGTCCAAACCTTTTTTTTTCTTTCCTTCCTTTCTCCTTTTCTCATTGCTTTCCTTACGTTTTTGCCGTCGTCTTGAAAACTATAGCTACTAACTTAAAGTTATACGGAACCCCTGTCGATTTTACTCTCCTACCGCCACCGTCCCATACTCTACCACGCACATACATTGATCGTATATGACCGAGAGACAGACAGAATGAGAGACAAAGAAGGAGAAACTGAGAAACCAGTTTGCCGGTCTTTCTGGAAATCCATAAAACGGAACGATACGTTGGTTCGTCTCGTTGGCTCGCACGTCCGCCCCATTCGTATTTAGGATCATTCATCGACGAAACGCGCTGCTGCTGCTGCTCCCGGTCAAGTAGGAATCTGAAAAGTAAATAAATAAGTCGGTATTAACTGCTTGTTTTGTGCGACGGCCGCCCTTGGGGGGTTGCACAGCAGCGGGCAGAGCAGATTGTGTACAGGGGTGTACTTGCGATTAGCGCATCAGGGCACAGAGACTTTATGTCGAGTTTTTGGCGCCGGGTATCACCACCGACAAGCAGATGGCAGTCTCGTGACTATGCATTTCAGAGAGAGAGAGAGAGAGAGGGAAAGGGTGAGGGTGGGTGGTGAGAGGAGGTCTTGGCTTCCTGCCAGCGCGGCGCCACTCCACGCCACGCCACTCATCGTGCGGTCAGGTCTTCCGTCGCATCACCCGCCGCTCTGTGCGGCGTGGCGCGGCGTGGCGCGGCGTGGCCGGCGCTGCCGTCCGAATGACGCCCAATACTGATCGGAACGCGTCTGCCCGACACGGTCCGGGGGCCCTGGCTGGCGCAGCGGGCCGGTTCCCTTTGAGATACCCCTTTCCTCCTTCGCTCTCGCTCACTCTCTCTCTCCCTCTCCTGGGAGCGGTCCTCCTTGGGGTCTCGGCCCGAAGGACCCCACGCACCGAAAGCCAACAGAAGCCAACTTCCGCTCGCCGCTTTGCTTTTTTACCTCATTACCGAGTGTAATCGTCACCCTGTAGCCGCCCGGCCCGCCCCGCCCCGCACCCCGGCCCGTCAGAGTCCCTTTCAATCGATTCGGAAGTGATCGTTGCCGTTGGGAGATGAGATATTATTGTCGAACGGTTTTACCTTTTTATGTAGAGTAGAGGAGCCGGGGCACTCGGAGGACGAGGAAAAAAAGGTGACGTCGATGACGGGGAGGTCCCCTGCGCTCCCCACTCCACTCCTCTCCTTCCTGGCGCCACCTCGGCAGGGGGCTGGCCGGTGCGAGGGGCGCCCGAGGAATTTGGGGATGTCTGCGAAAACGCAATCTGAACTTCCGCTTCATCCGTCACCCGGCGTCAGCCGGCCGTGTCATCCGATACGACTTTTATCAAAAACGGCGCAAAGTGTTTTAATGTCGTCTCGTTTTGTCTGTTCCAGGTAAGCGCCGCTGTTCGGACGCGCCTCGGTGATAGGTCCCCCCGCGCCCCGGGGACGACCTCACGCGTTGGCGCCCTTGCAGTTGCACGCAGCACATTACGTAAGGTTTTTCTTTTTTTACCCTTTTTTTGTTGGTGAATTTCTCATCATACGCTGCAGCCGTGCGCCACGTGGGAGTATTTGTGTTGGTGTTATGACGTCTTCTGGGAATACGCGGCGCATTTCGGCCGCGCGCGGCTTGCAGGGAAAAACGGGGGGAGCAGAGAAAAATCACAACGGGGGAAAAAAAAGAGAAGAGACGTGTCGGTTTGTCGGGTGGTGTATGTAGAGCGGGGTAATAACGCCAACGCATATGTGTGTTTATGACCATGCAACACAGTAACTGGAGCGAGGAAGGCGACGAGCGGCCCGCAAGGGAGCGCGGGCGGGGCGGGGCGGGGCGGAGGAGGAAGAGACGAAAAAAAAAGAGTTGTTCGATTTGCTTCCTCCCCTCGAGGCGCGCCACCGCCGCCGCCACGGCCGCCGCACCGCCGCCGATATCTCTCTGAAGTTGTTGTCCGTGTTGCTATAAAAAGCGGGGCCGCTTCACAAGTTTTCAATCGCAAGATGGCGACGGCCGCGTGGCGATAGCAAACACACGCAACTTGTTTGACAAGGCTCCCGTACTAAATACGAGCTCGCCGATGCTTTTAAGGACCTAAGGGAGGCAAAGCAGGGAAATATTACGGGCTGCCGGCGGCCGGGTGCGCCGAGGAGGGCGGGGGCGGGGGCGGAGGCAGGAGGTAAGGGGAAGGGCCATTAGAATTTGGGGGTAATGCCTGTTTTTAGAGGTTTCATTTGATTCAGGGTGCTTATAATGTCTGCTTATTTTGAGGTCGGATCCTTGGGTATAGTGCTTTCCTGAGCAGTTTTCGTGAGCGATGAGACTTAGTCTTGTATTTTTTGTGTACAAGTCTATAAGTGGAGAAAACTGGCGAAATGCGGAACTGTTGGGCTGCGCGAGAGCGATGATCCGCCAGCAGCGGCGGCCCGTAAATTCATACAACTTATCGGTGGGGGAGGGGGGGGGGGGTGATATACAGGAGGGAGACAGAGGAGTGGTGGCGGAGATCATCAATTGATCGCCAGGTCCATACCACAACACGGAGCCAGGGGTTTTCGCTCCGCGTCTGGGATGTTTTTCGGTGCGCGCTCGAGTCGAGTCGGACCGGGTCGGGCCGGGCGGGGCCAGGCAGGTTGGCTGCTGCTGCTGCTGCGCGGGGCGTTATGGGCTTCAAGACACACAAACGGCTTCATTCCCCGGCGGCCTTGCGGGGCGGGGGCGGGGCGGGGGCGGGGCGGGGGCGAGGGTGGTGGCGTCCAGAAACTACGCAGTGTGTGTGCGCTGCTATCGCACGCATACAATATCATAATTCGTGCCTCTTCCCCCGGGCCGCGCGCGGCCCCGCACCTCCTAGAAATATCATCGAGGCGGGAAATGTTTGGGAATGGCGGGGCGTAGCACTGGCAGCAGCAGCAGCAGCGTGAGATAGTGTGCGCGCGTAAGGTTGCACGGCAAACAGCCATCAGGTCAGCGCGGGGCGCTCGCTGCCCGGCCGTGTGTTTATTTTCCCAAAAGGGTCGAGCTCAGAGGGAGGTGGGGGGGGGATGCAACACCGGGGCGGGCGGACCGCGTGCGTCGCGAACTCCAGGAGGCAAGTAGGCGAAGAGGAACGCGCGCGCGGCGGGCGTGTGCGCCTGGCTCTTAGGCAACGCCTCCGCACGAGTGTGTTGGCATTGCCTACCCCTAAAGCAATCCAACGCTGCTGTTAGGCTGCAGTCTCCTTCTTTGCCTGATTCTCCTCTTGCTGTGGACGGGTGAGCCCTGCGCCTCTCGCAGCTCGCCCGGCCCGGCCCCGCCCCGCCCCGCCCCCGCCCCCGCCCCGCCCCCGCCCGCTCGTTGGGATTTATGATGAAATCTTAGCAGCGGCGGCGGCGTGCGAAAGCGGAGCAGTAAAAGGATACGCGGGGCCACTTACGGGGATTAGCGCCGCGACGCCACGGCGACGCCCGCCCGCCGGGCCGGTCCTGCGCGAGCGGCATTAGCAGCAGCGGGGAGAATTTTCAACGACAACCCGGCAATGTAAGCGCGAGCGAGGCACGCGGGGGGCGGGGGAGATTTTGGAGCGGATCGCATGTGCTCGAGTGTGCGAGAGAGAGAGAGAGAGAGAGAGAGAGAGAGAGAGAGAGAGAGAGAGAGAGAGAGAGCGAGCGAGCGAGCGGGGGTGACCTACCCCAAATCGGGCAAGACCCTCCACTCTGCGTACGTACCCTCTCTCTCACCCCGGCGAGTTGTCACCCCCGTGGAGCTAAGCCGCTGCGTGTCATATGTGTACTGTAATTGAGTGGGCACTAAGCTCTCTCTGTCTCGCTCGCTCTCATTCCCCCTCTCTCTCTCTCACTCTTCCTCTCTCCGGCTCGCCACGACCCGCCTCTGCCGCCCCTAGGGACGTGCGCGAGAGAGCTGCGCCACGCTACGCCACGCCACGCTGCTGCAGTGATTCAATTTTCATGAGCATAGCCATGCTGATCTGGACGCAGCACGCGCGGGCGCGGCCAGGCCGCAGTGGGCAGGAGGAGTGGTCCTCCCTGTCCCCTCTCTCTTTCTATCCGTCTCTCTTTCTCTCTCTCGCTCTCCCACCCGTCTCTCTCCCAAGTTGGCGCGGATGAGTCCCCCCGCCCCGGTGCACCCCTTCAGCCTCGCTTCAGCCAATCCTTGGCGAGCTCATTTCACCTGTCATAACTCTGGGCGGGCGGCCCCGCCCCGCCCCGCCCCCTGAGCCTCCCCCTCATAATATTTCACGCGGCAACGCGCCAGCAGAGTGAGTCCTCCCCCCGGGGCCGCGCCGCCCCGCCCCGTTTGGGCTGTCTCATTCCGCCCTTATCTCGGGGGAGGGTTATGATAGGGGACGGGTGGTGACGGGGCGGTGGCGGGGCTCGGCGCGGGGTATAAAATGATCCCATTGTTTTGCGAGGAAAAATATTTTACCGCGCCTCTGGCGAGACGAGGAGGCGTAGTTGGTTTGACTTTCGCTTATTTTTTTTTTAATTTTTTATTTTGTCATTTTGTGCGACCCCTTCTGTTTGACGTCCGGCGCGGCAGCCATTGGCATCGGAACTCCTCCTGAGGCCCCCGAGACTGCGGGGCGGGCGGCTTATGAAATGGTGCCCCACCCCGCCCCGCCCCGCCTTCACCGCGACTGCTGTTCCATCACAGCTTTATGAATATGGTCCCGCCCACGACCCACCCTGCTGCCACGCCCCTTCCACCACCCCCCTCAAAGTTTACGTTTTATCCCTCCCCCAGTCTGCTCGCTCTCTCTCTCTCTTACTCTCTCACTCTCTCACTCAGTCCGCCGCGCGGCCTGCACTCCGGAGCTTTCCGGTCATTTCCTTGTCTTTGTCTCTGCTTCCTCCTTCACGTTTCGTGTCTCTGCCCCCTCCCTTTCGTATCTCTCTCTCTCGCTCTCTCTCCCTCCCTCCCTCCCTCCCTCGCTCTCTCATCCGCTCTACGACGACATTGCGAATAAAGTGGCTGGTGCGCTTTGGTGTGCTCGTAAAATATTTCGTTTCGCGCTGCCATACCTGCTGCTGGTGCTGGTGCTGGTGCTCCTCAGCCCCTGAGAGCGAGCGCATGTGAGCGTAATGGGAGACAATACTGTATGACTGTATGTGTGTGTCACCCCTCGCTCTCTCTTCCTCTCCCCTTCTTTTCGTCCCTCACTGTCACACATGCTCTCTCTCTCCCTCTCCCTCGCCTCTTAGACGCACCAGCGCACCACCCCAGGCCAGACAGACGGCAGCAGCAAGCAGACGAAAATCGGAATATTTATAGATTTATACTCCTCTCCACGGCAAGCCGCACTAAATGCACCTCCCTGAATTATGCAGGGGTGGCCGCTCCGCTGCCGCCGCCTCCCCCACCCTACCACTTGAGCCCTGCTGGTGGCGGGGCGGGGCGGGGCGGGGCGAGTTGGAGGTTCTCAACCGACTTTAGCAGCTCGACCGAGCTTTCGTTCGCATGGAAAAGGGGAGAGACCGCACGTGATACACAGCGACGCCCCACCAGAAACGAGACGGAGTGAGAGAGAGAACGAAAGAGAGAGAGAGAGAGAGAACGAGAGAGGGAGCGTGGGCGGTGACCGTCGTCGAGGCGTCCAAGGCGATCGGGGCCGCCGGCGCGTCTACGAAGCGGCCAATATGATTCTAATGGAGTGCGAAGTCGGCCGGCGGGGCCACAAACGTGACACAGAATAAACGTAATAAGTGAAATGTGCCTCTGTCGCGCCGCCGGGCCGCCGGGGCAGCAGGAAATGAAAAAGAAAAGCCAGCAGGTCGCGATGACGTAAATATAAATGCAATCGGGACATGAGATCGAGCCGGCGCTGGCATGGCGCGGTGCTCCTCTCCTCCGCCTCCTCGCCTTCCTCCTCCGTTTTGAAGTCTGGTGTCATGAACGGTTTTAATTTGATGTCGCGGAGGCCCGAGAGGCCCCGCGCCCCGCGCACAAAGGCGCCACGCCGCGCCACGCCCCGCGATGCCATCGCCATCTCTGTCCCACTAATTAATTTAATCGAGCATTTCTGGCGCCGCAGCAGCCCTCCCGCCGGGGGGGGGGGGGGGGGGGGGCGCCGCGGGTAGAGACCGAGGCACCCACCACCCACCACCACCGCGCCTGCATGTGTCCCTAGAATAGTTTTTACATTTCGTTTGTGTTGGTTTCTTTTATGTACCTATGTCTTTTTGAAAGGATTTTTCAAGCAGGATTTTCTTTTTTTTTTTTTAAGGACGTGTTCCATGTTTTATTGCGACGCGCCGGCGTGTGGCCCTGAGGCGAGGCGCCCTGCGGCCCTTACCTAGCGATAAAGGTCCGAGATCCTCTGGGGTCGTGCGTGGCCCGTCCCGGGGCTCTTAGGGTTGAGGGAGTGAGCTGAGAGAGAGAGAGAGAGAGAGAGAGAGAGAGAGAGAGAGAGAGAGAGAGAGAGAGAGAGAGAGAGAGAGAGAGAGGGCGCGCGCTGTTGTCGCTTCTTTCCTCTCTTCCCGCCAGAGGGCTCACCGAAAAATGTCTCATACTCTACTTTTTGAGCGTCGCCCTGATCGAAAGGGTTTTGTGAGCGAGAAGAAGGGTCCCGAGGCTGTGTTCTCTTCTCTTTCCCCTCCCCCCTCCTCCCTCCGCCCCTCCAGCTCCCTACTACTTGTCTCCGTGTGTCGTCCTCTTGATTACCATTCTCCCATTTATTCTAATAGCTCGGCTCCTCCCGGTTTCCCTTCCTCCTCTCTCCCTCCGTCCCTCACCTTCCCCCCACCGCCATCCGATGTCAATAAATTTCCCGATACGTGTAAATGCATTTGAAAAGGGCCGGGCCGAGGGGTTGGCCGAGCAGCAATGAGCGCTGGCCCTATGGCCCCTGCTGGCCTGGGGCTGGTGGGGGCGGAGAGGAGAGGAGAGGACTGTACGGGGCGCAGTACTGTTGTCCCATTGACCTTTAAAATCTTTGCTGAAGCGCGAATAGCGTAGCGTGCTGTGGCGTGAAGCCTGTTCTGCCCGCGTCTCGCTGTCAGGTCTGACTGTCCGTCTGTCTGTCTTTCTGTCTGTCTGTCCGTCTCTGTCTCGGTCTTTTGACATGAAACAATGTCTCGGGCGATTCAGCACGATACGTCAGCCGGGGTGGGTTGGGGTGGAACAAAAAAAAAAAAAAAACGACAGCAATAATTGATGCTACTCCAACTGGACCGCGAAGGTGTCGAGTCAAAAAGTTTTTGTCCCAGAAACAGTGTTTGTGCGCTGGAAATGATGCGACGCTGGTCTGTCTCCTTGTCTTTCTCTCTTGCCTCTTAACTTTTTTCTTCACCCTCTCTTACTCTCCAGTCAGCAAACTCATTACAGCTGACCATTAGAAATAGAAACACCATTTGTCTCTGGACACACACTCAAAATATTTTGCAATTGAAATATCGTCGTGAAATGTTTGATTTCCACCGTGGACCGGGGGACAGCAGTGTGTGCATGTCTCGGCAATTTTAATAACAATAACCAGCTGGAGTTTCTCTCTTACAAGGTTGGTATTGATATTCGTCCCGGGCGGCGTGACGGGGCCGGGGCCGGGGAGGCCATTGTCTCTGTCTCTCTCCCTCTGTCTCTGTTATGAATGCCCGGCATGGCACCGGCCGCGGACTCGCCACGCCAGATTTCACACCTGTCACCCTCATCGCTCACCTGGAGCGGGGCAGCCGAGAGGGAAGAAGAGATTCACATATTTTTGGCGGACAAAAAGTCGCGTCGTCTGGGACGAGAATGTATAGCAGCAGCAGCAGCCGCCCCAGAGAGCAAGGACACGTCAAAAACAATGAAGGTGACCAAGCGTTGCCCTGCGCTCTTTTTATTTAAAGGAAGAGGAGCTTTTATTTTAGGTTATTTTTGTGAGATGAGGATTCCTATTCGGGCACATCGGACTCGTGTCTATGCATAGTTTCCGGGCGATGCTGCGGCCTGCTGACGCGATTCATCGACGGGGCCGAGTGTGTGCCGGCCAGGGCCAGGTGACTGTCCCCGGGGAAGGGCTGGGCCGGGCCGGGCTGGGCTAGTCGAATAGAAAACAAAGGGACACCCCGTCGCCCTGGCCGGGCATTAAAAGTTACTCCCACCCCTCCGGAATGCCCGGGCGTCCCACCCCGCCCCGCCCCGCCGCGCGCGCGTGTGTCTCAGAATGTATTTTGTGTGCGCAGCTTTTACAATTGACGGGTCCATGAGACAGATCTGAGATCCAACGACCGCGGCAGGGGGTGGTGGCGGGGGCGGGGGCGGCGGCGGTGGTGGGAGGCGACGGCGGCTGCGACGAGCGGCAGGGGAGGGAGGGGCGGCCGCGGGGGAGCAGGTAGGGAGGGGAGGGTGAGCAGCGGCGTCGCGTGGCCACCGGCGGCGGAGGGGAGGGGAGCGGGCGGGGCGCCGGAGGAGGAGGGGCGGGGCGTCGCGGACCGGCCGCCAGAGCGCAGCACCGTCCCGCGCCCGCTCCAGGAGGGGAGGGGAGGGTCGGCCCGAGGTCCTCCAGCCGGGCCCGGGGCCGCGCCGCCCGCCGCCAGCGCTAGTACCGTCCCGACCGCCGGCCCGAGCACCTCCCCGTGCACCGTACGTGCGCGCGTGCGGCCCGCGTGCCAACGACCGACCGACCGACCGAGCGGCCGGAGCACGGCGCGTCACCGAGTGCAGTACAGTGCAGTGATTGAACGAGTGGGAAAGGGCGATCGCGAAGCGGGGCCAAATGTCGCGACCGGACCGAGATGGTTCAACATAGCGTCTGCATCGAGACTCCCGGTGAGAGAGTGAGTGAGTGAGTGAGTGAGTGAGTGAGTGAGTGAGTGAGTGAGAAGGGGGAAGTGCCTGCAGCGGCGAGGGACCGCGGCGTTGCCGGCCACAAGATTGCAGTGTGAAAACAATAAGGACTATGCCAGCTGACTGTGCTCCAGTGACTTTATTCAGTGCTCTCGTGCGTCGTGTGTTTGTGTGTGTGTGTGGAAGCAGGGCTCACTCTGGATCAAACTCGGAATAGAACAGTGCGTGTGTGTCTTGCGGGCTGGCGGCGGTGGCTGTGCATCCTACGCGGATCGACGCCAGTAAAATGTAGAGATGCCCGCAGTGGGGCCCAACTGCGAGTGATACCGAGCCCGGCCCGAGCGATGCATTAATTAGAGCCGACGCTTATTCCAGCGTCGCGGCTGAACTGAGCTCAACCCGTCGCCACCCCGCGCCGCGCTGCGCTGCCGGCCGCGCCCAGCAGCTGAAACGGCTGAAATCGCGATGCCAAAGACGCGGACCGTGATCATTAAATTTTATAGCGCGTGTATTAAAACCCCCTGGCCAGTGTGCGTGTGTGTGTCTGTGTTTCAGTGTGTGTGTGTGAGCGCCCATGGGGGCCGTGGGGGCGCGAAGGGATATGAGTATGAGTTTTACTGCCCCCTTCCCCCCTCTCCCCAAACGCGCCGGGTACTGCGTGTTGCGCCCGTGTGTGTGTTTGTGTGTGTGTGCAAGAGAGACAGAGAAACACAGAGGGTCGCATGTTTAGTGCATTTCGCGGACCCGTGGTTTCAGTTTCCCGTGCGTCCTCGCCGTGCGCTTGTGCGACACTGCGCGCCTTGGTGCGCTGAATGGGTGCGAGTGTGTGTGTGTGTGAGGTGGTGTTGTTGTTTGTGCATGGGGCTCGTGAACCACCATGTGACCAAGCGGACTTTTGAGTGCGTGGCCAATGTGACTTTGTGAGGGTAAATGGTCCACGTATTCCTGACAAAGTCGCGTTTCTTTGGTCGTTTTAGAGTTATTATTATTATTTTGACATGCAAAGCAGGCTGAAATGCGCATGAGTTGCGAGTGTTGTGTGTGTTTTGCTGACGCCGCCCCGCCGCGTGTGTTGCAGGCGAGGGCACGGAGGCCTCTGGCTCCGTCCTCGGTCGCGCCTCCTCCCCGGGCGGTGAGGCCTCTGGCGAGGTCGCGGACGCCTCCACCGGCACCATGGGCGGCTCCATGAGCTGCCGGCGCTGCCAGCTGGCCTTCCCCAGCCGGGAAGACTTTGTCCGGCACGCCTGCGTCCGCGCCGACGAGGACGACGACGAGGACGACGTGATGGAGGAGCGGGTGACGCCGGCGCGCCCGGACGACGACGGCGACGAGGACGATGACGAGGATGACGACGAGGACGACAAGGAGGAGCACAAGCGGCAGCGCCAGCGCCAGGACGCGCAGAACAACAATAGCGTCGACGGCGAGGACGCCGACGCGGCCGACGGCGCCGGCATGGGCCCCGGCCACGTGACGCTCGAGGCGCTGCAGAACACCAAGGTGGCCGTGGCGCAGTTCGCCGGGCCGGCCGGCATGGACAAGGGCGCCGCGCAGCTGCTCTTCACGCTGCAGCAGCAGCAGGTGCTGCAGCTCAACCTGATCCAGCAGCTGCTCGCGGCCGGCAAGCAGGCCGAGCAGCACGACGGCGCCCCTCCGCTGGACGCGGGCGCGGGGCCCGGCGCGGGTCTCCTGGCGCTGGCCGCGCAGGTGCCCGGCGCCGCGGCGCTGCTGCAGCAGGTGCAGGCCGCCCAGCAGCAGATCGAGGCGCTCCAGAAGCAGGCCGAGGAGGCCATGCGGAGGTCGCCGTCGCCCGCGGGCAGCGAGCCGGCGCCAGCCACCACCCCGGCGCCGCCCACCGTCGCGCCGCCCGCGCTCAGCCCGCTGGCCCGCGAGCGTGAGCGAGAGAGGGAACGCGAGCGGGAGCTGGAGAGGGAGCGTGAGCGTGAGCGCGAGCGCGACATGCCCATCAAGCACCCGGAGCACGACCCGCTGAACGCGCAGCAGCCCAGCGGGCTGCCGCCCTGCTCCGTGTCGGCCTCGTTCGCCTCGTCCATCATCACCAACCTGGACCCGCCGCTGCCGGACGAGCCTAACACGCTGGAGATGCTGCAGCGGCGCGCGCAGGAGGTGCTGGACAACGCCAGCCAGGGCCTGCTCGCCAACAACCTGGCCGACGAGCTCGCCTTCCGCAAGAAGGGCTCGCTGTCGCCGTACGACGGCAAGCGCACCGACCCGTTCTACAAGCACCGCTGCCGGTACTGCGGCAAGGTGTTCGGCTCGGACTCGGCGCTGCAGATCCACATCCGGTCGCACACGGGCGAGCGGCCCTACAAGTGCAACGTCTGCGGCAGCCGCTTCACCACCAAGGGCAACCTCAAGGTGCACTTCCAGCGCCACAGCGCCAAGTTCCCGCACGTCAAGATGAACCCCAACCCCGTGCCGGAGCACCTGGACAAGTACCACCCGCCGCTGCTGGCGCAGCTCGGCCAGCTGGAGAACCTGCCGCCCGGCGTGCACCCGGGCCACCCCGCGCCCCCGCACGGCCCGCCCCACGGCCCGCCGCCCGGCCACCCCGCGCACAACCCTTTCCTCGCGGCCGCTGCCGCCGCGGCCGGGCACCTCGGGGGCGTGGGCGTTCCCCCCGGCGTTCCACCAGGCGTTCCCCCGGGCCTGCCCGCGCTCTACCGGCCCGGCCACGGCCACGGCCTCATCCCGCCGCACACCCCGCTCAAGCCCATGCTGCCCCTGTCGCTGTTCGGCCCGCGGCTCGAGCACCACGCGCACCAGGACGCGCCCGCCGACCTGAGCAAGCCCGCCGCGCCGTCGCCCTTCCACTCGCCGCGCTCTCGCGAGCGGTCACGTGAGCGGTCACGAGAGCGCTCTCCGGCCAGCCCCGCGCGCTCGCCGCGGCCGCGCTCCAGAGACTCGCCGCCCCTCAACCTCCAGCAGCAGCGCCGCGCCTCGCGCTCGCGGTCTCGCTCGCCCTCCCGGGAGCGCTCGCGCGAGCGCTCGCCCAGCCCGCGCCCTGTCAAGCACGAGGACCGCGACCCCGAGAGCGACCGCGAGGACGCCAAGCAGGATATGGAGCTGAGCCGCGAGCTGAACCGCGAGCTGAACCGAGAGCTGAACCGAGAGCTGAGCCGGGAGCTTAGCCGCGACCTGGCGCCCAAGACGGAGCTGGACGACGAGCAGCGGGCCGACCGCAGCGAGGTGGGCGACATGGACGTGGACATGCCGTACGACGACTGCAGCCTCGACAGCCACGAGTACAAGTACAACAAGTACAGCGACGACGACATGATGCACGACGACCAGCCGGAGAACCTGTCGTCCAAGCCGTCCGTCGGGCTGTCGCGGGGGCTGTTCCCGCACGCCGTGTCGCCGCCCAGCAGCACGTCGTCGGGCAGCCACACGCCGCGCACGCCCCTGGGCACGCCCGTCGGCACGCCCGTGGGCACGCCCACCATCGGCCTGCCGCTCGACATCGACCCCACCAAGGACCCCATGCTGTACAACAGCCTGCTGCCGCGCCCCGGGAGCAACGACAACTCGTGGGAGTCGCTCATCGAGATCACCAAGACGTCCGAGACGAGCAAGCTGCAGCAGCTGGTCGACAACATCGAGCACAAGCTGACGGACCCCAACCAGTGCGTGGTGTGCCACCGCGTGCTGTCGTGCAAGTCGGCGCTGCAGATGCACTACCGCACGCACACGGGCGAGCGGCCCTTCCGCTGCCGCATCTGCGGCCGCGCCTTCACCACCAAGGGCAACCTCAAGACGCACATGGGCGTGCACCGCATCAAGCCGCCCATGCGCGTGCTGCACCAGTGCCCCGTCTGCCACAAGAAGTTCACCAACGCGCTCGTGCTGCAGCAGCACATCCGGCTGCACACGGGCGAGCCCACCGACCTCACGCTCGACCAGATCCGCGCCGCCGAGATCCGCGACTTCCCCCCGCTGCCGGGCTACCCGCTGCCCTTCCTGCCGGCCGGCTTCCCGCCCATGGCCGGCCTCGGCCACCCGCAGCACCCGCTCCACGCCATGAAGCGCGAGATGCGGGAGCAGCAGCAGCAGCGCGAGATGGACCGCGAGGACGAGCGCGACCGGGAGCGCGACCGAGAACGTGACCGCGAGCGCGACCGCGAACGCGAGCGGGAGCGTGAGAAGGAGCGCGACCGGGAGCGCGACCGGGAACGAGAACGCGATCGAGAACGGGAGCGCGACCGGGACAGCCAGCACGGCGAGGACGCCGCCAGCACCTCCAGCCGGTCGGGCACGCCCCAGCAGCAGCACCACCACCAGCACCAGCAGGCGACCACGCCCCAGCCGCCGCCGGGCCTGGGCAGCATCATGCCCAACTTCTCCACCTCGCTGGCCGCGCTGGAGAACCAGGTCCGCACCATCACCACCATGGCGTCGCAGATGCGCACCGGCGAGGAGCTCAACCTCAGCACCAAGCGGCCGTCCGTGCTGGTGAACGGCGACCGGTCGCCGGCGGCCGCGAGTCGCGGCGCCAGCCCCGGGCCGCGCGCCAGCCCCGCCGGCTCTGAGGACCGGCAGTCGCGGGGGAGCATGTCGCCGCCGCAGCCGCAGCACATGCTGAGGCCGCCGTCCTCGCAGCCGCCCACCAGCCCCAGCCCGTCCGAGAGCGGCTCCCTAGGCGCGCTCGACCTCACCCCCAAGTCTAGCGGCAGCCACGGCAGCGCGCCGGGCTCCAGCCTCGGCTCCAGCCCGCCGGGCCACCCCGCCATCCCCGCGCCCGCGCTCGGCCCGCCGCCCGGCCTCTTCTCGGGCTTCGGCCTGCTGCCGCCGCACGTCGGCGCCGTCGCCACCGGCGCCTCGGTCTCGCCCGGGGCGCTCATGACGTCGGCGCTGTCGTCGCTCACCTCGTCCGTCCTCACCTCGACGGCCTTCAGCCCCATGGGCTTCCCGATGACGCCGGCCGGTAAGTGTAAGTAAACCCTTCTTGTTTCCTCATGACATAAACCGATGACCGGGCTTATCGTTGTTTTGAGAACTCAAGTTGTGGTTGCGGGGAGTAGGCCCGGTCCCACCGGATGCGGGGCAACTTTTACAATAACGCAAAATCGCGTCCGCCGGTTGGCGGGACATGAATGCCGCGGTCGTAAAGCTCTCGCGCGCTCCTCCTGCCGTCTCTTGTTTCTGGACGATTGCAAACGAGCTATGCTTTATATCCCGGGCCGTGCTGCCACTCGGCGCAAAAGGGACGGGGGAGGGGAGGGGGCAGTGCGCGCGCCCCGTCTCGTAAAATTGAGCTAAAATTGACGCTGTGACTCATCTCGCCCGCTCGTCGGATTTTTATCTTTCCTTTCGTCGCGTGTTTAACTGCTTTCCCCCGGCTCGGCCGCCGGAGCAGTTCGCCTACAATAATTAATCCGTCATTTAAACAAACCTGGTCTCCCAACGACGGCTCTAACGCGCTGGCACCTACTTTTGCAGTGCGCGGCAACACGACGTGCAACATCTGCTTCAAGACGTTCGCCTGCAACTCGGCCCTGGAGATCCACTACCGCTCGCACACCAAGGAGCGGCCTTTCAAGTGCACCATCTGCGACCGCGGCTTCTCGACCAAGGTGAGTCCCGGTCCTGACCCACACGAGTCCACCGCGCCCAGCCCGGCTGCGATATGAATGGGTGACGCGAGGTCTGATTGGTGCAAGGGTTTGCGAGATGGGGTTGACCGGGGGAGGAGGAGGCGGTGGAGGGTTCTCTTCAGCCACCCCCCTCCCCCCTCTCCCTCTCTCTGTCTCACCTGGGGAGGCCGCTGCTCCCTGTCGTTCTGCTCCGTTTGTGTGATGACGTGCCGCCACAGAGGCCGCTCTTACCTGATTGGGCGCGGCCGACCTCCCTCTCCCCTCTCTCTCTCTCTCTCTCTCTCTCTCTCTCTCTCTCTCTCTCTCTCTCTCTCTCTCTCTCTCTCGCTCGCTCTCTTGCTCTCTCGCTCCTCCATGCGCTCCCAGGTGCGCATTGTGCGTGTGCGACCCCCTGCCCGGCTATCGCAGCGCATCATCTCCCCGAAACGATCATCATGGGAATTTAATACGCCGCGCCGATCCGTTTTTGTCACCCGACCAGGTCAAGTGGGCGTGGATGACACACCGTGTGTTTGTGTCCTCGCTCTGCTCCGCCCTGCCGCTGGAGGGAAAAAATATATTGGGTGTGCTGTCATTTCCCTCTTCTGACGGAAGCATGAAGTGCGCGGGTAAACCCTGCGAAAAATGCCTCATAAAGTGTTTTAGAAAACTTGTGTCATCCTGTGTACCTTTAGATGTCGATTTGGGGGGGGGGAGAGAGAGAGAGAGAAAGGAATGAAAGAGGGAGGGAGGGGGGAGGGAGAGAGAGATGATCCTATGCCAGCTTCGGTCTGGCAGCCGGCCAATTATTCCCGAGTTTTTAATCAGCCCAGAATTCGACCTGAACAATCCCCTCGCTACCGCCCCCGGCCCGCCCCGCCCCCGCACGCTGCCCTGCCCCCACAGCAGGGACTGCCTCCTCCCCGCCTCCCCAACCTCCTCCCGTCTCCCCCTCACATTGCCTGCCTGCGCCTGACCGGCGTCCGTCCGTCCGTCCGCGACGTCGGCCAACTTTATAGAAGGGTGTTTGACGTTGCGGGGACGCGTTGTATGGCGCGGGTGAGGTGAGGCGGGGTGGGGCGAGGCGGGGTGGGGTGGGGCGGGGCGGGGCGGGCGTGCCAACCTGTGTGACACACGTGTAATAATAGTTGGGCTGGCGCACGGCCTGGCCTGGCCTGGCCTGGGGAGTCATTGACACGCCTCCGAGAGGATGATCCCATTTCTGCTCCCCGCCCCGTCCCTCCCGCCCCCTCCCGATCCCCTCCCCCGGCCCGGCCCGGCCCCGCCTCCGCCCCTATTGCTAATGACTGACGTGAGGACTCAGCGCGTGCTAATGACCCCACTGGCTAGCGGGCGACACGTCGCCCCGCCATAACGCAACGCCCTGAGGTTGCGCCCGGCTGAGGCCGGCTGAGTGCGGGCCCCGCCCCGCCCCGCCCCGCCCCGCTCCGCCCCGCCCCGCCCCGCCGCTGCAGCTGCACCGCGCCACTGTACGGCGCGGCCGTGGCACTTATGCGGTTTGGTGAAAAAGATTCCGTCTGCTCTGGTCGGCCTGTTCCTGGTCCTGGGCCGTGCCGCCGTCTGTGAGGCATACCCGTCCGGCCCGCCGGACAGGCGTGTGCGGCGGGGCTGCCCACCTGGTCGCCTCGCAGCCTGCACCCAGAAAACCGTGTTCTTGATTTTTCATGTACTTGATTTAATCAAATACAATGCGCTTGTTTTAAGAGCGTGGGATTGTAATAACCAAAATTTGTTCTCAAACCAAGCGCATTGCATTTGATTAAATCAAGTACACGAAAAATCAAGAACATTGTACTAATATCAAGAACACGCTTTTCTGGGTGTGCCCTGCCCTGCCCTGCCCTGCGCCTGGTCTGCTCCCGCCGCTGCGCCGCGCTGCTGTTCCGCCGCGCTGCGGAGGGATGGTCGACGGCTGATCGCGAGGGACGCCGGCCAGTGTTTCGAAGCGAAGAGGCAGGGGAAGGGAGGGGGGGCGAGGGTTTTGTGCTCTGAAATTAGACCGATCCTTTTGGATGGCGCCCAAAACGATGGTGCTCTGATAAATCCACACTTATTGTTGTGCTGCCGCCGCCGCTGCCGCCGCTACTGCTGCCGCTGTGCAAGAGAGACAGGAACAGCATGAGGTGCTCGCATAGTTTTCGGGAAAGAGAAGGATAGCGGAGGCAGTCGGGGACGTCGTCGTTGAGGGAGTTGTATGACGAAGAACAACTGCGGAGCGGGGCTGGCGGGCCGGGCCGGGGCCGGGGCCGGGCCCCGCGGGAGCGGCGGAAGTTGCAGAAGCAGAACGGGACGGGCAGCGAGAACAAGAGCCAAGTCCTTCCGGTATTAGATATTAAGGTCGAGCTGAGTCGGGCCAGGCTGCTGCATCGGGGCGGGCCGGGGCGGAGCACCAGCGTGAAATTGACTGTACAGCTCATTCCCAGTTGTCACCGCAGCGCCGCCGCGCCCCGCTTCTGGTTCGCGATTCATCTCCAGGAGGAGGGCGGGGCGGGGCGGGGCGGGGCGGGCTGCTGCAGGGGATGGGGCGGGGGCAGCACCGCCTTCTCTAAACTCTGCCGAGCAATTGCTCGCAGCGCACTCTGAGTGTATCGTGGCGCCGCCGCCACGCCGCGCCGTGTAAGGCTGAAATGAGACGCTCAGAGAGAAGGCGTTTTTGGTCGCGTCCTCACCTTGCCGCCCCGCCGTGGTTCTCATGAGCCCCCCCCCCCCCTCCCCTTCCACCCCACCTCCTCCACTGCTGCTCATCTTGCGGCGTATCGCCCTTTGTAACGCGGGCCGGGTCGGGCCGGGCCGGGCGACTGTTACTCCGCACACACGCGCCTTTTCTTTTCTAACGCCCTCCCCTCCCCCCCTCGCTCATTCCTCCCCTTTCCGAAACACGGCCGCAGGCGCGCGCACCCCGCACTGCTTCTCGACGCCTCTCTTGTCCTCCGCGGGGCGCGGCCTGGCGGCCTGACTCTACCCGGCCCCGCCGCGCCCCGCCGCGCAAAACCACAACAAACTGGCGGCGCGCTGGGGGCCGGGGGCTGAGGAGGGGCGAGCTTGTGGCTCCTTGTTTCTGGCGGGGCCAGAGCGCTCGACGCCCTCGGCGCGCGACGCGGACTTTCGCGCGGGAAATTCAAACGACAAAAGTCTGTCTTTATTTTGTGCGAGCTGGGCTCGGGGGCGGCCGGGGGCGGAGGCGGAGCTGGTGCCGGTTGGGGGCGCGCCCTGACCGTCGTTGTGTTTGTGTGCTTTGCAGTCGGGCGGGGGGGCGCGGGGAGCGCAAGGCGTGTGCGACGCCTGCCGGCGCCGGCGGCCGCCAGGGCCAGCCCGAGCAGGGCCCGCCCCCGCCAGGCCCGCCGGCCGGCCGACTCCTCAGCCAGCCCGCAGTCGCCGACGGAGACCCCCTCACGCGGGGCCCGCGGCCCTCGGGCTCGGCGGGGTCGGCCCTGGCGCCGGCCCCGGCGCCGCCCAGCACCCCCGATGGCTGCTCCTTCCTGGATACGCCCCTGACCAGCTCTGGCGCCCCTTCTCGGTAAGAGTGGCGTAGCCATGTCATGCCGAAGGGCAGCCTCCCCCCTCACATCCCCTTCCCTTCCCCGACGCTGACATTTAAATCGGCGCGTCGTCTCCCTCCCCTGTTGTCGAGGCTGGGGATTCTGATTCTGCCCCCCCCCCCCTTATCCCCTCCACGCATTGTTACGTCCCATTGAGGCGCACTGCAAACTGCATTAATTTTGAATTGGGCCGCAAGCAAAACTACCCTGCCGACCTGCACCTGGGAGGGGAGGGGAGGGGGGGGGAGAAGGCACACCTGCAGCACCGCCCCCGCCGCTGCACAGTGAGGAACTCGACCTCCTTGAGAGTGGAGCAGGAGAGGCTGAGGATGACGATAGGGATTTCGTTGAGAACGGGAGATGGAAGTTTGGCGTGTGAACAGGGTGACTCGGACGACCTGTGGCCTGACTGACCTAACGCAACCTCTCTTGTGTTCCAGGGCAACATGAAGCAGCACATGCTGACGCACAAGATCCGCGACATGCCGCCGCGCCTGTTCGAGCCGAGTGGCGCGGGCGCCAAGGGCTCGCCGCTGGGCGCGCCCCCGCCGGCTCAGCAGGCGCAGCAGGCGCAACAGGCGCAGCAGGCGCCGGGCGCCCCGCAGCAGGCCCAGCAGCCCGGCCCCGGCGGCGTCAAGCTGCCCTCGGGCTCGCCCGGGGCCGGCGGCCAGGGCCAGGTGCACGGCCACGGCGCCGCGTCCCCGCTGCTCGCGGACAAGCCCCAGTTCGGCGGTGGCGGCGGCGGCGGCAGCGACCCCGACGGCCGCAGCCTCAGCCCGCGCGTCAGCGCGCCGCTGCCGCTCGCCCTCAGCATGACCATGCCCGCCGACATCCTCAAGGCCGAGGCCGGCAAGCGCTCCCCGCCCGAGGGCGGCGCCACCCCGCCCGTGCCCAAGCGACAGCCGAGTGAGTGTCGGGGAGGGGAGGGGAGCTTGTATCATTAGCTGTACTGCTTACTCTCTGTCGTCAAGGCTGTGTAACCTCATCTCAGGGGACGGCATTAATCCAGGGAAAAGGTTGTGGTACAATTTTAACATATCTCGTCATCCTTCTCATAATGCAATGTATTTATAACTGCGGTTAGCTGCTGGCCAACAGTTTTGCTTCTTACTTCGGTCAATGAATGCCAACCCTAACAAGCCCCCCTCGATCGACTAACAACAGTTAGACTAGCTCCCCCCACCTCTCGTGGCGGCCCTGTCCTCGCCGTGCCCCCGCCCGGCCCCGCCCGGCCCCGCCCGGCCCCGCCCGGCTCTTCCGTGACGAATGGTCTTCTTATTGCTCATCGCCGATTGCTTTGCGGCGACGTCTTGTTGCGATGCAGTCTTTTCGTTTGTGCCCAAACTCGATGGCGTCGAGACGCCCTGCGCAGCGGAGCGTCAACGTCCCCGTTCCGCCCCTCTCCTTCCCCTTCCCTCTATTGGAAAGGTGGTCAACATTTGGGATTCGCGGTCGTCTCTCTCTTACCAGTAGGCTGTGGTTTCGTCGCTTGGCCCCGCCCAGTGCCCGAAACAAGTTGTAATCAGTAGTTCACTTTTGCAAACCGGAAGCGATTTCCTCTCCTGCTGCATTCGTCCCGGACAATTGTAGTTGCCACTTTGTGGCCTACTGTTGCATAAGATCTGCGTTCTCTGACTTCGAAAGCCTCTCGGCCATAATGTCTTCAAAGTGGCATTTTTTTTTTTTTTTGGACAATTTCTCATTGCACACATTTAGTTGCCCCAATTCCCCCGTTATCGTTTATATAAATATATATATTTTTTAAGTTACTGGACGTTTTCACTAAAGGTGGTCCGTGCCACTCTGCTCTGTCTTACAGGCATGCCAAAGCACTTGTGCCATGTTTGCAATAAGAACTTCTCATCCTCGTCCGCCCTGCAGATTCATATGAGAACGCACACCGGAGACAAGCCGTTCCGGTGCACGGTCTGTCAAAAAGCATTCACCACAAAGGGCAACTTGAAGGTAAATATTTTGTCCGAACCGACTTACGTAGCAGCATGGGCGATTTTATTTTATTAGAGGAGTTCACTCGTATTTTGTTCTCAATTTCTCGCATTTTTTAAAATTAGTCACATTAGCCACCCTCGTTTGTAGCCAATCACACCCCCTCACCTCCCCGTGTTCACGCTGCCTCCTGCCACTCTCCCGCCTGCATGCCTACTGATCTGCTGAATCGCACCCTCTTGCTATCGCCTACCCCCTCTGCACGAGCCAGCGGTGTCTCTGGACGCCCGGCGGGTAGGCAACCGATCGGGCTCGCGCCCTGAATGTGTTGCCTACGCAGCTCTCCGTCACCGAGCGCCCGATGCGTATTCCACCCTTCGGGCGCCTCTGGCAGGTGGGCTGCCTACCCGCCGGGCGGTCCACGTGTGCATGTTCCTCTTGCAGTTCCGTGATCGCTTGCGCGCCTGCCTGCGTCTGCCTTTACTCACGGCCGCATGTCCTTGTGTCCGCAGGTGCACATGGGTACCCACATGTGGAACAACGGGGCGTCTCGCCGCGGCCGCCGCATGTCCCTCGACCTGCCCATGCCCCCCATGGGGCCCATGGCCCCAAAAGATTCGGACTTCCTCCAGCGGCGGCCCGAGCTTTTCTACCCGTACCTTCCGGCCCCGTTCCTTAACGGCATCCAGCACAAGGTGAGTCTCGCCCCGTGCGCCCGCCCGGCCGCGCCGGCCTAGGCCGGAACCCTTTCATCAGCTGCTTCTTTTGAAACCTATTCCGTTGCGCACTCCTTGCCGTGCACTGACGTTCTTTGTATCTGGATTGCAGGAGGTAAAGTGATGTGTGTCTCTTGTCTCGCAGTTGGGCGAGATGTCTGGCATGCCCGGAGGCCCTCCCGGTGGCCCGGGGCGCGACGGCCCCCACGGGCCGCACCCCCTGAGCAACGGCATGTCACAGTCGGCCGGCGCCTCCAAGTACGCCTCGCTGCTCGGGTTCAACCCATTCGGGCCCCGGCCCCCTGGCGCGCCCGGGAGTCAGGGCGGCCCACCAGGGTCGGGCGGCGTCGCGGGCTCCACCGGGTCACCGTCCCCGGACAAGCACCTCGGTACCCCGCAGTCCCCCCATCACCCCGGGGTCCCCGGCCTGCCGCTCGGCGCAATGCTGCGGCCCCCTCTTCAAGGGCTGCAGGAGCGCCTCCAGGAGCGCCTCCAGGACCGCCTCCAGGACCGCCTCCAGGACCGCCTCCAGGACCGCCTCCAGGACCGCATGCACGAGCGAATGCATGAGCGGCTCCAGGACCGACTGCAGGACCGACTACAAGACCGCCTCTCCGACCGGCTGCCCGAGAGGCTGCCCGAGAGGCTGCCCGAGAGGCTGCCCGAGAGGCTGCCCGACTTGCCACGGTCGATGTGGGACTTCCAGCTGGAGCACAAGCCCCCCCAAGATGACCATGGTCTGGACCACGGTCGCCTGGAGGCTGCGCCCTCTCCTCCCAACCACCTGGGCCCGCCGCCACCCCCCACGCCCCGGGGGGAGGGCTTGGCAGCGTAATCCGTGCCCTGTCCATAATTGAATTGCTACATATCTTGTCCATGATATGCTTAAATTGAAAGGTGCTGCTATCAAGTACAGAAACAGTACTTTTGTTGAATTTTTTTGCAGTTGTTTTTGTCTTTTACAAAAAATATTTTCTACCGTGACATGTGATTAAGGGTTAGTCTAATGTTGTGGACCGTTAGCAGGTGCTTGTAACACACTGCGCTGTTCCTATTTTGAAACTAGTCTAGGAGTACTGGAGTGTACTTCAGTATTCTTGTTGGAGGGCCTATACTGTTCAATTTAGAATCTATTGTCCAGTTAAAGGTAACTCCTGGTTGTTCCCAATTTAATACTAAGTGTTTTGTTTTTGTCCTATTATTGAAAGAATCTTGAGTAATTATTATTAATATTTATTGTCTGATATGTTGTGTATATAAGATTTAATGAAAATATGTTATGATTGTAATCTGAATATTTCTTTTATAAAATTTTATGACATTGAATGCCTGATTGTTTTTCATCTTCCACAAGCCATATGAGGTCTGATTTATAAATGTAGTGTCAATGAATGACCACATTGACACTGTTTGGTCTCATTATACTTAAATAATGTTAATTAGTGCTATCATAATACTGTAGATTTTTGATGCTAATGTAAATTGTACAGGTGTGTTTTGTGTCATTGTATAGATGTACATATGTAAATTTATCACAGGAATGTAAGTGTCTATAGTTAAGAGGAGCTTAATTCCTGACCAAACATATTATGTTCTGTTTTCTTTAATGGGATTGGGGCAATCTAAGGGGACACTACACCTTAATGAAGAAATCCCCGCCAAATAAAAAAAAACCACTGTGATACTACACCGTAAGAAGAAACCATTATCATAGTTTCCAAGCTGGCTGTACTTCAGGTCTTGTTATATTGTTTTAGTTATTTGCGAACTTGACTTTGCTTATTTATTGTTTTTGATATTACTTAGAAGTACAGTATATGTTCATTTCACTTAGATATCAGGAAATCATTGATAGCTTGGCTATTAAGTTGAAAATTTGTACAGATGTTTCTGTGTATTTGCAGAACTTTCTAATTTTGACCTATAGTAAGAGTAAGAATGAAGGAAACTCTGTGACTGGTTGAAGAGTATTTACCTATCTCATGAAATATGTTCCAAATGTTTTTTGTAATTTTCCTGCTTATATAATCTTAACACATTTCTGAATTTTTAAATTTCAAAACAAGTCATTTAGTATTTTGGTTTAGAAAGTTTTTTTTTTTTTTTTTTGCTGTCTCCATGTTAATGTCTGCTGGTTGGGGATGTCGGATTCTCCTCTCTCCTGCATTAGAAGGCATGACAATTGGATTCCTTTACATCTGCATGCTAACACCAGTACCACTGGCTTTTGAAAATAGAACTGCTAATAATGTTCAACGTCAAGAAAACTACATTAAATTTTTAGTTTTTAAATTGTGAAATGTGTCACTTGTGATAAATTTTATAGGCACTTCAAGTGAACAGCAAAGAAGGTTTAAGAAAGAATTGCAAATTGTAACCGTATTTGCTGCCCATGATGCTGAAGTGGAGAGCTACCAAAACTAAATTTGAACTTGGAATGCAGTTTATAGTAATTTTCATTGTAAATGTGTTGCCATACTTAAAATCCAATTTCTCTTCTTCAATCACATCAATATAAGAGACAACATTTCCTCCCCACTTTAGAAATTAATTTCTAGTGATCATAAAGTACATAAATTGACTTAACAATTTTTTCCAGAAAAAACTGGCATTAGAACCAGGCTGTTGATGAAAATGTTTCAACTTTTTCAAAAATTGTTTTTCATTTTTTATGTGGTCAGAAGATAAAATTCAATATTTTACTTTATTGCAATTTACAACTGAAGAAGACCCTAACGTGCTGCTAAACAGAAAAAAATATTTCAATTTTTGAACATCTGTAAAACTTGAAGTTACCCTAAGTATCCTTAACAACTATATTCAGAAGTTTGGCAGTGTTCATCTTTTGATTTTCTACAACTAAGGTAATCCCTGTTGTTCACTAGCCCCTTTAGAATTGACATTTGTGTGATGATATTTTTTTTTATTTATGCTTTATAAGATAAATTTTGTAAGATAAATATGTTTCACTGTAGATGTGCACAAAATAGAAGATCAACTACCTTGTTATACACCTAAAATATAGGAAAGATATATAAACATTTCTTTATTGAAGCTTCCCCTCAGCCCCCCTCATTTTTTCAAAGTAATATTTTCTTCCTCGTCACGCTCCGTGGACTAGCTGGACTAGCTATGTGTTTCTTGACCAGGAAGAAGGTAAACTGAGTACAGTCGAAATCGGAGACAATTTTTTTCTCGGCCGAAAATCGCAAAAACGCAATCTTTGTGCAGGAGGACTCTAAGTACCCCCTGACTAACCCCCGAGGGTTGGTTTGTCAGAACACCGTTTTTTTCAGCGAAGTAATGCGACAGTACGACGCAGGGGAAAGGACCATGACCGTGAGATTGTTTGGTTGCTGTTTGAATAATTGCGCGTTGCGCGGCTGGCGCGCGGGTAGCTCACCAGAGCGCGCTGGGAATAGCTCCCACCTCTCCCCTCTCCCCTCCCGTCTCCCTGCTAGTCGGCTGCTGTGAGTGGAAGAGGTAACATCAATAGTTCAAGGTAACTAGAGGTTGATTCCATTTTGAAACCTTTCAAAGACTGATTTAATGTTATCTTCGTTTGTTCTTCAGGATGCTGATTCCTCAGACAGGCCTGCTGATCAATCCTGGAATATTTTGGCCAGCTTGTAACCCCTTCTCTGGAGTTTGGTACTGCATTGCAACATGACTAATAGCTCAAGGTTTGTATTTCATTAATTTGTTTATGCTGTTCTCCATTATCCATCCTTACTTTTGCTACCTGCTTGTCCCTCTCCTGATCTTTTCTGCTGTCCTAATAAGTATTGTTTTTTTCTTTCAGGTTGTCGAGTCGCATTAATTCAATTGAACGCTCCCACTCCACTTCCAAAGACGGAGCTGCTTAGATCTCTACTCTGATCCTTTGCAAGGAATTCTCAAGCTGCTTGAGATCTCCACTCCAATGGCTGCAAGGAATTCTCAAGCTGCTTGCGATCTCAACTCCAATGGCTGCCATTGTTTTACTGCTGGGCTGTTTTCATTTATGATATGTGCTGCCTTAGCTACACTGAATGGTGCGTATCATGTGGTGTATGTTGTGCTCTGATATCCGTATGTTTTCTGCATACCTGTTCATGACCTTTCCACTAATGCTAATAGTCCTCACCTTTGCTTTAGTCATCTACTTGTGTCATGCCCTGCAAGCTTGATGCTGCCTTCTGATTCGTTCGGTGCTCTGGGCTAGGAATTTTTTGAACTGCTTGTGATCCCCACAGCACCTGGTGTGTATTTCTCATTTCACATGTCATTTTCTGTACTTTAACCTTTGGCTTTTCTGACTTCTTCATCCTCATCTGTCTTTGTCATTCTAACCATAACTCTTCTTTTCCAGGTGTTACCCTTTGCCTCAGTCGCCCAATTACGTTGCCGCTCTAGCAACACAAAATTTGTTGCATTACTTTCCACAAACCCATGAAGTTACTTCTGATTTCTACTTTAATATTGTGATTGCAATGATGCTGTAGTAAATGGTGAGTTTCATCTAATTTGTTGTGCCCTTTTATTCATCAGTTTTCTGAATATTTGACCCAGAGTTTTCCTGTTGTGCTAATTTTTCTTTTAATTCCAGGCTCATGTACATCAGTTACACGAGCATCATTCAAGTATCTGCTGCTCCTTTTGCTGTTGCGTTTCAAGCTGTTTTTTTCAAGGTAAGCAATGTAAAATAGTGGGATTTCATTTGTCAAGCCTCATTTCGCAAGCAAGTAAGACAATAGCCTTGGCATTAATACGATTTTTGGTCGAATTTTTTTTTTTTCCCCAAAATGACAGGGGTTGTGCTGAGGGACTCACGAAAACAGAGGATTTTTAGGGGGAAAATGCATTATTTCTAATAGCGCGCAACGCTGGGCAAGGCGACTTAGGGGCCTATTTCCGCACAGATGAAGTCCGGTGTCGAGCTCCTTGGACTCACTATGTGTTCCTTAGACCCAGAAGGAGGTAACCTGCGAGTTTGGTCGTAATCGGAGACATTTTTTTTCGGCTGAAAATCGCAAAAACGCAAAGGCTATAGCTTTGCCATTTTTACGATTTTCGGTCGAAATTTTGTCTCTCAAAAATAACAGGGGTTGTGCTTAGGGCCTCTAGTATACCTCCTGATCAACCCCCAGGGATAGGTTCGCACGGAAACAAAGGTTTTTTTTTTTTTTTAGCGAGAAAATGCATTATTTCTGATAGCGCGCAACGATGGGCGAGGCAGCGAGGGACTCTTACGCATAGAGCGAGCATCTCTCCGCTCTCTAGCCGCAAGCCCGGGCCGGCCGGACGCTCGGCTCAGGCTCGCTCTGTTGCGAAGCGAGCGGTTTAGAGCTAGCTCTCTTCGTGAGGTGAGCGCAGGCCCGCTCAGCCGAGCATCTAATGCTCGGTTGGCCCGGGACAGAGACATATGGTCGTCCCACCGAAAGAATAGACTATCTATCTCTCTCGCACTCATGGGAAATCGTATTCTTCTCACTCATTTGGTGTACTAAACTCTCGGCAGTTCCACTACACAGACGCTTCAGTGGTGCGTGCGAGAGAGACGCGAGAGAGCATAGCGAGCGCTCGGTCAGTTCGGCTGCCGAGACTGACTCCCGAAGGTGCTTCGTACCTCCGGGAGGCTGGCCCTACTCCCATCTCGAGAGACTTTCAGGACAGTCTACCTACCCCAACTCACACAATCTCAGCCGAGCTGAGCATCGATGCTCGCTCTATGCGGGGCTCTGTTACGTATCCCTAGACCAACCCCCAAGGGTCAGTTCGTCCGAAAACCTGGTTTGTCTGCGAGGAAATGCAGTTTTCCTGATAGCGCGCAATGTGTTCGGGCGAGGTGGCTTAGGGGCCTATTTTGTCACTAACGAAGTCCGGTATAGGACTCCGAGGACTTGCTTTGTGTTTTTTGGTCCCAGAAGAAGGTCCCCTGTGAGTTTGGTCGAAATCGGAGACAATTGTTTTCCGACCGAAAATCGCAAAAACGCCAAGGCTATAGCCTTTGCATTTTTACGGTTTTCGTCCGAAAATGAATATTCTCCGAAATGACGGGGGTTGTGCTGGGGGACTCTCACGTACCCCTAGACCAACCCTCAATGGTCAGTTCGTCCGAAAACCCGGTTTGTCTGCGAGGAAATGCAATTTTCCTGATAGCGCGCAATGTGTTCGGGCGAGGTGGCTTAGGGGCCTATTTTGTCACTAGTGAAGTCCGGTATAGGACTCCGAGGACTTGCTTTGTGTTTTTTGGTCCCAGAAGAAGGTCCCCTGTGAGTTTGGTCGAAATCGGAGACAATTGTTTTCCGACCGAAAATCGCAAAAACGCCAAGGCTATAGCCTTTGGATTTTTACGATTTTGGGCCGAAAATTAATATTCTCTGAAATGACGGGGGTTGTGCAGGGGCACTTTAACTTCCTCTTGACCAACCCCTAAGGGTCAGTTCGTCCGAAAAGCCCGGTTTGTCTGCGAGGAAATGCAATTTTCCTGATAGCGCGCAATGTGTTCGGGCGAGGTGGCTTAGGGGCCTTTTTTGTCACTAGTGAAGTCCGGTATAGGAGTCCGAGGACTTGCTTTGTGTTTTTTGGTCCCAGAAGAAGGTCCCCTGTGAGTTTGGTCGAAATCGGAGACAATTTTTTTTTCTGTCGAAAATCATAAAAACGCAAAGGCTATAGCCTTTGCAATTTAACGATTTGGGTCCGAAATTTAATATTCTCCGAAATGACAGGGGTTGTGCTGGGGGACTCTCACGTACCCCTAGACCAACCCCCAAGGGTCAGTTCGTCCGAAAAGCCCGGTTTGTCTGCGAGGAAATGCAGTTTTCCTGATAGCGCGCAATGTGTTCGGGCGAGGTGGCTTAGGGGCCTATTTTGTCACTAGTGAAGTCCGGTATAGGACTCCGAGGACTTGCTTTGTGTTTTTTGGTCCCAGAAGAAGGTCCCCTGTGAGTTTGGTCGAAATCGGAGACAATTGTTTTCCGACCGAAAATCGCAAAAACGCCAAGGCTATAGCCTTTGGATTTTTACGATTTTGGGCCGAAAATTAATATTCTCTGAAATGACGGGGGTTGTGCAGGGGCACTTTAACTTCCTCTTGACCAACCCCCGAGGCTTTCCTGTGAGTTTGGTCGAAATCGGAGACAATTTTTTTTTCTGTCGAAAATCATAAAAACGCAAAGGCTATAGCCTTTGCAATTTAACGATTTGGGTCCGAAATTTAATATTCTCCGAAATGACAGGGGTTGTGCTGGGGGACTCTCACGTACCCCTAGACCAACCCCCAAGGGTCAGTTCGTCCGAAAACCCGGTTTGTGTGCGAGGAAATGCAGTTTTCCTGATAGCGCGCAATGTGTTCGGGCGAGGTGGCTTAGGGGCCTATTTTGTCACTGGTGAAGTCCGGTATAGGACTGCTAGGACTTGCTTTGTGTTTTTTGGTCCCAGAAGAAGGTCCCCTGTGAGTTTGGTCGAAATCGGAGACAATTGTTTTCCGACCGAAAATCGCAAAAACGCAAAGGCTATAGCCTTTGGATTTTTACGATTTTGGGCCGAAAATTAATATTCTCTGAAATGACAGGGGTTGTGCTTGGGGACTCTCACGTTCCCCTAGACCAACCACCAATGGTCAGTTCGTCCGAAAACCCGGTTTGTCTGCGAGGAAATGCAGTTTTCCTGATAGCGCGCAATATGTTAGGGCGAGATGGCTTAGGGGCCTTTTTTCTCACTAGTGAAGTCCGGTAGATTACTCCTAGGACTTGCTTTGTGTTTTTTGGTCCCAGAAGAAGGTCCCCTGTGAGTTTGGTCGAAATCGGAGACAATTGTTTTTCGACTGAAAATCGCAAAAACGGCAAGGCTATAGCCTTTGCATTTTTACGATTTTGGACCGAAAATAAATTTTGCTCCAAAGTGACGGGGGTTGTGCAGGGGCATTTTAACTTCCTCTTGACCGACCCCCGAGGCTTTCCTGTGAGTTTGGTCGAAATCGGAGACAATTTTTTTTTCTGTCGAAAATCATAAAAACGCAAAGGCTATAGCCTTTGCAATTTAACGATTTGGGTCCGAAATTTAATATTCTCCGAAATGACAGTGGTTGTGCTGGGGGACTCTCACGTACCCCTAGACCAACCCCCAAGGGTCAGTTCGTCCGAACACCCGGTTTGTCTGCGAGGAAATGCAGTTTTCCTGATAGCGCGCAATGTGTTCGGGCGAGGTGGCTTAGGGGCCTATTTTGTCACTAGTGAAGTCCGGTATAGGACTCCTAGGACTTGCTTTGTGTTTTTTGGTCCCAGAAGAAGGTCCCCTGTGAGTTTGGTCGAAATCGGAGACAATTGTTTTTCGACCGAAAATCGTAAAAACGCCAAGGCTATAGCCTTTGGATTTTTACGATTTTAGGCCGAAAATTAATATTCTTTGAAATGACGGGGGTTGTGCTGGGGGACTCTCACGTACTTCTAGACCAACCCCCAAGGGTCAGTTCGTCCGAAAAGCCCGGTTTGTCTGCGAGGAAATGCAGTTTTCCTGATAGCGCGCAATGTGTTCGGGCGAGGTGGCATAGGGGCCTATTTTGTCACTAACGAAGTCCGCTATAGGACTCCTAGGACTTGCTTTGTGTTTTTTGGTCCCAGAAGAAGGTCCCCTGTGAGTTTGGTCGAAATCGGAGACAATTGTTTTTCGACTGAAAATCGCAAAAACGGCAAGGCTATAGCCTTTGCATTTTGACGATTTTGGGCCGAAAATAAATTTTGCTCCAAAGTGACGGGGGTTGTGCAGGGGCACTTTAACTTCCTCTTGACCAACCCCCGAGGGTTCCCTGTGAGTTTGTTCGAAATCGGAGACAATTTTTTTCGGCCGAAAATCATAAAAACGCAAAGGCTATAGCCTTTGCATTTTTACGATTTTGGTCCGAAATTAAATATTCTCCGAAATGACGGGGGTTGTGCTAGGGGACTCTTACGTACCCGTAGACCAACCCCCAAGGGCCAGTTCGTCCGAAAAGCCCGGTTTGTCTGTGAGGAAATGCAGTTTTCCTGATAGCGCGCAATGTGTTAGGGCGAGGTGGTTCACTGTAAAAAATATCTTCGTAAAGTTACAACATTTTTCGTAATTTGTGACTTACAAATGAGGTTGTGAATTTACGATCGGTATCGTAAATTTACGACAGCATATTTGTGCTTGTTCGAGAATGACTAGTCGATACCAACTGTCTGTTCAGTTTTGTAATTTTACAATGTGATATCGTAACTTTACGACATTTCTCATGGAAAATTTTCCCGTAACCTTTACAAATATTTCTCTCAGTGTTTAGGGGCCTATTTTCTCACTAACGAAGTTCGGTATAGGACTCCTAGGACATACTTTGTGTTTTTTGGTCCCAGAAGAAGGTCCCCTGTGAGTTTGGTCGAAATCGGAGACAATTTTTTTCCGACCGAAAATCGCAAAAACGCCAAGGCTATAGCCTTTGGATTTTTACGATTTTGGGCCGAAAATTAATGTTCTCTTAAATGACGGGGGTTGTGCTGGGGGACTCTCACGTACCCCTAGACCAACCCCCAAGGGTCAGTTCGTCCGAAAAGCCCGGTTTGTCTGCGAGGAAATGCAGTTTTTCTGATAGCGCGCAATGTGTTCGGGCGAGGTGGCATAGGGGCCTATTTTGTCACTAACGAAGTCCGCTATAGGACTCCTAGGACTTGCTTTGTGTTTTTTGGTCCCAGAAGAAGGTCCCCTGTGAGTTTGGTCGAAATCGGAAACAATTGCTTTTCGACTGAAAATCGCAAAAACGGCAAGGCTATATAGCCTTTGGATTTTTACGATTTTGGGCCGAAAATTAATGTTCTCCTAAATGACGGGGGTTGTGCTGGGGGACTCTCACGTACCCCTAGACCAACCCCCAAGGGTCAGTTCGTCCGAAAACCCGGTTTGTGTGCGAGGAAATGCAGTTTTCCTGATAGCGCGCAATGTGTTCGGGCGAGGTGGCTTAGGGGCCTATTTTGTCACTGGTGAAGTCCGGTATAGGACTGCTAGGACTTGCTTTGTGTTTTTTGGTCCCAGAAGAAGGTCCCCTGTGAGTTTGGTCGAATTCGGAGACAATTGTTTTCCGACCGAAAATCGCAAAAACGCCAAGGCTATAGCCTTTGGATTTTTACGATTTTGGGCCGAATATTAATATTCTCTTAAATGACGGGGGTTGTGCTGGGGGACTCTCACGTACCCCTAGACCAACCCCCAAGGGTCAGTTCGTGCGAAAAGCCCGGTTTGTCTGCGAGGAAATGCAGTTTTCCTGATAGCGCGCAATGTGTTAGGGCGAGATGGCTTAGGGGCCTTTTTTTCTCACTAACGAAGTCCGGTAGATGACTCCTAAGACTTGCTTTGTGTTTTTTGGTCCCAGAAGAAGGTCCCCTGTGAGTTTGGTCGAAATCGGAAACAATTGCTTTTCGACTGAAAATCGCAAAAACGGCAAGGCTATAGCCTTTGCATTTTTACGATTTTGGGCCGAAAATAAATTTTGCTCCAAAGTGACGGGGGTTGTGTAGGGGCACTTTAACTTCCTCTTGACCAACCCCCGAGGGTTCCCTGTGAGTTTGTTCGAAATCGGAGGCAATTTTTTTCGGCCGAAAATCATAAAAACGCAAAGGCTATAGCCTTTGCATTTTTACGATTTTGGGCCGAAAATTAATATTATCTTAAATGACGGGGGTTGTGCTGGGGGACTCTCACGTACCCCTACACCAACCCCCAAGGGCCAGTTCGTCCGAAAAGCCCGGTTTGTGTGCGAGGAAATGCAGTTTTCCTGATAGCGCGCAATGTGTTCGGGCGAGGTGGCTTAGGGGCCTATTTTGTCACTGGTGAAGTCCGGTATAGGACTGCTAGGACTTGCTTTGTGTTTTTTGGTCCCAGAAGAAGGTCCCCTGTGAGTTTGGTCGAAATCGGAGACAATTGTTTTCCGACCGAAAATCGCAAAAACGCCAAGGCTATAGCCTTTGGATTTTTACGATTTTGGGCCGAAATTTAATATTCTCCGAAATGCGGGGGTTGTGCTGGGGGACTCTCACGTACCCCTAGACCAAACCCCAAGGGTCAGTTCGTCCGAACACCCGGTTTGTCTACGAGGAAATGCAGTTTTCCTGATAGCGCGCAATGTGTTAGGGCGAGATGCCTAAGGGACCTATTTTGTCACTAACGATGTCCGCTATAGGACTCCTAGGACTTGCTTTGTGTTTTTTGGTCCCAGAAGAAGGTCCCCTGTGAGTTTGGTCGAAAACGGAGACAATTGTTTTTCGACTGAAAATCGCAAAAACGGCAAGGCTATAGCCTTTGCATTTTTACGATTTTGGGCCGAAAATAAATTTTGCTCCAAAGTGACGGGGGTTGTGCAGGGGCATTTTAACTTCCTCTTGACCAACCCCCGAGGGTTCCCTGTGAGTTTGGTCGAAATCGGAGACAATTTTTTTTCGGCCGAAAATCATAAAAACGCAAAGGCTATAGCCTTTGCATTTTTACGATTTTGGTCCGAAATTAAATATTCTCCGAAATGACAGGGGTTGTGCTGGGGGACTCTCACGTACCCCTAGACCAACCCCAAGGGGCCAGTTCGTCCGAAAAGCCCGGTTTGTCTGCGAGGAAATGCAGTTTTCCTGATAGCGCGCAATGTGTTAGAGGCGAGGTGGTTCACTGTGAAAAACATCTTCGTTAAGTCACAACATTTTTTCGTAATTTGTGACTTACAAATGACGTTGTCAATTTACGATCAGTATCGTAAATTTACGACAGCCTGTGTGTGCTCGATTAAGAACGACTAGTCGATACCAATAGTCTATTCAGTTTTGTAATTTTACAAGTTCACATCGTAACTTTACGACATTTCTCATGGAAAATTTTCCCGTAACAACTACAAATATTTCTCTCAGTGTTTAGGGGCCTATTTTCTCAGTAACGAAGTTCGGTATAGGACTCCTAGGACATACTTTGTGTTTTTTGGTCCCAGAAGAAGGTCCCCTGTGAGTTTGGTCGAAATCGGAGACAATTGTTTTTCGACCGAAAATCGCAAAAACGCCAAGGCTATAGCCTTTGGATTTTTACGATTTTGGGCCGAAAATTAATATTCTCTGAAATGACGGGGGTTGTGCTGGGGGACTCTCACGTACCCCTAGACCAACCCCCAAGGGTCAGTTCGTCCGAAAAGCCCGGTTTGTCTGCGAGGAAATGCAGTTTTCCTGATAGCGCGCAATGTGTTCGGGCGAGGTGGCTTAGGGGCCTATTTTGTCACTAACGAAGTCCGGTATAGGACTCCTAGGACTTGCTTTGTGTTTTTTGGTCCCAGAAGAAGGTCCCCTGTGAGTTTGGTCGAAATCGGAGACAATTGTTTTTCGACCGAAAATCGCAAAAACGGCAAGGCTATAGCCTTTGCATTTTTACGATTTTGGGCCGAAAATGAATATTCTCCGAAATGACGGGGGTTGTGCTGGGGGACTCTCACGTACCCCTAGACCAACCCCCAAGGGTCAGTTCGTCCGAAAACCCGGTTTGTCTGCGAGGAAATGCAGTTTTCCTGATAGCGCGCAATGTGTTCGGGCGAGGTGGCTTAGGGGCCTATTTTGTCACTAACGAAGTCCGGTATAGGACTCCTAGGACTTGCTTTGTGTTTTTTGGTCCCAGAAGAAGGTCCCCTGTGAGTTTGGTCGAAATCGGAGACAATTGTTTTCCGACCGAAAATCGCAAAAACGCCAAGGCTATAGCCTTTGGATTTTTACGATTTTGAGCCAAAATTAATATTCTGCGAAATGACGGGGGTTGTGCTGGGGGACTCTCACGTACCCCTAGACCAACCCCCAAGGGTCAGTTCGTCCGAACACCCGGTTTGTCTGCGAGGAAATGCAGTTTTCCTGATAGCGCGCAATGTGTTAGGGCGAGATGGCTTAGGGGCCTATTTTCTCACTAACGAAGTCCAGGAGATGACTCCTAGGACTTGCTTTGTGTTTTTTGGTCCCAGAAGAAGGTCCCCTGTGAGTTTGGTCGAAATCGGAGACAATTGTTTTCCGACCGAAAATCGCAAAAACGCCAAGGCTATAGCCTTTGGATTTTTACGATTTTGGGCCGAAAATAAATTTTGCTCCAAAGTGACGGGGGTTGTGCAGGGGCACTTTAACTTCCTCTTGACCAACCCCCGAGGGTTCCCTGTGAGTTTGGTCGAAATCGGAGACAATTGTTTTTCGGCCGAAAATCATAAAAACGCCAAGGCTATAGCCTTTGGATTTTTAGGATTTTGAGCCAAAATTAATATTCTGCGAAATGACGGGGGTTGTGCTGGGCGACTCTCACGTACCCCTAGACCAACCCCCAAGGGTCAGTTCGTCCGAAAAGCCCGGTTTGTCTGCGAGGAAATGCAGTTTTCCTGATAGCGCGCAATGTGTTAGGGCGAGATGGCTTAGGGGCCAATTTTGTCACTAACGAAGTCCGGTATAGGACTCCTAGGACTTGCTTTGTGTTTTTTGGTCCCAGAAGAAGGTCCCCTGTGAGTTTGGTCGAAATCGGAGACAATTGTTTTTCGACCGAAAATCGCAAAAACGCCAAGGCTATAGCCTTTGCATTTTTACGATTTTGGGCCGAAAATTAATATTCTCCGAAATGACGGGGGTTGTGCTGGGGGACTCTCACGTACCCCTAGACCAACCCCCAAGGGTCAGTTCGTCCGAAAACCCGGTTTGTCTGCGAGGAAATGCAGTTTTCCTGATAGCGCGCAATGTGTTACGGCGAGGTGGCTTAGGGGCCTATTTTCTCACTAACGACGTCCGGTATAGGACTCCTAGGACTTGCTTTGTGTTTTTTGGTCCCAGAAGAAGGTCCTTTGTGAGTTTGGTCGAAATCGGAGACAATTTTTCTTCGGCCGAAAATCATAAAAACGCAAAGGCTATAGCCTTTGCATTTTTACGATTTTGGGCCGAAAATAAATTTTGCTCTAAAGTGACGGGGGTTGTGCCTGGGCACTCTTAACTTCCCCTAGACCAACCCCCGAGGTCGTCCTGTAAGTTTGGTTGAAATCGAGGACAATTTATTTTCGGCTGAAAATCATAAAAACGCAAAGGCTATAGCCTTTGGATTTTTAAGATTTTGGTCCGAAATTTAATATTCTCCGAAATGACAGGGGTTGTTCTGGGGGACTCTCACGTACCCCTAGACCAACCCCCAAGGGTCAGTTCGTCCGAAAAGCCCGGTTTGTCTGCGAGGAAATGCAATTTTCCTGATAGCGCGCAATGTGTTCGGGCGAGGTGGCTTAGGGGCCTATTTTGTCACTAGTGAAGTCCGGTATAGGACTCCTAGGACTTGCTTTGTGTTCTTGGTCCCAGAAAAAGGTCCCCTGTGAGTTTGGTCGAAATCGGAGACAATTGTTTTTCGACTGAAAATAGCAAAAACGGCAAGGCTATAGCCTTTGCATTTTTACGATTTTGGGCCGAAAATAAATTTTGCTCCAAAGTGACGGGGGTTGTGCAGGGGCACTTTAACTTCCTCTTGACCAACCCCCGAGGGTTTCCTGTGAGTTTGGTCGAAATCGGAGACAATTGTTTTTCGACCGAAAATCGCAAAAACGCCAAGGCTATAGCCTTTGGATTTTTACGATTTTGGGCCGAAAATTAATATTCTCTGAAATGACGGGGGTTGTGCTGGGGGACTCTCACGTACCCCTAGACCAACCCCCAAGCGTCAGTTCGTCCGAAAACCCGGTTTGTCTGCGAGGAAATGCAGTTTTCCTGATAGCGCGCAATGTGTTAGGGCGAGATGGCTTAGGGGCCTATTTTCTCACTAACGAAGTCCGGTAGATGACTCCTAGGACTTGCTTTGTGTTTTTTGGTCCCAGAAGAAGGTCTCCTGTGAGTTTGGTCGAAATCGGAGACACTTGTTTTTCGACCGAAAATCGCAAAAACGCCAAGGCTATAGCCTTTGCATTTTGACGATTTTAGGCCGAAAATAAATTTTGCTCCAAAGTGACGGGGGTTGTGCAGGGGCACTTTAACTTCCTCTTGACCAACCCCCGAGGGTTTCCTGTGAGTTTGGTCGAAATCGGAGACAATTTTTTTTCGGCCGAAAATCATGAAAACGCAAAGGCTATAGCCTTTGCATTTTTACGATTTTGGTCCGAAATTTAATATTCTCCGAAATGACGGGGGTTGTGCCTGGGCACTCTTAACTTCCCCTAGACCAACCCCCGAGGGTGTCCTGTAAGTTTGGTTGAAATCGGGGACAATTTATTTTCGGCTGAAAATCGCAAAAACGCAAAGGCTATAGCCTTGGCATTTTAACGATTTTGGGCCGAAAATAAGTTTTGCTCCAAAGTGACGATCAGGGAGCGGGTAGGGGAAGGGAAGCCGCGATGGTTGAACTTGCCGCGCCGCTGTCCATCGCTGATCGATCCTCGCTACAGGAGCGCCCTCTGCTGGGTGTATCGAAGCTGATCGAGGAGACAAACTAAACACGTCAGGCAGGTCTGAAACATTGTATTGTTTTGTCAGCGTGAAAGGACGGCCCTTCTTGGATGTTCCTTATTTTATGGAGACCTTAGAACTACTGGACAGTTTTGGGTGTGTAATTCTTTAATGGAATTGATATGAGCGAAATTTTAGAATCTCTTTAGAACGGTAGATGGTGACAAACAGTGGCGTAGCCTAGTGCAAAGCTAAAACAAAGCGACATAACCTGATCGCGAAACCCTCTTTTAAGTAAAACGTTTCTGAGCTTTTATCGAATACAATTCCGTTAATTGCACGCATATTGTAAGATTAAAATTAATTTAAAATATACCTCTTCGAATGTAAACGAAATTTTTCCATGCAGCTTGCTGCTTTGTTGTGTACAATTTATGTTGCCTGATTTACTTTTTCTCTTTTGGTTTCTTTGTATAAAATAACTTTCAATACCGTGTGTCGTATTTTTTGATGTAAAGATTCTATGATCCACTTTGTTCTGCTTGCTAGTTTTATTGCGCACTTCTGTCAGAGAAAAATATGTTATGGTTACGGATCCTGCAAAGTTTTCACTTTTCTTTTATTTTGTTTCTCTTTCAGATTCTACAGAAAGAGTATTTGAGGGAAAATCCACTTGCTACTCGAGCTCCCAAGTTAGTGTCTAACCTCCACCAGGATATGAATCTCGATGAATCCCTACCTTCTCTGGTAAGTTTACATTAGTATAGATAGCGTGAAATAATTTCATTAGTCTACTGTGTTTTCTTCTCACACATGTCTTTATATATTTGTTGCTCTTGATTTTACAGTGTGAATCCAAACGGGAAACCCAAATGCTTCTTCAATGGCGAAGTGGGGTGTTTATCTCCTCGGACTGTTGGATCGAGACCGCAGTTCAGTGGGGCTGTTTGCAGTGTCTGCTGTGATCATGCTGTTGATTTGAAGGTGAGCAATGTTCAGAGCTTACGCATTGATTTTGGAAATAAATTTGAGAAGCAAGACAAGACAAGTATTTTGATTTGCACCTACCATAAAGTAATATTTTGAGGCATCTTTGTTTGTAATTGGCTATTCCCTTAGCAAAGAGTGAAATGTCTAAGCTTGCTGCTGTTCCTCTGGTAACTGGAGCAAAGTTGTAATTGGGACAATAACTCCTTTTTTTTTTCAGTAAGAGTGGTGCATTTATTTTTCTGTACTTTTGCCTTTGGCCTTTCTGACAACTTCATCCTGATCTGTCTTTGACTTTGTCATGCTAATCATAACTGTTTTTTTCTTCAGGTGTTGCCCTTTGCTTCAGTCGTCCAATTATGTTTATATCCAAGCATTATAAAGTTTGTTGCATTACTTTCCAAGAACCCATGAAGTTTCTTCTGATCTCTACTCCAATGTTGTGATTGCAATGATGCTGTAGTAAATGGTGAGTAACATTTTAATTTGGGATCATCTTCTCTTATCTTACCTATTTTGAATCCTTCCACACACTGATTTCATGCTATCATTGTTTGTTCTTCAGGATGCTGATTCCTTTGACGGGCCTTCACTACTGCAAGCCTTCTGATTCTTTCGGTCCTTTGGGTTAGGATTTTTTGAGCTGCTTGTGATCCCCACAGCACCTGGTGTGTATTTCTCATTTCACTGAACTTCATTATATATTTTGTTTGAATGCTTGTACCCCTATAAGATGAAAGTTAACTTGGATGTCAATTTGCTAACGACATGGATTACCTTCTTTTGATTGCTGAATATATTTTGATTTCAAATTGAAATGCCACAGCAAGTAGTAAAATTTTGGCACGTTATCCCTTGTACCTGCCGTACTAAATTAAAGAGGGAATAGCTGTTTAATTTTTTCATTTTGTGTCTTTCTAAATAAATCAACCGAGTTGTGATGAAATGATACTCTTTTCTTGAGCTGCTTCTGATACATATTTGTTTTTGCAGGTGACAAGATAAAGATGCACCAAATGTGAAGGCGTTGAAGACTCTTCAAATCAAGAAACCAACTCAAGACAGGATCCTCAGCATGATAAAATGAACTTACTTTGAACTTGCTTTGTATTTGGAATTACTAGAAAACGATTTTTTGGTATGTGAGCATGAGTTATTTCATTTGAAGGAGAGAATTGTCACAGTGAAACGCGTTTTGTTCTTCTTCCAATAAAATTTGTATTTCTTTGTTGTTGCCCTTCCACTGCTACAAGTCTGTGCTGCGCACATGAAGGCACAGCAGCTAAGCTTAGGACACAAAGCATCAGGGAAGCGACAACAAAATAATTTTTTTCCTCCTTGGTTGACGGCTTTGGCCTTCCTTCATCGAGCGACTCACTAGTCCTTCTCCTTATACAAATCCTTGTCCTGGTACAGATACTTCTCTCTGAGAGAGAGAGAGAGGAGGGGGGAGGGAAATAGTAAGAGAAAGCGCAAAGCGCGAGAGGAGGGGGGGGGAGGGATGGAAATAGTAAGAGAAAGCGCAAAGCGCGAGAGGAAGGGGAGGGAGGAAATAGTGGAAACAAGCGCAAGCGCGAGAGGCAGGGGGGATAAGTAAGAGCAAGCGCAAAGCGCGAGAGGAGGGAATTTCCGAGACGGTGGCGGGGTTGCGGGTGGGGGACAAACTAATACTTACGCGCACTTGTTATCGCTTGAAATTTATTATTGAGCTGAAAGGTCTTTGTTTTGTTGTTGTTTTGTTGTTTGTTTGTTGTTTTTGTTGTTGTTTTTGTTGTTGTTTCAAAACACAAAACAACAAAGCAACAATAAAAACAAAAACAACAAAAACAACAACACAAACAACAACAAACAACTAGCAAAAACAACAACAAAACAACAAACAACAAGCAAAACAACAGCAAAAACAACAGCAAAAACAGCAGAAAAACAACAGCAAAAACAGCAGCAAAACAGCAGCAAAACAACAGCAAAACAACAACAAAACAGCAACAACAAAACAACAAAAACAACGCAAGAAACAACAACAAAAGCAACAACAAAAGCATACAACAAAAACAACAAAAAAGCAACATTTGCAAAAACAACAAAAACAACAGCAAAAACAACAACAAAAGCAACAACAACAACAGCAAAAAAACAACAACAAAAACAACAACAAAAACAACAACAAAAGCAACAACAAAACAACAACAAAAGCAACAACCAAAAACAACAACAAAAGCAACAAAAACAACAAGAAACAGCAACAACAACAGCAACAACAACAACAACAACAACAGCAACAACAACAACAGCAACAGCAACAACAACAACAACAACAACAAAAACAACAACAAAAACAACAACAAAACAACAACAAAACAACAAAAAACAACAAACAAAACAACAACAAAACAACAACAAAAACAACAGCAAAACAACAACAAAAACAACAACAAAACAACAACAAAAACAACAACAAAAACAACAACAAAACAACAACAAAACAACAACAAAAACAACAACAAAACAACAACAAAACAACAACAAAACAACAACAAAACAACAAAACAACAAAAACAACAGCAAAAACAACAACAAAAACAACAACAAAACAACAACAAAACAACAACAATAATAAACAACAACAAAAAAACAACAACAAAAAGCCAACAACAAAGCAACAACAAAACAACAACAAAAAACAACAACATTTCTTCACACACATCACATCATGCCCTCTCGCGCGCTGCAGCTCACTTTTTACTATTCCCCCCTGGCGCGCTCTGCGCTCACTTTTACTATTTCCATATTATATCATGTCATATCCCTATTTCCCTCTCCCTCTCCCCTCTCTCTCTTTCCCCCCTCGCGCGCTCTGCGCTCACTCTTACTATTTCCCGCCTCTCCCTCTCTCTCTCTCTTCCCCCCGTCGCGCGCTCTGCGCTCACTGTACTATTTCCCGCCCCTCCGCTCTCCCTCTCTCTCTCTTCCCCCCCTCGCGCGCTCTGCGCTCCTCGTACTATTTCCCGCCCCTCCCTCTCCCTCTCTCTCTCTCTTCCCCCCTCGCGCGCTCTGCGCTCACTCTACTATTTCCCGCCCCTCCCTCTCCCTCTCTCTCTTCCCCCTCGCGCGCTCTGCGCTCACTCGTACTATTTCCCGCCCCTCTCCCCCCTCTCTCAGAGAGGCAAGTATCTGTACCAGGACAGGATTTGTGAGGACAATTGAGTCGCTCGATGAAGGAAAGGCCAAAGCGTCAACCAAGGAGGAAAAAAAATTGTTTTGTTGTCGCTTCTCTGATGCTTTGTATCTAAGCGCAGCTGCTGTGCCTTCATGTGCGCAGCAGCTGAGCTTGGGACTTGTAGCAGTGGAAGCGCAACAACAAAGAAAAAGAAATTTTATTGGAAGAAGAACAAAATGCGTTTGACCATGTGACTATTCTCTCCTACAAATGAAATAACTCATGATCACATACCAAGATTCGGTTTCAAGTACAATTCAAATACAAAACAAGTTCAAAGTAAGTTCATTCTTTCATGCTGAGGATCCTGTCTTGAATTGGTTTCTTGATTTGAAGAGTCTTGAACGCCTTCACATTTGGTGCATCTCTGTCTTGTCACCTGCAAAAACAAATATGTATCATAAGCAGCTCAAGAAAACAGTATTATTTCTTCACAACTCACTTGCTTTATTTAGAAAGACACAAAATGAAAAAATAAAACAGCTATTCTACAATGCAATATTACTTTATGGTGGGTGCAAATCAAAATACTTGTCTTGTCTTGCTTCTCAAATTTATTTCCAAAACCAATGCGTCAGATCTGAACATTGCTCACCTTCAAATCAACAGCATGATCACAGCAGACACTGCAAAAAGCCCAACTGAACTGCGGTCACGATCCGACGGTCCGAGGAGATAAACACCCTACTTCGCCATTGAAGAAGCAATTGGGTTTCCCCTTTGGATTCACACTGTAAAATCAAGAGCAACAAATATGTAAAGACATGTGTGAGAAGAAGAAAACACAGTAGACTATTAAAATTATTTTACGCTATCTATACTAATGTATGTAATGGTCCAGGGGTACGTTAGAGTACCCCTGAACAACCCCCGGTCATTTCGGAGCGTATTCATTTTCGGCCGAAAATCGTGAAAATCGCAAGGCTAAAGCCTTTGCGTTTTTGCGATTTTCGGTCGAAAATAAATTGTCTCCGATTTCGACCAAACTCACAGGGTAACCACCCCAGGGACCAACAAACACATAGCAAGTCCTAGGAGTCCTATACCGGACTTGAACAGCGAGGAAATCGGGCCCTAAGCCACCCTGCCCGAACACATTGCACGCTACCAGGAGTACTGCATTTCCTCGCAGACAAACCGGGTTTTCGGACGAACTGACCCTTAGGGGGTTGGTCAGGGTACGTTAGAGTGCCCCTGAACAACCCCGGGCATTCGAGCGTATTCATTGTCGGCCAAAAATCGTAAACATCGCAAGGCTATAGCCTTTGCGTTTTTGCGATTTTCGGTCGGAAAAATAATTGTCTCCGATTTCGACCAAACTCGGTTACCTTCATCTGGGACCAAAAGACACATAGCAAGTCCTAGGAGTCCTATTCCGGACTTGGTCAGCGAAAATCGGGCCTAAGCCACCCTGCCCGAACACATTGCACGCTACCAGGAGTACTGCATTTCCTCGCAGACAAACCGGGTTTTCGGACGAACTGACCCTTGGGGGTTGTTCCAGGTTTACGTTAGAAGACCCCTGAACAACCCCCGGTCATTTCGGAGCGTATTCATTTTCGGCCGAAAATCGTGAAAATCGCAAGGCTATAGCCTTGGCGTTTTTGCGATTTTCGGTCGAAAATAAATTGTCTCCGATTTCGACCAAACTCTCAGGGTAACCACCCCAGGGACCAACAAACACATAGCAAGTCCTAGGAGTCCTATACCGGACTTGAACAGCGAGGAAATCGGGCCCTAAGCCACCCTGCCCGAACACATTGCACGCTACCAGGAGTACTGCATTTCCTCGCAGACAAAACGGGGTTTTCGGACGAACGGACCCTTTGGGGTTGGTCCAGGGGTTTACGTGAGTACCCTGAACAACCCCGGTCATTTCCCAGCGTATTCATTTTCGGCCGAAAATCGTAAAAATCGCAAGGCTATAGCCTTGCGTTTTGCGATTTTCGGTCGAAAATAAGTTGGTGTCTCCGATTTCGAACAAACTCACAGATTACCTTCATTCAGGGACCAAAAACACATAGCAAGTCCTAGAGTCCTATTCCGGACTTGGTCAGCGAGAAATCGGGCCCTAAGCCACCCTGCCCGAACACATTGCACGCTACCAGGAGTACTGCATTTCTTCGCAGTCAAACCGGGTTGTCGGACGAACTGACCCTTGGGGGTTAGTCCAGGGGTTAGTCCAGGGGTACGTTAGAGTACCCCTAAACAACCCCCGGTCATTTCGGAGCGTATTCATTTTCGGCCAAAAATCGTAAAAATCGCTAGGCTATAGCCTTTGCGTTTTTGAGATTTTCGGTCGGAAAATAATTGTCTCCGATTTCGAACCAAACTAACAGGGTATTACCTTCATCTGGGACCAACAAACACATAGCAAGTCCTAGGAGTCCTATTCCGGACTTGGTCAGCGAGGAAATCGGTCCCTAAGCCACCCTGCCCGAACACATTGCACGCTACCAGGAGTACTGCATTTCCTCGCAGACAAACCGGGTTTTCGGACGAACTGACCCTTGGGGGTTGGTCCAGGAAGCAGTTAGAGTACCCTAAACAACTCCCGGTCATTTCGTAGCGTATTCATTTTCGGCCAAAAATCGTAAAATCGCAAGGCTATAGCCTTTGCGTTTTTGCGATTTTCGGTCGGATAATTGTCTCCGATTTCGACCAAACTCACAGATTACCTTTATCTGGGACCAACAAACACATAGCAAGTGCTAGAGTCCTATTCCGGACTTGGTCAGCGAGGCAATCGGGCCCCTAAGCCACCCTGCCCGAACACATTGCACGCTACCAGGAGTACTGCATTTCCTCGCAGACAAACCGGGTTTTCGGACGAACTGACCCGGGGGTTGGTCCAGGATACGTTAGCGTACCCTGAAAAACCCCGGTCATTTCGTAGCGTATTCATTTTTCGGCCGGACAATCGTATAAATCGCAAGGCTATAGGCCTTTTGCGTTTTGATTTTCGGTCGGAAAATAATTGTCTCCGATTTCGACTAAACTCACAGATTACCTTCATCTGGGAGCAAAGACACATAGCAAGTGCTAGGAGTCCTATTCCGGACTTGGTCAGCGAGAAATCGGGCCCTAAGCCACCCTGCCCGAACACATTGCACGCTACCAGGAGTACTGCATTTCCTCGCGGACAAACCGGGTTTTCGGACGAACTGACCCTTGGGGGTTGGTCCAGGGATACGTTAGCGTACCCCTGAAAAAGCCCCGGTCATTTCGGAGCGTATTCATTTTCGGCCAAAAATCGTATAAATCGCAAGGCTATAGCCTTTGCGTTTTTGAGATTTTCGGTCGAAAAATAATTGTCTCCGATTTCGACCAAACTCACAGATCACCTTCATCTGGGACCAACAAACACATAGCAAGTCCTAGGAGTCCTATTCCAGACTTGGTCAGCGGAAATTGCACGCTACCAGCCGCGGACCACTGCCCGAACAGCATACCCTGAAAACCCCCCGGTCATTTCGGTCGGCCCAAAATCGTAAAAATGCAAAGGCTATAGCCTTTGCCGTTTTTGAGATTTTCGGTCGGAAAATAATTGTCTCCGATTTCGACCAAACTCACAGATTACCTTCATCTGGGACCAACAAACACATAGCAAGTCCTAGGAGTCCTATTCCAGACTTGGTCAGCGAGGAAATCGGGCCCTAAGCCACCCTGCCCGAACACATTGCACGCTACCAGGAGTACTGCATTTCCTCGCAGACAAACCGGGTTTTTCGGACGAACTGACCCTTGGGGTTGGTCCAGTTTACGTTAGAAGTCCCCTGCACAACCCCGGTCATTTCGGAGCGTATTCCGTTTCGGCCCAAAATCGTAAAAATCGCAAAGGCTATAGCCTTTGCGTTTTTGAGATTTTGGTCGGAAAATACTTGTCTCCGATTTCGACCAAACTCACAGGTTACCTTCATCTGGGACCAAAAGACACATAGCAAGTCCTAGGAGTCCTATTCCGGACTTGGTCAGCGAGGAAATCGGGCCCTAAGCCACCCTGCCCGAACACATTGCACGCTACCAGGAGTACTGCATTTCCTCGCAGACAAACCGGGTTTTCGGACGAACTGACCCTTGGGGGTTGTTCCAGGTTTACGTTAGAAGACCCCTGCACAACCCCCGGTCATTTCGGAGCGTATTCCGTTTCGGCCGAAAATCGTAAAAATCGCAAGACTATAGCCTTTGCGTTTTTGAGATTTTTGGTCGGAAAATAATGGTCTCCGATTTCGACCAAACTAACAGGTTACCTTCATCTGGGACCAAAAAACACATAGCAAGTCCTAGGAGTCCTATTCCGGACTTGGTCAGCGAGGAAATCGGGCCCTAAGCCACCCTGCCCGAACACATTGCACGCTACCAGGAGTACTGCATTTCCTCGCAGACAAACCGGGTTTTCGGACGAACTGACCCTTGGGGGTTGGTCAAGGGGTACGCTAGAGTACCCCTGAACAACCCCCGGTTATGTCGGAGCGTATTCATTTTCGGCCAAAAATCGTAAAAATGCAAAGGCTATAGCCTTTGCGTTTTTGTGATTTTCGGCCGAAAATAAATTGTCTCCGATTTCGACCAAACTCACAGGTTACCTTCTTCTGGGACCAGAAAACACATAGCAAGTCCTAGGAGTCCTATTCCGGACTTGGTCAGTGAGGAAATCGGGCCCTAAGCCACCCTGCCCGAACACATTGCACGCTACCAGGAGTACTGCATTTCCTCGCAGACAAACCGGGTTTTCGGACGAACTGACCCTTGGGGTTGGTCAGGGTACGTTAGAGTACCCTGAACAACCCCGTCATTTCGGAGCGTATTCATTTTCGGCCCAAAATCGTAAAAATCGCAAAGGCTATAGCCTTTGCGTTTTTGCGATTTTCGGTCGGAAAATAATTGTCTCCGATTTCGACCAAACTCACAGATTACCTTCATCTGGGACCAAAAACACAAAGCAAGTCCTAGGAGTCCTATTCCGGACTTGGTCAGCGAGGAAATCGGGCCCTAAGCCACCCTGCCCGAACACATAGCACGGTACCAGGAGTATTGCATTTGCTCGCAGACAAACCGGGTTTTCGGACGAACTGACCCTCAGGGGTTGGTCTAGGGGTACGCGAGAGTCCCCCAGCACAACCCCCGTCATTTCGGAGAATATTCATTTTCGACCGAAAATCGTAAAAATGCAAAGGCTATAGCCTTTGCGTTTTTGCGATTTTCGGTCGGAAAGAACTTGTCTCCGATTTCGACCAAACTCAAAGGTTACCTTCTTCTGGGACCAAAAAACACAAAGCAAGTCCTAGGAGTCCTATTCCGGACTTGGTCAGCGAAGAAATCGGTCCCTAAGCCACCCTGCCCGAACACATTGCACGCTACCAGGAGTACTGCATTTCCTCGCAGACAAACCGGGTTTTCGGACAAACTGACCCTTGGGGTTGGTCAGGGGTACGTTAGAGTCCCCTGCACAACCCAGTCATTTCGGAGAATATTCATTTTCGGCCGAAAATCGTAAAAATGCAAAGGCTATAGCCTTTCCGTTTTGAGATTTTCGGTCGAAAAAAATTGTCTCCGATTTCGACCAAACTCACAGGATTACCTTCATCTGGGACCAAAAACACAAAGCAAGTCCTAGGAGTCCTATTCCGGACTTGGTCAGCGAGAAATCGGGCCCCTAAGCCACCCTGCCCGAACACATTGCACGCTACCAGGAGTACTGCATTTCCTCGCAGACAAACCGGGTTTTCGGACGAACTGACCCTTGGGGGTTGGTCTAGGTTTACGTTAGAAGACCCCTGCACAACCCCGGTCATTTCGGAGCGTATTCATTTTCGGCCCAAAATCGTAAAAATGCAAAGGCTATAGCCTTCGCGTTTTTGCGATTTTCGGTCGAAAAATAATTGTCTCCGATTTCGACCAAACTCACAGACGACCTTATTCTGGGACCAAAAAACACAAAGCAAGTCCTAGGAGTCCTATTCCGGACTTGGTTAGTGACAAAATAGGGCCCTAAGCCACCCTGCCCGAACACATTGCGCGCTATCAGGAGTACTGCATTTCCTCGCAGACAAACCGGGTTTTCGGACGAACTGACCCTTGGGGGTTGGTCTAGGGGTACGTGAGAGTCCCCCAGCAAAACCCCCGTCATTTCAGAGAATATTAATTTTCGGCCTAAAATCGTAAAAATCCAAAGGCTATAGCCTTTGCGTTTTCATGATTTTCAGTCGAAAAACAATTGTCTCCGATTTCGACCAAACTCACAGGGGACCTTCTTCTGGGACCAAAAAACACAAAGCAAGTCCTAGGAGTCCTATAGCGGACTTCGTAAGTGACAAAATTGGCCCCTAAGCCACCTCGCCCGAACACATTGCGCGCTATCAGTAAAACTGCATTTTCTCGCAGACAAACCGGGTTTTCGGACGAAGTGGCCCTTGGGGGTTGGTCAAGGGGTACGTGAGAGTCCCCCACCACAACCCCTGTCATTTCGGAGAATATCAAATGTCGGACCAAAATCGTAAAAATGCAAAGGCTATAGCCTTTGCGTTTTCATGATTTTTGGCCGAAAAAAAATTGTCTCCGATTTCGACCAAACTCACAGGGAACCCTCGGGGGTTGGTCAAGAGGAAGTTAAAGTGCCCCTGCACAACCCCCGTCACTTTGGAGCAAAATTTATTTTCGGCCCAAAATCGTCAAAATGCAAAGGCTATAGCCTAAGAACAATTGTCTCCGATTTCGACCAAACTCACAGGCGACCTTCTTCTGGGACAAAAAAACACAAAGCAAGTCCTAGGAGTCCTATACCGGACTTAATAAGTGACAAAATTGGCCCCTAAGCCACCTCGCCCGAACACATTGCGCGCTCTCAGGAAAACTGCATTTCCTCGCAGACAGACCGAGTGTTCGGACGAAGTGGTCCTTGGGGGTTGGTCAAGGGGTACGTGAGAGTCCCGCAGCACAACCCCTGTCATTTCGGAGAATATAAAATTTCGGCCTAAAATCGTAAAAATGCAAAGGCTATAGCCTTGCCGTTTTTGCGATTTTCAGTCGAAAAACAATTGTCTCCGATTTCGACCAAACTCACAGGGGACCTTCTTCTGGGACCAAAAAACACAAAGCAAGTCCTAGGAGTCCTATAGCGGACTTCGTTAGTGACAAAATTGGCCCCTAAGCCATCTCGCCCTAACACATTGCGCGCTATCAGGAAAACTGCATTTCCTCGCAGACAAACCGGGTGTTCGGACGAACTGACCCTTGGGGGTTGGTCTAGGGGTACGTGAGAGTCCCCCAGCACAACCCCTGTCATTTCGGAGAATATTAAATTTCGGACCAAAATCGTAAAAATGCAAAGGCTATAGCCTTGCCGTTTTTGCGATTTTCGGTCGAAAAACAATTGTCTCCGATTTCGACCAAACTCACAGGGGACCTCCTTCTGGGACCAAAAAACACAAAGCAGGTCCTAGGAGTCCTATACCGGACATCGTTAGTGACAAAATAGGCCCCTAAGCCACCTCGGCCGAACACATAGCGCGCTTTTAGGGAAACTGCATTTCCTCGCAGAGAAACCGGGTTTGCGGACGAACTGACCCTTGGGGTTGGTCTAGGGGTACGTGAGAGTGCCCCAGCACAACCCCGTCATTTGGGAGAATATTTATTTTCGGCCCAAAATCGTAAAAATGCAAAGGCTATAGCCTTGGCGTTTTGCGATTTTCGGTCGAAAACAATTGTCTCCGATTTCGACCAAACTCACAGGGGACCTTCTTCTGGGACCAAAAAACACAAAGCAAGTCCTAGGAGTCCTATAGCGGACTTCGTTAGTGACAAAATTGGCCCCTAAGCCATCTCGCCCTAACACATTGCGCGCTATCAGGAAAACTGCATTTCCTCGCAGACAAACCGGGTGTTCGGACGAACTGACCCTTGGGGGTTGGTCTAGGGGTACGTGAGAGTCCCCCAGCACAACCCCTGTCATTTCGGAGAATATTAAATTTCGGACCAAAATCGTAAAAATGCAAAGGCTATAGCCTTTGCGTTTTCATGATTTTCGGCCGAAAAAAAATTGTCTCCGATTTCGACCAAACTCACAGGGAACCCTCGGGGGTTGGTCAAGAGGAAGTTAAAGTGCCCCTGCACAACCCCCGTCACTTTGGAGCAAAATTTATTTTCGGCCCAAAATCGTCAAAATGCAAAGGCTATAGCCTTGCCGTTTTTGCGATTTTCGGTCGAAAAACAATTGTCTCCGATTTCGACCAAACTCACAGGGGACCTTCTTCTGGGACCAAAAAACACAAAGCAAGTCCTAGGAGTCCTATAGCGGACTTCGTTAGTGACAAAATTGGCCCCTAAGCCATCTCGCCCTAACACATTGCGCGCTATCAGGAAAACTGCATTTCCTCGCAGACAAACCGGGTTTTCGGACGAAGTGGCCCTTGGGGGTTGGTCAAGGGGTACGTGAGTGTCCCGCAGCACAACCCCTGTCATTTCGGAGAATATTAAATTTCGGACCAAAATCGTAAAAATGCAAAGGCTATAGCCTTTGCGTTTTTGCGATTTTCGGTCGAAAAACAATTGTCTCCGATTTCGACCAAACTCACAGGGGACCTTCTTCTGGGACCAAAAAACACAAAGCAAGTCCTAGGAGTCCTATACCGGACTTCGCTAGTGACAAAATAGGGCCCTAAGCCATCTCGCCCTAACACATTGCGCGCTATCAGGAAAACTGCATTTCCTCGCAGACAAACCGGGTGTTCGGACGAACTGACCCTTGGGGGTTGGTCTAGGGGTACGTGAGAGTCCCCCAGCACAACCCCCATCATTTCGGAGAATATTAAATTTCGGACCAAAATCGTAAAAATGCAAAGGCTATAGCCTTTGCGTTTTTATGATTTTCGGCCGAAAAAAAATTGTCTCCGATTTCGACCAAACTCACAGGAAACCCTCGGGGGTTGGTCAAGAGGAAGTTAAAGTGCCCCTGCACAACCCCCGTCACTTTGGAGCAAAATTTATTTTCGGCCCAAAATCGTCAAAATGCAAAGGCTATAGCCTTGGCGTTTTTGCGATTTTCAGTCAAAAAACAATTGTCTCCGATTTCGACCAAACTCACAGGAGGACCTTCTTCTGGGACCAAAACACAAAGCAAGTCCTAGGAGTCCTATACCGGACTTCGTTAGTGACAAAATAGGCCCCTAAGCCATCTCGCCTAACACATTGCGCGCTATCAGGAAAACTGCATTTCCTCGCAGACAAACCGGGTGTTCGGACGAACTGACCCTGGGGGGTTGGTCTAGGGGTACGTGAGAGTCGCCCAGCACAACCCCCGTCATTTCGGAGAACATTAATTTTGCCTCAAAATCGTAAAAATGCAAAGGCTATAGCCTTTGCGTTTTTATGATTTTCGGCCGAAAAAAATTGTCTCCGATTTCGACCAAACTCACAGGAAACCCTCGGGGGTTGGTCAAGAGGAAGTTAAAGTGCCCCTGCACAACCCCCGTCACTTTGGAGCAAAATTTATTTTCGGCCCAAAATCGTCAAAATGCAAAGGCTATAGCCTTGGCGTTTTTGCGATTTTCGGTCGAAAAACAATTGTCTCCGATTTCGACCAAACTCACAGGGGACCTTCTTCTGGGACCAAAAAACACAAAGCAAGTCCTAGGAGTCCTATAGCGGACTTCGTTAGTGACAAAATTGGCCCCTAAGCCACCTCGCCCGAACACATTGCGCGCTATCAGGAAAACTGCATTTCCTCGCAGACAAACCGGGTTTTCGGACGAACTGACCCTTGGGGGTTGGTCTAGGGGTACGTGAGAGTCCCCCAGCAAAACCCCCGTCATTTCAGAGAATATTAATTTCGGACCAAAATCGTAAAAATGCAAAGGCTATAGCCTTTGCGTTTTTATGATTTTTGGCCGAAAAAAAAATGTCTCCGATTTCGACCAAACTCACAGGAAACCCTCGAGGGTTGGTCAAGGGGAAGTTAAAGTGCCCCTGCACAACCCCCGTCACTTTGGAGCAAAATTTATTTTCGGCCCAAAATCGTCAAAATGCAAAGGCTATAGCCTTGGCGTTTTTGCGATTTTCGGTCGAAAAACAATTGTCTCCGATTTCGACCAAACTCACAGGGGACCTTCTTCTGGGACCAAAAAACACAAAGCAAGTCCTAGGAGTCCTATACCGGACTTCGTTAGTGACAAAATAGGCCCCTAAGCCACCTCGCCCGAACACATTGCGCGCTATCAGGAAAACTGCATTTCCTCGCAGACAAACCGGGCTTTTCGGACGAACTGACCCTCAGGGGTTGGTCTAGGGGTACGTGAGAGTCCCCCAGCACAACCCCCGTCATTTCGGAGAATATTCATTTTCGGCCCAAAATCGTAAAAATGCAAAGGCTATAGCCTTGCCGTTTTGGCGATTTTCGGTCGAAAAACAATTGTCTCCGATTTCGACCAAACTCACAGGGGACCTCCTTCTGGGACCAAAAAACACAAAGCAGGTCCTAGGAGTCCTATATCGGACATCGTTAGTGACAAAATAGGCCCCTAAGCCATCTCGCCCTAACACATTGCGCGCTATCAGGAAAACTGCATTTCCTCGCAGACAAACCGGGCCTTTCGGACGAACTGACCCTTGGGGGTTGGTCTAGGGGTACGTGAGAGTCCCCCAGCACAACCCCCGTCATTTCGGAGAATATTAATTTTCGGCCCAAAATCGTAAAAATGCAAAGGCTATAGCCTTGGCGTTTTTGCGATTTTCGGTCGAAAAACAATTGTCTCCGATTTCGACCAAACTCACAGGGGACCTTCTTCTGGGACCAAAAAACACAAAGCAAGTCCTCGGAGTCCTATACCGGACTTCGCTAGTGACAAAATAGGCCCCTAAGCCACCTCGCCCGAACACATTGCGCGCTATCAGGAAAACTGCATTTCCTCGCAGACAAACCGGGTTTTCGGACGAACTGACCCTTGGGGGTTGGTCTAGGGGTACGTGAGAGTCCCCCAGCACAACCCCCGTCATTTCGGAGAATATTAAATTTCGGACCAAAATCGTAAAAATGCAAAGGCTATAGCCTTTGCGTTTTTATGATTTTCGGCCGAAAAAAATTGTCTCCGATTTCGACCAAACTCACAGGAAACCCTCGGGGGTTGGTCAAGAGGAAGTTAAAGTGCCCCTGCACAACCCCCGTCACTTTGGAGCAAAATTTATTTTCGGCCCAAAATCGTCAAAATGCAAAGGCTATAGCCTTGGCGTTTTTGCGATTTTCGGTCGAAAAACAATTGTCTCCGATTTCGACCAAACTCACAGGGGACCTTCTTCTGGGACCAAAAAACACAAAGCAAGTCCTCGGAGTCCTATACCGGACTTCGCTAGTGACAAAATAGGCCCCTAAGCCATCTCGCCCTAACACATTGCGCGCTATCAGGAAAACTGCATTTCCTCGCAGACAAACCGGGTGTTCGGACGAACTGACCCTTGGGGGTTGGTCTAGGGGTACGTGAGAGTCCCCCAGCACAACCCCCGTCATTTCGGAGAATATTAAATTTCGGACCAAAATCGTAAAAATGCAAAGGCGGAATTTTCGGCCGAAAAAAAATTGTCTCCGATTTCGACCAAACTCACAGGGGACCTTCTTCTGGGACCAAAAAACACAAAGCAAGTCCTAGGAGTCCTATACCGGACTTCACTAGTGACAAAATAGGCCCCTAAACCACCTCGCCCGAACACATTGCGCGCTATCAGGAAAATTGCATTTCCTCGCATACAAACCGGGCTTTCCGGACGAACTGACCCTTGGGCGTTGGTCTAGGGGAACGTGAGAGTCCCCCAGCACAACCCCTGTCATTTCAGAGAATATTAATTTTCGGCCCAAAATCGTAAAAATCCAAAGGCTATAGCCTTGGCGTTTTTGCGATTTTCAGCCGAAAAAAAATGTCTCCGATTACGACCAAACTCGCAGGTTACCTCCTTCTGGGTCTAAGGAACACATAGTGAGTCCAAGGAGCTCGAAACCGGACTTCATCTGTGCGGAAATAGGCCCCTAAGTCGCTTTGCCCAGCGTTGCGCGCTATCAGAAATGATGCATTTTCCCCCTAAAAATCCTCTGTTTTCGTGAGTCCCCCAGCACAACCCCTGTCATTTTGAAAAAAATAAAATTTCGACCAAAAATCGTATTAATGCCAAGGCTATTGTCTTACTTGCTTGCGAAATGAGGCTTGACAAATGAAATCCCACTATGTTACATTGCTTACCTTGAAAAAAACACAGCTTGAAATGCAACAGCAAAAGGAGCAGCAGATACTTGAATGATGCTCGTGTAACTGATGTACATGAGCCTGGAATTAAAAGAAAAATAAGCACAACAGGAAAACTCTGGGTCAAATATTCAGAAAACTGATGAATAAAAGGGCACAACAAATTAGATGAAACTCACCATTTACTACAGCATCATTGCAATCACAATATTAAAGTAGAAATCAGAAGTAACTTCATGGGTTCTTGGAAAGTAATGCAACAAATTTTGTGTTGCTAGAACGGCAACGTAATTGGGCGACTGAGGCAAAGGGTAACACCTGGAAAAGAAGAGTTATGGTTAGAATGACAAAGACAGATGAGGATGAAGAAGTCAGAAAAGCCAAAGGTTAAAGTACAGAAAATGACATGTGAAATGAGAAATATACACCAGGTGCTGTGGGGATCACAAGCAGTTCAAAAAATTCCTAGCCCAGAGCACCGAACGAATCAGAAGGCAGCATCAAGCTTGCAGGGCATGACACAAGTAGATGACTAAAGCAAAGGTGAGGACTATAAAAGATCAGGAGAGGGACAAGCAGGTAGCAAAAGTTAGGATGGATAATGGAGCACAGCATAAACAAATTAATGAAATACAGACCTTGAGCTATTAGTCGTGTTGCAATGCAGTACCCAACACCAGAGAAGGGGTTAAAAGCTGGCCAAAATATTCCAGCATTGATCAGCAGGCCCGTCTGAGGAATCAGCATCCTGAAGAACAACCTCTGAGCCCTGAAACACGAGGCTGGCATTCTATCATAACCTAGGTGTGAGCTCAGAGCAGAGCTCATGCGCACTATGTCAGGGCGTCACCATATCAAGAAAACGAATGAAAGCGATTAACGCGACGCCTTAATTTCGGAAGAGTCAAGTGCAATCAACCTCCAGCGACCTTCAAATAGATATTCCCTACCACTTTCACTGACAGCAGCCGGATCACCGGCGGGCCCCCCGATCCTGTGTTTGTGTTTGTGTGTTTTTGTCATCGATCCTCGATCCATGCTGCAGAGGGCGCTTGATCTTCATGCTGCGCAGCGGCGCGGACTGCTCAAAACGTCGCTGACGATGAGACGGCTGGCGGAGCAGCAGGCGCGTGGGGTATTCATATCGTAGTGTGGAGTGCAGGAGTAGTGCCAGGGATTTTGCCTATACCCCGCGTCCACTTTCAGGGCACGAAGTGTCTTGACAAGTCACGGGGTAGCTCCGAACCCTCAGATGGCGTTTCAGAATGATATTGGCTCTATGCTATTAGTATACGAGCGTGTCCTGTCCGAAAATAGGTATGCGGCCCAGAGGAATGGCATTTATTTTATCACAACATTTTAATGGATTCTTTATATCACACATTGAGTTTTGACACATTGATTATTAACATACAACAACATTTACATTATCTAATGCAGACATGAAGTTTGCCAGACTCCGATTGCCGGTGCATGTATTTTTGCACCAAATTTTGATAGTATACAGGTAGGCGAAATCAATATTGAAAGGTACAATTTACAGCACATTGAAATGACACTTCGGTTTCAGAAACCTGCAGCGCCAGGATATTGTGGCAGTCAAACTAAAAACAGCAAAACATAAGTATATGGTAGAGCAGAGAGCCTGAATAAGTATTTTGAAAACAAAATTTTATGGCAATTTTTGATTAAATAAGAACAAAATCAATTTTTTGGAGAGACCAAAAATACAAATAATAATAAAAAAGGGACTATAAAAGTGAAGATATTTAGAGGAAATATAGGAGCAAAATTGTTGTTAAATGCAGAGTAGGTTTAAATCTAAAACATGTGACAATTTTGTGCTGACTTCACCACTTGGTAGAAATGGCCTTATCTCAGTCATAGATCTTATGATCTTACATTGCATTATTAATTAAAAGTTATGAAGAGCAAATGCTGGAACAGTCTGAAAATTAAAATGTATGACACATCATTTGATCCATGGCACTAATAAACTTAAGAAGCAACTCTAATGCCTGCTTTGTTTCCAAGTCCAACAAAGAATAAAACAGCAACGCAAAAAAGGATGAAATTACTTTATGATGTAATTACATAAGTGTATGAAGTATACAAAGTCAACAAGTATGCATCTGTTACTTTTAAAACGTGTTGTTGGAAAGTTCGACTTGCAAGTACCAGACCACATCTCGATGTTCTTGTGGGTTTGATTGAATATCCAATCAAAAAATACTTACAAGTCAATTGAAGCTAGAATTTACTCGGGCAGGCCAGTTCCCCAACGCCTGAAAACAGTCTTCCATTGCTTTTCAGCCAGAAACCTTAAAACTATTTGGAGCAAAAACTGAATTTCAACTTATTGAGGCTTTCCCAGATTTCCAACATACAATCTACTTCAGATTCACTTACATCTGCAAACATGCTGACAGGGTCTCTTAAGCACATGGAAAGTCATAACAAATTCATTATTTGGTTGTGTAAAAAAACTGAATTTTCAGAGATGGCATCTGACATCTTATTAGGGGCACCAAGACCATTTGGGAATAGCGTAGCAAGCCCTTTTTGAAACTATACTTACACCCCGTTTAACCCAATTTTATTCTTTTATTTTTCTTTCCTATCCCTTTCTTGCCCTTTCCCTTCCTTTTTTCTTCCCCCTTTTCTTCCTTATTCACCTCATTTTTCTCTCTCTTCCATCCCCTTTCTCCCTTTCCGTCACCCCCCTCTAACACACAATCAGGATGTACAAAATGAATTACATATTACCAATGACAGCACTGAGAGAAAAAAATAAATGGTTCCGTATTATTGAAGAGAAAAGTTATGTTAGCTGGTCAAAGTCCGATACTAGCTTTCAACGATTTTGAATCCAAACATCTTCAGTCAAAGGTTTTGATGATTGCTTCTCAAAAAGAAAAAGGAAAAAGATTGCAAAATAAAGTAAAACAAATTCTGAAAATAACAATAATAAAAAGAATGCTTAAACCCAACCATCGTTTCTACGCCTAGATTCACAATCCAAGACACTACACTTTTAGAAAGTCAATGACCAACTAATTATGTAACAACCATACCAAATCCATATTAATATTGCACAACCACATTTAAAGATATAATCATTTTCCAAATATTACAAAGTATACTATACAAAACAGTTCCATTTACAAATTCATTTACAAATAACATTCTGAATCAGTTTTTTTTTAAACTATATAGTATATTACTTTGCCATTTCATGTTTTTAGTACTGCAGTTTTTGTTCCCTCTCATTGCAGAAAGCGATTGCTTGGAAATTTCTGAAGCCAACATAGAGTAATATACAAACAAGAATGAAACAAATGCATCTGGATATTGCAAGTAAATTGTGGGCACTAAACAATGAATTAATTTAGACAAATGAACCACACACATATGGTCAAGAGAAGTTAAGCTTTGGACTCCACTAGCTGCTATATATATGAATATATATACACAAATGTGAAGCTGCCCTTACATCATACATTTCATTTTACATTTTGTACAAAAATACTTATGTGTTCTATGGACATGGAGTTCAAAAACTCACTTTAAAAATGTGGAATAGAGTTCAACACAATAACAAAAGAAATTTTGGCAGCAGCCCATATGCATATTAATTGGTCCTTCACAAAAGGGATCTTTTCCCCCAAATTATTCCTCAGAATCCTGAGATACAATTCTAAAATGTCTTGACATGTGTTTTACCTTTTACATTCTTGAGGAAAACACTTGAAATCAAATGAGGAGACGGAACTTTGGGATTAAACTATTTTCCTCAAGCAATCCATCTGAAACATACCTATAACATTTTTTAAATGCAAAATAAGAATATATTTTGCAAATACAATGAGGCTCTTTGATTGGCTCAATGGTGAGGCACATGGGTGAGAGGCAAACTGTGAAACGTTGCGTGATCCAGCACGCTGTGAAAACAAGATAGGAGAGGAAGCCCTTGGCCATTCTGTTCTTAAATAAAATACTTTGACAGAACATGGATCAACAAAGCTGCCAAACTTTACTGAGACCAACAAACTGAATGTAATATTTTCAAATTAAGTAAAATCAGACTAGCACACAGCATCAATTAATAAAGAGGCGTATTGAACATATAAATAAAATAGATAAATTAATAAACATAGATAAATAAATAAATAAATACATCAATAAATAAATGGTGTAGCTAGTGTGATTGATAAATAACAGTAAGTAGCAGCAACACAACCCACAACTTAAGAGATTGGTCCTGGCAGGTCACAGTAAAATCTGGATAGAAAGAATAAGCACAGAAAGCAAAGGGTGCAAAGGGCACCTCACCCATAAACATCACACAATTGCTCTCAATAAGGAAGTCTAAAAAACAAGATGTTTAACTGTTACTTTCCTTTTGTTTCCTAAACAGAGCAAAATAATTACAAGTAGTCATCATCAGGGGGTGGTGGTGGCCTCCATGTACCAGGAGTAAGAAGACCAGTTGGAGTTGGTATGCTCTGATTCCTATCCTGCTCTGCAGCCAGGATGGAAGCAGCCTTGTAGTTGATGGGTCCATAGGAACGGTAGTCAACATCTGCATAGTCCAAGTCAGAAAACTCTGGACGGTAAGGCTGCAGAAAAGGACAAAGATAAATGCGTTAGTAACTGATTGTCAAAAGAGTTCAAAACAAGGGATGTAAATAAAATTATATCCTTGAAAAAAAATCCAAAGTCACATTATTAATATTAATGATTGAGGCAGAGGAGGAGGCATTACTACACACATCACATATTACACACGCCAATGAAGAAGCAACAGCACATCATCATATTGCAACACACAGAATAACTGTTTTTCTGGAAGGTTAACGGTAGGGACACAGCTCCAAAATTTCAGCCATGTCTACACCAGATTGATTCTCATAGGTCAAGACTCTTAAAAATAAGTAAACAATATGTCAGTTTCCTTACCTTAAATGCATTCTGGCGCACACACTTAACTCTGTCTCACACATCTATCTCTTGACCTACATCGTGGAACTTAAGCACTGCATGGTCCAGGTCCATATCCAGGTCTAAGTCATTGTGTTCACTATATAAAGGTGGGACTGGCCTCTCCCGGTCCTTGTGGCTGTGGTGGAGACTGTTGGCATAGTTCCTTCTACCTCCTCCACCTCCTCCTCCACCACCTCCTCCTCCTCCTCCTCCTCCTCCTCCTCCTCCACCGCCACCGCCGGAGAGGCCTCTTCTAGTCCCGATAATGTCTGAATAAATGGCACTACTATTGGTGTCCACCAGTCCGCCGTAGCTGGGCGGCTGCGAGTAGGGGAGGGGGGGAATGGACGGTGGGAGGGACGAGGCGGGGGCGCCGCCGCCGAGGCTGCGCGCGATTGCCGGCACCGAGATCTGGCCGTGGCCGAGGCCGTGGCCCGGTCGCCGCGGCAGCGACGCGCACGACGACAGCCTCTGCTGGTGGTGGTTGTTGGCCGCGGCCTGCTGCTGCTGCTTGTGCCGCGACGGCGGCCTCTGGAGCGTGGCGCTGTGGCCGTAGCCGAGGCCGTGGCTCTGCCGCGACACGAGCGTCGTCTCGCCTAGCGCGGCGTGGAGGCCGTGGTGGCCGAGGCCAAGGGGTGAGCCCAGGGCCGGGCCCGAGGACAGCTGGTAGAGCGGGTGCTGCAGGTGGCTCTGGCTGAGGTGCAGAGTCTGTGGAGAGGAGAGGAGGCACACACACTGGGTTAGTCGAGTTAGTCAAGCCAAGCAGACAGGGTGGAAAGGAAACGAGGTTGGGCGTGGGCTTAAGGCTGCTGCCGGTCCTGACCGCAGAACCTAACTGGTCGATCAAATCGAAATACAGAGGCGGATATTGTCTACAGCTGCAAGGCGACGCTCTACGTTGCCGGGATAGAGGGCGCGGGGTGGGTAGCTTACCGGGTCTCGTTGGGCATGGCCTTGATCGCCGTGCAGAGGGTCACAGGCGGAGGCGGCCGAGGCCGGGGAGGAGGACGCGACATTGGGCACGATGGGGATGGGGACGTTCTGGTAGGTGTGTTTCGTGCCGGCGGACGTGGACGCGGACACCCTGCCGCCGCTCGGCGCTGTCGCCTTCCTGGGCGCGGGCGTCGGGGGCGTGGCGGCCGCCGAGGCCGCGGCGCGGGCGCGCTCGCCGTGCACCGCGCAGTTGGGGTTGACGTTGAGGAGCTGCTGCTGCTGCTGCTGCTGCGGGAGCGGCGCGGCGCCCACAGACAGCTTGCGGATGGCGACGTTGGCGACGCTGGCCACTAGCGCCGGGCTGGTCAGGCTGGGCGCGCTTCCGGCCTTGCTGAGGCCCGCCAGCCCGGCCAGCCCGAATGACTCGTTGTCGTCCGCGGCGCTCCGCGACACACTGCGCGCCACGGGCCGCACGGGCCGCACGCAAAGCGACACGGAGTGCGCCCGCGCCGGCTTGAGCGGCCTGAAGCCCGCGGCCTTGGGCGCCGCCGCCGTGTGCAGCGCCGTCGTCGAGGACGCCGTCGCGGGGGCGGCCGACGCCAGGGGCGCCGCGGCGCCGTCCGGGCGGAAGGGGTGCGGGTGCAGGCGCAGCGACCGGAACTGGCGCTCGGGCTCCGGCGGGGCGCTGGCGCTCTTGGGCGCGCCCACGCCGAGGTTGGACGAGCGGCGGCGCAGCGAGTTGAAGCAGCGGGTCGTCGAGCGGGACGAGCCGTAGCCGGACGACTGGCCGTCCACGTCGCACAGGCTGTGCTGGCTCAGGTCGCTGCCCGGCCGCGAGGAGGGCCGGGGCGCGGGGCTGCGGGGGGCGGCCGGGGGCGGCGCGGGGGGCCGGGGCGGGGGTGCGGGCTGCGGGGCAGGCATCACACACTACAGCACAAGCAGGGCAGGCAAGAGCACACTATAGCGCGTCAGCACAAAGCCTCGAAACACAAAAAAATAATTAAACAAAAAAAGAAACAGTTAAAACCAAACACAAACTTGTATTAATAGTAATGCTAACGGTAACAACACAAGCTTCTAAGCAAAGGACAGGCCGGGCATGCTCCCTCTGTCTCTAGTGCAAGTCTAGAGGGGCTACTGTTATGGTTGTGAACGGTGCTATAGACAGCTACTAAGATGTCAGTCAGTCAGTCAGTCAGTCAGTCAGTCAGTCAGTCAGTCAGTCAGTCTCTCTCTCTCTCTCTCTCTCTCTCTCTCTCTCTCTCTCTCTCTCTCTCTCTCTCTCTCTCTCTCTCTCAGACACATCTTTGGTACGCATGTCATTGAAAGACGAAAATTGTTTTCAGCACCTTTTCTTTGTAAACAAAATTATCAGTACCAGTATTTTAAAAGTACCTGGCTCGAGAAAAAAAGGGGGTCGCGGTTGAGGGATTCGGGAGGGGAGGCCAATCAACGGGTTAGAAATCTCTCTCTAAGTGTGCACGTACCACGAGGCAGCCTGTGCGTTTCATGTGACTTCTCACTGGTGATCGAAAGCCGGCTGCCGCACGAGGCGCGGCTACAGGGCCAAGACAAGTCCTTTATAAGTAAGCAGCTTTGCCTCACTTTCAAATACATATGCAATTACGGAATATATGTAAGATAAAAATATCCCCCAGGACCAGAAACGTCGTAACTCGTATTTACAACAGCATCGTTACAAATTATTTAAACTTTTGGACGAGTGTTATTATACTACAAGGGCGAAAAAGGAAAAGTTTCTAGATTGTGAGCATTCGTTTTGAGTAAGGGAGCTGGCAAAGCACACTCGCATTCTCTAGAAAGCGAAAGAAAAAAAATGAAAAAGAAAAAAACAACAATGCGAAATCAAATGAAACTTACATCCCACATAGAGAGTGGTTAAACGGCTGTTTCAAACGAACGGTTTGGGACCGCCGGGCTACGTGTGATAACGGGCTGCAGGGATGGACAAAAAAGTTTCATGTAACTGTCCCCTTTCTCCAATATCGTTCTTCAATTGGTATCGTCCACGCAATACTTTTAAGCGGTGACATACTACTTACTAAGAAATGAAAACTGTGCACCAAATTATAACTAAAAAGTGAACACTAAGTTTACCACTACATACGAAACAATTTTGGAATAAAATAACGAATCTCACGGAGAAGCTTGGGTGCAGAGCGCACGACCATAATTTCGACGTCAAAAATAGGTTCATGCAGCAGAACGACCAGAGGCAGAGGTGACCAGAGCAGCTTAAAAACTGTTTGTACCCCGTTATGTACCCGGAAATGAGAACAGGGGAGGGGGGGGGGGGGCAAAGAAAAGGTTCCGGGTCATAGAGATCGAGGTCCTGCCGTGTGGTAAGTACAGCACGCTCCCCGACTGCACAACGCCCACCCACTCCCCTCCCAAATAGTTGCCCCGGCGCTGTCCATTTGCTTTATTACTGTTTCAGCGCAAAATTATCTGAAAACAACAGTCGGGAGAGAGACGGAGGGGAGGGCGGCGCGGCGCGGCGCGTCCCGAGGGGTTCCTACCTTATTGGGGGCGTTCTGAATGCCGTGGAAGGGCAGGTTCTCGTAGAAAGCTTTGCCGTCAGCATCCGGCTGGAGCAAGGCGTCGTTGGCGGCATTGTTCCTGTCCTTGGCTTTGTCCATGCCGATGGAGGGGTTGGGGCCTGCAAGCAGACGGGCGCAGCGTAAGACAGTCGTCGTCCCGGGCGCGCCGGGCCGGGCCGGGCCGGGCGCGGGGAGAAACTTTAGGGTGAGCCTGGTAGCAGAAGCGTGCGCAAAGTTGGACGTGATGGCCATTTTCATTTTGTACAGAGCGTGGCGAGGAGGCGCGAGTGGCACCTCGCGCCTCGGCGGCGTAAGGGAGGAGAGTGATGCGAGTAGGAGAGAGAGAGGAGAGAGAGGAGATAGAGCACTCGGGAGTGTTACATGCGACTCTGTCTCCTTTTTTTCCCCTTTAATCTCTCTATCCATCTCGCAATCCGCTTTCCTCCCAGACCACTACCACACGCGGGTGCTGTGACCCACGACGACACTGTCGCAAACTTTGAGCAATACCTCTGTATAGCGCGACAGTGTCGAGAGCCAGCACCTTGCTAGGTAAACGTCGCTTTTCGCTCGCTACGTATAATATACAGCTGTAACCAGTATTTTCTACATAGAAAATGCACCTTTTTCCACCCGCCTCCAGAGGTAAGTAAAATATATATACAAAGATTTATTTTACAATCTCATGGGGGAGAAAATCAACATAAAACTGCTGAAGGAAATGAAAGGAAAATTAAAATGGCGAAGTAACAGGGCAAGTTTTTTAACTTGCTCCCTCACCTCGATGGATTGCCTCACCTGCTCCCGGCTTCTTGCGCTTTCTAGAGCCACCGGGATTCGCCGCCACGTCTAGCCTCTTGAACGTGACCACTAACATGACAACATGGAACACAACAGACCATGCAGAGTTACGAACAAGCGTCTAGAAACGACAATCATGAGAGAAACACACTTATCATACAAAATGTTATGAAATCCACAGGTTCCCTCGGCGGAGTGATGAAGCATATCATATATATATAAACATGTATAGAAGCGCAGGTGACATTGCAAGCGTATACCGAGTGCATTCCAACGAACTGTCTTACTAGCGGCATGAGGTGACAATTATGTGGGTAACGATGAGACGCAGAGGTCTACATTTCCAGAATTCAACCAAGCAAGAGATACAAATGCGACATGCAACATACATACTGGTCAGACTCAGGCGGGAGAACAATGTACATTGACACGCCAAGTTCATCCAAGAAACATACGCCCCGTGACATTCTTCTTTGTATAATTGACCGAACCTGGTGCTACAAAGACCGAAATGTCCGTTTTCTTCCACCAGCGAGACGAGACCCGCCACCGAGACAGCTCTTTTGCAGTACAGCAGCGCGATGTGCCCCTTCACCAACCACGCACCACGAGTGCCGCAGAGGTGCGAGTGCCACGAGGGGAGCCACAAACGACCACCACAAGTGGATGCCACGAGAAGTACCACGATTGAGTACCACAGATGAAATCCACCAAGGGTCGCTCGACCGAGTATCTCAATCGGGTACCACAAGTGGATGCCACGACCGGGTGGGCTACCGCGGGCCCGGGCCCTTACCTCCTGACTTGCTGTGGAACACGCCGGGCAGGGTGTCCCCCCTCTTGGAGCTATAGCTATTCCTGCCGTTTTGGTCGCAGTTGGAGAACATCTGGCGGATCCTGTTGGCCCTGGAGTGCTGGTTCGTTTCGTCCGCGGGCTGCAGCGGCTGCGGCTGCAGCGTCGTCAGGCTGGCGGCCCGCTTCCGACGCTTCTGCTTCTTCGGGGCCGGCGGATTCAAGGCTGGGGTGCTACTGCAGTTCGCGTTGTTGTTGGCCACGCTGTTGTTATTGTTGTTGTTGTTGTTGGCCTCGCTGTCAGGCAGGCGCGACAGACTGAGGCTGTGTGCGCCGTTGACGTGCACCATGACTCCCGGCCTCAGTGGCCACTTGCCCTGGCGGCCTAGGCGGCTGGCGGGGCTGGCGGCGCCCCCGGGGCTGCCCGCGGGGGAGGCGGCGCCCTCGCCGGGGCTGCCGGGGCTGCCGGGGCCGCGGCCGGGGCCCGGCGATGGGGCGCCGTCGGGCGGCGGGGCGCTGGCGTCGCCCTCGGGACTGGCGGGGGGTAAACACACAGGCGGGTGACTACGAGTGGGTGGAGAGGGTCGCCGAGTCGCGGCTGGCGTTGGCGATTGAAAAAAGAAAATCTCCTTCGAAACACTGCGATGTACACTGGCAGCATTATGCCATTTAGCATCATTCTCCTCTCGCACTCGAACTCGGGAGATTCCGCCAACACAGACAAACGAATTCCAAGAGAACATCGTAGTCAGGCAGATTTCTTTCACGCTAACGGCCGCTCTGACTCAGCAGTTATTGAAAAAGGAGCATGCCTTACAGGGGCAGGGAACTATTAGGACTGAAAACTGGGAAGGGCTAGCAACTATGGGAATTTGTTTAGCAGGGGGCAAGGTTAAAAATAGTTAAAGAGTAATACTACCCCTTAAAAGAGCCGGTGCCAAATATAAAAGGAAAATAGAGTGAGTAGGTGAGCTGTTATAATCAAAACCACGAAGCCAAAATGTTTGTACATAAAGTAAAAATGAACTATGGGAGTATGGTTTGGATAGAACTCGGAAGAAAGTGGCATATACTAAAGGCTTCAAAAGCTGGTCTGAAAGAATATTTGACAGAAATCTGAGAGAGGGTTCTGTGCAAGAGAGAAATCTCTTCAAACCACAAGGGTTAGAGTGGTTAGAGGTTGCAATTTTTTTTTAAATACTCAGCAGCTCAAGCAAGCATACACTATCATTCAATACAAGGCATTAGCATTGAGCGCTGCGTGAATGGGGTGGAATTGGGCCAAACCGATAGGGAACCAATCCAGAGGGATCTCAAAACACTTTCATAATAAAAACAGTCCGAATTTTGGGGGTATAAAATAAATGTGGTTGGTCTACAAAGATGTTAATTTGGGGCTCACCAAGAATATAGACCAGAAAAATAAGTTAAAGAGCAAAAATGCGCTTGAAATGTACTTACTACAGTAACTGTTGGCCATAGAGATTCGCCACGAATCTCTCATAGCTGCATAAAATGGCAGACGCAAAGAATTTGGTTAGTGTGGTGGAATATTGCTAAGCAAAAGCGGACCAGACAAAATTAAGGACAGGAGGGGTGGTGACGGCGAGAAGGGGAAAAGTTAGCGAAAAGGGCTAAAAGAGTTATACCTAGCAGATTAGTAAAAGTGGGTAGTAGGTGTGGGTAAAAGGAACGAAGTTGAGACGCGTTACATATCGCAGTCTAGCGCGCGCGTGAACTCGACAGGGGGAACACCTACCCCTGTGCTCAATACTATGTGTATTATTTTGTTTGCATTGGGGCATTTTTGCTCGAATGGTATAATACAGATACATCATTTTTTGCTTGGGGTCTAATAAACTTAAAGGAACTTACTTTTGTCTCTCTTCCAGCTCCACGGGGTTATTATCTATAAAAGAAAGTTGGAGAAGCAAAATGCATGAGTTTGTTAGTTATTAAAAAAAAAACAAGTATATTTTAAATGTCCTTCTCAGGGATGAATGTTATTAGTTCCCATTGAAGTCAAATACCAGTCAACCACACAACAAATGAATGCACAAGCTTCAAAGATACTTCACTCATTCTCATTCGTTAGAAAGAGCACCTCAGCGGTAAAATGCAGTCAGGAAAGCAACTTTCCCGAAAACAGACCTAAGATTGTCTCTGCGTCTCGAGCATCATGCTTGTAAAGTAAGGAATAATAATACTTCAACGGCTACGGAACCGATGACTGTCTCTTACTAGATACATTATAGAAGCCTACCGATACTTGCAAATGACGCAGGCTTACCCACTTTGTGTAAGAAGAGTGGGGCTACAAGTTCCTCACAAGTGCCGTGGGACGAATTAATTAAATCCATGCACAAGCAAGACCTCACGTAATAATCCCTACATGCCCGCATGGATGTGGTGAACATACATACGTGGCTTCGAATAAGTGTAACTTGAATATTAACTTAATAAGATTTATTTAAATTGCTCATGCTAAACTGAACGATTTCAACAACAAAAATATTTGGTTAGAAAAACAACATGGCATCCGCCTGAAGCCGAGAGAAAGTAAGTTAGCACTGATTGTTGAAGCAAACGCAGAATACAAGAATTCTTTTCCAACTTACCTTTAGGTGTAAGAGGTTTTAGTAAGAGATTTAAAAAAATTCTCGGCGTGACAACTACAAAACAACGTCGTTACCGACAGTAAAGGAAATAAAAACGGGGACAGAAAATGTAATCACTTTCAAACGGCCGCCTGCCTGGATCCTAAGCAGCGTGTCTGTTTCCTCCCCACAATGATGATGCCCTAGTTTGGTAATAATTATCGTCCATTAGCTACTCACATTTGTCCGCTGCCCGCTTTCGTCTGCACACAAGGATGATGATGATGCAGATGATGAGAACCATGATGATGGTGCTGACCACCACGGCGATGATGATGACGAGGTTGTCGTTCTCTAGCCGCTTCCACCAGCTCAGGTTACCTGCAGGTGGACGGCATAAACGGCTGTTATTTTCTGGAAAGCGACGATGGGCCGGAACACTACAGATTATTTTAAAAAAAAAGTATCAATGCATTTTTGAGCAGCCATTCAATGGCCTTATGGAAAACGCCACGAAACAGGGTCGATAAGAAAGTGTAACGTGATACATCGATTTGACCACCCCTCCTCTCATCTGCATCTCAATTTCTCTTTTTCATCTTCCCCGCTCATCTCGCCAGCACCACCTCCTCCTGCTCAAACTTTGCAATGAAGTTATAATACCAAAACATCGCATTAGGGAAGAAATTAATCAAAGGAAAGATAGAGAACTTTGAGAGCAGGTCCGCTGGCGGAGCAGATTGTGATTGAAGTGATTAATTGTGCGGAGAGCGGCGCAGGGGGTAGGAGCAGAGGCCAGGAGGAGACGTCAATAATGATCAATTACTCCTTGATTTGACTTGGATTTTTCTACAGCCCAGAAATGGCCAAGGGAAACGTGCATCGCTGTTATTGAGCTTCACCTTAAAACTTCATGTGTTGACAGCTAAGCTACAAAAAAGCGGTGAAAACAAAATTCTTCCACGAAGGTCTGACAATGATACAATAGCGGAAAAGAAAATATTCTACCTCATCTTTCTATAAAACAGTTTATCACAGCAATGCCTATAAACATCGTATTTCACAGAAATAGAAGACGGCGAGTTTTAATAGATCTGATGGTGAACAAAAGCTTTTTGCAGCAGTAAGCCAAAAGGGATAAACTTGATTGTCTGTTCAGTACAATACAATAACTACCCGCACTACAACTACTACTTCGAGATAACAAAGGAGTAGTAATGTCGTGATAATTACCTGAAGCTAACTTACTACTTTTCTCCTTGTAGTGGGCTATAAGCATGGGATAATGGAAAAGGGGTTTTAGTTAATGGAAACAGCGTGAGTCGATGGATAAAACTTAAACCAGGAGTCTAAAGACTGATTTACACAGAAAGCTTTCAGGAGGTAAATGGTTTGTTGGTATGTGGAAGGGAAAGCAGCAGTAGAGGAAGTGCACAAAAACTTTCTCTAGGGGCTGACACGGCACTGGGATGAAAGAAATACAGTTTGATAGTGTATTTACAAAAGCCCACTTCTGCCGCAGACACTGTAGTGTCCAGCCCGGCAGTGCGCATTGGGGTAGGCCGGCTGTTTCGATTGTGAGGGGCGACATGACGTACACTTCAACACACGATTATACTAAACTACTAAGAACGTACAGCGAGGGTGGAAGAATATTCTAAGGGAACGGCACATCAGATTAACAATATAGATACAAGGCTCGGCTGCCAAGGGCAGCTAGTGCCGACACGCTTGTGTCTCTTTCACCCCTAACTCCCAGCAGAGTGTCTCGACAGAGTAAGAATAAAATCTACCACCCCTACTCACTCACCCTGCACGCCACGCTCGCAAGGGAAAGACGGCCCCACCGAGTTGGTGGCGAAGCACAAGTAGGTCCTCGTGTCCTCGGCACGCGTGTCCAGGGTCAGCCGGCTGCGCAGCCCCTGGCTCACCACGTTCTCCTCCACTGTCTCGTTGGAGTTCTCGATGCGCCACGTGAACGTCACCTGGTCCGGGTTGGCGCGCACCAGACACGTCAGCACCAGCTGCCCGTCCACCTCCTCCGACGTGATGGTGCACTCGGGCTTGTCTAGGAGACAAAGAGGGATCATAAGTTCATAAGACATATTAAAAAAAAAAAAAAAAGGCAACTTGTGCTGCAACTCACACTGCACGTCGATGCGGATGGTGGTGGACACGGAGCCGTGGCGGTTGACGGCCGTGCACGTCCAGTTGCCGCTGTCCTTGCGGTGCATCGACTTGTTGAGGATCAGCTTGTTCCTCTTGATGACGGCGCTCTCGTCCGTCGAGTTCTCGGCGCGCCACTCGTACATGGCCTCGGGGTAGGCGCGCGCCGAGCACAGCACCATCTCCGGGACGCGCGACTCGACCACGGACACCACCTGCTTGGAGACGGTGATGTTCTCGGGCGGGTCTGCAAACACGAGGGGCGATGCTGTCAAGAGTTTCCGGCCGGCCGTTTTCCGCCGTCATATTTCTCATGGTGTACTTACACTCCACGCCAAAGATGGTGTGGCTCTTGACGCCGGCGGCCACGTCGTTGCCCGAGCTCTGGCACGTGTAGTTGGCGTTGTCGTGCACGCGGTCCAGCTGGCCGCCGGGCCACGCCGCCATGTTCCAGATGAGCGTCGAGCGCAGCGACTCGAAGTCGCCGCGGTTGTAGTCCGGGTCCACCACCACGTTGCGCACCGAGTACATGGCCATGCCCTCGCCGCGCAACATCTCCACGGGCTGGCCGTTCTTGAGCCAGTTGACGTCGCACAGCGGCTGGCACTCGACCTGGCACGAGATGTTGATGTGCGTCGCGTTGAAGAGCGCGCCCTCGTACGGGTTGAGGCGCTCGATGAAGGCGGGCGGCGCTGCAGTGGGAAGCAGCGAGGTATCAGGACAGTGGGTGAGGCAGGCAGCTAATACCAAATTTCGACTCCAAAAGAGTAAAAAGAAATGCCGAAAATATGGCACTTGACGCACCCAGGACGTTGATCTCGGTGGTGGCGCTCTCGCCCTCGCCGCCCTCGTTGACGGCCAGGCACGTGAAGTTGGAGCGCGTGCGCAGGTTGACCGGGTTGATGGTCCAGTTGGCGGACGTCACGTTGTTGACGGGCACCGAGTTGCGGAACCAGCGGAAGACGTTGGTGGGCGGGCGGCCCAGGTCCTGCACGCCGCAGCTCAGCGTCACCTCGCTGTTCTTGACGACGCGCTGCGGCGAGTGCGACAGCTCGGCGGGGCCGGGCGGGTCTGAGGAGGACGCAACGGATACGGAGGTGTCAGAGGGAAGCTGAGCCCCGGCAGGCTGCCATCCGCCGACATTGTTCCTACTCACAGTAGACGATGAGCTGCGTGTCCTCGGACACGGGCCCCCAGCCCGCCTCGTTGGCGCCCTCGCACGAGTAGTTGCCGTGGAAGGAGCGCTCCACCGCCTCCAGCAGCAGCTTGCTGGGGTCCACGTCGCAGAACGAGTCGCCCATGGCCGTCGAGTTGCAGTCCGGCAGCTCCTTGAGCAGCTCGCCGTCGAGCAGCCAGCGCACCGCCTGCAGCGTCTGCAACACGCCGCCGAGCCGGCCGGGGTCAGAGGCGCAGACAGCACGCGGGGAAACCATGACTCAACACCGGTCTCGGTCAGGTGCGTTGAAAAATCACGATGTTATTTTACTAGTTTACTGTAAACACCATGCAATTTTTCTGGCCAAAATAAACCAAGGCAACGCGGGAACACAGGCAAGCTTGCTGTTTCAAAAACTCTTACAGCACTCGACGCACTAAATTCATTCATGCCGGGAGAACAGGAAATATGAAAGTTATAAAAATTCGCATGTTAGCAGAGGAAAGCAAAAATTTAAGATTATTATTTGTAGCATCTAACAGCCTTCTTCCCCCGACCGATGCAAGGGAGAAAACACAATAAGTTTTATTAAAAACTATTAATAGGTCATCCTGCAAACGTCACCAAAAAGCTGGAAAATCAAACAACACATCCTGAAAACAGCCTGTTCTCAATGTTACCTCATCCGGATCTACGAGTTCGCCGTCCTTGTACCAATGCACTTCTTTCAGGGTCTGCAATGACAACAGACTTATTCGTCTCCCTCAAGAAGCATTGGAGGAGCTGCATTGCAGAGCAGGTACTTGTCGTCATCGCTATAGTGCGGCAGGCCCTACACCTCCCTCCCCTCACGAAGGATTTCCTTACCTCAGGATTGCCGGCCTCCACCCTGCAGATGAGGGTGATATTCATCTTGGCTAGCTCGCTCACGGGCGTCGGAGGGTCCATCTCCAGGCGAACCACTGGCCGGACTGTTGTGGTCAAGAAAACAAAAAATTCAAATTTTCAAAATTCAGCCGACGAAAAATTATTAGTCATAAAGCATTTAAACAAAAAACTCATTATACTGACACTGGATGTTGACGTAGACGCCGTTGGAGGAGTTGCCCTTGCCGACGCTGTTCTCCAGCTCGCACGTGTAGAGCCCGTGGTCGTGCCGCGTCGAGTTCTTGATGAGCAGCGTCGTCTGGTCCGGCGTGCCGCCCTCGTAGTGGTCCTTGCGCTCCAGGACGATCACCTCGCCGTCGCGACGCCTGGAGGACACACCCGCGCAGGACGCCCACGACGGTTATTTGCTTTTCATCACACCGGGCGGGGGCGGGGGGCTTAAACTCCTCATCCCGTGGAAATAACGGAGCAAAGGGCGTTCCGCTGGGCCGGGGCGGGGGCGGGGCGGGGGCGGGGCGGGGGTGGGCGTGTGAGAGGGGTGGTTTAATCATAACGGCATCAGTGGACCCAACCGGCACGGCGGCACTTCTAATAAAATCGCGTCTTTGATCCGCGCTGGAAAAAGCCGCAGCAGAAACAGCCGTTCGGAAGGCGGGGGTGCAAGCGGGGGGGGGGGGGGGGGGAGAGGCTTAAAAGTAGATTTGCACTCCGGCGCGCCTCGACCTGCGCCGACCCGCGCCACGCCACGCCTGAGTCTCACTTCTCAGTGGCAGCCTATTGGGCTGGAGGGAGGGCGAAGGGTCTCTTAGGTATCTTTTCTCGAGGCGCACCGGGGTTTATGGTGAGTCAAGGTAACTTATCCCACAGCTCTAAGTTTTTAATTATTTGTAGAATACGTTTGTAACCAGGAGTACACGGGCTCGCAAATGTCTGGCGCAGCCATATGATACACATGGCTTTCGCTGACCCACACGTGCCGGGCCTGGGCTTCCCCCACTGTCGGCACCCCACCCGCCCCGCCCCAGCACGCCCAGCCCAGCCCCGCCCCAAACAAGCCCTCGCCGACAAGGCGGGCATACGCTGTTCCACACGCCTCGCTACAAGCTTTATTTCCGGGGCGTCCACTGCGCTGCACTGTCCGGTCAGTAATGGGGAAAGGGGTGTGGCTGGGCGGGGTGGGGTAAGGGGCGGGGTGGGGTGGGGTGGGGCGGGCAGCGGACAGATTACACCATTCAGCACGATCTCCATTTGATAAGTGCGGCGCGTCGCGTCGCGTCATACATCACTACGACCGGTAATCAGGCGAGCTATAACGGTCGAATGGCACCCGCTTTGTTATAGAAGTTGAAAAAAAAAAGCAAAAGCGAGAAGGGGAAGAAAAGTTAAATTCCAGAATTGAAAAGGCGTATTATCCAGGACGAATAGTGAACTCGCCCACAGCTTAGCTTGTCGTTGAGGAGACAGACACCAGGTGGCAGACCTCTGCACAAAAAAAGAAAAGTCTTGACCACGACCGAGTCGTAGAAAAGAATTATAGCGATGGCGGGCAGAGGTGAGAGGAGGAGAGGATAAGCGCGGGTGGGCGGGCGCTGGATCAAAGATAACGGGTGGGGAGGGTGGGGGTGGGGAAGTGTTATTCTAAACAAAAGCTCACTTTTGCTTGCGGGGAAAAGGTGCGAAGCTGCTGACGGGCGGGGAGGAGGAGGAGTGGAAGGTGTGGAAGGAGTGGAAGGAGGGGAAGGACGGGAGAAGGGCTGCACCACCGGCATTCTGATTCAGGGATGTAGCGACACAGAATTTATGGCACCTCATTGCCTTAAACATGGCGTCTGCTTCTCTAGCGAGAAGAGGGGAGGGATGGAGAGAGAGGAGAAAGGGGGAAAGGGAGGGAGGTAGAGTGAGAGAGAAGTAGAGGGGCCAACTGCTCCCTCTGCCCAAGCCGAGGCAAATAAACAGCAGGCAGCGAGAGCCTGCACCTCTTCAGGTGCTCCGCACAGGAAGAATATAGAGAAAAAAACAACCAAAAACAAAGATAGGACAATGGAATAAGAAAAAGAAGGTACGGCAAATATGGAATCATAATATTGAAGATGAGCCGGAATAAGAAAACGGCAGGAAGAAATACAGGATATTAAAGAAATCAACGGAAGGTTACAGTATTCCGGGCAAGGAAATGTTTATGATTGGGTAAAAAGAACATTGATTTATTGCTCTCTAGAGTACTGGTTGTCTGAGTACTTTCAGTCAATTTCGAACCCGCAAAGCGAAGAAATACAACAACTTCGCAACGACGTCTAACCGCTACGCGCTGCTAAGTAAAATGTACCCAGCGCTAGCAACATTAATTCACGCATTTCTCGATTTCACATCGCATTCCTCCTGGCACCGCTAAATCGAATAAAAACTCCCTGACGTCGTCGTTCCCTCTTTTTCTTCCCCTTCATTTCACCACCGACCCAACAGCCGTAATTTTTCGGCAATTTGTAAATACAAGTACACAGCAGTGCGGGCGAGCCGGAGGCGCACGGCTGTGCAGGCGAGGCCGCTTCCACCCACTTAGCGACGTGGGCAAGTAGGGAAAAAGGAGGAGGAGGGAAAGGAGGGGGGAGGAGAGAATAATGAAACAAAATAAAAAAAAAACCTAGAGGTGCGCGCAGAGAGGTGAGAGCATTGGCAGCGTTCTGACATTGCATCCAGAGAGTCCTTCCTGGCCCCTGTCTGTACTCCCCACCCCAGAAACTGGGAAAGGGGCGGGGGGCAGAAACGGGCGGGGCGGGGGTAGATAGTCGATTGATGGCTTGAGACTAGAAGGAGCACCGCCGGTTGTAAATCGCAGGGCCGAATAAGTCGGCCGACCGCAACGCCACGGTAATAAGGTAGGGGGTGGGGGGAGGGGGCGGTAGGTGGGACAAGTGGGGGTTGGAAGGGGGGGGATGGTATTGAATGAAGGGCTGTATCTGTGTGTACGTGCGGGTGCGAGATATGAGGACACTGTTAGAAAAACCCACATTAAAAGACCTACGGTCCGCTCCGTAATTTTGTTGCCTAGTCGGAACCGTAATTTTTGCTTACGGTCTGTACCTAACAGGATACGCCGTAATTTTGCCTACGGTAATTTTTTATACAGTGGAGAGATGGGGAGCGGGTAAGAGGCCGTTGATTGAGAGAAAGTCTTGGAAAACCTCCCTCCCCAACAGAGTGGGCCGATTGGATGAGGCAGTAAGAAGTAGCGGTATCTCTCCCTTGGCTGGCGCGGCGCAGCCGTTCAGGAACCGATTTAAAACACATTACCGAACCATATAATCGAGCCTTCTGCATAGCCATGCTTAGGGAGAAGACGCTCGGAGCCCCCCCACCCCTCTCGCGCATTAGAGACACAGAGCTACCGGCTCCACGGTCCTTAAGCCGCTCCCGGCCGACCGCGGTGCTCAAAAACCGACGCCTTCGCTAGGCCCTCCGCGCGGTCCGGCCGCTGTGGCCTGTGAGGTCAGGGAGCCGTCCAGGCCGGGCCGGCGCGTGCTAGGCGACTCCTGCGGCCGAGCCCAGCATCCCTCCCGGGGACGCCGGCGGGGCGCGAGGCTGGCTGGACCCCAGCGCAGCGGCCAGCAATCAAGCCACGAGGCCAAGCGAGCCAAGCGCCACCGCGAGTAAGAAATATGAAAAAAAGGAAAAAAAAAACGAGTCCAAAGCACTAATGGCTTCCCGCTGTTCAGGTGTGTTAAGGACCCGCGCGAGCGAGCGACCCTTACGGCGGCGGCGGCCGGACGCGCGCTGCGCCGCTACATCCACCCCCTGAGCCTGCTGCCCCGCCGGCGCGACGCCTTGGCGTGAGGCCGGCGGCAGGGAGAGAGGGGGAGAGAGAGAGGGAGAGGGAGAGAGAGAGAGAGAGAGAGAGAGAGAGAGAGAGAGAGAGAGAGAGAGAGAGAGAGAGAGAGGGGGGGGGGAGGATGCAGACGGTCATATTGACGGCGCCGCGGCGTAGCAGGCCGCACCCCGCCCGCCCCTATGTGTTTTTAATAGTGAAAGTAATTAGTTTCGCAAATGAACGCGCGCCTTCTGGCTCGAGGCGCACCAGACAATCCGCCATCCCATTCGCAGACCGAGCCTCCCGCCCCCTTACCCTCCCGCGGCCCTACGGGCTCACCGCTCTACTCATAATTATAAGCTCGTTCGTAACCCGGCCACGTTTTGTGTTTAGAAAAAGATTTCCGAGTCCCCTGCCCTCCCCTCCCCTCCGTGGGGCCCGCGCTAGCTAGCTCCGACATCCCCGTGCCGGCAGCGGGGCCCCCAACACAACACCGTATTACGGCTATACCTCACCTACCCTGCTACCCACTCTCTCGTACACCCTTCTCCCTTCACTTCCCTCTTTCAGTTCTCGATTTTAAAAAAATCGCACTTTTACGAGAGCGAAAAGTTCATCATTTAAAGCCGGAAACCGCGACGACTTAAATTTGCTGGCTGTCAGTGCAGTCCTGCGCTCTTTCCCGCGGGCGGCGCCCGGCCCGAGCGCCTGTCAGCCCCAGGGTAGACCGCCCGCCGCACACAGCAGTGAGCGGGTTGCATACCCCCCGGGCGGCAGCTCCCTCACCACCGCGCCGCGCCGCCCCGCCCCGCCCCGCCCACACCGCACTCCGCCTGCGACGTCATTCTATGCGCCGCGGTGAAAGTTTTAACGACCACATGGAGAATGAGGTTAGGTTAGGCTAGGCGCGGCGCGGCTTGACTCAGCGCCGTAACGCTGTAACGCGACCGTGCTGGGCGTCACGTGACACGCTATAAAATTCCCCAAATGAACTTCGACGAATCGCATCACGCACGCGCCTGCTGCTGCATCCTTTCTGCGAATCGCTTTTTTTTCCCATCCTTTTTTCCCCATGCCTCCCGCGACGCATATACTTCCTGCTGGCGCGCGACGAGGTGTAAATGATGTCCATCGGCTCGACCCGCCCCCGGCGGCGCGGCGCGGACAACACGACAGAACGCGGCGGTTTTTATCGCGGCCAATCTCCGATTTATTAGGACTCAAACGGGCCGTCGCAGTGTTTACAGTGGCCATGCCACGTCGTATAAGTGGCCCTCATGAGCGCCCCCCCGCCCCCCCCCCCCGCCGGACGGTCCGGCCCCGGCCCGTATCGCTCCCCGCAGCGGCAAGCCTCGCGTAACGTCACAGCCACATGCGTAAATCATTTGACCTCTTTTTTTATTTTTATTTTATCGCGATCCATTCAAGGCGCCCGCGGCCGAGCCGTAAATATTTTCAATAGCCGGTCCCTGCCGCCGCCGCCGCCGGTCTGGTCACTGGTCTCCGGCCGGCCAGGGTGGGCTGGGCGCGGCGGGAGCAAAACTGTGGGAGATAAATGAAAACTGTGCGGGAGTGGACTGCGAGACGCGGTATAGGAATGACGCGTTGAAAGGAGCCCAGACAAGGCAGGCCACGCCACGTCGCCACGTCGCCGTCCTTAAAATGGAAACCATAATGCAGGCGGTAGTCATTAGGGTCCGAATAATATCTGCGCGCAGCTTCCACGTTAGGGTCGCGAAACACACCGGGTCGCGACCCTTCGCAGCCCACCCTGAGCTCGCCCGAAACTTAAGCCCCGCCAGTTTTAGGGCCCTACAGCACCACCACCACCGCCGCCGCCACTACCACCATCACCGCGAGGCAGACCGCGCCGCACCACGCCGCGCGCAGCACACCGCTGAAGTTCGGGCCTGGCCCCGGCAAACAGAGCAGATTGCCTGTTAATCCTCTCGAAAGCAGACCCGCTCCTCTGCAGAACGGGACGCACCACCAACCAGGCCACGCCCCCCCCCCCCTCCTCTCACCGCACACGGTGTAGGGGGTGCTCGCGCCGAGACGAGCCGCGCCGGGGTCGGGCCGGGCCGGGCCGGGCCGGGTGCGGTATGGGGCCGCCGCTGCTGCTTCTGGGGCTGGGCTGGTGCCAGGGCCGCCGGGCCGGGCCGGGCCGCCCGGGGGGACGAAAATTAGAAAATTAGATGGGGAAGCAATAATGTGCTGGTGAGCTGCTGGGGGGCGAGCCGAGCCGAGCCGAGCCGAGCCGAGCCGAGCCGAGCCGAGCCGAGCAGGGGCACACTGCTGCGAACCGCCTCGGCACGACGGCACTTGTGCACGACTAGCACTCGACACCGCGGCGAGTACCCGCCGAGTTGGCATGCCGCAGACCGCAGAAGCAGCCGCAAGGGCTCGTCCTAGACGTTTTAGGGCACTTTTGAGAGGCTACAGAGTTAGCTATGGTAGATGAGGATTTTCAAAACTCAATCGGGCGAATGTCTATCCGGCACACGAAGTCCATGATGTAACGTTTCGTCAGTCGCTCACAAGCTAGAAGTTATAACTTGAACGGGTGAAAATAACGTTACAAGGCACTTTTGTGTTACGTTACGGGCGGGGCGGGGCGGAGCGGAGCTGCTGGCACTGCGGGCGGGGTGGCGAAAAGGAGGAGGGAGCCGGTGAAAGAGGCCGCGGCGGGGCGGGGCGGGGCGGGGGGCGTTATCACGGAGGCCGTGATTGATTTCATGCGAGGTAAGCGCGGTCGGCCAGCTATCGCTCAGCTGCTGCATAAGCAAAGGCTGCTCTCTGCCGGGCGGACGGACGGACAGAGCAGCAGACAGACGGACGGCGGCGGCGACGGCCACGATATATTTTTAGCTGACAGGATAACTCCCTGAAGAGGTGCGGAGAGAGTGTGACCTCCCCCGTTTACTTCATTGCTAAAAATAAAAACTGCAACTTCCCCATGGCATGCTTTTTGTTTTGGTTTTCATTTTCCCTCGGCAGGCGCGGAGCTGTGTTGTGTTGAAGTCAACCCCTGGTGGCGCTGGTAACAGTTTGTCTCCCCTCCCACCACCCCACCTCGTGCGACCGCTCAAATTGAAGCGGTAGGTCCTAAGGGCGACACCACCAAGTGACAGGACAGCTCACATTTGTCGGCCCGCCCCGCCCCGCCCCCGTGAGGGTTTTTGCAGCTCCAGCAGCGACACGGGGGGCGCGGGCGTGCTGTGCTGGGCCAGGCCCAGGCCCGGCCAGGCGAGCGCAAACACGACGGTAATTACTATGATTAGTATTATGTGCAAACTACTTTGTCGACTGGCGAGGATCACCTCGACCAGGCGGAGCGGGTCCAGTGTCGCAATAGTTAAGAACAGCAGGAGTGGGGGGAAAAAATCAGCAAATGCAGAAGCAGGGTCCGCAAAACGAGGGGGTGAAAGCTAGGAGCGTAAGCAGCACAAGTTAGCATGGGGCGGGGAGAGAGAGAGAGAGAGAGAGAGAGAGAGAGAGAGAGAGAGGGGGGGATGGCGGCTGAGGGGGAAGAAAAACTTTCCAAGAAACTAGAAACGCGCGCTACCGCGAACTTCAACTACACGACGGAGGTGATGGCGGGGCGAGAGGAGTACTCCGTCGTGCGACCATTGCCCCCCCTCACCCCCACCCCCTTGTGCGCTGGTTTCCCCATAGTCGTGACGTGACCCCCCGGTCCCTCAGTCAGCGCTCTTATCGCACAGTTTACGGATGCCCCTTACTCAAGGGCATGATTCATACGATCTCCCCGTCCCCCACCCCCGGGGTGAGGAAGAACGTCTCTGCGCCTCCAGTTTTTGCCCCCCCCCCCCTCCCCCCCAGCCGACGAAGCCGAGAGAGAGAGAGAGAGAGAGAGAGAGCGAGGCGGAGGCCGAAAGCAGGGCAAGACTTTGGTGGGATTGCGGTGGTGGCCTGTCTTTGCTGCTTTGCGAAAAAAATAAGTGGGGGTGGGGTGGGGGGTGGGGGGTAGGGGGTAAGAGAGGGGGTCTACCGAAGAGGAGAAAAGGGGACGGAAGGTAGGAGAGGAGGGAAGAAGGGGGCCGGAAAAAAAACGGGGGCCGCAGGTTTTACAGGTCACCGAGGTGCTCCTCGAGCCCGCCGAGACGGACGCGCGGGCCGACCGCGGGCGCTACCGTAGGGCCCGTGGGGGGAGGGGGGGGGGGCAACGGTCCGTTATACTGTCCTTTCTATTATCGGAAAGCCATAAAGCTACATAATCCCGGGCAATAAATGGTGTTTTAGCGGAGGGCAACTGCGCGCCGCCGCCGGCCAACACTCGCGAGGTTATCAGTGGCGCAGGAGCGCAGAGTGAAGGGGACCGGAGGAGAAGGGGAAATAAAAACATAAGGGCAAAAGTGCCCTTTCTTGGCGATGCTGGGGTGGGTGGGTTTGGGCTGATCAACGTAATGTTCCGTCACGTCGTGTTTCTTTTCCGCTCGGTTCACATGTGTGTGAAAAAAATAAATCGCTGCATGCAGAGGCAAACTCGTAGGCAAACTAGCAATGTAGGGCGGCATTCTAGCCGTAGGCGAGTAACGGAGGAGGCTGTCGAGGGGAGGCTGGAGGCCGCCAATCGAGTTACTCTCGGTGCTGGTCCTGTTGGAGGAGGGGGGGGGAGTGCATCGCACACGCGTTAATGCGAGGCAGATTGGACCAAGAGGGCCCCGGGCAGGGTTGGGGGCCGTTGGGGTGTCCCCTGGGGGTGTCCCCTGGGGGACAAGCACCAGCCGACGTCAAGGACGCTCGCAGCAAGAACACCCCGGGAGACGTGTCGACTTGACGACTCAAGACGGTTCGAAAGACATTCAGCTTATACTATTACTGTTATTTCTAATAGTCGTTGGAAAAATAAAACACCCCCAGTACAACATAAAAACAAGGTACTTTTGATGGTTTGTTTTCCAGCTCGCCTTCCTCTTCGCACTTACCACTTGACGGACTTGAGCGTGGCCGGGTTCGCCTCGTACTGACAGAAGAGGAGGATGTCCATGGACTCGTTGACGGTCACGTTGTCCGGGGTCACCGACACAATAGGTGGATCTGCCAACAAACCAAGATTCCATGAACGGAGTTTCTTATGACGAGTGCAAGGGATGGTGCGAGACATGTGCGCCAAACCTTTTCCCCTGGGCTGACTCAGAAAGCTACCTTTAGGCCGAAGATTTTTAGCAAAGACGTTATAGTTGAGAAAAGAGTATGGGAAAAAGACAGACGAACTTATATTATGAAACCAAAGTTGTGTGGCAGACGCGTCGCGCCAGTCAGATGAGTTCACCTGGAGGAGGAAGCAAAAGTAATATCCTGCGCGGGGCCGGGGGGGGGGGGGGGGGGCAGCCCGGCCGCAGCAGCACACCAACACTGCCATATTATGAGTGCGACGTGTGCTCAAGAGAGGTTACTTGAAAAACGTGACCAATGCCCACTGGAAAGTACAGCGAGCGAGCGAGGAAGATACGCCCGACATACGTTTATATGTAAGTTTACAAGTGGGAATTTGGGGGGGCGCGGGAAACTGAGCCGGAAATTGCATCGAAGAAACAGTGTGCACGGGCCAGCGGGAAACGATGGATAACAAGCTCTCACAAACGGGAGAAGAGAGAGAGAGAGAGAGAGAGAGAGAGAGAGAGAGAGAAAGAGAGAGAGAGAGAGAGAGAGAGAGAGAGAGAGAGAGAGAGAGAGAGGGGGGGATAAGCAGTGTGTGCGCGCACACGCGGGTCATCCCGTCCGGTAGTGAGGCGAAGTGGTTGGCTGCGCTTGCCCCCTGCAGCGCCCCACCTCACCCCACCCCGCCCCGCCCCGCCCCCGGGCAGGGGCCGAGGCGAGGGGCTCAAGCAGCAGGCGCATCAAGACGACGGCGTTGGCGTTTAATTAGTGCCCTTGAGCCTGGAGGTGGAGGAGCCCAGGCCCGGGCCGGGCCCAGCAACTCTCAGCAGCGGGGCGGGGCGGGGCGGGGCGGGGCGGGGCATGCTCTGGCGGTGCGCACCTCGAGTGGTCCAGTAGGAGCACACACCGTGCTGCTCAAGGCTCCGGCCCCACCACAACTCGTCTCCCGCGGCCCAGCAGGGTGAAGTGAAGTGAACGCTCAGGGCCGCGAGGGTTGGCAGCGTTCACATTATGGACCTTATTATTCTCATGATATGTTCGTGTAACCTCTTGACAGCTTAAAGGGTCCACTATAAAGAAAGACTACGGGTACTGTAACCCACCCTGAACCCACACTTGGTGGTAAAGAGCGATAGCCCGCTAGCTGAGTTAAAACCGATGGTAGAGTGGCGTAGGTATTTTGAGTTAATTTTAAAAGGGCGCCAGAGAGTGTAACTCTCCCCAAAATATCTATCACAGGCAGTGTACTGATGTTATAAATGATTAATAATAAATATATATATTGATAAATAAGCAGTTGTGAATATTTAATAATGACAGAACCCAAAGGGTAAACATGAGTGGCAACAATTCATAAGAATATAAATAAGTAATCAGTAACCATTACTGTGAATAAACAAAACAAAAACTCCAAAAGAGTAACAAGATCAATCAAAAGCGTAACGCACTAGGGCGAACAACAAAACTATGACACATAAACAATCACTCCCGCCGAGGGCGTAAATCAACAGTCTACGCACCGGCGGTGCCCCTCACCCGGAGCACCTGCGGCCGGCCGACGCGCACCTGAGTACGCCACGCATGCATGACGCACTAGCCTAGGCACGCGCCGACCGACCTCGGCGCGCCCGGGCGCGGGGCCCCGCGCGGGCGAGACAGAAAGCAGCGAAAAACGCTGAGGGAGCCACCAGCTTCCCATGAAACTAAATCACAAACTCACTAAGAGTCACAAAGTACAAACGTACAACAAAAGTCCGGCGGCGGAAGAGAGAGGAATTCTTACATTGGAGGCTGCAGGGCTGCGCGCCCTAGCGGCGGCGGTTAGGCTGGCGTGCAACGGCACGGCGCGCTCCGGCGGCTCCGGCCCGGCCCCGGCCGTGCGGTCCGGCGTCATCCGGGCGGGACGGCAGGCCCGTGGCCTCTAGCCGCTCATGGTGGTCCGCGGCGCGGCACTAGCCGAGCAGAGGCTTTGGACTGCCAAGGCCCGGGGGCACATGGCGACAGCGCTATCGTGGCGCAAAGCCCAAGAAAATAACAGAGCCAAAAACCAAGGCAAAACACCCTGCAAGAGTGAGAATACACGCACTTGAGCGAGACACACAGCACACGGTACGGCACGAGAGTAGGCACGGGGCGCGGCTTACCGGGTGGGCAAAAGATGTTAAATATGCGTCGAAGTTATCCCGGGTGTTGACAATTTGTCCGACGCCGACAAAATATAACCTCAGCTGCTCTCAGCTGATCACGCCTGGAGCTCTGACTGGCGAGTGAGGCCGGGTCCCCGGAGCGCTCGCCTCAGCTGACCGGCGCGGGGGGAAGGGAGGGGAAGGGGGCGGGCGGACCGGCAGGTGCAGTCCGCACGCAGCGCTACGCGCTCCGACGGACAACAGCAGTCGACACTACCCGTATGGCGGGTCGGCCTACCGCCCAGGCGCGAGGCGCCCGGTGGGTTGCCTACCCCTACGGCGTTCGGCCAACCCGTCCACGTTACAGTACGGTGCCGCGGAGTGTGACAGCAAACACAGTGTATGCCAATGGCAATGGTGCGATGACCCTTATGGACTCGACAGCACTGTCGTGGGTCTCCTGTTACACCCGCGGCACTCGTAATAAAGAAAGTCGTCGGGTGCGTCAAGGCAAGCTGTGCCACGTGCGCCCCGCCCCACCCCGCCCCGCCCCGCCCCGCCCCGCCCCGCCCCGCCCCGCCCCGCCCTGCACAGCTCGCCGCTCACATTTTATTAAAGGCGCCACACGGCGGGGCGATGCAATAAGCATTGACCACATAACTACTGCTGCGCGGGTCAGGGAAGCCACGGGACATGGGAAGGGGCGGGGCGGGGCGGGCAACGGGATGATTTCGATCAGTCCTCACCCTCTCCCTACTCTCTCTACAACACATAGGGGGGAGCGAGAGAGAGAGAGAGAGAGAGAGAGAGAGAGAGAGAGAGAGAGAGAGAGAGAGAGAGAGAGAGAGCGCTCACCAGTATTAAAAAAAAAGGTTTGGCTGCCCATGGAAGCGTGTGCGCTTTGCTGGTCATCGCATATAGCGCAGGGGGCTCAGTTGTCAAGCCATAGAAAGGCAGCATAAGGTACCAGTGGGGCGCGCGGGTGGTAGCGTGGCGTGGCAGGGCAGTGCCCCTGCGGATGTGGGAGGGGGAGGAGGGGCGACTGCATAGCGAGGGTGGAGGGACCGGGGCGGGGCGGGGCGGATCTGGCTGACCTGACCATCGCTGTGGCATACCGTGAGGCTTAGGCCTTACATCAATCCACAGCCAGTAATTAAATTCCACTTTGAGGCATGTCCTTACTACCGAACCGTCGTCCGTCCAGGTGTCCCCCCTGAGGCCTGCTGGAAGGTTGAGGCGGGCGGGCGGGCGGGGGTGGGGCGGGTAGGTCCTCCTCCGAACGTCGGCGCGCGAACTTTAGCAATACTGGACCGGAGGCTGGCGAGGCGGGGCGGGGCGGCACGCAAGGACTAATTGCTTCTTTGGGGCTCAGGGCCGTAGCGCAGTGTCAGGTAAGCGCCGCTCGCTGACCCAGTGTACACTGCTGACCAGGCCAGGCGGACCGGAAATACGCGCAGTCGCGTGGGGAAAAATACTCAAATAAAATGAATTATTTTAACATTTCTGACAGTAGGTATACCGTTTAGTTTTCAGAGTCTACCCAAGAGTCTACCTTTAGTGTTATTGTAAGAAAAATACTTTTCATACGCGCGTATACGTCGTTTCGCGACGGGCGGATTTATTATTCTTGAGGGGGGAGGGGGGGCGGCAGCGGTAGCGGCAGCAGCTCACGTGGTCCGTTCCATCTTCTCACGGCCGAACAACCAGAGCCGATATATTTGGGTCGGTGCGCAGCCGGCTGTGGCCCTGCGCGGGGTGGCTGGCTGGGCGTGCTGGGCGTGGAGTTGGGCTCACCTCGCCTTGCGGCCCGGGCGCGGCGCCTAGCAGCCGTTTCAGCGAGCAGAAATGTCGATTTCGCCGCAAAACTTTTGGCTAGGCAGCTTCAAATCAACTAGCACGGCAACGCGAAAAAAGCCTCTTTGTTTATTAGCTGTTCAAAATTAACACTGTCAGCGTCGCACCTAATATCCCTCTGTCCCTCACAGGCTCAGTGCTCAGTCTGCCGGGCGTGTTATTCCAGCCCTGGTTTATACGTCAGACAATTTTATTTCTGAGGCATAAACGGGACCAGAGCCGCCGGCGTCTAGAGGAAGGTGAGGGGGGCGGGGGGAGAGAAAAGTGAGTGTCGAGGTAAGGGGACGGCCTCATTCGCTGAGATGGGTAATGCCTAGCAGAGGGAAAGAGTAATACCTGGCAGTGAAAGGATGAGTGAGCAAGGGGAAGGGAGTAGGAAGGAGGCAGGTGAGGGAATGCCCATGGAGGGAGGGTGACGAAAGGGAAAGAGAGGAAGAGAGGGAGAGAGCAAGAGAGAGAGGGGGGGGGGCGCATTCCAATTTCAGCGCGGATGATTCACAAACACCAGGGCCTGACTGGCGCTTCCGCGACTTTCTTTCTCTGGAAACTCTTTAGCTTTGCCGTGATTGAAAGGAAGTCCAGGATCGGTGGCTCCAGAGGCCTTTGCTCAAGTCGCCGCTCTCTCGCTCGTACTAGTGAGGCTGCGGACTATCAGTGAGTCATCGGCCATGCCCTGATACGCAATCCAACCGTTTCCCGTACCCGGAATGCCACCACTCTATGACAACGCATGTAATAAATATCCGTGCTTCTGCTCCGACTTAAAAAAAAATATTTATACGAAGACATACACATATACTCTGGCGCGCGCGCGCACACACACGCACACCGTTTTACGACGGCGCGGCACATTTTGTTTCTAAACGAGAAAACTTGCGCCACTGTTTTAACCGACGTCGTAAAGCCAAAAGAGCCACGCGGTGGCGGCGCGGCACTCAGGAGGCAAAATTTTTGCAGTTTTTTTTTCCGCCTTAGAAGTAATACAGCAATTCACCAGACTAATTCAGTCTACAAAAAAGAACAATATACACGAGATATATGAAATTACAAGGAGGGACCCCTCTTATTACCGTAAACGGTGTAATTGAAAGCATTTTGGGTCCCACAGCAGGTAAAGCGCAATAGCACAGAGCACAGGGACCCGTTCCAGGCATGCCGCCGTATATCGCCGTTCAATTCTCATTTTCAGCCCGCTCTCCCTCATGTAGTCCTTCCCCCGCCGCGCCCCGCCCCGCCCCACCCCGCCCCGCCCCGCCCCGCCCCGCCCCAGCGCGCCACGCCTCCCTGCCGATATCACGGCCTCTTCGCCAGGAGAGTGGATGATCCCTTAATGCCCGGCAGATCCCAACGAAATGGAAACAATCGCGGTGTGCAATGTTTGCGGGATCAGACCGCACAACAGCGTAACTCAGCGCTGCGCTCACCCTGGCCCCGCCCCGCCCCGCCCCGCCCCGCCCGCCGGTGCGCGCTGAGGGAATTAAAATCGATCGCGGATATTTTCCTTTCGAAATGCAATATACCGTAACTCCCTGAAATACGCCAAGTGCAACACCGACGCACGCGCGCCGCACGCACTGCCCGCCGCACGCGGTCGCCACGGCGCGGCCGCGCGTTCCGGGCGATTAACGCCCTGACAAAGACCTCGCCGGCAGCAGGCGCGACCGCGCTCCACTGTCAAAATTAGTTGCCCGGGAAAAATTTATCGGCACCTCACACAGGCCTATATATATACCTGCCGAGCTTATTCCTCACCGCGCACGCAACGGGAAAGTGAAAAAGAGAGAAAGGCACAAGAGCGACTTTCTATATCGAAAAAGTTTCCAAGACACACACACACGCACACACACACACAGCATTATTACTATAGTTACACAATCTCCGCACTTGAGTTAGTCTGAAACTCGGAATAATTTACTTCCAAGTGACCTGGCAGAATATATCAATCGATTCAGACACACACACACACATGCGGAGTGATGGTGATGAGCCCATGGTACTCACACATGACTTCCAGCGCGACGGTCTTCCTCATGGGCGGCTCGCTGTGCTGCTGCAGGACCTCGTTGGTGGCCTCGCACGTGAGCGACTCGCCGTTCTCGTAGCGCGTCGCCGTGAACACCAGCTCGCTGACCGTGTCGTGGGTGCCGTCGGACTGCGGGTCAGAGCGACAAGGACAAGGGTGTCACTCCAAACGTTTACAGAGTGTTAAAAATTATCAGAGCGTAATGCCTAGAGCAATAAAAAGCACATGTTTGCAAAAGAAAACTACATTTACAGATAAGTTTAAAAACTATGCAAGACGGATATACACTAGTTACTAACTACTTTACTATAGTCGCACCGCAATTTTGATTGCGGTAATCAATTTGACCGGCGCCGCGTCCGTTTTCTTTTCGGCAGTGTGTTGGAATAACAGCTAATACCGTATAAGGGCCTCTGCTCCAACTTGCCGCTCCAAAGCTCACCTGGAAATGGCATCCGACCCCCGCCCTACACACCCCCTGCCTCCCCCTACTCCAGGCAAACATGGAAATCACATTAAGGCGACTCCTTGTTGCGCTGGGTAGGGGAGGGGGGGGGGCTGCGAAGTGCCGCTGCCGCCCGCCCGCCTGCCTGCCGCGCGGGCAAAGGACCCCCCCGACCATGACAATCGGAGCGACCGAAACAATGCCGACGCTCAGAGTTTGGAGTATTATTGAGGAACCAACAACTCAACTTGTAGCGGTGAGACACGACAAACAACCACCCCTGGGAGAGCGACGCGGGGCAGCAGTGGCAGGCAGGGAGTTGCGGCAGGCAAGAGGAGGAGGAGCGCTGCAAAAAGGCCCCGCCGTGTGATTCGACACCCAGCTCCCCACCGTCGTTATTTGAAATCTCGGCAAGTAAGCGACATTTGACATTCGCGCACCGCACTTTTCAGGCGTCCTCACACAAGATCTTGGCTCTTGTTGGTCGGGCTTGCCCCACATGCGGCCATGAGCACGCTCCGCACGCACGCACCGCCCGCCGCGCGGCACGCAAAGTCATCCAAACAGTCAAGTCATTGGCAACTCGGCGAGGTAAGTTCACAACACACTCCCGCGGGAGGTGGTAATCGGGACGTGCCGTGCTGTGCAGCCCCACCCCCCCCCCTACTGCAACCCTCTCCCAACATCTGCCTCATGGCGTTTCGGTTTAAGGGGCGACTACTACGCCCGTCCAGTTCCGATCCCCACTCGAGGCGCCAAACTAGGAAATGTAGCGGCGTGCCCGCACAATACTCCTGCTGCATGCCAGTTCAATACGGACAGGCGACTTTTTTTTTTAAAATAATTAAAAAAAATATAAGATAAGGCGACATTGAAAAAACTACAAGACGTCGTGCACTGCATGCTACGATATTACACAAAACAACTCACGTTGTCAACCACTCGGGTCCTTGGCTGTTCCAACGATAGCAGGAGGGAAAAAATAAAAGCCAAAACATGAAACTGGATCCAGGTAAGGGTAAGACACAAAGCTGCGGCGAGTTTTCAGGTCAGGAATGTAAAAGATTCTGCTTACATATGGTCAAAATATGACCATATCAGTGACGTGATAACGATGAGAATAAAGTTAAAGCACATGAAAGTTTGAGACACACGGTGCGAGAAGTGCGATCTCCCCCAGTGCCAGAAGAATCCGCAAGAACTTTGCGCGCGAAACAGACAGAATGGTAAGGGGCCTTACCTGCAGTGCCTGGTTGTCCTTGATCTCGACGCGGTTGGGGTCGAGGGGCTCGGTGCCGTTGTACCACGTGACGGTGGCGGAGGGCCGCGCGCCGGACACGACGCACTGCAGCGTCACGCTCGAGCCCTGCACCACGTGCTGGTCCACCCCGGTCAGCTCGAGCGCCAGCGGCCGCACTGCAACACAGAACGGGCGCACAAGTTTTACCTCATTGTTCTGAAACTGTCGACTGCAAAGGGACGGGCGGCTGAATGAGAGCTCGGGCCGTGTAGCCCCTGCGGCGTAGGCAGCACGCGGCCCGGCGGCGCACCGCAGTGCAGCGGGTTGCCTACCCCCCGATCCACAGGCGCGCACAGGAGGCTGAGGGGGTACCCGTGAGGAGGCGTACACTGTGAAAAATATGTCCGTAAGTTTACGACTTTTTTCGTAATTTGTGATTTACAAATGGTGTTGTAAATTTACAATCGAAATCGTAAATTTACGAACGCTTATTTGTGCTCGTTTAAGAATTACAAGTCAATACCAAGTGTCCTTAAAAATTTGTAATTTTACAATTTTATATCGTAACTTTACGACATTTCTCATGGAAAATTTTCACGTAACTCTTACGAATATTTCTCACAGTGTAGGAGAGGCGGGGGGTGGCCGCCGCAAACAAACGCAACGCGAGGCGATTAAGAGAACTGCTGCTGTGTTAAATATCGAACCGGAATGAAGAGAGAGCGAGAGAGAGTGAGAGAAAGAGAGAGAGGGGAAAGGGGGGGGGGTCTAGGGAGAGGAGACAGGTGCAGACGTGTGATGGGCAGCCCCCGAAGCGTCGGCTGGCGCCACAGATGTGACTTAATCTATAACGCTGCGATATGTGAGGCGTCTGTGGTCGGTGGAGTGGAAGGTAGGGCAGAGTGAGAGAGAGAGAGGGAGAGAGTGAGATGAGATAGAGAGAGAGAGGGGGGCGGAGGGGAGGAACCGACTATCTCTACTTATTGCAAAGCGATGAGCAGCAAAGACGCTTCATTGCGATACAACAGTGGCTCTCATTGGCTGACCAGCTGCGCGAGGCCGCCGCGTGTACACTCAAAATAAAGGAAAACGCGCTTATTCCCAGGGCGGTCGACACCAATGCCCTCGCCCGCCACGCTATCTCTGTCTGCCTCTTTCCCCCGCTCTCGCCAATCTTTTGCTCTCGGCGTTCTCTCTCTCGCTCTCACTCTGTCTCTCTCTCTCGCTCTCTCCCTCTTGCGGTGTCTGATATACGACATGCAAAGCGGTGGCGATACCATGATTAATGCTGAGCTTCGGTTTTAGATTTATGGCGGGCCCCCGGGCCGAGAGCAGGCCGCAGCCGAACCTCTCCCCGCCACGACGCCCCGCCCTTCTTTTATTCTTTGCGTCGCACCGCGAGGAGCTGCTCACCCCACCCCGCCCCACCCCGCCCCGCCCCGCCCCGCCCTGCTCCACCCCGCCCTGTCCCGCGTCTCCCTTGCCCCGCGCCTTTTCCTCTTCGCTTTCTCAACAGAAAATTTTATGCAGATTAGAAGTTTTCGTCTTGCCATCCCTCATCGGCCGTCAGTAATTCCTCCGCCCTACTTGATCCATACTAGCCGGCCGGGTCCTCCCCATACTGATGCCCCTGCTGGATGAGTGCTATTACACCCTGCAGGTGGATGAGGATGCGGAGGAGCCGCCCGAAAACTTACAGGAGCGTTGAGAGAAGATGATGGAAACGCGAAATAAAGTGAAGTACGCAACACGGTTTTCGGTAAACGGCCAGAAACCATCGGAAGGCGTGGTAGCCGCAGACCCGTGGGGGTGGGTGGCATGCACGCGCACGCGGGGTTAGGCCAGGGGACCCCCGGCCCTACGGCCCCCGCGGCCCCCCGCGGCACCGCGCGCTCCGCTCCGCTCGGACATGTTTCTTCCCTCTTTATTCCCTTGCCCAACGCGACACGTACTTTTCTCTTTTTTTCCATCCTGCTACGCACAATTATTTTCACAGAGTTCGTTTTCCCTCTAAGCCCGTGGGTTTACCGAGGAGACAAGCCCGCGCCCCCCCCTCCCCCTCTCCCCGACTCTCTCCGCCGCATAGCCCTCGCGCTCCACCGCCACGGCGCGTCTATCCTGTTTGCTTACACTGCTAAAAACGATAACGAAAGGGAGAAACGCCCGAATAAACGAGGCGAATGCCGCTTGCCTAGTTTGACATTCGGCAATACTTATGCTTTATCGATTGACCGACACGACGGCCCACCTCTTTCTGGAGCTAGAGAGTGGCTTGCCACCCGCTCCAGGGGGAGAAGTTGCCTGCCATTTTGCTAGCTTGCAATGTCATCACCATTACCGCCGACAGGGCGATTGTGTTTGGAACCCTTTTCACCGACATGGTGTCTCGGCCGAAAAGTCAAATAACTGTTGGACAGCGACAGGCGTCCAGCCCGCAGCCCACCGGTAGAATATCACGGAAAAAAATTACAAAACTGAAAAAGTGACAAGTTTTAAAGAGGGATGAGGAAAAAGGCCAGCAGCGTTCACGGACGACCCCCCATGCCCCACCCCAACCGCCGCCAGCTGCTGTCGCTGAAAATTTAAGGAGGACACGCGGTGAGTAAACACAATGGGAGCCGCGTGTATGGCCCGTGGCAGACACGACTCAATTAGACAAACTTGCAAAACATACGCGCGGCCCCCGCGCCCCGCGCTTCGCCCCGCCCCGCCCCGCCTCGCAGCGCCCCGCCCCGCTCCGCCCCGCCCCCGTACCTCCGCGAGACGCAGCGCGCGCGCAGAGACCGAGTTGGATCCGTCCACAACAGTTAGCAGCAACTTGCAAAAGGGGCGAGCACGGCGACGAGGGAGAGCGAGGGGCAATTTACGGCGGATTTGCATCAAGATGATGATGATGATTGTTTGAGGATCGGGCGCGGGCGGGCGCGGGCGTGCTTTCAACCATGAATACGAAATGGTGGTGGCACAGCGACAGCCGCGTCACGCGCCCCGCCCCGCCCCGCCCCCCCCGCCCCGCCCCGCACAGCGCACCTCCGCGAGCGTGGAGGAAAAATGGTTCTAATCACGCGCGCTGCCGTGGAGAGTCCATACAGCCACTCCTGCGCCATTGTCTTCAGCGCCCTCCCAGACCCAACCCTCTCTCGCCCCCTCTCTCCCTCTCTCCCTCTCTCCCTCTCTCTCTCTCTCTCTCTCTCTCTCTCTCTCTCTCTCTCTCTCTCTCTCTCTCTCTCTCTCTCTCTCTCTCTCTCTCTCTCTCTCTCAGCGCGACTAAGGTTGAATTAATTCCATAAATGCGCGCCACCTAGACGGTGGCGAGTCCATTTTCACCCCAAGCATTTATCACCGGTTCTTTCCGTCGGCCGACACTGTGCGGCGCGCGCGACCCCCGCCTGCCTGAGTGGAGCTAGCGCCACCAGGACCTCATTTTTTGCGCTATAAAAATAAAACGGTCATCATTATATTTTTTCGCACTTGCTGTATTACTGTTTCATTCTTATTTCTGAAAATAATATTTACGGTAAATTTTTCTCAATGTGTTTTCTTCTTATCTTCAAAACGTTTTTCTCGAAATGATTGTTCAAGTGGCTGGTAGAGAGTAAAAGGTATATCGCAGACTGGGGGGCCCAAGGAATTTCTACCGAAGCATTTCGTCCCTTTTAACTTTCACCGAGGATTTACAATGGGATGGGAGAGCAGGCTGGTACAGTGGCCGTGGGGTAGGGAGGGGGCTGCTTTGATCAGCCACTGTGGCGCGGCGGGGCGTGGCGCGGCGTAGCGGGTGGACCCGCGGCGGCGTGGGGCGGGAGCGCGGCCCCACCCCGTCACCCGGCCCCCGGCACGCCACGCCGCCCCCCCACCGGGGCCCTTCTCCGCCGCCCCCCACCGCTCCGCCCCCCACCGCTCCGGGCTCCAGCCGGCCGCGCGGCCACCTCCTCGACTCTCTGCTGCCCGGCTCGCAGATCCCCACCACTGCCTCCCCCTTGCAGATAGCTTTACACCGAAAAAAAGAAAAAGATTCCCAACAAAAAAAAATTAGGCGCATTATCTAAATACCAAAATCAACGTGCAAGTTGTTGGACAAAATTGTCCTTGACCCTTACGAAAACTGTAATGTGGATGTCATATCAAGATTTTCAGTATTTTAAAATTAAATCGGAAAAAAAGGAGAATGGCAGAAAATTCTAGTTCGTAGAGGCGGTCGGCCCCCGCCCTCGCTCCCAACCTTTCGCCTGCAGCCGTCTTTAATTGGCTGGAGCTCATCTGCAGGGGATGAGACGCACGCCCCGCCTCCCGCCCTGCAGCGCCCCTCCTGCAGGTCCCCTGCAGGGCCCCTGCGAGGGGCCGCGTCAGAAACACGACGCCCCGGCCCGGCCGCCCGTCCCACGCGGGCCGCGTCCGAACGGCGCGCCCCAATCAGGCCAATCGGGACCACATTTCTTTCCGCGCACGTACAGCCTACCCGTCCACCACTACCACCACCTGTTTAACGTCCTTGACCCTCTAATTGAAAAGAGGGAGAGGGAGGGAGAGAGCGAGCGAGAGAGACGGTAGGGGGAGCGCACGTTGGGGCGATAGCCGAACGCCTGCGTTGGACGCCATCAGACGCAGGCTGTAGACAAAGTGGAATGGAATGAGAGAAGGCTCTGCTCTGCGCACTGATTCGCGCGGCCAGCGCGCCCGCCCCGCCCCACCCGCTCTGCCCCGGCCAGACAAGTAGTGACAAGGCAGGGCGGTCAAGAAGTGCAGGCCGAACACGTTGTAATGGCGGGGGTGTAGAAATACCACGCCGTCGCACTACGGGTCTTTTATCGGAATTTTATCCTGATGTGTTTCAGTCGAAAGCGAAGTTTGGGTAGCATGTTTTGGTGGCCAGGCTGCCGGGAGTCAGGCGCACAGGTAGGGAGGGGCCGCGGGGTCAGTTTCACCCCGGCAGAACACCTTCGGGGCGGGGCGTGGTGGGGCGGGGCGGGCGGAGAGGCTCGGGATCACGGTGTGTATGGTGTGCAAGCGAGAGGGGAGCTTCAGGGCGGGCGAGCCATAGGATGGGTTCGGTATTGATTTGGACGGTGTTGTGATTCGCGCTGCCCTAGGGCGCAGCGGGGCGGGGCGGGGCGGGGCGGGGGGTCGCTTGGAAGCTGGCAGGAAAATAGGGTAGCAGTGTAAATACCATCCGGAGCGACAATTGCAACGTATTTCCCCAGAGGTCGCAAAGATCCAAGCCGGACGAGAGGATTTGGAGAGAAAGGGGGGAGAGGAGAGGAGGGTAAGACAGCGACAGAGCTGGGGGGGACGCCAATGATGCAGTCGAGAAAGATGGCAAGAGAGCCAGCTGTACGGGGGAGCAAGTAAGTCCAGAGGGGGTAGCGGGATGGGGTCTAAAGGAACGTACGGCGTTAGGACAACCACACACAAATAAAAAAAATAATAATAATAAAAAATTCTAACGCTAACGCGTTAAACGGCCCCCTAGGTTTTAACACTTACCTTAAAATAAGATAGAACTTTATAAAATATGTCAAAACTGTTTGTGAAAGTCAATAAATCATGATATTCGTGAGCCACAGATCTGCCACACAAAATGTCGCCCAGCGGGCCGGCTATCAACAACGCTTTTCTGCTGGCCACTGAATCCAACGTAAAATATTCTTTAAAAAAATTAAATTTGGAAAAGAAGTCAAAGGATGTTGCAGGCGTTTAGCAAACAATTATAAAAGCTTTTACGCACAAACATACGGACACATAGGCGATGTAATTTAAACCATTTACTGAAAACATGAACTTAGGTCTGAATCTTAGGTTGGCGGTATTGTTAGAAGCCCCACCCACTTTCAAATAAAATTATTGGAAGGCGGAATTACAGTCCCTGCCAACAATCAGGAGCCACTGCCGGCAGCTAGTGGTCGCGTTCAAAACTGTCCTGGTGGTGCATCCTTTTGCACGGCGCGAAACTGCTGCGATTCTGACGTGACCACTCCCTCCTAAAAACTTTTGGACATCGAGGTACAAAGCAACAAGTGATCTTTTTCATTGGTCGGGAAAAACCGCGAAATATTCTTATTGGTCGAACCTTCCCCGCCCCGGCTCGGCCTTGCTGCTCCGCTCGCAATTACCATAGAAACAGCGAATGCAAACTAATTTTATGCAAAAACGTATAGACAGTTTGACATCACACCTATCTCCAAAATTTTCTAATTATTCGTAGTATTTTTGATTGTAACTTTGTACGAATCGCTTCGGCACGATCGGCTGCGGCCATAAGGGGCCATCGTCAAGAAGAAACTCACTGGCGTGAGCAAAAGGCACCCCTAACGGGGGCCTAAAAAAAAAAAACGAGAACGTACGAGAAATGCAAAACCCAATTAGAACTTAAATTTGGCCGCGTTCGCGTCTCAGCCGTCACCTGTTGCACCGGCGTCACTTTGCAGCAGCGCCAAAACCTCAAAACATTCAGCGCCGCGTCCACCACAGGCCCCGAGTCAAACAAGTCCTCTCTCCTCCGCCCCAACAACAGTAAGAGGCCAGCACGCGCGGCCGGGGCGGGCGGAGGATTAGCATTCCCTCCCCCTCTCCTCCTCACTCTAGAAGGCTCCCTGCGCCTTCCTTTCTTTTGCATCCTAGAACTAGAGGGGCAGCCGAGCCGAGGCCTGCCTGCCAGCCTGCCTGGGTGGGGGGAGGAACCGGGGGACGGCGCATGCAGTTCCGTTGCAATGTGCATGTGGGACGCGCGTAGGAGGGACGCTCTGCCCCTCCTGCAACCCCCTCCCCCCCCCCAACCCCAACCCCAACCCCTCCCCCGCCTCTCATCCGAGGCCACTTCAGTAGCTGCACCAACCCCTCCTCCCCTCCCCTCTCCTCGTGCCTTGCAGCGGAGTGGCGTTCTGACTTACACAATGAGGCTTCGTGTCATCCACCCCTCTGAGAGGCTTTCTCTCTCCCCCCTCCCCCCCCCCTCCCCGAGGCGCTCCGCCGCCTCCCCCGCGCTCTCATTGCCCATATCGTAACGAGGGTCAATATAAAACACGCTGCTGGCTCCACACGCCACCGCGCGCCTGCAAATATTTTTTTCATATTTTTTTTTGTTAAAATGGCACCCTATTGTTCGCAGCAGCAGCAGCAGATCGCTATGGCTGCACACCGCTGCGCGTGAAACAGCCCTCATTCACTCCATAAATCCGAACGGGTTTCATACGCTGCAAAAATTTCAAAAAGCAAGGCGCCGTCGAATTTGAAGTCCTTTTCCAGTGTGCGGACTACGACCCCGATCACGGGGTAGGTTTTTCCTTTGCTGTGCAGGCCAAACTGACAAATTGGATTTGACAGACTTATTATGAGCAAACTGTGGCAGAAAAAAATTGGGGAGAGGGGGGGGGGAATCTGAAATTTGTTATCCGCAGGGCGACTTACTGAGTGAGAACAGCGCCCCTGCCCCGCGGCGTGGCGGCCAGGCCAGGGCCCGATGCCCGCCGCACCGGACCTCAAACCACATCAAACAGCACCAACCGCACGAGTTCGACCCGCGGTATTTTATTTGCCATAATTATTGCTGCGTTATTAACGGGACCGCAGCAGAGCAAGGTCAGGTCGCCCAGCCCAGGCGTCACGCAGCTGGTGGAAACGCGTGACGGCAGACGCGCGGCGCAGTAGCGCACTTTAAAAGAGCACCGTTAAGGAACTTGGCACTCTACTCTGAGCAGCAGCAGCAGCAGCCGCCCCGCAGCGCGCTGCCTGCGCCCTCCGCACGCACAGCACAACAACCACCGCGTTGTCTGGGTCGAGAGCGAGCGGGAGGGGAGAGAGCGAGAGAGAGAGAGAGGGCGCCAGGGAGCGTGTGAGAGAGCGACGGAGAGAGAGAGAGAGAGCGGGGAGTGGTCATGAAAAGGGGGAGAGGTTTGAAAAGGGGTAGAGGAAGGCTGCGCCCGAGGTAGGGCTTGCCCTTTGTTTGGGTCGTGACTTTAGCCTCTGGTGCTGAGCGAAAAGAGTACAGGGCAGAGTGTAAGGGAGAGGGCGAGAGAAACAGGGTGAGGGAGCGGGAGAGAGAGAGAGAAAGAGAGAGAGAGAGAGAGAGAGAGAGAGAGAGAGAGGGAGAGCAAAGACGTCCTTGGCTGTACGCACTTAATGGCACCTAACCTGCAGTCATCACAAACCCAATCGCCCTGTTACGGGCCCACACAGCTAACCGTCGTGTTTCCTTTTTTTCTCCCGCCACCACCGCACGGACACTCCCTGCGCGGTTTTTCTTGGCCCTGCACGATGCCAAAAGCGCGACGGGGCCGCCTTTCTGTTTGCAGTGTACCACAGCACGATCCTCGCGCACAAAGCAGCATCAGCAGCAGGGTGCGCGCGCGCATGGAGTACCAAAGCGAAGCACATCAGTTCATACTGCCACTGATTAGCCTGCGTGGTGTCCGTGAGGACGCGCGCGCGCGCGCGCGTGTGTGTGTGTGTGTCTCTCTGTGCGGGGCGGAAACGAGACACGAGCACATCGTGTCATCATATGCCCTAAAAGCAGTACACAATCCAACTACTCCTCCCGCCGGGCGGCGGGCGGGCGACCTTTGAGTGCGGCGCGCAGCGGCACACAGGCAGGCCGCGCATGGCCGCAGGACTCTGCCGCCAGCCGGATGTACGCGCCGTGTGCCTGTCTGTGCGTGGCGTCACGGCCGTGCGCGGCTGGCTATGCGCACGCGCGTGTCGTGTTTTGTGGGAATACAACGCGCAGCGATGCGGATAAAGCGCGCTAGTTATTTTCTCCCAGAAATGAAACTCCGCTGCTGCGCGGCATTCACTAAACGCGTACGCCCGGCCCGGCCCGGCCCGGCCCGCGCTAGTTATTACACTGCGCTAGTTGACACTCCACACTATGAGCGAGTAGTGCGGCCCTCATGCAGCGCGGCCTTTGCCATGGTTCGCTTCCGCGAAATAGCACGCACGTGGAGCACGATACGATACGTGGAAAAGAGCACAGCGCAAACGCGAAATAGTGCAGGCGGAAAGTAAAACGAAGAGAGAAGCGAGGTCCATACCAAAGTACAGCGTCAACATGGGCAGGATAGCGCACTGTTAGAAAAAAACAACCACAGTGAACGCCTACAGTAAATCTGTTGCGTGGTACGGATCGTAAATTCCCGCAAGCGGTCTTTACCTTACGGGATGCACCGTAGCTTTGCAAACGTGTTGGGGAGGCTCACTTCGGCGACACGATAAAGCACAGTTCGTGTACCGTTACTATCTTTCGCCGTACCTGCATGAAAAATACGGTACGGAACGTCAGCTACGTTCACCCAGGAATTGTTTCTTTAAAATAGGCCCAAAGAAATATTTATTTTAATTCAAACAAATTTCGTTAAACCAAAACAAAAATTTGCTTATATCAAAGAAATGGTATTGATTCATAACACAAAATTTGCTTGGATCAAAGAAAAATGTTTGAGTCAAAATTGAAAGCTTCTTTGGTACTATATTGAAGAAATGTTTCTTCGAATCAAGCAAGCCTTAGTTGTTTTAAAGAAACGATTCTATGGGTGTTATTTATCGCAGTGGTTGATGTGTGTGTGTGTGTCTGTCTCTCTCACACTCACTAGGCACGTCCCAGACAGGCCGGCACAGCGCGCCAGCGGCGGCAGCGCTGCCATTTCTGATTAGTCACCAAGTTAGTTTCGGCCCCCAAGTTGCCACCAACCTGCTCAAACGCACCCCAGTCAGTCTGGGAGGATGAGGAGAGGAGGATGAGGAGGGGGAGTAACTCTGCGCGGTGCCGTCTGCCGCTGACCGCGCCCCCGCAGTTTGTCCAGTAAGAGACGGTAGTTGGGGAGTTAATGTCCAGCGCACAAGACAAAACGTATCTATGGAGTCGTCACGTACTGCAATAACTACGCCAGTCCCATTTTCTTGAGTCACGACAATAGTTCATAGAAAATTTTACTACGGAAAAGCCTCAATGTTCTGGTTAGAATCAGACTAGCAAAGCTCCAAACATTTCTCCCCCTTCTTGATTAGAATCGATAATATTAAGTACGTCGACGAAGACGTTTTTCCTTGCCTCCTCTGGCTCCTCTCCGTCCTCGTTTCCCCCTCCCTCCGCGTCCACTCCCTCCCGAGACTCCGGACGGGTCGTGGCACTCAGCTGGACCCGGTCCAGGTGGAATGAGTTACCGCCTTGACACGGCCCCCGCCCCGGGCCCGGCCCTGGCCCGGCGCCTGGCGCCCCAGCAGGACGCCGCGTGTGACCGGCATGTCAGAGGTCTAACCGATCATCGGCGCATCCAGAGAGAGAGGGAGAGAGCGTGGGAGGGAGAGGGAGAGAGAGGGTGGTACTTTATGGCGGCGCGTAACCTTCCCTTGAAAACTTCTTGCATTATTTCAGAAAAAAATAAATACTTCGAAACTGCCCCTTGCCATTCTAGTTTTATACTTGAATAAATAGTGAAGTGACCGTCACGTCACGGAGGATTCCTAGCACTAAGCCCCAGCGTACAGCGCACGACGTTTTGTAGGAGTCTTATCACCCGCGTTGCGAGAAAAGCAAATTATTTTGGAGCGGTGAAATGTAAGAGTAAATAACACGCAAAGACGGTTGGCCGGGCCGAGACCCGGAGGAGGCGTGGCCCTGGCGTTTGCGCTCGCTAAGTGGCCCGGGCCCGGCTCCAAGCAGCCGGTGGCAATAAGACTACCACCACAGCGTCTCCAAACCTCTGCGCTGCAGACCAGCTGGGGGCTTAAGGGAGAGCAGGGGGTTGAGGGGGTGGGGGAGGAGGCCGTCCCGGGGCTATGCAAGAGCATCATTAGCCAGCGCGAGCGTCATCCGTCACCCCCCCCCCCCCTCCCCGCCGGCGCCCTCGCACCCCCAGGACGACATCCACCACACCGCCGCGCCGGCCCCGCGCCGGCCCCACCCCGCCCTACACTCTCGTCTGAATAATGAGTAGCGTATTAGACATGTCAAGTATAAATGCGTGACTGTGTGCTCAGTCCAACCACTACGGCAAGAACTACTACAGCCCCCGCCCCCCTCCTCCTCCTCCCCGCCCGCGGAGAGGAAAGAAAAAGAGCTCTTCAACCACCTGCTTCTCCCAGAAAGAATAAAAAAAGTAATTGTACACCGAGGCGTTGCGGGAATATATTCTTTAAAACAAAGAAATACTCTCTGTGTGTCTGTCATCTTTGTGTGATGACACGCTGCTTTTCTAGAGACGCGTTTCCATGACGCACATCGCGGCCTAATAAACTAATGAATTGACAACGAAAACAATGGGATGTGTGTCCTTACCGTTGACGTCCACCTCGACGGCGGCCACCATGGGGCTCTCGAGGGCGTCGTTGGTGGCCCTGCACTCGTACTTGGCGCCCAGGTCGCCCCTGGACAGCGTCAGGCGCACGGAGTTCCGCCCCGTGCCCGCCCCGTTGGTGCCCGGCTCTGTCGTGTAGTCGCCTGAAAAAAAAAAATTACAACCCAATAAATTCGTTGCAAAAAGTACACGCCAAATATCCTTGCACTAAGACGTTCCTCCACTTTAAAAAAAAATGTGTAGGAACGCCTGCCCAGCAGCAGCGCGGCTGTAAAATTTCACTCCGCCTGCTTGGTCACTTCCTTGGTGCGGCGGTCGGCGGCGTCGCGTCGGTGGTTGCACCGCGGCCCAGCGCCACACCGCGGCGCGCCGCACAGAGTTACGGCACTTTTCCTCGAGTTTTAGGGGAGTTTGGAGCCGCGAAAGTGGGACAGCCAGAGCGAGCAGCACGCGGGCCGGAGCCGGCCGGAGCCACGCCACACAGGAGCAGCTTTTCGCTTTATGACCGCAGTTCTCACGTTTTAATGTGAAGCCGAGAGGCATGTACCACTCGCCCCCCGCGCCTTCTCTATCTTTGTCTCTCTTACATTCTCTCTCGCTCGCTCGCTCGCTCTCTCTCTCTCTCTCTCTCTCTCTCTCTCTCTCTCTCTCTCTCTCTCTCTCTCTCTCTCTCTCTCTCTCTCTCTCACACACACATTCGCAAGGCGCACGCGTTTTCCTTACGGCCGCCCTCCTCCTACATTCTCATCGCCCTCGTTATCCCCCCTCCACTCCACAAACTCGGCGGCGTCCTAATCTCTGTGACCGCGCGCCGCTCCGCAACCATCTCGTTGATTCATTCATTCGTTCGTTCGCTCATTCATTGGTGAGTAATGATCGCTACGATTGCCAAAGTTGGCGAGCGGCAGCAGGTCCGGGTAGAAGGCTGCAGGCCACAGGTCAGGGCACATCTGCTCGCGGCCATTTGCGCGCCAAAAGCGCCTACCCCGCGGTCATCACCACCAGCACTGCCCTTTTACAATTCCTCCTCCTCCTCCTACAACTACTCCTCCTACTCCTACAACTGCTCCTCGCGCCCCACACTCCCTTAAGAGTTACCTTGTACGAATTTACCACACGATTCCGGCATGGCCGTGAAAACACGTACCCACTTATATCATCGGGGACTGAGCGCGGTAAAGGGCGGGAAAAATTGTCGTTATGGAATGGAAACGATGCGGAAATGAAACTAGCGAAATTCTTTGGGGCGCAGATGGCGTTAGGGAAATCCTGTATATATCAGTCCGGCATGAATCACGGTGTCAATCACGCTAGTCGCTCGGCGGCGCGGCGTGTGCTCAGCCGAAAAGTAACCGCGACCGAGCGTTAGAGGAGGATGGAGGGGGCGAGCGAAAGGGAGAGAGAGAGAGAGCGAGAGGGGACTATGGGCCGCGCCGGGCAGCGTTGGCTCCGAGCCGGCCGGCCGGGCCGGCCTAAGGCGCTTGTAAGGGCGAAATACGCAGTTTGAATACGCGCTATTACCTCTATATAACGACGGCTGGCTGGTCGGCTTAAGGCAGGGCCAGAGCCCTAGGGGGCTGGGGCGGGACGGGCCCCCGGGGAGAGGCGCCGCCGGCCAGCCGTCCACTCCGCTCTCTGCCCGCAAGCGTGCGGGAGAGGTACTTCCCAAAGATAAAAAAATGGATCCCCGGTTCTAGTTTTACACAACCATTAGGCAACGGGGAAAAGGTTTCCTTCACCCGCGTAGATTCATTCGAAAATATAATATAATCCTATACACAAAAGACTAGTATTTCCTTTCAGTCGTCAAGAAGAACTGAATTTGCAAATGGGTTAATTCTTTTTTTTAAGAACACCTTAGGCACTTGCAGAAAAAAATGTCCACATACCGGTTAGCTTCTGCGAGCCGTTGTACCAGGCGACGACAGGGGTGGGCTTGCCGCCTCCGGACTCGCAGGTGAGCGCGAGGTCGTCCCCCTCGCTGAAGGGACCAATCAGCGTCGAGTTCTGCAGCTCGTTGCCCTCCCGGGTGACCTTCACGTACTGGGGCTTAACTGCAACAAAGAGGAGGAAATATGGTCGTTAGGCCAGCAATGCAAAATAATATGAAACCTTTTTTTAAGGTGCAGCTTTTCCGGTGACCATCAACGTTACAGGACGCCGCTGCACTTTGTGAGGATCATAACAAAGAAGAAAGAGTACATCCTCCTGATTCTTTTTCTTGGAGAATGAACTTTTGCAGAGCGCCGGCCACACACACACACACACAAGCACTTATGACGGCTTTTCAAGTTGTCGGCTGGCAGCCACTGTCCCACCGGGCGGGCCGCATCCACGCCACACCACGCCATACCGGGGTGACAAGCTTCAGCCGGACACGTAATTAATTGCTGCTGCCCCCGCACCTCGCCCTGCGCGCGCACCGTCCGTACACTGTCACAATACTTCTCCTTGTCTCTGACGATTGCACTCAGTTGCGCCCGGATATCATTTTAATTATTTTCCCCCATCGCTTCTTGAGTTACCACTAATTCCGTGGGTGTCAATTAAGCAGTCATCAGCTGCAAGTTTCGAGCATTGAGCGAGAAGAATTTAAGCCCCAAATCAGACCGCATCTGGAGTCGTCGTGAATCTGTCCACACTTTAACCACCTCATTCGCTGATATGGCCGATCACTGCTACGGGCTTTGTGCTTCTACTCGGTCTTCTTGCGCATTGCTGAAGCTATTCAGCGCGGAGAATGTAAAGCAGCTGTTGGGCGCGCGATGGGCCTCGCCATGCCAACGATAAGCATCTACTCCTCTCCCTTGTTTTCTGTGTACCCCCCCCCCCTCTCTCTCTACCTCTCTTCGCTCATATTTTCTTCACCGTCATATTATTGCCCGCTATTACGTGCACCATTCATCCCTGATTAGCCGCAGACATCAAGCTGCCTCATGTCCCTTATTGTCTTTTCACGATGCTAGGGTGAAGTTTAATAACGCCGCCGGATTCCATATTTATCATTCTCAACGGAAAATAATCGACAAACAAAACACCTGCCAGGACTATTTCCTTTTAAAAATAAGGACAATATTATAGATATTAGAAAAAAAAACTGAAAAAAAGCCAACTCAAGCGCTGCGGATCATGCCAAGTCAATTACTGGTCTGACAGAAAAAAACAGCGTGCAAAAAATAAAAACGGAAATATATAAAAAAAAAAAAAATGCTCTGGACAAGGGTGACCGGGCAGCGTGCATGCGGGCGCGCGCCACTCGAAGCGCGACGCGTTTCTGAAAGCGCTTTAAAACAATCCGCAGCTAGTTATGAGTGCGTAATTATTATGAATCTGAATGGGCGGGAGAGGCCGTGGCGTGGCGGGGCGTGGCGGGGCGTGGCGGGGCGTGGCGGGGTGAGGCAATTCATGTGAAAGGCGCGCGGGCAGCAGCTCCGAATGAAGCATCGGACCCTCAGGGTGGAGAGGCCTTGGGGTGAGAAGAATGGCAGGAATGAGAGAAAGAGAGGGAGGGAGAGAGGGAGCGGGAAAGGAGAGAGAGTGGCTGGGGTGCAGGGCGGGGCGGGGCGGCCCGGGGCAGCCCGGGGCACAGGACGGCTCGGTGCGCCAGCCCCGCCCCGCCAGCACCAAGGTGCCAGTTTCTTTCCCAGAATTCATTCGGAGAAAGAGGAGGGGAGGAAACGGGGACAAATAATCTCAATCCCGCAAAAATATAACGTTGTAATTGGATAGATATTTCGGGAATGTTCGCGTGTTGCGGCGGCGACAAACGACTTAAACCTCGTCGTGTCGTGGGCTCGTCCTTCATGAATCGTTCATGGCGACACATGAGGGTGGTCATTACGCAATAATGGGGGCGGAGATTAACCAGTTTACGGACCGGTGTGCGGGAGGGGAGGGGAGGGGAGGCGGCGGGGCGAGCAGGTAGGCTCGGCGGATTGATGGATGGCCAGTTGAGAGAGAGTGCTCAAAAGATAGATGGCGCTGCTTGGACTGCAAAGGGGGTGGGGGCCACCTCTCATATGTAAGGGGCTGGCCTCTGTAGGCATGACGGAGGGTGCATGGAAGAAGAAGAAGAAGAAGAAGAAGAAGAAGAAGAAGAAGAAGAAGAAGAAGAAGAAGAAGAAGAAGAAGAAGAAGAAGAAGCGAGATGAGAGGAGGAGACGGATGGCGACAACCACCACCGCAGATTTCTAACACGATCGCATCCTGTCTCTCTCGCACTTGCTCGCCTGGTGGACCTCGGTCTTGCTCTTGCCCTCCCCCCCTCCCCTCCTCCTCGCTCTCCAACCTCTCACGTCCACCATGCGTAGCGATGGATTTATTTCCTATCCACCTTCACCACCACCCCAAACTTTCACCCCCATTTTCGCTTTTTTTTTTTACGCTCTGCACCCCATCACTTCCGCCCACACACGCACGCCGCAGCTAAGGTGATTCGAGAGCAGAGAGAGACAGGCGAGCACGACTAAAGCGAAAGCAGCACTGCATTTTTTTTTCTTTGAAAATGCAATTGAATACTTTGTCGCAGATTGCGAAGCATTGCTTTACAGCTTTCCGGAGCAAACTCTTTTGCAAATTGCGCAGTTTCGAAAGCTTTCTGCAATCTACAAACCTCTCAAATTCTTCGCAGTTCGCAAAGAGTTTGCTTTGTGAGAATGTAACAGTGTGGGAGAGCAGGCCAGCGCCAGAGCCTGGCATCCAAATTTGAACAGTAAAAGCCAGGCATTTCTACATTGCGAGCCGCGCGCGCTTGTTAAACGTATCCCGTCGAATGAGGAATGTCGTAACCGTTCTCCTCCTACCCTACTCTCTTCCCGCCCCTCCCCCCCCCCCCTCTCTCTCTCTCTCTCTCTCTCTCTCTCCCTCTCCCTCTCCCTCTCTCTCTCTCTCTCCCCTTCTCTCTCTTCCCCTGCGTGATGTTGACTGCAGGCAGGCAGGCAAGCACGTCCTGCGCTAGCGACGTGCGAAGTGCAATGCGACTGCTCCGCGCGGGATGCGCCCTGCCTGACGTGCTCCCCGGCACAGCGGAGGCTTTATACTGTGGCTGTTCGCCTACCTCCCGGTTAACGACCCCAAATTCATTCATCTTGAAAGACGTGAGCGGCGCTGATTGTGCGGCCGCGTGGAGCAGCACCACTATACCCGCTGCTGGAGGCCTGCCCGGCTCGATTCGCGATTTCAGTTCTTCCCCCGGTAGACGAAAAGAGACCACCCCCCACACCACTGCTCTCTACTACCGCGGGCCGTGCGTTCTCTAACTCCACCGGAACGTGGGAACGTGGTCACTTTCGCGCCGGACGCAGCGAGCAGACTCTATGCGGACGGAGACGCAGGACGCGCCGCTGTAATGAATTTGAGATCAAGAACTTCCCTTCCGACAAACAAGGCGGATGGGGGGGGGGGGGCTGCGGCGCGGCCCGGCACAGGCGTAACAGGCGATTTACATGGCGCTGCATTAACAAATCAGCAAAAGGAGGGAAGGAATGAATGCATACATATTCAAGCGGAAAAGAAAATGAATTCCGGGCGTGACAGCGGGAGGGACGTCTTCGCGGCGGCGCCGGCCCGGCCCGGCCCGCCGACGGGAAGCAGCGCAAAAGAAAGTTGTGCATGCACTTATTTTCCCCCCTATTTTTCCTCGGAGAAAACGCCCCCAAAAAATGGAAAGGAGAATGCGCAATATATCTGTTTTTCTTAATGCCAGAACAGAGATTACCATGCACCCTTACGGCGGCGTCTCTCTCTGTCAAAATGAAATGATCCGCGCTTCATCGCATTAACAGTAAGCAGATACAGAATCAAAGAAAAACACCCGCCAACCTACTGCCGCGTTTGCGGGCTCCCTTATTTTGACGATCCGGTTTCCGCAAAGAAAGCTGTCGGTTTATTTGAGCTAGCACAGCCCACGTAGTCCCAGCCCGCCCCGCCACGCTGAGCGCTCTACCCATCAAACAGGGTTTTTACAGCGAGCTGATCGCTACAAGGGTTTGTCTTTCCCCGGCGCTGCTCATTTTTACGAGCGCACACTCGGCCAGTCCGCGTCCGGATAGCCTCGCTCCGCCCCCCTCGCTCGCCGGCCGGACCCCGCGTCCAGGCAGATTGCTTTTACGCGATCCTTTCGGATGCCACCCGTCATCACACAACCTGATGCATCGCCAGCAGCAGACTACGTAGCACCTGGCCAGCAGAAAAGGACTGAAGGCGTGGAGACATAGCGAGGCAGAGAGAGAATATTTTTGAGAGAGAGGGAGAGAGAGCAGCAGGGGAGCCACCTCCAGCCCTCAGTTGCGCCTGCTGCCGCTGTTATTAAGCAGCAGGAGAGCGAATGCGAATTACTCTCCGTCAAAAACGTGCGGTGTAAACGCGCAAAGGAGAGAGCGAAAGACATGTGTCATAGCTTTCATCAGGCCATTTAGCAGGCCTCAGAGCGAGGTAGGGGGAGGGAAGATACAGGAAGAGAGAAGGGAGCAGAGTGGGATATTTTAGAGCCGTCGAAAATTAAGGCGTGAATCCCGCAGGCAAAAAAAAGGGGAGGACGAAATTAGGTGCTGAGAGTGACAGTGGTCCGAGGGGTTGCGGTAGAACTCGAGGCAGAGTAGAACCAGGACGGTGACGGGCGGTGAGAACTTCACGGCTATTAAATTTGTTTAGAAAATGGGATGAAATATATGCATAAAAATAAGGGCGACAATATTTCAAGGAGAGGCGAGGCCCGAAAAAAATGCAGAGAAGGGGAAAATGACTGGATCGAGGGACGCAAATGGAGTGAATAACGCACTTAACAAGACAGACGCTAGAAAGCGCCTGTCAGTCGCATATCACGTTGAAATAAAGCCGGCCGGAATAAGATCAATGTGAAGAAACGCCGCTGCGTACGAACGCTAAGGCGAAACAGAAGCAACACAACTTTTAAACAAAGTTAAATCTTATTCAAACATCAGGTCAGGCCTCTCCAGACGCATTAAGACACATAAATATGCCCGCTACATCAAGACCCAAAAAGAACATGGGGTGCGGTCAGACCGAAAAAGATAAGCGCATCACGAGATGATCGCAGAGTGCTCCGCTCAGCCCGAGTAAGCCCGCGGTCCAGACTCCTCACGCCCGCCAGCGCCAGTCCGCCTCGCGAGGGACCCGGCGGACTTTTCTCTGGGGATTCCAAAACCAGACGAGCTCATCTCTGATTCGCCGTGTCTGGTTGCGGACCCACCCCGCCCGCCCCCTGCCCTGCGCAGCGGTGCGCCACTTTCTGTTTCACTTAGCGATCACTATAGTTTGCGTCACTTGATAGCGCCGTGAGGGCGTGTACGCTGCGGCTGCAAGTCCCCAAGGGAGCTGGGCTGGGCGGGGTGGGGCGTGGTGGGGCGGGGCGGGCCGTGAAGGGTCGGGGGTGGCGGGGCGGGGCGGGGCGGTCCCAGCGGGCCACAAACCCTGTCATCGCGGGTAATAGTCATCTCCTCCCGCATCAGCGTGCCATGTTCATGTGCCTTACTGACCGCCCCCTCCCCTACCTTCCGCTTTACGGACCGCCCCCCGGGCCAGTCGGCTGGCACCCCCTGTCACGGAGGGCACGCTGCCCGGGGCGGGGCGGGGCGGGGCGGCGTTCAGCCTTTTTGTTGCACGGTTGATATCTCTGAGCGAGGCTATTTTTCGCCGCCGCGACCCGACGTCTGCGCTTTCCTCCAGCAAGGCGATGGCCGAGACGGCGGCTGCGAGGGAAATGACTATCGTCCGTCAGCGAGCTCCGGTAAGCGCCCCCCCCTCCCCCCCTCCCCTTGCCCTCCTCGTCGTCACCCTCTTACTTTTTTCTACCACTCTCCTTTTGCTTCATCAGGGCACACCTCCCCCCCTCCTCCTCCCGCTCCGCTGGCCTGGCCGCGCACCACTATAGTAGTGCTGCATATCCATCCACCCTCCGCCTGCTCAGCAATAGTTTACCCCCACCTCCACCCCCCACCCGCGCCGCAGTTCCACTCCCGCTCCGCGATTCCTACCCTCTCTCCTTTTTCTCCACCCTTGCATATCCCGCGCTTCCCGCCCCTCCTACCCTTCCCCCCCGCGCCCCGCCTCGCGAGACCCTCGAGGAGACACGTGTGTGCGAGTTTCAATAACAAGTGAAATAGCGGGCCATATGATTACTGATTAGGGGAGAGCGTCCCCGAAATGGCATTACTCTGGGTACATAGAGTAGGGAAGGAGAGGAGAGGGAGGGGAGGGAGGGAGGGAGGAGGGCGGGAGAGGTATGTCGTGGTGCACAGCTGCCCTCATTACATCCTTGGGGCGGGCTGCGAGTTTATCACGGGGATGGATAGCCGTCAGCTTGTGCAGCAACCCCTTTCTCTTAGAGCTCCCTCCTCGCCCCGCCCCACAACTTCCACGAAGCTGCTGTCCCTGTTTTAGGAAATCTTCCCGCTCCCCACAGCAGGGGCGGGAGCGGCGCGGTACCACTGCACGACAAAGTTCACCAACTAACGTGACATGTGTCTCGTTTCTTGACGCACTCTCGTAGGAAAACGTTTCACAATGCACATGCGTTTGATGTCCGTATGTTTTAACATATGAAAACGGTTTGCTGCCAAAGAGGGTGCATTACGAGACGTTGTCACCCATAACATAACATGACACATGTCACATTTTAGTTTTTTTCCAGTGACTGCATGCCACCTGGATACACAGCCAGCGCGATATTCTTGCTGGCATCCTCCTGGGCACGCGCGATGCTTCCTTGTTTTACCTTCGGCACTTGACAATAGGTCTGCCCCGCCCCGCCCCGCCCCGCCCCGCCCCGCGCGCAGCTGCGCCTCGCTCGCGCCCACTTGACTCTCAAGGTGTTATTGCGTCGAGCTGTCATTCCCTCGCAGGTCGGCAGGGCGGGGCGGGGCGGGGCGGGGCGGGGCGGGGCGGGGCGGGGCCGCTGGGGAGAGGCTTTCCCATTAGCAGGTCACAATGAGCGAGAGTGTGGGCGTGTGCTCTCTCCTGTATCCTATATTATTCTCCAGAACTCGGAGGGAGGCTCCGGGGCGCGCGCCCGGAGCTAGGGAGACGCCCCGCCCCGCCCCGCCCCGCCCCGCCCCGCCCCGCCCCGCCCCGCCCCGCCGCGGGTGAAAAGGGAGGGGCGGGGGCGGGGGTCTTTGTCAGGGCCGGCGAACAAGTCATTGGCTGCGGAGGACTTCCCCGCGCCAGCAGCCAATTCCGGGAAAAGCCACCTTTTCGTCTCTACTCGCGCGCGCGCTCTCTCTCTCTCTCTCTCTCGCCCTCTCCCACTCACTATCATCTCACTCTGACGCGACCAGCCGACGCCAGGCTCCATTGCGCCCTTACTTCCCCGTACCTACACGCAGCAGCACCAACATGCCCCCGCCCCGCCCTCTCCGCGCTCACTGTCCCGCCCCCGCGCACACTTTCTCTTGCTCCTTAAGCGCCTCACCCTCTCCCTCCCTCCCTCTCTCTATCTCACCCCCCCTCCCTCCCCATCACTAATCCTTCTCCCTCTTCCGAGATTTGTCCCCATTCATTTCCAGCCCGTCGCGCCGCGCGCTGCTCAGGCGCACGACAGACCTCATCTCGAGCCGGAGCAGCCCGAGTCTCCCGAGCGCAGCGCAGCGCCGCTGGACGCGCGGCGTTACCAGGCGCCGCCGCGCCGGCCGGCGTTAAGCCACTCAGGGTTGAGCATCACGCAGGACTGCCGACCGGGGGCGAAACAGCTCTGCACTTCGGTGCGCAAATGTCGTGAGTTTTAGCAGATGATACATTGTAGCTAGCCTTAACTTTAAAATAAATATAAAAACAATGTGTCAGCTAGCTTGTACTCTCGAGTCCAGAAACCAAGCGCGTAACCTTACAATAATATAGCGCGGCGCTGCATGGGGGGAATAGTGGCTGGCTGGCTGGCTGAAGCGCAGCCTGCGCGGAACACTGACACCTCCTCCCCGCGCGCAGCCGGGCGGGCCAGGCAACAATACTGGGCACCTGCGCGGAACACTGACATCTCCTCCCCGCGCGCAGCGTGTAACACTACCCAGACGATCCTGTGTACGCAAGTCTTTGCGTTGAAGCTGCGTTGAAAGTGCCATGAGTCTGCGTATGCGTCTCAACGCAGCCTGAACGCAGCATTCACGTACTTTCAACCTACTTTTTTACGTTTAAGTTGCGTTCGGGAACGCAACCTCAACGCAGTTTAGAATCCATTAGCTTCCACGCACTTTCAACGCAGCTCAAACTGCGTTGAAAGTGCGTACGTGAACGCAGTTTCAACCCACTTGAGCGCTCGCTGTATCAACGCAATCTCAACGCAGCTCGAACTGCGTTGAGAGTGCGCACGCGAACGCAGTTTCAATGCAGTCAAGGCCCGCAACTTTAACGCACTCTCAACGCAACTGATATTGCGTTGAGAGTGCGTACGTGAACTCAGTTTCAACACACTTAGGGCTCGCACTGTCAACACAGTATCAACACAGTTTCAACACAGTTCCAACACAGTTTCAACACACTTTTTTGCTTTGAAAGTGCGTACGTGAACGCAGTTTCAACACACTTAGGGCTCGCACTGTCAACACAGTATCAACACAGTTTCAACACACTTTTTTGCTTTGAAAGTGCGTACGTGAACGCAGTTTCATCGCAACTTGAAAAGGGGAAGTGGGGGTGAGGAAGGATGTGGAGTGGGGAGCGGACGGCTCGGCTGCGGCGACACCCCAGCGCTGGAATGTTGTGCAGCACAGACCGTCTCGCCCGCACATGGCTGATTAGCTCAGTAGGTTCCGAAACGAAGCGTGAGCGCTGAGTTGGCATGGCCGGGGTTCGATTCCCGGCACTGGCAACAAAATGCGTATCTCGCGGCTAGTAGGGCTGAAGTGGCTGAACGCAGAGCCAAGAGTGAAGGAGGGGAAACGAGGAAGGAAGAGAAGCGGAGAAGGGGCAGTCCGGAGAAAGGAGAGATAGGAGAGAAAGAGAAAAAGAGAGAGGAAGAAAGGACGCAAGCGCGAGATCTGTCAATACAACTACAATTATTTTGCATTTTTATGACGTCATTGTAAGTACACTATCGCCACGGCATTTCTCAAACGCACTTTTAACACACTCTCAACGCAGTATCAACACACTCTCAACGCAGTATCAACACACTCTCAACGCAGTTTTGTGCGTACCGTTATGCAGCGTCAACGCAGCGCCAACGCAGTTAAGTGCGTGGGCCAGTACATAGTTTCAACGCAATTTCAACGCACTTCTTTGCGTATGTCAACGCATCTTCAACGCAAACCTAACTGACATACAACGCAGTTTCAACGCAAAAAACGTCTGCATTTTTACAGTTTCAACGCAAGAAACTGCGTTGAGGGTGCGCACGGTTCGCAACTTCAACGCAGTATATTGCGTACGTCAACGCACCTTTTGCGCACAGTAAACCGTCTGGGTAACAGCTCCTCCCCGCCAGCGAGCGCTAAGGTCCGCCACGCCGCCGCCGCCGGCTCTCCTAACAAAGCCGGCGCCGGCTGTGTAAAAATATATAACAACAAAATGTATCATCTGCTTTCAATTCCGATCTGGATTGAGATTTTTTTTTTTTTTTAAATTTACCTGATACTTTGTATTTTTTTTTATGTTTTTGTTTATTGTTTCTTAATTTTGCCAAAGTTTTATAAATTTATCTGAATTTTCCCTAATTTTTTCTTGAATTACGAGTTGTACAAACAAAATTTAGAGTTGTTTCTCCCCCGCGTGCGCAGGGGGTGCCGAGGGTCTGAAGCGGTTAGCAGGACGAGGACGGCACTGGGGGCGAACATAAGCGTGAGCTGGGCAATGCACTGCTGGTCAGCGGCGCTCAGCAGCCGGGGACGCTCCCAGCGCGACTGAAGGACCTCACCGCGAACAATGGGGGTGACGAGCGAGTACGCGTGTCAGGAGAGAGGGAGAGAGAGAGAAAGAGAACGAGAAAGAAACGAGGGTCTAAGATAGAGGAGAGAGAGAGAGAGGGGGGAGACGCGGCGGCTGGCGAGTCATCAAAATATAGTCAGGTCAGACGCGGGGCGTGCCTTCCGTCCTGGGGGCGGGGCCGGGCCGGGGCCCCCCGCGCAGCCCCCGCGCCGGCCGCGAGCCCCAGGAGATACAAGTGGGGCAATATTTCGTGCCGAGCCGCGGCGGGGCCGGGCGGGGCCGGGCGGGGCCGGGGTCGTGTCGGGAGCGTGCCGACGCATCGCAATAACAAAAGAAGACGGATGCGCGCGCATGGAGGGGGTTTACAAATGCAGCGTGCACCGGCATGGGCACGCGGGTCGGAAGGGAGAGAGAGAGGGGGGGGGGGGGAGTTTGGGAAGGAGGGAAATGAGAAATTTGGGGGGGAGGGGGATGTTAGGAGGTAGGAAGAGGAAGAAAATACAAGACATCAGACAGGGTCCGAGAAAGAAGGCATGTGTGTAGGGAGCAGGGTGCAAAGCTACGCAGAGACTACGGGAGAAAATCGTACCCCAATCTGACAGCTTAAAACTTGTACAAGCTGCTTCATTGGTATGTATACTACAATTTCATTTGATTCCATCAACGCCTAGGGGGTTTCCTACCACCCTTCCATCACCAGCCCCATGCATCCCCATCTCTTATTGTTTCCACACGGAAGGGTTTCATAACCGAAAATTCCCTGAGTTAGTTTATTAGTCCGGCAATGAAGTAATGTACGCGCGTAGAGGAAGGCCGGCACCGGCCGGAACACTCTTTCAATGAAAATCACGTGGGCGTTATTTCAGCCCGCAGCCGGACTCGGGGTGGGCGAGGGGTGGGGGGTGAATATTCACGAGCCAGCAGGGCTCTTATTACATCACGGATTGCCGAGGAAAATGTCCTGTAAAGTGGATGAGATGGAGTAACGAGCGTGCAGGCGCCGCGCGCTCCACCGCGCCACGCCCCGCCACGCCACGCCGCGCCACGCCGCGCCACGCCACGCCCCGCCACGCCCCGCCACGCCACGCCACGCCACGCCCATGCACGGTGACAGAACGACGCCCATCCGTCTCCACAGGAGGGCTCGGGGGGGAGGGGGCGTAGAGGGCCACATCTAATTGGCCGAGAGAGGGGGAGAGAGGGGGAGAGAGAGGGGGAGAAAGGGAGAGAGAGGGAGGGAGGGAGAGAGAGAGAGAGGGAGAGAGAGAGAGAGAGAGAGAGAGAGAGAGAGGTGGAAAGGAATATTGAGAGGATCGCGTGGCGGGCACCAAACACGAGGCGATGAAAGCCCACAACCTCCTCCACGTGATGACAGGTATCTCGCTCCCATTCATCCCAACTTCGCTGTAACTCATCTTTCCTGTTGCATTTCTCCCCGCAGAGTCAGGAAGAGCGAAATGGATTTTTTTTGGCTGTATACTTCAGAAGACTACTTACTCATGGTGGTGAGGTTGATGAACTGCACGACGGCACAGCCGTCCTTGACCTCGTTGTACGTGATCTCGCACTTGTAGGTCGCCTCGTCCACCACGGCCAGGTTCTTGATGTTGAGGTGCATCTGCGTCGCGTTGGGCGTGTAGTGCAGCTCGGCCCTGGGCAAAAAACAGAGCAGAACGACGTTAATGATAACGGCGTGAATACGAAAGAGACGCCCCACGCACGCATCGCATCTACCAACTTAAACTTGCGGGTTATAAAGTTGGCAGTTCCGCACAGACGAAAATAGGAGACAGCCAGTGGTCTGCACTCCACAGCAGCAGCACGCTGGGGACGAGAAGGCGCTGACCGCAGCCACCCCCCCTTCCCCCCTCCCCACCGCGAGTAGTGTGCAATTACCACCCCCGCCGCTACCCCCACCGCCCCCCCTTCCAACAGATCATTCTCAACGCCTGCTTTTAACAGTATAATTAAAACGTGTGCAGCAGCAACAGCAGCAGCAGACCGACGCCGGTGCAAGCTCCACAAATTGTCTCTTTAACAGAGGCAGCGATTTAGCAGGAGCGCCCCCCCCCCCCCACCGCCCCCCACTACTGCACCGCGCGGCGGCGGGGGCCTAACACACGATTAACAGCGCGCTTTAGGCGGAAGTATCGCTGGCACAATATTGGTCGTCGATGTGGAGGGCTGCGGGGGGCACTGCTGGGATAGGGTAGGCGTATGTCGGAAACATGGCCTCCGCGTTTCCATACACATCATAAGTTGTGTGAGTTTAGCCGGAGTAGCATCGCCTCGGCCCCCAGCGGTCATCTCTGTTTCTCCTCCATGCGGACGGGGGAGACGTGTGTCGTGTTTCGCGCCCACGCGCTACTTTCTGCATCCCCTTCTCAGCGCCGCCGCCGTCTTGTCATAACTGTTCCATACTGGCTTTACTGCCGGTCGTACGACTGTCGTCCCCCCCCCCCCCCCCCCCCCACTCCAGCCCCGCCACGCCTCGCTACGTCCCGGGATTGCGTTGGATGCCCCATTACTCTATCACAGCCGATATCTGTACGAAACGGCTGGCCCCTGGGAGGGAGAGGGGGCGTAGGTGAAGAGGAGAGAGGGAGAGAGACAACGCGGCGGGGTGGGGCGGGGCGATCAAGAGATACGGCTGCGGAAGACGAATTAGGGAAGCAGACATGTCCGAAAAAATTAATTTTTTAATGCAACGAAGGAAATATTATCGGCACCAAAAAGAATGTCAGGCGCATTTTGTTTTCATATACATAAACAATAGTAATCGATGTAAGGCATATAACAGTAGCTAAGCACTTGCATTTTTCCAATTTAACTGTGCGCGAAACAGCTGAGTAAAACGCAATTTTTTAACAACGCACATACACTCCCCACCCCCTGCGCACACGAGTATTCAAGAACAATGCTGCCAGCCGTTTGAATTGTAACAACAGAGGTCATTTCGCGCCGTAAGGTTTCATGGTCGCAGCTGTAATGTCCATCACGGAATGGAGGAGAGACAAAAAAAAAAAGAAGGAATGGGACAAACATTTAACGTGCCGGAGGAGGAGTGGGAGCGGGAGAGAGAGGAGAAAAAGAAAAAGTGGGGGGAGGAGGTGGGGGTCAGGGCAGGCGGTAAAGTACGTGGCGCATATTGTCGTTTTAATTCGTTCTCCAACAGCAGTAGTAGCGGCAGCAGTAGAAGTAGAACGCGATGCCATGCGAAGGCCAGCGCTCCCGCCTACGCTCGTCCGCGCAGTTGAAAAAACTCGTACACGGAGGAGAGTAATTTCCCGCCCACTTTCTCACACACACACACACACACACACATTCATACATAAGAACACGCGCTGGGTCGACTAGGGGATCGCATCTCACCAAGTTTAGCCACAACGTCAGCAGCACGTGACGATTCGATTTCATTGACCCGATCCCGTTCCCCCGCAGAGTTCCATCAGCTTCTGCCGTGCTCCTGCTGCTGCTACTGCCGCTGCTGCTTCGTCTCACGTAATTATCTGGCACCGCGAGGGATTTGTGTTCCACGAAAGTTACCCTTAGGAGATTAGGGGGTAGAAGGGGGGCGGGGGTAGAGAGCGAGTGTACGAGAAGAGCCCCCCCCCCCCCCCTCGGGCGTGAAGTTCTAATCCATCCCGTGTACGAGCGCGCGCCGCAAGCGCCACATATATAACGCGTTTGTGTTTTCCTTTCCGGCCCGACCGCCCTGCCCTGCCCTGCCCTGCCCACATCAGACGCGCGCATAAGGTAGTTTTGTACCCCGTTTCCGAAAAAGATACGGGCTAGACTTTTAACCACACCCGAAAGTGCACGTGGTGAAACTCGCAGCGCTGCGGGCGGGTACGGCATAAAAATAGATAGAGAAAGAAAAAAGAGAAAATCAGGTGGAATATCTTCTCAAGAGCGTTTTTTGAGCCTTTGCCAGCAATTGCAGAGCAAGACGGACAGTCCCGCTTATGTCGGACGCGAGAGAGACGGGGCGAGACAGTCGGCAGCCGTCGGGGACCAAAAGAAAGGGCCTTTCTCGCGCGCGAAAAAATAGTGAAGTCATAACCGTTGCAGGGCGATTTCAAGGCCTGTAAAATTTTATGTGTGAGTTTGCGCTCCTCCCAACCCCCCCAAACCACCGCCCCCTCGGCTGCACCCACCACCACTCCTTTCCCGCTATAATGAGTCGGATACGGAGTGAGGGGGGGGAGGGGGCAGTTAGTGATGGAAAGGGGATGGGATAGGGGGTGGGAGACAAAATGGGGGCGTGCAACAGGGGGTGGAGTGGGGTGAAGTTTTGAGGGGAAAACGGGAAGAAAAGGAATAGGGGAGGGGGAGGTATAGGAAAGGGCGGACGAGCATGGCTTGCCAGATGAACATCGACCTCCGCCAACAGTGCTGCCACCGGTGCGGCACCCAAACCACATCCGGGCCACTGGCCGCACGGGCCCCGGGTGGGGGGCACCGTCTGCCAGTGCCCCCCTCCACACCCCCCCCCTTGCCCCCGGCTCCCCCCACCCCCTGCCACCCTCCTCTTTAACCCCACCCCGTTTTCCAATCACCGTACCTGTCCAATTAATTCACATTGAAAAATGATTGCGCCCCAGCTCGGTCCCGGGCCGGGCCGCGCGTCCTCATGCATGCACGGCCCGGTCACAGTCACAGCCACCCCCGCCCCGCCCCGCACACTCACACGCGACCGGGATTGTTTTACGTCAGAATTTCAATCGCGCGCGCGCTGGTGCTGGTCCCGGCCCGGCCCCAGCGCATCCCGATGACGAGCACTCGCATCGACGGTCGATCACTCCCCGCGTCCTTGGCCGCGTGTTAGCCGGACGCGCTTCATGAAACGGGGCCAACATGAGAGGGAGAGAAAGAGAGAAAAAGAGAGAGAGAGAGAGAGAGAGAGAGAGAGAGAGAGAGAGAGAGAGAGAGAGAGGGAGAGAAACAGAGAAAAAGAGAGAGAGACCGTGAGACAAAGAGAAGACCTCAATCAGGTGGCGGCCACCCCGTGCCTCCTAGGGCTGCACCACACTTTTACCACAGAGGCCCCGCAAGTTCTTTGGCGATGTTCTTCCCTTCGTCACTTGGACTCCGCAGTGGAGGCAGCAGCGGCAGTAGCAGCAGCGGTCCCGGCCCGGCCCGCCCCGGCCGGCGAACAGTATCGAAATGTCATCCGGGCAATATGCCAAGTCCTTGTCAGCCAGGCACCGTGGCCGGGGGAGGGAGGCTTCCCAGAGAAAGGGGTAGCGGGAGATGCGCCCGGCAAAGGGGTTGCGAGGCGAGGCGTGGGCTTATAGGGAGGCGACCGAGGGGCGACGCCTCCAGCAGGCAATGTTGTTCCAGCAGCCTCCAGCAGGCAACTTATGAAATTTACTTCTAAAACCCTTTTTTTGGTTCAGATGGAATTTATCTTTTTCAATCGCGACACCCCAACCCCGGCCTGCTTTCACCTGGAAATAGTTCCCCGTCACATATAATCCTACTCTACCCGCTCCACCCCACCCCGCCCCGCCCCGCCCCGCCCTGGCACGCCGTCTGTCTGGTCTCCCCGACCCCGCCCGCCGCGCCCGTTTCTCAGACAAACCCATTTACCTCCCCTGCCCTCCCCGCCGCGGTGCGTCTGACGCCGGGGTGCGTCTGTCCGGTCCGAGGCCCTGCCCCTGCCCCGGCCGGCCCTTCCTTAGCCACAACAAACACCTGTTCCCCTGCCGGCCCCGCCCCGCCCCGCCCCGCCCCACCCCGCCCCGCCTCTCTCTTACCCGCCTGATATGTGGGCCCATTAGGCGTTATCGGCACTCCCCTTACGCCCTTAAGAACGCCCGTTCACCACCCCATCTGCTTCTCTCCAGCTGTCTCCCGCCCCCCTCCCAGCTGTCCCATTCACCTACACGATTGCATTGCTCCTCGTTCATTAATACATTAATACGACTGTTCGCACCTGCCTCTACTGGCAGAGAGAAAGGCCTGCCCACCTAAAGCAGGAGGACGGCAGGCGAGTCTTGTTGCGGGGCAGTCACCGCCCTCCGCGGCCAGGAACAGGGCGCGGGAGTGTTACTCGCGGCGACGGCTTCCCTGTTTCGTTTTGCAGCCCTATCAAATATTCAACAATGCCCAATCCATGTGTACTCGCAGTACAAGCGGTTACCCCCCCTCCCCGTCCGGCTCAGAGTGAACTTCACTCGGGTGCACGCGCGCTGCGGTGAACGGGGCGACGGAGGCGGTCGAGTTGGATTGTGGCGAACCACCATCTGCCTGTGAAGGGGTTGTCGGGCAGGACGGGGCGGAGCGGGGCGGGGAAAAGAGAAGGGGTGTGCGTCCGAGTGCCGCGTGCAAGTTTTTCCTTGGCAGCTTTGTTTCGCCACTAGGGAGAGGAATCGCGAGATTTTGGAAGATTAAAAGGTTTGACGACAATTTGGATCAAAACTTTGCATCGGGCCAGCACCCGCCTCGATATTACAGGAAGTCAAGAATATACTCGAATGTGCCCCTATTCGCGGGGAATAGGGACGGAGGACACGACGGAAGCAAAACGACGTAGAGAGCGGCGGGAAGGAGAGGGGCGAGGGACCGGGAGGAAGAAAGCTGACCAAGGCTTTGGCAACGCCCCGCTCTACTTGGCAGGTAAATAGAGTTGTCAGCAGAAATAACACACACACACACACACACACACACACACACACACACACACACACACACAAACACTGCTGTTTGCTGCCGCGTTTCACGAATAAGGTCCATACGACAGCGACCGTGCACAAATTGTTTTAAATAACCCTCCCTTCTTTTTTTTAAGGTTTCTCTAACGGTATCAGCAGACGTTTCCGCTGGTGTCATTTTTGTAAAATAATTGGTTGTCGGGTAAGGGACCCTGCTGAAGCTGCTGGCTAAGGCCTGGCTTCCCCTGCCCTCCCCCCCCCCCCCCCCCCGCACGCGATGCACAGGAATTCTTGTTTCATGCTTTTTAATGCGCGGTACGCCACGCTAGCTGGATTTATGACACGCAGCTCTGCGGTGTGGCGCCGACCGGGACCGACAGCGAGCCCTCTCCTTTTGTCTCTCTCTCTCTCTCTCTCTCTCGCTCTCTCTCACACACACACACGCGACCGAAATTGGGCTTGTTTCGGAAGAAAAAAAGAAAGAAAAAATAACAGAGAAAAAGAAAAATGCAATAAGCAAGACGCAAATTTCTGGCCGGCGCGAGTAAGATGCTCCGGGGGGCGGTTTCACGGCAGATTTGCGAGGCGGGAGCCCCGACGCGGCAGGGCGGGGAGGCTCTGGCGTTTGGGGAATAGGCAACCGGCATGGCGCCACACTAGGGGCCGCGCGCGCACCGACTGGAGACAATCCGGGCAATTTCCTCGGAAAGATCCTCACGTCGGCGACACGCCCACGTGTGTTCAAGCGAGATATGCGCAGAGGGAGAGAGAGAGAGAGGGGGGGGGGGGAGACAATATGTATATACGTCTTCAAGAAAAAGACTGATACAAAAATAATATCGTTTCGTTTGTCGCCGCCTCTCCACGAGTTGGAGAGGGACGACAAAGAGCACAGGAGACGAGCGGCAGCAGGGATGTAACGAAGTAAAAGGTAAAACTATACCCGTCCTTTTCTCATTTAGAATGTTAGTAAACTCAAACGAGAGCGAGATTCCTATATTTTCTTTTTTTTTTAGCGGGAGATGGAAAGGGCCGAAAAACAAGGTAGAGCACATGACAGGCAGGAACTATACACGTGACATTTCTGTCCCTCCCCCCTCTTTCCCCCGGCGCGTTCTGTCCGAGGAGAAGGGTGGCCACCGCAAAAGGATACAGCGAAAAAGATGAAAGGGAGGGAGGGGAAAGGAAGAGGGGCGGGGAAAGGGCGGTGGGAGTGGGGGGAGTCGCGCGGGAGAGGGCTTTACCAGGGCGATGGCTCGTTGTTTGTTTTGCGAATGGAATTGAAAGTTGGCTGGGCACAGGCTGCGAGTGGCGAGCGCGGGTTGGTATAGAGGCGGGTGGATGCTGGAGGGGGGGGGGGGGACGCGTAAGGCCTTAGGAGGACGAGGTGAGGGCGGGCGCGGCGCAGGGCGTCGGTCTGCAGAGGCGCCTCGCCTCGCTCGCACTCGGTATGAAGACTTTTCGCCCTCGCCACCGTGGCTGCAGTCCACGCGGGACTTTCGTCGCTTTACGCCGCCAACGACGCGAAAGACCAATCAACCAAAGTAAAAGAAAGATAGAAAAAAGAAATATGCGGGAAAAGAAATTAGTGGACGCGGACGCAGATTTCCTCGTCCGGGCGGGGCTGGGCGGGGCTGGGCGGGGCGGGGGTGCGCTAGCAGACACGAGTGACATCTCCCGCCCGCCACATGTGTGCGTGTGTGGTCCGGCACGACCAAAGAGGGAAAAAAATACCGTGTACGTACAGCTCCTCCAGCGCGCTTTTAAAAGGACGTTTCCTTTCCCCGTTTTATTCATCCCCCCCTCCCCCTCACCGCGCGCTTTTTTTCCCCTCTTTCTTTTTGCAGATTACTACCAACCCTAAACCGCCGCGCCCTTCCATTTCGGCTCCCCATCAGTGGCCCTTCGAAGGGCCCAGCAATAACTCCCCGAAGACACACATGCAAACGAGCAAGTGAGTGCCCACCCTGGCCCGCCCCGCCCCGCCCCGCCCCGCCCCGCTCATCCCCCGCATCCCCCAAAACTCGCCTTTTTTCCGGCTTACACTGCCTGTTTTTCCTGCGCCCTGTGTGCGCGGCTCATCTCGGCCGTGTCTGAGCCTCGCTGCGCCGGCTTTAAAAGCGCGCGAAATATAAAACCTGAGAAAACATGAGAACTAGGACCGCATTTGGACCTTCAATAAGTCACGAAGTACCATTCGCACCTACTGGGAAGGAAAAAAAAAACACGTGTGGATAAAGCGAAGAGCGACGACCGACGGAAAACGAGGAACGAGTTCGTTTCCGGAGAGGCAAATGTCCTTTTTCGGGGCAAGGGTAAACAAACTCTACATCGCACTGCATAAAGTGGCCAGGCAAAAAAAAATATCGTGAAAGTTTGGAGCGATTCACTCACAGCTCCCTCATGTGTCGCAGTTCCCACCTCGGCGCCTCACGCTACTGCGGCACCTATGGGCGCGTCGTGCATGTCCGCCAGAGGAATAATAGAACGCCTGAGCAGCAGTAGTCGCGCGGGGAACAATCAATTCCACAACATTTTCTCCATTTTACGTGAAACGATAAATGGGATGTGCCGCGCCGTTAACGGAATCGTAAAAAACGCGGCGCTGCAACACTTTCATTGCGTTTGGTCACGTGGTGGCCCGAAGCACCCGCTCGCTCCCGATTCGCCCGCGGCGCAGCGCCCTCGCGCGGCCATAGAATAAACCATCTCAGAACTAATCTTGGGGCCCATTATTGAAAAGGCAGTGGGGATTGCCCTGAAAGAAAACGATAAATAACAGCACCGCTTCTTCTGCTCAGCGCGGTGCGGGGCTGAGGCGGCCCCGGCCCCGGCCCCTCACGACAACTCTCACTACTTTATCCCTTCTAATCGAGATAAATCGCACGAGATTAGCCGCGATGCCGCCGATGACACCGCGACGCTTAGATTCATGTTAATCCGTGTCCAATTTCACTTTGATTTCCTCTTAATGTCGGGAGATCAGAGGCGGCGAGAGGCCGGCTGTTTTTCTTTATTTCTTTTTTCCTCCTAGGAATCCCCCGCAACTTGGCAGAGCGAGCGACTCTCAGTCTCAGGTGGGGATGGAGGTGGCCGAGGCCGGGGGAGCGAGCCAGGGGGCTTTAATCCAGGGCTTGCGCGGGCCGGGGGCCGGGCGGGGCTGGAGCAGGGACCGGGCGGGGCGCGCCGCCACGCTACCACTTGTCTTTACGGGACTGAATATTTAATGTAGGGACTTTGCCTTCAAGACATTCTCGGCAATCTACTTTGCGCCGACAAGCTTACCGCCAATTTGAGTAACAGTATATAATTCGGCACATGAATAAACAACACAGTCACACAACCCATCCGTGGTGGGAAGCACCCTGCAAGGCGTATAGGGTTGCCATGTGACGAAATTGCAGACCTTACCTGCTGACCCGGCGTGAATACCACTTAGTCCCTGACAAAAGTACATCCTCAGCTCGACTCACGGTAAGGGATCCGGGATACATACCTGCGAAGAAAAGAAACGACATGGTTAAAAACAAGGTAGGAGAAAATCAAGCTTTAAAACAAGTTCAAAAGAGAGTATTTCATTTACGCTGATTAAACAAAAAATCATTTTTAAAGATAGGGCCAAGGAAAAACCCACTGGCTGATTTTTTATTTAATAATCGAAGTGAGTGCGGATGAGATACTCCCATATAGTTTATAAAATTGTGTGACGAACGCAATCGTTGTTGTGTCTAGGCCAGGCAAAATTATGGGAGGAGAGAGGGCGGGAATTGTGAGGTGAGGTGATTTCACCAGAGTGCAGACAGGTTGGGGGGAGAGGGATGACGAATTCGGAGGGGAGAGCGTGTGTGCGTGCACGCACGCGTGAGAGCGAGAGAGAGAGAGAGAGAGAGAGAGAGAGAGAGAGAGAGAGAGGGGGAGAGAGAGAGAGAGAGAGAGAGAGAGAGAGAGAGAGAGAGAGAGAGAGAGAGAGAGCGAGCGAGCGAGCGAGAGAGAGAGAGAGAGAGAAAGGGAATGAATTGTTGCAGCTAATCCGCGAGCGCCCTATTTGCATACATAATCACCGGGGCATAAAGAGAGGTGTGAAACGCTACTCGACCGCTCAGGCGGGGCGTGGCGGGCCGCGCATCGGAACGCGTGCGCACCTGCATATTTACGGGGAAATTATATGGGTCGGGCTAGGCCGGAAGGTTAAATCCATTCCGCGCGCTCTACCTGCGGTGTCAAAATGACGTAGGTAACGGTCTTCTCGCTACTCCCCATTTTATTTTTTGCATAAAAGCAGAAAGTGGTATTCTTCCGCAATAAGAATTGGAAGGTGCTCGGTTTACGTACTAAACTCGACGCACTCCGCGATCGCGGAGTGCGGTATTACTGGGTTTAGGCCGAGCAAAATCGTCTTTTGTGTCAAGAGAGACTCATATCTTGTCTTCATCACGGACTTCCCCAGGTAAAGTGGGGGGAGGGGGGGCTACCGCCGCTCCGCCGCAGCGCGGCAAGTCAAACATGCGACTTGGACGACTCTTTGCTCGCACTAATATGTTAACTTTTCACGCAAATAACGCTGGAATCCCTCGAGGGCCCATCACCCGGGACGTCTGCATGGCCGCGTGCGCGTTTGTTTGGGAGCTGAGCGTGACTAGAATGCCTCCCCCAGCGCGCGTCACGTCAGTAGGTGCGCCGCGCCTCCACGCTCTCCGGCCGCGCGAGCGCTATTGCCAAAGTTTATCATTTGCGGAAACTCGAGACTCGGCGAGCGCGCGCACCCACAGACCTGGACCAGATCAAACAGGGAAATAGCGGCCTCGTAATAAGTCGGGAGGGGAGCGCGGGTCCAAGAGGGGCCCGTCGCTCAATAAAAACGTTCAGGCCGCGAAGAGGGCTGCACCTGCAGCGCACTGTATACCCAAGAGTATGACTGTCGCACACTTGTACGTGTGTGAAATTCCCGAGGAAATTTACACTTTCCAACAGTGCGCATGGGAAATTAATTTTGCCCAAATTGCACAATTAAACAATGCGTGAGCGACGTTCACACACTTGGTGTGTGTGTGTACCAGATGCGACGGACGCAGCAGATGACAGAGAGAAACAGACGGACAGGTCGGAAGGGGTGATTACGAGGCAATCCGACGCCAAACTAAATGAGGAGGTATAAGCCGAGGCCGCCGGGTGGCGCGCGGCGGTGGCGCCGGCGCCCTCCAAAGCCAGGTGACGGGAACAATGGGCTGCGAGTCAGGGGATTAGCGGCGTGCGCAGCGGCGTGATGCATTGGTGGTGGTGGGGGGGGGGGGGGGGGCAGCATTACCCCCAACTGACGCTTACAAAAGACGGCTGACTACTAGCAAAAGTGGCTATCATATGGTCAAAACACTATGTCTTCCCCGCTTTTTTTCCTCTTTCGCCCCATGACATGAGGTCGGCTGAGGCAGAATTCATTGCGGAAGGTCCTGACGAAGCGTCAGCAGAGAGCGGAGAGGCTCGGGTACCCAGACCGACGGCGTGGCAGCAGGGTAAGGGTAAGAGGGCAGGCAGGGGCAGCGGGGAGCAGGGCGGGCAGGCTAAAGAATGAGTGGGGCTACTGGTGCTGCGCGAAGGGTGAGCCTGGCCCTCGGCGTGCGTCCAGGGAGCAGGGAGTGAGAGCGTGAGAGAGAGAGAGGGAGCGAGCGAAAGAGAGAGCGAGCGAGCGAGAGTGAGAGAGAGATAGAGAGAGAGAGCGAGAGAGAGAGAGAGAGCGAGAGAGAGATGCGGAAGGTTACACGGTTGGGGGTGGTTGGAGAGGGGAGGGCGGAACGTTGGCCAGGAGGGTCATGCAAATTAGCAGGCTCGTGTGGGTTCAAGTCGAGAGTGGGGCGGGGAGGGGAGAGGGGAGGGGGTGGGGGTGGCCCGGATATTGGCCAGTAACAAGGGTGGGAGGCTGCCGCGGGAGCGAGCGGGACGGACCGCTAGAGAAGCAGCGAGAGAGCGAGCGAGAGAGAGCGAGCGAGAGGAATAGAGAGAGATACCTATTGCTTCCATTCCGCATCTCACTGACGTCGTTACAACATCGAGGGGTTGGCCAGTTCAAGGGACGGTAACGGTGGCATCGGGGGCGGAAGCGCTCCAGAGAGAGAGAGAGAGAGAGAGACAGAGAGAGTCAGAGACAGAGAGGGGGGCGCTCGTCTGGGGTCGAGCCCATTCACGGTATGTTGGACATGTGTACACAGCCGAGAGAGACACATCCAAATTTTGCTAAGATCAATCATTTCAGCTTGGGCCGCTCAGGTACTAGCTTGTTCTTTATAACGATATCGTGGAACCTTTGGGTGGTCTTAAGGGTTTGAAAGCATGTTAATGGGGTTGGTGCCGGTTTGGGACGGACCTGACAAAGCAAGATTGGATTAAAAGAGAGAGAAGGGTAATCTACATGATCAACAAGGGGATGGAGGGAGGGAGCGGGCAGTGAGTGGAGAAAGATCGAATGAGACGGGGCAGGGGCGTGGCGAGGGGAGGGGGTTGTGATAGAGATGTGGCAAGTCGGCCGTGGAACATGCTTCTCTCCTAAAATAAATCGAAGTCGAAATTGAATTTTTGCGGGCATTACATTTCATTGGCGTCAGAACGGCGGCGCCTCGCCGGCCAGATTAGGGCTAGCGGTTGGTACAAACATACTTTACTCTTTATGGCCCGTGGATCCCCTCTGTGCGCCTTGATTCCATATATATATACATTTATTTTTTTCTCATTTCATTTCGTTTCTATTTCAAATCGCAGTCAGAGTGTGCGCCGAGTTCAATTGCAAGAAATCCTTGAAACCGTTCCCATTGGCGTGGGCGCTTTATCCAATAGAGCTCGGCGCGGGTTATAGAAGAGTATATATACAGTGCGCGAGTGTGAGCCCCGGAGTAAGTATAAGCTCGTGTTTATTAAAACACAGACGCGCTTGGAGACAAAACAGAAACAGTGAGCAGAGAGGCACAACAGGAAAAAAGAGAACAGTTCCCAATGACGAGTTATTTGAAAGTAGGAAAGAAACTTGCCGCACTGGTCTCTCGTCCGAGTGTGACGTGTGACGTGCGCCCCGCCGTGGTGGTCATACACCCCGACATTCTGTGAACGCGTCGCCGACTTTGAAACCAACGTAGCAGCAGAATACTAATAGGAAGCGCGGTACGAAGGGCGAAAAAAACAAAACAGGCAAATTAAAAGTAGAGAAAGAAAGTAAATAAAAAAAAAAAAAACAAGGACACGGTGAGCGGCGGAACGGTGGCAGCGGCCACTGACATAAATTGTTGGCCGCGGGTTTTCCGCTCTTACTGGTGTTTTGCGACACCTCCTTTGCATATTACGACGTGCGCTCGTCCGTGGATGAGGCGAGTGAGTGTGGCAGAACAGGAAGGGGCAGGGGAGGGGGGAGTCACATGGAAGTCATCGCTGCTGACGAGGCACAGCGCTCCCGTCCCCCAGTCGCGCCCCACCCAGCCTGCCAGCCCGCCACCCCACCCCGCGAGCGAGCCGCCGGACTGCCCGCCCGGCCCGTCACACGTGACAGGAGAATGTCACTGGGAGGTCCTCAACACAAGAGGCCGTCACGTGACGCCTGCCTGCCTGCGCCTGTTGCATCCGCGTTTGCGTCAAAAGCGCGCCGCTGCCGATCACCGCCGCCGAGCGTGAGGATACAGGTGGTGTGAATGGCACCGATAAAAGATACACACGTGGTATTTTTTTATTTATTTACAAGAGCGAGTGCCGAGGACAGATTGAAAGACACGACAGCTAGGCCCCAGGGCCGGGATCGGCGTCCTAGCCTCTCCCGCCAGAGCCAGAGCCCAGCGGGCAGGCGCGGGGGTTGGATCGTGGGCGGTGGTCGGACGTGGACAGGTGGATAGGGGCCGAGCCAAACTACTACCCCGTGGTGGGGCGGGGCGGGGCGGGGCGGGGCGGGCGGACCTCGCACGGCGGTGGTACGGTCCGCACGAACGTGACCTTCCCTCCCTTTTGTTTACGATGGCAGCCGGGGGACGACCTGGGTACACAAATCGCAGGGAAGCGTCCTCCTCACGAGATGTTTACTGCCACACTTCAGCCGTCCCCCCCCCCCACTCTCCTTGTGTTTCCGGTGAGATTTGGCAGAGCAGAGGACCACAGGAGACGCGGCTTATCCGCCCCGCCCTCCCCTCCTGCCGCTGCCCAAGAGTGAGTGGGAGGTGCGTCACGGAGAGAGAGAGAGAAAGAAAGAGAGGGAATCCGCTCGTTCCCTTTCGGCTGCGGCCAGCAGCCCGCGTGGGTGAGTGCGGAGCAGCCCAAAGCGCCGGCTGAACACGCCACACAAACACCTCAACAGGGGCGTAATAATTAAATGAAAACATGCGAACATTCTCGCCCGACTCCTCCTGTCCGTCCGTCTGTCTGCACGGCTCAGCTGCAAGTCGGTGCGTGGCCCTGTGTACCGGCGGCGCGCACACGCACCTCCCTGATCCACTAGCTCTTCATTTCTAGCCCTAGGTGCCGTACTGCGTGTTTTTCCATGCGAGAACGAACAAACAAAATGGGAAACTTATTCCTCCAACGTTATAGGCTGAAACGAAATAATTGGGTACCTTCTTTTTCTGCAACCCCCACCCTCCTCCTCCCATCCCTAAGGACAGTCCGCCGCTTCGGACTTTGTGACTTTGCAAAGGGCACCAGCAGCCAGAGCCAGTCAGACCAGCGGAGGAGGGACGGGCCGGGCAGCGCGGCGCGGCGCAGCCGCCCGGCAAACTTTTGTTTCTTTCAAGACGGGGGTCCAGCGGGCCGGGGCGGGGCGGGGCGGGGCGGGGCGGGGCGGGGCGGGGCGGGGCGGGGCGGGGCGTCCAGCCTCCACGCTCCACAGCCCAGGTCCCCAGCCAGGGAGACGGTCCCCTCCCTCCGCCTGGTAATTAATTGAATAAGGTGCGTCTACAAGCTCTTCAGAACAAGTGAACTCTCTTGCGCGGGTGTGTCCGTGTGTGTGTGTGTGCGTGTGAGTCACAGGGAGGGGGTGGGAGGAGATCTGCGGCCGAGCGCCTCACACGGCCACCACGACCCGTTTGTCTTTCTCAGACCGTCACGTAAACGGGGCCCATTTCCGAATCAGATCCGCGTCCCAAACTTTCCGCGCGGCGCGCAGGAGAAGAAGAAGAAGCAGAAGAAGAAGAAGAAGAAGAAGAAGAAGAAGAAGAAGAAGAAGAAGAAGAAGAAGAAGAAGAAGAAGAAGAAGAAGAAGAAGAAGAGCGCCCCCACCTGCTACCTGCCACCGCGCGGCGCAGGGACCAGACCAAAGTAAAGCCAGCAGGCGTGGAGGGGACGAAAGGGGATGTTGTCAGAGGCGCGGCGGGGCGGGGCGGGGCGGGTGGAACCGTTCGACAAGACGGTGAGACGGGAAGGAGAGAGACGGCTGTAAAAAATTAACCAGCCACATGGTTAAAGATGAAAGAGGCTACAGGTGACTTAAGTTGTATCGAGCCTGCTAAGCGAGCGTACCACCGCTGCGTGTCCACGCACGCGGCCTCAGAGCGTGCGCTTCTCCTGCTCGCCACGCTCGATCATGCTCCGCCCCGCCACGCCACGCCACGCCCCGCCACGCCACGCCGCAGTTTGGCCCGCAGCCGGTGTGTTTGCCCCGGGAGATTGCGTCCCGTTCTGTCCGCTTGTCCAGCCGGCCCAATATTTTATTCAGTCGGCGGTGGATCGTGTCCTGAATAATATCTTCAAGTGCGTGGCGGCGATCCTCCCCCCGCGCCCTCTCAGCTAGCCGCCGAACCCCTCCCCCCCCCTCCCCCCCCGCGTCAACTTGTCCGGGGGCGGGCAGGGCGGAGGGAGCGGCCAACATGGACTTCTTCTATCGTAATATCATCTGGGATACCTCCCCTTCCCGTTCCGCTCCTCCTCCTCCTCCTCTTAACCCTATAAAGTACGTTCCCCAAAGCCATGAATAACGGATGGTTTTTCGGGGGGTCTTAACATAATAATGCAAAAGCGACCGATCCCGCTTTATCATACGTTTTTCCGCGCGCGGCAGCGATAACCGCACCGGCCGGACACAAACCTATGCGCGTCGCAGATTAGGGCCGTTTAGAGGCAGCGGGAGAGAAGGGGTGGGGGGAAGCGCCCCGGAAGCCGTGCTGAGCTGAAAGACACGGCTGGAAGGTAGTTTGTCCCCGCGGGATGTGTAATCATATTTCCCGCACGGCCCCTGAACTCGGTGTCGATTGTCGCTTTGTGACGCGCCCCGCTGCGCCCCGGACTCCTTCTCCGCGCCAGTAAGAGGCTTACACCTGAGAGGCAAATCAGTCGTCCAGGTGACTAATTAATCCGCTTAGTGTCGTCAGATGTAAGATCAAATGAGGGCAGCGAAGCGTGGCGCGGCGTGGCGGGGCGTGGAGTAGCACGTGGCATGGGGGGAGGCGCACTGTCGGCGACCATTCACACCAGGTCAGGCCGACCGACACAGGAGGTCAGTCGAACAGAATGTACAATACCGTATCTCGTCTGACAGAAATCCCGAATGGTTTTGTCCACAGAGAGACTAAGTATGTCATAGTTTTGAAAGGCATTCCCTAGAAACTCCCCACCCCAGCAGTCCCACAATAACAATAATGCTGAGCCGGGGCCGGACGCCCGGATGCGCCGCGCCGCCCCGCGCACACGGTGTCACTTTTTGTTCGGCCTGGGCATGAGCACACGTCATGACTCCATGTTGTACTAGGCGTGAGCTCAAACGAGGTGGAAATTAAATGTTTGGGGGGGAAGGGGGCGCTACACAAATAACCGACTGTGTAAATGCGCATGCGAGCCCGTGTCCCTGCGTGTGAGGGGTAACTTACTGTGATATGCCAGCACACGGGCCAGTGGTCGCCTAAGGGATATGGGAAAAAAATAATAATTGCGGAACTGGAACATATAATGCGGAGTCAGCGATGTGCAGCGGGGCGATGTAAGCTACAGAGAGTTTCTGTTGACGGGAAGCGGGTCCGTGCTGACCGGATATGAACTTGCGTATGAGCGCGGCGCGCGGTGGATAACGGGTGTTTCGTTGAGCTAGAGAAACGTCTGAAATTTGCCCGGCTGAAGAGCACGCCAACATATGTGTGTTGCAGCGTACACGGAAGCGCGAGCGCGCGCGGACACACGGGGAGTCCCCCTTTCCCCCGGCACCAGCCCCGCTCACTTTTGCCCACACACCCGGTTCGGAGTGGGGGAAAGGGTTATGGCTCTCGGTTCCAGATGGGGCTCGTTTGATTTGTTGTAGCAAAAGTTTCAATTAGGCCCTGGGTGTACACACACTTGCGCGCGCACACAAACTCACACACACAGACATACACAGAGACCAGCCATGTGTGCGCATGATATGATGACTCTGGTGATGATGATGGGGATCTCTTACAGCCACGTATGAATATAAGCAGGCCTCCCTTTCCCCCTTCCCCGCAGTCCCTATCCCTTGCCTTTCATTTTCTGCTCCCCCCTTGCTCTCTTCGCTCATCTCTCTCTCTCTCTCTCTCTCTCTCTCTCTCTCTCTCTCTCTCTCTCTCTCTCTCTCTCTCTCTCTCTCTCTCTTTCTCCCACTCGCCGTGACGTAACACCTGCACGATACAATCACAGTCGCGCCATCGAGTGTGCCAACGAGTGCTGCCCAAACCCAAACTAATTAAAACTTCCGGTATAATTTACTTTTACAAACTTTTTGAGGAGCTGCGCTGGGGCGCCGGGTGGCTGCAGCAAGTTACTGGCCAGGGGATAGGCCGGGCCGGGCCGGGCCGGGCCGGGCGGCAGGAGGATGACAAGAAAAAGAGAAAGGAACGGCGAGGCTACACGAGTGAGCGACCAATTAGTGTCAGGCCGTTAGGCGCGTCGCATGTGCGCCGGCCGGCCGGGCGGTGCGACTCTTCGCATTCCCCTCCCATCCCGCCCCGCGCCCAGATACCAGTGACAATTTACACTGGATGGGTGGGCTGGGCGCAAGATGCAAGAATAATAAGTACGCAAGTTGCGTTTAGGCCACGAAAACTTTTGTCGAAAAAAAAGAAAAATAATAATAAAATGAAGCTGGTCTCACTGCCATCGCCACCGGGGCACCGCGGCGCGGGGCGCGACGACGAGTTCAAATTACGAACGTATTGCTTGTTTCTCTCAGACGTTGGCACACCCTCCTCGGCCTCCCATGAAGACTTCTGCGGCTTCTTGTGAAAGCGCGAGTTTGAAAGAGAGCAAGGTAGAGACAGAAAGAGAGAACCTAAAAAGGCGCGAGAAAAACTTTTGCAAACTGACGTTTAAAAAAAAAAAACGCCGTCCCTGCGCCATAAATCTCTAGCTGCATGTCGCGAAATGGCGACCCTTGCCCCTTCCTTTTACTTCCCCCCCAGCCTTGCCCTTCTCCCCACCCCTTCCCCGAGCTTCTTTTTTTCCCTTTTTGCGAACTGTGATACACAGTCGCCCCCTTCCCTCCCCCAAACCTCCACCTCGCGGTCAAGTTATCATCATTATTTTCACGTCTCGTTTCACAAACTCACGCCCCGCCCGCCAAGGCGGCGGCGATTTTGCCTCGCGTGGGTGGAGACCCTTGCGGCGCTTAAGGTAGAGCGAGAGAGAGAGAGAGAGAGAGAGAGAGAGAGAGAGAGAGAGAGAGAGAGAGAGAGCCGCGACACGCAGAGCGCGCCACGTGTAGCCTCCCCCGGAGTCGCCCCTCCCCTCCCTCCACTCGGAACGCTTCGATAACGCTGGGCTCCCAGTATTAACGCAGCAAAAAAACAAAAAAAAAACACTTGGAAAAATATAATGTAAAATGTGTCCCTCTACAAGGTTTTTAAAAAGATTCAGCTCTGCTAGAAACAAGAAGGACGTGCAAGAAGCTACAGTATCACTCCTGTCCCAGCGCCGCTCACTACACTGCGCACAGCAGGGACAGCAGGCCTAGCAGGCCCAGCACTTCTCCACGGGACCCCGCCCGCAGTCCGCCCCGCCCCGCCCCGCCCCGCCCCGCCCCGCCCCGCCCCGCCCCGCCCCGCCCGGCCCGCCCTGCTTCTTAACGTTTGTTCCGGAAGTTACCTCGCTGCCGCGCTGTAGGTAGGAGTCCTCCCCCCTCCTCTCCTCTCTCTTCTGAGCCCTCCCAAAAGCCACGCCGTACCACTCCACACCCAGACATCGCGAAACCAGCTTTACTTCTCATTTACACGGCTAGGCAGCCCGGCCCTGCCGAGGCCCGGCCGAGTCCCAGAATACAAACATGACGGCCCAAGTCACTTCCTCCTGGCCGGCCCAGCCCCCCCCCCCCACCCCCCTGCCATCCCCAGGACTCTCACTCTCTCCTGTTTACCCCCCTCACTCTCTATTTACCCGAACCCATTTCTCATTCCCGTAGCTTCTAGCAGAATTTGCGAGAAAAATTTCCGTAATTCAGGGAACTCGGGACGAAAAAAAATCTCGTCTTGTGGAGACATTAGTGCCTCCTCTAGCCCCACCCACTTCCACTGCCGTCATCTTCCTGTTGGTCTTTCACTCTCCCCCTCCCACTTCTCCTTCCCTATATCCTTCTCTAACCCCAATCCATGAGCTGGCGGCCTGTCGGGAACAGACGTTAACGGCAGGCATCGGAAATCAATGCAACCCGATAACAAGTAAGTGCAAATTGACCTCCACTCCTCATCGATAGGAGACCCTTCGTCCCCCGGGGGCGGTAAAAGGCCAGCAGCAGGCCAAGGGCAGCAGGCAGCAGGGCAGGGGAGGGGGGAAGGGGACACAGGAAAAGAAGGGGAAAACACGGGAGAAGGCGGGTGGTAGAAGAGGTTAAAATGGAAGGATGGAGAGAGAGAGAGTGAGAGAGAGAGAGAGAGAGAGAGAGAGAGAGAGAGAGAGAGAGGGGGGGGGGGGAAGAGCTGCGCGTAGGGGCACCTGCCTCGCTGCAGCCACACCTGTCTGAGGACGCACAACAGGACGCTGGTCGTAAATCCAGACGCACAGCGTGGCGTGGCGTGGCGTGGCGTGGCGCGGCAGGCGCTCCACACGAACAAAAGCGAATAAGGGATTGGTCCGCGCCACGCCGCGCCACGCCGCGCCTCGCGCTGCTAGCTGCTACACAGCCACATGGAAAGTGGCCAAAGTGTAAACAAGAGGCCTCGGGGAGGGAAGAGCGCACACACAGAGGGAGAGGGAGAGAGAGGGAGGGAGAGAGAGAGAGAGAGAGAGAGAGAGGGAGGGAGAGAGAGAGAGAGGGGGGGGGGGGGCAGATGAAGCACACTGCTTTGGTTAAAGAAAAATGGTTTACATGACCGTTAAAACCCGCGGTGGGTAGACTAGACCAACCAGAAGTTCAAGAGATTAAAAAAAAAAAAACTGCACCGCGCTCCGCACTTATGGGGGATTTTTCAAGAACTCGTTAAGCAGCACTCCTTGCTGGCGCTCAGCAAATCATAATGGGCGCCTGCAGTCATTATGGGATTGCATTTCATTTGAATCTGCTTATTAAAATGTCGAGCCTGGCACCGCGAGCCACTGCGGTGGGGTGAAGTACAGACGCAGAGGGGAGAAAGTAACTCGACTGCATCGGTTATCATGACTGCGTACAGAAACTTAATGCGCGGAGCATCGGTTATATATGACAGTGTTCAGAAACTTAACGCTCCGAGCAGCAGACTTATCCCCTTTCACCCCCTCTCTCTCTCTCTCTCTCTCTCTCTCTCTCTCTCTCGCTCTGTCCCCACCACTACGCGCCGCCACGCCACATGCTACTACTCCCTTCCGCCCTGACGCGCAGCGCAGTATTTCAATAGCGTCGCGCCGAACCATTATATACGCCATGTGCTTAATCTTTACCCTCCTACTTCTCTCTCGCTCCCGCTCGCTCGCTCCCCCGCCCGCCGCGCCGCCTATCTCTCTCTGCACGCTCCACCACCTCCGTGTCGGACTACACACGCCTCTTGGCCAGCAGTGCACCTCGGCGCGCAGCCGACCGGAATAAACGGCCGCGACACTCAATATGCCTTCCGAGAGCGCGCCGCAGCCGACCCCCTCCACCCCCTCCCCCCTTCCACCTCCTACAGCCCCTGCCTACCCCAAAGCTCCAATCCCGCGGCCCGCCGCCCCCTCCGCCCTCTTTCTTCAACACCTCTTGAGCCCCAGACGTCTGCTTCCTACCTCAACGTATCGCACGCCGTCGGCGGCCGACTTGTTTAAGTATTTCAGGAGAGGCGTGGTGGTGAGGGCGGAAGTTAAGTGGGCTATGCCACGAGCTTTACTCAGTAAAACACACAAAAAGCGATTAAGCGGGTTAAGGCAAGGTATGCTCTCGCGGGTCTCGCGCGCCTGCGAGGGAGTGGGTAGGCAACCTGACGACGCCCGTGTCGCGCTGTTGCCTACCTCCCAGGCTGCGGCGCGCGGCGCCAGCCCTGCCGCGGGCGCTGCCGCGGCTGCAGCACGGGCGCCCGTCTCCTCACAAGAGCACTGCGAGGGGCTTAAAGTATACTCCAGACTTAGAAATCCCGCCGCCCCTCCCCTCCCCACCCGACCACACCCCCCTCCGTGGCCCGGCCGGGAGAGCAGCCTAGCCTAACGCATCAGGGGGACGCCTCGTCCCGTACCCCCCACGCTACACCCCGCCCCCCACTGCCCCACGCCGCTAGCCCCACTCGCATCATAAGCGTGCTCATCTTAAGGACGACGCGCAAGCTCCACCCTGCGATATAATGCCTGACTTGCTGCGGACCCCGCCCCGCCCCGCCCCGCCAGCCTCCGCGCTACCTCGCAGGCGCCCGCTGGCGAGCATCTCTCTGCATCACATTTGAATAAGAAACGCATCAAGACGTAATTGTTTTCCTTCTTGACGCCCCGCGGCCAGGGTGCCGCTGCTGCTACTGCAGGCAGTGGAGGCGGGGCGGGGGCGGCGGCCGTGCGGGGGCGGAGCGGGGAGAGCCAAGCGGCAGAGCGAGGGGATGTGGGGAGGAGCAAGACGTTATCAGCAAGGACCGTCCATAACCGAGGGACCTACAGCGGGGGCCGCCGGGCCGGGTCGGCGACGGCTTACGGGTCTCCCCAGTCCCTGCCCTACCCCCCACCACCTTACCATCTTCCCTTACCATCCCCATCCCCCCGCTCCTCTCTCTCTCTCCCTCTCTCTCTCGCTCTCTCTCTCTCTCTCTCTCTCTCTCTCGCTCTCTTGCTCTCACCCTGGCCGACATACCTGCCCGCGGAATTAAGGTAACGAGGAAGACATTCCAAGTTTGTTACAAGGGAGCATGGGTAGGGGGGCGGGGGGCGCCGCCGGCCCTGCGGGGGGGGGGGGGGGGTCTGGCTCAAACGCCACCGTGGATATACTACGTATATATGTATACGTCCCTCGGAGCGAGTTATGCCCATATTATTCCCGGGGCTTTTGCCTTAGTCCGGGTCCCGCGGAAGCAGTTCAAGGCATTAACGCCAACACCAGCCAGCCCTACGACGGCAATATAGCGCGGGTGCAAAGAGGGGAAGGAAGGGTGTGACTAACTAACTGGAGGTAATATAATTGCAGTAATAACCTGCTGCGGGAAAATTTTATTGATTTCCAGGTGTTACAGCATATCAAGAACGTGCAGACCGAAAAAATATAACTAAGAGAAACGTACCATACTACATCTCGACCGCGTGACTTAAGTTGCGAGCAGGCTGGCCTAGTTCCCTGACGAGACAGTCTATTGGTCTCCTTCTTCCCGAAACCCAAAAGGAAAAGAGCGTCAGTAAAATAAAAATAGGAACAAAGCGCTCTCATTGGCGCTCTTTCCTTTGTACCCGGCCCTCGCCACACTCACTCAGTTCAATTAGAATAATGAAAGGCCAGGACGCGACGCAGGCAGACCTGCGCAGCGCTGCCGCGCGCGGACAATCAGTTTGCTGGCCGCAAAATTCAGGGAGCGGAGAGGAAGGAAATAGGATGGAGAGAGAGAGGGAGAGAGAGAGAGAGTGGTCCCCACCCCACGGTCAGAGGATTTCCTTTTGCGGGCTTAACCTAACGATTAGCTGAGTAGTAGAGAGAAAAAAATCGACATGCACGAATTGCGCGAGAGGCCTTCTGTACCCTTTTACTTGAGAAAATAGAGAGGAGGAGGACGAGGGGCTAATGCTAGTGTCCTCCCGCAAAAACCTTGACGGTGAGTTACCTCAGTGGGTCGCGCGAAACTTGAACAGAAATACAATCTTACGGTGGGCAGACTTGGCCAAACTGTAACCTACTCGTAGAGTAAACTGGCTCTGGAGGAGGTGGAGGAGTAGGAGGAGACGGACGAGGAGAGGAGCAGGCCTCCAGTTGTTGTGGGCGGATGCAGAGCCCCCCGTGAAGCTGACCCTTCCCGTCCCACCCACCCCCCTTCCCCCCCTCCCCCTTCGCTCCCGCCCCTTTCTCCCTTCCGGGGCGCACGAAAGTTTCCTACAACGCTCGGGGCAGGGCAGGTCAGCCATCGTCTGCAGAGTTTTGCTCCGGGTCCCGGCTCTGTCCATCTGGCCGGCCTTGCCACCTTCCTGCCCGCAGCCCCGCCCCGCCCCGCCCCACCCCGCCCCTCCTGCAGAGGATGACTGTGACCAATGGCTGCCGAGCTCACATGTCAGAGTGACGGGTAGATCAGGTCAGACCAGACTTGAATTTTTCGCACAAGAATGAGCCACTAAAGAAACAGGAAAATAAGAGTGATAAAAAGGATAGAAAAATTGAAGCGCGCGCGCAGGATGAATAGCTGGGTAGGACACGGGGGCCGCGGGGCCGGGCGGGGCGGGGCGGGGCGGGGCGGGGCGGGGCGGGGCGAGGCGGGGCGGGGCGGGGCGGGGCGGGGCGGGGCGGGGCGGGGCCGACTTGGCAGCGCCGTCGCATAAAGTTCGTCCATGCAAACGGACTTGGCCTCCTTTCCATCGCCGACTTTTGTGACCTTCCTCCTCGCCGGCTGAGCGGATGGGGCCACCTACGGCGATCGCTGTTTGATTCCACCACGTACAGTGCCATAGAAAAAAGAAAAAAAAATCAGGCGCGCGCGAGCGCCTAGAAGCCGAGCGCAGAAATTCACGTAAGAGAAATATTAGCTTGCGAAGCTTCCTACTTTTAATCAGCCCAGGGTTTACAATAAATTCAAGGCAACTCTGAAAATAGGACAACTATTGCCGTAAAGGGGGAAAAAAATCCGGAGAAATTGTCTCACGGTCGTCTTGCGGCGGAATGTCCCTGCTGGCCGTGTGACGCGGCGCGACGCGGCGACACAGATGGAATGTCCGTCCGCCCGCCACATTCTGTTCTGCTGCCGCCCTCTCTCTCTCTCTCTGTCCGGCCCGGTGGTTCGACTCGACGGCCTACAAGGGACGCCATGACATTCCATCGCAGCCTCTTTGGCCTGACATTTGACTAGTCCTCCCCCCTCCTCCCCCCGCCCCCTCGTCTAACCGCAGCACACCCCCTCCTTCTGCACACGTCTGCACGCGCCGCTACTTGCCATTCCCCGCGTGTTTTATTGAACCCCCAGCGGAGCGGCTCGCACCTGCCGCACCTGCAGCTGAGCGCAGCAGAGCTGACCGTCAGCAAAGGGAGGGGGTAGGGGGAGGGATTTGCCCCCTTTTCACGCTTTTTCCATGCAAATCACACGACAAACCCGCAAAAAGGAAAAAAGAAAGATATTGCTGCGAGGTGACAATATTTCGCACAATTGCGTTCCAGTGGTTTCCGGCATAGCATCATTAAAATGGCGTTTTACACGACGGTGGAATTTCTCAAAGTATTGCTGTTTCCACGGCACCCCCACTGTACTGTCATCATCGCAGCGGCGCCCCGGGCCCGGGGAGCAGGCCTGCTCTTCTCTTTCCTCCGGCTATATCCGGCGACCCGCGGCCCGTGGCGTGGCGCTAAGCACCGGCACGGCACCGGACGGCGTGGACGCCTCAGCGCCCCGCCCCGCCCCGCCCCCGCAAGACACCCGTGGCGGGAAGCGGCGCGCAATGTTTCATTGCTGGATTTCCGCCAGCCCCGCGGCCTGGGCTGGGCCCGCCGAGGCCGGTGCGCCCATCCATTGTATCGCCATACAAGCCGAGCTTGGCGGCGCGGGCGATCCACTGTGCAGGGCGGGGCGGGGCGGGGCGGGGCGGGGCGGGGCGGGGCGGGGCGGGCTGGCCGACTGATACATGGACCGCGCGGCCCTCGTGGCCGGGATGGGCCATTAGGCGCTAAAGCGCGTAAAACTAACATTACGCTCGTCCTAACGCGCGGTGAGAGGCGGGAAGAGGAAAACGGGGCAGGAGGGAAAAAAATACAAAGTGGCTGCCGTGCTGGCCGCGCGGTGGCCCGCGGCCCCGGCCCACCCCTGGCGTTGTGTGCGCGCACCAAGATTGTAAATGTGCATGTTTTATGTGTTTTGCCTGCCGCTGCCGCGGCGGTTCGAAGCGCCGCGAGGGCCAGTGCTGCCAGGAGAGTAGGCAATAAGTCGCCCGAGCACTGTGGAGTGAAGCGGGCTGCATCTGCGCCTGCCTGCTAGGCAACATGTACGCACCTGTGCTTGGCGTGCTGCCAGTCAAGTAGGCAGGCGCAGATGCAGCCCGTATTGCTCTCCACTGTGTTTCTCCGACGTATTGCCTACTTTTCCTGGCAACACTGGGGCAGGACTTCCCAGGACATTCTGTGCCAGAAATGCCAGGTCCTCTGTCGGCCGGCTGCGAGACTCACCTGTCGACGTAGTCGCCCTCCGCGTGGTCGACGACGGCCATCTCGCTGAACACGTAGATGCGCGAGGAGCCGCGGTACCACTTGACCGAGTGCACGGTGCCGCACGAGGCCGTGTCCACGTGGCACGGCAGCTGCACGGTCTCGCCCACCAGCCCGGACAGGTCGCGCTGCTGCAGGCCGCCTGGAACAGACAGTTTAAAACTCATTTGCATCATTTGGAAGCAGGAGGCAGGAGGAAAAGCTTGCCGATTCACTGTGAAAAATGGTCGTACCGGGTACAGTAAAATTTTTCATGGAAGAGCAGGGAAAAATTTTCATGTCATTGTCTAGGCTTTTACAAAAATTCCTTTGATTTGATGGAAAATCGGCGTACCCAACGGAAGCGTTTTCTGGGTGCTTGGTGGGTCGGGGCGCGGAGAGGGGAGGGGCGGGGCCGAGGTGCTTCGCGGCAGGAAGGCGCCGTCGACCTCCCTCCCCCCTGGCGGCAGAATGATGAGGTTGTATTCGCCGCGAGCTGCCAGCCTCGGCGGGGCGGCCAGCAGGCTAACGGGGACGGCGGGGCGGGACAGCCAGGGCTGGCAGGCTGAATGGCTACCTCAAAACTATTAGCCGGCCAAAAGGGTTTCACTGCAGGGGGTTGTGGGACCCAGGCCGTCCGCCGGGTCCGGCAGCGCCCCGCCACGCCCCGCCACGCCCCGCCGCGCCCCGCCACGCCCCGCCGCGCCCCGCCGCGCCCCGCCCAGCGGAAGAGGAGCGGAGGAAGCGGGAGGGGAAGCAGCTCAGGGGCTGCTGGGGCCCCGCCCCGCCCCGCCCCGCCCCGCTCTGCCCTCAGAGGCCCACGGGCCCAGCTCATTGTGCCGGGAATTATCCGCCACGACGTTTCCACAAATGTTCTATTACCGAGGCAATCCCGACTACAGAGACCACTCCTCACAGCGGGCAAGTGCCCCGCCCCACCCCGCCCCGCCCTGCCCTCTCCCGCCCCACCCCGCCCCACCCCACCTACCCCTCCCCCCGCCTCAGGCTCGGGCCGCTGGGATGGACATGCTGACAGCCGTTTGCCATCATCGTAATCATAACAACAGTTATTTGCCTGAATGTATTACTCCGATACGCAACCGTTTTTAGGGGGGTTTGTCAGCTGCGGAAGTTTCCGTAGGCAGGCATAGGAATCGCCACAATAATAATAATATCGGGGAGAGGAGAATTGCCTCGGGACGAATGAATAAAATACGGATATCGAACAGTAACAAAAACACTACGGTAGCGGTATCAGAGAAACATGTATCAAATTGCTAACACATTTAAACTTTTTTCCTTTTTTTTTGCCCCCCTGGAAGGGAAAACATTCTGTTTTACCAATTCACGTATTTGTTATTAGAGTAGCAAAAGCCTTGAACATTTACAATAACACACTTGCAAAACAAAGCCTGAGAGACAATCATGAGACGAAAGTGACATCGGACAAATGAACGTATTCCCCCCTCTCCCTTGGATCCCCGCCACCGCGCCCCTTACCCCCGGGACCCCAACCCACCCCCGACCCCTCGCCGGCCCGCAGCATCATCGAAATTGGTCGGAATGGCTCGTTTCCTCACACAGATATATACCGCAGAGGACTCGCAGCGCCGCTTGAATAGGGAGGATAGGATAGGATAGGTGCACCGCACTTAGGGTTGTGGAGGAAGCACTTGGCGTGGCGCGGCGCGGCGGTGGAGTCTGGCATGAGCCCAGTGCCTCATCACGGCCATGAATAAGGGACCCATGACCCACGCTGCGGGCCGGGCCGCGGGCCCCAGGCCGCTGGCTGGGAGGTCGCCTGCCCCGCCCCCACCCCGTCGTCCGGGATTGCTGGTATATAAAAAAGGGGCCGCTAGCCCACTACCGTTTCCAGATCAATATTCAGTCGTGTCAAGGAAGGAAAGGGGTTTTGTGGCCCATCGAAGCTCCCCCGGTATGCATCGGGGAGGTTGGGGGTGAGGGGGTCGCCCCCGAACGGGCGCGGGGCGGGGCCGGGGGCGGGGCCCGGAGCACCCCGGAGCACCCCGGAGGAGCCATGGGAATAAGAATGAAAGACGGAGAGGAGTGGCGGTGGCATAAGTGTGTCGGGGCGTGGCGGGGGACGGAAGGACGCAGAGACACAGAGAGCGAGAGAGCGAGAGAGAGCGAGAGAGAAAGAGAGAGAGAGAGAGAGAGAGAGAGAGAGAGAGAGAGAGAGAGAGAGAGAGAGAGAGAGAGAGAGACGAGAAGGGGGAGGAAGAGCGCGGACCAGACCACGGCAGTCGCAATTCGCTGGAAACGCTCCAAGAAACATGGACCTCATCCAACGAGGGCGTCTCATCGCCCTTCGCTCTGCCACCCCTACGCGGCGCCCCGCCACCGCCCCTCCCTTTCACCACACTGCCCCTTCACCTACTCGATATCTCCAGCCGGTGGACCTCCATGCGTCTAGTTCGACATATGTACGGCTGGCGTGGCTGGAGGGCGAGGGGCCCGCCCTGCTGCCACTGGGATTAAGACTGCTGGAAGCAAAAGTCGGGTAAAGTAAGTTGTGTTGTCGGAACACGGGAGGGATTCTTTAGCATTATCGCAGAAAAGTCAGTGCTCAAAACTGCATAAGCGACGGACGGGTGACTTAGCAAAAATTCTAGACGCTTATTTTTGACAGAGTAGTAGGGGATCTGCGCAAGGACTCTGCTGTTGCAGTGCAGTGCAGTGCGGGGGCCGGAGCAGGGGGAAGGGGAGCGTGCGAACTTTTGCGCTCTTTTTACCCCTCCTCCCCTTACCCCGGGAGGGAGTGAAATGGAGAAGGGTAAAGAGAAAAGAGGGAGGGAGGGAGGGGGGGGGTAGAGGGAGAGAGAGACGCAAGAATAGGGCAAAAGAGCGAGTGGGAGGCACACAAACAAACACAGGAAAGGAAGCAAATCCCGGGTATACAAAAGCGTCGCAACTAATTTATCACCATTGTCAAGCTATTTTCACCCAAGGCCGATCCCCCCCCCCCCCCTCCTCCCCCCGGAGAATCTCCGGCCGGAGGCTGGCCGCTCGCCGGCCCCGCCCTGCCCCGCCCCGCCCCCGCCCCTGCCCGGTCCCGCTGCCCCAGTGAGTGCGCTTTTTCCGGTCTCCCAAAGTGCGGCGCGGCGCGGTACCTTTTCCCCTTGGCCTCTCGGCGCGGCGCCCATAGCATCCCCAGACCTCGACCTCGACCCTGGACCGGGCCCCGGGCAGATCCCTCTCCTGCCACCCACCCCACGCATCCCTCTAATCCCAGTTAGTAGATGTATCCCCCTCCGAAAAAAATTAGAAAACTAGCAAATCGCCTAACACCGTAAAAAACTATTTTCGTCAATTTTTTTTTCGTGACGTAACATTTTTCATGGAAAATTACTCCTTAACCCCCTACAAACATTTCTCACAGTGTTGCCTTATAAATTAATGCACTGCGATTAAAATTGCGTGATTTTTCCTGAGCCTAGAGATCCACTCCAACAAAACAAATAAAAGGTGACGCGCGTCAGCAGAGTTGGCTCAACTCGGAACTGAAAGGAGAATTACGTCAGAGGCGGTTCTCTCATTCTGTAAAAACCTGGCCTAGTCCCTGGAGCGTCGGTCCCAACAGCGGGCGGCGCTGGTGCGCGCGGCCCCGGCCTTAGCCTCGGCCCCGGCCTCGGCCTCGGCCCTCCCAGGCGGCGGCGGGGACGCCAATTTGAGCGCGCCGGGCCGGTCAAAGCCAGCCAGCCAGCCAGCCAGGGGATGGCCAATGAGGCATACCGACTAATCCCGATAAAGGGATTCTATGGGTCGCGTACGAAAAAAAGGGGGGTCCCAGAGGAGCAGCGGGCTGCACCTCTGCCGGGGCCGGGCGGAGCTACTCGGACGCAGCCCGGCGCGGCTGGTGCGGGCGGGCGGGACCCTCCTGCAGCCCTCAGGGGCGTGCGCCGTGCGCCGTCCGGCCCGCGCTCTGCGCCCGCAAAGTGCAGTCTTAACGACCATCGCCCTGCAAAGCCCTCGCAACACCTTTCATCCCCCCCCCCCCCCCCCCCCGGCCTATAACGGCCCTGGACCCCGCAGCACCGGTCCCGGGGGAGGCGAGGAGGGCCGGGGCCACCACCACCAAGGAGTGAACGCCACTGGAGTCAAGAGATGTTCTCCATTTCACAATTACGCCCCGAGCCTCACTCCCAGCTCGCTCTCTCTCTCCTTCTCTCTCTATCTTTCTCTCTCCCGAGCACAATCTCCCCCGCCATCTCTCTTCCCAGCCCCCTGCTACACTCTCTCACTCGCTCGCTCACCGAACAGGCTCGAAAATATCGAAAAGATCTCTCCAGAGGGTCGTCCCGTCTCGTCCCGTCCCGTCCTGGCCAGGCACGTCTCAAAGGCCGAAAGATAACAATCTCAGGTACGGAGACACAGACACACACACACACAAGCTCATTTTTTTTGTACAGTTCAGTATGAAGACGGCGCCGGGGATAGCCGGTCCCGACTGGCGGAGATTGGGGTGGATTAGGACAGCGACGAGTATTGCACGGAATCAAGCAAGTCGCTTCGAAAATTTAGAAAGTAGAAGTAGACGCTACTTGCTGGCGAGTAGTACAGGCCTTTAAGTGTCCAGCCAAATTACCTTTTTTGAGGGGAGGGGTGATTATAAGATTTTTTCTCATTTTATAATTGTTTAATTTTGAGCAGGCTATATATTTTTGTAAAAATAAAGGCAAGAAAACAGTTTTTGCAATTACGTAAATGACTTCTTGCAGCAGTGTAATGGAGCTGGTGGACAGGACGAGGCAGGCCGGGGGTGAAAGGGCAGCAGGGGCGGTGAAGGGGGAGGGGGGGGGGGTGAAAATAGCAGCACGCACTCATCTCCACTCTCCTTAGATATGACCACTGCGATAAGCGCTTCCCTCGCGGAGACCCCCGGGGGGAGGGGGAGGAGGTAGAGGGGAGAGCAGCAGCAGCAAAAAAAGGAAATAACACGTAGACATTGCTAGATCAGACTTGCCTGATAGCACGTCTCAACAACGGAAATAAAACGTAACGTCAAGAGCCAAAATAATTTCACATTTCCGGCTACCTGCCGGAATTAACTTATTGAATAAAACCCACACCGATACAATAAATAATGCAAAGTGCTTAAAACCAGAAAGAAAAGGAAAATTGACCTCGTATACATACCCGCACTACGCGATCTGGCGGGCATCCATGTTTAATAGGAAACGGTCTTGGAATAATAACAGTGTAGGCCGGTTGGCCGGCCGGCCCGCGGGCTCCATATAACCCTTCCCCTTCTCCCACGCGCTCACGCTGGCTCCCGGCTCCTCCACCGAGTTGAACCTCTTCACACTTTTTCCCCCCGGACAACTAGCGGGCGCGCCCGTACCGCGGCGCGAGGGTCGCAAGGCGGGGCGGGGCGGGGCGGGGTGCGGCGGGGCGGGGTGAGGGGGGAGGGGCGCTGCAACAAAAGGCTGGAGCCACTGCTGCATTGTCCCGCAGGGCAAACACAGCCGCTGCACCCGTGCCACCCCGCCCGCCCGGCACCAGCCTCGCCTGGGGACCCGCCGGGGACCCGCCCCGCCGGCTTGAAAACATGTTTATTAGTCATCACGTGCTATCTCGCACGACCCTCCTCGGCCCTTCCGTCGCCCCTACCACGCCCCACCACGCCCCGCGCCACGGCTCCCATTCAGGACGTGGCCGCCGCCGTACCGTCCGCAGCGAAGACGCGCGCCTGATGGGTAGGCAACGAGCGCACACGGGTACAGGCGTGTTGCCTACGGCGTAGGCGCCCGCCCGCCATACGGGTAAGCAACGAGTGCGCACGGGTGCAGGCGTGTTGCCTACTTCGCTGAGGAGGGGGATGCCCCTGCAGCCAGGAGCTCTCCGAACGAACCGAAACGTATTCGAACGAGTCTCGCCCGGCGCTGTCGGAGAAGGCAAGGAGAATAAAAAGCAAAAGTCTACTCACGGCGATGTCTGGCCGCGTCCGTCCGCCTGGATAGTGTGTCCCGCGCGCCTGTAACAGCAGAGGACGACGGCGTTAGGAAACAGCATCTCGTGTTTAATTTTGGAGAGGGCGGCGGCGGAGCGCGACTTTTGTAGGACCTGCAATGGCGCGGGGTAACGACAGTGGCGCTCGGCCTCCTGGGGGCCTAAGAGAGGTGGCGGGCAGGTACGGTGAACAAGACACCCGGCCGAGCCATCGGGCGGGGCGGGGCGGGGCGGGGCGGGGCGGGGCGGGGCGGGGCGGGGCGGGGCGGGGCGGGGCGGCGCCGCGAGCAGCCAGGAGGGAGATGTTAAGGAAAGAAAGGCCGGGGCCCGGAGCTTTTGGGCTCGAGGCGAGCGCCGCACAGCGCGCGCCGATTTCCATCCAAATGGTTTTGTTTCCCCGAGTTGTCTCCGCGAAATGGTCCATTTGCATCGGGAGCGACGCCGTCCGCCCCGCCGCCGCCGCCCCGCCACCTATCTTTTGATGTGTACCGCGCGGCGTCATGACCTATTCGCTGCGCCCCCGCGGCCCCCGCCGCCCCCGCGGCCCCCGCCGCCCCCGCCGTGCTGCTGTCTTTACGCTGACCTTATCTGATACGCCATTTAACGACGAAGCAGGTCAAGCTGTAAATCAAGGCGGAGCCGGCGGGAGCCCCACAAGGCCCCGCCGCCGGCCGAGGTGTGTCACCGGCAGCGCCCGCCCAAAGAGCAGGTCGGGTCAGAGTACCTAAGGGGGCGACATATACTATCGTTACTATGGTATACTATGAAAAGACGACTACCAAAAACTACCAAATAGCACTCGGAAAAAGCTCTGTCTGAATCAAGAGTGAAACTGAGCCTGCAATTTTATTGGCAAAACTATACTGAGCTACTTTACCTATGTATAGTTTACGAAGAGTAGTTGCATAGTCGTCTTGCCGCGTACAGCATTAAACCTGTAAAGCTTTCCTTCCCGCAGCAGCAGCCCTCCCCCGCCGCGCCCCGCCACGCCCTCCCGCGCACTGATATTAAAAGGACGTGAAGCAAGTTGCAGCGGGGGAGGGAGCGCCTCCGCGAAGCACCGTCTCTTCCGCACGCAGCCGGGGACACGGCCATCTCACATTCCCAAGTGGAGTCTTCATACCGCCTTCGCACCCCCGCCCCACCCCGCCCCCCCGCCCGCGCGCACCGCCGCCCCCTCCACGCTCCCGCCATCTTTGTGAAATTAAGGACCCTTATTCTTTCCGCAGCCTTGCTATATTCCTCCTGAGAAAAATTGCTCTGCCGCCTTTATTATGCTTGTTCGTTTTATTTTTTCAATTTTGCGGAGCGGTGCGCCGTCGTGGCGGTGGGTGGCGGGTTCAGCCTCCCGCAATGGCCTGGGGACAAATTCTTTGGTCGCGTGTGCGGGAGGTGTGGCGAGAGAGAGAGAGAGAGAGAGAGAGAGAGAGAGAGAGAGAGAGAGAGAGAGAGAGAGAGAGAGAGAGAGAGAGAGAGAGAGAGAGAAGCAGCTTAGGCGTTATTTCAAGGAGAATGGAGAGATGAGGAGGCGAGCCCACGAAAAACATATGGTTACACCCTCCGATAAGGGGGGAGGGGGGGTACACAATATCCAGCACACAGCAGCCAGAATTCCGGATAAGTTCTGCTTCGGAATACTTTTCTTTATAAATCTCTCTTGACTGATGCCCGCACGCACACAGATCCTGGGCAACTATTTTCGGAGTGTAGGACGGGGGGGTTCTGGCAGCCGTCATTACATACCGCGTCGAGAAGGCGGAGGGTTTGGGGAAGAGGGACGGAGGGACATGGGGGAAAATTGGGACCACCTCCTTGGCGAGCTGGTCTGCAGTGGACGGCTTCTCTCCACTCACGAGACCTCTGCGCGACGGCCGGAAAAAAAAGGAACTTTCTAGAGAAGTGAAAGTCGGTTTTAAAGGTGTATGATTTACGGCGAACCCTTCTCCTGCTGAATCTGAAATCCTCTTTGTCCGAGCGAGAGCAGCAGAGGGCGGGGCGGGGCGGGGCGGGGCGGGGCTGGACGGGGGCCGAGCGTAGTCCGTTGGGACTCGAAGCGAAGGGGTTGGTTGTCGGCTCAGGAGAGAGGAAGCTACGGAGCTAGAGCGCAGGCGAATGAAAGAGAGAGAGAGACAGAGAGAGAGAGAGAGAGAGAGAGAGAGAGAGAGAGAGAGGGAGAGAGAGAGAGAGAGAGGGAGAGAGACGGCGAGACCGAGATGAAGAGGGGAAGACGGCGAGAGGGAGAGAAATTTTACCGGGTAGACTTGACCAGTCAACTCTACATACCCGACCCGGAGTCATAAGCGCGGATATTGAATTTGGCGGGTAATTTGAAACGCACACACACTGAAATGCGCGCAGCGAGCGTGACATCATTGGGGCGGAGCGGAGGGGCTTCACAGAGCGTAGGGGCGGGGCGGGGCGGGGCGGGGCGGGGCGCCCGGAAGGGGCTCGCCGCCGCTTCGATCTCAGTCGTCACTCTGAATGGAATCAGTGCGCGCGACCCGACCCGCGCTCGGCTTGCCACCCTAATGGGGGCTACAGCGAGTGTGTTATCATTAATAGCGCGTACATCAGACGGGACCCGCCCGCCCCGCCCCGAGCACTGAGCTGCGAATAGCGGGTGACCCCGCCCCCTCCGCCCCGCGCCCGCAGGGCGACCAATTGGAGAGACGTACTGCGTCATCACCTGCAAATAGTCATCTCTGGGCCCGCGGGCGCGAGTGAGCACGCGTGATAACATTACCCGAACATCGCTCATACACAGAGAGATGGGAGATGGAAGAATATGCACCAGGGTAAATTTAACAAAGTGATCGTTCCCTCTAAAGTCACCCTTTTTTTTAACGATTTTTCTATTTTAAGAGCCGATCACCGCCCACCGACTTCCAGTAAAACGTGGTCCTCGTGGCGAGGCGAGGGGTGGTCGGGGCAGCCCGGGCGACATGGGCTGCAATTGTCAAGCGATAGCGTCAACACGGCTCTCTCCTCCCCCGCAGATCCCCTCGCGCCAGCCTCCCCCGGGTCCAGGCCGGGCAGGGCCGGGGTTTCGGCTTGCAGGCAGTCAGTGTCCGGCCGGCCGGCCGGCAGGCAGGCAGGCCGCCGGGCCTCTTAAATCATAAGACCCACACTATTTATCACCCGGTCCCGCCCTCTTTCTCGTGCGCCTCGCTCCGCTCCTGCGGCTGCTGGGCCGGGGTGGGGCGGGGTGGGGCGGGGCGGGGCAGGGCGGGGCGGGAACACCCCCTCTGAATGGAGAGATTTGGTTGTAGGGGATGATGTTGTTGTTGGGCGCCGCCGGCGCGCCCGTCCTCCTTACACCACGCGCGCGCGCTCTCAAACGAGATTGAAAAGACTGACGCGACGCGCGGGGCGGCGCATGAGCATCCTGCAGCAGCGACAGGACGAGCAGCGCGGCAGCAGGAGGAGTGCAGCAGGCGGGGCACTGACAGCAGCAGGACGGGGTGCTTCAGCAGGACGCCGTCGTACAGCGAGACGCGGCGCGCCACTCATAAATTAGCTCAGCGAGAGAAAGGCTTGCGAGGCGCCTGCGGGAGAGCGCCGGGCCGGGCGCGTCATCTGTATGGCGTGGCCTCAGCACGGCGCGACCGTTCTTGTTGTCTTCTTTTTCCTTCCTTGCTCTCCTCTCATTCTGCTGCTGCCCGCGCCGCGCTCTCGGCTGCGACCGCGACTCACTCCTCCACCCCGCACAAGCGTATCTCGCCTCGCGCGCGTCAGCGCAAGGAGCCTTGAGCCTTGGCCGCGGACCAAAAAACGTGAACAAGTGAACGCCCTTTTGTGTAAAGCCAGATGAAGCAGGGAGGTGCTGGAGCAGGGCGGGCCTGGCGGCGTGTTCCCCATTCAGAGGCGCGCGCGCGAGATCGCCAATGTTCTCCCCGCGCGACCTCGTGCCGTCGATTTATTTCCAGACGTCAGTCAGTGGGCTCGACTCGCCCCGCCCCGCCCCGCCCCGCCCCACAGCGCCCTTGTGCCGCTGACGCGCTTGCCGGGGGGCGCAACCTGTCCGCCTCGGGGCGGCCGTGTGGGCAGGGCGCCCGCCCGCTAGCTAGCGCACAGCACACTGCCAACATTCAGCGCGCGAGCGAACGTCATTTCTACACGAACAAGAAGTATATCCCGGGCACACGTTGTCACATTCTCCTGCTCAGCCACAAAAAGTGTGGTTTGCGGTGAATACAAGTTCTACGGCTGCGAGAGAGCACTTTGGCTATTCCTGGTTTCACTCCGAAAATACAAATAACTCTTTGTGTGTAATTGCCTCTGTTCAAAAGGTGAAGGCAGAGACTGCAACGAATACGGCCGAACAAAAGAAAAGGGGTGGGGGTGGGGGGAAGGCTTTGGCTGGCAATCCTCTATACTTTCAGCATAGAAAACTTGGCGGCCGGTTTGTAGTCCCGAGTGGGAATCTACACAGTCTCGTCGATCGTTTTCCCCGGGGTGATGCCGCGAGCCCGCTACCGGCTACAGGCTACGCGAGGCCCAGCTCCCTCCGCACCACCTGGAGGGAGGGGGGGGGGGGGCTGTCGCGGAACGGATTCCTTTTATAAACGCGCGCCCCGGCCCGGAGCAGCGGCGCGAGTTTTCTTTCATTTCCGGATGACGAGAGGGGTTCCCCCGGGCCGGGCCGGGCCGGGGTCCCCTCAGCAGCAGAAGCAGGTGGTATCTGCAGGACCGACACGCGCGCCGGCGCATTTTTAAAAGCCCGCCGCTACAAAATGTATCGGATGGGGTATTCACTGCGCTGGACCATGCGGGGGTATAAAGGTAAGGGGTAGTAGGGGATGAAAAATAAAGACACGACAAAGCCCGTGAATAAATGAGAGCTAGCGCCCCCTCCCACCCCGCGCGGGCCTCCACACAGGGCCTAAGGTTTAGTCCCGCCCCGCCCCAGCACGCCCTGCTGCCACGCCCCGCCCCGCTCCGCCCGAGGGAGATCGCCACTTCCGGACGACAACACGCCGTTTCCGGGCGCAAAGTTGAAATATGTGCGAAGTCTTTCCGAACCACTGTGGTGTAGCTTCCTCGCCGTCGCCTGCTTGCACTATATTCTCTCTCTCTCTCTCTCTCTCTCTCTCTCTCTCTCTCTCTCTCTCTCTCTCTCTCTCTCTCCGCCTTCCTCTCTACACCACTCGAGACCGTGCTTGAATCGGCATGGGTCGTTCAAGGGGGCCCCTTCCTGGATTTACGGACGATCCGTCGAAGCGAAACCATTGAGGCAGAAAGAGAGAGAGAGGAGAACCATGGTAGTGAGATTTGGAGAGGGGAAAGGGGGGGGGGGAGTTAGTTACCGCCCAATAGACAGTCGAGGGGATACACAAGAGACTGTGGCTGAGTAGGAAAGATGTTCTTTCGAACGGTACGGCTACCTACGTGAAACAAAAAAAAAAAAGAAGAATGCGACAAAAAATCGTAATCCCGTCCAGTCAGCCCACCTTGCTGCCGCGTCTATGTATCCCGTAATATCCTTTCCGTCTCGTCTCCGGCGGGCCGACGCGACGTGCCGCGCACGACGACCGAAATGGAAACAGGAAACAGGGGGGAGAAAGGCGGAAGCAGGACCGCGTCCTCCGCGGCAGGCAGTCTATAATTGCGAGAGCAGAGGCAATTGCAATAAAAACTAAACAGACGTCGTCGCGGCCAAATGTCGCATTCCGCAGGAGGAAGCGTTTGATCCGGGCCCGAGGGCGGGGAGGGACGCGGCGGGAGCGCTATCGCATTGCCTCTCCTCCGCGGCGCGCCCGGCCCCTCCGCCAGGGGAGACAACATTCCGCGCGCAAATATCCTCTCGCCGCGTTTATAAGTATCGTTATGACCACTCGACACGTTCCGAAGCCATATAATAGATAAATCACACGCGTCGCCTCCCCCTCGGCATCCGTCTCTGTCCCTCTCCCACACACTGCGCACCCCCCTACACCTCCTTCTCACTCTTGTGGGCGATGCATCCCCTGCTCTTGTGTTTTCCTTTCCGTCAGCCGCGGTGACCCAAAGAAACGGCACACACACACAGACGCATTTTCTATAGGCATTTTGGGGGATTTAGTTTCCCTCCCTGAAGGCAGGACACACACACACACGCACGCACACAGTCGAGGAAAGGGGCGGGGACGGCGAAAACCGACAAGCTATACGTTACAGGGGGTGGCAGTGGTCACGACATGTTTGATAAGTGTGTCGCTGACCCGCCCACGATACAGAAGGGGCAGAGAGAGATACAGGGGCGTAGAGAAGAAGAGAGGGACGAAGAGATAGGCCGGCGTCGGTGGGTGGTGGTAAAGGGGACGCCAGAATTCTGCGGCTACTCAGAAGAGTCTTTTGGGGAGAGACGAAGTATGGGTGGACTTAACTGCAAGCAGAAGCGTTGCTGAAGGCCACTTTAGCCCTACTACCCCGCGCAACCGCAGAGGGAACAATCTGTACAGATTGGTACGGGATCTCCGTGAAAATCCAAGTAAAAAGACTAAAGAGAAAAGTTCGAGAGTAAACCCAGCCCCGGCGTAGTTAGGTACGGAGCAACGAGATTCCTGTACAGCCGAGGGGGTAGAGTTACAAGCCGCCACCAGACGGCGGCAACCACGTTGAAACCGTGCGGGAGCTGCGGGTGCGGAGAAGCAAGAGGAAGAGGAAGACTTGGAGGAGGAGGCGGAGGAGGAAGGTGGCCAGGGGCAGAAAGTTGAGCGTCAGGTTTCTTGTCTGTCTTCCACCTTCAATGCTCAGGATGTGAAACAAAGCCGGAAGCAGAGGCAGGAGCGGAAGCGGAGGAGGCGGCAGCGGGAGTAGCCGCTAGCGGTAGCAGAAGGTAGCAGAGCAGCGCCACGCCACGTCAAACCCCAAGTAATTCATGGCAGCGCTGACATTCAAGGCGCGGTGCTAGAAGAAGACCCTCATGTTGTCTTGCTGCGCCGCGCCGCGCCGCACCGCTGAGCTCCCACCTCACGCTCTACGGCCTGCACGGCCACGACCAAGGGCTGAGTTTCGCACGCTAACTACTTTCTTTCAGAGCGAAAAAAAAAAATCAAAATCTGAATAAGAAATTTTTGACTTGTTTTCCAATAGCACCTTCCCATTTTTCACCGACTGGCGACTGGCACCAACAGAAATAAGCAAATCGGATCGACAACAATTTTTATTATTATTTCATCCTCAAAATCTGTACTTCCAATCTGAGGTGGGCGGTGGGGCCGGAGAGCCAGGCCGGGCGCCACGCACACTTTATTGCGAGAGTAATTCAGCGCGCATCACGCGCTCTTTCAAGCGTCGCCGCGCACTTTACATTCTCGATAAGACGCTCTCTTCTCTCTCTCTCTCTCTCTCTCCGTTGAAGAAGGAAGCGCGGCTGCTGAGGCAAACATCAAAAGGTCGGGGAGGAGAGCGAGCGAGAGCGAAAGAAATGTGTGGAAAGGAAAAGGTTTCTTTCCGTCATTAACGCGCCTACATCGGCTCGAGCCGATTGCAGCTGGGGAAAAAAACCGCGAGAGGGAAGGAGCACTGCAGGGAACCTTTTGAAATAACCAGCGGAAGAGAGACGTCAAGCACAAGTAAGTGTTTTATGTAGGTAAGTTACGTGCTTCTTGCAGCGCACAGCAGACAGAGGTGTGGCGGCGGCGAGAGGAAGGAGCAGGGCCGGGCGCGGCGGAGACGGAAGCGACCCCCGGGTCCGACAAGGAGGGAAGCGACAAAGGAGAACGAAAGTCAGGAAGAAAGCGGTTGTTAGTTGCGGTTGTTTCCTCACCTATGGTGCGCGTCCCCGCGGCACGAACCCCCCCCCCCCCCGGCCCACCCACTTCTCCGCCAACTCAGTGCTTCCGCAGGGGGCTTCCTACTTTCACTTTCTCCCTCCGCTTCAACCCGACCTCTTCCTCCCTCCGACTAATTCTTGCACCCACCTGCACCTCCTATTTTTTAAAGTAATTCTTAATACACAGCAAGGTACGTGGGAAGCAGCTGGCAGATCTGTAAGGCTCTGCAGACCAGTGACTTTTCCAGACCCGTGTTGTTATGTAACCACAAAGCCAGTAAAAGTAGATCAGAGTAAGTTACTAGGTTTACATCACACAAGACACAAGAAAGTGAAACAAGCCCTCTTGAAGCACCGCTTCACTCTTTCTACTTCCACTCTCCTCGCTGTCTCTAACTCTCTCTCTCTCTCTCTCTCTCTCTCTCTCTCTCTCTCTCTCTCTCTCTCTCTGTCTCTCCCTGGAGTAAGCAGTATAAAGTGCCGGCTTCTCTTTTCGTAGTAACGTTGTTTTGCGTGAGATCTAATTATGCTCGCCGTTTAGGCGGCGAGGTGGGCAAGGGGAGGGGTGCGGGGAGGAGTAGGACGAGGTCGTATCCGCCCCGCCCCACCCCGCCCCGCCCTGCCCCGCCCCGCCCCATCCCACCCCGCCCCAGCCACCCTCAAGTTGCCCCCAGCAGTTTTCACCGCACTTTGTTTCACTTACACCGCGCCGCATACATGTCCCCGGTGGTAGAGCGAGAGAGACGGCAAGAGGAGCGAGAGGAAAGGAGAGAGAGAGAGAGAGAGAGAGAGAGAGAGAGAGAGAGAGAGAGAGAGAGAGAGAGAGAGAGAGAGAGAGAGAGACTGTACAAGAGAAAGTGCACGATGCAGACGACGCCAGCGACATCGCCCCCCAGAGCATGGCGACCCGGCGAACTACCAGCGAGTGGCGAGGTGGCTCCCGCGGGGTGTCTCCCGCGGGGCCCCGCCCCCGCCCGGCCGCGAGGGTCGCTCTAGTTATAGCGGGCTGTGAACGGTCCCGCACCGGCGCGGACCGGCCAGCGCCCGCCAACCCCCACGCGAGGAGGGGAATAATCACTCAGAAATGCGGCGCCTAAGAGCTGTCCCGCAATAAATCCGCGCCGACTTATCGCTTATTTCGCGACCCCGCCGCCTCACTGTTTCGGTAGGGACCGGCGGACGCACGGCACGGCCCGCACTCGTGCCTCCCTCGCCACACTCCATTTCATCACGATCTTCGTTACTCAGAGAGAGCGGAGAAACCAAAATAATGCCTCTCTCCGCCTTAACGTATTCGTCACAGCGGATTATAAGCTCGCTCGCTCTCTCTGTCTCTCTGTCTCTCTCTCTCCGTCCCCTCTCCCACTCCCCCATGTCATCACGACGTCCACACTGCGTGCAGATGCAAAGACAATATAATACTTCTAATGAGAGAGATGAGGCGAGCCCTGCCTCGCCTCGCTCTCTTTCATCATATCCTGAGAGTCTTTCGAGTTCGAGACACACGGCAGCGAGACATCGCTCAAATTAAATTCCTCGACGTTATATTGCGTCGCGCGGTGTATTATGCCGTATCACTTGGTGTCGGCGCGGCGGCGCGGGGCAGGCGTGCCGACGCCATGAGCGCCACGGTGGCGCCTAGGCTGGCGCGGCACGGCGCCGTCACGCGCACAACAGTGGCATTTCGGACTAGGCGAGTTGAATAATCGGAGGCCACTAACGGAGTTGCATGTCTTTGGATTGATTCAGCTTAAATCTGCACATCTATGTACTATTGTAAGAGACTGCTGCCCGCTACGGTTCCTCCCGCTATAGCCCGTGGTCGTTCGTCCTCTCTCGGTTTGACTCTATCGCGTGGTCTCTCTCTCTCACTCTCACCCCCCCCCCTCTCTCTCTCTCTCTCTCCTCTCTCTCTCTCTCTGTCTCTCTCCTCGGTTTAGGCGGACTGTCTGGGTATCCCCCGGGTCCAATAAATTGCGTATGTCCTCCAATGACAATCCAGAGGGTGGGGTAGAAGTGGGCAGGAGGGGAGTGGAGGAGGGTGGAGGTATGACCAGAGAGAGGAAGAGACAGAGAGAGACAGAGAGAGAGAGAGAGAGAGAGAGGGAGAGAGGGGGGAGAGGGACGCAGGCGGAGAGGGTGATGGGGCTCACACGCCCCACTCGCCAATAGTGACAGCACCCCAACCAGAGCAAGCTGTAGAACGTAGTGGACTTAAGCGGTCCAACGCCCCTGTGACAAGCTCAAAGCGACACAAGCACACTAACACACAGACACACACACACACACACCAGGACAAGAGCCATTAGCGGACTACTGGTCATTTCCGGAACTGCATAAACGCGGCTATCTACACTGTTACGTAATAGGAAATTTGCTGTACGCATGCGAAAAAGCGGCGACAGAACTTTTACAGTGTTGGTTCTGCAAAATAAAAGGCAGTGAGCTGTTAATTGTCGTAAACGTAAGAAGACACACCTTTGTTACGTAGCCGACTTTTTTTTTCTTAGTAACCTCGCACTCGAAGAGAAAGTAAAAGAAACTCCAGAAAAAACGCGTAGTAAGAAACTAAATAGAAACTGACGGCAGTGCTACGCCACGGCGACCGACGCGATTGGCCTGTTTTTCCGCACCCACCCCTCTTTGTCTCTAATTCTGGGCGAACTCTCCAGCCAGCCAGACGCGGCTTAGACCGTCGGCAAGTTCGAGGCCAGCCGATGCGGGGAGGGAGGGGGGGAGGGCGGCAGACCAGCGTAAATAAAATAAGCCGCGACTGCAGCGGCGAAGGGGAGTTGAACCGCGCGCGGTGGCGCTGCGGGGCGGGAGCAGGGCGCGGCTGGGCTGGCCTAACGTGACACTAATCCACGCGCAACCCCGAGCCACACGTCAGAGTCGGGATCAGCTCCAGACTGCTGCGGTGATGCACTAACTCGTCCGTCTGTCCGCCTGCTCATCAGCCCCGTCCGCTCGCCCGGCCCGAGCGTGCCCGCGTTATTCTATCACCCCAACATTGTTTTGATAACGGCCGCTCATGAATAGGCAGGCTAGCGGCGCGCGCGCGCGACCTCAGCCGAAAAAAACGTTTAGGAGGTACAACAAAAATTTCTTACAAAAAAAAAATAATCATGAAATCTTTGACATATTGGACTTTTCAGTTTAAAAGTTTTCTAATATCTCAGCTAACCTTAAAACGGCCTGGGTAAAAACACGCAGCGATCCCATCAACGGTTCCCAGTTTAAAATATGAATCGGACGTCCTTTCAACACGTAGTCTCGCGTATCGTAGTGCCGAGCACGTATGAATGACAAGGCGACAACGGCCTTGACGAGCGGCCCGCCGGGCCCGGCCACTGACTTCATGGCGGCAGTCAAATCCGTCGTGTCGTATTTTTCGACACGAGGGGTGGGGTAGGGTGGGAGGAGGGTGACGGGGGGGATGACAGCTGGCCGAGACACGAACGCGACAGAAAAATACACAATGTCTGAAATTATTCCCAAAGCTGCTATGCAAATACAACAACAAAACAAAATCAATTAAATAATAAAGGAAAAGGGGCCATCGGGTGGAAGCAGATGGACCTCCGGTCTGGTCCGGGGCCGCCGCGCCGCACGCCTCGCGCCCCCTCCCAATCCGTCTCCCGCTCCTGTCAATAGAGCACTCCCCTTTCGCCTTGAAAACTCTTCGCCTTAAAATATTGTTTGAAAAGATGGGAAACAGGAAAAGACGCGGCACGACGCTCGCATCAAATTTCTGGTCAGGCTACGAAAATCGTGGCAGGGAATGCTTCGGCACACAAAGATCCATGGCCCCCCGTCTCGTACTCCACAATACGATGGTAACGGCCGTCCAGCGAGGGAAAGCAATAAGATACAGCGATAATATACTGTTACTCCCCCGCCGCGCGCCGGGCGACTGCATCATCGCAGAGTGGCAACAGAGACACACACAGCCGGGATGACCCTGACCCTCAGAAGAACGATACGGCTGCTATCAGGGCGTCTCTCTCTCTCGCTCTTGAGGAGATGATCGTCGGCAAGAGCTCAAGCACGTGTGTGTGTGTGTATCAGAGGGAGGGGGGAAGACAGTAGCAGGTTGAGCGGATCAGTGTATGCCGGGGCACGGCGGCGAGAGGCTGAGCAGCGCGCGCACGGGGGCCGGCCCGGCAGATCAGGACCAACAGTTATTGGAGTTTGTAGCCGCGCCACGTGCACGAGCAAGCGTGAGTAAAAGATGCCAAAGCTTTCATTCATCAGAGTGGCAGCGCCACTGTCATTCAAAAAAAAACTTGACCTCACGTTACGGTGCGATAGACTCAACAACAAGATTCGGAAACATGGTGCGTGACGCAACGCGGCAGCGGCATGAAGCCCCGGGGCTTCGCGGAAAAGGGTTATTGTGGCGTGGCGGGCGCTGCAAAGCGAGCGGGTAGGAACGGTTTCGACCCACAGCAGAAAATGACAAAGGAGTGGTGGTGCAGCTCGGGCCGCCTCCTGTCGTCTGCCGGCCGAATTACTTGTTTGCTCGAGATAGCGGCGGGTAAATACGGCCCACCGGCTGGGGGCCGGGGGTGGGGGAGGCACCTGCACCGCCTACTTTTGCAAAGGTGGGAAAGCAGGAAAGGTTTTAAAAAAGACAAAAAGCTCAGTAAGCGTTTGGCTATTCGTGGTTTATTCTGTCCACTGCCTAGAGCGTGGAAAAAAAAATTAAGAACTGTCCGGATGGTTCGTTGGCGCGCGCGCTGGCCTCGGAGGACAGACGCAGCGCATTGCCGGGCCGCTTTTCTGGCCAATTTTGCTCTATCAGGGACACACACAGACACACGAGACTGACGTTGAGACTAATTGAAGATGTGCTAACAAGATAAACGGAGTGCGCGCGCTCTCGTGATGCACACACACACACACACACACACACACACACACACACACGCGATGCACACATACACACACGTGCCAGATACCGCGTCTGTACCACTGCAACGCCCAACCCCAAACCCGTTAAAAATATAACAGGCAAAAACACCATGCTAAGCCATGAAAAGTATTTGAATGGTCAAAATCATTAAAATAATATTGATAGCAATAGAAGTGACATATCATTTCTTTTTTTAAGGCCGACATTTTTGTTACCTTTTCTAAAGGTCGATCATCATGGCGGGCCAGCAAGATGTTCTCCTCGAGGCCAGCCCCTACAAACCCACCATAGTGCCCATCCAAACTGAGACGGCCCCGCAGCGGCCGGGCAGGTCGGGCAAGGCGCGCCAGTACGCCACCGCCATCATACGTGAGTACAGGACAAGCTCGTCGTGTAGTTGTTAGCGTAGGCCCGAAGCCACGAGCCGTACGTACATCCAAATTATAAAAATTAAACTGAAATAATTTTCATTTTTATAAATCCGTCCACAACTCACGGCGAGTTGCTGGGCGCCTCTCTGTCTCCTGCGCGGCGTCGGCTTTTCCGCCGCGCCACCGGCAGCCGGTCCGGTCGTCCGCTTCCGGTCGCCCCATCTCTCCTCTCTCTCTCTCTCTCTCTCTCTCTCTCTCTCTCTCTCTCTCTCTCTCTCTCTCTCTCTCTCTCTGCTTTGACAACGACGCTCTCCCGCGGGGGGCCGGCACGGTGACGTTAGCGCAGATGACCACCCGGACCAGACGGTCGTCCAAAGAGGCCGTCAAAACCGACAGGAACAGAGAATTGTACCGGCCAACTAGTTGAGCTCGCCCAGCCATGGGCACCAAACTCATTGCGAACCCAGGCGTTCACCGGCGGCAGCTCGGACACATCTCCACCCCGCTCCCTTCTCTCCCTCTCTCTCGCTCTGCGGTGCTCAGCGCATCTACCGTGTATAATGAAGCCAGCTACAGTTAGACTCCGCCGCGCCATTGTGTAAGCGATACAAAACACTGCGGGTGGGGCGTGGGTGCCTGTCGCGACCCTGCCCCGCCCTGCCCAGGTAGCGGCGGAAGCGAGGGGCAGGGCACAGCGGCACTGCGGAGTTTCAAAGTGCGACAGGGAGGACACACAGCTCCCCCCGCCCCGCCCCGCCCCGCCCCGCCCCGCGCTGTCCGGCCCGACCGGCCGGCCGGCGGGCACGGGGTGCGGCTTTACTCCCGCCCGCGACAGCAGCAGTTGGACTCCCGGCCTTATTAGCAGTTCCAGAGCAGTTCCTAATCTTGGGGGGCGGGGCAGGCCCCCCCCCACCCCCCAACCCCCTCACCGCCCTTCCCCTGCGGTTACTTGGCGCGCGCTCCCGCGGTCCCTAGTAGAGTTCCCCCGCCACGCCCCGCGCCGCCCCGCGCGCACTGTGGCTGGCCCCCCTCTGGACCGCCGCGCTGGCTCGCCGTGGTGGTGGTTCCCCCAGGACCAGCGGCGCTGGACATCACAAAGAGAAGTAGTCAGATATCTGTGGCTTCCTCCCCCCCCCTTCCCCCTCCCCTTTTACATCCAGCCCAGGCCGGCCCGGACCCGGGGCTCGTTAATCTTGTCCAGCGGCGAGCCTCAGGAAGCCCGCGAGTCAATTCAATCAGCGACGCAACCGCGTTCAGTCCCCGCCCCTAACTCTCTCTCTCTCTCTCTCTCTCTCTCTCTCTCTCTCTCTCTCTCTCTCTCTCTCGCTCTCTGCAGCAAATCGACGATGCTCCCTCTTTCTCGTACTTTTGTCTCATTCGGCCGCCGCCTTCTTCCCCACGTCCCTCCCCCACCACCCCTTCACAAGGCAGTTTTATCGCAGGGGGGTCGACGCCAAGCGGCGCGGGACGGGACGCCCCCCACCCCCACCCCCTGGCGTCTCATTAGGCCAAATGCACTGCTTGGCTGCTGTAATCAGATCGTCATCGTTTGATTAGACGCGAAAGGTAAGAGAGACTCTCCGGCAGAAAAAAAAATAATAAAAACGCAAAGGGACGTAGAAACTGCTCTTTGTATACAAACCGGAGGAGGGTGCGGGGGGTGCGGCCGCGTGAATAAGAGCGCACGGCCTCCAGAGAATGTCAAAGGTTCTCGCCGAGCCTCCGCAGAGGCCTCGGCCTCGGCCCCCACCCGCAGAGGCCGTGGAGGGCGACATGAAAAGCGGCGCGAAGCCCCCGAGGAGCAGAGCCCCCTAGTCGTCCTCCGGAGGTAATTTGCGGGGTCACCGGCACGCGGCGGGGGGGGGGGGGGGGGTTTCACCGCTGACAGTCCGTCACGTCGATCACGAGCACCAGATAACCATGCCCGGGGTTTCTTTTAAACTTGCGTGGCTGTTTAAGAAAAGGTTTTGGGACCCTGTTGTACATTGCACCCGTTTGGCAGTGAACATCGCGGCGCTGGCGGCGGGCACCGTCATGGGCTGGCCGTCGCCGGCCGGGCGGCTGCTGACCAACGCCACGTCCTCGCCGCTCGACCCGGACGGCGACGGCGCGGGCGAGGCCGTGTCGCCGCAGCACATGTCGTGGCTGGCCTCGGTCAACTTCCTGATCGGGCTGGCGGGCACGCTGCTGTTCGGCGCGCTGGCCGAGCGCCTGGGCCGGCGCGTGGCGGGGCTCGTGGTGGCCGTGCCCTACGCGCTGTCCTGGATCTTCATCGCCACGACCGACTCGCTGCTGCCGCTGTACGCGGCGCGCCTGCTCGGCGGCGTCGCCTCGGGCGCCACGCTCGTCATCAGCCCGCTCTTCATCGCCGAGACGGCCGAGGACGAGCACCGCGGCGCCCTCGGCACCTTCCTCGCCGTCGGCATCAACACCGGCATCTTCGTCACCGCCGCCGTCAGCTCCTTCACCAGGTGGGAGACGACATCTTTCTCTGATTTTCTTTGAACGAAGTTCAGAGAAGAATTCAACGTCACTTGTACACCAGAATCCAGTTTTCATTGAAAGTAACTCTTGTTCTTGTCCTCGGGGCGCAGCTACCGGGCCACGCCGCTGGTGCTGCTGCTGCTGCCCGCCGTCTACTTCGTGTGCCTGCTCAGGCTCCCCGAGACGCCCGTGTACCTGGTGAAGCGCGGGCGCACGGCCGCGGCGCGCCGCTCGCTGGCCTGGTACCGGGGCGGGCCGAGCGCCGCGGTGGACGCCGAGCTGGAGGCGCTGCAGGCCGCGGCCAAGCGCGAGGAGTCGGCCTCGGCCTCCGGCTCGGACTCGGCGTCGCTCCGCGACCTGGTCACGCACCGCGGCACGCGGCGCGCCCTCGTCCAGAGCCTCGTCCTGCTCGCCAACCAGCAGTTCTGCGGCGTCATCGCCGTCCTCAGCTACACCGAGGAGATCTTCCAGGAGGCGGGGAGCTCGCTGTCGCCCTCGGCCGCCGCCATGGTCGTGTCCGCCCTCATGGCCGTGGCCACCTACCTGTCGTCCTTCCTCATGGACCGCGCGGGCCGGCGCACGCTCATGGCCGCCTCCAACGTCATCATGGCCGTCTGCCTCGTCACCCTGGGCGGCTGCTTCTACGCGCAGAGCGTCGGGTAGCGTGTCGTCTGCTAGACATTTTCTTTTTCACTTCTTGTCTTGCGGAGTTTCCTGATTTCCCTGTTTGCAGGCACGACCTCTCGGCCGTGGGCTGGCTGCCGGTGCTGGCCATGTCCGTGTACGTCGTCTCGTTCGCGGGCGGGATGGGCCCCGTGCCGCTGGTGCTCCTGTCCGAGACGTACTCGGCGCGCGTGCGCAGCCTGGCCACCGCGGTGGGCATCGGCTGCCAGACGCTGTGCGCCTTCGCGTCCACCAAGTTCTTCGTCGACATCTCGGCGCTGTTCGGCATGCACGGCTGCCTGTGGCTGTTCGCGGGCTGCTGCGCGGCCGGCGCCGCCTTCGTCCTGCTCGCCGTCATCGAGACCCGCGGCAAGACGCTCGACCACATCCTGGCCGAGTTCCACGGCGACCCGCTGCAGCCGTCGGCCTCCGGCGCCGCGACGCCCGTCAGCCAGGACGACGACGACGACGAGGTGTTCCGCAAGGGCGAGCCTGCGGCACCCTGAGCCACGCTGCGAGCAGCACCCTCTGGGGTCGATTGATACACTGTGATAAACTTCCACTCCTCCTTCAAATTGATTTCCAAACCGCATTGTTCGAAAAGACTGACAACTCTCATTAAATATCGTGCGATAACGATTTTCTTTGCAAGTTTATCTTGAATACATTTAATTTCAACGGCTACGCTGCATCACATTCTTAGAAAAACAAAGTATCCTCGACATTATTTTCTATCCCAGATTTTTTTTGTTCGCGCAGCGACGACCGTCGCCCTATCGCCCGCCGCCCCTCCTGGATTCCCTCCAGGCCCGACTGGTTATTTTCCAACAGTAGTTTTGGGTCTTCCCCGCCGTAGGCATTCTTCCCGTAATGTCTGTCGGTCCGTCTACCTGCCGTCCGTCTGTCTGTCTGTCCGCCCGGCTGCGGGCCGCCCGCCACATATCCACCGTGCCAACCCTTCCATTGTGGCCGAGGGCACGGGCCCACGGGTCCAACGGGCTGCCAAAGGGCCAAAGGCGTAGGGCGGCCGCCGCCTGCAGGGTGGGAGAGCGAGAGAGAGCGAGAGAGCGAGAGAGCGAGCGAGGGAGAGAGAGAGAGCGAGAGAAAGAGACAGTTTGGGAGAGAGAGACAGCGGATGGGTGGAGAGGGGCCTGGGATTAGGGTTTTGAGCGTACAATGAGGACAGAGAAGTGTGTCCAGTTAGGGGTCTGTGAGGCACGCACGGCCAGAGCCGACCTGGCAGGAGTGCGAGCCGCATGAAAATCGCAGTGGAGCAGGGAGGGGGGCAGCGGTCAGCGGCCAAGTGAGGTATACTCTGTTGAAATGCCCCGCTCACCGTTTAGCTTCTGTTCCCGGCACATTTCGTATCAGTTCCCTTCCTTGTTGTTACCGCAGACAACAGGCAAGCTTGTTGCTAGGTCCCCCAAAACACGCCCTGATACGTATCAGTTTAAATTTTTTCCCATCCACTACTCGGCGGCGACTTGTTTCCACAGTGTGCTCGCATGCTACACATCCTCGACGTCGTTGAGAGCGCTTGTTGCCGATCGTGCATACGTCCCCCCCACCTACCCCTTTACCAGGGGAGTCCCACTCGGTCACGGGGGCTAATTACCCACGGTGTTCATTGTCCTCGCAGGGGGTAGCAGGGGGGGGGGGGGGTAAGTGAGGGGAGTGTCTCCCCCGCCCCGGCCCCACGCGGTGCCCACGTATGTGAGCTTCTTACCGAAGCCCCGCGCGCCACAGTGAGAACCGCGGCGAAGCGGGGCGGGGCGGGGCGGGGCGGGGCGGGGCGGGGCGGGGCGCGGCGGGGCGCACCTACAATGGGGGCGCGTCAGAGGGGAGCAGAGGGGCGTCGGCAGAGCACGCGGCGTCCTCTTTTGTTGTTGTTGTTGTTATTTTCCGTAAAACAAAAAGAGACAGTCTTGTCCCTTTTTTCATCATACAGAAACACACACGGACCCACACTGCTTGGCGGAGCCAATTATTAGGAGGCTGGCGGTGCGCGTCGCTACGCCAGAGAAAAACAAAAAGCGGCCGTCGGCGTGTTTCAACAGAGTCTTTCCCGCCTTACCCCCCTCCGCGCGAAACCTGACGTACGGCAAGTCAAGCGTCCAATAAGTCATTAATTCAGGCAAAAAATGTCAATGCTGTACAGGAGAGATTAGAAGGAAAATTTTCTATTACCTTTCTATTTTAATTTTTAGCAAGGTCCTAAAACATTTAGCAGAAACTACTGGGCGTAAGTACAGCGGCGCCCCGCCAACTACTGCACGAGTTTACAATCCCCCCGCCCCCAGTCCTACCCGGTGAACAGGACTCTTGACCTACACTGCTGGCGCATGCCTTATCAGGTCTCTTGTTGAGTCCCCACCTGAGCAGAAGCAGCGCAGCGACAAACGCTCTCTCTCTCTCTCTCTCTCTCTCTCTCTCTCTCTCTCTCTCTCTCTCTCTCTTGCTCTCTCAACCACGCACACGTACAATACACACCAAAGCAGTGCCACATGACAAGCACTGCAACGAGATTAAAAATAGACATTTCTAGTCACCGCCTTCCTTCCTGAAACCTCTCAAGTAGAGGTGACTTTGCTGTGAGGAGCATGACACTTCTTCACACAGCACGCTGCTGCGATTTAAGAAAATCCGTCTGGTCTAGAGGTGCTTTCATTGGACTAGGAAACACCGCTAAACCTCTACACTCACCAAGAACCGTCGACCCCTTCGTCACCCGCGAGGTCGGCTCGCTGCACTCACCTGAAACAGAGAGAGAAGGGTGTTTTTGTCAGACAAGACAGGTGGGTACAAAACTACTGGACAGAATCGATCCTCGCGAGGCGCTTTTCTAGAGCACCTCGACGCCATTGAACTCCCACCCCTGCGGCGCGGCAAGTACGTACGTCCTGCTGACCGCAGCCCCGCCGCCCGCCGCGCCCCCTGCCGGCCGGGGCAGCAGCCCGCCGCGCCCCAGGGCATTACAGAATCCGTTTGACACGTCCATAAATCGCGAGCCCTGACCCTATTTAAGAGCACCTCCGGTCACTCCACCGCGCGCGGCCTAATCCCAGCCGGGCGGGCGGGCGGGCGGGCGCCGTCTGTCGCCGCGGGCCAGCTCGCAGAGCCCCTGCTGGTCCCATTCCTGCTGCCCCTGCTGATCCTGCTGTACGGCGAGACGAGCGCATCAGACGACGATGATGTTTCCTGTCGGCCCGCCCTGCTGTTTCCGTCCTCTACTGCGGTCAGGCCAGGCCGCCCCGCGGCGGGGGGCAGCACGTTGTTGGGGGCGGGGCGGGGGCTGCTATACATGAGAAACCCAACTACGTTAAACGGTTGATTGTCAGCACGACCGCTTGGCAGCGGGGCGGGGCGGGGCGGGGCGGGGCGGGGCGGGCTATCTTGTCAGCGGCAGACAGTTCACCTGGCGCTTTGCATCTTCACAGCCCAGCCGGGGGGCTTCCCTACAGGAATGAGCGAGGCAAACGGCGCGGCGCGGCGCGCGGAGCTGTTGGACAGACCAGACCAGACCGGGCCGGGGCCGCGGGGGCAGACATCCCGCGGCGCCTTTGAGGTACTAAATCCTGCTGTCTCCCCGAGACGAACACACGGACAGACAGACAGACAGACAGACAGACAGACAGACAGGTTAGTTATGGAAGGAGAGCGCAATCTATTTGGGATCACAGCGGAGGGTTTGATGATGAGGGTCACCGGCGGGGCGGGAGGGACACTGACTCTGCTGCGAGCGAGGCACGACTGGAAACACTGCAAATAAGCAGGCCCGCTGCTCGACACCAAGGCGTGCTCGCTATTTCTCGCACTTTCGAAAAGAGGGGCAGAGAAAATACACGAGTCGTGCGACGCGTGTGGACGTTGTACACGAGGCCGCTGCTAACCAGCTAACCTCGGCGGCTCCGCGCGGAAACACCCTGCGACGTCCTCTCTGCTCGCCGTCTTATTTAGCGAGTCGCGTAAAAGGGCTCGAGTGCAAATAACTGCAGCCATCGTAGGCCTTTAATGGTCCACCCCCCAGCATTCCCCTCGCCTGCGACTCTCCGCCCCGCCCCGCCCCGCCCCACCCCGCCCCGCCCCGCCCCGTCTTCCTGCGCAACGCTCCGCTCCGCTGGCTCTCAAAGGGGCGAACGCACACACACTTCTTGGCATCAATCCGGTGGGGAAAGGGAACGCCTCGGCCCGGCCCGGCCCGGCCCGGCCCCCCAGCACGCGCGCTGCCGAACAAACACGCGCCGATGTCAGCGCGGGGCGGGGCGGGGCGGGGCGGGGCGGGGCGGGGCGGGGCGGGGCGGGCGGCATAAGTCTTTGACATTGTGCTCGGCCCCTTAAATACCCAGACCAACCCTTCCAATGAATTCAGTTACAGTCCTTCCTGTCGGGCCCGGGACAGGCCAGCCCGCTTCCTCTCTCTCCGGCGCTGCCAGGACATTCCCGTTCCCTCCTCTGAGGCTCCGCGCTAGCTGTGTGTTCGTCTTCATCACACAAAGTGGCTCACTGCCTTTGCTTCTTTAATCTGCCCCCCACCACTAACCCCCTTCTTTCCCACAGCCTGCTCTACGAACCCGTCAAGGACCGAGGCGGCTAGACAGAGCGGATCGCGTCGCGGTGGATGGAATCGTCGCCTGGAGGCCGACCGGCAGCGCAGCGGGGCCGGGCCGGGCCGGGCCAACAAGTGACTCGGGCCAATTTGGCGCAGCGGGGCGGCGTGGAGCTAGCCGCGGGGCAGCGCTCGGCGAAATGTAAATACGGAAGCCGCAAGTGAGAGTTCAAGTGCAGCACGCGCGCGCGAGAGAGAAAGAGAGAGGGAGAGAGAGAGAGGGAGAGAGAGAGAGAGAGAGAGAGAACGGGGGGACAGCCCGGGGAGTGCGGAGGAATGATATTGGAGATGGGAGTATCACCGTAGCAAAGCAGTGGATGATAGAGTGACATTAAAAATACCCAACGGCAAACACTAAGAAAATAAAAAGAAGTGCAGAGCATCTGGGTCCACTACGCTACTGTAGCAGGAGGATAAGTATTTAGCGTTAGGTTGACGGGAGTAACGAGTTGGCAGAAGAAAGACCCCGGAACTCGGCTGCGCTTCGCTACGAACAGAACGCCCCGCGTCCACGCTCCGCCCCGCCCCGCCCCGCCCCCTCGCGGACAGCTGCCGGCGCTGCGACTTTTGTCATCATTCGGGCCGCTGCTTTAGTTGTTGTCGCCTCCCTTAATTATCAGACGCGCGTCGTATTAACTCGCGAGAACGGTAATGGATTTTGCCATTTGCGTAATGACCGTGGCAGCGCCTGCTGCCCCCCCCCCCTCCCCCCTCTCTCCACTCCCCAACCTCCCAGCGCCCCCAACTCCACCTGACAACAAAGACAAAACTTTTCGTTTCCAAATCACTCGGTGAACATTTTGAAAGGCCCGAGCCGCCAGCGCGCGCGCGCCCTCGCCTGCTGCTGCGCTGCGCGTGTCGTGGAGCCACTCCGCGCGGGGCGGGGCGGGGCGGGGCGGGGAGGGGCGGGGCGGGGAGGGGCGGGGCGGCCCCGCGGGGCAGATCCCCGACAAAAGAACCGCGGGCAGCGCTGTGTCCAAATAACAAATGAACTCTGCCGCTCCAGCGCTGCGTGATGATAAAGTTGCGAATAATCCTCAGCAGGACCTCTTTAGTTCCGCGCGTCCAGCAGCAGGGCGCGCCAGTCGGAGTTTTGGGAAAATGCAGTGGACGCGTGAATACAAGGAGCGCGGACGGTTCTCGGGAAACACTTTTCCAGTGTACATTATACCTGGTTTATATCGGTACATACGGACGGGTAGGTCGGTTTGTGGTCCCACAGTGCCGGGGCAGCCACCCCCTCCCCCTCCGCTCTGCCGCCGCCTCTCCGATCAGCGAGAGACAATATTGCCGCCGCGCGCAGGAAGATTATCTTTCGCTTTGAATCACACGTACCTGTACGGAGCGAGTACATATTGACTTATTGACTGAGCGGCGCGCACTGTTGGTCTCTTTGACTCTCTCCCCTTTCCTGTGCTCGCTCTCTCTCTCTCTCTCTCTCTCTCTCTCTCTCTCTCTCTCTCTCTCTCTCTCTCTCTCTCTCTCGCCCCCCCCTCACAAGGTCGTCTTTCATTCCAATTCTTAAAAATACTTTCTTGCTTTCTTTCTTTAAAACATAAGAAAGGTTGTGTAACAGAATTGTTGGCATAATAAAGTGACAAATACTAGAAATGCTGTGTTTCATACAGAAAATAAAACACTAACCTTCTCCTCTCCTCTTCTTGCAGTTTTAATTTCAGAGGGATTCTGCACTGCCTCCGAAATGAAATTTCAGAGCCGTTTCATTCCTTCCAGCGCGAGCATCCCCCCCGTCGTAAGCCCTCTCTCTCTCCCCCCGCCCCCAGCCCTTCCTCCTCCCAGCCATTTCACCCCGTTGCCCCGGCAGGCGCCTGTTGATTTGCAGGACGCGCATAAAACCCCTTTAATTATCACCAGCTATGAGTGAGGTATATGCACGCTAACGGAGCGAGAGAGAGGGAGAGAGAAGGGTGGCTATAGTGCTGGCCTGGGAGACTACTCTAGCGAGATTGAAACTGGAGCAATTGTCAGATAGAAAAGTGCGGTTTTTATTTTAGAAAGAAGTGGAGAAGGGAAAGGAGCAGACAGAGTAGCAGCTCCGGGGTATTCTGGTTAAAGACAGAGAAAATAAACCGAGCGGACAGAGGTCGGGCGGAGGAAGAGATAAACCGGTAGGACGACCAGTGACACAGTGCGATGCGCGAGTACGGCCGTCGTTCGCGTTTTATAGTTGAACGGGCCATAAAAAAAAACGGGAGGAGTCTAAACGCTGCGGCGGGCGCGTCGCGTCCACCGCCGGCAACCCGAGCCGGACGGGACGGCATCTGGGCAGCGGCCAGCTCCAGGAGGCTCTGGGGCTGCACATGCGAGCAGGTGCCTAGGGCATGGAAGCGCGGCAGAACAGTCGAGGTCAGCGGCGGCGGCGGTGGTGGAACTTGTAGGCGGCTGCGCAACGAAAGAGCAGGCAGACGTGGGGAGAGAGGTGAGAGGGGAAGAAGAAGAAGAGACAGAAGAATAAGAAGAGGCAGAAGAGATCGCGCGCGAGGCGTCCGGCGCAGACGACAGTACAGAAGGCGGCGGGGATGGGAGGGGCAAAACCAACACAACAAGATTTATCGAACTGGACCACGGCAAACAACGTAGCACCACGCCGCCTCCGCGCCCCGCCACGCCCCGCCACGCCCAGCCACCCTGCGACAACAGCCACGGCGGTAATCGAGTTTGGATGTCTTCCGTCATTCAAGAGAAAGCTGGACAACTGCGCAAACAGCATGAGGGCCAGCAGCATGCTGCGCTCGCCCCTGCACGCCCGCCCCCTTCACCCCATGCGGGCAGTCCCTTTCACTCGCAAGAGACATCCCCTCCCTTCACCGAAGCAGCCCTTAAAGAATCACGGGAAATACCTTACTACCCCCGACGGAGACGAGAGTATTCATGTGTGTGTGTGTGTTGGTGTGCGCGGTGGGCTTCTGCGGGCGAAATGGGTTCTTTGCCCCCTTTTCCCCCGCCGGCTTCCCTCCTCGCCAGCGGTAGACGCATGCATGTCTTGTTTGGGTGGGTATTCCCCTACGTACCCCCAACCCCCTCTCTCTCTTTGTCTGCCCCCACCCCCTCCCCGTAACCCTATATCCCACCTACCCCCGCCACCACCGCCTTCCACCTCCGACGCCGCCGATTTCACTCTCTTCCCTTTGTAATGCAAACGAGGGGTGCTTTAGGACCACGTGGTCTGCGGGGCGGGACTGGCGCGGCGGGGCGGGGCGGGGCGGGGCGGGGCGGGGCGGGACTGCGGGACTGTTTGTTGCACGGCGGTAGTAAACTGCTCGTAAACCACCATTTTCGTTCGCAGCAACGACTCAGATTATATAATACCACCACAGCCGCTCACCACTGTGGCGCCGGCTACTTCTCTACGCCCTGACTTTTTTTTTGGGCCGTGTTTAGGCAGGCCGACCGACCGACCCCATCAACGTTTTAGCGCCATGCCATTTCGAAAACGAGTTTCAGCGGCGGCATAGCGAGCGAGCCAGCCAGCCAGCCAGCCATCCGCGGCGGCTGTCCTCGCATAGTAGCGGCGAGCTAAAGACCGTCGTAACATTCAATCCAGCCGACGGGTCACGTCATACGCGGAACAGCCCCCGGGCCCGCGGAGGGCGGGGAGGACTCCTGGACGCGCGGCAAAAATATGACAATTACAAACTGGATAACAATTCAGCGCGTCGTCAGTCGCTTCTGAACGCTAGGATAATTACTGTCTCCGGAAAATTAATTAGGTGACGAAGCACATAACGTACGAAAGTGCTGAATTTCGCGGCTAGAGTTCATTTCCAGAACTTCCTTTTTCCGAAATTTCCAGTTGTTTTTTTTCTAGCTTGGTGAAAACAGACCCTTCTGTGCCCTATGAAAAACGATAGCTTCACACGTTTCAGAGTGTTGTCTCGCGGCCATAAATATCAGGAATAACAGCAGGTCATTCCGACACGGGCTGGAGCAAAAGGGTTTGAGTTATGTCAAGGATTAACTCGATTGCGGCGGCACTCCACGTGACACTGCTCGGTGGTCATTAACGTGATTAACGCGCCATTAAAACTGCGGAGCGAAATCGATATAAAATACGATGGTAGCGGGGATGATGACGCGGCAGGGCAAATGACACCTGGTGGCGCCGCAAGCACGTGTGTGCGTGTGTGTGTGCGTGTAGGTGAGAGGGCACGTGTGCGAGCGCCACGCCGCGCCCCACTGGTCAAAGTGCGACGCTCAGCCGAACGTGTGGTGAGGCGCTGGTATCATGCCTGCAGGCGGCCGCCATATTCGCATTGCTTTTCACTTTACGCGCCGCCGTGATTTTGCTAATATTCGGAGCACGCGTCGTCAAAACGGGATAACGAGGGGGTGAAGGGGAGAGAGATGAGAGGGACAGAGAGAGAGAAAGAGGGGGTGGGGCGAGAGACAGAGACGGACGGAGAGAGAGTGAGAGAGACAGAGGGCGAGAGGGGGGGGGGGTGCACCCCATGGAAAGGTTAAGTGTGGACGGAACGGGGTAAGGTGAAGGTGAGGAGGGGGTGAACTAGGGGAATACATGGTTTGAGGGTGCGTTAAGTAATTCGAGAAGAGGAAAAAAACAATTTGGGCGAGGCTACACGCCTTGTTTTTTTTCCACACATCTCTAGTTTAATCGTTTTCTGGAGAGAGCGCGGCTATTCCGTACGGCGTGTGTCATCAGAACTGATTTTTTTCCAGTGGATGGGGAAGGCCAGCAGGTGACATTAAGGTGGGATATGAGGACCGTGGTAGTGGCGGCGGTGGCAGGTGAGGCGAACGAGAGCGACGGGGTGGCGGAGCGTGGCGTGGCGGGGTGTGTAAAAGCGGTGTCGGTGCGGCGGGGTGCTGGTGGGGGTGGGGTAGAGGTACCCCCCTCCCCCTAATACCCGCGCGACCCATATAGAGGGGTAGGACCGGCCTAATCCCCCCGCACACAACTTTACACCGTTACAGGCCGCGGTAGCAGGGTGCCACCACACCGGCAGCGCAGCACGGCGCAGGGCAAGGCGCCGCCAGGCAGGGCTGCCAACCGCAGACACGGGCGAAATGATGAGCCTGGAAACTGCGCGCGGCGCGCCCGGGGCGGGGCGGGGCGGGGCGGGGTGGGGCGGGGCGGGGTGAGGCGGGGCTGGGCGGGGCGGGGCGCGGGATGGAAAAGACGATCGCGAAACCGACAGATGTGCGATCAGCGGGGCGGGGCGGGGCGGGGCGGGGCGGGGCGGGGGCGCCGAGCGTCGCGTCGCCACCCGCGCCCCAAAGCCTGACGGCGGAGCGGAGCATCTTGCGCCCCGCCACGCCCCGCCACGCCAAAGACCGCGCTTCTCACTCGACCCCCTATTTTTATTTATTTATTTATTTTTTGCTTGCGTTGTTTTGCCATCCCGCCCTCCCCTATACTAAACTTAGTTTCATATCCATTGTTCTGGGTTGCCTCGGGGATGGAAATAAAGTGTACTCGCGAGAGATCTTATTGAAGATGGGTGGGGGGCGGGGCTGGAGGGGCGCGCAGGGGGCCGGAGGGGCGGGAGAGGTATTCGCCGGCCATGTGTGCCCCTCTTCGTGATCCCCCTACCCCCCCTTCCATCCCTGTCCTCTTTTCCAGCGAGAAGAGGGTGCCCCTCCCCCTTCACCGTGCGCCGTCTTCGAAGCGGCGCAGGGAAAAAAACCTTGCAGGGAAAGTTTTGGCGCTGAAAAAGGCCGTCGGGTCTCAAAGCAGCAAAGCCAGGCCGCAGGCGGCGCGGCAGCGCGTCGACAGGGATGGCGGCGGGGCCCCGGGGGGCGGCAGGGGGCGGCAGGGGGCGGTGGGGGCGGTGGGGGCGGCGGGGGCGGCGGGGCGTGGTATTTAAAGGGCCTGCCGGTGATTGATCGGTCTGACCCGTCCTTCTCCAAACTAACGAACTTTGCACGCCTTTTTAAAACCGGAAAGATGTTTCGTCGAACTTTTTTACCCCTCCGCCGTCGTGTGCCATCCACCCCCATCCCTCACCCCCTCCCCGTCTTTCTATCAGCGACAGGACGGTGTACTCAGCTAACAAGGAGGGTGATATTGCACGGACAACCGCCCCAGCTGAACGACTAAATATTGACCAATACAACAAAAATTGTTGTTTAAAACTACAAACAATGTTGTAAATTGGCAAGGAAAATTTTGACAGGGTTTAGCCCTCTTATTCTCTACCCACCACGCCCTACCCCGTATCCAGCCTGCCTCCTCGTACTATCGCGCTGTTATAACCGGCAAACAAGGGCCGACCACGTTTGCTCCGAACAAATATGTGTGCGGGTGGACCATACACAGAGCTTTGTCATCTTCCTTCTTTCTGTGGATATCCGGTGAGGGACGAGATTTGGAGGGAAGGGAGGGGGCTGCTGGAGGAGGCCTACGAGGGGCATGGAGAGGTCGATGGGCTGTGCCCTGGGCCCGGGGGGGGGGGGGGATAGAACCGACAGGAGCATACGGGGCAAGAAGAGGAAATACGCCGCGCAGAGAGGTCAGTAAATGTTCTCAGTACAGAGTCTATCGAGGTCAATGGGCCCGCAGAATCACAGCATGAAGCATCTGCGGATTACACATCTCGATCCCCCTTACACACACACACATACACACGCGAACTGCGTACATATTCGTGTTCTACAAGCCACCCTACACCCCCTTTCTCCATCCGTTATCAGGCGCTGGTCTCGGTCCACTCGAATCACTTTGGCTGCAACACAGCACAGTTCCTCGTTACACCGCTTCGACCCTATCCATCGCAGATAGTTACATGCGATGCTTGCGAATGAAGTCGTCAGGTTTACGAAAATCCGCGTTTTTATACAGCAGTGCATGGCAGCGACCACACCAAGTTTCCCGCATGTCCTTGAAGTGGGCGGTCCGTGTCCTCGTGTCGGCGGTCGCATACCAGACGGCGCGGTGGTGGCGGGCGTGGCGGGGCGTGGCGGGGCGTGGTGGGGCGGAGCGGGGTGGGGCGTGGACAGCGCCAGCAGTGAGATTGGATGGACGTACCCTCCATTTGCCGGCCATTATTTATGTCCAGGGACACTGCGGCGGCCCGGGGCGGCCCGGGGCGGCGGTGGCAGCCTCCTTCCAGCCCAGGCTAACCAGTGCGTTAGCTAGAGAGCTAGTGGGGCGGGGGGGAGGAGAACAGGCACAGTGGCTTTAGTGGAACTGCGTCGAAGAATGCTTTGAATCGTCGCATTCTAAAGTCGGAATAACGTCGTAGAGGGATGACGTTTTTTTTTAATCATCGGACTATAAACAGCAAGCTTGCTAAACTGTACAATACAGCATTTCATGCGATACACGTGGCCCAAGAACACGATAAATAGGCATCCAGCGCGCGCAAAAGTACAGCCCTAGTAGTGCAGCACACAAAAGGCGTCGGATAGGATGTTAGGATTTCGTGCGCGTAACGTTGAACGCGTGTCGCAGGAGGCGTACGCCGGGGGGCGGCAGAGGGGCTGGGGGCGTGCCCGTGAGGTGCGTGACGGGGCCGTGCGTGTCCGGGCGGCGCGCCGAGTGCGACAGAGACGGCGGATGTGTCGAAGTGGGAACCGCGCATGACGGCGGGGGATGAAATCATCAGTCACGCGGGGTAGGCAAGCTCGAGAGCGAGCGAGAGGGTGAGAGAGGGTGAGAGGGAGAGAGAGAGAGGGGGGGAGGGGAAAAGGGGTTGGTCGTCGCGTGGGAGCGAGGAGGGGTGTGGGACGTCAAATGTCAACTTATGATGGCAGTTCATATATGCAAATCTGACTGCTCGTCCGGCGAAAGGCTATGCGCTGTGGGGCCCGGCTCGGCTCGGCCGGTCGCGGAACGGGTTGTGCGGGTGAGAGGGGGGATGACGGGATGGGGAGGTGGGCTCACGGTTACGCACGCGGTCTCCGTCATAGAGCGGTGAATCACCACTAATCTGAACATCACGGCTCCAGGAAGAAGAGATAACTACAAACCGTCGACAGCTTAAATATATGTCAGTTTCGTCCGTGAATTACCACTTCAGCGGAGTCTTTCGCTGAGAGCAAAACAGCTCGCTTGCAGTTTTTAAATTCGAAGTAAACGTGATTACATAGGCTTCGGCGGATTGGTCGAAGCGTTTCCACGCACGCCTGCACACACACACACACACAACACAATCGCACGCAGGGAACGCATATATGAAATCCGGTAGAGACTCGCAAAGTGAATGTGGGGGAGGGCGGGTAAAGTTTTCTCTTCGGGGTGTCAAGCCGGTCGGGGTAGGCGGGGCGGGGCGGGGCTGCAGACTGGGGTGCGGTGGGGCAGCGGCGGGGTGGGTGGCGGCGTGGTAGGCAAGGGTCAGGAAGAGCACCATGTGTGCGCTCAGCCCGGGTGTGGCTCAGCGACGCGTCGCTACGGTGGCCAAGTTATCCAACATTCAATACCCAGACCACAGGCTCGGAGAAGGCGGAGAGCGGGGGCGGGAGAGCGAGCGAGCGAGCGAGCGAGAGAGAGAGAGAGAGAGAGAGAGAGAGAGAGAGAGAGAGAGAGAGTCGAGCGTGTGCCCTGTCGTGCCGAGCCACTGAGCAATCTCTATGCTAATCCCTGCGATACGCTAAGGGGCAGGGCAGCAGCACGGCAGTTCGCTCTGGTGTCCATAAGCTGTTGGAATCAATGCTTCTCTCTCTCTCTCTCTCTCTCTCTCTCTCTCTCTCTCTCTCTCTCTCTCTCTCTCTCTCTCTCTCTCTCTCTCTCTCTCTCTCGCCCGCCCAAACCCAGAGCCGCCGTTCCAAATCATTGCACGGCTAGTATACCGATTTTTTTTTGTTAATCTAAAAAAAATATCTGGAACGTTTGCAGCTTTTCCCGTGCCCCCTGCTCTTTTCCCGTGTACCGCACTACTGCTGATCGATTACATTCAGGAACAACTCAACCTTCCGGATGAGCGTCTAAAACAAAACCAGCACGTGGCCATGTCGTCCCGCCAGGGCTATCGTGTAAGAGTACTTCATTATTTTAGCCCCAGAAAATAAAATGGCACGGACACGAGCAGGGCGGGGAAAAATGAGGGAGCGCAGGGATCTCACTGGAATTACTTACGCTCTAAATGAAATGCTTGTCGGCCAAAAGTAATTTACTCATACATACGCGAGACTTAAGCCCCGCGCAAAGCCCTCGAGGCTGTTTTATGGAATACTGGCGCCCCAAAACCTTGAATGAGGACCTATGTGATTTTGTTTCCCTACCCAACCTACATTTCGCCGACGCCTCTCACTTCCGGCCTGCTCCCCCTCCGTTGTTCCTTTACACAGTAGGGGTCGCTCTGCTCCCTGATTTCGCGTTGCGTGTACGCACCTTGCCTCCTCTGTTTTAGACACGCTACTCTCCCACTGCCGGTCGCCGGAACTAACCTGAAAGGAGAAAAGAGAAACCCATTATTGAACTGTTTTATTATAAAATTATAAATACACACCGAGGCGCGCGTAGTCCAGCAGCTCCGCACGCTCTGCAAATCTAACTGTTGTACTACATGACAGTTTAAACTGCAAGACTAGAGTCTCGCAGTTTAAACTGCAAAACTCGGCAGTCTTGCAGTTTAAACTGCAAAACTCGGCAGTCTTGCAGTTTAAACTGTCATGTAGTACAACGGTTTAAACTGCAAGACTGCCGAGTTTTGCAGTTTAAACTGCAAGACTGACGAGTTTTGCAGTTTAAACTGCAAGACTCTAGTCTTGCAGTTTAAACTGTCATGTAGTACAACAGTTAGATTTGCAGAGCGCGTGCGGCCCGGCCGGGGCCCTGGTTATTCAGAGGGACGTCGGAGCATTTCTCTTCGCAAATGAAGGCCTCGGGTAACACAGCGCGCCGGCAACCTGCGTCCTCTCTCTCTCTCTCTCTCTCTCTCTCTCTCTCCCTTTCCAGTCACCTCGGATCCTAGCGGCACGCCTCCCATCCCCCCGCAAAAGGGGAGAGCGGGGCAGGCAGGCCCGTGGTCCAGGAGCAGGCAGGCACTCGGCGGAGAGCGACCAACGAGAGCCCCGGACGTGGCGGGGCCTGGAGGTTTGAGGGGGTAGGGGGTAGGGGGGAGGGGGGGGGGGGGCTGACATGGGTCAGGTCTCGACAGGGTGAAATGCACACATACATCTTCACCGCCGGGCTGCGGTGCGGTAGGCCCGGCGGCGGCACTGGCCATGCGGAAGGGTATGTCCCGCCCTATCCCCCCCCCCCCCCCTCCCGCTCCTGCCCCGGCGGGATGCGCGTGTCACGGGGACGAGAGAAAGAGATTTCGAGTTTGAAACACGATGACGCGAACAACGAGTTGGCAGCGTGGTGGGGACCCCACTGTGTGGCTCCCTTTAACTTTCCCTCTCTCTCCCTCTCCACCTCTCATTCTCTCCTTCTCGGCGGAGTCATGCGGATTAAAACATCCTGTAGGATTAGCAAAACCTCCGAAAGCGCCACGGCTTGCCTTGATTACACTTCACAGCGGAGATCATCAAGTTCCACTACCGATAAAACTATACAGACTATCTGGGAGTAATTAGCAGGAAACCAAAAACAAAGCGAGGTTAACTTGAAAAAAGAGTAAAAAAACATGGCATAGCGCAAAGAAAAAATACACGAAGAAAAAAAAAACACTTGTGGGTACCGCTAAGTATACGCTGCGCGTACCGGGCGAGTAGGCCAGTGCGACACGCGCGGAGGGCGTCTGCTAAGCCCAGCAATCAGCGCACACGCCGCCGCCTTCACACGAGGGCCCCGCCCCGCCCCGCCCCGCCCGGGGACCTAAATACCACAGGGGGCCTAAGCCCCACAGGTGTACCGCCCCGCCCCGCCCCGCCCCGAGCTACCCACAGCAAGGAGGGCGCGTGAGCCCCGACAGGCGTTGAGGCGTGCGCGCCGCGCGGAGTACCGACTGTCTGGGGGGAGGGGGGATGCACTGATAGCACGGAAACTTTAGAAAACAAACAAAAATAGCAAACTTAATTTAAGCAAGCTACAAAGTTGTCAGCGAGTGCACAGATTTTCAGTTTGTTACATGGTTGGGTCGGAAGGAGAGGCATGTCACTGCTGGGAAAAAGAGGAGGATGAGTTCGGGGCGGGGCGGGGGGGAGCGAGGGGACACTACTGCAACTACAGCGGCTCCACCTCCCGACCTACTTTGGAAATGTCCAATCACGTTCTTTTCATCTCGCTTGCAAGGGAGCAGCTAGCAGGGCACGGCCATGAGCGGGGCGGGCGGCGGGAGGGACGTAGAGAGGAGAGGGAGCGAGAGAGACGGTTGGGCAGAAATAAAGAGAGCCAGAAGAGGACGGAGGAGGGAAACGAAGAAGGGGTAAGAGGCGGGGGGTGGGGGGGTGCTGTGCTCCATGAGCGAGGCCGAAAGGATCTTGCACATTCCAGCTGGTGGTGTTCGTCCCATCTATATGAGGGAATCAGAGTGGCGGCGGTGGCTGCGGGGGCCGAGCGGGCGCGCCGGGCTGCCGAAGGACGAGGTCGGCCAAGGAGGGGAGGGAGGAAATGAACAGGGAGGCAACGGGGGCCTCGTAGAACCGGGCGAACGGCAGGAGGAGGGGCATGATCAAGTAGCGGGGATTAGGGTTGGGCTGAGGTGAGCGGCGCGGAGGAGCGGGGGAGGGGGGGGGGGAGAGATAAACAGCAGTGATACGGGGGTAGGCGCGCGCGGTGGTCAGCATGTGAAAGGGGCGCGACCCCCGCACTGATAGGACAGCGCGCTGGACGGCCAGTGGAGGAAGGAGAGAGAGAGAGAGACGGAGAGAGAAAGAGAGAGAAGCAGAGGCGACCCAGTAATCACTAAATAAAAGCAATCCCGCTCAACAGCAGTGGGGGCGGCAGTAAAGGCACGGCAGATAGACTCCGCCCCGCCCCGCCCCGCCCCGCCCCGCCCCGCCCCGCCCGTCTGCTGGATTCCGCGACGGTCGACGACGGATCACAGACGCGCGGCGCAGAGGATATAAAGAAAAAAGAGAAGACGCGGAACACGCGGAGGATGGGCGTGCTGCTGCATCAATTACAGTGCAAGGTCTGCTTGCGCAAAATGTCACGAAATCGGAATGGATTTTTTTCCCCGAGAACGTGTACAACTACACGGCTTCTGTTCAGCCCAGCGCACACTCCACTCTACACGCACCGCGCCGGTGCCGGTCAATGGTAACCCCCCGCGAATATGAGCCGCACCTCCGCTCCAGGCTCAACGACCCCCATTGTGAAGCGCCCTCCCCTCCCCTCCCGTCCCCGGCCGTTTGGCCCGCGGCGGGCGGGCGGGGCCGGGCAGCCGCGCCGGTTAGGCCCACTGTTGCTAGGCTGGGCCCACCTGGCTAGACAAGCCCCATAGTCCACTACTAGGCCCGCACGTCAATGCGAGATAGGCCCTGCTGCCTACAGTGCTATTCCTATCAGGAAGTGCGTTCGGCCCAGCGCATGTACACAGCTAGACGAGCGGGCCCCGGGACACCCGAGCTCGTCCAGCAGCTCTGGGCAGGGCACTGCGTGTGGAGCTAGCTGCAGGCCGCTGCTTCATCCACCAGGACCCCGTAATGGCGCCCCGCCCCGCCCCGCCCCGCCCCGGCCCCGCGCAGTTAACCCTCTTCTTGTTCGCGCCGGGGAGACGCGCTCCCTGCCGCAGCCCCAGCGCCAGCCCCAGCGCCAGCCCCAGCCCGGGCCGCGACCATAAAAAGCACTCGAATAAGAGCCCATTAACGGACCGCCCGTCGCGCTCCGACGCGCGCGCGCGGTGGGGCCCGGCCCTGGCGCCCCCCGAGCAGCTCGCCACCGGGTGCGCCCCCCAGCGCCCCGCCCCGCCCCGCCCTACGAGCCAGGTGCGGGCGCGACAGTCGAAAACTATTTCTGACCGGGATAATAACCCCGGCAGATGCCCCAAACTGCCCAAGTCCACCACCGGAGGCGCACACGCGGCCCCGCCCCGCCCCGCCCCGCCCCGCCCCGCCCGCGCGTTATTTGCCGGAGAACTCGCCAAATGACCGACCGGCTCGTCTATCGGGGCGTGGGGGCGGCAACAAACAAAGGCTGCCCGGGGCACCGCACCGCTGGCCCGGCCCGGCCCATCCCTCTCCCTCTCCCTCTCCCTCTCTCTCTCTCCCTCTCCCTCTCCCTCTCTCTCTCTCTCTCTCTCTCTCTCTCTCTCTCTCTCGTTCTGCTTCCAGCCTACCTACGCCACACACCCTACAAAACACACAGAGCGTGACTGGAGGAAACCACGCCCGTTTCCCTCTATTTTCCTCTTTTTTCACGACCTCAGTAGTGTATAGAAATCTCATCTTTTAAACGTTCATTCGCCGCAGTCAAGAGTATACGCCAGACACTATGAAGCGGCTGGGGCTATACTGGGGACAGGTACTGGGACCATACCGTCGTCGAGCGACTCACCAAGCTATTGTCTCCGCGAGATATCGGAAAACAGAGGAAGCAAAACTCGGTGCAGTGCAGGTCTGCGGACACGTGGACAAGAGAGGGAACCTGAAGCCGACCGGCGGGGCGGGGCGGGGCGGGGCGCCGGCGCCGCTACGGCACACAAGCGGGGGTGAGTCTTGAAACTGGACACGACGACGGTGTCGTGTCGTCTCCTTCCACCGGACCGGCCAGCAAATTTTTTCCTCCTGCCGATCCGGTCCCTCACCCGCCCCGCCCCGCCCCCGCACTAGCGGCCTCAAACAAGACACTGCTGCGCGTGCTAGGCCCGCCCTGGCGGCGCTTTAACACGTTGCAGACAAAGTATCCGGCCTTGATCCAGGCCTCGGGGCTCCGCCCTGCCCTGCCCCGCCCCGCCTCACCCCGCCCCGCCACGTCACTGTACAGCAGCGCGCCTAACGCGCCGGGGCGGGGCGGCGCCTCGCCAGCCACGAGCGAGTTGCCGGCACTTGCCGTAATCCAGACGACACAAGTCGAGTTTGAGGAGACAACGCCGCGCCGCCGACAGCAGCCTAGCCGCCTGTGAAGGGTCGTAGGCGGGCGCTCCTGTCCCCGCCAGGCCGCGTGCGGCGCGGGGCGCAAAGGAGAGACCCGCGGAGAAAAAGTATGCCGGGAAGTAATATACTTCAGCAGTGATTTGCTAGCTGAACCAAACTTCTTTTACAATTTCAACACGAAAAAATTTACAGGCAGCTATTTGCTAAGACCATCTACTTCCACAATCACAAACATCATCGAGCCGCAAGAACTGTCTTGCCATACAATTTTCGCCCTGTGGCCCCTGTTTCTCAGAAAGGCTTCTCGCGGCTCTGATACAGCCCGCTCCGCCCCGCTCCGCCCCGCTGCGGTTACGTCTCTCAGTCGCAGACAGACCGACCGGTAGCGGGCTAGACCCGAGGCTGAGGCTAGACCCGGGGCTAGACCGCACCGCCAGGCCCGGCTCTCCTCTCGCGTCGACAAAAACATCTCGCGGGGCTTGGAGCTCACGCCGCCACCGCCGCCGCTGCTGCCGAGAACAGCACTTTGGGTATTTGGAAGAAAGTTTTGAGCCTCTGGCCGGCGCGGGAGTGCGTGGCGCGGCGTGGCGCGGCGTGCGGCCAAACAAAGCCTCCGCCCACTACACCGCGCAAGTTTCCCGCGCGTTGAATCAATAATATGATGCGTAAGTCGCAGGCGAAACACAAACTATTAGTTGTTTTGCTGCAGCCGCTGCGAGTGCCGCTGAAAGCCCAGCGCGAGCACTCGCTCTCGCCCTCGTCGCGGAAGTAGATTTCCTTTCACTCTCGGGCGCGCGAGCGCGCGCACTTCGACTCGGTAGGGAAAACGTTTTTGTTTCGAGTTGGCGGCGCGCAGGTCGCAGTTGGTTTGCCTGTTTGCTGAGCTCGAGCGAGGCCCCCGCCACGGATGGCACAGATGATGGAAACCGGTACAAACTTCGGGGTCATTGAGACCACGGGATAATAGTGGTACAAGTTGGTCCGTATAGGTGACGGAGGGGGGGGGGGGGTAGGGGGGAACAAGCAGTACAGGGGAGTGAGGATGGGGGTTGCAGGGCACGGCATCCAAGTTGGAGCTAGGGGATGGGGTACAGAGGAACACGATAGCAGGGGGGAGGGGGGCGAGTACAGCAGCAAGGTTGCTCCGAATGGAAGGGTCAAACACAACACCGGTTCACTCGAGTCCCTCGACTGGCGATGTCCTTCCCGCCTAAAGACAATCGAGTTGTGGCGCGCGCTGTAGTGGGCGGCCCGCCGGACCGAGAAATGAACGGGCGCGGTCCGCTCCCCTCCCCCGGGGTGCAGCACCCGGACACCACGGCGCTCCTCCGGTAAGGGGCACAAAAGGCTGACAAACAGCGTGAGAGAATTGTGGTGGCAGTGTGTTAATGGAAGTGACAGGAGAAGCGGGAAGGGGGGCGGGGGAGGGGCTGGGGTAGAAGGGATCAGGAGGGGGGGGGGAGAGGCGACCGCAAACAAAGAAATCGCTGAGCCCTCCCTGCCCCTCCCCACCCGCGCAATATGTCCCCAGGAAATATTAAGAGATCCAGAAGAGAAGGAGAGGGGAAAAAAGACAAAAGGCGTCGAGGGAGGAGAGGGGGTCTCTTGTATAATTACACACCTGGTGCCAAAGTTGGCCAAACCGGAGGGGAGTTAGTTGGAGCCGGCGGCGCTGGCGGCGGCGTTTGTCGCTGCAAGGGATTGTGTTCGGAAAGAGAAAGAGAGACAGAGTGCGGGAGGGGGGGGTGCAGCATAAGGTGGGGAGAGATGACGAGGGCGTGAGCTGAGACCAAGGCGAGCGAGAGAGACGCAGCTAGGTCACAGCGGTATGAACGCAAGTTTCTTATCGAGAACCCCCCCTCCTCCCCGCCGCTCTCTCTCTCTCTCTCTCTCTCTCTCTCTCTCTCTCTCTCTCTCTCTCTCTCGCTCTCTCTCTCTCTCTCTGTGTCTCGCTTGCTCGCGTCGACCGATTGCGCGCGGGGAGATGGTGTGCGTTGGGGGATGAGGGACCGAGAGGCGAAAGGGGTGTGCGGTGTATAGGGGGTCGGGAGGGGTCGGGAAAGAACGCGGGGCGAGCGGAGCTTCGTCTGGCTGGAGCGAGGCGAGGGCGGGGGGGGCAGAGGCAGGCCCGAGGTGTATTTGCGCCCCGTTCCACATGCGATTATTTCTCGGAGCCGACAAAGGAGAGCCCCACCCCTCCCTCTCTCTCTCTCTCTCTCTCTCTCTCTCTCTCTCTCTCTCTCTCTCCCGACCCGCGCCGCCCCGCTCCCCACTGATCAATGGGGAAAGGATTTTCCTACGGACGAACAGGGCGGACGGCATTCATTGCCAACAGGGCCAGCGCCAGGCAGCAAGCCAGCCAGCTAGCCGGGAGCTGCACGCCTTGTGTGGGTTGTGGCGCGGTGGGGCGGGGCGGGGCGGGGCGGGGCGTGGCGGGGCGGGGCGGGGCGATGGCCAACTTTCGCGCAGAAATGATTTCAACAATAGGAAAGTTGCGGCAGCGGCGGTGGCTGGCTGCTCTGCTCTGGTCCCTTCTGCCCTTTGCAGTCGTGCGCTCGCCGACCGGGCCCGGCCCGGCCCGGCCCCGCAGAGGCGAGGGGATGTCAGAGAGAAAAGGGGGAAAAAGCCTCGGAAAACAAAGCCTTTCAGACGATTTGCCGATTTGCTGGTCAATGTCTGCTTTGCGAAACAAAAATGAAAATGAAAAAAAAAGGGTAGCACGAAAACACAGAACATGCTCAGTTAATACGTGAGACTTTCCTCTGCTGGTATGCCAATCAGGAAACTTTCGTTAATTCGTCCATCGCCGTTCTTGTCAAGGTGAGGGCAAACGAAACAGACAGTCCTACCACATCGAGATGAAAGCCCAAATCTCTGCATGGGCGCACATAACGAAGCGACAATCCACCGCACGCTCCCGAGTTCCACGTGCAAGGAGTTCCCCCCCGGGCCGGGCCGGGCTCGGCACGAGCCCACTCGCGCTCCCCGGGTAATAGTCTTGGCCTACTCCTAGGCAGCAGCTAGGTCCGCCATTGGACCGTGTTTACCTCATCGCGCCGAGTCTATATGCACAGTAGTGCTCGCACGCTGCCTCGCCTCAGCGGCCGGACCCGGCCCGCGGGACAGAGCGACTGAGTGGCTGAGCGAGTGGCTGAGGGAGCGAGCGAGAGAGCGAGGGAGAGAGTGAGTGAACGAGGAGTGAGTTAGTTTAGTGAGCCATAATTTAACGCCGTAGTGAAAATGCGTAGCGTATCACAAGCAAAAGAAATTCCGTAAAAATAAAATTAAAAAACACCTGCGGGCATGGCAAGTGTTCCGCCCGTTTGCACAGCATGTCTGGCCGCAGTGGTACACTGCGCGTGTGTAACCGCGCCATGTCGGGATGAAAGCCGGAATAATTGGGTTCCTACGCGGGACGCCCGTCCACTGAGCCACTATCTGTCTGCCCGCCTGTCCGTCCGTCTGTCTGTCTGTCTGTCCGCCCGTCCGCCGGAAGCGCCAGCAAGGCCACTTTTATGGACAAGGGCTGTTAATATACATTGTCGCACCCGCTACTGCTGTTTACCCGGGCTCAATCTGCTGAAAGCTGCCTAACACCAGCCGCCCCACCCCGCCCCACCCCGCCCCGCCCCGCCACGCCCTTCACACATACGAGCACGCACACGCCCGGCGCCCTCACCGGAATCCAACCATCACCGCCGCCGCCGCCACGGTAACACCTGGACGCATTTTGCCGCCGCCCCCTGGGGAGTGCTGGGGGGGGGGGGGGGGGGGCGGATGGGGACGCAGGGGACGGGGAGGGGAGGGGACCTCTAAATCCCTCATACACGTCATGTCGGGTTTATGTGTGGTGGCAGCGGGCGCGTACTGGCTCGCCGCGCACCACCACACCGCCCTACGCCCCTCCACGCTACACGGATTTGACGTCAACCCGATGACTGCAGTCCTAGCTAGCCACACTTAATCTAAGCAAGCGTTTAGGCCGAGACAACCTCGAACGGGGCATCAGGACGCAAGCGGGTAAAAAAACTTTAAAAAAGAAAATTATTGTGAATTTTGTAAAATTTTGTCAAATTTGATCCTATTTCTTTCATTTTTTTTTTAATATTGGTGAGCAAATATACTGACCCTCAGGTTGAAAACAATGACATATTAAAACTTAATGTTCGGAAAAACTGAAGCATTTCTCCGGGTGAACGAGCGGATCACGCGGCGTGCCCAAGAGTGTTCGAGGGCCGCCGCCCCGCGCCGCCCCGCGCCGGTCAGACAAATCCCCTCACGCGCGCTGCTGGGCTACGACCACGTTTACGTTCGGTTTCGGGCAGCACAGCGAAAGCCTCAACTGTGTGGCGAGCCAACTCCCCGGACCTCCAACTGTTCGCCTGCACGCCCACCCCGCCTGGCAGCGCCCCGCCCCGCCCCACCCCACCCCGCCCCACCCCACCTCACCCCGCCCCAACCTGCTGGTGCAAGGGAGACACTCTCCTACACACGACACTTCCCAAATCCCAGCACTGTCCTAAACGCGAGTGGTGTGGGTGCGCTCACTCACACGCCCCACTCCTCTCTCTCTCTCTCTCTGTCTCTCATCCTTGGAGGAGCCGCGCAGACAGGCTCGGCTCAGGCCCCTCTCGCTCCCACACTCTCTCCCTCTCTCCCCGCCCACACACACCCCACACATCAAGCGGAGGGGATTTGAGGGATGCGAGGGGCAGGTGCAAGCAGGGCGGCTGAGGGGCGGGGCGGGGAGACGAGACTCGAGGAGAGAGACTGCTTGAGCCGCTGCCGCGAGGGAAGAGGGATAAGGCCGGACGGACAAATTTGCAAAGGCTCCTGGGGAACAAAAGTGCACGGCAAACGAGGAGGGAAATCAGGTGTGTAATGCAGCACGACTTCGCTTACGTACAGCAGGGGGGCTACTTCGCGTAACAGAGATTTGAAGTTATAAACCTTTCTTTCACCAAAAGGAAAAAAAAAAACAACAAAAAAAACATACTTTTGAGATAAAAGGTGCAGCGGCCTATCCTGATCGCGTTGGCCTGCGCTTGCCTCCACATTACACGGCAGCAGCCGAGGGGCGGGAAAACAACATTCGGCCTGTGTGTCGCGTGGTTGGACTGCGGGGCGGGGCGCGGGTGGCGGGGCGCGGCGGGGCTTTGCAGAGGTGTTGGGGTGCGTGCGGATGTGCTGCTGTGCCCACTCCCCGGGGATACATCAAACGGAATCGCAGTGGTGGGGCGCCATCCAAGGGCGCCTGCCTCGGCCTCGCAGTGGGACGCAGTGGCGGGGCGGGGCGGGGCGGGATCACCCAGCCCAGCAGGACGCCCTGCCCCGCCCGGCCCGCCCTCCCGATAGCGGCAGGATCAACCATCGGGGCGGCACTGGAATGGGGTAAAGACGCCACCACAGTTATCTACCGGCGCGACCCCTTGCAGGTACGGTGGAGATTGCAATCCCCAATACCGGAAGTGGTCTTCAAAGTGTTGTGCGAAAAAATACGATTGCGAAAAGAGAAACAGAAAAGTCTGGATTACGTCTTCCCGGTTACCGCAATAAGACTAATTAGTGAAATTGCCAGACTGCCGCACGGCTGGTACAGTGTTTCTTTCCACGTGCACTGCTGCAGGAGGGGTAGTGTAATCCCTATAGCGCCACTCTGAAGAGGCCGACCCCGGCCCGGCCCCGCCCGGCCCGCGCGCAGGACACTGGAGGGCGCGGCGCCTTGGGCGGGCAGCAGGCGGCGGGGGAGATGGCACGCCACGCCGGTCTCGAGAGGACATTAGAGAGATGAAAACGGCGTCGTGAAGGAGGGCGGGGCGGGGCGGGGCGGGGCGGGGCGGGGCGGGGCGGGAGGCACAGCCAGCGGCCGTATAAGGGGCCGATTCGTTCCGCCGTCCGAATGGGACGCGCCGCGCCGCTGCCCTTCCGCTGCTATTTCGTACCTCGCCTTTTTTTTTCCTTTTCAATCGCCGTACCACACATTTTTCTCTCGCGGTGCAGGGGAGGTAAGAGGAGGGGAGAGAAAGGGGGGAGGAGGGGGGGAAGGGGGTTATCAAGCAGTGTCGCGTCGGGAAGAGGCCAGCGGCGTGCCGTAGGTCTCTTTTCTTCCTCCCCCGTGCTTCTCTCTCTCTCTCTCTCTCTCTCTCTCTCTCTCTCTCTCTCTCTCTCTCTCTCTCTCGCATACACATATCTGCCCGTTTCTTCCGTCCTGTCCGTCATGCACACCCCACAGCGCACGCCCCGCCCAGCCACTCGGTACGTCGCGGCTGTGAGGCGGTGGCGGCGGCCGCAGGCGGGGCGTTTAGAAGGGGTGGGGCGGGGCGGGGCGGGGCGGGGCGGGGTGCGAGAAGCCCGGGGCGCGGGGCCCGACGCGCGGATAGCGCGCACCGAGTTGGTCTCGCCTTGATAGTGTGGCACCGTGCGCACCAAACTCGCTATTTTATGCCGGCATAATTTCCTCTCTGAGATAGTTCTGTTGAGATGGCGGCGGAGGCGGCGGAGGAGAGCGAGCGGCACTGCACCTCCCCGGAGCACGTGTGTATGTATGTGGGCGTGAGAGAGCGGGCGGAGAGGGAGAGAGGAGAGAGGAGGAGGGGCACAAAGCGAGTCGGGAGAGCGAGTAGAAAAAGAAGGGAGAGCACGAGAGAGCGAGCTAGGGGTAGAGCGCGGAGACAGAGAGAGGGAGGGTGAGAGAGAAAGAGAGAGAGAGAAAGAGGGGGGGGGAGTTGCCGTGCACCCGCCGCAACAAGAAAGCAAAGCAAGAAATACCGCCGTCCGTCGCCCGGAGTTGCTCGGCACTGGAGGCAGGGGACCGGGGCTGGCCGGGCCGGCCACACGTCTTGGTTTGCGCCGCGGAGACACCACTGCATTCCACTGCCGACCTCCTTGGCATGGCTTTAGGCAAAAGCGTCTGTCGGTGGTTTGAGCCAAATCGCGCCGCCCGAGACACCGTCGCAGAAAGTAAAAGCTTTAGTCCTGCTCATGACATTCCAGTCTACAGTGGAACAAGCGCGAGCAGCAAGTCCCTCTATCTGCGATCCGTGTACCGACGACCCTTTACCGCCAAGAAGCGCGTTCACCTGTAGAGCTTCGGGGGCTAAACTGAAATAAATGTCACAGAGCGGAGCATAGCGCAAACGGAAAAATCGTGCACGCTGAGGCAGTGGCAGCAGGAGGAAGGAAGACGGCCGCGACCAGGACGCGGGTTCTGCGTCCCGCGCCGCCCCCGCGCAGGCAGGCACTTGACGGCGGAAGCGTTTCCGCTAACAGTCGTGATGGCCCGTGCGTGCGCGCGCGCGCCTGTGTGAGTGCGCTCGTAAATATGGGATTTTTTTTCCGCCTGCCCTCCCGCCGACGACGGCTGCTGGAACATCCCGTGCGGTATGGCCCGCTCGTAGTACCAATATATTTCAGTCAGCGTCCTGGCCCATATCCTTTAGGAGCGGGCCGGGCGCGCGCGGCAGTGGCGGCAGCAACAGGCCGGCGGCAGCGGCGGCAGCGGCGGCAGCAGCAGCAGCAAACCGCTGGGCGCGCCCGGGAATCCATCCTTTTTGGCCGCTCCAATGGATGGATGATCCGCTGAGAACGTCGCGGTGACCGCCCCCGCGCCCCCACCGCCCCCGCGGCCCGCCGCCCCAAGCGCCCCCGCGGCCTTCGACCGCACTTTTTACACGGGCCTCGGCCGGGCCCCGGGCCCCTCGCCCGCCCAGCAACGGTCAGCAATGGTCACTTCTCTGGCTCCGGAACCTTTCATGACAATGGCGCAAAGGGGTTAGGGGGAAGAGGCAGGGAGGAGGAATCGAGCCGGGCTAAGCAATGAGAGAGAGAGAGAGGAGTGGTCGTCTCTCTTCCACCGCAAGGAAAGGGTTGAGAGCAAACGAAAGAGGTGAGGGGAAGGGGCTGCGAAGGGGAGCAGAGAGGGGGGCTTTTTGCCTCAAAGAAGCCAGTAGCTTGGGCAAATGCTGCAATTCGGTGATTAAACAGTTCCAGAGAGGTGGATGGGGAGGGTCGCTGGGCGGGTCTGAGGTGAGGTGAAGGAGTGTGAGGGGAGGGGAGATCACGTCCTGATAAGACTATGGGGATAAACACACCAAGTTGGGGCGGATAGCATCATGAACGAACTGCTGCAGCGCCCTTGAGGAAGTGATTTGGGGGCAGATAAACTTGGTTCCTGCCTAATAAAAGCGACGGGAGGGAGAGAGAGGGTGGAGAGAGAAACGGGAAAAAGAAGAAAATTGGAGCGCGCAAAATTTTACGATACTACTCTTTTTTTGATAGGGGAAGGGGGAGTGTGGAATAGGGGAGGGCGTGTTTAAACTACATTGAAGATTCGAAAGAGAATATTCCCTGGAGGCTGCACCAGGTAGGTAGCAGCTGCAGGCGGGCCAGGGGGCCAGGGGCTACGACCTCCCCCTGCCCCCGCTCACCCGACCCTGTCCAGCCAGCGCAGTGCCCAGCACCGTGGACGAAAAATATCGGCGCCTTGCGAAATCTAATTACACGGGTTAACGCGGGCGGAGAGAGAGAAAGAGAGAGAGAGAGGCGGGATGGCCTGAATGTGAGAGAGGGTACAAATGCTGAGGTGAGCGTCCGTCCCCATTTTCTTCCGAGGAGGCGTTTCACCTCGACCTTCAATGGTCTAATTGTCTAAAAAAATCTCTCTGCACTAAATAAAATGACGAGATAGTTTTGCTGAGAATTTTAGTGAAAAATTTAAACAGAAAACACAAATGCTCTGTTTGCCGTGGTTCGGATAGTTCTGACAATACCGGCAGTAACGTCGGGAGCTGTATAACCCTTTCGCCCGGCGGCTGTCCGCGTTTAATTGCCACTGCTCCGCGTCGCACTTCTTTGTTGCCCCACCTGCCCATCGGAGGAAGCCGGGGAGATGCGAATCTCGTGCAGAAAATATCATCCTCGGGGATAATTCCATTAGCCGGGATTACGTCAGCCCGTTCATTTGAGGGAGGCCCCGCTACACCGGGGGGAAAACTAACGGTGAGGGGAGGACGGTCCGAGCGGAGAAAGGGCTGGAGAGCGGAGCTGGGGCTCTGAATTAAAATTCCAGCGCGAGCGAATTAAGTCTTTTCAGACAGCCGCGCTTCTTCTCGGGCCGGTCCTCCGGTCCTGCCCGCTGCAGACGGGCCTATATAGGCCGCCCTGGGCGACGCTGTTTCGCTTCCACCGTCAATGGCAAGCTGACCGAGCGCCGCCTGGGCGTCGGCCCGTCACAGCAGCGCCGCTTTCTCACGCTCAGTATGCATGCACGTGCGGGGGCGTACAGCAATGTATGTAAATCCGAGCGTTTTTTAATTTTTTTTTACCGGCTCCGTTAGACACGACAAGCGTGAAAAAAAACAAGTACTTTGTGTGGAGTGAAGTTTACGTTGTTTGTCGGGTAGGAGCAGCAAATAAGCGAAAGTTCCCAACAACAACAACGTGCATAGTAAGTATGTGTATACAAACATAGGAGCGGGGTTCAGAAAAAAAAAGCAGCACCACGTGTAGAACACCATACACAACGGGCCACCGCAGCAGGCATTAACCGGCGACAGTAGCGACAGCAAAATTTGTCACGTGTCGCACGACAAAAAATAGATACCGAAATACCCGCTAAAAATATTTGTATGCAAATTAAGAGTATTGCACGCACACCTTGCGAGTTTTCCGAGCCGCGCTGGAACCACTGACTGGGTGCGATACGAGACGAGCAGGGTTTCCAGGGAGAGGGGGGAGGGGTGCGGGGGGCGAGACGAGAGCGGTAGGCAAGGGGGTGGGGCAGGAGATCACCAGGAATTTATATGGGACGTGTTTAGTCCGTGGAATCGGTATATTATTCGCCGTTGGTTTCGCCCCGATATCCCGATGACGACCCTCCAGGATCAAGGATCCAGGCCCCTGGAGATATTCCAGGTATACTGCAAAATTATTTAAATAGGTGTGCACTAGAGGAATACTTCTGAATGCAATGTTTTCCATTCTAAAATAAACATTGCAAGAACGTACACTTTGGAGAAAATAGCGTCAAGGGATTTCTGAACAATAATTAAGTCACCTTCATGCCATAATAATATTAGCCGTGCTGGGTGAGCGAGAGTTGGGAGCGTAAAGGGGGGGGGGGCAGATCATGCAGGCACTCTCTTTTCCGGACTCTCTGCTCCGTCAAGTCCTGGCCGCGACCGGGATCGAGAAATGGTAAGCAGGTGAGCCCCGCGCCACCGCGGAGACAAAGTTGTGAAATTATGGAGATGGCAGTAAAATGCAACGCCTCGAAACTTATTTCCATTTTAAGGGTGTTTGCCTCCCCGACCAGCAGCAGCAGCAGCAGCTCCAAATTGCGGCGCGCACCGCGAGACGCCACAGACTGTCGTCGGGTAGCGGATTCAAAATACACCGCAGACAAGAAAAAAAGGACGATATGCAACACAACTTTCAATTGGGAAGTTTTTGAGAGATCACAGCTGTCTCATTGTAGAGACAATAGTAAGTGCACTTTTAAGCGTCGGAATGCAAAAGGAAGATATGGAGCACAGTGAAATATGGACCTAGAGAATTGAGTGGGAAGGGACGAAGGAGCAGCTTTCACACTCCCTCGAGACACAGAGCGCGCCGGGTCTCGGGCGCATCCTGCAGGAGTATGGGCAGGGCAACGCGCAGGGTCGGCGGCAAAGCCGAAGCCAGCACTTCCTATGGTTGTCTCGAGCGGCCGCACCGCTCATAGATACCCGTCAAACTACGTGGAGTGTAAAGCGAAAAGCCCATAGGCGCATCACTACAATAATCTGTGCGGCCGAGGGGGCCTTGATGGCCTCGATAAAACTATCACACACCGCCGGCGGCGGGACAATCAAACTTGGAGGCGCTCAGGAGGCGGAAGGGCTGCGGAGGGCCTGCGGAGGGCCCGGGCAGATAAGCCCCGGCCCGGCCCGGCCCGGCAGCTGGAGGTCAGGAGGTAGAGGGGGATAGGGCGACAATCAACAAAGTCTGGGCAGAATTTTGCGAGGCGAAGCCACCGCCGCAAACTAAAACAAGTCAAAGCTCCTTTGCAGCCACCAAGTCTAGCCGTGCCAGGTCACGAGCGACAGCCACGCGAAGCGACGGCCGCACGATACTGACAGGCTTGTTTAGAACACTTAAAATTTATATTTTTAGGCAAAGAAAAATAAGGAGCACTGGAAAAACAAAGGTGCGACTTAATGCCTTTAAGAGGTGCTATTCTCTAGTGCCTTTAGAAAGGCGCGATTGTGTCCAAAGGCACTAAAATATAGCACCTTTCGGTCAAATTAGTGCCTCTGAAGGGGTGCTGTTTGAATAATGCCTTGGTAAAGGCACTATTACGAGTAGCACCCCTAAAAGGGTGTTATGTTCTACCTTTGTTTTTCCAGTGAGAAAGAACAATGTTTCCTGCTGGTCGCGTTTGACAAACTTATGCCATGTTGTCCTGAAACCGGCAGAAAAGCTCACTGGACTGTGTTACGTTCCAGCTAGCATTTCTATGAGCTCCTAGGCGTTGAAATTTCGTACGTAGAAAAACTCGTTGCGAAAGGGGTTCTACACACTGCAAAACTGTTCCCCCTTTCCTCCAGCAAACTCTCTCCAGTCTCCCTGGTCCCTCTTTTTCTTCCCCGTTTACAACTGTCTCTCGCATCCTGTCAATTACGCAACACGTCAGAATGCAACATGCAGGATAAGGTACCAGGGACGTCAAACGCAGGAAGGAAAGAGGAAAAAAGGCGACAGCCGATAGTGGGGCATAGAGGAAGGGGAGTGGGGCGCACAGCACGGTGTAATTGAAACATTCACGTGTTCAGGTGGTTCTTAACTGTTATGAGCCAGCAGCCCGGTACGGCCCGGTACGGCCCTCTTTGAGCCCACCCATTGGGACGCGTACCCCCCGCCCCCCTACCCTTTAGTGCGGCCCATTAGAGATCACAGACGCCCCTCCCCACTCTTCCCCCCTTGGATATCGCGCGCTAATATGATTAGCTTTCAAGAGAAAAGAAAAGCACGTGGCGAAGGAGCGTAGATCGACGCATTCACTCAGCAGTATCGAGACTCCCCCTGCTCCCCACCCCAATTCGCACACTTTCCATGTCGATTTTTTTTGGTCACCCCTACCGTTTAAAAAAATCTTAGCCCAAGTTCTTAGAGCATTAACTGAGTTCTAGCATTTATTCACGCACACAATAATGAAAAGAAATCAAGCGAAATTTAATTTCATCGCTTTCCTTGCCTTGTGCTGCGGGATAGTGGCAGAGAGGTAGGGGACGAACGAGCGAGAGAGAGAGAGGGAGAGAAGGGAGGGGGGAGAGAGGGGTGCGAGGCAGTGGTCACTATACTTCTCGGCGCGTATGTTTCTGACAGGCGCCGCCACTCTCGGCGGCCTAACTGTCCGCCAACTGTCTCTGCCGCTGCGACCAGCTGACCCCAGCCGGACACAGACGGTGCGGCTCCACCACTCCCCACCCCCTCTTCTCGATGAGACACTCTCTTACTCAGTCACTGTACCTCTCCCGGCAGCACGCGGGCGTCTCGTCTTACTACTTTCCAAAACCATAAAGGGAAAACCTGACGCATGTTCTGGCCCATTAGGAATACAGGTGCAATATACTAGACAATAAATGAAATATAAGGGATAAAATACAGAAATAAGGGGGAAGGGGCAGCAGCCAGCAGAGCGAGGAGCAAAAAAATAAAAGAGTGAGTCAAAGTGGGAGCAGCAGCACGCGGGTAAGCGGGGCGCAATCAAAGCAGCAGGAAAGGGTTGTCGCAACAAGAGGTACTGAATGCAAGGCAAAGCAGGCGAGGGGAAGAAGAAGAAGAAGAAGAAGAAGAAGAAGAAGAAGAAGAAGAAGACTAGGGTAGCAGGGCACAAGTGTACTATATGTGGAGGCGATGCCAAGGCGGTCACTGAACCGCTCCACTCTAGCCTCCTCTCCTCTCTGCTTCTTCTCCTCCTTCTTCTCCTTCCACTGGAGGACGAGGACGAGAGAGAGAGTGCGGGAGGTTGTGTCAGCTCCCCTCCCGTCCCGCTCTTGGGCCTGCGAGGGCCTCCTACACTACAAATAATATCGGCTGCTTTAAGTGTCCGCTGTCTTCGCTCGTGGTCCTTTTGACATGGAAATCAAGGACCTGCCGTGCCACCGCCCCGCCACCGTCAGGGGGCTGCTTGCAGGGCGTCTGCATCGTAGCCAGCCACGCGGCACTGCCATTATTTAAAAAAAAAAATATTTTTGTATCCCCGACAGCAGATCAGAGCGGGGCGGCTGCGTCATGTATGCTGATGCCGTTATATCCCATCTTTTTTTTTACTTTTCTTCTTTTAACGCAGATATTAAATATTTCGACAACAGTCAACAAAGGAAGAGCACGAGAACGGGCAACAATATGCTTACGCTGGATGCGCCACGAGTGGCGAACGTGGATGCGAAGAGCACGCAAGGAAAAGAGGGGAAATCGTTGTGAAAGCAACACGCGGAAGAGTCCAGTAAAAAGATGCAGAGATAGAGCGGAACGCATTCGCAATGAATGACGCGGCGTCCCAATAACACACAATAAAAAAAAAAAACCGTGGCAATGACTCGAATAAAGAGCGCACGCCGCGCCTGCCGCGCCAGAGCGCCTTCCTGCCGCCTCCTCCAGCGCCCCCTTCCCTTACTGTTCCATTCTCCGGGCAGCAATCCAGTTAGGGGGCGACAAAGGCGGCGCGGCGCGGGCGGCAGGACGAGCAATCGCGCCCCGGCCCCGCCGGCCTGACCGCCGCCGCCGCCGCCACCGCCGCGGCCAAAATCGACGCTCGTGGAATATTTCGCAAACGATTTCACCAGCCTTTTATGACGCGGCGAGCGCGCCATCGACGGGGCGATATAAGACATAACAATAACAGAACGACCGCCGCCCCCGGGCGGAGGCGGGCGGGGGCCGCGGGGGGTTGGGGGGCGGCACGGCACACTGTCAAGCACAACGACAAGAACAGAAAGAGATAGAAAGGGGGGGGGGGGAGTACACAAATAGAATCGAATTAAAATGAAGCGCGGCGACGCAACAGAGCGGCAGAGCCCCTGCGACATAGGCAAAGCGTGGCGGCGCATTACCGGGGTGTCCGGCGGGTCTGCCTATGCTGCACTCCGCAGGCGCACAGCAGCCGGACCTGACGGGTCACTGCGGATCTACTGCTTTGCTTTGGCTTGCGTTGGCTCAGGGGGGCCGGAGGGACGAGTGGGGTAGTTAAGGGGGTTAAAGACTCGGAGCAAAGGGCGTATGGACGAACAGTGCTACGGGACGTACAGTCGAGTCACAGACTCAAACGCGACACGAAAGTGGAAACTGAAGAGCGGACGGTTCGCCGTGCTACACCGTGCAAGGCGATATGGCGAGCGGTATAGAGGAGTTTAGGAAGAGGAAAACTAAAAGACAATAACTTTTGGCGAATTTTACTGCGTAAGCTACGGTAAATATCACTGTAAGTCATACGGCGTTGCACCCTGGTTAGCCGTCGTAGCAGGGTTCACTGTAGCTTACGCGGTGGAATTCCCCGTAAGTTGTTCTTGGTGTAGTGCAGTTGGGCCCGCCGCACGTACTTCAGGGGAGTGGGGGGTGGAGCAGCAGGGGGAGGGGTAGTCAGCTGGAGTGATTGTGTCGCGCAGATGGCTGAGCGGGGCCAACTTAGCACACATGTCCCCGCCCTCCCACCCCTCCCCGGACACGCCCACCCCCGCCGCCCCGCCGCGCACACGACAAACTTCAATATTCATAGTCCCAAACTTGGACCGTGCCGCTCCACACGCGCGTCTCGCACACCCGCTTGACCACCAAGTAGGTCCCGCGCACGGCTCGCGGTAATAGGTTGGGGGGAAGAGGGGGTGGGGGGTGGAATGAAGTACGGTCCAGGAGTGTGGCGTGGCGCGGTGGCCTGCGCCCTGAATTTTGCAGGAAAGGAGCGGGGAGGCGGCAAGAGAGAGAGACCAGTCATGAGGACGAAGGTGTCCTCCCTCCGCCCGCTCTTTTTCTTTGAATAATTTTCTAAAATTCAATGATCGACTGAATTTTTATATTCGCAACAACAGCTCGCGAGCCTACACATTTGGCTGACCCGGCCGGTTTGACGTCTCCCGCCAGGCACACGCTGCGGCCGGCAGAGCCTTGCCTCCTCATCTCGATGCCCGGGCGGCGCCGCCCATAAATACGAGTTAGTCCATCGAGCAGCGAGGCGCCGCGCCGCGCCGCGCCGCACTACAGAGGTAATGAGGCAATCCCACTGGCCGTGTTTACCCGCGCCGCGCCGGGCCGGGCCGGGGGAGTTATTTACAACTAAGCAGGGCGTGTTAGCTTTCGAAGGCACTACTCTAGAAAAGCCGAGGGGCCCAAAAGTGCCGGCCTGCAGAGAACGATGCGGGGGCTACAGTAATGTCTCTGGAGCGAACGCAGGCGAGTGGGCGGCGGTGAAAAATGTTTCCCTCAAAACGATAGCAGCTTTGTGGGGTACAGAAATAATTACAAAGTCCGTGGTATAGACATATTTAAAACCGTGTGGCCCTGGCCCTGCTGCGCCCTATACCAGGGCAACGGACCGTGAATATACAGTTTGTATTGAATGTCGAGTCCCTTCAGGACGGGCGGTCCTACCTCCGCGATACGCCGCGCCACGCCACGCCCCGGCCTCCCTGCCGTCCGTCTGACCCCGAGTGCCCACGGCGGTCCCTAGACGCTCCCCGTTCCCCCGCCCCCTACCCGCTGAGGGCCCACCCCCCTCCCCTTCCACTTGCTTTTATTCCCATGTTTGAATCTCAATACACCACTATGAATACAAACAAGGAGGGCTCCTCTCTCACTCACTCACCCACACACGCGTATGCTCTCTCTCTCTCTACCTCCTCTCCTGCGTTTGCTCTCTCTTACGAGGAGAAGAGGAGGGGCAGCCCAGCCAGGCAAATATATCAGGGTAAAACCAAAAAACAAAAAAGAGAAAACCGTCGAAAATAAGAAGGGGCCAGTGATTTGACGTAAACACAAGCCCGACTATACCTGAACCCCACGGTGCTAAACCTTGCAAACGGTGCCTGGTTGTTAAATCACGCGGGGAGGGGGCGGTAAAGGGAAATGTGACGCACAGTACAACACCACCCTCCAGCAATACCGGGAGACACGCAGAGAGCCGGGCATTCCACCCTGCCCCCCCGCCCCCCATCCTGCCCTCTGACCCCGCGGGCGGGAAGGAAACAAAATCAACCAGTCCCCCCCTCAGGGCGCCTAGCCGCAGCCCCGTCATTACTACCTTCCCCCTAAAATTACTAACATCTCTGCCTCTCCCCAAAATAACTCCATCAGAAGGTAACTGGTCTCAGGTGGGGCGGGTCGCTGCAGCCATCCCCCCGGTGGGGCGGGGCGGCGCGGGGCGGGGCAGACCGCCAGTCGTAACAAGAGACCATCGGCCTCTCCAGGGCACCCGCCCCGCCCCGCCCCGCCCCATCCGCAGGCCCGGGCTGACCAACCGCTGATCAGCTTCACCAGTTCCAGACGCAATTTAATACTACTTAGGTGGTGGCCGTGGGCGTGGCGGGGAGTTGCGGGGGGTGTGGCGGGGCGTGGCGGGGCGTGGCGGGGCGTGGCAGGGCGGGCGGGGCGCGCGCCCCGGGGTCCCGGGGTAAGGCCGGCCGCTTGCTCGCTTATTGTTCTTGGGCGCACCCCCCTGATGGTCAAATAATAATCCAGGTAAACTGGAGCTGCGCCGTCTTGGCCCACTGCGGGAGAGAGAAAGAGAGAGGGAGAGAGAAAGAGAGAGGGAGAGAGAAAGAGAGAGAGAGAGAGAGAGAGAGAGAGAGAGCGGGGGGAAGGGATGCGGATGAAGAGCGGAGCGAAAGTCTTAAGGGGTCGCGCCAAGAATATCTCGGGCCAGTCCCCGTTGTGGACTCTACAAACGCCCTCCAGTCAATGCGAGGGAGAACGTTGTGGCTCCGCTCCCAGCTGCCCCCTCCCCCCCTACCCCCTCTCCTCCTCCGCACAGTGCTGTGTGGGACCCTGCCTCAACAACCGCGGGCAGATGGGCTACAGGTCTGTTTCAAGACCGTTTTAGATCCATCTCGTTCTCATTTCTGCAAAGGTGGAAGACCGGGCGAAACAAAAGCCCTAGCTGCAGTCGAGGGGCGGGGCGGGGCGTGCCACCGTGCCAGTTGCAGTCTCAGCGAGCGAGGACACAGGACAAGGGAGGGGGGGAAGGGACCTGGCTGAAATTGACGGCACTCGTTAGCAAACTGTTTATCCCTTCCTCCAAGGGCCCGCCACGCCCACGAGAGCGGCACTACGCCCCGCCACGCCCGATAAAATAACACAGTGTTGGACGGCGGCCAAGCGCACAGCGTCATCGCGCGCCTCCGCAACATATCCATGAGCTGGGCTTGCAAAGGCGGGGCGGGGCGGGGTGCGGCGGCCCAGGGGAGGGCGCGGCGGTGGCAATGCAGGCCAATAGGACAGTCGATGCGGCGTACTCAATATTATACCTCGCCTTTGTCAATATTCATTTCAAGTGCAAACCATTAACGCATGCGTTTTTAATGGTTTTTAATACTGTTAAAACTTTTCATGGCACGTTTAATTATTTCCCGCTTCGACAAAGTCAACTACTATTACATAATAGAAAAAAAAATACCCCGTATATGTTTGTGAAATACTATTCTCTTGAGATAAACAGAGTAAAACCATACCGAAAAGATTCCCGCGCAGGATCGCACACCACCAGACGGTCGGCAAAATAATCGCCGAAATGGATCCGCGCTCTCCTCTCCACTCCCACTCAGCGCACACAACTCACCTGGAAAAAAAGAGAAGCGAAACACGAAAGGGAATTAGTTGGGTATTTCAGCGCAGGCGACGCATTAAGAGATTATCGCCGGGCGGTTTCCATTAGTGCCGCCGTGCCGCGCTGCCACCCTGCCGCCGCAGCAGCAGCCCAACTTTTCCACCGTTTCGTGGCCCTGCTGCTGCTACTGCTGCGACCGCCGCGCTTCGGCTCTGCTGCACGATCATTTTTACAGGGAACCAAAACTCCGGAGAAAGTCTCCCGTCCGCCGGTGTGGAGCGTTTGAGCCGCTGCCGTCACCCTCCTCAAAGCTTTTGTTCACCTCCCTCCCTACTCCTCCCCGCGCGCCGCTTTCCCACCTCATCACCACCTTCCCTTCACTGCCCCTCCAATACTGATTTATTTTCAATAAATCCGACGAGGGCCACGGCGTTTCCCAGGGAATGGAATTGCTTTCTGCCCCCTCCCGCCTCCTACCCGCCTACCCTTCTGCCGGGAGGTGCGGCGCGGTTAGCTAGGCGCGTTATTTGATTGGGCGTAATGGTCACGCCGGCAGAGTTGAAATCCAAGTGTAAGACACACTCGGAGGTGAAAAAAAGAAGTCACACTGTGAAGGCTGTTAATCAAGCCGTTCGGATAAAATAGAAACTAAGCTTTTTGCATTTTTCCTGTGAAGGGAACAGGTAGGGATAGGAGTAGGGCGCAACGGCGTGGCGACGCGCGGGCCACTGGGCCGATGGAGGCCAGCATCAACATAGTATCGTAGGTTTGGGGCTGCCATGGGTGCCCTGCCAGAGTAAACACAGCAGCGATTTCGATGGCAATACAAAGTCCGGTCCACAAACACAGAGGAGGGGGGGGGGGGGGGGGAGAAGAGTGAGGGGAGCAGCGGGATGCGTGGGGGAGAGAATAGCTGCAGCTTGGGTCTGCTAAGGAGGTCACCACAGCTAGTAGTCTATAATATTTTTTTTAGATTGCGAAAACGCCACGATTTCATTGAAACGCAAAACGTATTCCGATGGCGCTAAATTTGTCAAGTTCTTGTGATTCGAAAAAAAAAAAAAGGGAGGTGGGGTGGTTTGGCTGCAGATAGGAAATACACGGTGTACCTTGGCCTGCTCCCCTCCTCCCACCCGCAGGCTCATTCGCGTCCGGTTAGGGAAAATCATCTCATTCAAACCGACACGCACTTTACCGGAAAGTAAATCATTTCTTTTCCCCCGTTTATGGAGCAGTCCCGTCAGAAGTTAAAAAGAGAGCCATCTTCCCACTCGAAGTCGGCAGTAAGAGCGAATCTACAATCCGCTTGAGTGCACCAAGAAAGTGGAGAGCCAGGGAGAGAGGGAGAGAGAGGGAGAGAGAGAGAGAGAGAGAGAGAGAGAGAGAGAGAGAGAGAGAGAGAGAGAGAGAGAGAGAGAGAGAGAGAGGGGGGGGGGGGGCGAGCGTGATGAGGAAGCGAGAGAGATGTAGTGGCCTGCCGCTTGCCGCACAAGATACGGGGCCCCGCCCGGCCGGCATTCCCCCGCCAGTCTAACGCACGACGGTGTCTTTTGTGATCTCTGTAACAATTTTTCGAGAAGAAAAGACGGAAAAGAGCGAGGGGACACGGGCAAAAGGGAGATGGAAAAAGACGGGAATCAGGATTAACGGGGAGAAAAAAGCTGCCGGGTGCGGGGCGGGGCGGGGCGGGGCGGCAGGTGGGGGGTGAAGCTCCACGTGAGATAAATGGAGCCAAACACGCGAGCGCCACTCGATGCCACGCAGCCTCATCAGGTGGAGGGGAGGGAAAAAAATGTAAGAAGACTGAGAGCGAAATCACGTCAGACAATTTTAACCACAACGTCGTCGGTTCCGTGCGTCTCAAGAAAGATGCCGAAAAAGGTTTTTAAAAAAGCCCGCTAAATTCTAGCACAAAAGTATACAGTGCCGTTTCACACTAAGCGGAAGTAATAGGCCTCCTGCCTGCATGGTTCCGCTGCGTGACTTCACTATACTGCTGGCGGCGCCGCAACGGCTGTGCGCTACTGACCCACACGGCACAGCCGGGTACTCAGTGTGGGCAGTGCGCTCTCTCTCTCTCTCTCTCTCTCTCTCTCTCTCTCTCACCTACGCACACACCACGCTGGAGCTCCCACTCGAGAGGGTTACGACACACATACGTTGCAGCTGCACATTGGCGTGCCCCGGCCCTCGCCACCCTTCCGCCAGAGCGCCACGCCGCGCCGCGCCACGCCACGCCACGCCGCGCCACAAACAAACGGCCAATTGCGCAGCCATACTGTTTGCAATCCAGCGCCGGGCCGGGCCGGGCCGCGCCGGCAATCAGCCTCATTAGCAGCGCCACACTTCCCTGCACGCCGCATTTACGACGCCCTGCACCGCCCCGACTCGTGCCGTTTCTATTTCACTCGGTTTGAAACTCACCCGAGAAAAAAAAAAGGGAAGATCCGACTTTGCAACATCACGATTGTCTCAAATAAGGGGTCTTTCCTGCATAATTTAGTCTCACAGAATAATGTAAGACACCACATGTCGTCGTCTTGTCATCACAGGTGCGAAAGTGCTGCACGGGGCGACATTCTCGCGCACGCGCGCACGCACACGGGGAGGGAGGGGCGCTGCGTTTACGTTATCAATAAAGCACACTCCCTGCGACACACCAGCCAGCCGTAAGTGGAGTGGACAACGTGGAGAGATACGCGGATACCTCCTCTCTGATTGGTTCGCAGCCCTCCTACACACACACAGTCAGACATACGCACACAGTCAAGAAAGGGGCGGCACTGGTCGTAGGGGTGTGAGATTGGAGGGTGTAAGGAAAGAGAGAAAAAAGTGTTGGGGGCCCATGTGTATTTGCACTGTCTGTCTGGGCCGCCTACAGCCCCGGCTTCTCTTAGGGAAAAGGTCCTCCCAGTCTGCTGCAGCGGAAACAGCAGCACCAGCACCAGACCACGGGGAGGAGGAAGGAAGCAGTGCACTGGGCAAATAACGCTCTCAGTAGGGAACAATTATTTTAAGCGGCATTGCTCCTTTAAAAAGTGTGTTTACGTTGGCTAGCGGGGAACAATATCTTTACAATAATGAACACAAAAAAATCCCAAGTCGCTGATTTGGATTGCTTTCTCTTGTTCGGGCCAGTAAGAAAATAACCTTGAGCAGGGTGACGCACTTTGCAGATCTTTCACCCGCAGTCAGAAGAAATATATCCACTGGAGCATTGGGCTAGCTCGGCTCGGCGCTCAGCCGGCGCTGCCCGGCCCCCCTGGGGCAGCCCGGCCCCCCGCGGGGGTGTGGGGTCAGACCCCGGCGGCCCCGGGGGCCCCGGGGGCGCGTCTCAGCCGAGAGGGCCGAAGGGGGTGAAGTTCTGATCGCATTGTGGAGCCGGGCCATAAATCCGCACATCTCTCAAAGGGTATTAAATTGCCAGAGGAGGCGTGGTGCAACGCGGGGAGGGAGAGGAGGGGGAGGGGCCGTCCTAGCAGGCGTGGACAGAGGTTGGGGAAACGACACGACGAGGATGGGAAGGAATAGGAGGCGGACCGCGACACCAGGGGAGGAGGGAGGAATAGTGGGAAAAATATGCCAAGATGTACGGGGCGGGAGAGGAGGAGGAAAGTGGAGCGGGAAGAAGAGAGAACCGGACCGGGTTAGAGAAAGGCGCGATTGCGGAAGGAGACTTTGGGGTGGGGGGAGGAGAGGGAGGTGCAGCGCCACATGGAGAGGATCCGCTAGGGGCAGGCGGGAGGGGAGGGGGCGGGTCTGGGGCACCCGCCATTTCCTACTTCAATCGCACGGGTGGTTCGGGGGGAAGTAGTGGTGGACGGGGGGAAGGGGGAGGGGGATGTCCGCCCCCCTCCCCAGCCCGACCCCGCCACGATCACTCTGAACAGCGAACATCAATAATTCTATCGCTGCGGCGGCGAGGACTAGAACCTCCCCCTAGACCGCAACACGCCTAAAACAACAACGAAATGCAGAAACACGACCACACACACACACACACAAGCAGCGGCAGCAGCGGCGGCAGCAGCGCCCCCTCCGCAGTGAGATAAAACAGTCACGTATGATGGAATGTGCAGGGCGCCAGATAAATGATTGACAAATGGCTTTCTATTTGTATGGCAGAGGGTGTGTAGCGCTGGCTGCCTGCTCGATCGGCCGTGCGCGGAGCAGAGGGGGGGAGGAAGGGGGGAGGAGAGGGGAGGAGAGGGGAGGAGGGGGAGGCAGGCGCCAGGTCAGTCGCCAGACAGGGCAGCGCCGAGACGCCCCGCTAAAAAGAAGTGCACGACGACGGAACGTGGAGCGTCTATATGAGCGTGCGCGCGCGCGCGTGTGTGTGTGAGTGTGAACGTGTGTGCGGTTTGTTGGCTTCGTGTGGGCGGCCCGGGCGCTGTCCGGGTGGGGACAGCAGCGCCCAGAGTACCATCGCGTACCACAGGCTTCACCTGCCGTACGGTACAGTCAAAGTTAAGAAAAAAAAATCCTCATTTCCTTTTTTCTTTAAAAAGTGACTCGTACGCACGCACGCACGCACAAAAAATGCATCAAGCGGAGGCGAAAACATCGAGGACCAAGTCCGCAAGCAAAAGTGAGTGAGAGAGTGAGAGAGAGAGAGAGAGAGAGACAGAGAGAGAGAGAGAGAGAGAGAGAGAGAGAGAGAGAGAGAGAGAGAGAGAGCAGACCAGAGGCCCGGCGGCGGAGAGAAACACCTGATACTGCCCTGGCTATACGGCGCACTCATGAAAGGGAAATATAAGGGTGCTGTGCTGCCCCGCCCCGCCCCGCCTCGCCCCGCCCCGCCTCACCCTCAACAGCCTCAGGCGCTCCGCATAAGAGCCCGCCTACGCGCTCCTGACCGGCGGCTAAAATATTATTTTTCAGGCCGAGCGCAGACCTCGCGGGGGCGCGGCGGGCGCGGCGGGCGCGGCGCGGCGCTCAGCGGGGCTTTGGCGTCCCCCGGGCGCGGCGCCGACCCCGACCGCGCCGCGACGCCGAGCGCCGAGAGTCACCGGCGCCCGCCGTCTAGACGGCTAATGGAAGATACATGTCTGTTTTTATTTAGCATCAATCATAAACACGCACTGGATCCCGCGGCGCGCGCCGCTGCACGGCCTCCAGAGTTAAAAGAAAATAAAAAGAAGAAAGGCGTAATGCAGTCAGCTGTTGCACCCGCGCCGCTCAGCCGCCAGCGTCAACAGCCTTCCGCCCCGCCCGGCCCGGCCCTGCCGCCGCCACAATCTCACATTCAAATGCCTAGTCCTTGAAGCAGAGAGTACAATCCTAAAGTTTTCCGTTTTATGTGTTTTTACTTTATAATGTGAAAGGGTTCGCCAGGAGGTGGGAGCAGAGGCGGGGCGGGGCGGGGCGGACCTGTGCCTGCAGGGGCGGGGCGGGCGCGGTGGCCACGTCTTTTACTCCTCTTAATCTTTATTCGAATGGCAAGCAGTAGTGGCCGCGCACAGCGCAGCGCGGCCGCATGAAGCGGGTCAGGCCGCCATCGCCGACAAACTAGAAGTCATTTGAGAAAAGAGCAAAAGAAAAGAAAAATGGAGGGGGTGTTGTTTCGGGGCGCATGAAGAGCTCGAGCTCATAAGATCGCAAGTAGCGAGGGCTTACGGGTGCCACCCTCCTCTCCCCCTCCTCCCTCCACCTCCTCCGAGGGCAAAACTGCTACTGTACTTTTAACATGGCGAGGCTGGAGGGGGTACGAGAAGCAGCAGCAAGCAGAGTGAGGCGGAAAAGGGTCGCAGCCAAGCGGTACCGAGTAAAGTCATTCCAAAGCGACTCCCAAATGGAGAGATGCGCGCCAACCCGCGGCGGCGGCGGGGGCGGCGGGGGCAGCAACCGGCAGAATCAACATCAGCAAAAGCAGAGCGGAGGAACAACCGGGGCCGGTACATGAGTACCGCGCCAGTAAACGCAGGGGAATTAACATTCGAATCACAACCCCTCCCTCTCTCTCGTTCTCTCTCTCATTCTCTCTCTGGCTCCTTATTCTCGGGCCTTTACTCACTTCTGACCTACTGCTACATCTGCTGCTGCTCATGTGCCCCGGCTACGAAATAGCAAAATGCAATGGTCCAGGACGCGACGTAGGCGGGGGTGGGAGGGAAGAAAAGATTGATACTAACGCATGATGTATGGGTTGACGTGTACCCGGAGCGAGCGGCCCGAGTCCGAGGGAGAGAGAAATTCCTTGTTGTTCCTCGCAAAACCCGCCCCCGCCGGGCCGGGGCCCGGTCGGGGCGAGGCCACCCCCAGGGGAGGGGTGAAATGTGGCAGAAGGAACAAGCTGGCGAATTCACGTCTGCGAGCTCGGCTTTGATTTATCAGATTGTTTGAGGTCCGGCCGCCGGCCAGCGCGGGGACGGTCAGCGCGGGGATAGCCAGGGGTCAGGACGACACGTCCAGACGCGGACAACTTACAAGAACATCGCAAGCGACTCACAGTAAAAACAAAATTAGTGGGGGTGAGAACCCTTTGGTGAGACTCGACCCCACTCCCCACTGACCCGTGACCCACCTCAAGGCGGGCAATGGGAGCTTTATTATCGGCAACTTGGTGCCCCCGGGGGGCAGTACACCCCGGCGCCGTGCTTGACGAATGGACCCCCGCCATAACGGGCCCCCACCCCACCCCCAACCCTTCGACCGGCTCCGGCCAAATAAGTCCCCCAGGACCCGCCCGTGCCCCGCCCGGCCCCGCCCCGCCCCGCGCACCGCTCCTGGTCAGACAGTATTATTGCGACGCCCCGGACACGCGGAACGAACCAGTAGGAGGAAAAGCGGGTAGCGACTGATGGACCAACAGCGTTAATGAAAGGAAAGCAGTGACTCGCGGGAGGGTCACGCGCCACGCGTAATGAGCGGCTGGTGTGCTAGGACCTGCTGTGTGTATCCGCGCATCCTGGGCGCATGTGTGCAGCAGGAGTGTTGCAGTCTGTACTGTGAGAGAGAGTGTTGGGGGCCATCGAAAACGCCAGTCAGAGGCCACCGGGCCGAGGCGCGGCGGCGGGCCGGGGCGGGGCGGGCCCCGTGCATGACTCTGCATCCCGCCCGGCCCACCCCACAGCAGCACACTGCCACTGCCACATCCATCACACGGGCCTCTCTCTCTCTCTCTCTCTCTCTCTCTCTCTCTCTCTCTCTCTCTCTCTCTCTGTATATATATATGCTACCGCCCGGTGGGGAGGGGGAGGGGGAGGTAAATGTCAGACCGCGCGCGTGTCGCAGCGGCGAGCAAGTGCAGAGGAGAGTTCCCCGCGGGGCAGGCCCGGGGCCAGGCGCAGGGCGGGCCGGGCGGCCGCCAGAGGACGGCCAAC